>OZ020260.1:3754797-6629802 GCA_963971285.1 Astropecten irregularis | reverse complement strand
GCCCTGCGATCGATCGTAACTCGAGTTATGAAGGATAACCAATCGTAGGGGACCTATCCCACATAGAGCTTCAGTGCATCTAAAGTCCTGCGATTGATAGTAAGTTACGAAGAGTTTGGTGAAATCGACCCCCTTGTTGAGTACAGGGCCTAGTCCAAGTCCCAAAGTCTGAGCCCACATCTGAATACAAACACAGTACCAACACACAGTGCCAAAAAAGTACCCAGTTTCATAAAGATGTCTAAAGTTGGACATTGTGCCAGAAATTCTTATTTACAAACCTTGCAAATATTTACAAATGACATTGTGCTGCTTACTCCATTTGATACTAAAGTTCCTGATGATCTTCATACTTTAATTTACAATTTATCAGAAATCGCCAAAATAATCAAACTGAAATTTGCACTGTAAAATGGACGAGTACTACAAAAAATTTGAGAACATGGAATCGAGTATGGGCCAAGTACATTTTAATATTTCCGAGTACTTTTTATCAAGTATTGGGCCAAGTTCATTTTTTTTTTAGTAATCCAGTACAGGCTCCAGTATTTTCGAGTGGGGGTACAAGTACACCAACGTTAAGTTGGCCCCTGGTATAATATCCTAGCAACAATCTCATTGCGTCAGCCATGAAGAAAAGACAGATTCCTCACACATCATTATCTTAAGGTGACCATATTTTGTGGAGATGATCCGGGGACAGTGATCCGTGTCCTGCGGGAGGGGTATTATTTTGAATTTTTTTTTTAATCCAGATGGTGCCTACATGCAAAATGGTGGCATCTATGGACATCTTGTCCAGTTGACATGAGTGGGTTACATACTTATTCATGTCTTAGGCGGTTGTCTTCGTATACTTCTCTGAAGAATGCATCTTCTTCAGCACATAAGGTGACCATACACTTCGTTCAGGTTTTTTTTAATTTAGGACAATAAACATTTTCGGGGGCATTTTGTCGAATCAGGGATATTTTCGGGGACAATTTTTCATCGGGGACGGCACTGTCAAATCGGGGACTGTCACCGGAAATCGGGGACGTCTGGTCACCTTACATTATCTCCAACACACATGCAAGATCAGACGACTTGAGTCTACAAAAGTACATCAATAAGAAAATTGAAAGTCGGCAAATCTTTCTATTATTAGCTTACTTCACTCTCATAAGGTTGTCTTGGGAACTGAGTTTGGACGCCATAATTGTTGTCCTGAGTACGAGGGCTAAGACCACAGAATTCACCTAAAAAGAAACAGAAATAAAAAAAAATATAGTAATTGCCATGTTACTATAAATTATCATCTTAATTTGTGAATTGCTCATTGGAAATGAGGCCAGTGGCGTATCTAGGGAAAACGGCGCCCTGGGAAAGCGCTACTAATTCTTACATGGTGTTTCCACAAACCGATCCACATACATGCGTTGTTCCACACTTGCCTGTTCAGATATCATTGTGCAGAAAATCTTTTCTGATTGTCAAACGTTTGGCTGAAAACACATTTCTCACATCCCCAGATAAAACGCAAGTACCACTTTTAGAACTAGAACGGCGAAGCTGTCATGGCTTGCTGCAGCCTTACGTGCAGTTACAAACATGGTAGCAAATATAACAATTTTTAAAAATTTAAAATTTTCTATTGTCTTTCTGGATTAAAACAATTAATTTTAAGAGTATTAACTCTAATTTGAGGTTGTAGAGATGAATTTTATTACGTTCCCAAAAATTTGAAACACTGAAAAACTTCAACTTCTCATCCGAATAAAAAAAACTTTTCGAAATCAGTATTACATAGACTCGCACTGCTTCGCAGCAGCTCGCCAAAAAGAAAAAAAATGTGCAACCATTCATTTGCTAGATCCTATCTCTAGTGGAAATAAGGACACTATTCTCACCAGCATGATGACGCAAGCTGGGGCAGCAAATGCCCAGATGAAACCATTAGCAGGACTCAGCCAGCATCTGCAGAGAGACGACAAACAAAATAATCAAACTAAATCGGACTTTATTTTCTAATTCAGTCATCTGAACCTAATAGGTATGACAGCAAAAAAAAATTCTAGCCCCCCCCCCCAAAAAAAGAAAAGAAAATGCAATTGAAAAAACAATTCTTGAAAATACTGGATCTTTTCAGTTATTAAGCGCCAATTACATAAAAAACGCATTGTGTAGGCTATAGGTGCATGTTTTTCATCTCCTAATAAGACATAGCAGAAACGAGTGTTAGGAGAACCCAAAAAATAATGGCTCTTCTAGCCCCAAAAAATATTTGCTCTAGAACCGAACTGCTTCTGGTGGCAAATGGGTGAAGTGACTGAAACCCAATTATAAAAAGAAATTTTGGTTAGCAAGTTGGTTTAATTCAGCAATTGCTTACTCAAATTTTGGTCTTATTAGCAGCTCTCTAAGAATGACCCCACACTATGAAATTAGCATGTCCAGATTCTAGGCTAATAAAGGGGAAAACTCCTTACATTTCTCAAGCTTAAAGGTACTATCATACTTTGGTAGCATACCGAAACAGAAATCTTCACAGATTTACCTATAACTTAATACAGGGTATAAAGATGGTGATGGTAGAAATTCAACATACCATTACAATTGTTCTGCCTAAAATGCTGTATTTATCCAGAAAAGAGTAAAATCGATGACCAAAAACAATTTTGATTTTTTAAAGATAAACAATAACGGTGAAAACACTCTCTGTAGCCGTTTTTCACTGTTTTCTCAAAAAGTGGGCACCATATGGGACTGAAATTTTCACAGATACCTGTACTGTTATCTTCCTTGATATGTTTGCACTTCTTAGCTTTGCACTTCATTACCTTTATTATATTTTTCAAAGCTCTACTTTAGTACTTTGTTACGTGCTGTTATTTCATAATATCACAGTTCTGGTTGAGGAACTTGTAATTAACATAATTGGCATACAGGATGTTGTCATGAAATGTCAAAATGTTTGACTTACGCTACATCAGGAATTCCATAGTCGGTCCACTTGGCTGCTGCAGATATAATCACAATCAATACGGGTACACCTACATGCAAGAACAGAACAATTCGTTATAGCTGTTAAAGGTAGTATCATACTTTGGTAAGAAACAAAAACAGAAATGTTCACAGATTTACATATAACTTATATATATATATAATTTACATATAATGTTGCCGATTTCTGATAAATTATACAATGGGAGTATGAAGATCATCGGGAGTTTAGTATCAAATGGAGTAAGCAGCACAGTGTCATTTGCAAGGTTTGAAAAACTTTAATTTCTGAGAAGAGTTGGACAACATCCAATTATAAACATCTTTGTGAAACAAACTGCAATTTTTTGCACTGTGCATTGGTACTGTACTCGGACGTGGACTTAGACTTTGGTACTTGGACTCGGCCCTGTACTTGACCTTGAATGTACTCGGACTTGATACTTAGGACTTGGACTCGACAGCAATGTACTCGGACTTGGCCCAGTACTCAGACCTTGAAGTACTCTGAGTACTGTGCTCGGATCTGAGGCCTACACTCAAACGCTGGACGTTTCATTCACTAACTTTTCTGACATACCAGTACTTACCCCATCCAATACTGTAATATATCTTAGCCATTTGCTTCTCACTCCCATAAACAGTGACGATCAGACGGTAAAGATGAATGCCTTCAACCAACATCCAGCAAAATACAGCAAGGTACAGATAGTGGAGCAACGCTGCAAAGATCTGGCATGGTATCTACAGTAACCAAAATCAGAGGGAAAGAAAACAATCAATTGTAAGGGTGCTGTGGCCTAGTGGTCTGGGGCCAATTTCATAGAGCTGCTTAAGCACCAAAGTCTGCTTAAGCACCAAAAACCTTGGTAAATGAAATCAGTAGGCCAGCCAAAACTCCTTGTGAATGTTATGCTCAGCAAACAATGGCTGAATACAAGTCAAAAGCAGTAAACATCAAATGAACATTTGGTTGGTAATCCTGTTTGATCAAGGAAGACTTTTCATGCTTAAGCAATTTTTGTGATTAAGCAGCTATGAAATTGGTCCCAGGCGTGTTGAACTCAAAGTCTTGTGGTCAATCTACAAATTGTGAGTTCGAATCCAACCATGGGTTAATGGTGCTTGCGTCCTTGGGTAAGACACTTTATAACACATTGCTCCTCTTCACCCAGGTGTAAATGGGTACCTGCGAGGGTAGAGATGGCTTTGAGGTCTGATTAGCCTCTGTGCGCTTTAAAATAGCCAGGGCTGTATACTCCCCAGAGAGTTGAGATGGTTTCAGGAATGTTAATTATGGCCCAATGACCAGCAGCCGATTTCACGAAACTTTACGCAGTTGCGTAAGTCCACTTATGCCACAAAGATTTCACAAAACTTTACGCAGTTGCGTAAGTCCACTTATGCGTAAAGTTTCGTGAAATCGGCTGCTGGGATAATAATATGTCTGTACAGCACTTTGATCTCCTAGGAAAGGCTCTTTAAAAATGCTCGTTATCATTATCATTATAAAGTGTAGTGTCAATTTTGTTTGACCGTTATTGTTAGAAATACAAAATCAATTCCCTTACCCGATGCTGGGTCAAGAATGTGCTGATCAGGAAGAACAGCATGGCAGCAAGCAGGCCTCCCATGAGATTACGATGGATCAGAATACGCTCCGTGTCCAGCGAGGTGTGCCTAGACAGCAAAACAAGAAAGACGGATTTGAAAGATCAAAATTGTTTTGGGTCATTCGTTTTACTTTTTTATTGAAAAGTGAACAAAGAAAAATTGACTGGAGCGGGATTGGAACCGGCGACCTCCTGAACACCGTACAGGCGCTCTACCAACTGAGCCATCCAGCCCTACGTTGGTGGTGACCCCAATAGTCAATTATCTATGTACGTTTGGCAGTCAGAAGCCATGAAACCACGCACACACCGCCACACCCCAGGGATCGTTTCAATGATACACGCAACGATGCTGCAACCTGGGAACGGTACATGGGGGATCACTCAAAGAGGATACTGCTTTTCAATTAATATAATCATCAAATAACCACAAGGGAAACTGACTGAATTTTAAAGTCATTGAAAAGTGAACAAAGAAAAATTGACTGGAGTGGGATTCGAACCGGCAACCTCCTGAATACCGTACAGGCGCTCTACCAACTGAGCTATCCAGCCCTACGTTGGTGGTGACCCCAATAGTCAATTATCTTTGTACGTTTGGCAGTCAGAAGCTATGATTTTTATTTTTTATTGATAAATACAGCATTTTTAAGCAGAAAAATGGTAACAGTATGTTTCTATCATCACTATCCTGATACCTTGTAAGTTATAGATAAATCTGTGAAGATTTCTGTTTCGTATGCTACCAAAGTATGATAGTACCTTTAACAATAAAAAGTGAATCATGAAACAGCCACTTACTTGAAGAAAAAGAAAAATCCCAGAGCGAACAGCAGGGCCAAGATGGATAACAAGCAACCAACAACTGTCAATGCTCTCAAAGTCGATGCATCCTGTAAAGAAATGAATCATTATGTAGACACAATGAAGCACATAAGCAAAGCACGGGTCAATTCCACGAAGCCCTGCGATCGATCGTAACTTGAATTACGAAGGATAACCCATTGTATCCTACGCAAGGCTGCAATGCATCATAAGTCCTACGATTTATAGTAAGTTATGATGAGTTTGGTGAAATCGATCCCCGGGCTGGATTTCACAAAGCGCTAAGATTAATCTTAAGATGAGTTGTTCAGTATCACAATAGTGATTTGTATTGTGACATCACACGTTGCTTAGTAATTAATATGAATTCACACTTAAGATCATTCTTAATGCTTTGTGAAATCGGCCCCTGGGGGCCTACATT
This sequence comes from Astropecten irregularis, assembly GCA_963971285.1. Lineage (NCBI taxonomy): Eukaryota > Metazoa > Echinodermata > Asteroidea > Paxillosida > Astropectinidae > Astropecten > Astropecten irregularis. The sequence continues at coordinate 6,623,958 of OZ020260.1, read as the reverse complement.
ATTTGTAATGGGAGTTGTTTTGTTGCTAGTCTGATATCAAGTAACAGTATAGATGTAGCTGTTATGTAACAGTTCTAGATCTTAAGTTGAAATAAAAAATTGAGGTACCTTTAATATACTGTACTTAGGCAATAATAAACAAGCAATTTCTTTAGATATGAATTGAATATGATTTCTTCAGGGGTGGATCCAGGTGGATCTCCCTTTTTTTCTTCCAGCAAAGAAAAGAAAAAGAAAAGAAAAAGAAAAGAAAAAGAAAAGAAAAAGAAAAAAAAAAAAAAAAAAAAAAAAAGAAAAAGAAAAGAAAAAGAAAAGAAAAAGAAAAAGAAAAGAAAAAGAAAAGAAAAAGAAAAAGAAAAGAAAAAGAAAAGAAAAAGGAAAAGAAAAGAAAAAGAAAAAGAAAAGAAAAAGAAAAAGAAAAGAAAAAGAAAAGAAAAGAAAAAGAAAAGAAAAAGAAAAAGAAAAGAAAAAGAAAAGAAAAAGGAAAAGAAAAGAAAAAGAAAAAGAAAAGAAAAAGAAAAAGAAAAGAAAAGAAAAGAAAAAGAAAAGAAAAGAAAAGAAAAAGAAAAGAAAATGAAAAAGAAAAGAAAAAGAAAAGAAAAAGGAAAGAAAAAGAAAAGAAAAGAAAAGAAAGGAAAAAGAACAGAAAAAAAGAACCAAAAAAAGAACAAAAGAACAAAAAAAGAACAAAAGAAGAAAAACAGAAGAAAAAGAACAGAAAAAAATTGAAAAAAAGGAAGAAAGAAGAAAAAACAATATCAATAAAGGGAGAAAAACTCAAAAAGAGAAGACTAAAAAAAGAGGGGGGAGACAAAATTAGCTAGCTTTGACTCCCCGAAATGCATCCATTGCTATTGAATAGGCGCATTTGTTTTTCCACGCCCCACCTTTTGGATCCGACCCTGTTGTTTTTTTCAAAATTACAAGGTGAATAAATTACCGCTGGGCTTAGTTGTTGATCCGTCGGCACAATGCGCATCAGTACGGCATAGTTAGTAGTATGGTTACACTGACATGTGATGTAATCATTCAATGCTACTCCATCATAGATACTCTGTTCAGCACTTAGGACACGATGACAACCTCTGTCCGACCAGCCTCCAACAGACGAACCCCTTTACAAAAAAAACACGTAAAAACAAAGGATTTTAATGATATTCATATCTGCTTCCGTCAGAACAACATCAACTGGGACAGAATGGACGTTCTCACGTTCAAGCTTCCCACCAAAGATTATATAGCACTACGCGCAAGATGGGGAACTCTCCCTGAAACGTGTAATCACCATGGGCGCCATTCTGGTGTGAGGGCAGGCGCTCCACGTACAGAGTTTCCATAGCATGATATCAGCAAAAGTAGGTCCAGAAAACCACAAAAAATCACTGTTTTCATATTAAGCTGCTTCACATCAATGTAAAATATTTCTATTTACAATAAACAATAAGTTTCAATCGAATTCGGGCCAAAATCTTACCTAACACTCCAGTTTTCTTTGAAAAAAACTCCCAGCTCCCATATGTCCCGTGTACAAACTACTCGATATTTGCACACAAAAATTACCACGCGCCCTATTACCACTGACTGAACTTTTATAAATTATCATCAATGATTTTAATAAAATCATTAAACTTGATAAGATGCCAAGAGTTTGAACTGTCAAAAGAGATATCAAGTCACATGGTGCATCACATGACATGTCACTTGACACAAGCAACTAAAGGATAGTTACATGGTAATTTTTACCTTTGTTATTCAAATGAATAAGTTAATGGAAACCACGGAAAGCATTACATACTCGACATGATAGTCCCAGGACACGCAGACGGGATAAGTGGGTTCTTCCTCATTGTCATCCAAATCCTTCAAATAAATATAAATAAAGACTTTGAAAAGTGAATAATGACAAACTGACTTGGAGCGTGATTCTAACCTGCAACCCCCAGAATACTGAGCTATGCAGCCCTACCTTTAGACCCTACCAAATACATCGTTCCAGTAGGCTACACCCCTTGACAAATGGGAGACTTTTGAAGACCGGTTCTCAAAAGTCTCCCATTGATAAATTATAATGCGTGATTCTTAGTTCCGTCAAAACATTAAAAATGTTGTATTATCCATTACTCACTTTTCGTTGGGTTTACTTTTGTTTTGTATGTACAAGGCAATTCTTTTACAAACCCAAGTTTTATACTTAACCATGGTCAAGCGATGTTTATATTTTCAAGTGTAAATGGGTACCTACGAGGGTAGAGATGGCTTTGTGGTTTGATTAGCCTCTGTGCGATGAATACGGCAGCCAGGGCTGTATACTCTCCAGGGAGCTGAGATGGTTTCAGGAATGTAAATTATGGCCCAATGACCAGAGGTAATAATTGATTTGCACCATGAGCGTCATGCTTGGCGGATACTGGCGCATTATAAGTGTCTATTATAATTATTATTATTATATTCCTGACTCTCGATACCCTGGCAAGAGAGGAAATGTACATATTTGGCCTTTTCCAAAACCAAAGTCCAACGGAGACAAGTGCTTTTAGAGGTGGAGGGTATGCAGTTCGTCGCGTGTGGGCAATTGTGACAGATTGTGTGCGTGTGCGTCGTTGCTTGGCCGTAGGCTATGAAGGGCGTGGACTACTGGATCGGTGTATTGAAACTCGGATGGCAAAAACTCGGACTCAGACTTGGACTCGGGAGGGAACGACTGGACCACAACACTGGTCAACACTAGACAAGGAATTTACCACTTACTATGATCTTTCGATTGAAGGATGTTGGGACTGATATCTGCCCATCGGGCCCAAAGATAGTCAGGCTAATAACATCAGAAGCTATAGGTCCTTCAACTCCTTGTTGATACATATTGATGGGACCCGTTAGATCAGTATATGCTGCTGAGAACACAGTCAACTTAGTGGAGCCTGTAAACAAATACATGCAAATGATCATCATGAATAAAGATTAGGTACTATGAATATTCATCAGCATGCAAAATGCGCAGAATCTTTCGACCATTTCCAGATGTGCATCAGGTCAACAAATTCCGTGCATTGTGATTGGCCAATTTATTGCAAACTCTTGAAAAGCATTTGTTGGGATCTCCCAACAAATACATGCAAATGAAAAAAATTGAACATCATGAATAAAGATTAGGTGCTATGAATATTCATTAGCTTGCACTCTCTTTCAATACGGGCAATTCGTAATAGGGTGCCCTCCAAGAGTTTGCAACGTGTTGGTCATCCACAATGCGCATAATCTGTCCACCATTTCCAGATGTGTGTCGGGTCAACAAATTCCGTGCATTGTGATTGGCCAATTTGTTGCAAACTCTTGAAAATCACTTTTTGGGATCGCCCGTACTGATGCACTGATGAAATAAATAAGGTTTAGGCTATACGCCGTGCTACTGCCGTGTCAAACTCAAATGATTATACTTTTTCAAGTTTCGCACAGCAATAGCACGGCCTTTAGCGTGAATTTGGCTCAGCAAATTGAGTTCGGCAAGGCAAGCTCTTTGGCTCGACAGGGTCTGCCGCGCCTATCGGTATTCGGAACAGCAGTGGCGCGACACTTTCAATTAAGTTTGGCATTTAGCGCAACTGCCGCGCTATTGCTGTGCTATTGCCTCACTCATTTGATTTAAGTTCAGCACGACGGTAGCACTGCGTAAAGTCTTGGTCTAACACATTTAGTTGCCTGTAAATAGCGTTCCGCACTAATGACGTCACACCATGCATGCACGCGCACACATACCCCTGCTCACCACTCGTTTGCATGGCCGGTTGCAATGTTTGTCTGAGGTTCAGTGCTATTTTTAGCACAAGTGCGCAGTGCGATTGCCTAATGTATCATAATCATTAGGTTTTATGGTACATGTTTTTTTTGGAAGGAAATACTACACCTACCCTCCAATCCCAATTGAGCCAGGTCAGATTTCTTGATGCTAATGGAGTCCTCTCTATTCCCATCTGGCTTAAATGACCAATCGTCCCACTCATCCAGCGTCTTGACTTGAAGGTTCACATCTAACCAAACATACAATACAACAAAACAATAGTGTGGTTTCGAACCCAGGGCCAGATGAGGTGGTGGCCATGACATATTAGGCACGTTCTCACACACCAAAAAAGCGCGACTATTTGGGTCACGATTTGCAGCGCGACCCAAACAGTCGCGCTCATTTGTGTGGGGACACAAATAATCACGACTATTAGTGCAATTTGGTGCGCACTCCAAATCGCACTAATAGTGCGTCTTTTTGCAAATAGTCGTGATTATTTGCTGTGTGAACGGTGCACCAAAAAATACCGGTTTTTTATATCCCATCATGCAAGGCGGGCCCGCGGGTTTAGCGCAGGATGCATGCCAACTTCACGCTTCACTGCGCACGGGCAGTTTGATAGAAATCGTACCGGTACGATTTGGGTCGCGCTTTTTTGGATGTGGAAACACAACAAAAAGCGCGACTATTTGGGTCGCGATTTGGAGTGCGAACCAAAGAGTCGCGCTTTTTGGTGTGTAAGAACGTGCCTATAACGGGCGACTCACAACCACTAACTGCACCCCTATTATTGCACATGTTGTGGCAGCTGACACTTGTTTTAATAACTTTTTCACTTCATGCTCACCCGGGCATTGAAAAATAGTTTTGAGAAAATCGGCTTTGAAGTTTGTTCCTTTTAAATTGAATATTTCACCCATTTTTAATGGAAATTTTTTATTAATTTTTCATACCGGTTTTAAGCTGAGGACTTTCACTTACGCGACGTACTAATTAATAGCTGATAGACCTTTTGATTTCGAAGTACATGTACTTAATGTTCAAAGAAATTTCCCCCTTCGTGAAAACTTTTTTACCGGACAAATTGGCTGTGATCCAAAAATCTCCACCTACAAACATGTGCAAATTTGTCCCTCCATGAAAGTTAAAATTAGCACGCTCTAATACACCTCTTCGTGAAAATGAAAATTCGAGTACACAGTGCTCCCCAAAACAGCGTGCATTTTTTACAAATTTGCCTTTAAGTTTTAATAACTGATTTTCATGATTTGATTTGGCCAAAACAATTTCGCTAAGATGTCCCTTACAATATCCTGAATTGATTTTGGCCCAAAAAAGAATTTTGAAAAAATCTTGATTTTTGCCCAATTCGCCCCTTCGTGAAAACGATGACGATTTGTAATACCTCTGCGTAATTCAGGATACTGTGACGTGAACTTACTGACTGTTGGTGTTGAGGCCTGAAGCTGCAATCCGCTGGATGCACCTTCGCTGAGAGATTGAGCTAAATCGTCCATTTGATTCATCAAGCTCATTGGCCCATTAGGAGCCAACTGTTTCAATCCAACAAAAAATGCCAGAAATTATTGCTTATAAAATAATTAGGGAGAGAAACTTTAACACTGGTCCGGTCCAGCCTTTGGAAAGCCTAGCCAGGCCTAGGCTTTGCCTGGGGTCTTGGGCTTCTATAATCCCTGGCACTGAACTATCAACAGGAGTGTGAGTGGCCACACCAAAAGAAAACTGATTATTCCAAGGAAAGCCTAAAATTTAAAAGTTCCTAAACTTTTGTACAGAGCAGGTGTCGATTTCACCAAACTCTTTGTAACTTACTATCAATCGTAGGACCTTTGTTGCATTGCAGCCCTACTTGGGATATCCCTGCGATGGGTTATCCTTCGTTACTCGAGTTATGATCAATCGTCTGATCGTAGGGCTTCGTCAAATCGACCCCAGGTTTACAAAATAAATGACAGAAATTCTGAGTGAAAATCTTAACAAAAGAAATCTGAAATCCAGTTTAATTCTCAAGTCTCACATCCCTGTATCAATCATCAGCCCCGCTTCATCCTCGATCACATTTCTGAGTCCACCTTGATCATGGACAGAATCCCCATGTAGACAGTGGACACTGGCAGTGGACATCAAAGATCCTATAGAGGTTGTGCAGTCACGTGATCAGGACGCCATTTTGGACGGCAACGCACTGTACACATGTATGATGCACGTACGTACAGTGTATGTAACCCACATGCGTTCGCGTAGCTTGCAAATCAACCGGACGCGTGTCTGGTACGTACGCGTATGCGCGTGTACGCGTGGTTGCATACGCGTGCTGTCCAAAATGGCCGATAAGCTGTCGAGTGACGTCACATGCACACTCTCTATAGATGCACAAGATAGCCTACTCTTTCGAAAATCACTTGCAACCAGATGAAGTACGCACAGACGGCCATTTTTAGTATTAAAGCCAAATTTACTGTTTTCATTTGATGTGTGATTCTGGCCTAATAAATAATCATAATAGGCTTTAATAATGATTATAACAATCATTCGGATGAAAGTTCCATCTTTTTACAACAGTTGAATTTGACATTAAAAACACCAGAAAAAGCTCTATTGCTTTATTACTAAAATGACAGCCAAATGATACTTCACTTTTTGGGCCAAGTAGGCTATCTTGCGCTCAGCGCTATACTATCTTTGGTGAACATGGTGGACACTGACAGTAGAAAAGGCGGCTTGCTTACCTTGATTATATGCACTATAGACCGATCCGACGGCATGATATACCATTCGCCATTACTGCAGTGTCCAAGTCCTTAATGGTGTGGCAACAAAAGAATTTACGCTTCGTCGCACTCTTTGCTTCAGGGTGTACATCCCGTCCCTGAAGTATAGAGTGCGGCGAAGCATAAATTCTTTTGTTGCCACACAAAAAAGGACAGGGACACTGCAGTAATGGCGGATGGTATATTGCGCTGTCGGATCAGTCTATACACTAATATATGAAAAGCCCATTGAAAGAAATAAGGAAATGTTGCTCTTCTTTATGAATTCACGTGAATTACTCCTTCTATACCTGATTTAGATTATGCCAGCTTGCGTTGGATTTCCATGTGAAGAGTAAAGTGACAATGTCAAGTCCCATCTGTAAAATAAAATGCAGAATTGATTAAAAAAATCAATCATTGGCTGACGTTTCCAGTTTTCATCCAATCCTTCCGCCAAATTTGGAGTATGGGCGGCATGGATACCGGTAAGTATTGGCTCCAATAAGCCTTTCGCGAGTTGAAATTGAACAATATCAGGGGCCGATTTCATAAAACTTACGACGCATCACAGAGTTAAGACGCATCCTTTCTCTATGGACTCACCGCATAGATGCGATGCGTCGCAGCTAGAACGCGTCGCAAATCGAGTTGCGACACGTCGCAGAGCTTTATGAAATTGGCCCCTGGTACACTGAATTCTTTCACTGTGCGTAAACATCAAAACCCGGATCTTCTAGACTAAAGACACTGTTGCTATATCACCCGATTCGAGGCAAGCTTTTGCTTGGTTACATAACAGACGTCTCGCACCAATGCACTGTTCATAATGGATAAGAATGGCACAAAGGAACCAGTTCATTCCAGAGGTGGGTATCGATAAGCAAAAGCTTGCCCCAAAATCACGTGATATACCAACAGTGTCTTTAGTCTGAGGTGTTCTGAGAAAAATCGAGTTTTTGCTATTTTCTCATGACTCAGATGTCTGATTGAGCTAAAAATTTCACAGGTTTATTATTTCATGTTCATGTTTGATTAGACCATTCTCCATGATTAGACAGAGTGTGAGTGTTGTTCTGTGACTGTTTAACAGCATTATGCCTTTATTCAAACAATCTGGACTTTATTTGGACTCTAACTATTACCTGCAGAGAGTCCTGCTTGGACAGGGCGCTGATATCCTTAGAGAGACCCTCCAAGCAGCAGAACTGCTCAGTTATCACCTCAAGGGCAGCCGAAACTTGTCCAGACATCACCATGGTATCAGCGTCCATGGCAACAGCATTGGCAGTACTGGTGTATATGTTTGTGTCCTCCGAGAAGAGATAGCAGACGAGTGAATCACAAAGACTACGTTGAACCGGTCTGCTACACTCAGGGTTCACCTAATATGCAATTGCAAATGAGTATAATCTTCAAATAACCACAAGGGAAACGGACTGAATTTAAAGTAATTGAAAAATCAACAAAGAAAAATTGACTGGAGTGGGATTTGAACCGGCGACCTCCTGAATACCGTATAGGCGCTCTACCAACTGAGCCATCCACCCCTACATTGGTGGTGTTCCCAATAATCAATTATCTTTGTTCGTTTGAAAGTCAGAAGCCATGAAACCACGCACACACCGCCATATCCCAAGGATCATTTCATCGATACGAGCAGCAATGCTGCAACCTGGGAACGGTACATGGGGAACACTCAAAGAAGATACGTCTCATTTTAAAATAAGTATAGGTCAGTGTGGAGTGATGTCATTTCAATGGGAGACTTTTGAGTAACCATTGTTAATCTCAAGAGGGCGCGCTTCACCAGTTTTGGGAAAAGTGCGTCAATTTAGTTGTCATTGCTTTTGTGCACAAATATACATCGTAAACACAAACGGTGTATTAAATAATCGTGAAAATGCCTGGAACATAATGGCATTTCACACTATCCAAAATCTTGGGGTTGGAACCGGATCAAACCCCGAGATTTTTTTCTACCCTTTTCAAACTTGAACATTTTCAACCACGAGGCTGTCCTACCCGGATCAAAATCAACCCTGGTAGGGAGCAGTGTTGAAAATCTCAACCCGGTTCCAAACTACATTTTGTGGCGTTGTGACGCGTGACCTGTGTTGTTTGAGCCGGTTAATTATAAACCTAATGTCTCTTCGATCCGGTTCCAAAACTTGCCTGGCTGAACAGGGGTGGACTATTGTTGCTATATCACATGATTTAGGCCAAGCTTTTGCATAGCGATACCCATCTCTGGAATGGACTGGTTCCTTTGTGCCATTCTTATCTATCATGAACAGTACATTGGTGCAAGACGTGTTACTTTGTATAAACTAACTTCAGCAAAAGCTTGCCCTGAATCATGTGATATAGCAACATTGTCTTTAGTCTGGAGAATTCAGGTTTTGATGTTTACATACAGTGAAAGAATTCAGCTCAATCTTAAAAAGAAAATCAGTTCAAATAATTTCATTTCAACTTGAAAATATTACTGGATTTCTGATTTTGAAACAATAAAATGGATAGCCTACCGTGCTTGCTGCAGTTGGTGCAAGAAGCTGTTCAGTGTTGAGCCCGGTCCCACATATGTCCACGGTACCAGGCTCCGCCATGATGCGAATAACATCAAAATCAGGCAGAGTACCAGTTGTTGCTTTATGGGTGAACTGAAACTTCTTGTAGCTGTTGATATGTATCTAGCAAAAACGACAAAACAAATAAACACCGGTGGAAAATCATGGGATTTCTAATTAGCATGCTTTACACTAAAACATATCAGGACCCAATTTCATGGCTCTGCTTAAAGGTAATATCATACTTTGGTTGTTATCAAAGAAATACAGATTCATGGTCAAAAATATCAAGACAGATACAGTAACAGTCATCTGTGAAAATTTCAGTCCCATACTGTGCCCACTTTTTGAAGAAACTGTGAAAAACAGCCACAGTATTTCTTAAGTCTTTTCTCTTTTATTTTTGATCTTTTAAAAGATCAAAAAGGTTTCCGGTCGTTGTTTTACTAATTTCTGGATAAATACACCATTTCAGGCGGAAGAATGTTAATGATATGTTTCTACCAGCACCATCTTCATACCCTGTAAGTTATACGTAAATCTGTGAACATTTCTGTTTTGGTTTCTTAGCAAAGTATGATACTACCTTTAAATTACTGCTGAAAAATGGATGATTCACAATAGTGCGCCATCAAGAGTTTGCAATGCGTTGGCCAATCACAATGCACAAAATTGGTCGTACCTCTCCAGATGCGCATTGGGTTGACAAATTCTGTGCATTGTAATTGGCCGACGTGTTGCAAATTCTTGGTGGTGCACTATTGTGAATCGCCTGTATACACTGATTTGACGCCGCGACCATGGAGGAAGGAAAAACCCGCCATTAATGTATTTTGTCCGGCAACAAAAGAATTTTTGCTCTGCAGCACTCTATATTGCAGGTTGTACGTCCCTAATCATGGGGTGGGGGGCTAAGGGGGGCTTGAGACCCCCCCAAAAAATTGTGTCTAGCCCCCCAAAAAAAAACTAGAAAAAAAAACCAACATGCTGAATAATACTGAATCTTTTCAGTTATGCGCCGATTACATGGACAACGTGTTGTGTAGGTTACAAATGCATAATTTTCTTAAAGACATAACAGAAGCAAATGTTAGAAGAAGGGTCTAGTCTAGCCCACCTCAGTGGCTCTTCTGGCCCCCCCAACAAAAATTCATGGTTCCCCCCCCCAAAAAAAAAATATAAAAAATATTGGCTCTAGAACCATGCCTGCCGCTCATAACAAACAAGGAGTTGTTGCGTTGCTGTGGCCATTTCTTGATTGCTGTATTGTCGAATGTGGGAATAATGGGAAACTTTTGGACAGTCGGTCTTGAGTCAACAGCGCACGCGCAAACCATGCTTGCGCAAATGTGAGCATGTACGCGTTGTATTGCGCATGCAACGCGTGCCCTGTTGACTCAAGACCGACTCTCCAAAAGTCTCCCATTGTACAGGAATAGCGTTCCGCACTAACGACGTCACACCATGCATGCACATACCCCCACTCACCATACGTTTGCATCGCCACGTTGCAATGTTTGTCTGAGGTTCAGTGCTATTTTTAGCGCAAGTGCGCAGTGCTATTGGGGCATACCTACCTCATAGTTATTCATGTTGCAAAGCAGGGTGACTTCAAAGACGTTATCTCCGAAGAACGGGAAGAGTCCAAAGATGGATTTCTCCGCCGGATTTAACTGGAAAGCCCCATTGGTGTCCAGCCAATCGCGCTCGATCATGTTCTTGGTGCTTTCGTAGGGATCAAGACTAATGCGCATTGTGAATGCTACTTCAGTCTCTGGGGTTGTGCTCGGATTTCCGGGGTTAGTCTGTAGATTAATGCGAAACCTGTTGAAAAAAATCAACAAAAATCATCAAAAACAGTCAAATTCAAAACAAAACAGACACAAAAAATGACACAAAAACCAGAGTTAATTCATCAATTGTGGAAAAACATTTCTCTGGCGGTACACCAGGGGCCTTTCTCAAAGCTCAGCTCTGGCTCAGGCTCAGGCTCTGGCTCCATTTCTTGAATCTATTCTAGTTTTGGCTGGCATACTGATTTTATTGCGTTGTATGTGGTACGTACATGCCTAATGGAGCTGCAACTTTCTTTCCAACCAGTAGTGCATTTGCGCATGCGCATATCTAATTAGCATATTTCATGGGAAAGGTCCATTGTTACTGGCCGTAGATATTTTAGAATCCACGGCGGCCCCGGCAAATGTGACCGAGGCATAAATACTCAGAGTATAAATGACATGTACTTTTCCTAGCGTGAAAGATTAAATATTAATGTGGACTCACCATTTTATTCCAGGATGAAGATATAGCTTAGCGATAAATGCGTTGCCGGGATACAAGCCGCTAGACAGAGTCGTCTCATAGATAACGTTGTCCATCTCATCTGAAACGATTTAATTCAAATTATAATGATCTGTGGATTTCTGTGAAAATAAAAAAGCATCAATAGCGCTCCGCACTAATGACGCGGGGGCGACGTCACACGAGTGATTTGGCCAGCGCATGCATTGCTGGCTGTACAAAATCCCCGGATGTCAGACAAACATTGACTCACACACGTAGTATCCACCATGCATGCACGCACACACACCCACCACACGTTGCAATGTTTGTCTGAGATCCGGTGTGACGTCACAGCTTTTAGCCTGCTATTTTTTTAGCTCAAGTGCAAAACGCTATTCAATAACGCTGGATACATTTCAGGGCGATCAAGTCTAGCAGGTTTATACGCTGGCCGGGCGCCGGACATGAATTGCCCAATTAATTTTGTCTGCTCACAGTGTTGTAGTCGAGTACTTTTTTCCAAGTACCAAGTACTGCCGAGTACTTTGACTGCTGAGTGCCAAGACAGGCCGAGTACTTTGCCAGTCAAGTACAAGTACTGGTTTCCGAGTACAAGTACTTGTGCGCCCGAGTACAAGTACGAGTACAAGTACTCATCTTCCGAGTACAAGTACAAGTACTCATCTTCCGAGTACAAGTACAAGTACTCATCTTCTGAGTACAAGTACAAGTACTCATCTTCCGAGTACAAGTACAGGTACTTATCTTCCAAAAAAAACCTAACAAGTTGCGATGTAGCGTTTGACTACATTCTGCACAAATTCTCGGTATTCTTTGAACCCAAATTGAACAACAGTCGATGTAGACGACATACCTACAGCTGATCTAAAAATGGTGGTCAACACACGTGGCTATGCGTTGCAACAGTTATAAGTAACAACAATGTATAAAACGCCAGGCACGGCGAAGTCTATTTTTCAGACTCAACTATTCATAAGTACATGCTAGATTCGATTCGTTGTTAGAATGCTAAGATCCACGAACTTTAACTGAATATATATTTTTTATCAAGTACTCTTTTTCGAGTACGAGTACGTAGATGCTCGAGTACAATTTTTGGATGTCGAGTTCTGAAGGACGAGTGCGAGTATTTGGATGTTCGAGTGCCAGTACGAGTACTCGGAAAACGGTACTCGAGTAGTACTCGAGTGTGAGTACCGAGTACGAGTAATACAACACTCCTTTTTGAGTCTCTCTCCCTCTCTACATGTTTTTGTGTGTCTTTATTTCTTTTGGGTGCTGAAAGAAAAGGGGGGATAGCCCCTCCCACCCATGCATAAATTACAGACAGGTCATGTCAAGGATAACATGATGTATTATTTATTGTGTGCATATTAAACTCGGTGACACTTAATTATCAGCACTCCGCCCACGGTCCTTCATGGATACAAAGGAATGTTTTTTCCTGTCTTTCTAATGCCAAAAATTTAATTAAAGGTATAATACACGATTGGTAAAGGTCACAGAACAATACTCACACGTTGTCTAATCCAACATGTACATATTAACAACACACCTGCAAAAATTTGAGCTCAATCGGACAGTATCTGAGTCACAAGAAAATAGCGAAAACCCGACTCAATTTTTCTTATAAAACATAAAGAGTAGTTTTGATCTTACCCCAAGATCAAAACTGTTTTAGGTCTTTGTTTGACTAATTTCTGGATAAATACACCGTTTCAGGTGGAAATATTTTAATAGTACCTCCACCATCTTTATACCCTGAAAGTTATGCGTGAGCCGGTTCATATGACATGCATAACAGCTAAAAATGCAGTTTGGAACTGGGTTGAGATTTTCAACCCTGCTCCCTACCAGGGTTGATTTTGATCCGGTTTAGCCGTCCTACCAGGGTTGACTCGAGTTTGAAACTTTTCAAGTGTGAAAAGGGTTGGAAAAACATCTCGGTGTTCGATCTGGTTCCAACCCTGAGATTTTGGATAGTGTGAAACGCCCTTCAGACATTCAAAATGACTGGTTCATATCGAGTTCACATTTAAAGGTAGTATCATACTTTGGTAAGACACCAAAACAAAAATGTTCACAGATTTACATATAACTTACAGGGTATGAAGATGGTGGTGGTAGAAACATACCGTTCAAATTTTTCCGCCTGTAATGGTGTATTTATCCAGAAAATGGTAAAACAACGACTGAAAATATTTTTTATCTTTTAAAAGATCAAAAATAAAAGAGAAAAGACTTAAGAAATACTGTGGCCATTTTTCACTGTTTTCTCAAAAAGTTGGCACCGTATGGGACTGAAATTTTCACAGATGACTGTGACTGTATCTTCCTTGATATTTTTGCCCATGAATCTGTATTTCTTTGACAAAAACAAAAGTATGATATTACCTTTAATAGCAACAACTTTTTATAGAAGAACAACTCATTCTTGACGGTGCTTTTTTCTTTCCATTCTGCTTATACTGTAATTGCAACTAATCTCCATTAAAACAATGCAAAAGATTCACGTACCTTGAGCTGAAACAGCAAGGAAAATGAACACAACCTGCAAGACAAACACAATAGGAAATGTATAAAGCAACCAGTAAAAGAAATGCTGAAAAGGAGCAAAGACTGTTGAGAAACGTTATCCTGTGCTTAAAGGTAGTATCATACTTTGGTAAGAGACCAAAACAGAAATGTTCACAGATTTACGTATACCTTTCAGGGTATGAAAATTGTGGTGGTAGAAACCTACTGTTAAAATGCCTGAAATGGTGTATTTATCCAGAAATTAGTAAAACAACGACCGAAAATCTTTTTGATCTTTTAAAAGATCAAAAATAAAAGAGAAAAGACTTAAGAAATACTGTGGCCGTTTTTCACTGTTTTCTCAAAAAGTGGGCACCGTATGGGACTGAAATTTCCACAGATGGCTGTTTATGTCTTGGTATTTTTGCCCATGAATCTGTATTTCTTTGATAAAAACCAAAGTATGATACTACCTTTATTGTAATTATGTTTATCCATATGTTTTTCAGCCACATCTTTTTCATAAATTGTGACTGCATTTAGGACTTCATTTCATCAAAATGGCACTTTTTGATTTTCACCCCACCCTGGGGCTGGGGCCAATTTCATAGATCTTCTTAAGCAACAAAAATTGCTTAAGCATATTCTACTGTATTCTACAGTGTGTCCCCCCAAAAAACAATACCCATTTTCAAAAAATTATGAAAAAAAAATGAACGTTTGTAGGTATTTGATTTTTAGTCGATTGCATTCAAATATCTCCCAGGCCATGTTCTGATGAAATTTCAATGCAATCCATTCATGCATCACTGAGCATCTTAACATTCTTAGTTGTGATCTGTAAATCTCCCCTCAATGTGACTGCCCACATTCACTACACACAGATCACCACTAAGATGACCACAACTGTCACTCATTTGTAATGGCAGCAAAATTGACTTTTTGAGACAATTAGTAATTACTCGGTGATGCATGAATAGATTGCATTTAAATTTGGTCAGAATTTACCCAGTGAGATAGTGAATGCAATAGACTAAAAATCAAATAGCTGAATACATACAACTTCTTTTCATAATTGTTTGAAAATGGGTATCGTTTTTTTTGGGACACACTGTATAAATAGCTTGAGCGCGGAGCCCTATTGGTAATCTTGCAAGATTTGTCATGCTTAAGCAAATTTTGTGCTTAAGCAGCTCTATGAAATTGGCCACAGAGCTAGATCCGTCTGATCCTTGGTAAACCACTTAAAATGCTGAATGAAGTAGCAACCTGTAGAAAAATGTGCATCAGTACAAAAGAGTGACCTACATATTAAAATGCCAGGCTGAATTTCATAACATTATTATAACAATTGTCCTTGCTAAATTCAAAATGGACACTGAACGTATACATACAATGCACACGTTTTTTTCTATTCACATTTTTTCCACTTTGAAATCACGTTTTGTGATCAAATTCTCACGTTTTGTTGGTTGATAAGATGTAGTAGGGAAAATATAATGCAGGCAGGGTTGATAAAAATCATGATAAAAAAAAAAATTCTAAACAATACATTTGCAACATAATTGGACAATCAAGGCGAAATGAAAGTCTTTGAAAATCTAAACAAATTCATAAAGATTTTCATTACACATTTATAATAAAAATCTGATTTTTTAACTGACCCTACAAAATCTATTTGCTAATAAAAGAATGACAACATCAAACTTACCAGCGTGAAAACGCCGACCAAAATTCTTTGTGTGCTCATCTTGCCCATAATTATTGTCAACGACACCATCAAATCGTTTGTGCGTCTGTAAGCACAGTGACTGGTAGAGAAATGCTCATCAAGGTGCGGAATGCTCGGTTGCCGAACTAGCAATGATACGAGCTTTAGAAATCGGCACAGCAACAGCTAGAAGTAGCGCCCGGTGGTAATAAGCCAGGGTGTGACTCGTCACATGACTAAAACCTTAAATAATAAGTGGCTACTGTAGTCGGTGGTTACTGTTTGTGCGCCGCGCCGTTGCAGAAGAAGAAAAGACCAATTATATTGGTCACGTGGTGGTTTGGGTGGTACTGTTCATGTGCAACGAGTGCACAACAGTCACTGCTGTAGAAGATCAGATGGTCCTCAAAAAAATTACCAAACCTGCATTTCCATGGCAACTCATCATGTAAAAGAAATACACTGAAAAATATCAAAATCGTCTAAATATTAAACACTATTTGACAAATTTCAATAATTTCTTTGTTGGTCAAAGATTTCTGTAAAACTATTATCTTGCATGAAAGCAGCTCAGATGGTCTTCCAAAATTACCAAACCTGTATATCCATGGCAACTCAAGTAAAAAAGAAAACAATGAAAAACATCAAAATCATCTAAACATTCAACACTATTTGACAAATGTCAATAATTTTGATTTCTGTATAAAACATGTTCCCTCATGGTAAAGGATTTCCAATGTATTGATAGAAAACAAAAATAAATGTTCATTCTGTTGGCACAATTACATTTTGAATTTTCAGGATCAATACCTTCTCTTTATATTGTTTAGGGGCGGTGATCAACCTAAGTTGTTCTTATACAAATCACCCACAGATTTTCACTGGCAACAAAGTAAATTCTTGAGTTAAAGGTAGTATCATACTTTGGTAACATACCAAAACAGAAATCTCCACAGATTTACCTAAAACTTACAGGGTATGAAGATGGTAATGGTAGAAACATACTGTTAAAATGTTTCCATGTTTCTGACTGAAATGCTGTATTTATCCAGAAAAAGAGTAAAACCAATGACCAAAAACAATTTTGATATTTTAAAGATCAAAAATAGCGGTGACAAAAATTAAGAAATACTGTGGGTGTTTTTCACTGTTTCCTCAAAAAGTGGGCACCGTATGGGACTGAAATTTTCACAGATGATTGTTTACTGTATCTGTCTTGATATTTTTGCCCACGAATCTGCATTTCTTTGACATATACCAAAGTATGATATTACCTTTAACTTTTCCATCACAATAGCATCGAAGTAAAAAAAAACACACGCTGCATTTTTGTACAATGAAAAAATCAATAACAATTACTCACACTATTTTTTATTGCTAAAATTTGGGTCTTACTTTGAGACTTTAATTCCTCTTTGTGTAAATTCTGTACTTAAAAAAAAAAAAAAGGTTGTACATTTATTCATAAAAAAATAATGAAAATTTTACAATACCAATTGTCTAAAATCAGCCGTTGATGTCAAAAAAATATGAGCCCGGTAAAAATCAATTACTAGGCAAAAATATTATATCTGATCTGCTTATAATTTCTATTTTTAAACTCTTTCATGTACACGTAGCACCAATACATTTTCATAATCTCCTATTACTAAAAGAAAATTGTTCATACTCCTAAAGTCTATTGTTACTTTAATCAGCCTATAATTGGAAACAAAGATTTTGTTCTTTTTTAATTAAAAATATGAATAAAACAATAGTAATTTGTATGGGTGATGGCATTGATAAGAATTATCCGGTAAAACAAGAGAAAAATTTACTACCAGGTAAATAATTAACCGGGTATTGTTTAAAAAAAAATACACAGTGACATGGACTTCATGGCCCTACATTCATTGTGGTAATTTTCTGTTATTAACAGATTGCCTGGTCGGTAAAATTGTTGTTGCCGTGGAAACCATCACAAAAGGAGACGGGCTTGCTTGTAGTTGTCATGGTAACCAAATTTTATTATCATCTAAATAGCAAGCAGTAAAATCTCCACACAGTACATGAATATCATGAAACATCAATAATATCGAGAGCTCAGTAGCCATTTTGGTCCTCCAACCCTGTTATGATTATAACGTTAAATATGAAATATTTATTTTGTGCGTGTAGCTCCATGGTATTGATAACACAATCTGTTGATCTTGCTGTGGGCTATTAAAGGCAGCGTTCAGGATTTGCAAGGCCACCCCCAAAACAAATTATTGAGTTTGAGCCAGAAAATGGACTCAACAGTTCATAAACAGTGCAAACAGTCACCATGGGAAATCTTGGTTCATCAGATGCTGGGTTTTTCAAGGAAATCAAGATTTAGTGTCTTTTAAAAAGATTGTTTGCCTGAACGATTTAGAAGCATTTCGAAAGCGTGGTGTAACCGTGAAGGATTCGAAGGGGGCAAGACTATTTCGGCCGTATTTCTGCTATCCAGATGAACAATGCGTAAAAAGGTACATGAAACAACGTCTGTAAGGAAGTTTAAGACCTTCACTTCTCTATAAGTACCAAATTCAGCCAAAAAGCACATTTTTGCAATTTTTTCTCATTTAATGACATATTTCATTGCTACTGTTTCTAGAAAAAACAGATTCGTAATTGGTCTGATTTCAAATTACAAAACTTTAATAATTTCTGGCGAATAAGGCAGATCTTCCTATTAGTTACGACCAATTTTTTTCCAAGACTTGACAAATTTGAGTTCACAAATTCCAATAAAAATCGACCAGCAAGATCAAAATAGTTCAATAATTTAAAACCTATTTGTCTTTACAATGAATGATAAATAACACTAACAAATAATAACAATAAAAGACAATATTGACATTTGACAAGAACTATAATGAGAAAATGATTTTTAAAGAACATTTAACCTTTAAACTAAAACTAAGTTCATTTTTGTTTGATCTAAGACAAAAAAAACCAAAATTTGTACAATTTATCTACATCGATTAAAAAAAGAGTTTCTTATGCATTAATAAAGAGTTTTTCTTGTACACATTTTAATTTAGCTCCATTAAAAAATATAATATGTCAATGCTTGTCATTGTTATGTACGAAAAACCTGTCAAATTTGGCACAATTTACAAAACTATCTGCACATTGTTTGTAACTTTTGTTTTTGCACTGTATTGCAAATATTCAATGGTTTTAAAATTAAAAGAATATCATATAAGGCAAGCAAGTGGATCTTTAAGGCATACGTGATGATTATGATTTGAAAAATAAGCCCAATTTGTCCCAACAAATCTTCTGCGTTTGTTTAATTATTGACATCAACACTGTGGTTTATTCCAAGGCACTTGTTTTGTTTAATATGTTTCAAATCTTCGAAAGGGTATTGCTCAGAAATTTGTATTTATTAAAAGCAAGTACAAAATTGGGTATCTTTTGCAAGCGCTATGCACCACATATTTTGACAGTTACTGTATTAACAGACATATGCAAAATACATGCAATTTGGGTAAATAGGATGATTTTTAGTGTTCAATGAGTGTAACGAATAGTCTCTATTATCCGAAATGTGTAAAGAAAATGGTCTGCAAGATTGTGCATTTTTGATGGTGTCAAAACTGATCAACAGACTGTGGCAAGTCTAAACATTGGCAATTTCGAGGGCCATTTCAGGACCTAAAAACAAAGGCATGGCAAAATGTACAGGAGAAAAACTTCAATGGTTTCAAACAATGGTATGATTGTTTAAAACCAAGTCTGTCTTTGTAAAAAATGTGATTTAAATTTGTTGCCATATTAATCAAAATTAAACACAATGGCGATGTGCGGATTGTGCACAGACTCATGCAAGTGTGTATTACAAACGTTTTCAATCATGGAACCCATATTGTTCCTCTTTTATTTGGACTTCAACTTGTTGGCAGCAGCTCCATTGGTTTTGTACATGCTTTCCAATCGTTGACCGTCCCTTTTTATTAGAGGTTTTCACACTTAGAGACAAATTCCATGGGGAATTGGTGGGGCATTGCCAGGGTATTTTGGTCAGACCTTTCACACTACCAAAGAAATTCCCAGGGAATAGCTATTCCCAGGGAATGTTAAACCTTACTCTGGAGTAGGGTTACTGCCGAAAACCCTGGGGAATTATGTTTTTTTCAGGGGAAAAGCAGCTGGTGAAATAGTGGTAAAAAATCCCTGTGAATTTCCCAGAGATTTATTTCCCGGAGATTGGCTCTGCAATGTCAAAAGGACTTTTGTTATTGGTCCAGGGTTCGAATGCCACTACATGCCACACAAACACAAAAGGAACTGTTCTTCAATTTTGAAAAAAAAAAAACCAAGAAAATCATGAACTCTGTTATAGATGAAATTTTCACAGGTTTCTCAAGTTGCAGCATTGTTAATGTTGTGCATATCTTCAATGATCCTTGGGATATAGCGGTATGTGAGTGGTTTCATGGCTTCCGACTGCCAAACGAACAGAGATAATTGACTATTAGGGACACCGGCAACATAGGGCCGGACAGCTCAGTTGGTAGAACATCGGTATGGTATTCCAGTGGTCACTGGTTCGAATCCTGCTCCAGTCAATTTTTTCTTGAATTTGAATATGGAAAATGTCCTTCATACAAAAAAGTGTAAAATTTCAAGTTTATTGCTTTGGAGAGTATTATAAGAAATATATGTGAGCAAAGTTTGTGCAGGACCTTATGGAATGTTGCCCTTAAAAGTCATTTTAACCATTCCAGATCTGCTAAAGTCTATAAACTCTTCAAAAAATAATCTTGGTAATAACAGTGTATTTCATGATAATTACAAATTGTAATTTATCAGTCATTTACAGCTACAAATTTCATTTCAAAACTGCAGAGATTTCAGTTAGTATTGCATATTTTTCACGGATGTACATTTGCAGAAATATGACTGAATGTATAGATGCATATTTAATTATTCTTTAAAATTTATTAAATTTCTAAAAAATTCTGTTTAACTATTAAATTTAGAAAAGCCTCTTAATGTATAAAAAATTGGTCTTTTAAGGCATTATCATCATCGTATTTGCTCAACTCCTATAAAAATATGAATAATTTAAAATTGGTCAATTTATTTACAAAATGCGGGACATAGAATTATGACTATTAACTTGAGCTTTCCTAAACACATTCTTTGTCAAGTTAAATAGGCATCTATACTAGTGAAATAATGACATTCTTTTTGGAACTTATTATTAAAAACAAAGATCAAATGAGTTACTAGACATGCAACTAGAAATAAAAAAGAAAAAATGTTTTGTGATAACGCGATAAAAATTTAGATTTTTGTCAAATAAGTACATAATTTGAGACTCCATATCATTTATCTACATTTTGTTTCATTATGCATGTAAAATGACGCGTATTTGTGATAGAAACATAAAAGCAACATTTTACTCACGGTACCAAAATAAATTTTGATCAATAATTTTACGATTTTTATATATCTCGCTTTATACTTCACTATATGAAAATATTAGATTAATTTTTGGTGTTGTTATTGCTCCGATGGAAATACATAATGTACAGTCAAGTCAGTTTCTGTTTATAAAGCCAAATCAAAATCAATCGCTCCGTCTGCGGCTGTTGCTAAGTGACTTTTGTATGTACTGCCTATGCTTCAGTGCAGATGGATGCTGTGTTGCCATTAGCAACAGCCATAGCATTTATAATTGAGAGCCGGCTTTCCAGTTAGAAGGCTGGAAACATCCTTGGGCCAATTTCATAGAGCTGCTTAGCACAAAAAATTGCTTAACACAAAAAATTGCTTAGCACAAAAATGGCTTGCCTAATAAAACAAACCACCATTGAAAATTTGATTTGATACTCATGGTCTGCGAACAACAGCCAAAGAAAAAAATTTTGCATGTGAAACACAAAACACGGAAATTTGGTTGTTAATCCTGTTTTTATTCAGGCAGAAATTTCATGCTTAGCGATTTCTTGTGCTAAGCAGCTCTCCGAAATTGGCTCCTTGTCATCCACGCAGTATATACATGCATCCTGAGGATTTTTTCTGTCAGACTCCACGTTGGTATTAAAGTGTACGTTTTAATATGGAAACAGATGACATCATCTACATGGTGGTAAAGGTAGCCTCCATGTTTCCTCTCATTGTCTGGACCGATCTGTCCACAGCACGTAGCTCACGTCGTTGTATCTTCTATTGGCAGCTGCATCCACACATTCTGCAAGAGAAAATGCCACGACATTCAACAGAGCGCCCTCTATTGAAAATGCTAGGAGTCTGGCAGGAACAGTTTCCTGGTCTTGCGAAGAGTTTGGTGAAATCGACCCCTTGACAACCAGTACCCCCCCCCCCCAAAAAAAACCTGAAAACTAGCCAACTGATGAACACTGTACAAATGGGTGCTTATTAAACGGCTATCGGTTTGATGCCTTTAACAAGCAAAGTAATTACAGTGTAACGATGCTAGTATAATGAACACTGCAAGATCCACAAATATTGTCCATCATAGTGGTTGTTTGTTATAGGGAGTTTAACAATAATAATGGGTATATTTTGTAAAATGAAACTGTTTATCACTTTCAGAACTAAGAAATGTGATACAGCCATGTCTTGGCTATCACCATGTAGAATTTGAGATGAATTGGACTGAAATTGAGGGAAAAAACTAAGACTGAATCACCCAACCTCGAAACCAAATTTTCATCTTTCTTTCAATACACATTACCGGTACATGTATGTGTGTATTTACCACTTAAATTCTGGAATACTGCAAGTTTGTTTTTAAAGGGTACTCTTTTAATTGGTCATATTTTCGCCAATTTCAGCCCGATTTTGCTTAAATTCTACATGGTGATAGCCAAGACATGGTTGTATCATATAGCTGAATCTTGAAGTGGTAAACAGTTAAATTTTAACATAAAATTGTTGTTGTTGTTGTTGTTACTTTTTGGTTGTTGTTGATGTTGAATTTTCACTATTATTCATGATAGCAGTGTTCGTAATAGCGGCGTTCCACTGTGACTGTCCTGCAATTTTTATAGGTGACCTATTTCATCATCTTCATGGTATGGTTCTGTTGGCCAGCCATTGTTGTGAATGTACAGTATACTGACAAGCATTGTTTTCTGTCCATAATGTAAAAAGGCATGAATGAACAGAACAGGCACTGCACGTACACAATGCATTCACGCGTACACAATATTACTCTCACAATATACATGAATAGACATTATTTCAACAGATGAACTGAATTGATAAATCCAGTTCAATACCAGTGTTGGAGTAGAGTCATCAGATCCGAGTACAGAGTACTCCGAGTACTTCAAGGTTCGAACACTGGGCCGAGTCTGAGTACATTGCTGTCGAGTCCAAGTCCTAAGTATCGAGTCCAAGTACATTCTAGATCGAGTACTGGGCCGAGTCCGAGTACAATGGTAATGAGTCCAAATTCAGGGTATCAAGTACGAGTATGTTTAAGGTCGAGTACAGGGCCGAGTCCCAGTACCAAAGTCCGAGTCCACATCCGAGTACAGTACCAACGCACAATGCACAAAATTGCAGATTGTTTGAATCACAAGTTTGTTTATAATTGGATGTTGCGCACTCTTCTCAGAAATTAATGTTTTTTAAACCTTGCAAATGACATTTTGCTGCTTACTCCATTTGATACTAAACTCCCGATGATCTTCATACTCTTTATACACTTTATACATTGTATAATTTATTGGAAATCGGCAATATTATCAACCGTGAAATTGTAACGAAAATTAAATTTTCACTAAATGGTCGAGTACTCCCAAAATTTGAGTACATGGAATCGAGAACGGGCCAAGTACATTTATTTTCGTGTACGGGCCGAGTATTTGCCTGTACTCGAGTATGAGTACTCCAACACTGTTCTATTAAAAAACTTCATGGGGATTGTGAAGCGAAATAAATTTAACATCAATAAATTGGCAGGGGGAACAATTTGAATATTAAAACCATTTGCGAGTTAAATCTGAATAGTGTCTGGTACACAGACTTCTTTCATTGCATAGAAACACCTCAGTTTGAATTTCCCAGACTAAAGACTATATTCCTATATCACATGATTCGGGGCAAGCTTTTGCATAGGGATACTCATCTCTGGAATGGACTGGTTCCTTTGTGCCATTCTTATCTATCATGAACAGTGCATTGGTGCAAGACGTCTGTTAATAAAGGGAGCATATAGGATTTGCAAGGCCTCAAAAAAAAAATTATTGAGTTTGAGACAGAAAATGGACTCAACAGTTCGTAAACAGTGCAAACAGTCACCATGGGAAATCTTGGTTTATCAGCTAGATGCTGGGTTTTTCAAGCAAATCAAGATTTAGTGTCTTTTCCAAAGATCGTTCGTCTGAACGATTTTTCGAACAAACATAAAGTAAACTATTCTTCATGTTTCATAAGAAAAATCAAGTCGTGTTTTCGCTATTTTCTCGTGACTCAGATGTCCGATTGAGCTCAAATGTTCACAGGTTTATTTTTTTCATGTACATGTTTGATCAGACAAAGTATGAGTGCAGTCCTGTGACCTTTACCAATCATGTATTGTACCTTTAATATGTAACTATAAGCAAAAGCTTGCCCAGAATCATGTGATAGCAGGTAGGGTCGAGTCTGAGGTCAACAAGTAATACCCTTCGTTCCTCGGACTCGGCTGGCCAGTAATGGAGACAGAGCCTTTTCTAGGATTGCACCAGGCTTATGGAACACGCTCCCTGACCATCAAGACAACAAGAACATGACATCAAATATTTTCAAAACATTCTTTTTCTCAATGGCTTTTTCATCGTGAACACACGATTGAGTTTTTCTTTTTTCCACCTTAGACCGGCGCCTTTGAATGTTTTACAGATCAAGTGTGCCTTATAAAGAGCTTTATTTTTCTTAATTGCATAATAGGGAGACAGGTTAGCATCTGAAAGTTAACATTTGGGAGACACCGGTCAATAGGGAGACATTTTGTAGTCTCCCCAAAAATATTTCTACATCTTAAAGACATATTTTTTATGTCCATATTTTGATAGAAGACAGACAATGCTCTCATTATGAACATATTTTAATTTCAAGTTCATTGGTTTGGAGGATGTTTAGAAAAAGAAAAGTAAAGTCGTGTGCACGTCCCTATGGGAATGTCTCACTAAGTACCCATTATCGGTAATTATTATTATTATTTATTATTATTATTATATAGCAAATGAGTCTTTAGTGTTGAGAATTCAGGCTTTGATGTTCACGTATAGTGAAAGGATTCGGCGTACCATATATTGTTCAATTGTAACACACAAAAAGGTTATTGTGCTCAGCTCTCTAGAAAATATCTCATTACGACATCAATTTCGCTTCGCACAAAGCATTCGCATTATGTATGGGCCCTGCTGTAGTCTACGACAATTACGGCGCATTGTACATGGTCGCGCTGCCTTAGATGGAAATTACATAAATCATTTTGAATTGGCTCAATCAACCGTCATCATATGTCATCACCTTCCTCTTTTGTACTGTGGCAAAATCGATGGCAAGTTGATGCCTTGCCATTGTTCTGAACACACGGTAATTTGAAAACCTGACCCCACTGCACGTACATGTACATGTACGTACGTGCCCTGTTGTGGCTATTTTGCTAGATACGCTGCGCATTGTGGCACAACCCAGTAGCCGTGTCAGTTCTTAATTGCTAAGGCCTGATAAGTGTTAGTAATGACGCTGGTGATTCTCGATTCTAAATTCGTACATGGGAATCACACAGAGTCTGCACAACTGGTGAAGTTAGGCATGGTGTACCTGGCTTAAAGGTAGTATCATACTTTGGTAAGAAACCAAAACACAAATGTTCACAGATTTATGTATAACATTCAGGATGTGAAGATGGTGCTGGTAGAAACCTGGTGTTAAAATTTTTCCGTCTGATATGGTGTATTTATCCAGAAATTAGTCAAACAACGATCAAATTTTTTTTTGATCTTTTAAAAGATCAAAAATAAAAGAGAAAAGACTTTAAAAAAAAATTGTGGCCGTTTTTCGCGATTTTCTCAAAAAGTAGGCAACATATGGGACTGAAATTTTCACAGATGACTGTGACTGTATCCTCCTTGGAATTTTTGCCCAGGAATCTGAATTTCTTTGATAAAAACCACAGTATGATACTACTTTTAAAAAGCCACACTCGTACACTGTGTAAATATACCTGTTGATTAGTGTGGAGTGCAATGTCACATACAGTAAATGTATTCTTAAAGTAAAGTGTACCGGTATTCAAAAAGTTCATTTTAAATGTATATGCTAGTACTTGAAGTAAGAAGCAACTTAAAGGCACTATCATACTTTGGTAGGAAACCAAAACAGAAATGTTCACAAATTTATTTATACCCTCAAAGTTACACGTAAATCTGTGAGCATTTCTGTTTGGGTATGTTACCAATCCTGTACTGCACCTAATCTGTTCTCGCTAAATTTAAGAGCAACATAAATGTTCTCTTAGAGATAGTTCATTTGAGTTTGCATCCATTTTAAAGGTAAATGAAAACATGCATCAACATTTTAGAACAATCATCAGAATTGCCTTCATTAGGGCGCCCCTTTTTAACTCTGCGGTTCTCATTTCCGACCAACCCATATTTTGGCCTCCGCCCGAAGAAAAAAAACCCTTTTTTTTTGCCGCCGACCCTGTCAGAATGGCATAATATAAAAAAAAAAAAAAAAAAAAAGAATTCCCAGAGTTTCTGGAGACAAAAAAATTAATTTGTCTCCAAAAATTCTTGGAATTCTTTTTTTTATTTTGCCAATAGACCTCAAATTTTTATACTTTTTATCACTGAAACAATACAAAAATATTCAAACGGGATTACAGTGAATACAATGAACATAATTTTCTTTAGGTTTTTGTGTATTCAGCCAGGTTTTTTTTCCACCAAACTTTTATTTTTTTTCTACCGACCGACCCTCCCTCAAGGTGAACAAGAAATGAGAACCAAAGTTATAAAAAGGGGCGCCCTTACCCCCCAACAAAAATACTTGGAGAAAGAAATGCTATATTTCATCAACCAGATGACTAAAAAACCCATAACATGACATGAGTTCCCTTATCAAATATGATGAACGAACAATTTATACTAATTATGAATAAATTCAATCTGTCATTCATATTTAGCTTTAACCAAGTGCAAAACGGTCACAATATGAAAAAAAAGAAGAAGAAAATTCCAAATCGACAAAATAAAACTTACCTCACGTGTGTGGCAAGTCCACCGCAATATTGATTCGTCGTCGCCATAGAAACCAGCACAGCTGACAATAGCAGGCACTCCGTCCTCCAAGCTGAAACGTGAACGTAATTTGGAGACTTTTAAGACACAAATTGTGGGAAAAATATCTCGTCAGTTCATGTAGAGGTTATTCCAGCAGCCTATTCCAGCAGCCTAAATTTAGGGCCAACGATTTTCCGTTTCAGAAAAGAGCAAATTCAATTTTGAAAAATCCCGAATTCTGCTTCAGGCTGAAAAAATTCCGCTTAAATTTTTCCGGCACATAAAAGTGCATTTAAAAGGGTATTACATTGGTTAATTATGAACAAGCAAAGAGTCTCAGTTTCATGCTTCAATTCTGTTGCTTGATATTTTTTTTTTTTTGGAGCTCAGTGAAAGCTCACCGCGAGCCTGCCGATTTTAATTTGTGTCGCGCGAGCACAAGCATGGCATGGTCAGTATAAAGTGTCACGACTGGCGTATGATTTTGCTCAGTTCTTTAAGGGAGCATATAGGATTTGCAAGGCCTCCAACAAAAAAATATTGAGTTTGAGACAGAAAATGGACTCAACAGTTCGTAAACAGTGCAAATTAACAGTCACCATGGGAAATTTGGTTCATCAGATGCTGGGTTTTTCAAGGAAATCAAGATTGAGTGTCAGTTTCCAAAGATCGTTCATCTGAAAGATTTTTGGAACAAACATAAAGTAAACTATTCTTCATGTTTTATAAGAAAAATCGAGTCGGGTTTTCGCTATTTTCTTGTGACTCAGATGTCCAATTGAGCTCAAATTTTCACAGGTTTATTATTTCATGTACATGTTTGATCAGACAAAGTATGAGTGCAGTCCTGTGACCTTTATCAATCATGTATTGTACCGTTAAAGATTTTTGGCCTCCAGCAATAGTAATTTCACTCTGATTTGGTCTGTCTCTTCAGTGAATCATCAACATTTCATATTGGAATCAATCAATTTGACAAATTATGTGTTAAATCAATAACATTTTATGTTGTCATCCTAAAAATCCATTTTCCGTTTAGAGGAGCCAATTCCGTGAATTCAGTCCGTTTTCCGTTATCGTGGAAAATCAGTGGCCCTATAAAATCAAGCTTTTTTCAATCATTTTGTCATGAATTCACTGCAATTTTGTTGTTTTCCCGATCTAAACTAAATCGTCTGAACTTAAACTTCTTAATGATCAAAGGAATTCCTCTCAAATTGCTGAGCTTTTTTTAATTAGCAAACAAAATATTCTTTAACATCGAAGGACAAATCTCTTTGGAAGAATAATTGTCCAATACTACAAGCTATGAGCAGCTTTGTTTAAAGTTAATTTCATACTGTCATACTTTGGTTTTTCTCAAAGAAATGCAGATTCATGGGCAAAAATATCAAGGAAGATACAGTTTACAGTCATCTGTGAAATTCCCAGTCCAATATGGTGGGCACGTTTTGAGAAAACAGTGAAAAACGGCCACGGTATTTTAAAAATCTTTTCACCGTTATTTTCCGAAGATCAAATTTATTTTTGGTCATTGGTGAATACTCTGTTCTGGATATTAGAGCATTTTAGGCAGAACAATATTATCAGTATGTTTCTACCATCACAATGTTTACACGTACAGCACATGTAGTTATAGGTAAATCTGTGGAGATTTCTGTTTGGGTATGCTACCGAAGTATGATACTACCTTTATTAAAAACCCTAACCCTCTACACTACACAACAAGAGATGTTTACCACACAATACCACATTCTCCATAGAAAACCACACTGTGGTGTATTGTGGTATTCAGAATATTACACCTACCACAGGAAAAACACATGTGTGACAAATTGTGGCATTGAGGAGGTTTAGTATTTTAAAGGGAGCATATAGAGGATTTGCAAAGATGTGTGTTTTGACTGAATTTGGTACTTAAACAGAAGTGAAGGTCTTAAACTTCTTAATACAAATGCTGTTTCATGTACTTTTTTTACCCTTTGTTGATCTGGATAGCAGAAATACGGCCGAAATAATCCCCCCCCCCCTCCGAATCCTTCACGGTTACGCCACGCTTTTGAAATGCTACTTAATCGTTCAGACGAACAATCTTTTTAAAAGACACTAAATCTTGATTTCCTTGAAAAAACCCAGCATCTGATGAACCAAGATTTCCCATGGTGACTGTTTGCACTGTTTACAAACTGTTGAGTAAATTTTCTGTCTCAAACTCAATAATTTCTTTTTTGGAGGCCTATACACCAGTACACAAGCATTCTCTGTCCATGGTTATATAATACCACGCTTTCGAAATGCTACTATGCATATTATTGTGGGTAACGTTGTACATATCCAATTTCTACTGCCATCTATGATACAGTAGATAGCTATACAGCTAGTCTATCAACTACATCTTGGTTGTTTTCTATTATTCTTTTTTCTAATGAGATTCTGGCAATGTGCCAAGTTCAACCTCTGGCTGCTGAATTTCCAGAGGGATAATATCATATGAACAAAAAAAAAATTAATTTCATTATTAAAGGTACAGTACAGGATTGTACCTTTTTTATACCTTTTGGTTTTTTGTATTTGTCTCAATGTTCCGGAGACATCATTTGCATACATGTGTGAAATGTTTAGAATTAATTACAGATATGGTATATTGTAAACTGTTTCATGTGAGGTTCTACAACCACAGTAAACAGCAGTAGAGAACATGTAGGTAGGATGTTATGTCATATCCCTTGGGTCAGTGGAGGCTGGCATAGTGACCACTGGTCTGGTTCATTTTGACCCAAGAATTTGATGAGCGAAGAAGTACACTGACCACCACACCAGGCCAAACCAGATCCTTATGCCCTATTCTTGTAATTACAGGTATATTGTATCACGTGAAGTGCTGTGGCCTAGCGGTCTGGCGCACAGATTGTGGGTTCGAGTCCAGCCATGGGTTAATGGTGCTTGCATCCTTGGGCAAGATGCTTTGTCACATATTGCTTCTCTTCACCCAGGTGTAAATGGGTACCTGTGAGGGTAGAGATGGCTTAAGTTTGTGCTTAATTAACCTTTGTGCGCTTTACAAGTAGCTAGGGCTGTATACTCCCCAGGGAGTTGAGATTGTTTCAGGAATGTAAATGTAGCCCAATGACCAGGGATAATAATAACTAATGCGCCGTGAGCGTCGAAAGACGGAACGTGCGCTTTATAAGTATCCACCATTATTATTATTATTATTACTTCACATTTTCTATTACCCGGTAGTCATTGGAAAGTAACAAAGACAAATTTACTGGAGCGGGATTCGAACCAGCGACCTCTGGAATACCATATCAGTGCTCTACCAGCTGAGCCATCCAGCCCTATGTTGGCGGTGTCCCTAAATAGTAAATGACATTGTTTCTTATGTTAGTTCGACAGTCAGAAGCCATGAAACCATGCACATACTGCTATAGCCCAAGGATCATTTAAAGGGAGCATATAGGATTTGCAAGGCCTCCAAAAAAAATGTATTGAGTTTGCGACAGAAATTGGACTGAACAGTTCGTAAACAGTGCAAACAGTCACCATGGGAAATCTTGATTCATCAGATGCTGGTTTATCAAGCAAATCAAGATTAACAGTCTTTTCCAAAGATCGTTCGTCCGAACGATTTTTGGAACAAACAAAAAGTAAACTATTCTTCATGTTTTATAAGAAGAATCGAGTCGGGTTTTCGCTATTTTCTCGTAACCCAGATGTCTGATTGAGCTCAGGTTTATTATTTCATGTACATGTTTGATCAGACAAAGTATGAGTGCAGTCCTGTGACCTTTACCCATCATGTATTGTACCTTTAAGACATTAAAGCTACATGCAACATAAGCAATGTTGCAACATGAGAAATAGTACATGGGGGAAATCACTGAAAGAGGATGCGGCTTTTTTAATGAATATAATCCTCAAATAACCACGGGGGAAACTGACTTGATTGTGAACATTTAATGACAGTCAATGAATGTGAGAAATTTACTGTAGTGGCATTCGAACCAGCGACCCTCAGAATACCGTACAGGCGCTCACATCTTCACATTTGTCATCAGTTACTCCTGTGACTGACTATTCCTAGTTGCAACTAGGTTGATTGATTTATTATTTATAGTGTGGTTTCGTACCCAGTGCGAGATGCGGTGGTCGCCATGACACATGACACTTAGGGCGTGCATTACATTATTCACAGTGTGAAATTAACTATGTATATCATGCGCAAGACGGCAAAGAATGGTGGCATAAGAGTAACATCAAACATTAGAAATATCTTCCCACATATTCGTGATGTATCGTGCAACACAAATTCACAAATATCTGCGCAGTTTTGTTATGCGATGTTTGCACATGCATTATAATGACGTATAACGATACATCGTATGTATAACGATACATCATTATGGGCAAATCGCAACCACTAACTGCATACTGTTATTGCGCTTTCCGAGGCAGCTGACCGCTGTTTTAATAACTTTTTGTTTACATTTCACTTGTTTTCAAATTATCGTAAAGTAAAGCATCAAAGATTATTCAGAAAAAAAATCACGACAC
Source organism: Astropecten irregularis (assembly GCA_963971285.1). Taxonomy (NCBI): domain Eukaryota; kingdom Metazoa; phylum Echinodermata; class Asteroidea; order Paxillosida; family Astropectinidae; genus Astropecten; species Astropecten irregularis. The sequence continues at coordinate 6,592,477 of OZ020260.1, read as the reverse complement.
TATAAAAACACACAAAGAAAAATGTGCGCAGATTTGGGATGTACGATGTGTGATGTGTGATCATTGTACGACATTATAATGTATGTGCAAACATCGCTTAACAAAACTGCACAGATTTTTGTGAATTTGTGATGTACGATGTATCAAACATCACAAATATGTGGGAAAATATTTCTGATGTTCGTTGTTCCTCCTGCGCCACCATTCTTTGCCGTCTTGCGCATCATATACATACTTAATTTCACACTGTGAATAATGAAAAGCCCGCCCCAAGTGTCATGTGTCATGGCGACCACGGCATCTCGCACTGGATACGAAACCACACTATACTGCTTTCTATGTCCACCACTATCAGAGTAGAGCTCTTCAAATTTTTTGGCTAGACACCTAATCAATTTTTCAAAAAATTGATTTATTAACGGCGGGTTGCTATGACAACATAGTGCAACAGATGAAAAATGACATCGACCCATCTCTTTGATCTGCCATGATAGTTAAAAGCATTCAATTTTTTCTGAATGCGCATAATTGTTTTTTCGCTGTTATTTTTTTAAACTGTGCAGGGTTTTTATAAGAAATATTAAAAATATTTTACAGCCGTCGACTGTTTCTACGGAATTGCACATCAGACTTTGAGTCTGCTAAAAAAATACACAAAAGAAAACTTTGGAGTATTCTTTTAAATTCAGCAAAATAGACACAGTTAGAATCTTTAGGGAAGTTTTTGTGTGTTTTTGTTTTTGTAATATGTATTTTCTTTTCTTTTGCTTTAATAATTAGAAAATAATACCAACAATATAGAAAATGCAAAGAATTTATTGCACACATGAACAAATCATGTGCTAGCTCAGGTGGGATTCGAACCCACGACCTCCTGTTTACTAGTGCAGATGCCATACCTGCTAGGCCACCAAGCTAGCTGGGGTCAGCAGAGTGAATCGAATCCCTTATGGGCGGGCGCCATAATTAATCAGTTACATGTATTTATCAAGAAAAGAGTAAAACCAATGGCCAAAATTATTTTTGGCTCTTTTAAAGATAGAAAATAAAAAAAGAAAAGTCTTAAGAAATACTGTGGCAATTATTCACAGTTTTCTCAAAAAGTGGGCAACGTACATGTATGGGACTGAAATGTCCACAGATGACTGTTACTGTATCTTCCTTGATAATTTTGCCCATGAATCTGTATTTCTTTGACAAAAACCAAAGTATGATATTACCTTTAATGTGTATATTTCTTACCCCTTCTTGTTTTAATATATTGTTGTAAAGTTCTGTCCTACTGATTTTTATAAAGTGCAGGCCTTCATTTTAATAAAAATGAGGAGAACTGCAAAACACTCTCCTTAAATCAACGTAGAGAATTTAGGAGAGTGATTTGCTCTCACTAACAAAAATCAAGTTTGAGCTACAAATTCAACTCCTTATTAAATCAACATAGGGCCTACTCATACTAATGAATAAAGATCGATAGCAGTTTGCTCTTGCTAAACCAAGTTTAGAATGTGTCCGGTACTCCGGTGATGTCAGAAAAAGAGATCATGCAAAATTTTGCTTGTCCTATTGAACATTTTTGTATTTTCTGCAAAGGGTAAATTAATGCTGGCTGGAAAAATGTATGTGATGTTTTGAAAATGGGCAGCTCTCCTTAAATTGTTAAGGAGCTCTTTTTTCACTCTCCTTGGAAAACATTAAGGAGAGCGGAGGAGAGTGATCACTCTCACTAAAAATCAAGCTCTGAAGTGTATTAATTTTTTTATAACCTTTGGCTGGGACCCATGTGAGATCAGTTTTTGTACTGAATGGGAAACCCAGGGTAAATAAGACAACAATATTACATTTACAAGCTTTCGTAGTAACAACTACTTCATCAGATGTAATGAAGTGGAGCATCATTCACATGGGTATATAAACTGGTATAAAGCAATGAAGCATGTCCGAACAAAGGGGGGCATGATGAGTCATAATTGGGAGTAGTAGTGGACATGAAACCACGGTCCCTATTGAGTCCAGAGCGTAGAGCTATATTAAAATTACTAAAGCGCTAGCTCCGTGTAGTAAGTGATGCCTGCTGGGCGCATCCATGTTTGTGCACAAACCTATGGAAAGCCCACAATTTTGTACGATTTTTGTACGTTCATTTGCATTCTGCGTTGTGTTCTATACGGGTGCGTCATCAAAGCCAAATATGCCCGAAATCCGACGCACCCTCGGTAAATGCGTGTTTCATTTAGGACCGTGTTCGCACACGCTCTGCACTTCAGTCACGCAATGATAGCATACGTCATAAAGACGCGCTACCGGTACCGTTCGCGCATACTTGAGCATTGCATATAGAGTACACTCTTCGAAAGGCATTCCAGTCAAAGTGTTCTTGTTCCAAAGACATGCACACAAATTCAAAATGACTGCGCCCAGACGGCTTCAAAACGTCTACTCACGGAGAACGCAGAGCTAGCGCTCTAGTCATTTTAATATAGCTCTATGATCCAGAGTCAATGCAGTCCAGTCTGTGGATTATCTTTTGTTCCTCTGCTTCTCTGTCCATTCTGGTTGTTTGGTTGTCTGGTTGATTGAAGTGTTAGAATTAAAAATTAAAGCAAATTGATGTAAGGTCGTACTCACCTCGTCTGCACCAAACAACGGACCTGATGATCGGAGATTTTCCTTTTGGCTTCGATCTCCAGCTGATACTGAGGACTGACGTCGATTCCTGAGGCATCAAAGAGTGGGGGCTTCGGCAGCGATGCATAGTGCGAGTAAACATCAGAGTCTCTGGACAGGGCCGAGGGCGGCCGTAATACTGACGATTCCGCGTCCACCAGGGACATGAGCGACATGGCAGACATGGACTGTTCCGTGGGCTCGTTCAGACCGATTCTGGATCCGCGGCGTGTCTCCTCGCGGAGCTCGCGGCTGTAGCGGTACTGCTTGGACTTCTGGGTGCTGCCCAGAGCCAACTTGCCGAACATGGACTGGACCTTCTCGATGGTCTTCGAGCTGCGGGGCGACAGCTCTGCTTCCTGTTTGTCGGCTGACTTCTGCCGTGTGCTCCAGATTTTCTGCAGGGGTCTAGGGCTTCCTTTGCGGCTTCCTTTCCGGCGTTTCCTCCCCGGGCGGGTGCCCTGGGGCTTGTACTCATCGTCGCTGCTGGTGACCGAGCGAGACAGGCCCTGCAATTTGGCAAGATGGGGCAAGTGGTTGTTGCAGGCTGGCAAGCCTTCGGAGGTTTCCACCACGACGTACTCCTTCAGAGTTTCGGAGGACCTCTCGGCAGGTTTGTCTTCCATGTCCTCCTTGCCGCTGCCAACCTCTTCGACATCATCCTCTTCGACTTCAGCCTCTTGGTCCTTCGATTCTTCGTTCTCTTCATCTTGCTCTTCCAACCTTTCAGAATCCACATTTTGGTGCTCGCCGCCATTTTGCAGAGGCAATGTTTCTGCAACAACCGCCTTGCTGGCCTTGTAAATGGTCAGGTGTCCATCAGCAGAGCCGACCCATAACGTATCCTTGTAAGACAGAAGGGACGTGATCTTGTGCTTCATGACATTCATGTGAGGCTGTGAAAAACAGAGAGAAAATGGAAGGTACTTAAAGGTACTATCATACTTCGGTAGCATACCAAAACAGAAATCTTCACAGATTTAATTGCAACTCACAGGGTATAAAGATGTAGTATATAGATGGTAGAAACATACAGTTAATTTTTTTAAGCCTGAAATGCTGTATTTGTCCAGAAAAGAGTAAAACCAATTGATCAAAAATAATTTTGATATCCAGAATATCCAGAATCCAATAAAAAGATTTTAAAATAATATGGCCGTTTTTCACTGTTTTCTAAAAAAAAGTGGGCACCGTAAGGGACTGGGAATTTCAAAGATGACTGTTACTGTATCTTTCTTGATATTTTTTTTCATGAATCTGCATTTCTTTGACACAAACCAAAGTATGAAATAACCTTTAAACTAAAACAAATTCCAAAATACAAACTGGAAAATTTTTCACCAGCAAAAACAGGGAGAACCTGATTAAAAAAATCAGTGAAAATAAACAGGTTTTTAACTGTAACCAACAATTAAAATCTGATAAATATTCTGAATCACTTGATTTAAAAGAATTTGTAATCTAATTTCATTTCACTGATAAGAATGTTTGCTATAACTTTTACCAGGCTTGCCACAAACTGAAAATGCTCTGCTTGTGATAGCGCCCTCTGCTGGTCAAATTTACTCAAAAATTCATCCAGTATGTGGGATCCGCGTGTGTTAGCGCCCTCTTTAGATCAAATTGACCAGTTTACTGCAAAAAGATCTTGAACTTTGCTTGTGCTGTGAGAATCAGGCGCGGTTCTAGAGCCAATATATTTTTTTTTGGGGGGGGGGGGGCTAGAAGAGCAAAAAAAATTGTTTTGAGGGGTGGAAGACCAACAGTTTTCAGTTTTTTTTTTTTTGGGGGGGGGGGGCTAGAAGACCAACAATTTTTTTTGGGGGGGGCTAGACCCTTCGCACGTGACGTCATCTTCTAACATTCGCTTCTGATGTCTCATTAGGTGTAGAAAAGCAACCTATAGCCCTACACAGCGCAAGTAATTTACGCGTAATCATGTTGTTGTTTTTTTTTTGGGGGGGGGGGGGGACTAAACAAAAAAATTGGGGGAGGGGGGTAAATGCAGGATAAATACAGCATTTCAGGCAGAAAAACTTCAACGGTATGTTTCTACCACCACCATCTAAAATGTCAAACATTTTTGTCCTTTACATACCTTTTTGGTGATGGGCGTTTGGTCGGCTGACGTATCGTGGACTAATATGCATTGTAGTTTCTCAATATCCCATAGCATGATGATAGCCGAGCCTCTAACCGTCACCCACATACCGTACTCCCCGAGATACATTCCAGAAATATTAATATCTGGATTCTTGGAGATCTCAAAGCCGTCGGTTATATTCAGCGAGCTGAAATATTTAACAAAGAAATTAATTTAATCATCTAATAACCACAAGGGAAACTGACTGAATTTTAAAGTCGTTGAAAGGTGAACAAAGAAAAATTGACAGAATGGTACCCCATGTACTGTTTCTCAGGTTGCAGCATTCCTGCGAGTATTGATGAAATGATCCTTGGGATATGGCAGTATGTGCGTGGTTTCATGGCTTCTGACTGCCAAACGAACAAAGATAATTGACTATTGGGAACACCACCAACATAGGGCTTGATGGCTCAGTTGGTAGAGCACTGATATGGTATTCTGAGGGTCGCTGGTTCGAATCCCGCTCTAGTAAATTTTCAGTGACTTAGAAAATGTGAAGTGATAGACCTGGTGTGCTGGTTTGGCCTGGTGTGGTGGTCAGTGTTTTACTCATCAAATTCTACGGAAATTGAGGGAAAAAAACTAAGACTGAATTGCCCAACCTCAAAACCCAAATTGTGCATGTTATCCGCATTATCCTGATATTAAAATGCAAATCGTATTCTGGAATACTGCAAATTTGTATTCTTTCAATTGGTCATATTTTTGCCAATGTCAGCCCGATTTTGCTCAAATTCAACATGGTGATAGCCAAGACATGGTTGTACCATATAACTGAATCATGAAGTGATGAACAGTTTAATTTTGACATAATGGTTCCCGACACAAAGTGTTGGACTTTTTTGGGGACACGCTGTATACTTACTTGTTTAGGATATTGATAGCATTGCCACAGGCACACCAGATCTGGTCCACAGTAGGAATGTAGACGACACTACGAACATAGCTGGCACCGATAGCATGGTAGAACACGTCCTGTGGTCTTGCATGGCATATGCCCTATAAACAAAGAGAATACTATCACATGTTGCATCATGGAATAGAACATACTATACACACAGCTGGCACCAATAACAATGGTAAAAGACATTCCATGGTATAGCATGGCATATGCCCTACAAACAAAGAGAAAAACTCCCACATGAAACACTGGTGCTGTGAAAAATAGGCTAATTTGGTATTCGTTTACGGAATAAAATAAAAATAAGGTTAAGTGTTATACGATTTAATCGTCTTTTAAATGACAGCACTAGCGGGCGGTGATCGTGTGTGTTCAGTGGAGAAGAAAAGTGGCTGAATAAAAGCAGTGTTGACAGACGGTATGGACATAAAGCTTGTGTGATATGACGATATTTATCAATATTGCGATATTTTTTTCATATCAAAAATCGTATCGGGCCCCGGAAAAAATATTGAAATATCGCAATATTGGCCTAGCATGGCATATGGCCAATGCCCCATACACAGGGAGTACACTATCACATGTAATACCATGGTATAGAACATACTATACATACAGCTGACACCAAAAGCCTGGTAGAAGACGTCCCATGGCACAGGATGCCCTATGCCCTTTAATAGAATACTATCCTCTACACAGCTAGGATGGTCGTGCACATTGTCTACTGCCTACCTACCTCAATGACAGCTAGTCTCCCATCAGCCAATCCAATGTATACATTTCTAGTGCCTGGATCATGGACTATACTCAGTGGAGTATCCTGCAACCTCTCAAACCAAAGCTCTTCTCTACAAGGACACAAACATTCATATAAATGAACTATCAATATCTGATCTGATCCGACTTCTGATTTGATCTGCCTTCTCACCTGATCTGATTTCATTTCTGATCTGATCTGATTTCTGATTTGATCTGATTTCTGATTTGATCTGCCTTCTAATCGGATCTGATTTCTGATCTGATCTGATTTCTGATTTGATCTGATTTCTGATTTGATCTGACTTCTGATCTGATCATGATTGTGATCTGATCTGATTTCCAATACGATCTGATTTTTGATCTGATCAGAGTTCTGATCTGATCTGACTTCTGATCTGATCAGACTTTTGATCTGATCTAATTCCTGATCTGATCTGACTTCTGATCTGATCAGACTTTTGATCTGATCTGATTCCTGACCTGATCTGACAAGATTTCAAGATTTGATTCTTAATCTGATCCAACTTCTGATCTGATGCCGATTTCACTAACACTTTGTGATCAGCGCTAAAGCCCAAATCCATCACTTAACAGGAAAACGACCGCTAATTTGCATAGCAATTTTCCGTTTAGCGATTGATTTGGGCTTTAGCGATGATCACAAAACGTTAGTGAAATCGGCTCTTGATCTGATTTCTGATCTGATGCCTTCTGATCTTATCATGATTTTGATCTGATTTCCAATCTGATCTGATTTCTGATTGGAATCTGATCTGATTTCTGATTTGATTTTTCATCTGATTTCTGATCTGACCTTATATCTAATCTAATTTGATCTCATCTGATCATTTTCCCTGGTGGGAAGATAATAACATTAATACTTACTGAGTTCCCACACTGAATGCATACAGATAGTTGGAGATAGTTCCCAGCAATGCCATGTCCATTCCTGCCATCGTCAAACACACAATCCGATTGTCAAACTGAACCACAAACAAAAATACAACTCAATATTAGTTCACCTCCATTTGATTTATCCACACATTCAACTCACAAAGATATTACTATCAACATCTGTTTATTTAAATAGTTATGCCTGATTGCAGCAGTCGTATCCACGCGTACAACTTGTATCCACATAATGACATCAACAACTTCTTTTTATCATTGGGTAAGTCCTACTTGACTGTTATATATTCATATCCACACAATCAACTTGTATCCACAAGCTGAGATCAACAACTCATCCTATCCTTACCCCATGGTCAAACTAGAATGCAACATTTTCATATTCACACATATCAACTAATATTAACACAATGACATCAACTTATTTTACCCTTACCGCATAGTCAAAGTAAACTGCAAATATATTCATATCCACACATATCAACTAATATCAACACAATGACATCAACTTCTTTTACCCTTACCCACATGGTCCAAATAAACTGCAAATATATTCATATCCACACATATCAACTATTATCAACACAATGACATCAACTTGTCTTTACCCTTATTCCATAGTTCTGCTTGATGCATTTGTTGATGTCCACTCTGCCAACCCATCCCCGTCTCAGCTCTCCTCTACAAACCAACAAACTTCCTACACGTACAAAGAAAAGAACACAAAAATGATATCGATTGAGTTTAATAAAGGTATAATACATGATTGGTAAAGATCACAGAACAGCACTCACACTTTGTCTGATCCAGCATGTACATGAAACAATAAATTTGTAAAAATTTGAGTTTCATCGGACATCAGAGTCATGAGAAAATAGAGAAAACCTGACTCAATTTTCTAGATCATAACTGTTTTCGGTCTTTGGTTTACTAATTTCTGGGTAAAAACACCATTTCAGGCGGAAATGTTTTAACGGTATGTTTCTACCAGCACCATCTTCATACCCTGAAAGTTATACATCAATCTGTGAACATTTCTGTTTGGGTATGTTACCGATCCTGTACTGTACCTTTAAGATTTTATTATTAAAAAACTTTCATGAAGTCGGAATAACCAGGATGCGATTTAATTGATATCTAAGAAGCATCTTTAAGCAAGGTGTGGTCAAAGGATGATGTGGCTCACTGGTGCATTTGGGCGTGGCAATTAGGGAGCGTCCATTAAGGTGTGACCAATCAGGATGTAGTCTATGTAATATCTATGTAGCATGTCTGAGCAAGGCGTTGTCAAAGGATAAGTGCCTCACTGATGGCAGGGGTGTGACCCCACATTAAAGTGTGGTCATTAGGGCGTGGTCAATACCTGAGTAGCACTCCACAGCGCAGTCCATCTTCAGGTCACGGTCGATGCCGCTGTCCTCATTGGACGTGACCAAGGGCCTGGTCGGGGTGAGGCCCTCCTGGCGTTCAAACTCCTCCCTTGCCTTCTCCTGCTGCTCGTAGACGGCTCGCAGGATTTTCATATAGTGCTCTTGTCTCTGCTGGATCCACGCCGCCGACGGGAAATTCTCGTTGCTCTCTTTGACGATCTGCAGAGGGCGGTATAATCACAGACATATAAACGCATAGACGGCCAGTCGTGTGCAGCAATCCGTGATTCTGAAAACTATGGGCAAAGCGGACAATCGCTACGCGTTCAAACTGCGTGCGCTTGGCGCGCAATGCGCGTCCTATATTAATAGCATGCATTTCCCAAGATTTTAAGCCTTTTTTGTCTCGCTAGCTCTTGATTTTCAGATGTAAACGTTGGCATCGCATTACTTTGTAGTACTTAAGCCTAACTAAGTATATATGAGATTTTTTTTTAAATTGGAAAATGGCTTCATGTTTTTTTTTTGCCTGGAACTCTTCACTCTGCGTAAATTCCCTATACCGAGGGGTGAATTTGCCCATAGTTTGGATTTTAGTCGGGCGCCGCGGAGATCACGAAAATCCCCTGTAGTTTTGAATAGGACCTGGCGGTCTATGCGTTTATATGTCTGTGGGTATAATACAGTTCGTACATGTCTCAATGGCGCCCTCTAGAGGGCAAATGCATCTCATTCAAACCAAACTCTTTCACATGACAAGACTAGGGCTGTGTCTGAATCTGTTGTCTCGAGCTAGGTCTAGGTCTTTGCTCCATTGGAAATATGCGGAGACATCAAGACAATAGACCTAGCCGTTGCTCTGGAAGCCCTTTTTGGACATGGCCTACATGTATGTAGGAATGATGCCCCTGGTCATTACAAAGGGCGCCCTCGTGTGAAAGGAATGGACCACTCACAAGTATCACAGCTTTGGTCAAGATTTACATGTACAGCCAATGATAAATACACCATTTCAGGGGGAAATATTTTATGGTTTTTTTTTTCCAACACCATCTTCATACCCTGTAAGTTATACGTAAATCTGTGAACATTTCTGTTTGGGTATGTTACCAATCCTGTACTGTACCTTTAAAGGTAGTATCATACTTTGGTAAGAAACCAAAACAGAAATGTTCACAGATTTACGTATAACTTTCAAGGTATGAAGGTGGTGGTGGTAGACACATACCGTTAAACGTTTTCCGCCTGAAATGGTGTATTTATCCAGAAATTAGTAAAACAACGTCCGAAAATCTTTTTGATCTTTTAAAAAGATAAAAAATAAAAGAGAAAAGACTTAAGAAATACTGTGGCTGTTTTTAACTGTTTTCTCAAAAAAGGGCACCATATGGGACTGAAATTTTCACAGATGACTGTTACTGTATCCGTCTTGATATTTTTTCCCATGAATCTGTATTTCTTTGATAAAACCCTAAGTATGATGTAACCTTTAACCACAGGAAAAACAATGCGAGGTATAAAACTGTGGTATGGAGGTGGGTCAGGGTATATTTCGGAGTGGTAGGGCTGTTTAATACTTACATTGACGATGGCCTGCACGTCCTGCGTCAGTTTGGCCATGGACTTGGTATCCTTCAGCAGTGCTAGGATGTCCTTTCTCTGTAATAAGGATGTCTCGTGGTACTGCAGTAGCGCAATGGCAAACTGGAACAGAACTCTCAAGCCGTCGAACAAGAAACAATCCCAGATCCGGAGCAACATCTACAACAGAAATGAGACACAATACTGATTGTTTATTTGCTTGGTACTATTCATGCTATTGGACAATATTTGTCCAGTATTCTTTTGTACTACAAGGACAAAATCCTACCTAAACACTATGGGTATGTTCAGACAGCCTTGTATTTAAAACGAATTGAGTTAAACCACTCGGCAACCGCGACTTAAAGTCGTAAGTTAAATTTCTGTTGCGTCCATACAGCGTTTTACTGTTTGCAGTTAAAACAGACAGGTTTTATTTTTGGTTTTAAGAGGTCATGCACTGTGCCTTGACCCCGTACGGGCTTCCAGTTTTAAAATAAAGCGTGCGGATTTATCTGCATGTTGAATATAAACAAGCGCGCCACAACAGGTGTTACGTAACCAGCTGCCAGGCTTCTCTGCACTGAAACAGGGTGTCGGAAAGGTATTCTGTCCCGACAGCGTTTTAGCAGTAAACTTGATTGGTTTTAAGCGCTAAACCCTTCTCCCAAGCAGTTTTAACTTTGGTGTTTTAGCGGCGGATAAAACCGATCTGTTTTAGATAAATAACTGTTTTAGAGCGTCCAGACACATATTGCTAAAACCGATCGGGTAAAAACAGTTGTTTTGTTGAGTGTTGAACGTCCTCTTTAAGTTTGACTGTTTAAAAGAGACCAAAGTGGATGTCAGAACAACTGCATATAAATTTTATGGTATTTTGGATGAGAAAAAGAGGAGGAAGAAGAATACATTTGGTCCTGAATGACAGTAGGAAATGAAAAAGAAAACAGGCAGGAACTCAAGTTTATAATGGAACCACATCAAAGAAAATAGCCAGGAACCGGCTAAACTTTCAAAATTACAATAACAACAAGTACCATCTTTCATTTGGTCCCGAATGACAGTAGAAAATGAATTTAAAACAGGCAGGAACTCACAGTGAACGGAACCACGTCGAAGAAAATAGCCAAGAACCGGCTTAACTTTCAAAATTACAATAACAACAAGTACCGTCTTTCATTTGGTCCCGAATGACAGTAGAAAATGAAAAAAGAAAAATGGGCGGGAACTCACAGTGAACGGAACCACATCGAAGAAAATAGCCAAGAACCAGTTGAGCGTGAAGGAGCACATCTCAATGCCCACATCATCAAGGTGAGCGTGGAGTCTGGGTAGTCTTAGCTCAAGGATGTCCTTCAGGATGTTCTGGTCGGCCTGTGCGCCGATCAGACTGCTGTCAAAATAGTTGGCTGGAAAGTAAGACTCAACCACGGCAACCATGCACCTACAAACAAAAAAAGCGAGGTAAGGAGAATTTGACGTCAAAGCACAGATGTTAACATACATAGAGAACAAGCAGAACATAAAGGCCGGTTGGCACCGGTAGGGGAAAGCCGGCACTCAGCCTTTCCGACAGGCACTCGAAATGAAAAATCGTAATGCCAACCGGCACAAAAAATCTTGAAAATCACAGAAAATGCACAAGTTACAACATAAATGTTGTGTGTTTTTTTTCACTGAAAGAACAGTAACATTTTGATTCGGAAACAAATTTTGAAAGGTAAATTGACCAGATCCCTGATAACAAAACAGAATATTGCTGACATGTTCACGTACGTACGGACTTGCATTAAGCTACCATGTATTATCTCCTGGACCCCGGCCGTGAGGGGCAAGAGCTCTGCTTGCTACGCTTCAAAATGAGTAAATTTAGCCGGCACTCAAAATGAGCTAGCTATAACACTGCAAAATGGCTATTCTGAGCAGAATTCCCTGACCAAATTCCAGGGGCCAATTTTCACGGCCCTGCTTAGCACAACAAAATTGCTAACCATGAAATTTCTGTCTTTAAAACAGGATTAGCAACCAAATTTCCATGAGTTGTGTTATCACTTGTGATTGCTCTTTGGCTGTTGTCCACTGACCATGAATATCAAATGGAATTTTTAATGGCAGTTTGTTTTTATTGAGAAAGACAATTTGTGCTATTAAAGCAACTTTTAACCAGCTCCATGAAATTTGCTCCAGATTCCTAACTCTTTTCATTTGCACCAAATGGCCGATCATCTTTGTCTAATCGCTTTCTTGCCTGCTGTTGTCTAATTTCTACCACTAGAGGGCGGTAGAATAAACCCATTTTACCCTGATCAAATCAAGATTTTCTTGTTCAAATTCAAGATTCTTTCCTATTTTTCATTTTCCGCCTAGGGAATTGATCATGTTAACTCACTGCCTTTTTTGCCTGCTGTTGTCTAATTTCTACCACTAGAGGGCAGTATAATAAACACATAGATTTTCCTAATCAGATCGCAATTTCCTGACAAAACGCTTGATTGTTTGCAATCATGTTATCTGATTGCTTTTTTGCCTGTTGTTAACTAATTCCTACCACTAGAGGGCGGCAGATACATAAATACATTAATTACCAGAATGCCGTTTCTTCTTCCATGAAGAGAAGGCAGGTGCCAGCAATGAAATTCATTCCTTGACAGTAACCAACGGACGGATTGTGCACACAGAATGCCTCCAGAATGAGCTTCAACTGCTTGACCTGAAGGTCAAAGGTCAGAGGTCAAGGAGAAAGATTTAGGAATATGAAATTGAATGGCAAAAACAATGCTGGATGAGATACATGCACTCATTTTGTGGTACAAGCACCCAGTCTGTGAGGCATGAACCCAGTTTGTGGTACATGCACACAATTTGTGGTACATTCACCCAGTTTGTGGTACATTCACCCAGTTTGTGGTGCAGGCACCCAGTTTGTGGTACAAGCACCCAGTTTGTGGTACAAGCACCCAGTTTGTGGTACATGCACCCAGTTTGTGATACATGTACCCAGTTTGTGGTACAACCATACAAGCACCCAGTTTGTGGTACAAGCACCCAGTCTATGGTACAAGCACCCAGTTTGTGATACATGTACCCAGTTTGTGGTACAACCATACAAGCACCCAGTTTGTGGTACATGCACCCAGTCTATGGTACAAGCACCCAGTTTGTGGTACAACCGTACAAGCACCCAGTTTGTGGTACAAGCGCCAAGCGCCCAGTTTGTGGTACAAGCGCCCAGTTTGTGGTATAAGTGCCTAGTTTGTGGTACAAGCGCCCAGTTTGTGGTATAAGCACCCAGTTTGTGGTATAACCACCCGGTTTTTGGTACAAGCACCCAGTTTGTGGTACATGCACCCAGTCTATGGTACAAGCACCCAGTTTGTGGTACAACCGTACAAGCACCCAGTTTGTGGTACAAGCGCCCAGTTTGTGGTACAAGCGCCCAGTTTGTGGTACAAGCGCCCAGTTTGTGGTACAAGCGCCCAGTTTGTGGTATAAGCACCCAGTTTGTGGTATAACCACCCGGTTTTTGGTACAAGCACCCAGTTTGTGGTATAAGCACCCAGTGACGTTTACCCATTATTCTAGATGACTTACCCCTTCAGCGTCCTTGGTATTGAAGTGGATATTATGTGGCATGGTTCGTAATAAATCCAGCTCTATCTGCCGCCGATACTTATCCACTGACGACGATGTTCCGATGCGATTGCATAACCACTGGAAATAATCCTCACTCTAAAAGCAACAAGAAATTTTAATAGAAAAAAAATTGAAATCATAAATGAAGTTTTTTGGCGGTATGGTAGAGAATGGTTAATGACCAAAATGAAATTTATAACATCAAAATTATACCGAGGGAAACTGACTGAATTTTAAGTCATTGAAAAGTGAACAAAGAAAAATTGACTGGAGTGGTATTCAAACCAGCGACCTCAGGAATACCATATTTGATTATTATATTGATTAAAAAAGCCGCATCCTCTTTGGGTGATCCCTATGTATTGTTTCTCAGGTCGTATTGATAAAATGATCCTTGGAATAAAGCAGTATGTGAGTGGTTTCATATGGCTTCTGACTGCCAAACGAACAAAGATAATTGACTGTTAGGGAGACCACCAACATAGGGCTGGGTAGCTCAGTTGGTAAGAGCGCCGGTATGGTATTCTGGAGGTCACTGGTTCGAATCCCACTACAGTCAATTTTTGGAGTTGGGAGGGCCTGATATGTTTCAATCCTAGGAGGATCTTTAATCAGTGAACAATTTTTTTCTGCCCGAAATGCTTTATTAATCCAGGAAAAGAGTAAAAACCAAACAGCAAAACATTTTTGATCTTGGCGCGATCAAAAATGAGACAGCTATTCACACACAATTTGGCGTAACAATTGCAACGTTTTTTTTCCATTTTCTGATGTTTCTAATGATCAATTGAGATGAAAATTTTACAGGTATGTTTTTATTCCATGACAAATCAAATTGTGAGCAGCCTGCAGATGTCAATAGGTCCAGTCATTTGGGGAAGGACAACAACTTTGTATGGATGTACTGATTAGGCCCAAACAAAATTGTTGTGTTGCCCTCAAGTGGAAAAATTTAAATTTTGGGTCGGTCGGTCAATTATTATTATTATTTTCTTTTTTTGGCCGACTTTCAAACATTTAAGAGTAAATACAGAATGTATGGTCACCAGGGCTTATAAATCAACGGTCTTGGGTCGTTTTGAGGAGACACGCTTTTTTACTGCTAAATCTTACATTTTCTGTCAAAAATGGGGAGATTTTATACTTAAGGACTCAGAGAAAAAAAAATCCTGACCCAAGGTTTTGGCATTTTACTGTCGGTCTCTGAGGGGCAACACAACATTTTTTTTTTAGGCCTTATCCTGAGGTTAAAGTCCAACCTTTTCAGCCTTGAGTTTTTTCACTCTCTCCGTGACCAGATGCGACCAGATCTCACTGCGATAGTCTGTGGGTATCCCGTCATACACCAGCTCCCTCATTTCATCCTAATCGCACAGTGGTGGAGTCGGGGTACACGACGGAAACAAACGATAAAGACATCATTGAATTATTAATACAAGGGGCCTTTCTCAAAGCTCGGCTCCGACCTCGCCTCTGTAATTCATAATGCTGAAAATATAGGTTGTGGTTTTTCACAGAAGCTAAAGCTCTGTTTTCCTTTTCAAACCAGAGAATCTACTTACGAAACGCAGCCAAAAGCCTCTATTTTGATACCCTTAATTTCAGAACGGATTAATGAAATGAATCTATGTTTTCAGCATATGGATGAAAGCGCCAGAGCTTGAGTCAGAGCCAGAGCCTGAGTCAGAGCCTGAGTCAGAGCCTGAGTAAGAGCCGGAGTCAGAGCCTGAGTCAGAGCCGGAGCCTAAGCCGGAGCCCGAGTCTCTGTTTCGTAAACCCACACAGTGTCTAACCTGTTTAATGGTGAAGACCTGATCGTTGGCATTAATATGCTCCTCCCATCTTTTCCCAATTTCAGTTGATTTCTGGGCAGAGACAGGAAAAAAAATGGCATTTTTAACGGCATTCATACTGAAACAGCTTTAAAGGTAATATCATACTTTGGTTTTTGTCAAAGAAATACAGATTCATGGACATAAATATCAAGGAAGATACAGTAACAGTCATCTGTGAAAGCTTCAGTCCCATACGGTGCCCACTTTTTGAGAAAGCAGTGAAAAACGGCCACATTATTTCTTAAGTCTTTTCTCTTCTATTTTTGATCTGTAAAAGATCAAAAATAATTTTATTTTTGATCTTTAAAAGATCAAATTTTGGTCAATGGTTTTACTTTTATCTGGATAAATACAGCATTATAGACAGAAATATTTTAACGGTATGTTTCTACCATCATCATCTTTATAGCCAGTAAGTTATAGGTAAATCTGTGAAGATTTCTGTTTCGGTATGCAACCGAAGTATGATACTACCTTTAAAACAATTTGATTTGATTTATTAAAACTCGTCACATTAAAAAAAGTGAAAATTGGTTTTTAGTGTGCATAAATTTTGATAAAACAGTAAAAACAAAAAATTACACAGAAGTTAAATAAATCAAACATATGAATATACAACAACTAAAAATATGCAATGTACTCAGAGTGCACAGAGTGGACGTCAACAGACCGGGAAAAAGCAGGCGTTATCTTTTGAATTCAGAGTTGAATAGGTGGCAAGCATTAGGCAAAAACGACATTCTGAAATGCTTTGTGTTGGTGCGTGGAGCTCGAATTTTTCCTGATGTGTTGACGACCACTGAAGCGTAAAGAGGATGGGAAGGCTCTTGCATTATTGCACGAAGCTTGGAAACAAAAGCCGATTCAAAAATACTGTGAACATTTTTAACATCCAGACCAATAGTTTTAGAAGTGATTTTTGTGACACGTTATCGATAAATTAGTTAACTTGTATATTTAACAAAATGATTGGAATTGTATTACCTTTGATGAGGCAAGTAGATGGTCTTGTAAGATTTGGCAGAGATGATGAAATAATAACGGCTGGTTATTGGTGGGATGTTGAAACCCATAGATATCCCTGTAGCCATCGACCATTACAACCCTACCAAGATCAAATAACACAATCAACGATTCGTAAGTTATGTCATTATAAAGGTTTTACTGTAATCCATACTCATATGAAGTTAAATACATCTGTACTGTTATAAAACTCAACATGTCTATCATTATGAATATTAATTGATTTTTGAGCCAGAACCTGAGCCAGCATGTGATTTTTTCACGTGCTCTCACAGTCACAAGCACAAGGGCAAGCCTAATTTGCATATTATCTATTTCCCAACCAATTAATATTCACGATTTACTGCGGTACCCGCCGCGATATTGGATTCGATTCACCCTGCAGACCCCAGCTAGCTCGGTGGCCTAGCAGGTATAAAGGCATCTGCACTAGTAAGCAGGAGGTCGTGGGTTAGAATCCCATTTGAGCCAGCATGTGATTTTTTTCACGTAGGTCCAGAAACCCACAAAAAATCGCCGTTTTCATATTCAGCTGCTTCACACCAATATCAAATATTTCTGTTTACAATAAACAATAAGTTTTAATCGAATCCGGGCCAAAATTTTGCCTAACACTCCTCTTTTCTTTGAAAAAGCGTCCAGCCTCCATATGTCCCGTGTACAAACTACTCACCAGTTGCACACCAAAATGGCGGATCGTGTATAATTTGTATGTAGAATGGCGATCGACCTCCATGGGAATTACCACACGCCCTATGGTCAGTTCTCCATCATGCGTGTAGCGCTATATAATCTTTGGTCACTACCCCCTATAGATTGATACAAACATCTACAGATGAACGTTATTCCTTCATTAGTTCCTCAACTTACCTTGGGTCTGGCAAGAGAGGGTCCTGTATTCTGGCCTCATCATACAACTCTAGAAACCGCTTCAATTTCTGCAAGAAACCAAAATCAAACAGGAGCTATAGTAATAATAATACATTAAATACTACATATGGATTTATTTATCTGTAAATTTACTTGTTTGTCTGTTGGCTGTCCGAGTGTTTGTTTGTGTGTTTGTGCTTGTTTGTTTATTATGTTAATAACCATCCTGTAATTGGCGATTTGTATTGCTGTTGGTCTTGGTTAATAAATAAATAAATAAATAAATAAATAAAGGTCACAGAACAGCACTCACACTCTGACCAAACATGTACATGTAATGATAAACCTGTGAACATTTGAGCTCAATCTGAATCAAGAGAAAATAGTAAAAACCCGACTCAATTTTTCTTATAAAATATAAAGAATGGTTTTGTTCTTGCCAAGAGATTAAAGGTGATTTCGGTGTTTGTTTGAGTAATTTCTGGATAAATACAATGGTGGGTAGCCGTGTCAGTCAGATAACATATAAAATACAAAAATACAAGTAGCACTATATTGACTAACTAGAGTTTCAAAAGAGCATGAGCTTTCGTAGCAACAACATTTTAAAGGTATGTTTCTACCAGCACCATATCCATACCCTGAAAGCTCTACATAAATCTGTGAACATTTCTGTTTGGGTATGTTACCTATCCCGTACTGTACCTCAACAACATCTGATAAAGTAGTTGTTGCTACGAAAGCTCATGCTCTTTTTAAACTCTAGTTAGTCAATAAAGTGCTACTTGTATTTTTTTATTGGATAAATACAGCATTTCAGGTGGAAATATTTTAACGGTATGTTTCTACCACCGCCATCTTCATACCCTGTAAGTTATACGTAAATCTGTGAACATTTCTGTCTGGGTATGTTACCAATCCTGTACTGGACATCTAACTGTGGTCAACAAGAATGTACAATATCCAGTCATTGCATTGTATTCTTACCTGGTTCTCCCAGGACAGGTACAGGGGGATTTCATCCTTGACGTCCAGTGACGTCACCTCGATGACTTGACTCAGTAAGTTGAAGTAATCCTGTCTACTCTGTAGAACCCGGCATTCTAGATTCTCTATCATTCTAAACAATAAGAAATGATTGAAAGGTGAACAAAGAAAATTGGCTGGTGCGGGATTTGAACCAGTGACCTCTGAAATAGCTATACAGGCTCTCTATAAACAGAGCTATAGCCGGATTTGAACCTACAACCTCAAGAATACCGTACCGGCACTCAACTAACTGAGTTAGTGGGATTCGACCATAGGACCTCTGGAATAGCATACAAACTATCTACCAACTGAGCTATGGCTGGATTTGAACCTGCTACCTCCAGAATAACATACCAGCACTCTACGAACTGAGTTAGCTGGACTTGAACCTAGGACCTCCACAATACTGTACAGGCACTCTACCAACTAAGTGAGCCAGATTCAAACCATACCGGCACTCTACTAATTGAGGTAGCTGGATATGAACCTGAGACCTCCAGAATACTGTACCAGCACTCTACCAACAGACAACTGAGGTAGCTGGATTTGAACCTGAGACCTCCAGAATACTGTACCAGCACTCTACCAACAGACAACTGAGGGAGCTGAATTTGAACCTACGACATCCTGAATACCGTTCCAGCACTCTACCAACACAGCTATGGCCGGATTTGAACCAGTGACATCCAGAATACCGCACAGGTACTCTACCAACTGAGATTGCCGGATTCGAACTTACGACCACCCAAATACCATTCCAGCACTGTACCAACTGAGCTATAGCCTGATATACTGACCTATTTTGGATTTCTAGTTTGCTCTGTTCCCGTGTTCGAAGACTCGCCTGCCGTCGTACTTCTGTGTTCAGGAATCCGTTCTGCTCCTGGTAAACTTTGCACGTATCTTGAAGGTCCTGGATCTTCTGCTTAGCAGCATCCATATCCTCTGACGACAACAAATCTCTGAAATGAAACCACGACACCGAAATTGAAACGTGAACAAATTTAAAATATTCTTAAAGGTATAATACATGATTATGATAGGTAAAGGTCACAGAACAGCACTCACACTTTGTCTGATCCAGCATGTACATGAAATAATAAACCTGTGAAAATTTGAGCTCAATCGGACATCTGAGTCCAGAGAAGATAGTGAAAACCTGACTCAAGTTTTTCTTATAAAACATAAAGAATGGTTTTGATCTTACACCAAAACCAAAACTGTTTTCGGTCTTTGTTTGACTAATTTCTGGATAAATACAGCATTTCAGGGGGAAATATTTTAAAGGTATGTTTCTACCAGCACTATATCCATACCCTGAAAGTTATACGTAAATCTGTGAACATTTCTGTTTGTGTATATTACCAATCCTGTACTGTACCTTTAATAGTAAAATGATATACAATAATGCCTAGCATTGTGGAACAATACAGTAGAACGCCTCAGTCGGAGCCCAGCTTTAAGGAAGGCCCCTAGTGTTGTAAAAAATAGTCAGGCGCTTATTAGGTTGCACACTGCTTCATATGGGTCATATACTCGGCAGTCAGGGAACCAGACCAAGATGGCCGTACCTTCTTAAGTGCTGGGCTTGCTCCATGATGCCTACCATGTCGTCTAAGTACATTATATCCTCCTCACGTTTCTTCAACATTTGCTTGTAGGCCTGCTCTCGGTTTTGGAGCGTTTTGAAACTTTTCTCGTCTTCTCTGTAGTAAAAAAGAAAAAAAGGAATCAGAAAAATGACAACTGCACATCTTATGGTGAAAAGTGGCTCTTTTTTAGTGAATTGGTTGTTGTTTCCGGGGAAAATTTTTTCGTGTGCTGAAATAAAATATTTGCTAGCTCACAATGTACATACATGGGTGATGGGCTCCAATTCATGCCACTCTTTCTAAAACTTGGAATAATCCCTTTCTAATGGACCTATCTTCTAGGTATTTCCTTGTCATTTAAACTATCGAGTGGATTTCTCCGGTCATGGAATATTAACTCGCTTGGCTTCCCATGCCCTCCGAGTTGCGATCACTCAGCAAGAAGCGTAAGCACTATTGTTGCTAATATGTACATGTTCAGGCAGATAAGACGACCCTCAGACACGTCCTAAGTTAAGACGGGTTCAGCCGCGTTGCTACGGAAGTTGGGATGCGTTAACTTTGGTGAAATCAATCCTAGGACGCGTCCTGACATAGGACGTGTTACCCTTCCTAAGACGCGTCTCAGCGTTTCGTGAAATCAATCCTAGGTCTTACTTTATGTGTTGCTTCATTTGTAGGAGCTGTTCAATCAGTGCCTCTTTGTCCATCAGCTTCCAGGACTCCACCTCCACATCCAAATCCACCGAAGTCGTCGAGTAAAACTTAACTTCCATACCTTCTCCGTCCACAGTGCCATCTGACCTGGTAATGG
The DNA here is from genome assembly GCA_963971285.1 of Astropecten irregularis. Classification (NCBI taxonomy): domain Eukaryota; kingdom Metazoa; phylum Echinodermata; class Asteroidea; order Paxillosida; family Astropectinidae; genus Astropecten; species Astropecten irregularis. The sequence continues at coordinate 6,571,351 of OZ020260.1, read as the reverse complement.
AATCAAAAAGATGAAAGAAATGGGAGACTTTGGAGAACCGGTCTTCAAGTCAATAGCGCAAGCGCAAGCGCACGCACGCACGTGCAAAACACGCACATGCTCACAATTGTGTATAAAGCATGGTTTGCAAGTGCACTGCTGTTGATTCAAGACCGATTCTCCAAAGTCTCCCATTCTTCAGCACCACGGATACAGAGACCGTTATCCGTGATCTCTAGCATTTTGCAATTACTGTGTGACAGATATTTAAACTCACTTTCTGACAGTTCTAACGGGGTCCAATTTCATAGAGCTGCTTAAAGGTAGTATCATACTTAAGACACCAAAACAGAAATGTTCACAGATTTACGCATAACTTACAGGGTATAAAGATGGTGGTGGTAGAAACATACCGTTAAAATGTTTCCGCATGAAATGGTGTATTTATCCAGAAATTAGTCAAACAACGACCGAAAATCTTTTTGATCTTTTAAAAGATCAAAAATAAAAGAGAAAAGATTTAAGAAATACTGTGGTCGTTTTTCACTGTTTTCTCAAAAAGTGGGCAGCGTATGGGACTGAAATTTTCACAGATGACTATTACTGTATCGTCCTTGATATTTGTGCCCATGAATCTGTATTTCTTTGACAAAAACCAATGTATGATACTACCTTTAAGCTTCAAAGACCTTGGTAAATAAAATCAGTATGCCAGCCAAAAATCCTTGTGAATGTTATGCTCAGCAAACAATGGCCGAATACAGGTCAAAAGCAGTAAAAATCCCATGGAAATTTGGTTGGTAATCCTGTTAGATCAAGGAAGACTTTTCATGCTCAATATAAAGCAAATTTTGTGCTGGAGCAACTGTATGAAAATGGCCCCTGATCAATATGGTTATTTGATGAATATATTGATTAAAAAGTCGCATTCTGTTTGAGTGATACCCCATGTACCGTTTCTCAGGTTGCAATATTAGTCAATGCTGCGTGTATCTTAAATGATCCTTGGGATATAGCGGTATGCGAGTGGTTTCATGGCTTCTGACGGCCAAACAAACAAAGATGATTGACTTTTAGAGACACCACCAACATAGGGCTGGATAGCTTCGATTATCACCACTATACTGAAAAAAGCTGCAAAGAGCCTGAAAATCTCCACAAACAACTCAAACGAACCATAGATTGTCAAGTTTGAAACAATAATCAAATTTTGGTCACCTAAGCAAAAAAAAACACAGGAAACACAGGTTTAAAAGAAATTTTAGATTTTGCAACTTAGAAACTGAAACAAAATTTGCTCAGATATTTAAAAAAAAAACATGCAGATCAAATTGCTGATCACATGAAAAGACAAGGAAATGAAAAGCTTTGAGTTTATTTGTTTGGGACGTAGTTTTAGTTTTGCTGCTTACTGGTCGCTGGTATCTGTTGCGGCAGTTGCTTGTAGTTCCTCGCTGGAGCTCTGCGACGCTAAGCTGTTGGAGCTTTTTCCAAAGTTCAGCGATGCTTCCATGGAATCTGGGGGCAAAAAATAATAAATCTTCGAAAATTAATACCAAGCAGTTTCTAGAAGTCATTGAAGGTAACATTTAGAATAAGAATAAGAATTGACCGAGAATGGGTACTTAGGGAGACACTCGCATAGGGTTGTGCACAAAATGCCCTATTAATACCTCAGTCACATTTGCCGGGGGCCGCTGTGGATTCTAAATTATCTATAGATGGCCAGTAACAATAGCGCTCCACGCTTGTGCTAAAAATAGCACCGGATCTCAGACAAACATTGCAACCATGCAAACGTGTGTGCGTGTGCGCGCCCTGGCCATGTACACTACGTGTGCGAGACAATTTTTGTCTGACATCCGAGGATTTTGTGACGTCATTAGTGCGGAGCGCTATTATAGGGTTGTGTCGCCGTAGTATTTTCATGGTCACACACTGTAGCAGTCACATTATGTTAGGGTTGCAGCAAGGCATATTTTTACTTTATGGGGACAGAAAACCTGTGGCTGCAGTACGTCCTTTTAACCCCTTCTGGGCTCAATTTCATGGAATCCGTTACCGTTAGCAAAAATTCTTCGCTTACGGTAGCAGAATTTTTTGGGTTACGGTTAGCGTATTTCACGGAAGAGTTTCCTTTTTGGTAACGGTAAGCAAGGAATTTGTGCAGAATGCATACGACAGTGCGTTAGCAGAAAATGATCACGGTAAGCCTAGAAATTCTTTGCTAACCGAGAGTCTTGCTTACGGATTCTATGAAATAGATTTCACACGTAGCAGTGCCCGAAGCACAAAAAAAGGCCGTAACGGATTCCATGAAATTGGGCCCAGGTCGGAGGACATCCATAGCAGTCCCCTGTCATGGCCTGAGAATATTCATGATTGCTTTGTTATTTCCATTGAAATTCATTGAATGGGGGTACTGTCTGGAACAAGAGGTTCTGTGAACCTTTATTGTCCACAAAGATCCGCTCATTGTGGTACATTCACCTCCATAATTTGCATTTGAAAAGATCTGCATTTTTGAATCTCTGAGTTCTGAACATCTGGGCGAAAACGGATTAGAGTGCGCCTTGAATGTGATCTATTGTGCGGTGCTATTCAACCAATGCGTGCCTGCATTGTTTTCGCCGAGCACCCTGCACACAAAGCCGGGCCAGATGACCTCTATTGTGGCCGGTGGCTGATAATGAGGGCTGAAGCAGGGCTGAAAATAAACCTGGGCTGAAGGGGTTAAGTGATGACGCACGGTGGCCTTGGGGTGACCCTGCGGCCAGCGTAGGATTTTGACAAATACTACGGCAGACGCAAGTTGGCCACAATTCGCCCACACGGCGGCCACAGGGGGAGTATATCAGTGAGTATGTAATGAGGGATTTCTCACACACATAAATATTTCACCATTGAAAATCACGGTGCAGACTGCCACGGGGGCCGTACGGATAGCGTGCTTCGGGCATATGGAAGACGTAGAACCGTTCTACTGCATGGCAATGGCGAGTCAAATTGCTATGGCGAACGTAAAAATGAAAAGAGTTATAACTCCGTGCTATAATTCTACATCCACCCCTATGGCTTGTAAAAAATAATGATGCGCTATGAACACCTTGAGATTTTCTGCGGCCGCCGCACGTATCTCTCGATTTCGGGTACACATGGCTGTCGTACATTACCCATAGAGCAAATGTGACTGAGGTATGAAAGTAACGAAAGAGCACATGTTTACTCTTACCAAATACAGAGTTGTTCTTGGAGCTGGGTAGAGACAGAGTACTCGAAAGGCTCTTCTTGAAGGTGGCATAGTTATCGTTGGATTCTACCGAGGAGGAGAAGGATGCCGAGAGATCGCCCAGGTTCTTGCTTTTGCCACGAATGGAATGCTGACGTTTGACGGATGAGGCCGGACTGCTTGCCAACCCTTTAGAAGGCGTAGATTGCTGTGTGATTAAAATAAATATCATTGGTTTGAGTCAACACTGTTACGAAGTGAAAAATCTGTAGCATATAACTTTGTATCCCAGTCACTTTGAAGGGCATGTACAACATTGGTAACAAACCAAAACAGAAGTGTTCACAGATTTACGTATAACTTTCAGGGTATAAAGATGGTGCTGGTAGAAACATACTGTTAAAATATTTCCACCTGAAATGGTGTATTTATCCAGAAAGAGTAAAACCAAACACACACAAAATATTTTGATCTTGGCAAGATCAAAAATCCTTCTTTATGTTTTATAAGAAAAATTTTGTCGGATTTTCCCTATTTTCTCGGGACTCATATGTCTGATTGAGCTCATATTTTCACAAGTTTATACATGCTGGATTAGACAAAGTGAGAGTCCTGTTTTGTCACCTTTACCAACGTTGCACATGCCCTTTAACCCTAACCGCCTGGGGGCATTTTACTGTGTACCATCCTGAATCCTCCACAATCCTCCAATGGTCACACTTTAAAAACTACGTTCATCCTGAATCCTCCACAATCCTCCAATGATCTCACTTATACTCAAAATGAGAGGTACCTGAATCCTGAATCCTTCAGAATCCTTCAGTGGCCCTACCTCAACAAATGCGTTTATCCTGAATCCTTGCCACTCCTCCAGTGGTCCTCACTTGAAAATGACATTATATCCTGAATCCTCCAAAATCCTCCAAAACTACCAGAAGGATTTTGGAGGATTAAGGTGGGTTAGGGTTAATATAAATTACGAAAATTGACGAAATTTGCAGGTTGAGCATGCTGAGAGAAAAATCATCCAAAAAGACTCTCTTTCTGTATTCAGTGTGAGATAAATATTGCTTTTCCTCATGTCAAGTAAATGAATGATTATAGTTCTAACAAATAAAGCGAGGTTTGTTGAGTGTTGAACATCCTCTTTGACATATGGCATAGTTACACTCAATTGATCTGGTGAAAATGTACTGGTATTAGATTGTGTATGTGCGCCTGAAATTCTGTCAATGTTTAAATTGACAATGGAACAAGATAACCTGTGCATAAATTGACTTGGGTCCGAAAAATGACTTGGATACAAAATGGCCGACATTCTAAAATTTGTACACAAATCTTTAATATACTCATAGCATTATTAAGATCTGGTGAAAGTGTATAATTGTATCTTATATATACGTTCAGACAGCATTTTAAACTCGCTAAAATCACAGTTTTATCCTGTTTCAGTGCAGAAAAGCCTTGCAGCTGGTTACGTAACACCTGTTGTGGCATGCTTGTTTATATTCAGCACACAGATAATTCCGCACGCTTTATTTCAAAACTGGAAGCCCATACGGGGTCAAGGCACAGTGCATGACCTCTTAAAACCAAAAATAAAACCGATCTGTTCTAACTGAAAACAGTAAAACACTGTATGGACGCAACATAATTTTAACTTATGACCCCCCCTCCCCCCAACACTGATTGACAGCTCCTAAACAAACACTCACCGTTGTCGGTTTGTACGTCAGCGCTTTGGAGAATCGTACTTGATTGCGGTTGCTCTTCACGCAGGAGAACAAGTCCCTCACTTCCTACAAATAAAATTGATTGGTAACAGGAAACATGATCAACGAAAATTAATAACCACTTCAAACTTTTATTATCAATCCAGGGGTCGATTTCACGGAGCCCTACGATCGATCGCAACTCCAGTTACAAAGGATACCCCATTGTAGGGGGCTTATCTCACGTAGGGCTGCAATGCATCAAAAGTCCTACGATTGATAGTAAGTTACGAAGAGTTTGGTGTAATCGACCCCTGGGCTGGATTTCACAAAGCACTAAGATTAATCTTAAGATGAGTTGTTCAGTATCACCATAGTGATTTGTATTGTGACATCACATGTTGCTTAGCAATTATGATGAATTCACACTTATGATCAATCTTAGTGCTTCGTGAAATTGGCCCCTGGGATCGATTTCACGGAGCCCTACGATAGTTCATAACACGAGATACAAAGGATATCCCATCGTATCCTAAAGTAGGGCTGCAATGCATCATAAGTTATGATAAGTGCGATGAAATCGACTCCATGTACAACATAAATTATGCGCAGATGCAACAAAAATTTGTGCAGGTTGGATGTTTTGACTAGAGGAATAATCGTTACCTGGGGTGGGGGGGGGGGGGTGGGCACAGAAACAAGTGCGTTAGGCACTTGCCTCTTACCATTGTGGCCCGGGTTCGATCCCAGCTTGGGTCATATGTGAGTAGAGTTGTGCATTGGTTCTCTCCTATGCTACAAGGGGTTTTTCACCGGCATTTTTTCCTCCCTCCCGACAAAAATCAAACACTTTCGATCTCAGGCTGCATGGGCTCCATGATCATATATGGGTTGATGTGGCTGACAGCCTAGGGTACTAATGAAAGCCAGCAACTCAATCATGTTGTAGCTGCATCCTTCGCAAAATGCCATTTGCGAGTTAAATCTGAATAGTATCTGGTACACAGACTTCTTTCATTGCACACAAACACCCCAGTATGAATTTCCCAGACTAAAGACTATTGCTATATCACATGATTTGAGGCAAGCTTTTGCATAGCGATGCCCATCTCTGGAATGGACTGGTTCCTTTGTGCCATTCTTATCCATTATGAACAGTGCATTGGTGCAAGACGTCTGTTATGTAACCAAGCAAAAGCTTGTCCTGAACCATGTGATATAGCAACAGGGTCTTTAGTCTGGGGAATTCAGGTTTTGATGTTCACATACAGTGAAAGAATTCAGTGTACCAGATATTGTCCATTTTTAACTCGCGAAAGGCTTGTTCCGCACACCAGCTGCGAGTAAGGATGATAAGCCTCCCAAATAATTAATTATGATTAATTATAATTAATTATAATTACCTGTAGATTCTGTAGCCACTGCATCATAGAGCGATGGTTCTCGGCAATCAGAATATGTTCCTTGCTGCCACACCTATGACAGAATAACATGTACAAGCCGCAGGTTACCGGTTGAACAATGCATCATAATTTATCATTCAATTCAATGACCACATTGAAACAGAAAGCAGAAGTACATGCATGTACTGTATGCAGAATCGACTACTCTGAGTTTCACTTGCATTTACATGTATAATAACTAATGCACAGCCACAACAAATCTTTAAAAAAAAGATTCCTTTTTTTATGTTAAAGGTCATATCATACTTTGGTTTTTGTAAAAGAAAAACAGATTCATGGACAAAAATATCAAGGAAGATACAGCAACAGTCATCTGTGAAAATGTTGGCCACAAATTACACACGCATAGATGTCAGCCACTAGCCAGTGACTGCAGCCGTTGCAATAGACTTGTGTTATAATTTGCAGCCGCAGCCGAAGATTTGTGACACGGCCTTAGTTTCAATCTGAAAATTGGAAATAAGATTGCTGGATCATTCGTTTATTTTTTACATTTACAGGCCTTAATTTTTAAGGAGAGTGAGAGTAATCACTCTCCTCCGCTCTCCTTAATGTTTTCCAAGGAGAGTGAAAAAAAGAGCTCCTTAACAATTTAAGGAGAGCTGCCTTTTTTCAAAACATCACATACATTTTTCCAGCTGACATTTACCCTTTATGGAAAATACAAAAAAAAATAATATTCTTTTTCAAGAGGACAAGCACAATTTTGCATCTTTTTCTGACAACGGGCTCATGCGCACACATGGTTTAGCAAGAGCAAACTGCTCTCTTAATTCACTGTTATGAGTCAGTAGGCCCTAGGTTGATTTGCAGCTCAAACTTGATTTTTGTTAGCGAGAGCAAATCACTCTCCTAAATTCTCTCCCCTGATTTAAGGGGAGCGATTTGCAGCTCTCCTCATTTTTATTAGAATTAAGGCCTGCATTTAACACGTAACAGTCTATGCAAGATCTATTGCGTGTTAAAAGTATGTACAGCAAGCAAAAATTCCCTCACCAAGGATATAACATACATGTACATGTACAGTACATGTACATGCAAAATTACATGCTGTACATGTATACAGGTGTACTTTTTTCCAATAATAGGGTGACAATTCCATAGAGTTGTGCACAAATTTACTTGTAAACATATAATTTCTATACATCCTCATGAAATGAACTTGAAATTGAAACAGTATGTTCATATTGAGAATGAGAGCATTCTCTGTCTAGATAACTATTAAAATTTGGACAGAAAACTGTCTAAAATGTCTTTAAAAGGTACACATGCACATGTAGCTCCTGTAAAACCTTTTAAAAGGTGACCTCGAAATGTCGCCCTAAAGTCAGATGGTCACCCTAATGTTAACTTTCAAATGATATTAACTGTTCTCCCTATGGTGTGTTTAGCGGCCTAGATATATAGTACAATATGCATGTATTTCTATACAAATTTCATTACTTTACACAGTGGTGTGTAAGCATAGCGCTATATTAAAATTACTATAGCGCTGGCTCTGCGTTCTCCGTGCGTAGACGTTTTGAAGCCGTCCTGAGCGCTGTCATTTTGAATTTATGTGCGTGTCTGTAGAACAAGAACACTTTGACTGGAATGCCTTTCGAAGAGTGTACTCTACATGCAACGCGCAAGTACGCGTGAACGGTACCGGTAGCGCGTCTTGATGACGCTTGCAATCATTCCGTGACTGACATGCAGAGCGTGTACGCGCACGGCCCTAAATTAAACGCGCATTTACCGAAGGTGCGTCAGATTTCGGGCATATTTTGCTTGGAAAACGCACCTGTATAGAACACAATGCAGGTATAATGCAAATGAACGTACAAAAAACGTACACAATTTTGGGCTTTCCATAGGTTTGTGCACAAACATGGATGCGCCCAGCAGGCATCACTTTTTACACGGAGCTAGCGCTCTAGTTATTTTAATATATTACTCTACGTGTGTAAGCCACAATGGATGAGCCACAGTCACGATAGTTTGTATCTGCATGGGTCAAACTCTGACATTCAAGAATAATTGGCCTAATAACACAATTTCCTGTCATTTGTCTTACACTGAGGCAGAGTTAAAACTAGTACCATGCAGGCCTAATGTACATGTACCTTCATGAACATACACGTACATGTATACAGTGTAGTTCTTACATGTCTACACGTTACATGTTACACATAATTTACAATCAATAGCGCTCCGCACTTGTGCTAAAAATAGCACCGGATCTCAGACAAACATTGCAACCATGCACACGTGTGGTGGGTGTTCTTGTGTGCATGCATGGTGTACACTACGTGTGTGAGTCAATGTTTGTCTGACATCCGGGGATTTTGTGACGTCATTAGTGCCGAGCGCTATTGTACATTGTTTAACAAACATTGCTCTACAAAGATGGTTTTTGTTCACGTTTCATTAATATTAATTTGAGCTTATTTGGGTACAAATAAAACAAATTGGGTTAAAAATACCAAAAAGTTTGAGAGTTACTACATTACTAGCAGTGTTAAAATGGTATTTAACGAATTACATTTAAAAAACATTACCTTCTGAAATGAAAATGTTACACCATTTGATGACACACAGTCCTATTCGCTGTACTAACAGTGCACAGATGTGCTAAGGGCCGATGTGATACACTGCAAATTGCCCCAACCTTGTCACATGCAGGTACACTGAAGTGCATGTGCGTATGTCTCAACTTTTCCAGTCACTAAAATGACGATGCATATTGGTATGTTCCAGTCCCGTTCTCGCATTATATGAACTTTTACTGGCACCTCCTTCTGCCCCATGGGTTCTGACATTTCAGAACCGATCTAAAGACCGGTACATGCACACAGAATTAATTTCCTGTGAAAACTCTTTTTTATCTGAATGGCATTTCAAGTCAGAAAGTAAGTCTAAACTTATTTCAGGACAAGATAAAAAAAGAAAATGAAAAAAACGGTTCGGTCGGAAAAAAGTGATATCGGGGGAAGGTCTTTGTCGATGAGTCAGGGCTCTCTGACTTTGACAATCTTTGATGACTCAACAAGGACTGCAGAAGTTCTCCACGAGGCTCGTTTCGGAGACTAATCCTCAGAATCCTCCGTTGCGGGTTTAGAGTCTGTTCATTTTTTGCTAGAGGAATGATGTCACAGATTGGAGACAATGACTGGCTTGGTACATGATTCATCTGCTAGTACGTAAGCATGTGATGTTCATGTACACGTATGAGTGTTTCAGCACGTAGATGCAAGGGGTTTACGAAACGGAGGCGGAGGCTCAGGCTCAGGCTCAGGCTCAGGCTCGGGCTCGGGCCTTGGCTCGGGCTCGGGCTCGCGCTCGGGCTCTGGCTCCGGCTCAGACTCCAGCTCCATTTCTGGTCTGGTTCCCTGACATGCCTGACTACAGAATATGTACTGTACATGTATATGATCCATATGAAAAAGTGTGCAAACCTAATAAGCACCAGACTATTTGTACAAGACCTGGGGTAAATTTCACCAAACTCATCGTAACTTACTATCAATCGTAGGACTTATGATTCATTGCAGTCCTATGTAGGATATGCCCCCTACGAAGGGTTATCCTTGGTAACTCGCTCATAGAGCTTTGTGAAATCGACCCCAGGGGCCTTTCTAAAAGCTACAGTTGGCTCCGGCTCAGTCTCCAACTCAGGCTCAGGCTCCATTTCATGAATCCATTCTAAAATAATGGGTATCAAAATAGCAAGGCTTGGATTTAACGGAGGCCACGGAAGCCATGGCCTTCGTTGCCATGGTCCTTGGCCTTCGTGCCCCCTTCAAATGTTTCCACAGACATTGTGATTTTCCAATGGAAGTGTCAAGTGCCCCTTACAATGTAAAAGTGGCCTTGCCCATTTCAGAACCAAATTCAAGGCCTGAAATAGAGGCTTTTGGCTGCGGTTCGGAAGTAGATTCTCTCTGAAGTCTCTGATTCGAAAAGGAAAATAGTTTTTGGCACTGGTCAACATAACTTCATAAGACAATTTGTTACCCGGTACACATGTAACACTATGGGCCTGTTTGTTTAATATACAAGATCACGGATCTTACTGATCCAGATCCCATTTTAGCGTACCCTGCATAGGACGTGGTTCCGCAAATCTGAGATCCTGTGCGTTAAATAAACAGGCCCTATGTACGTATACAACATGTACACTGTGTATGTTCGGTACATGTGGTTGTCCAATAATATACATGTACTTTGCACTGTTCAGCTGTTGCACAGTATGTATGTACTTCCCTTTGCACAAATCATATATCCTTTAATAGCAATCTTGCTTTTGTAAACAGGAAACATACACCAACATGTGAGTAGGAATACTACAACACTGAAAACAAATTCAAGGATATTTGTACCATACATTTGGGTGTACAGGGCCAATTTCATAAAGCTGCTTAGCACAACAATTTGCTAAGCATGACATTTCTGTCTTAGTAAAAACAGGATTAACAACCAAATTGTCCCTGTGGTGTGTATCACTAGCAATTGTTCTTGGGCTGTTGTTCCCTGACCATGAATATCAGTTACTCGGGTAACTTAACCGTGCACGCACAGAAGAATTACCGAGCTGTCAATAGTAGGCTTATGCGGGTACCCGACTCGCACTGTCCGCACTGGACTTTTCGTCTCGGGTAAAGTGTCTTGGGCATTCTACCCGGGCAGAAGTTGGCCGGTAGAAATACCCGCGCAGCTCTGGCAAAGTAACTGAGAGGTAGACTTCCTGAAACGTCTTGCACTGGACTTAAAATGGATAAAGTACCCAGCGTCCCAATAACTTTGCCCAAAAAAAGTCCAAGTGGACAGGGCTTTAATCAAAAGCTGGTACCCAGCCAATCAAAAGCTGGTACTCAATAAAACCAATCAAAAGCTGGTACATATACATGTACACCATCATTCAAAAGCTGGTACCCCATCATTCAAAAGCTGGTGCCCCACTCTGATATTCTGCCAATAAAAAGTTGGTACCCCACCAATCGAAAGCTGGTACTCCGCCATCATTGGGATCTCATAATTTGTTTTCAAACACTGAGGGACTGTAAATCAAAAGCTGGTACCCAGCCAAACAAAAGCTGGTACACAACCAATCAAAAGCTGGTACATGTACGCCATCATCCAAAAGCTGGCACCCATCATTCAAAAGCTGGTACCCCATCATTCAAAAGCTGGTACCCCATCATTCAAAAGCTGGTACCCCACTCTGATATCCTGCCAATAAAAAGTTGGTACCCCACCAATCAAAAGCTGGTACTCCGCCAATCAAAAGCTGGTACCCCACCAATCAAAAGCTGGTACCCCACAGCTGGTACACACACAAATCACAGTCATCTGATCGTTTTTCGGGGGTCTGTTAGCAGTGCAACCTAAGAAAACCAGGAAGGAAATTTGAAGATGTACATGACGTGACAAATACACTCCCTAATACTGTTAAATGTCAGTCTATAGTAATTGAGGAATGGTTTCCGTACAAGTTCCTATGGTTTATTTCCTGATGGGGAAAGATCTGCCACAGCTTAACTCGTAGCGTACAGGATTTGCAAGGCCTCCAAAAAAAATGATTGAGTTTGAGACAGTCAACAGATCGTAAACAGTGCAAACAGTCACCATGGGAAATCTTGGTTCATCAGATGCTGGGGTTTTCAAGGAAATCAAGATTTAGACTAGTGATTTAGTTCGTCCGAACAATTTATTAGCATTCCGAAAGTGTGGTGTACATGTAACTGTGAAGGATTTGGAGGGGGCAAGATTATTTCGGCCATATTTCTGCTATCCAGATGAACAAAGCGTAAAAAGGTACATGAAACAACGTCTGTAAGGAAGTTTAAGACCTTCACTTCTAATTCAGCCAAAACGCACATCTTTGCAAATCCTACATGTGCCCTTTAAAAAACGCTTTACAAAATACATATACATGTAGAACCACACATAGATCTCTCACCAAACTATCACCTTGACAAAGTACTTATAAATGTTTCGGAGTGTTCAACTCATAATTTTGTTTTCTTTTCCAGAACTTGACAGAGCTCAGTTTTGAAACCTGATGTTTTTCTTTCTTTTCTTGTTGCTCACTAAAATAGTCACTTTTTCTTTTGATCATTTTCTGTTCACATTTTGAAGTATCATACTTTGGTTTTTATAAAAGAAATACAGATTCATGGGCAAAAATATCAAGACAGATACAGTAACAGTCATCTGTGAAAATTTCAGTCTCATACGGTGCCCACTTTTTGAGAAAAAAGTGAAAAACAGCCACAGTATTTCTTAAGTCTTTTCTCTTTTATTTTTGATCTTATAAAAGATCAAAAAGATTTTTGGTCATTGTTTTACTAATGTCTGGATAAATACACCATTTCAGGCAGAAACATTTTAACGGGATGTTTCTACCACCACCATCTTCATACCCTGTAAGTTATATGTAAATCTGTGAACATTTCTGTTTTGGTTTCTTACCAAAGTATGATACTACCTTTAAGGGTTTGTCACACTAGACAAATCTCAGGGCTGAAGCAGGGTTGGCGCATGGTTGAAAAATCGGCGAAATGTTCAACCCCACGCCAAATTCACCCCAAGCCCGAGATTATCTTCCACCCGGGTTAAACTCAACCCTACTCTTGAGCTGGGTTGAGATTTTCCAAACCCGGGTTGGAACTCAGTACATAAAACTTCCCAAATTAGGGGCCGTCCATAAAGTACGTACGCACAAAATGCCAACTTTTTTGACCCCCCCTCCCCCTCTGTACGCAAGGCGTATGTAATGGTCCCAACCCCCCCTCCCCCTATACGCATACGCATTCCACATTAGGTTTGTCACTTCTCGTGGTACATGTACCTTGCTTTAGCATCATTAATATGTCACAATAATCCGGGCCGGTACCGTTATTGGGACGTCTCTTTCAAATTTTGAAATGAATGACTAAAGTGTAACAGATTTTTATACATTTACAGATGTATTTTACTATTTTTTTTTATATTGAATAAGAAAAAAAGGAAAAAACAAATAAATCCTGGTGCTTTTTCTCGTTTGTTTCCCTCTCTTTTTTCGCGCGAAATGATTATGAAATTTTTCGTTTGCGTACGGTACGCATTGGCCTGAACCCCCCCTCCCCCCTGTACGCATGGCGTACGCATCAGTAACAACCCCCACTCCCCCCCTCCGTGTGTACGTACTTTATGGATGGCCCCTTAGAAGGTACACTTGAGACAACCTTGTACGAACCGATGCAAGGTTGAAGGCAGGGTTGAAATATTTATTTTTGAATCTGGGGAGTCAAGTCAAGTTTCCACAAGGTTTTGTTTTGTCATTACATCAAATGTGATTTAGTCTTACTTTATAGGATACATACATAACACAAGACACCACAAGTAAGACTTGAAGATGGTGGAAGTACTAAAAAGAAGGTAGGTTTACGGTTGACACCATGTAATCTCTTCTGTGAGAGTGTGTGGTTCTGAGAAGAACCGGAGGTATTAACTCGACGTTCGAACAGTGTGCTCTGTTCGTCCTCAGAAGAGTGACAAGACACCACCATATGTGCGGGCTAGTCAAATCTGAAGTTAGCTAGCCAGTGGGCTAGCCAGAAGAAAAAAAAAAGGTAGCACAAAGTCTACGACCTTAGAAGAGTTACACATGTTTGACACAATAAAGGCACATGTATGTAACTTGCACGATCCACCTTTCATTTATAAGACAAAGCACAGAAACACTATAATTTATACATTGACTATAATGGTGTGTACTTTTCCCATGGAGAAATCAATCAATCAATCAATCAGTGGGAGCATGCGCCGGGGAAGCGCGTTGCCGCATCTACCTTCGAGTGGTATATCCTTCCGTCTCCTGATAGCCATCCCCCAGGCAGCCATGCGACCCATCCCCATCTCGGCAAAATAACGATCCATCTGACGCAACCATGTGTCAAGCGAACGCCCTACCGGGCAAGTCCTACCAATAGGTTCTCTCATATAACGTTTACAAAACGGAGGCTCAGGCTCAGGCTCAGGCTCCAGCTCTGACATCAATATGCTGAAAATATAGGTTGTTGATTTTCATTGAAGCTGAAACTCTGTTGTCCTTTTCAAACAAGAAAATCTACTTCCAAATCGCAGCCAAAAGCCTCTATTTTGAAACCCGTTATTTCAGAATGGATTCACAAAATGGAGACGGAGCCTGAGACGGAGCCTGAGACGGAGCCGGAGCCTGAGACGGAGCCGGAGACGGAGCCGGAGACGGAGCCCGAGATGGAGCCCTGAGACGGAGCCCGAGACAGAGCCAGAGGCAGAGCCCGAGACTGAGCCCGAGACTGAGCCTGAGACGGAGCCCGAGACGGAGCCCGAGACGGTGCCTGAGACGGAGCCTGAGACGGAGCCTGAGACGGAGCCTGAGACTGAGCCTGAGACTGAGCCCGAGACGGAGCCTGAGCCTCCGTTTCGTAAACTCCCCAGAGAGAATTCGCCTGGCAGAATCGCGAACAAATAAAGAAAAGATGATACTTACGCAACAAGGATGTGATTATTGTGATCAGGTAAGATGGAGATACAGGCATCTCGTATGTCCACCGCTCCGACTGTGTGGCATAATTCCCCCTTGGATTTGTACAGCCGTAACTGACACGTCACTTCATCTAGCTGAAACCAATAGCGTTTCTTCTTCCATCGGCCAAGAGCTTCGAGGCAAAGGAATATCAGAGTTAATCAGTTAGATTTAAACATTTTCCCAAGGGATATCTGGGCAAGCTGGCAAATATTATATACATAACATAATTTACAGATACATGTATGGTATGTCTCAAATGGTATATGACCTCACAGTTGGTAGGCCTACATCCTAACGGGGATTTGGAACCTGGGTTCCAAAACTATAAGGAAATGAAAACAACTTTTTGTAAAGTGACCCATAAAATACATGTATACGCTCGAGGTGTCCACTTCAACATTATTAGCAAAGTTAAACTTAGTAACAAGGTTGCACTAGTAAGCAGGAGGTCGTGGGTTCGAATCCCACTTGAGCCAGCATGTGATTTTTTCACATGCTCTCACTAAGCACTAAGTATACAGTGCTCATCCACATCGGTGAAGGGCAAGCCTAATTTGCATATTATCTATTTCCCGACCAAAATCATTTAATATTCATGATTTACTGCGGTACCCGCCGCAATATTGGATTCGATTCACCCTGCAGACCCCAGCTAGCTCGGTGGCCTAGCAGGTAAGGCATCTGCACTAGCAAGCAGGAGGTCGTGGGTTCAAATCCCACCTGAGCCATCATGTGATTTTTTCACGTGCTCTCACAAGCACTGAGTATACAGTGCTCATACTCAGTGCTCATCCACGTCAGTGAAGGGCAAGCCTAATTTGCATAAGGTTAAACTTGTGGAAAGTGGGCAGGGCTCTGATTTTTGAGGGAAATTATGGGGTAAAAGTTAAACAATGATGCAACATTTCACAGACAAGCAGCCAAACCGCTGAGCTAAATATAGTCTGGTTTCCGCTCTGATTTTGATGAATCTTGGTCTGTTGAAGTCTTAGTACATCATACATGTACCAGACTAACTAGACTAGACAAAATGGCATCACATGACTGACAAGCTGTTTTCAGAAATTCAAAATTTCTGAAAGTCAAAACTGGAGCAGTAGAAACTATTAAGTTGTTTTCATTTCCTTATAGTTTTGGAACCCAGTAGTCCACAATCCCCAATCAGTTAATGTTTACATATATGTTTGGGAGACGGATTTTTAAACTTTGATTCAGCAAATCCGCAGGTTGGGAGTCTGAGGGCAATTACATCTTAAACAGGGATATAAATCCTACGCGAATCCATTCAATTGATTCGTGCAACGATTCATGTACAAATGCTATGGCGTTAATTCACATGGATTCGCGCAAAACGATCACACAAACCTGTTGAATTTGACAGTCTAATTATCTTTTCACGTCAACATCTGATGACGTTATGGTGTTTGAGAATACACAGGTTTACACTTTGAAAAGTGCGCATGCGTGATAGTGCCTCGTTTTTAAGTCGCGATCAAAACCGCCGAAGTGTAAACCCGTGTATTGTCTTTGACAATGGACGGGTTTACACTTCAAAAAGTGCGCATGCATGGAAGTGCCTCGTTTTGAAGTTGCGATCAAAATCTAAGATGGCCGCCAAGGTGTAAACCCGTGTATTACATGTAAGCATTAAAAAGAGAAATTTCTTGGTTAGCAAATGTTTGTGCTAAAGCAGGGTTGTAAAATTGGGCCCAGTACAAATACATAATGTGTGTCAGTTATTGTTTGGATACATACCTCCTCCTGGTCGATGTAAGAGGTAGCCAGCGTGTACTACCTTCTCCTCAACCATCTTGATTGTCTCAGACCGTCACTCAGTGTTCCAAGCCATGTATTATTATTAACCTGTGACAAATTAATACACAACCACACGTTATATTTATAATGCACAATCATCACAGTTGCTATTATGATAATGGGTGATACATCCTGCCAGTTAGCCACACTAGAATTTTCTCAAAGCTTTCTCAAAGCCCAGTTTATAGGAATTGCATAAAACAAAACCAATTTCCTTGCATCAGAATAGTGGACACATGTGATATATTACGTATGCGAGTGATACGTGTAATTTTGTCATTTTTTGTGATGATTAACCACAAATTTTCTCCCATTCACACTTTATACATATAGCAATTTATGCAAAGTTAAAGGTACTGGTAGCATACATGTACAGATCTTTACATTTTTACAGATTTACATGTACCTATAACTTACAGGGTATAAGGGGCAACTCAACATTTTCAGTGTTTTTAAATTTCGACTTTTTTTTCCCAAATTTGTTCGATTTTTCATCTAGTACACATTGTACACGCATTTTGATTATTAGTAAAAATCTATAATAAAAAGAAACACAATTATGTCGAGAAGATGGCTGGAATGTGCTCAGGTGCCCTGAAAATGTCTTACGCTTCATTTAGTTGGTATGATGTACAGTAACAAATGCCAAGTCACAGTCCAGGAACCCACAGATATGACTCTGATTTGAAAACAAAGTTGACAAAGATTGAAATGTTTGGAATGCTGGTGCGGCACGTGTGCTGCAGTACAGGTATATGTATGTATTTCAGGCAAGTAGTCAGAATAAAGGAAAATTCTGGATTTTAATGTAAAAAGAGAATTTCGATTTTGAAAAAAAGTAGACATTCAAAAACATTGAAAATTTGGAGTGGTCCCTTAAGCAAAAACATTGAAAACATTGAAAATTTGGAGTGGTCCCTAAAGATGGTGATGGTGAAAACATATAGATTCTTTCTGCCTGATTATCCAGAAACTAAGAAAAAAGCAAAATCAATTAGTTACCCCATAACAGTTTTGATGTCAGGGAGATGAAATCTCTTGTGAATACCGTGATATAATATAAAAAATAAAATACCATGAGCATTTACCACTGTTTTCTCAAAAAGTGGTCACTGTTTGGGACTGAAAATTTCACAGATGACTGTTACATGTACTGTATCTTCCTTGATATTTTTGCCCATGAACCTGCATTTTCTTTGTACAGAAACACAGTATGACAAGCCTATTACCTAAACTTGATTGTGTCAGAATATAAAAAACAGTATGCAGTTTAATATTAATATGTTACACAAAACTGCAAGTAGGTTACATATTATTTTTACCATGATTTGTATTGTGTTAATATTGAACTTTTAATCAAAACTCAGTATTTGTTCTAGGATAGTATTATGAAATGTAAAAAAAATTCTCAAAGTCTAAACCTGAGCCTTGAAATTAAAACTCGGCTAATATTGCTCAATAATTACAAAGCACTTCTCTATGTCTGTGTTTCACAATGGAACTTTTCAAACAGGTACTAATCTTTTATTTCCTTCGTTGTTCTAATACTAAAAGTATCCGTATATGAAAATTGTGTGTGTGGGATAGGTGACCTGATCACCTGATTAAGAGAATTAAAGGGAGCATATAGGATTTGCAAGGCCTCCCAAATAATTTATTGAGTTTGAGACAGAAAATGGACTCAACAATTCGTTAACAGTGCAAACAGTCACCATGGAAAATCTTGGTTCATCAGATGCTGATTGAGTGTCTTTTCCAAAGATCGTTCGTCTGAACGATTTTTGGAACAAACATAAAGTAAACTATTCTTTATGTTTTATAATGAAAAATCGAGTCGGGTTTTCGCTATTTTCTCGTGACTCAGATGTCCCATTGAGCTCAAATTTTCACAGGTTTATTATTTCATGTACATGTTTGATCAGACAAAGTATGAGTGCTGTCCTGTGACCTTTACCAATCATGTATTGTACCTTTAAGTTTCTTGACCCTATCCCTCTGCACCTACCACACAAGACAATAGCTGTTTACCACACATTACCACGCAGTCACCGCAGGGAAACTGGATCATAATCCATGCATTACCACACAAACCACACAGTGGTGTATTGTAGTATTCAGGAGGATACCACACGATAAACCCCATAATTTCCATCAAAAATCAAAGCCCTGCCCACTTTAAGATGGACCTAAGCTACACAAAGTAAAAATTAAATGACAGACAGAATAACATTTCAAAATGAAATTCAATATAATTCTACCAATGAGTGACTAGAGTTTCATTCTTAGTAAAAAGTAAAAAGTAATTCAGTAGAAAGTACGCAGTGGCTATCGTTACGGCTGCCGTAACGATAGCCACTGCGTAGAAAGTAAGCCTGCATTTGTAATGGGAGACAGTTTGGAGAACCGGACGGGTCTTCAAGTCAACAGCCCATGCGCACGCACAACAGCGCAGGTGCAAAACAACGCGCGCATGCTCACAATTGCGTGCGCGTGTGCTGTTGACTTGAAGACCGGTTCTCCAAAGTCTCCCATTGTACAAAATACTAAATAGCCCTAGGGCCACTTGACAGTAATTAAACTTGAGTAGGCCACTTGAGTAGCAATAAACTAAATTGACATCAATATTAATATTAAATTCTCAGATTAGAAAATTGCATCCGAAATTTACATCTGTGTTACAACAGGACAGCAGTTCCAATCACTCCATCGGCTACCGGCAAATCCATCACTAAGCCTAGCAGCTTATAATTACCTTGACATCTGCAAATGACAGCTGAGATTTCTGTGGAAAAGAATCGATTTTTCCAGCATAAAATAAATTCCGTACACGTATTATTTGAGCAGCTTACTCGCCCCCCTTCAATGATTTGGAATCGTCAACATTTAGGAGGCGGAAATGTGACGCACACACGTGTTGGGATTGCATTAGTCTGGTAGACGGTTTCACAGAGGCAAATATTTCATTTAAATAGAGGGCGCTATTACAGATTTACAGCACCACCACAAAAACTCCCATTGACCTAATTGTGTAAAAAATTCTAAACTTCACAGTTCCGGCAAAAACCTCATCCAGAATGTTCTCATTTTCTTTTTCAATATTGCAAATGGTAGCTAGAACCCTTATCTACCTAATTCTTTCACTTTTTAGCTGTGTCACCGCTGGATTTTTTCTTTTTGCTAAATGCCCCCTCCAAAAAAAAAACACACCTCCAAAAAATATTCATAATGTCCCTTTTCCCAAAACTCGGGATATGCGATTTTCTGCAAATCCCCCCCCCCCCCTCCCCCTAAGAAAAATGGAAAAAAGTGACAATTCCACAAAAACGTACATTAAAGGTAATATCATACTTTGGTTTTTATCAAAGAAATTCAGATTCATGGGCAAAAATATCAAGACAGATACAGTAACAGTCATCTGTGAAAATTTCAGTCCCACACGTTGCCCACTTTTTGAGAAAACAGTGAAAAACAGCCACAGTATTTCTTAAGTCTTTTCTCTTTTATTTTTGATCTTTTAAAAGATCAAAAAGATTTTCGGTCGTTGTTTTACTAATTTCTGGATAAATACAGCATTTCAGGCGGAAAATGTTTAACGGTATGTTTCTACCATCACCATCTTCATACCCTGTAAGTTATACGTAAATCTGTGAAAATTTCTGTTTTGGATTCTTACCAATTAGTATGATACTACCTTTAACATCAAACCAACTAGTTGTCAGGCTGAATTATTATTTTTAGTATAGGCCTATGACATGATGACAATATTTTCCAAGCCAAACAGGGCCAGCTGTATTGAAGGCACTATCATTACCACGGAGGAAGGTTTTTCCATGATCATACTTTGGTGAAGTTTATAGAACAGCTGCGGCCTGCTCAATTTTGGGCCTTTCTCAAAAGTTCGGCTCCGGCTCCAGCACTCAGGCTGGCTTCGGCTCCATTTCGTGAATCCATTATAAAATTACGGGTATCAAAATAAAGGCTTTTGGCTGCGATTCGGAAGTAGAATAATTCTCTTGTTTGAAAAAGAAAACAGAGCTTCAGCTTCAATGAAAAACCACAACCTACACTGGTGTCGATTTCTTTTCATGATTGGGGGGATGATTGGTGATTTGGTGTCCTATGCGAGGCTGTGGGAGGTGGGATACCCCACCAGGGACTTTTTAATAAAAACAGTGTCGAAAAGTCGCATTTTAGAGCATTTAAAAACAATATTCATAAGAATTAAACTTAGTAGGCCCTATAAATTTACTCCAAGACACAAAAACAGCAAGGATCATGCAATATTTCTACACAAGAAATGACATTCAACCTCGAAATATTGGTGGGGATGATAATACACATCATCCCCTCCACATTAATATTTTTTTGGGGGGGGGGGGATATATCCCTCCCCCCACCCCCCCCCCCCCACCCCCGGGATCGACACCCATGACAACCTATATTTTAAGCATATGGATTACTGAGTGACGAAGCCGGAGCCTGAGCCAGAGCCGAGCTTTGAGAAAGGTAAAACAAACCGTAATCTGGCATTTTGCCGTCCTAAAAAATGGACACTGGCATCATTAAATGGCGCCCTCTTCCAATTCAAATTTTCAAAAAATAACCCGGACATCGAATTCCTTTCTTTCTTTGATGTTAGTACCTCAAATTTCCCGTCTTGTACCCCTTTTCTAACCTTTTGTTGTTGCTTTTTATTGCATTTTGCTGACATCATCTAAACACTAGCACAATAAAATGGCATTTAGTGTGATTTTACTTTCCAACAATTGTCGAGTTGAAAACATGGCAAGATAATCTGGACCAATGATCGACCACAATTTAGGCATAGCGCCCTCTATCTTTCCGCCCTCTGGATCCAAGACGCCTTTCGCGGTGCTGGTCAAGAATACACTTTTGGCCAATCTTTGCTTTGATTGGCCGTGTTCCAAATGTCTTATTAGGAAACGCCTGCACTCCTAATTATTGGTCTGTGGCTGCCAAAAGTGCGTGGGTTTCTGTCGGCCGAAGCCAGAGACTGGGGGCATTGGCCTCAAAATTAGTTCTCCGGCGACTCCAACTCAAAATTCTAAGATCCGGATCCGCCCCCGATAAAAAGTTTGTTGATCCGAACAACGCGAATTAGAATTTTCTAGAATAACCAAGGTAGTGGGTGGTTGTGCAGAACGATTGGTTTGCACAATCATAATGTACACCCATACCTGAATATGTATCCTTGTGGAGACATGGCTTTGTTCTCGTGTACTTATAATGAACACTCTATGGAGAGCAGAATTGAAATCACTCCCATTTGAACAAGAATCATTTTAATTCCGTCCCCGAATACTTCTCTTTGCGACTGATAAGTAGCTTGGAAATTCCTCCTTTTTGATGTGAATTCCAGATACCAGTTCCTTGAAAACCTTGTGGAGACATGTCGCCTTTAGAATTTCCCTGTGGAGACATTCAACCTATTGTGCTTGGTTTCCATAATTTGCAAGGCCTCCAAAAACAAAATGGTTCAGTTTGAGACAGAAAACTGACCCAACAGTTCGTAAACAGTGCAAACAGTCACCATGGGAAATCTTCGTTCATCAGATGCTGGGTTTTTCAAAGAAATCAAGATTTAGTGTCTTTTTAAAAGATCGTTAATCGTCCGAGCGATTTAGTAGCATTTCGAAAGCGTGGTGTATACCATGAAGGATTCAGAGTGGGTAAGATGATTTCGGCCATATTTCTGCTATTCAGATGAACAAAGCTTAAAAGGGTACTTGAAAGGAAGTTACACAATGTACTTGACCTTCACTTCTGTTTAAATACCAAATTCAGCCAAAACGCACATGCAATTCCAATATGCTCCCTTTAAGGCACTATGCATTAATGTAGTATATTTTTCTGTGATCGTTGTAGGTCGAAGTACTCACAGAACATTACTACCAGAATCTGCATTCAAATTCAAAGTCACTTTATCCTCTATCGTACAGAGCTGCCCCGTACCAGTACCCCAGTCCTCCTATTTACTCACCAAATACTTCTGTTCCCATTTTTTGGTATTGGAATAATTTTTCATTAATTATTTCCCTTTCTTTATTATTCCTTGGAGTTATGAGAGCCTGGCGCGTTTCGATCATAGCAGGATCTTCCTCAAAGGCTGAATGACGAGACAAACATAATTATACTTAGTCCAACTATTATAATTATGTTTGTCTCGTCATTCAGCCTTCAAAAAAGATCCTGCTAGGATCGAAACGCGTCATCAGGCCCTCCTAACTCCAAGCATTTTATAAATTTCAGGTCACTGGTTGAGTTTGCAGCAGTTTATTACTTGTATATTATTCTTTAATGTTGGTCAAAAGGGGGAATTTCCCCCGTGTCTTATCCTTTAGGTACAGATCAAAGGTGGTGAATGGTTACACACAAAAAATCTGCGGGTGAATTGAGGGGAATTACCCAAAATGTCAAACACGGAAACATTCCGAGAACGAATTTATACTTCTCCCAGGGTCCCTTAAAATAACAAAAGCGAGATAAAGGTGGAACTTTATACTTCCTGGTTGCGTGTGATGCGCGTGACATTGAAAACATATGTATTCAGAACAATTGTTTAAAGGTAATACTACTATATACATATCATACTTTGGTATACAGAAATCTTCACAGATTTACGTATAACTTACATGTTATAAAGATCATGGGGATAGTAGAAACATACCGTATAAATGTTTCTGCCTGAAATGCTATATTTATCCAGAAAAGAGTAAACTATAACCCAATGACTCGGACCGAAAACAATTTTGATCTTCGGAAGATCAAAATATCCTGTGAACAGATTTTTACAATACCGCAGGCGTTTTCACAGTGGGTACCGTATGGGACTAGAAATGTCACAGATGACTGCTACTTTCTTGATATTTTGCCCATAAATCTGCATTCCTTTGACAAAAACCAAAGTATGAAGTTACCTTTAAGTGTTGAACACATTGCTCAATATCATATGCGTATGGGCTGATTATATGACCTCTGTACATCATGTATTTGTCACTGATTAGTCTGACAAGTCACCTGATTCAACTTCTGCAACACTTTGCTGTGTACACACAGTGATACGGGCTTATTACGCGGGGCTTATCTTGTGTCATGCACTAATGCAACCGGTGACAAAGCGGGAATTTCCCATTGACCGTACTAAACCGAACCGCCAAAACGCAGTTTAGTAAAGCCAGGGTCGATGTAGGCCTATCACCGAAACATGGCTAGGATTTGGAGCTTTGGAACCCGCCCCGGAAAACGGGTACAAGTCATCAATATTGGCATCCCCGCACAAAAAGCCCCGTGACTCGACGGTATAACTACTGTCTCCAAAAGTCAAGTCATTCCCTCCTGTCCTTATAAGTGAATGTCTAATGAACGAACAATTTATGGCGCTCCAGGCACTTTCGAAATACATAAATGATGATGAATAATTATCTCAGAGGTCTAGTAAGGGTGACGTCATTTTCTATTTATAGAACTTACGGTTTCGTACAACTTGGTCTTTATTTGGCTGTCGTTCAGCCGAAGAGTTTCATGATGTGTCTTTTTATATGTATGGTGAAATTCACATTTCAAGGGCAATGGGAATAAATAAGGTAGAATTACACACAGTATTAAAAGTTGTGCATACCCGGATTAAAGTTAAAGGTAGTATCATACTTTGGTTTTTATCAAAGAAATACAGATTCATGGGCAGAAATATCAAGACAGATACAATAACAGTCATCTGTGAAAATTTCAGTCCCATACGTTGCCCACTTTTTGAGAAAACAGTGAAAAAAAGCCACAGTATTTCTTAAGTCTTTTCTCTTTTATTTTTGATCTTTTAAAAGTTCAAAAAGATTTTCGGTCGTTGTTTTACTAATTTCTGGATAAATGCACCATTTCAGGCGGAAAAATGATAACGGTATGTTTCCGTACCACCACCATCTTCATACCCTGAAAGTTACACGTAAATCTGTGAACGTTTTTGTTTTGGCTTCATACCAAAGTATGATACTACCTTTAAACCATGGAGGAAACAAAGTTCTTATTCTGCCTTTGCTAAAAGGTATAAAAGGCCTATACATGATTGGTAAAGGTGAAGACTTTGTCTGATCCAGCATGTACATGAAATGATAAACCTGTGAAGGTTTGAGCTCAATCGGACATATGAGCGGAGTCACGAGAAAATAGCCGAGACTACCCAACTAATTTTCTTATAAAATCATATAAAACATAAAGACAAAACTGTTTTCGGTCTTTGTTTTACTAATTTCTGGATAAATACGTCATTTCTGGCAGAAATATCTTAACGGTATGTTTCTACCACAACCATCTTCATACCCTGAAAGTTATAGGTTAATCTGTGAACATTTTTGTTTGGGTATGTTACCAATCCTGTACTGTAACTTTTATCCCCTCAAAGTTGCTTCAAATAGAATACAGATTTCCTGTCCAATTACCTCATGTACTAAATATACATTCTGCATCTCCTTTGTTTCCTGTTGTTTTTTTTTCACTATGGTAACACTGTTTTGCAAAAAAAAAACATTTCTGTGTAATACAATAAATTCGTCCGGTTTCAAAACATTTAGTTCGTTTCTCTTTCTGTCGCGTTTTTTAGTTCCTGCTTTTTTTGTACAAGGTTACTTTCAGAATCCGTTCCTCTTTCCCCCTAAAATACCATGAAAGAGGGAAATAAAAGAACCAATGCAAAATACGGTACAAAAGAGAGGCCATTTTTGTCTGATTACTTCACTTGATCTTCTCATTTGTTTTAGGGACAGGCGCAGGATTTCAGCTTCTTTTTTGATACGTCGAACTATTTGCTGTCCCAGGGCCCTTTTCCAAACCTCGGCTCCGGCTCAGGCTCCGGCTTCGTCTCTGTCATCCATATGCTGAAAATATAGGTTGTTGCTTTTTATTGAAGCTGAATCTCTGTTTTCTTGTTCAAAAGAGGGTATCTACTTCCAAACCGTATGCAAAAGCCTCTATTTTGATACCCGTTATTTTAGAATGGATTCACTCGAAATGGAGCCGGGTCCGGAGCCGAGGTTTGGAAAAGGCCCCAGTAGTGTAGTGTAGACACGTCCTCAGACCTGGAATATGATATCCTGTAGCTGGGTCGTACTTCCATATACGTTTGTGCACAAAATAACTTTTTAAATATAAAAAAAATTAAAACCTGGGTGATCTACGCCCATTGTGCAGGCCGCGTGTATCGAACATAATACATTTTGGCAACATAACTTGGACAACAAACAATAATATTTTTATTTATCTATGGCAGCAGCTATTATCTTCGTGATAGACGCGCTCGCCAAACAGTACGATAGTAGATGCCCCCTGATTGGTCAAAACTTAGAGCGGTCAGTGCTGGGTTGGCTTGCATAATTAATCAGGAAATCTGCACGCATGATTGTGATAGACGCTCGCTCGCTGTATGGCGAGTCGAGTGCGTCTATCACATACACTATATTAAAGCAGTAATTTGTAGGCAAATCTGTGAAATTTTCAGCTCAATATTGATCATTGGAAACCGTATAGAAAACAGCGAAAACCCGTTGCAATTATTGTTACGCCAAAAAATATTTTCAATCCAGGTTTGAAAATATTTGGGTGTTTGGCAGTTTTACTCTTTTCTTGATAAATAGGGGGCCGACAGCATTTCAGGCAGAAGATTTTTTACAGTATGTTTCTATCATTGCCGTCTTTATACCCTATAAGTTACATTATTATGTAAATCTGTGAACAAGTTCTGTTTGGGTTTTTTATACCCGTGTTGTATATCATGCCATACACCAATACAGGTCCATGTAGACATTATTATAAGCATACATTTCCAACTCGGTATTGAATTTCCCTGTAGTGCCATGACACCTGTCATACCTCCGTGACCGACGCTCGACCTCAGACGAATTAAGATTTAGTACCGACAAATTTCTCCTAATTGCATTATCTGATTGCAGATCGAATAGTGCTACATACTACATGTACTAGTATAGTACTTGTGTTTGTGTTATGTTTGTAGCACGATCTATACAGGAATACTAAAGATAGATTTAAATGGGAGATTTCCTTTGTCGGTGTAGTGACAGTGACGGCTTCTTTCGAGCATACTGTCACGTATTATTGAGCTAATTGAAGCCTGGCACCCGTCAGTCGCAGTCTGGGCAAAAAATTAATTTATTACATCTTTTTCATCAGCAGGTTCCTCAATAGCGCCCTCTCGTGGTGGCCAAACGTCAGGATTTGCGCTCCACAAGAAACAGGGGCCAATTTCACGGCGCTGCTTAGCACAAAAATTTGCTAAGCATAACATTTCTGTCTTAATAAAAGCAGGGTTAAGAACCAAATTTCCATGTGTTGTGTATCGCTTGTGATTGTTTTTTTTTACTGTTGTTCACTGACCATGAATATCAAATGAAATTTTTTAACGGTGGTTTGTTTTAATGGGCAAGAAATGCTTGTGCTAAGCAAATTTTTGTGCTTAGCAGCGCCATAAAGTTGGCCCGTGAACAGTACACTGGGGCTAATTTCTAGAGCTGCTTAAGCACCAAAATTTGAGTAAGCACCAAAACCCTTAGTAAATAAAATCAGTATGCTAGCCAAAACTCCTTGTGAATGTTATCGTGCTCAGCAAACAATGGCCGAATAGGCCTACAAGTAAACAGCATAACCATCATATGACAATTTGGTTGGCAATCCTGTTTGATCAAGGAAGACTTCAAGTTCATGCTTAAGGTAATAGGCCTATCATACTTTGGTTTTTGTCAAAGAAATGGAGATTCTTGGGCAGAAATATCAAGGAAGATAACAAGGTAACAGTCATCTGTGAACATTTCATTCTCATACGGTGCCCACTTTTTGAGAAAACATAATACATTTTGGCAACATAACTTGGACAACAAACAATAATATTTTTATTTATCTATGGCAGCAGCTATTATCTTCGTGATAGACGCGCTCGCCAAACAGTACGATAGTAGATGCCCCCTGATTGGTCAAAACTTAGAGCGGTCAGTGCTGGGTTGGCTTGCATAATTAATCAGGAAATCTGCACGCATGATTGTGATAGACGCTCGCTCGCTGTATGGCGAGTCGAGTGCGTCTATCACATACACTATATTAAAGCAGTAATTTGTAGGCAAATCTGTGAAATTTTCAGCTCAATATTGATCATTGGAAACCGTATAGAAAACAGCGAAAACCCGTTGCAATTATTGTTACGCCAAAAAATATTTTCAATCCAGGTTTGAAAATATTTGGGTGTTTGGCAGTTTTACTCTTTTCTTGATAAATAGGGGGCCGACAGCATTTCAGGCAGAAGATTTTTTACAGTATGTTTCTATCATTGCCGTCTTTATACCCTATAAGTTACATTATTATGTAAATCTGTGAACAAGTTCTGTTTGGGTTTTTTATACCCGTGTTGTATATCATGCCATACACCAATACAGGTCCATGTAGACATTATTATAAGCATACATTTCCAACTCGGTATTGAATTTCCCTGTAGTGCCATGACACCTGCCATACCTCCGTGACCGACGCTCGACCTCAGACGAATTAAGATTTAGTACCGACAAATTTCTCCTAATTGCATTATCTGATTGCAGATCGAATAGTGCTACATACTACATGTACTAGTATAGTACTTGTGTTTGTGTTATGTTTGTAGCACGATCTATACAGGAATACTAAAGATAGATTTAAATGGGAGATTTCCTTTGTCGGTGTAGTGACAGTGACGGCTTCTTTCGAGCATACTGTCACGTATTATTGAGCTAATTGAAGCCTGGCACCCGTCAGTCGCAGTCTGGGCAAAAAATTAATTTATTACATCTTTTTCATCAGCAGGTTCCTCAATAGCGCCCTCTCGTGGTGGCCAAACGTCAGGATTTGCGCTCCACAAGAAACAGGGGCCAATTTCACGGCGCTGCTTAGCACAAAAATTTGCTAAGCATAACATTTCTGTCTTAATAAAAGCAGGGTTAAGAACCAAATTTCCATGTGTTGTGTATCGCTTGTGATTGTTTTTTTTTACTGTTGTTCACTGACCATGAATATCAAATGAAATTTTTTAACGGTGGTTTGTTTTAATGGGCAAGAAATGCTTGTGCTAAGCAAATTTTTGTGCTTAGCAGCGCCATAAAGTTGGCCCGTGAACAGTACACTGGGGCTAATTTCTAGAGCTGCTTAAGCACCAAAATTTGAGTAAGCACCAAAACCCTTAGTAAATAAAATCAGTATGCTAGCCAAAACTCCTTGTGAATGTTATCGTGCTCAGCAAACAATGGCCGAATAGGCCTACAAGTAAACAGCATAACCATCATATGACAATTTGGTTGGCAATCCTGTTTGATCAAGGAAGACTTCAAGTTCATGCTTAAGGTAATAGGCCTATCATACTTTGGTTTTTGTCAAAGAAATGGAGATTCTTGGGCAGAAATATCAAGGAAGATAACAAGGTAACAGTCATCTGTGAACATTTCATTCTCATACGGTGCCCACTTTTTGAGAAAACAGTGAAAAACGGCCACAGTATTTCTTAAGTCTTTCCTCTTTTATTTTTGTTCTTTAAAAGATCAGAAATAATTTTGGTCACTGGTTTTACTCTTTTCTGGATAAACACAACATTATATAGGCAGAAATATTTGAACGGTATGTTTCTACCAGCACCATCTTCATCCCTGTAAGTTATAGGTAAATCTGTGAACATTTCTGTTTTGGTTTCTTACCAAAGTATGATAGTACCTTTAAGCAAATGTTGTGCTTAAGCAGCTCTATGAAATTGGCCCCTGGTATAGCGGACCTGTTGTATGATAAGCAATCGTGTCATAATACATGTTGCTAAAAGGTTTATGAAAAATGTCATCAGAATTTCCCGCCATACGTTTCTCAAGAACCTTTTTCTCTGTTGAAACATTTCCAGAAAAGATGGCATAATGTTTAGTCATTACTATCTTGTAACCTACACAACTCGTGACACTGTTGAAATTGAAAGGAACGCACGAGAGGAGACAACGAGCTGTTTGGAAACTACCACATCAGGATCATGACGTCATGTCTAGCTAGATGGATGTTATAATTTATTCTAATTAGCTCCGTCTGGCCGGTCTTGACCTCTGGTCTTAAGTCATTTCCTTGCAGACGACATCGGGCATGATATCATAGGACATAGGTTGTGGCCAATTAAGTCCACGAAAGATGACTAATACCTCAAAATAATTGCATTTTCCATCCCCTGTTGCCTGAAAGACACACCGCGGATTATTTGTCGCGCGTGATTCAAATTTTGGTGTGTGGTCTTTACGTGCCTCCGTACATTAATGATAATAACTTAATTTCAGATCTTTCAATGGATTTAATATAGCCAGATGGACAGTTTATAATCATTTGATATCAATAGAACAACCAGCAAAATCGATATGCACTATCGGTCGTGCGTGCCTGAGTTCAGAATTCGAACCCGAGCCTGCTGCATGCATGCATGATACTATACAATGTGTCATTTTGATCAATATAATCTAGCCTGCTTTAGCAGTATAGTGTCACCGGCAAGCATCCTTCTTTTCACCGTTCTCACTGCCAAAATGACCAGGCAGTGACCACCAAGCTAGCCAGTCAACTGGCCACTGCATGGCCATATCGACGGCCAACAGTGATGTACAATGTCCGCTGATCTTCGTTCTTTTGACTTTGATTGTTAACCATCCAACAGCATAAATATGTCAATATTACAATCATGAACAACAAACTTTGGTTGTTATCAAAGAAATGCAGATTCATGGGCAAATATATCAAGGAAGATAAAATAACAGTCATCTGTGAAACTTTCAGTCCCATACGATGGCCACTTATTGAGAAAACAGTGAAAAACGCCCACAGTATTTTAAAAATCTTGTCACCATTATTTTTGATCTTTAAAAGATCAAAATTGCTTTTGGTCACTCTTTTCTGGAGCATTTCGGACAGAAACATTTTAACGATGATAATGTTTCTATCATCACCATCTTTATACCCTGTAAGTTATAGGTAAATAATGTGGAGATTTCTGTTTCGGTATGCTACCAATAGGGAAAGCACTGGGACATCAAACCCATCAATAAAGATGATCTCGCGAGCGAGACAACTACAATTTGACCGCAAACAATAAAACAGCGGCGTCATCACTTCAACCGTGTGCTGAGAGCAAAGCACTGTAGGCCTACTATTCCACAAAAAATGATTCATCTTCATCTTCTGAGAAGACGAGTTCATTTCCTGTCCAGAGCGAAAATCATCCGTCGTGTGTGGCTGTCATTTAGTGGTCGAGTGAGCAGCGAAAGCAGAAAAGAGCAAGAGCAAGGTTTGTCACCGTGGAGGACGGACGAAAGTCCTCATAACCTCAACCCCTCTTCTCGGAATGATGAAATTCTTCGACTGACTGGAGAGCGAGATTTATTATTTTTTTTCCAGAAAGAAATTCTGGGTATGCTGGGGTTTCGATCTTGTGGAGCCGCGCCTAGTTCTGCTGGCGATGCGTCATCATCACGGATTCTCAAAAAAAGGGGATGGTTCCCAGATTAATCGATAAGGAGAATGCGTCAGACGAACAGAAGCGAAGGAAAGGGTTACCCTCGAAATTTTTTGTTTGTTTCAAGAAGACTCCGATTCATCCTTGTTTAAAAAACAAACCCCAATTCCCCAAATAGACCGTTTCTCATGTTTGCAGCATTGTTATAGCATGCAGTTAGTGGTTGCGATTCTCCCCTACTGTCATATGTCATGGCGGCCACAAACATGCGTAAGGAAATTGAAAACAATGAGAAACGGTCTAAACGGAGTTGCTTGTGAATACATGTATTATAGGATAACTGCACTTTAAAACGGGAGCACGATATTTGATTGGCTCAGACTATTGGCCATCTTGTCACATTTTCTTCGCCTATCATGTGCCAAATAGTCACAGAGGAGCACTGTATGCGTACAATCGTATTACAAGGTTAATTTCCCAATAACAACTGTGTACCGGCACTGGAAATATGACACTAACTAATTACTTCCTACTTGAAAAGTTCATTCGATTTCCGATCCAAATTTGGCCCTGTCATCGCAGCAGACGACCGACTAATGTAGGCCTACATGTACGAACACGTCACACTATCGCCTGTCCGTCTGACTTTAAGCCTTTTCATGTCAGAGGACAAAATGAAAGCTTGGATGAGGAAAGATGATGCATTTCTGGGAAAAAGCTGGAAATGAAATAGACAGGACAAGTTTTCGAAATGGTCCAATGGGAGACTTTTGAGAACCGGTCTTCAAGTCAACTGCGCACGCGCACGCACAACAGCGCAGGCGCAAAACAACGCGCGCATGCTCACATTTGCGTGCGCGTGCGCTGTTGACTTGCCGGTTCTCAAAAGTCTCCCATTGAGCACACATACGCCTCTTAAAGTGCTATCGTATTTATGAAGATTCCTTCCTTAATTGTGAGTGAAACTTCATCGCCATGTACTGACTGAAGAAGACGTTTTAGAGCGAGCCGGAAAACGTAGCTGTTAATTTACCTAAACGTACAGTACAGGATTGGTAACAAACACCCAAACAGAAATGTTCACAGATTTACCTATAACTTTCAAGGTTTTCGCAATTTTCTCGTGTATGACTCAGATATCCGATTGAGCTCAAATTTGCACAGGTTTATTATCATGTACAGTCATGTTTGATAACTACAAAGTGTAAGTGCTGTTCTGTGACCTTTACCAATCATGTATTATATACATGTACCTTTAAACCTTGGTTGTAGGCCTACTTGTAGTGCCG
This sequence comes from Astropecten irregularis, assembly GCA_963971285.1. Classification (NCBI taxonomy): domain Eukaryota; kingdom Metazoa; phylum Echinodermata; class Asteroidea; order Paxillosida; family Astropectinidae; genus Astropecten; species Astropecten irregularis. The sequence continues at coordinate 6,538,819 of OZ020260.1, read as the reverse complement.
GTTGAACCAAGGAGGAAAGAGTACATGGAGGTATAGAAAGAACTTCCCCAGGTCCGTGCTCATATTAAGTTTTATATGAAGAAGTATTATGGTACCCTGTCTCCCTAGGGTCGATTTCACGAAGCCCTACGATTGATCGTAACTCGAGTTGCGAAGGATAACCCATCGTAGCTACGTAGGGCTGCAATGCACCATTAGGTCCTACGATTGATGGTAAGTTACGATGAGTTTGGTGAAATCCATCCCGGGTCCTATATTATATAAAACGAATATGGTTTGGAACGCGTCAACATACAGGTATGCTATACGGTATCAATAATTTTGGAGGCTAACTCCGCAATGAGTAATGCATGACTAACGGATAATCTCACTTTGTGGCACTTTGGACAAACAAAAAGTGCAGACAAGAATTGTTACTAAACATTTTGATGGTCTGATGCATGCACACAATCCAAGAATATTTGTTTGACCACATCGTGTCATCCGCATGACGACCTTGTACAAAACATCACTCCAACCTCATTCGAAGTATACATATGAATATAATATCCCCAATCCCTAGGGGGTTTATAAGGCGATTGCCCTACATACCAAGTGACTCTTGGTATGTCCTCCATGGTATTTACCATTATTAACTCCGAACAAAAAAAAAGGTGGAGGACCGGGATTTGAAGGACGAACAAGGGGGGCCTCAAGCGCTGTGAGCCCTGATCGGTCAGCTCACCTCTCACCCCTATACACACTCCGGCCTCGGACTTGTTAATACCCTTTTCATAACAATAACAGGGAAAAATTTTAGGGTCTTTTGTCAATTTGGGCAAGTCTATAACTATGGCAGGGGAATATCATGATTTTCAGGTCTACAATTTTATATCATTTGTGCAGCAAATATTTCATACAAGGTTGTGATTTACATAACATGCGGGTACTGGGACCTAAATCACCAGAAGCTGATGGGCTTATTACGTGCATATTTAAATGTACGTGACAATAAAACTGGTAGAAATAAACTTATTCAAAACGCACCATTACCTTTTTATAACAGATAATTTGCGATAATTTTAATACAGAAGAAATGCATGGAATAGGTAGGCCTTTGTGTGGTAAGAGTGTGTATGCCTACATTGTTATGTCAGGGAATAAAATATTGTGCATCTTTTAATTCTCCCGCCAAAACAATTTCACAAACTCAGCCTAGTATACTTTTCAGGAAAATGCATATTAATTGAGTGTGCAGTGGCGCCGTTGTATACTGACACACACTCATGGCATGTCGTGACTTGTTTGAAAACCGACAAATTATTCACCATGCTAGATCTGTCCTCGACCTCAGCTAAATTAATTTCCCAGGAATATCGTAAGTTATAAATAAAAACACCAAGGGAACAATGTAAAGCGGTATAACGTTCTAGGAATCCTAAACCCAAGGAGCCGTTCCAATTTCAACTACGCAGCTCAATAAGTGCCAGTTCATGGAACTTTGAGATATTTTACTGCATTGGAAGCTTCATCTCAGAACCGCATCAATTTACAAGTGATGTGGCTCTTCCGGTCCTCCGTACCATGTTTTTCTGTTGTCAAAATCCTGATAGATATTGCAGATGTTACAGCAATCGTGAATTCGAAGAAACAGCGACGCCCGAGGATAATGTATCATGCTAGGCCTATACCTTCTTTGAAATATTGCCAAATTGAAAATCCTATACACGACCATTCATATCCATTATTATGCACAAGTCCTCTCCTCTAGCATAAAACCAAAATTAATATTTGAATATTGAGAACATAAAAAAAATAATGAATAAAATGTATGTTAATTTTTTTTTTAAAGGGGCCCTATTGTGTACGTTGGAACCCCTAACATTAAACTACACAATTTGGGTGACTTTCATTTTGTCCAATTTTCATTTTACTTTTGATTTAAACAAATGTTAAATGCAATTGTGCAATATAAGCACCGAGTTCGGTTTAAAATTAATACGTAATTGGTAAAGGTGACAAAACACCACTCACACTTTGTGTGATGAAACATAAAATAATAAACCTGTGAAATATTTAGCTCAACGGCGGACATCTGAGTATTAAGAGAAAATAGCGAAAACTCCTACTAAATGATTTTTCTTATAAAACATGAAGAAAGATTATGATCTATACCCCAAGATCAAAACTGTTTCCGCGGTCTTTGTTTGACTTATGTCTAGATAAATAAGGCCTACAGCATTTCAGGCAGAAATATTTTAACGGTATGTTTCTACCAGCACTATCTTCATACCCTGAAAGTTATAGGCCTACTAATCTGTGAACATTTCTGTTTGGGTATGTTATTAAATCTGTACTGACCTTTAAATCATGCATTTCCATTACAAATTGGGAAACACCACATTACTGGTACTAAGTATGAATCAATGTCATCCTTGAAAAATATCAGCTCTTTATAATTTTTTCGTTCACGTCATAACGCAAGGAGACCTTGAGTTCAGAGGCCCAGCGAGGCTCAAGTAATTCAGGGCCAGAGGCCGTTAGGCTCGGCCGGTTCTACCCTGAAATCTTCCCACGACCGTGTAGGGCAGGCCTCGGTCAAGAGCAGCGGTCCAGCGGAGTCCAGCCAGGGCATGGGTGGGCTGTATCTAGGCCAACTACACTACTAGGCATTGGCCCAGTCGAAGCTAGTACATGTAGGCTACACAATAAAAACACAACACCGGAACTCCGACCTTATTATAATACCGAAGTGGCGTGGCTTTTCTGAACTCCACACCACAATATACAATAAATGACTCTTCATAAAAGTATTATATGGCTTTGTGTTGATTACTATAAGCTGTGCTAGACTTGACCTGATCTCTAGAGTTGTTTAAAGGTACAGTACAGGATTGGTATACCCAAACAGATATGTCCACACATTTTCCTATAACTTTCAGTGTATGAAGATAGTGCTTGGTAGAAACATACCGTTCAAATATTTCCGTCTGAAATTGTGCATTTATAAAACAAAGACCGCCAAACAGTTTTTATGCAGGGGTAAAGATCGAAACCATTCTGCTATAGGCGCAGGCCCTACTGTATAAGAAAAATTGAGTCAGGTGAAGGCGCTATTTTCTCAGATTTGACTCAGATGTCCGATTGAGCTCAAATTTCCACAGGTTTATAATTTTATGTAAATGCTGGATAAGATAAAGTGTGAGTGCTGTTTTGTGACCATTACCAATCATCTATATACCTTTAAAGGGAGCATATAGGATTTTAGGGCCTACCACAAAGAGTGATGGGGGGGGGGGGGGGGGGGGGTCAGAGAAGAAACTTGCCGATTTTAAGCACAAATTCGCCATCAGCAAATGACAATTTTCCGGTATGCTTTCCCCAATACTAACTTCTCCTTGCCCATACGGCCGATACAAAAAGTTCGGTGTTCATTATTATGGTTTCTGTATACGGCCTATATATCTGCGCTGCATGCGCTTAGGGGCCCAGTACTTGAAACAAGGAAATAACAATTTAATCATGTTGGCATATTGCGAAGATGTATAATATACCCGGTATACAGTGTACGGATGTACTCGACTACATACCGTAATTAATGATGCATGTAACATGTTGGAACATGTTTGCTAATTAATGTGTTATAGAGTGGATATCTATACGCATGACACTCCGTACCCGGCATTTCTGGAAAAGGGGAAATTAGGAAACAATACTATTGATTACATTGGTATATATTCAAGGGCATTGGTAAAGGTGACTAGAGCCTGCTGCAGTTTGTTCATAATTTGATTTTCATGGAATAAAAACAAACCTGTGACATTTTCGGCTGAAGTTGGTCATTGGAAACAGAATAGAAAGTGGTTTTTACACTTGTCTGGATAGATACAGCATTTTATGGAGAAGATTTGTTTTACAGTATGTTTCTACCATTATCGTCTTTATACCCAGTAATTTATACACAAATCTGCGAACATTTCTGTTTTGGTATGTTACCAATGCCCTTTGGCCAACTGTGAAAAAACAAAAAACAAACCAAAACATGTGTACATGTACGTGCATTGAAAAAAATTGAATAAACTTTTCCTTTCAATTGACTGTTTTGAATGTATATTATTTACTAATATTGCAATATTTATCACCAACTTACTTTCTCAACAAGGTGCAAGAAATGTACGCGTATTAAGGGTAATAAACTAACAAGCGACTGTGGCGAGTCTATGTATGTCTGGCAAATCGTGGAAGATTGACGTGTCCCGTGATTGACCTGACCCAGACCCAAACACAGGGGGCGCATTGTTGGCATATTTTGACCCCTGAGGGCGGATGCTCAACCCGGTCAGGTCAAATTCTGTACTCATATATGTACTGTGTATCATACACAAACTAACGGTTACGAAAAAGGCAATTGCTTGAAATTTCAAATACCACTGCAGTATATACCAGACTGGCCGTCTCCAGCCCGTTTCCTCCTACCATGGTTTATGCATGGAGCTAGGAAGATTGTGGTTTGGCCTCCCAAGGCCTGTACTATGCATAGAGAGAGAAACAAGGTTGAACTTTGTGTGAACCACGCAGAAAATAACCAGCATTCTTGAGAAAACCGGATTTCTGGCACTCGTATCAGAAAGTGAAATCTGGTCACTGATTGTGGCGATGTACTTATTAAATGTTTTTAACATCCGCTGATAAGGCTAAGTACTTGTATTTTAACTGATTGTACGAAGGGTTACAAGAAATTGACGAGATTAAGTGACGTTATAGATTTCACAATACTCCAAACCCAAACCAATGTTTCTGTTTCTGCCGCCAAAGATTAGAGATATATGCCTATAGTTACATAGTTCTATTAGTATGTATCTCTATGGTTTCTGCTCAAAATGCTCCGTCAGAAAAATAATGATGGCAACAAGCCTTATTGTTGAAAAGGTATTTTCTCAGATTCATGCAAAGCTCACTTCTACGTTATATAATGAGGTTTTTGATAACAATTATGGTGGTGGAATAATTAATTAAAATATGACATTCGCGTATCAAATTTGCGCCCTCTAAGTTTTGACAAAGAAATGTCACTGAACTCGCTCATGATTATATCCCACAATTTCGAGTAAAATCAATAAGAAGAGGTTGATAGTTGTGAAAAGATAGACCCACATTTCAGTGTAGGCCTAATTCCTTACAAAAAACGCAATTTAGGCACACAGAATTGGGCCTATTGGTGAGCCAATAACTCTTTGTTCTATTTTTCACACGAGTACTCCTAATGGGTTGGGGCGGTGATTTTCGACATACGTATACCCGTAATATTAAAAGAAGTCCGGCTTTTATTGAAAATCGAGAGTTCAAAACAAAGACCAGTCACTGTTTAAACAGACAAAGGACTTGCTTGAGACCATTACTTGTCATGTGTCATACCTCCACGCCACCCCGCCACGTACTCACAAGCCACGTGTGTGCCACTGACGTTACGCGGTGAGCAACCGTCAAGGCTGACGTTGTGAAAGTCTTCGGCGGGGAAAATGCGACATATGGACGGCCGGGCCTAGCGGGACGTGCACGCCTCGCGCACGGGGCCTTGGGCGTGTGGGGGACCGGGGTATAGACACCCCAATTACAAGGATAACATGGCCTTCTGTTATCCTCATAACAACCACTGAGCTTTGTTAACCAAGGTTTTTCCGAGTGCCTCTTTGTTATAACTTGAGACTGTGGGACTGCTTGATATTTTATCCAATAATGAACAATAAAATGCAATTCGATGAAAAGTCAATAAGTATTAATCAATTTGCTAATAATTATCACAGCCCACAATATTACTTGGATTTTAAAATACCCCCTCAAATAAATCATAAACAACAAAAAGTCCAAATCTGTCATAAAAACGGCAATTTAACATGAATAAAATTAATTTCGCGAAGTTAAATCAATTAAAAGCCCAAAGTAGATTTCCCCTGGATAGTTGATGTTTTCCTTTGGGCAAACTTATTGCCTTTAAATGAGTGTCTAACTTCAAGTACAAGGCTATGCCAGCCTCAACAGGAACCTCACGACGTAGAGCATACGGAAACAAAGACCAAACCGCTAGAACTTACTGGACTGCAATTTTTCCAAGTAATAAGGACGAACAAAGGAAATAACAAAGACACCATTGTCATACCACTCAATCTATAAATAAACTGATTTCAAAGAACATATCTCGGGATTTCCTTCACAGAATACAATTGCAAATTACTAACATCAGATGTACATGATTTGCAAAAATCAAAATCAAACAACACCCTGAAAGCGAAGTTTACTATCTATAAATTCTTTTCAATAATTATTTCCTTTAATTGGAATTATGACATGTGCGAAAAAACACTAAACCTTCCAAAAACGCAACAGCTGATTTTGATGAAAATAAACCCGAAAGGAACATTATAGGCTACACAAAGTCGTGCATGATAGTAGTTTACAGCACAAACCGTTAGACCTATGCATTGTGCAAGTTCCCTTTCTCGTATCCTAATTTTATTCTATAAAAGCACATTTTCAAATCTAGATGACTGAAATGGATGCGCTCAATAACAATTTGTTGTTTAGCTTAAATCTACGGGCCATTAGGAAATGTGAATGGGGCTATATTGGCTTTGACATGTTGTGTGTGTCCTAAAATAAAACAAATGGCTTGAGATAGGCCTACATGGCGAAGCCTTTCTTCGGCTTCGTTGTGTGACCCAATCCCTTCATTTCGTTTTGTGGGCCTCGAATAGCGGTTCCCGAGCCTAGCCTCAAGCTATAGCCTGGTTTCGCAAAGGTCCTATTATTACCCTTTATGAATGAATTTATAAAATGCGTGATTTTTTTAATAAAGTCTGACATATTTGGACCGAATTAACTGGGCAGTTTATATAAAATCCATCAATTTAATTTTGACAAAAGAAAAAGAACGTCAACTTAATGAGCCACAACACAACGTGACTAATGGCCGGAGCAGCCGGCCCAGACGAGAGAGGTCACGTGGTACAACAAAGATCAATGGCATTATGGTGATATTTCAGGCATGGCTGGAGCATATCGCGGGTATCCGGCGATAATAAAGCACGCACTAGATGATGGATAAGGGACCAGTGAGGATATCTTGAAAGTATGACGCATCGTTTTGGCTGTAGGCCTATGTATACAAACATGAGTGAGTCATCGTTATGGTATATCCCCCCTTCATAATCACCCATGGGGGATACCGTATGATAACATCTCTATATCATCACTATCAATGATCATATATAGCTATATAGTCCGTATACGGTGGACACAAAAAAACCACTGAGGAATTCCAATATTTCCTTCGAACTCGGTTAAGTTGTGGGCGGGGCATCAGCGACCAACTGGAGGGAGGGTGATGCAGTGCACAGTCACTACAAGAGTCTGTATAAAAACCATAACTGCAAACACTAAGTACCTCATTGGAAAATACCTTTGAATTGGTAAAAGAAAGAAAGATGATTTGTGACTATTCAGTTTAGTAGCTTAGGAGGAAGAATGTTTGATAAAAATTGTTGTTTTTCCCTCGTGTTTTTTTTTTACAAGAAAACAGTGAGTAGTTTTCAATTTTACCAAGGAAAGAAGCCGTTTTTTTTAGTCAGACACACCGGCTGTACTCCACAGGAAAAACGAGGAAAATTCAATATAATTTGATAATTTTCTTTTTGTATTTTCAAGAAGATAAATTTATCTGCACTGGGCTTAAAGGCACAATACAGGATTGGTAAAGGTGACAGAACAGCTGCGGTATGTTCATCATTTTAATTTGTCATGAAATAAAAACAAACCTGTGAAATGTTCAGCTAATGTCATCATCAGAAACTGTATAAAACAGTGAAAAACGCTCACAGTATTTTCAGATCTATTTACAGGAGTTTTTATCTCACCCCAAGATCAAAACTGTTTTCGGCCTTTGTTTGACTAATTTCTGGATAAATACAGCATTTCAGGGAGAAATATTATAACGGTATGTTTCTACCAGCACCATCTTCATAGCCTGAAAGTTATAGGTAAATCTGTGAACATTTCTGTTTGGGAATATTACCAATCCTGTGTACTGTGCCTTTAACACTACAGGCTAATAACAGTACAATGTAACTGACCGCTAGTCTGGTTCCCGGACCCCAAAAGCTCCCGACTGTCTGTCAAACTACGATTTTTAATAAGAGTCGTCAGGGAATCTTTGGGCAGGGAACCAGACTAACTGACCACGATCTTCCATCCACAAGCCGTGACTGAGTGGTTTGACTGGGCATGCGCAATTATTCGTGAGTCAGAACACGGCCACTTCAATAACAAAAATATGAATTATGATAATTGATAATTTTGTTGTCAACCACTAGCGGTGGTGTCATTCGATTCGGCTAAGCAAATATGCATGATTCTGTATGATTCATCCGAGTAAAAGGCGGTTTCATAGGAAAACAAACAAATCAACACTTTGATATTCTAATAATTTTTGGAACATCTGATTTGTGAAATGATTAAATGGCATTTTGTACTGATAAGACAATGACCCATCTGCAGGATACCGTATCAGTTGAATGTATACTGTAATCAAAAGTCATATGAAGTTTAATACATAATGGGGTATAAGGAGACACGTTAGCATCTAAAAGTGGACATTAGGGAGACATCGCGACTTAGGGAGACTTTTCCTAAGGTACCAGCTACCTTTTAAAGACATATTTTGAATGTCCATATTTTAATAGAAGACAGAGAATGCTCTCAATATGAACATATGTCAATTTCAAGTTCATTGGTTTGGAGGATGTTTAGAAATAGGTAAGTAAAGTGTGTGCACAACCACATGGGAAAGTGTCCCTATAAAGGTTCTTATCTGTACTGTTATAAAGCTCAACCTGTCTGATCATTGTTTGTGCTAAAAAATGAATATAGAAAAAGGAGATATTTTAAACCCATAATTATTTTAGCATCCCACTTTTCGCGACGAAAAAAAAACTTGCTTATGTCACATGCAGTATAAATTATGTATACTATGGTGCGAGCATAATAGGCTAACTTGTTCTGTAGGTGATGTCACACGCATATTGTTGCGTGGGGGATTCTTTTTTTGGGGGGGGGGGGGGGGCATACATGCAGTGATTTATGAATTTTTTGGTCAAAACCAAGAACTTACATAAAATATAAATCTATACAGTAATTAATTATGCATTCAGCAATTATTTAAAGCACTTTCATCCCTTTCCCAAAATTGATTACAGTAAACCTTTAAGGTTATTTTGTTTACATGCTTGAGCCTATAAATGACATCAATTCGTTGAAAATCAACACAACTTAAAATAGGCCTAGACATCATTGTTATCAAAACAGTGTATTTGTAAACGAATATTTAAGTTGTATAACTTTGATCTATTCATAGCTACTTCCCTCCCCTAAATGCGCTTATGTATAGAATTGACAATAAATAGACAAGATAAGGTATTGTTGTTGACATAAAACAACTTACATCACCCTGGCTATTTTTAGACTGCATCGTCGATCTCGTGTCCGAGGCCACTATTGAATAATCATACTAGTGTGCAGGGTGCACCCAAGTAAATAGGGCCAAAATCCGTCCGCCGAGCTCATGAATAAAAGTTAAGCACTCAATATATTTTAAATAAGAGAGTTGCGAGAGCTATGAAAATGAAGGATTGAAGAAATATGGCATTGGACCTCCTGCCTGGACTCTGGGCTTCCATTTGTGACCATTTTTGATGCAATTGGGTGAGAAAGTGGGTCTATTTCAGCCGCTTTGCAGAGGGATGTTTTTTTGAAAATGGCTTCTTTGACTGGAGTGATCCATACCTTGTTTTAGGGGTGTTCAGCTGAGAATGAGTATATCTCAAAAATTCAATGGTCACCCTACCATAAATTGAAAAGAAAATGAAAGGTGACATGTTGGTCATCATTTTTCTGTGTAACTTGAACAGCTGTGAGAGTTCTGTATATTTTTAAATGATTTTTGAAGTTTGATGATTTATCACTGTTGTCTATGGGAGTTTATTTACTTGGGTGCAACCTGCAGGGCTATAGGGACACGATGCATAAGGTTTTTATATACCTGCATGATAAAGCCCCAAGGCCTTCAGCTGTGGATCGTTGGGTTATAGGATCAGAAAGTTGTTATGCTCCCTGTGCATGCTACGTTTGACGGCCGACAGGCATGGTTGACCATGCGCTACGGTCAAGGCGCGGACACGCGGTAAACGTGTCTGATATTGCTGTATCTGAGTCATATTTATTAGGAAGATGTCCTGAGATGGTTTGGCATGGGCTGGGGTGGGTAGGGGTTAGTGGATTGGCTAAGGTGGCTAGGGTGGTGAAGTAGAGAATGGGCTTAGGTGGCTATGATGGTGAAGGGGTTAGAGGATGGGCTAAGGTGGCTAGGGTGGTGAAGAGGTTATGGGTTAAGGTGGTGAAGGGGTTAGAGGATGGGCTGAGGTGGGTATGGTGGTGAAGGGGTTAGAGGATGGGCTTAAGTATATGCAGGGGTGGCTTTGGACTGAGACCGCACGGAGATCTCGAAAGCCGCAATCATTATGCAAACCCATTGTGCTGTTATATCTAAAAACAATTATCTCTAAACCAACACTGACCACGCAATGCCAAAGTTATATCGTACGATATAAACTGAAAACACTACCCGGACATAAGGTTTTACAAAATTAGTGCATATTGCAAATCCCAATGTTCCAGGATGTAGATTTCCAAGAATTATGAATCATTTGAATGTATACCTTCGAGAAAATACAATCTTTGTGGAACACGGGAAGTATGCCGATAACGCTGTAATGCATATACGCACAAGTATACACCACGTAATCCGAATACGAACTTTAAAGGTAATATCATACTTTGGTTTTTATCAAAGAAATACAGAGTCATGGGTAAAAATATCAAGACAGATACAGTACCAGTCATCTGTGAAAAATTAGGTCCCATACGTTGCCACTTTTTGAGAAAACAGTGGAAAACAGCCACAGTATTTCTTAAGTCTTTCCTCTTTTATTTTTGATCTCAAAAAGATTTTCGGTCGTTGTTTGACTATATTTCTGGATAAATACACCATTTCAGGCGGAAAAATGTTAAAGGAATGTTTCTACCAGCACCATCTTTATACCCTGTAAGTTATCGGTAAATCTGTGAACATTTCTGTTTTTGTTTCTTACCAAAGTATGATCTATGATCTACCTTTAAACCTCTTTTTTTTCCATCAGGTACGTATGCCGCTCTGCATCTCATCTCAATGATCAAAAGTATCATTTTAAATTTTGTAATCAGTTTTAGCAATTCACAAAACCAAAACAGAGGTCATATTCGCAAAAAAAACCTATAGGCATATTTTAATATTTTTTTAAAGAGATGATGCAATCGCATAAACGAAAAAAAATACATATTTTATATCGGGGCCTATAATTTATATACACCTGGATAGGACCTTAAGAAGACAAGGTTTGCTACAAATTCGAACTTAGAGAACAATATTATTTTTTTAATGTTTTACGTACCTTTTGTAGACAAATTGTGACTGTCCAAATTTGTATAGAAAATAGAGAATGCTCTAAATAGGAACATCAATTTCAAGTTCATTGGTTTTGAGGATGTTTAGAAATATAGGTAATTTAAGTTTAGTGCACAACCCTATATGGGAATGTCCCCATTTAGGATAATTATAATAGGCCTACATGTATATTATCATGACTACGCGCGTATAAATTATAGGCATAGACATTATGCCTATTGTTAATTATTCTGTTATCCCTTGAAATAAAAAATTCACATTCTGGGTTTATGCCTGCATGGCATTGATTTTCGGCTCATCATGGTAAGACCGTATGAAAAACTAGTTACATGGTCTCGCAGACGCCATATTGCGGCTGCATATCCGGTGCGGATATTATAGGAATACATGTACATGTAGTTCAATTTAATTACCATTTCCGGTCGGAAATACATGACAAAACTACAATATGTTACCGCCATCTATTATATCTCATCGACATACACAGCACTCATTCACTAACCAAAAAATGCTAATGATTTTGAGTAACGTATGGTTTCACCATTAAAAGCATGTATATATGGTGAGTTCACTTAATTTCCAAGGGGCAGCCCCGATCTGGGAATGGTCGAGTGTACTGTGTAAAACTAGCGAGAGGGTGGAGACGAGGTTGACTTATGTAGACCCGTGGAAGCTAAACGAGCGCACCCATAGAAAAATATACCACCATTGTTTGCAGTGCATATTATTATGGCATTTCTAACCTATGCAAAACAATTTGTGATGGGTTCGAGTTTATGAATGAAGACTCGAATACAAAAAAAATCGAAAAAAAAAATCAGCAATTATTATTATCAAATTTAAGGCGTACTTGTGCACAATATTGGCCTGAAATCAATCTCAATTATAGAATTATTAAAAAAGTGAATACAATTATCATAAGTAACGAAAAACAGCCAGTAATTGGCGGGTAAAAAATACATTAAATGCGTTATTTCACAATTATTATTTCGCGAGTAAATATTCATGTGCTATATTCTAAGTTGTTATTTTGTCGTTAAACTGCTTTTGATTAGGCCCAATCCTTGCAAAAAATCATTATATCACCGACATTGGAGATTTTATCGCAAATTATCATATTTTTAATATTATTAAATAATAGTACAACTTTAATTGTATAGAATATTCTATAACTCATACATAATGGATGGTAGCAATAAATCTATTAATTTTGTGTTCCGTCGAACAATATTTCTGGTAAAAAGGTAAAAATCAATAATAATGGTTTGAAAAAAAAAACCATTCTGAATAACAATATCTCGCAATCCATTTCCCCTTATATGCCGTGATTCCAGAACGACGACGAAGAATTAATTTTGTTGCTCATTTTCCTCCCCCCATTAACTCTCCCATTTATATGTCCGTATATCTCTGTCACTACATCAATTCCTCTCCGATGGTCTCCTCCTAATTCTAATTCCACCGTTAGTTTTGTTTTCCATCGCACTTGACAATTCCCCGATTTCCCAGTTGACCAAAAAAACCTAATAAACTTCGCCCCAAATGACGTCATCACCCTCCATAAAAAAAAACTGAAGAAGAAGATAAGGAATCTACTGCATCCGCGCAATATCACCATGGATACAGCGAGATATAAGGATGACTCAGCCAGCAGACGATAAAATGCAGTGAGAGAGAAAAAAGGCGGGAAACTGGAGTTGAACGACCACAATTTATGACCGGTCTGTCAGTACAGTGACGTAGGACGCGCTTTAACAATGCAGCTTGCGTCACTGCATGGTCCTTAATTAATGTGACGTGTGAAAAAGCCTATTGTATGCATGCTGACAATACAATGAAACTATATTGAGGATGTACAAAATGTGTTAATGCATATGTCCTATAGGAATACCGCTCGCTCATTAAAATACACGACCAGTTCAAATTCCAGACCACAATGTGATTGCCAATTTACTTAATGGTAATACCATACTTTTTTTTTTTTTTTTAGAAATACAGATTCATGGGCAAAAATAATTCTCAAGGAACAAACAGTAACAGTCATTCTGTGCAAATATCAGTCCCACACGGCGCCCACTTTTTGAGAAAACAGTGAAAAGGGGCCACAGTATTTCTTAAGTCTTTTCTCTTTTATTTTTGATCTTTAAAAGATCAAAAGATCAGCATTTCAGGCAGAACGATTTTAACGGTATGTTTCTACCATTACCATCTTCATACCCTGTAAATTATAGGTAAAATGCTGTGAAGGTGTCTGTTTCGGTATGCTACCAAAGTATGATACTACCTTTAACTAAGATTTATTTTGCACGAAAACCATAAAATATTAGTACTATATACGATCAGCTCGTTTCTGGTTGCAAATAAATCATGTTTTAATGTACATGATCGTCGACTTATGGACGTTAGGATACGTTCTGGGCTATCAGAAAATTTAAACAACAACATCAAATTATGGTAATTATGGTAATAAGGATTCCCCAATAACGCCCTAGGCACTGTAGCTCGAAAAACCTGATGATATATTTATCATGGAAAGATGATGAGAAGAAGACTCAGTTTTAGAGATAGAGGTAAACCCGGTGATATTCTGGGAAAAAACCCACGGAATCAAGTAAAGGGACTCGAACCCGGGCCGCCAGATGCACGGATTATGGTGAGTCAAGAACCACTTCGATCAGCATGTCCCAAAAACCGCAACACTTTGTCGGGACCCATTATGTTAAAATTAAACTGAATCACTTCAAGATTCTGTTATATGATACAACCATGTTTTCCTACCACCATGTACAATTTAAGCAAATCGGAATGAAATTGGCGAAAATAATTATGACCAATTGAAAGAGTATACTCTTTAAAAACAAATTTGCAGTATTCCAAAATAAGTGGTCGATACACACATAATGTCATGAATGTGTATTAAAAGAAAGATGAAAATCGGGTTTTGGGGTTGGGTAATTCAGTCTTAGTTTTTTCCACTCAATTTTAGTCAAATTTTGCTCAAATTCTACATGGTGATAGCCAAGACATAGCTGTATCACATATCTGAATCTTGAAGTGATAAACAGTTTAATTTTCATATAATAGTTCTCGCCACAAAGTGTTGCGTTTTGGGGGACACACTGTATAATAGCCTATTCGAAGAATATGTTGGACTGAATCATGCACTGCATGTATTCTACACAGTGGCTTTCAGCTGATTATAGAATAGAGTAGGGTATAAAGTCCCCCGTATTATTATTGAAATTATATGCGGGTTGGGAAACCACACGCAACTAAATGACATAAATTGTGGCCTGTGTTATGAACTCAGAATATCGGAAATAATGCATTTGTCAGAGTCACGTGAAAGTGAGACACCAGTGCAGAGTATTCGGCGTCTATTATTGAAGTGGCTCAAAACAAGTTGTGTTGCATCATTAATATTATTATTTTTTTAATACGGATATGTTAAGAATATATGTTATAAAGAAGATATTCGGGCCTCATAATTTTTGTCCAACTTTGAAATTACACAAGTATATAATGGTGTTCATCTGCATATTTGGAGCTATAGCTCCATGTAGGCCTATCATATACGAAATGCTATATGGACGAAATTGAAACTGATTCATTATTATCATTTTTAAAAATGATTTTTTAGTTTTATTTTAGAAATTCTTTCGGTCAAAGGCCCGGACTTTTGTAGGACAATAGAGCCTATCAAACCATTTTGACTGTTATAATAATCTAAACAGATTTGAGGCTTTGCATGGTGACAATTGGTATGTGGAACGGTTTGTGGAAACACCATGTAAGAATCGTTCGTACTTTCGCACTTCTATTTCGTTCGCACTTCTCGTAAGGTCTCAACGTTTCGACTAGCCTGCTCTAGTCCTCATCATCTAGTGATTTCACTTTGATAAAACGAGAAAACCCGCCAAATAATTCATCGAGTTGGTAAAAAAAACGCCTCTGCTATTTCTTATTAATGAAACCGATTTTCCCCATGGTTGGGGCTATTTCACCACCTGGTAAATAATAGGCCTATGATAGATGTCACGTGGTATTTTGTCTATCAATTTCGCTTTCAATATTTCGACATGATTACTACTATAACTGCTATTAACCCGACCGTACACACTGTGTGTGTCGATGTTTGCCGACGGCCTGACGATTAGTCATAGCAACGACCTTTGACCCCCCATTATAATCGTTGTCAATGATTAGAGCTCATTATTTATTGTGCTGTCGGATTGAGTCATACGACAATGTATTGTATATGACGTGTCCTTGATGATTAAGCATGCAGAGTTTGATGAAAGAGCTTGCCAGACAAAATTTTCACCGTGATTGAAGTTCCAGACATATTCAATAGGTAATTAGTGATGTTTGTATTTGCACAACAATGTTATGCATTTTAGGCAATATTCATTAACAGATTGAGGTTATACATTTGGCGCTGGAACCAAATAATAACACTCTTTGGGTTCTGTAGTTCCGAAAAAGAACTGCAGAACATTAATTTCACTTCATATGAATAAAATATTCTATAAACAGTTTCAATACTGGACAATTATACATGAGCCATATAATAAACAAAACAAATGACAAATTATATAGAATCTACACATATAGCATGACATGTATAATAATTTTTTGTCAAATATTGACAACTTCAATTCAAATCATTCATTCGGTTTCCAGAATCTTAATTCTTCATCTTAATTACTTGTTCTTTTAATTTCAAATTACATATTAACCAATTAATTAAACAACAATTAACATATGGATAAAAATAACCCAGTGACGGGAAATTAAAAACAAAACCCTATATGGTGTTTAATGTCAATTTACTGTACGTGACAGGTCAAGTGAATTGAAGCGACATTATAATTTTATACCAGCAGACAAAATCATGCCATATGTGTCAGTCGAATCAAAATACACAAGAATATTGATTTTCCGTCATTTTAATATCTGTATAGCGAGCATATAAGCCGCTGGATGAAAAAAAAATAAAATACACAATAGGTAAATTTGCATATAATTCAACAGCATAGGGTCGATTGATGCCTTATAATTGCTACACTGCATGCGGTGTTTGTTGTATGTCATTATAATTTCACCCGTGAGGGGGAAAAGGGTTTCCATAATTTGTCCGGTGTTATTGATTTTCACCCTCTGCGGAGGCGTTGTCATGACCACGCTCCACTGGGGACTGAGGAGGGGGGGTGGGGAGAGAGGGGGGGGGGGGGGGGGGTGTTGGAGAGAAATGGCAAGGATGGTTTCGTTATTTCTGAGTGGTCTATTTTTAGACTGATAATAGCTGCAGGGGGTGGGGGTGGGTGGTGGGGGAAATTTGAAGTACACCGGAAAAACAACAAATTGATAATGCTTGAAATGGTGTAAGTTTATAAATGGCGATATGATGATTATATATGGCGATAATAATGGTGACGTCATGATGACGGTGGTGATGGCGTGCATACATTAATATAAACCAATAAAGGGGATTGTTACTCTTTTTATCATTATTTCATATGTCATTCAGTATCAAAAGCTTTGTTTTATTGCTTCATTAAACTTACAGAATAATTAATTTTACACCATGTTCATTGCTATAATGGATCCAAGTTACACTATTTTGCTATAATTACATCTGCTTGCCAACATACCCAAATAAATTTTTTATGATAATTATTAAATAAAATTCAAATTTAACAACGGGCACATGGCATGCAGTATATGCCTTTGATATTAAAGGCAATTTAATAGACGCCTACGTTTTGAGAAAACAGTAAACAAAAAAAAACGCCCACAGTATTTTGCAAATCTTTTCAGTTATGTTTTTATCTTTAAAAGATCATCATTATTTGGTCATTCATGGTTTGACTAATTTCTGGATAAATACAGCATATGAGGCAGAAAGATTTTAACGGTATGTTTCTACCATCACCATCAGCATACCCTGTATAAAGTTATAGGTAAATCTGTGAAGATGTCTGTTTCGGTATGTTACCAATCCTGTACTGTACCTTAAAAAACTCGAGATATCAGGTCCGAAAAAAGCAAGCCTCGTTCAACTATGGGTCAACAAAGCATGCACAAACTTCATAATTTCATATCGCGATGATGTAATTTGAAAAAATGTCACCAACAAGTTTCGTCCCTCTTATTCACACATAGGCCCTATCATTGTAACAGTGCGTGAGGCCCGTGAACAATGCATGTTTACCAATACAACTGTATGATATGCAGAACAAACGCCCACGTGTGAAAAACGCGTGCAAATCACGAGATGGGTGCATGTAAATGAGACATCATCGATTGAATATTGACAAAAGTTTGGGATTTTTTGCGTAACGGCATTAACTTTCGATTTTGTAAGACTAATTCGGGGAAAGTCGAGACGAAAACAGGCGGACCTGGGAAGGGATGGCAGACTCTAGGGCGTTACGGTGGATGTGAAGGAAAGGGCACTACTAAGGGTACTATTTTTTGGAAACAGTAAATTCTATACAGGCCCATTGGGTGATCTTTTTTAATAGCGGTTAAATATCATACTTTGGTTTTTATCAAAGAAATACAGATTCATATAGGCAAAAATATCAAGACAGATACAGTAACAGTCATCTGTGAAAATATCAGTCCCATACGGTGCCCACTTTATGAGAAAACAGTGAAAAACAGCCACTGTATTTCTTAAAGGTAATATCATACATTGGTTGTTGTCAAAGAAATACAGATTCATGGGCAAAAAATATCAAGGAAGATACGGTAACAGTTATCTGTGAAAGTTTCAGTCAGTTGAGAAAACGGTGAAAAAACGGCCACATATTTCGTAAGTCTTTTTTCTTTTATCTTAAAAAAAAATTCAAAAATAATTGTGGTCACTGGTTTTACTCTTTTCTGGATAAATATAGCATTTCAGGCAGAAAAATGGTATGTTTCTACCATCACCATCTTTATACCCTGTTATGTAAGCTATAGGTAAATCTGTGAAGATTTCTGTTTCGATATGTTACCAAAGTATGATACTATAAGTATTTTGGTTCATCACTCAGTCCTTTCCCCAATTTGTTATTCGTTTTTCATGTACTGTTGTTTATAACTTTAGGAGCTCGCATTTCCTTTGAATAGTCTTACGGGGTTACCTTGAGTAGCGGGTTCGGCAGGTGAAAACCCCCCGTGGTGCAGGCTCGCCTTGCCCCGTCCTAATCAAGGACTAACCCCGCTCGACGGACGTCAATACATTCTGTAGGTCACCTTTCCCATTAACAACACCATTTCGTGTATTGAACAGAGCGGACAATTCAGCATGGTAAAAATTGGCAACAATAAAGGTCATCTGTGTTATAAAGGGATAAAATAATTGTTTCTTGTCGAAGAGTTTGGTTTTTTCTGTATGGAATCTTAGAAAACGTGTTTCGTGCTGACATTACGAGGTCACACGTTCCCAGGGGTCACCTGTAGCCTGACCCTTTGTGTGGGATCGAGGTGACGGGCGGTTTCACAATGACTAATCACAAAATCACAATACATACAACACAATGGCATGCATCGCCCAATACATATTAACTTTGTGATTCATCGGAATATTGCATTCAACTGATAAGCTGTACACTTTCAGTTTATTTCAATTCCGTCGATTTCACTTAAAGGTACAATACATGATTGGTAAAAGGTCACAGAACAGCATCCAAACTTTGTCGGATCAAACATGTACATGACATAATAAACCTGTGTAAATGTGAGCTCAATCGGACATCTGATTCACGAGAAAATAGCGAAAACCCGACTCAATTTTTCTTATAAAACATAAACAATAATTTTGATCTTAGCCTGAGATCAAAACTGTTTCCGGTCTTTGTTTCACTAATTTCTGTATTTCGGTATATGTTTCTACCAGCACCATCTTCATACCCTGAAAATTATACGTAAATCTGTGAACATTTGTGTTTGGGTATGTTACTACTACTGTACCTTTGTTGCTACTGTACCTTTAATTTTGTATAATACAAACACGAAAACAACATGGATGGAAATTTGCACAAACAAGAGAAGAACCCATGGCTATATTTGGCTAAATAACATCGTCAATATTATTGTTTGGCAACAATTTGGAACGGCTTCGATGTAATCTGTAGAGACATCAACTGCTTATAACCATACACGTAATAGGCGTTGCTATGGAAGCACATCTCCATAGCGACAATATTCACTCCTCCTCCGTGCGTCTCGCCTAATAAGACAATCACTAATTTATTGCCCGGAGTGCAATTCAAGACGACACTTAATTATCACTCGGGGCACGTGCAGGGCAATGAAAATGTTACAAAGTCCACGGTCAGCGAACCGACAAAATTATGGACTTCACGTATATTCAAGTCCACAAATCCGAAACAATTTTCCTTAAAGGGAGTATCATACTTTGGTTTTTGGCAAAGAAATGCAGATTCGTGGGCAAATTTCTGGATAAATACACCATTTCAGGCGGAAACATTTTAACAGCATGTTTCTGCCACAGCACCATCTTCATACCCTGTAAGTTATACGTAAATCTGTGAACATTTCTGTTTTGGTCTCTTACCAAAGTATGATACAGCCTTTAAAGGTATAATACATGATTGGTAAAGGTCACAGAACAGCACTCACACTTTGTCTGATCAAACATGTAGGCCCTACATGAAATAATAAACCTGTGAAAACCCAATTGGACATCTGAGTGACAGGAAAATAGCGAAAACCCGACTCAATTTTTCTTATAAAACATAAAGAATGGTTGTGGTTTTATCCCGAGATCAAATCTGGATAAATACACCATTTCACGCGGAAATATTTTGACGATATGTTTCTATCAGCACCATCTTTATACCCTGAAAGCTATACGTAAATCTGTGAACATTTTTGTTTCGGCATGTTACCAATCCTATACCTTTAGAAACAGATCTGAATTGAAAATAGTGAGCGTTTTTCACTGTTTTCTACAATTTCCGATGATGATATGAGCTGAATATTTCACAGGTTTGGTTTTTATTCCATGACAAATCAAATTATGAACAGTCTGCAGCTGTTCTGTCACATTTACCAATCCTGTATTGCAGGTACAATACAACATGATTGGTAAAGGTCACAGGACTGCACTCATACTTTGAGTCTGATCAAACATGTACATGAAAAAATAAACCTGTGAAAATTTGAACTCAATCGGACATCTGAGTCACGAGAAAATAGCGAAAACCCGACTCGATTTTTCTTATAAAACATGAAGAATAGTTTTACTTTATGTTTGTTCCAAAAATCGTTCGGACGAACGATCTTTGGAAACTGAGACACCAAATCTTGATTTCCATTGAAAAATCCAGCATCTGATGAACCAAGATTTCCCATGGTGACTGTTTGCACTGTTTCCGAACTGTTGAGTCCATTTTCTGTCTCAAACTCAAAAACAATTTTTTTGGAGGCCTTGCAAATCCTATATGCTCCCGTTAAGGAAAACAGAAGAAACATCAAATTTCACTGCGGCACAGTGCAATACAATGAAATGAACATCAGTATGGCAAATGCTTAAAAAATCCTTTCAAATGGAAAGGGCGGGGCCAAGACATCCCATGTGTGAGGGGGGGGAGGTGGCCGCCCCCGATATTCAAGCCACATAATCCCCTTAGCAAACAATCTTGGCTGTTTATGGGTCAAACAAAGCCAAATCCAGTCGAATGTTCCGCTACACAATTTGACTATACATCATAATTTCCAATGACACGTACAGTTATTTGCTTATAGCATAATATTATTGATACTGTACAATACATGTACATAACGTTACACCACCACAGTTTGTGGTGGTATTGGTATAGTAATGAGCACAGCTGTGCCATGCATACAGTGCGTCACTCATGAACAAACATCGCCTAATAAAAGAAGTGGGTGGGTTACAAAAAAGGTAGAGAAAGATGTGAAATATCAGAGGAGTGAGTGTGCAGGATGTGGCCATAGGTTGCGGGGTTGTGGGACTTTGTTTTCCAAGTCAAACCATTTCTTAGTTGCTGACTGGTACGCTGTAACCATGACGTATCAATGGAAGAGTTTTAGGGCGGTGGGAATTTCACGATGGGTCGAGAACCGCAGAACTGTGGTAAAGTACGCAAGGCATTGCGAAATGATACCCCATTTAACACATCATACTTGGGTTTTTGTCAAAGAAATACAAATTCATAGGCAGAAATATCAAGAAAGATACAATAACAGTCATCTGTGAAAATATCAGTCCCATACGATGCCCACTTTTTAAGAAAACAGTGAAAACTGCCACAGCATTTCTTAAGTCTTTTCTCTTTTAATTTTGATCTTTAAAAGATCAAATATAAGTTTGGTCACTGGTTTTACTATTTTCTGGATAAATACAGCATTTCAGGCGGAAATATTTTAATGGTATGTTTCTACCAGCACCATCATCTTTATAGTAGGCCTATACCCTGTAAGTTACAGGTAAATCTGTGGAAGATTTCTAATTTCAAAATTAGTCCCTGCGGCCAACGGATAGTTAATTCGTCTAAAGGCACACATTTGCCGTTTACAATACATACAGCTGTACATTTCTTAGAAGTTAAAGTTTAAAGACGGTTACCAGTGTGAAGACTGAAGGTTTTCGCCGAAATTTGCGAACACATTTCAAAAGATCAGTAAGCCTATTTACTTTTAGCGGTTCCCCCGATCATAGCCCACTTCTGTGCCCACGTCTCAAGCGGAATTATCTTGCTTTTTCCAGTTACAAGGAAATGCTATACCCAGAAATGTTTACATCCTCACTTTCATATTCAATGCATTGTGTGTACATGTATAGGCCTATACAGTGTACTGTACATGTACATGTACATGTATACGTGCAGTCCTTGGGGGTGCAGTTATTTCTGGGAAATTACTGTCTAGGCTTGCACAAGACTCAATAATAAACACAACCTCGATGGCACGGTGTGTGACAGATATGTTTCTTGCGCTATAGACAATTTTTCTACGAAATACTCTTGTTAAAGGTATAATGCATGATTGGCAAAGGTCATACAACCGCACTCACACTTTGCATAACCCAGCATGTGGATAAAATATGATAAACCTGTGGGAATTTGAGCTCAATCCCGAGAAAATAGCGAAAACCCAACTCAATTTTTCGTCAGTATAAAACATCAGGAATGGTTTTGATCTTACCCCGAGATCAAAACTGTTCGCCTTCTTTGTTTTACAAATTGCTGGATAAATATATACACCATTTCAGGTGGAGATATTTTAACGGTATGTTTCTACCAGCACAATCTTCATATCCTGAATTTACCTGAAAGTTATACGTAAATCTGTGAACATTTCTGTTTGTGTATGTTACCAATCCAAAATTAATGCGATTATAAAAACACGTGCTTCAACATGACCGACCCATATGCGTTCCTTTTATGAATAATTGTATGGCCATATAATAGCAACATACTGTTTAAGGTCGACAGACATATTCACTGTCGACATGTCGACTGATGCCAAATGAAATATTTTCTTAGACAGGCTACATATCAAAAGCAAGGCATTCAAATCCGACAGGACAGTAGGCTTATATGCGTGTTCGCGTTATGCATAATGTGAGCATAGCGGTGCGTATAGACTGTTAAATGATCGACATATATGTCGACATGTCGACTGATGACGAATGGAATACTTCATAAATAAAAATACGGGCCTCAAATTTGATCGTCCCTACAATTAGACTTTTGTAAAATGTGGTCATGTGGGATTGTGTTCGCAAGTCGACACATGAACTGTCGACATGTCGACCTATTATATTGGTATGTTATCATACAGGGGACATTAAAAATATTGACAAAATAAGTGTGGCCAGTGAATCAAGCCAAGTCGGATATTACCATGGAGGAAGAAATAGTCCAAATCAACACACAAAATTAAACTCCCAGTGCAGTAAACATGTATATACCGCGCGCCCATGTGACGTAAGAGGTTACGTAACATCTTCACAATTAAGGATAATGAATCAATAATTCCCAGAAATGGCAACTTATTATTGAGCCAGTCCCTCGCACGACCCAAACACGGACATAGAAACACGTGAATATTTTATAATGAAGTTAAAAATAAAAACATCCCCGATCTGTCGTTATATTTATTTCCAATTTTATAAATTTTCATGAATGCCCCAAAATATCGCATTCCTTGTAGTTCCTCCCACTCCAAACATACAGTGGATTGGAAACTCCAAACATAGTTACAACGGGTATCCTGATGTCACAATAACAGACAATTTCGCTATGTAATACGAGTAAACAACTACCTCCATGACTAAACATACAAAGGCGTTGCCGCTCACACAAATCTCCATTACACTAACTGTTCAATTTTTATGAGTTTGCATAATTATGACTTATACAATCATGTATGTACATTAATAATATAGGGGCTATGTTTATGACTTATGTAAATCAATATAGGGTGGCGATGAGATCATTTGAATATCAAATTATGCAAATGATGCTTGTTCTGGATAACAGATTATTATAATTACGTGTCCCAGTGACAGTTTATATGGGACACGTCATTTTGGGACACGTTGCAAACAGTGTGGTTTGTTTGAGTGGAGTCATATTGTTACTACATGTAGGCCTATGTGAAAAAAACCCAGTAAGCATAATGATGACGTCTAAACGGAAATATAATGCAGAGTGTACACTGTCAACAATTTCGGTAACATTTTCGGTGACATGTTGCCCAGTTAATAGGCCAACACATCAGGGGCCAATTTCATAGAGCTGCTAAGCACCAACATTTGCTTAGCACAAAAATGTCTCGCCCAATAAAACAATGTAACTGAAAATGATGCACATTTTTAGTTGCAGTGTTGTCATTTGTTTTTTAGGCCGAAATCTCCACCCACGCGAAGTGGGAAGTGGCTTGAGTTTGTGTTATCGGTTGAAAGGAAATTCATGGGAAAGAAGGATGCTGTTATATACATGGAAGGTGGGCGGCTAAGTGAATCTATGACCTTTTACGGTATGTTATGCCTAAATCCCACGCACAGAATATTGAATAGAGACATCTACAGCCAGACAGCATATTACATGCGATTAGTATTGTAGTCTAGTATTATTCATGGTAGTGACAATATGTTACAAAATGTGCATTAATTGTCATTATTAAAACATTTATGCGTTTTTCCTTCTTTTTAAACACCCCCATCTCCAGTCGAGAAAAAGTGTATGATCTTTTAAAGGTACAGTACAGGATTGGTAACATACCCAACCAGAAATGTTCGCAGATCTTTCAGGGTATGAAGATTGTGCTGGTAGAAACATACTGTTAAAATATTTCCGCCTGAAATGGTGTATTTATCCAGAAATTAGTCAAACAAAGACAGAAAACAGTTTTGATCTCGGGGTAAGATCAAAACCATTCTGTATGTTTTATAAGAAAAATTGGGTCTGGTTTTCGCTTTTTACTTGAGATTCAGAAAATTGAGCTCAAATTTTCACAGGTTTATCATTTCAAGAACATCATCATGTTTAAGTGTGAGTGCTGTTCTGTGATCTTTTCTAATCATGATTATATTAGGGCCTATACAGTTAAAAGTATTCTTTAGTTTTTGTCATCGAAATGCAGATTCATGGGCAATGATATCAATATACATGTAGATACACTAACAGTCATCTGTAAAAATTCCAGTCCCAAACGGTCGCCATTCTTTGAGAAAACAGTGAAAAACGTTCACAGTTTTTTCATGACCAAATTTATATGTAGGCATATTCACTGGAGTTTTGATCTCACCTAGAGATAAAAGTTGCTTTTGGTCTTTGGTTGCAATCTTTTCTGAAAAAAATACATAATTTTCAGGCAAATTTTTTTTTACAATGTAGAATTATTGGGCCATGGTATAAATAGACTAAATACACAGACAATCAGACACTGAAAAAACAGACAAACAAACAAACATAATCCCTAAGGTAAACACAAATAACTGACAAAGAGACCAATTTGCTTCTGTTTTCATGTTTTGACCGCCCAAGCAGTCCACTTGTATTTTGAATTCAAAAAAATATATACACAATCTTCTTCGACTCGATGTTTCAGCAAATAAGCTAAGGCATGTTGACAATTTGATGTGATACAATAAATTACGATTTGATTTTTAAAACAAGCGTTTATCTATAATATCACGATAATTTAAATCATTACGAAAATAGATTTTGAAATCAATGACATGAATTACAGTGTGACGTGGAGCAAGTATTTACCTTTGGTCTTGTGACTGGATCAATTAGAATTGTTGGCATATTTAGACTTAAAAAGATTGAACTTTGGAATCGTGGACAATGTTTGAACTTATCAATGACAAATACACACACCAGGATGTAATACTCTGCACCCATTCCATAGTGCTGAGTAATGGATGGAAAATTACAACTTGACATGTGACACAGGCACCATATGGTACCACAAATTATAACTGGTTTCAAAACAACAGACACAATTGTGCAAAAATACCATTCATCTTTGACAGTTTTAACAAAAGGGACTTTCATTTTACAATTACCAACAGATTTCTAAATACAAAACAATAATTCAGGTAGGTATATGAAGTTATAGACCAAGTGGTAAACATAAGTTTTCGATTGAGTTACCAACAAGGGTGGTGATTTTTACTCAGAAACTGACTGATGAATTAAGCACATGTGAATTTGAGCAGGTCAAGTTTTTGGAAGTTGTAACTTGTGTACTGACTGAGCAAAGAAATAGGGTCAAAGAGTCGAACACAGTGGGCCGGATGTGATGATGCATTGCAGATCACAAACTCGGTATATCCGATAGGATTAAGTGGAATGCGGCAGGATAATTACAAATATCCCACACTGTGTTGGGAAAACTTCACTTGCACATAACCCCCTCCCCTGGGGACAAACTGACACATACTGACGGGAAGTTGACATAAATAACCATGTCCTGCCTCCGAGAGGAAAAGCTTTCGACAGTCAAGAGATTTCAGTATTACAAATCAACAGCTTTTTTTTTTTCAGGTGGAAAACATGACTGATTTTGTGGCACAACTGGTGTGACTTAAGTGTGAGAGAAAGACTGGGCTTTCACAACTGATACAGATTTCGAATTTCAGACACGTTTGAAGTTGAAATTACTTAACTTCCACGCATATTGAAATGACATTTTTGCAGCCATTTCACAATGATCAAATCATGTTTTTTTTTAGAAAAAAAAAAATGCTCTTTTCAAAACTCCTTAATTGGAAACTTACAAAGGAAGTCTATCAAAAAAGACTGATGAAATTGAAAAAACCACCGGAAATATGCCGCATTTCCTGTGTGTTGTCACTTCCTCGCCTAACAGCGGGGTCAGATTATTTCAATTCCACCTGACCACATGATCAGCCATTTCCCCGCGAAAAAAAAAAATTCCACTCATTCAGTGTGCACGCCAACTCGCGTCTATTGTGTGTGGTGTCTGGCTATTGTGTGCTAAAGCGCGACACGCCCGTATGACACAAAAACGTGGTAGGACCCACAAAGCAAATAAACGCCTTTCAAAAGGTGAAGAATTTTTGGGGGGCCACGTTGACTGGAGTGTGAGTAATTTTAACCGTGAGAGCGTCAGTATTCCGTGATACATTCATCTGTTTGGTATTTGGGTACGTGATTTTGGATGGAGACAATAGGTAGCATACGTTGAATTGATAACTGGTAACACCCAATAGGGTGGAGTTTGGTAGACTATGGTGACGTTTTTGGTACATTTTCCAGAAAGAATTGTTGAAAGCCAAAGAAAATGCCAGCATTTTCAAGTTTGAGACACAGTCATAATGCATTAATTTGAAAGTGCCCAAGCAGCCCAAAGGGACTTGTAAAACACGAACCACACTTGCATCCAAAGGCAAAACATTCAAATCACAAGATAATTGTTAAAATCAAATCAAATCAACATGATTTAGACGATGACTGAATTACATCAACAGTTCGGCAATGTTTGTGATAAATAAATAATACTAGTGGTTAGCAAGCAGCGATGGGCATCTGTAATTGTTCAAATGGTCGTGGCATGCTGGATGACGACACGGAATAAGATGACTGTTGGAGGTGGTTGTTTGAGTTCGATGATGAAGATGACACAATGTTCGCTCCCTTAGGGGCTGTGTTCGTCTCTCCAGAAAGTCCGTGGAATCCGGACTTGAAGATGCTGACTAGGCTCGTGATGGAGCCCTCAGAGTTCAGTTTGACAGACGGGCTTGTCGATGATGATACTAATTCCTCAGTTTGGCCGTCGTTGTCCGAGGATTTGGCCCTCTTGGGCAGGATGGATTCGCATGCTTCTCGTAGCTCTTCGGCGGAGTCCGACCGCTTTCTCTTGCAGGCGTTGCAGCCACCGGTCGTAGACGGGGAGTTATCAGTCTTTTGTCCCAGCACCATTCGCTCTTTGTCTGGCGTGGTGGACTCGGAGATGTGGTCGGTTATGGGGGAAGTACTGTCCGGTTCGAGTTTCTCAAGCCTGGCCTGCACCGTGGAGACATCGGTAGGGCCACCGGGAGCGGGCTGGCAGTTTTCTTTGTCTTCCTCCATGGGTCGGTGCTGCGTGGTGGTGGTGGCCGTGCTGGCTTCGGTACAACACGACTCGCTGTCCAAGCGGGTTGTTGATTGCGTGGCTGACTCGGTCTCCTCAGAATCGCCCCAGTCCGGGGCTTCGGTACAGTCCTCCTCTTCGTCCGGCATGGATTCCCGTGAGTGGAGCTCGGCACTCCTTGCCATTCTATTGCACATTTCCTCGTAGTACATGACACGGGCCGAGTGTAGCACCGTGGCCACGAGTAGATTCTTCCGCAGGTTCACACCGCCGCGTTGGCCACGCGAACCGGTGATTTTATTGATGGACATGGTGATGATTTGCTGTGCTTCCATGTTCAACTTCTCTGGCTAAAATTCTCCTTTTTTCTGACGGGAAACTACAGTGTGTGTATAATCCAAATAGATGCCAGACAGCTGGTCAATAAAGGTTGTTGTGAGCCGTTAAGATGAGCTTTAAAGTTGTAATAAATATTGGTAGTATTTTGGGGACTTGTATCGCACCCAAGCTACACCGGATGAATGAATGAAATTGTGACGGTTAGTCAATCTGGGTCTTTATCCCCGGCGTCCGCTGACGTCACCCAATCAATCAACCAGCCAATGAGAGAAGGGCACACCAAAAATAGATATGAGGCATCCCACGTGACAACGGGGATGAATGGACGGCTGCCCAATCATCGATCGTGATGCACGATACGTCATCTAGCCTTCATGAAAGGAATTTCCATTATGTACGTCATCACCTTGCCGGTAGCACCACAACAACGTTACCAAGGAAAGATACTACGATGTCTATTAAGACAAGTAGTTGGTGAAAAAACCTCCCAAATACAAACTTCCACATTTTAAACATAAATTACATCCAATTTCAACATCTCAGCAGTGAAATGTGCAAGTATAAAGACGCTACAAGCCTCAAACATTTAACAAGCAAACAAAATCCGTCGGTTTGAAGCCTAAACCTTATGAAATATTGATGACATTTTAACACGAACTGTATGTCAGTATTAGGTGCTTTCCCCTGACTCACACAATGCATCCTTTTGCAACAAAGGACGTTTTTTTCTGGAATGCAATAAGGGGGAGTTCTGGGTAGGCCCCGCCATATATGGCCTCCTGCCAAGGACTGTGATGCAGTAAGCAAATTACATGTCAACACACGTTTCAACTCGACACAGCGTGTCTGATGACCGCCAAATTCAGCCAGCATGTCATTACAAGTTCCAAGGGGAACCGTGTTTTGTTGTCGAAACGCGGCCTTGCCATTGCTAGGACTGGGGCACGTTTCTGTGCTAATCCAGGGTTATGAATATTAATTCTAATTTTCTCCACAAATAAATTTACCTCACTTATCCATCATTTATGATATTCTATTTCAATTCACCTTAAAGGTACTATACTTCGGTAGCATACCGAAACAGAAATCTTGACAGATTTACCTAGTAACTTACAGGGTATAAAGATGGTGATGGTAGAAACATACCGTTTAAATTATTTCCGCCTGAAATGGTATATTTATCAAGAAAAGGGTAAAACTAATCCCCAAAACAATTTTGATCTTTAAAGATAGAAAGTAACGGTGAACAGATTAAAAAATACTGTGGCCGTTTTTCACTGTTTTCTCAAAAGATGGGCACCGCCTGGGACTGAAAATTTCATACATGACTGTTACTGTATCTTCCTTGATATTTTTTCCTCACGAATCTGCATTTCTTTGACAAAAACCAAAGTACAACTTGTATTGTAAATTTGCAAAATTCGCAATATTTCTCAGACATTTTTTTTGTAACAAAATGAAGATTCGTTATTTGTTTTTCATTGTCTAAAATGCAAATTACTCATTCCTATAATTTGATCTGTCACAAAAACAATTCATATAATTAAATGAATCAGCAGATATAGGTGTCAACATCGCATCCTGGAAATCTCCCACAATAAATTTAACTTCTTGGTGTCATTATTTAGTTTCTGTCAAAGTTTTTTTTAATTATTGCATTTCCTACTAGGAAATGTTCGGATGTTTTCTCTTAGATCATGTCTGGGCTTGCGACCGTCAAACATTAAAACATTGCCAAAGACTACAGAGGGGTTTTCCCCAAAAATACTCGAAAGTGTTCCCACAATATGACATTATGTCTGTCGAGACCAATTTAGACACACAAGTGGGGGAAGTTGTATGTGTATTCGAGGGAAATTGACAAATAACTGGTTTTCAAAAACCAAAATAGACAACCGCACAACTGCTGCATGTACCGCGTGCCAGGTTGTGCAATGGCATTAGTTTCCTCTCAAGAAATTGTGGTAAAAAGAAGTTGGGTCAGTTTATACGGACTTCTAAGAAATAATAAGAAATATGACGATTGTTCTGATCCTCTCATTCGTTTATATGTATCTTGACTTGCATGTTCTTGTCCTCTTGTCATTTAGCCTTCGATAAAGATCCTGCTAGGATCGAAATGCGTCACTACAAACTCCAGGTAAAGAGATGCAACATTTTGTATTATTAGTACGGATTAATACGGTGGATGAAAGATGACATGATGGGTGTCAGTGGGATTTTAACTTAAAGATTCTCGGTGAATATACTTCTGGAAAAAAACAATATGGAGTCTAATTGGTCCGCTCCAAATCTGTGCAGAGATATGGGACCCAATCGGAGTGGCAATTTTTATTGATCTACTCAATTTGAACACAATGTTGCAAGTAATGAAAATCATATAATTCATTGCGGATTGGCCGAACTCATCCATTAATGAAGAGTTTTTGTTCATTATGTTTGTTTTTCTGAATGCCAAACGAACAAAGATGATTGACTAGGGTCACCACCAACAAAGGGCTGGATAGCTCATTTGTTAAGAGTGTGGACGTCGGTACGGTATTCCGGAGCCACGGTCGATGGTTCGAATCCCACTCGAGTAAATTTGTTCACTTTTCAATGACTTAAAATTAACCCATAGTCGGTTTCCCATGGTTATTTGATGATTGTTTGTTTGTTATTTGTTTGTCTATTTGTATTGTTTTGTCAATGATGTTTCACCAATCACATGAGGTACATGGCTGTTCAATTATATTGTGGGCTGAAAGCAGAATCATTAGCCCCGATCATACATTACAAACACATGAGTCGCATCTTCCATAGACAGCGCGTACACCGTTTAGTACACACAAACCACGTTCAAAAACTTCCCCATAGTGATTTCACACACCCCAAAATTACTACGGCCTTGTGACGGTTTTGAGGAACTTTAAACATAATGCACATCCAATTTCTAGAGGAAGATAGAACAATTTAATGATATATCGGGTGATTTTTGCTAAATGAGCTACTAATAACCCGTACCTCGTACCATAAAGCAAGAGGTAGGAGGTAGACATCAGCCTTTGTCTCCCGGGAATACTGCGTATTTTCGTATTCGTTTGGCAACGCGTGTCTGATGTTGATCGCCATTGTGTTGTGTAATATACATGAAGGTTTTTGGCACACATCCCATTGCCTAGCGTAAAATGCTCATCAACCATGATATGCAGTATTTCATAAGCTTCATTTTGATTGGTCATTTAAAAGTATTGAAGAAACTAAACCCCCGTACCCTAGACCAAACAAATTCCTCCTTTCATTAATCTTTTTGCCGGGATCCGCTGGACATGCTGAGCGCTGTTGGACTATACCATTCACGAAGAAGGGATGTCTATCAGGGTCGTGTGTTATTACACGATGAATTAGTTAGTATTTACCATGAAGTATCCATGGACAACTTTGCCAGCAATTTGTCTGTCTGTTGGTAGTGAGATATCATTTTATTTGGCATAAAAGCCGCTTGGTTTGACGGC
Source organism: Astropecten irregularis (assembly GCA_963971285.1). NCBI lineage: Eukaryota > Metazoa > Echinodermata > Asteroidea > Paxillosida > Astropectinidae > Astropecten > Astropecten irregularis. The sequence goes on along the minus strand of OZ020260.1, from coordinate 6,506,866 downwards.
ATTAGATCTTCCTGGCCGTGAATACGAACCCCTAGCTAGCTTTGGTCGTGCCACCGTGTGTGGCTAGAAGACACAGACATGTTAATACGCGCACAGTATATTATGTGCACAATACAGTATACGAATACAGCAACAACAGGGCGCGCGTGGCGAAGAAGTTTTATCACGCGCGCGTTGTTGCCCTTGGTGATGTCCCTGATTGGTCAACTCCTGTATATTGTACGATGCGACTTTCGCAGTAGAAACTGTTTGTAATGAAAAGCTAAGAACACAGCTATTTTTGAGACTGATGTAGTCGCCAAGTTGACTGTGTACAATGTTGGCAACAGTAACCTAGAAAATACTCCGCTATACCAGGAAATGTAATAATAGTGACACGTTACCAGGTATTTGGTAAACAATAGCAACGGGATTATTTTACATACAATAGTTCGAGTGTCATGGTACGGCGCGTGCTTTTGGACTGAGGTCATATTATGCAAATAATGCATGTTCAAGGATTGTGCTTTTTTGAAACGGTGGTGGCGCTCTGGTAGTACTGAGCTATACGTTATTTATTATAAATAGCACAAACGCAATTGTTGTCTATAACGATTATGATACCATTTTTTGTCATGATAAGATAATCAACATGGTTCGACAGCTAAATTTAGCTCAAAACGTGTTAGCGCGTGCAATTTGCTGGCAGAAAAGCAATCTTTAAAAAAAAACATATCCTGATGTAATATCATATCTTTGGTTTTTGTCAAAAGAAATGCCTGCAGATTCATAGAGTAAAAATATTAAGAAAGATACAGTAACAGTCATCTGTGAAGTTTCCAGTCCCATACGGTGCACACCTTTTGAGAAAACGGTGAAAACGCCCATACCGTTACTAAAAAAATCTGTTCACCGTTATTCTTTTAAAGATCATCTTGTTTCCTGTCATTGGTTTGACTCTTTTCTTGGTAAATACAGCATATCAGGCAGAAAACCTGGGGCTGCTTAGCACAAAAAATCGCTAAGCACGACATTCTTGTCTTAGTAAAATCAGGTTTAACAAACAAAATTAATTTCCGTGGAATGTTCAATGGTGGTTTGTTTTATTAGGCAAGCTATTTTTGTGATTAGCAATTTTTAGTGCTAAAATAAGCAGCTCTACACATTTTTCCCCTGTATATTTCTACCATCACAATCTTTATACCCTGTTAGTTACGGTAAATCTGTGAAGATTTCTGTTTCGGTATGCTCCGATAGTAAAAGGCTTTAATGTGAACATTGTAATGTTAAAGGTACATGTATATTGCGATCAAAATGAATGTTTTTCCTTCCTCCACGGTAGCCTACGGACTCCCAATTAACGACCGAATGGTTTTTGCAAGGACTTTTGGCAGCATACCTAAGCAAAACCATGGAAGTATATTTCTACCTCCATGGCATAACTATGACAGCTATAAATAAAATGGCCAAAGTCCACAGGCGACTCCGGGACCAGAGCTTTCCAAACCCGTTGATAATCTTCCGTACGGTCGTCTATAATAGATTCGGAATAAATGGAGTTTCCGGATACAAGTACCGGATATTCCAGCTCGCCGCCAGGGACCTAAAATCTCCCGCTATCTGCTATTTTTATCTGCGCCGTAGGCCTAAATGTCAGTTAAAAGCTGAATTCTTTAACTTACAATCAAGACTCGTGGGGGCGTCAAAATATTTATTTAAACATCAAAACAATAAATACAAAATGAGTGTGTATTTATAGTAAGTTCCGCCGGCAAATTGCTGTAAATGTTACATGCTCAACTTTCAAAGGGGGAAAAACGGGAAAATGTGGACCGAAAATAGTCTTAGAGACTGGATATAAGGCTACAAAGAGTGAACGTCCTCCACAAACGTCTTTATTACTGGAAAACACCCCCACGAACAAAATACCCGTGACCTCCTTACCAACTATCCAATCCAATTTCGCGGTAGGAAGTTCCTATTACAGAGAGGTCAAAGAGGGGTCATGGTGTCAACCACTTTAGCTGGGGGGGGGGGGGGGGGGGGGGTCAAGGAGACAAGGGGTGTGGGTAGCCCCTGGGGCAAGGTTAAGGTGGGGGTGCCGGACTTCCCGCCAGGGCTAGGGGTGCAGCCAAGTACAGAATTCGAAAACCACTGACCTTATCTACATTCGAATAGAGCTATCAGCAAATAACTGACAACCCAAATATCACATTGTTTGTTTTTCCAAAAGAAAAAGAAAAGACAAGAAAAGCAAGAAGTTTTTAGTTAATGTAATTTTGGTCCCATTTACTGGGCAAATTCACCCGATGTAGGGACGGAGCCAAGCCTTTATAAAGGGGGTGCAGTTTTGAATAAAATATGACAATTTTACAATTCTTTTCCAATTAAAAAAACCCACAAAATTATATATTTAAAAAAATAAAATAATATTAATCCCATATGCTGTGGAAAATTAAACTAATGAGTCATTGGAATTTTGTAATTCATATCCGAAGATCAATCATTTTCATTTATATTACATGTAATTAAATTCATTGGTGTAAAAACAGAAATTCCTTTGAAATTTTTCAAACACGAAACGGCAGTTGGTTTGGTCAGTGTCCTAAAAGCAAAACATCGGCTGGTCTATTAAATGAGGTGGTTGTAATTGATACAGTGAGGATGCGATCAACATCCTGTGAAGAAAACCAAGAAGATGCAAGCGAGCAATCTCCGTTTCCTGTTGTTGTATCGAGGAGAACGGACCCTTTTATATCCACACACAGTACAGCCACAACAATGCCAGTATAGCACATCACCCAATGGAAAGAATACATACAAACAAGCACACAGCACCCCGCAACTCTGAAAATGTCAGAATTAATACTTCCTCGCCTTTTTTCTCCTGGATCAAACCCTAGGGAACAACCGAGCACAAAATAACTTGATTTATCCTCTTCTTAAAGGTAGTATCATACTTTGGTAAGAAACAAAAACAGAAATGTTCACAGATTTACATATAACTTACAGGGTATGAAGATGGTGGTAGAAGAAACATACTGTTAAAATTTTCCCGCCTGTATTTATCCAGAAATTAGTAAAACAGCGTCCTAAAATCTTTTTGATGTTTTAAAAGATCAAAAATAAAAGAGAAAAGACTTAAGAAATACTGTGGCTGTTTTTCACTGTTTTCTCAAAACGTGGGCAGCATATGGGACTGAAACTTTCACAGATGACTGTAACTGTATCTTCCTTGATATTTTTGCCCTTGAATCTGTATTTCTTTGATAAAAACCAAAGTATGATATTACCTTTAAAGGCAGCGTGCAGAATTTGCTAGGCCTCCACAAAAAAATGATTGATTTTGAGACAGAAAATTGACTCAACAGTTTGTAAACAGTGCATAACAGTCACCATGGGAAATCTTGGTTCATCAGATGCTGGGTTTTTCAAGTAAATCAAGATTTATCCAAACGATTTAGTAGCATTTCGAAAGAGTGGTGTAACCGTGAAGGATTCGGAGGTTGTCAAGATTATTTCGGCCGTATTTCTGCAGCTACCCAGATGAACAAAGCGTACAAAGGTACATGAAACAACATCTGTAAGGAAGTTTAAGACCTTCACTTCTGTTTTAGTACCAAATCCAGCCAAAATGCACATCTTTGCAAATTCCATACACTTCCTTTAATATTCCCTGGGCATTTTTCTCCTCCTGAATCAAACATTAGGGAACAACCGTACAAAAAATGACTTAAAGATTCATCCTCTTCTTATGTCTCTTGAGAAAGCAGTGTCCGCTGGACAAATAAATTTGCAATTTGGAGCGGCATTCAGACATATGAAGCAATTATAAGTCGACAGCAATAACAGGAAGCAGCTTTCGACTGAACGACCCTGGTAAGATTTCCCAATTGAAATAAATATTTTCAAATATTTTCAACCGATTTGGAGGAAACGAAAATAAAAAACAAACAAAGAAATGGACATAAATCAACAAAAATTATGAAGGAGAAAATGACTTTTTGTTGTTGAAATTTATTCAAGCTCATAATTATCCACTAGTTTTGTAAATACTTGTAATTGCAGTGGTACATGGTATGTGCGTGGTTTATGGCTTTTGACTGCCAAACGAACAGAGATAATTGACATTTAGCAATCATGAATATTCTCAAGCCATGAGGCAAACTGCTATAGATGCTTCCTGCCAAAAAGGGTATAATGCAGGTCTGGAATTTGGTTCTGAAAGGGGCAAGGCCACTTTTCCATTGCAGGGGGCACTTCCATTGGAAAATCATAATGTCTATGGAAATATTTGAAGGGGCACCAAGGCCAAGAACCAGGGCAACAAAGGCCATGGCCTCCGTTAAATTCCAGGCTTGCTAATGTACCAATAAAATGAATACATATACCGTATTCAAACAAAATCAAACAAATACTCAAATGATATGTTTTTGATTTCATGTCTGATCACATTTAGAAGCTGCTTGGCTGACCTTTGACCTTAGTGATGATAACGAGATGAGAATCGCCTCCTGCGGGGACAAAAAAAAAGTGGGGCAAACAAAAAAGAACAAAAGAACAAAAATGACAATAAACGGACACCGGTGATACGTTCTACCCGAAAGACAATCCCAGTTTTTTTTTCAAGGATCTCATTATAAAAGGAATTTTCACATCTCATTTAATAGTTTGAAATTATTTTGAGGATCTCAGATTTTGAACTGATTTTTAATAATGTCCTAACACAACATCCTGACACAAAATCGCACAAAATTATTCATGGGTTCGAATCCCACCTAAGCCAGCAGCGCCTAATTTTTTTCCATGTGCACTCAACCCTAACAATATAAAGATAGTCCTGATGAAGGCATGCAACTTGGACTTAACAAAAATCCGAGGAAATTCCATTTTCTCCCATACATTGTACAGTGTTTTTCACAAAGTGAAAAAAGAGGAAATCAGCTGATCTGAAGAAAAGTTGCATGTCTACAAGGGGCCAATTTCAAAGAGCTGCTTACGCACAAAGTTTGCTTCAGAATGAAAAGTCTTCCTTGATCAAACAGGATTACCAACCACATTTTTCATTTGACATTTGACTGGTATTCGCCTGGCTGTTGTTTGCTGAGCATAACATTAAAGTTTGGCTGGCATAACAATTGTATTTACCATTTAAGTTTTGGTGATTAAGCAAGTTTTGGTGCTTAAAGCTTGTATCATACTTTGGTAAGAGACCAAAGCAGAAATGTTCACAGATTTACATATAACATTCAGGGTATGAAGATGATGCTGGTAGAAACCTACCGTTAAAATATTTCCGCCTGAAATGGTGTATTTATCCAGAAATTAATAAAACAACGACCGAAAATCTTTTTGATCTTTTAAAAGTTCAAAAATAAAAGAGAAAAGACTTAAGAAATACTGTGGCCGTTTTTCACTGTTTTCTCAAAAAGTTGGCACCGTATGGGACTGAAATTTTCACAGATTACTTTGACTGTATCTTCCTTGATATTTTTGCCCACGAATCTGTATTTCTTTGACAAAAACCAAAGTATGATACTACCTTTAAGCAAATTTTGGTACTTAAGCAGCTCTATGGCACCAAATGGCAGGGTATAGCTCTCACATTCATTCCACCAGCTTCCAGTTTCAGTCCTCACTGCTGAATCAGAACAAACCAAAGCACCACACTGAACTTACAAATTGTGAAGCTTACCTCTGTTCTGATTGTACGGCTTCCCTGGCTGGGGCAGGTGTTCACATAGTGATCAAAGAGCAGCTTGGGGTCGGTTATCTTTAAGTGTTCATCGGCATCCAGGCTGTACTCTAGGCCCTTTAGCCCGCCAAAGACTATCAACAGATGCCTGCAGGAGAACAAAGAGCCAAAACACTTGAATGGCAGAGCTCTGACCTACAGCACCAATGAACTTCAAGATTATATACTCAACACAAGAAATCTACATTCCAGAAACATGCTACTTCTCAAGGAACACAAGTCCCGGCACTCCTGGGATGACAGGTCCTTTTCAGTGGCAGCTCCTTACATCTGGAACTCACTACCTCTCCCGGAGTTGTAACCAAGTCAAATGTTCACAAGTCAAGTCGAGTCGCAAGTCAAATTTCTTCAAGTCAAGTCAAGTCTTGAGTCATTTTGTCCCAAGTCAAGTCAAGTCAAGTCAAGTCAAGTCACAAGTCACAAAAATTGGTGACTTGAGTCGGACTCGAGTCCAAGTCAGTAAAAAGTCACCGAGTCGGAGTCAAAAACTCTGATCTCTCCACCTTAGATCTGGTTCTTGTACTACACAATTCAAATCATTTTTCAAATACGGCCTACAAGTTTTCAAATTTCAACGACGAATTTGTTCATCTGTATTACTTCCATGTCTTTCTTGACTTCAAGTTTGCTGCGCCTTGGAAGGCCCAGCAGGGTCCTGTCCGCACTGGTCTTTTTGGGGGGCAAAGTTACAGAGACGCTGGGTACTTTAAACATTTTAAGTTCGGTGTGGACGTCTCAGGAAGTCTTCCTCTCAGTGACTTTTCCCGACCCGCACAGGTATTTCTACCGGCCAACTTCTGCCCGGGTAGAATGCCCGAGGCACTTTTCACGAGACGAAAAGTCCAGTGCGGACAGTGCGAGTTGGGTACCCACACGAGCCTAGTAATGACAGCTTGGTAATTCTTCCGTGCATGCATGGTTAAGCTACCCAATTCAAAAGTCCAAGTGCGGACACCAGTAATATTTGCCAATTTTTCATTTACCCATCGGCTCGGTGAAACCCCTGGGAAAAAAAGTCCAAGCAGGCTTACTCTTTTAAGACTGGCTAAGCAGTAAAACTGCTTCATTGCAATGGTCTATTCTTATAGACCAACTAAGTCTAAGCCATTTAAGACCGGCTAAGGCATATTGACAGCTTTAAGACCGCTTTATTATTGAAATCGACCCCTGGACTTCATACCTGAAACCTGGCAGCTCCAGTTGGTCAACCTCTTCACCTCTCTCTGATGTTCCTAACGTGACATCGTATCCGTCCACGTAAGGACCTTGTGTGAAGACGGCACCGAGACTTGAAGCTAGTCTGACGGAATAGCCCCAGTAGAGACCGGCCTCCGTGCGTGGCGCTGCGGGAGCCACTACGGTACCTCGTAACGTTTTATTATCTGGTAAATAAGAAGCAAGTGGAATTAAACATGGAATATGCACAATTCACAATACACAGGCCACTATAGGGGCATTCAGACACAGTACTAAAAGTGGTACATCTTCAGTTTAAACTGAAAAGGGTCTACCTACTGTGTCTGAATGGTCTATGTTAGACTCTTCTTGGTGCTAACATTAAAAAACTAAGGAGGGATGGTCTAGACTACGAAGACAGTCTACAAATGTGCCTTAAGACAATTCTGAACATATCTCAACCACATCCGGTTTAGAGTGACCTTGTGCGGGTGCATAACTCACTGGTGATTTATGTCACTACTTGTGAATTATTAAGGGAACTTCGGTTTCAGAGTTATGCATCACGAGTGCCCTCTAAACACCAGAGATAGACTGTTTTCAGTTTAACCCTGTGTAGCCTGGACACAAGGGGTTTGGGATGAAAATGTTGGATCGGTGTATAGCTTGTCTGGATTGGTTAATTGTTGACTGTTTGTGTTTGGCAACTCTGTGGCCCCCTCTAGTGGTGACAAATGCCAAGCCAAGCCAACGAAAAGCCTGGCCAGGTCCGGGCCTTCATGCCTCAAATCCCCCTTTTATCAGCCTTGAACTTCAATATGATAGAGTTGCTTAAAAAAATCAAGACAGCCTGGCTTCTGGATACTGTCCTCGATCAACGTGGGCTCAATCTGTCAATCGGGTTTAGTGCCAACTATGATCCAGGATAAACCAAGGGGCTTGCAGTTGATAGTTCAAGGCTGGGGATTAGGGAAGCAAAAGAGCCCAGGCAAAGCCCAGACCTGGCCTGGTTAGGCCTGGTTCGGCCTGGCTTCATGCCCAGATAGACGGTTAGGGTTAGGGTTGGCTTGCATAATTAAATGTAATATCATACTTTGGTTTTTGTTAAAGAAATACAGATTCAAGGGCAAAAATATCAAGGACGATACAGTCGTAGTCATCTTTGAAAAATTCAGTCCCATACGATGACCACTTTTTGAGAAAACGGTGAAAAAACGGCCACAGTATTTCTTAAGTCTTTTCTCTATTATTTTTGATCTTTTAAAAGATCAAAACGATTTTCGGTCGTTGTTTTACTAATTTCTGGATAAATACACCATTTCAGGTGGAAAAATGTTAACTGTATATTTCTACCACCACTATCTTCATACCCTGTAAGTTATACGTAAATCTGTGGACATTTCTGTTTCGGTGTCTAATCCCAAAGTATGATACTACCTTTAATCAGGAAATCTGCACGCATGTTATAGACGCTTGCACGCTGTACGGCGAGTGCGTCTATCACATAGACTCATCTTGATATGGGGAAGTGTCAGAAGGTTCCTAGCTAGAGTGATGGGAAGGTGGGGTTCAGAGATGCTGGGGCCTATTTCATAAAACTGTTAAGCACAAGAATTTGCTTAGCACAAAAATGTCTCACCCAATAAAACAAACCACCATTGAAAATTCCATTTGATATTCATGGTCAGCAAACAACAGACAAAGACCAATCACAAGTGATACACAACACGTGGACATTTGGTTGTTACCCTGTTTTTATTAAGACAGAAATGTCATGCTTAGCAAATTTTCGTGCTAAGCAGTTATATAAAATTGGTCCTTGGTCTCATACCTGAGTTGATGTAATTGGTGTCTGCCATCTTGACGGTCACTCTCAATCCGGCTTGTACATGCCTGTCTATTCTAACTTCCTGAAAAAGGAATAAACACATATCATACTTTGGTAAGAAGCCAAAACGAATATTCACAGATTTAAGTTTAACAATTACAGGGTATGAAGATGGTGGTGGGAGAAACATACCGTTAAAATTTATCCGCCTGAAATGCTGTATTTATCTAGAAAAGAGTGAAACAACGACTGAAAATCTTTTTTTAAAAGCCGTATCCTCTTTGAGTGATCCCCCATGTACCATTCCCAGGTTGCAGCATTGTTGCGTGTATCATTGAAACGATCCCTGGGGTGTGGCGGTGTGTGCATGGTTTCATGGCTTCTGACTGCCAAACGAACAAAGATAGTTGACTATTGGGGTCACCACCAACGTAGGGCTGGATGGCTCAGTTGGTAGAGCGCCTGTACAGTATTCAGGAGGTCGCCGGTTCGAATCCCGCTCCAGTCAATTTTTCTTTGTTCACTTTACAATGACGTGAACAAAAACTGAACGAAGTGTATGGTCACCTTATGTGCTGAAGAAGATCCATTCTTCAGAGACGTATGCGAAGACAACTGCCTAATTAGACATGTAAGTATGCAATCCACTCATGTCAACTGGACAAGATGTCTATAGATGCCACCATTTTGCATGTAGGCACCATCTGAATTGAAATTTTTTTCAAAATTATACCCCTCCCCCAGGACACGGATCACTGTCCCCGGATCATCTCAACAAAATATGGTCACCTTAGACTAGGTCTTTGTTCCATTGGAAATACGCGGAGACACGTAGACAATAGACCCAAACTGTATTAGGTCAAGTATTTCACCTACCTTCAGCAGACCGACATTAACAACCGATCCTTTCCCCTGACCTACAGCCCGGTCTAGCACCACGCCTTCTCTGTATGGACAGGGCTCATCAATGCGGAGATGATGGGGACAGTCTAGTGGGTTCAGCAAGCCTGTGGATCGAATGTTAATACCAAATGCTGACTTGCTGACTTGGCGCACTTTCAAACAACCTCTGAAGTCTATGTGGGTTTACGAAACGGCGGCTCAATCTCGGGCTCAGGCTCCAGCTCTGACATCCATATACTGAAAATATAGGTTGTGGTTCTTCATTGAAGTTGAAGCTCTGTTTTCCTTTCCAAAACAGAGAATCTGATTCCAAACCGCTGTCAAAAGCCTGTATTTTGATATATTATTTTAGAACGGATTCATGAAAATGGAGCCGGAGCCGGAGCCGGAGCTGGAGCCGGAGCCGGAGCCGGAGCCGGAGCCGGAGCCTAAGACGGAGCCTGAGACGGAGCCTCAGCCTCCGTTTCGTAAACGCCCTATAAGCCTTTTCGAAATGGAGGCTCAGGATGAGGCTCAGGTTCTGGTTCCATCACCCATATGCTCAAATTATAGGTTATGGTTTCCCATTGGAGCTGAAGCTCTGTTTTCCTTTTCAAACCACATAATTTACTTCCGATCTGCGGACAAAAGCCTTAATTTTGATACCCGTTATTTTAGAACGGATTAACGAAATGGAGCCAGAGCCTGAGTCTGAGCCTCTGTTTTGAAAAGGCCCAAAGTTAGGGATACCCAGATTTTTTGTCAGTGTTGAACAATAAGCCATTTGCGAGATAAATCTGAATAGTATCTGGTACACAGGCTTCTTTCATTGCATAGAAACACCCCAATTTGAATTTCCCAGACTAAAGACTCTGTTGCTATATCACATGATTCAAGCAAGCTTTTACTAAGTTAAATAACAGACGTCTTGCACAAATGCGCTGTTCATAATGGATAAGAATGGCACAAAGGAACCAGTCCATTCCAGAGATGGGTATCGTTATGCAAAAGCTTGCCCCAAATCATGTGATATAGCAACAGAGTCTTTAGTCTGGGAAATTCAAACTGGGGTGTTTCTATGCAATGAAATAAGTCTGTGTACCAGATACTATTCAGATTTAACTCGCAAATGGCTTATTGAAAATCTGAACGATATAACACACTTCTTACGTACCTGCAAATTGTAAATCTGCATGCTTAGGAAAGAAGTTTTTCCTCAGATATCTAAACGGAAGAAACAAAATGTGCTTTGCTGTTCAATGTACAAGGCTTTGAGTTATAAACCTGTACAGGCTATTTAGCATGAAACCATTTTGACAACGTTTAATAAAAGGATGATGACTATAAATCACATTCAAAGGGTAAGTAAAGCATTGGTAACAAACCAAAACAAAACTATTCACAGATTTACGTATAACGTTCACGGTATGAAGATGGCGCTGGTAGAAACATGTCCCTCACATATTTCTGCCTGAAATGATGTATTTATCCAGAAAGAGTATTTACCAAAACACCACCAAATTTTTTTATCTTGGCAATATAAAAAATCGTTCAAAAATTGAGTCTTGTTTTTGCTTTTTTGGCGGGACTCAGATGTCTGATTGAGCTCAAATTTCCACAGGTTTATTATATCATGTACATGCTGGATCAGACAAAAGTGTGAGTGCTGTTTTGTGACCTTTACCAACGTAGAACATGCCCTTTAAAATTGCTATGATGCATTTACGCACGGCAATTAATTGGGTAACCATGGCACATGTAAAACGGGGTCAGGGGTCAAATGTTCTCCATTATAATTATTCAATGGTTTATTTTGAATTTATGTCCCATATTCTCTCTTGCAATCACGCAGGGAAACACTGAGCAGATCTCTATGGGTTGTGCATGAAACAGTGAATAAGGTAAATTCAGACGTACTGTGGACACTCCAGAAATTGTAGGATCCTGGCCAGTTGAACGTTGGGATTTCCCTTTTTGCCGATTCCATCAAAGTTCCCATCTGTGCTTCTGCAATTTCAGAGAAAAAAAATATATGAGATGCTATAGACGTTTACGAAACGGAGGCTCAGGCTCAAGCTCCGGCTCTGTCATCCATGCTGAAAATAATAGGTTGTGTAGTTTTCCATTGAAGCTGGAGCTCTGCTTTCCATTTCAAACCAGATAATCTACTTCCGGACAGCAACCAAAATTGTCTATTTTAGAATGAATTCATGAAATGGTGCTGGAGCCTGAGCCTGAGCCCAAGCCTCTGTTTCATAAACGCCCTAAGTTACACTACCAAAATAAGACCTTGATGCCCATGGTCACTGCCTTGGTGCCCCTTTGAATGTTTTTATAGATATTTAAGTTTCACTCTTAGAACTGCCCTTTGCCGAACAAATTGCTTTGCCCCTTTAAAACAATGTTCCTTCCATTGAGCGGGATATGCAATCTCAAGAGACACCAATGCCAAAAAAATGAAGCTGGTTTAAAGGAGCATACCATCATCTGGAATTATTATCTCACTTACTCCGAAGGCATTCCAGATTCATCAAAGATGATGACTTCATCCACACAGAATACAACCATGGCCCGAGCAATCTGCAAGAAAGTATTGAAACACTAATAGAATATATATTTTGTAAGAGTACACCGGAACGCGACTATAATGAACACCGCTTTACCGAACACTTGGGCTGCATTCGTTCAAGCTGCTCTCGTTAACACGAGTATACACAAGTATACTGATCGCTCGAACGGCTGGAGTACGACACTCGGGTCAGCGAGAGTATACTCTCTAGATATGGGGAGTATACTCCTGCACCGGAGAGTATTGCGCGCGCATCATACTCGTGTTACCGGGAGTAACCACTCAAACGCAGCCTTGACTATAGACCGATCCGATGGCACGATAAAGTGTCCGCCATTACTGCAGTGTCCCCATCTGTCTTTTGTCCAGCAACAAAAGAATTTACACTCCGTTGCACTCTATAATTGCAGGATGCACGTCCCATGATAAGGGGACGTACACCCTGCAATTTAGTGTACAATACATACAGAATATGGTTCTTTAATTCACTATAATGAAAGACCAATATAATGGACAATATCTGCGTGTTTGTTATAGCAGCATTCCACTGTATTAACAAGAAATGTGCATTTCGTGAAGTCTAAAGCCTGGTTCATATTTTCTACGCAAAGTGAATTTTAGTACTGCAACAATATACGTGCTGGTTTTTTTTTCAAATTTCAAAAACATTTGTTTATTTTGATTTATTTATTTCTTGTTTACCCTGGGTTTACCTGCTCATTGAAACACACAATGTTTTCCAGAGGTTCCCAGCAATTACAATATGAATTATGAAGGATGGTGCTACACGTGACCGAGTAGCAGGCTTTCATGGGCGCTCTTTGGCAGCCAGCCACATCAACCCATGATCACGAAGCACAGCTTAAGTTCGAAAGTGTTTGGTTTTTGTGGAGGGAGGAAAATCGGAGAACCCGGAGAAAAACCCTTGTAGCATAGGAGAGAACCAACGCACAACTCTACTCACATATGACCCAAGCCAGGATCGAACCCGGGCCACATTGGTGAGAGGCTAGTGCCTAACGCACTTTGCCACGTATGCCCCCAAAGCATGAACCTTGCAAAGTATTGACCGGGCTTAACTTGTTCTTGCTTAGCAAGCTTACAGAAGCAAACAAATCCCGTGCTTACAAAATCTTATGTCATGGTTAAGCAATAGCATAGCAATTTGCTATCGTTAGCCCTGTAAGCGAAGAATGAGGATCATAAGCTTAGAATTTGGCAGGAAAGGAGAGCCATAAAATCGGCCCCTGGACCTTACCTGGCCTGCAAGATATGACCTCAGCTGTGGAGACTGGGCATTGTCTAGAATCGATCCCGGTAGTGCAACACTCACAGTCCAGCTGCGCCCTACAAAAAACAACAACCCCAAAACAGAGTTCAAAGAAAATTAAATGTTAGGGACACCGCCAACATAGGGCTGGATAGTTTGGTTTATAGAGCTCCGGCACAGTATTCCAAGGGTGACATGTTCGAATCCTGCACCAATAATTTTTCCTTAGTTCCAATTTTAGTAACTTTTTCCGTCACCTTGTGGTTATTTGATGATTATAATAAACTTTTCGGAAAGTCACAGAGTTTTTCACCACTAGAGGGCGCTATGAGTGCATCACAAATACCTTGGTTCTTTTTCTCGGTTTCTTGCATGGCTTTCTGTTCCTCCACACGTTTTTTCATTTCTTCTTTGGCCATCTGTCTGTCCAGTTTAGCATCTTTGTATCTGTTCTTCTTGCCTTTATCTGGGAAATAATAACATTTATTGGTTAATATGGTTTTTATCAGGTGATTAAGACACTAATTGTGCGTTGAACAATCAGCGCTGTGCTTTTCACACACGGCACTGTTTCCATCCGTGTTACGTCCAGTACATTATGGGGAATTGGAAAGAATTCCACTGACGGCCATGACGGAAACATGGTTATTTCCTCCAAGAGTTAACTTATTTGATGCAAGTCATAATGAACTTCAATCTCAGGAGTGAAAACTGGTGTAGCTTATCTAAAAAGTGAGATTTTCAGGGTTTTTTGGCCTACAATTATAGACTTTGAATGCTGCGGTAGCCATTTTTCACAAAACGCCCTCTGTCAGTCCGATAGGTTTGTGCACAAGTGATGGCCGTCAGTGGAATTCTTTCCAAGACACTAATTGTGCGTTGACCAATCAGCGCTGTGCTTTTCACACATGGCACTGTTTCCATCCGTGTTACGTCCAGTAAATTATGTAGACTTGGGGCCAAGTCTTTCTTAGTCCGCGCGGTGATTGTCTCTTTTTTCCCCTTAACTCTCGCGAAACCGCGCGAGACTCATGGCTACGGCGAGAGATCAGCTCTCGGCCTGGGAAAACTGTTTTAGACGCATATTCATTTATTCACGTATGGGCGTGCTTTGCATTACGATTGCCGTAGAGACGGCCTTTAAGACGAGTCCATTTTATTTGAGGGTGTATACAAATTCAAATAAGGTAGCAGTGTGGACTTACATTGGACAGCATTTTCAAATTATGGTTTATGTTCAATTACTTCATAAGTTGAATGATTTAATAAATCATTTTGTATTAAGCTGGAACTTAATCTATTAGTTTAACATACGTGCATTAGTTCATGGAAATGAATAATACCCACGGTAAATGTCAATAATTTTTTTTAGCAAGTGTGTAGGTTAACATTTACCTGATGTACGTAGGTCTACACTATAGCTACAGTTAGTAAGACGGACTTATAAGATATTCCTATTATACACAAAGAAGATAAAAACAAACATGCACATAATTAATTTCACGACCCACGAGTTAAAAGTCTCATTATCAAGGTCACACTGCAGCTATATAGCTAGCTAGATACTTGCGACGGCTGTGGTTGTGTATTCAGCGTGAATCAGCCATGTGTACACGTGCAGGATGTAGCGTAGGCCTACATAATGAATATTCATATATTTAATAAAGATTGGCCAATCAGACGCGTCCGTACGATTTCGGCTAAAGAGCCCATAGGCCGTGTACAAAGTGAAAACAGGTTTCCCAAGTCTTTCTTTTTGAGCAGTCCCAGGCCGAGAGCTGATCTCTCGCCGTAGCCATGAGTCTCGCGCGGTTTCGCGAGAGTTGCGGGGAAAAAAGAGACAATCACCGCGCGGACTAAGAAAGACTTGGCCTCAAGTCTATAAATTATGGGGAATTTTTCGCTGTGCAGCTTCTACTCACCTACAATTTAGTTGAGTAGAAGCTGGGTACCAGCTAACCTGAGTGTACTAAACCTCAGGAACCCCCTTATTTTTCTGTGACAATTCATTTATTTGTATGTGACAAAGTCAATTCATTCAATTTTATGTGACAATTCATTTAACTTTTTTAATTAAATATTTGACTTACTTTCATCCCTCCATTTCTTCCACTCCTTAGGCTGAAAAGATAATCAAGAAGAGATGAGAAAACTGCAATGGACATTGATTTGGACAGGATTGGTCACGTCCTACCCAAACAGAAATTCACTGTGCTTACAAGTCACAACATTGCAACATGCAACCATGGAGGAAGGAATGATGCAACACAACCAAGTCACAGGTGTTGTCCGTGCGTGCATAATCTGCATGAATATCTTTCCCTCCCCCAACGAAAACGAAATTATTAGCTCACCTTGGAGGACTGATCTGGTCGTTTGCCACTGGCAGCTTGTTCGTGTAGCTTACTCTTTTTAGAAGGCGGAGTATCTGCCATTTTTAAACCCTTTTCAACAATTACAAATTATGGAAATGACACAGATAGGTGCGCAAATATCGTCCGTCTCCACACGTGTGTGAATTTATGACTTAATAGAGGGCGCCCTACCAAAACAATTTTGTTAGACTTGTACAGGTCCATTGCATGTTCGGGGATCTCATTTTAAAATTCATGTCTTAAAAAATTGATAAATCACTTCCTTAGTAAATAATGGTGATTTTAATAATTTATCTAAACTAATTAAGTATTAAATACTTTGGTAGCATACCAAAACAGAAATCTTCACAGATTTACCTATAACTTACAGAGTATAAAAATGGTGATGGAAGAAACATACCATTAAAATATTTCAGCCTGAAATGCTTTATTTATTCAGAAAAGAGTGACCGAAATTATTGTTGATCTTTTTAAGATCAAACATAAAAGAGAAAAGACCTACGAAATGCTGTGGCCGATTTTCACTGTTTCCTCAAAAAGTGGGCACCTTATGGGACTGAAATTTTCACAGATGACTGTTAATGTGTCTTCCTTGATATTTTTGCCCAAGAATTTGTATTTCTGGTTGACAAAAATATGATATTACCTTTAGGTCATGTAAGTATCTTGTTTAAAACTATTTTCTGTGCTTTGTTACTGTAGAATAGGGGCTATAGAAATGTTTAATTGTGTCAAAGGTTTTTTTTGACGGTTAAAAAGATATTGTACAAAATTGTATTTATTAATTAATATCTTGTGAAATAATAACATTCTCTATATCTAAGAAAACACTAATTAAAGAAATTAAAAAACAACAGCCATATAATGTATTCACATTTTCTTTTTTTATTGTAAATCATCTTGTCACTGAGAAAAAAAAAACACATTTTTTTCTGAAAATGTTATACTTTTGATGAAGAAACATTTTTTTTTTGTATAAAAAAAGGCCTATTCATACAAAATCAAAGGTTTCAATGGTTCGGGTGATTTCGTTTTTTTGTAAGCATTTCTAGCAAATCATTTTAATACAAAATTATTATCATTATTATTTTTATTCTGAGTAAAATTAGTCCTCTGGAAGTCCGTTAATGTTTGATCAAATGTCTGACAAAGAATAAAATAAAACAAATAAATAATAACAATAATAATATTTAAACAAATATTAACAAAATAATAAATGACTTTCTATTCCAATTCCATTGAATAGTAATTATAATCCCCGCTCTTATCAAAATAACCATAAGGGAAACTGACTTAAGTCATTGAAAAGTGAACAAATTTGACTATCCCGCTCTAGTCAAATTTTGTGTGTCCATTTTTCAAGAATATTATTCAATGTCAGTTGTTTTTTAAAAAATAAACTCTATCCTTTTATTTTCTTCCGGAAAACGTGCATCATATTTGGTGGCTGTTTCTGCTTACATAATTCTCTGACTAGAAATTCCGTGGGGAAAAAAATATTAAAACTTGCAGAAAATGGCACAAACAAATGTTTAAGTACAGGATAGTCTGGTTCCCTGCCCAAAAATTCCCTGACGACTCTAATCAAAAATCTTAGAATTGACAAGCGATAGTCAGAGATTCTTGGTCAGGGAACCAGACTAAGTACATGAGTAACGTCGGTGATTGAGGTTTGACGGTCTGTTTCAAGAATTATACTGTTGCATACAAATCGCAATCGAGTCCATGAAATTGTGTTTGCAAAAACACTGAAGAAATTACACATTATAATGACCTAAATTAATTAGCAGGGAGAATAATTAACATACAAAAATAAAAAGACTACAGCAAAAAAAAAATTCTGTCCTTTAATGAACATTTCCCATCCACATCTGATAAATTTCTAAAAAAAAAAATTATAACAAATCCTATATTAGTAAAACATCGGTGTTTAAATTCTCCATACTCTGTTGAGAGAATTTTAAAAAATCCTTCTATATCAGATTTTTTTTCTATACAAATCTTGACCCTTACTTTTTTTTTTGTACATCGGTCATTCCTTGCTATGCAGGAGTGTTATTAATAAACCTGCCCATTGGTTTCTGTACAATTGTAAAGATCAATTAAGATCGATAAGTTTTTAATTTTATAGTAAGCATTTTATCATTCTCATTATTGTTCGTGATTACCTTCTATGTGACTACATGTATACATAAGTCTCTTAACATTATTTTTTTTACATTATGAAAGTGCTTCAAGTACAGTTAAATAAATCAAAAATATAACTGAAAGCCTTCTATCAAAATATTCAGATGTCACATCAAACGGTTAAAGGGTGGCCGGCGGCCATCTTGGTTTTGTTCCCAGAAGTCACACAATGGACAATACTGTAGAATGGAATCTGACTTGGAGCCGACTTTTTTTGTCTGGTCACACATGCCTCATTTTGATGGAGCTTCTGTGTTGACTAATATGGTGAAACAATACCGAGACGGCCAAATTGACGATGTTAAGATTTACAGCTAATGTTTTTAGTTACCATAACAACCACTTAGCAGACATATACAGGAATGGCCATTAAAATGTACTTTATTCATATTTATATACATGCATTACATAACCTTAACTCACTTTGGCTGAACAAGTTGAGGAATTCAATACATAACCATATTAGCCATTTGTTTTTTTTTCACAATGTTTCATAGGGCCGTCAATTTTCTTTTAAATTATGGGTCTGTTTTGTAAACTTTTTTGGAATCAAACTTGATGTTTAAAGGTAAAGTACAGGATTGGTAACATACCCAAACAGAAATGTTCACAGATTTACCTATAACTTTCAGGGTATGAAGATGGTGCTGGTAGAAACAAAGTGTCAACATATTTCCGCCTGAAATGGTGTATTTATCCAGAAATAAGTAAAACAACGACCAAAAACAGTTTTGATCTCAAAGTAAGATCAAAATCATTCTTTATGTTTTATAAGAAAAATTGAGTCGGTTTTTCTCATGACCCAGATGTCAGATTGAGCTCAAATGTACATGTTTGATCAGACAAAGTATGAGTGCTGTTCTGTGACCTTTACCAATCATGTATTATACCTTTAAGAATCCTCAGATATGTACGAACAATTAAAACTGTGATTCAGATAGTTGACAATCAAGGGAATTTGGTACAAAATGGCAGTACATTTTGAGATATTTTCATAAGTAACCCACGGTATTCACAGGAAAAAAAAATGCTGCCCCCCAAAAAAAAATTGCCATATTATCCACACACAATGCTTTCTGTACATTCCAACAATTTTTTCACTAATATATCTTCATTATAAAAATAGTTCTGATTCACAATCATATCTTGGCCGGGATTTTTCAACAGTAAAACTGTAATCAAACCACAAAATCCTGTACATTCTTTTTTTATACTGCTTAAATGTACAAATACTAAATAATGCGGTTTACCCTGTTTTGGTCTGGTATTTAGGGGCGTTTCCGAAACGGAGGCGCGGGCTCCGTCTCAGGCTCCGGCTCCATTTCGTGAATCCATTTCTAAAATAACAGGTACAACTGAATAAAGGCTTTTGGCTGCAGTTCTGAAGTAGATTCTCTGGTTTGAGAAGGAAAACAGAGCTTCAGCTTCAATTAAAAACCACAACCTATATTTCCAGCATATGGATGACAGAGCTCGAGCTCGAGCCTGAGCCTGAGCCTGAGCCTGAGCCTGAGCCTGAGCCTGAGCCTGAGCCTGAGCCTCCATTTTGTATTTTGTCCTATATGATCGATTGTATTGTGAATGACTACTGGATCAAGTTCTGCCAGTCTAATTATCATTTTTATACATTATTTGAGATTGAAAACGTGTGGATTAAAATATGCCCGAATATTTTCAGTGATTTCAACAAACTCAGAATCATTATTCAATGTATACTGCCCCCTGTTGAAGCAAAATGTTCATCATGGTGAAAATATTTATGTTTTTTCATGATAACTAATGTTCTTGATTAACAAAACTGAGCATGAGTTGACCAAGAGTTGATTTTTACCCCTCTATAGTTGGTTTGTATTAGCCTGAAACTTAACAGAGGCCAATTTATAAATTCCTTTTAATAATTTTTAGGGGGAGAAACTTTATTACTGGATGGGCCCAGCCACTGAAAAGCCTGGCCAGGCCTGGGCTTTGCCTGGGCTCTTGGGCTTCTATAATCCCTAGCCTGGAACTATCAACTTGAAGCCCCTGCTGTGCCTTGGATCATAATTGAAAGCCTGGCCAGGCCTGGGCTTTGCCTGGGCTCTTGGGCTTCTATAATCCCTAGCCTGGAACTATCAACTTGAAGCCCCTGCTGTGCCTTGGATCATAATTGAAAGCCTGGCCAGGCCTGGGCTTTGCCTTGGCTCTTGGGCTTCTATAATCCCTAGCCTGGAACTATCAACTTGAAGCCCCTGCTGTGCCTTGGATCATAATTGAAAGCCTGGCCAGGCCTGGGCTTTGCCTGGGCTCTTGGGCTTCTATAATCCCTAGCCTGGAACTATCAACTTGAAGCCCCTGCTGTGCCTTGGATCATAATTGAAAGCCTGGCCAGGCCTGGGCTTTGCCTGGGCTCTTGGGCTTCTATAATCCCTAGCCTGGAACTATTAACTTGAAGCCCCTGCTGTGCCTTGGATCATAATTGAAAGCCTGGCCAGGCCTGGGCTTTGCCTGGGCTCTTGGGCTTCTATAATCCCTAGCCTGGAACTACCAACTCCAAGCCCCTGCTGTATCCTGAATCATAGTTGGTGCTAAATTTGATTGACAGATTGAGTCTATTGTTATGAAGTTCAGGGCTGACAAGAGGAGGATTTCAGGCCCAAAGGCATGAGCCAGACCTGCCTTTTCAGTGGCTGGGCTCGACAAGTATTCAAGTTTTTCTCCCTTTAAAACAAATAAATTTACATGACACATTACATGAAATTCATCATTCTTGAGGGAATTTGTGTATAAACAAAGCCAATGAGTTGCAATCTAGTCTTATAATGATATCTACACTGTTAGGGTAAGTAATGCATTACACTGTAAGTAAAAACAAAAACAAAAAAAGGAAGAAAAATGTTCCGATCTTAGACTACTTCAGACTAAGACTTCTGTATATTTTCCTATTAATGCTGTAAAACACTGCATATTTCAATTTCTGGATCTGCATCCATGATTCTTGCATCTTACAATTACTGCGTAACTGAGTTTTTTTTCCAATTTTCTTTTTTCTTCTTTTTACAGCTTAAATATAACTTATGTCATCAAAAATATTCTAGAAATCAGATTCAAATTCATCAGTGCATAAAATGTACAAAATGTTTTCAACACAGCTCTAATCATTAACTGGTGGTAGTTTTTTTTTTAAGTAGCTCATTTTCGTAATACATTAAAAACAAAATGCATTTTATAAATTAAATACAGGAACTTGTTATAGCAGCTAATTTAATTTTTTTAGCAATATGACAGTAGAATCTCAGAAACTTGCTTTTATGAGAAAATTAAAAAAAATTCCACTTCTCTCAAACAATCCCAAAGTAAAACCTACAGTTTTATGTTGTTCTCCCCCTTTTTTTTTGCAAGCGAGACTCCAAATTTAAACAATGAATAAAAATATGCTAATCTTCAGCATGTTCAATTAAATACAGTACAATAACTGGCATTTTGTTGTGATTTCTAAATGCATTGAATTTGGTTGCAGATTCCTAAAAAGGTTAAATGTGGGTTGTGTGTTTTTGTATAGTTCATGAGAAAGGCTTTGCTGGGTTACTGCAGGTTACCAACTGAAATTGTAGGTTGCCAGCAGAAACTGCGGGCTACCAACCAAAACTTCAGGTTACATTACCATTGATCTCCATATATGGAGATGAATGTACATTACACACTGAAACTTCAGGTTACCAACCGAAACTGCAGGTTACCAACCGAAACTGCAGGGTTCCAATTCAACCGAAACTTCATGTTACCAACTGAAACTGCAGGTTACCAACCATAACTCCATATGATGCATACCGATATTGTACATGAAGTGGCCAGTTTACCGGTGATTTTTGTGAAAGCTTTGCCATGGCAATGGCACGGTTTATGCCTACTCGCATGTCAATACTGGGAGCAGGATATAGTTTGTAACATACAGTTCATGTCAACAATAACCCCACTATGCTTCACTAACCATGTACTGCACGTTACTTGACTAGATAAACCGCGGCAAACTTTCTCACGGAAGCTGTCTAATAATTAAAGATAAGAAGTTGGAAGCAGAAATTTCTGGAAGAAAAAAATATAAATATTGGGGATTCCAAAAAAAAAGCACTAGACCGTTATCTGAAATTTGTTTCTATAAAAATCCTGGACCACTCATTATGCTATTTTTCTGCATAAACAAAAGAAAATCAACACCAAATTCAAACAAAATAAATATTAAGTGTATTGCCATACAAAAAAATGCACTGTAAATAAAAAAACAACCATTTCCATGAAATATAACTGTGAAAAGTTATATTGATCGATTTTGCATAGATCAGCACCTGGTTTGAAAATGAGAAAAGACATCAACGCATTTTACTTCTTTCTCTGCATATGGAAGAACACAAATAGAAATAGAATTATCTCACGCCATTTTTACTTTTTCTTTTTACGAGGTAGTATCATACTTTGGTTGCATACCGAAACAGAAATCTTCACAGATTTACCTATAACTTTACAGGGTATAAAGATGGTGATGGTAGAAACATACCGTTTAAATGTTTTGCCTGAAATACTCTATTTATCCAGAAAAAGAGTATAACCAGCGACCACAATTATTTTTGATCTTTTAAAGATCAAAAATAAAAGAGAAAAGACTTACTGTGGCCATTTCTCACTGTTTTCTCAAAAAATGGGCACCATGTGGGACTGAAATTTTCATTTTCACAGATGACTGTTAATGTATCGTCCTTGATTTTTTTGTCTATGAATTTGTATTTCTTTGATAAAAACCAAAGTATGATATTACCTTTACAAACAAATTAGTGGAATCCGTTGCTAATAATGTTTCGACCACTAGACTTATTCATCCAAAGTGGAAACTGATGACTGTACATTAAGAATTTTGTAAACAAATCGCAAATAAATGTCGTCTTTCGTCACACACTTATTAAGTATTTGATTTAACCATGCTAATCAACGAGGCAGGGTTTCAGGGTCTAAGTTAAGAAACATATGGCTTTTAAAGCCATATGTTTCACAAGGAATGCATGTACAGTATTAAATACTGTACATGCATTCCTTGTGTACCACGTTTGGGTGCAGCCTGATATTTAGTTTTTTAGATATATAAATGAGTACGGAATGATAAAATGAATAGTTTGAAATTCGAAACCCCTCTCTCCTCTGGCTAATATCTTAATCGTGAAATTCCACCAGGGCCCAATTTTCATGGCTCTGCTTAGCTGCGTGAGAGCATTGAATTGGCGCTTAGCGGATCCTATTGCTATGAATTTGGGAGAAATTTTTCAGTTGTCCAAACATGTGTACATAGCTCATTTCTTGCTTGCTCCGGTAGTAATTTGGCACTAACCCTGTGAGCAAAGAATGAGGATCATAAGTGATCATAAGTGATCGTAAGTGATCATAAGTGACCGTAAGTGATCGTAAGTGATCATAAGTGATCATTAGTGATCGTAAGTGATCATAAGTGATCGTAAGTGATCATAAGTGATCATAAGTGATGAGTTTTGTGATAAAGCAGAGCCGTGACATCGGGCGCTGGTTTTATTTTCTTCTCAAGGCACAAGGCAATTTAAAGACTGATGGAAAAAATCTTCGGAAGGCGGAAACACAGAGAAACCAGTCATGGAAACTGTACTTGCCATTAAAACAAAAACAATACACAGAACCTACTGTTTATTAAGGGCATGTACAACATTGGTAACAAACCAAAACAGAAATGTTCACAGATGTACATGTAACTTTCAAGGTATAAAGATGGTGCTGGTACAAACATATCGTTAAAACATTTCCGCCTGAAATGGTGTACCGGTATTTATCTGGGAAAGAGTAAAACCAAAAAAAAAAACCCAACATTTTTTTATCTTGGCAAGATCAAAAATCATTCTTTATGTTTTATAAAGAAAATTGAGTCAGGTTTTCGCTGTTTTCTCGGGACTCAGATGTCCGATTGAATTTTCACAGGCTTATCATTTCATGGACATGTTGGATCAGACAAAGTGTGAGTGCTGTTCTGCCACCTTTACCAACATTGTACAAGCCCTTTATCTGCTCAACAATATCGATAAGATGTGACTTCCATATACTTCTTTTATAAATGGTTCAGGAACTTAATCTTTGATGGCGTTACCACATGGGAAGGATCTTGAACAAAGTTGAGAAGGATTCTGAGTTTGGAAGTTTGAGGATGCGTGGTCCACGTGTATGAAATAAACTTCTTGACGGTATGCATGGCGATCATGTCCAAAGTTCAGTAGGGCACGCTCAGTAAGTGGAGACGGCGGTCAAGAGTTGGCGAAGATCCATGCACGAAGATTGAAAATGCTATGACGACTACTTTAAACTAACACAGCGAGCTGTGAATGATCGTTGAGATGGTTCTAACAAACTTTAGCCGCTGTTATCAAATAAAAATCTGACGCCATTGAAAGGTGAACAAAGACAAATTGACTGACACGGGATTCGAACCGGCGACCTCCTGAACTCAGTAACAGGCGCTCTACCAACTGAGCTACCCGGCCCTACTTTTAAGGTGTCCCTAATAGTCAATTATCTTTGTTCGTTTGGCAGTCAGAAGCCATGAAACCAGGGAAATTCTGCTATATCCAAAGGATAATTTTAACGATACTTGCAGCAATGCCATGGTTATTTTGATGAAAAACCTGACGCATCGGAGAATCAAGATACAATAGTAAAGGAAGTAGTGGGCTGTCCGAAGATGCTAAAGGTGACGATCTGGATAAATATACCACACACGCTTGGCAAAAAAAAAAAAAGAAATAAGAAAAAAGTCACACCCAGAAAATGACAGGCTTGTATTCGGGAGACAGTTTCTTGGAAAAACAAAACGTTCCCGTGATTATCCGTTGATTATCAATGTTGTCGATTTGATCCGCAAAGACCAGTCCCTCATTCATCCTCTATAACATACCTGAACGGAAAATATCCAATCTGCAAGAAAAACAAAAGACGACAAAAAGTTACACATGATAAGAAACATGATACGGGAAAAATTATCAGAGCAAAATTTCATGACACTGCTTAATACCATAAGCATATATTTGGCACTTACGGAAGGACATATATTTGGCACTTACGGAAGGCAAATGATGTGCTTTACCAGATTCCTTACCTGTGACCACCACAATACTGTACCAGCGCTCTACCAGAACTTTTAGGTACAGTATTCAAGGGGATGGCAGGTTCGACTAGAGTGGGATTTGAACCTGCAACCACCGAAATACTGTACCAGCGCTCTACCAGAACTTTTAGGTACAGTATTCAAGGGGATGGCAGGTTCGACTAGAGTGGGATTTGAACCTGCAACCACCGAAATACTATACCAGCGCTCTAAAAGAACTTTTAGGTACAGTATTCAAGGGGATGGCAGGTTCGACTAGAGTGGGATTTGAACCGGCAACCACCGCAATACTGTACCGGCGCTTTACCAGAACTTTTAGGTACAGTATTCAAGGGGATGGCAGGTTCGACTAGAGTGGGATATGAACCTGCAACCACCGCACTACTGTACCAGCGCTCTACCAGAACTTTTAGGTACAGTATTTAAGGGGACGGCAGGTTCGACTAGAGTGGGATTTGAACCCGCGACCACCACAATACTGTACCAGCGCTCTACCAGAACTGTGCCGGTACAGTATTCTAGGGGATATCTCTTTTTTTCAGCATACAAAGACTTGAAAATTGAAAATTAAAATAGATCCTGCAAAAAGACTTTTAGAGGAAGAAATACCGAGTGGAGTGGGACTTACCCTTCCCCCGACTGCTCCCTTCCACCAGCCCCTATTCTCTCCCGCCTTGCTGATGATATCGACCGCGTCGTCCTTCTGCAACGTTAGCTCGCCCGATTCCCGGGCAGGGAAGCCGTAGAGGGCTGTGGCTCTGCCGATGACCGTGTAGCGCTTGACTTTAGGATCGGGCAATACAGGCTGGGAAATGCTAGGCTGTTGCACCTGACTGATTCTGTGCGGGCTGCTGTGATTGGCTACGGGGATAGGCGATTCTGCGCTGGTTGGGCCTGAAAATCAAGATGGGAGTTAAAGGTAGTATCATACTTTGGTTTTTCTCAAAGAAATGCAGATTTATGGGCAAAAATATCAAGGAAGATACAGTAACAGACATGTGTGAACATTTCAGTCCCATACGGTGCCCACTTTTTGAGAAAACAGTGAAAAACGGCAATGGTATAAAAAAGTCTTTTCTTTTATTTTTGATCTTTAAAAGATGAAAAATAATTTTGGTCACTACTCTTTTCTTGATAAATACAGCATTTCAGGGAGAAAAATGTTTACGGTATGTTTCTACCATCACCATCTTTATACCCTGTAAGTTATAGGTGAATCTGTGAAAATCTCTGTTTTGGCGGGTATGTTACCAAAGTATGACACTATCCGGGGCCAATTTCACGGCGCTGCTTAGCACAAAAATTTGCTAAGCATGGCATTTACTGTCTTGATAAAAACAGGGTTAACTCCCAGATTTCCATGTATTGTGTATCACTTGTGATTGTTCTTTGGCTGTTGCTCACTGACCATGAATATGGAATGGAATTTTTAACGGTGGTTTGTTTTACTGGGCAAGACATTTTTGTGCTAAGCAAATTTTTGTGCTTAGCAGCACCATGAAATTGGCCCCAGGTATAAGCCGTAATCAATCTCAGAAAACAAAATGGTGGACCATTCACAATAAGATGCAGTTAAATTTCTGCCAATACATGTACATGTAAATACACTGCATGCCCCAGAACATTTTGACTGGCAAGGGCCCAATTTCATGGAATCCGTTACGGCCTATTTTTTTTTGCTTATGGGCACTGCTACATATGTGTGAAATATGTTTCATGGAATCCGTAAGCAAGCCTTTTGGGGCTTAATCGGTAAGCGAAGAATTGGCTGATAGCCTTGCCTATTTCTGCACTTAGCATGTAGCATTTATAGTGAAAAGGACAGATCTGGTGGGAACCAATTTACAGCACTGTACATTATATGGTGTTTTGGCTGGTAACCCTGCATTCTGTGCTTACCACTTCAGCGGGATTATCAGTACTTAGGACGTTTATTGACAAAAGGGCAGATCTGCTGGGAACCAATTACAGCACTGTACATTATGCGGTGTTTTGGCTGGTAACCCTGCATAATGTACTTACCACTTCAGTGGGATTATCAGTACTTAGGACGTTTATTGACAAAAGGGCAGATCTGCCGGAAACCGACAACAAGCAGGGTACCGGTACATAAGATGGTGATTTGGCCGGTACCCCTGCACATCTCCCATTGCTTACCATTTCGCTGAGAGACCGGTGGGGACTGTACTTCCCGCAGGGGTATCTTCAAGGTGGAATGCAGGCCGTTGAAGACGTCCCGTAGGCTGTTGGTGCCATAGTGCCTGATCAGGTCCTGCAACGTGTCAAAGTCGCAGGAATCTTTGTCCACCAGTCCGAACTTGTGCTGGTAATACAGGACTTTGATGTGCTTCACTTGTTTCTCGTGCCTGTTTACGAGGAAATACAACGAACAAGCCTCATATTGCTGTAATCTGAACACAAATTTTCATTCGAATGGCGCCCTCTTTTGATAAAGATGCGGTAGTGTTGTCTTCAGTGTACATGCTCTACAGCGCGTGATTTATTCCTGAAAGGAACATGAACTTAGAAGACACATTCGGCATGGACAACACCTCCAAAATTTCCCGCCGGTCTTTTGTTTATGATAATAGCCTTCCGGCTTCCAAGTTCCCAGAGTTCAAAATTGTTTGGGGGGAGCTTACTTGATGCTGATAGCATGTGTTTGGTACTCTTCCTCCTTGACGCTGTCCCGTACTAAGTAGCAACTGTCTGGCTTGTCTTTGAGCACATCTATGGCCTTGTGTCGATCCATATTGCCCACGTACCTATGAAAGATGAAATATACAATGTGAGGACATGTTATCAATTCCCGCAAAATGAGGCACAAGTCATCGTCTCCGATCCTGCAAAATGAGGCACTACTCAAATAATTCGCTCCCACTAATTGAGGCACAACTCCAGTAAGACACTCCCACTAAATGAGGAACAAGTCATGCCTCTTGGTCCTGCAAAATGAGGCACTACTCATAATTCACTGCCACTATAAATGAGGCACAACTCCGGCGAGTCGCTCCCACTAAATGAGGAATAAGTCACATAATCCACTCCAACTAAATGAGGCATAAGTCACTTAATCCAATCTCAGTACATGCAGCCAAAGTCAAAGAAAGATGGCGTTCACTATGGTGCTTACAAATACTTGTCACTTTAGAGGCAGCGTACAGGATTTGAAAGGCCTCCAAAAACAAATTATTGAGTTTGAGACAGAAAATGGACTCAACAGTTTGCAAACAGTGCAAACAGTCACCATGGGATTCTTGGTTCATCAGATGCTGGGTTTTTCAAGGAAATCAAGATTTAATGTCTTTTAAAAAGATCGTTCATACGAACGATCTTTTTAGCATTTCGAAAGCGTGGTGTAATCGTGATGGATTCGGAAGGGGGCAAGATTATTTCGGCCGTATTTCTGCTATCCAGATGTACAAAGCGTAAAAAGGTACATGATACAACGTCTGTAAGGAAGTTTAAGACCTTCACTTCTGTTTAAGTACCAAATTCAGCCCAAACGCACATATTTGCAAATCCTATATGCTCCCTTTAAATGTTGGAACCTCTATTATTCACAATATTATACATGTACTACCACGGGTATCATATTCTGTTTGTCATAAAGCCTTACCACAATGTATCTAGGAGATTCTTGGAGTTGGGACTGGGACTTCTCACATGCCTACTATGTGGTGCTTGTAGTCCTATTGGTGTTGTCGGCTCATAACTTGACCGCTAAAAACAAACAAACAAAACAACAACAACAACAACCAGTGGTTAGAAACTAATAATATAAAGAGTGTAACCGTGATCTTCTAAAGATTGTTTCGAGCTCAGGCTTTGGGATTTAATGATTGTGTCCATAAGCAAGGTTCTTTGCCGAGATTACTTGGCTGCATATAGACCGGTCCAACGGCACGACATACCGTCCACCATTACTGCGGTGTCCCCGTCCGCCTTTTGTGCCCACTGAGTGGTAAGAAAAGAATTACTGCAGGGTGTTTATGTCCCCTGATACACTGCAGGGAAAATTACATGAATCGCAAGTCGGATTCGTGTATTGCACACAAAGAGGGACGGGGACACCGCAGTAATGATGGATGGTATTTAGTGACTTCGGATCGGTGTATATACATAAAGAGCCAGAGAGTGAGCACCCTTTGTCCATACAATGACATCAAAATTCAGTGCAAAAGAATGATATACAGTGCATGATGGTTTTTTGTGATAATAGACAGCGAAGATAGAATGAAAATGAAATGTCCATCAAAATTATTCCCACTGATCTTTCAGTAGATCGTAAATAACTGTTTATGCATGGCACTAACAGCCCTCAAGAGGGCGTCCTTCATAGCAACCAGCGCTTACAACATTAGGGCACCGTTAAAACAACACTGGCAAAACACAGAGAATGTTCCATGCAGGGAGTGGTGGGTATACAGTACGCTTTAGTTGAAAAGGCACAAACAGCCCTCAAGAGGGCGCCCTTCCTAGCAACCAGAGCTTACAATATTAGGGCACTGTTAGAATAACACTAGGGAGCCTGTTTGTTTCGGCGCACGATCAATGATCTTACAGATCCACGTCCCATGCAGGATACACTAAAATTGGATCCAGATCAGCAGGATCACAGATCTCGCACGTGTCTGAAACAAACAGGACCCAGTATAAACACATAACGGGAGCGTTTGGCGGCCAGGACCGTGAACATGTTTCTGCAAAGATAATTGACTATTGGGGTCACCACCAACATAGGGCTGGATAGTTCAGTTGGTAGTGCGCCTGTAAGGTATTCAGGAGGTCGCCGGTTCGAATCCCGCTCCAGTCAATTTTTCTTTGTTCACTTTTCAATAAAATATAATCACGGTATAAACCCTAGAAATTCTTCGCTAACCGAAAATCTTGCTTATGGATTCCATGAAATAGATTTCACGCAAAGCAGTGCCCGTAAGCACAAAAATAGGCGGTAACGGATTTCATGAAATTGGGCCATGGTATTTTACTGTAAGGGAGTGTCAGAAATACATGCCTTTACCGATAGCAACACACACACACACACTTTTAACCATTACATCAACTGATTACGGTACATTTTTAGATGATCTGGGGTCAATTTCACCAAACTCATCGCAACTTTAATACCATCAATCGTAGGACTTATGATGCATTGCAGCCCTATATGTACGAAACGATGGAGTTACGAGTTACGATCGATCGTAGGGCTTCGTGAAATCGACCCCAGGTTTATTAGGTGCATGCATGAATATGTAGGTTGGTTAGGCTATACAGATCATGTGATGTGTTCCACTACCGTAACTATAAGCAGCTTACCAGGTGACTAGCAACTGTACTTTGTCTCTGTGGTACCTGACAATGATGTTGGGAACCGGGGGAAAAACACTACTTGTTAAAAATGCAACATAAATCATCTACAATGCATTGTATGGGAACCGGGGAAGACTATCTGGGGGGGTTAATAATGCAATGATGGTATACTAACGGCATCACTGGTACCACGCATATCAATCTGGATACCAGCTAAACAACTTAAAAATGCAGTTCACAAAATACAATGAAATAAAGCAAATCATACAAGAAAATAAAAAAGATGGACTAAATAAGTTACAATAGGGCTCCGCGCTCGTGACGTCACATTCAGAAGTTCGGACGAGCAAGATGCACGTGGCCCCTTTAACTTACCGGTACACGTAATGGTCGAGCTAGATTTTATGATTCTTGTTGTAATTATTATCATTTTTGTTTTACTTTGTTATAAAGCATTTTTTTTCATTAGTGTTAATAATGGAAACATTGTGTAAAATAAACATGTCTCAATTATAAATTATGAATTTATATGAAATCGTAGCTGTCTTTTAAAAATAGTTATATTACTGACAAAGGCTGGGTTTTATAAAGTTTGTTGTGCAGCGGTCATTGCGACAAAATAAAATGGTCTGCAAACTTCTCGCACTCTGAAGCCCAAACAACTGTCGGTTGAAAGGTACAGTCAACTGACTGTAAACCTATAAACCAGCTAAGAAATCACTAAAATAATGAACAACCACCACACTCTCTCATGTATGTTGGAGCCAATTTCATAGAGCTGCTTGAGAAACAAAAATTTGCTTAAGCACACAAAGTCTTCCTTGAAAGAACAGGATTACCAAGCAAATTTTCATGTGATGTTAACTGCTTTTGGCTTGTATTCGGCCATTGTTTTGGTTGGCATACTGACGTACCAAGGTTTTTGGTGGTAAAGTAAATTCTGCTTAAGCAGCTCTGTGAAATTGGCCCAAGGCTGGTACTTCTTAGCATCTCAGGAAAATACTGTTTGATTTTTGGGAAGAACCTCAAAGTGAGGGATTTTTATTTAATAGTGAGGCACCTACCACATAGCTCGCCGGGAACGCCCCCTGCTCCATCGTCCTGGGGTTACGCCCCTTCCACCAAATTGCATCATCTCGATCCATCACCTCCACCGGTTCGTCCTTCTCAAAGAGGAGGGGCTTCGACCCGCGAGGTGGGCGGGGGATGCCTTGGTAAGCTTGGTTGGCCCTCATCCCTTGCTTGGCTAGAAAACATAGAATGCATGACTAGTCAGTACCCAGGGTTGGCCAACAGAAGCTTGTGTCAAATTTCGGAGGAGGGCACAACTAGGGGCCGCATCAATTTTTCAAGGAACATTGGAAACCATAAAGTGAACATCAGAAAAAACCAAGGTCACTCATTCATCTTATCAGCTGACAGCGCCCTCTACAGGCAAGGTCATTCATTCAATGAATAAGCTGACAACGCCCTCTACAGGCGAGCTCATTCATTCAATGAAATTGCTGACAGCGCCCTCTACAGGCGAGGCCATTCATACATTCAATTGATCAGCTGACAGCGCCCTCTACAGATGAGGTCATTCATTCAAACAATCAGCTGACAGCGCCCTCTACAGGCGAGGCCATTCATTCAATGAATCAGCTGACAGCGCCCTCTACAGACGAGGTCATTCATTCAATGAATAAGCTGACAGCGCCCTCTACAGGTGAGGTCATTCATTAAAAGAATCAGTTGACAGCGCCCTCTACAGGTGAGCTCATTCATTCAATGAATCAGCTGACAGCGCCCTCTACAGACGAGGTCATTCATTCAAACAATTAGCTGACAGCGCCCTCTACAGGCGAGGCCATTCATTCAATGAATCAGCTGACAGCGCCCTCTACAGACGAGGTCATTCATTCAATCAATAAGCTGACAGCGCCCTCTACAGGTGAGGTCATTCATTAAAAGAATCAGTTGACAGCGCCCTCTACAGGTGAGCTCATTCATTCAAGGAATCAGCTGACAGCGTCCTGAACAGACGAGGTCATTCATTCAACCAATCAGTCATAGAGTTAAATCAAAACCTAGAGTGCACGCTTCGTATTCAATGTGCGTGCTCTCGGCACTCTGGCATGGACACACAGCCACCATTTTAGTTGGGGTGACTGAGCAACCACAGTAGAGTCCAAATACGGTACCCGGATGTTACTCAATGAACTGTGCGCACTGTGCGTGACGCGACATGAATTTTATGCACAGTTGGGAGCGCACGAACCAGGGTAAGAATAAGCACGAACAATTTGAAACTATTGCGCGCGTTTGCCTTTATTTGGTTTTCTTAGGCAATGCCGCTGGCTATGGTTCGAACATCACGCGCAGAGTGCACACTCTAGTTTTTTATTTAACTCTATGCAATAAGCTGACAGCGCCCTCTACTGGTGAGGTCATTCATTCAATGAATAAGCTGACAGCACCTACAGGCGAGGTCATTCATTCAATGCATAAGCCGACAGCGCCCTCTACAGGCGAGGCCGTTCATTCAATGAATCAGCTGACAGCGCCCTCTACAGGTGAGGTCATTCATTCAATGAATCAGCTGACAGCGCCCTCTACAGGCGAGCTCATTCATTCAATGAATCAGCTGACAGCGCCCTCTACAGGTGAGCTAATTCATATTAGGTGCGTTCGAGTAGGTCACATAGGTCACTCTAAGTCAGCTCCCGTACCGTTCGGTTAGGTCTGACGTCATTCTTGGGGGTTCACCCAGGGCAGCCACCAGTGACGCTGCTCGCAAGGTAGTGGGAAACACGTCACACGAATTCAATATGGCGGAAAGGTAAACAAGCATTAGATTAGCCCGGCTGTGGTGGCTGATCAGGGTGATGTGACCAGCATTGACCGAGGGAAGCTACTCGAATGCATCTATAATGAATCAGCTGACATGGACAGGGCCCTGTACAGGTGAGCTTATTCATTCAATGAATAAGCTGACAGCGCCCTCTACAGGTGAGCTCATTCATTCAATGAATCAGAGCCGTAAATAAAGAGAGTTTAGCCAACTGCGCCATGTTGGGGAGCTACGGTGGATGCGCGCGCGTGCGCGCAAACTATTTTAGCAATTTGTGTGTGTCTAATAAACCCCTCAAAAAAGTTCTGCAACTCAAGTTTGAGGGATTATATCTTTTTTGTTACGGATCTATGAACGGTGAAACTGACATCATTGGAAAGCTTCTTTATTCCTCTTTATAATGGTGTGCCATTGGTTGTGATCATGAAACCATGGAATGTGCATTTCTCCTGAATATAGGGCAAAGACGGAAGTAAAATATTGCAGTTGATTGACTCAAAGTTGGTCCCCAACATGGCGCCTTGTAGTCACGTGAGGACTATTGACCAATCATAAATGAAATGCCTGAAACCGTGTTGGCCAAACTCTCTTTATTTACGGCTCTGCAATGAATCAGCTGACAGCGCCCTCTACAGGCGAGCTCATTCATTCAATGAATCAGCTGACAGCGCCCTCTACAGGCGAGCATATTCACTCAATGAATTAAACTGACAGAGCCCTCTACAGGCAAGCTCATTCATTCAATGAATCATCATACAATCAGTACCTTGGCTTTGTCGGCTGGTTTTCCGGACGGCAGGGCATTGCTGTATGGTGTCAGCATTCAAACATTCCTTGTGGACGTTGATGTCACACCCCGTGCACTTGTAGCCTTGAAAGAACAGTCCCCTGTCGGACACAAATAAGCAAACAGAGAATGCCATAAAAAGCAAGAATATGAATTGGGCAGAATTTACTAGCACAGTGTATTCTTCGATCCAGGCACAACTTGGGCTTGGCCATTCTTGTTATTTCAAACACCTGATACAGGTGTATATCCATCAAATACAGTTATATCTACCGAGGGGTCGATTTCACGCAGCCCTACGATCGAACATAAATTGAGTTATGCAGGATAACCCATTGTATCCTACGTAGGGCTGCAATGCATCATAAGTCCTATGATTTGATAGCAAGTTACGATGAGTTTGGTGAAAATCGAACCCTGGAAACACAGTAACAGAACTAAAGAACGCTTGACAAGAATTGACTTTATAACAACAACTTCTTCACTGTCTCTTTTCATTTCCTCTTCCTTGTGGGGCAAATACAAGTAATAAAACTGCTGCAAACTGCTCGATCAACCAAGTGGTCGCAGGTTCGAATCCCACCCTAGTCAATTTTCTCCGTGCATTTTTCAATGCCAATTAGAGGTTATAGATGATGTCCACACAATGCTTTTAATCAAATAAACCACGATATATATTAGAAAATTTTGAAAACCACCATCGTGAACTTACCGGAGCAGTTTATTGCAGACTTTGCAGTATGTGGGATCAGCGAAGCTGTGGTATTCATACTTGTGCTGACTATTTGGAGCTGGGTTTATATTATCCCTGCACAAAAAAAACCCCAATATGATTGGTTTAATATACATTTCACATTCAAAGGTACAGTACAGGATTAGTTAGACCGAATTTTTTTTTTTCAATTTTGCTCCGAAAGCCTACTTTTGTATAAAGACCATTTTAGAACCAGTTTTTCTGTGAAATTATTCCTTCTGAAATGCTGTCACATACAAGAAAACTGTATAATAGAAAACCTTCAATATCACATCATACACTTATAATAATAATAATAATGTCGGACATTTATATTGCGCAGCTACTATATGAATAAACTCTACTGCACATTACAAATGTATTATTATCCCTGGTCAGATCGGGCCATAATTTACATTCCTGAAACCATCTCAACTCCCTGGGGAGTATACAGCCCCATGCTACCACAAGGTGCACCACAAAGCCATCTCTACCCTCGTAGGTACCCATTTTTACATCGGTGAAGAGGAGCAATATGTGACAAAGCATCTTGCCCAAGGACGCAAGCACCACTAGCCCATGGCTAGATTTACACGCCAAATCTGTAGATTGACCACAAGATCTTGAGTACGACACGCCAGACCACTAGGCCTCAGCACCGCACAGTAAATCAAAATTTAGGAATGAGTAGAAAGTCACCTACAAAATTATAATTCTTGATTTAAACGCAAACGGAATCAGGTTGGCGTAGCGGTTCTTTCCTCGCCTTTCACCTCTGTGGACCGGGTTCAAGTCTGGCTCGGTTCACAAGTGGATTGGGTTTTCAGTCCCTGCCTGATTCCGTGGGTTTTACCCAGAATATTACTCTGGGGTTTTCCTCCCACCTTTAAAACTGTATCTTCTTCTCATCATCTTTCCATAACATGTTTCATCAGGCTTGCGAGCTACAGTGCCTTGGTCACTTTTGAGGAATCCTTGGTGTCATTACCAGAAATAAATAATAATAATAATAATAATCCTTCTATAAAGAAGGAAACATTTCCATGTTTAATAGCAGCTTTATGAAAATTGTGGAAAATATCAGCTCAATTTTAGTGAATTTAGTCACTTTTTTCTGTGTTCACTTTTCAATGACTTGAAATTAATTCAGTCAGTTTCCCTTGTGGTTATTTCATAATGAAAATATCAGTAAATTGGCTGGGATAAAATGCTGGGAGGACTTACTGGGCTAGTTTAATGCTCTCCACCCATTTTAACATCATGTCCTCCGTCTTGCAGTAGACCTCCACCGGCGTCACGTCGTCGCTGTTGTTGTTGTTGATCGGCGTCAGCCAGAAGCACCAATTCCACTGAGAGAAATATAAACCAAAACTAATCAATAGAAAGAAAAGTAACGGTAAATACAGAGATAAAAGAAAAAAGGTGATCGATGTTACAACATGAGTGCAACGTGACACCGCGTGACATCGGTCACCTTTTTCCTTACAACTAATTGATGTTTCACAAAAAGCGGAGTCACAGCAGTGCTGGCAAGCTTTGGAGAAAAATTCAACCCAAAAATGGAAAATCTATGTCATTTTAATTCAACCTTTTTCCAATGCAATATTGAAAAGCCAGGCAAGGGCCTTCCAGCCTGAAATCCTCCTCTTGTCAACTTTGAATTTCACTCCAAAAGAGCCGCTTAAATTCAGAAAAGAATGGCTTCTGGATACTGTCCACGGTCAATGTGGACTCAATCTATCAATCTGGTTTATGGTGTCAACTATGATCCAGGACACAGCAGGGGCTTGAAGTTGACAGTTCCTGGCTAGGGATTACAAGAAGCCCAAGACCCCAGGCAAAGCCCAGGCCTGGCTTGGCTTGGCTTTTCAGTGGCTTGGTCCAACCAGTATTAAAGTCAACTATGATCCAGGATACAGGGGCTTAAAGTTGATAGTTCAAGGCTCGGGATTATAGAAGCCCAAGACCCAAGACAAAGCCAAGGCCTGGCCTGGCTTTTCAGTGGCTTGGTCCAACCAGTATTAAAAGTCAACTATGATCCAGGACACAGCAGGGGCTTGAAGCTGATAGTTCAAGGCTGGGGATTACAGAGGCCCAGGGCCCCAGGCAAAGCCCAGGCCTGGCCTGGCTTTTCAGTGGCTTGGTCCAACCAGTATTAAAGTCAACTATGATCCAGGACACAGCAGAGGCCCGCAGTTGACAGTTCCAGGCTAGGGATTATAGAAGCCCAAGACAAAGCCAAGGCCTGGCCTGGCTTTTCAGTGGCTTGGTCCAACTAGTATTAAAGTCAACTATGATCCAGGACACAGCAGGGGCTTGAAGTTGACAGTTCCAGGCAAGGGATTATAGAAGCCCAAGACCCAAGACAAAGCCAAGGCCTGGCCTGGCATTTCAGTGGTTGGGCCCAACCAGTATTTAGGTTCATCTCCCTAACCGACAATTTGGAACAACACCAACATTACGCTGGATAGCTCAGTTGGTAGAGCACTGGTACAGCATTCTATAGGTTGCAGGTTAGAATCCCACTTCAGTGACTAAAATAAAAAAAGAACCTTTTGAGAGTACCTTTCCACTCCTTCCTTTTGGGAGGTTGTCTTCGATCTTATATTTCTCCAATTCAATGATCGTGTTGAACTCGTGGCTTTCCTGACCCTAGAAACGGAACAATCAGATGGACGATTTTCATTTAAAGGGTCACTGCAATGCGAATATTATGGCCTGAACATGTGCCAATCAACAAACTGTACATGGGAATTGTGATTTTACCCACTTCCTCACATTGATTCAGGGTTAAAAACAGGTTTTTCAGTTTGTATGCTAATTAGCATTTCCATATTCATGAGCAAAACTGTGATGTCATCTGGGGAACTGAGAGCAGTAACTCAATTGATTTGTGCACAAAAAGTTGCGGTTGTTTTATAGGTTTTCTGACAAAAATTTCCCCCTCAATGTTTTTTTTCGTGCTGAATATGTTCCTTTCACTCAACTGGTGGTGTAATTTTTTTGACAAACCATTTCTGGGGGTCATGTTTGCCTCTTCATTTGTTTATGTTTTTTCATTATATTTTGGCTGTTGGTTCCCTACATGAGTATGCATGAAAATCCCCCATTTTGCAAAGTCGTTCAAAAGAAAACCAAATGCTGGTTTGAAACCAAAATAAGACTTGCCATTCATTATTTGTCAGTATATTCTCTGTATGAAGGCAATAAAATAACCTGACTGAAAAAAGCACTGCAGCCGCCCTTTAATGGTTTCACAATGTAACAATCACTATTCAAAGAGGATGTTCAACACTCAACAAACCTCACTTTATTTGTTAGAACTATAATCATTAAACTACTTGACATGAGAATAAAATATTTATCTCACACTGAACACACAAAGAGAGTCTTTTTTGATAATTTTTCTCTCAACATGCTCAACCTGCAAGCTACCCCAAAATTGAAACTGTCTGAATTTCGTCAATGGGAGCAGCAGACAAATTTGTGTGATTTCGTGATGTCAGATATGGGAGCCTTTTCTTTTAATGAAAATTGAATACTAACATCGAATCCCCAACTTATACTTGGTGATGAGGATTGCACAATTTGTGACAATCATATGCCAAATAAAATAATCTATGAATTGTTTTTGAATGGGTCATCCTAATTACTGATCTATACCAACAACAACAGAAAACGACCATGAATATTGCTAAAATCAACTGGAGCCAATTTCATAGAGCTGCTTAAGCACACAAAAAAAATGCTTAGCATGAAAAGTCTTCCTTGATCAAACAGGATTACCAACCAAATTTTAATGTGATGTTTACTGCTTTTGACTTGTATTCTGCCATTGCTTGCTGAGCATAACATTCACAAAGGGTTTTGGCTGGCATATTGATTTTATTTTTTATTTCTTGGTGCTTAAGCAAATTTTGGTGCTTAAGCAGCTCTATGAAATTGGCCCCAGAATTTTCATAAAAACTCCCAAGCAATGTAATCAGTACGGGTTACTGGCAGATTATTTTCTTAACCAGGGCCGAAAATAAAGTGTCTTGTGGGTGAAAAGTACACTTTTCACGCCGGAGTTGCATTGGTCGCCATCTTGTTTTGCATCTTGCTTCAATAGAAAATTGGACCATTCCATAAAATTATCAAGTAGTTGTCAGTTTTTGTCAGAGGATGTCGGTAATTAGTATGACCATTTTGAATTGCTACGTGAAGTTCTTAATGTTTAATTTCTCTGTACATAGGAATGAATGGATGAAATATGTCTTCATATGAACCACGTACAGTCAACGGGTGAGAAATGCCGGGTGGGGAAACGGACAAATATATTTAAATTTATTCACATGCAGGTGATAAATCCTTCAATTTCGCGAAAACAGACATCGTACGTATGCAATTGGGCAAGCACACCACAAACACACACAAATGTATGCGTCGGGCAGGGGAAACAATGCACAATCATTAACTTATTAATGAATAATTCTCATGATTAACTTTATACACAGGTATTAAACGACTACCCAAAACAATTATTACGTTTCTCCTTTTAATAAAGAGTGATTCCAACGAAAAAATTTGTCTTCATTCTTTTAAAAGATTTTGAGGTTTCCTATCAAAATAACATAAGACTTGGTGTCAAAACCCAGATTTACATGTAACTATCACAAAATATATATTTTTATTACATGAGTTCGGCAGGGCAGTTTTTGAGGGGAAAACAAAGGTGAAAGGGGACAATACACATTGTGTGAACATGTGGGTCTTACGTAATTGTACTGACACAAAATCTTATGTTTTTTTTATTGGAAAGTACAAAATCTTTTAAAATAATGGAAATAATAAATTTTTTTCTTGTTGGAGTTGCTCTTTAAGCAAGATTTGTGTACATTAAAATATTTTAAATAGTACCTAGTTTTACAACCAAACCAGAATTACTTTTAAATCAGACTCATTTTAATGGGTTAAAGTTGTAATTACAGGCATGCAACTTGGACTTTCCAAAAAAAGAGGAAATTGCAATCTTTACCATATTTCGTACAGTGTTTCTCACTTTTCAATGGCATAAGAGTGAAAAAAGAGGAAATCAGCTGATCCGAGGAAAAGTTGCATGCCTATACAGTAAATGAAACCAGTTAAACTTTAATCCTGCTTATTCCAATCTTTACCATATTTCGTACAGTGTTTCTCACTTTTCAATGGCATAAGAGTGAAAAAAGAGGAAATCAGCTGATCCGAGGAAAAGTTGCATGCCTATACAGTAAATGAAACCAGTTAAACTTTAATCCTGCTTATTCCTTAGGGGTTATAGTTGTCATAGTAAGTCTTAATTAGGATATCTTATTTTGGCACCCGACTCATCACAATTCATCACAATAATTGATATTTCTGTCATTTTTTAATGCAAATGTAACATTCGCCAGGGTTTCTGGGATTCAGCATGCGTTATAAGCTGGTGTTGTCATGGTGACTGCAAAGTGATGTCATCTTCATGCATTCAGTCCGATTTAACACAAAAAAAATTAATTATGGTGAAATGATGAAATTCTGAAATGGGTTACATTTCAAAATGGGCAGAACAATTTTGTCGAGTCCGACAAAATCCTCGCTTGCTATGGCTGCAGTAGCTCCACAGGCTTAGCGTAGTAAGTAAACATCCACTGGCCAATTTCATAGAGCTGCTTAGCTTAGCACAAAAATGTGCTTACCATGACATTTCTGTCTTAATAAAAACAGGATTAACAACCAATTTTCCACATGTTGTGTAGGCCTATCACTAGTGATTGTTCTTTGGCTGTTGTTCGCTGACCATGAACATCAAATGGAATTTTTAATGGTGGTTTGTTGTATTTGGCAAGACATGTTTGTGCTTAGCAATTTGTTGTGCTTAGCAGGTCTATGAAATTGGCCCCAGGTGCCCATGCCTTTCTATAGGCTAGGAGTGACTGGGAATTTTACCAATAAATTGTCTTGAAGACCACATGTGAATGAAATAATGTCATTTAAAACAAAATTACACTTTTCCTGCAACTTAAACGTTCACAAGAGCCAAAACACGATCATTTGAGCCTAACTTGGCAGGAACCATTCAACATTTACAGCACAGGGTTAAACCACAAAAACAAAATCACATTTCAATCTGATCTAAACAAAAAACAACAACAAAAAACAAAAACAAATGATGAACTTTGACCCTGTCAGTCCATGCAGTGATCTCAAGCATGATGCCAAATTAGAGACATAAAGATGACATAACCAAAAAATGAGCACAGTTAATGATGATGTCACAGTTACATGTGGTTTGGCCTTAAAGAGAAACTGACAATATTCAAATAAAAAAAAGTGTTTGGCCCAGAAGATTTTACCAAGTTCCAAACGTAAACTGCACAAGAAAAGTTTAACTTGTTTCATAGTTTTTTTCTGTTGAAATATTGTCTTTTAGTATATTTCAAGGTGAAAAGTTACTGTATGGCTTAATTGGGACTGTGAGAATTAGCTCTGTAGTATTACACAGTATCAATATGCATTAATTAATTACCTCATTAATAAAAGTTTGGGGAAGGATAAACTCGTCACTACTTTTAAGTTTAAAGGTGACTTCATACTTTGGTTTTTTGTCAAAGAAATGCAGATTCATGTGCAAAAATATCAAGAAAGATACGGTGACAGTCATCTGTGAAATTCCCAGTCCTATACGGTGCCCACTTTTTTTTATAGAAAAACAGTAAAAAATGCTCACTGTATTTTCAAATCTATTCACAGGAGTTTTGATCTCACTCCGAGACCAAAACTCCTTTTGGTCTTTGGTTGTACTCATTTCTGGATAAATACAGCATCTCAGGCAGAAAATGTTTAAAGATATGATCGTACCATCACCATCTTTATACCCTGTAAGTTATAGGTAAATCTGTGAAGATTTCTGTTTTGGTACACTACCAAAGTATGATAGCACCTCTAATAATCAAAGCATGCAATACTATCAACCACCAATCATGCCTCAAAATCATAAATCTCGAGAGAAAAGGAAAAGAGTCATTAAAAGTTCCTTCACAAAAAACAACGTGCGGAGGATACATATGTTGTACATACCCAGAACTTTTCCATTCCGAGCTACACAGTGCAAGTGAAGGACAAAAAGAGTGAGCAGTCAAAAAAAATTATAGCTCAAAGGTCACGTCCCAAAGAAAGGTCGTATTCAAAGCCAAAGGTCATATCCAAGTCAAAGGTCATAACCAAGTAAAAAGGTCGTATTTCAAGTGAAAGGTCATATCCAAGTCAAAGGTCGTAAAAAAGGTTTTTTTTTTCAAGTAGATTCGGTTGAATCCGAGTGAAAGGTCACATCCAAGTGAAAGGTTGTATCCCAATGAAAGGTTGTATTCCAATGAAAGGTTGTATCCCGGTGAAAGATCATATCCCGGTGAAAGGTCATATCCCATTGGAAGGTCATATCCCAGTGAAAGGTCATATCCCAGTGAAAGGTCATATCCCAGTGGAAGGTTGTATCCAAGTGAAAGGTCGTATCCCAGTGAAAGGTTGTATCTCAGTAAAAAAAGGTCATATTCAGGGCTTATCCCAGTGAAAGGTCGTATCCCATTGAGTGGTCATATCCCAGTGAAAGATTGTACCCCAGTGAAAGGTCATATCCAGGTCGTATCCAAGTGAAAGGTCGTATTCTAGTGAAAGGTCGTATTCTAGTGAAAGGTCATATCCAGGCAAAAGGTCATGTCTAAGTGAGAGGTAATTTCCAAGTGAAAGGTCATATCCTTTTGAAAGGTCGTATCCAAGTGAAAGGTCGCATCCAAGTGTATCCAAGAAAATTTGATATGCAAGGATTCCAATTCAACCAACAGATTCAGAAGAATACTTTTCATTGGCAATCACAGAGGAAAATGTAATTAGATTGATGTCAGTGCATACGTAAAAAAAAAAAGTAATGATGTATTATGATTTGTTTTCAAGAGGAAAGAAGGTCAAACATTAAACTGAACAAGTCAGTAGTGTCTGTGCAGTAAGTGAAGTCATTCTGAGAAGGTTACATTTGCAAAAGGACACATCGAAAAAACTAAATATATACAAACATCAAAACTGAAAGTGCTACCACCTTTCAACTACTGTAAATCTCGACGATAACCGAATACGGAATGTGATGTACATTTTCTCACCATTATACTGCACGATGCCTTTATACACATACTGCATGTATGCAGTAGATCACGAATCATCGGACCAATGTGTACAACCATGGAGCTCCCCATGATAACGCATCAATGATCAGCAAATACGGCAATGACTGCCGTTCAAATATCACCACTGAATAGAAAGAAGATATCCAGGCAGACGTTTGTTTTGGTCTGGATTTTAAGTCCAGGGGCGTCGGATACGACCACTTGCTTACCTTTCCACTCTTGTTGCAGACTATGATGACTTTGTCAAACAGGAAGCAGTATTTCTGGTTACCCGTTGTAACGCTACGAAAAGAAAACAAAAACAGCAAACAAGAGAGTTTTCGATCATCAAGTTTTCAGAAGATGTTTCTTTTTCCGGAATGAAAATATGAAGTCAAATCTTGAACAACATTGCTTATTATTATAAGTTCACCTTGCGAGAACTTAAAAAACAGTGAACAGAGACAAATTTACTAGAGCGGGATTCGAACCGAAGACGCTCGGAATACTGTACCGGCACTCTACCAACTAAGCTATCCAGCCCTAAGTTGGCAGTGTCCCTAAAGGCAGCTTTCCATATGCACGTGTTTTTTTTCATGTGCTGCGTATACGCTGTGTGTGCGTCACGTGGCAAACCATTTGTTATTATTGTAAAGATGCACGCAGCCCTTTCCAACGGACACACACATATGGAAAGGGTCGCTTGCTTTTTATTACCGATCTTTTGCGACGCAACGCACATGCAATGTATACGCAGCGAATGCAAAAAACGTGTGTGGTTTCATGGCTTCTGACTGCTTCTGAACAAAGATAATTGACACAGTAGGGGCACCACCAACGTAGCTAGATAGCTCAATTGGTAGAGCACCGGTACGGTATTCAGGAGGTCGCCAGTTCGAATCTCGCTCCAGTAAATTTTTCCCACGTGGTTATTTGATGATTATATTGATTAAACAGCCGTATCCTCTTTGAGTGATCCCCCATATACTGTTTCTCAGGCTGCAGCATTGCTGCACGTATCGATGAAATGATCCTTGGGATATAGCGGTGTGTACGTGGTTTCATGGCTTCTGACTGCCAAATGAACAGAGATAATTTACTATAAGGGACACCACCAACATAGGGCTGGATGGCTGAGTTGGGAGAGCACCTGTACGGTATTCAGAAGGTCGCCGGTTCGAATCCCGCTCCAGTCAATTTGACTTTGTTCACCTTTCAATGACTTATAATTCAGTCAGTTTCCCATGTGGTTATATAATGATTCAAATATACAAGACATTAGCATCAACACAAAACAGTGAATATCTGATTACCTCTTCTTCGTATTGGACGCAAATTTGAGCTTGAGTTCCCCGTCATTCTGTAGTCGGCCGTGCATGTTGACAGCGGGACCTCTGTAGTTCAGCATACTACATATCAATAGCAAAGAATATATCAACGCGGGTGAGTAT
Source organism: Astropecten irregularis (assembly GCA_963971285.1). Classification (NCBI taxonomy): domain Eukaryota; kingdom Metazoa; phylum Echinodermata; class Asteroidea; order Paxillosida; family Astropectinidae; genus Astropecten; species Astropecten irregularis. The sequence goes on along the minus strand of OZ020260.1, from coordinate 6,462,431 downwards.
CAATGTCGGTATCCACATGGTGATGAGGCCCTCTAGAGGCCAAAACAAACTCAGTCACATTGACACAGGGCCTGTTTGTTTTAATAACGCACAGAATCCCACATTTGGGGATCCACGTCATATGCAGGGTACGCTAAAATGCAATCCGGATCAGTAGAATCCGTGATCCTGTGCGTTAAACAAACAGGCTCTTAGTACACCCATTTTACGCCCCATTCCCCAAAAAACGAAATCAAAATCCACAAAATTCTTGACAGTTTTGAAAATTTCTTCAATGCAATAATTGTCATTTTCCTACTTTCTGCTAAATCAAACACAACAATGAATATTCATAAAAACAAATACACCACCACATCTCAACCAATCAGAGGGTTCCATGATGTCTACAAATCATGAATATTCAAGGAAATGCATGAATATTCATGATACGTCAGATGAATCATTAGGATTTGCAAGGAATTAGTCTTTTTACCTTTTCTCGATGTCTTTGTTGTTCTGCATGATTTCATTGTCTCTCTTGACTTCGTTAACGTACAGACATATATCCTGGTTTTTAAAAAAGAAAGAAATGCAATACATATGATTGTCAATCGTGCATCTTGTCATGTTTCAAAGTAACTGTATGCTCGTTTAAAGGTAATATTATGCTTTTGTCAAAGAAATGCAGATTCATGGGCAAAAATATCAAGAAAGATACAGTAAAAGTCATCTGTGAAATTCCCAGTCCCATATGGGGCCAACTTTTTGAGAAAAAAGCGAAAAAACTCTGCCGGAATTTGTTAAATCTTTTCACCGTTATTTTTTTATCTTTTAAAGATCAAAAATATTTTGGGTCGTTGTTTTACTGATTTCTGGATAAATACACCATTTCAGGCGGAAATATTTTAACGGTTTGTTTCTACCAGCACCATCTTCGTATCCTGAAAGTCATACGTAAATCTGTGAACATTTCTTGGATGCCATGCCGAGCTATTCAAAGCATGACTCAACATGGGACTGAGTATTAACTGAATGAGTAACAAAGCGAGTATTGAGTTTTCATTATGAACTTACCTGCATGATGTCCAGGGCCACTTCTAGTTCGGGCTTTTCCGGGTGCGTCTTGTCCGTGTGTTTGATGAGTTCCTGATGAAAAAATAAACGAGAAGTATTTAAGAGACAGTAATTTTAGGATTCTGCACTTGCGATTCAACCATGGAATCCTGCTTAAAAAACAACAATCTACACACCAATCATTAACATTCAGGATCAAAATTGCTTTCACACTGGTGGTTGATTGATCCCCCAACCCCAGGATCTGATTCCCTTTTGCTGGGTCCAGTGTGAACATGGGATCATCTAGTTCGGGTTTAGATTTGGCTAAACACACCAATCATTAATATTCAGGCTCAAAATTGCTTTCACACTGGTGGTTGATTGATCCCCCTCCAATCCCAGGATCTGATTCCCTTCGGCTGGGTCCAGTGCGAACGTGAAATCAGCTAGTTCAGGTTAAGATTTGGCTAAACACACCAATCATTAATATGCAGGATCAAAATTGCTTTCACACTGGTGGTTGATTGATCCCCCCCAACCCCAGGATCTGATTCCCTTTTGCTGGGTGCAGTGTGATCGTGGAATCAGCTATTAGATTTGGCTAAACACACCAATCATTAATATGCAGGATCAAAATTGCATTCACACTGGTGGTTGATTGATCCCCCTCCATTGGTCCAGTGCAAACGTTGAATCATCTAATTGAGGTTTACATTTGGCTAAACACACCAATCATTAAACAGTTTTAAAATTGCATTCACACTGGCGGTTGATTGATCCCCCCTCCATCCAAGGATCTGATTCCCTTTTGCTGGGTCCAATGTGAACGTGAAAATCAGCCGGTTCAGGTTTAGAGTTGACAGGATGACTTACCCTTAGGAGTAAATGATACTTCATACATCTCTGCATTGGCACACTCAACAGATCCCGCAGCCTGAATCTGTTTTTATTGGCACGAAGCTGACAATCCTATGCACAAAACATCAAGTCAAAACAGAGGGAAAATCAAACATTTTTTAAGGTACTATCATACTGTAGTTATAAAGTTGATAGAACAGCTGCGGTCTGTTCATGTTTTGAGTTTTCATTAAATAAAAAAAATCCTGTGAAATTTCCAGCTCAATTGATCATTGGAAACAGAAGAAAACGGCAAAAAAACGTTGCAATTGTTACGCAAATTTGTGAGGTATTGGTAATTGTGAGGTTTTGATCTCAGAGATATAAACTGTTTTCGGTCGTTGTTTTACTAATTTCTGGATAAATACACAATTTCAGGCGGAAATATTTTAACAGTATGTTTTTTACTACCACCATCTTCATACCCTGAAATCTATACGTAAATCTGTGAACATTTCTATTTGGGTACAGGTATGTTACCAATCCTGGGGTTGATTTCACCAAACTCATCGTAACTTACTATCAATCATAGGACTCTTGATGCAATTCATTTTATTTCTTTTATTAACAAACACTCACATTCATGAATGAGGTCGATTTACAGTTATAAAAAGCAATTAAACGTTAAAATATTAAACGTTAAAAATAAACCTACATTTCAGTTTACGCCTTTTTAATAAGCAATGAAGCCCTACGTGGGATAGGTCCCCCTGCGATGGATTATCCTTCGTTACTCGAGTTACGATTGATCGCAGGGCTTCGTGAAATTGACCCCTGTACTGTACCTTTAAAATTTCAAATTGTTTTGGAAACTCACCAGTCGGTTCCGAACCTTACCTCAACTTTCTGTCTGGCCGACTGGTCCTTCATGACCTCGTCCACTAGGTCTTGGGCCGGCATGAGATTGGAGCAGTAGTAGCCGTACTGCAGGAAGATAGCCTTGTGCTTGAGGAAGACTTCGCTGATGGTCATCTTGTTCCGGTGGGGGTTCGGCCGGGAGTCCTGGGACTGGGTGAGGTCCGAGTTGAACAGACAGTGGAACTTGTGGAGGTCCTCCAGATTCAGGAAGATGCCCTTAATGGACTTGGGAGGAATGTTGTGACTCAGCGGCTTCTTAAATCCCTGGAATTCAACACGGGAATATCAAACAAAGGGATGCAACGATGTCAGCTCCAAGGTAAAAAACAGAGTCAAAAGCCCTGTCCGCACTGGGCTGGATTTCACCAAACACTAAGATTAATCTTAAGATAAGTTGTCACTTTCACCATAGTTATTTGTATTGTGATGTCATATGTTGCTTTAATAGCAATTAGGATTGATTCACACTTAAGATCAATCTTAGCGTTTTGTGAAATCGGCTCCTGGATGTTTTTTTCCGAGGGTTTCACCGAGCCGATGGGTAAATGAAAACTGGGCAAAAATTACTGGTGTCCGCACTTGGACTTTCGACATGGGTAACTTAAATAACCGTGCACGCGCGGAAGAATTACCGAGCTGTCAATACTAGGCTAATGGAGGTACCCGACTCACACTGTCCACACTGGACTTTTCGTCTCGGCTAAAATGTCTCGGGATTCCTCCCTGTGAAGAAGTTGGCCAGTAGAATTGTCATGATCCTTTGTACACTCATCCATGCTCTTGTCATTTTTGTCATTTAGCCTTCGATAAAGATCCTGCTAGGATGGAAACGCATCAGGGGCCAATTTCACTAACGCTTTGGGATCAGCGTTGAAGCCTAAATCCATCGTTAAACGGAAAATTGCTACACAAAGTAGAGATCGATTTCCATTTAGCGATGGATTTGCGCTTTAGCGATGATCACAAAGTGTAATAGTGAAATCAGCCCCAGGCAATCCTATCTCCAAGCAAATTACAGAGATCATACGTTGCCACTGCATGATGAACTTTCCACCAATGGAAACTGCTGCATTGTCAGAACTACACGTATGCAAATTAGCATTCTATAGTTAAGATCATGTGACACAATACCAGCCAATACAGTAATTCAAGCACACAGTTTTGAATTGCGCCCTCTTTTGATTAAAACAAGAAACTGCGGTGGTGTCAGTATATTATTTTGTACACCACCAATCATCTTTTATTAAAATCTGGGAAGCTGTACAGCTAATCATGAGCAAAAGACCGGTGGGGAAATCCGGGAGATGTTGTCCATGCCGAATATTTGTCTAACTCCGTGTTCCTTTCAGGAATAAATTGCGCACCACGCACCAAGCCAGAGTTGTAGTGCATTCAGATCGATAAACACCACCACAGTTTCTTGTATTAATCAATAGAGGGCGCCATTCAAAACCGTGTGCTCGGATTGTTGTATAGCAAGCTTTGCTTCCCCATGTACTTACATTGATGAGCATGTAGAGAGCATCCACGTATTTCTTCTCCGTTACGACAATTTCTTCAATGCAGTATTGTCTCTTCCCTTTTTTCTGAGAAAAAAAATCAAACAAAACCATAAATATTCATTGAAACAAACTGACATGGCACGTCTCAACCAATCAGAGGTTCCAGTGATGTCTTCACATCATGAATATGCATGAAAGTTGACATGAATAGTCATGATATATCTGATGAATAATTCATGAGGTTGACTTTGTCCCCTCCAACCAGACCCATGCACTGCCAAAGATCTGGAGTCTTTCAACATCAAAACCAGATCTTGTACCCTTCACTGGACAGGACTTGTTTAGTGACCCGAAAAAAAGAAGAAGGATGGCTTTATTTGACTTAATCTGTGCCTGAAATCTATTTAGTGAAATCCGTAAGCAAGACTTTCGGCGCTTAATCGGTTAGCGAAGAATTTCTAGACTTACCTTGATTTTTTATTCTGCTAGAACGCTGTCATGCGCATCCTACAAAAACGTCACTTGCTTATTATAGCATAGCGAGAAAGAAAACTCTCCCATGAAATACGCTACACGTAAGCAAAAAGTCTGCTATCGTAAGCGAAGAATTTTTGCTTACAGCCCTGCTCATACCTCTGGGTCTTGTGCTATGGATTTATTATTGGCTTGTTTGCGGAGTGACACCAGGTCATCGTAGATGCTATCTTCCTCTTCTTCAACGGTGTCATAAATGTCGCCCTCATTGGCCAAATCGTGCTCACTGAAAGTAAGATTATAATAAAATACTTTAAATATTTAAATAATAATATAGGACATTTATATTGCACAGCTACTATGTGAATATAATCTACTGCGCAATACAAATAAATTATCATCCCAGGAGCCAATTTTATAGAGCTGCTTAGCACAAAAATTTGCTAAGCATGACAATTCTGTCTTAATAAAAACAGGATTAAGGTTGTGTATCACTTGCAATTGTTCTTTGGCTGTTGTTCGCTGACCATGAATATCAAATCGAATTTTCAATGGTGGGTATTTTTGTTGGACAAGCCATTTTTGTGCTAAGCAATTTTTTGTGCTAAGCAGTTCTATGAAATTGGCCCCTGGTCATAGGATCATAATTTACATTCCTGAAACTATCTCAACTCCCTGGGGAGTATACAGCCCAGAACGCCACAGTTAAATGCTCCTCTGTCTTTGAAAGGTGAACAAAGAAAAAATTGACTGCAGCGGGATTCGCACCAGCAAAGAGGATGTGACTTTAAAGCCCTGTCCGCACTGGACTTTTTTGGGCAAAGTTATCGAGACGCTGGGTACTTTACCCATTTTAAGTCTACCTCTCAGTTACTTTCCCGACCCACGTGGGTATTTTTACCGGCCAATTTCTACCCAGGAAGAATTCCCAATACACTTTTTCCGAGATAAAAAATCTAGTGCAGACAGTGCGAGTCGGTTACCCTCATGAGCCTAGTATTGACAGCTCGGTAATTCTTCCGTGCATGCACAGTTAAGTTACCCGAGTGGAAACCGGTAACATTTGCCCATTTTTCAATATACCCATAGGCTCGGTGAGACCCCCCAAAAAAAAGTCCAGTGCGGAAAGGTCTTAAGTCTTGGGCATGTGAGGACTAAATTTCCCACCAGGAAACAATTTCAATGTTTCAACTTACTCAGCAAGATCCTCCAGATTCTTGTAGATGTCTTCATCGTGTGTCTTCTCTTCTTCAATATCTACAACAAAGGCCCTGTATACCCAAGCAAAGAATAATGATAATAAATACAAATATGAAAGGTACCAGACTATTTTCACAAACCATCCAATCAAAATTAATTATGAATATTTTGCATCAGATTTGAATATTCATAAGTCCCGATTAACCAATAACACGTGCCTCTGGTTCTTATGCCACTGATTTATCACTAGCAAACTGACCAATCAAAATACTGAATCTTTTGCATCCGATCTGAATATTCATAAGTCCTGATTAACCAATCACGTGCACCTCTGGTTCTTCTGCTAGTGATCATGAGCAAACCAACTAATCAAAATACTGAATTGTTTTTTCATGTAATGAAAGTATTTTGAATGCAGTTCAATATGTTTTTGTTGTTTATTTTATAATATAAAATAAATCAACATTTCCTCCTTGTCAGTTTCCTTCTTTTTTTTAAAGTAAAACAGGAACAAAATGCAGCAAAGAGCAGTGGAAAACTACTGCCACGTGGATTGAAGAAAAGAAAATTGGTACAAAAGAAAAAGGCAAAATACATGTAAAATTTGAAATAGGGCTGTAGGTTTACAAATAATTTTGTAACCGGTTACCCGTCTGTTTTTCGGTTACGGTTACGGTTACGGTTACCCGTATAACAAAGAAAAACAAAGAAATGGTAAGTTTGGGTCTTTTAGGAACTTGGTTGACAACATTCTTTAGTCGCAACATTTGGCAGTGGTAGACATAGCACAAAATGTCTGGCCTTTGCTTTGCGTAAGCCTGCTGGTCCAATTTTCAAAACATCGTGCTAATTTGTGCTCACCTGCCCTTACTTGACTAATTTGTTTTTCTTTGTAAACTCTAGAAGTGTCTATGTTTCAAAAAGAAAAGGCCATTAAAAAGATACTTTTCGATTAACCTAACTGGGAAAATGTACCAGGGTACCCTTCTGAACGGTCGGTTAACCGGGTATCCGGATACAAACTGCAGCCTTAATTTGAAATGATGTAATAAGGTCCAAATGAGGAAGAATGTTGCTGACATTGGTTAAGATCGACTGCTTAAAGGTGACCACAGTAGATGCCATAATACCTGTGCACAAAGTCTACAGGAATTTTGATGACAAGAAAAAGACGTGGAAAAAAACAGAACAAAAGCAAATTTCGGCTTTAATACTACACTTGGAAAAGCCAAAAATCATATTATATATTATGTACTTACTGGACACCCCTTTTCAAGGCTAAAGATGACTGTGACAGCTTAGATAGTGTGTAGATGACCTATAGGAATAAACAAATAATTCAACATCAAATAACAATTGAATATTTTTGCATTTAACACCAACTCACTTACATGTACGTAACAAGAACAACCATCTATCATAAACCAATCAATAAATTTAGCTCCCCAAAACAACAAACAATTTAACATCTGAAGTTTTGAACTACATAACAATTTTTCAAAATGTACTTAATTGGACTGAAATTCCTTGAAAAGAGAATTCAATGTATGTAGTATAATAAGGGTTTTTCACACTTATCCAAAATCTCGGGGTTAAAACTGAATCGAACACTTGAGATTTTTTTCAACACTTTTCACACTTGACTTGAAAAGTTTCAACCCAGACTCAACCCGGGTAGGACGGCCTAGCCGGATCGAAATCAACCCTGGTAAGGAGCAGGGTTAAAAAATCTCAACCCGGTTCCAAACTGCATTTTTGCCATGATCTGTGTCGTATGATCCGATTCACCATAAATATACATGTAGCGTGTATGTTGCGTCTTTTTAATCCAGTTCAAAAACTTGCCGGGCTGAGCCGGGGCTGATCTATGTTGGTTTCAACATGGATCGAAAAGGAGATAGTGTGAAAAGGCCTATAAAGTGATGCACAATACATGTACAGTATCATATGTAAAAGTTATTAGTTGCTGACTTTAATGTGAAAATATGCGAACTTCAAAACTAAAGCACTTTGAAGTTACATTCATAAATTAAATCACTCAACCTCTATCCCAAACTGTTTATCATTTTACACAAGACTTGCACATCATCTATTCACCAAAAACAACCCTCACACCCATAAGTCTGCCACACTCTGCAATTCTCTCATCACCCCTGGATAAAAATAAGAAGTCAGCTATTTGTCTGTGCACAGTAAAACAAAAACGGAACTATTCCTCAGCATCTTACACCATAATTTATAGTCTCCAATCCTTGCACAAGTGCCTAGAGTGTGAAAAGATGCACCATTAAATAGACTATTGGCAAGTTATAAATTACCCAGGTTGGCAAATCTTTGGGTTATTTTCTTCTTTCTCTTTTTTTAATAAACAGTCCTGAGCTGCAATATGCAGACTATGTGGCGGTACGCGTAAATGGAAATAACTGAGACCTGACATTTCAAAGCTTGGCGTTTTGTGTGGAAAATGTTTGGATTCAATGGGTGCGTGCCGGCATTTAATATAAACACAAAAACCAAGGGAGGGTATGAAAGGTACTGTAGTATCATACTTCGGTAAGTTGATAGAACAGCTACAGTCTGTTCATTATTTGATTTGTCATGACAAATCTGTGAAATTTTCAGCTTAATTGATCACTGAAAACAGGAGAAAACAGGAGAAAATTGTAAGGTAATTGTAATTGTGAGGTTTTGATCTCGGAGATCCAAACTGTTTTCAGTCTTTTGTTTCACACATTTCTGGATAAATACAGCATTTCATTCAGAAATATTTCAATAACACTCCGCACTAATGACGTCACACAATCCCCGGATGTCAGACAAACATTGACTCACACACGTAGTGTACATGGGCACGCGCACACCCATGCACGTGTGCATGGTTGCAATGTTTGTCTGAGGTCCAGTGCTATTTTTAGCGCAAGTGCGGAGCGCTATTGTATGTTTGCACCAGGTCCATCTTAATACTCTGTAACTAGTTACATGTATACGTATTCAGTGAACATTTCTGTTTTGGTTTCCTACCAAAGTATGATAGTACCTTTAAACTGTGAATGTGGACTGGGGGACCGAACTGAAGATAATGAAACCGTGCCAACAAGCACGGCACTCCTGCAGTGACAGGGGAGTCTTCATGACTCTGAATCTTCATTGTGTACATACATAATAATGTATAGTGCTCAGCCCGGAAAATTAATCTAACTTGTTCAAGACACGAAAACTAGTTCCTGTAGACAGAGATGGTGCATTTTGGCAAAATGGGGCCAATTTCATAGAGTTGCTTAAAGGTACATGTACTAGTTAATTATCATACTTGGGTACCATCATACCAAAACAGAAATCTCCACAGATTTACATGTAACTTATAGGGTATGAAGATGGTGATGGCAGAAACATACTTTTAAAATTGTTCTGCCTGAAAGGATGTATTTATCCAGAAAAGAGTAAAACCAATGACCAAAAACAATTTTGATCTTTTAAAGAATGGTGAAAAGATCTAAGAGATACAGTGGGCGTTTTTCACTGTTTTCTAAAAAAAGGTGGGCACCTTTAGAATTTCCCTATGGGGACATTCAACCTATTGTGCTCGTTCTCCACAAGGCACCAGATGCGTTAAGGTACATGTAAGACAATACAACATTACACATGTACATGTACATGTACATACATATGTGCCTTTATGTAGTATTTTAGTCCTGGGAGAAAAATAACAAGCCATTACATGTATGTGCACAGGTAATCATATGCGTGACATGAACCATGCATAGGAGGAAGTGTTGAGACTAAATAGGGAAAAGGAAGGTACATGTAATCAAACCCAGTCCAATGTGATATAGGCCTATTGCTGTCATCTTGGCAGGTCAGAAAGGTCAATGTGCAGATCAAGGAAGTCACAGGCTGACAGAAATTCCGACAAACATTCAAGCTTAACATGTACATTATACATGTAATGTCCACATGAACACACATACATGTACATGTGTATGTACACTGCATACACATGAGTACATGTATGTGTACAGTGTATATGTGTAGATGGGTTTATACATGTACTGTATGTATGTAATTGTATAGGCCCAACATGTCTATAGGCCTTTTCACACTGTAAGCTTTCAACCCGGGGCGAACTCAACCCGGGGCAAACTCTATTCCCGCCCTGGTTTGAAATTTGATTTTTCAACCTCTGCTTTCAACCCAGCGTCGTTTCACACTTGCCTCTCGCGAACCCACCTTCAACCCGGGGAGAACTCAACCCGATTCAATTCACACTGCACTTTTCAACCCGGGGCGAAAGTTTCAACCCGGGGCGAAAAATCTCAACCCTGGCCTGGAGCAGGGTTGACTTCAACCCGGGTTGAAGTCAATCTCGGGGTTGACATGGGGTTGGCGCGAAGTTGAAAAATTTCCAGTGTGAATTGCCGCCTCAACCCCGTGTCAACCCCGAGATTTGTCCAGTGTGAAAAGGCCTTATTATGAACATGTATCTGGTGCCTTGTGGTGACCGAGCACAATATGTTGAAATTGCCTCCACAGCCAAATTCTAATTCTAAGTAAAGTTTTCTGTAGGTCTCCACAAGGTTTTCACGATTAAACTGATATTTGGAGAAAACAAAATCACAAAAGCAGAAATTTCTAAGGTAAAGGTGCATACATGTACATGTATATAGTATACATTGGTTACATCGTCTTTCGAGAAGACGAAATGATTTGCAGCATTTGGCCGCCCATGACAACCACGGGCAAATGTTTGTAAAGAAAGGCCTACATATGTTGAATGATATGCTGTTGAATAGATACTGTACTGTTACACATCTCTGGAACATACATGTACATGGCTTTTCACACTATGGTACCTTTTACATACAAAACATGTGCACAAATTCCTTCTTCCAAATTTCGACACGGGTCGACCGTGCTATGTGTTCACACTACAACATAAAAAATGTGCTTCAAGACATTCAAACCAACCACTTTCAACGTATCACGTTGAAATTTTCAACACGGGTCAACCACGCTATCAACCCCAGCTGGGTTAGTTTCAATCACGGGTCAAACATTTTACACGGGTTGACAACTGTGCTAGACGGGAGCCAATTTCATAGAGCTGCTTAAGCACCAACATTTCTTTTAAGCAGCAAAAACCTTGGCAAATAAAATCAGTATGCCAGCCAAAACCCCATGTGAATGTTATACTCAGCATAAACCATTGCCCAATACAAGTCGAAAGCAGTAAACATCACATGAACATTTGGTTGGTAATCCTGTTTGATCAAGGAAGACTTTTCACGCTCAAGCACATTTTGTACTAACCACAGCAGAGGATACCAACCTGCCCAAAGTCGGTGACGTCAAACAATCCGTTTGGATCGAAGAGATCTTGTTCTCGAAGACCAAACACATTGGAGCAAGCCTGGAGAAACGTACGGATGTTCTTGATGCACATAAACTGCAGAGAAACGAAGACAAAAGAAGAAGTGACGTCACTTTATAATAATACAAATTGATCAAACGCATTCAAGTTCAAGAAATATCACAAATTCACATGTTTCAAAGACGATGGGGATATTGTTTTCATTTGTGTCGCTAAGCTAAACACTTTTACGGATTCTTTGGCAAATGAACGTGATCCAAAATTACATTTGTAGCAATTAAAATTCCTTCAACACCCTTAAAAATTACTTCTTTTCACTAAGAAAAGATCATATTTTTCTAATCTAAAGGAAATTTCTTATAATATTTAATTAACCAAAGTTGAAAATGTTTCAACTCAGGTGAAGGTAGTCATTTTTATTGATGTCCGTCCCTCACGCCCTAAAATCTTCTTTAAAAAAAAAACAACCCAAAAATCGAAAAATTGAAAATGGCATGCGGCCAACTTGCACTGGTGTCAGGGCTAAACATTCAGATGTTTTTTACTGACAATAAGTATTCAAGAAATCTTTGGCGAAGCAATTAATTGAATTGTTGTCCGTCCCTCACGTGAGGGACGGATAAGTTTGGATCACGCTCAAATCTAGAAAAGGTTTCTGTTGCATTTGAAAAAAATGGAAACAAACAAACAAAATCAACACACAAAAACAAGCATGAAAAAATACTAGAAAGGTATTGCGCTTTTAATAATATGAAATTCAAATCTTTACCAGACTTGAAGTACAGTGTTTCTTACTTTAAACTTTAAACATTTATGTATTCTTTGGCAAATCTGCAAAAGGTTCCTGTTGCATTTGAAAAAAATTGAAACAAACAAACAAACACACAAAAACAAGCATGAAAAAATACTAGAAAGGTATTGCGCTTTAAATATGAAATTCAAATCTTTACCAGACTTGAAGTACATGTTTCTTACTTTAAACTTAAAACATTTATGTATTCTTTGGCAAATCTAGAAAAGGTTTCTGTTGCATTTGAAAAAAATGGAAACAAACAAACAAAATCAACACACAAAAACAAGCATGAAAAAATACTAAGAAGGTATTGCGCTTCTAATATGAAAACATTGTGATCTCCGGAAACATTCAAGGAAATTCGAGGAAATTCGAGGTACATGTAATTCAAATCTTCACACGACTTTTGTGCAGTGTTGTTTTACTTTTCAATAGCATTACATGTACACTGTATGTGTGTGAAGTGAAAAACAAGGAAATCAGCCGATCCCAAAAAAGTTGTGTGCCTCCTGGGTGAAGTATGTAAAAAAAAAAACAGGGTTGGACCTGGGATTAACCTATTCCAACTAGAAACGTTTTGGCCCTGAGTCAACCTGGGTAGGTTGAACTAAATGCCTTTTCACACGATGCCAAAAAAAACCTCAACCATTGAGAAATTCTCTCAAGGTTGCGAAATCTTACAAAAGTGTCATCGTGTGAAAGGACACCAATGCTTGAGAGTGACCGACGTCCCTGGTGAATCCTTGAGAGATTTTGACCGATGTCCAGACCTACGACAAAATCTTCCGCTAGCGGAAGATATTCTCAAGGGACCCTTGAGATCTATCGTGTGAATAGAGAACAACCCCTTTTGTACGACGTCCCTTGCGAAGTGCTTTCCAATGCGCATGCGTGGTACACCGGTTTCATGGCCTTTGCATACCACATGCTTTACCCTCACCCTCATCGTCACGTTGGTACTACTAACAGCGTTTACATTCATAACATGCATAGTTTATCGATTACCCGCGTTTCGTCTCAAGGGAGGCTTGCGAAATGTTACACTGTGCAACCTTGAGAAAATGTCTCAATGGTTGAGATTTTTTTTTGGCGTCGTGTGAAAAGGGCTTAAGATGTACACGTATAGTAAACAAATATAGTACTGGTACACGTGTAGGTGCAGAGGCATCGATTTCTCAGAATCTTTTCCAGTTTCGATTCGAAAAGGCAGATTTTGCTAGTATAATCCTTCTCTATAGCCGCGTTCAGACTGGACTTAAAATGGGTAGAGTTAACCACAGCCTCTGTGAATCCCCCCCCAAAAAAAAGTTCAGTCTGAAAATTTTTTTGAAATCTCCTTTTCAATTCTTGCATTAGATGCAATAGCACTCCGCACTTGCACTAAAAATAGCACAATACATGTAGCTCAGACAAATATTGCAACCATGCAAAATGTGTGGTGTGTGCACCCGCGTGCATGCATGGTGTACACAACGTGTGTGAGTCAATGTTTGTCTGACATCCGGGGATTTTGTACACTCATGTGACGTCATTAGTGCGGAGCGAGCGCTATTGTGCTGCCAAGATTTAATCGAAGGAGGTCAGGACACAAGTTTGCTGGATGTCTTTCACTTTCAAATAATCTCTTGGACTTTAATACTACTGTGTATATATCTGTATGGTATTCAGGAGGTCGCCAGTTCGAATCTCGCTCCAGTCACCTTTTCTTTGTTCACCTTTCAATGACTTAAACATTCATTCAGTTTCCTTTGTGGTTATTTGATGATTTTTAAAAACAAATTTTCAAACATATTTAAAGCATTCTGTCTAGATAGCTGTGTCAAAATCAACTGACCCTTGGGGCAACCAACAATTGTGTGAGTCTGATCCTGCACTGATCCGTGTCCACAAATGATAGTGTGAATACATCTGTGAGTACACACTCGGCCAACAGATGCAATATATACAGGCAATTTGATGCGCACAGTTCAAAGGTCAAATGATGATTAATCATTGTCAGCTGGAGCAGGCTTGCTCACATGGTCCTGTATGGATCATTGAGGATCCACAGTGTGAATGCACAGGTGCAATATGGGGATGATCCTAGTACAGTTCATGTGCATCATCCGGGGTTCACTTAAATCATGGTGTGAACGGGGGGATGATCCGGGTTGGACTCACCCAGGGTCAAAATGGGGATAGTGTGAACAGGCCTCATTTACAGGGTCACACAGACAATTCATTTTTCAAGTATGGAAGTCTCCCTCACTACAATTGGTAAAATAGCATCGTCAAGTCAAGAATGAAATTTCATTGCACGTATACATGTAGGGCCTACACAAATATGTGAACATGAACATGTGTACCAACAATACTCATCCTCAAAACACTGCAACAAGTACATACATGTACATAGTACAATCATAGTGCAATAAACTCATCTCATTTCAACATGTGTACCGTACTTTACAAATAGAAATGCATAGAACCTGCATTGTTTATAAAGCGTGCATTTGTATCACAAATAGAATCCGATAATGCTGCTTAGCCAAAACAACCCGAGTATTATCTTACATCACATTAGGTATGGTCTGTGATTGCAATCTACAGTACACACAGTGCATTGTTTAAAGTGCATGTTACATGATGTATGTCTACTGTCTATCCAAATAGAATTGAGAATGTAGTAGCATTTACACTGTAAAGGTAAACTTAACTTTGGTTTTTGCCAAAGAAAAGCAGAATCATGGGCAAAAATATCAAAGACACAGTCCTTAACAGTAAATTTCCAGCTTAGCATACATGTACGGTGCCCACTTTTAACTGTATTTAAAGAGCGTGATCCAAAATTAGGTAACATCCAAAAACATGAAATAAAATTATTTAAAAAGCCTTAAAAATTACTTCTTTTCACTAAAAAAGGACAATTTCTTACACTACATGTATTTATTTAACCAAAGTTTAGCGAAGCAATTAATGCATTAATGTCTGTGTCCCTCACGTGAGGGACGGATTTGGGTCACGCTCTAAAATGCTCACGGTATTTTCATATATACAGTGTAGTAGGTCTAACTTTCATGACATGAAGATGGTGGTGGTAGAAACATTGAGCGTTTTCACTGCTTTCTACTGTTTCTGATGATGACATGAGCTTAAAATTTCACAGGTTTATTTTTATTCCATGACAAATCAAATTGTGAACAGTCTGCAGCTGTTCTGCCACCTTTACCAATCTTTAATTCCTTTAAATTAAAGACTAACTAAGGTACATATGTACTACATTTAAAGGTATAATACATGATTGGTAACTTAAGAGAAAAGCACTAACACTTTGTCTAATCTGAGTCACAAGAAAATAGCGAAAAACTTTACTCTTTCTTCTTATAAAACATAAAGAACTTTGATCTTACCCCGAGATCAAAACTGTTTTCGGCCTTTGATTGACTAATTTCTTGATAAATACACTCATTTCAGTCGAAAAAAAATTTAGCAGTATGTTTATACCAGCACCATATCCTGAAAGTTATCAATTACACATAGATTGTAAATCTGTGAACTATAAAGATCCTGCTAGGATCGAAACATGTCAGGCCCTCCTAACTCTGAGCATTTGAAATATTTCAGGTCATTTTGGCTGTTTGCAGCAGTGTATTGAACTATGTACAATCATTTAAAGCTTTCTTGGTATTACAACTACATATGTCACTACTTCATCAGAATGCAAACAGAAATGTGGAATGGTGTTAAGTTACAGCAGTTCATGCTATAGTTTAAGCATGGATCAGTGGTACTGATCTGAGCTTTCAATCTGCAGCACTCAATGTGACAAGCCTGTCATGTTGGCCTGTTACAGTTGTAGCACTCCAGCAGATGGCAGAACAGTATCAACTATCATTGTTACACAGTGTACGATACAATACATCTGCTTGATGAAGATGCCAGCCCAGCCCATCCATCCGATCTCCTTCAGAGCTGAGAACATCTCACCATGGTGACAGGTCAATTTTACCCCTGAGGGAGCAGCGTAATTCTATCCTGGCAAAGGGCACTTCCATTGGGGAACATCAAAATGCCCCACAGGAAAACCATTCCAGTCAGAGCCCCATGGGGGACAGCTAGATGTAATAACAATGTACTGTATTAACAGGTCGTGTAGAGATACATGTACATGTACACCACAAGTAAAAACTACATGCAAAGAATGCAGTACTTACAAGAAAACAGAAACAATGATGATGATGATGATTTCATACATTGCCAAAAGAGATGAACTTTGCACAAATTATTTGTATTTTGGTATTCATGTAGGTTGAACAAACTTAAAGATAATTTGTTTTTGCGGCATTGGTTTCCTGATGCCAGATGATGCTTTAGGGAAGGAAAGGGGAATTCCCCTCTGTCTGCAACCCAATAGGAACAAACAAACAGTGCCACTGGTCAGCTGGTACATGGTGTGTGCAGGATGTTTGCGGTTATTGCTGTATGTACATTGAACTCTACATGTAGTTGAAGAGCCGGTACTAGCCCTATCCGCATTGGACCTTTTTTTTTCTAGGGGTTTCACCGAGCCGATGGGTACACTAAATGAAAAATGGGTAAATATTACCAGTGTCCGCGCTTGGACTTTCGACTTGGGTAACTAAACCGTGCACGCGCGGAAGAATGACCAAGCTGTCAATACTAGGCTCATGAGGCATCTACCAAACTCGCACTGCACGCACTGGACTTTTCGTCTCGGGAAAAGTGTCTCGGGAATTCTTCCTGGGCAGAAGTTGGCCGGTAGAAATACCCGCACGGGTCGGGAAAAGTAACTGAGAGGAATACTTCCTGAGACGTCCGCACTGGACTTAAAAATGGGTAAAGTACCCAGCGTCTCGGTAACTTTGCCCCCCAAAAAATTCCAGAGCGGACAGGGCTTAAGTCAACCTTTCAGGCAGTGTGTGCCCTGCCCATTGTCAGGAGACTGCACTGGATTCCAATGGGATCAGATCATCAGAGGTGTGACAGCTGTGAGATACTGGCTCTTCTCAAAGCTGTTCATTCTTAAAAGGGTGCTTCACGGTTTCGCCACAAACATTCTCAAGTGTGAACCCACTTCATGGGGTGCTGTGGCCTAGAGGTCTGGCATGTTGAACTCAAAAGTCTTGTAGTCAATCTACAGATTGTGGGTGCGAATCCAGCCATGGATTAATGGCGCTTGCGTCCTTGGGCAAGACGATTTGTAACATATTGCTCCTCTTCACCCAGGTGTAAATGGGTACCTGTCAGGGTAGAGATTGCTTTGTGGTTTGATTAGCCTCTGTGCGCTGAAATTGGCAGCAAGGGCTGTATACTCCCCAGGGAGTTGAGATGGTTTCAGGAATGTAAATTATGGTCTGATGACCAGGGATAATAATTTATTTGCGCCATGAGTGCCATGCTTGGCGGATACCGGCGCATTATAAGTGTCCATTATTATTATTATTAAATCTTCAAATCTTACGCTTTCCAAATTGAGCTGAATGATTATACTTGTTGTACAGCAACATGACACCATTTGGTTTTTTTATTAATAGTTAAACATGATTATCGTTACATTTTTAGATAGAGCTTGTTTACAAATGTACGAACGCGTACGCGACCGACTGATACCTGAAGGCATTATGGGACCAGCCAGCGCACTGCAAAAGTCCGGCTGTACGAGACCCTGCTTGTAGTGTGAATGATACGCACGGTGTTAACCTGGGCAAGTGTTGCAGACGCGTTTACATGTAAAACAACTCCGGGTTAACGAAACAAGTGGGAACGAAACTCAGGGCTCAAATTTCGTAAAAAAAAAACCCACAGGACGGCAGGTCTAGTAACTGAAGCATTTTACTAGACCTAAACTTTTTTTACTAGACCTGTGGCATTCATGTGTAACATACTGTAGGAAAACTGTAATTGTATACAATATTGCGTCAAAAATCATCGATTTAGGAACTAATTTATTTGTGCAAGGAAACAAAATCATTAGAGACAGCTGGACTACTGCGGTATACACTTTACTAGACCGACACTAAAATCACTAGACTCGGTCCACGGTCTAGTGGATATTTCGAGCCCTGGTATCAAAGAAAAGTTGAACCTGGGACAGCAAATCTCTGGGTTTAAGCAATACACGATGTAGCCTATGTAGTGTGAAAAGGGTATTATACATGTACACGCAGTGTAGGCCCTACGTGTACTGTACATGTAATTATAAGGGCACCACTCTGTATTAGTTTTGGGGTCCTATGAATGCAGGACTACATGTACTACATGTATGCAAACTTTATTTTCATAACAGATTGTTTTGAAGCTGCAAAAAATGCATGATATTGGTGACACATTGTCAATGGCATTTAACGGTTGGTTAGGTACTGTTAACCTTTGCCGACCCAATGGACATAAAAGACATACCAATGCAATGTGTACATGTACAGTAATGTACAGTACACATGTATGGTAAATACAGTACATAAAATGTACAGTCTAGTCAAGACAACACAAAGCTATGCAAGGTCATCAGGCTGATATATAAATCACACATGAATGAATAGGACTGTTTGTCTATTCCAGTCTAGTGACAGGACAAGCACACAATGGAACTTGTATTATTTACATGCATAGAATATTTGTTCATTGATTCATCAGCAATGGCCTCTATGATTGAACAGTCAAAAACCGCACACACAGGTCTGTTTGACAGTTTGTCAAATCATTTTGTGGTGTGTCACACAAACTGGATCTGGAGTGCTGTAGCCAAGCATGGAGGTAGAAATAGATCCATGAGCCAAGTAAGGGGCTTTTCACACAATCCAAAATCTCGGGGTTGGAACTGGATCGAACCCTGAGATTTGTTTCAACCCTTTTCACAATTGAACATTTTCAACCCCGAGCCAACCTCGGGTAGGACGGCCTAGCCGGATCGAAATCAACCCTGGTAGGGAGCAGGGTTGAAAATCTCAACCCGGTTTTAAAATGCATTTTGGGCCGTGTGACGTGTGATCCGTGTTGTATGAGCCGGTTCACCATAAACGTAGTGTGAATGTTGCATCTCTTCGATCCGGTTCAAAAACTTGCCGGGCTGAACCGGGGTGGATCCGGGTTGGTTTGAACACGGATCGAAAAGGAGATAGTGTGAAAAGGCCAATAGAAAGATAGCAGTCTGATGTGTCAAACTCCAGATCTTGTGGTCAATCTACAGATTGTGGGTTCGAATCCAGCCATGGGCTAGTGGTGCTTGCATTCTTGAGCAAGACGCTTTGTCACATATTGCTCCTCTTCACCCAGGTGTAAATGGGTACCTGTGAGGGTAGAGATGGCTTTGTGTGCTTGATTAGCCCTTGTGTGCTTTGCAGGCAGCTGCGGGCTGTATACTCCCCAGGGAGCTGAGATTGTTTCAGGAATGTAAATGGGCCCGACGACAACCAGGGATAATAATAGTGTAAAGCGTTGCGAAAGCCTTCTTGTGTGTAAGAACGCTATATAAATGCCAAAATTATTAAAATTCTTATAAATTATAATTTGATATCTTCACAGTTAGTCAATTTGGAATACGGGCGATTCACAATGGTGTGCCACCATGATTTCGCAACGCGCTGGCCAATCACAATGCGCGGAATCAAAGCGTAATTTGTCGACAAATTGGCCAACGCAGAGATGCCAAGTTAAAATTGTTTTCATGAGTGAGATTTTCATGACGCGGCGTCTCAGCGCGCGCACATGCGCGAAAGTGAGGGAGCAGAGCAACCAAGTAGGGGGAGGGGGTGTCCCCCCTCCCATGGTAGGGAGCTTTTTCAATTTTTAGCTCTTAATTAAGTTAATGGTGCGATCTGGTGCATACTTAAGTGACCTTTTTCTCTCTTTTTTTTATTTATTTTGGAAACAAAAGGGAAACAATGCAATAATGCTACTTTTTATTTTATTTTCCTTGTCGGGTCCCGATGCGTGAGAAATATGGGTGTCATGCGTGAGACCGTGAGACGGACCCTAAATGCGTGAGTCTCACGCACAATGCGTGAGACTTGGTAGCTCTGCCAACGCATTGCAAACTCATGGTGGCGCACTATTATGAAACACCCGTATTGACTAAGTAAACAGACATTACGCCTAGTGCAGTGACATGTTACACAGCTCTGTGAGAACCAATATGCTCCTAATGCCTAAGTGCTGTTCAAGTCTCACTGGACAAAAATATACCCAGCCACGATGGAACACTAACAATGACAAATGCATGACGCACACATAAAAATAATGTGTAGAATGGTTGCACTTAAATATCATTTGATCAATGACCATAAATAACCTTTTAATAGTGTTCCAGGCTGTATACATGCAATGATGCATGATTCCTCTGAGGCTGTGTTGCATGTACATGGTCTACAATTTGGTCCTGTACATGTACATGTAGGCCTACATAGGGCGTTTACGAAACGGAGGCTTAGGCTCAGGCTCAGGCTCAGGCTAAGGCTCCAGCTCTGACATCCATAATTCTGAAAACATAGGTTGATGTAGTTGAACCAGAAGCTGTTTCTTTTTCAAACCAGAGAATCTACTTCCGAACCGCAGCCAAAAGCCTCTATTTTGAATGGATTCACAAAATGGAGCTGGAGCCGGAGCCTGAGCCTCTGTTTCGTAAACGCCCTACATGTATGATGTGGTAATGCCATGTAATACTGTACAGTCATGTGAATGTACGGTAATTGCAATTTCATGTACATGTACCAGTACATATATGTACCTTGTTACACGCACATTCCACTGCTTGCCAACAGCCTTGAAATCATTCTCCATTCATCTGTGTATGGGCTGTGATTTGTGCATTGAAGCATGTCAGGAGATGAATACATGAAGATATTACATGGTGGTAGAGGTCCCCCCCCCACCCCTCAGAATTAAAGATCAACTCCAACGATTTCAATTCTTTTAAAATCAATATCATTGTGTTCAGTATGTATTAAAATACACAGATATTAAAGAAATATGTTTTGTTTACGTGTGAATTTTGTGTTATTTGGTGAGGAATTCTGGATGGTTTCTGTCAAGTTTCTGAAAACTTTCCACAAATTCACCGCTGGCGGCGGTGTTGAGAAACGAAAGTATCTTGACGTCAAACCCGAGAAAACATGAAAACTGGTTCCCGTGCCACAGCCTCAGCATATACATGCCCACAAAAATGCATTTTTTTGACACAAACCATGAGCATAATAAGAGGGTACAAAGACTTTTCCTGGTTTATTAGACATAGCTCTTCAAATTAGGACCTCAGTATAGAACAATTTGTCAATCGTTGGAGTTGATCTTTAAAGTACATGTACTATCACACTTTGGTCGCATACGGAAACAGAAATTGCCACAGATCTACCAGAAATTGTTCCTGGCTCTAGATGGATTTACCTTTAACTTTAATACAGGGTATGAAAATGGTGGTGGTAGAAACAAAGGAATACATACATGTACCGTTAACATTTTTCTGTCTGAAATCCTGTATTTATCCAGAACAGAGTAAAACCAAATTGTGACCGAAAACAATTTTGATATTTGAAAGATCAAACATGATCGGGAAAAGTGTCTTGGGAATTATTCTTCCTGGGCAGAAGTTGGCCGGTAGAAATGCCCGCGCGGGTCGGGAAAAGTATCTGAGAGGAAGACTTCCTGAGACGTCCGCACCGGACTTAAAATTGCTAAAGTACCCAGCGTCTCGCTAACTTTGCCCCCAAAAAAGTCCAGTGCAGACAGGGCATTAAGGAAGTTTAATTTTCATGCTTAGTAAAACGCGACATGAGAGCCAATTACAAGTTCACGAATAAATTACGGTATACAATTATTAGCGAACGACAGGGAAACTGACACATATCAGGCCTTGCCTTGCACTAAATGTTTTTTTCCTGGCTAGTCCACATGGGCTACCGAGTCTGAACTTCAGATTTTACTAGCCTGTTTAATTTTTTTACTAGCACTAGCCCGTACAATAATCGATAATGTACTTTTGGCTGTACAGGGTATTTTTAATGTAGTAGGCCTATAGCCTGTGATTAAGTTTAAAGGGACAGTACAGGATTGGTAACAAACCCAAACAGAAATATTCACAAATTTACATATCTTTCAGGGTATGAAGATGGTGCTGGTAGAAACATACTGTACCGGTAAAATATTTCCGCCTGATTTATCCACAAATTATTAAAACAAAGACCGAAAACCATTCTTTATCATGTTTTAGGGCCTATAAGAACAATTGGGTTTTTGCTATTTTCTTGTGACTCAGATGTCCGATTGAGCTCAAATTATCACGTGTGTGTTATTTCATGTACATGCTGGATGATCCTGGATCAGACAAATTGTGAGTGCTGTTCTGTGACATTTATATGTGTACCAATCATGTACAGTGTACTATACTATACCTTTAATACTTTTAATATATTAATTAGACAGTAATCATGGTACATGTAAATATTAAGACCAAAAAAAGGAATTTATGAGGTAACTTGTTAGGAGCTACATGTAATGTCTAAAAGTCACTCGAACCATTGCAGAAAATCAAGTTTTTATTATTTACTCTACTCCAAAAAAACTCTTCATTCAAATTTAATACCTGAAAACTTGCTGATCCAAACTTACACAGGTATCATGCAGGTTTTCATTTTTACAAGTTCAATGGAAAGTTAAACACGTACTGTACATATGTACACGTACAGGTAAAAATACATTATACATGTATGTAGTGTACACCCTATGCTACTACAGGCACGTTCTCACACACCAAAAAAGCGTGACTATTTGGGTCGCGATTTGGAGCGCAACCCAAATAGTCGCGCTTATTTGTTTGGGGACACAAATAATCGCGACTATTAGTGCGATTTGGAGCGCACTCCAAATCGCACTAATAGTGCGTCTTTTTGCAAATAGTCGCGATTATTTGCTATGTGAACAGTACACCAAAAAATACCGTTTTTTTATATCCCATCATGCAAGGCGGGCCCGCGAGTTTAGCTTAGGATGCATGCCAACTTCGCGCTTCACTGCACACGGGCAGTTTGATAGAAATACCGGTACGATTTGGGACACGCTTTTTTGGCTGTGGGAACACAACAAAAAGCGTGACTATTTGGGTCGCGATTCGGAGTGCGACCCAAATAGTCGCGCTTTCTGGTGTGTGAGAACGTGCCTTAGTACCTGTGAATACGCTGTAATTATTATGCCAGTAATCCTGCAATTTATCCCAAGTTCAAACAGGAAGTGCTGTACAAGCGGAAATGTCTTGCTATTGAAATACATACATGTGTACATGTACAATGTGGTGTACACGCACGGAAGTACCCTACAGTATGTAGACCAACAGTGTACAGTATGTATGAACAGTATGTGTGTACCAGTATGTATACCATACACATACATTGTTTACAGGTGCAGATACAGTACATGTGTACCATTTACCGTAATTGCTGAATTATTTGCTAACATTCATGCATACTGTAAATGACAAATCATCATGTATTTGGCATGTTGTGCCCAATGCTAAATTTATAAACAAGCTGTGATGGCTATTTTTCAACATTTGTGTAAATCCAATCAAATTCCTGTACATGTACATAAAATGTGGATGTACATGTACACCCTACATAATTTGTTCACACGTACACTGCACACACGTACATGTACATATGTGCCTCAGTACAGGTACATACAGTACATGTAATAATGTAGATATAGGACACGATACATGTACATGTATAATACAGCACCAAGTTCTTAGGAGGACTAGGAGGAAGTAAATGCATTTTTTTTATGTGCGTGTATGTATGTACAGTATGTCATGTGCACGTGACTGCACATGTGTGTGTACATGTACATTGAATATACACGTACACTGTACTCTGTACTGTACTTTGGAAAAAACATGTACATTATGAATGTACATTAGTCCATCTCAGATCTCCACATTTCTTCATGTAAATGCAGTCATTCGCGTACAGGAAGTACGATTCAGTTCATATGGTTTGCTTCAAGCACCAGGCCCAATACATGTCATGAATGTAAACGTGCATGTATACGTGTACATATGTACATGTACAGTTGTACATACATGTACATGTCAAAGAGCTGCTAACTTGTACAGTATACATGTTGTAAGCAAGGCAAAACATTTCGGCATGGAGGTATTTCGGTAAGCTGCGCATCAGAAAGTCAACAAAGTTTGGCAAAAAGCAGCTCACGGGCCCAAAAAAATGTTCAAAAGTACTAGATATATAAAAACTGTACACGTACATGGACATGTATGAATAACAAATTTAGACTGATACTGACAGCCCATGTTTTTCACTAATCAAGGCTTTTTCGCATATGGTGCTTTAAAACGTTTGTATGCAAATGACACTGACCCCTTGGTTACTGCTTCGAAGAATTGAAGCAGTTGCCTCAAGCGGAGCCTCTTCAAAATGAGTCCCCCCCCCCCTCCACGTCTAATTTCATTTAATAAAACGAAAATTTATCAAATTCAAACGTTCAGCTATGCTGTACATTTAGTGGTGCAATGCCCGCCTAATGATAAACTTCATTGCCTACGTACTGGACCTGAATAGTGTACATTACGTATGGCATTTTACTGCAGGACGTGTACACTACACAATGTGAATTATGGCACGGTTGTATGAACTAACACACACAGTACATAAAAATGACACTTAAGGGCAGATATCCCGGCCATTTTCACCCAATTAATTTCCTCCGAAGTGATTACGGCTCTCCGCGACGCCTCGCAATTTACGGGAATAATCTTGTGAATCATAAAACCGCCGCTCGGCTCGAATCGCCGCTGATGAACAACCAACCCTGACACGTCGCAATTGCCTGTGTGGGCACTTGATTTAATTAATTGGCAAAGGAGAAAGAAAAGATTTTCATAGAAATTGCCAGCGAGCCAGTTGGGCTTAGTCAAATCGGCGGGTTCGTGCCTCAGGCAGGCCATGTGTGCGGACTGCGGAGCCCGGGTTCTGACGTATCTTCCTTGATTCGTTCAATGTGTCATAGATACAGTACGTGTACTGAAGGCAAAATCATTTTAAAGCTTTAAACTCAATTCTAACAACACCGAACAACACACATATATGATCTACATGTATTCATGTACACACTGCATGCCGGGCAGTTAGCAAATTACCAAATTGTACAGCATGGATTTTAAAAGATGTCTTCAAATTCTTAATTTCTTGAACAAATTATGTAAATAAAAATGTTTTAATAGTGTACAACCCCAACCTTTCGGGACAGAAATTTTACATCCCACTACTACATGTACAAAAGTAAGTGTGAAAAGTTTCAATCAGAAAGATATGATACACATGTAACTCACGGTATGACATTGTAATAAATTATACCAAAAAACGAAAATCAAAAATCAGTAGCAGATCATTAATAAAAGAAAAACAACAGCACTTCATTGTTGAACTAAATTGAGGGTGAAATAGATTAATAGATAAAAAATTGTGTCATTTTCAAGGTTTTAAGATGCATAGGCCTACAGACTGTACGTAATTTCTGTGTACCTTGTAAGTATACAATTGCACAAGTACATGTGCAAATTTCTCTGATGGACTTTTCTACATTAAAATTTTTTGGAATCTGCTTTAACTGCAATTCAAAAGCCACTTTGCAATGGATCTGAAAACAATTACATTTTGCCTGTACAATCACTATTTTATGTTAACACCGAAATTCATCTTACATGTAGAATCCTTTTTTTTATCTACAAAATACACATATTGCGACTTAACAGGCTTAAATTTCAAAGGTTACAATTACACACTATGTATGATCTGACATTTACTTGTGTGTAATTGAATTTGATTGTCGGTGATATGATCTGATCAGTGTTCCTACATCAATGTCCATGTATCGGAGAAGTACTTGATATTTATTTAATATTTACACATGTCCAATAATCTACATGCCTTCCAGATAAGCTTGACCCATATTGCACAATAAACACCACGCATCACGTTTGCCCGGGACAGCGCTTTGCCGGGATTACTAGTGGAGTGGACAATGTGATCAGAGCAGGGGTCAATTTCATTAAACTCGTTGTAACTTACAGCCAGTCATAGGACTTATGATGCATTGCAGCCCTAGGTAGTATCCTGTATGATGGGTTATCCTTCGTAACTCGAGTTACGAACTTACGATCGATCGTAGGGCTTCTTGAAATCGACCCCTGGCCATATGATACCAACTCACAAACCATTTAAATGAAAATGTTCATCCTTGTCCCCCTCAGCCATCATGCATCTTCATTTATTCAAATGTTTACTGTCCACCTTTGACCTTGCCTACAACCAGACCCCTACATGTATGTCCCCTTTCCTTGACCACACTTGCCTACCCCTATCTTCCCTGGTCACTCTGAATCCCACTTTCGTTCTGATCTTCTCATCCATTTATACATATATGTGCTTTCATTGCATGTTCTTGTCCTCTTGTCAATTAGTCTAAGTTCAATAAAGATAATCCTGCTAGGATGAAAATGTCAGGCCCTCCTACATGTAAAGTCTCAGAGCATTTAAAAGAAAATTAACATTAAAGAGACAATACTTCTATTATTTTACATACAGCATCTCCCATGCAACTATCCTACAATGTACATTGTACATTAGCTTTATACAGTGTACATGTACATGTTGTTTGAAGTATGAAATACTACATGTATTTAATGTACAAGGCTACAAGTATTCAAGACTACAAGTAACAGTTTCATTAAGTCTGAATTCAAGAAAAGTGTCATATACACTGTACATGTAGGCCCTATCTTTTAACTTAGGCCTACGGGTGTCAAAAGTGTCATACAATATACTGTAGGCCCTACATGTACAATGTATCTTTTAACTTCTGTCCTACAGGTTTTCAGCAATAGTCCTGCACAGCCTGCAGATCCATGACATTGGACTGAAGTACACATGTACACATGTAGTTTTGTTTAACCTTCGATATTAGAGAACCTGCTACAGTAGGAGCGAAACGCGTCAGGCACTCCAGTATCCAACATGAAACTCCAAGCATTTCATAAATTTCAGGTAATTATTTTGGCTGATGAGCAGTTTGCAGCAGTTTATAGTTTTGTTTTCAACTTCATTTCTCTATTTGACTGCATACGTACTGTACATAAATTGTACATCATGTCTAGGCATGAGAATTTGTTTGGCACATCTGTCATGTCAATCTAAACTTGAAATGGTATCCAATACTTGAAGAATGATTACTTTTTGTAAAAATACAGGAAGTACATGCACATGTACTCTCCGAGGTGAGTCCTGTTTTTCAACTGAAACATGTTGGCTTGTACAGTAGGCTACCTAGTACCTAAGGGCTGCTGTCCAAACAGCCAATCATAGAAAGTAGTCACAATCGAGCTCCAGCTTACAAATCCTCTGACGACTGACTGATGATTAAAGGGTTCATGCAGTGCTTTTTTCAGTCAGGTTATTTTTATTGCCTTCAGACAGAGAATATACTGACAGATTTTAATGAATGGCAAGTCTTATTTTGGTTTCAAACCACCATTTGGTTTTCGTTTTAATGGCTTTGCAAAATGGGAGATTTTCATGCATAGGCCTATTCATGTGGGGAACCAACAGTAAAAATATAATGAAAAAACATTATAAAAAAAATGAAGAAGCAAACTTGACTCACAGAAAATGATTTGGCAAAAACATTACATCGCCTGTTGAATGAAAGGAACATGGCACACAAAACCTATTGAGGAGGAAAAGGTCTGTCAGAAAACCTATAAAACAATCCTAACTTTTTGTGCACAAATCTATTGGGTTAATACTGCTCTCAAATACCCAGATGACATCACAGTTTTGCTCAGGAATATGGAAATTCTAATTACCATACAAACCAAAAAACCTGTTAACCCTAAAACAGTGTGAGGAAGTGGGTAAAATCACAGGCCCCATATAACAATTGCTTTTTGGCACATGTTTAAGCCATAAATTACTTATTGCAGAGACCCAAAAGGTAGTATCATACTTTGGTAAGAAACCAAAACAGAAATGTTCACAGATTTAAGTATATCTTACAGGGTATGAAGATGGTGCTGGTAGAAACATACTGTTAAAATATTTCCGCCTGAAATGGTGTAGGCCCCCCTATTTATCCAGAAATTAGTAAAACAACGACCGAAAATCTTTTTGATCTTTTAAAAGATCAAAAATAGAAGAGAAAAGACTTAAGAAATACTGTGGCCGTTTTTTACTGTTTTCTCGAAGTGGGCAATGTATGGGGCTGAAATTTTCACAGATGACTGTTATTGTGTCTGTCTTGATATTTTTGCCCATGAATCTGTATTTCTTTGATAAAAACCAAAGTATGATACTACCTTTAAAGGGCATAGAATACACGACTGTAGGCGTATCGCGGATTGTACATGTAGATTGCTTCTTTAAAATAAAAAAAAAAAGCTCTCCAGTGTGAGAGAGCCGGCTTAATTTGCAAGTGCACCGCGGGAGGCAGCTTGAGCTAGAGAAAGCTGCAGGGGCGGCCGGTCGATGATGATAATAAAGATGATGCTCAGCCGATGGGCGTCTAGGGGTTTGTACGCTGATGAGACCTTGTGTCCCGGGCACAGCAGGAGCTGGCTTGTCATCTCATCTCGATCAGCGAGCAAACATCACAGGAAATGTATACCAGGTCTTAAACAAACAACATGTAGGGCCTACACGAATGTGTGTACACTAAGTGTAATGTACAATTGGGTACGAAACAAATGGAAATTACCTGCGACAACATTGAGGCATTGTTGTCGTGTAGGCCATACAAAGTGTAGTGTCATTGAAAAATTAGTTGACAGTTCCTCTAACATACTGTATACAGGTGTGTACAATAGGTTTACAGGACAAAATTTCAATACTGATTAATTAATTTAATAGGACATGTTCATCAAGAAACATGTTATGTACTGACATGTACATGTACCTGGGGGTGGGGGGTAATTGTATGTGAGGGCATTTGAATATTAGAGCAAACTGTGGACCTTAGTACACAATTACAGATCACAAACAATTACAGAGTTCAGAAATTGTTGCTTAGTTTTCATATATGAACAAACTGTCCAACCAATCTTTGATTTGTAAGCTGTTCGGCTGGTGGTGTAATTTTTGCACAAAATGGTAACATACAGGTACACACATTGGCAATGTACATTATTCTGCACAAAGTTGTAGGCCTACTGCATACATGCATACAGTACAAAAAACTTGTACAAGTACAGTGGTACGTGCATATTGCACAAACAATTTCTATAGGTCATCTTTTTTTCTATTTTTCCTTTTTTTTTTAGATCATAACAATGCCTTACCCTATAGGCTGTTTTTATAAACAGAACTGCAGGTTTACAGTAGGAATGCACAGTGAACATGTACAGTACGCGATACATGCATACAGTACATGTAGGAATTGTGCATAGTACATGTACATGTATTTAACAAGTTTGGTCCTACTACACGTATTTTCCTGCATGCTTGAACGCTTACACGTATACGGGAAATATACTGTACAGTACATGTGTAGGCCTACATGATACAGCTTCAACATCAAATTTTGAGGGTCGACATCCGTCAAGCCCAAATACTGACAGACTTTTACCATTCTCTGTAGTGTACAATAAATACATTATGCTGTGCTGTACGCCTATCAAAAGTGTTCATCCCATCCGAGCGAGTGTTTTTTCTTCCCAAACCCCAATCCATCCACAAGTCTTAATTCTAACTGCCTCACTAACACTGATTGCTCTTTTGTCAATCTTAACAAAAATCGAGAACTATGTTGTGTACTGTACAGTGTATATATACATGTTTTACACAATTTAGTAAACTTGTCTAAAGGGAATATCTATATAATACAGTGAGTACTGCAAACGTTTTCAATTCCTACCAGCATGACCAGTACCAACGCAATTTGGAAAATGTGATTTAAAATAAGGAACAATATACATTTGTATTTAAATTATTATCCAATATTAAATAATTTCCAAAAATCTCGAAATTTCAACGATGTATTATCTAGAGATGAATATCGACAAATCTAATTACATGTATGACTGCTTGTCCGAATAAATTAGACTAAATTTGAATAAATTTGAACTAGTGAAAGCAATGGGCTCCCTATCCCTAGCATGCCTAGTGCATCTAGCAGAGTAAAGGTCAGATAAGGTCATGGTTTAATGGGCATACACATCCCTACAGTGTACTGTAGGCCTACATGTACATACAGTATTGAACAATATCTAGAGAGACTCCTATGTGTCTGTATCCTCCCTCTGTGTGCTATCTGACCATTGAGCTGCCAGTTGACAAGAGGCAGCAGCATCCTGCAGAGACCACTATCTCAAGAATGTTTCAATGGAATGTTTTTATGCCACTCAAGCCAGTTAGCTATAAACTTTGTATATAAGGTCATGCTACAATGTCTACGATGCACAAACTGTGCATATTCTGTATATTAAAGTTAGAACTACCAATTTAAAGAGAGGATCTAGGATTTGCAAAGTTTGTGTGCATTTTGGCTGAATTCGGTACTTAAACAGAAGTGAAGGTCTTAAACTTCCTTACAGACGTTGTTTCATGTTCCTTTTTACGCTTTGTTCATCTGGACAGCAGAAATACGGCCAAAATAATCTTGCCCCCCTTTCGAATCCTTCACGGTTACACTACGCTTTTGAAATGTTACTAAATCGTTCGGACGAACGATTTTTTAAAAAGACACTAAATCTTGATTTCCTTGAAAAACCCCAGCATCTGATGAACCAAGATTTCCCATGGTAACTGTTTGTACTGTTCATTAACTGTTGAGCCTATTTTCTGTCTCAAACTCAATAATTTTGTTGGGGAGGCCTTGCAAATCCTGTAGTACGCTGCCTTTAATGTACACGATCAAATACTTCATAGGCCTAGTCTTCACTCAAGGATTCATTCCCCTGAAAACTGAGGTGGCATTAATTCATCATTTCCAAACCATGGCATGTTTGGTGGGATATAGTCCTGTTGAAAAGGTTAGCTAATCAATCACTCAGTACATTACCATGCAATGCACTTTTTACATACGGAGGAATGTTCAAGTGTTTATTGCACTGTTCTATTCTAATTCTGTAATTATGCGCACCGTGTACTCAGCAGTGAGCACGCCTGATTTTGCGCATTCTACAGCTGTGAAATCATTTCACGGGCAAGGTCCGTTCTTCCTGTGTAAAACTATTATAAGGGAACATTTCCATTAAAATTTAATCATCTGTGGAGTCATTTCAAGCGGGTTTCAAGGCCAACACCAGGGACCAATGGAAGCCGTAAATAGCAAGCTGTGGCCTCCATGAAATCCAAGGCTTACCTTTCCAACCAGGGACCAATTTCATAGAGCTGCTTAAGCACCAAAATAGGCACATGGAACATGTTCCCGGCAAGCGTCCACACTATGGGTTTGCCGGGGGGGGGGGGGGGGGGGGGGAAAGCCCTGATAATCGGGACCTAGTCGGGACGCAGTGTACATGTACATGTAAGACTGGCGGGCCAATTTCATGCACCAAAATAGGCTTAAGCACCAAAAACTTTGGTAAATATGATCAATATGCCAGCCAAAACTGCTTGTGAATGTTATGCTTAGCAAACGATGGCCAAAGTCAAAAGCATCACATGACAATTTGGTTGGTAATTCTATATGATCAAGGAAGACTTTTCATGCATTGATAGGCCTATCAGCAACACTTTTGACAATTCAATTCAAACTAGTGCTGGGCAAAATCGGGTAATTTCATATCCGGTTACTGATTGCAAAAAAAATCAGGTTAACAGTTAACCTATGCAATCACGTGCGACGAGCGTGACATGTGCAATTTATGGTACAAACGTCTTCTACAAAACAAAACAAAAGTGATCTTCCCTTTCGGAATGCTTTTTAAGATGTTCTTTTTTAGATCAAGCATTTAGATCCAGTACATGCAATGTTTCTTTTAGATCCAGTTTGTGAAAAGTTTTGTTCAAACATTCTTTTAATACTCATTCCATTTGGGACAATTTAAGGCAAACGTTTGGAGCCCCAGGTGCGTTATTTTTCTTTTTAAAAGCAGCTCTATGAAATTGGTCCCTGATCAGTTTTAAATCAATGAATGATTTGTGTCCGCATACTGTACGAAGCTTGGCAGGGAACTCATTAGGTCTATTACATCATACATGTAGAATAAATTTACAAATTTATGGTTGATTTCTGGCTGTTTCCCACAAGACACAGTAAACAAACATGTATTCATTCTGGGCACGGCGACTTGAACAAATTAAGTCAGGTTTTCTCTGTTTTTTTCATGACTCAGATGTGAAATTAAGCTCAAATTTTAACAGGTTTATTATTTTAAATGCATACTTTGGATCAGACAAAGTGCGAGTGCTGTTCCGTGACCTTTACCAATCATGTATTGTACCTTTAAATTAAAGCGAACCAATATCAAAGTTTGATGATTAACTGCGAAGACAGACAGTTTTAATAGAAACCAAAAGAAACTGAAGTAGAGTTTTAGACATACAGTAAACCTTGTATAAACACTACAGTAACAGTGTGTAAAAAGCATTCATGTAGTTTTAGTAAGAAGGAAATATAACATCAAATTCCTGGTAGGCCTATAGATTCCTTCATTGTCAGTGATAAGCCCATTCGCATGGTTGATCGGACAGTCTGACACGATGGTCAAAATGCACAACAGGAAGGAAAATTTTGCAATTTGCAATGACAATAAACATGCTGCATTCTTTCGAGCATATTTTATGAAAATAAACTTGGCAGGATTAACAAAGTGCCTTAAGAGTTCAAGTATGTAATGTTGTTGTTGTTGACTTGGGCTGATATTACCTACGGTTTTAGTGTTTGTCTTTTTACTTGCATCTTGAATTTGGTAATTTGGTAATTTGGCAGAAAGAGTTTCACTGACAGACATCACTTTGACACCCTGTGCACAAATACTGTCGCTGCATTCGAAGTGTATCATTCTATGCCAACAGCATCCCGTACGTAAAACTCATTTTTCAGATGTGCCATCCCAGTAATTACATTGTATGTCTGACAATGGAATTCTTATGTGGATCGGTTTGCGGAAACACCATGTAATAATCGTTTGTACTTTCGCACTTCTATATTGTGGAATGGAATTCTTCCCAATTTGACTTGCTTAGTCTCAACTTGCAGAAAAAAATTACTTGTTACTTGACAAGGTGAAAAATGACAAGTTGTGACTTGACCAAACTTGACTCAAGTGGCAACTCTCAAGTGTAAAAACAATCATCATCAAATAATCGCAAGGGAAAAAATATTGGTCCACAAGTTAAAAAGGAATAAACATAAAAGCGGAAGGCAACAAGTATATGAATTGTGAAGTTGATTGCTTGGGAAAAACACGATTCATTTCTTAAAGCAACAGGCCAACAGTGAAAAGACAAACCGACATAAAAACTAGATCTACATAATTATGAAGATTCAAAGAAAAACTTAAAGGGAGAAACGTTAATTCCTTTTTGCGACTTCCGAAAATTGACTTGTGACTTGACTCAAAAAGAAAAAAATGACTTGTGATTTGTTTTGACTTTTTTTCTCAACACTTGAACCAAAAAGACTTGGTTACAAGTTTAATTTACTAAGTGTTGGTTTTTTAAATAAGAAAGTTTTGATATATCAATTAACAGTACTTTTGTAGTCCTACACAAAATAAAATCAATTGGCATCGAGGCTTCAAATCGAGTTTCTGATAGGGGGACCTATCAATTAATTAAGATTAGCCTAACTAATTAATAAGAACATGTGAAAAAGGAAGAAGCCTAAATATTTACATATTAAAAGTGACAATTTCTGAGCACAATTATGCATTTTCATTCAATAAAAAAATATCTATTAATGTTTAGTGTAAAAATTAAATAAAAGTAGGCCTACCTTTGACATTTGTGGCCGCAAACAAATATCCCGTGTAAGATCCACAGCACCCGGGCTAAGGTGGTTCAAAAGCTGGCACAGTACAACACCATCTCGTAAAGTTTGGGCTAGGTCGAAAACCTGGGCATTTCCATACGTCGTTTTGTGGGTAGGGGGCAAAGCCCCACACTGAATCAGCCAGCCGGCACATATCCTCCACGCCTCCATTTTTATTTTAAGTTCCGCAAAAGAAAATAATTTCCACAGATATTTTTCATCGGATCGGCACCACTTGCTGTTTTTTTGGTGTACCGTTTCCTGTATTCGCTGGTTCTCAGTTGCTGCATTAGAGAGCCGCATGCGTTCGCTCGATTTGGCAAGCAGAATACCAAGCAAAACCCTATTTTCTCGTTGCACGCAACGTCACGGCTGTACCACGCCCTCTGTTGATGATAAACAGGAGCTTTTTTATGGTTGAGGATTTTATTACTTAATTTTCTCTAACAACATCAAAGGATTCGCACAGTTTTCTACTTTATACAGCTGAACCTAGGACGTAATAGAAAAATAAGACTTTCATGTGCAAATTTTCAGATTTTGGAAAGGGGGTGGGGGAGGGGGGCGGGGGCGGGGATAGCACATGGCACGGTGGAGGTGGAGCCGAGATAGTGAAATGAAATTAGAGGGCGCCATATAACGAAATATGGCCTCAAATTTTACGGACGTCTCGCCCGTACAGGCCGAGGGACTTGTACAAGTTTAGCTTTCGTAAAGTCAAGTATCTTGACGTATCTGTATTTGTTTGAATACAACAAATTTACCAGGGACCAGACGAATTCTGTCTGCGACTTCGACAGTACATATCATGATAATGCATGCAGTGAAAGATCACGATTTAATCACAAAATATTACAAATTTGTTGTCGTGGTTGTCAACGCATTGTATTTGATCCCAGAAGGTGTCATTCTGTGTTAAGCTCTTCCAAAATTGCAGAAACTTGCCTGTTCATGTTTGCTGACAGGTCTGACAATCGGTGAGTTGTCGCATCAATAAGGGCTAAGGCTTTTGATTTTCTATTTCAAGTTTTTGCATGCACGGCTGCAGTCTTTGATAAATAGGCTAATTATTAAATATTAGGGGGGCCTAGTTGCAGTAGGCCCTAAATTGAATAAAGTACTTGGGCCTATAGTAGTACTTAGTAGGCCTAGTAAGTACTAGTACTAGTTTGCCAATGGGACTTATTATTATTTATCCAGAAAAGAGTAAAAACCAGTGACCAAAATCATTTTTGATCTTTTAAAGAAAAAGACTTTTAAAGAAAGACTCAAGAAATAGTCAAATACTGTGGCTGTTTTTCACTGTTTTCTCAAAAAGTGGGCACCGTATGGTTCTGAAATTTTCACAGATGACTGTTACTGTATCCTCCTTGATATTTTTGCCTATGATGAATCTGTATTTCTTTGACAAAAACCAACTTAGATATTATTACCTTTAAGTTTGCCCTTTGACCTTCTTTCAAATCTTGTTTTTTTTTGTTTAACAGTGTAGATGAACAGATGCAAGACCGACCCAGAGTCAAGACACAACATCCATCAGCGATATCAAGACACAGCAGTCGTAATCTTCAAGGAACAACAAAAGGCGCTATGCCACGCCTTATCCCAGTCCCCGCAGAAAACCAAGACGGCTTGGGACGTTGTTGATCTGGCTGACGGGGCGTCCACGTCGACATATAGCTACAGTCGCTATGGAAACGAGGCCGTCATCGTCCAACAGGACGGGAATATGGTTTCTAAGAAGGACACAGCTAATGTCCAGTCTGCTATTTGCGTCGTCATGTGATTGTTCAAGTGTCTGGTTAGTTCCTCGAGGAAAATGAAAATGTCAAATGAAGCTGTTTCCCGATTCCAGATTTGTATGTTTTGGGCTGACATCGTGCTGTCCTGCAGTTTATAATGTGAAATAACAAGCATACTTGTATTCCTTATTTGCAAATACAGTAATCATATTGATTTACACCATTCGACTGTTTAAGTATGAACATGTAATTGGTTTGTACATAGACATTGTTGCTCACATTGATAGTGTCTGACAATTGACATACATGTGTACGTGTATAAGGTATATTGTGTGTGATGCTCATTGTTGTATGCATGTAGTTGCTCTACATGTGGTTATTTGAATGTGATTGTTGGCCAAAGTTCCACTTCCAAAACACCACTTAAATGTGCTTGTTGCACTTTGCACTATCAACATCGGTACTTATTTCAAAACCGTATGTACACGGACTGTACATTTTAGAACTTGGTTTTACAATTTTTTACAAATGTATTCACATTTGGAAGTGTAATAATTTATTTCTTCATTTATTTGTGTTTATACACAGTACTTGCATTAACATGGTTAAATGTGCACAATTGCAAGTGTGTTTTTGATATATGTGCAATACAGTTTTTTAATGACGTTTTGTAAACATTCCATGCTTGTGGAAGTTGTGGTTACACGCCCATCCATCGTTATGTGGGTTTTTTGTAGAGGTTTATACTAAAATTTATGATCAAAATTATCTAGCAATGGCAGTTACATATACAGTGGTCCCATTGCATTTAAGACCAGATTTGATTCCTGCTTGCGTTGGGTTATTGAAAGCCGAATGGCCGCATTGCAAAGCTGAACTTTTGCCAAAGTTAGAGGGCCACGGGTGTACAGGTTTGCCATGTTCACTAGGCCTAGTCGAGCGCCTGAATAAGTCTCGTGATAAAGAAAGCCTCATCGGGCATATCCGTTTTGTCCCGGTTACGAATCGGCCAAAGGCCGTTTTCCTCGAAGCGATATGCATAGATAAGGCAAAGCGAGGAAAAAGCCTGGGTGAAATTCTTTTGGGCCGAACGGAAGACTATTTGGGAAATTTAGAATATCGGGAGGTTCACTTGTTTTCCAACGCCGAATGCAAACCGTTCTTTCTCAAGCACAAGTATAAGATGCATAAATTCCTTGTGCACACTGTCGGAGCAAATGTGATGCGTTCATTAAGTGATGTTGCCAGTTGGCACGGCAACGCCTTGTCTCCAGAATGGGACAGGGAGTGCGATGGTGCCATAGCAACAAAGGAGGAAGTAGCCAATGGGATTTTGGGAAATTTTTTCGTGAAACATCTATTTGAGGTCGTTGAGTAAGGTAGAAGTTTGCCCTGGGCCACCGGCCCCCAAATTCCACAAGGAATCTTGATGTTAATCTTCAGGAAAAAAAATCCAGCGATTGGTCATTATTTTATATTTTCAGATGAAACTTCATACTTTAGTTTTTGCCTAAGAAATGCAGATTCATGGGCAAAAATATCAAGACAGATACAGTAACAGTCATCTGTGAAATGTCCAGTCCCATGCGGTGCCCACCTTTTGCAAAAACAGTGAAAAACGTTCACTGTATTTTCAAATCTATTCACAGGAGTTTTCATCTCTCTGAGTTGATATCAAAACTGTTTTTGGTCGTTGGTTTTACTCTTTTATAGATAAATACAGCATTTCAGGCAGAATAAATTTATCAACATGTTTCTATCATCACCATCTTTATACCCTGTAAGTTATAGGTAAATCTGTCAAGATAACTGCTTTTGTATGCTACCAGGTTGAGTACCAAAATTACCCTTAAAACCTTTGATATTGGCAACATTTCATTTTGGCATTGACCATTGGGCATGGGCATAGGCACCAACACAATGTCTAGGGCTACCATGACTATGAAAATATTTGCATGTTGTAGAGTTCACATTTCACACGAACAGTACACAAAACAAGTAAGAGTATATAAGAACAATTTTATACACTAAGTCTTAACTCATTGAGTCACATGTTATGTATATTTGGCTGTAAATTTGATCTTTTTTTTCTTTTGTATGTACTTAAGTTATTTCAGAAAATTTGTGTATATGGAATAGTCACTGTAAAATGAGTTTGCACAGGAAATGAATAGAACAAAATAGGGATTTTGAAGAAGTACAGATTCATGGGCACAAATATCAAGAAAGATACAGTCACAGTCATCTGTGAA
This sequence comes from Astropecten irregularis, assembly GCA_963971285.1. Classification (NCBI taxonomy): domain Eukaryota; kingdom Metazoa; phylum Echinodermata; class Asteroidea; order Paxillosida; family Astropectinidae; genus Astropecten; species Astropecten irregularis. Next base: position 6,424,341 of record OZ020260.1, on the reverse strand, counting down.
AATCTCAGTCCCACACGGTGCCCACTTTTTGAGAAAATCGTGAAAAACGGCCACAGTATTTCTTAAGTCTTTTCTCTTTTATTTTTGATCTTTTAAAAGATCAAAACGATTTTCTGTCGTTGTTTTACTAATTTCTGGATAAATACACCATTTCAGACGGAACAATTTTAACAGTAGGTTTCTAGACTAGCATTATCTTTATACCCTGAAAGTTATACGTAAATCTGTGAACATTTCTGTTTTGGTCTCTTACCAAAGTATGATACTACCTTTAAAAAAGAGATGGGATGTTTGATAAATCAGTGTTGAAATGTATTACTGTACTGCTAGCAGTGCATTCAATACTCTGTTGACTGTTCAGGATGCCTGCGGCTACAGTTTTGTGAAGAAATGCCGCCGATAATATTGCGAAAAATTGAAATAAAACACCAGTGTGCTGATTGCAATTCCTGTTGTGAAGGTGTATTATTTCAAGGTATAATACATGATTGGTAAAGGTCACAGAACAGCACTCACACTTTGTCTTATCCAGCATGAACATGAAATAATAAGCCTGTGAAATGTTAGCTCAATCGGACATCTGAGTCACGAGAAAATAACAAAAAATCGACTAATTTTTTCTTATTAAACATAAAATGGTTTTGATCTCGGCACAAGATCAAAACTGTTTTCGGTCTTTGTTTGACTAATTTCTGGATAAATACAGCATTTCAGGCGGAAATGTTTTAACGGTATGTTTCTACCAGCACCATCTTCATACACTGAAAGTTATGCATACGTAAATTTGTGCACATTTCTGTTTGGGTATGTTACCAATCCTGTACTGTAACTTTAATGTGATTCTTAAACGAAATATATGCTGCATGGACAAATGTCTTGTTGTGATAAGTTGATGTCAAAAGTGTAAAAACACGGCTGTTCTACGCCGTCTGTTCCCTGTAGGATGAAAATTGCTTCTTTTGTCTTTAAGTTTTGCTTCATGTCCGATATCTTGCAACACAGCAACGCCCACCTGTGCGTCGTTGAACGTATGGGGGCGGTATTCGCCTCTAGCAGTTTGGTGCGTCACGCTAAACAAGCTAGAATTAATGCGCCGACTAATTATACAGAATTTGTATACACCCTGAACTATTTATTAATTAGAATTCTTTAGAGACAGTGCTGTTAATTTATTGTGTATTAGTAATTATCACAACCTGTGGGCTCTTTGTTTCAATTTTTGAGGAGACTCGAATCCGATATATTTTGGCTCTGAAGTTGGATCTATTTTTGCCTTTGTACGCGGAGGGATGCTTCCTGAAAACCGACGGTTAGCCGGTTGGAAAAAGTAGGCCCGAATGTTTCGTAACGGTTTTTTTTCTAGGGGTAATTAGCCAATTTTTTCATCAGTAACCCTACCGAAGAATCTGAAACATTAAGATGCAAAATACAGTTTTCAATATGGCGGCACTAAACCGTATGAAACGTCTGACAGTTTCACAACTAATAGGCCTAAGGCTTTCCTTTATGCAATTGCCAATGGCCTGATATAAAGTTTTCGCTGACTGGCCTTTTCGAAATGACGGCCAAGTTGAGCTGCTTCGGCCATCCAAAAGCTTTACAGTTTTTTGTGGCCAAGTTATTCTTTGAAACTGGCGGAAACTTCCCATCCTTGTTCAAAAAAGCGTAGGCTTTCTGACACAGGCATAAAATGCGACGCTATATCCAAAGGCCTATTACAATAATTTCGATATGTACCTGCACAATGAGCCCGGAGACCAGAGCCGATGCCGAGATTTTGGATTGACACCCGGACCCAACGTCCGATCAAGTTTAAAGGTAATATCATACTGAAATGCAGATTTATGGGCAACCAAGGAAGATACAGCAACAGTCATCTGTGAAATTCCCAGTCCCATACGGTGCCCAGCACCTTTTGAGAAAACAGTGGAAAAACGCCCACAGTAAACATTTTCACCATTATTTTTGATTGATAAAGCTCTTTTCTGTATAAATACAGCATTTCAGGCAGACAAATTTTAACGGTATTTTTCCACCATCACAATCTTTATACCCTGTAAGTTATATAGGTAAATCTGTGGAGATTTCTGTTTCGGTATGCTACCAAAGTATGATAGTAACTTTTAAAACAAGACAGAGTTTTTCTTCTTGGAGATTTCCCGGAACTGATTGAGTGATTGTCCATAAATTGCCTCATGTAACAATATAGGCCTTGCGCTACAGTAGAAAAAAAGTTCAGTTTTCTAAGTAATTAATATCGTATATCTTCCGTTCATACGCCGATTTTAATACACGCACGAACACAATACAAAGTCATGCGCAATTAGAACTATGATTTTCATATGTTACAGATTATAATGAACAATATGCACTCGTTTCCAATTTTAGGCAACAACATAATTAAAACATAAAACATTCTGAGTTCAAGGTACAGTACAGGATTGTTAAGACACCCAAACAGAAATGTTCACAGATTTACGTATAACTTTCAGGGTATGAAGATGGTGCTGGTAGAAACATATCGTTAAAATATTTTCGGATGCAATGGTTTTCATCAAGAAATTAGTAAAACAAAGACCGAAAACAGTTTTGATCTCGGTGTAAGATCGAAACCATTCTTTATGTTTTATAGGAAAATTCGAGTCGGGTTTTCGCTATTTTCTCGTGACTCAGATGTCAGATTGGGCTCAAATTTTCACAGGTTTATTATTTTATGCACATAATGGATCAAGTCTGAGGGCGATTCTGTGACCTTTACCAATCATGTATTATAGCTTTAACAAACAAAACGAAACAAACATGGTATTGTAATTATGTTCATTGTATGTATTCTGTACATTGTAACTTATTCTATTTTCAAAATCATCAACATACAATAGGGAACATTAATATTGAAGTATGTTCTTTATATTATCTTACTGTTTAAGCCTTAAGCCTTATACGCATTTTTTAAAGAAGACGGCATTCATTTTCCAAGTTTAACATTTTCGTTCTCAATTTGTTTTCATTTTTGCCTTTGGCTTTTTTTCCTGCCCAAATATGACTGAATAATTAAGCATAAGCCTAATTCGTAATGATTTCCAAAAAAAGTGTACTAGTTTTTGTTTCAATATGATCTGCATTTCTGTTCGAGAAAAGAGTAAATTCTCAAAATCTAAATAATGTTTTACGGCTGTTTAAAGTTAATTATTTTTTGTGATTTTTAATGACTATAGGTTATTGTGAACGAAACAGCCGTATACCTTTAATCTGAATTCATACACAAAATAAACACCATGCACCCTCAACCGATAATAAACTGTCATGCATTACAATTAATAAACTCCTCAGAAAAGGTGCTGCAACTCAAGTTTGAGGGATGATATCATTTTTGTTACTGATCTATGAACGGTGAAATTGGTATCACTGGAAAGCTTTATTATTCCTCTTTACAATGATGTGCCATCAGTTGTGATTATGTAATCATGGAATGTGAATTTCGTCTCAATATAGGGCAAAGTCAGAAGTGAAATGTTGCAAAATGCATTTTGAATATACATCATTATGTGGACTCTCACGCATCAGCGCATCAACACCATTCATCAAACTCAGTCCATCCTCAAAACGATTGGGAATTCACTACTGAAAACAACGAAATTTTGCAACATTTGATTGTTGTCATTGCTGCATATTATTTATCATTCTATGATTACATTAGCATAACAAATGACACATCATTGTAATGAGGGATAACCACGTTTTCCAATGATACTATTGGCCTTTACGAAACTAGGCTTAAGGCTAGGCTTGGGACTTATTTCACTGCAGCTGCCATTTGCAGTCCACAAAATGAAACGAAGGGATTGGGCCACATGATGCAGCAGAAGAAAGGCTCCAGCTTCGCCGTACGTATCTCAAGCCCTTCATTTCATTTAGGACACAAAATGGCAGTAGAAAAACAAATGCCAAGCCTAGCCTCAAGCCCCATTTCGTAAAGGCCCTTTTATAATTATGACGATGGAGCAATAAGACATTTATTACCCCTCAAACTTGAGTTGCAGAACTTTTTTTAGGAGTTGATTATGTATACTATAGTGGGTAAATAGCACATAAGCACCTTAAATTCAGAAATAGAGTCACTAAATGTTTGTAATCCCCAAAATAAGTCTCGGACCTCGATCAAAGATGGATTTGTTTTTAAAACTCCCGAGCCCGATCCACTACTCGATCCGTGCACTCGTTATACCGATGTTTTTCTTCGACAACTTTATAAACATGCATGATGGTGGTAGGCTGTAGGTCGTAGACAAAGATCATGTCCCGATAGTGGCAGAAGTTCGACGGCTTCTTGATCAAGACGAACTGGTCGTCTTCCTTGACCGGCGTCCCGACGTAGTCGGCCAGGAGACCCACATAGGCATCTTCCATCGCGATGGGGATGATGGCATTGAAAGCCGGTACCATTTTGACCACGACGTCCATGGAGAACATGTAGAGCGGTCCGCGTGCGATGTCCGGGAAGATGTTGCCGGGGTAGTCTTGGAAGGGCACGAACAAGGGGTCGTGTTTGGATCGGATCGGTCGGTCCTCGCGAAGCTTCTTCCCGACGTATAAGTTGGTGGCCATCTTGAGAGTGACATGGATCCACGGAACGATCAAGGGGATGTTGATATAGACCTTGACGTTGGATTTGAAGACGTAACTTGGACGGCAAGCATGAGGGATGTCGTCCGCGGCCCACTGGAATGCCATCATGACTTTACGCGTGACCTCCTGAGAGAGGTCATCGAAATCACCTTGGAGGATGTCACCATACTTCTTGGATTCTGCCTCGATCTTACTGTCCTTGATTGGAGTGCGACCCATGGAGAATATCGTCCGCCATGTCATTGGTAGGTTCTGGGCCTCGGAGATCTTATCAGGTGTACCCCAGGAGCGACGGATGGCCGTGCGGGCCAGGACCTCCGTCGGCAAGCACACGACTACGAAGAGCACGTACGGCTTGTCCGGGCAGACCTGGGCTGGTTTGTGGAGTATACGCACAGGGAATTCCTTCGGTTTGGGCATTTTCTGCACTGGTTTTTTCTTGAGAGCGTTATTAAGTGGTGGCGGCTTAATCCCAGGACCATGCCCTCGGATCGGATTTCCCTGGATGGGATTCCAGCCTACTGGACGGTTAATCTCTTGAGCCTGTTGTTGATCCTGATTGAAACCCCAGTGTTGTGGCTGGTTGATCCCCAGATTCTGTTGTGAGTCCTGGTTGACGTGTGTTTCTGGCGGCCGGGGTTCTTGTCGTTGATCCTGGTTGAAATCTCTGCCTGGTTGCTGGTTAATCCCCTGTTGTTGATCCTGATTAAAATCTCTGCCTGGTTGCTGGTTAATCCCTTGTTGATCCTGGTTGAAATTTCTGCCTGGTTGCTGGTTAATCCCCTGTTGTTGATCCTGATTAAAATCTCTGCCTGGTTGCTGGTTAATCCCTTGTTGATCCTGGTTGAAATTTCTGCCTGGTTGCTGGTTAATCCCTTGTTGATCCTGGTTGAAATTTCTGCCTGGTTGCTGGTTAATCCCCTGTTGTTGATCCTGGTTGAAATTTCTAGCTGGTTGCTGGTTAATCCCTTGTTGATCCTGGTTGAAATTTCTGCCTGGTTGCTGGTTAATCCCCTGTTGTTGATCCTGGTTGAAATTTCTAGCTGATTGCTGGTTAATCCCTTGTTGATCCTGGTTGAAATTTCTGCCTGGTTGCTGGTTAATCCCCTGTTGTTGATCCTGGTTGAAATTTCTGCCTGGATGCTGGTTAATCCCTGGACCCTGTCTTTGATCTTGGTGGACACGCCCAAAGTCCATATTATCTCCGCCGGCCAAGTTAGGACGCTGCGGCATTGAATCCCCGGACAAAATGTGTTGGAATTTAGGGTTTTTCGCTCGCTCATCTATGCCGGTATCCACGTTTCTGGGAGGGTTCCGAGTAATTAGGTAATAAACGAAGACGATACCGAAAAAGATCAGGACCGCACCCGTGGCGGTCGGCCGGCCGGTCAGTGGGTTGATAAAAGCCGGGATGCGCCCACGGCGTCTTTTGTCTTTCCCGTTGCCCATATCGGTGGGTTGGTCGGTCGCCGACGAAGCGACCAGAACTTTCTCTTTTGTTTCAAGCTGCGCACACTGTGCCTCCGACATCGAAATATCACAGACAGTGGAATAACGTTTGGTAATAAACTCGGCAGTAACCATCGTGGCAGTTTGGAATAAATTAATTGCTTTCCTAGAGTCGAGTCAATACTTCAAAGCAATTAGCATGAAGGAACATTAATTTTATTTTTCACCCAAAACAGCTGTATTCAGTAAATCACTTACCAAAACCAAACAGCGTACATATTTGATTAAATATTGATCGCTCGCAACGACTCGTTTTCATTTTCGTTGAAAAAAAAAATTATGCATAAAATCACAGGCTTTGGTTTTTTGTTTGTTTAAATTTATGGAATTCAAGTTGATCGATTTTATGCAAATGAGGTCGGAAACATCTGTTGTAAAGCTACGAAACACTATCTGATTGGTCCAAAAAACTTCGATCGATAACGTCCCGGATCTTGTACAAGGTTTGGTTATGACGTGTATACTATACATGCACACGGTACGTGTTCAGTACGTGCGTGTGCGTTTACACGTACGATCACTTTTGCTTTGCTTTTATATTTGTTAGTGTTTGTTTGTTTGGCAGCGTACAGGATTTGCAAGGCCTCCAAAAACAAATTTATTGAGTTTGAGACAGAAAATGGACTCAACAGTTCGTAAACAGTGCAAACAGTCACCATGGGAAATCTCGGTTCATCAGATGCTGGGTTTTTCAAGGAAATCAAGATTTAGGCCTAGTGTCTTTTTACAAAATCGTCCCGTCCGAACGATTTAGGCCTAGTAGCATTTCGAAAGCGTGGTGTAACCGTAAAGGATAAGGAGGGGGGCAAGATTATATCGGCCGTATTTCTGCTATCCAGATGAACAAAGCGTAAAAAGGTACTTGAAACAATGTCTGTAAGGAAGTTTAAGACCTTCACTTCTGTTTAAATACCAAATTCAGCCCAAAAGCACACCTTTGCAAATCCTATATACATGCTCCCTTTAAGTATTGGGATAATTGTGTAACATTCACACATTTCAGGGACAAATTACATGAATTAAATGGAACGTGGTTTTAGCTGTAGTGATATAATATGTTATCTCTTTGAAGGTAACTTCATACTTTGGTTTTTGTCCACGAAATGCAGATTCATGAGCAAAAATATCAAGGAAGATACAGTAACAATCATCTGTGAAATGTCCAGTCCCATATGGTGCCCACCTTTTGAGAAAACAGTGAGAAAGGCCCATTGTATTTTTTAGAAAATCGATTCACATGAGTTTTTTGTTATCAAATAAACACTGAGATCAAAACTGTCTTTGGTCTTTAGTTTTACTCTTTTCTGGATAAATAGGCCTACATCATTTCAGGCAGAACAATTTTAAGGGTATGTTTCTACCATCACCATGTTAATACCCTGTAACTTATAGGTAAATATGTGAAGATTTCTGTTTTGGTAGCCTACGTTTAAGTATGGCAGTACCAAAAACATAATTTATCCCCCTAAAGAAGATAGTGTAATCACGATACTTACTAGCCTATATAAAACATTATATCAAAACTATAAACCAGCAAAAATAATTGTACAATTTGATGAAGGTTAATATAACCGTAGCGTTTTAAATTGAAGCAAAGACTGTGATTGAAATTTGAGCCTTTGGAAATTTGAGAAGATAGAGGTTAAAATTGTAGCCTCAAACTTTGGTAATTAATGTATCTAAAAAAACAAGACTCCATTGTTATCTTAAAGCCTAATTGATAAAAATATAACAATAGTAGTATTTGTCTTTCGAAAGAATTTCATAAAAAATGTTCCTATTAATTAGAAATCAATATAAATCGGACAAAAAAAATCAAATTTACAAACATCTTGTGCAGACGTTTTTCACAGTTTTCTTTTAAAGTAGTCAACGTCCGGACTGGGAATTTCACAGATGACTGTTGCTCTATCTTTCTTGATATTTTTGCCCATTAATCTGTATTTATTTGAGAAAAAAAAACAAAGCATGATATTACCTTTAACAAAACTGGTGGAAAACAACAAAGACAATGACAAATCTTGTTTTCTTTTTTTTGTCAACAAAAGTGCAAAAATGTCTTTGGCATTTTTCTTTTTAATTACAACCCTGTAATACAAAACATTAATATGAAGACTTGATCTTTTTTTCTTATTTATAAAACAATTTTCAATTTTTTACAATCATTGCACTCCCCAAAATTATCACTTTCAAAAATTTCAGACAAAAATCATATTTACAAAAATGATGAACCCTTCCCCCCTAAATGTTTAATACAAAATGGGATGAACGTGTGGTATTTAAAATATCGTTGAAAAATTGGGGGAAATACTTGTGACGATAAATGAAGAGCTTTGAAACGATCCAAAACCGTCCATGTAGGCTGGTTGAAAAAATAAAACTACATGTAGGTTAATAATACACATGAACAGTAGCTATACATTCAGTATTCACATTTTTTAACATTGGTCAGGCCTGGCCACTGAAAAACCAGACCAGGAGCCAATTTCATAGAGCTGCTTAGCAGAAAAAAATTGCTAAGCATGACATTTCTATCTAATAATAAAAACAGGAGTAACAACCAAATTTCCATGTGTTTTGTATCGCTTGCGATTGTTCTTTGGCTGTTGTTCGCTGACAATGACTATCTAATTGAAATGGTAGCTTGTTTTATTAGGAAAACCATTTTTGTTCTAAGCATTTATTTGTGCTAAGCATCTCTATGACATTGGCCACCAAGCCTGGGCTTTCGGGCCTAAAATCCTCCCCTTGTCAGCCTTGAATGTCACTACAGGACTGAGACTTGCTTAAAAATCAAAATAAATCCTGGCTTCTGGATACTGTCCATGATCAATATGGACTCAATCTGTCAATCAGGGGCCAATTTCATAAAACCGTTAAGCACAAAAATTTGCTTAGCACAAAAATGTCTAGCCCAATAAAACAAACCACCATAAAAAATTCCATTTGATATTCATGGTCAGCGAACAACAGCCAAAGACCAATCACAAGCGATACACAACACATGGAAATTTGGATGTTAACCCTGTTTTTATTAAGACAGAAATGTCATGCTTCACAAATTTTTGTGCTTAACAGTTTTATGAAATTGGCCCCTGGTTTATGCCAACTATGATCCAGGACACAGCAAGGGGCTTGAAGTTGATAGTTCAGGGCTGGGGATTGTAGATGTCCAAGAGCCCAGGCGGAGCCTAGGCCTGGCCTGGCCTTTCAGTGGCTAGGCCCAACCAGCATTAATCAATTTTCTCTAGGCCTTTACTCTACAGACCGACAAACAAGTGGCCTTCCCAACCCAAGATATACAAATCAAACACTTCAGGGGTCAATTTCATGGAGCTGCTTAAGCACACAAAATTTGCTTAAGCATGAAAAGTCTTCCTTGATCAAACAGGATTACCAATCAAATGTTCATGTGAAGTTTACTGCTTTTGACTTGTATTCCGCCATTGTTTGCTGAGCATAACATTCAAAAGGAGTTTTTGCCCAGTATACTGATTTTATTTAACAAGATTGTTGGTGCTTAATCAAATTTTGGTGCTTAAAGGGAGGGTACAGAATTGGTAAGACAAAATACATTCATAATCACAGATTCAAATAAAACTTACACAGTTTAATGGTGATGATAGGAGAAAACATCCCATGAAATGTTTTTGTCTGAAATGCCATATTCGTTGAGAAATAAATGAAACTATTTTCCGATTGGAATAAATCGCTTCGAAGCGTTTTATTCATTCGTTGAAATGTGTACAGTTCTCCGTACACGGGTTTTCACTATTTTCTCGTGACCCAGATGCCTGATTGACCTCAAACTTCTACAGGTTTGTCAGTTATTGGTATATGATGGATTACATAATGTGCTTTCACTGTCAGCAATGGTTTTGTCGCAAACACCAGTTCTGTACCATCCCTTTAAGCAGCTCTTATTAAATTGGCCCCTGGTCTTACACTGTGCCCAGACGAGAACTTTCCCCAGCAAACCCATAGTGTGGACGCTTGCCGTAACATGTTCCGTTGCCCCCACCAAACATGTTGGGTTCAGGGATAATTTTCCCATAAGAGGATCCATCTCGTAAAACAGTTTTCATCATAAGTAATGCTTGCGGTACAGTGCCACATTCTGTAACCAAACGCACAGCCCGAACCACTCCAGCCATGAATCGTCCCCGGACACTAGCAGGGGGCATTTGAACACATCGTGGACGGTCGGTCGAAAAAAAAGAAGATATTGCCGTCTCCATACTGCCCCTGATAATCACGACCTAGTCTGAACGTATGGTAATACACCGATCCAGTGGGCCATGCCCCTTTGACAAATTGACCAATCACAAACGCGTTATTTAAGGTCTGACAAATTGCCGCCATTTTGTCCGACAAAATGTTTGACATATTGTATTCTTTTCTACACACTTTTCGCTGATTTTACTTTTGTTTCGTAGGTACATGGCAATTCTTTTACAAACCCGAGTTTTATTCTTTACCATAGTCAAGCGGTGTTTATATTTTCATTATAATCCTGACTCTCGATGCCCTGGCTGAGAGGAAATGTAAATTTTTGGTCTTTTCCAAAACCAAAATCCAACAGAGAGAAGTGCTTTTTGTGGTTGTAGGTGTGCAAAGCTTCGCGTGTGGGCGATTGTGACACGTTAACGTTTGAATGCGTGCGCGTTGTTGCTTGGACGTTGCTATGGTGGGCGTGGCCTACTGGATCGGTGTTTTAGAAAGGCTCAACCATTTGTTTTTAGCCCATGGCCGTGGACTTCAGTTCCATCAAAATCATTTTCTTTAATTTCAACACAAACTGAACCAATCGTTCATTTGTGATAAATTGATTGTATTTGATTAATTGATATCTGGTTAATCATATAACGAACCAACTGATAACGAATAAAATATGCGCATAATTAGAAAAATCTTTCAATTTGTTCCACTTCATTGATTTTTGGTCAGCATAAAAGAAACAAAGCAGTCTGGAATTTTACCTAATTTTTTTTTTTACAAAATTACAGTTTCGCAGATTGAAATTCTCAGAATTCGGAAAGTCAAGATGATTTTTATGTGTCTTTAAAATTTCAAATTTTCCCAATCCTGAAAAAAACCCATAAATTTTACAATTAAACAAACATCACAATTGACGAAACAGCATAAAAAAATAAAAAATATAAATTATGAAATAAATATAAACTGTTAAATTAAACTTTCAACATCCGATATGGAGGAGACTGATAACAAAAATATATATTAAAATATGAAATTAATCTCTACGAGATGTGTAAATTGTACCTGGGAAAGAAAAATTATCACAAAATAACTGATTCTTCCGAAAAGGATGTGACGCATAAGCTCTCAAGATACCAAATTAAATTCTCTTCAGATGATGGCCATACGAGGCCACCATACTTTTTTTTGGCCCGGGTACCAGTTCATGGGATAGGCCAACATGCTACTTACTATGGAAAGATTTCCACTGACGGACATCACTTTGACACCCTGTGCACAAACCCTATGGGACTGAACTGGCGCACGACAGAGGTCATTTTGAGATTTAGAAATAAAATGGCTGCCGCTACATTCAAAGTGTATCAATGCAGGCCAAAAACACACAGTAAAACTCACTTTTCAGATATACTCCAGTTTTTAACAGCTGAGATCGAAGTTCATTATGACTTGTATCCAGTATAAAGTTAAAGGTAGAATACATGATTGGTAAAAGGTCACAGAACAGCACTCACTTGTCTGATCCAGCATGTACATTAGATAATAAACCTGTGAAAATTTTTAGCTCAATCGGACATCTGAGTCATGAGAAAATAGCAAAAACCCAACTAAATTTGTCTGATAAAACATAAAGAATGGTTTGATCTCGGCACAAGATCAAAACTGTTTTCGGTCTTTGTTTGACTAATTTCTGGATAAATACAGCATTCCAGGCGGAAACATTTGAACGGTATGTTTCTACCAGCACCATCTTCATACCCTGAAAGTTATATGTAAATCTGTGAACATTTCTGTTTGGGTATGCTAACATCCTGTAAGGTACCTCTTTAAGTTGCAGAGGACGTAACCTTTTTCGGTGATGGCCGTCAGCGGAATTCTTCAACTTTCTCTATCTTAGACAAACTGGACCGGTGACTTTCAGAAGTTTATTTCAGAACTGAGATTTCAAAAAGTATTGGCAGTTACTGCCTGAGGTAGTTCGAGCGGGAAAACCCAGCGTGGAAAACTACGTAGATCATGCGCCTTATTCACGGCGCATCCATCTTGTCACTTTCCTTGTATACCCATTTGAAAAGACAACACCAATTCTAAAATGAAAACGGGTACCAGACTATTTTGAATCCAAGCCTCAGTTTGATTGCACTGCTTCGAATGTAGGATGGATGCACCGTGAATAAGGTGTACAGTTCACCCTCCCTTACGATCAATACTCACTACGCTCCTACAATGTTCCTACCTTCGTGCACTGATATCGACGCAGTCCCGGCAGCATTCAAGAAGTTGGAGCCCCACCCTAGAGATCAAGGGTCAAGGGTCACATGGGGAGGTCACTCATGATGACAGCATGCTCTGGCACTGAGCCAACTTGATGGAGGCATCTGTGAGCTGTATGATGCCGTTCCGTAGGAGTTGTCGGTTGCTGTAGACAATGATGAACCTCTGGAAGGCAAGAGGTGACAGGCTGCTGAACTTCTGCTGGTCCCGCTATTAACGAGACGACGAAAGAAAAAAAAAAGTACGTCAATCACAATCAAGCAAGATCTTTAATAACCAAACAGACCTAAAATGACTGTGGCAATTTGATTATTATAATTTGTACCAATTGCAAATCAAATAACCACAACGGAAACTGACTAGATAAAGTCATTGAAAAGTGAACAAAGCAAAATTCAGTCGAACAGTCGAACAAGCACCCCCTGGAATACCGTATCGGTGCTCTACCAAATGAGCTATCCAGCCCTACGTTGGTGGTGTCCCTAATAGTCAATTGTCTTCGTTCATTTGGCAGTCAGAAGCCATGAAACCACGCACAATGCACAGCATTGCTAATGCTCCAACCTGAAACACGTACATGGGGGATCACTCAAAGAGGATGCGGCTTTTTAATCGACATAATTATCAGTCAATTTATTCCTTGGGTAGCTGGTTCAAATCCCGCTCAGGTAAATTTGTCTTTGTTCACTTTTCAATGGATAATTGAAAGGTGAAAGATACAGTATTTTGGGGTCACACGTTCGAATCCCACTCCAGTCAATTTTGTTGTTCACTATACAAGAATACTAGACAAATTTACCGAGGGTAACTTTGGTATTTTTTATTTATTTGGCCCTCTAGAGTTAAAAAAATGCTTCAAGATTGACTACAGAGGGCGCCCTCATTGATTCCTGTACAAATTGATGAACAGAACACTGCCGCAAATTGCCTTGGCAACAACTTACTGTGATGAATTCATGAAGGAAAGTGTGAATGACCTCGCAGAGTCTCTCAAAGGGCAACGGTTTCTCCAAAACCAAACTGTCCGGGATCTCTGTCACCCTGTGTCCGGGAAAAAACAAGAAAATTTCTCTTTTAAAACAATCATTCTGATTTTCCTATTTCTATTCAGAAATCAAAAGTTCTTTATTAAGTTATTCCGACCCGACCATGTGCAATCATATTGCCCCGGTGTGACATCACAAGCAGTCAATAGTTCTCTATTGCCCTTGCCTTCCTAAAGCTTTGATCAGCTGCGATAGGAGTCATTTCTTTATTACCGTAAGTTATACCAATCCAACCAGGTGCAGTCATATTGGCCCCAAACTATATTCCCTGATGTGACATCATAAGCAGTCAATAGTTCTCTATTGCCCTTGCATTTTCAAAAATTTGATCAGCTACTGTAGAGTAATTTCTTTATCAATTTATTTCAATCCAACCAGGTCTAATCATATTGACTCCGAACTATATGCCCTGGTGTGACATCACAAGCAGTCAATAGTTCACTATTGCTCTGGCGTGACATCACAAGCAGTCAATAGTTCTCTATTGCCCTGGTGTGACATCACAAGCAGTCAATAGTTCTCTATTGCCCTGGCGTGACATCACAAGCAGTCAATAGTCCTCTATTGCCCTGGTGTGACATCACAAGCAGTCAATAGTCCTCTATTGCCCTGGTGTGACATCACAAGCAGTCAATGGTCCTCTATTGCCCTGGTGTGACATCACAAGCAGTCAATAGTTCACTATTGCCCTGGTATGACATCACAAGCAGTCAATAGTTTACTATTGCCCTGGTGTGACATCACAAGCAGTCAATAGTTCACTATTGCCCTGGTGTGACATCACAAGCAGTCAATAGTTCTCTATTGCCCTGGTGTGACATCACAAGCAGTCAATAGTTCACTATTGCCCTGGCGTGACATCACAAGCAGTCAATAGTTCTCTATTGCCCTGGCGTGACATCACAAGCAGTCAATAGTTCTCTATTGCCCTGGTGTGACATCACAAGCAGTCAATAGTTCTCTATTGCCCTGGTGTGACATCACAAGCAGTCAATAGTTCTCTATTGCCCTGGTGTGACATCACAAGCAGTCAATAGTTCTCTATTGCCCTGGTGTGACATCACAAGCAGTCAATAGTCCTCTATTGCCCTTGCCTTTCTAAAGCTTCAATCAGCTGCTGTAGGAGTGGACAGAGTATGTTGAGGCAAGCCTGGCATTCTAACTCGGATGGAATCACGATGGTCCTGTCCGTATCCAGATCGTGTTGGACGCCAAGTCCTTCGAAGATCAATGCCCTGCAAAGATAAAAAAGACACAATAGTTTTTTTAAGATGCTCTCTATCTCTCGGCCTGAGGACGACTAGAGCACACGAGTTGAAATGTCGAGAATCCACTCTGATCGGTCCTTTTTAGGACCACACATCTTCCTATAAAAAGAGTTTTATACATGGTGTCACCCAGAGGTGGCAGCAAGTCATTTTGTGCAAGTCCAAGTCACAATTCAAGTCACAAGTCATTTGGAAACAGGGCAAGTCAAGTCAAGTCCAAGTCATTTGGTGTTAACACAAGTCAAGTTGCAAGTCACAAAATCCCAAGGGCATCAAGGCAATATAATGTAAATGCATTGATTTTGAACAAACCAAAGAAAAGTCCGATTGTAAGCATGTAAGCTTGCGGGGCCAGGGCGACTGTATTGCACATCGTCGAATCTAGTCGCCCCGCTTCACAGACTAGACAGTTCGCGCGAAATGTGTGGAAAATCTAGAAGTGTTTATCGAAAACAAAATGGTTGTTATTTCCTGCTCTGATTTGTCGCTCGAGCAGCATCTGACTTGGGTTGGCAACAAGTCATTGTTTGCAAGTCCAAGTTAAGTCACAAGTCATTGTTTGCAAGTCCAAGTCAAGTCACAAGTCAAAGCTGGTATTTCCAAGTCTAGTCGCAAGTCATGAAAATAGTGACTCGAGTCCGACTCAAGTCGCAAGTCACAGACTCGAGTCAACAACTCTGGTGTCACCGCAAAATCTTATACTCATTCAAGATGCTTGCAGTTAGGAGGGCCTGACGTATTTTGATCCTTGCAGGATCTTTATCGATGGCGAAATGAGAGTGATCTTTGAGGCTTCGATGAAAGATCCTGCTAGGATTGAAACTCATCAGGCCCTCATAACCCCAATCATTTCATATATTTCAGGTCATTATTTTGCAATGACCAATTTGCAGCAGTTTATTTCTTGTATTGACAATAATTTCTTGTCAGGAATGTAAGGTGTATTTAAACACGACTGCATCAATTTTGTGCTTTCACACCAAAGTACAAAACATCTTGCTAATAAAAATAAAATCAGGTTGCCAGTCCAAATTGGGAATGTCATGCAATGCAAACAATAGAGAGGTTTTGGTCACAAACAGATGCGTACATTAAAGGTAATATCATACTTAGGTTTTTGTCAAAGAAATGCAGATTCATGAGCCAAAATATCAAGAAAGATACAGTAACAGTCATCTGTGAAAATTGCAGTCCCATACAGTGCCCACTTTTTGAGAAAACAGTGAAAACGCCCACGGTATTTCTGAAGTCTTTTCCCTTTTATTTTTGATCTTTAAAAGATCAACAATAATTTTGGTCAATGGTTTTACTCTTTTTCTGGATAAATACAGCATTTCAGGCAGAAAAATGTTACAGGTATGGTTCTACCGTCACCCTCTTTATACCCTGTAAGTTATAGGTAAATCTGTGAAGATTCCTGTTTCGGTATGCAACCGAAGTATGATAGTAATGGGCCTGCATGTAAGTCATACATCTCAGTGCTGTCTGGGGACGGATAGTTAGACATTTCATCCAGCTTTTGGACAAAAAAGGAAGCATTTGTGATTTTGGAGATCAACACTCACCTCAGCTGGATTATCTTCGACCAGATAGCTTCAAAGACCGAGGGAATGACGGTGGTGTCCACGACCTTTCCCGATTCCAAACGAGCCAACTCTTCATTTGACAGACGTTGGTCTGCCTCTGGTGGATTGGCCTGACATCGTCTCTTGAGCTCCCCTAATTTAAGAATGGCTTGTTCCGGCGCTTTGTCATAACTGGCGAGGAGAACAAAACGAAGGAAAGTGGGTTTCAAGTACAGTGGAACACGCCACTATAACGAACACGCCAGGATGCAAAGAAATTGTTTGTTATAGTGGTCGTTCGTAATAGTGAACAATGTTCAGCATGCCTATACATTGCACATGTATTGGGATTAGACAAATTGGGAGCCAAGGATGATGTTCAGTACAGCCAAATGTTTGGAATAGCGGTGTTCATTATAGTGGCGTTCCACTGTACTTAATTTCTTGGCTTTGCCGACGAGTTTAATTGTATTGAAAAGTGAACACAGAAAAAAATGACTGGGCGGGTTTTATGGCTTCTGACTGCCAAACCAACGAAGATAATTGACTATTAGGGACACCACCAACATAGGGCTGGATAGCTCAGTTGGTAGAGGGCCTGTACGGTATTCCGGAGATTGCAGGTTCGAATCCCACTCCAGTCAATGTTTAATTTCTGGACAATCTGGACGATGGTGCGCGGCCGAAGTGGTAAATGTACAAAGTGACCGACCGTACTGACTGACCAACAATAGACAATACAAATATTAGTATTAGTATAGAGGTTGTGCAGTCACGTGATCAGGAAGCCATTTTAGAAGGCAACGCTGTACACATGTAAAATACACGTACGTACAGTGTATGTAACCCTCTTGCAAATGAACTGGACGCAAAAGTGCGTGCATATGATGCTGTCTGGTACCACGCGTACGCGTGCTTGCGTACGCGTGCCGTCCAAAATGGCCGATAAGCTGTCAAGTGACGTCACGTGCACGCTCTCTATATTCCTCAAAATCACTGCAACTGAAACTTCCAATCCAAATTTGACATAAAATGTATGAATAGTTATCTCAACTTAGAGAAATGACAAAAACTGATGCATTAAACTCAAACTCACGCGCTGTGCTGCCGGAGCCTACGACAGAAGAAGATGCAGTTGGTAACGAGCGTCTTGACAACGGACAGAGACGTCTGCGTATCTAGAGAAATAAAAACAATATCATTACTCAGACAAGCTTCGGAAATTAACAAAAATATATATTAACCCTAACCCTCTGCACCTACCACTTAAGACAAGAGCTGCTTACCACACTCTCCACAGGGGGACTGGATCATAAACCATTAATTACCACACAAACCACACTGTGGTGTATTGTGGTATTCAGGATACCACACTTGCCACAAGAAAAAACACAGGTGGTTTGAAGGTAGTATCATATTTTGGTAAGACACCAAGACAGAAATGTTCGCATATTTACGTATAACTTACAGGGTATGAAGATGGTGGTGGTAGAAACATACCGTTAAAATTGTTTCGCCTGAAATGGTGTATTTATCCAGAAATTAGTAAACAAAAGACCGAAAATCTTTTTGATCTTTTAAAAGATCCAAAATAAAAGAGAAAAGACTTAAGAAATACCGTGGCCGTTTTTCACTGTTTTTTCAAAAAGTTGGCACCGTATGGGACTGAAATTTTCACAGATGACTGTGACTGTATCTTCCTTGATATTTTTGCCCATGAATCTGTACTTCTTTGACAAAAACCAAAGTATGATACTACCTTTAAGGTTAATGTACTGAATATGTGCTCCAATTTTCTGGAATATAAGAGATGAGCAGGACAAAATGAGAATTGCAAAGATTTATATGGAAATCAAAATGACAAAGCTAAAAACCAACCACTACGACAAAGTTCAACTGGCCGATACTAATAATGCAATATACAAGTCCTTACCACTTGTTAGTTCCATAATTTGTAAGAAACGTCGATTATCCTCCTTGTTGAGAAAACAGCCAAAAACGGCCATCCAATGCCTGCAAGAAGAAGTCAAGACAGAATCAGGATATTTCTAGGACTCATGAGGGCAGCAAACATCAAGGTCCTTTTCCATTTTAAAGACTTATGGCGTTTACAAAACGGAGGCTCAGGCTCAGGATCCGGCTCAGGCTCTGTCATCCATATTCTGAAAATACAGGTTGTGGTTTTTCATTGAAGCTGAAGCTCTGTTTTCCTTTTCAAACCTGAGAATCTACTTCCAAACCGCAGCCAAAAGTCTCTATTTTGATACGCGTTATTTCAGAATGGATTTACGAAATGGAGCCAAAGCCTGAGCCTCCGTTTTGTAAAGGCCCTAAGACAGTGTCTAAGAGCTACGGCTAGGTCTATTGTCTTGGTGTCTCCACGTATTGCCAATGGAGTGAAGACCTAGACCTAGCTCTAGACAACAGATTCCCATGCGGCTTAAGGCCGTGCCCCAAATTTCTGGCTGCGGCTGCAAACTTCACACGCACATATGGAAACCACTAGTACAGTATACCGTACTGGTGCTCTTACCAACTGAGCTATCCAGCCCTACGTTGGTGGTGTCCCTTGTAGTCAATTATCTTTGTTCGTTTGGCAGTCAGACGCCATGAAACAAACTTGCATACCGCTATATCCCAAGGATCATTTAAGATACGTGCAGCATTAACTATGCTGCAACCTCAGAAGCGGTATATGGGGGATCACTCAAAGAGGACAGGGCTTTTTAATCAATATAATCATTGCTGCGCATATTGATGAAATGATCCTTAGCGGTGTGTGCGTGGTTTCATGGCTTCTGACTGCCAAACGAACAGAGATAATTGACCATTAGGGACACCACCAACATAGGGCTGGAAAAGTGAACAAAGAAAAATTGACCGGAGCGGGATTCGAACCAGTGACCTCTGGAATGCAGATCTAGCCTGCTGAACAGAGCTAGCCAGTGGATTTTGGTCCAAGGTCAAATAAACAGGGCCTTCAAGAATCTGTAGATGAAGTTGAAGTCTGTGGCTTACTTTTCAAAGCATTTCATCAAATCTTCAAACGTCCAAGGAGGTTGAACGATAACTATCTCCATCCTAAAGAAAAAAAAAAAAATTACGTCATACATCGTCACAAATACATCATCAGAGTGAGTCAATAGGCTGATGATCATGTTATGAAATATTCTTTAGACTGGGGCTCTAAATTTTAAAGGTACAGTACAGGATTGGTAACATACCCAAACCGAAATGTTCACAGATTTACGCATAACTTATGGGGTATGAATAAGGAGTATAAAAACATACCTTTAAGATATTTCCACCTGAAATGGTGTACATGCATTTATCCAGAAATTCGTAAAGCAACGACCGAAAACAGTTTTGATCTTTGGGTTTATATTTTATAAGAAAAATTTAGTTGGTTTTTCGCTATTTTCTCGTGACTCAGATTTCAAATCAACGGAAGGTGCATCAGACTTTGGGCGTATTGGGCTTTGATAGCGCACCTGTATGGAACACAAGCGCAGATGTGCAAATGGACGTACAAAAGACGTACACAATTTTGTGCTTTCCATAGGTTTGTGCACAAACATGGATGCGCCCAGCAGGCATCACTCTGTACACGGAGCTAGCGCTCTAGTAATTTTAATATAGCTCTATGGGTGACACCGATTACGCCGGCTGGGAATTTGGTCCGTTGTCCATCGGTATTCAACCATTGTGTGCTCTCTGCACACATGGCATGGCCAGATGTCCTCTACTGAAGTGAACCGATGTCAAGTATGTTTATAGCCACTCATCTCTCACCAATGTGGCCCGGGTTCGATTCCGGCTTTGGTTAGTTAATGTTTGTGTTTAATAATGCAACCATGTACCATAGGTCATCGTAAGCCTTCTTCATCTCCGTTTCCACGACGATGGACAAAGCGGGCCGGAGCACTTCTTTGACTTCGGAGACTAACTCATCGCACTGCAATCACAAGACAGCAAGATTATTATATTAAAACAATGCATCTCTTTACTGGCAATTGGGACATTAAATGACCATTTAAAGGCACAGTACAGGATTGGTAACATACCCAAACAGAAATGTTCACAAATTTACGTAGAACTTTTAGGGTATGAAAATGGTGCAGGTAGAAACCGTTAAAGTGTGGCTGAAATAAAACGATTGGACTTGTGTTTTTCGTCTTATACTGCTTCTTTATTTGCTAATACTGGCAAACTGCCTTGTCGGCGAATCTCGAAAACTGAGGTCACGTCTTAATCCCGAAGCGAGTGCGTGTGATGTCATTGTTGGTAGACACTCCATGCACTTAAGTCTGGTATCACACGTTCGTCCACGCCAGAGTAGTGGCCAAAATGCCCAAGCAAGAAAAACGCGGAGGCAAGGGTCGCAGTCCTGAATGGAGTGTCTACCAAAATGTACATCACGCGGCGTCATTGCATATATTATGACGACAACACACTTCGGATGTATTTCACCAGCCGCGTGTAATTTAAAAGCTCTTTTGGGGCATTTTTTAAACTCTTTCAGTATGGTACCCATAAAAGCACATTTCCAGAAACATTTCAGAATGAGTTTCGTAGTAACCCAGGCAGTGAGTTTTAACTAATTGTTCTTCACGACTAGAGACCCTCTTTAAAATATTTCCCCCTGAAATGGTGTATTTATATTTCATGTACATGTTTGATCAGACAAAGTGTGAGTGCTGTCCTGTGACCTTCATGTATTTATACCTTTAACCTTACCAGTTCTCTCTCTGAGTGTGCAGTAAGTGACATCTCCGGGGTCCGAGGTCGATGGGTCAGGGCTGCAGTGCTCTGGTCATTGCTGGTACTACCGGCTCGAGTGGACAGAGTTGGGGGCACAGGTGGACGATGCTGCAAGATGGACGCCAGGTCTTCAAGGCTGGACAGTAACGTCTGTGATCGCGTCACATACAGAAAAACCAGGGTAATAGTTTAATCTTTAAACTCTACAATTGGGAAAAGAATCTATAAACTTAAATGACACAAGAAACTTCTGAGCTCTGGAACACAGATGCGGTGGCGCCGATAATGTCTGCAAGGAATTTTAGCTATTGACCGGTGGTATTCAACCATTGACTGGAGCAGGATTTGGACTTGCGAGCCCCAGAATACAGTGCCGGTGTTATACCAACTGAGCTATCCAGCCCTATGTTGGTGGTGTCCCTCATAGTCAGTTATCTTTGTTTGGTTGGCAGTCAGAAGCAATGAAACTCACATACCACTCGCTGACTGTTACCTCATGGTTATTTGGACTATACATTATTCAGTAAGTCCTAGCAAAAGTTCTAATCAGGGGACAATTTCAAAGAGCTGCTCAAGCATAAAATTTGCTCAAGTATGAAAAGTCTTCCTTGATCAAACAGGATTACCAACCAAATTTTCATGTGATGTTTACTGCTTTTGACTTGTTTTCGGCCAATGTTTGCTGAACATAACATTCACAAGGGAGTTTTGGCTGGCATACTGATTTAATGTACCAATGTTTTTGGTGCTTAAAGGTTAAGTACATGATTGGCAACATACCCGAACAGAAATGTTCACAGATTTAAGTATAACTTTTAGGATATGAAGATGGTGCTGGTAGAAACATACTATTAAAATATTTCCAGATGAAATGGTGTATTTATCCAGAAATTAGTATTAAAACAAAGACCGAACACAGTTTTGATCTTGGGGTAAGATCAAAACCATTCTTTATGTTTTACAAGACGAATTGAGTCGAGTTTTCACTATTTTGTCCTGTTGTGTGACCTTCACCAATAATGTACAGTATTATACCTTCAAGCAAATGTTGGTGCTTAAGCAGCTCTATGAAATTGGCCCCACCTCTATGAAATTGGCCCCAGATTCTCTAATAAGGAAAGCGAGGGGTTTACGTGGCTATATAACCCCAATATGATGTCCATTTGATTACCTCAGTACTATAGGCTTTGATGCCGCTGATGACGGCTTTGCTACACAGATGCTTGTCATTACTGAGAAGAATCACCAGATCTGGCCCGACTGGGGGATGGAAAAAAGGACCAAAAAATTGCAATTAAAAATAATTGACAAAACAAAATTATATTGTTGATGCTTTTTCGTTAGACTTATGCAAATTAGGCTTGCCCTTCAAACTAAGCACTCTCAACACATGCAAATATTTTCAACACGGGCCAAACGCTCTTGAATTCTCAACCCAACTTACAAGTACCGGTATAAAACTTCAACACATGTCATACGCTTTACCATGTTCCAGGCATGCAACTCAGACTTAACAAAAAAAGAGGAAATTCCTATCTTTACAAGACTTTGTGCAGTGTTTTTCACTTTTCAATGGCATAAGATTGAAGTGAAAAAAGAGGAAATCAGCTGATCCGAGGAAAAGTTGCATGCCTGATGTTTACATGGATCCACACCGTGTTAAAATTTTACCAGTTTGAAACGGCAGATCACATTCATGGGAGTCAAACTTGTACAATTTTTGTAGTGTTAACAGGCCATAGAGGATTTAGAGTCCCTTAACTGGGGCCAATTTCATAGAACTGCTTAGCACAAAAATTCGCTATAAAGCATGTCAACATTTCTGTCTTTTAATAGTAAAAACAGGATTAACAACCAAATTTCCATGTGTTGTGTTTCACTTGAGTTTGTTCTTTGGCCGTTGTTGGCTGACCATGAATATCAAATGGAATTTTCAATGGTGGTTTGTTTTTCTGGGCAAGCTTTTTTTATGCTAAGCAATTGTTTGTGCTAAGTAGTCTATAAATTTGGCCCCAGGTCGTATAGACCACCAACCTTTTTTCTGATGTTGCAGACAGCACTGCAGGATCCAGTCGTCATTGCAGGTGATCTCAAAATCTGCTTCATCAGACACCTGCATGTATAATATCAGTGTCAGATTCATAATTTATTGATGTGAGTTAAGACGGCCCTTGATCACTGAAGTTGGAATTGCGCTTCACAATTTTATCATTATTAAATGGGGTGCTGTGGCCTAGTGGTCCGGTGTGTCGTACTCAAGGTCTTGTGGTCAGTCTACAGATTGTGGGTGCGAATCCAGGCATTGGCTAGTGGTCTGGCGTGTTGAACCTGAAGTCTTGTGGTCAATCTACAGATTGTGGGTGCGAATCCAGCCATGGGCTAGTGGTGCTTGCATCCTTGGGCAATACGCTTTGTCACATATTTTTGCCTCTCTTCACTGACCCAGGTGTAAATGGGTACCTGCGAGGGTAGAGGTGGCTTTGTGTGCTTGATTAGCCTTTGTGTGCCTTACAGCAGCCGGGGCTGTGGTATACTCCCCAGGGAGTTGAGATGGTGTCAGGATTGTTTATTAGCCCAATGACCAGGGACAATAATAATACATGTACACCCATAGAGACATCTCACATTGATTGTAATACGTGCTGCATATCAGCTGCGCAATGTAAATGCCCTATAGACCGATCTGATGCATGGCAAGGATATACTGTCCGCCATTACTGTTGTGTCCACACCTTCCTTTTGTCCGGCAGCAAAAGATTTTACGCTCCGCTGCTTTCTATAATTGCAGGGTGTAAGTCACATGATTAGGGGACGTACACCCTGCAGTATAGAGTGCGGTGGACGTAAATAATTTTGTTGCCGGACAAAAGGCGGGCAGGGACACTGCAGTAATGGCGGGTGTTTCCTACCTCCATGGTCACGCTGTCGGATCGGTGTATATTATTATTATTATTATGACACTGGACACGTTTCCACCACAAGAGGGCTCCCTTTACCTTTCTCAGGGGTTCTCCTTGAACCCTGGGATGTTTACTCATGAAGCATTTGTGCAGAAACCAGATGGCTTTCCATGCAATGCCATCCTTGCCAGTTCCACTCTGATAAACCACAAAAACAACAAAGAATCCTTATCAATCTTTATATTAGGAAAATTAAAAAAACAAACATGTTTAGCGTCCCCGCCGGCTTCCTTTTTGGAGGCCACCTGCTTTTTAAAATTTCTTATCATTTTTTTCAAATAAAACCAGAAACACAGTATAAATTTCGTGATTTTTGTTTACAGCTGTTCTAAAACAAATTAAAGCCTAAAGGTCACTACAGATGTGGCTTTGGCCAAGCTAGATTCTGTCCAAATTTGGCTCAAATCAGTGAATGAATTTGGAAGATATTGCATTTTTCTTGCAAACGTTTTCCCAAAGAAAGTCGATGATTACAATATATCAGTGGTCGATTTCACCAAGCACTAAGATCAATCTTAGATCATGAACAAATCTTAATTGCTAAGCAAAGTGTGATGTCACAATGCAAATCTCCTGAAATTGACATCCCAACTTGAAATCAAGCCTAGTCTTCTTTGCACGGGTGATACGTAATGAACCAAGTACAACCAGCCAAGACATTTTATGGGTAAACTCAACGCCACATACCTTCAAACCATCTAACTCCTGCATAACAACCCACGGGATCACCAGAATCGGCCGGCCCAGTCCTAAAAACGTCAATCAGAAAGCACAAGTAATCCAAACAAATCAATGAGAAAATGAGAAAATAAAATTGCAGCAAATATCATGGCAAATAATGCAGAACTAAATGCAGATGAAGGTTTACATAAGTCTTTCTACACCAGGTCCAAATTTCATGGAATTCGTTACCGTTAGCAGACTTTTTTTGGTTTAATACGGTTAGCGAATTTCACGGGAGAGTTTTCTTTTTGGTAACGGTATTAAAGCAAGGTCTTTTTGCAGAATGCATATGACAGCGCGTTAGCAGAAAATAATCACGGTTACCCTAGAAATTCTTCGCTATTAAAATCTTGCTTACGAAAATCTTGCTTACGAATTCCATGAAATTGATTTCACGCAAAGAAGTGCCCGTAAGCACAAAAATAGGCCGTAATGGATTCCATGAAATTGGGCCTGGATTAATTGTGGTACCCCCTGCTATACTGCGATTTGAATTAGCCTGATGACCCCAGCTAGCTTGATAATAATAATTACATTTGTATAATGCTTTATATTTATGTTTCTAAGCCAATTTGTTATCATCCCTAGCTGGTCATCGGGCAATTCCTGAAAAGATCTTAACTCCCTGAGGAGTATACAGCCCCGTGCTACCATAGGGTCCACAGAGGCTAATCAAGCACACAAAGCCATCTCTACCCTAACAGGTACCCATTAACACCTGGGTGAAGAGGAGCAATATGTGACAAAGCCTCTTGCCCAAGGATGCAAGCACCATGGCTGGATTCGAACCCACAATCTGGTTGACCACAATACCTTGAGTTTGACACGCCAGACCACTAGGCCACAGCACCCCACTCGGCACACCCACAATGATGGTCTAGTGGTAAGGCATCTGCGCTAGTAAAGCGGAAGGTCGTGGGTTCGAATCCCACCTGGGCAAGCTTTATTTGCATTTACCGTTGATGAGTTTATCAAGAAGCTCCCGGACAAACTGAAGATGGTGCATCAGGGCGTTGGTGTCCAGCACAATCCTCACACCAAGCTGAAAAAAATATAAAAACAAGCTGGAGTGAATTACCACAAAGATACGGTACACTGGATATGCTGATCAACACAATAATGTGTCTCAGAGCAGTCATAGGGTTACACTGACGGATATCACTTTGACACCCTGTACACAAACCCTATGGAACTGAACTGGTGCCTGACAGAGGCTGCTTTGAAACGGCTGCCGCTGCATTTGAAGTGTATTTTTGTAGGAAAAAAACACCCTGTAAAACTCACTTTTCAGATATGCTACTCCAGTTTTACACCTCGCCTGGTACCCATTTATACTTCTGGGTCAAGAGTATCAATATTTGCAAAGCGCCTTGCCAAAGAACACAAGCAACACAATTCTGGGTGGGGTTCGAACCCAGAACCCTCGGAATTCACCTGACAAAGATTTTGAGTCCATTATACCAGATATCTAGCACTCCCCAAATTATTTTTTTGAAGTGAGCCCTAATTTGAAACAAATGTTTGCCTTAGTCTTACATCTTGGCTGTTGGAGACATTGTTGCAGTCTACACTGTCTGTATTGATGTCAATCTCCATCTGGGTGCTGTCATCCTCCTCTTGGACGTCTGGAAAAGAGACTACACCTGGAAAGTTGGAAAACGAGTCTGGTGTCTGGTGAAACCTTTTTTATTTCAGGCTAATGTTAGCAATTTGAATTCAATCATAATTCAGGATGAATATGCAAAGCTTCTAAAGCTTTCATGTCAAATCAGAATGCAACATACCTTGATTACTAAGTCGAGTGTTTTCCTCCTGTGCAGCATGATCTTTCTTGGTAGTCGTTGGTATTGTGAACCCCTTTTTCTCCGGGGGACGGCTTGTCAGGGATGCAGTGGTCTCTTGGACTTGCTTCAAGGCTTTCTTTTTGTGTCTAGTCCTTCTTTTCTTCATCTTGGTGAGGAAGGCGGACTGCTCGGCAGCTTTGTCGTTGGGCTTGTCGGACTGTTCGCTCGAGGGTGGCTGGTGGGGAGATGTCATCGTCGAGGACGCCGTTGAGGTAGCTGTCTGAGAGGCACTTGGTGAAGGCTTCTCTGGGACTTTAAGCTGTCTGGTCATTGCCAACTTCAACCTGAGGTCATTTTGGGCAGCCTTGGCGGATGCCTGCGATTGGATGACCGATGACGCTCTAGTGTCTTCTTTGCCAGCCCTGCGGCTAGCTCTCCTCGCTGGATCATTTTCCTGGGCATCAACCTGAGATTTTGGATTCTGAGTGGCCTTGAGTTGCTTGGACTTTGTCCTGGCATGACCTCCAGATGAGGAGGAATCCTGGTGTCCTCTCTTCCTGCCCGTCGTTGGGAGTTTGGTGGCAGTCGGAGACTCAAACTTGGAGCTCTGAGAGGACACCGAGCTGATGTCAGAAGGACCGCCTCGACTTGGGAGGGACTTTGGGGTTAACGACTCTGGCGTTAGGGTCCCACCGAGGTTGGATGTCCTGACGGGCACTCCCCACGGAGGCGAGCGAGAAAAGAAACCCAGCTTGTCGTCCAAGTTCCGTTTCTTGCTGATGTACTCGCTCCTCGCATCTTTGAGGCGCTGGAGTCTCACCACCTTGTCTTGTTTTGAGACAGCCTCCTCAGTCCAGCCAGTTATCCTTTGTCTACCTTCCAGAGTTTTGCCAGCATCCTTTTGGTGATAACCTCCAGATGATGGAATGGGACCTCGGCTTGGATGAGCCTTCCCAAGCTGTTGCTTGGATTTGCTCAGAGTGGCACTGCTGGGATTCTGAGCTGTAGTCGTAGAGGTTCCTTTGGTCTTGCTGGATTTGGTGGTTGTTTTCTTGGACGTCTGTCCAGGCAGGGCCCTTGCATCTGTGGAAGTCGCTGAGACACATGGATTTGGCAGAGCATCCTAAAACCAAGCCAAAAACAAAATTGATGCAGAATTGTAATAAAAAAAGGGAGAAGATAACATATCAATACGTATTGACAAAGTTTACAAGTTTTAAAAGAAGGCTACAAGTTTGAATCCAACAAGAGCAAAAGCACAACACAAATCCCCAAATCATGCAGTTTGAGTTTGAGTCTCAATCCGAGTCTAAACCTGTCTCAACCCGAGTCTCAACCTGGGTCTTAACTGGAGTCTTGACCTGAGTCACTCCTTAAGCCTTGACCTAAGTCTCAACCTAAGTCTTGACCTAAGTCTCAACCTAAGTCTTGACCTGAGTCTCAACCTGGGTCTTGACTGAGTCTCTGAAGTCTTGGCAGGAGTCTTGACTTAAAGCCCTGACCTGAGTCACTGCCCGAGTCTTGACCTAATACAACAGTCTTGACCTGATTCTCTTACCGAGTCTTAACTGGAGTCTCTGTCTGAGTTGCAGCATGAGCCTTGATTTCAGTCTCGACCCTCGATCATTGAGTCTTTAAGTATCAACCCGAGTCTTGACCTGTCTGGAACTGACTCTTGAACTGAGCCTAGACCGGAGTCTTGACCTGATTCTCTACTAGAGTCTTGGCATGAGTCGCTCATATTTGAGTCACTCTGTCTGAGTTTCAATTATCTGTGTCTTACCCTTCTCAATCTGAGTCTCGACCTGAGCCAAGACCTGAGTTTTGATATGAGTCTTGACCAGACTCTTGACCCGATACCTGAGTCTTGACCTGTCCTGAGCCTTGACTTGAGTCATGACCTGAGTCTCAATCTGTATCTTGTCCTAGGTCCTTTCTCACTTTTGAGGTCTGATACCCATGCCATTCCACATGAATCAAGCCCAACTTGTCGAAATGACCTAGATATATCAGAAATACTGTATGAGTCTAAATGATTAAGTTTGTCTTCTTACACTTGTTTCAGCGATTGGTGGTTCCCACGTAGATGCAGCAGTCCGCGTATTGAAGAAATACACCCGGTCTGGATAGGTGGACGACTGAGTTACGATCCAGCCTTCGGGAAGTTGGGGCTTCTTCTTAACGAAGCCCATGAGCTGCATAAACTGACTGCTGCTATTTCCGGGACCATCGGGGTCAGTGTCACCACTCATGGTGATGCAGGTCGCTCTGTCATTCTTTGCTTCAAATGAATTCATACAAATGCTTTAAAAAAATGATGAAAATGAATTTGGCAATGAAATTTATTCACCTCCAATACATTGGTGGAGATGTCCTATAAAAGGCCAATTGATGTACAACATTGGTAACAAACCAAAACGGAAATGTTCACAGATTTATAAAATGTATAACTTTCAGGGTATGAAGATGGTGCTGGTAGAAACATATCGTTAAAATATTTCCAGAAATATTTTATCCAGAAAGAGTAAAACCAAACATCAAAAACCTTTTTATCAATTGGCAAGATCAAGAATCCTTCTGAATGTTTTTTAAGAAAAATTGAGTTGGGTTTCGCAATTTTCTTGGGACTAACAAAAAAAGTCTACAAAAAAGTCAACAATAACACAAAGTTAAAGTTAAAGCAAGACATTTTAAAACAAAACAATAACAAAATATGTAAAGAAAAAACATCATAGAATAAAACAAAAAATAGTAAAACAAAACCTCAAAAACATCATCATAATGACAAAAGCACAAAAGTCAGCCAGGGGGGCGAGTCGGCTAGGAGATGAGTTGGTAAGGGGCGAGTCGGTCAGTAGGCGAGTTGGCAAAGGGGTGAGTTGACCTGTTAAGTGTTAGTGTTACCGTAACTCCACATATACATGTAGATCAGCGCGGAGTGACGTCATTCCAACTCGCCGACCTTGGAGCCGATGAAAACAATGCATTAAGTTGTATGGTTTTTAAGACAAAAAGCTGCCAGAATTGTTTAATCTTAGTATACCGTATATCAAAGAAGGACTTATGTCTGGGGAAAAACTATGACTTGACGATGAAAGTCGTGTAGAACACGATTTCTGCTTCTTGACAAAAATATTCGGAAAACAAATTCTCGACGACAGACAGTTTGTACGTGATTTGTTCGTAGCTTGCGCCATCTAACGGTTACACGTTAGTTTTCATCGGTTGTCAAGTCATGAGATTGAAAGTACCCGGATGTCCACGCTGATCTAAAACTGTATGTAACGTTACACTACTGTACATGTACATGACAATAACTTGAGCATGTTGAGTAAGGCCAAAGGGCACATGCACAACTAACTTTCTTGAGACGGGTGCCAGTCAACTCGGTCCGTAACCAACTCGGTCCGAGTCAACTCGGTCCGTGACCAACTCGGTCCGAGACCAACTCGGTCCGAAGCCAACTCGGTCCGTGACCAACTCGGTCCGTTGCCAACTCGGTCCAAGGCCAACTCGGTCCGTTGCCAACTCGGTCCGTGACCAACTCGGTCCGTGACCAACTCGGTCCCTATGGGAAAACGTACACAAACAAGAATCCAGTTTGCAGCAGCAGTGTACAACATGTAGGCTACTTGTATTAATGTTTTTTAATGTCATCATAACATAAGATTATATGTTTTACTTGTGGCTGAAACCGTGAAAAAATAGAAATAAATTATGTCTTATTATGTTGATACCATAATTATTTGATAAAATGGCACAATACAATTTTAATTAAAATATCAATTAAATTATACACGAAGTCAAATGCCTTATGAAAACGTGCTTTTTATGTTTAAAATTAATAAATTAATAAATTAATAATAATGATGACTGTTTTGTGTTTTTGTTTTTATTTTGTTTAGCTTTGTTTTAATTAATCTGTGTATAAACATATAAGATTTATAATTGGCAGGTGTTTGGGAAGGGCACGTCTTTTGATGACAGTTTTTTTTTTTTTTTTTTTTTTTTACTTTTTGTCATCCCTGGGCAGCACCTGCCAATGTATATTTTATTCTTATAATGTTTTTAAGATAATAAATGAATAAATAAATAAATAAGCCTAAATAAATAGTTAAATTCACGCAATTTGCGAGACTACACACTCGTTTTGCTGCAACAAAATAACCAGACGTTTTTGCGTGCATTTTCCCATAGGGACCGAGTTGGTCACGGACCGAGTTGGTCACGGACCGAGTTGGTTACGGACCGAGTTGGCCTCGGACCGAGTTGGTTACGGACCGAGTTGGTCATGGACCGAGTTGGTTACGGACCGAGTTGGTCACGGACCGAGTTGACTCGGACCGAGTTGGTTACGGACCGAGTTGACCTGAAACCTTGACACGCATGTCATGCATTGATAAACTAAATAAAGTGAAACATTATGCTCAAGTTATGCTTCGAAACTGACAACGAACTAAGGCAATTTAAAAGGGCAAATTAAACAACAAATAATTACAATGCATTGAACAAACAAACAAACAAAACATACCTTAAAAGTTAAAGTTCAAACACGTTGTCACAGTTTTCAAGATTGTGCGTCCAATTTTCACGAGATAACTTCTGTAAAACTCAAAAGACGGACCGCAAAAGTGAAATAGCGCCACCAATCGGTCTGTGACCGTAAAATCTATAAATAGGTCTCATTGCAGCAGCTGCCCAGCGGTCGATACGGTCACAATGTTGTACATGTAAGTTGAACTTTCTTATGTTTTTATTTAGGCCTATATTCTCCTTTGTGCTTCTGATAAAGGAGGAAGCAAATCATTAATAGTTGGGAAGAGGTTAGAGTCTGGAGTGCATGAATAATCCATCTTGTGTGGCACAGCAGTAGATTTCTATTCAGGTTCAATTCACGAAGTACGGAAGTTGTACGAAGTCCAAGACAAAGATCGAGAATGCGCATTACATGCACGCACTGACACTGTCAGACTGTGGTGTGAAATTAATTAAATAGACTTGTTGCAGGTACTGAGGTAGATCGCACTTGTACATTGCAGGTAGGCCTATATGAGAAATGTATTGTGGCATTTGTAGGGCATTTTGCACTTAATGTCGTACACAAAATCTCACAAAAGAAGGCCTACATCATACATGGAATGTTTACTTTTAAGTTTTAGGACCCTAATCAAGTGTACTTTTTCTTGTAGCCTAGCCTAGGGTCTGTTTGTGTAATGCACATGATCCCAGATCTGCGGATTCACGTCCTATGCAGGGTACCCTAAAATTGGATCTGGATCAGCAAGATCCGTGATCTTGTGCATTAAACAAACAGGCCCCTAGTTTTAAGATTAAGTCATTGAAAGGTGAACAAAGAAAAGTTGACTGGACCGGGATTCGAACCGGCAACCTCTTGAATACAGTACCCTAGTTTTAGTTTAGTAGTTGGTTATGTTGTGGTTACCGGTATGTTTTGTGCCTGTGCGTATCTTCTCAAGGGTCTTGGGCGTAGTAATATTAACTTAGCAACATAGACCTTATCGCAAATACAAACCATGAAGGATTACGGATTTAAAAAGGGTGCTATTGAGTGTGGTGCAACCACCTGCCATGGAAAAAAAGTCAAAACAAAACTTAACAAAAGGATGTCTTTTTGTTAAAAAAAAGTCTTTTTCCATGGCTGACTGATGGCACCATAGCAACCTTTTTAATCCCATCATCCTTTGCAGGTTGTATTTGTGATAAGGTCTATAGAGCGCAGACCTGATTCATGCCTAGCCTTTACGCCTAGGGCCTACTCGTAATCTATGCAACAAATTGTGTGCATATTATTGTTATTCTTTATATTTGTTCTTTTCTTTCTCAGGCCATCCCAAGTCTTAGGTTTTGGCTTCAGTACTTTTTCTTTAGTGCCAGTCCAACCGGTTCCGGCAGCCAACGTTATCGAGCCCGGCAGTACGGCAACCGTTAGCAGCGTGCCCAGCACGGCAAGCGTTAGCAAGCCCAGCACAATGAGTGGTGGCAAACCAAGCAGCAGTGCCAGCAAAAAAGCCGAGCTGCTGGAGTCGCTGAAAGGGTCGGTCGACCACTCATCTAGTTGCATGTGTAGAGAACTGCTGCCCCCGTTGGTACCGACCCAGTCTCATTGCGGTTGGTTTGATCTCATCGACTTTGATCCGTGCGTGGACTCGGACGAGTTCCTCAATAAGAAACCGCTGACTGAATGGACACAGGTACATGCATGCAAATGAAGATGTGTTCCAGCATTGTTAACCCTAATCCTCGACACTTATCACAGACACTTAAAGGTAGTATCACACTTTGGTTTTTGTCAAAGAAATGCAGATTCAAGGGCAAATACATCAAGGAGGATACAGTAACAGTCATCTGTGAAAATATCAGCCCCCATACAGTGCCCGCTTTTTGAGAAAACAGTGAAAAACGGCCACAGTATTTCTTAAGTCTTTTCTCTTTTATTTTTGATCTTTTAAAAGATCAAAAAGATTTTTGGTTGTTGTTTTACTCTTTTGTGGATAAATACAGCATTTCAGGCGGATATATCTTAACGGTATGTTTCTACCAGCACCATCTTCATACCCTGTAAGTTATATGTAAATCTGTAAACATTTCTGTTTTGGCTTCTTACCAAAGTATGAAACTACCTTTAAGACAGCTTACCACAATTACCACAGTCTCCACTGGGGAACTGGATCATAAGCCGCACATTACCACACAAACCACGCTGGTGGTTAAATGTGGTATTCAGGATGTCACACTTACCACAGGAAAAACCATGAGTTGGTAAAATGTGGGATGGAGGTGGGTTAGGGTTAACATCTGAATGATAAAATCTGTTTTGATATTGAAGTCATTTACTTACGTGTACACTTTGCAACAGCAACCACATTCCTTAGTCCAAAATCATCAAGTCAATCATGTATTGCTAAATTGAAACATAAGAGCAACAAAACCTGTTACTCACTCACATTAGGGCGCCCCTTTTTATTACTGTGGTTCTCATTTCCGACCGACCCATATTTTGGGCTCCGACCAAAGAAAAAAAAACAACCTTTTTTTTTGACGCCAACCCTGTCCAGAATGACATGATATAAATTCAAGAAAAAAAGAAAGAAATTTCCAGAATTTCTGGAGACAAATTTTGTCAATAGGCCTACATTTTTATACTTTCTATCACAGAAAAAATAAAAAACATATTCAAACGAGATTACAGTGAATACAATGAAAATTTCTCATCATTTTCTTTAGGTTTTTGTGTATTCAGCCAGATTTTATTTCCACCAAACTTTTTTTTTGTCCGACCGAACGACCCTCCCTCAAGGTGAAAAAGAAATGAGAACCACAGATATAAAAAGGGGTGCCCTTACATACATTTACATAAAATGTACTAAGCTTTTGCTTCTTTTTTTGTTGGCCCAGTTATTTAATACCGGTACAATGTCTTTGAAGAAACATTAAGTTTTTATAGTCAGCTACTTTTCAACAGAAAAATTTATAAGATGATAGTAAGTTTAATATGATGAGATTGGTGAAATCGACCGTGAGCAATACAAGTGCTGACATACACAGTGTGAAGGGCAAGCCAAATTTGAATAATTCCATCATCCTAGTGAAAAAATCTTAATAATAACAATGATATTGCACTGTGCTTTTGATATTTATGACGCTGTTTCATTTGTTGTTCAAGGTTGCCCACGGTAGTGCAAGTGAGGAACAGACAATCTTGTCTGAATATCGAGTCTACGTCAGTGATGAGAGCTTAACCGGTTTCTGGACCGGACTCATCGTATGGAGACGGGATAGCAACGGATACGCCCGCTGTCCATTCCCCGGCTGTGACGTCCGTCTGTACGGAAAGACCGCAATCCACACTCTCCTACAGCGCCACTGGAAATTCCAGCATGCCCGGCCCTACCTATGCAACGTCTGCGGCTCCAGCTACGCCACGGACGGCGCCCTCAAGGTCCACTTTTTCCGCACGCGCCACAACGAGGATGTTCGGAGCCGACTCAAATTGAAAACGGGCAGGACAAAGTGCCTGGCGCAACAGACATTTTCCGTTCATCGGAGGGAAGCAATAATGCGATATGTGCACAAAATCGAGAGACTCGTGGAGGAGAATGCTGGGAATTGATATCTTTATGACAACAGAATATCTGTCACCCACGATTGAAATATGTATTCATTTGAGCGGACTGCTTTGATGACTATGCACACTGTATCATTGTCATTAGCACATGCATCCTGGCATGATAGTACAGGTTGAAAAATTTACCAGGTGGTAGACAAATTTTCCCACGTTTCAACAAAAAGAAGAAGGTAGTACCTCTTAGGCCCTTCTCAAATCTTGGCTCAGGTTCTGGCTTCGTCTCTGTAATTCATATGCTGAAAATATAGGTTGTGATTATTCACTGAAGCTGAAGCTCTGTTTTCTTTTTCAAACCGGAGAATCTACTTCAGAACCGCAGCCAAAAGTCTCTATTTTGATATCGGTACCCATAATTTAAAAATGGATTCGCGAAATGAAGCCGGAGCCTGAGCCAAAGCCAGAGCCGAGCCGAGCTTACAGAAAGGCCCTAATGACACATACAGCACTTCTTTGCCAGATCAATGGTACACAAATTCAAGTTTAGAATGTGTTCATGTATCAATGCCATGCTGAAGTGTCTGTGTACATTAATGTATTATTATTTTGTTCATGGTTATCTTGCTAGTTCACATGATGGCATTAAGATCTTGAGATTGGAGAATTTAATATATACTGTGAACAGTTAAAAGCAGGGCTGGAAATAAACGGAGGCCAAGGAGGCCATGGCCTTCGTTGCCCTGGTTCTTGGCCTTGGTGGCCCTTCAAATATTTCCATAGACATTATGATTTTCCAGTGGAAGTGCCCCTTGCAATGCAAAATTGGCCTTGCCCTCACCAAACCTTATTTCCAGCCCTAGTTAAAAGTATAAATGGGTTTGCAACTTTGCAGTAACACCATGTGACATATACAGTATCTCTTTTGTGAGTATGGGGTGGCTCTGAAAAGAGCTGGTTAACTCAGGAGAACGCTCCGTGATTTGGCTGAGCTATTTTATTCATTCAAGAGTTTGGTGACCAGTCTTTTGTTTGATAACACTGCCCTCAGTGTTCAATTTTTGTCATGCACTTCGTTACAGTTAAGCAGAGTGTACACTGTCAACAATTTCAGTAACATTTTCGGTAATATAATGTGCCCAGTTAGGGCAACACACCTGGGCCCAATTTCATGGAATCCATTACGGCCTATTTTTGTGCTAACAGGCACTGCTACGCGTGAAATCTATTTCATGGAATCCGTAAGCAAGACTCTCGGTTAGCGAAGAATTTCTTGGGTAACCGTGATCATTTTCTGCTAACGGGCTGTCATATATGCATTCTGCACAAATTCCTTGCTTACCGTTACCAAAAAGGAAACTCTTCCGTGAAATACGCTAACCGTAACCAAAAAAATTATGCTACTGTAACGGTAATGGATTCCATGAAATTGGGCCCAGTTAGGGCGACACACCTGGGCAACACGACTTTGGGCACTGTGTACACCAGCAACATTTTGGCCAACATGTTTAATACCGAGATGTTGCTGCGACATGTTACCCAACTCGTTTTGCTCTGTGTACACTCACTGACAACATTTTCAGCAACAACGTACCTTGGCAATACCGATATTAATGTTACTGAAAATGTTGACAGTGTACATTCTGCTTTACTGTGGATTTCTGTAGATGCCGAACTGCTCCCGGCCACAAAAAAGGGCTATCATTGGATATTTGCCCCTAGAATGAAGAAATGTCTGAATTTAATCAAAACAAAAACTCCTGAGCACAATACTGTGCCTTTCGTTAGATAAATACAATTACATGGACTGCAAACTTCAGAAGTTGATAACAAAATAATTTCCAGGTCTTTCATTGGAGGATTTCAGAATTTAAAACATTGTGTATACATTTTTAATTTAATTTTTTTTTTAATGGTTGGAGTTAGGAGGGCCTGATGCGTTTTGATCCTAGCAGGATCTTTAATTATTATTTTATAATTTTTTTTTTCTTTTCAATTTGGTATTTTGAGGTTTTTCGTTGCGGGAAAGAATATCATTGGTTCTTTTTGTCAATTTTGCAAGAAGAGCAAAAAATTCAAACCTCTTTTTTTATTTTTTTATTTTAGTTTCAATGCTATGTGTAATTTAAATGTTTTACATACAGCACTTTACTTTCTAGAATAAATTGTCAGCATTATAAAGTTTTTGTTCCATGGAATGTTTTCAAATGAAAACGAGAATGAAATTAAATATTGTGTACATTTTGGAATTTGTTTTAAAAATATGGAATAATTTCTGATTTTATGTTTGTTTCATTTTAATTGTTGACACAATGTGAATTGTTAATTTGATTCTGTTCAAGATAACATGCAAGCAATTATCTTAGCTACTCCTGAATGCAACTTGTACATAAAATATTTTACTTTCTGAGAACATTTGAGAGAAGACAAATATTTTTGTACTGTCAAATTTCAAAATAAACGGCTGTATTTTGTTTTTGAAAATTCACAATAGTTATGACTTTAAAGGTAATATCATACTTTGGTTTTTATCAACGAAATACAGACTCATTGGCAAAAATACCAAGGAAGATACAGGGACAATCATCTGTGAAAATTTCAGTCCCATACGGTGCCCACTTTTTGAGAAAACAGTGAAAAACAGCCACAGTATTTCTTAAGTCTTTTCTTTTGATCTTTTAAAAGATCAGAAAGATTTTCGGTCGTTGTTTGACTAATTTCTGGATAAATACACCATTTCAGGCGAAAAAGTGTAACGGTATGTTTCTACCACCACCATCTTCATACCCTGTAGTTATACGTAATTCTGTGAACATTTCTGTTTGGGTTTCTTACCAAAGTATGATACTACCTTTAAACAATACTGAACTTTTATAAGTGTATTTAATAATTTGGGCCTACAATATTTTAGTATTTTTGTGAATTAATTTTATTGTTTTGAAGGCAGTACAAACTATACAGATAGTATAAACACTACTCTTTCAATAAATTTCACAAGTGGTACCGTTATTGGTCTTTGTATAAATATTTATTTGTTTAATAATTTCAGCCATATTATGCAAAATAGCAATCCGCAAACGGGTAACTATTCGTATTTGGTCCATTTTGCAAAGGCTTGGGTGTCTTGTTCCCTATACTCTTTTGTGCTCTGAACATGGGATAATCAGTGTGTTGCCAGACTGCATGTGAGTTTAACTGTAGGCCTTAATAAATGTTTATGTTGCATTTGCTAGTATAAAGAAATGTTGGTGATTTAATAACTGAAGAAAGCATAACAACAACAGGTAAGATGACAACATGTAGGCTATTATGTCATGGGTTATAATTTTACAGAAATTTGTAAACAAATTATTAATGCTAGGCCCAATAATTTCATTCCATTTTTTTGATAGGCCCCTAGTTTTGTTTGGCTAGTTCAATAGAATGTTGTTGTATCATAACTTAAGCATTTTCACCAAGAGAGGGCACTTCCACAAAGCATTGTGGGATACATCTGGGTCGAAGTGCAAGCTCAACAGTAAGCAAAAGGCAGTGATATATTTTGCCTGCACCGGCAATCTTCCTGTAAACACTATTTTGCTTTTCCCAAGTAAATTGTAGTCACGGTAGGCCTAGGCCTATAACTAAGAACGTACCTCTGGCAAAATAACCTTTACTAGAGAAAGAAGTCCAGCATGGCCAACAAGAAGAATGCATGACGGTGCGGGCAATACACTTCCTAAACAAAAAGAATTTTATGCAGACTGTCCGAGCATGAGCAGGTAGTGGCACCCTTTTGACCATGCATCCCACAATCCCTAGACCTGTGATGTGTGGTCACTATTTCATTGCGGGAATGCTTATGGTTGTATTATTAAGGGTTGCCGTTAGTAGCAATTATTGCCATTTTCATCATGCAAACGAGTACCGGTAATTCTTTCCAAATGAGTGAAAACATCCATGTTCTTTTAAGCTTCTTAATCAAAATCTTTCCGATCTGCAACCAGATTAAGTTTTAAAACTGTTTTAACTACTTTTCCTCTTCTTGTCAACAGCTACCATCACGATGTTCAGTTGATGACAGTTCTGTTTGACTGAAGAAGAATATCTCAGTGATTAGCAATGGCGCTCAGGCATTTCCATCGAATCTTTGGGACCCGTCTCATTTCCATGAGTGGCACCCTACACTGTTCTTCCAGGCCGCACCAATCAGCGACTGTATTCTCAATCGGTTCATCTGGTATTCCTAGATGGGCCCACGTATCATTGTGTGTCAGTCATTTACACAGTACGCCTGTTGTAAATGCCAAGAAAGGTAAATAGCGCTGCGCACTTGCGCTAAAAATAGCACCGAACCTCAGACAAACATTGCAACGTGGCCATGCAAACGTGTGGTGAGTGAAAGTATGTGTGCGCGTCCCGCGTGGTGTGAAGTCATTAGTGCGGAACGCTATTGAAATATGTACTCAAGAAGATCTTGTGGTCAATCTATAGCTTGTGGGTTCGAATCCAGCCATAGGTTGTGCCGTTATGGTGCTTGTGCATCCTTGGGCAAGACGCTTTGTCATATATTGCTCCTCTTCACCCAGGAGTAAATGGGTACCTATGAGGGTACAGATGGCTTTGTGTGCTTGATTAGCCTCTGTGTGCCTTACAGCAGCCAGGGCTGTATACACCCCAGGGAGTTGAGATGGTTTCAGGAATGTTAATGTAGCCAAATGACAAGGGATAATAAAGTAGGCACCTTGAGCTTGTTTCCAGATATAAAGCACGCCATATAAATACATCTAAATTCTTTTAAAAAAAATGACTTTAAATGGAACTTAGGTGCAAAAGAAAATAAAGAAAATCTTCATTCAGATGTAGGAGGGCTAACGTTTGGATCATGCTGAATCGAAATGTTAGGCCCTCCTAAGTTGACCATTTTGTATTTGTCAGTTAATGGCAGTTTATTACTTGTTTTGAAAACAAACTGCTCGGTCTAATGTTCTGTGAATTTGCATCTTTCAGAATAAATGAGAAATTGTTAAAGAAAAGCTAATCAATCATTGCTAATCTGATTCATAATGTGAGTCCTAATCATTCAGTTTATTCATTAACATTTTAAGAGGAAGATATTAACATAAACAAAGCATTGACAAACAAAGATAATTGACTATTGGGGACACCACCAACGTAGGGCTGGATGGCTCAGTTGGTAGAGAGCCTGTACGGTATTCAGGAGGTCGCTGGTTCGAATCCTGCTTCAGTCAATTTTTCTTTGTTCACTCAATACATTGTTTCAACGGAAACGAACCTGACAGTTTTCATACCATTTCCTGTTGTTCCTTTTTTTTTCACTTGAAGGCAAGAAGCACCAAACTAAAGTAGACACGAGTCGATCAGCGGACGACAGCATTCTAGATCTGGAGGGTGTTCGTCAGGATATGCAGAGTGCCTTAGATACTCTTAAACAGAGCTACATGAAGTCCCTCAGTATAAGGACATCACAGGGTAGGTGGCAGTATATGAGTAGTTTGTGAGTGGGAATGTGAATCAGTCCTAATATCTACAAACATTCTTACAGTTCCGCAGCGTCAGGTCGTGCTTGAGGTCATCAGGCAAGTTGCTGTTTGTTCCTCGAACCTGCCTGAGTAGTTATGATGACAGGGCCTTTACAAGTACTGCCCCCCGCCTCTGGAATTCCTTATCAGTAGACCTGAGAGAAACACACATTCCCACACTTTTTGCACAGGAATTAAAAACACACAGATCTCTATGTCCTGGCTTTTCCGTCTTGAGACCGAGGCTCTTTTATTAGACCGGCGCGTTTGAATGGAGTCCAGATACAGGCGCCTTATAAATGCTGTATATAATTACAAATGGTGTATTAGGGAGACATGTTAGCATCAGAAGTGGACATTAGGGAGACATCGGGACTTAGGGAAACTTTTCGATGTCTCCCTAAGGTACCAGCTACCTTTCAAAGACATATTTTTAGTGTCCATATTTTAATAGAAGCCAGATAATGCTCCCAATATGAACATATGTCAATTTCAAGTTCATTGGTTTGGAGGATGTTTAGAAATAGGTAAGTAAAGTTTGTGCACGACCCTATGGGAAAGTCTCCCTAAGGTCCCATCCTCAGTTAACGTTATTAAATTGTTATTTATTTGATGAGCAAAGTGTGATGTCACGATACAAATCACCACGGTGATCCTCACAACTCATCTCAAGTTAAAGCCGTGTTTCCAAATCTCTGGCTGCGTCTAGAATTTGGGACTTACTTTGCCAATAAATCTGTTTTCCTGCGTTCTCTTTGTTGTTCAGGTGTTTTAGACCACATTCAAGTTTCCACTAATGAGGGTAAATTTCCCCTGAATCAACTTGGTCAGATCACGTCTAAATCGGCAAACATGATGGTCGTTAACATGGCCAGCTTTCCAGAGGTATGTAATCTTATAGTTTGCCAAGTTTGAAAGTGATTGCCTTATAAATTTGACAGGCCCACAACTTCATATGAGCTGTGAAGATTAAGAATTTCATTGGTGTCCCTGGTACCCATGTCTTCATTGTATCAGGGGCCGATTTCATAAAACTTACGAGGCGTTGCAGAGTTAAGACGCAATCCGTACTCTATGGACTCATCGCATCTATGCGACGTGTTGCAGCTATGTGTCGCAAATCGAATTGCGACGCGTCGCGGAGCTTTATGAAATCGGCCCCTGATGACGTACAGTGGAATGCCACTATAACGAACATGGCGGGATGCACAGATATTGTCGGTTATAGTGGTTGTTCGTTATAGTGATTTAAAGAGCCATATTGGGTTTGTATTGTACAGAAATATTGGGAGCCAAGGATGATGTTTGGTATAGCCAAATGCTTGGTATAGCCAAATGCTTGGTATAGCCAAATGCTTGGTATAGCCAAATGCTTGGTATAGCCAAATGCTTGGTATAGCCAAATGCTTGGTATAGCCAAATGCTTGGTATAGCTGTGTTCCAGTGTTGTTACTACGAAAGCTTATGTACGGTAGTTATTACCTTAGTTTAATAGTCTTTAAGTCTTACCCAAATTTTCAATATTATTTTAGTAGACTTGCACAGCGATAGACTTCATAGATATAGTCTCTCTCTTTCACTCCAGCTTTTATTGGAAATTGCTTTTTTTGTTCCTTTTTATGATTCATTTTGATACCTTTTGATTGACATTGAGCAACATCTTGTTTCCAGGCAACCAAAGCAGCTGCCAGGGCGATTCAAGATGCCGGTATGAACCTCAACCCACAGGTGACGGACACGGTCATACAGGTCCCCATCCCAAAGTAGGTCACTAGGTTACCAAGACTCTAACTGTTGCATGATGTGGTTCTGATGGTTAATTACTCTTTTGTAATACAATGAAACGCTGCTATAACAAACACAACTATACTGAACATTTGGCTATAGCAAGCACCATCCTTGGCTCAAAATGTTTGTGAACAGAACATACTAAATGTTGCTGTTTCATATTTTGGTTTGATTCAAAAAAATGCAGATTCATGGGCAAAAATATGAAGAACGATACAGTAACAATCAACTTTGAAATTCCCAGTCCCATATAGTGACACAGTGCCCATATTTTGTGAAAACAGTGAAAAACGGCCACAGTATTTTAAAATCTGTTCACAGGATTTTTTATCTTCCGAAGATCATAATTGGTTTTGGGTAATTGGTTTTGACTATTTTCTGGATAAATCCAGCATTTCAGGCAGAAAAACATTGTAACGGTATGTTTCTACCATCACCATATTTATACCCTGTATAAAGTCATAGGTAAATCTGTGAACATGTCTGTTTTGGTATGCTACCAAAGTATGACAGTACCTTTAAAACCACTATAACAAACAACTTCTAAACATGTAACAGACAATGTCTGTGGATCCTGTGGTGTTCGTTATAGCAGCATCCTATTGTATTTAGATTTCACTGCACTGAACTTGTTCAAAAGTCATGTAATACTCAAATCTTCTTTCTTCCAGAGTCACAAAGGAACACAGAGAACAACTGGTCAAGCAAGCCAAGACAATGTGCGATAAGTCCAAGGTCGGCCTGCGACACATCCGCACAAGTTATGTCAACAGGATCAAGAAGCATAAGGACTCAGCGTCCAAAGACACGCTATTTGCCCTGGAGAAACAGATTGGTCAGATCGCCGACGCCAGCATGGAAAGCGCCGACAAGCTGCTCGCTGCCAAATCAAAGGAGCTTTTGGGGAAATGATTGCATTTTTTAAGATGAAAATTCATGTTTTTGCCTGAGAGGACAGAGATTTGTCATATTGGACTAATGGAACTTGCTGAAAATTTGAAAATTGCTTATTACGCTTTATTTTTCTGTGAGAAGAAATCATGTTTTGATCAACCGGTACCACAAGACATTGGTATTCAAGATTGTATTGATTAATATCGTCATAAATTTTTTTTTTGTCATACAATGGACCCTTCCGGCCTGTCAATCAAACTGTGCCCATTAACCAATAAGCCATTTGCGAGTTAAATCTTAATAGTATCTGGTACACGGACTTCTTTCATTGCGTATAAACACCCCAATTTGAATTTCCCAGACTAAAGACTGTTGCTATATCACGTGATTCGGGGCAAGCTTTTGCATAGTGATACCCATCTCTGGAGTGGTCTGGTTCCTTTGTGCCATTCTTATCCATTATGAACAGTGCATTGGTGCAAGATGTCTGTTATGTAACTAAGCAAAAGCTTGCCCCGAATCATGTGATATAGCAACAGAGTCTTTAGTCTGGGAAATTCAAACTGACGTGTTTCTACGCAATGAAAGAAGCCTGTGTACCAGATACTATTAAGATTTAACTCGCAAATGGCTTATTGGAGGATGCTAAAGCTAATATTATCATACTTTGGTAGCATACCGAAACAGAAATCTTCACAGATTTACCTATAACCTACAGGGTATAAAAATGGTGATGGTAGAAACACACCGTTAAAACAAACGTTTCTGCCTGAAATGTTGTATTTACCCAGAAAAGAGTCAAATCAATGACCGAAAACGTAATGATGAAAAGATTTAAAAAATACTGGGTGTTTTCACTGTTTCTCAAAAAGTGGGAACTGTACAGGACTGGAAATTTCACAGATGACTTTGCTGTATTTTTTCTTGATATTTTTGCCCATCTTTATTTCTTTGACAAAAACCAAAGTATGATATTATCTTTAACCTCGTTATTGGCATACAAATACCTCGAACTCGGTCAAACTCGGCCACATGCAGTATGTAAAACGTGTGGTGTTGCTAAGGTGGGTGGGGCTAAAGAGCAAAGCAGGAGTGGTCCATTGAAAGATTGTGGCTATGCAACTTTGGCAACAATTATTTTGACAAATTCTGGCTTAAAATCCAATCCTACCTAGTCATGGAAGAAAAGGATGCTTCTTAAAAAACAGGACATTTTAAAGTTTGTTTTCACATGGGATTAGTTAACTGGTAGTTAGTTTCTCCATTTCCAAAAACAAATTATTTTGTGCAAATAAATAAAAAGCTGATAATGCTTATTAAATAAAAGG
This sequence comes from Astropecten irregularis, assembly GCA_963971285.1. Lineage (NCBI taxonomy): Eukaryota > Metazoa > Echinodermata > Asteroidea > Paxillosida > Astropectinidae > Astropecten > Astropecten irregularis. Next base: position 6,379,998 of record OZ020260.1, on the reverse strand, counting down.
AAACTGCTGTTGTGTTTAATTTTGTTTTTATAATTACTCTAATTAGTTATTATTTATTTCATGATTTTTTAGTGAGTGTGTTAGTCATTCTTTATTGATGTCACTTCATTTATAACCAACTCATATAAACAATGTCAAGAAACTTTTTGAGAAAAAACTTTTATCCAATTAAAATGCTGAAACGCCCTCTACCGTCGAGAGTAAAAAAAAAACCTCAGTGAATTCGCAAATGGTGCAGATTCTTAAACGGGCATCTGCGGTCATTTAACTGTCGTGATGAACTCGATCAACCAGAAATGATCGGGAAATGGTGATGTGGATTTCATAAGTAGGCCGGGGTTATTTTGTCTAGAAAATTCTGTGCGGCAAGCGTATTAAACTGGTTTCATCTCTGGCGATAAAGGAACATATTCGTATGTAGATCGCAGAATTTTGTTGGACTGAAACGTAGCGATCATCTCTGATCTTGTGTTCTTGAATTGACCAGCACGTAGGCCCTATTAAGTATTATAGTTACACCACACGGCAGTACTGTACAGTCACCGAGTCAGTAACGTTAGTCTCCATACATACGGTGTGGATATTTCATTTTCAAGATGATGGATGTTACTGTAAAAACGCTGGACTCGCAGACAAGGCAATTCTCTGTTCCAGAACAGGTAGGTCTACTCAATTTAAAACAAATCACAAAATAAACATTATTATTATTAAGGGAAACTGACTTTTAAAATCATAAATTTTAAGTCATCGAATAAGATTGAAAAGTGAACAAAGGCAAAATTGTTTGAAGTGGGATTCGAACAGGTGACCTTCTAAATACCGTACAGGCGCTCTATCAACGGAGCTATCCAGCCGATTCCAAGTCAACTCGCCCCCTAGCCGACTCGCCCCTTACCGACTCGCCCCTTACCAACTCGCCCCCTCCCCAACTCGCCCCCCCGACCGACTCGCCCCTTACCAACTCGCCTCCTCCCCCTAGCTGACTCGCCCCCGACCGACTGGCCAACTCGCCCCCTAACTTATTCAGAAATGAGATGCAAATTGTGAAGATAATTAATTATGCATCATAATTAATACCCAAAGATTGGAATTTCCTCTTCTTTTGGAAAGTCCAAGTTGCATGCCTGAATACAAATATTTACATACAAAATAAACATGTTATTATTAAGGGAAACTGACTTTTAAAATCATAAATTTTAAGTCATCGAATAAGATTGAAAAGTGAACAAAGGCAAAATTGTTTGAAGTGGGATTCGAACAGGTGACCTCCTAAATACCGTACAGGCGCTCTATCAACTGAGCTATCCAGCCGATTACAAGTCAACTCGCCCCCTCCCCAACTCGCCCCCTAACTTATTCAGAAATGAGATGCAAATTGTGAAGATAATTATGCATCATAATTAGGCCTAATACCCAAAGATTGGAGTTTCCTCTTCTTTTGGAAAGTCCAAGTTGCATGCCTGAATAAAATTTATATGATTATATCCTTTGTCAAAATTTTCTTATGATTTACATGATTTACATGTAAATTCAACTGTAGTCATTTCTATTATCCATGTACACTATGCAATCTATCACACAAATGTTTGTACCTACAGTATTATGTGTTGTTTTATCAATTACAGATCACCGTCAAGGAATTCAAGGAGAGGATTGCAGGATCGGTGGTAAGTTCATGATTGAATATTTTCATTTAGGGCCGCACACTGATTAATTCAAATCATCAGTTCCACTGTTACAATTTGAGTGATGATGTCCCAAAAGGAAGAGCAATTATTGTCTCATGTGTACTGTTATTAACCCTGACCCACTTGCATACCACAGTTTACCACACATGGATTTCCTGTACAGTAGACAGAGTTTTTCTCAAAATGCAGTGTTTACCGTGTCGGAAATAGTGTTTATTGACGAGAAACGTGTCTATCTCCGATAAATAGGGTTTATCAAATTATTTGGCATTTGGCTTGGCATTTGGCTTGCCATATAAAGTTGGCCCGGCCACAACGAAGTCACCTTCCCTTGTGGCTTGATATTCGTGACATCGCGGCCACAGCCACGGTCGCAGCTAGTGAATTGTGACGCGGCAACAAGATGGACGCCCTGCCAATAGCTACAGCCACGGCCGCAGCCAGTGAATTGGGACACGGCCTAAGTGTGGTATCCTGAAAACCACAATACACCACAGTGTTGTTTGTGTGGTAATGCCTGGTTTATGAAAGATCCAGTTCCCCTATGGATACTGTGGTAGTTTGTGGTAAGCAGCTCATATATTGTGTGGTTAGTGTAAAGGGTTAGAGTTAAATTGATGTCATTTGGGCCTGCGGCTGATTTCACGAAATTTTGCGTAACTTACACAACGTACAAATGTTGCATAAGTTATGTGAAACGTGCATAACTTGTGCAACCAAAGGCAACAAAATGTTGCGTACGTAACATTTGAAGTTTCGTAAAGTCAGCTGCAGGTGGTTGTTGAAAAACTAAGCCTCTTTGCAAAGGGTATGGAACAGAACCATCAGTAAATGATACAAATTATACTGCAAGAATTTTTGTATAAACAGGATCTCAATTCATTCCTCATTCTGACAGAGCATCCCGGCCACCACTCAGCGGCTCATCTTCTGTGGGCGTGTCCTACAGGACTCCAAGAAGCTGTCCGAATATGACGTGCACGGTCGCACCATTCATCTGGTTGAGAAGCCCCCACCTTCCACCACACCCCACACCACCGGCACCACGTCCACTACCACAAGCGGTCAAACAGGTATAACGGTCATTTATCAGTCGGAAGAAGTTAATAACAAGAGGAATGCATAGACCTTTTTCCTTGATAGCGGGCCTATTGGATTCTGTGTATAAAATTTCATCATGAAACGCACTACTACCGGTACTCACTTCCGGCTTTCCACAAAAGGATCCCCCTTACCAATTAGCAGGAGTTCACAAAGTTCAGGAATACATAAAATGGAAAAGCCTGTGTTCATTGCGGTAGTTAAAGGATAAAAAGGTTATATTTGTCACGCGATGGTGTGTTGCTGTTTTGGCTGCTGGAACTGCTAGCCTATGATCATTGGAAACAGTAGAAAACAGCAGATAGAAAACCCGTTGCAAATTGTATTAAGGCAATTTGCAAATGTGAGGTTTTGATCTCGGAGATCAAAACTGTTTCTGGTCTTTTGTTAAACTCATTTCTGGATAAATGCAGCATTTGAGGAGGGAAAAATGTCAGTGGTATGTTTGTACCATGTCCATCTTTATATCCTGTAAGTTATAGTTAAATCTTTTAAGATGTCTGTTTTGGTATGCTACCAAAGTGCAGCAGCCTATCATATCTTATAAGTTTTTTTTTTCTCATTATGGGAAATATTTTTCATATCTTACAGGGAGTGATGGTAGAGATAGCTTCTTCATGGGTGCAATCACTGTGCAAGCTGATGTTGGGGACGCTGGTAACATACATGTCCAGGTAAGAATAACTTTTGCTGAACCTACCAGTGCTGAAATCGAGTCCTACCCTCCAGAGTGCGAGTCTGAGTCTTTGCCTTCAAATCCGAGTCTGAGTCTTTGTCATCGAGTCTGAGTCCGAATTCAAGTCCTTGCCTGAGAGTCTGAGTCCGAGTCTGAATCTTTGCCATCCAAATTTGAGTCCATGTCTGAGTCCTTGCCTCTGAGTCCGAGTATGAGTCTAAATCTTTGCCATCCAAGTCCGAGTCTGAGTCTAAGTCGTTGCCTTGAGTCTGAGTCCAAGTCCTTGCCTCCGAGTCCAAGTCCGAGTCTGAATCTTTGCCATCCAAGTCCGAGTCCGAGTTTGAGTCTTTGCCTTGAGTCTGAGTCCAAGTCCTAGTCTTTGTCATCGAGTCTTGAGCCCGAGTCCAAGTCCAAGTCCAAGTCTGAGTCTTTCCCATCGAGTCTGAGTCCAAGTCCTAGTCTTTGTCATCGAGTCTTGAGCCTGAGTCCGAGTCCAAGTCCAAGTCTGAGTCTTACCCATCGAGTCTGAGTCCAAGTCCTAGTCTTTGTCATCGAGTCTGAGTCTGAGTTCTGAATGGATAAGTAAATAAAAAAAAACATGAAGAAACCCTATTAAAACAAACACTTACTCATAAGTAGAATTTCCAGCCATGAAAGAGTCTAGAATATATTGTAAGGATGAATCATGGATTTACACGACTGGTCTAACAATTGCCATCTCAATCTCATCATAATGCAATATTAACCCTGACTCCTACAGCCCAACGGATCCCACATGGACGTTCACATCAACCTGGGTCCTATCAACGTGGCCCCTCCCGTCAGCGCCTCTCAGCAACGAGTCAACCAGATCCGTAACCTTATGCGACAAGTCAACGTCACCCTGGAAAGACTTGAGGTGAGTAGTATGGACGAAATGCAGAAACACACCTCACTGATTGAAGTCCAATACTTTATGTATGTAATGGTGAAGAGGAGTCTGTACTCTATTAAAGGTACAGTAAAGGATTGGTAACATACCCAAACAGAAATGTTCACAGATTTACGTATAACTTTCAGGGTATGGAGATGATGCTGGTAGAAACATACTGGTAAAATATTTCCAGCTGAAATGGTGTATTCATCAAGAAATTAGTAAAACAAAGACTAAAAACAGTTTTGATCTTTGGGTAAGATCAAAACCATTCTTTATGTTTGAAAAGAAAAATTGAGTCTGGTTTTTGGTATTTTCCTGATGATTCAGTTGTCCGATTGAGCTCAAAATTTCACAGGTTTACTATTTATGTACATGCTGGATTAGACAAAGTGTGAGTGCTATTTTGTGACCTTTTCCAATCATGTATTATCATCACCTTATACATGTATATTCACAGCAACCTACTCAACAGCAAAGCACTCAGACTGAGCCAGCTACAACCTCTAGTAGTGGCACCCCTACCAGTAGTTCTTCGTCATCGACCAATAGCAACCCTCCAAGCACCACCAGCACCAGTGCTTCGACCAATCAGCAGCCGGGTTCCACCACGGGGAATGCCAACCCTACTGCAGAATCAGGCGAAAACAATCAGGGAAGAAACAATCAGTCAACCAACGCCCAGCCTGGAAGAAGAACGGTCACTGTCACGTAAGAAAATGACTTTTGTCATTCTTCAGTTGTAATTTTTCCTGGAGTTGTTTATAAGCATGTTTCTATAGAAAGGAAAAGGGCATAGAGAATCTTTTTGATTATTATGCGCTATATAAGTTTGTATTATTATTATTATTCATGGTTATTAATGGAAAAGGTTATTTATTGCGTTGTTGCAAATAAAGGAAAAAAGTGTTCAAAGTCACGAGATGTCGTGTTGCTGGTAGCGACGTTTCGGCTGCTGGAACTGCCAGCCTTCATCAGGCATGTCAGGCAATTTAAAGGGTGGCTGCAATGATATTTAATAAAATCCACCAAAATAATTTAATTACAGTAACTTAAAAATATATTAAATTAGATTAAAGTTGTTTTTCCCCCTCCCAGTTAATAAAATGATTTTAACACCAACACGAGTGAGGCTAAAACTACGACAGCCACACAACTACGTTTTAAAGACTTTATTCCATCAATAAATCAAAAACACCCATTGCGGTACCCTTTAATAACTGGATGCTGCAGTGTTTGTTATATCCTGTTGGTCTGAGTCGGTGTTCATCGTACCATGTTCAGCGAATGTTGTATGGGTCACTCTGCGGTTGGTTAGGGTTAAACAACTCCAGTTTTTCTATCCGTTGCTTGGCGGTGGTCGTGGTGCCGGATAGTGGGACTCCATAATCCAGGGATGTCGATGCCGCCGTCCAAGTTGATGCTGTTTCTAAATTCTCCGATTGATTCTGTTACCCTACAGACATCCAAGGGGATCGGTTATGGCTGATATTTTGACCGAAATGGGTCGTGTGACCGCAAGGCTCCAGCCGTATCTTGACCAGTACCGCGAGCTTCTCAACGGAGATCAAGTCTTTGAAGGAGATGTAAGTGAATGTTTACGAATATAACAAAAATTCTAAAGCATATCAGTCGCAGCAAGTTTGAATAGATTGGCATTTGTGCTGACAAAGGGTTCTTGTCTTTGTCTTTGTTTCTGTAGTAAAAAGTGTCTGCACTGTACATTAGAGTATACCTCGTGGTGCATCACCAAACCCTACTCTACCAAACTGTACCTCACTCTCTACCTCATTGAACCTCATTGTACCTTGCTGTACTTCACTGAGCCTTACTGTACTTCACTGTACCTCGCTGTACTTCACTGTACTTCACTGTACCTCAGTCAATGCCAATGCACCTCATTGTACCTCAGCAGACCACACTCTACCTCACTGAATGTTAGTGTTCTTCATTGTGCCTCACTGTACCTCACTGTACCTCATTGTATGTCACTGTAACTCACTGTACCTTGCTGTACCTCGCTGTACCTCGCTGTACCTTGCTGTACCTTACCGTACTTAACTGTACTTCATTGTACCTTACTGCACCTTACTTCAACTCACTGTACCTCACTGTACCATACTGCACCTCACTGAACCTCATTGTACCTCACTGTACCTCATTGTACCTCACTGTACCTCACTGTACCTCACTGTACCTCACTGTACCTCACTGCACCTCACTGAACCTCACTGCACCTCACTGCACCTCACTGCACCTCACTGAACCTCACTGAACCTCACTGCACCTCACTGCACCTCACTGCACCTCACTGCACCTCACTGCACCTCACTGAACCTCGCTGCACATCACTGCACCTCACTGCACCTCACTGCACCTCGCTGCACATCACTGCACCTCACTGCACCTCACTGAACCTCACTGCACCTCACTGAACCTCACTGAACCTCAATGCACCTCACTGAACCTCACTGCACCTCACTGAACCTCACTGCACCTCACTGCACCTCACTGAACCTCACTGTACCTCACTGTACCTCCTGTACCTCACTGTACCTCACTGAACCTCACTGTACCTCACTGTACCTTACTCTACCACACTAAAAATCACCATGCCTCCTATATCTTTGATGATTCTTACAGAATGACAGACAGGCAGCCCATCGCCTCCAGACCCTTGTGAATCAAGCCCTGCATACCATCAGTCATATCTACCATGCCGTCTCAGACTGCATGATGGACCTGCATACCTCACCACCTCGTGTGCTGCGTGCACCGGCCGGAATGATGGTGGCACCCATTCGTCCACCCGGTCAGATGCCGGTTCATGTAAGTCCATAACTAAAGGTTAATACTTTGGTAGCATACCAAAAGAGAAATCTTCACAGATTTACCTATAACTTACAGGGTATAAAGATGGTGATGGTAGAAACATACCGTTAAAAACGTTCTGCCTGAAATGCTGTATTTATCCAGAAAAGAGCACAACCAAAGACCAAAAACACTTTTGATCTCAGAGTGAGATCAGAAACTCAAAGATTTGAAAATACTGTGTGCTTTTTTTTTAATACTGTTTCTACATAAAGTGGGCATTGTATGGGACTGGGAATTTCACAGATGACTGTTCCTGTATCTTTCGTGATGTTTTTGCCCATAAATCTGCATTTCTTTGACAAAATCAAAGTATGAAGTTATCTTTCAGACGAAAACTGTAGTGAACAATTATTAACCGTCGAGTTCAATAACTTGATTCATTTATGTCATTGAAAGGTGAACAAAGAACAATTGACCTGAGCGGGATTTGAACTGGTGACCTCCTGAATACTGTACAGGCGCTCTACCAACTGAGCTATGTGGTTGTTTGATGATTATAATGATTCATTTACAATTTTTGTCTTTTTGTGTGTGTGTTTGAACAGGTAAACCTCGGTTCAGCGATGCCGGGGCCCATTCCTCCTAACAGTTCATCGTCTGTTCCGTCTCAAGAGCAGTCCGCGTCGCAGGCAACACCGGCCACCTCCACATCTGACCAGCCTCCGGTCAGCGATGCCAGCCAGAGTTCGGCCACTCGGTCCAGCTCCACGAATACCACCAGCACCACCCAGACCCGCCCCGGCCAACAGGTGCCAGTCCTGACCAACGCATCGGTCACCTTGACCAACCAGCAGACCTTTGTCATCACCCCGCGCCCCGGAGCCCCCGGCTACGTTGCCGTGCCGATATCCACATCGGCCAATCAGGCGCCGCATGGTGGTGGTGCCCAGGCGACGCAGAGCGGTGCACAGAGGCGGAGCGGGGAACCGGCGACTCCGAGCAACCAATCACAAGGGCCAGCACAGCCACCAGGTTTGTTATAGACCTTTCTTTTGGCAACGTCACAGCCCGAGTTTTTGCCAACCAACCAACCAAGATGGCAGAAACTATGGCGAACCATCAAAGCCGGGCATAAAAAATAGCCGCAATTTGTACACAACGTTTCATAAACATTGAAAGATACTGCTGAATGTAATAGAAACAACACAAGCAATGATGGTGTGTATTTTGTACAGCTACGGAAAGTTTTTTAAAATGATGAAATTGGTCACGCTGACTGTCAAAAAGACATCATGATTTGTAACATTTGGCCGCCCATGACAACCACGAGTCGATGTTTTTAAATAAAAAAGAACGGTCTATAAAAGTGATACACACTGTAATAGCGCTCCAATGTATTACCATCTCCCAAGAAAGATATTATCAATAGTCTATTCCATTCTCTTTCAGGTCCTCATGTCCATATTCATCAGCTCGGCTTGAATCCGGGTAGCATTCCACCAGCAGGGCTCTTGCAAGTCATGGCTCAGATGGTTGGCCAACAGCAAATACAGCAGATGGCCCAGTTCCCAGCCAATCATGCAGGTGAGACAGTTATTGCTAGCCAACCACCAGCGACAGATACAAGGATTGTGGCTTGACGTTCCTTTCCTTTGCTTTCCTTTTTGATCATGTGCTGTTTCTCAGGTTGCAGCATTGTTTCAATGCTGCGTGTATCTTCAATGATCCTTGGGATATAGTGGTATGTGAGTGGTACCATGGCTTCTGACTGCCAAACGAACAAAGATAATTGTCTATTAGGGACACCACCAACATAGAAGTCGATAGCTCAGTTGGTAAGAGCGCCGGTACGGTATTCTGGAGGTCGCTGGTTGGAATCCGGCTCTAGTCAATTTTTCTTTGTTCACTTTTCAATGACTTGTTGATCAATATTTCTTTTCAATTTTGTTTTTTTTGTTTTTTGTTTTTTGTTTTATTTAGGGCCGACAAATACTTCTTCGACACCTACTACATCCTCCCCACGCCCTCAGCAAAACCCCCAGTCCACGCCCTCCCCCCGGGATCAGAATCAGTCCCGCCAGGCCCCGCCCATGGCCTTCTTCAACCCACTCCAGTCACGCCCGGCCTGGGACCCGCTCCTGCCCTGCAACTCGCGGCACATCTCCATGCGGGTGATGCCCTTTGGCCCCCCCGGACGGGGAAGGGCAGGAGCCGCCAGACAGAATGCCAGTGCAGGAACGGCAGCCGGACCGCCAGGATCCGAAGAGGCAGCCGGTAGAAATCCAGAGGGGAATGCCCGAGCTGAATCTGCACAGAATGAAGGAGTGCCACAGGTATACGGATTTCATTTTGGAATGATTAATACCATTTCAAATGGCTTGTATTCAGTTTAAAGGTTTAATACATGAAAAATGTCACAGAACAGCACTCATACTTTGTCTATTAAATCCATCATGTACATAAAATAACACACTGTGAACATTTGAGCTCAATCGGACATCTGAGTTACGAGAAAATTGCGAAAAAAACGACTCAATTTTTCTCATAAAACATAAAGAATGGTTTTGATTTTACCCCAAGATCAAAACTGTTTTCGGTCTTTGTTTTACTTATTTCTGGATAAATACACCATTTCAGGCAGACATATTTCAACGATATGTTTCTACCAGCACCATCTTCATACCCTGAAATTTATACGTAAATCTGTGAATATTTCTGTTTGGTTATGTTTATACCAATCCTGTACTTTACCTTTAAAAGTTTAAAACTGATTTTCAGGTTTCTATAACACTTTTTGAGAAAGTCTTTGAGAAAGATCCTGGTAGGATCAAAATGTCAGGGCCCTACTAACACCAAACTTTCTACAACATTGTGTAAAACCTGATTTCTGTTTTTATCGCAGCCGGGAGGAGCAGAGAACAGCTTCTCGGACATGATTGGTGGTTTAGTCGGTGCCCTGATCAATCAGCAGAACTACCCATTTGTGCAGGTCATGCCCGGTGCCCAACAGCCCAGTCAACAAGGTATTGAAAGATCCAGTCATAGGGCATTTACAAAACGGAGGCTCAGACTCCGTCTCTGGCTCCGTCTCAGGCTCCAGCTCCATTTCGTGAATCCATTCTGACATAACGGGTATAAAAATGGAGACTTTTGGCTGCAGTTTGGAATTCTCTGATTTGAAAAGGAAAACAAAGCTTCAGCTTCAATGGAACACCACAACCCATACTTTCAGCATATGGATGACAGAGCTGGAGCCTGAGCCTGAGCCTGAGCCTAAGCCTCCGTTTCGTAAACACCCATAATTATTTTTCCATGATTAATAATGGCGGATCTCAATCTATTCCAGTTTGATCTTGTTCCCTTTATTTCCTGAAGTCCAATTCTCAAACAGTTGCTTGTTTTACAGAGAGAAACTTGGATACTGGTCGGGACCGGCTTCTGAAAAGCCTGGCCAGGCCCAGGGCTTTGGGCCTGTAATCCTCCTCTTGTCAGTCCTGAACTTCACTACAATAGAGCTGCTTCAAATCAATCAAGCCTGGCTTCTGGATACTGTCTATGATCAATGTGGACTCAATCTGTCCATCAGGTTTCTGAAAACTATGATCCTGGACACAGCAGGGGCTTCTATGGGATTCTAGAAGCCCAAGACCCCATACATAGCCCAGGCCTGGCCGGTCTTTTCAGTGTCTAGCACGGACGTCATAAAAAAAATCTGGACTCTCAATGCTACCTATAAGCCCACATAGTTCACTGAAACCACAAGTATCCATCTAGGAGGGCCAGATACAAAGGTAATACAAAAAGCACTAACCATTGTTAGTTAAATCCATCAGGCGACAATAGTTATCGCATTGTATCAGGCACGGTAAGATGGCTGCCGATGGCTTCAGTCGATACAAAAGCATTGCAAGTCCAGATTTTTTTATGTGACGTCCGTGGTATCTAGGCCCAACCAGCATTAAAGATTCTCCCTTCTTGTCTTCCAGCTCCTCCGACACAACCGCAGCCCGCCCAGCAGACAGCTTCTTCAGCATCGGCCAGCACCCCCAGTGGCAGCTCGGAGGCAGCCGGCCGTGCTAACGCGCCATCGACCGACCAGATGCTGATCAACATGGTGATGCGGATGACCCAGGAGATGGGGGCTATGGGTAGCGGACAGCAAAGCAACCAGTCCTTCCGACAGTTCTTGGCTGGGATGGACGTGACTATCGAACCATCAGAAGGTTAGCATACCATACCGTAATTTTGTCAGTTCCACCAGGTTCTTTTAAGGCGCTGCTAAGCACAAAAATTGGCTTAGCACAAAAGTTTCTTGCCCAATAAAACAAACCACCATTAAAAATTCCATTTGATGTTCATGGTCAGCAAACTACAGCCAAAGAACAATCACAAGTGATGCACAACACATGGAAATTTGGTTGTTAATCCTGTTTTAATTAAGACAGAAATGTCATGCTTAGCAAATTTTTGTGCTAAGCAGCAATGTGAAATTGGCCCCCGTTTGTTTCAGGCTCGATGCCAGTGATACTGTGCGCAAAAGCTGCTCCGGATCCCATTTTAGCGTATCCTGCCTGTGACGTGGATTTGCAAGATCAAATATGGCGACCAAGTTCCTCGGCAAAACAAACTGGCCCAGAGAAACCCAGATTTCAATGCTCAGATGTCAGTTCCGTCATCAGACAACAAAATTGATCTCATTGAGGCTGAAACATTATTTTCTTGTTCCACGTTATCTTTTTCTATTCCACAGCCCGAAACCCCTCTTTTGATACAGGAACCAATTTCACAAATTTGCTTAAGCACCAAAAAGCTTGGTAAATATAATTAGTATGTAAGCCGAATTTCCTTGTGAATGTTATGCTCAGCAAAAAAATGGCCGAATACAAGTCAAAAGCAGTAAACATCACATGGAAATTTGGTTGGTAAACCTGTTTTTATCATGGAAGAAATGTTGTGCTTAAGCAGCTCTATGAAATTGGCCCCTGTTACACTTCAAAATGGATGTATGAAATGGATTGATTGTAACTCGAGTTTATACAAATAACCCATCATATCCAATGTAGGGCTGCAAGGCATCATAAGTCTTACGATTGATAGTAAGTTACGATAAGTTTGGTGAAATCGACCCCTGGTCATTGGGCCAAATCTATCGCTCTTCACCTAACACCTACCACATGGAAAAGCATGTGGTAAATTGTGGTATGCATGTGGGTTAGGGTTAAGAGAGTAATACATCAGTTGTATTTTATCATCTATAGAGGCCAATTTCAAAGAGCTGCTTAAGCATAAAATTTGCTTAAGCATGAAAAGTCTTCCTTGATCAAACAGGATTACCAACCAAATGTTCATGTGATGTTTACTGCTTTGACTTCGGTCATTATTTGCTGAGCATAACATTCACAATGAGTTTTGGCTGGCATACTGATTTTATTTACGATTGTTTTTGGTGCTTGAGCAAATTTTGGTGCTTAAGCAGCTCTACGAATTTGGCCCCAGCCTTTGATGTCAGATTTTTAACAAGCAACGCTGTTGTTGTCTTGCCTTGGTTTCATAGGTTTCATAGGAGAGCTGCTTGACGTGGTGATCCAGCAACTTGGCATGTCGGACGTTATTGCCATGTTCCTGGGCCAGCCGGCGCCACTTGACCGTCTACGTCCCAACCTGGAGCAGTTTGTCACCCAGCGCGTCATGAGAGGTGAACCCATGACGGACAGCAACATTCGGGTAGGTCGACCAGCAGCGTTCATTCACAACACTATACAACACTGTCTTTGGATTTCTCACAGCACATGGCAGGGTACCAGTGAAGTGAAGCAGGGTACCAGTTACAGGATTTGTGCAGACTTAGGGGGTTTACAAAACGGAAGCTCCGGCTCAGTTTGGGATCTGACATCCATGTGCTAAAAATATAGATTACGGTTTTTCATCGAAGCAGAAGCTAGGTTTTCTTTTTTCAGCAGGCTGCTCATATTTAATTTATCATGGAATAAAAACAAAAGTGTAAAATTTTTAGCTCAATTGATCTTTGGAAACAGCAGAAAACAGCGAAAAACTGTTGCAATTGTTACGCCAAATTGTGTGGGAATAGCTGTCTTATTTTTTTATCTTTCCAAGATCAAAAATATTTTTGGTGTTCAGGTGTTTGGTTTTACTCTTTTCTGGATAAGTACAGCATTTCAGGCACAAACATTTTTTAAAGGTTTATTTCGACTATTACCGTCTTTATACCTTAAATTATACGTAAATTATACGTAAATCTGTGAACATTTCTGGTCTGCTTTGTAATACCGGTGTTGTATATGCCCTTTAATGGGAAGCTTTTTCTTCTTAAGAAATAAACATTTCAAAATCGATTTCATTTGTTTGCAAACCCAGGTCGCTGTCGGCAGAATACTTGAGGAGATACGGCCATCGGTTGCTGAGTTCATCGTAAGTCGCTTTTTTTGCTGTTTTGTTTGTTTTTGCCATAGAAATATGGATTCATTGGCAAAAATATTAAGAAAGTCATAGTTACAGTCATCTGTGAAATTTCCAGCCCACTTTTTGAGAAAACAGTGAAAAACCCTCATGTTTTTTTCAAATCTAAATACTAGAACTGTTTATCTCCCATTCAACTTGCAGGGAGGCGGCCCTACTGTGCAGAACATCGATGCAGTAGCCACTCACATGAAATTCCTTGAGAGTGTCTTTGAGCGGTTCGTGCGTCTCTTTGCGCCGCCGGTCGGTAAGTACATGTTTGTTTTATATCACTCTAATAACATTCATATTGGCAAAAATATTGCCACATGGCAAATCAGTCAGCATATGTTTTGGGGGGCAAAGGTGGCAAAGTGCGTTAGGCACTCTCCTCTCACCAATGTGGCCCGGGTTCGATCCCGGCTTGGGTCATATGTGATTAAGAGTTGTGCGTTGGTTCTCTCCTATGCTTCAAGGGTTTTTCTCCGGGTTCTCCGGTTTTCCTTCCTCCACATAAACCAAACCACTTTCGATCTTAAGCTGTGCTTCGTGATCATATATGGGTTGATGTGGCTGGCTGCCAAAGGGCGCCCAAGAAAGCCTGCTACTTGGTCACGTGTAGCACCATCCTTCATAATTCATATTGTAATTGCTGGGAACCTCTGGAAAACAGTGTGTTTCACTGAGCAGGTAAACCCAGGGTAAACAAAATATAAATAAATAAAAGTATTTCAGCAGTGGTGTATCTAGGGAAAACGGTGCCTGGGGCAAGTTCTAAAATAAAATTTCGCCCCTAATTCCAACTTCCAACGCCAATGGAAACAAATTCTGACAATTTGAAATTGGGATCTTTCTTCTTTTCATCAAAGGTAATATCATACTTTGATTTTTATCAAAGAAATACAGATTCATGGGCAAAAATATCAAGACAGATACAGCAACAGTCATCTGTGAACATTTCAGTCCCATACGGTGCCCACTTTTTGAGAAAACAGTGAAAAACAGGCACAGTATTTCTCAAGTCTTTTCTCTTTTATTTTTGATCTTTTAAAAGATCAAAAAGATTTTCGGTCGTTGTTTTTCTAATTTCTGGATAAATACACCATTTCAGGCAGAAACATTTTATCAGTATGTTTCTACCACCACCATCTTCATACCCTGTAAGTTTTACGTAAATCTGTGAACATTTCTGTTTTGGTTTCTTACCAAAGTAGGATACTACCTTTAACAGATTCTATTGTGGTTTTTTCATATTAAGATTCAAGCGCATTTGGGGAGCAGATGAGGACATTAGGTCGTAACACCCTTCACCAGTGGGTTGCTATTGTGCTTTTTACCTTCGGTGATCGGCAAAACGTGGACCAGTTCCTCTCCGAACGCTTGGTAAATATTCTTTCCCATTTGAAAAGTTCATCATTTATAACCACTTTATTAAATCCTTTGCCATTTTGAAATGCATTTAACAAGTGAATTTGTTTTCATAATTTCATAACAGTGAAATGCCAATATCACAAACACCGCTATACCGAACATTAGGCTTTACCGAACATCATTCTTGACTCCCAATTTTTGTGCAAAAACTTACACCATTATTTTGGAAAAAAAATCACAAGATTTTAAAGAAAAAGGAAATATATACCGGTACTGGGTAAATCAAATGCTGCATGGTCTCTTGTAATTTCCAAAAATATTTCAAAAGAATTTAGTACACGTAGGTACGTGGAGCGATGGAAAAATGAAAAATATGTATGTAAAAATCAAAAGAGGGCGCACTTCATTGGACAAGAGGGCGCTTTATAAAAATGGCCCCCGAACACAGCCGGCGGCTGAAAATCATTGAAAATACCGAACAACCGCTATACCGAGCAAATTTTGGGCATCCTGCGGTGTTCGTTATATCGGCGTTCCCGTGTATTCAGACAAGATTTCATAAAGATTTCATATTTTCATAAGGCCTAAACAAAAAAATGTTGTGTTGCCCTCAAGTGGAAAAATTAAAATTTTGGGTCGGTCAATCGATTTTATTTTATTTATTTATTTTTTTTGGCAGACTTTCAAACATTTAAGAATATATACAGGATGTATGGTCACCAGGGCTTATAAATCAACGGTCTTGGGTCGTTTTGAGGAGGCACGCTTTTTAGCGCTTTTCTAGCACTGCTAAATCTTACATTTTCTGTAAAAAATGGTGAGTTTTTATACTTTAGGACTCAGAGAATAAAAAAAAAATAAAAAATCCCGACCCAAAGTTTTGGCATTTTATGGTCGGTCGCTGAGGGCAACACAACAATTTTGTTTTTTTAGGCCTAATGAGATCCAACAGCCTGTCTGCAGTCTTTAATAGGGCGTTTACGAAACGGAGGCTCATGCTCCGTCTCAGGCTCCGTCTTCATTTTTGTGAATCCATTCTGAAATAACGGGTATCAAAAAAAGAGGCTTTTGGCTGCGGTTCGAAAGTAGATTCTCTGGTTTGAAAAAGAAAACAGAACTTCAGCTTCAATGAAAAACAACAACCTATATTTTCAGCATATGGATGTCAGAGCTGGAGCCTGAGCCTAAGCCTCCGTTTCGTAAACGCCCATAGTCTGGTGCTCATTTTCACTTCTTTTGTTTTTTAATCTCTTGTTGTATTCACAGCGTACATTTTTCGGGGGGTCTGGGTCCACGCCTTCCAGCGTAGTAGCGTACATGGCCATGCAGAATTTTGACATGGCCCATCGCATGCTGACTGTCACACCGGATCAGATCCAGCATTTCATCGTGAGGAACCAGCCAGGACCAGACTCAAGTAAGACCTCTTTTTAAATATCAAACGGTCGGGCCACAACCAACTTTATAGCTCTTAAAAGTAGTATCATACTTTTAAAACAGAAATCTTCACAGATTTGCCTATGACTTACAGGGTACAAAGATGGTAATGGTAGAAACATACCCTAAACATTTGTCTGCCTGAAATGCTGTATTTATCCAGGAAAGAGTAAAACTAATTGACCAAAAACAATTTTGATCTTTGGAAGATCAAAAATCCTGTGAAAAGATAAAAAAAAACACTGTGGCAGTTTTTCACTGTTTTCTCAAAAAGTGGGCACCGTTTGGGACTAGGAACACAGATAATTGTTATTGTATCTTTCTTGAAATTTTTTCCCATCAATCTAAATTTCTTTGACAGAAACCAAAGAATGAAATTACCTAACATGTTTTACCTAGCAAATGCAGGTTATATGTCAAATTTGGTGATACCATGAACAGTTATTTTACGTGAAAGAATATCGGTGTGTAAATTTCTGCCCGGCAGCTCTTAGCTAGTTATCCTCAAAATGTCAATACAGTCCTTGGCTAACTTTTTCTGGTAAACTCATCAAAATCTTTGATAAATTACTTAAAAACCGTTCACAATCTTTTTCAAAAAGAGTTGATGCCCTATGTTTAGAGTGCTTTGTTTTTAAAAAGTTTAATTATAGTATAAAGGAATAATTAATTAGCAAAAGATAATGAACTTTGACTGATATTCATCAACAGGTCAAAATGCCGCCGAGGCATCAGTAACGCCCGCCGTGAATGGCTCAGCAATGGAAACCAACCAGAGTGCCAGCCAATCAGAAGAAAGCTTAGAGAATGATCAGGTCATCATTGAAGCACAGATACTTGTGGAAGAGGTAAGTTGATGAAACACCGATTTAACATTTGTTCACCATGCAGTACTTGGGTCAATTTCATAGAGCTGCTTAAGCACCCAAATTTGCTTAAGCGCCAAAAACCTTGGTAAATAAAATCAGTATGCCGGCCAAAATTCCTTGTGAATGTTATGCTCAGCAAACAATGGCCGATTACAAGTCAAAACCAGTAAACATTGCGTGAAAATTTGATTGGTAATCCTGTTTGATCAATGAATACTTTTTATGCTTAAGCAATTTTTGTGCTTAAGCAGCTCTATAAAATTGGCGCCAGGTATGAGGCCGTGTCCCATATCTCTGGCTGCGACCGCAAATTATGCACTCCCCTATGGCAGCCACTAGCCAGTGACTGCAGCCGTTTCCATAGACTTGTGTGTTGTTTGCAGTCGCAGCCAGAGATTTGGGACGCAGCCGTAGTCAACAAAATTTGGTAAATATTTTCTTACAACTTAATTTTTAAGTCTGTTGTTGTAATTAACACCATTGGAAAGGTGGCTTTTTAACCAGAATTAATTATTCATAGTGCATGGCCATATCAATATTAGCCAATCAGAATCTTGAAACGGATCTTTATGAATGAAACCAATTTCCATATCCATGCAGCCATTGGACGCCATAGTGGCCCCTGAACTAGCACAAGTTGAGGCGATTGCACAAGCGGACATAGACGTGGCCATACCCACTAGCACAGAAGTAGCTGCCACACCGGTTCCCGCGGGAACCCCCTCTGAGGAAGGTGCCGTCGCCATGGAAACTTCCAGCTGGGAGGCTGCAGTTCCGCCAGTAAGTAAACATCATAGAGTTAAATAAGAACTAGAATGTGCATTCTGCGCGTGATGCATTCGACTATGACTGGCGCCATTGCCTAAGAAAAATGCGCGTGTCCCATTTCAAATAGCGCTCCGCACTAATGACGTCACAAAATCCCCGGAGGTCAGACAAACATTGTCTCACACACGTAGTGTGCACGCACACACGTTTGCATGGTTGGAATGTTTGTCTGAGATCCGGTGCTATTTTCAGCGCATGACTGGCGCCATTGCCTAAGAAAAATGAGCGCGTCCCATTTCAAATAGCGCTCCGCACTAATGACGTCACAAAATCCCCGGATGTCAGACAAACATTGTCTCACACACGTAGTGTACACGCACACACGTTTGCATGGTTGGAATGTTTGTCTGAGATCCGGTGCTATTTTCAGCGCAAGTGCGGAGCGCTATTGTGCGTACATTCGTACTCTGGTTCATACGCGCAGCCAGCCAACGGTGATGTAACTGGGCAGGATGGTTGCATACATTTCGTTTCTCGTCGCATCACGTACAGTGCGCGCAGTTGAGTAACATCCCGGTATTTGGACTCTACTGCGGCTGCTCAGTCACCCCAACTTAAATAGCGGATGCTTGAAATATGATGTTTTAAATGTAGCTGATGACGTAACCTTGTGTTTGTTTAGGAATGGGTACCAGTTATCAACCAAGACATTGGTCGTCAGCGCAGGCAAGCACCGCAGGGAGGTCTGAGCGATGCGTATCTCGCTGGTATGCCACCTAAGAGAATGAAGGTAAGATACCCTGACCAGTTACCCTGACCAGCATATCCAGTGGACCTCCATATCACAGTTTACCACAGGTTTTTTTCTTGTGGTAAGTGTGGTATCCTGACTACCACAATACACCACTGTGTGGTTTGTGTGTGTAATGCGTGGTTTATGAATGTTACAGTTCCCCTGTAGAAACAGTGGTTATGTCTGGTAAACAGCTCTTTTGGGTCGATTTCAGGAAGCCCTATGATCGATCGTAACTCGAGTTATGAAGGATAACCCATCGTATCCTACAAATGGCTTCAATAATAATATAGGCATTTATATTGCGTTCTTACACGCAAGAGTGGTATCGCAACACTTAACACTATTATTATCCCTGGTCATCAGGCCCATTTACATTCCTGAAACGATCTCAGCTCCCTGGGGAGTAAACAGCCTCTTGCTACCATAAGGTGCATAGAGGCACCTCTACCCTTCCAGGTACCCATTTACACCTGGGTGAAGAGGAGCAATATGCGACAAAGCGTCTTAATACCCAAGGATGCAAGCACCATTAGCCCATGGCTGGATTCGAACCCACGCTCTGTAGATTGACTACAAGATCTTGAGTGCGACACGCCAGACCACTAGGCCACAGTACTCTAAGGTGACCAGACGTCCCCGATTTCCGGGGACAGTCCCCGATTTGACAGTGCCGTCCCCGACGAAAAATTGTCCCCGAAAATGTCCCCGATTGTCCTAAATAAAAAAGAAACTGAACACAAATGCTGTGCTGAAGAAGATCCATTCTTCAGAGAAGTATGCGAAGACAACCGCCTTAAAGACATGTACATATAAGTATGTAACCCACTCATGTCGACTGGACAAGATGTCCATAGATGCCACCATTTTGCATGAAGGCACCGTCTGGATTCAAACAAATTTCAAAATTATACCCCTCATCCAGGACACGGATCACTGTCCCCGGATCTTCTCAACAAAATATGGTCACCTTACAGTACTCCACTGTGTATCACAACTTCACAAGTCCTATGATTGATAGTTTTTAACTTGCGAAAGCCTTATTGGCTTAATACAAAACATTCATCAGCGTAATATCATTGTGATTTTTTCTTGAAGCTCACACAAGACCGCAAGGCACCCATCAACAGCGGAGTAGAGACCTTTATACCCAACACCCTCCGCCGCGTCGTCCAAGCCGTGGGAGCCCAGCCGATCACGAGCATGCAAGCGCTCGTACAAGACGCCGAAGAAAGCACCTCGCTTCATGAGGCTTGCGAGGAACAGGTTCGAAGCGCCGTTCAGGAGAGACTACGTCGCGATCCCGACTACGACCCTCAGAGGTACCCCTTCACAGACAAGTACATCCACAAGAAAAAATAAATCTAGACCCCAATAAGCCTAATACGCAATTTAGAATTGAACACTAGAGAGGTTTCGCAAGCGAACGGATACGGTTAGCGCGCCGGATACGTCACCAGTATCTGTGTACTTATTACGTCATGGTTTTTTCCGCTACTCGTTATACGTCTTCGAGGCACGGATATCTTGCTCAATACGCGTAAATGTTAAACACGTATCGAATATCAGTATTTTCGTAATTCTCTGTTCATGTTTTGTCTCGTGCATGATTAGATTAAAACAAAAGAATTTGCTGAACACGCATATGTCATTTCTATGCATTTCAAAACTTAAGAATAAGACCAAATTAGCCTCAAAGTCATGCACAAACGTGGCTCTCCGTTGTCGGAAATATACTTCACTATTGTGAAACATCGGATCGGCTGTTGACGTTTACTGATAGCTAAACGTACGCGTATGTGTATCCGTTCGCATGCGAAACCTCCCTACTATCTGGTACAATGAATTCTTTCACTGTACATGAACATCAAAACCTGAATTCTCCAGACTAAAGACTCTGTTGCTATATCACATGATTCAGGGCAAACTTTTGCTTGGTTACATAACAGACGTCTTGCACCAAAGCACTGTTTTTCGTGCTTTACAGAAATGAGCGGAGTACCAGTCTCAAGGTATATTTTCCACATGGAATGTTGGCCGGTAACCTGTATCCTGTAAATTTGAAACTTGTTTTGTTTAAATAAATGCACAGTTTCACCATTAGTAACAGTGTTCAGTAAATTTGTTGTCTATCAATTTTTTTCTTGTCTTGTTTTTTTTCTTTTGGCTACATTTTATTATAACAAAATCCTTATTTCATAACCTAAATAATTTATTTCATTTTTAATTCAATTGTTTTTTAATTACGGATGGTAAAATTTTGTTTTTCTTCTGCCATTGGGTAAAAATCTACTTTGTTTTCTTTGAAAGTTCTTGAAATTGTTACTTTATGTTTGCTTGGAGTTAGGAGGGCCTGACACGTTTCAATCCTAGCAAGATCTTTATCAAAGGCCTATCGATTTTATCCTTCGATGAAGATCCTGCTAAAAAGATCAAAACTCGTCAGGCCTTCCGAACTCCAAGCATTTGATAAATTTCAGGTCATTATTTTGGCTGATGAGCAGTTTGCAGCAGTTTATTACTTGTATACTTTATATTTAATAAAAAGAGAACGCATACTTTGTTTTGTGCTAAGAATGTTGTGATATCAATGCTGAAATAGTTATGTCACATTACAGCTAGGTACACACAAATTGTTTCAGATTACAATTTATTCTACTGTATAAAGATTCTTAGGATCTTCATCGAAGGCTACAAATTTTGATATAATATGACCCGGTTAATTTGACATTTGGTTTGGACTGATAACTTAATTTTGCTAAGCAAAGATGGTAAGCACTGACATCTTCTTTTGGTTTTATTGTATCACCTCTGTGTATTAACTTTACAAACTTCTCAATTATATGACACATGTTAATCAATACAATGCCTTTTACAAGTTGCACTTCTTAAAGGTAGTACTACTAATAAAGGTACTATCATACTTTGGTAGCATGTGCCAAAACAGAAATCTCCACAGATTTACCTGTAACTTACAGGGTATGGAGATGGTGATAGCAGAAAAATTCAGTTACAATTTTTCTGCCTGAGATGCTGTATTTAACCAGAAAAGAGTAAAACCAATGACCAAAAACAGTTTTGATCTCAGTGAGATCACAAATCCTGTGAATAGATTTTAAAATACTGTGAGCGTTTTTCACTGTTTTCCTGAAAAGTGGGCACCGTATGGGACTGGAATTTTCACAGATGTCTGTTACTGTATCTTCCTTGAAATGTTTGCCCTTGAATATGTATTTCTTTGACAAAAACCTAAGTATGATATTACCTTTAATTAGTTAATTCCAACAGGAAAAGTTATTTCATGTAAGAGTATGCAGTAATCTGGCTACCAAGAAACTTTGAAATCATGGACTTGTAACTGGAAAGCTTCATACATTATCTGCACTTGCTGTCTGACTTAAGAAAAAAAACCTGCCACTTCTGCATCTTCAACTGACCACCCAGTGTCTAGGAGTGAGAGATTTCTCTGAATGAAATCTCTCCATGTCTTTTTGTGGAATTAAAAGAACTATTATATTCCTATTAATATTTAAGCCTGAGACAATCAGGCTGAGCTTGAACAGAGTAAAGTTGTGTGTAACGTTCGATACCACAAGTGAAGACTGACGAAGTTATGTCACGTTTTTGTTGATGAGGAAAAATAAAAGAATACCCAAGTAATCAATGAAAGTCCAATAATGACAAGGAGTAGTTTTGTCCAGTGTTTAACTTTGATTGTTGGTGTTTGACTGGAGAAATCATTAGCCTGCGAATGCAGTTACCAGAGGACGCGACGTGGACGCTGATTTCTTGTCCTCCAACGCATTTCTTGTCGGTGAGACCCTCCAACGCTGGGGCATGCAAGAAGCAGCTTCATGTCCATGTGGCCACCCGACCCAGACCGTGGAGCATGTGGTGACTGACTGCGTCTTGCTCAAGTCGCCCGGGGACCTCACTGCTGTTTGCTGTCCGAACGCCGAAATAAGATCCTGGCTCAGCGAACTGCCCATTGAACTTTGATTTCTGATGATTTGACTTTTGATATCGTTGCTGTTTGACAAACGCTTATATATATATTTAACTTTGATTATGCAAACATAGGAGGTTTACGAAACAGGCTCGGGCTCCAGCTCTGTCATCCATATGCTGAAAATAATTATTGTGGTTTTTCATTCAAGTTGAAGCTCTGTTTCATTTTCATACCAGAGAATCTACTTCCGAACCGCAGTTTAAAGCCTGTTATTTCAGAATGGATTTCACAAAATAAAACTGGAGCTTGAGCCTGAGTTTCATAAACGCCCATTTTCTTGGGTTTTTTTTTGCACAGTCTGCATGCTATTAAGTAAAAATGAAATTACTCCTTTTTTCGTCTGTCTTCCCCAAAAATAAATCTTTCTTTTTTCTTTTGTCATTTTCCTCCTTTTTTGGTTTGTTTATAATTTATTTATAAATTATTTAATTATTTAGTTATTATTTTCTCAACAAATTTTTATTGTGACTTTGTGTGCCAGGCGCTCTATGCCCTATGGCATCATGAATTAGATTCCCTATGATGAGCATGGAGGAAGTAATTTCCATAACTTTGATAATGTGCCCAACACTGGTGAAAAACAAATAATGAAAACCAATAATGATAATTAAAAAAGTGTTCCCAGCTATAAATTAATTGGCTTTATTTTGTATTGAAAGTATGTTTAAGTTTGGGGGAAAGCACATTTTATTTCTTTCTTTTTTTCATGCGGATGTTTATTTCATTTTATTTCTAAAAATAATAATTTTCTTCTTTTTGGGGGGAGGGGATAAACAATTAAACATGATAAAGGCCTACAATACATGTAATTCAAATTTGAAAGAATTTGACAGATTATGATTAAAATTTGCAATTTCCAATACTATCGCAACATCTGACACTCCTGGATAAGGTTTTCTATCGAAGTTGCTGGTTTTCGACACAATTGATCAAAAAAGATAATTAATCTTTTGACCGCAAATTGTAAAGGACGCCCTCTAGAATTGCCTTTTTGCTGTAGTACATTGTACAGTACGTTGTGCTGCAGCAGCTAGCAGACGACATGTGCAGCTGAGCTGAGAAGTAAAAGTTAGGACCAAGTTGTTCATCAAGAACGAAGTGGAGTTTGACACTCTTAGTCTTACGCATGTAACTATTTATATAACTATTAACAGCTATTATTACACCTTCTAACACTACAGTTGTAGGCCTGATACTGTTTGTTTATTGGCCTATTCCCATAAACTAGTTTCTGCCATTGTATTGAAGTTAAACAACCTTGGTTTCGTGTGTCGTCAGCCATCACATAATAAAACCCAAGGCCTATTGTCATTACATGCTCAGTCATTGTGTACTGACCTGTTTGACACCTATTGTGTATATCAAACAGTAGGCCTATACTGTATACAGATTTGAGATTACAGTACGTGTTTATGTGTATAAAAACAGAACCATACGGGGGTGTGTTGAACTTGAATTGTTCTCTGGTTGGAAGTCTAGAACTGTGCAAGTGGAATTTGAACTGAAAGTCATACTCTAGCTCTTCTGCTGGCACTGGTGAAAAAACTGGTGAGTAGCCTATGCAATTCAGCCACATTAACTTATAGATCAGTGCGGACATCCGAGTAGGCCTACTTTCATTCTCATGAACTTGACAACAGATGAAAACCAACATGTAGATGGTACAAGCTACGGACAAATCACGTACACACGTAATATTAATAACCACCGTCCGCCGTCGAGTTGCGATTCAGAATAGTTTTCCCCAAGTATTTTTGCCTATTTTTGTAAAGAAGCAGAAATCGTGTACTGTACGACTGTCATTGTCGAGTCATAATTCGTCTTCAGACAATAACTCTTCTTTGAAACACCGTATACTAATAACTAAATCCTGGCAGCTTATTGTCTTAAAAACCATACAACAACTTGCTGCTTTGTTTTCATCACTCTATAGGCCTATATATGACGTCACTCCTCGCTGAGCTATACTTTGGGCCACCAAAGCCAAAAGACTGAAGTTAATTTGACCCCTGCCTTATACCAGGCCTTGAATTTGGTTCTGAAAGGGGCACTTCCATTGGAAAATCATAATATCTATGGAAATATTTGAAGGGGCACCAAGGCCAAGAACCAGGGCAACGAAGGCCATGGCCTCTGTGGCCTCCATTAAATTCAAGGCTTATTATACAAGTAGAGCATTGAGGTAAAATTGTTTATTTGTTATTTGTCAGCAAATATGGGAAACTGGCTATCACCGGTACCAACCGACATCTCTCTGGACTCGCCGGAGGGTAAACTAGTACAGACCATCATCCACGACAAGACGGTGGTGGTATTCTCCAAGACAATGTGTCCGTACTGTTCCATGGCCAAACGGGCCCTTGACGAGCACAACGCCAACTACACGGCAGTGGAGCTGGACAAACGCGAGGACGGGAAACGCATTCAGGGCGTTCTTGGAAAAATGACGGGAGCCACAACAGTAAGTATTCTCTCGGTCGAACATCCTGGCTTTTTTGGTCACTGAACAATGCTTGACAATGTGGCTGGAATGAAAACAAGCACGTGTAGCACAATGCACTGGAGTGTGCTTCCATTGTGTTTACACAATGAATGATTTATTTCCGACCGACAGAATTAGATTTTAGGCTATTCTATGGTGGACTGGTAGCAATTAAGTCAAAAATAGTTTGCAGTGACACCATTTGTGAGGCGCTGTGGCCTAGTGGTCTGGTGTGTCATACCCAAGGTCTTGTGGTCAATCTACAGATTGTGGGTTCGAATCCAGGCATTGGCTAGTGGTATGGCATGTCTCACTCAAGATCTTGTGGTCAGTCAAATTGTGGGTTCGAATCCAGCCATGGGTTGTGCCGTTGTGGTGCTTGCATCCTTGGGCAAGACGCTTTGTCTCATTGGTTCTCTGTACTCAGGAGTAAATGGGTACCTGTGAGGGTAGAGATACATATAGGCCTACCCAGTAGTACTCTGACGGTCATTTCCTAACTATTACTACATATAGGTGCCAAGGGTTTTCTTCAATGGCAAGTTCATTGGTGGAGGAACGGAAATCAAACAACTAAACGACCAGGGCAAACTGGAAGGAATGCTGAGAGAATGCAATGCCATTTAAAGGTAGTATCATACTTTGGTTTTTGTCAAAGAAATACACATTCATGGGCAAAAATATCAAGGAAGTGCCCACTTTTTGAGAAAATCGTGAAAAACGACCGCAGTATTTCTTAAGTCTTTTCTCTTTTATTTTTGATCTTTTAAAACATCAAAAAGATTTTCGGTCATTGTTTTACTAATTTCTGGATAAATACACCATTTCAGGCGAATGAATTTTAATGGTAGGTTTCTACCAGCACCATCTTCACACCCTGAAAGTTTTACATAAATCTGTGAAAATATCTGTTTTGGTTTCTTACCAAAGTATGATACTACCTTTAAAGGTACCGGCTATTAAAACCATTTAATGGAAGTGACAGCGAGTGGGATGCTTTTAAAGGCATATAATACAGGATTGGTATTAAAGGTGACAGAACAGCTGCAGACTGTTCATAATTTGATTTGTCATGGAATAAAAACAAGCCTGTCAAATTTTCAGCTCATATCATCATCAGAAACTGCAGAAAACAGTGTAAAATACTCACTGTATTTTCATATCTATTAACTGGAATTTTGATGTAATACCCCGAGATCAAAACTGTTTTCGGCCATTCTTTTACTAATTTCTGGATAAATACAGCATTTTAGCTGGAAATATTTTAACAGTATGTTTCTACCAGCACCATCTTCATACCCTGGAAGTTATACATAAATCTGTGAACATTTCTGTTTGGGTATGTTACCAATCCTGTACTTGTCTTGAATCCCATGTCCAAACCAAAGACTGGTTCCAAATTTTTATCCGTCAGTATTTGATGTCACATATTTTTTACTACTCTATAGGTGTATGGGTTGTGTAAATGTATGTCTTTTTTGTTCTTTTGAAATACTGAGATTTATAATGTCTGAATGTAGTCTGGGTATGAAGAAACTATTTAAGAATGTAATAGGTAAAATGAACCGGTTTTAATGTATTTATTCATTGCTTTAAACAGTAAGGAGGCCCCGACATTTCGATCCTAGCAGGATCTTTCTCAAAGGTTTTTTTTGCCTTTGAGAAAGATCCTGCTAGGATCCAAATGTCAGGCCCTCCCAATTTTTTATTACACATATTCTTTGTTCTCTTTCAGATTTTAATTCTTTTTTAATGAATTTTAAAGTGTGTTTCCATTTGCTGTATTCCTATTTCTTAATTGATTCAGGGATGGGCATTATTTTATACCTTTTAGATAGGATAGGCCATGGCCATTCAGATAATTCACAATTCAAAGTGTTCACATTAAGAAATTGGTATATGCAACAAAATATCGGTTTCTTCATGTATTTTACACAAAAATCCCATACCTCGGGTACATAAATATGATCATTTTTGCATTCTTACCTGGAAACTGGTGAAATCTCGTCATTATATTGCTAATTATAATAACCATTGTAGCGTAAAGCTGGATAATTGCATTTGAATTATGCTGGCATTTAGATGAGAATAAGTCCTACAACTGTACAATGTGCTGGCAGTGTCATTAAGAACTGCAATTCATTACCATGAAAAATGTTAATTGGCTGCCACTGTAGATTCACTGTAAGCACATACCATAATTATGTTCATTGCTTTCTAAACGGGGCCTACTGTCTAAAATTAAAGGTGGTAATCAACATACACATGACATACATTGATATGTGCACTTCTAAATATCATAATTATGCAAATGAACTGTAAGTGCATTTATATATTTTATTTGAAGTATTAACATCTCTCTCGTGAACTCCCAAGGCTCTCAAAATATTGTCCCAACACAGTTGTAAGAACTGAAATTTTGGCCAGTTTAAGAATAGTTTATTTAAATGGAAATTTATAATGTGCATTAAGAGATCTTCCAATTAAAACTACATGAAGTTCATGTTAACAGCAGGAATTTATCGTTCTTTATTATTGTTTTATGTCGAACTGTAGTTTTTACAGCTTATTTTTAAATTTTCATCAAGAAATTCATCTGTCAATAAATCTTTGGAATTAAAATACTAACGGGAGAGTCTTATATTTGCATACCTGTGTTTATAGTTTACTTATTTTACATGTTGTGATCTGGTGTCAAATGTTAGCCTGGCATAATGTGTATTTTACAATTACTATTTTTAGATCACTAGGAATTGCCCTATAATTCCCTAGACTCTGCCAGATATAATTTGGGGTGTGTCACACAAGGCAATTCTTTACAGGCAACTTTGGAGGCAACCAAGTGTACAGCTAGCTATAGTATGCAGAAGGGAATCCATATCAAATTTGCACAGATCAGTTACTGTTAAAAGTAGTATCACACTTTGGTGAAATTGATGGAACAGCTGCGTTCTGTTCATAATTTGATTTGACATGAAATAAAAACAAAACTATGGAATTGTCAGCTCAATTGATCATTGGAAACGGTAGAAAACAGCGAAAAACTGTTGCAATTGTTACTCAAAATCGTTAGGTAATTGTAATGGTGAGGTTTTGATCTCACAGATCAAAACTGTTTTCGGACTTTTGTTTTACTCATTTCTGGATAAATACAGCATTTCAGGTGGAAACATTTAAATGGTGTGTTTGTACCAGGGGTTGATTTCACTAACGCTTTGTGATCATTGTAAAGCCCAAATCCATCGCTAACCGGAAAATTGCTATGCAAAGTAGCGATCAATTTTCCATTTAGCAATGGATTTGGGCTTTAGCGATGATTGCAAAGCGTTAGTGAAATCGGCCCCTGGTCCATCTATATCTCTATACCCTGTAAGTTATAGGTATTAGGTAAATCTGTGAACATTTCTATTTTGGTTTCCTACCAAAGTATGATACTACCTTTAACATTTAGAATGATCATACACAACATTCACAACACAGCAATATACATTATGCACTTTCAAACTAGGTACACTTTTTTATTCACATCTTAAGTATTTAATACATACACGTTAAATATTTTACATAATTTCATTTTTAAAAGTAAACAATCCTATAAGTTACACTGTGACTATGTTAAGTGCACAATTTCTGAAGTTAGGGTTACACTGATCTGATTACAAGAATTACAAACGAACCTGAGGAAAGGAAACACTAGAGCTGCTTAAAGGTAGTATCATACTTTGGTAAGAGACCAAAACAGAAATGTTCACAGATTTACGTATAACTTACAGGATATGAAGATGGTGGTGGTAGAAACCTACCGTTAAAATATTTCTGCCTGAAATGGTGTATTTATCCAGAATTTAAGAAAACAACGACCAAAAATCTTTTTGATCTTTTAAAAGATCAAAAATAATACTGTGGCCGTTTTTCACTGTTTTCTCAAAAAGTTGGCACCGTATGGGACTGAAATTTTCACAGATTACTTTTACTGTATCTTCCTTGATATTTTTGCCCATGAATCTGTATTTCTTTGACAAAAGCCAAAGTATGATACTACCTTTTAGCACAAACTTTGCTTAAGCATGGAAAGCCTTCCTTGATCAAACAGGATTACCAACCAAATGTTCATTTGATGTGTACAGCTTTTGACTCCTATTTGGCCATTGTTTGCTGAGTATGACATTCAAAAGGAGTCCCCCCTTTTGTTCTGATCCTCTCATCCATTTATGTGTATCTTTACTCACATGTTCTTGTCCTCTTGTCAATAAGTCTTTGAGAAAGATCCTGCTAAGATTGAAACGTCAGGCCCTCCTAAAGTCCAAGCATAAAATAGTACTGATTGAATTTTGCTGTGCGCTGCAGCCAGCATAGTTAAAAATGTATGACCTACATCAAACTACAAATGTGTACTTTACAATCAAACCTGCATAATGAGATAAGTTAGACAAAATCTGAATACAATTTACAGTGTTCTAGCAAAATGGGAGATAACTACTATTTGAAGTTGATGGGGATAGAATTCCATAGTTTAGCACCAGCTATAGAAAAGTATCCGAACTGTATGATAATTTATTCGTTATTTGGTTTTTACTTTTGATGAGGAATTTGATACTACAGGGTGAACATCCTCCTAATCAGGGGACGTACACCTTGCAGTATAGAGTGCAGCGGACGTAAATTCTTTTGTTGCCACACAAAAGGCGGGCGGGGACACCGCAGTAATGGCGGATGGTATATCGTGTCGTCGGATCGGTCTATAACCATCCTATCTAAGCACTAGTCATGCTCAAGAACACAAATACAATAACATGCATCATCTGTACAATGTGTCACAACAGTCACAGACATAACAGCAGTAATAGTGGTAACAGCAGTCACAGTAGCACAGTGTAGCATCAGTCACACACACAATGCAACAGTCACTGTAGTAACAGCAGTCAGTGTTGCTCAGTCACAGTAGGAACAGCAGATTCACAGTGGTAACTGTAGTCACAGTAGTGACAGCAGATTCACAGTTGTAACGGCAGTCACAGTAGTAACAGCAGTCACATAAATAGCAGCAGTCATGTAGTTACAGCATTCATGGAAGTTACAGCATTCACAGTGGTAACAGCAGTCTTAGTAACCGCCGTCACAAGGAATCACAGTATCCACAACATATTCATCCAATCACACCCACATATCATGTACATGTGGAAATTACATATTATGTACATGTGGATTTCACACATCATGTACATGTGGATTTCACATAATGTACATGTGGATTTTGACATATCATGCACATTTCACATACGGATTTCACATAATGATCCACAAATCCACATGTTAAGCTGAAGCGCCATCTGCTGGTCCTCCTTCTGCACCCTCATCAGGGCAGGGCTTCTGGTACTTGCCCTTCTGTTGGTGTCGGCACATTTTGCAGTCGTCGTCCTTGTCGCTGTCATCACTCGAGGAGCTCTCTCCAAACATGCGCGGCTTTTCGTACACACAGCAACCTGAACACAGGAACAAAAACAAATAGGAAAATGTATTTAGTGTAATATGAAGCACCATCTCTCAAGAAACCTTCTCTGAGATGCTGCTGGTTTATTCTCGCTGCGTTTTACGCAAACAAACCTACAAAACAAAAAGCAAACATGGGGATAGTTGCAAAGTTCGTAACCCTTGGTCTGTAGACTTTACGTACCAAAGCTTATGATCATCACAACTTCACAATGTGGATGGCCATGAATTTAACCATGAGTAATGTAAAGACTAGTCTGTTAAAGGTAGTATCATACTTTGGTAAGAGACCAAAACAGAAATGTTCACAGATGACTGTTGCTGTATATGTCTTGATATTTTTGCCATGAATCTGTATTTCTTTGATAAAAACCGAAGTATGATACTACCTTTAATGTTGGCAAAGTTAAAATCTGGAGAGATGAAATTTCATGAAAAACCTGGGGCCCATTTCACTAATGCTTTGCAATCATCGCTTAAGCCCAAAGCGATCGCTAAACAGAAAATAACGATCGGTTTTCCGATTAGCGATGGATTTGGGCTTAAGCGATGATCGCAAAGCATTCATGGCATTAGTGAAATTGGCCCATGGACTACATCGGTGTATACTTACATTTGGATTTTTTCTTGCCCATGTGCTCGTTATCTACGACGCCATTCTTCCAGTTGACTTTCTTGTCTGACTTTGGTTTTCTCAATTTGAGCCTCACTGAGGGCTAAATGTAAAGACAAACAAATCACATACTGTAACAATGAATATAATCGTCAGATAACCACAAGGGAAACTGACTGGATTATAAAGGTCAGCATTAGTTAGATCAGACCCAGTAGGCCTATGAGTAGGCCAAGAGAGTCTATTTGATGGTTTTTCTCTCAACATGCTCAACCCGCAAGCTACCCCAAAATTGAAACTGTCTGAATTTCGTCAATGGGGGCAGCAGACAAATCTTTGTGATTTCGTGACGTCACATTACGGAGCCTTTTCATTAAATGAAAAGGCTCATTACGTCATATTACGGAGCCATTTCATTAAATGTCTGCTGCCCCCAATGACGAAATTCAGACAGTTTCAATTTTGGGGTAGCTTGCGGGTTGAGCATACATGTTGAGAGAATAATCATTAAAAAGACTCTTTCTTTCTGTGTTCAGTGTGAGATAAATATTTTTTTTCTCATGTCAAGTAATTTAATAATTATAGTTCTAACAAATAAAGCGAGATTTGTTGAGTGTTGAACACCCTCTTTAAGTTGAAAGCCCTGCCCCTGTGCATATATAAAACATAATGAGGGGTCGACAACGACATTGTACACAGTTCAATGAGAGAAAGAGGTGAGTGACACTTACCGATCTCTGAGTCTCATTTTCAGTTTGTGTTGTGGAAACAACTGGAAGAGTGTGTGTAGAAGACATTGTAAACACACTGTGGTTTTATCTCTCGGCATAAATTCTTTCAAATATCAAATTATCACACCTGTCATTGACATAATGACTTGCAAGTTGCAGACTTTACAATGACAAGTAGGCCTAGGCCTAACACCATAACTCAAAATGCACGTAAGACATATCGTTGGTATTCGTTGCACCTGACAGCGTAAAGGATTCGCAGGGGTACCGATTACCAGTGTTATCAAAATCAAGATGGCGGCCTCCATGGGTCAGAAACTGAAGTGCCGGGATCTGCATAGTTATTTGCAGACTTTACAATCATCGGTTCTCGACAGGTTGTATAATCATCCAGCAACATGTTTAGCCGTGTTCAGGTAAACCATCGGGGTAAAAGATTAGGGAGATGTAGTTTGTTCGGGTGTTTTGGGAGCATGCCATTGTCCATTGATTGATTAGGGCCTACGTTAGGCCTAACGTTAGGCCCGATTGCCGCATGCCGAAAACAAATACTGGGGCCTAGCACTCCGCATGCCGCACTTGCGTTTAAAATAGCACACCGGATCTCAGACAAACATTGCAACCAAACGTGTGGTATTATGCAGTGGTAATGTTTGTGTGAGGGTGAGCACGTGCATGCCTGAAAAGTTTGTCTGATATCCGGGGATTTTGTACAAGTCATTTGCGCTGGCCAAATCACGTCATTTGTGCGGAGTGCTATTTAAATTTTCATGGAATCTGTTATGCGTTACCGTTAGCAAAAATTAGGATTAGCTTATGGTAGCAGACTTTTTTTGATTATGATTCTAAAGCGTAGTTCACTGATTGACTGAAAAGTTTTCTTTTTGGTAATGGTAAGGAAGGATTTTGTGCAGAATGCATTATGACAGCGCATTAAAATTAAGCAGAAAATAATCCTGTTACCCTGTTCTTTGCTAACCGGGAGTCTTGCTTACACTTACAGATTCCATGACATAGATTTCATGCGTAGCAGCAGTGCCCGTAATTCGTAAGCACAAAAATAGGCCGTAACGGATTCCATGAAATTGGGCCCATATGTCGACATGGTCAACTAGCGCCTAGTCACAGTATGAATACCCTATAGGCTCTACACTGGGCCCAATTTCATGGAATCCGTTACTACGGCCTATTATATTTTTACGGCC
Source organism: Astropecten irregularis (assembly GCA_963971285.1). Lineage (NCBI taxonomy): Eukaryota > Metazoa > Echinodermata > Asteroidea > Paxillosida > Astropectinidae > Astropecten > Astropecten irregularis. The sequence goes on along the minus strand of OZ020260.1, from coordinate 6,346,582 downwards.
TACTTACAGGCACTGCTTCATGAGAAATGACTTTTCGGTTAGCCAAGAATTTCTATTAGGGTAAAACTAATGGTGATTATTTTCTGCTAACGCGCTGTCATTATGGGGGATATGCACTCTAATTTGCTAAAAGTAAAATGACATTTCAGTCTTAAAGGTAGTATCATACTTAGATACATGTAGCATACCGAAACAGACATGTTCACAGATTTACCTATAACTTACAGGGTATGAAGATGGTGATGGTAAAAACATACCGTTAAAATGTTTCTGCCTGAAATGCTGTATTTTAATATCCAGAAATTAGTAAAACAACGACCAAAAATCTTTTTGATCTTTTAAAAGATCAAAAATAAAAGAGAAAAGACTTAAGAAATACTGCTATTTTTCACTGTTTTCTCAAAAAGTGGGCACCGTATGGGACTGAAATTTTCACAGATGACTGTTACTGTATCTGTCTTGATATTTTTGCCCATGAATCTGAACTTCTTTGACAAAAACCAGTATGATACTACCTTTAATAAAAACAGGGTTAGCAACCAAATTTCCATGTGTTGTGTATCACTTGTGATTGTTCTTTGGCTGTTATTGACTGACCATGAACATCAAATGAAATTTTTAACTGGTTTGTTTTTAATAAAAACAACCCAGTTAAAAATTTATTGGGCGAGACATTTTTGTGCTAAGCAAATGTTTGTGCTTAGCAGCGCCGTGAAATTGGCCCCAGTTTGCAGCAGTTTACTTGCATTGTTTGTAATTTGAGATTACCCTTGTGGTCTTGTTTCAGGGAGTTGCCAACACTTGCCAAGCATTACGTAACCAGAGTTGTCTTTGTGGATCAGCCAGTGCGCAAAGCATCGGTGGAGTCTTGGGTGGGAAAAGCACACATCGAGTAAGTTCTACCATCTCTACCATGGTTTTCCTGAGGGGATTGCAGGCCCATCTCTGTCCTTCCATGAAACTATCCTCTATCCTGCCAATGTTGTTTGCTGTATGGTTGTCCTATACACATAACACAAAACCACATAAAGACTGGGAAGCCACGATACCACGCACGCACCGCCATATCCCAGGGATCGCGCAATGCTGCAACCTGAGAACAGTACATTGGGGATCATTTAAAGAGGATAAGGCTTTTTAATTAATATAATCATCAAATAACCACAAGGGAAACTGACTGTTTTTCTTGCTGAGCGTATCGGTGAAATGATACTTGGGGTATGGCGGTGTGTGCGTGGTTTCATGGCTCCTGACTTCCAAATGAACAAAGATAATTTACTATTAGGGGCACCACCAACGTAGGGCTGGATAGCTCAGTTGGTAGAGTGCCTGTACGGTATTCAGGAGGTCGCTGGTTCGTATCCTGCTCCAGTCAATTTTTCTTTGTTCACTTGTTAATGGCATTTTATATTTAAGACATTTTGAAGTATATACATACACACTTAACAATTAAAGGAAATTTTCCTTAAGAATGGATATCATTTCTTGCATTCGTGTAACAATTTTGTCGTTGAATGTTCACAGAAAGCATAAGACAGCCATACAGGTCCTATCTGACTTGCGAGTATGGCATGACTACACTCTACCGGGTGGCCTACCGGGCTGGCAACTCAATCCAATCTTCAGGGCTAATCTACGGATCACCTTACTAGGCGGGTAGGAAAAAAATGCTTCCTAATAATATTATTATTATTTATTTCTGGTAATGACACCAAGGATTCCTCAAAAGTGCCCTAGGCACTGTAGCTTGAAAGCCTGATGAAACCTTTTTTATGGAAAGATGATGAGAAGAAGATACAGTTTTAGAAGTGGGAGGAAAACCCCAGAGTAATATTCTGGGTAAAACCCATGGAATCAGGCAGGGACTGAAAACCAAATCCACTTGTGGATAGAGCTGGACTTGAACCCGGTCCACAGAGGTGAAAGGCGAGGAAAGAACAAGCTACACCAACCTGACCCCCCCCTGTATCATTGCATCATACCATATCATTGCTTGCATTTGATTGATATTATCTGGAGGAATACATACTTAGATTTAACTCTAACCCTCTGCAATTACCACGCAAGACAAGAGCTGCTTAACAAATATTTATTATTAGCTCAGTCTCCAACAGAGGCACAGGGTTCAGTGTTTTATGTGATATATTTTCTGAATTTTTCTCAAATTGATTTTTTCTATCACAGGTTATCATGTGTTAATTCTTGAAATTTTCCATAGTTCTGATGAAATTTCATCAAAATCTGAGAAAACCACGGAGAACTTCTCAGGAAATGAGTGGATTCTACACAGAATGACCCACTTATTATATGACTGTTATATTTTGTAACAGTACCTGTTTCTGTTATTCTAATCCATTTTTGAATCATGTCTATAGATTGTTTTTTAAGTGGTTTGTATATTTAAAGTTAATTTATACCAACTTTTATGGAGCTTAGTTGATTTAACTTAGGGCCCCTTTTGAACTTAATGTCTGTGTTTTTTGGTTTTATGTTTTTGATTTTGGATCTCTTTTGAGTTTTGATATCATGTACACTGTTATTTGTTTTGTGCCAAAGTTTATTTGTAAAACAATGATTTTAATTGATATGACTTAGGGCCCCTTTTAAACTTAATGTCTGTGGGTTTTTCTTATCCCTTTTAATATCATGTGCACTGTTATTTGTTTTTGTGCCAAAGTCTATTTATTTTTTAATTACCAGTTTTGTAATTTTTATCTAGACATTATCATCTATAGTAATTTATTGTAAACCTAATATTTTTAGTCTTCTGACTTTTTATTGCGACGTTTAAATAAACCGAAATTGAATTGAATTGAAAAAGAATACCTTTTTTCATACAGTGGTAAGCCATGGTCAGGCACTGGGAAGACCATTCCAGACAAGAACACCAAAGACACTGAGAGCTTGACCAAATATGCAATGGACAGATGGGAGGTACGTGCGGTACATGTAGAATGAATGGGAGACTTTTGAGAACCGGTCTTCAAGACAACGCATGCGCAACACAACGCGCGTATGCTCACAATTGCGTGCGCGTGCGCTGTTGACTTGAAGACCGGTTCTCAAAAGTCTCCCATTACAGTAACCCCTAGCTCTAAAGTCCAGCAGCTCTGGCTCATTTTAAATGAATACGAAGTGAATTTTGGTAACACAACGATCAGTCATTATCAGCCACACATGTATTTGATGGGAAGGTTGGCCACGTAGCTTAACATGGGATGATAGGTCAAATTCTGTGCCCAATTTCATGGAATCCGTGACAGTAAGCAAAAATTCTTTGCTTACAATAGCAGACATTTTTTGTTTACGGTTAGTGTATTTAACGGGAAAGTTTTCTTTCTCGTAACCGAGGTTAGCTTAGAAATTCTTCACTAACCGATTGAGCGCCGAAGTCTTGCTTACAGATTCCATGAAGTAGATTTTACATGTAGCAGTTCCCGTTAGCACAAATAAATGCTGTAACACTCTGAGAATCGCACTTGCGCAGTTTGACTAAGAAATCAAACCAGATTGATTTGGGCCACAACTTTTCGAAAATAAAATTGGGATTCGACCATGGGCTTGATAAATCGTTTTGAAATGGAGAACATATGTCGTTGAAACGTCTGGCTCTGTTGACTTGTTGCTGTTTATTTTCTACAGCTGATCCTCCATTACCTGGTTGGTTCTAAAGGGAAGGATAGTGTGTCACCCGACATAGCAAAAGTATTAATACATTCAGGACTCATGAAATTGTAAGTAAACCCCTAACAGTATTTTTTTTTCAGTTTTGCATTATTAGGTACAGTACAGGATTGGTAACATACCCAAACAGAAATATTCACAGATTTACGTATAACATTCAGGTTATGAAGATGGTGCTGGTAGAAACATACCGTTAAATATTTCCGCCTGAAATGGTGTATCTATCCAGAAATTAGTAAAACAAAGACCGAAATCAGTTTTGATCTCGGGGTAAGATCAAAACTATTCTGTATGTTTTATAAGAAAAATTTAGTCAGGTTTTCACTATTTTCTCGTGACTCAGATGTCCGATTGAGCTGAAATTTTCACAGGTTTATTATTTCATGTACATGCTGGATCAGACAAAGTGTGAGTGCTGCTCTGTGAATCTTTGCCAATCACGTACTCACCTTTATATCTTCATTGAAATTGAATGAAATTCATATCGTTTCCAACCATTTCTCTTCTCATCGTAGGAATGGCCAAGATCAAGCTGTTATAACGCCTTCCGGGTTCCAGTTTCTACTATTAGACACAGCATCTCAAGTATGGTTCTTCATGCTACAGTACTTAGAGACATCCAAGGTAAATATATTGTAAATTCAAACCACATTGATTAATCATTTCTTCCTTTAATAGCAGACTTAAGCCCGGTCCGCACTGGAGTTTTTTGGTGCAAAGTTTATAGCGAGACCCTGGGTACTTACCCATTTTAAGTCCAGTGCGGACGTCTCAGGAAGTCTTCCTCTCAGTTACTTTTCCTGACCCGCGCGGGCAATTCTACCGGCCAACTTCTGCCCAGGAAAAATTCCTGAGACACTTTTCCTTAGATGAAAAGTCAAGTGCAGACAGTGCGAGTCGGGTTTTCTCATGAGCCTCGTATTATAGTAATTCTTCTGCGCGTGCACAGTTAAGTTACCCGAGTCAAAAGTTCAAGTGCGGACACTGGTAATATTTGCCCATTTTTCATTTATCCATGCTCGGTGAAACCCCCAGAAAAAAAGTCCAGTGCGGACAGGGCTTTAATCTGGGCCCAATTTCAAGGAATTTGTTACCATAAGTAACAATTCTTCGCTTACGATAGCAGAATTTGTTCCCTTGAAGTTAGCATATTTCTGCAGAATGCATACAACAGCACATTAGCAAAACAAAATCAAGGTTAGCCTAGAAATTCTTCGCTAACCAATTTATGTGCCGAAAGTTTTGCTTACGGATTCCATGAAATAGATTTGATGCGTAGCAGTGCCTGTAAGCCAAAAAATAGGCCGTAACGGATTCCATGAAATTGGGCCCTTATCAACAGGTACAGCTGTGAATTTTGTTCCTTTTCTCTCCATTATTTAGTCCAGGGGTCTTGATCTTGTGCATGCTCTGTCCTTCCTGTTTCGTCTCAGCTTTTCATCTTTTGGAAAGGTAAACAGAAATTGATTGTTTTTTAGTTTAGAGAGAGAGTGAGAGTGCATTGTTATACTATGTTGATGTTTAAAGGTATAGTACGTGATTGGTAAAGGTCACAGAGCAGCACCTACACTTTGTCTGACCCAGCGTGTACATGAAATAATAAACCTGTGAAAATTTTAGCTCAGTCAGACATCTGAGTCACGAGAAAATAACAAAAAATCAACTCATTTTTTCTTATAAATATAAAGAATGCTTTTGATCTTACCCTGAGATCAAAACTGTTTTCGGTCTTTTTTTTTACTGTTTCCTGGATAAATACACCATTTCAGGTGGAAATGTTTTTAACGGTATGTTTCTACCAGCACCATCTTCATACCCTGAAAGTTATACATAAATCTGTGAACATTTCTGTTTGGGTATGGTACCAATCCTGTACTGTACCTTTAATATAACTTTCAAGAGTTAAAGAAATTGAATTGTTTGAAGGTTTGTAAGATCTTTGAACCATATTAATAGTATAAAGCGCTACAAAGCAGCTCGCTTATACGATTGTGCAACCTGTGCTGGTTCGTGGTGCACATAGATACGTATAGAATGCCGTAGCTATCTTTAGTGGCTAAGATTGTTTGCTTTGGTAATTCCATCATTCAATTCGCCAATTTCATCATGAAATTTGTCATTTTGTCATTCTGTTCGACAATTTCAATGTTCAATTTGTCATTCTGTTCGTCAATTTTAATATTCAATTTGGCAAATTGAATGATAGAATTACCGAAGCAAACATCAATATTCATCATGTTATTTGCTTTATATGTTCATTGTAGGACTATTCGTGTGAGTCAATGAGTGAATCTGAGCTGCAGTTTCTTCAACACCTCAGGGAGTTAGGCCTCGTCTTTCAGAGAAAGGTGCGTTATTAATATTTCATATACAGTGGAACGCCATTTAATTTAATTTAATTTATTTTATTTATATTGCGCCCTTTCCAGGCACAGCCTGTTCAAAAGCACAGTACAAGATTAAAAATTCAGATTGAGCTCAAAAAATCACAATAGGTGTACATTAATACTAAACATTTCATTAAAACATAATACAAAGTAATATTCGTTACATGTAAAATACATAAAATGACAATACAACAAGAAGTGAAAACCTAATAATAAAACATGATAAAACCCGACTACTTTTGAAAGGCAGCTCTAAACAAGTGTGTCTTAACTTGAGTTTTAAAATTATCCAGAGATGAAATTTGGCGGATTGTAACTGGTAATGAATTCCACAAGGTAGGAGATGCTACACTAAAAGCCCGCTGTCCGAGTTTGTTTGTTTTACCCTTAGGATAGCTTAGTAATATAGTGTTTTTTGATCTTAATGAATAGTTAGAATTTGTTTTGATGTTTATCAAATCAGTAAGGTATTGTGGAGCCATACCATGGATAGCTTTAAATGTCAAGAGGAGTAATTTAAATTGAATCCTAAAAGAAACAGGTAGCCAGTGCAACTGGCAAAGAATAGGTGTCTTGTGGTTCCATCTAGTAGCACCGGTTATAAGTCGGGCTGCTGTATTCTGAACTCTCTGTAACTTAATGAGTAGCGAACACGCCGGGATGCACAGAAATTGTCTGTTATAGTGGTTGTTTGTTATAGTGAACAATGTTCAGCAGGCCTGTATATGGTATACAAAAATTGGGAGCCAAGGATGATGTTCAGTATAGCCAACTCATCGGTATAGCGGTACTTGTAATTAATATCACATTAAAATTAGATTTAGGAGGATCTGCGATTTTGATCCTAGTACGATCTTTCTCAAAGGCTAAATGACATGAGGACAGTCTACAAGCAAAGATACGCATAAATGGATGAGAGGATCAGAACAAAGGGGGACTAAGGGCATGTTTGTTTCAGGCACGCGATCAGTGATCCTGCGCGCAAAAGCTGCTCCGGATCCCATTTTAGTGTATCCGGCACGGGACATGGATTTGTAAGATCGCTGATCTCATGCCAGAAACAAACTGGCCCAGAGTGAAAAAGGGCCAATTTCATGGTGCTGCTACATGTAAGCACAAACAAATTGCTTAGCACAAACATGTCTTGCCCAATAAAACAAACCACCATTAAAAATTACATTTGATATTCATAGTCATCGAACAACAGCCAAAGAACAATCACAAGTGATACACAACACATGGAAATTTGGTTGTTAAACTTTTTTTTAAGACAGAAATTTCACGGTTAGCATTTTTTGTGTGCTAAGCAGGGTCATGAACTTGGCCCCTGGGAAACAGGGAAAGCATGCAATTATTCTGGTTTCACTATTCTTATTTTGTGTGCCCTTTGAGTTCGCTCATTGGTTTCAAATTTTTTTTTCATTCACAGAGGAAGAGCATGCGGTACTACCCTACGAGTCTCGCCATCAACCTAGCCTCAGGTCAGGCATAACAGTTTATAATGTGTTGGACTCGAACCTGCGACCCCTGGAACACAGTTCCGGTTGCTCTACCAACTGAGCTATCCAGGCCTATGATGGTGGTGTCCCTTTCAATTTTTCTTTGTTTACTTTGCAATGGGTTAGAGTTAATCCAGTAAGTTTCCTTTGTCGTTATTTAATGATTATATTGATTCAAAAGCAGCATCCTCTTTGAGCGATACCCAGTGTACAATTTGTCAGGTTTGCATCATTGGTAATTCTCCGCGTATCTTCAAAGATCCCTGGGATATGGCGGTATGTGAGTGGTTTCATGGCTACTGACTGCCAAACGAACGAAGATAATTGTCAATTTGGGACACCACCAACATAGGGCTGGATAGTTCAGCTGGTATAGAGCGCACTTAAGGTATTCCTGGTGGTCATAGGTTCGAATCCCGTTCCAGTAAATTTTCCTTTGTTCACTTGTCAATGCCAAGTCTTGAAAGCAATGGGAGACTTTGGAGAACCGGTCTTCAAGTCATTAGCGCACGCGCACGCAATTGTGAGCATGCACGCTTTGTTTTGCGCGTGCGCTGTTGTGCGTGCGCGTGCGCTGTTGACTTGAAGACCAGTTCTCCAAAGTCTTCCATTAACTGTACTTGCATAAGCTTCCAGTCAGTTTCCCTTGTGGTTATTTGATGATTAGTTTGGATACTGAAATGTATGGGCTATTCCACGGCAACATATATAACTACCTGTTAAGTGACTTTGACCTCTTCCTTGATCAATCATTCTTGAAAGACTCCAATTTGAAAATGTTTTATTGGAATCAGCAAGTATACCACTTATGGTTCCTTGAAATGCATGCAAATATGCAAAAAAGAGGTTAAGTAACAAAATATCCCCAAACTGTGAAAATTCCCATGTAAATTGTATGTACTGCACATTACCAATAGGCCTTATTCATGCCGCATTCATTTTGTCACCTTTCTTGTATAGAGGTTATTCACGTGATGTCATTGGCCGTCAAGCACAATGATTGCACACGCGAAACAATACGCTTCAGTGCACACACAACGTACAGTGTCCTATGGGTAACCATGGACAACCTAGAAAAGCTTGACGGCCAATCACGTGATTTTATGACATCGGTGAATATATAACCTCTATACCCTTCGGAAAAGATAACACCAATTTTAAAAGGTAAACGGGTAACGGACTATTTTGAATCCAAGCCTCGTTTTGATTGCACTGCTTCGAATGTAGGATGGATGCACCGTGAATAAGGCCTGTAATGTTCGTTTGTATTTCTTGCGTGCAGGTGTGTCCAATATCAGCAGCGATAGCCATCGCCAGGGCTTTATCGTCATAGAAACAAACTACAGAGTTTACGCGTACACAGAATCGGACCTCCAAGTGGAGATACTCGGTCTCTTTACACAGATGCTGTACAGGTACGAGCCTTAGTCTCATTTACAAGATGCTTAAAGGTAGTATCATGGTTTTTGTCAAAGAAGTACAGATTCGTGGTCAAAAATATCAATGAAGATACAGTCACAGTCTTATGAATGTCACTGCTTGTTCATCTGGAGCCAATTTCATTGAGCTGCTTAATTAAGCATTAACATTTGCTTAAAGGTAGTATCATACATGTACTTTGGTTTTTGTCAAAGAAATGCAGATTCATGGGCAAAAATATCCAGACAGATACAGTAACAGTCATCTGTGAAAATTTCAGTCCCATACGGTACCCTCTTTTTGAGAAAATAGTGAAAAACGGCCACAGTATTTCTTAAGTCTTTTCTCTTTTATTTTTGATCTTTTAAAAGATCAAAAAGATTTTCGATTGTTGTTTGACTAATTTCTGGATAAATACACCATTTCAGGCGGAAACAATTTAACAGTAGGTTTCTACCTTCACCATCTTCATTCCCTGAAAGTTATACGTAAATCTGTGAACATTTCTGTTTTGGTTTCTTACCAAAGTATGATACTACCTTTAAAGGTGCAGTACAGGATTGGTAACATACCGAAACGGAAATGTTCACAGATTAACGTATAACTTTCAGGATATAAAGATGGTGTTGGTAGAAATATACTGTTAAAATATATCCTCCTGAAATGGTGTATTTATCCAGAAATTAGTAAAACAAAGACCGAAAACAGTTTTGATCTTGGGGTAAGATCAAAACCATTCTTTATGATTTATAAGAAAAAACGGGACAGGTTTTCGCTATTTTCTTGTGACTCAGATGTCTGATTGAGCTAAAAAATGTCATAGGTTTATTATTTCATGTACATGTTTGATTAGACAAAGTGTAGGTGCTGTGGCCATTTTCATAGAGCTCAGCTGTTAAGCACAAACAAATCGCTTAGCACTAAATGTTTTGCTCAGTAAAACAAACCATCATTCTCCATTTCATGGTCAGCAAACAACAGCCAAAGAACAATCACAAGTGATACACAACACATGGAAATTGGGTCGTTAATCCTGTTTTTATTAAGACAGACATTTCATGGTTAGCAAATTTTTGTGCTAAGCAGCTCTGTGACCTTTACCAATCATGTTTTGTACCTTTAAACCTTCCCAGTTAGACATTCTTAAAAACATGAATGATAATCCTTCAGCTTGTCTTGGTTTCCTAGATTTCCCAATCTATCGGTCGGTGCAATTACAAGAGAAAGCATTCAGCAGGCAGTTGCATACGGCATCACAGCCGAACAGATACTACACTTCCTAAGGACTAATGCGCATCCCGAGATGCGATCGAGGGTAAGTGTGTACACGTAGACATCATTATTTAATAATTGCAGAAGATTGTAAAACCATTTGAAGATTTGTTTTTAATGCCCTAACCCTCTGTAAGACACGAGCTGTATACCACACACTACCACAGTCTCCACAGTGTGGTTGCAGGTTGCTGGTTGCCAGTGTTGGAGTACTCGTACTCGAGTACAACTCGAATATATGTAAATACTCGGCCCGTACTCGATTAAGAGTACTCGAAAATAAAATGTACTTGGCCCGTACTCTATAAAAAGTACTCAAAAATAAAATGTACTTGGCCCATACTCCATTCCATGTACTTGGATTTTGGGAGTACTCGACCATTCAGTGAAAATTTCATTTTCGTTACAATTTCACGATTGGTTATGGCGATTTCCTATAAATGTTACAATGGGAGTATGAGGATCATTGGGAGTTTAGTATCAAAATTGAGTAAGCAGCATAGTGTCATTTGAAAGGTTTGTGGTATTCTGTGGTTGGCAGGTTGAATCCCGCTCCAGTAATTATTTGCTTTGTTCACCTTTCAAAAATGTATATCATTTGTTACAAATGAATGATTTTTTTATTCTTCTAAATCGTGGGTAGCCATGTTAGTCTTTCAAAATAGTAAGGTACATGTAATAACTACATAAGATTTCCTATTTTCATGAAGATAAGTATTTTGTGAGAATGAACCTTAGTTCCCATCAGATGTATATGATGGACCTTCTGTAATTCCGTTGGTTGTAACAGGTTCCGATCATCCCAGCGACCATCAGTGATCAGGTCAGACTATGGGAACTTGAACGAGATAGACTTTCCTTCCAGTCAGGTAAGCTGTTTGTTTGTCTACCTAGTGTCTGTTTGTCTGGCTTGGCTTTCTGTTCGTCCATCATTCTTCTGTTTGTTTGTGTAAATTGTAGCAAAATTTGTTTTTCATAGAGAAAATTAGTCTTCGCATCAGGATACTTTTAAAAATCTATCAATCGTCAATCTTCACAAATTATTTATATTGTTGAATCTTATTTATAGTGATATTTTACCTTTTATTTTGGCTTCCTGTGTTCCAGGTGTTGTCTACAATCAGTTTCTGTCGTCACAAGATTTTGAGCTGCTTCGAGATTATGCAAAGGTATAGTTTAAGGTGACCAGACGTCCCAGATTTCCAGGGACAGTCCCCGATTTGACATGCTGTCCTTGATGAAAAATTGTCCCCAAAAATGTCCCCGATTCGACGAAATGCCTCAGAAAATTCTAATTGTCCTAAATAAAAAAAAACTGAACGAAGTGTATGGTCACCTTATGTGCTGAAGAAGATCCATTCTTCAGAGAAGTATGCGAAGACAACCACTTTAGACATGTAAGTATGTAACCCACTCATGTCAACTGGAAGAGATGTCCATAGATGCCACCATTTTGCATGTAGGCACCATCTGGATTCAAAATTTTTTCAAAATTATACCCCTCCCCCAGGACACGGATCACTGTCCCCGGATCATCTCAATAAAATATGGTCACCTTAGTTTAGTACTAAACAGAGCCGAATGTGTAAAATGTGTGTAATATTGGATGGAATCTCAATTTTTTTTTGATTTTTGATGAATATGCACGATGCTGAAATTGTATATTGGACTGTATAACTTTATTAAAAGACTAACATTTGATTATTGTTAGACAATAGACATAGGGCTGGATAGCTCAGTTGGTAGAGCGCCGGTACGGCATTCGTGGGGTCGCAGGTCTGAATTCTGCTCCAGTCAACCTTTATTTGTGAGAAAAATTTAGTAGGCTTTTCACTATTTTCTTGTGACTCACAGGTTTATTATTTCATGTACATGCTGGATTAGACAAATCGTAAGTGCTGTTCTGTCACCTTTACCAGTGTTGTACACGCCCTGTAAAGGTATAATGCATGATTGGTAAAGGTCACAGGACTGCACTCATAATCTGTCTGATCAAACATGTACATGAAATTATAAACCTGTGAAAATTTGAGCTTAATCTGACATCTGAGTCACAAGAAAATAGTGAAAACCAGACTCGATTTTTCTTATAAAACATGAAGAATAGTTTACTTTATGTTTGTTCCAAAAATCGTTCGGACGAACGATCTTTGTAAAACACACTAAATCTTGACTTCCTTGAAAACCCCAGCATCTGATGAACCAAGATTTCCCAGGGTGACTGTTTGCACTGTTTGCGAACTGTTGAGACCATTTTCTGTCTCAATCTCAATTGTTTGTTTTTGGAGACCTTGAAAATCCTATATGCTCCCTGTAAGCAGCTCTATGAAATTGGCCCCAGGTTAAAAAAAGCTGCCCCCATCTCAACATTTGATGAAGTGGATGTTAAACCTGATGATAACAGCACTGCCTTCTTTGTTCATGTCAAAGATTTTAAGGTCTTGGTATTTATTTGTCTTTGCTTTCAGGACCTCGGTGTTTTGATGTGGGAAAACCCCGCAATCAGGACTCTTGTCGTTACTCCCACCGGCCACGATGATGTCAAGAAATTTTGGAGGCGGCAGAAAAAGGGGCAGCAGTCGTAGCAAAAACACAGGAATGTATTTATTTCTTTGTTATATTCTTTTATTATGGTCTACAAAACGAAGACTGTTTCTGAATAACTTTATGAGTTTCTATTCCACTTGGTGAAGGAAACAACTCTCTCCATTGCCTCCAACACCATCTCCTACTGTACTAGGAGGGCAGGGGTTGATTTCACGAAGCCCTATGATGGATCGTACCTCGAGTTATGAAGGATAACCCATCGTATCCTACTTATCCTTCGTAAAGTTTCAATGCATCTTAAGTCCTACGATTGACAGTAAGTTACGATGAGTTTGGTGAAATCGACCCATAATCATTTCAATACAAGAACAGTGAAGAAGGGAATAAGTTATATTATGGAGTATGTCACAAAGATTAATGAGCATCTGAGATACCGGGTAGACATGTGCAAGACATGTCAGTCAACAGGTCCTATTACATGACACTTTGCAGTGGGAGTTCAGCTTTACTGTGCATGGAACTTCTACCTTTGTGATGTGTGGCCTTGTTATGTGTTCAGATAAAAGGAACCAATAGAAGCTTAATGGAAGGAGATGCATACTGATGTAGGTCATTCCACCGAGTTGGGGCACAATTTGTAGCGGTGTCCGTACTGAACTTGCACCACTCATCACACTCATTATCCTTGGTGCACATTATGGTATTCATATCTCGTAAGTTTGTATTTTGCGAAGGAGGATTATATTTCGTATCGGTGAAAATAATACAGAAAGTCTTCTTGCTTACATGCGATGCAGACAAATTATGTGGAATAAACAATCCAAACTTTATACAAAAAAGGTGTTCATTCATAATTCGCTGTCATCTTATTTATTTTATATTCATAACAGAATTTCAACTGAATTTTAACAATATTTCATACAAGAAGACTTAACACAAATATTAAAAATAACATTGTGTGTAAATAGGATTTTTAACTTACAAATGCCATTTGTACGTATACATTTTATAGAATAATAATGTCATTAAATGACGTATGGAGAGATGTCATTCAGAGAGATCTCTCACTCATGGACACTGGTTGGTCAGTAGTCTTGGTTATTCTATGTTATTACCAAACGTAGGAACTGATTACCCGCACTGACACGTACGTACATGTACGTTAAAGGTAGTATCATACTTTGGTAAGAATCCAAAACAGAAATGTTCACAGATTTACGTATAATTTTCAGGGTATGAAGATGGTGGTGGTAGAAACATACAGTTAAAATGTTTCCGCCTGAAATTGTGTATTTATCCAAAAATTTGTAAAACAATGACCGAAAATCTTTTTGATCTTTTAAAAGATCAAAAATAAAAGAGAAAAGACTTAAGAAATTCTGTGGCTGTTTTTCACTGTTTTCTCAAAAAGTGGGCACCGTATGGGACTGAAATTTTCACAGATGACTGTTACTATATCTGTCTTGATATTTTTGCCCATGAATCTGCATTTCTTTGACAAAAAGATAGTATGATACTACCTTTAAGATCTCTTTCTGTAAAATCTCCCCCCCCCCCCCCGCTGCGCATGCATTACTTTTGAATCAGGCACAGCCTATTAACATACATGTACATGTGTAATGTACGTGTTTGCAGGCCAGTGCAGGTAATCATACATATTCAACAGTGTGTCATGGAGACGATGTAGCGTGCTACATAACGAGGTGCGCACGCAACTCACAGCCCTTGCAGGATTCCCAAGACTATGTTTGAGAGAGGCCTTTACGTACATGTACGTACGTGCGTGCCGGTAATCAGTTCGTATGATCGAGTAATAACATAGTCGTGAACCAAGACTAGGTGGTCAGTTGAAGATGCAGAAGTGGCAACTCAAGACCGGTCCATTTGGAAGTTTTGAGCCAAGCTTTGAGAAAGGCCCTCAGTCAAACGTCATGCTGGTGTCCCCTACCATGTCAGGTGACGGATGGAGGTCATGTGATTGGTCATGTGGAGTCCTCTCTCGTTGTGATTGGCTGTGGCATGTGGGGCTTCAGCGCTTCGGGCAGCTAGGACCAAAAAGCAACAAAAATGACAATGACAGTAATTACAATATAAGTTAACAGAATTTCATAGACCTGCATGAGTAGCAAAATTAACTTCAGTACATAAATAATGAAGACACACAATGGTTGAATACCGCCAGACAATACCCCGAATTCCAGGCGGATGTAATCAGAGGTGAGCAGCTATTTTTAAAGCTCACACATTGCTGTCTGCTAAACAAAATGCTGATTGATTCAAATGCAAATCAAGAAGCTAAATGTGTCACAATGAGCAAATTTCTTGGGAAAATAAAGGTTTATTGAACGTATAACTTACAGGTTATGAAGATGGTGCTGGTAGAAACATACCGTTAAAATATTTGTCTGAAATGGTGTATTTATCCAGAAATCAGTAAAACAAAGACCGAAAACAGTTTTGATTTTGTGTAAGATCAAAACCATTCTTTATGCTTTATGAGACAAATTGAGTCAGGTTTACGTTATTTTATCGTGACTCAGATGTTCGAATGAGCTAAAATCTTCACAGGCTTATCATTTCATGTACATGCTGGATCAGACATAGTTCGAGTACTGTTCTGTGACCTTTACCAATCATGTAATATACCTTTATAAGAAAGCCTAGTACTCTCTATGACATCTTCAATGTCCAAAATGTTACCCGGCTTTTCCTTCATCAAAATCTCAAGTGAGAACCATCACATGTTATATTGATAATGTACATGTAACATGTCCATATGTTATACATGTACACAAGTCATTACCTGATGTGCATAGGGCAGAAGTGCAGCAAGTAGTATACTAGTATCAAGCACAGTACAGTGAACCTGGTAACAAGAATAACAACATTTAGTTTCAAATATGCCACTATAAGACTCAGTATTTCTCCAATAACTTCCCTCCAAATGTTTTTGACAATTCCTTATTTTTAAGTCTTTGAAAAGTGAACAAAGAAAAATTGACTGGAGCAAGATTCGTACCAGACCCAGAAAACTGTACTGGCACTCTACCAGTGTGTACCAACTGAGCTATTCAGCCCTACGTTGGTGGTGTGCCTAATATTCAACTATCTATGTTCGTTTGGCAGTCAGAAGTCATGAAATCACTCACATATTGTTATATCCCCAAGATCATTTAAGATATGTGAGCAATAGTAATACTGCAACCTGAGAAACAGTACATGGGGATATCACTAAAAAAGGATGTGGCTTTTTTATCAATATTTTTTCATAGATCATATGCTTACTGTATGCAGGAAGTTACGTCGTCTGCTCTGAGCAGCTGTCTGTGTCGGTATCGCTGGATATCTCATTTTCACACGGCGGCTTATGTAATCCGTACAGTTAGATACGCTGGCCACCTGAAACACACAATGCATAATCAGCACAACTACATACAGTGGAATGCCACTATAATGAACACCGCTATACCAAACATTTGGCTATATACCGAACATGATCATTGGCTCCCAATTTTTTAATGTACAATGTATAGGAATACTGAACATTGTTCACAGTGTAACAAATGACCACTACAACAAACAATTTCAGTGCATCCTGAGGTGTTTATTATATAGTGGTATTCCACTGTATACCGCATATCACAATCAATGTCTCTATGCGCTTATTATTATTATCCCTGGTCATTGGGCTACATTTACATTCCAGAAACCATCTCAACTCCCTGGGGAGTATACAGCCCCGGCTGCTATATAGGCACACAAAATGGCTAATGAAGCATAAAGTCATCTCTACTGTCACAGGTACCCATTTACTTCTGGGTGAAGAGGAGCAATATGTGACAAAGCATCTTGCCATTGATCAAGAGAAACATAGAGAAAACTTAAAGACAACGGACAAATATCTACGACATCATCATGAAAAACATGAAAACAGAGTTCTTACCTCTTTAAATTCACCAATGTCTGGTATCCAGACTTCTACTGCACATTTCCTATGCATGCTGGGCAAGAGACGGGCACTTGGCACTTCAACAATTCTGTAGCGCGGGAAAGACAAAAACAGGCTAATGGTCAAAAGATATACCGGGTAATCATTATTATATATTTCTGACAATTAGAGAAACATTCCAAAGGGTTGTGCACAAACCTAACGTATCAATTTCTAAACATTCTCCAAACTAAGGCCGTGTCCCAATTCACTGGCTGTGGCCGTGGCTGCGGCTATTGGCAGCGACGTCACGAATATCAAGCCACAAGAGAAGGTGACTTCGTTGTGGCCGGGCCAACTTTATATGGCAAGCCAAATGCCAAATAATTTGATAAACCCTATTTATTGGAGATAAACACGTTTTTCGCCAAGAAACACTTTATACTCAGACAACAAAGTGGGGACTGACACCATTCTTGAATTTATGCCACAGCTTGAAACTGCATTTATTATGCACTTATTAAAATTTCCCACCATTGACCAATCCCGCGCCTTGCTTGTTCCAACGCACTGATTGGTTGTGGGCCCCGATCCCCCAGAATCATATAAATAGCTTCAAGTTGGAAAAACCCAACAGTCTGAAACAGCACGCTGCCGAATACACATTCACAGCGCATAAAACAGCACGTTGTGTAACTGTACAAATTAATGATGTGTACAGTTAGATGCATACCCGACTATTAACGCACATATGTGGCCTAATGCCAGTTGTGCGTATGGATTCAAATCGTCCCGATGACGCGGCCGAAGGTGCGTCCCAATTCTACTGGCTGAATCCAGTTCGAAGACGTAGCTGCAGCCACGGCCGTAGCCAGTGAATTGGGACATGGCCTAATGAACTTGAAATCAAATTGACGCATACATTATATTGCGAGCATTCTCTGTGTTATATTAAAATTTGGACAATAGGAAATGTCTCAAAAGGTACCTAAGGGAAAATGCTACGGAAACTTCAAAATATCCTCTTTGTTGCACATGTCCATTTTCACCAAATAGCACTGCGCACTTGCGCTAAAAATAACACCGAACCTCAGACAAACATTGCAACGTGGCCATGCAAACGTGTGGTGAGTGGGGGTATGTGCATGCATGGTGTGACATCATTAGTGCGGAACCCTATTGTCTCCCTATAAACTTGAAGGTACATGTACCTTTTAGTAAAATATGTGTTTAATCTTACATGTATGAGGGTAAACAATTCACTAAAAATTGAAAATACTGGTGGAAAATACTGTTTTTATATAAATGTTTTTTTTTACACCAAGCATTATGACATTCTATAAAGTGAAATAAGAGTACAAAAATTGCCATACCTGTAACACAAGGGGAGTCTAGTCAATTGGCCCTTTAGCATGGTGAGAAATTGAGTGAATAGAGCATTGCTGGCAGTAGGGGTACTCTCGCATACACCGCACACTTCAACCTAGTAAGGAGTACAAAATGACAAATTGGGTTCGGAACTACATTTTATAATTTGTGGATGACATTTCCAGTTCTCTGTCCTTTTGTACACAGCAAAAAAAGCTCAGTTTTCTTTAAAAAAGGGAACACTTTCGTGTTTACAAAAATCTAGTCTTTGCATGGAGGAACACATTTTTTTTTCAACAGCTGAATATATTAAAGGGTAATATCATACTTTGGTTTTTGTCAAAGAAATGCAGATTCATGGGGGAAAAATATCAAGGAAGACACAGCAACAGTCATCTGTGAAATTTTCAGTCCCATACGGTACCCACTTTTTGAGAAAACAGTGAAAAACGGCCACAATATTTAAAAAATCTTTTCACCATTATTTTTTATCTTTGAAGAATCCAAATGGTTTTTTCTGGATAAATACAGCATTTCAGGTTATTGTGGACACATTTTAATGGAACAATGTATGTTTCTACCACCACTTATCTTTATACCCTGTAAGTTATAGGTAAATCTGTGAAGATTTCTGTTTCGGCATGCTACCAAAGTATGATATACTACCTTATAAAAAATGTGTATGTTACTATAATGCTAAAATTTAACTTGCGATACCTTCTGGGTCTGAAAACTGGTGTGAAGTCCTGTAAAATCTGTTGATTCTGCAAGGATTGGAAAGCATTTTTAAAAAACAGTGTTACAAGTTTGAATAATTTGAAAGATTCAGTGAGTTAAATCCATTTTGTGGAATAAATTCGTTTTAAAATGGATAATGGAGTTTGAGATGAATTCGTGTATTAACAAATGAAATGTGGCCCAGGTTCGATCCCGGCTTGGGTCATATGTGAGTAGAGTTGTGCATTGGTACTCTTTTATGGGTTTTTCTCCGGGTTCTCCGGTTTTCCTCCCTCCACAAAAATCAAACACTTTTGATCCCAGGCTGGGATCCGAGATCATATATTCATTTCAATTCAATTCAATTCAAAAATGGTTTATTAAAAAACATCTCTAGCAGTTAAAAACTGAATTGCACATGTTTACACACAAATTTAAGATTAAGATAAAACATTTACACAAAGAGTGTTAAAAAGTATTTCTTAAAACAGAACAATTTATAAAAAAAGCACTTGACATTTAAAAGAAATAAAACATTTGACATTGAGAAAAATAATACGAAGGACTAAAAAAGTTACAAATTATTTAAAATTATTATGACACATTCGAAGCTGTCATACCTAACTGACTGTTGTAACTTCTTCCCACAGTGAAGCACCTGAAATGATGACAAAATAACAAAACTTCTGTGAACTAGTGAATATTAAATGGCCAACAACTGGTTGGTGGAACATCTAAAACGCTCTTAATACACTAACAGTTTAAGAGCAAAAATCAATAAATTCATTCTTATTCAAACTCCAAATGATATTTTTGCAAATCTGTCGCCATCAAAAAATTTCACACAATAAAAATCAAAGTGTGGTGATTAACAAATGAGTGGTACAATTTTTTTTTGTAGATTATTTTGTAGGTTTTAATATCCAAGTATTAACCCTAACCCACACAAGACAAGAGCTGTTTACCACACATTACCACAGTCTCCACAGGGGGACTGGATCATAAACCACCCATTACCACACAAACCACACTAGTGTATTGTGGTATTCAGGACTGTGGTATTCAGGTGGGTTAGGGTTAATATTATTAAAAATAGTGTCAATTTAAAATAAATATTCAAATTTGTTTAATTTACCTATAAGGCAAATCGGCTACCTCCATTACTGACATCATGTAGTATGCTGCAAGGAAACACAGACATATATTTGGGCTAGTATTGGAAAGGAATGCCACTAGTATCAAACTACAATTTTTGTACATAAATTTATCAAAATGTCTTTTTAGTTGGTACCAGCTTACAGCTATTCCATGATCATTACGTTCATTAAGGATCACTCAAAGAGGACAGTGGATATGGCGACAGTTTTGTACAAGGGAAGGGTAGTGCTTCGATTACACAGTAATAACAATTAAGATACATGTATTTATCTGGCGCACTTATCTGGTAACCCACTCAAGGTGCCTACATTATTATCATTGGGCTACATAAACATTCCTGAAACCATCTCAACTCCCTGGGGAGTATACAGCCCCGGCTACCGTATTCAGTGCACAGAGGCTAATCAAACCACAAAGCCATCTCTACCCTCACAGGTACCCATTTACACCTGGGTGAAGAGAAGCAATATGTGACAAAGCGTCTTGCCCAAGGACGCGAGCACCAATAGCCCATGGCTGGATTCGAACCCACAATATGCAGAATGGCCACAAAAACTTGAGTACGACATGCCAGACCACTAGGCCACGGTACCCCACATGGCCACTCTAAAGTGAAAATATTTCTTGACCAACACTTGATGTACAAATGCGTGCTCAGTCTATGGGAGTGTGCTAATGTACAAGGACAATAGAAATACAATGCCTTGTCCTCGGACAGTATTTGAAACACATATGCGTGCTTTGAGTTAGATTCACACTTACCAATGAAAGCCAATGGGCTGACTCCAGCTAGATACTGTATGTTATCATGTGTCTCTATGGCGTACGTCTACAAGCAAGATCAGAAACAGATGATTTAAAAAAGATCAATGCATCCTTCATGGCACAAATGAAGGATTTGTCAAAAAATGAAAACTATTTGAGATACATGTGTCATGGAAATGGCATGTGATTTTGGTGACGAAAATGATTACCTCATTGTCGCTGTTAGCGTCTAATCCCAGGGCTTCCTGTAAAAAAAGGGGAGACAGAACAATTATTCAGAATCAGGTGTAAAAAGATCAAACAACTTTCTCAGTTATTGCCCTGCCACTAGGAGGGTCAGACTGCTTGCTCAATAACTGCCCTGCCACTAGGAGGGTTACCTTATGCAGCAGGGAGTCTGTAAGGTATTGTAGGGTCAGACTGCTTGCTCAATAACTGCCCTGCCACTAGGAGGGTTACCTTATGCAGCAGGGAGTCTGTATTTGTAGGATCAGACTGCTTGCTCAATAACTGCCCTGCCACTAGGAGGGTTACCTTATGCAGCAGGGTTACCTAATGCAGCAGGGAGTCTGTAAGGTATTGTATGGTAGGCTGCTTGCTCAATAACTGCCCTGTCACTAGGAGGGTTACCTTATGCAGCAGGGAGTCTGTAAGGTATTGTAGGGTCAGACTGCTTGCTCAATAACTGCCCTGCCACTAGGAGGGTTACCTTATGCAGCAGGGTTACCTAATGCAGCAGGGAGTCTGTAAGGTATTGTAGGGTCAGACTGCTTGCTCAATAACTGCCCTGTCACTAGGAGGGTTACCTTATGCAGCAGGGAGTCTGTAAGGTATTGTAGGGTCAGACTGCTTGCTCAATAACTGCCCTGCCACTAGGAGGGTTACCTTATGCAGCAGGGTTACCTAATGCAGCAGGGAGTCTGTAAGGTATTGTAGGGTCAGACTGCTTGCTCAATAAGTGCCCTGCCACTAGGAGGGTTACCTTATGCAGCAGGGAGTCTGTAATAAGGTATTGTAGGGTCAGACTGCTTGCTCAATAACTGCCCTGCCACTAGGAGGGTTACCTTATGCAGCAGGGAGTCTGTAATAAGGTATTGTAGGGTCAGACTGCTTGCTCAATAAGTGCCCTGCCACTAGGAGGGTTACCTTATGCAGCAGGGAGTCTGTAATAAGGTATTGTAGGGTCAGACTGCTTGCTCAATAACTGCCCTGCCACTAGGAGGGTTACCTTATGCAGCAGGGTTACCTAATGCAGCAGGGAGTCTGTAAGGTATTGTAGGGTCAGACTGCTTGCTCAATAACTGCCCTGTCACTAGGAGGGTTACCTTATGCAGCAGGGAGTCTGTAAGGTATTGTAGGGTCAGACTGCTTGCTCAATAACTGCCCTGCCACTAGGAGGGTTACCTTATGCAGCAGGGTTACCTAATGCAGCAGGGAGTCTGTAAGGTATTGTAGGGTCAGACTGCTTGCTCAATAACTGCCCTGTCACTAGGAGGGTTACCTTATGCAGCAGGGAGTCTGTAAGGTATTGTAGGGTCAGACTGCTTGCTCAATAACTGCCCTGCCACTAGGAGGGTTACCTAATGCAGCAGGGAGTCTGTAAGGTATTGTAGGGTCAGACTGCTTGCTCAATAACTGCCCTGCCACTAGGAGGGTTACCTTATGCAGCAGGGTTTCCTAATGCAGCAGGGAGTCTGTAAGGTATTGTAGGGTCAGACTGCTTGCTTAATAACTGCCCTGCCACTAGGAGGGTTACCTAATGCAGCATGGAGTCTGTAAGGTATTGTAGGGTCAGACTGCTTGCTCAATAACTGCCCTGCCACTAGGAGGGTTACATATGCAGCAGGGAGTCTGTGAAGTATTGTAGGGTCAGACTGCTTGCTCAATAACTGCCCTGCCACTAGGAGGGTTACCATATGCAGCAGGGAGTCTGTGAAGTATTGTAGGGTCAGACTGCTTGCTCAATAACTGCCCTGCCACTAGGAGGGTTACATATGCAGCAGGGAGTCTGTATGATATTGTAGGGTCAGACTGCTTGCTCAATAACTGCCCTGCCACTAGGAGGGTTACCTTATGCAGCAGGGAGTCTGTAAGGTATTGTAGGGTCAGACTGCTTGCTCAATAACTGCCCTGCCACTAGGAGGGTTACCTTATGCAGCAGGGAGTCTGTAAGGTATTGTAGGATCAGACTGCTTGCTCAATAACTGTCCTGCCACTAGGAGGGTTACCTTAGCATGGAGGTTATGCTACTCACCAGAGCAATGGGCTTGTACATGGCGGGGCAGCTGAATGGAACAAACCCTTGATCTTGCAGCTCTTGTCTGGCCCACTGGGTCAATGCATACTCTATCAGGCTGACATCATGGTCAAGGTAGGCAAACCCTGCATGGGCCAGTGAGTGACTGTGTGTGTAATATAAGAATAAGAGCAAATGTAATTGTATACGAATCATACACCGTGAATACCAAGAAAATTAGAACAAATTATTGATTTGTACTTGTCATATATGGTCTCAATGTACCTACGTATTAACTGTACAGAATCAACATCGTTGACAGGCTATTGTTCCTACATTAAGTGATTTCAATATAATATGTTCAGTAATGATCTATAATCATTTCTGACATTATAGGATTCAAATGCTTATTTGACTTTCCCCCATTCAATATTTCAGTCCGTGATAATAGCGCTCCGCACTAAAAATAGCACCAGATCTCAGACAAACATTGCAACCATGCACATGTGTGAGACAATGTTTGTCTGACATCCGGGGATTTTGTGACGTCATTAGTGCGGAGCGCTATTGTTCAAATTGTTACTACTTTCAAAATATATGAACAGGACAAACAAAAATACAGTTCACAACAGCCCCTGGTGCACTGGGCATACTTTACCATTCTATGTAAAATATTTTACATTTCAATAATACAAGTAATAAACTGCTGCAAACTGCTCATCTGCCAAAATGACCTGAAATATATCAAATGCTTGGAGTTAGGAGGGCTTGATACATTTCGATCCGAGCAGGATCTTTATCGAAGCCTAAAAGTGTCAGACCCTCCTAACTCCAAGCACATTCAAAATTTATGATATTTGTTTATATATTGTATATATAAGTATTGCCGAAACATTTAACAAATATTCATTGTGTTGCAGCTTGCAGTAATATTAGGATGTACCTTTCAGTCAGAAATCTGCTGAGCGAGTGTTCCATGGACGACGTGGAACTGAAAGTCTCTGCAAAGAAAAAAAAACCAGATTTGATATCTATGGAATCACTCAGTGCAAACATAATGTAAAACACGACTTGCATTGTGGGGATAGCAAAAATGCAAAGGCTAAAAGGGTCTATGCAATAGGAATATTATGGCTTGAACATGTGCCAAAAATAAATTGTTACATGGGCCTTTTATTTTACCCACTTCCTCACACTGTTTCAGGGTTAACAACAGGTTTTTTTTGTTTGTATGCTAATTAGAATTTCCATATTCATGAGCAAAACTGTGATGTCACCTGTGATGTGAACCCTTTAAAGGTAACATCATACTTTGGTAGCATACCGAAACAGAAATCTCCACAGATATACCATATGTACCTATAACCTACAGGGTATAAAGATGGTGATGGTACAAACATACCAAACATTTTTATTCAGACAAGAATATATAAAAACACAAAGACTATACAGTTTTGATCTCTTTTATATTTCAAACTGCAAACAAATTGTTCAAATCTTTTCTTTTTAAAACTGGGTCAGCTGTTTGAAAAATTCTGTACCTGGTTCAGCTCCGAATGTCTCTAGAATGTGAATTGAAGCTCCATGTGGCTGAAATAAAAAAGAAAAGAAATTGCAATGAAATCCAGTAGAAGTAGAAGTTTCTGTATATACTGCTACAATGAACATGGCGGGATGCACATATATTGTCTGTCATAGCTAGAGGTCGTTCGTGATATTATGCCTAACATAAGGCCATAGAGGGCCACTCAAAGGTGAGGGCTAAAGGAAAGGAGAGAGAAAACCAGAGCAATTAGAAAGTTCCGTTTGCAAGAAAACTATTAACATTATGTTTAATTTAAAGGACCATATTGGGTATGTAACTATGTATTGTACACAAAAATTGGGAGCCAAGGATGATGTTCGGTATAGCCAAATGTTCGCGATAGCTGTTCATTATAATGGCTTTCCACTGTATAGAATTTGTTATCACAATATACACACGTTTGAAGATTGCTACCAACCCTATATTGGCAGTGTTGCTGATAGTCAATGGGAGACTTTTGAGAACCGTTCTTCAAGTCAAACAGCGCACGCACGCGCACGCGCAACAGCGCAGTCGCAAAACAACGTGCGCATGCTCACAAATGCATGCGTGTGCGCTGTTGACTTGAAGACCGGTTCTGAAAAGTCTCCCATTGTCTTTGTTTGTTTTGCAGTCAGAAGCCATGGAACCACTCACTTTCATTAAACAAGTAAACGACTTACCACGGCAGGATGAAGATTGTTGGGGAGCTTCAGAGCCGTAGGGTAAAACTCATCAGACAAGGATGAAATAGACACCTGCATGAATCAAACACAAACCAAAAAAGATGCTTGATAATTGTCCACTGAATACTTTTTGAGGCCTTGTGCCAAAATTACTATACACTAACACACACACTCTATGTGCGTGTTCATCTTCAAAAGCACATTTATTGTGTACATATTCTTAATATGTTAACCCTAACTCTCCTGGGCCCAATTTCATGGAATCCGTTACGGCCTATTTTTGTGCTTACGGGCACTGCTACGCGTGAAATCTATTTCATGGAATCCGTAAGCAAGGCTCTTGGTTAGCGAAGAATTTCTAGGGTTATCGTAATCATTTTCTGCTAACGCGCTGTCGTATGCATTTTGCACAAAGCTTACCGTTGCCAAAAAGGAAACTCTTCATGGTGAAATGTGCTAACCGTAACCACAAAATATCTGCTACCGTAAGCGAAGAAATTTTGCTAACGGTAACGGATTCCATGAAATTGGGCCCTGTACACCACAATTTACCACACACAGCTTTTCCTGTGGTAAGTGCATGGTATCCTAAATAGAACAATATACCACAGTGTGGTTTGTGTGGTAATTAATGAGGGTTTGTGATCCAGTTCTTTATTGTGGAGACTGTGGTGATGTGTGGCAGGTGCGCAAGATTGGAGCAGACCCATCACCCTATTGCCCCTGTGGAGGGATCATTGAGGCCTGTCCGATCTACAAGTCACCCCACGGAGCTTCTGGTATCCTGGAGCTGGATGATGATACCATCCGCTGGCTATTAAAATCAGGACCCTCCCTTATAGCTGATGTACTTTGTTGGTAGTCTTCACACAAACGAACGAGAGGGTTCGGGCTAATGAAAAAGTGCCATACTACGCACCAGGCTATTCTGGATTTTGACTCACGTTAACTTGCCGTAATTCTTCTCGAAGTGACCGTCCCGTCTGTTGCAGTTCATTATTCTGCTTCACATCCCCGCCCTGAAAGAATAAAGTAAGTAACCTTTGTATGTTATCATTATGTGAGATACTGCAAGCTAACAATGGATCACATGATTATAAGTATAATGTGTATTAAACAGCAAGATCTGAATTGCCAAAAGTCAAAACGTACAAAGATTGTATTCAGCCTAACCTAGAATGTGTGGTAAGGCCACATAAAAAAAATTACTTGTTTAGCGTCCCCGCCCGACCTCCGATATGAGCCCGACCTGTATTATTTTTTTATTTTTTATTTGTCTCAAAAAAAATAAATATTGGGGGAAACAATTATTTCTTGTATGTAAAAGCAGTGTGCGCTAATATCTACCGTAATTTTCGGACTAAACATCATGAAGGCCACCTGGGGTAGAAGCCGCAGCATGCGAAAAATGTACAAATTTAAGCGGAAGGGACATTTGATAATCAACGTTCCGGAAATTTGTACCGATGTGGCGGACTGAAGGAATATCAGCCGAGCGCATGACTAGAGCTACCGTAACCCGACTTGAGTCAAGTCTACATACTAGAGGTTTCTCTAGTCTACTGAAATTTCCAATGGTCAGATATCTAGCTTGAAAGCTTCTATGGTCTTCAGTATCTTCCTAACATGTTTTCTGACCATGAATACCATGTATCTTTTCTTCCACAGGCATGTTGCCATTCTATCCTTAAAATAAAAAATAAAAATAAAAACCTTCCTCCCTACCTAGAAAATTTGGAAGAGGTGGACGCTAAACAATTTTTTTTTTATGTGGCCTAAGCAGCACTTGTCTCGTGCAGTTAACATTGAAGGGTAAGTGTTAAGGTACAGTTTAGTCATTGGTCATGCAATTTGTTTTGTAAAACAGCAATTTCTCTAAAAATCATTTCTAAAAAACAGTGACATTCATTTCCTTCCTAATCCTAGTCAAAAGAATTTCTGCCAAGAAATGAAAAATGACAAACAAATTAATTCATAAGCGATTTTAAGAAAGACACTTGTCTGCTATTTTATGCGACACAATTTATTACCTTTTTCTTCAGATCCTTGATATCCTGAATGATTTTCGAGCGTCTGTCTTCAATATCTGATTTTTCCAGCTCAAGTCTCTGAAGTTTCTCCCACAGTGCAACCTTGCAATCAGAATGTCAGAATGGATTAATGGGAAAACATATTTTAACAAGTCCCACTTTCTTACTTAGTCCATAATGATTATTTTCAGTTATGTTAAATAGCTTCTATAATTAATATCAACTTTCAAAAGAACATCACAACCAACGTATTAAGGTGAGTTACTTAACAGTATAAACGTTAATTGTTAATTGCCAAACAAACAAGGATAGTTGACTATTGGGGTCACCACCAACATAGGGCTGGATGGCTCAGTTGGTAGAGCGCCTGTACGGTATTCAGGAGGTCGCCGGTTCGAATCC
Source organism: Astropecten irregularis (assembly GCA_963971285.1). Lineage (NCBI taxonomy): Eukaryota > Metazoa > Echinodermata > Asteroidea > Paxillosida > Astropectinidae > Astropecten > Astropecten irregularis. Next base: position 6,318,920 of record OZ020260.1, on the reverse strand, counting down.
CGCTCCAGTCAATTTTTCTTTGTTCACTTTTCAAATTGTTAATGTTGTTGACTATCTACACAATCACCAAGAAAAAAGGAAGTGTATATTTTGCTGGCACCATCATGCATTCTTCTCATTGGCCATGCCGGCCTTCTTTTTCTAAAGGATATTTTGCCGGAGGGGAAAGAATTCCACTGACGGCCATCACTTGTGCACAAACCTATGGGACCAACAGAGGGCGTTTTGATAAAAATTGCTACCGCTGCATTCGAAGTGTATAATTGTAGGTAAAAAAACCCTGAAAATCTCACTTTTTAGATAAGCTACAACAGTTTTCACTCCTGAGATTGAAGTTCATCATGACTTGCATCAAATAAGTTAACTTTTGGAGGAAATAACCCTGTTTCCATCATGGCCGTCGGTGGAATTCTTTCCGCCGGAGGCACGTTATAATACTGCAATTTAACCAATTGCAATGGCAAAATAGCATTTGTAGGAAGATTGCCGGTGCCGGCAAAATATACAGTGATATACACTGCCAAAAAAAAACACCTCGGTCAATTAAAGTTTCATACCAATTCCACCAAGTTGACCTCATGACCCCTAGATTTCACATTCGCTTCCAACTCATCAAGGTCACCAAACACTTTTTCAAAGTCGATTTCGGGTTTGAGGACGAACGGTGCATGATCTGCCTCAGAGATGGGCGTGTACAGCGTGTACGGCTGCCGTCTCGCAAGCAGAATCTCCGGCCTGGATTTATGCGACGACTTCGGCAGTCGGTTCCGGTGTCCGAACGGTTCAGCTGAAAATTGCCGGCGATCTAGAGCAAATCTGCTCCAAATCCTGCGTTCGTGGGTTCGCAGACAATGTGTACATGTGCGAAGAAACTGCATAGTGGATGATCGTGGTCCAAAAAGTTCGTATTTGCAGAAATTTACCGTCGTAAAAACTCACCAACTCGTTCTGTTTTCTGTTTACATGTAGTACACGTGCGGCGCGCGACGATGAAATAATGTGAAGTGCGCCCTCTAGAGTATCTTGCATTTATTGCAGAAAGAGAAAATACGACGAACACGCACGATGAACGACCTGAAAACTGCCAAGAAAAATCTGTCTGAACATCTCGGCGATGATATCAAACAGTGAGTATACGATTCATTGGAAACAGTGACTGTTTGGGATGTGGAATTTAAGGGTTAAATGCAATATTTGAATGAAATGGCTCTACTTTCAGAATAAACCACTGTCACTGAGTGAAGAACTTAAGAAGAGTCTGAGTGACAGCCGACATTTTAGTAGGGTGCCAGTCAACTCGGTCCGTAACCAACTCGGTCCGAGTCAACTCGGTCCGTGACCAACTCGGTCCGAGACCAACTCGGTCCGTGGCCAACTCGGTCCGTGGCCAACTCGGTCCGTGGCCAACTCGGTCCGAGGCCAACTCGGTCCGTGACCAACTCGGTCCGTAACCAACTCGGTCCGTGACCAACTCGGTCCCTATGGGAAAACGTACACAAACAAGAATCCATGCAGTTTGCTGCAGCAGTGTACAACATGTAGGCTATTTGCATTAATGTTTTTAATGTCATCATAACATAATATGTTTTGCTTGTGGCTGAAACCGTGAAGAAATAAATTATGTCTTATTATGTTGATACCATAATTATTTGATAAAATGGCACAATAGAATTTTAATTAAAATATTAATTAAATCATACACGAAGTCAAATGCCTTATGAAAATGTGCTTTTCATGATTAGAATTAATAAATCAATTAATGAATAATAATGATGATTGTTTTGTGTTTTTGTTTTTGATTTTTTAGCTTTGTTTTGATTAATCTGTGTATATACATATAACATAATTTAACATAAGATTTATAATTGGCAGGTGTTTGGGAAGGCACGTCTTTTGAAGACAGGTTTTTTTTTTTTTTTTTTTTTTTTTACTTTTTGTCAGGCCCTGGGCAGCACCTGCCAATGTATTTTTCATTCTTTTAATGTTTTTAAGATAATAAATGAATAAATAAATAAATAGACCTAAATAAATAGTTTAATTCACGCAATTTGCGAGACTTCGTACTCGTTTTGCTGCAACAAAATTACCAGACGTTTTTGCGTGCATTTTCCCATAGGGACCGAGTTGGTCACGGACCGAGTTGGCCACGGACCGAGTTGGTTACGGACCGAGTTGGCCTCGGACCGAGTTGGTTACAGACCGAGTTGGTCATGGACCGAGTTGGTTACGGACCGAGTTGGTCACGGACCGAGTTGACTCGGACCGAGTTGGTTACGGACCGAGTTGACCTGAAACCTTTTAGTAGAGCGCCCTCTGTACGAAGTGACAGTAAGCCTAGTACTAATTTACTTATACTATATTAGTCTTGCATCTGTATTAAGTTAAAGTCCTAAGTTTGGGTTTCTGAAGTTTAGTACACTCAGGTTAGCTGGTACCCAGCTTCTACTCACCTAAATCTATGTGTGTAGAAGCTGCGTAACAGCTAACCTGAGCGAGTGTACTAAACTTCAGGAACCCCCTGAAGTTTATGGGGCTATCTATTAATGGATGGGTCATTAACCACACATTTCAGACGCAGGGTACCGTCATTGAAGCCTTTGGTCCGTCACAATATTGACCAATGGGTGCATCAATGTCAGTCATTTTAAACTCCATCTAAACTTGTGTGTAAATTTTGCTATACACTGATCCGACGGCGCGAACATGGATGTAAAAAACACCCGCCATCACTGGTGTGTCCTTGCCCGTATTTTGACCGGCAACAAAAGAATTTACGTCCGCCTCACTCGATAATTATAGGGTGTACGTCCCATGATTAGGGGATGTACACCCTGCAATATAGAGTGTGGCGGAGTGTATTAAATTCTTTTGTTGCTGGTCAAAATACGGGCGGGGACACACCAGTAATGGTGGATGTTTTCTACCTCCAGGGTCGCGCCGTCAGATCGGTGTATTTGCGATGCACATGCAGGGGTGTCTTTGCCAATGGTTGGTCCGTCACTAGGACAGTAATAGTTCGTCAGAATCAAGAAATGGTGCGTCACATAACTGACTAAGTGTTCTGTCATGGTGGATGAATGTCTTTCATAATTAGGATGCTGGGGTCCGTCATGGTACATAAAAACACAACAAACATTGAACCAATGATGCACCATTTCCGTCTTACAATTGACAGCTGCATTAGGCCTATATGTAGTTTTTCCACCTTTCATTTTACAGTGCTGTGCAGGTTCCATTGTTCGTGTCATTTACCCTGATAATTATGTTGGCAACTTGGCATGTGGCCATACTTAATATTACATTCATTTCGTTCTCTGTGTAGATACTGGGCCAATATGAAGTTGTGGTACAGACAAAAAGTAAGTTTCATTTCTGGAGATACAATATAATTTAATACACCTTTAATAGTTGTAGTTAGCATAAGTATGAGCTGTTACTGAAAAGTGCTTACTCATTTTGGATAATAAAATTCTTGCTTAGGCCAAAAAAAAAAATAGTTCTGCTTCCGATTACATGGCATTTCAAAATAGGGTCGGTCGGTCGGAAAACTTTTTTTTTTTGCCAATTTTTTTTGTGCACAAACATATGGAGGAATCTGCCAAGTAATGCTTTGGTGGTTTTGAGTAAAATAGAAACCGAAAACCGTCCCCAAAACGATCCCAAAAATACATTTAAATTAAGGTTGGGCGGTTTTGAAAGAAATAAAAACCAACAAAATCGTGAGACCGTAGGCCCTAAATTTTTCAAAAAAAAAAAAAAAAAAAAAAAGGCCTAGTGGCCGAACGGCAACGGAAATTCACAAACGCAGGAACGACAACTTTACTCCAGACCAACACCAGCCCTACACCTAATAATATTAACCCTAATTACCAGTATTCCACGAAAACGCTGGCTACATTTAACCATGGAGGCAGGAAAAATACCTCCATGATTTGACGTACGCCGCACGATCGTTTCGACTTCGAGTTCACCAGACCGCATGGTCAGCCATTTTGTACATAACATAGTCTTGATCCAAGACGTTCGATCGCTGTTTGTAGTGCGCCCTCTTATGACTGATACACCATCACAACCCTTTCAGCGCACGTAAAAAAGTAATGCAAGGACCAAGACAAGTCTATTAATTCCGACCGCAACAAACCATGCAACGTGCACACAGCACACCGCGTGGTCGCTGTGTAGGCACCGTGCGATCGAGATAATGTCTGCCGTTGTGTGGGGCTCTGTAGCCCGTATGCGCTTTGTAAGTTTTACGCTCCAGTGCAGTGTTTCGGTGCTATACGACAGAAAAGGTGGCATTTTCGTTTACTTGTATCGGTATATTTCTTGGTGATTTCACTGATTTGTGCAGTATTTAGAAAGTGTTTGATTTTCAGCATGTTTTTTTTTTGGAAAATGTAAACTGAAAAAAAGAAAACCGTTTTGAAATAATAAAACCGGAGACCGTCTGCCCGTTTTTTTTCCCGATAAAATTTTTAGGGTCGCAGCCTAAAATTAGGGTCGGTCGGGAAACCGGAAGCAGAACTATTATTTTTTTTGGCCTTATCTTAAAGAAACAGCTCAATCAATGGTTACCTTGCCTAGGTACATGTTGAATAGGTTACAGTTTTGAATAAAGTACATTTTTGCTTAATTCTTATCCAAACAGCCAAATCAAGAAAATTACTCAACTTTCAGGACCAAAGAAAAATTCTTACTGAGCAACATGTGACATGTCTGATGAAGCTTTGTAGTTTTGGTTGTAAAACTACTTTAAGAATAATTTCTCATTTCTTTCTAATAACTTGACTTTCATTCTGCTTAATTCTCTTTTCATTAATCAGTGAACATTCTAACTATTGCCATAATTTGTAAAACATTTTGTTCATGATATCAAAAACGTTAAATTTGTTTTGCCAGATAACAAAGGAGGAGTTTGATATTGAGGCCAAACGTCTGCTTAATGAAGAGAACAGTGAGTCCAACTCATCTTTCCATCTGGGGCCAATTTCATAGATCTGCTTAGCACGAAAATTCGCTAAGCATGACATTTCTGTATTAGTAAGAACAGGATTCAACAACCAAATTTCCGTGTGTTGTGTATCACTTGCAATTGTTCTTTGGTTGTTCGTTGACCATGAATATCATGGTTTGTTTTATTGGGCAAGCTATTTTTTTGCTAAGCAATTAATTGTGCTAAGCAGCTCTATGAAATTGGCTCCTGGATTCAGTTTCATGGCTCTGCTTACCGCAGAATTTGGCGCTTATGATGATATGATCCTCACTCTTTGCTTACAAGTCTTGTGTCAAATTTCTTTGCCAGCCATGCTAGCGAGAGATCCTCATTTGCACAAACTAGGCATGTACACAACTGAAAATATCTTGATAATCCATGAAATAGGATCTCGCAAGACCATAATTTTAAGCACTGATCATTCTACTGTTATGGTAAGCCGAGCCAGGAAATTGGGCCTTCAGGCTTAAGCACCAAAATTTGCCGAAGAGCAATTTAACCCTTGCTACAAATCAACTTGCCAGCTCAAATTCTTGTGAATGTTGTGCTAAGCCAACAACAGCTGGATACTAGTTAATAGCAATACCACAGAATTTTGTTGGTATAGAGTGATTTTTTTTAACCCTAACCCTCTGCACCTACCACACAAGGCAAGGGCTGTTTACCACACATTACTATAGTCTTCACATGGGTTTGGCTCATAAACCACATAGTACCACACAGTGGTGTATTGTGGTATGCAGGATACCACATGAAAAAGAAACATGCATGGTGAACTTTGTTATGGAGGTGGGTTAGGGTTTAAATGGTTGTTTAAGGAAGAGTTTCTTTGTCAAGCAATTTTTATTATTTTTTTAATTCTAGCATCTCTATGAAAATTGCCTCTGGTTTTTGTTTACTTGTTTATGCCGAACTGTTTACAACGATACCCCTAGTAGCAATCTTTTGTTTTAATGTTTCTCCATTTTCCAGTCCACCTTCATAATGAGTTCTTGGTGACTGTACTGACAAGATGCCAGATACTCTGTGCAGAAGCGTCAGGTAAGAACTTTCTGTGTTAAAGTCATCTGTTTTCTTCGATGCCACAGATTTATATTTATTTTCACTTTTTTTTTCTAATTACAAACTACTCAAAACGTAATATTGTTATCCCTGGTCATTGAGCCACATTAACATTCCTGAAACAAATCTCAACTCCCTGGGGAATATACAGCCCCGGCTGCTGTAAGGCCCACAAAGGCTAATCAAGCACAAAGCCATCTCTACCCTCACAGGTACTCCTGGGTGAAGAGGAGCAATATGTGACAAAGCACCTTGCCCAAGGATGCAAGTGCAACTAGCTGTTGGCTGGATTCAAACCCACAATCTGTACATTGAGCACAAGACCCTGACAAACCACACCACTAGGCCAAAGCACCCCATACAGCAGTCATTTGTTACAGCGATTTGAACAGCAATGCTTGATTTTGTACACAACAATGGGAGACTTTTGGAGAGTCGGTCTTGAGTCAACAGCGCACGCGCAAACCATGCTTGCGCAATTGTGAGCGTGCGCGCGTTGTATTGCGCGTGCGTGTGCTGTTGACTCAAGACCGACTCTCCAAAAATCTCCCATTGGGAGCCAAGGATGATGTTCGGTATTTTATCCAAATACTCAGTATAGCAGTGTTCCACCATATATTACACTATACCATGCAGTGATCCAGATTCTTAATTGATCTGATAAATACCTCTTTGAACTTTTTGATTTTTTGATGGCATTGAACTTGAATGATCAAGATTCTAATTCATATTTATATCATCATCAAATAACCACAAGGGAAACTGACTGAATTTTAAAGTCATTGAAAAGTGAACAAAGAAAAATTGACTGGGGCGGGATTCGAACCGGAGACCTCCTGAATACCGTACAGGTGCTCTATCAACTGAGCCATCCAGCCCTACATTGGTGGTGACCCCAAAAGTCAACTATCTTTGTTCGTTTTATGGACCGCCAAATGAACAAAGATTATTGGGGTCACCATCAACGTAGGGCTGGATGGCTCTGTTGGTAGAGCGCCTGTACGGTATTCAGGAGGTCGCCGGTTCGAATCCCGCTCCAGTCAATTTTTCTTTGTTCACTCTTTATATTTATATCCACTGGTCTTTTTGACAACATTTGATAGAAGTTTGCTGCTGGATCACCAGACTGCAGTGTTTTTGTGGTTGGAGATCGTCTTATATTCTACAGCTCTTATTTGCCCACAAAATGTTTTGAGGGTGTCCGGGACTCATGGTCGAAACTTCGCCGGAAAGTAAAGTCCTCTGACTCTTCCTTTTTTGCTATTTTTAGAATCAAGTTTTAAGATTATAAATATAATAACAGGGGAGTCAGGTTGGGGTAGCGGTTCTTTCCTCGCCTTTCACCTCTGTGGACCGGGTTCAAGTCCGGCTCGGTTCACAAGTGGATTGGGTTTTCAGTCCCTGCCTGATTCTGTGGGTTTTACCCAGAATATTACTCTGGGGTTTTCCTCCCACCTCTAAAACTGTATCTTCTTCTCATCATCTTTCCATAACAGGTTTCATCAGGCTTGTGAGCTACAGTGCCTTGGGCACTTTTGAGGAATCCTTGGTGTCATTACCAGAAATAAATAATGATAATAACAATAATAATTGTACCCGACTTATTTAAACGAGAAACTCACTTTTTGTTCACGTTCTTAGGGGAATCTGGTAAGATCAAGATGACCAGCTTATCCAGCAGCTCAGACAAGCCCAACAAGAAGACCAAAGCACCCAAGAAAAAGAAAGTCCTCGTCAGGCCAACATTTGAGGTCAGTTAAACCCTGAAGATAAGGCCAAATAAAAAAATGGTTGTGTTGCCCTCAAGTGGAAAAATTAAAATATTGCGTTGGTCGGTCAATTTTTTTTTTATTTATTTTTTTTTTTTGGCCGACTTTCAAACATTTAAGAATAAAAACAGGATGTATGGTCACCAGGGCTTATAAGGAGACACATATTTTTACTGCTAAATCTGACATTTTCTGTCAAAAATGGTGAGTTTTATACTTTAGGACTCGGAGAAAAAAAATAATAAAAAAATCCCGACCCAAGGTTTTGGCATTTTACGGTTGGTCGCTGAGGGCAACACAACTATTTTTTTTTTTGGCCTAATACCCTGATGACCTCATAATCAAATGTGTACATCAAAAAAATTGAATGGATGCTGTGAAATACCCGTGCAATTCAGACGTATGGCTGTGATGAGAAGGCATGATGCACTAAACCTTTATGAACCCTGCTTTGAACATTTCAGAATTGGAGAAATTCAGCAATTGATAAACTTAGTATTCAAAAATACTTCCATACAAGTAATAAACTGCTGCAAACTGTTCATCAGCCAAAATGATAACCTGAAATCTATGAAATGTTTTGGAGTTTGGAGGGCTTATTGACGTGTTTCGATCCTAGCAGGATCTTTATTGAAGGCTAAAGGCTAACGAGTCATCAGGCCCTCCTAACTCCAAGCATTTAAAAGTACTGTGGACATCTGTGACTTACATGATCAAAGCTCTGGGGCCAATTTCATAAAACTGTTAAGCACAAAAATTAGCTAAGCATGACATTTCTGTCTTAATAAAAACAGGGTTAACAACCAAATTTCCACGTGTTGTGTATCACTTGTGATTGTTCTTTGGCTGTTGTTCGCTGACCATGAATATCAAATGGTATTTTCAATGGTACTTTGTTTTATTGGGCGAGACATTTTTGCTTAACAGTTTTATGAAATTGGCCCCTGATTGAAAGATAAAGACGCATTTCACGATTTTGTTTCACAGAGTCGCTTCGTGCCCTGCGATCCAATGCTGAAGTCACCGGCCGTGGCCATGCAGGTTGAAGAGTCCTTGGACTTCTGCGCCCGCAGCTTGTTCTTGCCAGATGCCGCCATGCTTCACGGGCGGGTCTTTGTCACGGCCTGGGAGTGGGGCATTGACAATGTGGCCGGGGCCACAATTCCACTCATAACACATTCAGTCCAGGTATGTAGATGTAGGTGGTCTTGTAGTGCAGTGTTTGAGCTTGTGTTGTACAAAATTCAGTGTGCACAAATCTTTGGTCCAGTCTCAAAGGGTTGAATCCCACAAAGGCAAAGGTTGAAAACTTGCATGGCAACAAAATCACCAGGCCTCACGTCCACACCTCTTTACACTTCTCTGAGCCATGGTTTCCTTAGCCAGGCTAGTCCAGACCAGGGGCCCATTTCACTAATGCTTTGCGATCATCCATAAAGCCCAAATCCATCGCTGAACGGAAAATTGCTATGCAAAGTAGCGATCAATTTTCTGTTTAGCGATGGATTTGGGCTTTAGCGATGATCGCAAAACGTTAGTGAAATCGGCCCCTGACCAGGCCAGGTCAGGCCAGGCTTTGCGTGGAGTAGTCTTGGGCTTCTATAATCCCCAGCCTTGAACTATCAACTTCAAGCCCCTGCTGTGTCCTGGATCATAGTTGACACTATTAACTTGACTGACAGATTGAGTTCACATTGATTGTGGACGGTATTCTGAAGCCAGGCTTTATTGAAGCAGCTCTATCGTATTGAAGTTTGGGGCTCAGGTAGAAGGGGATTTCAGGCCTGAACTCCTGGGCCTTGCCAGGCTTTACAACGGCCGGCCCGACCATTACTATAGTTCCCCTTCCTACAGTGCAGTTGCCTCATACTAAAACTTGAAATTGTTCTTATATGACACAGCAAGTACTGAAGAACGTGATAAGTGCAGTGATATCACGCCGCTGTGGGTACAGTGTACGTGAAGGAAGGTTCAAGCACAGTATGGGTATTTACACACAGCTGCCATCACTGAGGAACCAGACAAGGGACCAGACACACCGTGATAAAAGGTACCAGTCTATAAAACCAGAGAGATACTATGAGCCAGTACGAAAATCTGGAACCTTTCTCAAATCTCGGCCTTGGCTCAGGTTCGGTCTTTGTCTCAGTCATCCATATGCTGAAAATGTAGGGTGTGGTTTTTCATTGAAGCTGAAACTCTGTTTTCCTTTTCAAACCAGAGAATCCACTTTTGAACTGCAGTCAAAAGTCTCTATTTTGATAGCTGTAATTTTAGATTCGATTCATGAAATGAAGCCGGAGCCTGAGCCGGAGCTGAGGTTTGGGAAAGGCCCGAGGCCTGAGGCTAGGCTTGAGAAACACACAATGAAACAATGGGATTGGGCCACATGACGAAGCCAAAGAAAGGCCCCAGTATCGCCATACGTATCTGAAGCCCTTTATTTTATTTTGGACACAAAATGGCAGTAACAAAATAAATCCCAAGCCAAGCCTCAAGCCTCATTTCGTAAAGGCCCTGTAATTTGAATTGGCGGGATCATAATTCCTACTTTCAGTCACGTTTGGCCTTATTAACCCTTACCCTCTACACTTACCACACAAGATAAGAGTTTCCTGAATACCACAATACACCACAGTATGGTTTGTGTGGTAATGCATGGTTTATGATCCAGTTCCCCCTGTGGAGACTGTGGTAATGTGTGGTAAACAGCCTACTTTGTCTTGTGTGGTAGGTGTAGAGGGTTAGGGTTAAAGCTTGAACTATATAAGTAAAATGGTTTTATTTCAGTACCACTAGACCGTCTAAAAAGAGGAGTGATTTTCTGTCGAAGTAACAAATCATGGTTTTTATCTGTCACTGCCACAGTTGTAATACCAACATGGAGACGTCAACCGGCCAGTATACAGTCAACAGACCGGATGCGGAGACCAGTGAACAGTGTGCAGTCATGCAGCAGGCCATAGCCGGTGCCCCGCCTCTGCAGAAGCCTGTCACTCTTTACGACTTGTTGGACGCGTTACAGGTATTTTCAGATGGCGTTGACCTCTCCGATCAGTCTGAGCTAGTTCCAAAACAGAAATGATTTCACAGATTTACGTATAACTTTCAGGGTATGAAGATGATGCTAGTAGAAATATACCGTTCAAAGTTTTCTGCCTGAAATGGTGTATTTATCCAGAAATTAGTAAAACAACTACCGGAAATCTTTTAAAAGATCAAAAATAAAAGAGAAAAGACTTAAGAAATACTGTGGCCGTTTTTCACTGTTTTCTCAAAATGTGGGCGCTGTATGGGACTGAAATTTTCACAGATTATTTTTTACTGTATCTTCCTTGATATTTTCACCCACAAATCTGTATTTCTTTGACAAACACCAAAGTATGATATTACCTTTAAGGTTTCTGAGTAGATTTTTGTATTTCCATCAGGGAGATGGATTTTCAACTTCATTGACATTGTTTGGGGTAATTGGGACGAATCTAGAGAAAAGGTTTTGCGAAGTGCTTTAATATAGGTTAGTGTATAACGGAATCAGATTGCAGAAATTTCAACGGATGTTTGTTTCATCACTCTAATAATAGGTACATCGAAGTGTACTAGCGTCGCATACTGTCAGCTGCACTGCAACAGAACGGACCGTCGTCAGACTATGGCATCCAGACAGTGACGAACTATACCAGGATGAGTTGCAGAGGCAGAGACTAGACCGCCAAACAGATGACATGATGATATCATGAGGAACGGAGGTTTCTGTAAGTGCGGAGTCTCGTGGACCCAGGCACACTGTGTGCAGAATGGTACAACAGCCAATGTGGCCTCTTGTACCATCCATTGTTAACACATATACCATGAGATAGGAAACGTTGTTACTTACATGCAAGGAGTTTCATCTTTCATCGGAAGGCTTAAAGGTAGTATCATACTTTGGTACGAAACCAAAACAGAAATGTTCACAGATTTACGTGTAACTTTCAGGGTATGAAGATGGTGGTGGTAGAAACCTACCGTTAAAACGTTTCTGCCTGAAATGGTGTATTTATCCTGAAATTAGTAAAACAAATACCGAAAATCTTTTTGATCTTTTAAAAGATCAAAAATAAAAGAGAAAAGACTTAAGAAATACTGTGGCCGTTTTTCACGATTTTCTCAAAAAGGGGGACCGTATGGGACTGAATTTTTTTACAGATGACTGTTACTGTATCTTTCTTGAGATTTTTTACCATGAATCTGTACTTCTTTGACAAAACCAAAGTATGATATTACCTTTAAGCAATAGATGGCTTTGTGTACATGTATTTGCACCAAGTTATTAATTACACATACATGTATGCATTTCTTTCTTATTCGGCTGTTATATGGATTTGTCTCTCATGCAAGTAATGTACATTATTGATATCAGTGAAAAAAGTAATAGGTTTGTGGTAAAACCATGTGATATATATAGACCTTTCTTTTGCAACGTCACAGCCCAAGTTTTTGCCAACCAAGATGGCAGAAAATATGGCGAGCCATCAAAGCCGGGCATACAAAATAACCACAATATGAACACAATTTGTACACAACGTTTCAAAAACATTGGAAGATTGTGCTGAATGTAATGGAAATAACACAAGCGATGATGGTATGTATTTTGTACAGCTATGGAAAGTTTGCAAATTATGTTGAATTTGGTCATGCCGTCTGTCAAGAAGACGAAATGATTTGCAACATTTGGCCACCCATGCCAAGTATTGCCAACCAGCATATCAACATTTGTAAACAAAAGGAAGGTCTATATATCTCTTTTGGGAGTATACACCCATCCAGTAGGCCACGTCCCTTGACAAATTGACCAATCACAACGCGTTATTTAAGGTCTGACAAATTGCCGCCAATTTGTCTGACAAAATGTTAAAAATTTTCTATCACTTTTCACTTTTCGTTGAGTTTACTTTTGTTTCGTATTTATGTACAAGGCAATTTTTAACCATGGTCAAGCAGTGTTTATATTTTCATTGTAATTCTAACTCTCGATGGCCTGGCTGAGAGGAAAAGTAAATTTTTGGCCTTTTGGAAAACCAAATTCCAACAGAGAGATGGTTGAGAGTGAAAGACGTGTGTGGGCATCGTGTGTGGGCGAATGTGACAAGTCTTGTGTGCGCGTGCGTTGTTGCTTGGCCGTTGCTATGGTGGGTGTGGCCTACTGGATCGGTGTATGGGGTGGCTCTGAAAAGAGCCGGTTAATTAACTCAACGTTTCGGTCAGTATACTCTGGCCATCTTCAGGAGAAACTGAAACCATCTCAACTCCCTGGGAGGTATACAGTTCCTGGTTGCTGTAAGGCCCACAAAGGTTTATCAAGCTCAAAGCCATCTCTACCCTCACAGGTACCCATTTACTCCTGAGTGAAAAGGAGCGATATGTTACAAAGCAGTTGCCCAAGGATGAAAGCACCAGTATTAAACCCATGGCTGGATTCGAACCCACAATCTGTGGATTGACCACAAGACCTTGTGTACGAGTCACCTGACTACTAGGCCACAGCACCTTACAAAGGCCGGTGTATATTTGTGGTAGTACTTTGTGAAAGCGATTCGACTGAATAATGTGCACAATGGGGCAAAGATGACAGCCTCGGGCAAAAATTATGGTGACGTCTTGGAACTATCACAACTGGAAAATCGAGAAGAAGTGATCGGTTTTGATAGCTTACAAGCCTGTAACAAGATGAGGAAGAACAGTGACAGTTGAAGAATTGCTGTAAAAAAGTCTGACCGAGGAAAAGCAAATCAACAAAGAATCTGCTCAGTGTGTAACAGCAGGGCCTGAAGTTTGGATCCTTTAAGAAGACTTTTGAGAAAGATCCTGCTAAGATTGAAATATCTCAGTCAGTATTTCTTTGTATTTTTTCAGGTCATCATTTTGATTGATGACTAGAGCAGTTTGCATCAGTTTATTACTTGTAATGGAATCTTTGGAGATACGTAATTGTCAAAGTAAAAACGTTTTAACCAGAAGGCATTAAAATAATGAAGACTGAAAGGGAGTAATATGTGTCTTGCCGTGTTTCCTTTAAGTATACTGGGGTCAGTTTCACCAAACTCATCGTAACTTGCTATCCATTGTAGGACTTAGGAAGCATATTGGAGCCCTACATAGGATACGATGGGTTATCCTTTGTAACTCGAGTTATACAGTGTGTCCCCCCCAAAAAACGATACCCAGTTTCAACAAATTATGAAAAGCAATTGTATGTTTTCAGCTATTTGATTTTTAGTCTATTGCATTCAATATCTCCCAGGCCATGTTCTGACGAAATTTCAATGCAATCCATTCATGCATCACCGAGCAATTACTGATTGTTTATAAAAGTCCACAAGAATAAAATGGGACATCTTTATAGCTCAATATGTAAATTCTCCCGAAAATCAAAGCACAATGAAAAACTCAGTTTAAATGCATGACGGCCCCATCTCCTGACAAAAATGATGGGTTTATTTTGTGCATCATTTTAGTGACCTTAAGTCATACAATAAATGGATGGGGGTGCGAATCAAATAATAGCCTTCAGGCAAACCACTAACTTGCCGTACCTACCAAACTCTTATTCAGAATAAGTAAGTTAAGACCAATTGCCAAAAGGGTTAAACCGGTGAGGTGAACAAAAGGAAAGGGCAAAAGAGTGTAAGATTTAAAACAGTCGTTTTCCGAGCTCACCCCTGCACCCCAAAATGGTAGAATCGGTTCTTTTGCGTCCGAACGACCGTGCGCGTCTGTACGCTCAAGAACAAAACCAACTGTTCCAAACCTAGTGTGACGTATATGCACGTGACCACCACGCACGCTCTTCGAACCGTACCTCGCAACCACGTTGCCGCAAGTAAACACGCAAGCTCTGTTCTTGTTTAGCGTTCGTTCGTGACACAGGGACTTTTTTCGGCGGTACATTTTCGAATGCGACCAAAGATATTTTTCTGCGGAAATCTTGCTGAGAAGAGAGATTATCTGAAACAATGATCACAGTTCTACGTATAGCTCAAGAGTTGACGGCGGTTGATTACCGGTAAGATAAAAACTTGCCTTTGAAAAACCCTCATCGATGAAAGTTATAGAAAGGTTTAATTTCAATCGAAAATTATGCATTAATTTGACAAAAGTAAAAAAAGATAAAGTTCGTCCATTCTCGCTATAAATTCTCCAGTTAAAGTAAACACATAAAAAACAATATTAATAACTTGGATGACGCCTCGGGTTTATAGGCGGCTGTTTCATCGGTGGTCCTACCCGTATGATGCAAGTGCCGGGCGGCTATTCCCTGCAAGACCCAGCCCGGTGGTTACCCCGTCACTTACCCCAGCCCCTTACCCGTCCGATCCGGGCGATGGACCGAGTCCCCAGGAGTCATCTATGACATATGAAGACTACAGGTAAGAGCAGTCATCATGTTTATGCCAATATCAATTTATCTTTGAGACCGATCAACTATAAACTCCAATCATCAGTCGATTTTGACTGCATCCGGTTTCAACTCTTGAATCTTCGCTCGGTTGATTTTTCTTCCAGCTCGTCTCAATGGCTTCGAGACCTAGCGAACCTGTCACCTTCAGTCACAAATCTGACTGGTGCCTCGACATCATGTGACCGAGATGAGAGTTTGGAAAACCGAGAGCAGAAGTTTCGCGGAGGAGTAGAAATGGACAGATCTCCGCGGGCTCAACTGGCAAAGAAGCAAGTTTCCAAGATTCATTTTATTTGTGTTTTCTCTTAAAAACCACAAAATTTTTCATAAACTTTACTCGGGCAACGTCCAAATGACTTAACGTAAATATATCCGCTTCCACCAAATTTTATTGTTATTCATTACCAATAACTGTCTCCACATTCTGTTTTCAACAGGTCTCAACTTGAAAATGAGACAGCAGACAAACCTTCAGGCCAGGTTCCACCTCAAGACCAGAATACCTGTTTGCTACTTCCTCACCATCAGGATGCCGAGAGTAACAATGCCTCTCAGCCACCAGATAACAAGGCCGTGGGAGAGATCGAAACCTCCAACCCGAATGGAGATACAGGTGATTCTGCAGAAGCTCCTACCAGCACCACATCACAAGAGGAACTTCAAGAAGGTTCAGATCAGGATGAAGACACGCCATCTTCGTCATCAGATGGTTCTGTGGCAGAGAACAAAAACAAGTCGGTCTCACCAGAAGATCTAGGACCGCGGCTTCCCGAAGAGGTATTCAATTCTGTCAAATCTTCTTGTCGTTCATAATCAAACATTACGTCTTGTTTTAGACATTTTCATCAGTTCTGTTGAATATTTAATTTTTCTCTGCAGAAAACTGAAGACCAACCTGATACGCCTACTGTTCGTGCAGTTATGGAAACAGTGGATGCAATGATGGCGCAAGACTTCAGGTAACTTGGTCTTCAAAACACTCCGAACATCTTAACATGAAATCAGAATCCTCTTATTGTATTATAACACACGATATTAACAATTAACTGAATTAACTGATAAGTTGGTGTTTAGTTTCAGTGGAGGAAGTGTGCCCTTCTGGCTCAGGGCAATGATGCCCGAGTCTCCTAAACCTCAACCCAACCTCAGCCCTTTAACCTCACTGCAAGGGACAACCTCAACTCCACAAGAGGCTGAAATGGACCAAGCATCAGTGAGGTACAGAGGATCCAATACACCCCAAGCCTCCGGTGGACAAACCATAGATCATGAGGTACAGGACCGAGTCTTCAGATTCCCTTGATGATCACTCAAATAATCAGTCTGCCTGTATGTTTGTCTACCTATGTAATGAGCTGCCTCTTCGATCAAGTTCATATACTTGAATTTGATACAAAACGTCAATATTCTATTTTTCATTTGCAGAATGATACAGACAAAAGTGGCGTCCCTACTGGTGACACATTTGTGGAAATGGGGGAGGCAATGATGGCAGAAAGTATCAGGTAACTTGATATTCCAATCAGCTCACCATCTTCAATTCAGCAACAATGAGTATGATATGAGGTTAATTATATTCATCTAATTGTATTTCCCATTTTTATTTATTCAAGTGGAGGAAATGAGCCCATGTGGTTCAAGGCAATGAAGCGAGCTGAGGAGATGATGCCCGAGTCTCCTAAACAAGTGTATCAACACAACCTCAACCCTTCCACCTCATTGCAAAGGGCAGTCCCAATCCCACAAGAGGATCCAATTTACCAAGCATCAGTTAGGTACAGAGGATCCCAAACACCTGAAGTAAACGATGGACAACCCCTTGATCATGAGGTATGCACAACGACCAGGGACTTTAGATTCCAACGATAATCAAACACTCATTCAGTCAGCCATTTTTACTTTATCTACCTGTTTTATGAGCTACTTCATCACTGGTTTGGGAATGTTGAAAACATTGAATATTCTATTCGTCATTTCCAGAATGATACAGACGACTGGGAAGTCCCTACGGTTGGCGCACTTACAGGAAAAGGGGAAGCAACGATGGCAAAATCTATCAGGTAACTTTAAGTTTTCCAATCAGCTCAATGTAACAATTGTAACGATAATACAATCATTATATTACATATTATGATATATTCTTCTAATTATTGTTCCAACACGTTCTGTTTTCTTACAGTGGAGGAAGTGCCCCCATGCAAAGGGCAATTCCCTTCCCACAAGAGGCTCCCATGATGCAGGCATCGATCCAAGACAGTGGAATTGTAACTCACAAAGCAGAGCCAAACTACAGTTGTAACCCTTACACTTCACTGCAAGGAGCAATGCCTGATCCACAAGTAGCTCATCCAATTCGTCAGTCATCAGTGCAAAACAGAGGATTGACACCTCACCAAGAAGTGCCTCAATGCTACTTTCCTCAAACCTCACTGCAAGGGGGGCTGCAAGGGGGAATGCCCTACCCTCAAGTGGCTCCCATAAGCCAGTCATTTGTTCAAAGCGGAGGGATGATGACTGATCAAGAATTGTCTCAATGCTACTTCAACTCCTTAGCCTGGCTACAATGGACAATGGCCTGTGCTCAAGTGGCTCCCATAGACCAGCCAGCGGTGCAAAATGGAGGATATCAAGCAGTGCCTCAATACTACTATCCCTATTACACCGCACCACAGGGAGTGATGCCATATCCACAGGAGGCTCCCATTGGCCAGGCACCAGTGCAGAACACAGGATATCCAACTTATCAAGCAGTGCCTCAATACTACTACCCCTATTACACCGCACCTCAGGGAGTGATACCATATCCACAGGAGGCTCCCATAGAAGCCTACCCACCAGTGGCTCCTACAGGCCAGGCACCAGTGCAAAACAGTGGACTGACAGCTCACCAGGCAGCGCCTAATTACTACTACTTGTCCTCGTCAACCTCGCTGCAAGGAGCAACAGCCTACCCACCAATGGCTCCTACAGGCCAGGCACCAGTGCAATGCAGAGGCTGGACACCTCAAGCAGTGCCTCACTGCGACTTCACACCTATGACCTCACTACAAGGGGCAATGCCCAACCCACAGGTGATGTCCATGGGCCAAGCATCAGGACAGTGTAGTGGAAATCATCGAGGCTCATTTGGTCAACGGATTCCTCAGGTAAAGAACTGAAGCTCTAGTTTATTCATTCACAACATCCATTATTTGATTATCTAACTATTTAGCAATACCCAACTCTAGATGGCCATTCAAGAGCAAAAACTAAAACTTTTCCATGTGTTGCATTTTTGCAGGGAAATGTTGATCAAGACACCACTGTCCGAGCTGTTATGGGCAAAGTTCAAGTCATGATGGCCCCACCCCTGAACACCAGGTATGACAGATAAACTCTTCTATAAACTGACAAATCATTTCACATCTAATACCTACAATGATGATAATCATTTCCATTAATTATTATAATTAAACCAAATTATTATAATTTTGTCTATGCAGTTCTGCAGTACAGCCTTCCCCCTGGTCACAGGCACCCTGGCAGGTCAACCCACTATCTCCCCCACAGACCCCTCCATCCCTGTACACCAGGTATGACACAGAAACTCTCCTGAGTACACTGAAAAAATATTTCACAACAATTTCAATCATGGAATAGCTACAATTATAAATTATTTCCATCATTGTTCTGGTTTTGAATTGAACCGGTTTTGTCACCATCTTGTATCCAGTTCTGCAGTGCAGCCTTCCCCCAGGTCACAGGCATCCCAGCAGGTCAACCTACCATCTCCCCCACCGACCCCTCCATCACCGCCCCTCAACAACAAACGGTAATTAGTTGTGTATGAGACAATCTAATACTTGACAACTTGTTAACTTCAATGTTGTTATTGTACCTTTCTGTTGAAAGATTGCGATATCAGAATGTCGTTTAATACTTTTGCTTCACATTCTAAGACGCAAGAAGCATAAACTGACATGATTGAATTAGATGTAATCAAATGAAATATGTATGTTAAATGTTACATTTTGTTTCTATTTAATCCAGGAGGCAGCCCTTGTGCTCCACGAGCCCAAAGAGAAAGCTCGTCCGAACAACAGCAGCAGCATCACCAGGCCTGCACACAGGAGCGCAATCCCCCAGGGCACCAGCTCCCCTCCCTGCCCAGGCATCTTTCATCCCCGTCATTGATGAGTCGGACTTTGAAGACGTTCTTCAAGGAGGCCAGCCGACGTGCCTGGGCAGTGGAACGTATGGGGAGGTCCTGCTGAAGAGCAGGAAGTCAGACGGTGCCCTGGTGGCCTTCAAGACGCTCCTGGATGTGCAGGATCCTGCTGTGATGTACAAGGAGATGCTCGTGGAGCTGAGGGCACTACTGTCTGTGAACCACCGCAGCGAATTTCCAAAGGTGATCGGCATCGCCAGCCAGACATCATTCGCCGTGGAGTTTGTTGGCGATGCCGTCACGCTGCGGACCAGACACCTCCGTTTTGTTGTTGAGAACCCTCCCGCCAACATCGACGCTCTCGGATGGGTCCGGATCTCTGCAGACATATGCAGAGGACTCCATGCCCTCCACTGCAGTGGATGGACACACAGTGACCTCCACTGCCGTAACATCATGGTGTGGAGGGACCCATCCGGGGCTGATGACTGCTGGGGTGCGAAGATAATTGACCTGGGGAAAGCTACAAGGATAGGCAACCCTCCACCGGCCGAAGAGTGGCAGGAGCCGACCAAGACCTACTGCCTGCAGAACTGTGTCCATCTCCCCCCTGAACTGTTCGAAGGAACCTGCCAGCTCGGGGTCTTGACTGACATCTACAGCGTAGGTTACCTGCTAGGTATGATTGCTGAGTCCAAGATCCTAGAGCTGGCAGTTATTGAGACCTTGTCTCATCGATGTCAACTGGTGCCGAAAGACAGACCGTCTTTGCAGTCTATCATACAAGAGATAGAAGGAGTCCAGACTGGACTGGAACAGAAGAAGGCCATCAAGAGTTCGGCAGCCAATGCTGGCACAGCCTTCACTCCAAATTTGTCAATAATGTCAAACCGAACATTCGGACAGTTATTCTAAAAAATACAAAAACAAACAAATTATATATTTAACATAATTTATGAAAATTATAATAAAATTGAAATGAAAATTTACAAAAAAAAACACCTTTATTCAATTTTTTAAAAACTTATAATTGCTGTTGACAAACAATTTGAACATATGACAAGGATAAAATGTTGATACTTGAGATTTATTCAATGCAAATGTTTTCATCTAGAATCCAGTGTAATTGTTATGCTGCCGCAATATTTGTGACGAATTTTAGCAATTTTCTATGCAATGGTGCCTTTAGACATTAATGACTAAAAATTAATTTGGAATAGAAAAATCGAATAGCTTTCACTATACCATACTACTGGGTCAAAAATGGATAACCCAATCAATCGCGATTTTGATTTTTATAATTCAGAGTTGACTTTCAGATAACATCATGCCTCACTCAAAGATACCAATGTTGTCAGTGAATCATTGCTTATTATTCGCGGTTTATGATGTTTCTTAATAAAACAATGCAGAACTGGTAATATGAAAGCACAATAATGTTATTCTGTGTTTGTTTATTTTGATTCCAGAGCAGTACATGGATAGGCCTTTATCATTATAACTTAGGATTGTGTCAGGCAATTAAAGGTAGTATATACTTTGGTAAGAAACCAAAACAGACATGTTCACAGATTTACGTATAACTTACAGGGTATGAAGATGGTGGTGGCAGAAACAAACCGTTAAACTGATTTCCGCCTGAAATTGTGTATTTATCCAGAAAAGAGACCGACATTATTTTTGATCTTTTAAAAGATCAAAAATAAAAGAGAAAAGACTTAATTAGAAATAGGCGTACTGTGACCGTTTTTCTTCGTTTCTCAAAAAGTGGGCACGTATGAGACTGACATTTTCACAGATGACTGTTACTATATCTTTCTTGGTATTTTTGCCCTTAAATATGTATTTCTTTGATATTACCTTTAAATGGATGAATTATTTCCTGAATCCTGAAGTCAAACTGAACCGGGTACTATTATACTACTATCATACTTTGTGCATGCCGAAACAGAAATCTTCACAGATTTACCTATAATTTACAGGGTATAAAGACGGTGAAGGTAGAAAAATCTGCATGAAATGCTGTATTTTTCTTTAGAAAAAGAGTAAAACCAAATTCAAGTTATAGAAATGTTACAGGGGAATAATTTACCCTCTTCTGCAAAGTGTTCAAGTTCATTGAGTGACAGAAAAAAAGGTATTAATGTGCGTGACCCGCACACTTGCTACTACTACTTGCTACGTCCCACCGAATCGACGACAGAGGGCGGCAGATACATGCTCAAGAGGCATAGATATCTTCCAGTCTCTACACTATTTGTTTTCCACCCACATAATTATTGAATGTTGCTCAATTTCAATTTATTTGGAACTATTCTATTCGGCACGTTCATGGGCGTGATGTGTTTCAGTTAGTATTTCCTACCTCCGTGCTATGCGCTAGCCTTAATATTGAACAAGGTTTTGGAAGAACATTGACACACTGATTCGCGCTATAGAGACTGGAATCTAGTCTACTGTTGAAATTCATTATAGAACATGTGCAGTTTGTGCTGTGTACTTGTCACCAAAGCCAAAAGGGCATTGCATTAGAGATCCTGTGTGCAAGGTTGAAGATCGCATACACATCTTGTTGAAGTGTCCATTGAAAGGTAATTAATAGGCCTATGAAGTCCATGACACATGTACATGTAAGTTGTAACTATAATTTTAAAATGCCAATTAAATAGGGTTATCATATTTACTGACGGTCATCACTTTTGTTCGTTCCTTCCTCCATGGTTGTACTCGTGCTAGGCCTACTTACTTGTACCATGGAGGAAGGAATTATGGGACCGACACACGTACATGTACGGCGTTTTGAGAAAAATAGCTACCGCTGCATTTGGCGAAGTGTATAATTGTAGGGTAAAAAAACCCTGTGAAAATCTCACTTTTCAAATATGCTACCCCAGTGTTATTATACACCTGAAATTGAAGTTCATCATGACTTGCATCCAATAAATAACTTGGGGTTTCTGAGTTTAGTACACTCAGGTTAACTGGTACCCAGCTTCTTCTCACCTCGAATTCTACTCACCTAAATTCTAGGTGAGTAGAGGCCGGGTACCAGCTAACCCGAGTGTACTAAACCAAACTCCGGTGTACTTATACCCCCAATAAGTTAACTCTTAGAGGAAGTAACCCTTTTTCCGTAATGGCTGTCAGTGGAATTCTTTCCCTTTTGAGTACTAAGATGAATCTGTTCCTAGCTCTATGGATGAACCAATCTTAATTGCTAAGCAAAGTGTGATGTCACAATGCAATTCACTGTGGTGATGTCATCTTAAGATTAGTCTCTAAGTCTCTTTGTGAAATCCGGCCCAGGTATGCCTTTCCTCTGGTCCGTCACAGTGCATTCCTTTCTGTTAAGCCACACCCCTTCATTCCATTGTCCCTCCACCCATCCCCCCCCCCCCCTGTAAAAAGAGACTAAATTAAATATTTGATCATAATAATATTGTTTCTTTTAATACAGGTTAACTTCCTTCACGATGACTACTTCCTTATCAAGAAGGGCAATTTTCTTATTGTCCACCGTCAGACAAAAAGCCTTACTTGTGACTGATGTTTTACAACATAAGTCGGTGATGATGAGGTCCAAGTGCTTCGCAAGTTCATCAGAGTCATTACGACCTCACCATTCAGAATCACTAACAGTGACTAGTGTGAAAGCACTACATATAACCGGGCAAAGAACATATTGCTCCAGCTCAATAATGACTCCATTGCGTCTCAATTCTTCAAAGTGTTATACCGTACCGAACATTCATCTGATAAGGCCAAATAGGTTCTGCAGTCAAATGTCTGGTGATATGAGTTCGGGGATGAGTTTGTTAATACGTCGTCCGGGACTGGCTTCGTATACCACAAGAACATTCCACACTGAGCAGACACTATTTTGCAGTAGCGATTCCAGCAAGGATGCGCAGGATGAGGCAATGACGAAGACCGCCTTGGGGAAACTGCCCGAAGCAGAACGGCTTCAGCTGGTCTTCACTTGTAAAGTCTGCAGCACCAGATCAATGAAGACCATCTCCAGGGTGGGGTACGAGAAGGGCGTGGTCATCGTGAAGTGCCCCGGATGCAGCAAGAATCACCTCATCGCTGATAACTTGGGATGGTTTGCAGAAGCTGGTGGGAGGTAAACTATCACCAGGGAGAATCTCACACAATGGGAGACTTTGGAGAACCGGTCTTCAAGTTAAGAGCGCACGCGCACGCAATTGTGAGCATGCACGCGTTGTTTTACGCATGCGTACGCGACTTGCGTGCGCGTGTGCTGTTGACTTGAAGACCGGTTCTCCAAAGTCTACCATTGCTTAAACTAATCATCAAATAACCACTAGGGAAACTGACTGAATTTAAAGTCATTGAAAAGTGAACAAAAAAAAATTGACAGGAGCGGCCGATTCGAACCGGCGACCTCCTGTAGGAGGTCGTTTACTTTGTTCACTTTTCAATGACAATTGCTTAAACACACATTTGTATAGCACAATAATCTTCAACACTCCGAGTCCCACTTGACACATAGAGGTTTTACAAAATGGAGGCTCAGGCTCA
Organism: Astropecten irregularis; assembly: GCA_963971285.1. Classification (NCBI taxonomy): domain Eukaryota; kingdom Metazoa; phylum Echinodermata; class Asteroidea; order Paxillosida; family Astropectinidae; genus Astropecten; species Astropecten irregularis. The sequence goes on along the minus strand of OZ020260.1, from coordinate 6,294,966 downwards.
GGCTCAGGCTCAGGCTCAGGCTGTCAGGTTCCAGCTCTGTAATCCATATACTGAAAATATAGAATGTGGTTTTTCATTGAAGCTGAAGCTCTGTTTTCCTTTTCAAACCAGAGCATCTACTTCCAAACCATAGCCAAAAGCCTCTATTTTGATACCTGTTATTTTCGAATGGATTCTTGAAATGGAGCTAGAGCCGGAGCCTAAGCCTTTGTTTCGTAAACCCCCATAAGCACTCAATAGATGATTTGTAGGACATGGCCAATTCTCAATGCAGCTTGAGTTGTTATATACTGACCAATCTTTAAAGGAGTTTGTGAAATTGATCTGTGCTGCGTGGCCAGCACGTGGGGCTTATGCATAACGCAAAGTTGTGCGATACAAAAATGCACTAGGAAGATCTATGCCCAATATATTCCCATTGATTATGTCATATGCAAACCATCTACTCTACATGTTTGATGGGTTCATTCATTCATAATTCTACTTCAACCACAGTTGTGGGGCCATTAAATGGAAGCTTATTTTTGAGCTTCATTATACAAATTTTCTACTCCTTGCCTCTCGGCAAAATTCATTCTCTCGGAGAAGTTGTTCGAGTAGCGTGCCGATTTGGTTGGCAGACTGATTAGTATTGTTGCCGCAGTTGAAAAGAAGCTGTTTGACATGCCTGCATACTGGCATGTATGATGGGTTGGTCCTGCTCAGCCATTCTTGTGTCATCATCTTAACAGTTGAGATACATGTAATTCTTTCTTTTTTACCATCCATGCAGAAACATTGAGGAGATTCTTGCAGCGAAAGGTGAATCAGTCAAACAGAGCATAGACGAAGGTGACGTCTTAGAATTATCACAACTGGAAAATGAGAAGAAGTGACTTGGTCTAATAGCTGGCAAGCTTCAAATATAGATGAGGTAGAACAGTGGCAGTTGAAGAAATGATTACTCATTTCTGGAAAAATACAGCATTTCATGCAGACAATTTATTAATGGTGTGTTTGTACCAGACCTTTCTTTATATGTAAGTCTGTGAACATGTTTGTTTTAGTTTCCTACCAAAGTATGATAGAACTTTTGAGAAGCCTTTGAGAAAGATCCTGCTAGGATTGAAATGTCAGACCCTCCTATAAATTGTGTGCAGTTTACATTATTTCAGGTCTTTCATTCATTTCCAACAGTTTATTGATGTACTTGTATTTCGAATCTTGGTGATATATGATCATCAAAGCTAACCTCGGCAGACAGAGCTGATTAAACAAAAACAAATTAAATTGATTAAGCATGAAAAGTCTTCCTTGATCAAACAGGATTTCCAACCAAATGTTAATGATGTTTACTGCTTCTGACTTGTAGTTAGCCACTGTTTGCTGAGCATATTGATTTTATTTACCAAGGTTTTTTGTGCTTAAGCAAATGTTTTTGCTTTAATAAGCAGCTCAATGAAATTGGCTCCAGATGACCAGGCAGTAACTTTCATAAGACATTACAAGAATTATAGGTGCAAGGCACCAAATGTTTTTCTGTGTGACTTAATTGTCCTTTTTCATAAATAGTTAAATTCGGGAAACAAGCCACGAGTCAGTTTGAGTAAAAACTGCATGGACTGTATACATGTATGCATGGTCAGATTTTGGTGAAAACAAAGACTACTTTAGCTTTGAGTAAAAAGGGTATAGACCTTATTCACGGTGCATCCATCCCCATTCGAAGCAGTGCAATCAAACCGAAGCTTGGATGCAAAATAGTCTGGTACCCGTTTTCTTTTTAGAATTGGTGTTATCGTTTCCAACAGGTATACAAGGAAGGTGACAAAAATGGATGTGTCATGAATAAGGCGTATGGACTCGTTGATGTCTTCATGTTTCACTGCGACACGGTATAGTAATAAATCATTGTCAAGTACTGAACATAATCCATTTTAGTCCATAACATTTAACATTGACTCTTGAGAAAAGACTATACATGTAGACAGAATTCAAGACAACTCATTCAATACTGAATACAGTACTTAACTGTGACTTTTTTATTTCATTTAATAGTTTAGAAAAGTTTTATATACATGATGCTTATCTATCTCTGATAAACAAACTCTTAGCAGGAACAATCTCCATCAGATGATTTCTCAGACATCAATATGAACACAATTTGGAACTAATCAACAAATAAAAAGTATTAAAGATATGGAAATATGCAATCAAATGTTGAGACGAACTAAGACAGACTAAAAAATACTTTCTTGTTCTTCGTATACAGGGCAGAATCACTGATTTCTCAAAATTGGACAGAATGAAAACATTCTCACAAAATTCTTGAAGAATTAAAAATGTACCTGTTGTGTAAAGCTACCCCAATGTGAAACCTCAAAACAAGTGAACAAAAAGCATTTTCCAGAGACCTAGTGTGGCCTCACATTTCTCAAATATGAAATGATTTTTAATTTGTCATTATCTGTTGTGAATTTCGACTCGAGGGGGAGATGATGAAACAAAGGCTTGAAACTCAATCCGTTAAGTACACAAGAACAAAGGAATATCACAGGTGTACGTAAAACAAAGTGAAAACATGAATTTGTATTGGCATTCAAACCGTGGACTTATAACAAAAATATGGTTCATGAATGGGAAAAGGTCCACGATTGGAAAGCATGTACAAAACTAATGGAGCTGCTGCCAAAAAGTTTACGTCCAAACAAAATAGGAACAATTTGGGGTCCACGATTGTAGGTGTTTAAACACGTGTGCGTGGATGGCTCAATTTAACAGACAATTGCCAATTGGTTGACTTTTGTTGTTGCTGTTACTCACCACATTCACTCCATTCACCACATAAGGGCAAAACAAAACAATAAGACTACCAAGTCGATAATTACAAAGCTACATATTTACAAAGACGGCAGGTTGGCTACTGTTTACTCTGAGCAGCCTCTTTCCTAGCAGCATCTTGGAGCAGCTGTGTGTCGCACTCGTCGGCGGGTAGCTGTACGTAACGGACCACGGAGCCGCGGATGAAACAGTTCTTGACCGACAGCTGTGTGAAAACAGGTTTAAAAGAACTATGAGGTTGAATAGTGAATGTACTGGGCTCGTACAGAGGGAAAATAGAGTTCCAATGACTTGTGTACTTCTATTTCTACTTCTAGTTCTTCTTCGTCTTTTGTATGAAGTACGTATGCAGACTGAAGAAACAAGTCCAGGGAAGACAACCTGGAGCCAATTTCATAGAGCTGATTAAGCACAAAATTTGCATTAAGCATGAAAAGTCTTTCTTCACTGTTCTTGATGAAACAGGATTACCAACCAATTTTAAGCTTGAGATGTGTTACATGTATGTACATGTTGGAATAGACCAAGTATGAGTGCTATTCTTTGGCCATTCTTTTGTGACTTTTTAAAGACCAAGAGCACATTTACTCACCATGTGTGGGTATTTCTCTGGATCCGTCACGCTGATGTCGGACAGTTTGATGTTCAAGAACTGGTCCACCGAATGCAGTGTCCCACAGATACTATGAGGGAAAATCATTAATAGTCAAAGTCATTCAACAAGTTGCCAGGTAGCCAAATTGAATGGAAGAATACTTGACGGGTAGCAATAGATTCACTTGATACATGGCAGGACAGGAACTTGGTTCGTAAACGGCAAGACAGTTTTTCTTTGGCAATGGGCACTTGTACAGAGTATGACAGAATCCGAACCTGAAATGTCTCCACAATCATTTGAAGGGGCGAAACGGAAACAGCCATGCGACAACAAAGGAAATCACCATTGTTATATTGAGAAAGCCCCAGTCTTGACATGGGCTCCATTCTCAATGCCACAAACAATACAAAGCCCACAAACAGACCCAGAATATAATTGATGGATTCCTGGGTCAATTTCACGAAGCCCTGCAATTGATCGTAACTCGAGTTACTAAGGATGACCCATCGTATCCTAGTCCGTTGGTTGCAATGCATCTTAAGTCCTATAATTGATAGTTAGCTACGATGAGTTTGGTGAAATCGACCCCTGAAAGCTGGAATAATTTTGGTATTATAAGTTAAACATCTGCAAGAAAATGCTCGAGCAACAAGCCTCAAGTCGGAGGCCATCGCCTTCTTGGGCGCAGTGGAGTGATTGGACTGTGGAAGCAATGTCAAGCCTCCTTACAAGTACAGTAATGTTGCTGCAAAGTTTATCACAGCCAGGGAGCCACTGACAAACATCCTTGAAACAAAATCGTGGTCAAATTCCCGTAATGTTAGACAACAAGGTCATTTACATCTTGGTAACAAGATTATTTTTCTGCACAAGTCTCATTTTCAGCTTCATAGTCTTGAGCAGAATTGCAGAAATAAGAAACTGGCAGAAAAATTGTATTGAATGTGTTATTACCTCAGGTCATTTTTCAGCTCAACCACCACGTCTTTGCCGACTAACGACTTGAAAAATGAATAAAAAAGCTGGAAGAGAGAAAGTGAAAAAATCAATTACTACGTGTGTACAAATAAATGAAAAGCTCAGGCAGCTTAAACTATTATTACGTTGGCCAAGCACACATGGTGAATTAACCAACTCAGCAACATACATGTACAGGTTTCCTTAGACTTATCACTGGATGTAGGCAACATTGGTACAGTGAAAAAATGTTAACAAATTTTAGAAACTTGGAACTGTTAAACAATGGGAGACTTTTGAGAACCGGTCTTCAAGCCAACAGCGCACGCACAACAGCGCAGGCACAGAACAATGCACGCATGTTGCCATGCTCACAATTGCATGCGCGTGCGCTGTTGACTTGAAGACCGGTTCTCAAAAGTGTCCCATTATAAAACTTATAAAAAGAACTTTAATCTCAGGTGTATAACACTGTGGTAGCATATCTGAAAAGCGAGTTTTATGGGTTTTTGACCTACAATGATACACTTTGTCTTTGAATGCAGCGGCAGCCATTTGAATGGTCGTCAGTCAAATCCTACCTCATTTTGGGGTTAGTGTCTTTTACGCCACCCAGGCCATATTATTTTCAGTATTTATTTGTTTTTTCTGTTCCAAAATAAGATTTGTTACTTGTATGAAGCAAATTTATTCATGGGTCCTGTAAACCCTAAAATGAACATATTTCAGCAATATTTCAGTGAAAAAAACCCAGTTTCTTACCCAAATAAATACTGAAAATAATGTGGGTGGCATAAAAGACACCGACTATAAATGCCCTTAATTTTGAAATGGTAAATTTTTTTTTTTTTAACAAATCTAAGACTTGGCCCCTTGGAAACAGGGTGAAATTGAGAACCATTTCACCATTAAGTAGTTGTAAACACAAGCCATGTAAATACTAATTAGTAATGTTAGGCCGTGTCCCAATTCACTGGCTGCGGCCGTGGCTGCGGCTATTGGCAGCGCGTCCATCTTGTTGCCGCGTCCCAATTCACTGGCTGTGGCCGTGGCTGTGGCCGCGACGTCACGAATATCAAGCCACAAGGGAAGGTGACTTCGTTGTGGCCGGGCCAACTTTATATGGCAAGCCAAATGCCATTTTATCTAGATAAAGATTGTTTTTCACCGATAAACAGTGTTTAACGAATTATTTGACATTTGGCTTGCCATGACCTCAGTTGCGCGTATGGATTCAAATCGTCCCGACAGGCGCGTCTACGCGGCCGAAGGCGCGTCCCAATTCTACTGGCTGAATCCAGTTCGAAGACGCGGCCACAGCCACGGCCGTAGCCAGCGGCCACAGCCAATTTATTGGGACACGGCCTTAAACATAATTCATTATCAAGAATGTAAAAACATTACATGCAGCGCCCTCTGTTGGGCAGATTACGTACACGTGAGAAACACCACCGCACACGACATGCACGAAATAGCGTGTGCTTCACCATGATCAAAATCAAGCGTTATTCACCCCCAGAACAAAGGAAATATATCAAACAGATACTCGTGAATTATACTAACCATGGTTTTATCAATGTGTGTTTTATGCTAGCTACAGATGATTTGAAATGTCAGAATTACAGCCCCAAATTCAACGTTCAAACTACGTTCCATTCACTCCATCATTTAGGTTGACCTTCAACCTTAGCCTTCACAAAATGAAGAACTTCCATAATGTTTCTGCCTCCATCTCTGTGTATTAAAATTATAAATCAGCTTAAAATAAATATATATTTATACATTTTGGAAAGTATTCTACTGGATGTATGTTATTTTATGTAATCTTTGTTTTTGTTTTGAAATACATAATTTTTATAAAATTGAAAGAGACGAGCAATAGTAAATCTGGTACCCAAGCGTATATGATAAGAATTCGTATAATAACGATTTATCCATTGGAGAGCCATACTACTCTAATGCACAATCTGCAAAGTCACACAGCGCTCTCAATTACACACTAAATTCGGAGGGAGATTGTCACTTTTTGGTAGATTAAATTCATAAAAATGGAGCTGCAGATGCATCCCGCACCACACACGTCCCTCGGGGGTCCACAACAACGATATTTCAGTCCTTATGCCATGAATGGAGGGTGAGAATAAATAAAACAAAACTTTTTCTTTAAATTTTAATTTCAATATTTTATTGAACAATGAATATTGAATATGAATTCGAACCATAGTCATAGAGCTATATTAAAATTACAAGAGCGCTAGCTCCGTGTAGAAAGTGATGCCTGCTGGGCGCATCCATGTTTGTGCACAAACCTATGGAATGTCAACGATTTTGTACGTTTTTTGTACGTTCATTTGCATATCTGCGTTGTGTTCTATACAGGTGCGTTATCGAAGCCAAATACGCCCGAAATCTGACACACCTTTGGTAAATGCGCGTTTCATTCACTTCAGTCACTCAATGATTGCAAGCGTCATCAAGACGCGGTACCGGAACCGTTCGCACATAATTGCGCGTTGCATAAAGAGTACACTCTTCGAAAGGCATTCCAGTCAAAGTGTTCTTGTTCCACAGACACGCACACAATTCAAAATGACTGCGCCCAGGACGGCGTCAAAACGTCTACGTGCGGCGAATGCGGAGCTAGCACTCTAGTTATTTTAATATATCTCTGTGATTCGAACACTGATCTGAACACATTCGAAAATTTTAGCCTAGTAAATAATAGTAGTACTAGGCCTTGTAGCACTTACATGTAGTACTAGTAGTAGGTCTACGTGTATTTCATTTATTAATGTGGCCTGGCATCATCGGTTTTCGATCGGACATCAGGAAAATTTCTCGAAAACAGAAACGAAATGGAATTTCAGAAAATGTCCTGACTAACTTTTCAACTAGGCTTACTGGACACTTCGAAGTTCCAGATTATAATCTGTAAATATCCTGCCTCACTTGCAGAATACCCAGCCATTCACCTCTTCCTCATTGAACCTGTGTACGAACTATGTAACAACGTCTTTCTTGACCGCTCATATGTTTATGCACAGGGCTTTCAAGTGGCGGGGTATTCTGCAATTAGAATTACTCCAAAATGGCAGAAATTAAAGTCTTTTCTTCAGAAATATTGTCCGTCATGTAAACGCAGGCCGGCACCATGTGTTTTTTAACACACCAGATTATAAACAGATGTTGTGCAGTGTTAATCATACTACAGCTTACAACACAATGGTTTTATTGTGGTTCAAGTGTTGTAATCTGAATGCTACAATAAACACGACAGTGTTTTTGCGGTCACTGTGGTAATGTGTGGTAAGCAACTCTTTCCTTTTCGTAGTCATTGCAGAGGGTTTAATAGGGCTATTATAACATGATTATATATTATCATCAAATAACCACAAGGGAAACTGACTGAATTTAAAGTCATTGAAAAGTGAACAAAGTAAACTTGACTGGAGCGGGATTCAAACTGGCGACCTCCTGAATATCGTACAGGCGCTCTACCAACTGAGCCATCCAGCCCTACGTTGGTGGTGACCCATATAGTCAATTATCTTTGTTCGTTAGGCAGTCAGAAGCCATGTACTTGTAATTATTGTTCCGTTTGACTTTGTTTTTGTTTTAACAGGACTGTATTGGCTGTATCTGGTAGTGACTTTGCTATTATTGCATCCGACACAAGACTAAGTGAAGGCTTCTCTATTCACAGCAGGGACCTACCCAAGACATATAATCTGTATGTTAACCTCACATTATTGTTTTCCACATATAGATTTTGTTATTTTTTTTTAATGGGCATGTACAACAGAAAGCAGTACATGGTTATCTTGAAAAGCGCCCTCTTGGGTTTTCAGTGTATACAGTTATAATGATATCATCCATTGCAATCACGTTATTCATCCGAAATCATTCCTGCGCATGCATTTGATTTACCATGGGAATCATGGGAATCCTGGGAATTTTGGACCAACCAAGGGAGCTTATGATTGAGTTGTGAAAATTAAACATCGTTATGAACCCAAATATTCCCGTGTAAACTCCATCACATTTTTTCAGAAATGAACCCAAATATTCCCGTGTAAACTCCATCACATTTTTTTCAGAAATGTTTGCAGATTAAGGTTTCAACTTCCACGGTATGAAGATGGTGCTGGTAAAAACATATCTTTCAAATATTTCCGCCTGAAATAATGTATTTATACAGAAAGAGTAAAACCAAACACCCAAACAAATCTTGGCAAGATCAAAAATCCTTCTTTATGTTTTAAAAGAAAAATTTAGTCAGGTTTTCGCTAAATATTTCTCGGGAATCATCGTCAACTTACGACTGCCTCTTTTTTGGTCTTGTTCATTTAACAGCACCGGCAACACTGTCTTGGCCAGTTGTGGTTTCCATGGTGATGTACTGACATTATCCAAGGTTCTTGAAGCCAGATTGAAGGTATGGTTTTTCAAAGTATCAATTTTTGTGACATAAAGTACTATGCACCCTTGTATCTAATACATCTAATCTTGTACCTAGTATCAGCTAACAGTACTCATTTAGACCCTGGATATCAGATATGTGTAATCTTTATGAGGGCATATTTGAAGACCCTGGATATCCCAGGTACCTAATATTAACTAAAATATGAGACCCTGGATATCCCAGGTATGCACAATCCTTATGGGGCTACAGTACAGGACCCTGGATATCCCAGGTACCTAATTCATTCAGGTTTATATTATGAGACCCTGGATATCCCAGGTATGCACAATCTATATGGGGGCATATTGCATTACCCTGGATATTCCAGGTACCTAATATCAGGTTTATATTATGAGACCCTGGATATCCCAGGTATGCACAATCTATATGGGGGCATATTGCATTACCCTGGATATTCCAGGTACCTAATATCAGGTTTACATTATGAGACCCTGGATATCCCAGGTATGCATAATCCTTATGAGGTCATATTACAAGACCCTTGATATCCCAGGTACCTAATATCAGGTTTATATGATGAGACCCTGGTTATCCCAGGTATGCACATTCTTTAGGGGAGCATATTACATTACCCTGGATATCCCAGGTACCTAATATCAGGTTTATATTATGAGACCCTGGATATCCCAGGTATGCACAATCTTCATGGGGGCATATTACAATACCCTGGATATCCGAGGTACCAATTTTCAGCTAATATTAAATGCATTTCACCCTGAATATCTCAGCTATGCACATTCTATATTGGGCATATTACAAGACCCCTATACCATACATACACCTCATTGTGAGGTTTCTCAGTGCATGTATTTTACAAGATTAAAAATCCCAGGAGTGAAACATGTTCCTTTGTCTGTCTATGTCAGATGTATGAGCACGACAACCACAAGAAGATGAGCTGCAAGGCCATTGCTTCAATGCTGTCATCCATCCTGTATTACCGGCGATTCTTCCCTTACTACACCAACAACGTCCTCGCTGGAATTGATGAAGAAGGTGGGTCAGGTTTGAATGCCACTTCAGACAGATATCTTTGTTTGACAATGAAATGAAGTTCCAAGTTTAATTGGCACTATCATACTTTGGTATTAAGTTGATAGAACAGCTGCTGTCTGTTCATAATTTGATTTGTCATGAAATAAACACAAATGGCAAACCTGTGAAATTTTCAGCTCAACTGATCTTGGGAAACAGTAGAACACAGCAAAAAAACGTTGCAATTGTTGTGCGGAATTGTATGGTAATTGTAATTGTGAGGTTTTGATTTCCGAGGTCAAAACTGTTCTCCGTCTTTTGTTTTGCTAATTTCTGGATAAATACTGCATTTCAGGCGGAAAGATCTTTAACAGTATGTTTGTACCAGGTCCATTTTTATACGCTGTATTAAGTTATACGTAAATCTGTGAACATACTTTCCAAAGTATGATAGTACCTTTCATGATTAGTGTGAGTTTACCAGAAAGCTCACAGTCTACTTTTATGAACCGGAGGGAGAGAGACCTGCTGGTCAGGTCCAGCTACTCTAAAGCCAGGCCAGGCCATGGCTTTGCCAGGGCTTGTGGTGTTACCCTAACAGCCCCAAACCGCTCAAACTCCCACAAGTAGTTTTGTTGAGTTTTGGCTTGTTTGGTACCAATTTATACCAAACAATAAGGGCCTCTTGTTTGACTTTGTTTGAGTCAGTACCAAAGGTCCAGGGGTACACTGTTTCATTCTGACAGGTTTGGGGAAGTAAGGCATGAGACCTGTAGAAACAAGTGTTGGAGTTTGTGGCAGTGCACTGGCATTTATTTTGTGGTTAAGGCTACCCATGGCCTATTGTACAGTTGCACAGGAAGTTGTGGTTATGGTGGTGGTTCACTTGTGTGTGGAAAGCCTCTGTGGCATTTTGTTGAAAGGCAATGTGGCATTCTGTGTGGTTTGGGACAGTACAGTTGGTCTATAGCCACACACCAAGGCATAGACACATCCATACCAAGTGAATCAAACTCCAACAGCTGGGGCCTGTTGAAGTTTGTCAGGTTCAGTACCAAATCCGACCAAACCTGTGACCAACTGTTTAAGTATGTTTGATTCAGTATGCTTCCTAGTAAAAGGGCATAGGGGTTAGGGTTAATCCCCAGTTTTATTTTATCAATGTCAACCCCCTGATTTGTCCTGGTCCTCCTGGATCATAGGTTGCATAAACTTGATTGACAGATTGGGTCCACATTAATCACGGACAGTGTCCCAATTCCAGGCTTTATCGATTATGTGCAGCTCTGTTGTATTGAAGTTCAGGGCTGACAAGAGGAGGATTTCAGGCCAAAAGGCCTGGGCCTGGGCCTGGCCAGGCTTTTCAGTGGCTGGGCCTGGGCCCGGGCCCAACCCGTATCAAAGTTTCTAGAGCTTCCTTATTTGACTTGATGCAAAGCCTTAAAGGTACAGCACAGGATTGGTAACATACCCAAAACGGAAATGTTCACAGATTTATGTATAACTTTTAGGATATGAAGCTGGTGCTGGTAGAAACAACAGTTAAAAATATTTCCAGCTGAAATACTGTATTTTATCCACAAATAGGTAAAACAACGACTGAAAACAGTTTTGATCTCGGGGTAAGATCAAAACCATTCTTTATGTTTTATAAGAAAAATTGAGTTTCACTTTTTTCTCATGACTCAGATGTCTGATTGAGCTCAAATTTTCACAGGCTTATTATTTCATGTACATGTTGGATCAGACAAAGTATGAGTGCTGTTCTGTGACCTTTACCAATGATGTATTATACCTTTCAATCAAATTTATTTATGTATAGGTAAGGGATGCGTGTATAGCTTTGATCCCGTTGGTTCATACGAGCGTGAGATGTACAGAGCAGCCGGCTCATCAAGCTCCCTCCTTCAACCTCTCCTTGACAATCAGGTACATGTATGTCTCATGAGGTCTCCCTCCATAGCACCTTAAAGATACTATCATACTTTGATAGCATACCGAAACGGAAATCTTCACAGATTTACCTATAACTTACAAGATGGTGATGGTAGAAACATCCCATTAAATTTTTTATAAAATGCTGTATCTATAAAGAAAAGAGTACAACCAGTGACCACAATTATTTTTGATCTTTTAAAGATCAAAAATAGAAGAGAAAAGACTTAAGAAATACTGTGTCACTCTCCTGAGGACGAACAGAGCACACAGTTCGGGACGTCGAGATAATACCACCAGTTCTTCTCAGAACCACACACTCTCACAGAAGAGATTACATAGTGTCACTGCAAACCTACCTTCTTCTTCTTTTTAATAAAACTGTGTCCGTTTTTCACTGTTTCTTTTTTCAAAAAGTGGGCCCCTTATGGGACTGTAATTTTCACAGATGACTGTTACTGTATCTTCCTTGATATTTTTACCCGTGAATCTGCATTTCTTTGACAAAAACCAAATTATGATATTACCACATTACATAGACTATGCATACCCTGGTTCCAGCACTAAAAACACTGCATGTGATGAAATACACTGGAGTTTTGGAAAGACTGCCAACGAATTCCATCAAGATTTGGGAGGGGTTCATATATCAAGCAACTGCTATGTTTAACTATTTGTGTAGATGGATTCATTCAAGTTTACGATTTGATTGCAGATTGGTGGCAAAAACCAGGAGGGATACGACGCCCCGCCCCTCAGCCTGGAGAAAGCCGTGGCGCTGGTCAAAGACGTCTTCATCTCGGCAGCCGAGCGAGACATCTACACGGGAGACGGCATCGTCATCAATATCATCACCAAGAATGGAGTGCGCGAGGAAAGGTTCCCGCTAAGGCGAGATTAGTTTAGGATCTAAGTTAATACAAATGTCATAGACGTAACTTTAAAAGCTACTTCATACTTTGGTTTTTGTAAAGAAATGCAGATTCATGGGCATAAATATCAAGAAAGATACAGTAACTGTCATCTGTGAAATTCACAGTCCCATACAGTGCCCACCTTTTGAAAAACAAAAACAGTGAAAAACGAAACTCTATTCACAGTACTTTTTGTCTCAACTTGTGATCAGAATTGTTTTTGGTCTTTGGATGTACACTTTTCTGGATAAATACAGCATTTCAGGCAGATGCATTTAAACGGTATGTTTGTACCATCATCTTTATACCATGTGAAGATATCTTTTTTTGGTATACATGTACTACCAAAGTATGATACTACATTTAAGGACCTATATCCTGAGGAAAAACTGAAAAATTCAGCTAGGATAACTATTTTGGGAGAAACAAACTTGCCCAGTTCACCGAAGTGAAGAGTCCTTGATGAAATATGTTTTTCTGTGTTGCATATGGTGGCACATTCTGCTTACTCGAACCAGTTCTTGGTCGATAGCAATGACACATTTGGAAAACCATGCACTTATAGACTTCATATCAAGTCTGATAACCGATAAACCAGTATTCATTTATAATTGACTATAAGGATTTAAAGCATGGCGCATCATTGGTTGTACTCTTTTTCTATAATACAAACCATCTTGTTTTCAGAATGCATGAAACACCAACCTAGGTGAACATTTCATCAGAAATCAGTGCTCATGGTATCGATAAAATAACAAATGTGTCTGTTTTGTGTTTTTGTTGTGAATTTGTGCACTCTGATGTTGAGTTTAATTTCATGAATATCTGAAATTAAACAATTTTTTATTTCTTTTTGTCATTACCAGTTCTGTACAATGACATTTTTGCAGCAGTTGCATAATTCTATGTTCCATTGTCAAGTTCCTGACATTCCTTTGGATTTTATCCAAAAACTTGGGCAGCATATCTGAATAGCGAGTTTTACGAGGTGTATTTGGGATACTGAAGCTGCAACAGTAGCCATTTTATGTCCCCCTTCAAATGACTTATCCTTGACATTTTTCAATGCTACAAAATGTTTATGGGATGAATGGAGGACTATACATGTATAGTTGTTCAATCAGTTTCTAACTTGCACCAATTTTCTCTGCAACCAGTCATCTTGTTCTTTTGAACTGTTTCTTGCTTTCTTGAATGGTAATTAAAGTTATCAATACAAGATGAAAGAATGTCTATTTTTTTGTCACATTTGTAACAATGTTGCTTTCTTGATGTTGTTTCTTAAATTTCATAAAGTTCATGAGTATAATATTATCTGAGAAAATCAATTTTTATTATTTGATAAGTTTGAGCGGCAAGATCTTTAAATACATTACGACTCTGGAATCGTAGACAAACACAGGATCACGTTATTTTGGAATTGTTCTGCATTTTAATAAGGAACACCATAAGCAAGGAACAAGCAATAATTTCATACAGCAATGATTACCTTTGAGGCATGTTGAGCTATGTCAAAAGCCAAGAAGGAATTTTACAAATTGAAATCACAAAGGATCAATGATATTTTGGGCTCAGTCAGCTAGGCTAAAACCTGAAGCTAGTCGATTTTCTTTTTGTCTATTCTGAGATTTTGTTAATGCCTTTGGGCACAATTGCAAAGAAAATTGCAAAATGTTATGGCAACATAAAAAAAAAACAGGACTTCAGATAAACATATTTGCAAATGAATTGAAAGTATCAACTTTTTTATCCTTGCTAGTCAGGTTCAAATTTTCTGTCAGTAATTAAATTCTTAGAAAATTAGCTTTTCTAAAATTGAATACAAATGATGATTTTTGATAAATTTCTATTTCAATTTCATTTATCTTTTCGTATTATTTTATGATATAATTTGTTTGTATTTGTATTGTTTAGAATAACTGCCCGAACGTTCGGTTTGACATTATTGAAAAATTTGGAGTGAAGGCTGAAGCTGCGGCAGCATCGGCCAAACTCTTGAGGGCCTTCTTCTGTTCCAGTCCAGTCTGGACTCCTTCTATCTCTTGTATGATAGACTGCAAGGACGGTCTGTCTTTCGCCACCAGTTGACATCGATGAGACAAGGTCTCAATAACTGCCAGCTCTAGGATCTTGGACTCAGCAATCATACCTAGCAGGTAACCTACGCTGTAGATGTCAGTCAAGACCCCGAGCTGGCAGGTTCCTTGGAACAATTCAGGGGGGAGATGGACACAGTTCTGCAGGCAGTAGGTCTTGGTCGGCTCCTGCCACTCTTCGGCCGGTGGAGGGTTGTCTATCCTTGTTGCTTTCCCCAGGTCAATGATCTTCGCACCCCAGCAGTCATCAGCCCCGGATGGGTCCCTCCACACCATGATGTTACGGCAGTGGAGGTCACTGTGTGTCCATCCACTGCAGTGGAGGGCATGGAGTCCTCTGCAGATGTCTGCAGAGATCCGGACCCATCCGAGAGCGTCAATGTTGGCGGGAGGGTTCTCAACAACAAAACGGAGGTGTCTGGTCCGCAGCGTGACGGCATCGCCAACGAACTCCACGGCGAATGATGTCTGGCTGGCGATGCCGATCACCTTTGGAAATTCGCTGCGGTGGTTTACAGACAGTAGTGCCCTCAGCTCCACAAGCATCTCCTTATACATCACAGCAGGATCCTGCACATCCAGGAGCGTCTTGAAGGCCACCAGGGCACCGTCTGACTTCCTGCTCTTCAGCAGGACCTCCCCGTACGTTCCACTGCCCAGGCATGTCGGCTGACCTCCTTGAAGCACGTCTTGGAAGTCCGACTCATCAATGACAGGGATGAAAGATGCCTGGGCAGGGAGGGGAGCTGGTGCCCTGGGGGATTGCGCTCCTGTGTGCAGGCCTGCTGATGCTGCTGCTGTTGTTCGGACGAGCTTTCTCTTTGGGCTCGTGGAGCACAAGGGCTGCCTCCTGGATTAAATACAAACAAAATGTAACATTTAACATACATGTCATTTTTATTACATCTACTCAATCATGTCAGTTGATGCTTCTTGTGTCTTAAAATGTGGAGCCAAAGAATCAAACGACATTATGATATTATCGCAATCTTTCAACAAAGGAACAATAACAAGTTGTTAAGTATTAGATTGTCTCGTACACAACTAATTACCGTTTGTTGTTGAGGGGCGGTGATGGAGGGGTCGGTGGGGGAGATGGTAGGTTGACCTGCTGGGATGCCTGTGACCTGGGGGAAGGCTGCACTGCAGAACTGGATACAAATGATGACAAAATCGGTTCGAATCAAAGCCAGATCGATGAGGGAAATAATGTATCATTGTAGGTATTGCACGATTTACATTATTGTGAAACAATTGTCCAGTGTACTCAGGAGAGTTTCTGTGTCATACCTGGTGTACAGGGATGGAGGGGTCTGTGGGGGAGATGGTGGGATGACCTGCCAGGGTGCCTGTGGCCTGGCGAAAGGCTGCACTGCAGAACTGCATAGAAATAATGATAATAATATGGTTTAATCATTCATGGAAATGATTATTATCATTGTAGGTAGATGTGGAATGATTTGTCAGTGTATAGGCGAGTTTCTCTGTCATACCTGGTGTTCAGGGGTGGGGCCATCATGGCTTGAACTTTGCCCATAACTGCTCGGACAGTGGTGTCTTGATCAACATTTCCCTGCAAGAATGCAACACATGGAAAGCTTAAAGTTGTTTGCTCTTGAATGGCCATCTAGAGTTGAAGATTGCCAAATAGTCAGACAATCAAATAATGGATGATGTGAATGGATAAACTAGAGCTTCAGTTGTTCTTTACCTGAGGAATCCATTGACCACATGAGGATCGAGGATTTCCACAACAGTGTCCTGATGCTTGGCCCATGGACATCACCTGTGGGTTGGGCATTGCCCCTTGTAGTGAGGTTATAGGTGTGAAGTCGTAGCGAGGCACTACGTGGGGTGTCCAGCCTCTGCACTGCACTGGTGCCTGGCCTGTAGGAGCCACTGGTGGGTAGGCTTCTATGGGAGCCTCCAGTGGATATGGTATTACTCCCTGAGGTGCGGTGTAATAGGGGAAGTAGTATTGAGGCACTGCTTGATAAGTTGGATATCCTGTGTTCTGCACTGGTGCCTGGCCTGTAGGAGCCACTGGTGGGTAGGCTTCTATGGGAGCCTCCTGTGGATATGGTATCACTCCCTGAGGTGCGGTGTAATAGGGATAGTAGTATTGAGGCACTGCTTGATAAGTTGGATATCCTGTGTTCTGCACTGGTGCCTGGCCTATGGGAGCCTCTTGTGGATATGGTATCACTCCCTGAGGTGCGGTGTAATAGGGATAGTAGTATTGAGGCACTGCTTGATAAGTTGGATATCCTGTGTTCTGCACTGGTGCCTGGCCTTTGGGAGCCTCCAGTGGATATGGTATCACTCCCTGAGGTGCGGTGTAATAGGGATAGCAGTATTGAGGCACTGCTGGATAAGTTGGATATCCTGTGTTCTGCACTGGTGCCTGGCCTATGGGAGCCTCCTGTGGATATGGTATCACTCCCTGAGGTGCGGTGTAATAGGGGTAGTAGTATTGAGGCACTGCTTGATAAGTTGGATATCCTGTGTTCTGCACTGGTGCCTGGCCTATGGGAGCCTCCTGTGGATATGGTATCACTCCCTGAGGTGCGGTGTAATAGGGATAGCAGTATTGAGGCACTGCTTGATACCATCCGTGTTGCTCCGATGCCTTGTCTATATAATTCTGGAATTGAAGAATAGAATATTCAAGGGTTTTCTATTTTTTCAAAACCAGTGATGAAGTTGCCCAACACAGTTGGATAAAGTAAATGGAGGCGGACAGATTGAGTTTTTGATTATTAATCTGAAGTCCTGATCGTTGTGCATACCTTATGATCCAGGGGTTTTCCATAGTAGGCTTCAGGTGTTTGGAATCCTCTGTATCTCACTGATGCTTGGTAAATTGGATCCTCTTGTGGGATTTGGACTGCCCTTAGCAGTGAGGTTGAAGGGTTGAGGTTGTGTTGATACACTTGTTTAGGAGACTTGGGCATCATCTCCTCAGCTCGCTTCATTGCCTCGAACCACATGGGCTCATTTCCTCCACTTAATAAACAAAAACAATGGAAAAACAATTAGATGAATGAATATATGGAACACAAAATCATACCTTTTGTTACTAAATTGAAGGTGCTGAGCTGTTAGGAACCTTAAGTTAATTACCTGATACTTTCTGCCATCATTGCCTCTTCCATTTCCACAAAAGTGCCAACAGTAGGGACGCCACTTTTGTCTGTATCACTCTGCAAAGGAAAATTAGAATACGGAAGTTTGTATCAAATTCAGCTGAACTTGAAGAGGTAGCTTATCATATAGGTGGACCAACATACAGGCAGACTGATTATTTGATGGAATGGTTATGAAGGGAATCTGAAGGCTCAGTCCTGTACCTCATGATCCAGGGTTTGTCCACCGGAGGCTTGAGGTGTTCTAGATCCTCTGCAACTCACTGATGCTTTGTCCATCCCAGCCTCTTGATTTGAGGTTGTCCCTTGCAGTGAGGTTAAATGGTTGATGTTCCGTTGAGGTTTAGGAGACTCGGGCATCACTGCCCTGAGCCAGAAGGGCACACTTCCACCACTGAAACTAAACACCAATAACCAATGCAGTTAATTGTTAACACCGTGTGTTATAATAAAAGTAGAGGATTTTGATTTCGTGTCAAGATGTTCAGAGTGTTTTGAAGACCAAGTTACCTGAAGTCTTGCGCCATCATTGCTTCCACTGTTTCCATAACTGCTCGAACAGTAGGCCGCCTATCAGTTTGGTCTTTAGTTTTCTGCAGAGAAAAATCAATAACTTGTGAATAATAATGTCTAAAAAATAATTCAAACTTATTATGAACGACAGGAAGGTTTGACAAAATTGAATACCTCTTCGGGAAGCTGCGGTCCTAGATCTTCTGGTGAGACCGACTTGTTTTTGTTCTCTGCCACAGAACCATCTGATGACGAAGATGGCGTGTCTTCCTCCAGATCTAAACCTTCTTGAAGCTCCCCGTGTGATGTGGTGCTGGTATGAGCTTCTTGAGGATCACCTCTATCTCCTTTCGGGTTGGAGGTTTCGATCTCTCCCACTGCCTTGTTGTCTGGCAGAGAGGCAGTGTTACTCTCGGCATCCTGATGGTGAGGATGTAGCATAAAGGTATTCTGGTCTTGAGGTGTAACCTCCTGGCCTGAAGGATCGTGCCTTGTCTCATTTTCAAGTTGAGACCTGTCAACATTAGAAGAAAAATGTGGAGACATATAATGAATAAATTTGGAGGTGAGAGTGACATTTAAGTTGTGTTTTTTGGACGTTATAGCCAGTAAAGCAAATCAATGATGTGCTTTTTGAAGAAAATACACAAATCAACTTGCTTTTTCGCCAGTTGAGCCCGCGGATGTCTGTCCACTTCTACTCCTCCGCGGGAGTTCTGCTCTCGGTTTTCCAAACTCTCATCTCGGTCACATGATGTCGAGGCACCAGTCAGGTTTTTGAATGAAGGTGACAGCTTCGTTAGGTCTCGAAGCCATTGAGACGAGCTGGAAGAAAAATCAACCGAGCGAAGATTCAAGAGGATGCAGTCAATATCAACTGATGATTGGAGTTTATAGTTGATCGGTCTCAAAGATAAATTGCATTGGCATAAACATGGCGACTGCTCTTACCTTCTGTCTTCATAGGTCATATATGACTCCTGGGGACTCGGTCCATCGCCCGGATCGGGCGGGTAAGGGGCTGATGGGGTAAGTGACGGGGTAACCACCGGGCTGGGTCTTGCAGGGAATAGCCGCCCTGCACTTGCATCATACGGGTAGGACCACCGATGAAACAGCCGCCTGCAAGCCAAGCGTCATCGAAATGATTTAAGTGTTAGGCCTAACAAGAATTGATGATTATTTAGGCCCTAATTTGGAAAAGTGTATGACCTACAGTCCTACATTGCGACTAGTTTCTTCTTGATGAATAAATTAAAATGTCAAAAAAACTTTCCGATTTTCATCAATACATTTTTTTCAAAGGCAAGTTTTTATCTTACCGGTAATCAACCGCCGTCAACTCTTGAGCTATACGTAGAACTGTGATCATTGTTTCAGATAATCTCTCTTCTCAGCAAGATTTCCGCAGAAAAATCTCTTTGGTCGCATTCGAAAATGAACCGCCGAAAAAAGTCCCTGTGTCACGAACGAACGCTAAACAAGAACAGAGCTTGTGTGTTTACCTGCGGCAACGTGGTTGCGAGGTACGGTTCGAAAAGCGCGCGTGGCGGTCACGTGTATATACGTCACATTGGGTTTGGAACAGTTTCTTTGGTTTCGCTCTTGAGCGTACAGACGCGCACGGTCGTTTGGACGCAAAAGAACTGATTCTACCATTTTGGTGTGCAGGGGTGAGCTCAGGAATCAGACTGTTTTACGCCTTACACTCTTTTGCCCTTTCCTTTTGTTCATCTGACAGTTTTGGCTTTTGGCAATTGGTCTTAACTTATACTTATTAGGCCTATTCTTAATAGAATTTTATATTAATGGTTCGGCAAGTTATAATATGAGTTTGCCCGAAGACTATTATTTTTCGCACCCCCAATCCATTGTTTGGATGGAAGGAAGCCAGAAAATATTGGTGTATTATGGAGATCAATGTTGTCGCGCGTTTTTTTTAACTGTGCACAAATCAATGGGCGTGTCACTGTCAAATTTATTGAAAAGTGATTTTGGCACACTGTGCTCCTATAGGACCTAGTCCTAGCATACCAGCTGTAATAATTGGTTGGTATCGAGCGAAAGATAGGCGAGGAAATATTAAAGGAACATAGTCGGTAGGCCTACCCAAATAGAAATGTTAATACTAGTTTACGTATACGTATAACTATAACTTTCAGGGTATGAAGATGATGCTTGTAGATACCATTAACATTTTTCCGCCTGAAATGGTGTATTTATACAGGTAAATTAGTAAAACAAAGACCGAAACAGTTTGTGCCTTATTATGATCTCCTCTTGAGGGTATTGTGATGCTCCCATAATCGCCTGTATCGTCTAGTTGCCCACAAAAGTAAGAACAGTATATACTCTTCCTCTTTCGATGACGAAGGAGATAAGGCATATTATGAGGTAGCCATGTTTTGAACAAGGCCTGTGACGGTTTTGTTTTGTCATTAATTTTTCAAAAAATAGCGCGACAGATCGCTTGCTTTTGGACAGCTGCGTGTCGACTTTGTCGCACAAATAAATCGTAATGTCTGAATAACGGGTGATACATTTTTTGAATAACCTCAAAATCTTTTATGTTAAAGCGTTTGGTTAGCTCTACATGAAAAGCCTTGTTGACAAAATTGATGGAACTTTACGGTCACCAGAGTTGGGACTACCTTTGAGCTGTGTGGATGAAACAGGCCCTAAATTCGCCTTGCTTTTGCCATGTAGTGGAGGGGTACTCTTTTTAGTCTGGTACCGGCCTTTTTTAACATGAAAAATTGAAAAGAAAATTAAAATGGGATGGTTTCATTACTTTGAGCTTATTTTGCTGTATCGGTTGATTGATTATTTTTATTTACTCGTCTGCGTCTAAAAACAGACAGTAATGTACAGGTGTTAAGGGTCATGTAATTATTTGTTTATGTCATTATGAAAAGTCTTGACAATCCGGGTGTTCTGTGCTTTCATTTATTGAGGGATTTTATAAATTGAACTACGTTTACTTGTTTGTTGTCTCCGATTATAGGTAATTAGGAGAATTTCTCACCCATGGTCCGCCAAAAACCATAGAGAATTTGACAGATAGATATTCAACCTACATCTTATATTCATTATCATTACACAATTTTTGATAGACTTGTTGGTAAGAACTTTTCATCCCTGAAGGAGGGATTTGGCCGCACCTGCCTAGGATTATACAACGCCACATCTGAAGGGCGCCCTCATGCAGCACTAGGACTTTAGGCAAGAGCATTTTGATACACGTGAAAGTACAAGTAAGAAAAGTATATCCTCATAAAAGTCATAGATGAAACCTGTTGCAAGATATTGAATGAACGTCATATCCAAGGATTAGACTAGTAATGGTAAGCCATTTGTTCGATATAGAACCGATTAAACTGGAATTGAAGCGTTACTTTGGTTTGTTTTACATGCTTGCCCACATTCCGGACAGCTTGGTGATGTACACGTACATGTTAGAGTTTACACCATTGTACACGGGACAGTCACACAAGTTGACAAGTTTACACATGCCCTAATAGTAATAGTATTGGTGGGCATCGCGGGAGAGAGTTCAGCATACTTTGACAGTTTACTTTTGTGAGAACCGGGTTCAGCATTTACATGTACTTAGTCTTACTAGAAAACACGTAGAATTTGTCAGTTCAGTCCCATAGGGTTTGTGCACAGGCTTTCAAGTGTTGTCTGTCAGTGTCTGTATGAAAATCTAACTTTGCTCTGTGATTGTAAAAAGTGGACATATCGTTATCCTATACTGTAATGCATTTTTTAAAGTTTCATTTTATTTTTGAGATGCTCTTGGTCATAAAAAAACATTTGTAACTTGAAAATGGGTGCCCGTTTATCTTATTTCTGTATGGATAAGATTGTTTACAACAATGAACATTTATTTATTGTGAAACAGACTTTCAGAAATTTACCGTAGCCGATGGGAATAAATTCAGTTGAACTGGAAGGAAAATGAAGTTGTTGTTGTCATTCTTACTCGTCCAGAAATGAGTACGGAGTTTCCGCCCCTCCATGTGGCCCTATTGGCAGGGTGTGCGGCTGGGACCGCCGCTGACACAATTCTCTACCCGTTGGACACCATCAAGACGCGCCTCCAGAGCCCATTGGGACTCTACAAATCTGGCGGCTTCCGCGGTATCTTCTCAGGTCTTGGCCCAGTGGTCCTCGGCTCGGCACCGACGGCAGGAGTTTTCTTCGGCATTTACGAGTTGACAAAGAAAGTGAGCTCGTCAACGGGGCTGGGGAAGCGGTACGAGGCGGGTGTGCACATGCTGGGAGCCTCGCTGGGAGAGACGGCAGCCTGCTTGATCCGGGTCCCCGTGGAGGTCGTGAAACAACGAGCCCAGGCCAGTCCGGCCACCAGTATGAGCATCTTCCGATCCGTCCTCCGGGAGGAAGGGCCAAGGGGTCTGTACCGCGGTTTCTTCAGCACGGTCATGCGCGACGTGCCGTTCTCATTCATCCAGTTCCCGCTATGGGAGCTTCTCAAGTCCAGGTGGGGTTCGTGGCAAGGGGCTCCGGTCGATGCATGGCAGTCAGCGATTTGCGGGGCCGTGGCCGGAGGGGTCACGGCGGCGGTCACCACACCGCTGGACGTCGCAAAAACGAGGATCATGCTGGCCGAGAGGGAGAGTGCGACGGCCAAAGGAAACATACCAAGCGTGCTGCGAAACATCTTTGCGACGAGGGGAGTCCGTGGACTGTTTGTAGGGATTGTTCCTAGGGTTCTGTGGGTCAGCATAGGCGGTGCAATTTTTCTCGGCATCTACGATAAGGTGAAGATTTCCCTGCTCCAACTGGAGTCTAGAAACCGAAAAGAAAAGCCATGTCCGTTGACATGATTTTGGTCGGGAAAATGAAAATCATTTAATATCCATGATTTACTGCGGTACCCGCCGCGATATTGGATTCGATTCACCCCACTGACCCCAGCTAGGTCAATGGCCTAGCGGTATGGCATCTGCACTCATTAGTACATGTAAGCAGTCCGGTCGTGGGCTCGAATCCCACCTGATCCAGCACGTGATTTTGTTCACGTCACAAGCACTGAGTATACAGTGCTCGTCGACGTCGGTGAAGGGCAAGCCTAATTTGCATATTATATCTATGGTACTGTGAAAAGGGAAAACTAACTGATGGCTATGATCATGATGGTTTTGTGTTAATTGATTGCCTTTGCATTGAAAAGTTATTCCTCTGAACTGCTACAACAACCTGAAACATGTTATACATGTAGGTTTACTTTATTAAATAAAAATTGTAAAAGGGGTGAAGGTGCTTTAAAATGATTGCTCAATACATAATTACTGAGTATATAAAATATCATATTTTTATGTTGGTGCTTAATTTTGTTCAAAAAGTTACACTTTACATGTATGCCCCCCCCCCAAAAAGTCCCCCATATGGAACTGATCCACGCAACAATAACATGTGACGTCACCTACAGAACTGGTATAGGCTTGCACCACAGTATACTGCGTGGCTTTCTGCATGTGACGTAAGCAAGGTTTTTCGTCGCGAAAAGTGGTGTGTTAAATTATGGGTCTAAAGTCTGTTTTTTATATACAATATTTTTTAGCACAAACAATGATAGACAGGTTGAGTTTGATAACAATACAGATGAATTTAACTTCATGTGTTTTGATTACAGTAAACCTTTAAGATTTTTACACAACTTCCAAAATGCACTTATTTTAGCTTCAGTACATACTTCTGGACTGGTTAGTTTTAAAAAAATGACTTAACCCTTATCCTCTGCACCATATTATATACTTTTTAATTAATTAGACTCTTGTTTTTAACTAAAATGTATTTTATAATACTCCAATATATAACTCATTTTCCTTTATTATTGTTTTCCTGGTTTTCTTTTGTAAAGCGCATTGAGCGTCCTTTTTGGTGGATTTGGCACTATATAAGTGTCTTTTATTATTATTATTTTTATTTTATGACGAGAGCTGCTTACCACACACTACCTCAGTCTCTCTACAGGCATGACAGGGGCACTGGATCATAAATCATGCATTACCGCACAAACTACACTTTGGTGTATTGTGGTATTCAGGATACCACAATACCTGACTACTAAGGAACTACCATGGTTCATTTTGAGTCACAGTTTTGAAGTCACAGTCCAAAATTGGCATCCTGCCTACTTTCAAGTTTTATTTGATAAGAGATGAATAAAATAGAATTGGAAAAGATTTTGGAAAAAATATTTAAAATGTTTGATTGTGTTTTCTTTCAGTTTGAAATCTCTCTGTTGGAAAAATCATCCAGAATTCTGTGAAAAAATATTGGACAGCTTGTCTTTTTGAGTCTATTTTGAGTTCTTGGAGTTAGAAGGAACTGACAATTTGATTCAAGCCGGATCTTTCTCAAAGGCCTTTGAAAAAGATCGTGCCAGGATTGAAACATCATCAGGCCCATAGATATATAAAAAAAACTAAATGACGCACCCGTGCACAAACCAATGGGAGCTATTTCCGTCATGCAGGACGCAGCCATTTTAGGGGGAAAAAATGAACCTTAACATTCAAGCGCTTATTATAACGATCGCGCAAGCCGCGTGTGGTACGCGGTGCCGGCTGTTACGCGTTACGCGATGCACCAGAAACATGATGGAACGCCGCAGCTATATACAGTGGCTTAGATTGTCGGGTTTTCCATTTTAATTTGCCAATTTCATCATTTTATTTGCCATTTTGTAATTTCGGTCGGCAATTCCATAATTTAGTTTGTCATTCTGTCATTATGTTCGCAAACTTCATCATTCAATTTGGCAAATTGTCCAACTCCAACCATAGCAATTGTTAATCATCAAATAACCACAAGGGAAACTGACTTTATAAATTTTAAGTCATTGTAAAGTGAACAAAGGAAAAATAACTGCGGCAGGATTCGAACAAGCCTCCGGAATACCATACTCAGTGTTCTTACCAACTGAACTATCCTGCCCTATGTTGGTGGTGTCCCTAATAGTATATTATCTCTGTTCGTTTGTCAGTCAGAAGCCATGAAACCACTCACATACCGCTATATCCCAAGGATCATTTTAAGATACGCGCATAATTAAGAATGCTGCAACCCCAGAAACAGTACAATTGTTATTAAACCTACAAGCAGCTACATGTACATGCTTTTGGAGACATAGGTGGCAAGTGCGTTAAGCACTCGCCTCTCACCAATGTGGTCCAGGTTCAATCCCGGCTTGGGTCATATATGAGTAGAGTTGTGCATTGGTTCTCTCTTATGCTACAAGGGTTTTTCTCTGGGTTGTCCGGTTTTCCCCCCTCCACAAAAATCAAACACTTTCGATCTCAGGCTGTGCTCAGTGATCATATATGGGTTGAATTGTGCTGGCAGCCAAGGGCGCCGCTGTCAACTGGATCATGTTGTAGCCACATCCTTCACAATTCAGCACTCCAGTTGCCAGTATGGATGATTAGCCTCCCTAATTGTTATTACTATTATACATGTACCTTGTCATTCTGTTTTCATGTTTCTTGTCCCCAGGCGGTTACATTGCACACTGATATTGGTGACATCAAACTGGAACTGTTCTGTGAGCAGGTCCCCAAAGCCTGTGAAAACTTCCTAGCATTGTGCGCTAGTGGTTATTATGACAACACCCTTATCCACAGGTACTTTTTTTAACACTTTTATTTTGACCATGGAGCCTTTGTACATGTACCAGTTACATCAATGCATTTTAAGAGGGACCCTGATTTACATGTATAATCACACCTGCAGATCAGCTGATTTCCTCTTTATTTTTCACTTTTCTCAGTCTTATGCCTTTAAGGTAGTATCATACTTTGGTTAGTTTGGTAGCACCATACCGAAACTGAAATCTTCACAGATTTACCTATAACTTACAGGGTATAAACATGGTGATGGTAGAAACATACTGTTAAAATTGTTCTGCCTGAAATGCTGCATTTATCCAGAAAATAGTAAAACCAGTGACCAAAAAATTACTTTTGATCTTTTAAAGATCAAAAATAAAAGAGAAAAGACTTAAGAAATACAGTGGCTGTTTTTCACTGTTTTCTCAAAAAGTGGGCACCGTGTGGGACTGAAATTTTAACAGACGGCTGTTACTGTATATTCCTTGATATTTTTGTCCATGAATCTGCATTTCTTTTACAAAAAAAAAAAGTATGATATAACCATTAATCAATACATGTTTTACTGTTTAATGGAAGTGACTTTTGTAATGGAAAAGTTGTATTGGCCCCATGAAGACTCAAAATTCAGGCCCACTTTGTGCCATGGGCATTCACATTGTGTCAGTGCCAGACGTTGCTCCAAATGGGAGAACTCTGCTAGCGAAGATCATCAAATAAACCTTTTGCACATTAAATCTGAATAGTATCTGGTACACAGACTCTGTTGCTATATCACATGATGTGGTGCAAGCTTTTGCATAGGGATACCCATCTCTGGAATGGACTGGTTCCTTTGTGCCATTCTTATCCATTATGAACACTGATGAACAGTGCATTGGTGCAAGACGTCTGTTATGTAACCAAGCAAAAGCTTGCACCACGTCATGTGATATACCAACTGCATCTTTAGTCTGGGAAATTCAAATGGGGGTGTTTATGTGCAATGACAACAGTCTGTGTACCAGATACATATTCAAAACTTAATATTGTCCTAATACTTCTCTTTTTCAGGAACATTAAGGGTTTCATGGTACAGATGGGTGACCCTACGGGCACAGGGAAGGGCGGATCCAGCATCTGGGGACGCAAGTTTGAAGATGAACTCATAGACAATCTTAAGGTAAGAGTTGACTGTCCTCTCCACTTTTCCACACTTGAATGTTTTTTAGTGCTGGCATGCTCTTCCGGCCGAACTGGGGCCAATTTCATAAAACTGTTAAGCCCAAAAATTTGCTAAGCATGACATTTCTGTTTTAATAAAAACAGGGTTAACAACCAAATGTCCACGTGTTGTATATCACTTGCGATTGTTCTTTTGCTGTTGTTCGCTGACCATGAATATCAAATGGAATTTTCAATGGGGGTTTGTTTTATTGGGCGAGACATTTTTGTGCTAAGCAAATTTTTGTGCTTAACAGTTTTATGAAATTGGCCCCTGGATCAGAATCAACCCTGGTCCCTACCAGGGTTAAAATCCTCAACCTGGTTCCAAACTGCATATGCGTGTCCTATTGTCATTGTAAAGTACCGTAATCTCTTGCGAGACTTGGGCTGCTTCTTGCGAATTCAGGGTTTACACCAATAGGGCCGAAGAAAGAGACAATTAACATCGGAATGTTTGACGTGCACATATCACTTTGTGATTTTATGTCAAGCTGCTGTAGACTCAGCAGCAGTCTTCTCATAATTCCAAACAATCTTTGACTGTTTCCTTATCTTAATGTTCAATTTATTTTATATCCACTTCCCTTATTATTCTTCTTTTGTTCCAAAAGTAAATATTCTCATTTTAGAACTGTGATCATGCCGGCGTTCACGCATGCTGCTGTGATCACGTGCACAATTCCTTATCTCTCAATAATAATAATCAGCTCAACTCTTAATTATTAACCCATATCTCTACAGTATGAACCGATTCACCAAAAACGTAGTTTAAACTACATCACTCCAATCCGGTTCAAAAACTTGCCGAGCTGGTTTTTAACACAGATTGAAAAGGTGATACATTAGTGTGAGAAGGCCTTAAAGGGAGGGTACAGAATTGGTAAGACAAAATACACTTCATAATCACAGATTCACATAAAACTTACACAGTATAATGGTGATGATAGGAGAAAACATCCCATGAAATGTTTTTGTCTGAAATGCCATATTCGTTGAGAAATGAATGAAACTATTTTCCGATTGGAATAAATCGCTTTGAAGCGTTTTATTCATTCGTTGAAATGTGTACAGTTCTCCGTACACGGGTTTTCACTATTTTTCTCGTGACCCAGATGGCTGATTGACCTCAAACTTCTACAGGTTTGTCAGTTAAGGTATATGATGGATTACATAATGTGCTTTCACTGTCAGCAACGATTTTGTCGCAAACACCAGTTCTGTACCATCCCTTTAAGGCGTTTAGATCCAGCCAGGATCGAAACCTGTCAAGCCCTCCTAACTCCAAGCACCCAAAAAAACACCAAGGATCGATTGTATAATTGTTGTGATGATGGATTCTGTCTTACAGCATAATATACGAGGAGTGGTGTCCATGGCCAACAACGGACCAGACACTAACGGATCCCAGTTCTTCATTACCTACGCCAAGCAACCTCACCTTGACATGAAGTATACCATCTTTGCCAAGTAAGTCCTAAGTGTGTTCTGGCACGCTTACTCTAAGTAGGGTTTTTGTTTCACACAATCCAAAATCTTGGGGTTTGAACCATTATTAAACCCCGAGGTTAGAGCCAAACTGGGTAAGACAGTGGAACCGAAATCAACCCTGGTTGGGACCAGGGTTGGTTGAAAATCACCACAAATGTAGTGTGAATGTGGCGTCTCTTCAATTCGGTTCACAAACTTGCCTGGCTGAACCGGGGCGGATCCAGGTTAGTTTCAACATGGATTGAAAAGGAGTGTGAACAGACCTATTGTCTAAGTGGCATAGGACTGTCAAGATTAAAAATATGGTACAGCCATGTCTTGAATATCGCCATGTAGAATTTGAGCAAAATTGGACTGAAATTGTGGGAAAGAACTAAGACTGAATTACCCAACCTCAAAACCCGATTTTCATTTTCTTTCATACACATGTATGTATGTATTTACCACTATGTGTGTTATCCTGTTAATTTGTTTTTAAGGAGTATTCTTTCAATTGGTGATATTTTCAGCCCGATTTTGCTTAAATTCTACTTGGTGATAGCCAAGACATTGTTGTATCATGTAACAGAATCTTGAAGTGATTACCAGGTTAATTTTAACATAATAGTTCCCGACTCAGTGTTGCGTTTTTTTCTTGAACACCCTGTATATATTTTTTGGAAATGTTTCTTTCTTCAAAGGGTTATTGATGGTCTGGAAAGCTTGGATGACTTGGAGAAGCTTCCGGTCAACGAGAAGACATTCCGGCTCCTGGCCGACAAACGCATCAACAGCATCACCATTCACGCCAACCCTGTTGCAGAAGCAGCGTCGTAGCTAGTGTCAGTATTTAGTTCGCCTTTTGTATGTCTAAACAGGAAGATGGAGGCTTTGGACAAGGACTGGAGGCGTGCTCTGTGGGCTGACACGTCGGTTGGAAGACAGCCTGTGCCGTGTCCATGATCAAGTCACTGCCTCTGTAGAGGGGGCTTGCATAATCTTGTTTCAGTGTAGGCAGGGACTACAGTGTGAACACAGGGACTGCAGTGTGAACACACGGACTGCAGTGTGAACGCAGGGAGTGCAGTGTGAACACACGGACTGCAGTGTGAACACACGGACTGCAGTGTGAACGCAGGGACTGCAGTGTGAACACAGGAACTGCAATGGGAACGCAGGGAGTGCAGTGTGAACGCAAGGTTCAGAATCTTGGAAGGATCAGACTTCTGACGTCCGAATTGCTTCCATTCCATGCAGGCATAAAACTTATATCTGAGGGATAGGAAGCACCATCTCCGACTGATTCTGCTGCAGTCAAACCTTAAGACTGAGACCCACACCCCTTACTTTGTGGAGTTTGTGGTGAAACTACAAACATAGCAAATATGTAAAAATTTCAGCTAGTTTTCACTCTTTTTATTTGTTTAAGTAAGCGCAGTACTTATGTGGAAACCATTCAACACTGCAGAGATTGTACCAGATCAGGGGCCAATTTCATAGAGCTGCTTAAGCACTAAAATTTGCTTTTAAAGCACCAAAAACTTCAGTAAATAAAATCAGTATGCCAGCCAAAACTCGTGAATGTTATGGTTAGCAAACAATGGCCAAATACAAGTCAAAAGTAGTAAACACCACTTGAAAATTTGGTTGGTAATCCTGTTTGATCGAGGAAGACTTATCATGCTTAAGCAAAATTTGTGCTTAAGAAGCTCTATGAAATTGGCTCCTGGCATTTCTCTTGAAGAAGACTACACTGTAAATTTAAGATGATGTACAAAAATACACAAGAAACAAAAGTCATAATCTTTGTAGTCGAAGTGAATTTATTCCAATGATTTAATATTTTTCTCTTATCATGTTTAGATATAAATAACACACATACATGATTAGGGCACACACACATATTAAATAATAATCATAATTGATACGTTTAGATTGGAATGCTGCATGATTATAGACCCAAGTTGTCATTTTGTACAATGTGTCTTCCAGTCACACGGGTCATTCGGGCCTGTGCATTTTTACCTGACACACTAATCATGGTTTATGACGTCGTTATTACTCGATCGTATGAACCAATTTTCCTTACTGGAGCGCACGCACGTACATGTACGTAAAGACCACTTTATAACAACATCTTGGGTATCCTGTAAAGGCAGTGAGTTGCGTGCGCACCTCGTTATGTAGCATGCTACGTCGTCTCCATGACACACTGTTGAATATGTATGATTACCTGTACTGGCCTGCATGCACGGACATGTACATGTAAGGGGCCTACATGTATGTTACCCCGGTAATTGGCTGTGTCTGACATAGATATAATAAAAAAACTAGATGTCGCATTGCCTGCTCGTGAGCGCGTCTTTTTTTACTTAAGGCGCCATTTTTAAAAGGTATTTTTCGAATCCGTTTTTATGGAACGCCGTAGCTATCTTCTTTAGATTGTTTGCTTTGGTACATGTAATTCCATCATTCAATTTGCCAAATTGTATGATGGAATTTGCGGACAGAATGACAGAATGACAAACTGAATGATGGAATTGGCGACCGGAATGACAAAACGGCAATTAAAATGATGAAATTTGCTAATTTAATGATGGAATTTACCAACAAACAATCTAAGCCACCGATTATAGCTACGGCGTTCCATCATGTTTCTGGTGCATCGCGTACAGCGTAACGCGTAACGGCCGGCACTGCGTACCGCGCGGGTACGCGATCGTTGTAATAAGCGCTTGGATGTTTAGGTTCATTTTTTACCTTCCTTAATGGCCGCGTCCTGCATGCTCGGATATAGCTCCCATTGGTTTGTACACGGGTGCGTCATCTAGTTTTTATATATATCTATGGTGTCTGACTTCAAAAGTAACTTATGCGCAGTGTGTTTCCCCCGTTTTCGGGGGGAGATTTTACAGGATTCCAAAGACGTTGTATCCACACTGACAACGTCGTGAACCAAGACTACTACTGACACACTAGAACCATTACTGTTCTTGTTGAATATCGAAGAATCTCAAAGTTGCAGGCTTGATATAAGACTAATACCTTACATTCACATAAACACACAGCTGCAAATATTGGTTTAAATAAAGTTCTACTACTGTATGTAAAATATACAATGATATGGATGACAAATTCATATACAAAATTGTAACATTCTTCAAAGGTGGTTTGGTTTTAGCTCCTACAGTACTACAAAATGGTTAAAACTCTGGAATGATACAAATATAAGGATAAGGAAGTGAAAATCAAATTTAACAAAAACTGTATAACAAAAATTCCTACACAGAGCTGTATCATTCGTTCAAAAATACGGAATGCGACCAACTTCAGCCTACTTTATACAGATGTATATGTACATGTACTGTCAAAATGTCAAAAATATTAATGTACATACAAAACTTTGATTCTAACTACAATGTATGTGCATATTTGACCATCTGTTCGATGTTTCTTTTATTACTTTTTGGGGTAAAGTTATAGAAAAATTGAACTTTGGAATCTATTCCATATCCTAGAAGTTAGCAAAAATAAATAACATGTACAAGTATCATGAGTATATTGCAAATGGTCTTTAAACACAAACCAAGAGTGAACTGTTAAAATGAGAGTTAGATATTTCTGTTTGAAAATTATTCCAGTGCTGCCAAGTGTAAACTACATGGCTCTGCCTTTCAAATAGGAAAACATTGGTGACCACGGCACCCCATGTTCCACATATAGTATTTATTAATTTAATATTATCATCAAATAACCACATTGCTGACTGAATTTAAAGTCATTGAAAAGTGAACAAAGAAAATTGACTGGAGGACTGGGGCGGGATTCGAACCGGCGATCTCCTGAATACCGTACAGGCGCTAGCTCAGTTGGTAGAGCGCCTGTACGGTATTCAGGAGGTCATCGGCTCAAATCTTGCTCCAGTCAATTTTTGTTTTGTTCACTTTTCAATGACATTCATTTAAATTGTTTGCAATGGACCCTTTTAGCCTGTCAATCAATATGATCAAACTGTGTGCACTGCATAGACCAAATGGAGTTGTAACTTCATCCATTACCTCGGTCAAACTCGGTCACATGCATGACATAGTGTATGTAAAACATGTGGCATCTTCTAATCTACATGTACAGGTAGGTAGGACTTAAGAGCAAACTGCAACAATTCATTCTTTCTCTTAAGTAGCATAACAATAACAGTTTGCATTGGGCCATTGTTAGGGGCACAATTCACCATCTCATTGCTAAATTACATTTTAACAATTTTGGAATGAATACACAAAACAAAATATTGAAAACAACGATCTAGTATATACACTTTAAAGGTAGTATCATACTTTGGTAAGAAACCAAAACAGAAATGTTCACAGATTTACGTATAACTTTCAGGGTGTCAAGATGGTGCTGGTAGAAACCTACCGTTATTTATCCTAAAAAGAGTAAAACAACGACCGGAAATTTTTTTTTATTATCTTTTAAAAGATCAAAAATAAAAGAGAAAAGACTTACTGTTGCCGTTTTTCACGATTTTTCTCAAAAAGTGGGCACCGTATGGGACTGAAATTTTCACAGATGTCTGTGACTGTATCTTTCTTGATATTTTTGCCCATGGAAAAAAAATACATGTCATTTTAAAGGTCAAGTACAACATTGGTAACAAACAAAAACAGAAATGTTCACAGATTTACGTATTTAACTTTCAGGGTATGGAGATGGTGCTGGTAGAAACATACTGTTAAAATATTTCTGCCTGAAATGGTGTATTTATCCAAAAAGAGTAGAAGCAAACATCTAAATTATGTCTTCGTGTTTTATAAAAAAAATTGAGTCGGGTTTTCGCTATTTTCTTGGGACTCAGATGTCCGACTGAGCACAAATTTTCACAGGCTTTCCTTATTATTTCATGTACATGCTGGATTAGACAAAGTGTGAGTGCTGCTCTGTCACCTTTAGCAATCATGTTGTACACGCCTTTAAATGAGTTGTAATGAGGTTCAATAGAACAGTTCATATCTATTAGTATTCTTACCACTTTCACCTGGAGACCATTTAAAAGTATGTCGCACACAACCTGATTCAATTTTCATTTATGTATGATATTATATTCTCAACAAAAATACTTTATGATCACCATGTGTTCAGTTTTGTTTAGGCATAAAAAAAAAAAACCTGTGTTTCCGGTAACCCGAACGACCCAAATTTTTGGCATTGTGATTGAGTCGGCTGGTTTTTTTTTGTGGTTTTTTTCACTTTGCAGACCCACGTTTTTTATAAAGTGAAACAGATTCAATTGTAGTACTACGTTCATCCACAAGGAAACAAATCTACAGACACACTATACACATTGTACATCATGTACATGTGGGCACCTAAATGCTGATATTTTGGAGAAAAAAAATTGTGAAAACTTTCCTGCTCACTGGTTTAGTTAATAATTTACATGTACATCAGACAGGTTTTTTACGCGATAATTATTGAAATAAAGATGTGACCTTTTGAAACATCACACACAAAACCAAACATGTGCAAGATACGTACATGTAGTCACTGCCTCGGCGACTTGGCAGCTCGGGGCCTGGTCACTGACTAGGTGCCCCACCCTGGTCAGTGGTCACCGACTTCCTTGGTGCCCCATGGTCTCACTGGTCCTAATCATTTCCCTAGTGCCCTTAATAGTTACATGCATTGCTTAAAGTGACCCTAGTCCCTGGTCATAGCCTTGTTGCCCCTGCCCTGGTTATGGGCTTTTATGCCCCCGTGGTCATTGCCTTTGTGCTTTATGTCATGTCCTTGATTGCCCCCCCACCCCCCCCCCCCCAGTCATGCCCTAAAATGTGTCACTGGTCACTCACAGCTTTAATTGTTTCCTGGTTGTTGCCTCGATGCCCCCTGGTGATTGCCTTTGATCATTGTACCCCTGGTTGTTGCTTTTGTGCCCCTGGGCACAGCCTTAGAGTTCCCTGGTTGTTGCCTTTGTGCCCATTATCATGTCCTTCATTGCCCCTGGTCATCCACAAAAAAGTGTCCCTGGTCCCAGCTTTGATTGTCTCCTGGTTCTGTCTTGGTGCCCCTGGTCACAACCTTAGATACATAGTCCCCTAGTAGTTGCCTTGGTGCCCCTGGTGGTCAGTGACCTTGCCTAGTCACAAGTCTTTCACCCCTTCCAGTCCAAGAGATCCGCACTTCACAAAATGGATACCATCTCCCGGCAGGGGGGATTTGATGAGTGGAAAGATCCAGGCAACGTACCACCGTGTCCCAAGGACCTCAAGCATGTTCTGCTTCCAACCGAGGTCGTAGGATCTATCCCTGAGCCGACGTTTCTCATGAGTGGTCTGGCCACGCAGAGCGATGTGAATATGGTAGATGGAGAGAGTGGTGAAAGCAATGCATGCCACCAAACACGTCCCACTCTGAAAGGAAATGAAGAAAGACACGGGTCGGTGTATTCCGAAGGCCCAGCCAAACATGGGCGTAAAACACGCCAGCAGAGTGGTCCAGTGTATATTCTGCGACACATTCTCCATGATGAACCCCGAGTTCAGGTAGTTGGCATACAGCGACCCCAGACAGATGTACGTTATGCAAACCAGGTAGTAGCGGTGGTTGGCGTAGCCGACACAGTTACCGATGAAGAGACAGTGGTGGTCCCGTTTCAGGACGCACACTCCACACTGGCTGCAGTGGTGCGATCGCGGTGGGGAGTTCTGCTTGCACTGGTAGCAGTAGTCCCAGCCGGGCTTCAGTACAGAGGGCAACAGCGAAGAACTGGTCGCAAGATCCGTGCCCAATGCCATGATGAGGTTACCCAAGGTGTTGACAAATAGGAACAGGCCCAACGCCACGCTAAAGAAGTAACCCACTGTTGCTTCCGGGTATTTGAGCGGGAGAATCACCAAGAGCTCAAA
Organism: Astropecten irregularis; assembly: GCA_963971285.1. NCBI lineage: Eukaryota > Metazoa > Echinodermata > Asteroidea > Paxillosida > Astropectinidae > Astropecten > Astropecten irregularis. The sequence continues at coordinate 6,259,314 of OZ020260.1, read as the reverse complement.
TAACCCTTCCACCCATAGTTCACAAAGGACAAATGCCACACACAGTCGGTCACCCTTACTCTTCAGAAAAAGACGTTGCCATCGGAAAGTCGGTAACATTATTGCAGCCAATGAATATATCTGAAACAATTAAAAGAACGAGACACTGATTAATGGCGGCAATTATATGGCATACATTTTTTGACACAAACAAATGTAGCAAAGTGGCACGTGCAGATTCACAATTTCATGAGTAAACACTTTGGTGGTGGTGTCCTCTTTAAGCACAGCGAAAAATTCCCCATATGCACTGTAACACGGATGGAAACAGTGCCGTGTGTAAAAAGCGCCGCGCTGATTGGTCAACGCGCGAGGCCGTGCTCGTGACGTCACGGAAACCATGTGCTGGCCCAACTCGTTACGCACGCACGCAGGGCCGTTGCAGACACGTACGGGGCACGCATTACGCGATGTGCCTATTCAAACACACGCGGTGTACGACTACGCAACGATCAACAGTCGGCCGTACGACATCTCCGGATGACCATGCAATTCTATGCATATTCATGTGGCGCTCTCAGCATACACAACCAATAGACCCAACACACGTTATATGAATATTCAACGACCCAACAATCACACTCAGACGGTGGCGCGGTTTCGCGGTAAAATGACAACAAAAATACAGCTCACCAAAGTTCAAATACGATCGCGGTGTCCGTGAGTTCTCGAACGTCGGGTGACACCACCAAAAATGGTCAAAAGGTCGAAGAAATGTACAAATTTGTATGTTTTTGGTACCATTCGAAAGATCGTGGCGAGGTCTGTCGAAGTAACTATGGTTAGAGTGGGCATCGCTGAGTATGTGCCCATGCGCGTCAGTTTCATTCATGAAAAATTCCATTTTTGGTCAGTGCGATGACCTCTCATAATGAGATGATCATGACGCCCTCTTGCGACCATTTCGTGCCAATTCGTGTAAGGGATTTTTCGCTGTGTTAAGCAAGGTTAAATTTGTGGAAATAGGGCAGGGCTTTGAGTTTGATTGAGTTTTTGTAGGAAATAGGCCTGGCATATGGGGGTAAAACTAAAACGGTACTCGGAAGGGTAATCCTGGGTTTTAACGTAGGCCCCCTGCCCCTCCTAGAACAGAAAAGATAAGAATTTCACAGACGAAACGAAGCCTTAGCCTGTGTTAGCCATCCATTAACTAAGACTAAAGAGTAAAGACTAAGCTGGCCTAAACTTAGTTGCGATGATCGTAACCCTAGGTCTGACATATGATGGGGACAGGTCCCTGTCCACATGTCAGACCTAGGGTTACGATCATCGCAACTAGCCTAAACTACACAGTCACCTGATTCAATATTATTCAAAAACCTTAATAGGCCTACCCACTTACCAAAGTTTCAGTTTTAAATCGATAGTCAGTTGAATTTTGGCCGAGTAGGAACAATGGACGTCAAACCATGGAGATTGGCATGGGAGCAACCTGACCAAAGTTTCGGCCTGACGCTATTTCACCGTGAAAGAAGAAATTTGCTACGGAGGATGTAAACGGACCGTCATTATATGAAAAAAGTGCATGATATTTATTTCTCAAGGGGAATCCTTCGAGAAAACTCGAATTTTTGGTTTCAAAAAATATCAATTGCCAGGAGCGGATCCAGGATTTTTAAAAGGGGAGGGGTGCCGGTGTAGAGGTTATTTCTGTCCCCCCTCTAAACGAGTCCGCGCGGACACATTTACGCCGCTGTGGCCATATAGAGCTGTCCGCGGGGACACGTTTACATGGATGAATCTGTCCCCCTCAGATTATATCTGTCCCCCTCCAAAGGATAATTGTGTCCCCCGGTTAGATTGGTCCCCCACCTCGTGATACGTAACCAGTCTACCACCCAGACTACGTTAAGGGCATTTTACATTGTTTTAGGGCAGGGTGCGTAGAAGGATGAATTTTGATGCTCTTTTAGATCACGTCAAAGTTGATGAACTGTGGATTTCTATGTACGTGGTCGGATCGCGGATCGGCTGTGCATGTGCGTGATCGGCCATTTAATAAATGGGTAATAGTATAGTAATGTACATTGTTGTAATACATTGTAACTGCTTGGACTACGCGCATTATTCGCGGTTGAAATGCTGCAACATAGCTCCAAGTCCACGATACTCGCGTAATCGGAGAGGGCTATTTTGTTGTTTAGATGAATCTGTATCTATTTCTACCTCAATTTTTTTACTCTCGATCTCGATTCATGGTTATACTGCTGATGATAGTGTACGTTGGGAAATTACATGTGAGGCCATAAATAAATGTTGATTAGGCCTACCGTACTATTTTATTTTTCACTCAGGCCTGGAAATTAATTATGAGCTTGGAATTAAAAAGAATTACATAACTTGCAGTGTTTGAATCATGTCACACGTACACATTAGAAATACTAGGAATCACAAAACGTACATTATTTTTGTTTAATGATTATAAACAACAGTCAATTACATGTAATTTACTAATTAATTCATAGGAAATATAAATCAGGGCCATGTTTCATGACTCTGCAATGATCCCCATTCTACTCACACACTAACAGGGCTAGTGTTGAATTTATGCTAGCCGAGCATGCAGAAAATCCTTAGTTAGTACACTGACTTCATCTATAGTCATACAACTGAAAATTCCTTGCTAATCCACTGAAATAGGATTTATAGGATTAAGTTTAATTTTAATTCATTTTCATTTTTCCACTGACATTATGATGATTTTGTATAAATTGATTGATATTTTCTGACTGCTTAAACAGCTTAATACAAGCATGGAGGTAGAAACAGGGGCAGAGGAACACCCCTGTTCTTCTCAGTTGGAATGTAAGTTAGCTGTTTTCACTACTATAAATCATTTTAGTTCCGCTGGTTTCCTTTCTCCCCACACGCCATCCAAGCACCTTTTATGACAAAACCATGTGTGCTTCGTGATTAAAACGATTGCATGCTAGGAATTTGTTTATGTGCAATCACGTATCATGTGTAAGAGCATGACGGGCCGTTTGCTACTGTCTGTACATAGGGAAAGATTCCTTCCTCTATGGTACACTGTACATGTACATGTGGTAAAGCGTATACGATACGTTATGGTTATACGGATACACGCTTTGAGACTAGACACGACTCAGTCGTTGCCATGACTTTTCTCACCTTCAGGTGCACCCACGTGAATTTTATTTCAATCAATGGTTAAAAAGCAGACAAAATTCATATCTAATTATGGTTTAATTCATTTAATAGCACGGGAATATCACATTATCCATGAAAAACCAGGGGGGACACAAATTACATGGAGGGGGACAGGTTAAATTCAGGGGGGACATAATTAACACGGCGGGGGGACACTTTTAGCTGGCTGAATCTGTCCGGGGGACACGTTTTGAGGGGGGACAGATATAACCTTTACACCGGGAAAGGGTGGGGGGAGGGGTGCGTGTGTTTGTAGAAATAAAATTCAATAGCGACAGATGCATTTTGGGGCGATCAAGGCAGCTAATTTTGTCTCCTACGGAAGTGCATTAAGGACATGCGTAAAAAAATATTAGGGGTCTGCTATTCCGCCCGGGCGGATTACTAATCCGCCCGGCGGCCCTAATATGGCAAAAGGTTGTATCTCGAAAAATCATGTTTCGAGAAAAACGGCTTTGAATATTCTGTCTAGTACCACTTTTTTCTGGCCAATTTAATTCAGGGAAAAAGTTGCTGAAATTAATATTTATAACATACAGAAGGTATATTTTAAGTTTCAACCATTTTCTATGTTTATTTTTCACATTAGAGGCATTTTAAAGTCGATACTCCCTTTTGACTGCACAATCAATGTTGACAATCTCAACACATTTTTGGCAAAAGGGTGTATGTCAAGTTAGCATTGCTCATAATTAGTCATATAGAATGCATTGTCTTGGCAAAAGGGTGTAAATCTATGTTACACAAACTCCCTGCCAATGATCTGTAGGGCAAAAGGGTGTATCTTGTGTTACAGAATTCATATTGCATGTTTCTGTTTTAGCAAAGAGATGTATCTGAAGTTACGGTGAATGACCTTAATGAGATATCACATGCTAGCTTTAAAACGATGCATCGTACGAACTTGAGATTTCGCTCAATGGAAAAAGCGCCCTCACTTTACCCAAAACAGTTTTAATCTCAAAAATGGTGTAAATTGAGTTACACCCTTTTGCCATCACAGGGCCGCCGGGCGGAATAGTAATCCGCCCGGGCGGAATAGCAGACCCCTAATTTTTTTTTACGCATGTCCTAAATGCACTTCCGTACTTGAGTGTATAGCTCCAAATGAAATAAATTGTCCCGTCAATAGAGGGCACTCTTCCACTATGGCGTTTCTCATCTTCCGAATGACGAGATATAAAACAGTACAGACGTATGAAGACCAACCGGAACACCAACCATGCACATGTTTTTGTTGACCGGTCCCTGGTACCCGCACTTCGCGTATTACTACCTAATGGTTGGGAACCAGCTCAATTGGTATGGCAGTGTGCAGCAGGTGAAATCCGCCTAGTCTTCTTCACAAGTCTCTCATCATAACAGGTTTTACGTTCGCTAAGCATGTGGGTCACGGTGGAGGTTATGAATAAACATTAATAAGTGCGTACGGAGCTCTAGAGGTGCCATGTGACTAGTCCTGAAATAAAATTATCTCGGGATGACGGCATAATAAGGGCAAGATTTTTTTGATCTTGAATCAGAATTTGTCATCCAGTGATAAATTATCTGTATGGTTATATAGTCTTTTACCTTGGGTAATGCGTATGCTGGTTGGTGCTTCGATACCTATAACGGTTGGTCTTTTACATACGCCGGTTGTTGCTTCAATACGTATCAAGCCCCTGTACGGTTGGTCTTTTACATACGCCGGTTGTTGCTTCAATTACGTATGAATTAATTAAGCCCTTGTACGGTTGGCCTAGCTTTTTCATTGGGTTATGCGTATATGCTGGTTGGTGCTTTGATACCTATAACGGTTGGTCTTTTACATACGCCGGTTGTTGCTTCAATACGTATGAAGCCGCTGTACGGTTGGTCTTTTGCATTGGGTTATACGTATGCTGGTTGGTGCTTCGATACCTATAACGGTTGGTCTTTTACATACGCCGGTTGTTGCTTCAATACGTATGAAGCCGCTGTACGGTTGGTCTTTTGCATTGGGTTATACGTATGCTGGTTGGTGCTTCGATACCTATAACGGTTGGTCTTTTACATATGCCGGTTGATGCTTCAATACGTATGAAGCCCCTGTACGGTTTGTCTTTTGCATAGGGTTATGTGTACGCCGGTTGGTGCTTCAATACGTATGAAGCCCCTGTACGGTTGGTCTTTTGCATTGGGTTATGTGTACGCCGGTTGATGCTTCAATACGTATGAAGCCTCTGTACGGTTGGTCTTTTGCATTGGGTTATGTGTACGCCGGTTGATGCTTCAATACGTATGAAGCCCCTGTACGGTTGGTCTTTTGCATTGGGTTATGTGTACGCCGGTTGGTGCTTCAATACGTATGAAGCCCCTGTACGGTTGGTCTTTTGCATAGGGTTATGTGTACGCCGGTTGGTGCTTCAATACGTATGAAGCCTCTGTACGGTTGGTCTTTTGCATAGGGTTATGTGTACGCCGGTTGTTGCTTCAATACGTATGAAGCCCCTGTACGGTTGGTCTTTTGCACAGGGTTATGTGTACGCCGGTTGGTGCTTCAATACGTATAAAGCCCCTGTACGGTTGGTCTTTTGCATTGGGTTATGTGTACGCCGGTTGGTGCTTCAATACGTATGAAGCCCCTGTACGGTTGGTCTTTTGCATTGGGTTATGTGTACGCCGGTTGGTGCTTCAATACGTATGAAGCCCCTGTACGGTTGGTCTTTTGCATAGGGTTATGTGTACGCCGGTTGGTGCTTCAATACGTATGAAGCCTCTGTACGGTTGGTCTTTTGCATAGGGTTATGTGTACGCCGGTTGTTGCTTCAATACGTATGAAGCCCCTGTACGGTTGGTCTTTTGCATTGGGTTATGTGTACGCCGGTTGATGCTTCAATACGTATGAAGCCCCTGTACGGTTGGTCTTTTGCATTGGGTTATGTGTACGCCGGTTGATGCTTCAATACGTATGAAGCCGCTGTACGGTTGGTCTTTTGCATTGGGTTATACGTATGCTGGTTGGTGCTTCGATACCTATAACGGTTGGTCTTTTACATATGCCGGTTGATGCTTCAATACGTATGAAGCCCCTGTACGGTTTGTCTTTTGCATAGGGTTATGTGTACGCCGGTTGGTGCTTCAATACGTATGAAGCCCCTGTACGGTTGGTCTTTTGCATTGGGTTATGTGTACGCCGGTTGATGCTTCAATACGTATGAAGCCTCTGTACGGTTGGTCTTTTGCATTGGGTTATGTGTACGCCGGTTGATGCTTCAATACGTATGAAGCCCCTGTACGGTTGGTCTTTTGCATTGGGTTATGTGTACGCCGGTTGGTGCTTCAATACGTATGAAGCCCCTGTACGGTTGGTCTTTTGCATAGGGTTATGTGTACGCCGGTTGGTGCTTCAATACGTATGAAGCCTCTGTACGGTTGGTCTTTTGCATAGGGTTATGTGTACGCCGGTTGTTGCTTCAATACGTATGAAGCCCCTGTACGGTTGGTCTTTTGCACAGGGTTATTTGTACGCCGGTTGTTGCTTCAATACGTATAAAGCCCCTGTACGGTTGGTCTTTTGCATTGGGTTATACGTATGCTGGTTGGTGCTTCGATACCTATAACGGTTGGTCTTTTACATATGCCGGTTGATGCTTCAATACGTATGAAGCCCCTGTACGGTTTGTCTTTTGCATAGGGTTATGTGTACGCCGGTTGGTGCTTCAATACGTATGAAGCCCCTGTACGGTTGGTCTTTTGCATTGGGTTATGTGTACGCCGGTTGATGCTTCAATACGTATGAAGCCTCTGTACGGTTGGTCTTTTGCATTGGGTTATGTGTACGCCGGTTGATGCTTCAATACGTATGAAGCCCCTGTACGGTTGGTCTTTTGCATTGGGTTATGTGTACGCCGGTTGGTGCTTCAATACGTATGAAGCCTCTGTACGGTTGGTCTTTTGCATAGGGTTATGTGTACGCCGGTTGTTGCTTCAATACGTATGAAGCCCCTGTACGGTTGGTCTTTTGCATTGGGTTATGTGTACGCCGGTTGATGCTTCAATACGTATGAAGCCCCTGTACGGTTGGTCTTTTGCATTGGGTTATGTGTACGCCGGTTGATGCTTCAATACGTATGAAGCCGCTGTACGGTTGGTCTTTTGCATTGGGTTATACGTATGCTGGTTGGTGCTTCGATACCTATAACGGTTGGTCTTTTACATATGCCGGTTGATGCTTCAATACGTATGAAGCCCCTGTACGGTTTGTCTTTTGCATAGGGTTATGTGTACGCCGGTTGGTGCTTCAATACGTATGAAGCCCCTGTACGGTTGGTCTTTTGCATTGGGTTATGTGTACGCCGGTTGATGCTTCAATACGTATGAAGCCTCTGTACGGTTGGTCTTTTGCATTGGGTTATGTGTACGCCGGTTGATGCTTCAATACGTATGAAGCCCCTGTACGGTTGGTCTTTTGCATTGGGTTATGTGTACGCCGGTTGGTGCTTCAATACGTATGAAGCCCCTGTACGGTTGGTCTTTTGCATAGGGTTATGTGTACGCCGGTTGGTGCTTCAATACGTATGAAGCCTCTGTACGGTTGGTCTTTTGCATAGGGTTATGTGTACGCCGGTTGTTGCTTCAATACGTATGAAGCCCCTGTACGGTTGGTCTTTTGCACAGGGTTATTTGTACGCCGGTTGGTGCTTCAATACGTATAAAGCCCCTGTACGGTTGGTCTTTTGCATTGGGTTATGTGTACGCCGGTTGGTGCTTCAATACGTATGAAGCCCCTGTACGGTTGGTCTTTTGCATTGGGTTATGTGTACGCCGGTTGGTGCTTCAATACGTATGAAGCCCCTGTACGGTTGGTCTTTTGCATAGGGTTATGTGTACGCCGGTTGGTGCTTCAATACGTATGAAGCCTCTGTACGGTTGGTCTTTTGCATAGGGTTATGTGTACGCCGGTTGTTGCTTCAATACGTATGAAGCCCCTGTACGGTTGGTCTTTTGCATTGGGTTATGTGTACGCCGGTTGATGCTTCAATACGTATGAAGCCCCTGTACGGTTGGTCTTTTGCATTGGGTTATGTGTACGCCGGTTGATGCTTCAATACGTATGAAGCCCCTGTACGGTTGGTCTTTTGCATGGGGTTATGTGTACGCCGGTTGATGCTTCAATACGTATGAAGCCCCTGTACGGTTGGTCTTTTGCATGGGGTTTTGTGTACGCCGGTTGATGCTTCAATATGTATGAAGCCCCTGTACGGTTGGTCTTTTACATTGTTGGTGTTTTTTCAAACCATTTGAAAAAATGAAAACCAAATTTTATAATCATGCCTATGAAAATAAAATATAATTCCGAGCGCCTCTTTGTCCTTTAAAAAAGATTCCCCTTTTAAAAGTCTTCCAGTTGAATTTATATCCACTTAACTTTAAATATATACTAATATAATTAATATCACATTAATTAATACACATTCATGGGCAAGAATATCAAGGAAGATGCAATAATTAACGGTCATCTGTGAAAATTTCAGTCCCATATGTGGCGCCCACTTTTTGAGAAAACAGTGAAAACGGCCACAGTGTTTCTTAAGTCTTTTCTATTTTATTTAATTTTATCTTTAAAAGTTAAATACAGCATTTCAGGCAGTAAAACTTTAACGGTATGTTTCTACCATCACCATCTGTATACCCTGTAATTAGTAATAGATAAAGCTTTGAGGATTTCTGTTTTGGTATGCTACCAAAGTACAGTATATGATACCTTTAAGTCTACCCTGACCTTCGTTGCCAGTAATTGTTCATGTTGGAATTTATTCATGGTAAGTCATTTTTTAAATACAGTTTGGTTTTGTTATACAGTGCATTAAAAAAAACCCAGTGAAATGAAATGAGGGACATGTAATATTATTATGCGTAGAAAAAAACCGGATCACACCTTTGAAAGTCATTTTTAAGAAGCTTTCCATCACTGTCAATTGTCTCAACATTTACAATGAGAGATGGGAACCATCAAAAGCTACTCAAAGCTTAAACAATCCGGAGATGGAGGGTATATGCTTGCATGAGGAAAGAGGACAGGGTAATAGGGGAAGGGATGAAAACGGAAAATAAAATAAATGAAAAAAAGATGGATGAAACAGAGGAGGAGAAAAAAAAAGAGACGGCAACATTTGATATTATAAGATAAAAAGAGTCAAGGTCTTCCTCTCGCCCCTCCCTTACTACCTTTCAATTCTCTTGCTAGCTCTGTTTCCCTAGCATAATAATCACTAGGAACGAGATGCTGCATAAAAGCCCCCTTTCCTTTTTTTTATTCTTTTGTTTTAAAGTTTATGGAAGTTTCAAAGCATATTTCTGTGCGTTTTTGCTGCTTTTAGTCACCGTTTCTATTATTATGTTGCTTTTGAAACAGCTAAGTTAACAGTTGCCTGTAAGGTTTTAAATTTGTTTGTAAATGAAACAAAACTGACATCATCTGGTTTGGTTGTTTACCATTTTTCTGCGCAATGCACGAGTAATATAACCATGATGTTCATAACTTTATCCAGTTATGTCCGTCATTAATTTCATTTAAATGGACTATTTTTTTTTCATTTTGATTTTCAAAGGCGCTAACTTCATACTTTGGTTTTTGTCAAAGAAATGCAGATTCATGGGCAAACATAATTATCACGAGATAACTTCACAATCCAATACGGTGCCCGCTTTTTGTGAAAACACTAAAACGCCTATACCCGATGATGGTATTTTTGATCTTCTGAGGATCAAAATTGTTTCATTTTTGGTCAATTGATTTTACTCTTTTCCGGATAAATACTGCCATTCAGGCAGAAACAAATTAACTTTCTAGGTTTCATTACCATAACCTGAATGTTATAGGTATATCTATGAATTCAAGATTTCTGTTTCGATATATTATGCTACCAAATTATAGTAGGGCCTACTTTTCATGCATTGTAAAATTGCGAAAGTGAGGAGATTCCAACATGAGCAACTGACAACGGTTTGGGGTTGATTTAAAGTTATATTGGAAACGAATTGGAAAAGGCTCCAAGTTGTTTAAACTCAATTGGGAAACCTTGTACTGTTAGATGAAAAAGAAGCGCTCCGTATTAGGTCTTCAGTTGCCAAAGTTGTCATTGCCAAATAATTCAAATGGTTTCTTGAGGGACCCTCTGCTGTTTATTTACGTTACTGCTGTTGCTCCAGATTTTCCTCACTTAATTCTGTCCCTTAAAAGCCACTCGGTGTTGCCGCAAATACCGAAGTTTTCAGTCACGACCAATAAAATAAAGGTTTCTAACGAAAGAGCTATGTTCAAGCATAAATACCTATAAATTCGATGGAATTAAATAATGGCTATTTCGAGGGAACATTTCGGGGGAACGAAATGATTTTGTGGGGACGAAAACATCTATTTCGTTACCTTGAAATAATTTATTTTTCTCCCTTAAGAATATTTTGTTCCCTCCAAATAAATTCCTTGCCTTGAAATAGTATTTTGTGACCTTGAATTAATTATATTTTGAGGAACGAAATGATTTTGAGGGAACGAAATAATGTTTCGAGAAAATGAACTAATATTTTGAGGGAATGAAATATTATTTTGAGGATTTAAAAGAAATGAATTCTGGTTACTTTTTTTGCATGAGTGTTATTTTTTTTTTATTATTTGTAATGATTATTCATATTCATTCATATTTATTCAATTAGTCTGGAGAGCACCTTTGACATAATTAATTTCTTTTGGGCAGAGTCCTTCGGAAGCTGATTGGATTCTTATGTAGTTATTTTGTCTTGTCCTGTTCTACTGAAAGTGTTAATTATTGTTCTTGTGCTTAGAAACTTGTTTTTTCCCGAGAAATGAAATAAATACTAAAAATGTATTAAATTTCGAGAATATTTACCATTTCAATTCAGCTTCAGGGCTGCGATAGTGGCTGCAATAACCCAGAAATAATGAAAATATTTACAGGGAATGAATCAATATTTTCTAGGGAACAAAATAGTATTTTGAGGAAGCAAAATAGTACGCTGCGGGAACGAAATAATTATATATTTTTTCTCTCAACTCTCTCCAACTTTTATTTTGCCCGTGTCCCCTAAGAGGCACCATAGGAAAACTATTATGGTCATTGGCTTAAAGTAAGGGCAAGTAACTAATTTAAATAAATGAATATGCATGAGAGAGATCTGATTTCGCTAGACTGCTTCTTTAATACTCGTGATTATATGTATTTATCTTAATCAGAGAATTCTTGTTCTTCTTCGTCTCGTTTTCTTTTGAAGGGAATATTTCTCCTATTTAACGTAAATAGTTATTCTAAATGGCATGCTATTTTGAAGAATCAGCACAGCATGTATTATCTTTCCATAAACGATTGTATTGTGTACTTTTTGTTATGACGACTGAATAGAGACTAACACCATTGTACACATGCGCAATACAACAACAACCAGTCCGGTTGGTCTTCATACGTATGAGCCCATTCATGCCTCGAATGACGGCGTGGCTCTTGTATTCTTCACTAGAAAGTAGAAACTGATGAATTAATTCTTATCGAATAGACACCAAATAAACGTGCAGAAAGCGACGAAGTCCGTAGTTGTTGTAGGTATGCATGTTTTGGATCGTATAGAGGAGGAAGACTTCTCGCCATTATGGCGAGAAAATGCTGATAGGCCTAGGAAAATGTGGAGAACAAAATTATTTTTAGCCGTACGTACCCAGGTACACTTAGTTGCGATGATCGTAACCCTAGGTCTGACCAGGGACTGGGACCTTAGGGTTAAGATCATCGCAACTAAGGTACACTGTACAATACATGGCCTCTTTTGTACGGTACAGTCTCAGTTCTCAGTTGACAGTATCAATACGCTCGTACAGTCTGTGTGTAATTTAACCATGTAGTTAGAAATCTATTTCTACCATGATGATTTGTTGAGCGCAATCTTTCAACCTGCGCAGTCGTTAAGCGTTTGTTTGTTTGTTCGAAGTGACCTAACAACGTTAGGCCTTAGGGCCCGTTTGTTTAAAATAAATTTAAATGCAAAGGATCACCGATTCTACTGATCCGGATCCCATTTTAGCGTACGCTGCATAGCCTAGACGTGGATCCGCAATTTTGGGATCCTGTGCGTTTAAACAAACAGGCCCCTATTTTTAAAAAAGACCTGTGACTGTGAGTGTGAACTGTGTCCAACATTTTTAACCAATAATTAGTGAAGGAAGCTACGTGCCACAGTTTAAAAAAAATCCCCGGCCAAATGAATGTTTTAAACATGGTTAAGTTCAAACATGGAGCTTATTTCTCCATGGTTCAAAGTTGTGCACTGCCCAGTTTGAAGCTTGCGCAGGCTAGGCATCAACATTGTGCTCAACAGCACCATGCACTTACCGTACTGACTTATCACTTAGCAGTAGCATGCACTGCAGACGCAGTTTCGCCATGACATCCCTAAAATGTTGTCGATTTGTGACATGCATTTTGTGAATTGTGGAATGAACTTTGTCTGATTGATTGTGTATTCATGGTATTCCAATGCTGATACTGAAAACAGAGTGGGACCAGTAAGGGCCTAAATAGAGTTGGCCCCTGCAATTAATAGGCCTACTTTCACTTGTAAAGAAAAGTTGTAAAACAGTTGCAGGCACGTTCATTGACAGTGTCTGCAAGTCTGATTTTGCAAGTCTGTACGGGAGTGTTACGGTGTATGCCTTCATTCTGTACACTTGACCGTGATGTTCTTCTACATGTTCTAGAAAGAACTTCAGGCTCAATCCGACCATGGAGGTAGAAATAGCATGATCCGACTACATCCATGAAGGATCCTATTAAGTTCTAGAAGTAGAACTAACGTTACAAGTTACCCTGTCAGTCGCACAACCTGCTTACTACCATGACTACAGCATGGCTCGGAATAGTACTAGTAGCCCGTTGTACAATGTCTAGCAAAAACTGCTCTAGCTAGACACACTTCCTTGATCATGTTGATTGACTGTACTGATTCGTAGGCTGGCATAGTACTGCTACAGTACATGTAGTTCTTACTTCGTAGTGCTAATGCCACGTACGTTTTCAAGTTTTAAACACCATGATTGCATTGGCCTGCAGATTTCATACTCCGAAAGAAAAGGCAGAACTGCTGCCCGCTTTGAAATTCCACGAAATTTGTAGGCCTTCGCAAAACCTGGCCATAAATACTGGCATCAATACCGGGTATACACTACCATGACTACACGGTATCTACACATGGTATACGTCATGTACATTTACATGCATGACATGCAGTTCAGTATCACCTTGACAAAATGCTGTGAGACAACATTATGCTGATATGATATTAAGTGGACGTGGCCTCCCAATCATTTGGTCATGTGCATACATACATGTACTTACAGTGCTTGTTTTATAAAATGCACACTGTCCAAAGGTCACTAGCTGCATACATTTGGCAGTTGTTGTAAAAGCAGTACATCCTGTTCAGCATGTCGTGGTTATTTTGGTTATTTTTAGACTCAAAATGCCATTGACTCATTGCAGGCAACAATTTTGTGGAAGAAAATTCCACTTGAGCCAGCGCTTGATTCTAAATTATGTGTACTCAAAAGCACCGACTCACCGAGTATACATGTACAGACATTCCAACCTCCGATGCAAAAATCCGGGAGGTCTCCTTTGCGACTAAATACACCGGCCCAGGAGGCCACGCCCCCCATAGCAACGGCCAACCAACTGCGCTTTGATTGGTTAATGAAAATGGGGCGGGGCTAAATGGATTGGTGTATTCGGCAGACGTCGTCATAATGATAATCTTTGGTGTGCTGTGCGCAACACCGCCAGCGACAAGTTGCGATCTTGATGCACCTCAGTGATCCCGCATCAAGTTTTCAACCGCGTTACCATCGCACAACCACATGAATAATGCATAGAAGTGCATGGTCGCCGAAGATGTCGTACAGCCAACCGTTGGCTGTTGCGTAGTCGCACACTATATCATCACCGCATCACGCGATACGTGCTTGCTGTCGATCTACAGATTGTGGGTTTGAATCCAGCCATGGGTTTGTGGTGCTTGCATCCTTGGGCAAGACGCTTTGTCACATATTGCTTCTCTTCACCCAGGAGAATGGTTACCTCTTTGGTTTGAGATGACTGTTTGTGCTTATTAGCCCCTGTGCGCTACATATAGCAGCCGGGCTGTATGTATACTTCCTAGGAAGTTGAGATTGTTTCAGAAAGTTTTTGACTACTTATAGTCAGTCTCATAAAAAATGCATTGTCAAAGTAAATTTGTGTGCCCTTGCTATTGGCAGCAAGATTCATGCAATGTCAAGTGCATTCAGTGGATCTCCTTTGCAATCACTACATGTACATGTACTGGTAGGTCCTGTGGGAGTTTATCCATGCTTGCACAAGTTTGCAATGACTGTCTCAACTGGTAAACTGCATTTAATCACAGTCACACTTGAAATGAACTACTGTAGGCTACCAGGCATCCGCTGGCAATCCACAACCTGTCGTTGGACTGGCTTTCATCCGTGTGAAAGCAAGTTCACGTATCGTCGTGTACATGTCGGAGCACGTCCAGCGACATTGTGACTAAGGCTGTGATAGCATATACATTGTACACATCTGACATGTTGTGACTACATTTCAGAACAATCATTGTTATTTCCAAAAACGCACTGAAAACAGTGATTAATTGCAGTGCAGTGCCAGCTGCGATATTGGATTCAACTTAAAGTACCCAGATGACTCCAGCTACATGTACATGTACAGTAGCTTGGTGGTCTAGTGGTATGACATCTACACTTGTAAGCGGGAGGTCATGGTTTTATTTTTTGCATGTGAACTCAAAAGCACCCAGTATTCTGTGGTGATTTGCACCGTCGATGGAGGGCGAGCAATTTGCATTTCAGAACAAGTTGGCCAACGTACGTACTGGAAAACTGTGAAGATAGTAAGCATCTAACTTGCCAGATCACAAGTCCTGCAACAGTACATGCTGGCAAACACTGCAGTAGCAAATGTTTCACATCACAGTGTGTTGTGACATCACATAATGTGTAAATGTTACAACAAGTCCAGCTACATGGTGGCTGAAATTGATAACCACAGCAAGTCACATGTTGTATGACATGACATCACATGTGTATGTGTATGCTTTTTTTTAATAACAAATCCAGCCACAGTACATGTGTGCTGGCTAGCACCGTATCATGTTGTGTTATCACGTGTTAAGTTGCCAAATGAAATGCAGCAACATGCTGGCTAACACTGCAATGGAAAGTATAACTGTAACATCACATGTGTACAAACATGTCTAGCTACATGTACATGTACATGATTGTTGGCAGACACTGTTGTGGGAATGTGACATCACATGTGTACATACCGGTAATGCTCATGCATGCTCTACATGTAACATGCCCGGCTACATTGTGGAAAACACTGTACATGTACATGCATGCATAGCAAGTATCTGGTGTGTTGTGAGTATGTGACATCACATGTGTACATAAACATGTCCTGCTGCATGTTGCCAAACACTGATAGCAGGTATCTGTTGTGTTGTCACCGCTGTTTCAAGGGCTCCATAGGCGAAATCTAGTTTTCGCGCATGCGCCACTTTTTCATGGTGGGTCACTAAAAATGCATATTCATGAGGTGTGACCTCATAACGCCAGCTCTCAAAACGTGTCATAAACTCCTCCAAAATTTCGTAATATAGACTTTATGGGCGGGTAAAAATGTGATGGAACTGTTGCATATGTATATTTCAGCTGGCAAATCGCCGAGAAAGAAATTTCTGGAGGTTCGGGTAGCGCGAAATACAAAAATACAAGCAGCGCTCTTTTCTCAAGAAAGACGACGGATTCCAGAAAAAGTACGTTTTTAAGTCATGTTTTCTCAAAGAAAGGAAGTTTTCCTAATCAGGGGATTGGAATAGCCATTAAAACCAGTTCTTACTTTACTAAAGTAAGGCCTTTTTAAAGTATATAACCCCCACACCCGGTAGGAAATTAGAATAGAATGCGACATACAACGGGGCTCGTGGGGTGCTTTTCACCCGTGCAACGTGCACGCACCCATAGGCAACATGCACACTGTACTGTACAGTTAAACATGCACTGTACAGTACAGTATAGGCCTAGTGCGTATACAGGAGGGAAGAGTCGTTATAGAAGCTGGGCGGGTACCAGCTAACCAGCGTGGAATAATCTCCAGGAATTTCCATACATGTATATTATACAAATAAATTAATTACACAGTACATGTAGTTCGTTTGTCTGTGTTTTTTTTTTTTTACATCTGAAATGCTGATACAAAAAAAAAAATAAATAAATAAATAAATAAATAAAGGCCCAGGGCCGCGGGAAACCCTCAAAATAAGAGAGAAAGTGATGCATGATGGTATGTGGCATGTTCATATTGCACGGTTTCGCACCAACATTGAATGTTTACTAACGCAAAAGTGTATGGGTTCTGCACTCCATTTCCGTTACAAATGACTCGACAACGAATAGATCTTCATGTTGAATACTAACAATTCTCCAGGAAAACTTCCAGAGACATTATGGAAGGCAAGCAAAGTGGCCAGTCTGTGGGACTTCGGTGTAAAGACCAAAATTTACGGCGGTTTTGAAACTCGAATTACACCAAACCCTCGACACTGGGCCGCCCCATTTTAAGTTCAACAGGGGAAGAGTTGACCTTATTTTACATCATTTACAAGAAAATGCTCAATATTCATTAGGAATTTACATAAAAAGGCGTAAATAAATCATGCTAATTAAGCAGTGGACAAAGATAACCACAAGAGGGCGCGCTTCACCAATGAACGCCCACTGTAACGCCCACGCACAGCCAGCTAACTAGATTTCGCCACGGAAACAGCGGTGTTGTGAGAATGTGACATCACATGTGTACATAAACATGTCCTGCTGCATGTTGCCAAACACTGATAGCAGGTATCTGTTGTGTTGTGAGAATGTGGCATCACATGTGTACATGCTCTAACATGTCCGACCACACGTTGGCAAACATCGATCTGTTGACATGTTGGGATATCACATGTTTATGTGACACAATTAGTCCAGCTACATGTACATGTACATGCTGGCCAACACTGCTCTTGTAGTGTTGTATGAGATGCGTGAACGTCAAGTGTAATGAAATTCAAAATTTATTCCAATATTCTGGTGAGAAATAAAGAAAATACAGAAATGAGAATTAAAATAAAGTGAGCAAGTACCCACCCGCCCATAATTTGAGGTTTATAAAAAATAAAATGAAGTTGTATATGTCACTCACAACATGTCAAAAAATGAATTTAATTTGAATTTTTTTTTTAGTATTTTGGCTCTGTTTATTGTGTCTATTACTGCGTGATCTAATTTGTGTTTGGAAGTTAATTTCAATGATTTTTTCGTCTATTTTGTTTTTTGTTGAATTTTAATTAGAATGATTTGATCATGGGAGGTTATAATGATACAAAAAACAAGTTCTAAAAATAGACCTTTGGAATTCTCAAAATGATGACATGCCACTCACAATTTTGTTTTCTAATACCATCTCATTCAGATTCAGAGCTCATTTTTCTCAATCATGTTGGTTCTTATTACTATTAGGTACTATAATACTTTGGTAGCATACCGAAACACACATCTTCACAGATTTACCTATAACTTACAGGGCATAAAGATGGTGATGGTAGAAACACATCGTTGAAGTTTTTCTGCCTGAAATGCTGTATTTATCAAGAAGAGAGTAAAACCAATGATCAAAAAAACAATTTTGATCTTTAAAGGTACAGTACTATCATACTCTGTGGGCAACATACCGAAACAGAAATATTCACAGATGTACCTATAACTTACAGGGTAGAAACATGCTGTTAAAATATTTCTGCCTGAAATATTGTATTTATGCAGAAAAGAGTAAAACCAATTACCAAAAAAATTTTGATCTTTAAAGATAAAAAAAGAACTGAAAATATTTTTAACATACTGTGGAAATTTTTCACTGTTTTCTAAAAAGGTTACCACCATGGGACTGGAATTTTCACAGATGGCTGTTATTGTATTTATATTCCTTGATATTTTTGCCCATGAATCTGTATTTCTTTAACAAAACAAAACGTATGATATTACCTTTAATTTAAAGGTAATATCATACTTTGTTTTTTTTTCAAGGAAATGCAGATTCATGGGCAAAAATATCAAGGAAGATACAGCAACAGTCATCTGTGAAAATTGCAGTCCCATACAGTGCCCACTTTTTGAGAAAACATTGACAGTATTTCTTAAGTTTATTATCTTTTATTTTTGATCTTTAAAAGATCAAAAATAATTTTGGTCATTGGTTTTACTCTTTTCTGGATAAATACAGCATTTCATGCAGAAAGATTTTAACAGTATGTTTCTGCCATCACCATCCGCTTTATACTAAGTTATAATGTAGGTAAATCTGTGAAGATTTCTGTTTGGGTATGCTACCAAAGTACATGTATGATACATTACTACCTTTAAACGATCAAAAACAACTGTGAAAAGATTTAAAAGAATACCGTGGGCATTGTTCACTGTTTTCACCAGAAGTGGGCACCATATGATATCTTTCTTCATATTTTTGCTCATGAATCTGCATTTCTTTGACAAAAACCAAAGTATGATACAAAAAGGAAAAGGTATTGTACTGTACCTTTAACAAGTTACAGTTTTATATAGACTGCAAAATCCTGGACACTTTTTGTTATAAATCATTTTTGTCAGGGAGTCAAAATCTGGCAAATTAGGCTTGCCCTTCACCAACGTTGATGAGCACTGCATACTCTGTGCTTTGTGGGTGCACATGGAAAAAACCCCCAGTGTATTGGCTTAGGTGGGATTCGAACCCACGACCCCCTGCTGATACTTGTGCAGATGCTATACCACTAGGCCACCAAGCTAACTGGGGTCAGCAGGGTAAGTCAAATCCAATATCGCGGCAAGTACTGTAATTAATCTTTGTTATTGCAAGGCTAAATTGCATAGTTCTATCTCCCTGAGTCCCTGATGAAAAATCATATTATTGGTTATTGGATTTGACTTGCCCTGCTGACCTCAGCTACCTTGGTGGTTTAGTGGTATAGCATCTGTACTAGTAAGCTGGAGGTCTTGGGTTTTAATCCCACCTGAGCCAGCGCATGATTTTTCCTGTGTACCTAAAAAAACACTGAGTATGCAGTGCTCATCTATGTTGGTTAAAGGTAAAGTACAGGATTGGTAATATACCCAAACAGATATGTTCACATATTTACGTATGAAGATGATGGTGGTAGAAATATACTATTAAAATGTTTCCGCCTGAAATGGTGTATTTATCCAGAAATTAGTAAAACAACGACCGAAAATCTTTTTGATCTTTTAAAAGATCAAAAATAAAAGAAAAGACTATTAAGAAATACTGTGGCTGTTTTTCACTGTTTTCTCAAAAAGTGGGCACCGTATGGGACTTAATTTTCCCAGATGACTATTTCTGTATCTGTCTTGATATTTGTGCCCATGAATTTGTATTTCTTTGATAAAAACCAAAGTATGATACTACCTTTAAACATGTTAAAGGTAACTT
The DNA here is from genome assembly GCA_963971285.1 of Astropecten irregularis. Taxonomy (NCBI): domain Eukaryota; kingdom Metazoa; phylum Echinodermata; class Asteroidea; order Paxillosida; family Astropectinidae; genus Astropecten; species Astropecten irregularis. The sequence goes on along the minus strand of OZ020260.1, from coordinate 6,239,521 downwards.
ACAGGATTGGTAATATACATGTACCCAAACAGAAATGTTCACAGACTTACGTATAACTTTTAGATTGTGAAGATTGATGCTGGTAGAAACATACCGTTAAAAAATTTCTGCCTTAAATGGTGTATTTATCCAGAAATTAGTCAAACAAAGACCGAAAACAGTTTTGATCTCAGGGTAATTAGATCGATAAAACCATTCTTTATGTTTTATAAGGAAAATTGAGTTGGGTTTTCGCAATTTTTTCGTGACTCGGATGTCCGATTGAGCTCAAATATTCATTGGTTTATTATATCATGTACATGCTGGATTAGATAAAGTGCAAGTGCTGTTCTGTGACTTTGCCAATCATGCACATGTATCATGTGTATTATACATGTACATGTACCTTTAAGGGCAAGCCTAATTTGCATCATCCTGATGAATACTTTTTTGGATTATGGAGAATGCTTCAGCCGAAGTGGGTGTCTTGCTTTCAGGCTGTGTGACTGCGAACCTTCATGCTTTGTATTGGACCAGTGAAGCTAGTAGCTTGTAATTGCTGATATTTATCTCTGCTTTTGTTCGTTTTTGTTTTTACACTAGATACAAAAGTGCTGATTTCTCGGAGAAGCTTTGTTGCTGATTTCTCGGAGAAGCTTTGTTCTTGGCAAGAAGCGAAAAAGGTCTGACATCATCTTAGAGCCATGGGACCGAATGACATTAAACTGATGCTAGGAAGTCTCAGTGCCCAAGAAGCCGCCCAGCTCCGCAACCACCTTCTTTCCGAAAATGTGGAAACGTTGGGACTCTCCCCCGACCAAGCTCTTGGGATTCTGCAGGCTCTGGAGGACCAAGGCCTTGAGGCGAGCAGGCCTCCAGGCCCGGTCCCTGTACCTCTGATGGCTCCTCCTGCGAGCTTTGTCCAGGATGTCTCACAGCTGTTGTCATCCTGGCAAAGCACGTTTGGTTCTGCAATGGCAGCACCCGGCCAACCGGTCCGGGGGCTGGCCACTACGCCTAGGCAGGAAGGGCGCTCCAGTACTACCATGGGGGCCATGGCTGAGATGTCTGCAATCGAGAAGAAAGTGGAGGAGTTGGAGATGCATCGAGTCAACCTCTTGATGCAGCTCCAAGAGTCTAATAAGCAGCCCTACTCGCAACCTCGCAAGGGTGCTTCCAAGTGGGAACCTGCTCATGGGTCCAAGAGAATGAGGATGACAAATGATGAAGAGGTTTGTGCAAACATCTTCGTGTTCCCTTTGGCCAGTTGGGGGTTTTTAAAGGATGGATTGCATCAGTAATCTGGTTGCATTGTAAACCTTTACATCACCCTGCCATGCCTGTGTGAGAGTGGGTTGATTTTATTGATCATTTCACTTCTACATGTAAGTGGGAACGGTTCCCAGGTTGCAGCATTGCTGCGACTATCATTGAAACGATCCTTGGGTCATGGTAGTGCGTGTATGGTTTCGAATTTCATGGCTTCTGACTGCCAAACAAACAAAGATAATTGACTATTGGGGTCACCACCCACAAAGGGCTGAATGGCTCGGGTTGGTTTAGCGCCTGTACGGTATTCAGGAGGGCGCTGATTCGAATCCCGCTCCAGTCAGTTTTTCTTTGTTCAATTATCAATAATAATAATACGTAGGCCGGTTTAATTCTGTTGAAAGATCGACCATTGAGTGACATTAGTTTACCCCTTCCGCCCAGGTTAGGTCAAATAGAGGTCATCTGGCCATGCTTTATGAGCTCGGTATCAACAATAAGGGCACACACTGGTTGAATACCAGCGCACAATAGTCCAAAAAGAAAGCAGCTGTGTTTCAAACTCACAGATTGCAGTCTGCTCGAAAATGCTGATATATTCAAATGCAAATCTGAAGGTTAAATGTACCACAATGAGTAAATTTTGCCACGGGGGGATGTTATTCTTGGAAATACACATGTAACAAAGCAATCATGAATATTTTCACCTCATGAGTAAAAAAAATAGATGCTTCCCGTGCGAAAGGGGTTAATTGATCTGTCAGTTCTTATTCCAGTTACTTGTTTTGCGTTTAAAGGTATAGTATCATACTTTGGTATTAAGAAACCAAAACAGAAATGTTCACAGATTTACATATAACTTACAGGGTATGAACTTGGTGGTGGTAGAAACATACCGTTAAAATTTGCCCGACTGAATTGGTGCATTTATGAAAATTAGTAAAACAACAACCGGAAATCTTTTTGATCTTTTAAGATCAAAAATAAAAGAGAAAATACGGCTGTTTTTCACTGTGTTCTCAAAAAGTTGGCACCGTATGGGACTGAAATTTTCACAGATGACTGTTACTGTATACAGTGTACACTGTTTGTCTTGATATTTTTGCCCATGAATCTGTATTTCTTTGACAAAAACCAAAGTATGACTATGATATTACATGTACATGTACCTTTAAGTTGTACATGTATTAAGTTGGACATCAGGGTATCACTAGAGCTTAGTAGTCTTTTGGAAAACCCACCTGTGAAACAAAGTCACAAGTCATTATGCTGTTAATGGCAGTTTTCAAAACATTTACATTTTTTTTTCTCTGTTCAGGTCTTTGCTCCAAGAAACCCAGGATTTGTTGGGTCTTCCTTGGGTGGAGGAATGCCTCCAACCAATCAGTCCAGAGGTGGAAGCCAAAGCATGCGAGGTTTGTCTGGTAGAGGTAAGAAGGGACAAAATAGTCAAAACCGTCCCCAAGCCCAGCAGAAGCAGGTATTGAAAGGTAGCCTGCAGGCAGCAAGTCATCACATGCCTGGTGGGAGTGGGAACCAGAGTAATCAAGGGAACCGGGCAAGAGGTGGTGGGAATCAAGCCAGCAGTAAGAACTGGAACCAGGGAAAAGTCGGTAACCAGGCAAGAGGTGGTGGGAATCAAGCCAGCAGTAAGAACTGGAACCAGGGAAAAGTCGGTAACCAGACCGCTAAGCCAGCAGTTGGAGCGGGCAGAGGAAGGAGAGCTGGAAGAAGGAATCGCAATCGAGGTCGAGGTCGAGACCAGACACGCGATGCATCGCAGAGGGATGGGAGCAACTTCTCCCCAGGATCCCAGCCAAGAAACCGCAGCACCAGCAGCTGGTCTGAGAATCAGGGATGGCCTGACAACAATGCGGGAAGGGATGATTCCCAACGAAGGGATGAATACCGGGATGAATGGAGCAACCAGGGAGAACCGGACAATTATGGCGGAAGGCAGAGGCGGAGTAGTTCCTTAGGGAGAAGGGAAGACAGCCCCGGAAGATGGAGATCAGATGAGAATGAAAGCAGAAGGGATGCATATGACCCCGTCTTTGCCCAAGACACCTTTGAAGATGGATACCAGAAGGATGATGACGGCTTTTATCAGACTGAAAGACAGCATGTCAGGGAGCCTTACTCCCCAGGGCGTGATGACTTCAGAGGAAGCAACAGAGATGATGGTGACAGACGTAGGTATTCACCTGAACGGATGTTAGATCACAATGAGGGATATGAGTACAGCAGAGAGTTTGAGCATGGTGTTAGAGAGGACGATGGCCAAGATCGTTTTCGGGATGGAGGGGAGTCTGCTGACGTCAACAGAAGAACCCGCCAGAGAGCAAGAAGGAAGAGCAATCAGAAGCTGCAGAGAGACAAATCAAGGAGGTCTGGGGACAGGAAGCGGAAGAGGGGTGATGACTATCACGAGGCACGTGCTGATGATCAGAGAGACAGGTCCTGGGGGAGAGAGGAGAGCCATGATATCAGAAGAAGGAGCCAGGGTCCGTCGGAAGGTGATCGGAGAGACCGCAGAAGGTCAGAATCCAATGATGAATACAGGGGACGCAGTCGGAGAGACGAACATGGGGACTACCCAGACGATAGGCCTAGAGATGAGCGAAGCTGGGATGATAGAGAGCGAGAGCCCGAGTATCGGCACCGAGAAGAAGAGGAGAGGTTCAGAGGACGGTCATTTGAGCAGGGTATCTTACCTACTCCACCTCTCCCAGGGATGCTAGAGATTCCTAGAAGCATCAGCCCTTACCTAAGATCCGAGCCTTTGAACTCTCCTCCTCTCTTTCACCAGGAAGACCTCTTTCCTCTTCAAAGACAAGCAGAGGATGCTATTGGTCCACGCTTCGCATCACCCCCAATCCCCAGGCATTTCAGTGCACCCCTTCCCAAGAGTACTCCACCACCTCTGATGCAGCTGCCAGCTGCCGCCGGTCGCCCACTCGCCGTGCAGCGCAATGTGAACCAATCCAAACGACAGGCAGTCGGTCTCCAGAACAAGAGCAAAAAAATCTTGAAAACGGCACAGAACATTACCAAAGATCTGGCCCAGATGCTGATGCAAATTCCTCAGCTGCCACCGTTGAAGAAGAACAGCCTGGAGGAAAAGAAAAGTGAAGACAAGGGGATGGCAGCCGGTACGGCAGAGGGGAAACCTGCAGCTCCTGCTGCTAGCGGACAAGAAGCCGCTAAACAGGCCAAGGATGGAGCTACTTCTGCCAAGACATCTGCAACTCCAGCTGATGCCATCTCAAAGGCTGAAATTGCACGGAGCATGCGCAGCATCAAAGGCCAGGTCAGTGTTAACATCATATCTACAGTATATTACATGTATGCAGTGCATTAACGTACATGTACAGGGTGGTGATTACACAAATATGTATCGCTACAGTGGAATGCCACTATAATGAACACCGCTATACTGAACATTTGGCTATACCAAACATCACCCATAGCTCCCAGTTTATGTGTACAAAACATACCCTATATGGTTCTTTAAATCACTACTACGAACGACCTCAATAAGTATAACGGACAATATCTGTGCATCCCAACACGTTCATTTATAGCAGAATTTCACTGTACCACTATAAACAGATAAATGGAATTTTCTACCCAGATCCGAATAATTTCAGTATTTAATAGGAGGAGATACAATGCCTTGGTTGCCTTTTGTTCTTTACAAAAATTGACCACTTGATATGTACAGTAATCCGAACACAAGTTGTTGAAGGCCCATGCTTTTGATTATTCTACGTTTAATTTACTAACCGTTTAAACCAAACTTTTTCACACGTTTAAACGTTTAAACGTTGGTCTGCGGCAGGTAAATCTAAGATGCAGGAAAATTAAAGACATTTTATTCCATTCTTGTTGGGGGAGTATTTAATCGTGAACCCCAAATCACGAAAGGTGGCGTAACGTCAGCGATGTGACTCTCCGACCCTTATACTTTACAAGAGGAAGAAAAGTATTTCAATTTTCCCAAGTTGCCATTTATGAAAACCTGACCCGAAGGTATTAAAATGAGTTGACTTTCCAACCACAGTTACTGGGCAGTAACAAACAAATTGGTATGATGTGCGCATGCCTGCCAATAGGCAAAGGTCAACGTAACTGGAGATTTTCCTTCAGCCTTTATTCTGCTCCGATCAGAACAGAACATAGATAAGATATACATCCCTTTGTTGTTTGGCCCATTTTGCCGACAAAAGACGTTCATGGTGTTTTTTTTCTTGACCCAGAAATCTGAACCCAGCTTAACAAAAGACCTGCCAATTATGATGTGTTGACACAGCTGGAGACAGTTCAGGAGTTGGAGACATAATAGGTGGAGACATAATAGGAGGGGGGGGTGAGATCGTGAATTTATTTTGGAGTAAAGGGCTGGTGGTTTATAGCTTCATCCAATAATGATCCTCGATTGGCTATCATGATCAATGCTATTGGTTGACACTGCATTTTGTGACAGCTACTGAAAGTTCACACGCACGTGGTTGCCTGAAAGCCGCTGGTCCCAGTTTGTTTGATGGGTTGTTAATTCATGTGTTGAATATACTGTGGGTACCAACCAAGGAAAGCAAAGTAAACCTATTCGGAGGTTGATGAATATTATGCCGGCTATCACTGTAGTTTATTGTTATATTCTTTGAGGTGTTTTCTGCTGGAAATAAAAAAAGTTTCGGCCACTTGGTAATCGGAGTTGAGTGTCGTGAACAATACTTTATTGTACAGTGTATTACATTGACAAATAGAGGGACAAATGCAAACAAAAACACAATGGATTTTTTTTGTCGTTTAAACGTTTACTAAAATACTGAACGTGTAGTGCCTTTGTACACGTTTAAACGTTTAAACGTTTAACCTGGCACAGCCTTACTGCGGTGGTGTCATTATATTAGTTTGTACACCACCAATCATCTTTTATTGAAATATGGGAAGCCGGAAAGCTTATCATCAGCAAAAGACTGGTGGGGAAATCCGGGACATTTTGTCTATGGCTGTGTTCCTTTCGGGAATAAATTACGGACCACGTACCGAGCCGGAGTTGTAGTGCATTTAGATTGATAAACACCATCGCAGTTTCTTGTTTTAATCAAAAGAGGGCGCCACTCAAAAACTTGTGTTCAGTTTATATCTAGGTAGTTTGCCATTTTAAGATAGTTGTTATGGCATAATCCTGTTACAAAATACATCGATACAAGTGTGTGTTTCTTTTAGAACTTGAGTAGGATTAGAATTTGTTCTCTCATCCAATGACCAGCTTTTCTTGAAATTGTTAATTTGAAATATAAATTCTTAGCACAAAAAGTTGTTCTTAAACATGTTAAATGGAAAAAAAAGTTGCTACTACATGTAAACAAAATTCTAAATGACTTATATCGCTTGTGAAGCGAAATGGAAGATTTCTGTGTGTTTTCGCTCAACATGGAAAATCACAATGAATTTTGGCTGGCAGGCTTACATGTAGTTTGTTCCAAGCACGAAGCATTTGTACTCGAGTTTGGCCCTTGCCGGGCATCATAGCTGGAAAAGTCTGTGGTTGCAATGGCTTCGCAATATGCTGATGACACATCGTCACTTTGATAAAGTCACTAGATTTGTATTCCAATGGAGAATTTTGTACAGTGTTTTATTATTAAGTTTTGTGGCTGTTTGTGTTGTATTTTCAGGCTGAAATGCTAGAGGAACTGGAACTTCAAGGTTTCCTCTACGGCAAAGTGATGACCAAATGGCAGTGCCTCCTATGCTTTATCACAATGAGAAATGAAACGGTAAGTACCGGGCAGGCCTTGAAATGTCTGTTACCTGTGGAATCTGTCATTCCTCATGCAATATGAAACAGAACTTTGGGATTTGGAAAAGTTGACATAGTTTTTCTCGATCCTTCTCTGAATGTCCATATTATTTGAATTTATTTGTTAATTATTAGTTAGGCCATAACAAAAATTGTTGTATTGGCGTAACCCAAACCGACCAAAAAATATGCCCCGACCGTTAACATTTTAAACCAAAAAAACAAAAACAAAAATGGGGAAAAAAATAAAAGAAATCGCAAATTTGTATGCAGATTAAAAGCTTAAAAGGAGCCAAAGATGAAAACCAGACTGATTAAAGTTGTTATGTCATTTCTTGTCTTTATCTGACTCATCAAATACTGTGATATACAGGAAAAAAAGCATTTAATACAGGAAAAATTTAATTAAAAAAAAAAAAATCTGCCCGCCCTACCCTATTTTCCAACCCTCTGTTTCTCCAATACAACTATTTTTTTTGTATGGTCTTATTGTGGATTGGACAAAGTGTAGCGGGATTCTAACCAGCCACCCTTGAAATACCATACCAGCACTCTTACCAACTGAGCTATCCAGCCCTTAGTTGGTAGTGTCCCTAATAGTCAATTATCTTTGTTTGTTTGGCAGTCAGAAAACATGAAACCACTCACATACCGCTATATCCCAATGCTGCAAACCTGAGAAATCAATGACCTAGAATTATTAATCCATAATGAGCCTCCCTAGTGCTTTTAAAGGTAATATCATACTTTGGTTTTTGTCAAAGAAATAGAGGTTTATGGGCAAAAATATCAAGACAGACACAGTAACAGTCATCTGTGAACATTTCAGAACAATATGTTGCCCACTTTTTGAGGAAACGGTGAAAAACAGCCACAGTATTTATCTAAGGTACAATACATGATTGGTAAAGGTCGCAGGCCAGGACTGCACCCATACTTTGTCTGATCAAACATGTACATGAAATAATAAACCTGTGAAAATTTGAGCTCAATCAGACATCTGATGAGTCATGAGAAAATAGCGAAAACCCGATTTGATTTTTCTTAGAAAAGAACCTTATGTTCCAAAATCGTTCGGAAGAACAATCTTTGGAAAAGACACTAAATCTTGATTTGCTTGAAAAAAAAACCCAGCATCTGATGAACCAAGATTTCCCATGGTGACTGTTTGCACTGTTTACGACCTGTTGAGTCCATTTTCTGTCTCAAACTCAATAAATTTTTTTTGGAGGCCTTGCAAATCCTATATGCTCCCTTTAAGTCTTTTCCTTAAGTTCAAAAAGATTTTCAGTTGTTATTTTGCCAATTTCTGGATAAATTCACCATTTCAGACGGTAATGTTTCTACCACCACCATCTTCATACTCTGAAAGTTATACGTAAATCTGTGAACATTTCTGTTTTGGTCTCTTACCAAAGTATGATACTACCTTTAAATATTTGATGATTATTTGGTTTATCCTTGTGAATTCTTTCATCAGAGCTACGCAAATCACATCAAGTCCGTCATGCACCGCAGGAAGCTGGCGAAGATTCGGAGCCCCGAGGGGAGCTTTGAACGTCGCCAGTTGGCCCTCAACCTCCGTCACAAGCTGCCCTCCCGGCAATCTATCCGCCCGAACCAGCTCAGCAGCAGACGCACCGAGAGGGTCTACTTCTGCTGCGTGTGCAGTACAGGCTACTCCAACTCTTGGAAGGAACACATTTTGGAGTTGCAACATCTGGTATGACTGGCGGAATAATATCAAAGCATATAAGATATTATAATAATATCTACTTATATAGCGCATAATAATCGAAGATTCCCTATGCGCTTTACATATTATTATCCCTGGTCATCAGGCCATAATTTACATTCCTGAAACCTTCTCAACTCCCTGGGGAGTATACAGCCCCGGCTACTTTAATACGCACAAAGGCTAATGACAAAGCCATCTTTACCCTCGCAGGTACCCATTTACACCCGGGTGAAGAGGAGCAATATGTGACAAAGTGTCTTGCCCAAGGACGCGAGCACCACCAGCCCATGACTGGATTCGAACCCACAATCTGTAGATTGACCACAAGACCTTGAGTTCGACATGCCAGTCCACTAGGCCACGGTATCCCACATGTCCAAAATCTGACTTGATTATGAGATGGAATCTGAGAATTATTCCCAACCATTTTTCCATTTGAAAAGAGTCAGCCAGCTAGGACTATTTAGCCAAATCCAAATTAACTCTGGCACAAGTCATACATGTATGTAGTTAAAAATATTAGCCTGGATGAAAACTTCTTTTTTCGGTGTGGTCTGTATTGAAAATGATACTGTGAAGGGCACTTCAATACTTGTTATCCGGTTCACTGAAATCATAGTGTGAAGTAACACAGACTCTCTTCAACCTCTGCAGAAGTCTAGCTGGGCTATTACCAGTGCAGATTCATGGGTCGATTTCACCAAACTCATCTAAATGGCGCCGTTTCCACCTTTCAGTGATGCTTGGAGTAATTTGTCAAATTTAAGTCTGTAGCTCTATGGTATTACTCAATACTATACACATGCCAAAAAGGTTAAAGGTAATATCATACTTTGGTTTTTGTCAAAGAAGTACAGATTCATGGTCAAAAATATCAAGACAGATACAGTCACAGTTATCTGTGAAAAATTTCAGTCCCATACGGTTCCCACTTTTTGAGAAAATCGTGAAAAATGGCCACAGTATTTCTTAAGTCTTTTCTCTTTTATTTTTGATCTTTTAAAAGATCAAAAAGATTTTGGGTCGTTGTTTTACTAATTTCTGGATAAATACACCATTTCAGGCGGAAACATTTTAACGGTAGGTTTCTACCACCACTATCTTCATACCCTGTTAATTTTATGCAAATCTGTAAACATTTCTGTTTTGGTCTCTTACCAAAGTATGATTCTGTACTACCTTGAAGGCATGTACGAGTATCTGGCTGCCTTTAATGGAAGCCTATTCTAGGAAGAAGATAAAGAATGGTGGCTTCCATTAGTCTTTATTTTGATGGTGTATAAAAGGCCAAAAAAAAATGGTTGTGTTGCCCTCAGCGACCGACCGTAAAATGCCGAAACTTTGGGTTGGGATTTTTTTTTTTCTCAGAGTCCTAAAGTATAAAATCTCACAATTTTTGACAGAATATATAAGATTTAGCATGAAAAAAGCGTGTCTCCTTAAAACGACCCAAGACCGTTGATTCATAAGCCCTGTATTTATTCTGAAATGTTTGAAAGTCGGCAAAAAAAAAAAAAAAATATCGACCGACCGACCCAAAATTTGAATTTTTCCACTTGAGGGCAACACACACAATTTTTTTTCGGCCTAATGAATATCTGAATATTGTCAATGGATCAGCAACTGGTACATGTAGTGTGTTAAATTTTCATAAACGATTTTGTTAATCTGCAACATTTATCTCTCTTTGTATTGGTTTTGGTTTTAGCGCTCTCAAAGATCTCGGTGCCACTGCAAAATCTGCAACTTGTACTTCATTCACCCAAAATCGGCCAAGAAGCATTTGGAAGGTCATCTCCACAAAACGGTAAGCTAAACAAGCTCTAAGGTCCACAAATACAAGAGCCTTACAAATATTTACAAAAGCATCATGTTGTGCCGTTCGCTCATCATATATACTGTACATGGCGTCCCCCCAAAAAAGCAACACTTTGTGTCGAGAACTATTATATGAAAATTTAACTGTTTAGCACTTCAAGATTCAGATATGTGATACAGCCATGTCTTGGCTATCATCATGTAGAATTTGAGCAAAATTGGACTGAAATTGAGTGAAAAAACTAAGACTGAATTAATACCCAACCTCAAAACCCGATTTTCATCTTTCTTTCAATACACATGATGTGCGTATTGACCACTTATTCTGGAATACTGCAAATTTGTTTTTAAAGATCGAGTACTCTTTTAACTGGTCATATTTTTGCCAATTTCAGTCCGATTTTGCATAAATTCTACATGGTGATTACCAAGACATGGTCGCATCATAAAACTGAATCTTGAAGTGATAAACAGTTTATTTTTAACATAATTGTTCCCGACAAAGTGTTTTTTGGGGGGGACTCGATGTATACCCTCCCCTACACCTCTTTATTCCACTTTCCCCTGACCTCACTTTTACACTCTATCATCCATTTGTGGTTTCCCAGCCTTGTTGTGTCCTTCCCTGTTTTCCCAATGCTCTGTGTCCCTCCTTTTGCTCTGATCTGATCTGATTTTGATCTGATTTTTGGTTTATTTCAACCCCTTCAGCCCGGGGAGCATCCATAGCAGCCCCACGTCATGGCCTGGGAATATTCATGATTGCTTTGTTATTTCCATTGAAATGCATTGAATGGGGTTACTGTCTGGAACAAGAGGTTCTGGGAACCTTTATTATCCACAAAGATCCCCTCATTGTGGTGCATTCACCATGTTGATTTGCATTTGAAAAGATCAGCATTGTTTACGCTGAGCTCCCTGCACACAAAGCCGGGTCTAAAATACCTCCTTTTTCTATATACAATAATTTTTAGCGTTAACAATGATAGACAGGTTGAGTTTTATAACAAAAGAGACGTATTTAACTTCAGATGTGTGTTTATTACAGTGAACCTTTAAACGCATGTTCTTGTCCTCTTGTCATTTTAGCCTTATCTAAAATATCCTGCTAGGTTTTCATATTTTCGTATCACGACAACAACTATATCAAGCTTCCCTTTCCAGGTTTGTAAATAAAACCATCAGTCTAATATTGACAATTTTCTCCTGAACATTTTTGTTGTTTTTCTATGGTATGTTTCAGATGACTCAGCTGAGGGGTGCAGAGGACGACAAGCCAGCTGGAAAGGAAACGGCCAAAGTAAGTATTAAACATTTTTCCTGAGCTGAATGGAATACTCCAGGGGCCAATTTCATAAAACTGTTAAGCACAAAAATTTGCTTAGCACAAAAATGTCTCGCCCAATAAAACAAACAACCATTGAAAATTCCATTTGATATTCACGGTCAGCGAACAACAGCCGAAGGACAATCACAAGTGATACACAACACGTGGAAATTTGGTTGTTAACCCTGTTTTTATTAAGACAGAAATGTCATGCTTAAAACATTTTTGTGCTTAACAGTTTTATAAAATTGGCCCCTGGCTGAAGAGGAGTATTAAAATAATGACAAAGGGGCTTGCTCAGTCACCACAATGGACCTTTCCCACGAAATATGCTAATTAGATACGCGCACGCGCAAATGCATCACTGGTTGGCAAGTGACATGCCCTCTGCGTTGTATGTGGTAGGTACATGCCTAATGTACGAAACGAAATCATTGGAAAATCTAGAAGTATTTATCGAAACACAATGGTTGTTATTTCCTGCTCTGATTTGTCGCTTGAGTAGCATCTGACTTGGGTTAGCAACAAGTCATTGTTTGCAAGTCCAAGTCAAGTTACAGGTCAAAGCTGGTATTTCCAAGTCAAGTTGTAAGTCACGAAAATAGCAACTCGAGTCCGACTCGAGTCGCAAGTCACAGACTCGAGTTAGCAACACGTCACGCACATACATAGGTTAACTGTTAAACTGATTTTTTGGCAATCAGTAACTGGATATGAAATTGCCCGATTTTGCCCAGCAACTAGCTTGGAGTTCGGAAGGCTTGACGCATTTTTTGTTATTAATTAAACTTTAATACTAAAAAAAGTAATTTTGCTTTTGTCAAACTTCCAGAAGATTCAAGAGCCAGTTCCCAGCCAGGGCAAATTGCAGAAGGAAGGTGAAAAACCACTGCCTGTTTCCAGAGGTAATACATACATTGTAAATGCATTACTTACCCCATGTGTTGAAAAATGTACAAAGAAAAAATGACTGGAGCAGGATTCGAACCTACAAATCCTGGAGTACCGTACCGGCGCTCTCTTACCAACTGAGCTACATATATCCAGCCCTATGTTGGCAGTGTCCCTAATAGTCAGTTATCTTTGTTCTGTTGGCAGTCAGAAGTCATGAAACCAATTTTTCTTGGTTCACTTTTTAATGACTTAAAATGAATCCAGTCAGCTTCCCCTGTGGTTGATTGTATTATTGAAAAGTGAACAAAGAAAAATTTACTGCCAGAGCGGGATTCGAACCGGCGACCTCCTGAATACCGTACAGGCGCTCTACCAACTGAGCCATCCCTATAGTCAATTATCTTTGTTCGTTTGGCAGTCAGAAGCCATGAAACCACGCACACACTGCCATACCCCAAGGATCATTTCACCGATGTGCGCAGCAATGCTGCAGCCTGGGAATGGTACATGGGGGATCACTCAGACTGCCAAACGAACAAAGATACACATGTAATCGACTATTGGGGTCACCACCAACGTAGGGCTGGATGGCTCAGTTGGTAGAGCGCCTGTACGGTGTTCAGGAGGTCACCAGTTCGAATCCCGCTCTAGTCAATTTTTCTTTGTTCACTTTTCAATGTCTTAAAATTTTGTCAGTTTCCGTTGTGGTTATTTGATGGTTGATTATATTAATTAAAAAGACGCATTTCTTTCAGTGATCCCCATGTACCATTCCTCAGGTTGCAACATGGCTAATGTTGCCCTTTAATGTTAATTGATCCTTGGGATTTAACAGTATGTGAGTGGTTTCATGGCTTCTGACTACTCGAACAAATATAAATTACTACATGTATTACAGACATCGCCAACATTGAGATGGAAAGCTCAGTTGGTAGCACTGGTGCAGTATTCTGGAGGTTGTTGTGGGTGTGCGTGTGCACATGTTCCACAGGCCACACACAGGCTGACAGGGCCTTGAATATTTTTCTTATTTGCCCTCCAGTACTGGCTTAGGCCATGTCGCAAACCTCTGGCTGCAGCTGCAAATTACACACACACCTATGGCAGCCGCTAGCCATTGAATGCAGCCGTTTCCATAGACTTGTGTGTTATTTGCAGCCGCAGCCAAAGATTTGGGACACTGAGGCGTAGAATGGCATTGGGTAATGTACTTCAATAATACAGGAAAGTATGCTATGGGGCCGTCCATAAAGTACGTACACACGAAGGGGGGGGGGGGAGGGGGGGTTGTTACCGATGCGTACGCCATGCATAAAGGGGGTTAAGGCCAATGAGTACCGTTCGCAAACAAAAAATTTGCATAGCATTATCGCGCGAAAAGAGAGGTAAAAAACGTGAAAAAAGCACCGGGATTTTTCTTCTTTTTTTTTCTTTTTTTCCCTTTTTTTCTTATTCAACATAATAAAAAATAGTAAAATCCATCTGTAAATGTATAAAAACCTGTTAAACTTTAGTCATTCATTTCAGAATTTGAAAGTGACGTCCCAATAACGGTACCGGCCCGGATTACTTTGACATTTTAATGATGCTAAAGCAAGGTACCACGAGAAGTGAAAAACCTAATTGTGGAATGCGTATGCTTACGGGGGGAGGGGGGGTTGGGACCACTGCGTACGCCATGCGTACAGAGGGGGAGGGGGGGCTTAAAAAAGTCAGCATTTCCTGCGTACGTATTTTATGGACGGCCCCTATCGCCAACTGGATCGTCCGTCAAGCTCATCAATATGTCAGTCATCCCAGGTTTGACATACAATCGTACATGTAATTGCTATTGGTGTATTGTTTTGCATACAGGTTCGCTGGATATTGCCCAGTTTTTGAAGGTGAGCCGCCTGGAAGCAAAGACCCCTGCTGTCGTCAGGGCCCAGTCTCCCGCGATGAAGGCCCCACCCATGAAAAAGGCTCCTCCCATCGCCGTCTCTAAACCTGGTCATGCCAGCGCCAAGAAAATTGCCGCTCCAGAGAAAAAGGAAGAAGATCCGATAGGTAAGAGCGATCATTGACAAATATAACCATCAAAGCCAGGTTCATATTTCGGGCGATGTCATAAAAAAGTGCTTTGACACAGTTTGCATATTAAGTTAAAATTTGCCCAACCCTTTGCAAATATCTATTGGTATCGTTTAGAATTCAGTGGTGACTTCAATTTCACCACACTTTTAAGCATTCATTTACATGAGGTACGAACCAGACATGGAAATAGTCATACTGAAAGCTCCTTGTCAGTGGATCTCTGAAGTGAGAACCATTTTGTTTCTAGAAGATTCATGAATATTAAACAACTGTTAAATGATATTTGGTCAGGAGATAGATAATAATTATGCAAATTAGGCTTGCCCTTCTCCAACGTGGATGAGCACTGTATACTCAGTGCTTGTGATGAGTGCATGTGAAAAATTGTATTTGATTCACCCCACTGACCCCAGCTAGCTTGGTGGCCTAGCGGTATGGCATCTGCACTAGCAAGAAGGAGGTTATGGGTTTGAATCCCACCTGAGCCAGCATGTGATTTTTTCACGTGCACTCACAAGCACTAGCTGAGTATACAGTGCTCATCCACGTCGGTGAAGGGCAAGTCTAATTTGCACATTATCTATCTCCCAACCAAAAATCATTTAATATTCATGATTTACTGCGGTACCTTCCGCAATATTGGATTTGATTCACCCCACTGACCCCAGCTAGCTCGATGGCCTAGCGGTATGGCATCTGCACTGCAAAAAGGAGGTCGTGGGTTAGATAGCTCAGATGATAGAGCACCAGCACTTGAGATGATATGGTTCTTGCTTCCATCATCTTTGATCTTCCTCCCTCCCAAAAGAATAAGAAACCACCCCAAATACCAAAAGAATCATTGATGTCAAACAATGTCATAATAGCATGATTTCATTTTGCATGTTTTGTAGTCAATAGAGCTACCACTGTAGGAAACCGGTAAAGCCAATGTTTACACTGGTATCCTTCTCCTTTTTTCTTTAGGTTTAGACCTGGTGATTCCGGTGACCGGCTTCTTCTGCAAATGCTGTTCCAAATTCTACAACGACAAGTATATGGCCAAGGTGAACCACTGCAAGACAGAAACCCACAAGCAGAAAGCTCTGGTGAGTAAAAACTGTGAATTTTCACAAATTTGTTCAGCTTCTCTGATTAAAGTTAACCTCTTTGTTTGGTTTTTGCCAAAGAAAATCAGATTAGTGGGCAAAAATATCAAGGAAGATACAGAAACTGTCATCAGTGAAAATTTCCAGTCGCATATGGTGCCCACTTTTCGAGAAAACAGTGAAAAACACTCATGGTATTTGCAAATCTATTCACAGGAGTTTTGCTCTAACCCCGAGATCTAAACTGTTTTTTGGTCTTTGTATGTGCTCTTTTTCTAAACAAATAAAACATTTCAGGCAGACAAATGTTAATGTTATGTTTCTACCATCACCATCTTTTATGTGGTTTCAGTTATAGGTAAATCTGTGAAGATTTCTGTTTTTGTGTACTACCAAAGTATGATGGTACCTTTAACAAGGTGAATAGGATGGTCAAAACAAGCCTTTCTGGGTCCAGAAACTTAAAGAGGAAATGAGATTTTGGAATTCAGAATTTACTCTGTGTGAAATGAGAATACCATCGTCATCTACTTTATTAGAAGGCGAGAGAATATTAGTTGATTGATCAATTTTTAAATAATCCTGACAAGCTTTAATATGGCTAGTCTTTGTTCATGGCGTTGTTGGTGTGGATACTTGAACCTACAAACTGATTACCCGCACTGAACTGCACGCACATACATTTGATCCGCACACACATACGCACGGACTTGTCACTAACAATGTCTTGGGAATCCGTGTAAAATCTCCCCGCGAAAATGGGGGGAAGCATTGTGCATGCTTTACTTTCGAAGTCAGGCACAGCCAATAAACATACATGTCCCTGCGTGCAGGCCAGTGCAGGTAATCATACATATTCAACAGTGTGTCATGGAGACGACGTAGCATGCTACATAACGAGGTGCGCACGCAACTCACACCCTTTACAGGATTCCCATGATGTTGTTTAAGAGAGGTTGTTACGTACATGTACATGGGTGCAGGTCAGTGCAGGTAGCCAGATCGTACTTTCGAGTATCCACACTTTCCACACCAGCAACGTCGTAAATCAAGACTATAATATTGCATGATCTTGGATTGAACTTAACGTTGAAATTCTCTTTTGCTACATAGCGCTGGTACATGTATGAAACTCAGGACAGCACCAAGAGTGTGAAGGTGGATGGCGGACTTGAAGTCGCAACCAGCAGTTGTCCAAATCTTAAAGGAGAAGCAGGAGAATCACAGAAGGAAGAAAACGTCATCATCATTGATGATGACAGCGGTGAGGAGCTTCAGACAGAGGAGCAGAAGCTGGAGGCTGGTGCTGATGCTGATGCTGATGCCACCCAGGAACAGGACACAGTGGGAGGAGGAGATGGTCCTGCAGACAGTGCTCATGAGCCCATTCCGTCCAACAATCAAACCAAAGAATCCAAGTCGCATGACGGTGACCTGATTTGCGCAGAGGGCCAGACAGAGGAAGAAGTGCCTCCCAACAAGCCTGCTGAAGTGAAGGAGATGCTGGAAAAGGGGAAAGAGATTGTGCAGCCAAGTGAGCAAGGTTCTCTTAAGAAGAGGAAGCTATCTACTTCACCCAAGGAGCTTGAAGAAGGGGAGCTGCTTTCTGATGAAGAATTTACGGATGATCAGAAATGTAAATCTGAGGAAGCGGAAACTGTTGGAGAGACTACCAAGAACCTTCAGGACAGTGAAGTCTTACCAACTGAGCCCATGGAAGATGATGCTGGACATACACAAGGAAGCGAATGTCACACCGGACCCAGTCAGCAAGAGAAGGAACTCCTTGCTGAAGAACAAGAGGCCAAGCAGGAGCCATCTGATAATCAAGAACCGTCCCTTGATAAGGAAAAGTCCACAGTGAACACCGAGAAGTCATCTCCTCTGCAAGAAGACGTCCCCGGAGATGAGCTGGTCATTGATGAACCTCCGCAACCCGCTCAAGAGGAAGTGGCTGCTGTGGCAGACAGTCCGAAAGGACCAGAGCAACTGGAGGATGGAGCATCCGACCTGGAAGAAAAGCCCAAAGATGCGACACCTGTAGACGACCTCTACGGAGACCTAGATGAGGAGATCTACCACAAGGATGACAGTGATGAATACTTTGAGGTCATGGATGACCAAGACGTGCAAGACAAGGATGAAGAAGGGGATGAGGATGAAGACGAGATTATGTTTGCCATCGACGAGGATTTATGGGAGGTGAGGTCAGAGGAAGGAGGCGATGCTGGCAGTTTCACTGAAGAACATCAAGGAAGCGATTTGGAGATACAGGAGGACACCACCAACGATGAAAATGAAGAAGCTGATAAAAGTGTGTCTGCCGATCAGGCAGATCATGAGGAAGTCAAAGAGAATTCTCCACATTTCTTGGAGGCGAGGTCAGAGGAAGAAGGCGATGTTGGCAGCACCAACGAAGAACATCGAGGAAGCGATTTGGAGATGCAGCAGGACACGGCCCAAGATGAAAATGAGGAAGGCGATGATAATCTATTGATTGATGAGGTAGACACTGAGGAAGTCAAAGAGAATTCTCCAAATTTCTTGGAGGTCAGGTCAGAGGAAGAAGGCGATATTGGCAGCACCAACGATGAACATCAAGGAAGCGATTTGGAGACGGAGGATATGACCAAAGATGAACTTGAGGAAGCTGATTATCTTCTGTCTGCTGATAAGGTAGATGATGAAGAAGTCCAAGAGAATTTCTGGGAGGTGAGGTCAGAGGAAGGAGATGGAGGTGCCGATACTTGCAGTACCAATGAAGAACTTCAAGGAAGCGACTTAGAGATGCAGGAGGACATGACCAAACATGGAAATGAGGAAGCTGATTATAACGTCTCGGCTGATGAGCTAGATAATGAGGACGTCCAAGAGAATAAGGATGTTGAGGATGACGGCCAGTCCTGAGCGAAGAGTAAGCTCATCATGAGTAGAGATTACCTGCTATTCAGGAACTTGTGGATGCAGGATCACTTCTGATGGTACATCCATTGGCAGTTGGAGATAAATGAATAAAATGGTAATGGATAGTCCAAGTAGGATGCCATTCAGGAGTGCTTGATAGACAATACCTGTAGGCTGTATGAGGATGCAGTTTAGGGGAATGGTCTGTATATAAGATGATTGAGAGTGAACGTGCATTTCACGAAGGATGAAGACAACAAAGGTGAGCTTAATTTAGCCCTGGTACTACAACTTTCACCTTATAATCAGTTTTATTTGTAGAGCTATATATTAAAATTACTAGAGCGCTAGCTCTGTGTACAGAGTGCATGGAGTAATGCCTGCTGGGCGCATCCATGTTTGTGCACAAACCTATGGAAAGCACAAAATTTTGCACATATAATTATCTGCGTATATTGCATAAGTACTGCGTTTGTGTTCTATTCTGTGTGTTATCGAAGCCTAGTACGCCCAAAATCCGACAAACATGTGCGTTGTATTTAGCCCGAGAGTACATTCTTCGAAAGGCATTCCTGGCAAAGTTTTCTTGTTCTACAGACACGAACCTATATTCAAAATGACTGCGCCCAGGACGGCTTCAAAGCGTCTGCGCAATGGAAACGCGGAGCTAGCGCTCTAGTAATTTTAATATAGCACTATGGTTTTATTATGTACGCACATTATGACAATAAGACATTTAAAAACAAAAAGTTACAAATTAATGTTGATTTGTATATTGAAATAGTTGAATGCTAAAAGAAAAGGGTCATTTGGCTAAGGAGTCAATGAGTATTTGGTTCTGTGGAAATTAATTTGTGCATGCCAAGCAGTGTGAGGACTTGCCTGAATGATTGTGCAAAATCCATCATAATGAGGAATATGTACAGTATGGTCTTGCTTCCACTTCCAAGCCTTCCATAAACTGCTTAAAATCAATTTACTTTAGGCCCTATTGCACGGTTTTTGTGGACATGCTTATTAGAAACAAAAATGAACAAAAGAGAAAAATTGCAGAATTTCCCATCTGATGTGCTGTGTTGAAAATGCAAATTTTATTAAATTTATACAGGCTTCCATCATCTAGTGATTTTGCCCCAAAATCTGCTTATAAATATAGTAATACAATGAACTCAGGCATGTAACTTTTCCTCAGATCAGCTGATTTCCTCTTTTTTTCACTTCACTCTTATGCCATTGAAAAGTGAAGATCACTGTAAAAAGTATGATCACTAAAGATTGGAATTTCCTAGGTTTTTTTTTTAGTCCAAGTTGCATGCATGTAGACTTTGGTTGCTGCCCAAATCATGATCGACCTTTGGTCTGTGCCTTCTTGAAGATTGCAGAGGTCAATGCCTCAGTGCTCCATGTCAGTGTCTTGTTGGTCATTGCCTTATTGCCCTTGGTCATTGCCTTGGTGCCCTTGGTCATTGCCTTGGTGCCCTTGGTCATTGCCTTGGTGCCCTTGGTCATTGCCTTGGTGCCCTATGTCATTGCCTTGGTGCCCTTGGTTATTGCCTTGGTGCCCTTGGTCATTGCTTTGGTGCCCTTGGTCATTGCCTTTTTGCCCTTGGTCATTGCCTTGGTGCCCCTGGTCATTGTCTTGGTGCCCTTGGCCATTGCCTTGGTGCCTTTGGTCATTGCCTTATTGCCCTTGGTCATTGCCCTGGTGCCCTTAGTCATAGCTTTGGTGCTCTTGTAATAATAATAACTTTCATGGTTAGCAATGTTTTGTGCTTAGCAGGGCCGTGAAATTGGCCCCTGGTCTAGCTTTGCCTCGTTGACCCCTTGCCATCACTTCAGTGCCCCCGTCCATTGCATTGGTGACTCTGGTAGCATGGACTAAATTTTCTTGGTCGCTGCTTTGGTTGTTCCTGGTCATTTCCAGTGTCCCTCGTCATCGCGCGGTGCCCAAATCATTGTCCTGGTGCCCCTCCCTGGTCATTGCGTTGGTGCATGCCCCTGTTCATTGCGTTGGTGCCCCTGGTCATTGCGTTGGTGCCCCTGGTCATTGCCTTGGTGCCCTTGGTCATTGCGTTGGTGCCCTTGGTCATTGCCTTGGTGCCCCTGGTCATTGCATTGGTGCCCCTGGTCATTGACTTGGTGCCCTTGGTGATTGCCTTGGTGCCCCTGGTCATTGCCTTGGTGCCCCTGGTCATTGCGTTGGTGCCCTTGGTCACTGTCTTGGTGCCCCTGGTCATTGCCTTGGTGCCCCTGGTCATTGCATTGCTGCCCCTGGCCATTGCTTTGATGCCCCTGGTGCCCTTGGACATTGCTGTGATGCCCCTGGCATTCTTCAACGCCAAGGGCAATAACGATGGGGGGAAAGCAATTAGGCATAAAAATGTTTATGTAAAGCATTATGTGTTAATTTCAAATAAATGTCTGCCATTATTATTTGTATTATTGCATGGGGAATTTCGTTATCCCAATTGAAATAAATGGTTTGAAATTACCAGTATGTCATCTTGGTCTGCTTGTCTAATAGTATTGTACATGTAGTACTGTAAAATCATTTGTGCAACTTCGCACTTATGGGTCTTTCCACAAAGTAAAGGCATGTCTGTGTTTCTGTTACATCATGAACTCACAGCATCTACATGTACATCTATTAACCTTTACTGTAACTTCTTGACTAGTACATGTTTACCTCTCTGTGCAAGGAACAAATTGACTTCATTCTCATTTGAAGAACAGCGAATTAGTGTCCACCAAAAAGATAATGAATGGTGCGAGTTCACTGAAGTAACAGGGACACCGTCACAAACCATGCTCAAACTTGGTGGAATGGCCCATATTGCCAGAGTTTGTGCAACCTTCAGAACAATTAATGTGCATTATAACACAACGTGATTCTGCAGCTGTCATCACAGCTGCTGGATGGAATAGAGTGTCTGTCTCCTCATAGACAATAATTAAAACCCTATACTGACTGGCAGTTCAATCGAGTTTGGGCTGGTTTGGTACCAAACAGTAAGGAAGTGTTATTGGGTTTTGTTTGATTCGGTACCAAAGGTTCAGGAATACTCTATTCTCTACTTAATTTTTTTCAGGTTCAGGGAAATAAGCACATGAGACTTGTGATAACAAGTGTTTGGAGTTTGTGGCAGTGAACTGGCATTTATTTTGTGGATAAGGCTGCCCATGGTTGCTGTTGGAGTTTGTAGTATTGCATTAAGAAATATATTTTGTGCGTTCAAGAGCATTGTTTCATTTTGTTGGGTTTGGGACAAGTTTGTCAGGTTCAGTACCAATCACTACCAAACCTGTGACCAACTGTTGAAGTATGTTGGATTCGGTATGCTTCCTACTGTAGTACAAGGGCATCTGCATGATGTTGCTCTCAAGATCTGCATGCCCTGAAGCCAATCAAACAGGCTTAAGACCTCTTCAAGTCTCCTATTCAGAACTGAGACTTGCACCAGGTTGTCTCAAAGATGAAAATTTTTATTTTTTTGGCATGTCTTGAAATCAAACCCAATACTCATCAGGCTCTGGCTCCATTTCGTGCTTCCATTCTAAAATAATGGATATCAAAATAGAAGCTTTTGGCTGCCGTTCGGAAGTATCATTCTCTAGTTTGAAAAAGAAGACGGAGCTTCAGTTTTAAAGAAAAACCACAACCTATATTTTCAGCATATGGATGTCACAGCTGGAGCCTGAGCCTCCTTTTTGTAAACCCCTATGACACCAATATTGCTGTTTTTATGCTTAAGGGTTGTTCCTTTAACTTGTAGACATTCATCAGACTATTCTCGATCAATTTTTAGAAAAAGTTAAGTTTGTGCTAAAATTGGCAATCAGACATGAGGGCACATGAGTAATATGTAAGCTCCTGAACTCTTCAGATTAAGATCGAAATTTAGCTCTAAACCCTCAATAAAGCAATAAAACACAATATAGATGTATGAAAAGGATATGATGGACTCGTACTATGTACAGTACAGGAGCTCTGGATATTTTGGGATGGTCAGGGATCCCACAGATGTTTCCATAACATGTTTCCATTAATATGTCCATCCAGGCTTAAGGCCCTTTTCAAGCCTCCTATTCAGAATTGAGACTTGCCCCGGGTTAAAGTCTGGAAGATGAAAGTTGTAAAGAAATGTGACAAAATGAAATTCAGTGTAAATAATGCCAAATACTTTCTATCTGCAGTCTCGGGTTTTTCACCATGGATGACACTTCTAGAAATTAATCAAAACGTTTCTCAATCCCAGCTGCACCATGTCGTTCAATGTGAATTCTAGGAAGAACCATTTAGTGTATCTAACCATATCAATCCTGCCAGTTACTCCTTTTCAATAGCAGATATAGATGACAACGTTTGAAGGCTATCAAGTTACAGCATGTGACTGCAAAGGCAACATTTTGTTGAATTTCTTCTTCTTTCTAACTGCAAGACAAATTTTAAGGAAGAAAAGGGAATGACCTCGGTGCAAAAGCTATTTTTTTCTTAATTTGACACGTTTTTTTTTAATCAATCCCATTACCTTCTAAGACACCAATGTTGTTGTTTTATCAGTGTTTATGCTTAAAAGATATTCTTTTCACTTGTTAGGGTATTCTCGATCAATTCTCGAAAAGTCAATTTTTGGCCAAAATTGACAAAAACGACAAGGGGTACCCCTTGCCATTTTTGTCAATTTTCACCATTTTTTGACGTGTCCTGAAATCAATTCCATTGCCTTCTAAGACACCAATATTGCTGTTTTTACGCTGGAAAGATGTTCCTTTCACTTGTAGACATCTGCCTGGGCATTTTCGTTCAATAAGAGAAAAAGTACATTTTGGGCCAAAATTGAAAAAAACGACAAGGGGTACGTACCCCTTGCCATTTTTGTTAATTTTCACCATTTTTTGACGTGTCCTGAAATCAATTCCATTGCCTTCTAACACACCAATATTGCTGTTTTTATGCTGGAAAGTTGTTTCTTTCACTTGTAGACATCTGCCTTGGCATTCTCGATCAATTAGAGAAAAAGTCAATTTTGGGCCAAAATTTAGAAAAACGACAAGGGGTACCCCTTGCCATTTTTTTCAATTTTCACCACTTTCTTACGTGTCCTGAAATCAATTCCATTACCTTCGAACAGTCTAAGACACCAATTTTGCTGTTTTTATGCTCGAAAGTTCACAATTTTTTGACATGTCTTGAAATCAATTCTAAGACATGATTATTTGCCGTTCATTTCCTTTTCATAGCAATAATAAAATTATGTTAAAAAGTAATTTATCATCTTGGGTGATCTTCAAATGTGATTAATATTGACAAATAAAGCAGCATGAGATACAATTGTCAAAGAGAACAAATTGGTGAATTCTTGAATTTTTAATTGGTTCGTTATTTATTCTAACCATGCCCACCCCATAGGTCTATTGAATAAACTTCTACTTTTTTAAAGGTGCAGAAATATGGAATTGATCTGATAATATCAAAGATTACATGTACATTTATAACAAAACAGCACCAAACAGTTTGCTGTAGTTTATCTGGAATAGATGTTCGGTAACTTAATTGTTATTAAGAAAGCACAGTTGATACTTCATGCCAATACATTGGCTGGTAATCATAAAAACGTAGCATATGCTTTTACTTCACTTTTCAGTACAGTAGTTCCCCCAGTATGGAGTAGTGCCCCCGGTAGTTCCCCCAGTAGTTCCCCAGTATGGAGTAGTGCCCCCGGTAGTTCCCCCAGTATGGAGTAGTGCCCCCTAGTAGTTCCCCCAGTAGTTCCCCCAGTATGGAGTAGTGCCCCCTAGTAGTTCCCCCAGTATGGAGTAGTGCCCCTAGTAGTTCCCCCAGTAGTTCCCCCAGTATGGAGTAGTGCCCCCGGTAGTTCCCCCAGTAGTTCCCCCAGTATGGAGTAGTGCCCCCTAGTAGTTCCCCCAGTATGGAGTAGTGCCCCCGGTAGTTCCCCCAGTAGTTCCCCCAGTATGGAGTAGTGCCCCCTAGTAGTTCCCCCAATAGTTCCCCCAGTATGGAGTAGTGCCCCCTAGTAGTTCCCCCAGTAGTTCCCCCAGTATGGAGTAGTGCCCCCTAGTAGTTCCCCCAGTACAGTAGTTCCCCCAGTATGGAGTAGTGCCCCCGGTAGTTCTTCCAGTAGTTCCCCCAGTATGGAGTAGTGCCCCCGGTAGTTCCCCCAGTATGGAGTAGTGCCCCCTAGTAGTTCCCCCAGTAGTTCCCCCAGTATGGAGTAGTGCCCCCTAGTAGTTCCCCCAGTATGGAGTAGTGCCCCTAGTAGTTCCCCCAGTATGGAGTAGTGCCCCCGGTAGTTCCCCCAGTATGGAGTAGTGCCCCCGGTAGTTCCCCCAGTAGTTCCCCCAGTATGGAGTAGTGCCCCCGGTAGTTCCCCCAGTATGGAGTTGTGCCCCCGGTAGTTCCCCCAGTATGGAGTAGTGCCCCCAGTAGTTCCCCCAGTATGGAGTAGTGCCCCCGGTAGTTCCCCCAGTCGTTCCCCCAGTATGGAGTAGTGCCCCCAGTAGTTCCCCCAGTAGTTCCCCCAGTATGGAGTAGTGCCCCCTAGTAGTTCCCCCAGTATGGAGTAGTGCCCCCTAGTTGTTCCCCCAGTACAGTAGTTCCCCCAGTATGGAGTAGTGCCCCCGGTAATTCCCCCAGTAGTTCCCCCAGTATGAAGTAGTGCCCCCGGTAGTTCCCCCAGTATGGAGTAGTGCCCCCTAGTAGTTCCCCCAGTAGTTCCCCCAGTATTGAGTAGTGCCCCCTAGTAGTTCCCCCAGTATGGAGTAGTGCCCCTAGTAGTTCCCCCAGTAGTTCCCCCAGTATGGAGTAGTGCCCCCGGTAGTTCCCCCAGTAGTTCCCCCAGTATGGAGTAGTGCCCCCTAGTAGTTCCCCCAGTATGGAGTAGTGCCCCCTAGTAGTTCCCCCAGTATGGAGTAGTGCCCCCGGTAGTTCCCCCAGTATGGAGTAGTGCCCCCAGTAGTTCCCCCAGTATGGAGTAGTGCCCCCTAGTAGTTCCCCCAGTATGGAGTAGTGCCCCCTAGTAGTTCCCCCAGTATGGAGTAGTGCCCCCTAGTAGTTCCCCCAGTATGGAGTAGGGGAACTACCATACTGGGGGAACTACCACACTGGGGTATGTATGTCATTGTAATATGGTAGGCCTAATTTTGATCGGCTGTTCTCTTTTCTGTCTCCTAGTGTTGGCAGAGCATCCGGACATGAGGCAGATCATGGCCGACGTAGCCAAAACTTGAGTTAGTATAACTTAATATTTGACGACTCCAAACAAATAACAGACAATTATATTGTTCTTTCCAAAGAAACAAGGCACTGAAATAAGAACACAGTTACAAATGAATTCATTCCAATATTATTTCTTTATTGGAGAAAAAAAACCAATCACAACATTTATGTACAATTGACATGCCAAGATCTGATGAATGTTTTCATGTTTTATGCCCTATAATTGGAGAAAAATCTCGACCAAAAATATTCTGTTCTGTAAACAAAGAATTTGATGTGCTCTAGCCATGACACGTCCCTCGATAAGTTTTTCAGATTGCGACTCAGTTTAGGACTTGATTTCATCGAAAGTGACACTTTTTGCTTTCCAACCCCCCTGTTTTCTGAAGGCTAAATCTGTTCGCCTGCACGGAGCCAAACAGTTGCTATCCTCTGACAATGGTTTCTTCTCTCAAATTGTTCATGTAATCCCATTAACATCAAACCAATCTGTATTCCACTGGCAATTGAATAGGTACTTATAACCACAAAACCACAAAGCATTACCTTGAAGTTTGTAAGTCTAGCATTCTGTACCAAATGCTCGTTTTATGAATATGGAATCAAGTATAAGCTTCACCTTATGCTAAATACTTAGAGAAAAAAGTACTTACTAGAAGTATTTACTTGGAAGCACCTGCTAGTTTTTATGAATACGAGCCAATATGTCAAGTGATACTCTATAAGTTGCCACACTCTACTATCCCTATAGTTTCTCCATCTTGGCCTCACTCTCAATATTTCCACAGTAACGCATCACTCTACATCATTCCATGTCAATTCAACATGCTTTGGAACCTGGCCGTCATGGATTATAATGAAATTTGGTATACTACATGTAGTTGGACTCCCTAAGAACATGAAGAAACCCCAAAAAAGATTTTTTATGTTATTTGGTCCATTACTTTTTGAGATACGGGTTAACAAACATTTGACTAATTAGCACGTATTTCAAATATCCCTATCTCCAAAAGTAAAGCAACTACATAGATAACTTTTACATCATTCTAAAGCTCTTGAAATTGCCTTCACTGTGTAAAATAAACCCAAAATTGTTGCAAAGTGTACAAAAAGTACGTAAAATATGACCTTTAACTTTTATGCTTATTTATTTTAAATGTTTTGGTCAAATTTTAGCTAATCATGTGAAGAACATCTCCAGAAAAAAAATTTGGAGTGGGTGCTCAATGACACGGAATGACAAGGCATCATCATCTGCCTTCCTTAAATTCCATATTAGCATCTGTCTTGACCTTATTCTCCCTGGCCATTTTAAATTTTCCATCATTTTCCAGATTTTGTGTCACCGTTCCTCTTCATCTCCATAACAATCCGCATCATCATCCACTGTCAATTACAGTAATAATTGACTTTGTCAACTTACTTGGGAGGAACACGGGGTTCTCTTTACCACTGCAGTCTTGGTATTGTATCCTTGGCATTGCCGTGGTAACCTGCCTCATCCTCTCCTTAGAAAGCATCATCATTGACCATCATCATCATCCAGTTGCCAGTTTGTTGTGATGTCATCAGGTTCTAGAGAGGAACTCAAGTAGCTCCATCTCGTTCTCGCTGTCGTCCTCTTCATCGATGTTGTCAACCCCTTGATCCTCTCCTGCCGTCTAGTCCTCCTCAATGAGACTGTCATCCTTCTCATCTTCTGCATGTTCTTGATCTATATCCTCATATCTTCATCCTCCTCTAAATCGGCATCATCTATGTCAGCCTACTCGACTTGGGATGTGGATGGCCCCGCTGCGTCGCTAGCACCAAGCCCTCTTGCAGCAGCTTGTAACAAAACGAGAAGGTGACAACAACTTGAGTTTAGCCAGAATTTAAGAAGAAAGAGGAGATTAACTTTGCAGATCGTTAAAGGTGATGTATTTTATGTGGATCGGTTTGTGGAAACACCATGAAAGAATCGTTTGTACTTTTGCACTTCTATTTCGTTTGCACTTCTCCTAAGGTCTCAACGTTTTGACTAGCCCGCTCTAGACTAGTCCTCATCGGGAGACCTACAAACCGATCCACATACCAATGGGAGACTTTGGAGAATCGGGTTGAGTCAACAGTGCACGCGCAAACCATGCTTATGCAATTGTGAGCATGCGCGCGTTGTATTGTGCGTGCGTGTGCATGCACTGTTGACTTGAAGACCGGTTCTCCAAAGTCTCCCACTGTCACCATGCAAAGCCTCAAATCTTTGGTGATGTATTTTGATATCTAAAAGAGTGTTTGTCCCAATCACACAAGGAATGTTTGGGACCTCTCTTCATAGGACAACCCACCTTTTTGTCCCTCTTCCAGTAGAGTCCAATTCGACTAGAGTTTCCGATTTGAGGTAGCTAACAGGCCTGTCCTGCCCAGGCTGTACGCTCTTAGCCTTGATGAAAGAATAGATGCCGTCGTGATCAATGTCGCAAAGCTGGTAGAACAACTGGTTGTAGGCTGTGCCCAAACCCTCGGCCCCTCGCGGAAGATGAAGTAGACATCCTGCGAGAAGGAACAAGGCAGAAGTACAGGATGAAAACCTTCTGGGAAATGTCTATATACTTCCTGCCCTGAGGCAGTGAGTTTGACAAACTAACTTTCTTCAAATGCTTGACATCTTATGAGCCCAGGCCCTGCCAATAGAGGTATTCATCTTCCTACCGTGTTCTTGGGCTTTCTAAGTACCTGGCCCAGTACTGGGCCTGCTGGAGCCCTGATTTACGAGGACATTCTCTTAGTTGGCTTCTGGATGGAGGCTGGAAGGTTCCGGTTGTAGCAGGTGTTCCTGTTGCGCCTCCGCTTATCCACAGGCTTCACCAGTGTGTTCAATGCTGAGGAGATGAAATGAGGGTTGAGATCAGATTTCCATTCACACAAATAGTCATACATGTAAGACTATGCTAAGCATGTTTCACTTTGGCTTTGGGAGAGAAACCTTAATACCAGTTAGGCCCAGCCCTTCAGCAAGTTCAGGCCTGAAAGCCACCTCTTTTTAGCCCTGAACTTCAATACAATAGAGCAGCTTAAAATCAGTCAAGCCTGGCTTCCAGACACTGACTGTGATGAATGTGGACTCAATCTGTCAATCAGGATATGATCCAAGACACAACAGGGGCTTCAAGTTGATAGTTCAAGGCTTGGGATTATAGAAGCCCAAGAGCCCAGACAAAGGCCTGGCCTGGCTTCTCAGTGGCTGGGCTTGACCAGTGTTAAAGTTTTTCTTGGTAAAATTAAATCAACACTTTTAAAAGAAGCCTCACTACTCAAAAAACATGAATGGTCATAATTACCTTTCCGCACCCTGAAGTCTAGCATCTCATATTTCAAGCTATTGTGGTCAGAAGTACATAGGTCATATGTTCCCATCGAGAAGTAATAGCTGACCGATAGGAGGATCACTGTCAGCTGACGGTTGGTCAAGGAGCAGTTGTGCTTGAGGGCACTGAATGGCCACACAGGACGCTTTTCAAACTTCTGAGATTGGTTTGATAAAAGAAAAACATACATGTAATAACAACGATAAAAAATAATAGGAAACTGCTTTTTATAGCGCATATCACAATCAGAGGTGTCTCTATGCCCAAATTATTATTATCCCTGATCAATGGTCTACAATTACATTGCTGATACCTTCTCTATTCTCTCGGCCTTTAGGACTTAAATTGTCTTAATTGTCATCCCAGACCTTCGGTACAACAGAGCTGCTAAATTAAAATCAACCAAGCCTGGCTTCTAGATGCTGTCCATGCCCAAAGTGGACTCAATCTGTTAATCAGGTTTACATGGTTTAGTGCCAACTACCGGTACATGATCCAGGGCAAAGCAGGCCCAGGGTTTGAAGTTGACAGTTCAAGGCTAGGGATTATAGAAGCTCAAGACCCCAGGCCTAGCCTGGATTTTAAATTGCTGGACCAGACCAGTATTTAAGTTTCTCTCCCTATTAACATAGATCTTGATGGCCATACCTGTACCAGTTCGTCTCTGAGCTGTCCAATGGTGCCATCCCTCTCTTTGCTCTTTTCAACAACCAGCAGAGCTGCAGGCTGTGCCTCCATCATCAGGCCATGGGGACTACGTCCTGCTCAAACCTCACAATGTGGGCGCTTTTTTGGGCGCTGTGCGGGCGGCGTGCGCATCCAACCGCTGCCAACTATGCTCTTGTCCAGCAAATTGGCAACCTTTTTGGGAGCATCAAAACAGAATTTGAGACACTAACTAACATTTGATTAAACCCCAGAACCTTCCTGAATCTGTTATAGTGCCATAATAAACTGCTGCAAACTGCTCATCAACCAAAATAATCATGACCTGAAATACATAAAACGCTTGGAGTTAGGAGGGCCTGACATTTCTAACATGGGGAAATATTATTCAAATTATACTTGCCCTTCACTGACCCGGATGAGCACTGTGTACTCAGTGCCTGTTGAGTGCACAAAATAATGCATTTGCTCAGGTAGGATTCGAGCCCAAGACCTCCTGCTTATTAGCGGGGTGAATCAAATCCAAAATCGTGGCAGGTACTGCAATATTCATGTCCTAATCTTAATCTTAGTATTAATATTCATGGAAAAATCTTACTGAAACAAAACTCTTTAGCTAATTAAGTCCATCATGCAGAGAACAAATAAGGAAGTTCATAGTGTACAGAAACAAGATGACCATCGTACCACCAGGATGGGGGCATGATCAATGTCGCAGTGTCTCATGTTTGTGGGTAGATGACCAAAGCCTTTCGGGAGTTGAAATTGAACAATATCTGGTACACTGAATTCCTTCACTGTACGTAAACATCCAAACCTGAATTCTCCTGACTAACGACACTGTTGCTATATCACAAGATTAAGGCCAAGCTTGTGCTTAGTTACATAACAGACATCTTGCACCAATGCACTTTTCACAAAGGAACCAGTCCATTCCAGAGATGGGTATCACTATGCAAAAGCTTGCCCCGAATCATGTGATATACACGCAACAGAGTCTTTAGTCTAGGAAATTCATACTGGGGTGTTGCAACGAAAGAAGTCTGTGTGCCAGATACTATTCAGATTTAACTCACAAATGGCTTATTGCCACAACTGCTATTGCTAATCAGCTCATGAATATGCAGGACGTAGCTCTACCTTATAAGACAGGCTGTCCCTTGAGAGTATGACATCCGACTGGAACTGGTGCTCCAAGGGAAGGTCCGATTGGTAGAAGACGGCAGGCAACAGGAAGAGAGGGAACTCTCTTTTGAGGAAGCTGCAGCTCCTCTCCAGCTTGCTGGGAATGATTCTCTCGATCGAGGACCCCATCCCTCCAGTGCTTCGTTGTTCCATGTTACACAAAGGTAGTGGAAGTCACACATTCCTAAAACCGGGATCAAAGAGAGAAATAAAGAGAACCATTAATTCAACTTAGAACTTAACCTACAGTTTCATTAAAAAAAATTCAATTTAAGTAAATTAGAATTTTTAATCAGGCCAAAACACATTGATTCAGGTTTACTGAGAATCTTGTTGTCTTAAGTGCACTGAACAGGATTCTTTTTTTTTTGCCTGAAAAAATAACTTGGTTTAAAGTTTATTACATACAAAAGGAAATAGGGTAATAAGAGTAAGGACAGCCTTTTATCATGATTGCAATAAAATGGTCTTAAATGGTGGGCTTAAGGATGCAGACTAAGCTGACTTTCTCTCTTAGCTGGTACTGGGTAAGACCACGAAGTAATTAGTCCATTGCAATAAGCCAGTCTTTCATAGCCCCTTGGTTACTGACATATTTCCAGTGTGTGATATGCGTAACATGTTTGTACCTGTGTGCACATGATCATCTATATGTTGCTGAACAGCTTGAATCACAATTAATGGAAAAGAAAAATGGAAAAACTCAATGAAACCTTCGTCGTTATAACTCATCATTATCATATTAACCACAGGATTCAGTCTGTCCCTCATGAAACCCCTCTGTCAGCCAAGGGCTTTTCTGTGTCAATCTTCAACAACTAGACCTAAGTAAAAATTGCTATTTTGGCAACTAATGTTATTACAACGTGTAAAAGGGAAATTCCAAACAAAGACAGTTTTAAGCCTACTCCAAGCAGGTTAACTCTTTTAAGACTGGCTAAGCAGTATTAAGACTGCACTTCATTGCAATGGTCTTAGACCAACTAGCTCCAAGCCATTTAAGACCGGCTAAATATAGACAGCTTTAAGACCGCTTATTGCAATCCATCCCTGGCATTTTAGACAATTTGATGTGAGTCTTAAGTCTTCAGCTGGAGTTATGTTTCTCAATAACTGAATAAGTTGTAACGATTGTAACTCTTGGTCCATGCATGGAGGAAGGAGGGGCCTTCACCATACTGGTCCACGTCAATGTGACAGACAAGAGTATCGCAACTACTCGGTACCTGTGCTTTATGAAATTGGGGCCAGGGGCCTTCCTCAAAGCTCGGCTCCAGCTCAGCCTCAGGTTCCATTTCATGAATCCATTCTTATATTACAGATATAAGATAGAGACTTAGAGACAAAATAGAGACTTGGCTGTGGTTCGGAAGTCGATTCTTTGACCCTGGTTCGAAAAAGAAAACAGAGCTTCGATCAGCTTCAATGAAAGACCACAACCTACATAGGTGAATAAAAAGAAACTTCCATTGGTTTCGATACCCGACCCCTTGAAATCTAATCGGTTTGGGGTAATATGGGTAGTCTGAGTGTTTAGGGCACATCTTAAGCTGCATTTTGCTACCCATGCCAAGGACTCAACACTGTTCAATACACATGTCACACATCATTGTTTGGGTATACAGGTTGAACTTACCATGGGCTACATTCCATAGGGCGATATTGTTTGGGTCAACAATGGGTTATTACGCACAGCTACATACTGTAAGTTGTAACCTAAAAGAGCAAGTTAGGCCTAGGGTAAGGGTGGGTATACCCGATCAGGGGAAAACCCGATCAGCTGCGATTTACACTGTATAAAAAATGCAAATAAATATAGCTACTTTTACTAAAATAAAAACTTTCATGGTAGCTTACCCTATTGTTATCAGGTATACCCACTTATACCCTAGCTATGCATTTTTTATACAGTGTAAATCGCGGCTGATTGGGTATACCCACCCTATATGGTTTTGTACATTCTGGTGAAATTTCAGCTAGCAGATATCGTAGCGGATGCCAAGCGGCAAAAGTTTCTCCATTTTTATGCAACAGAGACAGGGCCCAGGATCTGAGAGTAGCGATGTATCTACTATCTAGGCCCTGTTTATGGGTCTATCACTAGGCCTACATCATGAGTACATGTAACTTTTGTAAGTCAGTGCCTGACACCAGCGTGCTTGTGTACGGGACTATGAATGATGTGTAGCACAATTTGGCTTTGTCGTCTGCTATATAAGCCCGGCGCCCAAAAACATTTACAAACATGAAAACGACTACTGAAAAAACACACAACTCTACCTTTGAAACAGGTTCTTCTCTACCTGGAGTCTTCAGTATTCTGTCCACATTCACATGTTGTACTCGAGCAGCCTACAACTTGAGTACAACTTGAGGTTTAGTGATCCATTTCATGATTTTCATCAACAACAGACGAACTTTCCTCCATCAAATCGACCGCCATGATTGTAAACAACCTCGTTCACTACTTAAAAAACCCAACATGATTAACAATTCACTAATTAGGCCCAGTATTAATTTCATTAATTCAATTTAGGAACAATGTGAGCCTATTGGAATTCCGTTTTTGAAAAAAAATACGAAACAATCATTTTAAATGACTTTTTCCGTAGTATTTTATCAAAAATGATATATTTTCTGAGGAAAGTTGTATTTTCACGGTGTATGAGGGGGGCGGGGTCGATTACAGACTGGAGGGGTGGATGAAGTTGATTGCTTTGCAAAAAAGGTAGGAGACCCACAATACAGGATTGGTAACATGCCAAACAGAAATGGGCACAGATTTACGCATAACTTTCAGGATATGAAGATGGTGATGGTAGAAACATACAGTTAAAATAATATTTCCGCCTAAAACTTTTCCAGATGTTTGTAAATCAAAGACCGGAAAAAGTTTTGTTCTAGGGCGGGGCATGATCAAAACCATTTTTTTTATGTTTAATAAATATTATAAGGATTGAGTCCAGGTTTTCGCTATTTTCTCGTGTTCAGATGTCCGATTGATCTCAAATTTTTCACAGCTTTATTATTTCGTGTATAGGCCTACATGTTTGATCAGACAAAGTATGAGTGCTGTACTGTGACCTTTTACCAATTGTACCTAAGTCCAAAGGAATGGTCCATTTGGCGAGCTGCTCATCAGTTCCAGTGC
The DNA here is from genome assembly GCA_963971285.1 of Astropecten irregularis. Taxonomy (NCBI): domain Eukaryota; kingdom Metazoa; phylum Echinodermata; class Asteroidea; order Paxillosida; family Astropectinidae; genus Astropecten; species Astropecten irregularis. The sequence goes on along the minus strand of OZ020260.1, from coordinate 6,205,033 downwards.
GCACCGTGATGTACAACATGTCAGTGAAGATCTTGGCTCCATCCAGTCTAGCTAGAGGAGATTCAAGACTGAACATTTTGTTAAGATCATGGCAAAAACAGTTAGAGGGGACTTTCAAGCCCAGGATTACAGAAACGTGTTGACGGTTATGCCCAAGGCGTTTTGTACGTACATCGACATATTGGAAAGTAAACAAATAAAGTTTCTCGCCAAACAATAAAATGAATAGTCCTAGCTGGGAATGGTTAGTCGAACTACGTCACGAATGATGTTGTCTAATTGTTTTAGTAAGTGACATTTTCCAATTAAAAATTGATTATTTCCAATTCGATGGGTTCGCACGTGAGAGGCCATCGTTCCAAATCTGCCCGCCCTGTTTATTTTACGTCATGCTGATGAGCGATGTAGCGCCACCAACGGTAACCAACGGGTTGCAACGGCTCGAAGGACATCATCTAAACTAAAGTTCTGCTTAATTATTTAATTTCTTCACGTCCTCAAAATAACAAGTTAGCCTTTTGGCAACGGTTTCAAAGAAGATGATACATGTAGGCCTACAATATGTTTTGAACAAGAACAATTTTTTGAAGTTGTTGAAACCCCGACGGCTCAATTTGTTCGGGCGCCTGCGTAGGCTAGGTTCCAGTCGTATACACTCCCGGCGACAAGAAACTTTCTCAATTACTTCTCACAGAAGATTATTGGGATTTAAAGAAGAAAATATAGCAGCTTCCCACTTCAACTAGAAACACAACCTGCCTCCTTTCCTTTCAGCTTTTAAAGGTAGTATCATACTTTAGTAAAAGACCTAAACAGAAATGTTCACAGATTTAAGTATAACTTGCAGGATATGAAGATGGTGATGGTAGAAACCTACCGTTAATTTTATTCCCCGCCTGAAATGGTGTATTTATCCCGAAATTAATAAAACAACGACCGAAAATCTTTTTGATCTTTTAAAAGATCAAAAATAAAAGAGAAAAGACTTAAGAAATACTGTGGCTGTTTTTCACTGTTTTCTCAAAAAGTGGGCAACGTATGGGACTGAAATTTTCACAGATAACTGTAATTGTATCTGTCTTAATATTTTTGCCCATGAATCGATCTGTATTTCTTTGACAAAAACCAAAGTATGATACTACCTTTAATATCAGAGAGCCGAAGAGTGAGGCCCTAGGATAAGAGTTCCGTTTTTGCTGTTTAAAAACTTCGAAACTCTCTGAGTGACACAAAATTTTGTCACCGCACAGAGTTAACAATCAAATAGAATGGTCATTTATTCAGACGATTTGATAAATAATTATTTTAAACATTTTAAAAACATTTTACATTGCGCCAGAAAAAAAAACAACAATGAATTTGTGAACATTACATACCTAAAAATTTAATCTACCGGCCTAGTGCGCCACCAAGAGTTTTTAACGCGTTGGCCAATCACAATGCACGGAATCTGTCGATACTTTCCACGTCACACGCGCGTGCATAAGGTCGAAAATTCGGTGAATTGTGATTGGCCGACGCAATGCAAACTTCTTATTGGTGGCAAACGTTTTTGGAATCCCCGTATTGAAACTGTGCCATAAAGGGAAATAATAGGAAACCTCATTTGAATATGCACATCATCGAATACCCTTAAAGATAAAGGATTGGTAACATACCCAAACAGCAATGTTCTCATATTTATGTTTAACTTTCAGGGAATTCAGGGTATGAAGATGATACCGAAATTAATATTTCCGCCTGAAATGGTGTATTATATCCAAAAATAGTAAGACAAAAACCAAAAACAATTCTGACTATGTTTAAGAAAAATTGAGTCGGGTTTTCGCTATTTTCTCGTGATTCAGATGTCCGATTGAGCTCAAATTTCCACAGGTTTATTATTTCATGTACATGGTGGATCAGACAAAGTATGAGTGCTGTGTGACCTTTATCAATCATAATGTATTATACCTTTAATACACATCGTGGGTATTACCCTTAAACCCTCGATCGACAGTGTCAGAATGTGCTCTAATTGAGCTTAATCGTGGCCCTCTGTATTACAATTACATTGTATAAACACATGCAATTATTTCCATGGGCATTATTCTGTTAGGGCCAGCAGTATAGTGGCAACGAAAAGTGGCCATAAGGGATACCTGCTCAGTTACTAGTGTCCATCATAATTATTAACTGTCTGCTGGTACGCCACCGACCAATTAAATAACGCGAAAATAATTGACAGGTTGAAAAGCCCTAAAGATTGATTTATTTTTCCTGAGTGGCTACTAAATTTCAGGCGTATATGAAATAATGGGAAAAACAATTTTTCGTTGACAGGCTCATTTTTTTTTCAGTGGAGAATGTTTTTTGGGAATATCGTGTTTCCCGTTTCTAGTGAAGGGTTCTCGAGATATTTTCGTTTGTTTTTCACGGCAATGGAATTAATTATTGGTGATTTGAATTATGCATGTCAGATATAGCGAATCAGCCACTCTTTTCTTTTGCAGATTTAGCGTAAATGAAACAAAATGTAACCGAATTAAATGAATCAACTTCTGCAAACTGCTCATCAGCCAAAATAATGACCTCAACTTAAAATGCTTGGAGTTAAGAGGGCCTGACGTTCCGGTCGTACAGCATTATCGTTCTCAAAGGCTTAATGACAAGAGGACAAGAACGTAAAGATACACCTTTTTGAATGCTCAGCATCCATTTATGTGTAGGCCTATTTTTACTTGCATGTTCTTGTCCTATTGCCAATTGGCCTTTGAGAATGATCCTGCTATATGATCGAAACGTCAAGCACTCCTAACTCCTAATGTATTTCAGGATATTATTTGGGCTGATGAGCAGTTTGCAGCAGTAAATTATTTGTGTTCAAATATATTACAAAAGCACTACCCCTTATATTTCTCATCTATAAATTACATGATGATAGAAACTCTACTATACCTTCACAATTAACCGCTTAAAAAAAATACGTATTTGGCCCAATACAATAAAAGATTGATATTACTTATAGTACTTAAATATAGCCATGTATTTTATAATATACTTTTATTTTGTTATTTACAACCATAAGCTGTTGGCATTGACTGAAAGATCTACAAAGTATTGTAAAGTCTGAGTTCTTTAAAACTTTCAAAATATTTACATATTTCACATTATTGTCAAATACTCACATATTCAATGTGAAGTATACTTAAAACAGGGATATATTATTAAACTTATCTGACAAAATAATTATTCGTTTTATTTTGCTATAATACGCACAATGTACAGCATAATGAGCTAGCAGGTAACAAAAGAAAATCTATTTCAATTGTCTGGCACATGAGCACGTTGACATTTTTCCAGGAGGACATTTTGTTTCCTGTCTCGACATCTGGTACTCAGTGGCGTCACCAGACTTTTGAGTCTGGGGGGCACAAGGGGGGCACTAGCAATTGTTGGGGGGCACTACAATAATATATATTATATTTTTTTTCGCCAACCCAAATCTCAAATGGGGGGGGGGGGGGGGGGGGGCACGAGGGGGGGCACGAGGTTTTCCAGGGGGGACACGTGCCCCCCCCTTGGCGACGCCACTGCTGGTACTGTCTGGTAACTGTTATAAAGGTTTCCTCAACAACAAAAATGAAACACGCAAAAATATGCACAAAATACGAATCAGGGTTAGCCTGTGTACTATACAATACATACATTATTTTACATTAGCAACGTTACTTTAGTATTACTCGGCACTTATTATCTGTGTTGCTGGTATCTCAAGGTGTTGTACGATTAGACCTTAAAGGTACTATCACACTTTGGTAGGAAGCCAAAACAGAAATGTTCATAGATGTTTGTATAAGGGTGTAGAGATGTTAGAAACATACCGTTAAAACATTCCGCCTGAAATGCTGTATTTATTCGGAAATTAGTAAAACAACGCCCGACAAACTTTTTGATCTTAATTATTACTAATTAATAAGAAACGTAGCTGTGGCTGTTTTTCACTGCTTTCTCAAAAAGTGGGCACCGTATGGGACTAACATTTTCACAGATAATTGTTACTGTATCTGTCTTGATATTTTTGCCCATGAATCTGCATTTCTTTGACAACTTGAACCAAAGTATGATATTACCTTTAAAGGTACTATCATACTTTGGTAGGAAGCAAAATAGAAATGTTCACAGAGTGTTCGTGTAATTTACAGGGTATAAAGATGGATCTGGTACAATCATTCCGTTAAAGATTTTCTCGCCTGAAATGTTGTATTTATCCGGAAATGAGTAAAACAGTTTTGAAAATAGTTTTGATCTCCGATCCGAGATCAAATCTCACAATTACAATTACCTCACAATAATATTTTGCGCAACAATTGCAACGGTTTTTCGCTGTCAATTTCTACTGTTTCCATTGATCAATTAAGCTGAAATTTCACAGGTTTGTTTTTAATAGGCCTATTCTATGACAAATTAAATTATGAACAGACCACAGTTGTTCTGTCAACTTTACCAAAGTGTGATGGTACCTTTAATGATGAGAATATCTCGCCATTGGGCATGTAGACCCACACGATTAACATGCAGGCCTATACTAAGGCCGGACAGCTTTGTTTCTCAGCGACTCAGGGACTGCATATCGCACATGATGAGAAGATGACATTGAAAGTAAATATGACAGATGATTTACCAATCAAAAATGTACTCATAATGCCTACAATTTCAGTATTTCATCATTACATGCGAGGCATTGTCAGAACATAGGGCTTGATTAACAGGTATGTTTATTTACAAAGCAGAACCCATTACAAATCACAGGCAGGAGTTTACATCATCTGCAGTAATTATCTCTGCAGTTGAAAGAGATAGTTTAAAGAAATGCCGATTTCTTGTTCTGTGGGCCAGTAAGTGAAAACGTCATTAAATGATGAAAGTCCATACATTGCAGCCATTGTTTCGAGGGGTGAGGGCGCCCTTTATGTCCTCATATGAATGTTAGCTCCTGGGTTGGAATTGTGGCATCCTGTTAAGGGAGTTCAAGTTGGTTCTCCCCCGATTATGCTGTGATCTACAACGTGATTGGGTCATTTTGAACGGTGAAGGTTTTAACTTCGGCTTCAGCGGTTTGAAGGGCCAGGACTCTTTAAGAGTTTGGTTCCCCACACTCAGTCAACAGTTCAACAGTGCTTGGCCCTTGATAAGTGTGTTCGGTTCCCCAATCAGTCATAATGGTTCCACGGTGCGCCGTGGCCCTTTAAGAGTTCGGTTCCCCACACTCAGTCAACTGTTCCACAGTGCTTGGCCCTTGATAAGTGTGTTCGGTTCCCCAATCAGTCATAATGGTTCCACGGTGTGCCGTGGCCCTTTAAGTGTTCGGTTCCCTACACTCAGTCAACGGTTCAATGGTGCTTGGCCCTTTGGGCCCAAGTGTGCTTGATTCCCCAATCAGGTAGGTTCCACGGTGCTTGGCCCTTGAAGTGTTTGGTTCCTCACACCCAGTCAACGGTTTCACGGTGCTTGGCCTTTTGAGTGTGCTCGGTTCCCCAATCAGGTAATGGTTCCACGGTGCTTGCCCCTTTAAGTGTTTGGTTCCCCACTCAGTCAACGGTTCCACGATGCCTGGCACTTTGAGTGTGCTTGGTTCCCCAATCAGTCATAATGGTTCCACGGTGCGCCCTGGCCCTTTAAGTGTTTGGTTCCCCACACAGTCAATATGTTTCCACGATGCCTGGCCCTTTAAGTGTTTGGTTCCCCACTCAGTCAATGGTTCCACGGTGCTTGGCCCAAGTGTTTGGTTCTCCACCCAGTCAACGGTTCCACGGTGCCTGGCCCTTTGAGTGTGCTCGGTTCCCCAATCAGGTAAAGGTTCCACGGTGCTTGGCCCTTTAAGTGTTTGGTTCCCCACTCAGTCAATGGTTCTACGGTGCCTGGCCCTTTGAGTGTGCTCGGTTTCCCCATCAGGTAAAGGTTCCACATGTGCCTGGCCCTTTAAGTGGTAGTCGGCTCTCCTGACTTGAAATGGTGGCATTTTAGAGCTATTTGCCCAATCATGATAATGCAAATAATCAAAGTCGTACATGGAAAGAAGTCACCAATGTCGGCCGACACTTCTCTTTTTCATCGTGAAAATATTCCTGGTTTATAAGCGGGGCATGATGATGTCCATACACGTCCAACATGGACAGGTGAACTGCACAACGTGCTTTTAAAATGTCCTGGCACAAAATTACGGGCGGTATAAACAACTGCCGAGATTGAAGTTCCTGAAGAAACGTCTGGTACCACATATGTCACAGTAGCACGATATGACCGCACATATAAAGATACAGTCCCAAGTTATCTCCGGTATGCTGATCAGTGTACCAACCATCCACTGTGGCAAGATCCAGACCCCAGTGCGCTGTGAAATTGAACAACAGACAACACCGTGCGAGAACATACGATTAGAACAATTAGTGAAGATACAAGAAGAGTATATAGCGGAGGATAGCCTAAGCAATGCACATCTATAGTGTGCATCACGTATCTCAGTCCATAGCGTTGCAAGCTGCCAGACATATTGCCATTTATTACATCTTGATAGAAATGCAAACAAATGTAATGTATATAGCTTGTGGCCTATTTCAATGCAATCCCCCATGCACCTTGGTCAATGGCATAGCGACTAAGTAGTAGCACACTGCTTTTGGGGGTAATATTTCCCAACAAGGTTTCTTGCATGGAGTGTGTGGTGCTACCTAATGCGAGAGTGTTTCGGTTGGGCCATTTCCGGGGCGTATATAACATCGATAGTAGTTATTTCAAGGTACGAAGGCCTATATTGGCCTATAGCCTATAAGAATTAGGTTAATATTGAGGAAGGCATAATGGCCTGGATTTCACCAAGCACCAAGATGAATATTAAGATGAGTTGCCAGTATCACCATTGTGATTTGTATTGTGACATCACACAATTATGCCTATTAGCAATTGAGATGAGTTCAAACTTAAGATCAATCTTAGTGCTTCGTAATGAAATCGGTCCCTGTATGATAAAGACGCATTACAAAGCTTTGGCTTGGAAATGTGAGCGGTTATTATCATGTATTTTTTTTGTTTTAGAAATCCATTCATTTTGTGGGATTGGCAAGGAAAACTCAAATTGGTCAAAGAATCTATTTCTACTGGCCAAAAGGATATAATGGAGGGCTTGGAGGCATAAACTGACCGTCATTACGTACACGGTGGGACTAAAGGGATTGTTAAAGAAACTTCCCGTGCTTTTAGCGAACGTAAACATGGGACATGCTTTAAGTTGGATTGTGAAAACATTTCGAATAGTTTTGCATTCATCTCGAAAAATTATTTCTTTCGTTACTTCATGTGCATTTCCCCCTAAAATACAATTTAAGGTGATTTGTTCAATAAATAATTCAAACGGTATCTGATTTTGAATTTCGATCCTGTATTTTGCAGTGAATATACTTGTCGATGTTTATCCATTGAAAAAGATCAAGTTTCACTAAAATGTTTTTAAAATGTTAATTACATGTAATTCAATATTAATAATTCAAAGAGTAGCTGTTTTCCCATTTTGTCCGGCATTTTTCAGTCCGTAATGTCGGTGTTTATCCTTTGAGAGAGGATGAAATTTGCCTAAAACGCTATTTATATGTTAATTACTTCAACTAATAATTTAGATTTTCGCATTTAATGACTGTATTTTCAAATGCATATTTTCAGTGTGTATCCTTGTGAAGATTTACATTACATTTGGGAAAATCTACAAAATGCTGTAATTGACATAAATGTCAACCCACATGAATAAAGTAAGGTAAAAAAAACAAAAAAACAAATTGACTAGACAAATTCAAATCATTAAAAATATTGAAAAGTCACTTACACTATAATGTACTCTCCGCCCTGTCGTTTAAAACCTGCAGGCAAAAGGTACAGATAAAAACATGAAACTTCACATTATCGGGATGTTATAATAATCTACGAACCTCTTTAACGACTTGAGTCTGAAACGACGACAGAAATATTTTTATGTTATGATGCATACGGTTGTAAATCTAATGCATCCTTGGGATATATCGGTGTGCGTGGTTACCAAACGAACAAAACTAATTTTACTATTAAGACACAACCAACATAGCTCAGTTGGTAAGAGCGCCGTTATACGGCACTCTGGGGGTCGCTGGTTCGAATTCCACTCCAGTCAATTTGTCTTTGTTCACTTGTCAATGACTTAAAGGTAGTATCTTACTTTGGTAATACACCAAAACAGAAATGTTCACAGATTTACGTATAACTTACAGGGTATGAAGACGGTGCTGGTAGAAACATACTGTTAAAATGTTTCCGCCTGAAATGGTGTATTTATCCAGAAATTAGTCAAACAATGACCGAAAATCTGTTTGATCTTTTAAAAGATCAAAAATTAAAGATAAAAGACTTAAAATATACTGTGGCGGTTTTTCACGATTTTCTCAAAGAGTTGGCACCGTATGGGACTGAAATTTGTACAGATGACTGTGACTGTATCTTCCTTGATATTTTTGCCCGTGAATCTGTACTTCTTTGACAAAAACCAAAGTATGATACTACCTTTCAGCAGAGTGTACACTGTCAACATTTTCGGTAACAATCTCGGCAACACGTTGCCCAGGTACGTTGTTGCTAAAAATGTTGTCAGTGTACACACAGCAAAACGAGTTGGATAACATGTCGCAGCAACATCTCGGTAACATGTTGGCAAAATGTTGCTAGTATACACAGGGCTCGAAGTGTTTCCCTTGTTACCCTATACTGGGCAACATGCATTACCCGAAAATGTTACTGAAATTGTTGACAGTGTACACTCTGCTTCAAACATTAATCCAGTCAGTTTCCCTTGTACACATTTCATAATTAAATGTATATCTAAAAGAAACGATATCAAATCACACTATAATCGGCATTGGACCGGCTTTCGATGTCTCGTCGACATAACAGTGTCGATCATAATTAAGTACGCCATAGTCTAATGTCGACAAAATTGCAGGGACTGGCATTACCCATGATTGACAAGGCGAGCCTATTATTGCATGCATGAGAATGGTTTACAAAATTGTTTTCAATTCATGCATGAAGGGCCATGAAAATCCACCCATCTGTCACTGCGATTTGCCGTTTGAACTTGAAGTGTTTTTCATATCATTTTTTCATTTTTAATTTAAACACGGTCGGTCTACAAGCGTTCAATCAAATAATAATTTCGCTCCGTCTTGGTATAGACACGGTCTGTTGATCGTGACGAATCGATGATGACATGTGTCGCGGCAGCCAGGGGCCAATTTCATAGAGCTGCTTAGCACAAGAATTTGCTTAGCACAAAAATAGCTTTCCCAATAAAACAAACCACCATTGAAAATTCCATTTGATATTCATGGTCAGCGAACAACAGCCAAAGAACAATTGCAAGTGATACACAACACATGGAAATTTGGTTGTTAATCCTGTTTTTACAAAACCAGAAATGTCATGCTTAGCGAATTTTTTGTGCTAAGCAGCTCTACGAAATTGGCCCCTAGTGGCTATATTATGCAAATTAGGTATGAGAGAGATATGCCAGGTGAAGTATTATAAGCTAGCTTGCTTAAGCCGGCTTGTTGGCCTTTAGCCAATTTCAAAAAGCTGCTTAAACACAAAATGTGCATTAAGCATGAAAAGTCTTTCTTGATCAAACAGGATTACCAACCAAATGTTTATGTGATGTTTACTGCTTTTGACTTGTATTCAGCCATTGTTTGCTAAGCATAACATTCACAAGGAGTTTTGGCTGGCTGCTGGTGTACTGATTTTATTTACCAAGGTTTTTGGTGCTTAATGAAAAATAAAAAATCGACACGATCGACTATTTTGCTGGTCCTGGGACATAAAACTGTTGTGGACAGACGATGCAGTACTGAGAAGGCTGCAGATCGACTCATAGATCGACAGTTATCTTTAATAGTTGACCGAATTCACACGGGCACAAAGGAGTGTCTTGACCGACTTCACACGGGCACAAAGGAGTGTCTTGACCGACTTCACACGGGCACAAAGAAGTGTCTTGACCGACTTCACACGGGCACAAAGAAGTGTCTTGACCGACTTCACACGGGCACAAAGGAGTGTCTTGACCGACTTCACACGGGCACAACGAAGTGTCTTGACCGACTTCACACGGGCACAAAGAAGTTTCTTGACCGACTTCACACGGGCACAAAGGAGTGTCTTGACCGACTTCACACGGGCACAAAGAAGTGTCTTGACCGACTTCACACGGGCACAAAGGAGTGTCTTGACCGACTTCACACGGGCACAAAGAAGTGTCTTGACCGACTTCACACGGGCACAAAGAAGTGTCTTGACCGACTTCACACGGGCACAAAGAAGTGTCTTGACCGACTTCACACGCGCATAAAGAAGTGTCTTGACCGACTTAAAACAAACCCTAATGCAATTTGTGTGTACTTGTACTAATTTCTCCAGCTCTGTAGAAAACTTGCGCAAATAGGGGCAAGTGTTTATATTTATTTTGGCAATCAGATGGTCTGACTTGTATGCAGCACGTCCCTTTTTCTCCTATAGGTAATAACTTACATTCCACATCGTGAGTCAACCTCGAAATCTGATATTTTTTTAATACCACGTCCAGGTTGTTTCACAGCACATGGATGCTTGAATCTTAATGTCACCCATAAAATATAATACGGCAATACAAATGTTAATTTCTGTTTTGGTTATCGAAGTATGAGTCTACTATTTGTGCAGTATATATGTTTGCAGTGACCTTTTCCTAACAGATGTTTGGGAGGGTTTCCCTAATTCCTTGAACAGCACGCCAACGTGGAACCGTGACGGGGTTCCAATTATTCGATTTGGACTGTATCGAGGGGGTCTGGAAACGGGACTGGTGACGTTGTTGATATATGACATCTTGTCAAAACAGTGTCCAGGACTGCAGTAATTAGCGCTGCTATTCTTTAGGCACTCCACAAATTTCTACTTTGTTTAGGCTAGGCATAATTCAAATCTTTCCTCGGGTGGTAGGCCTTTATGCAAGCTAATGTTTGATAATCCGTGTGAGCTTTTTCACTTGACCTAGTTCTGATATTTTGAACGTCTGCTCAACAAAATAGACTGTTTGCACCTCTTACTGCCTATATCAAACATCTTTGCCTTCTTGTACAAGAATATAAAGACAAGCATAGTTTTCAATTAAAGAGTAGACTTTCCTTTTTTTACTTGGAGTTAGGGGGCTGACGTTTCAATCCTACCATGCCGGATCATTCTCGTTCAGCCTCTGATAAAGGATCGAAACGTCAGGCCCTTCTATAACTTCAAGCATTTCATGTAAGTATATTTCAGGTCATTGGGCCGTATGCATAAAAAGTAGCAATTGCTTGCAAGCAATTGCTTCAAGCACAAGCAATTGCTTGTCAGGCAAAAGATCAAGCTTAATCAATTGCTTAAATTCGTATGCATAAACTTTTGCTTCTGCTTAAACCTTTTGCTTGCTTTCAGCATGGCAATTGCTTGTGCTTGCTAGCAAAAGCTTTTGCTTGCAAGCAATGACTTATTTTTATGCATACGGATTCAAGTAAAAGGCTAGTACAAGCAATTGCTACTTTTTATGCATACGGCCCATTATGTTGGGTTGATGAGCAATTTGCAGAAGTTTATTATTCGTATCGTTGACCACTTGCATTGACTATTCTTGTTATTATCTTTGCCGATTCCAATCTGTACTTTTGATTGAATTCGGTTTCAGAATAAACTTCTCATAATCGATACATGCAAGTTAAAAGCTACCGGTACAATATTAGGTAATAACCACTATTTCAGTTTCTTCTTTGTACCAGCCATTAAGTAACACACTAACCTATTAAAGTGCTTTGTCCTTGCTGAGAGCTTGACGCGTAGCTTACACAAGCCTAGGACGAGCAGGGTCAGTGTCGGGGTACCGATGGCTACAGAGACGGTGGCAAGAATAAGCAGGTCGTCCATGCCTTTTCCTGCAGTACATTCAAACAGACAGACACATGTATGAACAAACCAACGGAAGACAGACCCCCCAAAAAAAAATCAAACAAAAACAAAAGTTATCAATATAAGGACCTACACATCAAATAACCACACAACAACGATAAGTGACTATTAGGAACACCGCCAACATATAAGGCTGGATAGCTAGTTGGTTAAGCGAATGTATACGGTATTCCGGTGGTCGCTGGTTCGAATACCGCTCAGGTAAATGTTTCTCTGTTTACGTTTCAATGAGTCATTATAAGGACCCGTTAGGTTTCAGAGTGAATGTAGACATCTAACAAAAAAAATATAGTCATTGAAAGGTGGACAAAGAAAAAAGACTGGAGCGGGATTCGAACCGGCGACCTCCTGAATACCATATACCGTACAGACGCTCTATCAACTGAGCTATCCAGCCCTATGTTGGTGGTGTCCCTAATAGTCAATTATCTTTGTTCGTTTGACAGTCAGAAGCCATGCAACCACGCACATATCAGGGATTATTTTATCGATACTCGCAGCAATGCTGCAACCTGAGAACAGTACATGAGGGATCACTCAAAAGAGGATACGGCTTTTCAATTAAGCATAAGAAAAATTTAAAGGGCACCATTTGAAAGAGAATGATCATAATCAACATATTTTTCATCCCGTCGTAACCAAGGCAAGGTTTCTGAAGGCAACAAAATACGGGATGCTACCCTAACCTTTTCGGTTCACAGCTGGGAGCACTTATTGCATCGCTCATACAAACCTTTAATATTTTTTTGTCCTGCCCGAAGCACATAGGGCTGGTATTATGCGCAACCTAGATAATATGCTCCAAATAAAATAGCCACGTCTCCGTAATGAAATGTGTCAGAGATAAGATGCAAATACAATCAAATATTATAGAATATAAGCTTGGGATTAGTGCCGTTTTGTGGAGTTAGGGTCCGGCAAAGGGAGGGGACGGAGGGAGAGAGGTTAGCCCGGGGCCAGAGGGGACAAGAACCGGGGCATGTGAGGGTGTGACCTGCTCGCTATCTTTACTCGGACTCTTAGAATTTGTTTTTTTTGCGATCACGGATGAGTGATCCCGGGGGCCAAGATATAGTGACCATATTTTCCCCAAAACTAATTAAGTATTAATTTGAGATATATCCCAGCACCCACCGACCTGGCCACGGTTTTAAATGTATAAAGTGGTATATTTACTACAGGGCGAGTGGTGAGTAGTGTTTACGGAACTTCAAAAAGGATTGGGACTGCAAATTCCTATACCTTGGGGCTCTTGGAAGGTGCGTGCAAGAATGTAATGAGATAGGATTAATCCTTTTGGTGTAAGAGGTGGTGCAAATAAAATTGTCAACAGCAAGGAGTAAATGGATGATTACATAATAGTATAGGCTGGGGACACGCTATCAATATCACTGAAGGTAAAGTCAGTCACGTTATGGAATTGCAGTTACCAGAAATGTGTAGCAAATCACAAAGTAACATCAATCAATCAATCAATCAAAAGACATTATTCTATAAAGCGCCAAAATCAAACGTTTGCTCTAAGGCGCTGAGGCACAAAAAGAAGAAAAGTTATTGATGGTACACCTCCTGAAACAGGTGAGCTTTCAGGAGTGTCTTGAATGTATGAAATGAGGTGGTGACTCTGATGTATTCTGGGAGTTTGTTCCAGAGTCTGTGGCCATATACAGAGAATGCTCTGTCAGCAAATGAAACATATTGGGTTCTTGGCTCAGCATGTGACATTTTAAAGACCGCTGCATAAAATAAGCTGAAAAATAAACGAAAAACAAAATGATGGTGGTACGAAAATCTTAAGAGCCACCTTTTGCTTTTGCAGAGATTAGAGTGAGGTGCCGTGGCCTAGTGGTCTGGTGTGTCGTACTTAAGATCTTGTGGTCAATCTACAGATTGTGGGTTCGAATCCAGCCATGGGATAGTGTTGCTTGGGTCCTTGGGCTTCTCTTCACCCAGGTGTTATGGGTACTTGCGAGGGTAGAGATGGTTTTGTGGTTTGATTATAGTCTAGGTACACCCAATATACGGTAGCACGGGGTAGTATACTCCCCAGGGAGCTGAGATGGTCCAGATGGCCCGATGACCAGGGATAATAATAAAATTGTATACGGAGTAGCGTATATTCATATAGTAGCTGCGTAATATAAATGTCCTATATACTATGTCAAAAAGATAAATTTGGCTGAAAGCTGTACCTCAATAAAATGCTGCATTTGATCGCCCTTAATGAACTTGGTGCATCCACAAATATTTTGCTCCATTTTAGGCCCCTATTAAATGCCACTTGGTGAGTATGCAATTTAATCTGCAATTGCTATACCACTATACTGCTAATTAATTACTTCTTTGAAAGACAGGGGTGAGCAGCCATTCACATTATCACAAACCTGTTGGCTTGTAGAAGCAGTAAAAAAATTTCCGTCCCTCCACCGAGAAGGGATGCGTGCCGCTCCACCGTTGCTCGGCTACGGGCCACTCGATAAACTCCAGGTGCGAGTCCATGCGGTCCACCTTCTGGCACTGGGCCTGACCGTAGGGCAGCAAGTAGAAGGGATCCACCATGCCCAGGTCGATGGTGGTGTTGACGTCGCCGTTGGTCGAGCAGCAGTAGTGGACTAAGGTCATGTTGGGGTAGGTCAGGGAGATGGGGGAGGTGGGGTCCACCATGGGTTGCCCGAGCGTGCTGGGAAACGGTAAGGCTGTCACACCTGTCGACATTGAGGTAAACCATACGAGAACCAGAGATCAATTTCAAAGGGCTGCTTAAGCATCAAAATTTGCTAATAAGCACCAAACACCTTCATAAGTAAAATCAGTATGCCAGCCAAAACGCCTCGTGAATGTCATGCTCAGCAAACAAAGGCATAATACAAATCAAAAGCAGTAAACATCACACGCGTTTGATCAAGGAAGATTTTTCATGCTTATAAGAAAATTAAGCAACTCTATAAAATTGGCCTCGGATGAGTTGCCTGATGGTGAAAGCTATTTACGAGTTCCTCAAACAATTCATTGGTTTGCAAGATAGATAGGCATGACAGGGTAGTACGTTTACAGAAATACCAATCATATCTATCTTCTGAGCGTGCTATTCAGCACCATAGGTAGCAAAGAAAAAAATACTAGAATTGGATGCGAACCAGCGACGGATAACCGTACCGGCGCTCTACCAACTGAGCTATCCAGCCATATGATAGCAGTGTCTCTAATAATCAAGTTAGTTTGCTTGGAAATCAGAAGCCAAATGCTCAGTTGGTAGAGCGCCGGTACAGTATTCATTGGGTCGCTGGTTTGAATCCCGCTCCATTCAATGTTTCTTTGTTCACTTTTTAGCGACTCAAAATTAATCCAGTAAGTTTCCATCTTGATTATTTGCTGACCATAATACTCACAACAGACTGAACAGAGAGATAAACATGGGGTCTTCCCAAAAATTCTTAACCAAATCCGTTTCCCCCCAAAAGGCAATCCACTCCATCCAAAGAGTCCAGTGAGGAGCTTACCGGGCTTGAATCCCCGGGGACAGTCCCCCAGCGACCACTCGTAGCCGCCGTCGGTTTTCAGAATTCTCCCCATGCTGTGGATGCAGTACTTGCCGGCCGGCCAGTCCAGCACGGTCTCGTCGGGGACCGTGGTCCTGTTCTGCACGCAGAACTCGAAGACGATCATATCGTCGGTCAGGGTATCCAGAGCTAGCTTGAACTCCTCCGATATGTTCGTGGAGTGACTCAGGTTTGGGTAGGTGAGACGCACTTTATAATCCATCCAGTGGTCTAGAAACAAAGTAACAAAAGATGACAAGAAAACATGATGCACTCTTTGAAAAAAAACCTGCAAATCGGTTCTATAGGCTAAGGTATAATACATGATTGGTAAAGTCACAGAACAACACTCAAACGTAATCCAACATGTACATAAAACACACCTGTGAACATTTGAGCTCAATCGGATATCTGAGGCACGAGAAAATAGCAAAAAACCGACTCAATTTGTCTTATAAAACACACAGAATGGTTTTGATCTTACCCCGAGATCAAAACTGTTTTCGGTCTTTGTTCTGGATTTCTGGATTAATACACCATTTTAGGTGGAAATATTTTAACGATATGTTTCTACAAACACAATCACACACACCTTGAAAGGTATACATGAATCTGTGAACATTTCTGCTTGAGTGTGTTACCAATCCTGTACTGTACCTTTAAAAAAAATAGCTAAAGAAGACTGAACATTTGGAAAGGAACAGCAGCAGACGACAGAATTAAATATGAAATAGGTCTACACCGAGAGCACCTGTAACTCAATGTGACTCATGTTCAGGCATTGCATTAACAGTTCTTGCATTTTTCAGCGATATTTTTAGCTTCTAGAAGCAGCACCAACCAACTTTCATCACATGCGACATAATCTACTCAATGCACAGTAGGTATGTTTTGAAATGCTTAAATGCTTTTGACAACAATTCAGAATGCAAAAAGCTACACTCGAGTTTAAAATCTGAGACCGTCAAATGCACACCAACAGTACAGACTGACAGATAGAGATGCCAAACAAACACAGACGAACGAACAGACACATCTTCGGCCCTAAGGAACGACTCGGACTCGGCTGTGGCTTCGACTCCGTGATTCATACATCAATCTTAAAGCACTGATGAGACTGTGAATTTATCATAATTTTGCTAAGCAAAGTGTGATGTCACAATGCCAATCTCACCAGGGTGATATTGACAACTAAAAGTTAAGATTAATCTTCTTGTTAGGTGAAATCCAGCTCTGGTGCCAATTTCAAAGAGCTGCTTAAGCACCAAAAATTGCTTAAGCACCAAAAACCTCGGTAAATATACTCAGTATGCCAGCTAGAACTCGTCTTGAAAGTTATGCTCAGCAAACAATGCCTGAATACTTGTCAAAAGCAGTAAACATCACATGGACATTTGGTTGGTAGTTCTGTTTGATCAAAGAAGACTTTTCATGCTCAAGCAAATTTTGTGCTTAAGCAACTCTATGAAACTGACTCTTGGTATCAAAACGAAGCTTTTGGCTAAGGGATTGGAAGTAGGCGCTCAATTTTGAAAAAAAGCCTCAGCTTCAAGAAAAAAGCGCAAACTTTCTTTTCTAGAATTGTAATGAAGGAGAGGATTCCGCAGCCTGAGCCGAAGCCAATGTTTCAATAAGCCCCTATGTTATTGTGTTACCTGCACAGCCAATCATGGGTCGTGGTAAGGCGTAGCCATTCGAGTTTCCCCTGTGTAAAACTGAAAGGAAAATGGAAAGTGTGAAATTCATTATTCAAAATGATATTGAGAACAGATTACCATTTCTGACACTGATTTGATTTCGAGATATACAAGGTCGATCATACCATCAAAAGAAAAATATTTAAAGATCATTTTCTTAACTAGTTGATCGACTCGAAAATTACCCTGTAAGTTATAGGTTAATCTGTGTGCGTTTGTTTTGGTTTCCTACCAAAGTATGATAGTACCTTTAACAACATCCTCTATTGCGAAAGATAAAAAAAACTACACAGGCTGTGTTATTGAAAAAGTTAAAATTCAAGCACCAAGAAATTCTTACAATTCAAAAATAAAATTATCATACAATATCTGCATATCATTGTACATGCATAGGCTCTTTTCATGGATAAAACATAAAATCCAAGCCAATAAAATGAGTACCGCCTTATGTAAGCTCTTTATGGGCTTAATTTTAAAGTTGGAGTATACATATCGCCTTAGTCCAAATAGGTTGTTTTGCTGTCTCTATTACAAAAAAAAAATTAAAACAGGCACAAAGGTCATTGGAATTACATAGACCTTTCTTTTGCAACGTCACAGCCCGAGTTTTTGCAAACCAAGATGGCGGAAACTATGACGAGCCATCAAAGCCAGGCATATAAAATAACCAAAATTTGAACATAATTTGTACATAAACGTTTCATAAACATTGCAAGATATTACTGAATGAAATGGAAACGAAACACAAGCAATGATGCTTTGTAATTGTTTGTGTACAGCTATGGAAAGTTTGCAAAAACGTTGAATTTGGTCACGCCGTCTTTCGAGAAGACAAAATGATTTGCAACATTTGGCCGCCGATGCCAACCACTAGCCAATGTTTGTAAATAAAACTAAGGTCTGTAGCAAGCTTTAAAATAAGTGAAGAAATTATTTTTGTATTATAGGTGTCTGTGGGTTTTTGATAAAGAACTATGCAACCAATAATGTTATCAGTTTGAAAGAAGATAATTTCTTTGTTGGGGTGTTTGTTTGTTTGTTTGTTTGTTTGTCAATTTGGCTTTTCGTTTGTTTATTTGTTCATTTGTTTCTTTGCAGAGTTATAATTTCTGTTTTCTGAAAATCAATCAATGAATTTTCCATGGCTATACAGAGCAATATTGTATACAAAATCAAAATAATTTAATTGCTCGGCGCGTAACCAGCCATAGACGAGCTTCAATATAAAGTGTTGAAATCTTATATCTTCAGAGATCCCCAGCCTATCATAACTTCCAATATCACCACCCACTAAATTAACCTCAAAATCACAGACGATGCTTATCTGTACAAGACAAGAAAAAACTCTAACAAATTATGACTGAAATAAAAAAAACCTGGCGAGTGTGCATACTATAGTTTGCGCCTCTAACAAAACGATCCCGTGATATTGAAAAAAATAATAATATCTGAGTGGAGCATGACAAACACAGAGGAAGTCCAGTATATTTTTTCTGACCCAGTTAAAGAATCATTCACACACGACGGAGCTTCTACTTCCCATCCAGTGATTTGATAGAAGGGCCGCAGTTGGCAGGATACGCGAGGCTATACGGTTGTCTGGTTTTAGAAGGGGCACGCTCGTGTTATTGACGGGCCGAGTCGGCTAGAAGACGGCTTCTCTTGCCGGTGATGTTGAGGGGAGTGCGTGGAGTAGCATCGGGATAAGTGGTATTGGAAATCAGTGCGCTCCACTAGGAACGCGCTGTATAATAAAGGGGTGCTGGGCTGTCTTCATTAAAGGGATGGCAAATTGGACGCGTTAAAGGTTATATCATAATATGGTTTTTGTCAAAGAAATACAGATTCATGGGCAAAAATATCAAGGAAGATACAGTAACAGTCATCTGTGTAAATTTCAGTCCCATACGGTGCCCACTTTTTGAGAAAACAGTGAAAAACGGCCACACTATTTCTTACGTCTTTTCTCTTTTATTTTTGATCTTTTCTGGATAAATACACCATTTCAGGCGGAAAAATGTTAACAGTATGTTTCTATCACCACCATCTTCATATCCTGTAAGTTATACGTAAATCTGCGAACATTTCTGTTTTGGTTTCTTACCAAAGTATGATACTGCCTTTAAACCTTATACCTGGATCTACATCTAGATGGCTCGGGCGCACTTATCATAGCATGTGTGTATAGATACTTGTTGGAAGTTAAAGGTAGTATCATACTTTGGTAGCATACCGAAAACAGACATCTTCACAGATTTACCTATACCTTACAAGGTATAAAGATGGTCATGGTAGAAACATACCGTTAAACGTGTCTGCCTGAAATGCTGGTATTTATTCCGAAAAGAGTAAAAACCAATTACCAAAAACAATTTTTGATCTTTTAAAGATGAAAAATAACGGTGAAAAGACTTCTTTAAATACTGTGGCCGTTTTTCATTGTTCTGTCAAAAAGTGGGCACCGTGTGGGATTAAAATGTTCACAGATGATTATTATATCTTCCTTGATATTTTTGCCCATAAAACTGTATTTCTTTGAAAAAACCCAAAGTATGATATAACCTTAGTTTTACCAAGTATTAAAAACAACATCCAATCATTTAATGGTATGTGTGTCTTAAGAGTTTGACTTTAATCGCCTAAAATGAAGGTCTCATAGTAATTGCGATGCCCATGTAACTCTGTGGCTTTTGTTTTTACAATTGGAAAAATAAAGAATTTCTAGACAGACTTTTAAGGGTATGTTTCTACCATCACCATCTTTATACCCTGTATATAGGTAAATCTGTGGGGATTTCTGTTTCAGTTAGCTACCAAAGTATGATACTACCTTTAAAGTACACGTATTTTGGTAATGTATGGTTTGTGTATGCAAATTACAACAGTGCTCTCTTGCACCAGCAATATTATTATCATCTTATTCAATAAAACTACCGGATGGCTAAACGTTATTGTCGTGTTTAATTACTGGCATTGTGTTGCAGTATTTTTATGGGGTATCTACAGAGTATATTTCGTTTGTAGTCGGTGCATAATTCAACCTCCAAACTTGATGTCAGTGGTGAATCACAAAATGAGTGGCAACAGTGCTATGCAGCAGGTATATGCAAGGGTATTTTACTCGTGGAATACAAAAAAGATCTTATGACAAACAGCAACCTGTAACTACGTTGCAAATCGATGCGTATTCGGAGAGTAATCGTCCAGGGTGTCCCAAAAACCGCAACACTTTGTGTCGAGGACTATTATAAAAAAAATGTAACTGTTTACCACTTCAAGATTCAGATGATACAACCATGTCTTGGCTATCACCATGTAGAATTTTTGGACTGAAAATTGGATTGAAATTGAGGGAAAAAAACTAAGACTGAAATACCCAACCTCAAAACCCAATTTTCATCTTTCTTTCAAAACACATGTTCATTGACCACTTATTCTGGAATACTGCAAATTTGTTTTGAAAGAGTACTCTTTCAATTGGTCATATTTTCGCCAATTTCAGCCCCAATATGCTTAAATTCTACATGGTGATAGCCAAGACATGGTTGTATCATATGAGTCTTGAAGTGGTAAACCGTTTCATTTTAACATAATAGTCCCCGACACAGTGTTTCGTTTTTCTGGGACACCCTGTATACTGTGATCTATATTTACTTTTCGAAAAGTACACCGTTCGATCAAATTGAAAATGAAATCCTTTATCCTCACCACTGCTGGTAATGAGCATAATGGGTTCTCCTTGTGGTTATTTTTTATTTTCAAACTTGTAATTTGAACCATATGACACAAAATATGAATATCGTCTTTGGCAGCTTAAAGGTAGTATCATACTTTGAAAAGAAAACAAAACAGAAATGTTCACAGATTTACCTATAACTTACAGGGTATGAAGATGGTGGTGGTAGAAACATACCGTTAAAATTTGTTATGGTATTTTTGCACATGAATCTGTATTTCTTTGATAAAAACCAAAGTATGAAACTACCTTTAACATTCTAAATGAGATGGTGACTTTATTTACACTCATTCTATGATCTCTTCCCTGGTTTAATACACTGTGAATAATAATGGCCAACACCAATTTGTCTAACCACGTTGGTTGAAAATTACAATTGTTTGTCAACATTTTCGCGACCACCTGTCTATCTCAACTCCAAAACCCCAACATTGTTGCTAAAAGCGACCTTAAATTGATAATTATTGACTATGTTTGATGTCAGCTATTTTTTTTTAAAAGTAGTGGGCAAAAAAATCACAACATATTTTACAGTGTATACGGAATGCCAGAAAATGTATGCCGTTTGTGCTCCCGAAGTGATTTTCGCGTGCAAGCAGTATAATGCTTGGTTGCATGTGCATGTCCTATAGTTGCCTGGTGTTAAATATTGCCTGGTGGGACATGGCCCATAGGATATGCAGTGATGTCAGGCAGTAATCAACAGACACTGCCTGACAGAAACAATTTAATCGGTACGGGTAAAAGTAGACCGCACGAAACGCAACGACAGGGACATAATTTCATTTGCCCCATCAATAGGGAAATGCACGCCTTACTCAACCCGTAGATGTGCCATGTTCTGATAAGATAAAGGGAGTATGTAAGTTTGATTTATGTGGACACTAACGAAGTATGAAGACTGCTTTTACGGGCAAAAATAAGGAAGCTTGAAGTGCCTTCATTGTTTTCACGTCACTGACATGATTTATCTCAGAAACACGGAATGTTTTCATGGTAACATGGAATTCAACGATAGGAAACTTGGGGCGTTTACGAAACAGCAGATTAGGCTTAGGCTCCAGCTCTTCCATCCATGTGCTAAAACTATATAGGACGGTGGTTTTTCATTGAAGCTGAAGCTCAGTTTCCCTTTACAAACCAGAGAATCTATTTCCGAACCGCAACCAAAAGCTTCTATTTTGATATCCGTTAAAAAAGTCAGCATTTCGTTCGTACGTACTTTATGGACGGCCCCATATCTGAGTAACGTGGAAACTCGGAAGGCAATTCAAGCTTCCGTATACTACTAGTACACGGATAATTATGTCATGAACGGTGCCCAGTGCAGTTTTATATGGCGTCCGCAATGACAAACCGCCCTTCAGCAATGGGCGTCGCACGACACCTATGCAAGTCAGTAAGTTGCGTCTGATATAAATCGTTTAGAGCACGCCGCACATCAAACGCATGGATAGTTCAATAACACTTAATATAATATCAAGGACATGCATAAAGCTCTTAATCCTATAGCTCCATCCCACAGAGTATTAAGGTCAGGGGTTATAAGTCCTTCTGAAATCACAGAGTTCTCATTCAAACCCTCTTTCTCCCAAGGCTAAACATATTACGAACGATTTTGTTGACTGTTTTCAGAAAAAGCATAATTTTGAGCTATACAGCACCCCTGATGGAGCGTATACTAGCGCTGGGGGAGATAGGATGATAATGAATTTGGACAGCAAATACCAGCGAGGTGGCCCCTAGCTTTTACACACCCAATCGATGCAATCAAAGCTCGTGTCAATACAATCAGATCTCTGAGATCCACTTTGGGCAGGAAGGGAGCAATTCAGCTATAGGTTGCCCAAATAGCGATTCCACCAGGTTGTTCTTCCCCCCGGCAAAAAAAGAAGAGAGTCACACTTTGGCATCAGGCGCATCACAAGAGTGTTTACCGACCGCAATCACAGCGCGGTCTTGGCGGTTGCGTTTCGCAGCGCGCAGACTGTATCCTCGGAACCTCTCATGGGACGCGCCGTGAAGAGACGCACAAATGGCGGGATCGGTTACCAAGTCATGCCTGCCTCAGCCCCCCTGATGGATCTTTGAGGCAACACCGGCTTATTTCGGTGTACTATAGGCTTAAAACACAGGCAATGCACACCGACATTGCGTCCCCGGATTGCACTCTCGCTGGCTCCGATTTCAAACCCAAGTTTCGTGACACCGTAATAAGAGGAAGATATATCTAGAGATCAACAGCACGTACACGATCTCTTTACACTTAGCCTACCAGAGAAGCCTACATCACGTTATACTAATAACAGAACAGGAATGCCGTGACCAACTTCTGATTTGTATGAAGTTTCGTGAAACCTATTTGCGTAATACTTGAACGTTTGGCTATTCTTATCAATAAGAACCTGCTGAATCCGAATATGACTGTTCCCACTTGCAATAGGCTAAGTTGATGTAATTACACAAATAGGCCCCCTCTGTATCATGGAAGTCATTTTCTTGACACATTGGGGGGTTGATCGTTGCCTAAAGATCATACACCCATGCACTGCATACCTCTGTTTAAAGAGATGTATTATCTAGATATTAGTAAAACAAAGACCAAAAAAACAGTTTTGATATCGGGGTAAGATCAAAACCATTCTTTATGTTTTATAAGTCGGGTTTTCGCTATTTTCTAGTGACTCAGATGTCGGATTGAGCTCAAATGTTCACAGGTCATTTCATGTGCATGCTGGATCGAACAAAGTGTGAGTGTTGTTATGTGACCTTTCCAGTCATTTATTTTACTTTTAAAAATGTCGACGTTTCGAAAACTGTACCTGATCATCTACAGCCAATCGCTTGGTGTCTTTTTCATCAATTCGCCATTTACACAAACATCTCATATCATCATGCTATCAATTTTAATCCAGCAAGGTAACTGGTACCTTCGAATCAGTACTGACTTATACAGATATCTTAAAAGTTTGAAAAACGGTCATAATCTCACTGCGCTTGAGCTGCCACGTATATACGGTATAGCTTTACACTTTCTGTGTAGCTGGCAGATTTAGTACATTTCAGATAGATGCAAAACAAGGATTCGCCGTGTGTATTTGGTTTCGTGTTTGCTCGCAGAGTATACCGGCCATCCAGCCTGATTTCCACCGTGCGTGGGCCTATATATTTCCATGTAATGTATCTCGTCGAAAACAAATCAAGACAAGCCTCCAGCTCCTGACTATGATGATGATATTGTATGCTGTGTCATCCGCTGCTAAAACCCTCCGAGTTACACACTGTATGCCTAAAATACTCCAAACTTCACCGCCTGTAAGGCATGAACAGTTAATCTCGGAGGAGTATAGTGAACTTTGCAAATATCGACAGGACATCATTCTCCGTATTTCATATCCCGATCGGGAAGGGCGCTCCAAAAAAAAACATTTCGTCCTTGCCCAAATGTCTCGATTGCATTATAGACGCAGAATTGTAATCCCAACGAGATATACCGAGGGAAACAGTATAAGCCTATATTCCTTTCACGGCAGAGAATACTTAATCTGATTACAGCTCTTGTAGAGTTACCGGTGTCGTTCTACGGATAAAGGTCACCCAGGGGAGGGACAGAAACGTCCCGGAGAAAATCCAGCTCAGTGATAAAAAAGGTTATTCGTCATTTAGACTACACGTCTAGTGGTGAGACGAAGGTACAGAAATCCTCAGGCTCAACCTCGAGCCCGAGGACAATTCATGGGGATGGGGCCTTCATGTACGGAACCAGGGGCCGATTTCACTAACGCTTTGCGATCATCGCTAGGCCCAAATCCATCGCTAAACGGAAAATTCCTACACAAAGTAGCGATCAATTTTCCGTTTAGCGATGGATTTGGGCTTAGCGATGATCGCAAAGCCTTAGTGAAATCGGCCCCAGGGGTCGATTTCACCAAACTCATCGCAACTTACTATCAATCGTAGGACTTGTGATGTATTGAAACCCTACGTAGAATCAGTAGGATACGCTTGGTTATCTATCGTAACTCGAGTTACGATCGGTCGCAGGGTTTCGTAAAATCGACCCCTGGCGTGAGACTATACCAATCTCTGGCTGCGGCTGCAAATTACACTCAAGTCTATGGAAACGGCTGCAGTCATGCACTGGCTAGTGGCTGTCGTAGGTGCGAGTGTAATTTGCAGCCGCAGCCATAGGTTAGGGACATGGCCTAAGCTTGGGACTTATTTCGCTAGAGTAATACCAACATTAATTTGAGGCCCACAAAACAAAACGAAGTGATTGGGCCACATGCACAAAGTCCGGCAGAAAGGCGCCAGCTAGGACATGTATCTCAAGCCCTTCATTTTAATTTAGGACACAAAATAGCTGTAGCAAAATAAATCCCAAGCCTAAAGTTTCATTTCGTATAACAAAAGAGCGGAACTTCAAATTAAAGCTGCTTAGTATCTTCACAATCCCAAATTACTTGTAATTTCTTCTTAAATCGGCCACAGTTTCACTGCAAATCACATCAATATAATCACAGTACAAGGTGCGCAGAAGTGTTTTTCCGTGCTGTTAAGGTTAGAAACCTCACCACCGACGTATTATTCTTGTCCGTATACTAGCTCCTTCACCCCCTTGGGGTTGCAATATGCGAAATGGCATCACCGTGTGGGACTGTGAGTAAAATGTTACCTTGTGTCATTACCCAAATGCCAATCGTACACACCAAAGGCAAGGGTCTATTGCTTTGTGCCGAAAGAATCTTTTGAGCTGTCCCAGTTTTCTATAGACTGAGGTGAATAGCACCCTGAGTGTCCGGCAGAGAGCTTTTTTAAGCTCATTCTAGATAATATTGGAACTCTAGAAAATGCTAGACAATAGTGCTTGGCACAGAAATGATTTAAATATCAACTGGTAATAACGTTTGCCAACAATTATAAAATTTCTCGACTTATTAACAATTAAAATGTCGGGATTATGAGCCATACGGCTAATGAGATAGTAGATGGGCACCAGTTGACCAAAATAATGCAATTATATACCAACCAGTTGACATTTTGACTTTTTCTTTTCGTAAGGAATCCTATGGATTTTGCGACTCTAGATATAACCTCAGTTCAGACTTTAAGTATTACATGCACTGCAGCTTTAATCTTACGTGGAAAAGAAGATTCTATAATAATATTATTATACGAATGGGCCTCTACAACTATTTCAAACTGTTCATTAAAGAACTTACATAATCAAACAAGGAGGATACACTTTAAGACAGCATGTAACCTTATTCCCATTGTGCCATAATTATATTCATTACATAACGTTTGATTGGGGTCTACCGCCCTCTTTTGTCTCGATTCCAAAATCTGATCTTGGGAGAGTGTATAATGTTGAGTTCGATGGAAATCCCACAATCTACCAAGACTGTTAATAGTATCGTGAATAATAATGACAGTATCGTTTAATATAAGATTAGAGTTTCGTTTACGTCGTCTCAACATCCGGGACAGTAAGACGAGTACGCGTGTTTAACATACTAAACAATGTGATATTTTGAGCCGTTTAAAGAGGTTAATCTAATTGAGAATCTAATACAAATTCTAATTTTACAAAACAGCCCTTTGTTTTTATAGGAGCAGTCGTATGTGAACTTTTCCTTAGAAATAAAAAGCCGACGAACAAGATTAACGGATAATGCATACGATTTGTGTTCTTTTTGATTCCGCGATAAAAATATTAAAGGTATGATGCATGATTGGTAAAGGTCACATAACAGCGATTACACTTTGTCTGATCCAACGTGTACATGAAATAATAAACCTGTGAAATTTTGAGCTCAATCGGACATCTGAGTCACGGTAAAATAAAGAAAACCCGACTAAATGTTTCTTATATCATAAAGAATGGTTCTGATTTCACCCCGAGGTCAAAACTGTTTTCGGTCTTTGTTGTACTAATGTCTGGATAAATACAGCATTTCAATATTTTAACGATATGTTTCTACCAGCAACATCTTCATACCCTGAAAGTTATAGGTAAATAATTATGTTAACATTTCTGTTTGGGTATGTTACCATTCCTGTACTGTACCTTTAAACTGAATGATGTTATATTTTACTTGTGCCATTGAAAAATGAACAAGGCGCAACAGTAACAAATTGACTGGAGCTGGATTCGAACCAGCGACGACCGGAATACCGTACCGGTGCTCTACCAACTGAGCGAGGCAATCTTGCTCTATGATGGCGGTGCCCTTAATAGTCAATTATCTTTGGTCGTTTATTTTTATCTATGACTGAACATGGACACTGCACGTAAAGCTCTTACCTTATTTTTGATCTCTAGGTTTATAAATAGGGAAGATAAATTATTAGGCCTATGAAATATTTACCTGTTAGCACGGACTGGAACAAAGAGACGTGTATAATTCCAAGCAGTATGCATCGCACACCGACAGCGCACCGTCCGTCCATGATGAACCGTATACACCGACTGGTAATGAATTGAATGATGACTGGTAAGTTTCACTGCACGGCACACACGGCGCACGGCAAACAGTATACACACACTGTACCAAGTCACTCCTCGTCCAACTGTAGTATGCCAATCACGTGCCGCTCATCAAACCACCAGCCTGCATCACACCGTCCATATACACACAGATGACAGCAGCAGCTGTGTGTCTCTGTGCATGGGAACAAAATAATATTAAGAATTATAATTTATTGACACGCGAACACATCACTTCATTCTTTCTTCGTTATATATTCAATTACGCAAGCCAACCGTTGCCAATTTTTTAAAAATTGTTTGTCCAAATAAACTGGGTGTCTCAAATGGTAAAGGAAACAGAGTGGCATTTGATTGCTTGAAGTATAGTCCTAACTGGTGAAGTGGAAGAGGTGTGTTAATGGAACATCAGGCGTTGTTATTTAATTAATGATCTCCTCTATAAAATGTCAACTATGGCCACGGTGTATTTCGTCGCTAGTTGTTGTCGCGGTGCTGTTGGGTAATTAAACATTAGGTTATATTAGAGATGGGAATACAGGGTGTCGCGTTGAACTCCGTAATGGTGAATTATTTAATGAGACGGGCCTGCCGTAATGTAAAGACCTACCGGTACGTTTATTTTCTTCACTCGCGTCACCCATTATAACAACGTGCGTTGAAAGTAGATACTTTCCAATTAGGATTCTGCTTTTGAATTTTCTTTCGTCAAATATCAAACATCCGTCAGGGAAAATTGCTTCCTTGACCGAAACGAGAAATCGATACCAATCTATTCTCGTATCACAAAGCATGGAGCTAGTCCCTTTTTGTATAGCTCCATGCATACAGCAGGGAACCTTGCTCTGTGCACTAACAGTATTTGTGTTCTTTTACGATGTGTAATTACCTTATGGCACGGCTCGGAGGCTAATTTTGTGACTACCATACAGCCGTTTATAGAACGGCATTATGAGTTTGTTTAAAGTGTATACACGAAGCAAAATAATGTCACTAGGGGTCGATTTCGCCAAACTCATCGTAACTTACTACCGTGTCAATCGTAGGACACATGATACATTGCAGGCATACGTCCGATAGGTCTCTTACGATGGGTTATCTTTCGAGTTACGATCGATCGTATACGGCTTCGTAAAATCGACCCCTGGTGTCATAAGACATGCATCAAGCATATTATTCTTGAAATTTGTATACCACTAGGGTCGATCGTAACTCGAGTTAGGAAGGATAACCTATCGTATCCTATATAGGGGTGCAATGCATCATTATAATACTACGATTGGTAGTAAGTTACGATGAGTTTTGTTAAATCGACCCCTGGTGCTTATCAGTGTAGAAACCCTATCCCGTGCTTCAGCATTTTGTACATTATGTTGTGCTTAGCAGGTCTATCTGCGGCACAGTCCCACTCAATATTAATACGATTAGGATGAACTTCAGAGACTACAATATATCGTATACAATATCTTTACCGTGGACGCACCACGGGCCTATAAAAGTTAATAAGGCATTACCAGGAGCAGACGGGGATTGAATCCACGACAAGCTGTCTAGTGATGGAGCCCTGATCGTTAAAACATCAAAGTGGATAATATTTTGCACAGGCCACATTGGTAATGATTGTCGGGTTGGCTAAAGAGGTTTTTGGTGATTAAGGTGGAAAGCTGCAGTGATGGTACATGTTACGAGTATAGGCACAGACGAGGCATCTTATAAACAAGGTATACATGCAGACAGTAATATGATGCATGATGAAAAAATACCAAATTGTACAACGGTACAATAGGGCAAACGGGTGATAGGGCGACTACATCCATGGATGTTACAGGGCTCGTTACAATGCAGGTAAGGGTTTGGGCTGGTAGAGAGAGTGACGTTTAAAGGTATAGTATCATACTTTAGTAAGAAACCAAAACAGAAATGTTCACAGATTTACGTATACCTTTACAGGGTATAAAGATGGTGATGGTAGAAACCTACCGTTAAAATGTTTCCTTCTGAAATAGTGTATTTATCCAGAAATGTGTAAAACAACGACCGAAAAACGTTTTGATCTTTAAAAAAAGATCAAAAATTTAAAGAAAAAAGACTTAAGAAACACTGTGGCCGTTTTTCACTGTTTTCTCAAAAAGTGGGTACCGTATGGGACTGAAATTTTCACAGATGACTGTGACTGTATTTTCATTGCTATTTCTGCCCATGAATCTGTACTTCTTTGACAAAAACTAAAGTATGATATTACCTTTAACGGGTGTGAATGGGGTCACTGTGGTGAAAGAAGCCATTCGGGAATTGAACAATAGGCCTACACTGAATTCTTTCACTGTACGTAAACATCAAAACCAAATTTCTCCAGACTAACGACACTGTTGCTATAATATTAAATGTTCGGGTCAAGTCCTGGCTTGGTCACTAAACATACGTCTTACACTACAACGCACTGTTCATAGTGGATAACTCGAAACGGCACAAAGGAACCAATCCATTCTAGAGATGGGTATCGCTAAGCAAAGCCTTGTCCCAAATCGTCTGGCACCATTGCAACATAACACTGTCTTCAGTCAGTTTTGGGATTTCAAACTGGGGTATCAGAGGTTGTGTGTACAGAAGTTAACTCGCAAATGGTTTCAAGTTATTAGACAATGTTAATAACATGGAGACAGCCATGACGAAAAGGACAGCCATAGGTCGTATGTCATTTGAAAATATAAATGTTGTTGTTGTGCCATAATATGCCGTCGCTGGTTCGAATCCCACTCCAAAAAATGTTTTCCATGACTTAAAAACAACCTCACTAGTTTGGACCGTGCGACACGAATTTGTAGGACACAGTAGGTACATTCGTTTAGCTTCCACGGGGTGAGTCCTTACCTGGGAATGATCGTGCATTTTGCACAAAACAAGCGAAAGATTGGATACGAAGTTTACTAGTGTCGGCCCGTGGAAACTAAACGAACGCATGCACCCAATAAATCACCCATCACTGGAGGGAAACATGCAGCTTGGTTAAAATAGACAAATCCTTCCAAAGAGCGGCTGTTCAACTCGTGAAAACCCGTTCGTTTTACAGGCAGAGATCTTCTTTCTTTTTCACAGTACAGATTGTCTCTACGCCTTGCAGCGCCGGGCAATCTCTGCTCTAGATCTTACCAAGAATCGCTGGCTGAAAGGCTAAGGAAAAGAAGGAAAAACACGCTTGTCTGAAAGAATTTTTTTAATATAATTTCGGAAGATCATTCTTGATAGCTCCACTATTCATCCGTTCATATAATAACCTGTCAGTTCCGTATAAATTGATGAGTCTGTGGTTGCGTTTTTAAGGAAAGTTAGTTCAAGTTACTCCAAAATTAGCTCCGATTCAATAATCCATTTATTCTAATGGTAGTATCATACTTTGGTAAGAGACCAAAACAAAAATATTTTACGTATAACTTACAGGCTATGAAGATGGTGCTGGTAGAAACATGCTGTTAAAATGTTTCCGCCCTGAAATGGTGTATTTATCCAGAAATTAGTAAAACAACGACCGAAAATCGTTTTGATCTTTTAAAAGTTCAAAAAAAAAAGAGAAAACACTTAAGAAATACTCTGGCCGTTTTTCACCGTTTTCTCAAAAAGTGGACAACGTATGGGACTGAAATTTTCACATATTACTTTTACTGTATCTCCCTTGATATATTTGCCCACGAATCTGTATTTCTTTGACAAAAACCAAAGTATGATAATACCTTTAAAGGTAGCATCATACTTTGGTAGCGTACCAAAACATAAATGTTCACAGGTTTACCTATAACTTACAAGGTATCAAAATGGTGATGGTAGAAACATACTGTTAAACAATTGTCTGCCTGAAGTGTTGTATTTATCCAGAAAAGAGTAAAACCAAAGACCAAAAACAGTTTTGATCTCAGGGAAATCAGTTAAAAACACCGTGAGCGTTTTTCACTGTTTTCTCAAAAGGCGGGCACCGTATGGGACTTTCAATATGACAGATGATTGTTAAAGTATCCTTGTTGATATGTGTGCCCATGGATCTGTATTTCCTTGTAAAAAAAAAAACCCAGAAAGAATGAAGTTACCTTTAAAGGCAGCGTGCATGATTGGCAAGGCCTCCGAAAAATATTGATTTTGAGACAGAAAATGGACTTAACAGTTCGTAAACAGTGCAAACAGTCACCATGGGAAATCTTGGTTCATCAGATGCTGGGTTTTTCGAGGAAATCAAGATTTGGTGTCTTTTAGAAGGGTCGTTCGTCCGAACGATTTAGTAGCATTTTGAAAGCGTGGTGTAACCTGAAGGATTCAGAGGGGGGGGGGGGGGGGGGGGGCAAGATAATTTCGTCCCGTATTTCTACTATTCAGACGAACCAAGCGGGAAAAGGTATACATGAAACAACGTCTGTAAGGAAGTTTAAGACCTTCACTTCTGTTACCAAATTCAGGCAAAACGCACATCTTTGCAAATCCTATATGCTCCCTTTAAATAGCATAGGAATATTGAATCTGATCTTCCAAAATAACATATCCTGTAAAAGCTTTCCAATTACTTTAAAGCAAATTACGTTCCACATTGTTTAAAATGTGCCGTTTGCAAACATGCGTGAGTGGGTGTGTGTTGTTTTAAATGCAGTTATATCTGCACTGCAGCGTTCGTATATATCCCACAGGAATTGCAGCTCAATCGACTTAACAGGTATTAGAGATGTAGGCCTAGGTTTTATATGTTGGAATGACGGGGGTAAATCACATCCGCCCAGAGGCGCAATGTAACGGCAGGGTATTAATTCCAAGCCTGGCTAAGAACTCGGTCTCCTTGTGGGGGATAGATTTAAAGCATGGCCTTAATTCTCAAGCTTTGCTGTTATCTTGGTGCAGGTGTGGGCCTACCGGGCCGAATCAATCGGGAAATAGTACAGGGGCCAATTTCATAGAGCTGCTTAGCACACAAAAAAATTGCTCAGCACAAAAATAGCTTACCCACTAAAACAAACCACCATTGAAAATTCCATTTGATATTCATTGTCAGCGAACAACAGCCAAAGAACAATCATGCAAGTGATACACAACACACGGAAATTTGGTTGTTAATCCTGTTTTTGCTAAGACACAAATGTCATGCTTAGCGAATTTTTGTGCTAAGCAGCTCTATGAAATTGTCCCCAGGTGTGGTATAGGCTTGCATGCACGCTACAGAAATACATTTACAAGATTGGAAGAGAGTAGGGGAGAGTCAATGCCGCCTGTGCCATACGTGGGTATTTCTTCTTCCAAGGAATTTACTAATCTACTATAGGGTAGGCATATCCTATAAAATGTATAAAAGTGCATTCTCGCTTCTCGCAGGTAGGTTGAGCCTCAGACATTGAGCTGGGGATACAACAGACGCGAAAGTGACGCCTCGAGAACAGACACATAAGAGTCTTGAGCCGGCCCGGAATTAGGTCAAGACGCGGCCGGCCTCGGGATCGTCAAGCTCACCCGTCTGCTCTAGGTCTGCCGGAGTTGGCCAATTAGCCCTGATCTGGGCAAGCTCCTACTACTAGACTGCAGTAAATCATTCTTGCCCGTATGATTATGATCCATCTTTATGCCGATGACACCGCATGGCTTCCCTCACACGCTGAAACCGAATATGCTGCTTGAACATGGCCAGCGAAATCCCCACCCGCGTGTGGATTGGAACATAAGCTCCCTTTGCATGTATGATTTAGACGAAGTCGTATACATGTATGTACAGTAGCCACGCCATGCATGCACTGAAACAGTGTATTAAAGGTAATATCATACTTTGGTTTGTATCAACTTGAAATACAGATTCATGGGCAAAAATACCAAGACAGCTACAATAACACCCATCTGTGAAAATTTCAGTCCGATACGGTGCCCACTGTGAGAAAACAGCCACAGTATTTCATAAGTTTTTTTCTCTTTTATTTTTGATATTTTAAAAGATCAATCAGATTTTGGTCGTTGTTTTATTAAATTCTGGATAAATACACCATTTCAGGTGGAAACATGTTAACGATATGTTTCTACCACCACCATCTTCATACCCTGTAAGTTATACGTAAATATGTGAACATTTTTGTTTGGGGTTCTTACCAAGTATATATGATACTACCTTTAAAGGGAGCATAATAGGATTTGCAAAGATGTGCGTTTTGGCTGAATTTGGTACTTAAACAGAAGTGAAGGTCTTAAACTTCCTTACATCAGACGTTGTTTCATGTTCCTTTTCATGCTTTGTTCATCTGGATATAGCAGAAATACGGCCGAAATAATCTCTCCCCCCTCCGAATCTCCGTGGTTACACCTGGCTTTCGAAATGCTATATGTAGCTACTAAATCGTTCGGACGAACGATCTTTTTAAAAAGACACTAAATCTTGATTTCTTTGAAAAACCCAGCATCTGATGGACCAAGATTTCCCATTGTGACCTTTTGCACTGTTCGTGAACTCTTGAGTCCATTTTCTCTCTCAAACTCAATTTGTTTTTGGAGGCCTTGCAAATCCTATACGCTGCCTTTAA
Source organism: Astropecten irregularis (assembly GCA_963971285.1). Lineage (NCBI taxonomy): Eukaryota > Metazoa > Echinodermata > Asteroidea > Paxillosida > Astropectinidae > Astropecten > Astropecten irregularis. The sequence continues at coordinate 6,171,011 of OZ020260.1, read as the reverse complement.
TGTGGCATTTTCATGTACCTTGGCACAACGGTGAAACATCAGCACAAAATGCATTATTCACTGAATTTTAAAGTGCTCTGTCAAGCTAAATGAAGTTACGCCATAACAAAACATGCAAACTGGCAACAACAGTCGCAGTATCAGGCGGTACTCCACACTACACCACAGATGGCTGTCATAAATTGAAACGTCCTTGGCAGCGCATTATAACAAACCTAACATACCAATATATCATTCATTATAGGATCTATACGACTGGTAATTAAATTCCCAGTGATATTAATATACAGTTCGTCATTCGGTAAACTGAAGTTGACAGCAACTGCTACAAACTCCACGCAGCCCCAAACTATATCATCGCGTTTATATTTATTAAAACATTGGCGGACGTCAAGAGTGATGACTTTACCTATTCATAATCTGCTTTCAAATAATACCATTCTGTGGCATTCGCTCAGAAGTGTCATTTTGTACATTTCACAAGTTTAAACGGGCTGCACTTTAGTACAAAGACAGAATGCCCTGGTACGGAGCTCCATGAGTGCCATTCCACTTATCCAGATAACCAAATGATTTATCTCGCCTTGTCGTCTTATTAAGCCCTAAAGGTCGACGTATCGAGATATTTATCCGGGCAAGATGACTCAGTGAAAACTAAGAAGTCGACATATCCCGAATAGTTATTCTCGACAAGACGAGTTGGTGAAACAAAGATTTCAACATGTTTGACAATCATCACGTCACTGACGACTTACTAAATGAAGGAAGTCGACTTGTTCTGATCAAGTTTATCTTGCAAAGACGACTTACTAAAACTGAGGTTATACATGTATCACGGGGTAAGACGATTTTAAGTCAGATCACTTCATGGTCATTATGCCTTTTAGGATAAGAGGACTTTTTAGATTTACTTCGTTGACTTGGCAAGATTATTATAAGGATAAGTCGGCTTCTCGTTTTCCCTTAAAGTCATCTTGTTGGTTAAAGATTGAGACAAGACAAAAAGCTTACGGAGCTCCACGAGGGCCATTCTACTTAAACAGATTACCACATTTATTCAAGTCGACCTTTTTAGTTGTTAAAGTCGTCTTGTCCCAATTATTAAACTAAACTTCCTTCTTTCAGTAGGCCTAAGTCGTCTTGGCGAGATAAATTATCAGACAATGTCGACTTCTTATTTTTCACTACGTCATTTTGCACGGGTAAATTATCGCGATAAGTCGCCTTTTAGGGCTTGATAAGTGGGACTTGGATTATGAAATATGTTGTTATCTTGATTCTTGATAGGTGGAATGGCACCCGTGGAGCTCCGTAAGCTAGTCGTCTTGTCTCAATCTTTAAAACCTCAACAAGATAAATTTAAGTGAAAACCAGAAGTCGACTTAATCTGATCATAAACTTGCTAAGTCAACGAAGTGAATCTACAAAATCGTCTTTTACTGATATTGCCATAATACTTAATACTTAATACGTACAACGCCATGGCTTTACGTTACGGTGATTACGCTTAAAGCCTTCGTTCGCCATTTTACAATACATGTAGGTAACTACTGCAGGCAAACAGTGCTCCCCATCTGATATAGAGTAAGAAGGGCCTGAAGACGCTTTTATCGCGTGGGAGGGGGGAACCCCGGAAATTTCGAAAAAGACTACAGTGACAGTGACAGAAACAGAAATACATGTACATAGGCCCTATGTGTAAAGCACACTCAGGGAAGATCATTAAGACGCCAGGTTGTTATGGCAACCGGACAATGTGCAACAGAACTAACATCTCTGTTATAATTATAGAGAAACGCATGGCAAGTTTGTCATAAAATATTCCAAAAGCTTCACCAACTATCCCGTGGGAAAACAAATGACCCTAGCTTTTAAAGTGCGAAAAACCATGAAGTTTATCAGCGGGAATTTTGTCTTGCCTTTAAAAATTCCACTTACTTATCAATAGACTCTAAGAATGCCTCCATTATTCATATTTGCAGCACGCAAAGATCGATGAACTCTACCAAGGGGACAGTATATCGTTAAATAAGTAAGAATATGAAAATGACAGGCATCGATCGGTCAGACAATGGCTGTTTCATGCTGCACGGTTTCGTGATAAAATTTAGAATGGCTTAATCCGCCCTCTTAGTAACTTAAGTTAGAAGTAAGCAGTTTTCCCTTTCTTGTGTTGCTGTGTGCTCTTTCATGGCAGATTTCTGGATATACTACATCGTCAAGTTAGCTAAGTCATTTCCCCAAACATAATTCTATTATTTGGATTCACTAGAAACAGGTAACGGCCGTAGTCATTATGACAGTCATTTTTAACCGACTTTACATTGACCGGAATGATGTGTTGGTCAAGCAAGTATGATGTGTTTGTGACATGATATTACAAACTTCTATTTTCTTCTACCAACAAAAATACAAGCAATCCCTGAGGACATAATTGCTTCCATAGTTTTAGTACCTGTGAGCATTTTGGCAAAGACTGTGTGCTTGTTTTTGACTTAAGTGCAGCTTATACTCTCCTGTGATGTCAGCATCAACGGAAGTATAAAAGAACAATTTCACTCCTTCGGATATGAACCAGATATTGACATACAGCCATTGGTATTATTTTGAACCTTTAAGGCAGGATTGGTAAAGGTGACAGAACAGATGCAGACTGTTAATTTTTTTTGGTGAAAAAAAACAAAAACCTGTGAAATTTTTCAGCTCATGTCATCATCGGAAACTGTGAAAACGTTCACGGTATTTTCAAATCTATTCACAGGAGTTTTGATCTCACCCTGAGATCAAAACTGTTTCCGGTCTTTCTTTACTAATTTCTGGATAAATACACCATATCAGTCGGAATATGTTAACAGTATGTTTCTACCACCACCATCTTCATAAACCCTAAAAGTTATGCTATAAATCTAAACATTTCTGTTTAGGTATGTCATCAATCTTGTACGGTACCTTTAAGGAGACATCGAGCATTAGGAGAGATTTCAGTGGTTCACTATAATTCTAGACAGAGCTTTTACTGTGGAAAGTGGGATAATCTTGTTGTTGTACAGGACCTTTGTCTACAAAAGTTGGTCTGATAAGGTTTTACGAATAGAGAGGAAAGAAGTGTCTAAGTAAGGAAGGATTTGGTTCATAAATATCTGGGAAAGTCTCCCTATTATTATTCATTTTTACGAATACTACCATATGCACAGTGGTCGTTCCATTCATATACAGTAAAAGGATTGATTCTTGGAGAAAGTGATCGATAGACCTGATTATGTTTGTGGAAACGTTATCTGACTCAGCAATGATACTCAATCCAGCTGGGTTAAGCAAAGAAAACGATATCGCCCCTCCAAAAAACAGGTAGAAGTTAGAAGAGGAAGAAGACGAAGATGCCGAAAAAAAAAACAGAGACAAGATTCATGTGACACTATGAGTCGCTTATAAACTATGTTTGTACAGGGACATATACGGCAGATGGCCATCACTTCCTGAGTAAATTGCATTATGTTTAGGCATCTTGTTGGAATCTATATACAGTATTACATACAATGACGTCTCAGATTGAATTCCGATACATCTTCTGTCTGGGTTTGCATTGAATGTTTTAAGAGTGGAATGGATGGGAATTTGCACTGTGATGGTGGGGTTGTTAGGCCTACAATGCGGGGAAGGTATAGGAATACAATACGGACCCATCCGGTATAGGGATACGGGATGACTGCATTCAAACTATGGCAGTCAGATGTCGAGTCACAAATCACGAAGTTTATCTTCTTTGCGTTAACGCATCCCAACATTACCGTATGCTGACTTTATTTCGTACCTTTCCTCTAGAAATATAGAGTCCTGTATCTATTTTAACTCGTTTCTAAGTGTTTGTCATAGGCCTATGCATTTCCATGTCGGGAGCGCAATATATATTTCTTATGATTTAAGTCATTGGTGAACAATGAAATATTGAATGGAGCGGGATTCGAGCCAGCGACCTCCAAAATACTGTATCGGTGCTCCTACCAGCTGAGCTATCCAGCCCTACGTTGGCGGTGTCCCTAATAGTCAACTCTGTTCGTTTGGCAGTCAGAAGCTATGAAACCACGCACATACCGCTATATCCCAAGGATCATTTAGGATACGTGCTACATTAATAGCTCGGCAACGCTGCATCCAGAGAAACAGTATACATGGGGGATCACTCAAAGAGGATACGGCTTTTAAATTAATACAATCATCAAATAACCACAAGGGAAACTGACTGGATACATTTTGAATCATTGAAAAACGAACAAAGAAAAATTGGAAGTATTTCCATGAAAAAGAACAATGGTGCACAATGAAGTGCACGAATCCTCTGAGATGCGATATTCATGGCACACGTATGGAAAAGCCAATTCCATTGAACATATACAGACAGGGCTCATGTGTTCTCTTTGTATAAAAATCGGTACATATGCAGTCCAAGGCAAGGCAATAAGAATATTACTGAACAATTTTTTTCGTGGATTCTATAAATGGAGGGTTTCCCAAGAGATACAGTGATGTACATCAATATGATATTGAAATACATGTAGTGTATACTTTTACATAACTCATACACAGGACAGAATTCCACGACATCTATACAATATTAATGTACAACATTGGTAACGGTGACAGAGCAGCTGCAGGCTGCTACAAATTTCGATTTGTCGTGGAATAAAAACAAACCTGTGAAATGTTAAGCTCAATTGATCATAAATGGTGTAGGAATAGATGTCTCATCTGTGATCTTTCTAAGATCAAGAATGTTTTTCTGTTTTCTGGATAAGTACAGCATTGCATGGGGAAGATTTCCACAGTATGTTTCTATACCATTACCGTCTTTATACCCTGTACGTAAATCTGTGAACATTTCTGTTTCGGTTTATTACCAATGTTGTATGCCATTCAAAGGTAATTATAATACTTGTTTCATAATAAAGAAATGCACATTCATGGGCAGAAATATCAAAGAAGATACAGTAACAGTCATCTGTGAAAATTTCAGTCCCATACGGTACCCACTGCCCACTTTTTGAGAAAACAGTGAAAAACTCCCACAGTATTTCTGAAGTCTTTTCACCATTTTTATTGACCTTTAAAGGATCAAAATTGTTTTAGGTCATTTGTTTACTCTTTTCTGGATAAATACTTCATTTCAGGCAGAAACATTTTCCCAGTATGTTTCTACCATCACCATCTTCATACCCTGTAAGTTATAGGTGAATCTGTGGAGATTTCTGTTTTGGTTTCTTACCAAAGTATGATAGTACCTTTAATGGGTAATTATGCATAGGTAGATTTAGTCTCCACCATCTCATCCCCTGAAGGTAATAACTCTGGGAGGAAAAAAACTAACCATCTGTGACCATGGGAAACATCAGCCATAGGAGTGGTACAATAATTAGTGGCATTGGCCTTCCAGCTGTTCTGATCTTTCTGATGATACACGTATATAAGCTATTATCATAATGAATTTTGGTCTCATATTTCAAGCAAAGTGGGAAACGAACCCCAACTGTAGAGTAGTGATGCTGGAACGCCCGTTTTCTAACGCATATCGATAGCTAAGTATTTGGCTTGTCTAAATTTCCACCCATTTCGTTTCACCGTGCAAGCTAGGCTGACATTATCATATAAAGGTATAAAACATTATTGGTAAAGGTCACAGAACAGCACTCACACTTTGTCTGATCCAACATGTACATAAAATAATGAGCCTGTGAAAAATTTGAGCTCAATCGGACATCTGAATCCCGAGAAAATATCGAAAACCCGACTCAATTTTTCCTTTAATACATAAAGAAGGGTTTTGATCTTGCCAAGATCAACAATGTTTGTCAGTGGTGTTTGGTCGTTTACTCATAAATACGTCATTTCAGGCGGAAATACTATTTTAACGCTATGTTTCTACCAGCACTATCTTCATATACTGAAAGTTATACGTGAATCTGTGAAAATTTCTGTTTTGATATGCTACCAATGTTGTACTGTACCTTTAAAGGCAGCGTACAGGATTTGCAAGGCCTCCAAACAAAAATTATTTGTGAGTTTGAGACACAAAATAGACTCAGTAGTTTGTTAACAGTGCAAACAGGTACCATGGGAAATCTTGGTTTATCAGATGCTGGGTTTTTCATGGAAATCAAGATTTAGTGTCCTTTAAAAAGGTCGTTCTTCCGAACGATCTTTTTAGCATTTCTAAAGGGTGGTTTAACCGTGAAGGATTCGAAGGGGGCAAGATTATTTCGGCCGTATTTCTGCTATCCGGATGAACAATGCGTAAAAAGGTACATGAAACAACGTCTGTAAGGAAGTTAAAGTGTTTAAGTACCAAAGTCAGCTAAAACGCACATCTTTGCAAATCATATAATGCTCCCTTTAATCGTTCGTGTCTATATTTCGCCTTGACATTCGCCAATATCGAGGCCTGCATGGACTACATCCATGTATAGGCGCAATGGCGCATTAGTTCGGGCAGGCAGGAGAGAAACGCAGCGAAGCATCGCAGCCACAATTTTCTAAATTCAATTAAGTGAGCCAGCAATATATATAGACCATAAACATGAAGTGGTGTAAAAATGGCAGCATGCATGGTGTATTATAATAACCATCTACCGTTGCATCATTCTGCTCACGTATAATGTGAGAGTTCGTTTACTACGGCACAGGATGATGCACGAAAGGGATGGATCCAGAGACTCGCTTCCTTAGTGGCACGTTTCAGAACACAGGCAAGGGAGCCGGTGACATCGTGGAAGGAAATACATGTATTGGTTATGTTTGCACAAGATCGCAGTGCAAGATCGAACCTTACGAGCGGATATTGACGAATTTTTGAGAGGACGTGTCAGTCACTGTTACGGAAGCCTCTGGTGGCCATTACCCTTGGTCAAATCGGGACGAATGAAGTGAAACAATGATTTTGACAACTTTCCAGGTACAAGGGTTCATTGTGTTCATCTTGGCGATATGAACTTCGAGCATGAACAATACACTATGAAATACACTAGGGAAACAGTACACTATAAATTGCGTACTTTTAATGAATTTTGATAACTCATGCACTGCCAGTACCTTATATAAATGACCTCTTGAGACGTCCTCCAAAAACATAGCAATTATCGTCTAAATCCAAAATGAATGTATCACAGGTAAACGCGGCATCCTTCCATGGTCTATGTGGGGCTTCCGTACATTGTCGAACGATCGATTACAAAATAAGTCATAGAACCGTAAAAAATAATAATACAAAAAAAATTGACTGGAGCGGGATTCGAACCAGCAACATTTGGAATACCCTACCCGGCGCTAGTACCAACTGGGCTACCCAGCCCTATGTTGGTGGTGTCCCTAACAGTCAATGGGAGACATTTGGAGAATCGGTCTTGAGTCAACAGCGCACGCGCAAACCATGCATGCTTGCGCAATTGTGAGCATGCGCACGTTGTTTTGCGCGTGCGTGCGCGTGCGCTGTTGACTTGAAGACCGGTTCTCTAAAGTCTCCCATTATCTTTGTTCGTTTGGCAGAACTTAGACTCTTGCACGTGAATCCTCTTGGTATAGCTATGGTGTGAGGGAACTATTAGTATTATGGTCTGGTCGTAAATCTCGACCTCATAATCAGACATTGCCATAATTCTTAATGAGCGATGAAACAAACTCTCCTCAAATCGAGGAAGTGCAAACACTTGAAAAAAATATACGAATTCCAAACAAAATTTAAGTGCAGGGCACAAATGCCATCGCCCTTTTGGTAAATTCACAGTTGTTTATTTATCACACAGAGATTGACGACTCTGGAAATGAAACGAGAGAGTCGTGTTTCCCATCAAGCAGCTACCGAGTGAACGAAGGCATGGCGGTACTAGAGCCGCCTAGCGGAAGTTCATTACATCAAACTGATTCTGTACCAGCTCAAATTGGAACATCATTCACTAGGGTGATTTATCTTGTCTGAAACCTCTGCAAGAAGTTATACACTGATCGTGTTTACGCTAACAATACCGCGGTGTGAGACGAGGTTGGGCTGATGTGAAATATGACCGAACTTATATACCCGGTAATTACTAATGATTGATACTGTCAATGCCATAGTGCACCACGAGGGGATATTTTCTTTTGGTTTAAAGGTGTGAGCTTTCATACCCTTAGGTCAAACAATAGGCACATCATGAAATGATAATACTGATTACTGTGTAAAGATTGCAAGATTGTGATTTGTACTTTCGTTTTATTTGCATCTTTTAAGTGTCCCATACAGGTCACTGTAGGAAACTTGTGTTGTTAAAGGTACTTTAAAAACCCAAACTGAAATGTTCACACAGATTTACGTGTAAACGTCAGGGTATAAAGATGGACCTGATACAAGCATACCGTTGCAACTGTTCGGCCTGAAATGCCGTATTTATAGTGAGTAAAATAAAAGGCCGAAAACAGTTTTGATCTCCGAGATCAAACCTCACAATTTATTAAAATTACTTTAACATTTCGCGTAACAATTCCAATGGTTTTTCAATGTTTTCTACTGTTTCCAATGATCAACTAAGCTAAAAAATTTCAAAGGTTTGTTTTTATTTCAAGGCAAATCAAATAATGAACAGAACGCAGCTGTTCTACAAACTTTATCAAAGTATGATAGGCCTAATACCTTTAAGTCAAGGAAGGCTATGTCATGCCGATTTTTAGATTCGAGAAGAAAACCCAAGAAGAATGTATATCTGAGAAACGCAATCAGAATGTAAAGGACAGAAAAGCCACACATGATACCTCTAGTGGGATTCGAACAAGGAACCTATAGATTCACGGCAAGGGGAAACTACCTCTACGCACGGTAACATACATAATGCCTAGGTCTATACGTGAATCCATCTACACAAAAAGGAGGACAAGCGACCACATGAGTGGCAATGATAATTCGTGTTTATCATAAGATGTTAGACAATCCGGAAGCAGTATCGTAAACAAATTACGATACTACGAGATCAGATCTGACGCTCCTTAATTTGGCAGCCATACACCAATTATCAACATACCATTCAAGTAAATCTGTCATTGTGAGGGACAAATTGAACATCTCTTATATTAAATTCACTCATGCTGATTCATGCGTTACCCACATGACATGTTTATGATGACTGATGCTAGTGACGATGAATACGATAAAATAAACAATGTTCTGCCAAACTGCCACAGTTGACGGTGGACAAGAAACGACATTAAAAGACAACACGCGACAGGGTTATATCAAAACATATACATTTGCATCAACGACTGTTTGATGTTAAAAATTTCCCTTTACATGTATCTCGGACAGTAATTTTGTTTAGATAGAAAAGACGTTAAAGACTACACGAGACATGGTATAATGATCAAAGCATGCACATCGGAATCAACGACTGTTTAATGTTGAATAGTTTTGGAGAGTATAATTTGTTTCATTTTCACACACGTACATTCAACCATGGAGGTGCCTTTTTATACCTCCATGATTCAACCAACCAACTAGTCTTGACCAGCGCCTACAAATTTATCGACTAAAACACAAATCAATTGCACTTTAGTCAGAGACCAACCAACTTGGTTCACTTTCAGGCTGCATGAGCAGACAAACACACAACCAATCGACAACTAACCATCATGGCAAGCTCTGACCAAACCAAACGACCACCAATCCAAGAAAAATGAAAACCGATTTATTATAATCACCAATATCTGGCTATTATACAGATGAACGTGTATGGAGGGAAAAGCCAATCATACATGTAGCTGTGTTACACTCAGGAGAGCGGACCAAAATGCTCTAGCCACAATGCCAACAATTTGACGGACATTTATGCACAGGCGCAGTGTGGATTTCACGACAAAGGAAGTCCTCATAATGCAGGATGCCAAGACGTTATGTGGACTCACAAACGTCCACATCCATGCTAACGAAAATGACAAAAGGATACATTTTCAACGTGTCTTTATCCGTCGCAAATTGAAGTTTATCATTCAAGGGATATTAGGTCCACATTTCATCATGAAAAGATGGGTACAGTTCAAATACCAATGGTTTAAAGATGAGCAAAATCATACAAGTGACCGTGGAGAAACAAGTCAGATATTATGTTGTCTGATTGCTCCATTGAAATGTATTGAAACAGCCGCTGAGCGTGTAAGAAATACATACATTACATGTAATATATTTCTGCAGTTGTAACCCCTTCCCTAAAATCCACCCCATCTGGCCATCTCAATCAGACGTAGACGTAGATTGCGATTAAATTGTCTGCATTGATCCATCTCATTTAGATGTACTTCAGAAACGAATGTCAAGGCCGATGGTATTAATACATATACTGCATAAGACCGCCTGCGAATGTAAATCCCATTAGAGGCCCTCGCTGTATGGGTCTATAATATCTGCAGTTGGTTATCTTGTTAAATGCATTACATGTTTCAGTGACGAGTACGCCATCATTAAAACAGAACTCGTTGGCATAATATGGCATGAATTTGCGTTCCTCTGACAAAAGTATGACATTACCTTTAAGTGCCCATTCGAGCACCGTTGATTCATCATGAACAGTAGTTTTCTTTCCTGCACTAATATGCATCATTAAGTATTATCTTAACGACTCTTTCTTTCTTCACTAAAATTAATGTCTTATGTTGGAGCAAAAAGCTCGCCATATTCTGTGTTAAAGACATGTAGGGACTATATCTTCTTAGGAACAATTGTCTTTGCGAAAACAAAACGTGTTGCAGAAAAAATTCCAAAGTTGTGCCAAGTGTTCATTCGAGAGTGCTAATTACGTCCGAACGTTTGAAAAACAGGACAAGTTCTGTATTACATTTCTGCAAACTGCTCATCAGCCAAAATAATGACCTGAAACTTATAAACCGCTGGGAGTTATATAGGAGGGCCTGACGCGTTTCGATCCTAGCAGGATCTTTATCGAAGGCTATAAGATCCTACTAGAATCGAAACGCAGGGCCCTCGTAACTTCAAGAGATTTAAAACGCATTTCTGTTTCTGTACCGCTTAGACGTGTTCTGTACACGTCATCCTTTCTTTGCGACACCAATTGGTAATATTTGTCACATTTTGCGAAAAACAGCAAGTCTTAATAGACAAATCACTTTAAGCATGATAAGGTTTTGTTCAAACCTGTAAGTGGACACCTTTGAATCTACATCTTTGAATATATAGCCTTGAATCAACATCATTCGTTTGTATGGTATAATGTATACAGAGTGTGCCCCTTTGCAATACACAGCCAAGTCAATTGTGTTGAGGCCATTAAAATATTTTCCTCTTCATGTGATAACAAAAAAGGGAAGCACTTGTCTCCTTTATAATGAAGCCACCACCTGCACGCCTGGTTAATACATGTATAATGAGACCAACAGAACGCTGCAAAGTCCTTGGAATTGCCGCGAACAAAGGCGTCTGGAAATTATTAAGCTTTAAGCTGCAACGGCGCGAAATTAATTCAATTCCAGGTATGTAAAGTCTCATTCTTTACGGTGAAATGCTAGAAAATAAAATACAATATAGAAATGATATAGACTGTAAGTAGGGATGCTATGCCTCATTACGGCCTGTATTTTCTTCCGGGCTCAGTGAAGCATAATGTATTATACATCTTTTATTGCCGTCTGGAGATGGCCTTGACTTGAACCATGAATTAGTCATTGCGCGACTAGACTAAGCTAAGGAGAAGGCACATATAGAGCATCATTCCTTCTAATGTATTGGCGTCACACCCAGCCAAATAACCCATCAACAATGGTTCTAATTATTTGTCTTTGGTATATAAAGACGCATGTACATTGTCTGATCCAGCATGTATATGAAATAAAATCTGTGAAAATTCGAGCTCAATCGGACATTATCAAGAAGGATACAGTAACAGTCATCTGTAAAATACACGGGTTTACACTTCTAAAAAAGCGCATGCGTGGTAGTGCCTCGTTTCGAAGTCGCGATCAAAACCGCCGAAGTGTAAACCCGTGTATTGTCTTCGACAATGGACGGGCTTACGCTTCGGAAAGTGCGCATGAGTGGAAGTGCCTCGTTTTGAAGTTGCGATGAAAATCTAAGATGGCTGCCATGGTGTAAACCCGTGTATTCCCAGTATAAGTTGTCCAATTTTTGAGAAAACAGTGAAAACGCCTACGGCATTTTAAAAAACTTTATACAGGATTTTGGATCTTCCGAAGATCAAAATTGTTTTTGGGCAATTAATTTGACTATTTTCTGGATTAATAGGCCTACAGCAATTTAGGCAGAAGCAATTTGACGGTATGTTTCTACCATCACCAGTTTTATACTCCGTATATAAGGTATGTCTGTGAAGATTTCTGTTTTGGTATCCTATCAAAGTATGATAGTATCTATAAACGCGTGGAAACTAATTGTGAATGGCATTTCCCCAAATGTTAACTAAAACAAATGGAATGTTTTTTAATAAAACTTTGATTTCGAGAATTTAATATTGAGGAAAAGAGGGAAAAATTATAAATTCAACGACATTTTCAAAGTAAAATCTGCTCGTTCGTTAAAGGTATATTACGGGATTACATACCCAAACAGAAGTGTCCACGTATTTACGTATAATCATCAGGGTATGGAGATGGTGCTGGTAGAAACATACCGTTAAAATATTTCCTCCTAAAATGGTGTATTTATCCAGAAATTGGTAAAGCAAATACCGAAAACAGTTTTGATCTCGGGGTAAGATCAAAACAATTCTTAATGTCTTATGAGCATTTTTGCTATTTTCTCGTGACTCAGAATATTATCGCCCATGAATCTGCATTTCTTTGACAAAAACTGAAGTATGGAATTATCTTTGGCACTCAAAGACACGAACAATGAGAACTCTGGAAAACATTCCCTTCAAAAACTTAGACAAATGAACACTTAAGTGGAAAGGACCACGTTCATCACAAATTTGCGCAATAATTGTATATTCACAGTGTCAGCTTTAATTGAATACATATCCCAATAGTGCAAAAGGAGTCACTGCCCAGATGCGGTGTGAATGTTGGAAGAGTATTTGGTGACTGTTTATTTGGTGGCACATATTCATAAACCGTGTGCCATCGAAGTCTAAAAGAAATGACCGGAGTTATGTGATAGCTCACCGGGTGAATCCAGGCCGAAAAAAGACAAACGTGGGATCATTGATCGCGTGCGCCCCGTTAGAATTTGAGAGTGCATGCAAGTTGAAGACTGTATGTAAATAGGGCTACTGATATAGCGCAACGGCGAAAAGGAATATAGCTTCCACGCTCCGTTTTTGTTCTTGTGTACAATGAAGCAGACTGCCTAGGGGTAAATGACAACGAAGATCCATCGAAAAGACGAAAACAAGGGCGACAAATGCGACTATTCAGTATAGTTTTTAAAGATAGTTCCAGTATGTCTAGAAAAGAATTGTCGAACTTAAAGGTAGTATCATAGGTATATAGGAAAGCAAAACAGAAACGTTCACAGATTAACCTTTAACTTACAGAGTATTAAGATGGTGCTGGAAGAAACATACCGTTAAAATTATTCTGCCTGAAATGGTGTATTTATCAAGAAATTAGTAACGACCGAAAATATGTTTGATCTTTAAAAGATCAAAAATAACGATGAAAATATTAAAGAAATTCCTTGGCCGTTTTTCACTGTTTTTCTCTAAAAGTCGGCACCGTATGGGACTGGGAATACCACACATTACTTAAACTGTATCTGTCTTGATAAAATTGCCCATGAATCTGCATTTCATTCACAAAAACAAAAGTATGGTATTACCTTTAAGAGCTGTCAAATAAGAAACGGCCTAAAATGTACAAGACAAAAGAAACGGATGAAACACAGCTGTTTACCAACTACAATTGTAAGGAGTTGGCAAATTTGAAAGCCCATCATAACACATCTTTTCTCCAAGGTGAGAGACTGGTCTACCAGGTGAGAGACTGGTCTACACCAGAGTGAGGGTATAAGCATCCTCTACCTTCTCAGCTGTCTTTCCTTTTTCTTCATCTTGCTGTTTCTTCATACTTACCTTTTTTCTGCCACCTTCTCACTTCTTCCCCAACCCCTTTTCTAGGGACACCTTGTCGGAAATGTTTTTTTCATTCCCCATTAGCTTAGGTAGGGTTAGAGGCGCCTGACTCCTGGAATGATCAAAACATCAATGATGTCATCGGGGGTACATATACACAGATCCCCTGATGACGGGAAAGGCGTATCCCCATACTTCGGTTTGGGTTCTGGCTTGGTGTCCTGTCTCTTCCTACATTGTATCTGTTTTCATTTTCACTTTCTGTTCACCTATGGAGAGGGACAACTCTGATTTCAAACCCGGGTAGGTAGAGCTCGTCAGCCTTGGTCGGCTGTCTACCTAGGAGAAGGACAACTCCGATTTTCAAACCCGGGTAGGTAGAGCTCGTCAGCCTTGGTCGGCTGTCTACCTAGGAGAAGGAAAACTCTGATTTCAAACCCGGGTAGGTAGAACTCGTTAGTCTTGGTTGGTAGTCTACCCTCAATAGGGGAAGAGGCAGTATAGAATGGCTGTCTCGCAACAGATTTTATTTACCCCTTCCTGTCTCTATGCTGTGCTGTGAAGAGACTTGCAAATATGTATTGTTTTGTTTCAGCACTTTTGGGGCAGGTTTTTCTGTTTTGGGGCCCTGGTTTGCTCTCATTAATTTCTGTTTATTGTGCCCCTTTTGTCGACCTCCTGAGTCCTATCACTCGGAAGGGTACAGGTTAAAAACATGTTGCAGGTCGTGGCCGCCCGATAGTACAGGATCCCGAACTCGTTGGTAATGCAACGAGAGGCTGATCTATCAGCGGGTGTAAAATGCTGGGGTAGTTGTACTGCCATGGACATGCATGGATGGTGGTCCGTGCATCTACTTCCAGTTGCTCTCCCGAGGCCATCCGGATGCCTCTGCCTCCTTGGCAGAGGGTTCTTTGGGTCTCTTGCTGTCAATCTTGGGGTGCCGAATCAGTTTTTCTGACTAAGTAAGCCTTGGTTCCTTTTCCTTCTTCTCATAAACCATTATGTCAGTTCAATCTAATGTACCACGTTCTAAACCTGCATCTAGAACTCCACCGTCTAGGGCGTCTACATCTAAAGCCCTTAATGTATGTTTTGCCAACGTTCGAGGAGTTAGGGGTAATTTTACTGCAATTCAGTCGTTTTTGCATGCAAACTCTCCTGACATCCTTGCTCTTTGTGAGTCCCGACTTAATGATGAGGTGATGTCTTCTTCACTAGCTGTGCCTGGCTATGTTATTCATAGACTCGATGCTCCACCCTGCCATGGACTTTGTATTTTTGTCAAGACATCTCTTCCCCTCAGCCGTGAAATCGCTCTTGAGGATGTGACTCATGAATATGTATGTCTCCGGCTTGCACTTATTCATTCCACCATGTACCTCTACTTCTTGTACCGATCTCCATCATCTCAGCACTGCGCCATATTTGATGCAATTTCCAGCAGCATCGACTCTGCGCTGTCTCAACATCCTACTGCTGAAGTTATGGTCTTTGGTGATTTTAATGTTCACCACAAGGAGTGGCTAGTTCATTCTCACAGCACAAATGCCTCTGGCGTAAGCGCTTACAACTTTGCTGTATCTCATGACCTTACCCAGATCATTTCAGCTCCCACCCGTATCCCAGATCGTGCTTCTGATAACAGATATCTCCTTGATTTGTTCCTTTGTTCAAATCCCAACATTTGCACGCCAACAATTCTTTCCCCACTAGGCACGTCTGACCATGTTAACATTGAAGTTCAGATAAGTTGCTCCTCTACACCGACCAGTTCTCATCCATACCACCGAACTGTCTTCCAGTATGGCAAGGCTGACTGGGACGGGTTACGATCCTTCCTAGGCGATGTCCCTTGGAACTCCGTTTTCTGCCTGAGTCCTTCTGAGGCAGCGACTGAAGTCACTGATTGGATTCAGATTGGTATGGATCTGTTTGTCCCCTCTCGAACCTATCAAGTCAAACCCCACTCAAATCCTTGGTTTACCCCCGCTTGTGCTGCTGCTATTGCACATCGGAATCATTATTTTCATCAATTTCATCGTGTTTGCTCTACTGAGACTCGACATCAATTTCGTCTTGCTAGCAACCGCTGCAAAAAAGTGCTGGAGAGCGCTAAGTGCCAGTATGCCGAGTCTCTCCGAGATAGTATAACTACCCAACGTCTTGGTAGCAAGGATTTCTGGAGAATTGCTAATAGTGTCCTAAACAGAAGCAAATCTACAATTCCAGTCCTGTTTAATGGCCCCGAAGTACTTACTTCTCCATCTGATAAAGCCAATCTCTTTGCTGAAAGATTTGCTGCCAACTCCACTCTCGATGACTCGGGCCACAATCTGCCGGATTTTCCTCTCCGGACTGATAGCAACCTCTCCACAGCCATTATCACTCCTAAGATGGTATCTAAGGTTATCAAACATCTTGACACGTCAAAAGCCACTGGACCTGACTGTATCCCTGTTCTTGTCCTGAAAATGTGTTCACCCGAATTGTCCTCAGTCCTGTCTAAACTGTACAACCTTTGTCTCTCAAATTCCACATTTCCTTCTGATTGGAAAGCAGCCTCCGTTGTCCCAGTTTTCAAAGGCTCTGGTGAAAAGTCTGACCCCTCTAACTATCGACCTATTAGCCTCCTTCCCATCATCAGCAAGGTGTTTGAATGTCTCATCAACCAGCATCTCATGGATTACCTTGAAACCAACACACTACTAACTGATGTCCAATATGGATTCCGGCACTCCAGATCTACTGGTGACTTTTTGTCTATGGTCACTGAGCACCTGAACAGGATATTAGATCTCCGTGGTGAGGCGAGGCTTGTTGCTCTTGATATTTCTAAGGCCTTTGATCGAGTCTGGCACAAGGGTCTCATCCATAAGCTCAAGTCCTACGGCATCTGTGGCCAACTTCTCAATCTAATCTCAGATTTTCTTAGCAATCGAAAATTCACTGTTGTTCACGAGGGACAGTCCTCGTCCGTCCACAGCGTCAACGCAGGTGTCCCGCAAGGCTCTGTATTGGGACCAACTTTGTTCTTGCTTTATATCAATGACCTGCCTGATTCTATATCATCTCAGATTGCCATCTACGCTGACGACACAACCCTGTATACAACATATCCTGGTCCCCGGTTTTCCACTCATCAAGCCCAAGCTAGTAATGATCTCAACCATGATCTTACGTATGTCACCAATTGGGGGAACGACTGGCTCGTCACCTTCAATGAAAAGAAAACTCACCTATTATCTGTTTCAAGATCTACATCTAAATCATCTATTCGTCCTACCTTGTCTATGAACTCTACATCTCTTCAGGAAGTTAGTGACATCAGGTTACTTGGTCTCGACATCACCAATAAACTCTCCTGGGACAAGTACATCAGTGGTATTGCCAAAAGGACCTCTCAACGTGTAGGTTGTTTGTACCGTGCACGGAAATGCCTTTCCCCCCTGTCATTCTGTACTTATACAAGACGACAATCCGCCCTGTTATGGAGTACTGTTGTCACATCTGGTCCGGTGCTCCAGCTTGTCACCTTTCTCTGTTGGACAGAATACAGCGTCGAGTTGTTAACCTGGTGGGCCAAGAATTGTCATCTTCCTTGGAACCCCTCTCACATCGTCGCAATGTATCTTCACTGAGCCTGTTTTACAGATACTATCACGGCATGTGTTCCAATGGTCTTTCGTTGGTCGTCCCTGTTGACCGTCCCTCACAACGAACCACTCGCCTCTCAGTCAAATCCCATCCTCATACAGTCGTGACTCCCAAATGCAGGTCCAAGGGGTATGCTACGAGTTTCTTTCCACGTACTGCTTCACTCTGGAACTCCTTACCTGCATCCTGTTTCCCTGCTGTATATAATTTGTCTAAGTTCAAGTGCAATGTGAATAGGTTTCTGTTATCTTAATTCTGTGCGCTTTCTTTTCCTTTCTCTTTCTTTTTTAGCCCTCACCTCGAGTGGCCTTTGTGCCTTGTGTTGGGCGACTTCCATAAAAAAAAAAAAAAAAAAAGACTGTTCACGATGCACAGTGCAGCATCTTCTTCCGTTTGAATAAAAAGAAAAACGGCCCCTGCATTCACGATGGAGGTATTATAGCTTCTTATTTGTACAAATGCCACACAATTATCGACCGATGGGGTCAGATGCCGCAGTGAAGACGTATGGTATTATGATCCAGCACGGACTGGTTTGCAGGTATATGCCTAGACATACGGCCTTCTAGACGGCGTTTATTTCCATGCAGTGGCCGGCCAACTCAGACAGGTAATAGACCTATTGCCGGTAAAAAAAGTACAATGGACTTCTAGCATTTCGTGTGCAGTAAAAGGAAATTATTGTGGTCGTGAATAGTGGTGATGAGAAAGGCATCAAAACGAATGGACATTAGGGCCTACTCTCAGGAATGCTGACAATTATTAATTTTTGCTATCAACCTTCATCAGCAGTGGCGTCACCAGACTTTTGAGTCTGGGGGGGGGCACAAGGGGGGCACTAGCAATTGTTGGGGGGGGCACCGCTACAATATATATTATATTTTTTTCACCAACCGAAATCTCAAATGGGGGGGGGGGGGGGGGGGGGGGGCACGCGGGGGGGCACGAGGTTTTCCGGGGGGGGGGGGGGGGGGGGGTGGGCACGTGCCCCCCCTGGCCCCCCCTTGGCGACGCCACTGTTCATCAGTACAATTTTGTTTTCTTTTCTTTTGTCCATGCATTGTGCAGAGTACGAGGGCTTAGCCTTAAGCTTGTCTATGTCATATAAATGAATACCGTTTATATCTATTCATCAGAAATATTCATTTAAACAAATTGATTTTCATTGCATGATGTTCATAATGGGAGCCTGTCTCATGACGTAAAACGGGTTTAAATATTTCTAACTCATCCTTTACGTGTCGTGTGTATTTCACTGTTTTGGTAGTGATTTCGTCAATTTGCATTTGAGGTCCAACCATGCAGCCTTATTTCAAACTTAAGGCCACTATACTATACTGGGTACTATCATACTTTGGTAGCATATTGACACAGAAATCTTCACAGATTTGCCTAAAACGTTTTGTTTTAATTGCCTAAAATGCTCCATTTATCCAGAAAAGAATGACCAAAAACAATTTTGATCTTCAGAAGATCAACAAAACGGTGAAAATATTTCGAAAATACCGTGGGCGTTTTCACTAATTTCTTAAAAAGTATAGGCCTAGGCACAGTATGTATGTGACTGGAAATTTTTAATATTTTTCCCTTGAATCTGCATTTCTTTCACAAAAACCACGATTAACACGATTTTGCATTCATATTGCGGTTTGTAAGCAGTTTGCGGGGAATATAATTCTTATTACATTACCATCGTTAAATATAAACTCATCACTTTAGTTGCAAATGCATGAGCTGACGAAACTCATTCCCCAAACTCGTCAAGGCCTATAATTTCATGGAATCCGTCAAGCACAATACTTTTGGCGCTTAATTTGTTACCGAAGAATTTCTGGGTAAGCTTATTTTCTGCTAACGGCCTGTCATATGCATTCTGCATATCGCTTATACCGTTACCAAAAAAGAAAACTCTCCGGTGAAATACGCTAACCGTCATCCAAAAAAAAGATTGCTACCGTTAGCGAAACGTTTTTGCTTATACGGTAACGGATTCCCTGAAGTTGGGCCCAGATGTTTTACCAACAAGAAAGGCGTTACCCGACTTCGGAGGCGCTTGCCGATGTAAAAGACGCAGACCTATTTGGGTTGACCAGTATAAATTAGCCCTATATAATTTAGTGCAGTTGTGATCTCTGACACTCAAATTGTGTGCATAATCAGGCCAATTCAAGCATTGCACTTCCGAAAAAGCTTCTGCATGGTGTTTGCTGAGGATTCCCAAGGGGACCGAGGACCTGGACAATCTTGCCTCGGGCAGTCATATCTATTTCTGGGGGCTACAAATTGACTCCCTGGAGCTATAGATGTAACCCGATCCCTTTTCAGCCCTGTGTGCATCTTTTGGCCGATTTGTTACCTCTCCCTGATACATTCAATATGGGCAGGGGAGTAATTATTGCAAGAAACGATCATGAGCAAGCTTGGAGCTCAATGTGAATGAAGTGGCCAAATAAACTGACTTGAAATTATTCGAAAGTCAAACGCATATCAATAGGTATTCCTGAAGACCTCACGTTCCGCGTCATTTACTTGCATTTTCTCTATAACTCTGAGCATGAATTTTCAAGGTAAACGAGGGTGCGCTTATTAAAGGTACCATCGTGTACTTTGGTAGCATACCAAATTGACATTTTCACAGATTTACTTATAACTATACAGGGTATGAAGATGGTGATGGTAGAAAAAATATTTCGTTAAAGTTTTTTGTCCGACTAGATTCTGTATTTATTCAGAAAAAAGTACAACCAAAGACCCGCAAAACCTGTAAATTATAGATTTGAAAACCCAGTGAAAATTTGTCAGTGATTTCTCAAAAAGTGGGCACCGTATGAATGGGAATTTCACAGATGACTGTTGCTGTATTTTTGCCCATGAAACTGCCTTTCTTTGACGAAAGCCAAAGTTGAAATTACCTTTAAATGAGAATGTACGACACTGAATTTTAAAGGCAAAGTTTGAGAAAGATCGTGTTAGAATCAAAACGCGTCAGACCCTCCCAACTCTAAACATTTGATATATTTCAGGTCATTTTGGCTGATGAGCAGTTTGCAGCAGTTCATTACTTGTATTCCTTGAATTGACACTGAATTTCATGTTGACTGAAGTAAATGATGAACTACATGTATTTCATGACTGGAACATTGAAGACGCATCGTCACGCGTGTTCAGTATCAAGCCAATGCGTCTCATTGATAACACTCTACTATGTGATGTATAACTATAGCTATAGTGGCCTAGCGGGTATGGCATCTGCACTTCTAGTAAGCAGGAGGTCGTGGGTGCGAATCCCACCTGAGCCAGCACATGATTTTAAGTTCATGTGCGCTCAAAAGGAAATTAGTGAAATGCTTATTTACGTCGTTGACTAGGGCAATAAATTGTTTGAAGGGCAAACATTTCAACTATAGCTTTCTAAAATATAAATTTAGGCCTACAGATAAATAGCCGTGTGCGTTTAACAGTTGAAACAGTACCATGCCGACCAATAAGGGAAAAACGGAACGAGCCTCCGTAGAAGCAACGTCTAAAACAAACCAACAAACGAACGAATTATCAGTAGGCCTAATAGTGCAACATTTTTACATGTATTATACCTATAAGCGCGCCATATAGTCAATGCATCGGAGCAGCAATTTCAGTGATATTGGAGACCAGCCATGCATGATAAATAATTGGAAATGAAATAATGATCATAAAGACGTTAAAACCTACCTATAGGTCAAGGCGATGAGGACTCGCCACCGAGAATCAGGCGTAGCCTTCACGGTCGACCGATCGATCTGCCTCTCTCGGCCACGGCTACCAACAACGGATGGGGTTGCGTTGGTGAATTTGCTTGTGTTGGTCAAATCGGAAGTTCCTATATAAGATCTGTGTCGATATACCAAAATTAGGAAAGTTATACCATCCGTTTATCAATCAGCAAAATAACGTTTCTCGACGTTGTTCGTGTACATGTATTATAGTTTCAAGGCTGAATGCGTGTAAACCCAGCCAGGAAACGTGACGAATGAGTCTATAGCCTGTTATGAACGACCGAGAACCATCGACTGAGTGTGGCTTGTGTTCCAGTTCATCCAAAGCCGATCCGTTCTAATCCTTGTGGCTCACTGCATTAAGTATATTATCCCCACCGGCTGATCGAGGGAGATTCTGCACGGAGTTGCATGGGAGTATAGCAATGCCACCACCATACGGTCTACTCACGTCCTTCTAGTCAGCACACGTCCCTGGTTGTACTCGCAATGAAACGCCAAACACTAAAAAACCTCGATGGGGGCTATCATTTCCTTGAACGTGCATGCATATTCCATGACATTATACACTGCCGTTGAGACAGACATAGACCATCAGCTATATGCCTCTTAGCTTACAACGTGCTCATCCCTGAGCGCCAAACGTGCTTCGCGTGTGAGTTTCGCCACCAACAAAATGCGAATACCAAATAGACTACACACACAAAATTTGCAGCTGGCTGGTAAACAGTACTTGCCTTAAGCCAACGCCTGGCTAAATAGATTATGCAAATTACAGCGCAAGAAACAGCAAATTTTACTCCCATTTTTCCTTCGCAAAGACGTCTCAACATTAACTTGACATCATTAAATGTTTAAAAACATCTCTTTCGTCGGGTTTAATCATAGTTTTTAACTCATGATGGGAACTTTGTAGTAAATTATAATTCATACAAATAACCAAAACTGAATAACAATTTTTGTTTTCAAATAAAGTATATACACAAACTGGAGAGCCCGTGGGATGTATTCTTTATGCACAATGCCTATAGGCCTACACCTTCTACTTCTTTCCTGTTATTATACACGTATACACGTCAATATGTTATATATACACCTGAATCGGACCTTAGGGAGACAAGATTTGCTATAAATTCGACCTTAGGGAGACACCGAACATTAAGGAGACATTTTGATGTCTCCCTAATGTTTTAGGTACCTTTATAAACACATCTTTACTGTCAATTTTTTGTTTTAGAAAATAGAAAATTATCTCAACGGAAACATAAATGTCAATTTCAAAATCATTGGTTTGGAGGATGCTTAGAAATAGGTAGGCACAGTTTAGTGCACGATCCTATGGGAATGTCTCCCCCAGATCCCATATATGGGATAATGTATATATTTAGGCCTATGTATATATTTTACATGTAATTAATTAATCAAAGAGGAAGAAGCTATGATCCCGAAATTAAAGGTAATGACCAGAATACAAATAGGACATTTGGGTGTCTATTGAACAACGTTCAACCTTATATCTGTTTGTTTTACACCCTTTGAGTTACGGGGAATGTTCAGCACATGAAATTGTTTGCACTTAATTTTTTTTTCAGCGAATGCCAAACATGCATGCTTTATCTTATATTATCTTAACTTACAGGGTATAAAGATGACGATAGTAGAAACATAGCGTTAACATGTCTGCCTGAAATGCTGCATTTATCCAAAGAAAGAGTAAAATCAAAGACCAAAATCCGTTTTGAGATCAAAAGTCCTATATAGTCAGTTATAAATTTGAAAAAACAAAATGTATCGTGAGCGTTTTTCACTGTTTTCTTCAAGAAGTGGCCACTGTATGGGACTGGTAATTTCACAGATGACCGTTACTGTATCTTTCTTGGGATTTTTACCCATGGGTCTGTATTTCTTTGTCAAAAACCAAAGTATATGAAATGACCTTTAAGAGGAACTTACAGAATCCTCATTATGCACTTGCTGTTGATTATGTTCCCAAGTATGATTACGCTACAGCACAGTTTCCCCGTTAGAAATACATGGCATCTATATCATTTGCTTCTCCGTATATAGCACCTCAAGTTCCTTCGGCGGTAAGCAGATATAGGTTCGGATCACAACACTAGCTGTAATTGAACTGCCGAGAGCGGTAGGGGGAACCGTACGGTGAGCTGACCGCTCCTGGCACGGACTATAATCACATTATATCAATCATTTCTCACGCAAAAAGCGTCCTGACAGATGTTGAAATTGTTATGGTTAAGTGTTCAAAATAGACATTGTAATATATTCAACAACAAAAGTGATGTATAGCAGTTTTTGCTTGTTTCTTTAAGGCTCGTGATTTGATGTAAGATTGTCGGGAAACAAGTGAAATGCAAAATGTCTTCACCAGCCAAAACATAAGAGACAATAATGGCCAAAGTTCAGTTCATTTCATGCGAATCACACATGGCGTTCGTCACAACAGGATAATTCGAAAGAAACGTTCTAAATAAAAAATATTGAACACCTTTTTCAAATTGTTTGCTGGAAATTTAAATGACGGCGCGTCATATTTCGCATGAAGCATAAATCGGGGCTTAAAAGTTCTATTATACTTTGGTAAATTTGATAGAAAAGCTGCTGTCTGTTCATAATTTGATCTGTCATGTAATAACAACAAACCTGTGAAATTTTCAGCCCAATTGATCATTGGAAACAGTAGAAAACAGCGAAAAACTGTTTCAATTGTTACGCGACTGAATTGTGAGTATACTGAATTGTGAGGTTTTGATATCGGAGACCAAATTGGTTTGTTTTTGTTTTTGGTATTTTGTTTCACCCATTTCTGAAAAAAAAAATTCAGCATTTCAGATAGAAAAATTTTAACGGTATGCTTGTACCAAGTCCATATAATTTTATACTATGAACAGTAAGTTATAGGCCTACGTAAATCTGTGAACATGTCTGTTTTGGTTTCCTATCACAGTACGATTGTACCTTAAACAATTCCGTCCTTTTTAACATGTGAACGCGGTTTGCCCTCTCAACTTGCATTATAAATGATCGTTCGCCAACAATATTCCACGATTACACCGGCTTCGGTGGGTGAATTACGGCAGACAGAAGAAAAGGTGACAAATTCTGACAAGTTTAAATCGGTTATAACGGCCTGCATGGTCGTGCTGTAATATTGGAGGAACAATGGGAGGAGTCCGACAAAAGTGGGGAAATCCCCCGAGATAAACCGTCACCTCGCATAGGCATCAATACACTTTTTCCATCTGCCCATTTCAATATATTCATTAACGCAGGTGGAATAGAAACCTGAGCGGTTCGGATCAAAAGATGCGACTTAGGCCTCGCAAAGTGGAAGCACCATCGGGTGCATGGCCAGTATGATCAAAAATAATAGCCATCCCCGTATATTATAAGACCTCTAATAGTGCCTTTTCCTCTTCCGATGATTACTGGAATTATGCATCGACCTCGGGAGGCCGCTCGCCGTGAAAAATCATCAAAGGACGGGGGCCCAAGCCAGTGTGACGGCCAGGCCAAGGTGTGAGATCAATTTTTATTTCTCGACCGGTATGTAGGTTACGGCTGCTTTCTGGTACCAAGCGGCATATATCTACCTTGTGTAAGCCAGAACATCTGGCGCGGCGTGGTATATAGGCCTAAAGCATGCATGACGTCGCATTATCGAAATGACCCTATCGATAATTATGTATAATGCACCCAATTTCCAGATAATTAGGTTATTCCTAAGGCCGACTTAACATTTCCATCTTCACTGATTTCGACCGGGCGGGGCTGAAGTAATTGCTTCAAAGTTCATCTCTACATAGTACGTATGTACATGTAGACCTCTTAAAGGTAATATCAAACTTTGATTTTTGTCAAAGAAATACATATTCATTGGCAAAAATAATTATCAAGGAGAACATAGTAACAGTCATCTGTAAAAATGTCAGTCCCATACGGTGCCCACTTTTTGAGAAAACAGTGAAAAACGGCTACAGTATTTTTTTAATGTCTTTTCTCTTTTATTTTTGATCTTTTAAAGATCAAAAATAATTTTGGTCACTGTTTTTACTGTTTTTTTATATGAATACAGCATTTCAGGCGGAAATGTTTTAACGATATGTTTCTATACCAGCACCATCTTCACACCCTGTAAGGTATACGTAAATCTGTGAACATTTCTGTGTTGGTTTCTTACCAAAGTATTGGGATGCATCGTTTCTATGTCTATGACCAAAAATAAATTCTACCTATAACAATAGCAAGCGTAGAAACAAGCACATGTATTTACTATAGTTGGTGAAAATGATGTGAATGTAATGTATTGTTGTTTTATTATTTGGTCAATAAGCCCTGGCCTGCATCACAGTAAATATTGACCCACTTACCGAATTAGAATCGGGGTGATCCTGTGATAAACTATTAAATTATTATCAACATTATTTTAGCCGATGATTATGGTGGACATCGGCAGTACAGAATCTCTCTGAATTCACCGATGATAACAAGTGCAAACCCAAACACTAACGGTTCTTATTAGATTAAATTGCTCTCCAGTCACGAAACATTTTTTTAAAGTGAAAGCTTCACTTTCTCCTGGCTTCGACACCTTTCTAGTTCATAATTCTATTACTTCGGTTACTCGTATCGAGCGTTTCCGGGCATGTGACAGGATAGTGAGTGCACTAACGCATTCTAGAGTAAACGCATCTACTTCGGCACGGGACAATTTCTTTATTTGAAGGAGCAAAGACTACCACCGAAGTTGCCCCACGTTCAGCCGCAGACCAATGATATTTTATAAAATAAAGTATACAGGGTGTCCTCCAAAAAGCAACACTTGTGTCGAGAACTATTATATGAAAATTAAACTGTTTATCACTTCAATATTCTGATATGTGATACAGCTATGTCTTGGCTATTGCCATGTATAGAATTTGAGCAAAATTTGTCAAAATTGAGTGAAAAAACTAAGACTGAATTACCCAAAGTCAAACCCGATTTTCATCTTTCTTTCATACACATTATGTGTGTATTGGCCACTATGCGTGTTATCCTTGCAAATTTGTTTTTAAGGAGTACTCTTTCAATCGGGTCATATTTTCGCCAATTTCTGCCTGATTGTGCTTAAAGTCTACATGGTGATAGCCAAGACATGGTTGTATCAGATATCTGTATCTTGAAGTGATAAACAGTTTCATTTTAACATAATGGGTCCCGACACAGTGTTGCGGGGTTTTTTTCCAGGGACACCATGCATGTATAATCAGTAAAAGAAATGTGCACTTCGGTAAATTGTCCGAACCACGCACCTGTGATTTGATTGTTTGCCATTTTTATACCCTTGGAAAATCCCTACAAAGAATATATTCTGAAGAATTGGAGGCCATGTGTAAGTTCATATACTTAACTATTTTACATGTCCCTCCGATAGTCTGTCAGGCCCACCTCTTTCCCGATTGCTATACTCAGGTCTTGATTTCATCGAAATGGCACGTTAATTTCCAACCTCCCTGTTTACTGAAGGCTGGATCCGCCCCTGATTATACCATTAAAGGTAGTATCATACTTTGGTTTTTGTCGAAGAAGTACAGATTCATGGGCAAAAATATCAAGGAAGATACAGTCACAGTCATCTGTGAAAATTCCAGTCCCATACGGTGCCCACTTTTTGAGAAAATCGTGAAAAACGGCCACAGTATTTTTTTAAGTCTTTTCTCTTTTATTTTTGATCTTTTAAAAGATCAAACAGATTTTCGGTCGTTGTTTTACTAATTTCTGGATAAATACACCATTTCAGGCGGAAAAAGTTTTAACGGTAGGTTTCTACCAGCACCATCTTCATACCCTGAAAGTTATACGTAAATCTGTGAATATTTCCGTTTTTGTTTCTTACCAAAGTATGATACTACCCTTTAATTTTCACTGTCGAAAAACCTAAAAGGTTGTTTTCACGAACAGTTATAGCGACCTGAACGAGAACAATCATTCTTCCCACTTGTTTATCTCAGACGCTTCTGGTTTACTAAAGAATTCTAGCACTTCAAACTGATTAGGGAAACAGGCGTTTGCACTTTGCAAAATTGATTGGAATGGAAATTGGCCTGTGCAATTGGGTTCCTGGAAAAAAAAATCCATCAACTACGAGGGTAGGCCTACTATAGGTCTACGTCCTCACTAGTGTGTTGTAACAAATGTCTTTTACACTATTTCAGAATCCAGCCTGTGCTATCTGAAATGGGTTCAACATACCTTAACTTAAAGATACTATCATACTTTGGAAGCGTACCAAGAAAGAAATCTTCACAGATTTACCTATTTTGTACAAGGTATAAAGAAAGTGATGGTAGACACTAACCATTAAAATTTGTCTGCCTGAAATGTTGTACTTATAAAGAAAAGAGTTAAACCAATGATTAATCACAATTTTGATTTTTTAAAGATCAAGATTTTTTAAAACGGCGGGTGTTTTTCACAGTTTTCTCAAAAAGTAGGCACCGCATGGGACTGAAAATTTCACAGATGAGTGGTATTGTATCTTCCTTAATATTTTTGTCCATGAATCTGCATTTCTTTGACAGAAAACAAAGTATGAAATTACCTTTAACTTATAAGTTCCTAACGCGGTGAACACCAGGCAGTCTTGCAACGAATCAAGTAATCAATCCGATTTTTTTTTCCAGGATTTGCCCGGTTTTTTGCATTGACAGGATGTTTTTTCGCGAGATGTCGTTTGAAGGATTGGCAATGTTCAGGATTGTATGCAAATATGAATATCTTTTTGTTTCGGATTTTTTTTTCATGGATTGGTATTTTTAATGGGAAAACCCACTGATATTCCCGTTATCCTTAAATATTTCAGAATCCTTCAAATTCAGAGTACTGAGGTCGTTCCATTAGAAATGGTTTATGAGACGAGTTGGTCGGCACACGGGTTTGTCGGAGTACGAGTTGGTAACATTAACAATATCTTCACGTGCACTATCTAGGCCTACGTAAAAATGACTATCAAATTTACCATTAATCGCTCACCTCACAATGTGAAGTATTTCCGTCCCAGTTACCTCGCTTTCACGGTTCCAAAATGGCGTCCACAAGTCCAAGTATGCACTACGGGAGACATAAACCTTTTATCTGACGTCAGCAGTGGGAAAAGTGAAAAATACTCGCTGACAACATGCAACCGAAATGAACTCTTAAAAGCAGGCGGTCAATTATACAGCAATGTTGCCGTGCGAAATCACTCACAGGACAGTTCATTGGAGAATCAGCTGGCAGCCCTCTGTTATCGGCCAATCAAATTCACTCTTTCATACCGCGTTACCTTCTGTTGTGTTGTTGATTGAAGGCGCATGTCATGCAGCGCCCTCTCTCAATATAAATGATTACGTTTACGATACAAAACTTTTTTTACATTTAAAGTGGCCAAGTTTTATACAGGAAAAGGAACCAACCACAATGCGTTTTTCTTTGTTTTTAATGTACAAATCATCGACATTACGAGTATTCCTTCGTCATGATGAAAAAATATCAAGTAGGCCCCTACTCATTTTGTTTCAGTTGAAAATTTGTAAATCATTTGTTGAAACTGCATAATCTTCAGTATTTTCTTCTAAATCCTGCTGTTGCCAAATGGAATTGAGATCTAAATATACCACACATACATTGTAACTGTTATGCTGCACTATGTAAGGTAAATAGTAAATACCTAGTCTATAAATTAAAGTTTTACATTTGTCTTTTAATTTGCAACCCCGTACGGAAACAGTGAACTATTACAGGTACAAAGTTTGAATAAATTCGGAGCGAAACTGGCATTTCTCTTTTCAAGAAAAAACCTCACGCCGTTTGGGGCTTCAATGGCTGTATGCACGGACACGAAGTCTAGGGCCTTCGTCTTCCAAGATAAGATCCCTTATTGACTTTATGCCTTGGCCATTGTTTTATCAAGAGCATGAACGTGCCTGGCGTGATACGAAGGGCAAGGGATGGAGCTGGAGACGGCGGGAGAGGATCAATGATTGGCATGGGTCGAACGGAGCAAAATCCCCCGGGATTGATCGGAGGTGTACGCGGTGGACTTTGCAGGCGTCTCGGTAGTAGATAGAGATGTATCTCCTATAGCGTCAGTTGATGATTTATTCCACTGTTATCTGAAACAGCGTGAGGGGACCAAAAACAATCCCATCGATAATCCTATTTGCAGTATCGATTAAGAAATGGCTGGGACTTCATGATGGGCACTCAACACTTCGACGAGGAAAATGGCATTTCACAACATGACCCAGAAAACCAATACGACGTACGTCTACTGAGGATAGTGCCGACTTAATTTGTGCTTTCTATGAAAACCAAGTCTTTCCAAGATGGATTTTAAGACTCAGTTTTTGCTAGGCGTCAGGAGGAGCATATCTTTCTCAAACTTGTTTTTAATTTTTAGTAATATTTTATCGAGACATAAATTTATACAACAAACAATATTTCAATTGCGCCTTATACGAACGTTTCAAGGCGCTTTACAACTTTCAAGTGATGATGAAAAATACAAAGATTGAACTATAATCTTCAACATTAAATCAACTAAAGGAGTAACAGAGAGGAATAAAATAAAATGGCCATTTGTTGTAGATTGTGACTATATAAAGGACTCTTTCTGGAGAAAAAATACAGTTGCGAATTCCACATTCCACAAGTACAAGACAAATTTAGTAGAAAAATAAATCAATTTGATGAGAAATTAAACTGGCAAAAAAATATCGTTATGTCAAGCCCTGACTCCTTTAAAGGTAAAATACATGATTGGTAAAGTTCACAGAACAGCAATCACATTTTATCTCAACCAGGATGAACATGAAATAATAAACATGTGCAAATTTGAGCTCAATCGGACATCTGAGTCACGAGAAAATAGCGAAAACCCGACTCAATTTTTTCTTATAAAACATAAAGAATGGTTTTGATCTTACCCCGAGATCAAAACTGTTTTCGGTAGTTGTTTAACTAATTTCTGGATCAATACACCATTTCGGCTGGAAATATTTTAACTTATGTTTCTACCAGCACCATCTGCATATCTTGACAATTTCACGTAAATCTGTGAACATTTCTGTTTGGGTATGTTACCAATCCTGAACTGCACCTTTAACTCCACAGCAAAATTGAAGACTTCCATCACCGTATAGACTTCTCATTTTCTGTAATCTAAGCGACCGAACGGACGATAATGTGCGGCGTAATCGAATGAAAGACGAAATTAGAGGAGGAATTAGCCCGGGCGCCATCACGAAATTGCCCGGGAAAATCAATTCGCCGAAACGGAATCAATTGTGCCGCCGGACGCAAGGTCAATTACACGGCAGTGTATTGTCTTCCGTCCGCGCTGGATCAAAGATATCGACGACTGTTCTGCTTCAAACTTAAGACATTCAAGACAGTATACACAGTTACACACACACAAATATTTTTGACCTACAACGCACCCTGGACAAAACTGACATGATTTCGCCTGAGGTGTGTTAACGGACACTGAACAAGCTTTTCCAAATATCGACTGCGATGAAAAGGATGCATTATATATCTTATCATAAATAACTACTAGATTAGAGAATTGAAATTCATGAGCTGGTTTTGTCATCAGCTCTTCGCACAGAAGTCCTTTCTCGTTTCGTGTTTTTCTCAAACATCGGCTTAAAGGTATAATACATGATTGGTGAAGGTCACGGAACAACACTTAGGCCTACACTTTGTCTGATCAAACATAGACATGAAATAATGAACCTGTGAAAATTTGAGCTCAATCGGACATGTGAGTCACGAGAAAATAGCAAAAACCCGACTCAATATTTTTTATAAAACATTAAATGGTTTTGATCTTACCCCGAGATCAAAACAGTTTTCAGTCTTTGTTTTACAAATTCATGGATAAATACACCATTTCGGACGGAAATGTTTTAACGGTATGTTTCTACCAGCACCATCTTCATATCCTTAAACCTATACGTACGTAAAACATTTCTGTATGGGTATGTTACCAATCCTATACTGTACCTTTAAAGCTAAACCATCAAAGAGCATTAATTGTGAATATATTTTGACTTTACTCCAATAGCTTTCAAAAATTGTTTAATATCACGGGACAAAATAACTTATGTCACTGTGGTTGAATCACTTGAATGACAGTGTTGATAATTTTAATGGAATTTGTTTATAATCATCAAATAACCACAAGGGAAACTGACTGAATTTAAAGTCATTGAAAAAATTACTGAGGCGGGATTCGAACCGGCGACCTCCTGAATACCGTACATGCGTTCCATCAACTGAGCCATCCAGCCCTTCGTTGGTGGTGACCCCAATGTTTAATTATCTTTGTTCGTGTGGCAGTCAGAAGCCATGAAACCACACACACACCGCCATACCCCAAGGATCATTTCAGCGATACGCGCAGAAATGCTGCAACCTGGGAACTGTACATGGGGGATCACTCAAAGAGGATACGGTTTTTTGATTCATCAAATAACCACAAGGAAGTCTGACTGAAATTTCGTTGTTCACTTTTCAAGGAATTTGTTTATAGATGGGTTTTCTCTCTTGAATCCTCATAGAATGGAGAACCTAAGGCAAACTCATTTCAATCCGTCTCCACCTCGTAATACAGATAGGAACATACACGGTCGTTCAACCTCAAGTACGTGTAATGCTGAAGTTCAGCTCCAGTAAAGCTTACCTTTAGGTCCTGTGTATTCTGATATGTATGTCTATGTCTAGCTGCATCTTAATGAGTAGACCAGTTGGGATCGATTTCACCAAATGCATCGTAACTTACTTTCAATCGTAGAACTTGTGATGCATTACAGCCATACATAGAATATGATTGGTTCTTCTTCGCAACTCAAGTTACGATCGATCGTAGGGCTTCGTGAAATCGAAAACAGGGGTCGATTTCACAAAACACATCGTAACTTCCTGTCACTCGTAAGACTTGTGGTGCATTGCAGCCATACATAGGATACGATGGGTCATTCTTCGTAACTCGAGTTACGATCGATCGTAGGGCTTAGTGAAATCGAAAGCAATGGTCCGATTTCACAAAACTCATCGTAACTTCCCATCAATCGTAAGACTTGTGAGGCATTGCAGCAATACATAGGATACGATGGGTCATCCTTTGCAACTCGAGTTACAATCGATTGTAGGGCTTCGTGAAATCGAAAACAGGGGTCGATTTCACAAAACACATCGAAACTTCCTATCAATCGTAAGACTTGTGATGCATTGCAGCCATACATAGGATACTATGGGTCATCCTTCGTAACTCTAGTTACGATCGATCGTACGGCTTAGTGAAATCGATCCCAGGTATACAACCCCGAATCGTACATAGAGGAATATGTAAATTCGGCCAATGTACATGTACACCTTGGTATTATAAATTCCCAGCACGGCGACAACCCGGCCCAAGGAAACCCAACCATACACATGACGAGGATTGAGAAGGTTAGTGACTGTATGACAGCCACAAGCAAGGTTCATCATAACGGGGGAGATCCCCCCATCCCTCACGGCACATCATCAACTAAACTTGACAGGAGGAAGCTTGCTGATGATAACGGGACGAGAGACGTATGGCAAGGACTATTTCACGGTCGATGGACATGATGATGCCATATGATATTACAAAACTCCGGTCGTTGCCATCGGAGTCTGGGAAGGGTGGATTCCTAGCGGAAAGATCCGGCGATATTATCCGGATGCAACAAGGCATGAAAACATGGCAATGACACCATCCTCCAAACCATGCATTAGCATCCCGTCATAGGGACGGGTTAATTGTGTCTTGCGGGCTTGCATGTAAAAAGACGCTGAGACCCACTGTCTTGGGTCTGATTCCGCAGCAGGCTATACGTAATTTCCGGACTCAGTACTGAATACTGACAGAGGCTATCATTTACAACACAGGACAACTTTGCAAATATGAAATTATTTCGACGGTGTAACGTTACATGTTCAATGTCCCTGTGGTAAAATGCATGATTGGTAAATGTCACAGAACAACACTCACACTTTGTCTAATCCAACATGTACATAAACTAACATCTGTGAAATTTTGAGCTTAATCGGACATCTGAGTCACGAGAAAATAGCAAAATAATCGACTCAAATTTTCCTATAAAACATGAAGAATGGTTTTGATCTTACCCCGAGATCAAACATGTTTTTCGGCATTTGTTTTACCAATTTGGGGGTAAATACACCATTTCAGGCGGAAATAGTTAGTATGTTTCTACCAGAACCATCTTCATATCCTAAAAGTTATAGGTAAATCAGTGAACATTTCTGTTTGGGTATGTTACCAATCCTGTACTGTACATTTAAATAAACTTCAGCCAAAAGCTGGGACATTATAACACGTATGCTAGAGAAAAGGTATATAAGTCTGTTTGTTTAATATTTGCTTGTGTGTTTGTCTCTCTGTTTGTTTGTAGTGTCCGTTTGTTTGATGGGATTTCGGGGTGTTTGTTTTTTTGTTTTTTTGGTTTGGTCGGGGTATTTGTTTGTTTGGTTTGTTAGTTTGTTGGGGTACGGGGTATTTGTTGGGGTGTTTGTATATTTGTTGTGCTTTTTGATTGTCTCTCCGTCTTGTTATTTGTCTGTATGGTAAAAGTTTGTTTGTTCGGTTTTGTTTGTTTGTTAATATCCTTTGGTAGATTGCTATGTACAACCATAGAGCAAGGACCAGATACATGTCCTCTCACCAAAATTAATTCCAACCCGGATCGGAAGGAGGTGCATTTCTAATTTTAGCTGACTGGCGGTGGATCTGCATATGCTTGCTCTCAGGATGTTTAACAGAGTCTGTACGCGTACTGCATAAGCCCATACGTGATTATTCCTGATTATGTGCAAGCTGCCTGAAGTGTGCTGCCGGAGTGTACATCACTGGCGCGCTAATTGGGGCGAAGAGTGACATTTCATGAAGGCGAGTATGTGATTTATGTGCAGCTAGGAAGAAGAAGAGAACGAACTATAAAACGGGGAATAGGTATAACCTAATTTGGCAATGGTTTAGCAGCAGCATTTCTCGTCCATTTTATTGACGGTGATCATGGTGATGGGGTGTTTCAGAAGGTTCAACCTCGGACGCGTGGGTCCATCATTAATTTGGACAAGTGGAGCGCAGAGGGCAAAATTCAACGATCACTCTCACGTGCGTCACGCCAAAAGAGAACTTAGTGCGAATAATTCCACACCTACAAATCCCCACCGATAACCGATATTCACAGAATGCTGTCTTTCATCATAGAATTCTCATTAGTCACTCAAATTGTGTAACTGTGGATAACAAACAATCCGACGAAAATAAGTATCGATACTGACGGACAATAACTTATTTGACTTGTTGACACCTATCATAAGAATCACGTTGTTATGGCATAGCAATAAATTCAAGACTGTTCATAAATAATCTATTTCCAAAATACAAATTTGAAAACGGTCATTATGTATATTAATGAAAAAGCCTACATGATAATTATGCAAATAAAGCGAATTTTACTAGAAGGATATGGCCTACATGTATATATATATTTTTTTTACGGATGTACAGTATGTATAAAGCAAACTCGGTTTTAAATATTGATTGCTGTGGAGTTTTTTTTTTAAGTTTCGCTCAGTTTTAAATCAAAGATGTATGATTTGATATACCTGCTGGTCTGTCAGTTGGTTACTTTTTTTTTGTCAGACAGCGATCGACAGGTCGACAGCGACCGACAGGTCGACTGACATTTAGTTTTTTCTTCTTTTCAAACTGCTGCTACATATTGCCGCAAGACATCGATCGACGGGTATCGAAGGGTCGACGGTGATCAACATATCGTAAGTTGATCGACAAGTCGACAGAGATAGACAGGTCGATTGGCATTTAGTCTTTTCTTCTTTTCAAACTGCTGCTACATATTGCCGCAAGACATCGATCGACGGGTATCGAAGGGTCGACGGTGATCAACATATCGTACGTTGATCGACAAGTCGACAGAGATAGACAGGTCGATTGATATTTAGTTGTTCTCTAAGAAGTTTTCTTCTTCTTTTTTTAAACTGCTGCTACAATTATGACTTCCTGGCTTGTCAGTTGGCGCGGCACTGGTTCGAAATATATTCTGGTAAACAAGCAAACAAAATTGAATGGCGAGGAAAGACAGATCTTAAAGCACGCTGATTATTCCTAGGGAAACGATTTGTTCAGACCGTGAACCGAAGGGGCGAACCCCCGTGATTTCGCCCGTAGACATCGCGGCCAATTACGGTCGACGTTTGTTCCGGGAAAAAAACCCGCCGCTGCTGACGTGACGCGTGAG
Source organism: Astropecten irregularis (assembly GCA_963971285.1). Taxonomy (NCBI): domain Eukaryota; kingdom Metazoa; phylum Echinodermata; class Asteroidea; order Paxillosida; family Astropectinidae; genus Astropecten; species Astropecten irregularis. Next base: position 6,135,194 of record OZ020260.1, on the reverse strand, counting down.
GCCGTTGATATCTGGGTGATAAATCGCTCTTTCTGGGAAGAAGTTCGTGAAACTCACCAAAAACAGGAAAAGGGCAAATGCAATTTCATGGTTATCTTAAGAAGACGTAAGGCGACTTTCTAAAGAATGCGTCCTATACATTATAGTACAAAGACTATACCCAGGGGAAATTTGGTTTACAAGTGTAACACGACAAAATACTGAACATTATACAAATCAAGATTAATTACATAGAATGGACACACGTGGAGGCCATTGTACTGTGCTTAACCTCATCGATATGGACATTTTATTGTCAAAATATAGGTCATGGGTTCGAGTGACGTTTGGCCGTGTCTAAAATCTCAGGCTGCGGCCTCAAATAACACATAAGTCTATGGAAACGGCTGCAGTCACTGGCTAGTGGCTAGCAATTGGTGCGTATGTAATTTGCAGCCGTAGCCAGAGATTTGGGACACTGTTTCCTACAATGCTCAGGCTTATATCGCATACATAGACTGCTTTTTGGATTCAAACTGCGACACAATCATTCATTCAGATAATTTAGGTACAAATAGTTTATAATTATTATGAATTAAACTAATATAAATTTATGTGTGTGGTTTCTTCCATTTGATGCAAAATAAGATACTGTTGACTGAGCCTAGACGTGAACTCAATCCTTCTTTGTAGCTTTGAAGTTCGTAGATCGTAGCCTTCTTCATCAACCAGTCAAAGTACAACACTGATATCCATGACCGTATATACCTAGCCTTGGACCATGTCTGGCCAAAAAAACTCTGTACAAAGTTAAGTACCGGTGGCTTAAGTTGAAGGTAATATCATACTTTGGTTTTTATCAAAGAAATACAGATTCAAGGGCACAATTATCAAGGAAGATACATGTACAGTAACAGTCATCTGTGAAAATTTCAGTCCCATTACGGTGCCCACTTTTTGAGAAAACAGTGAAAAACGGCCACAATATTTCTAAAGTCTTTTCTCTTTAAAGTTTTGACCTTTTAAAAGATCAAAAAGATTTTCAGTCGTTGTTTTACTAATTTCTGGATAAAAACAACATTTCCGGCGGAAACATTTTAACGGTATGTTTCTAACACCATCGTCTTCGTACCCTGTAAGTTATACGTCTGTGAACATTTTTGTTTTGGTTTCCGCGTTTTTGGTAGTATGATACTACCTTTTGGTAGCATACCAAAACAGACCATCTTAACACATTTACCCATAACTTACAGAGTATGGTAGAAACATATTAATAAACCGTTAAAACTTCCTGCCTGAAATGATGTATTTATCCAGAAAAGAGACAATTCTATGACCGTTAACAATTTTTAAAATACTGTGGGCGTTTCGCTGTTTTCTTAAAAGGAGACACATTATGGGACTGAAAATCTCACACCGTACATCTTCCTTGATATTTTCGCCCATGAATCTGGGTTTCTTTGACAAAAAAACAAAGTATGATATTACCTTTAAATAATGGGGATTTGGTTTCTCTGTCAAGCATGCCTTTAAGATTCACTGTCCACTGGGATCGAGGTTGAATGTGAATATTAACGACGGCTGCACTTAAGTAAGCCATCATGCATGAAGACAACCTCTTTTGCACGCACTCGAATTGGCAGCGTGCGTGAGCAACGCTGCTAACTCAGGGGAGCAGCGCTGTCCTTTTCCCCCTGGTCATAATTACTTGTGACTGAACGAGGAGCTAATAGGTAACTTATCACAATTTCATAGCGCTGCTTAAGATTTGCTTAAGCATCGAAAACCTTGGTAAATAAAATCAGTATGCCAGCCCAAACTCAAAAGACTTTAGAAATACCGTGGCCGTTTTTCACTGTTTTCTCAAAAAGTGGGCACCGCATGGGACTGAAATTTTCACAGATGACTGTCACTGTATCTTCCTTGATATTTTTGCCATGAATCTGTATTTAAAAACCAAATTATGATAATGATATTACCCTTAAGCAGCTCTATGAAATTGACCTCTAGAGAAACTTTATGCCATAAACGCTATTTGATCCGATGTAAATCAAACAATACTTAACAAATGATAGATTTATAGTTCGTGATACATGTACGTCAACCATGCAGTGTAAAGGTCATTCAATGCTTTGGGAACCCGAGTATAAATTACATACATCGATTGATCATTATTAAAACTATTAAAGTAACGATAAATGTCATAATTGAAGTGGCAAGCTCCCTTTGATCGTTCCATACGATCTATTATCTGCCTGTCATATTCAAGTCCTACATGTACTCACAACATGTACTTGCAAAGAGATTTTGTCGCCATAGAAATCCTCTGGAAACAAAATAAGTGTAGGAGGGGAAAAGAATAACAACCAAGATGCGTGGGTGTCTGGAGGTGTGCAGACGGGTACAGCTATCACTTCAGAGTACGGGGCAAGGTTCCTCCACCAGGATTAGTGACTTGTCTCCTCGGGAGCCCAAAGCCACTGCCTCCCAGCAGATTCCAGTCTTGTCACGCGCTGCTCGACTGAACAGGCCGGTCTCTGGAACACGGAGAGGCTGACAAGCTGGTTTCCATGACGCCAGGAAAGCCCTCCTGGTGACAAGATGGCATGACTTCGGGGACCGTACACGTGCTTGAAAACACCGGTGATATGCAGCTTCACGCAGTTGACCGGCTGGATACACTCGTACTTATACCGTACACTCCTCACGAGTGACGGTCTGAATTCAAGTGCGTTTCCTGAGGGTTTTTACCGAGGACCGCTGGGACTACAGCAGTGTCACTCAGGGCTTGTTTTTTTCTTCCACATTTATCAGGCCTCAATGCAGGAACGCAGTAAAATAGCTTTTATCTGGCTTTACATTTCAACAACAAGCTGCTTTCTGCAAGAAGAGCAATATTTGGAACCAGACATGCTTATGTTTCTTATAATGATTACCGCTAAATAACCACATGGCTTCAACTCTTCCTCCATTGACTCATGTGTATATTTGGGACAGGAAGCTTCAGCTACTTACAGAGGAGATAACATTTTATGAGCTTTTACAATTTTACAGCTTTCAAACATTCAGTGATGAAAATAAGTTTTTAAAAATGTATTCCGACCTTTAAGATCTTTACCTTGAGAATCTCATTTCATTTTGAGGCATTAGTCGGATTCTTTACAACCACAAGTCGGTACGGGTGTCAAGTCTCTTCACTTTTAAACACCCAAGAGCATCAAGAGGGCTCAGGACCCCATGCCATATCTACCTAATGCAAAAAAGGTTTTAGTCAACAACGGCCCACCAGATGCTGTATTTATCAAGAAAAGAGTAAAACCATAGACCAAAAAACAGTTTTAGATAACATGGAGATCAGAACTCATGTGCATAGGTTTGAAAATACTGTGAGAGTTTTTCACTATTTTCTCAAAAAGTGGGCACTGTATGGGACTGGAAATTTTACAGATGACTATTACTGTATTTTTCTTGCTATTTTTACCCTGCCATTAATCTGTATTTCTTTGGCAAAAAAACGAAGTATGAACTTTCCCTTTAAGGTTAGTGTACATTACCCACACAATGTGCATTAGGCCTAATGCTTACTTCCATTTCCCGTGCTCAAATATTGCACCGCAGTAATAAGAAACGTGTTAAGAAGTAATGATCCATTTAATAATTAGCAATTTAATACATGATAAATAATTCTCCCTTGATGAGTATCTTTCTTTGATGCTGAAGTGCTGCAAAGTTTGTCGTATCTGCATCTGTGACTGTTAATCTACGTCCAATTCCATTTATTTACATAAAGGTGGAGGCGCACAAGATCGCTCTTAACATCCTTTTTATACTCCTGAACACTGCCTCAATAACCTTTGACACTGCCTTAGTACCCCTGGGGCTGATTTTTACTAATGCTTTGCGATCATTGCTAAAGCCCAACTCCATTGCTACACGGAGAATCGATCGTTAAGTAGCCGTCTCATATCAAGTGTGATAGCGATGATCGCAAAATACGACTTTGGTGAAATCGACCCGTTTGGTCGATTCCACAAAGCCTTACAATCAATCGTACCTAGAGTTACGAAGGATAACCCATCGTATCTTGCATAGGGCTGCATGATGCATCATAAGTCCTACAATTGATAGTACATGTAAGTTACGATGAGTTTGGTGAAATCGAACAACCCCTGGTCATCCATTTGAAGCTTGGTCAATGCCATGGTGCCCATGATCATATTCTCAGTGCCCTTTTACATTTACTTTGTGCCCCTAGTTGTTAATTACCTTGATGTTCAAATGTTCCGAATAGACACTTCAGATTCTACCCTAGAATTACCTATTACCATAAAGAAAACAAATTGCCCTGCAACAGGTTAGCCCCTTTAAGGCCGATGCTCAATCCTACCACTAGATGCATGGTGTATCCTTCGTCAATCCATGCCAGCATTAAAGGAGCCCTCTTCCACCGACCAGGGCATGTCAAACATCAGAGAAGGGAGTGGTGTGCAGTGGGTCGCATCAAAATCAGACATGTATTTACCAGCCTTCAGAAAGAAAAGATAGAAAACGAGAAAAAGAATTCATTACAAAACAATCCTTCAATCCAATTGGTGCTGTAAGAAAGTCACTGCAAATAAATACGAATTGTCAACAATCACAACATATCAACTACAGACATACAACAATTCTTAAAAGCCCCAAACCACTCAAACTCCCACAGGTAGTTCTGTTGAGTTTTGGCTTGTATGGTACCAAACAGTAAGAACCTGTTGTTGGGCTTTGTTTGATTCAGTACCAAAGGTCCAGGGGTACACTGTTTCATTCTGTCAGGTTTGGGGAAGTAAGGCATGAGACCTGTAGAAACAAGTGTTGGAGATGGGGCAATTCATTTTGTGGGTAAGGTTACTCATGGCCTATATTACACAAGTTTGCTACTGGATTGCAGGAATTTGTGGTGGTGCACTTGTGTGTTCAAAGGCACTGTGGTATTTTGTTGGGTTTGGGACAGTTGGTCTATAGTAACACATCAAGGCATAGACCATACCATACCAAGTGAATCAAACTCCAACAACTGGGGCCTGTTGAAGTTTGTGAGGTTCAGTACCAAACCCGACCAAACCTGTGACCAACTGTTTAAGTATGTTTGGTTCAGTATGCTTCCTAGTACAAGGGCCTAGGGGGTTAGGCTTTTAAAGGAGAAAACAAGACTAGATTTTCTTGGAGGTTATTTGTATTTTGCCCAAGATTCTAAACAAATATTTGGCATGGACACTGAAAAATTATGACTGAAGTTATGACTGTATGCATGTACACAGTAGCATCATAATATGCTATTGTTGGAGGGATCAACTGACATCAAAGTATAGCCAATGATCAAGAATAAATCAGTGTGTGACTTTCAGGCAATAGTTCTACTTAAAGGTAATATCATACTTTGGTTTTTGTCAAAGAAATGCAGATCCATGGGCAACAATATCAAGAAAGATACAGTAACAGTCATCTGTGAAATTCCAAGTCCCATACAGTGCCCACTTTTTGAGAAAACATGGAAAACAGGGAAAAACGCCCATGGTATTTAAAAAATCTTTTCACCGTAAATGTTTTATCTGCCATAGATCAAAATTGTTTTGGTCATTGGTTTTACTCTTTTCTGGATAAATACAGCATTTCAGGCAGAAAGAAATTGAACGGTATGTTTCTACCATCACCATCTTTATACCGTGTAAGGTTTGTGTCAGTATACTAACAAAGTATGATAGTACCTGTTAACCTGTGGAAATAAATAAGATTTGAAGCAATGACAACATAACCATGACTGAGAAAGATGTTGCCTTTGGTACAAACAACATGATTCTTTACAGAATATACGTACAAACCACATTCGATTACCAAATTGTAGAAGTTTGCCATTATGGGGTTTTTGTATAGCTCTATGTAAACCTGATATCAGTGCAATCAGTGTTGAACATGCAAGAAACATTCTCCTGCACTTAGAAGTCAACAACTCAGACAGGCCAACAAATCTATCTCAAAAAAATTGAAATACGGCCGCGACGGTTTGAAGTTACCATGGAAATGGTGTACGTAACACTGATATTCCATTTCAAATTGTTCATTTGCTGGTTGTGAACAAAACAACAACATCCCTGCTGTATCCATTATCACGTGTCGAGGAATGTATTCTACCTCCATGCCATCTGTCATATAATTTCCATATATTATATAAATAAAACTAACTTATGATTTGTTTTGCAGAAAACGTTTTTCATTATAGGAACATTCAGCAGAAACCTTTAAGTTTGGAAATGTTAAAGGTAGTATCATACTTTGGTAAGACACCAAAACAGAAATATTCACAGATTTACATATAACTTACAGGGTATGAAGATGGTGGTGGCAGAAATACTAATACTGTTAAAATTTGTCTGTCTGATGAAATGCTGTATTATCCAGAAATGAGTTTAACTAATGACCAAAAACAATTTTGGTCTTTTAAAGATAAAAAAAATAACGGTGAAAAGATTTCAAAATACATGTACTTCCTTGACAAAAACCAAAGTATGATATTACATGTATCTTTAACTTCTCTACTACTTTAACACTTTACTTAAACACTCTACTAACTGACTACTGAGCTATCCAACCCTATGTTGGTGGTGTCACCACTGAATCATGCTAATAGTCAATTATCTTTGTTTGTTTGGCAGTCAGAAGCCATGAAATCACTCACATACCACTATACCCCAAGGATCGCTTAAGATACGTGCAGCATTAGCAATGCCATAACCTGAGAAACAGTTGTTTTTGTTTGTTATTAAGTTTTTTTAAACGAAGACCATTGGCAGTATGATATTTCTGCCATGTGGTTGAATGAAGTGTGTGTACATATGCAGAATCTCTGTTACAGCAATAATAGTATGACAGGTCTCCATATAATTTTTTTTTTATTTCATTAGAGTTGAGGTTGGGCTGATCTTACAATGGTTTAATTGCCTGCATGGTTTGTGCTATGGAGCTGAAGTCACGCAGCTGGGTAGGCCTACTGGGTAATTTATGCACAATGTACAGAATACAAATTCTGCCAAACATTGGCAAATTATGACAGAAGTTAAGGTGATGGGAATGAACCTAATGGAAATACATGTAAGTACATCAAAAATAGCTAAAGATAGCTCTGCATTGTCATGATCATAAACTATCAAACAGAATTTGGTAAAGTTCTTGCATGTTTTCATGATTTTGAGTCAGGTTTAAATATTGAGTCATTGGAAAGTGAACAAAGAAAATTGACTGGAACGGGATTTGAACCACTGACCTCCGGAATACCGTACCAGCGCTCTACCAACTGAGCTACCCGGTCCTATATTGGCGGTGTCACTAACTCTCTATATATTGTTCATTTCATATCTATAATATTATTCATTTTAAAGAATGAATAATATCAAATACAAGGAGGAAAGATTGCAATTCAAAAAATCTGTTTAAAAAAATTAATTACACGTAATAAATCAAAATACAACAGAAGAATTATTGAGTCTGTATTTATAAACATCTGTTGGTGCTTTTATAGGAGGGGATTTGTAGCCATACCTGATTGGTGATACATGTAGTACATGTATGTTCAGGGAATAATATGATGACGTTACCAATTAAAGGTACAATACATGATTGGTAAAGGTCACAGGACAGCACTCATACTTCGTCTGATCAAACATGTACATGAAATAATAAACCTGTGAAAATTTGAGCTTAATCAGACATCTGAGTCATGAGAAAGTAGCCAAAACCCGACTCAATTTTTCTTATAAAACATGAAGAATGGTTTCGATCTTACCCCGAGATCAAAACTGTTTTCGGTCTTTGTTTTACTAATTTCTTGATAAATACACCATTTCAGGTGGAAATATTTTAACGGTATGTTTCTACCAGCACTGTCTTCATACTTTGAGTGAAAGGGGATAACTAAAACAACTCAAGTGAGGGTGTCCTTTATGTTTGTTCCAAAAATCGTTCGGACGAACGATCTTTGGAAAAGACACTAAATCTTGAATTCCTTGAAAAGCCCAGCATCTGATGAACCAAGATTTCCCATGGTGACTGTTTGCACTGTTTACGAAGTGTTGAGTCCATTTTCTGTCTGAAACTCAATTATTTTTTTTGGAGGCCTTCCAAAATTTATCCTGCTCCCTTAATAATCATGCAAGCCTAGCCATCAAATTTTGAGCTATTGCTACAGTGCACAACTGTGCAGTAATTCCCTATGGTACTGTAGGTATACATGTATTTGGAGTTCAAGCTTACAAAGTCATGATTACCCAAAACAAAACGCAAGCCCCACGGCAGGGTTCAACTACAATGGGAGACTTTTGAGAACCGGTCTTCAAGTCAACAGCACATGCGCACGCATGCACGCATTGTTTTGCGCCTGCGCTGTTGTGCATGCGCGTGCGCTGTTGACTTGAAGACCGGTTCTCAAAAGTCTCCCATTAATCGGTGGTAATTTAAATACACTGTATATCTAATACTACCAATTACTGTATAAAACCAATCTTGTATGCCCTTGTCAAAAATTCAAGCAATTTTCACAATAAAGACAATTTACTGCCCTTGGGCCTTGAAAACAAAAATGACACCAAAAAAATGACAAGAAAAAAGCAATTAGGAAAATTGCTCTCGTAAAGTGCAATCTAACATGTCTAATGATGAAAGATGTCATGTGTCTGGTCCACAAATGTACAATTTACTAATTAAGGTCACAAAATTAAGGCCATCAAATTATAATGCGATTAATTAAAGGTAGTATCATGAGTAAAACAACGATCAAAAATAAAAGAGAAAAGACTTAAAAAATACTGTTTTCTCAAAAAGTGGGCACCGTATGGAACTTCAATTTTCACTGTATCGTCCTTAATATTTCTGCCCATGAATCTGTATTTCTTTGACAAAAACCAAAGTACATGTATGATATTACCTTTTAAGTATCGATACCCATCACAGAAATGTGAACATTTCTGAGGTGAAAGTTTACATTTTCATGAATGATAACTGAATCGGTTTGCGGAAACACCATATAATAATCGTTCGTACTTTCGCACTTCTATATCGTTCGCACTTCTCGCAAGGTCTCAACGTTTCGACTAGCCTGCTCTAGTCCTCATCAGGAGTCTCCTTTTTGTTGTGTTCCCACAGCCAAAAAAAGCGCGACCCAAATCGTACCGGTACGATTTTTATCAAACTGCCCGTGCGCAGTGAAGCGTGAAGTTGGCATGCATCCTGTGCTAAACTCGCGTGCCCGCCTTGCATGATGGGATATAAAAAACCGATATTTTTTGGTGCACCGTTCACACAGCAAATAATCGCGACTATTTGCAAAAAGACGCACTATTAGTGCGATTTGGAGCGCGCTCCAAATTGCACTAATAGTCGCAATTATTTGTGTCCCCACACAAATAAGCGCGACTATCAAATCGCGACCCAAATAGACTTCCTTTTTTGGTGTGTGAGAACGTGCCTAATGAGGACTAGAGCAAGCTTAACTGAGTTGGTCAAATGGATTTGCTGCTGGTAAACCTTCATCATACGTATGTGTACAAACTTCTCACTGTTAAATTGTGAGAGAAAAGTCGTTCTTTCATTTATTTTAAATGATGATTCTGATGATGACTAGAGCAGGCTAGCCGAAATGTTGAGACCTAACGAGAAGTGCGAATGAAATAAAAAGTGTGAAAATTACAAAATAGATATAAAATCTGTAAGTGCAAACCGATTCACATATCAACTATCACAATGCAAATCCTCAAATCTTTCAAGAGGAGATTTTGTTGCAACGTGACCAGATTCAGTTGACCACTATACATGTACCTTTAAAGGTAGTATTATACTTTAGTAAGAAACCAAAACAGAAATGTTCACAGGGTATGAAGATGGTGGTGGTAAAAACACACCATTAACATTTTTCCACCTGAAATGGTGTATTTATCCAGAAAAGAATAAAAAAACGACCGGAAATCTTTTTGATCTTTTAAAAAATCAAAAATAAAAGAGAAAAGACTTAAGAAATACTTTGGCTGTTTTTCACTGTTTTCTCAAAAAGTGGGCAACTTATGGGACTGAAATTTTAACAGATGACTGTTACGGTATCTGTCTTGATATTTTTGCCCATGAATCTGTTTTTTTTTATATAAAAACCAAGGTATGATAATACCTTTAAAAAAGAACTTAGTTAGATGTCAAGAGTTCTGTGGTAACCATCAATCTATAAACTAGATCAAATTGTTACTTGTATGAAATAACTGGATCATGCCATCATTTAGATGGTAATCATGCTAATGATATAGAGATGTGGTCCATTAATCAAGTCAATGAATACATCCTACACGTGATCAAAATGTGCTCCATTATATTTTACACACCATACCCCAGTGACTGCACCGTTAGTGTTAATAACATTCATTAATTCCCAGTGTCCCAGCTACATGTATTATTGTCCAGCTTTCTTACCACTAGTCATAGCTATTCCTTCCTCCATGTCCTCCATGGTATGAGCCAAGAGAGCTACTAATTGCATGCTCAGTGCATCATGCAGTTAAAGGTAATATCATATGTATGTACTTTGTTTTTTGTCACAGAAATACACATTCATGGGCAAAATTATCGAGAAAGATACAGTAACAGTAATTTGTGAAAATTTCAGTCCCATACGGTGCCCAGTTTTTTAGAAATCAGTGAAAAAGCTCACGGTATACCGTGAGCTTTTACCGCGGTATTTTAAAATCTATTCACATGTTCACAGGAGTTTTGATCTCCCTGAGATCACAATTGTTTTTTGGTAAATTTGTTTTACTCTTTTCTGAATAAAACGTAGCATTTCAGGTAGAAAAATGTTAACAATACGTTTCTACCATCACCATCTTTATACCCTGAAAGTTATAGATAAATCTGTGAAGATTTCTGTTTGAGTATGCGCTAGCTAGCAAAGTATGATAGTACCTTTAAACATTTAATGGTCACGCACACATGTTGCTATCATTATGCATAGATTTTGTCGGAAAATCGTTGCTGTCGGGTAGCTAGGGTGCTCGTAGAGCGTTTAGGAGGCCCTGGGACTCTTACACAGGAGTATTGAGAGTGCAGATACAGGCCAGTGTACTATCCGACTATGGAGTGCATGGTGTATAGCATTGGATTGGTGTCAAACAGGCATGCAGTCTACTCATGCACATGAAGGTCAATAATGATAACAGCCACTCTATTGCAGGTGAAGAGCGGTATACGCACTCAATCCGCCCACCTCTATCATTGTCCTGGTCATGTGATGACCATTACCTGATTGCAAAGTCCCAACTGTACTTTTGAGTCTATTTTGCTGAATCACTTCTGTACACAAAGATTTTGCTGAATATCAGGGTATATTGATGGCCCTGCTATTGCGCTATATGCCACAGTGTAGTAACTATTACATTCTGAAATTTGACGTGTTTTAATACCTTTATTAGGTTTGAGATGTAATTCCTTATAGCAAAGGTGAATTTTTCTCAAAAATGAAAAATCAATAGCTTCCCAAAATTGAGACTGTCTGAATTTTGTAAATGGGGGCAGCAGACAAATCTGTGTGATTTTGTGACGTCAGTTTGACATCATGAAATCACACAGATTTGTCTGCTGCCCCCATTGACGAAATTCACACAGTCTCAATTTTGGGGGTAGCTTGCGGGTTGAGCATGTTGAGAGAAAAATCATCAAAAAACGCTCTCTTTCTGTGTGAGATGAATATTTTCCTCATGTCAAGTAATTTACGGATTATAGTTCTAACAAATAAAGTGAAGTTTGTTAAGTGAACATCCTCTTTAAGGCCATACTTTTAGTTGATATGCAGTATGTAATGTTTGTAGTGCAGTTTAAATACATGTATAATTTACATACATGTAATTCGTTCAAACTCGACATGTAGCTCTTTAAAACTGCCACTCACCCAAACATACATGTACGTACATGTGCATGGACACGTTTTGCTCATTTCGCAGTCGTTGGTGTAAAAACCCCCCTGGGGGAGGGGAAGGGGTGTGCAACAAATTACACGTGTAAAACTCTGCATGGTTTCATTTCATTCTTGTCACCCCGGGGTAAACCAGACGATTTTATCTCCCGTGTGAAAAGGGCCTTGAGCGAGTGTGATCAACTGATATCTCCATGACCAAAATCAATACTTCAACTTGGGAGGAAATACATGTAGTAGTTATAGGGGGAGTACTTTGGCTGCTTGTTGGGTTTTCCATTTGTACAAGTAATAAATTGCTGCAAACTGCTCATCAGCCAAAACAATGACCTGAAATATTATATGAAATGCTTGGAGTTAGGAGGGCCTGATGTTTCAATCCTAGCAGGATCTTTCTCAGAGGTTAAATGACAAGAGGACAAATTTATGCAAGTCAAAGATGTATATAAATGGATGAGAGGATCAGAACAAAGGGGGACAAAGCGACCAGAAAAACAGGGAAAGCATGCTACACACATTTTTCACATTTTCACTGGAGCGGGATTCGAACCAGCAAACCCCAGAATACCGTACCGGCGCTCTAACCAACTGAGCTACCCAGCCCTACATGTATGTTGGTGGTGTCCCTAATAGTCAAATATCTTTGTTCATTTGGATGTCAGAAGCCATGAAACCACTCACATAATGTCATACCACTATATCCCAAGGATCACTGAAAATACGAGCAGCGTTAGCAATTCAAGGAAAGTGATAGCATAATTTACATACAGCATGTGTAATTTGTGCATCTCTGCTTCTCTGAAAATAAAAGCGAACAAAGATAACTGACTATTGGGGTCACCACCAACATAGCGCTGGATGCTCAGTTGGTAGAGCGCCTGTACGGTATTCAGGAGGTCGGCGGTTCGAATCCTGCTCCAGTCAATTTTTCCTTGTTCACTTTTCAATGAAAATAAAAGCTGTAGGCCTAATAAATATTTGTCCATAGAAGAGTCTCCTTTGCTCTATAAGGACTGATGGACCAAATGAATGAGACGTACATCCTCCACGATGCAACTCAGTGCAAGAAGTCAATGGAGGATACAAGTATGATCATCTAGCCCTCCATCCTCTTTCAGCCACAGCTGGCAAGGTGGACTTGCCCCGGCATCAACCTGCAGGAAGTCATTGAGATGGATGTATTCCACCTGATTCCACATGATTAACGCACACGGATGCTGGTCACTTAATCCCACACAGCACGCACGCCGCCACTATACGCCACTATACGATGTGACAGTGATGGATGCACTGTACACACGTCCACAATTGATTGAAGGTTTGCATTTTAAAGAGCATGACCAGACTGGATCCTCTGATGAACACTCAGTTGTATGTTCCTCAGTAGTAAATAATAATTGGATAGTAGAGTACTTTACGCCTGTATCTGGTGCATCTTTCACAGGCCCCAGTACTTATTATTACATTGGTCATTGGTTTTGATTATCACTCTAGCCATCTCAACTCCCTGGGGAGTGCCGGTAAGATCAACAAGGCAAATCAAGTGCAAAGCCCTCATCACAGGTACCCAATTTCTCCTAGGTCATGTAGGGGTGAAAGCCCTCACCGTGATGGGTACCCAATTTCTCCTAGGGGTGAAAGCCCTCATCATGGGTACCCTATTTCTCCTAGGGGTAAAAGCCCTCATCATGGGTACCCTATTTCTCCAAGGGGTGAAAACCCTCATCATGGGTATCCAATTTCTCCTAGGGGTGAAAGCCCTCATTATGGGTACATGTACCCAATTTCTCCTAGGGGTGAAGGCCCTCATCATGGGTACATGTACCCAATTTCTCCTAGGGGTGAAAGCCCTCATCATGGGTACCCAATTTCTCCAAGGGGTGAAAGCCCTCATCATGGGTACCATATTTCTCCTAGGGGTGAAAGCCCTCATCATGGGTACCATATTTCTCCTAGGGGTGAAAGCCCTCATCATGGGTACCATATTTCTCCTAGGGGTGAAAGCCCTCATCATGGGTACCATATTTCTCCTAGGGGTGAAAGCCCTCATCATGGGTACCATATTTCTCCTAGGGGTGAAGACAGTGAGCAAAGAGTCCTGCCAAGGATGCAAGGCCCACCAACCCATGGATGGAATCGAACCAACAAAAACGTTTTGGTAAACATGGCAAACAAGCATGCACCACAGAAAAGAAAATGATACAGGCTTTAATATCATAGACAATGCCTTAGCTTGCCTGGTTAAACAATTCAATTTCATAAAAAAAAAATGCACATATAATGAAAGTGGCCTCGAATAGCTATGTACAATAAATGCATGCAGAGTATGTCTCAAACACCATATTTCAATCTTATATTTGATTTGTGTGCAAATGTAATATACGCAAACGTGCTCCAGGCATACGCTGTGACATTTAGTGAGGACGGCTGGTCTTTTAATCTGCAATGAAACACAGATTACACGTGCGCAATTCGCCTGTGTCTTCCATTTTCCCCTTATAGTCTGTCGGTCTATTAAACCAAAGTGGTTTACGAGGATTGCAGAGTAAATATGTTTTTAATAATAATGGGCCGATGTGGTAAACATGTGCTTAAGTGTTCCACCTTGTGTGGTGTTTTTTTGCTCGTGCTCAGGTTTAAATGTAATTTGGAAAAAAAAAATAATATAGTAAGATGATGTGCTTGTTCATGTGGTATTAAGTTACCATGGTAACTGACTAGTCCCTAGCATGAGGAGCTGTTTCATGGTTAAAGATAGTCTACATTATATTCTGGTAAGCAACATTAACAGTTTGCTTAACGCTAGACCAAGACAACCAAAACTCAACCATGACACTGAATAATAATTTGGGAGGCTAATCATCCTTACTCGCAGCTGGGGTGCTGAATTGCGAAGGATGCGACTTCAACGTGATCGAGTAGCAGGCTTTCATGGGCGCCCTTGGCTGCCAGCCACATCAACCCATATATGATCACGGAGTACAGCCTGAGATCGAAAGTGTTTGATTTTTGTGGAGGGAGGAAAACCGGAGAACCCGGAGAAAAACCCTCGTAGCATATACCTGTAGGACAGTGTAGGAGAGAACCAACGCACAACTCTACTCATGACCCGGGTTGTATTCGAACCCGGGCCACATTGGTGAGAGGCGAGTGCCTAACGCACCTATGCCCCCTGAACAAGCCATTGTGAACAGGGTACAAAAACAATGAACGAGGGTACATGTACCTGAGCAATGGCACTATAAAGGCAATGAACAAGGGCACCAAAGCAATGACCAGGGGCATCATGGCAGTGACCAGGGGCACAAAAGGCAATGAACGAGGGTACATGTACCTGAGCAATGGCACTATAAAGGCAATGAACAAGGGCACCAAAGCAATGACCAGGGGCATCATGGCAGTGACCAGGGGCACAAAAGGCAATGAACGTGGGTACATGTACCTGAGCAATGGCACTATAAAGGCAATGGACAAGGGCACCAAAGCAATGACCAGGGGCACAAAAGGCAATGAACGTGGGTACATGTACCTGAGCAATGGCACTATAAAGGCAATGAACAAGGGCGCCAAGGCAATTAACAGGGGCATCAAGGAAGTGACCAGGGGTACTGAGGTTATGATAAAGGGAACTATATATTAATGACCAGGGGCACAAAGGCAGGGACCAAGGGCACTATAAAGGCAATGGACAAGGGCACCAAAGCAATGACCAGGGGCACAAAAGACAATGAACGAGGGTACATGTACCTGAGCAATGGCACTATAAAGGCAATGAACAAGGGCGCCAAGGCAATTAACAGGGGCATCAAGGAAGTGACCAGGGGTACTGAGGTTATGATAAAGGGAACTATATATTAATGACCAGGGGCACAAAGGCAGGGACCAAGGGCACTATAAAGGCAATGGACAAGGGCACCAAAGCAATGACCAGGGGCACAAAAGGCAATGAACGAGGGTACATGTACCTGAGCAATGGCACTATAAAGGCAATGAACAAGGGCGCCAAGGCAATTAACAGGGGCATCAAGGAAGTGACCAGGGGTACTGAGGTTATGATAAAGGGAACTATATAGTAATGACCAGGGGCTTAAAGGCAAGGACCAAGGGCACTATAAAGGCAATGGACAAGGGCACCAAAGCAATAACCAGGGGCACAAAAGGCAATGAACGAGGGTACATGTACCTGAGCAATGGCACTATAAAGGCAATGAACAAGGGCGCCAAGGCAATTAACAGGGGCATCATGGCAGTGACCAGGGGTACTGAGGTTATGATAAAGGGAACTATATATTAATGACCAGGGGCACAAAGGCAGGGACCAAGGGCACTATAAAGGCAATGGACAAGGGCACCAAAGCAATGACCAGGGGCACAAAAGGCAATGAACGAGGGTACATGTACCTGAGCAATGACACTATAAAGGCAATGAACAAGGGCGCCAAGGCAATTAACAGGGGCATCATGGCAGTGACCAGGGGTACTGAGGTTATGATAAAGGGAACTATATATTAATGACCAGGGGCACAAAGGCAGGGACCAAGGGCACTATAAAGGCAATGGACAAGGGCACCAAAGCAATGACCAGGGGCACAAAAGGCAATGAACGAGGGTACATGTACCTGAGCAATGACACTATAAAGGCAATGAACAAGGGCGCCAAGGCAATTAACAGGGGCATCATGGCAGTGACCAGGGGTACTGAGGTTATGATAAAGGGAACTATATATTAATGACCAGGGGCACAAAGGCAGGGACCAAGGGCACTATAAAGGCAATGGACAAGGGCACCAAAGCAATGACCAGGGGCACAAAAGGCAATGAACGAGGGTACATGTACCTGAGCAATGACACTATAAAGGCAATGAACAAGGGCGCCAAGGCAATGACCAGGGGCACAAAAGGCAATGAACGAGGGTACATGTACCTGAGCAATGACACTATAAAGGCATCGAACAAGGGCGCCAAGGCAATGACCAGGGGCACAAAAGGCAATGAACGAGGGTACATGTACCTGAGCAATGACACTATAAAGGCAATGAACAAGGGCGCCAAGGCAATGACCAGGGGCACAAAAGGCAATGAACGAGGGTACATGTACCTGAGCAATGACACTATAAAGGCAATGAACAAGGGCGCCAAGGCAATGACCAGGGGCACAAAAGGCAATGAACGAGGGTACATGTACCTGAGCAATGACACTATAAAGGCAATGAACAAGGGCGCCAAGGCAATGACCAGGGGCACAAAAGGCAATGAACGAGGGTACATGTACCTGAGCAATGACACTATAAAGGCAATGAACAAGGGCGCCAAGGCAATGACCAGGGGCACAAAAGGCAATGAACGAGGGTACATGTACCTGAGCAATGGCACTATAAAGGCAATGAACATGGGCGCCAAGGCAATGAACAGGGGCATCAAGGCAGTGACCAGGGGTACTGAGGTTATGATAAAGGGAACTATATATTAATGACCAGGGGCACAAAGGCAGGGACCAAGGGCACTATAAAGGCAATGGACAAGGGCACCAAAGCAATGACCAGGGGCACAAAAGGCAATGAACGAGGGTACATGTACCTGAGCAATGGCACTATAAAGGCAATGAACAAGGGCGCCAAGGCAATTAACAGGGGCATCATGGCAGTGACCAGGGGTACTGAGGTTATGATAAAGGGAACTATATATTAATGACCAGGGGCACAAAGGCAGGGACCAAGGGCACTATAAAGGCAATGGACAAGGGCACCAAAGCAATGACCAGGGGCACAAAAGGCAATGAACGAGGGTACATGTACCTGAGCAATGGCACTATAAAGGCAATGAACAAGGGCGCCAAGGCAATTAACAGGGGCATCATGGCAGTGACCAGGGGTACTGAGGTTATGATAAAGGGAACTATATATTAATGACCAGGGGCACAAAGGCAGGGACCAAGGGCACTATAAAGGCAATGGACAAGGGCACCAAAGCAATGACCAGGGGCACAAAAGGCAATGAACGAGGGTACATGTACCTGAGCAATGGCACTATAAAGGCAATGAACAAGGGCGCCAAGGCAATTAACAGGGGCATCATGGCAGTGACCAGGGGTACTGAGGTTATGATAAAGGGAACTATATATTAATGACCAGGGGCACAAAGGCAGGGACCAAGGGCACTATAAAGGCAATGGACAAGGGCACCAAAGGCAATGAACGAGGGTACATGTACCTGAGCAATGGCACTATAAAGGCAATGAACAAGGGCGCCAAGGCAATTAACAGGGGCATCATGGCAGTGACCAGGGGTACTGAGGTTATGATAAAGGGAACTATATATTAATGACCAGGGGCACAAAGGCAGGGACCAAGGGCACTATAAAGGCAATGGACAAGGGCACCAAAGCAATGACCAGGGGCACAAAAGGCAATGAACGAGGGTACATGTACCTGAGCAATGGCACTATAAAGGCAATGAACAAGGGCGCCAAGGCAATTAACAGGGGCATCATGGCAGTGACCAGGGGTACTGAGGTTATGATAAAGGGAACTATATATTAATGACCAGGGGCACAAAGGCAGGGACCAAGGGCACTATAAAGGCAATGGACAAGGGCACCAAAGCAATGACCAGGGGCACAAAAGGCAATGAACGAGGGTACATGTACCTGAGCAATGGCACTATAAAGGCAATGAACAAGGGCGCCAAGGCAATTAACAGGGGCATCATGGCAGTGACCAGGGGTACTGAGGTTATGATAAAGGGAACTATATATTAATGACCAGGGGCACAAAGGCAGGGACCAAGGGCACTATAAAGGCAATGGACAAGGGCACCAAAGCAATGACCAGGGGCACAAAAGGCAATGAACGAGGGTACATGTACCTGAGCAATGGCACTATAAAGGCAATGAACAAGGGCGCCAAGGCAATTAACAGGGGCATCATGGCAGTGACCAGGGGTACTGAGGTTATGATAAAGGGAACTATATATTAATGACCAGGGGCACAAAGGCAGGGACCAAGGGCACTATAAAGGCAATGGACAAGGGCACCAAAGCAATGACCAGGGGCACAAAAGGCAATGAACGAGGGTACATGTACCTGAGCAATGGCACTATAAAGGCAATGAACAAGGGCGCCAAGGCAATTAACAGGGGCATCATGGCAGTGACCAGGGGTACTGAGGTTATGATAAAGGGAACTATATATTAATGACCAGGGGCACAAAGGCAGGGACCAAGGGCACTATAAAGGCAATGGACAAGGGCACCAAAGCAATGACCAGGGGCACAAAAGGCAATGAACGAGGGTACATGTACCTGAGCAATGGCACTATAAAGGCAATGAACAAGGGCGCCAAGGCAATTAACAGGGGCATCATGGCAGTGACCAGGGGTACTGAGGTTATGATAAAGGGAACTATATATTAATGACCAGGGGCACAAAGGCAGGGACCAAGGGCACTATAAAGGCAATGGACAAGGGCACCAAAGCAATGACCAGGGGCACAAAAGGCAATGAACGAGGGTACATGTACCTGAGCAATGGCACTATAAAGGCAATGAACAAGGGCGCCAAGGCAATTAACAGGGGCATCATGGCAGTGACCAGGGGTACTGAGGTTATGATAAAGGGAACTATATATTAATGACCAGGGGCACAAAGGCAGGGACCAAGGGCACTATAAAGGCAATGGACAAGGGCACCAAAGCAATGACCAGGGGCACAAAAGGCAATGAACGAGGGTACATGTACCTGAGCAATGGCACTATAAAGGCAATGAACAAGGGCGCCAAGGCAATTAACAGGGGCATCATGGCAGTGACCAGGGGTACTGAGGTTATGATAAAGGGAACTATATATTAATGACCAGGGGCACAAAGGCAGGGACCAAGGGCACTATAAAGGCAATGGACAAGGGCACCAAAGCAATGACCAGGGGCACAAAAGGCAATGAACGAGGGTACATGTACCTGAGCAATGGCACTATAAAGGCAATGAACAAGGGCGCCAAGGCAATTAACAGGGGCATCATGGCAGTGACCAGGGGTACTGAGGTTATGATAAAGGGAACTATATATTAATGACCAGGGGCACAAAGGCAGGGACCAAGGGCACTATAAAGGCAATGGACAAGGGCACCAAAGCAATGACCAGGGGCACAAAAGGCAATGAACGAGGGTACATGTACCTGAGCAATGGCACTATAAAGGCAATGAACAAGGGCGCCAAGGCAATTAACAGGGGCATCAAGGAAGTGACCAGGGGTACTGAGGTTATGATAAAGGGAACTATATAGTAATGACCAGGGGCACAAAGGCAAGGACCAAGGGCACTATTAAAGGCAATGGACAAGGGCACCAAAGCAATAACAAGGGGCACTAAGGCAGTGAGCCAAAGCACTATGCAACAAACAAGGGCACCAAGGCAATGAACAAGGAAACCATGACACAGAACAGCTAGGCATCAGTTTCAGTTGCCCCTGATTGCAGAGTCAAACCAAAGCATTGACAGACATCCACTCTACAACATGTACACAGCACAAACCTCATCACAGCAATTTTGATTACAATTCTCAAAAAGCCAAATCAACGAGCACGTACTGAGAAGAGCCTTCTCATCAACTGCCCTGTGGCAGTGAATGTACAGTACACAGCGTGTAATCAAACCACATCCCCTCACAAGGGTATAGAGCAGTCACTCCCCAGATGGTCAGAAGCAATCACGACTCTTCCTGACCAGTGACAGAGTGATTACACCAGTGCTCAGACCAGTCCAGGCAAGCTTTCGACCCACGAACAGTGTTCTCTGTGGCCTGGTGTGACAATACCATGACAACGGACATCCATAATCTTCATCATCTCTACGCCTTCTGGACTTACAATCACCCATCCAATAAACTGACCCTCTTCCTTCCCCCAAAGGTAACAATCCTGGCTTGGTGAGACACGGTTGAAATTACAGTCAAATTTACATGTCACTCAAGGATTGACACTACTCTGACCCATTTGTAAATTAGGGGTAGGGGGGTAAAAATTACAATATAGAATTATATACAGGGTGTCCCAGAAAAAACGCAACACCGTGTCGGGACCCATTATGTTAAAATTAAACTGTTTATCACTTCAAGATTCAGATATGTCATTCACCCATGCATGTCTTGGCTATCACCATGTAGAATTTAAGCATATTGGGGCTGAAATTGGAGAAAATATGACCAATTGAAAGATTAAAAACAAATTTGCAAGGATAACACGCATAGTGGTCCATACACACATAATGTGTATGAAAGAAAAATGAAAATCGGGTTTTGAGGTTGGGTAAATCAGTCTTAGTTTTTTCACTCAATTTTAGTCAAATTTTGCTCAAATTATACATAATGATAGCCAAGACATAGTTATTATATCACATACCTGAATCTTGAAGTGAAAAACAGTTTAATTTTCATATAAAAATTCTCGACACAAGTGTCACATGTTTTTCTGGGGGACACCCTGTATATGGAGAGTTGCCAGGTTGACAGCAACATGATAAGGGGCCAATTTTGATTGAGCTGCTTAAGCACAAAAATTGCTTTTAAGCATTATTATTATTTTGTATTTGGCCAACAATAAAAACAAGAATAATGACAGTGGTGAATTATTGAAACTTAACGTACATGTATTTTTAATTAAAAGAGAGGAGGAGGGTGGAAGGTGTGGGAAAGAGGTGGATGGTGGGGAGGAGGAACGGGGTGTGGAAGGAAGGTGGGGCCAGGGGAGTTGAGGGTGGGGTGGGGTGGAGTTGAGGGTGGGGGAGGTGATAAGAAGGTACATGTAAGGATGAAGACAAGGACAATTGACATTTCAAACCGGCAAGGGTTGGCAAAAGTGTACTCAAACACTGTGGCCCTAAAGCCTGCCTACCCATAAGTCTTCCTTGAAAAAAACATGATTACCAACCAAATGTTCATGTGATGTTCACTGCTTTTGACTTGTATTTGGCCATTGAATGCTGAGCATAACATTCACAAAGAGTTTTGGCTGGCATACTGATTTGATTTTAGCAAATTTTGGTGCTTAAAAAGCACTCTCTGATATTGGCTGTGCAGCAATGCCTGTAAATAGTGCGTGGAAAATCTCTCCACAAATACATTATACTAGCCCTTGGCATGAGCGCAGAACAGGTAAAATACAGAAGGCAAAATTGAGGTGGAAGTGTACTATTTAATGTTGACCTAGCTGTGCATTCCGTGCAATTCAACGATCGTAACATTGATTTTTGCTTCTTCTAACATCCCCTTCTCCCTAACAACCCCCTCCCCTTCCCCTGCCCCCTCCAGAAGTGACAATTTAAACCTGGGGCAATATTTGTCTTTCCACCGTTTCAACGATTTCATCTCTTCTAACCAGAGTGTTTTCGTGACGACTTGTGTCCTGCAAGCCCTTGGGCACGGGAAACTGGACACGAGTTATACAGTGTAAATATGCAATAAACTTACATTCAAATCAAGGATTTGAAAAAAAATGACAGAGTCACATTTTCATATTTTGGGGATCCAACTGTCCATTTTTTGGTCCATCAGTTCAAATGCTCAATTGCTCTTTAATCTGCAGTTTGCTAGACCTTTTGCATGTTTTTTCCCTGGGCAGGATTTCACCAAACACTAAAGATTAATCTTAAAGGTAGTATCATACTTTGGTAAGAAACCAAAACAGAAATGTTCACAGATTTACCTATAACTTACAGGGTATGAAGTTGATGGTAGTAGAAACATACCATTAAAACGTTTCCACCTGAAATGGTGTATTTATCCAGAAATTAGTAAAACAACGACCGAATATCTTCTTGATCTTTTAAAAGATCAAAAACAAAAGAGAAAAGACTTTAGAAATACTATGGCCGTTTTTCATGATTTTCGCAAAAAGTGGGCAACGTATGGGACTGAAATTTTCACAGATGACTGTTAGTGTTACTGTATCTGTCTTGATATTTTTGCCCATGAGTCGGTATTTCTTTGATAAAAACAAAAGTATGATACTACATTTAAGTACTTCTGCCATGCATAGCCATAAATCTTAAATATTTCATTTGTTTCAAGACAAATATGTAAATATAACTGTAGGAACACTTAGGTGGTATCATTTTGAGAGCTACAGTATTGACTTGCTATGAGAACAGTTTGCAGAGTAACTGATATCATGGTTATAGCTGCAAGCTGGGTTAACAGCGATCTATCAGTCTATTCTGGACAGATCTTCAACTCACCAAATTACCAATTTCTGTTGCAATTAGGTCGACTACCGTTTCACGCCTCATGTTTCAAGAACAGATTGTTCTGATGCGACAGGGCGAACTCGGCAAGACCAAGTGCCGACAGAACTAATCGGAACTGGTTCTGCCAGAACACTCGCTCCCTGCCCGGACACCAATTACAAGTTTTTTTCGCGGCTGCTCATTACGCCGACCGGGTAATGTAATCAGGCTGTGTGTGTGGAGATGCACGAAGGCCAGCCTGCTAGGCCCTCCTGCCTACTGAAGAGCATAGCCAAACACGTGTCTATATAGGCTAAATTATTCAAATTGGTCGCGCTGCACGACACTACACAAAGCCTGTCATGCCTGTATGTGAAGCTCTGAGGCCTCAGGGCACCAGTGACTCTCACTGGTGTTCATCACCTTCAAATCTACACTGGCTTGCACGGTCATGATTAGAAAAAAAAAAAAAAAAACGAAGAAAAAAACATGTCACCCTACCAAATGCTACCTGAGTGGACGTGATATTATTTGATACTGGTCCATTCACAAGAGGCAACCCACCTGATTGGGAAACGTGTCACAGCCTTTAGGGTTGGAGGATACAGGTAATGAAATTTTGACCATTTTTTTGTCAAGAGTCTGACTGAAAAATTACACTGTGGAACAGGAAAAGCAGAACTCGAACCAGCTAGCGTACTTTTAGTAAAAAGTGCATTTGGGGGTTAAATATTACCTGTAACCTGATTTTTAATATTAAGGTGTGCTGTGCCAATTATCAAATTTCATATCAAATGTAATGAATCTAATATTCTTTCATCATGTATTCAGTAATACCAGTTTTTTTTGCAGTGTGGTTGACCTAGATAAACACCGCCCCCTTGTGTCATGAATTAGCAAGTGCATTCCAAAAGCATCACTAGACTAATTGATTTTCAGACAGATTTTCCAGTCACTTGGGAATGGCGCCACATACAATTACAGTATAGTTTAAACTGTATGCACAGGTGAAACATACATTTTACAAGATCTGGGGTCGACTTCACAAAGCCTTACGATCGATCATAACTCGAGTTACGAAGGATAACCCATTGTACCGTAAGTAGGACTGCAATGCATCCTATGTACTACGATTGATAGTAAGTTACGATGAGTTTGGTGAAATCGAGTACTGGTCTGCAGGCCTTGAATTTGGTTCCGAAAGAGGGCAAAGCTACTTTTTCCATTGCAAGGGGCACTTCCATTGGAAAATCATAATGTCTATGGAAAACTTTGAAGGGGGTACTAAGGCCAAAAAGAAGGCCATGGCCTCCGTGGCCTCCGTTAAATCCAAGGCTTGAGTCTGTCATATAGTTTGTGTACCGTATATCAATATAACCCTCAGTCTGTTCACTGCACTTCACTTCAATTTCTTATAAGTAACGGAATTCCCCTGAGGCAAAGAGCTCCTACGCACTTCGGAAATGCGGTGTGGGACATAATATCGACGTTTGCGTCAGCCGAAAGGCCGACTGAGTGGCCCCGCACATTACTTGAGTTTTGAGGTTTTTTCTAGTTGAGTGGTTTCATCAGAGCATCTAGAAGATGGTGGACACGGTGGACCATGAGTGCTGTACATAGCTTTCCTGTCCTCACGTCATTGCTTGCAACATGCTACACATGTACATGGTCCTTAATATCGATACATTTGCCTGTCTTCGGCACTATGCATGCGCATACAAAAGACAGTGGGTAATCCTGTGGCAAATGTAATGTACATCACTCAGTGCCAGCCCTAGCAACAATTTTTACCCAGAATGCTTGGCGCATACCCCATTTTGGGCCTGTTATGGGTCTTTTTTTTTCAATAAGGTCCATGGCGTGACGAATGGGAAGAGTAAATGAGAAAAAAGAAAAGTTCATGGCCTTAAACCAATAAAATACAATTTCTTCCTTTTAACATGCTTGGAGTTAGTAGGGCCTGACGCGTTTTGATCCTAGCAGGATCTTTCTCAAAGGCTAATGTAGAAGTTTACCTTTGAGAAAGATCCTGCTAGATGGCTAGGATCGAAATGCGTAAGGCCCTCCTAACTCCAAACATTTGGTATATTTCAGGTCATTTTGGCTGATGAGCAGTTTGCAGTCGTTTATTACTTGTATTCCTTTTAATGAGCTTAATATCATACTTTGGTTTTTATTCATGGGCAAAAATATCAAGAAACATACAGTAACAGTCATCTGTGAAATTCCCAGTCCCATACGGTGCCCACTTTTTGAGAAAAACAGTGAAAAATGTCCAGGGTATCATCTTTAAATCTTATCACAGGATTTTTGATCTTCCAAAGATCAAAATTGATTTACGTCAAGTGGAAGTGGGTTTACTTGATCTTGTCTGGATAAATACAGCATTTCAGGTAGAACAATTCTAACAATATCTCCCTAGCATCACCATCTTTACACCCTGTAGGTTACAGGTAAGTCTGTGAATATTTCTGTTTCGGTATGCTACCAAAGTATAATAGTACCTTTAAGAGTCTACATGTACATATGCCGGTAAAATAAGACCGATGGAACGCAGTACCGGAATCAATTATGAGAAGACAAAAAATACCAGTTTGTGCTATTTGAAGACAATTTGAAATGGGAAATTGATTGGAAAGATAAAGTGACACACCACGTGATTGGATACAGTTACGAAGTGTTCACTAGAGAAACATGTATTCTTGGATGCGTACGAGACACAAGGTAATAATGGACTAGAAACAAACAGGAAACTGAATGATGCCAGCGAGTCTAGACATAAACCCAATGCCAACTTGAAATGCAATCCATGAGGCTGACTCTCAACAATGTAGACAACCTTCCATCATCCATGTCCAGGGGCCAGATTCTGCAGACCTGCTAAGCCCAGAAACTTTCTGCTCAGCACTTGAAGGTGACCAACCAAATCTAGGCATGATAATGCATGTCTGTCACTGGATAGTGGCTGAATTTTGCCTAGTGAATTGCTAAACATTACTCCTACTTTAAAGCGGATATGTATATAGGCCATTTACAATGTCAGCTTTAAAATCAATACCTACATGTATTATATCTACCTAGAATTGAAACACTGTAAGTGTAAGTCAAGTGAAGCAAACACATACATGACATACACAGATTTATCTTTTTGTACTGAGCCAGTTTTGATGGCCTCTTTTCTGCCTTCACTTACAGGCAAAAATGAAATATCATCATCTACTAGTGGAGTCTGGTGCTCGAAACCCATACACTGTACATCTCTAAACATTTAGAGGTTGCAATAATAATTTTCAGTCTGCCAGCAGATGTTTGCTGTACAGTACATCCATTAACGGTAACTTTATACTTTGGCTTTTGTGAAAGAAATACAAATTCATGGGCAGAAACGTCAAGAAAGATACAGTAACAGTCATCTGTGACATTTCCACATGTGAGAAAATGGGTCTTTGTTTTTACTCTTTTCTACAAAAATACAGCATCTCGGGAGGAATATGTTTCTCCCATCACCATCTTTGTCTGTCCTCTCTGTAAGTTCTTGGATAATCTGTGAAGATTTCTGTTCTGTCTGTTATACTTCCAAAGTCTGCAAATTACTCCTTATAATTTGATGAAAGTGAAGTTGGTGTTCAAAGATCAAGAAGAAGAAATTTGGAAAATGATGTCAACTTCAATTGACCATCCTCTTTAAACAAAACTGGTGCCTGGGAATTTTTATTGGCAAGCTGTGCTGTCTTATAAACCAATGGCTTTTCTGTGCTTACCACAAATACCTGTGCAGCTCTCTAAAAAAATATTAAAAAAAACCTGCTGAACTTTTAAGGCTGGGAGCACATACTTAAGGCTTCAAAACGGGAGCGGAACTTGATGAAAACGGAGCTCAAATCAGACAAAAAGCCAAATCCTGGACTGTTTGCTTGCACTATCAGGGCATAAACAAACCATCCACTATTAAAAAAAGAAAGAAAAACATCCGCTTTTATTATTCTAGTCCAAATCGATCTATTAGACAGCCCAAGCAATGACAAGAGGGAGGTTTTTCACACAGGAAGAAATCCCCAGTGGGGGAACGACCGAGCAATCCTAGCGATTAGGAAGCGACTTGACAGTTCGATCTGTACCAAAGCCAAAGCGCCCTCGGTTAATTCACAGACCGCAATTGATCGACAGCGCCGATCAAGAGTTGGCACTCTAAAATCCAATCAGAAATGGCTTAAGTCTCCCAGGTATTTATGAGGATGTAGTTTGTCTGTCCTTGTTTTTTGTTTAATGGTTAGGGATGAGGTATATACTGGATTGCCTTTAGGCTGCTATTAGGAATGGGAACGAGCTGTAAGAAATAGTAAGTTTGGCTCTTTGAAGAAATTGGTTGACATCATTCTTTTGTCAAGACATTTGGCAGTGGTAGACATGGTCAGGTAGACATAACAAATTGTCTAGATTTTGCTTTGTATGAGCCTGCAGCTCCTATCTTCAAAAGATTGTGGTTTTGTGCTCACAACTCTAACTTGACATTTTTTCTTTGTAAACTCCAGAAGTGATTATATTTCAAAAAGAAAAGGCCCTTAACCTGTTAACAAATACTTTTTGATTTACAGACTGACAGAACTGGGAAAATGTACTTGAGTACCCGCTAGAATGGTCGGGTAACCGGATACAAACTGCAGCCTTAGTTTCAACTAGAGCATGGAGTAATTTTAGTGCTTTTAGTATTTTTAGATTTAGTTTTCCACACTGCTTATTATGTAGACCGCTGTGACTATGACTCTACACTGTACATGTACTTTCATTACAAAATGAGTACAAATCCATGCGTTGTTACCAGCGCAACCTGTCAAGATAATCATTTTTAAAGAAAGATTTGAGGCTTTGCATGGTGACAATTGGTATGTGGATCGGTTTGCGGAAATACCATGTAAGAATCGTTTGTACTTTTGCACTTCTTATTTCGTTCGCACTTCTCGTAAGGTCTCAACGTTTTGACTAGCCTGCTTTAGTCATCATCAGGAGACGATTGAAATGATTTTTTGCAGCATGCACACGTGTGTAAGTAAAGTAACGGTAAACATGGTAAAGTAGGTTAACCATGTTAACTCTGACGTGACTTTGACCTAGTCCTTGATCAATCATTCTTGAAAGACTCCAATTTAACAAATGTGTAATCGGAATCTTCAAGAAATGCACGCAAAATATGCAAAACAGAGGTAACTTGAGTTACAAAAATGTCCCCAAACTGTGGAAATTCCAAAAATTATACGTAGCATATTGCTCCAGAATCTCCATTGGCACGTTTGATTGCTGGATGTAAACTTCCTAAGTACCGCACTTCACACAGTGACTTTCCCGCAATCGGATTCGGTTACTACACAAATATTTGGGGCCGGTTGAAATTGATACCGAGCAAGCTATTAGCTTAAATTACAATTTATGATTTGCCTTCACGTATGACATGCGATGCGGCAATAAAAACAGCCGGGGACGAATGTAAACCTGGTACATGCACGAGGCATACAGTACAGACATTGAATCCAACAGCTTGTAGTGCATACATGTATGTATGTATGTACGTGTACATTACATACCCTTGCTCATGTTCACGATAGAGTAGGTATCAACTACCCCAGCCTCATACGCGAGGGACCAACTAGCGTCTAAAAAAGAAACCCAAACAGATAATATGTCTTTTACCTGCGGGTAAGCGTATTTTTTACCTCATTCAGATTACTAAGAAACGCCTAGTGGCAGAAAGAATGTACATGTACATACATGTACATTCTTGATCTCTTTCATTCAGTGTACATGTATCGGCGTGCCGAATTCTTGTTAAGTTGTTTTGAACAATCACTTGACATTTTCTCCAAACATTTCTGCCGCGGGTTTTTTTTGTTTCTCGAGTGGATAGTCTGCGACGCATCGGCTGAAAAACGAGAATGCTCATTTGGGGAAGAGAGCCGCGAGTCAGGTTTATGGTGCAGTGTAGTGTACGTGTGCATGCACAGCAAGGGATACGGGCTGTGTGTCTCGTCGCGAGTCGTTTCAAAGTTTTAAGTGCCGGCGTGCATGTTCGAATAGTAAAACGGCATCCGATGACCAGATCATGATCAATGTCCCTTAAGCCATGTTTCGGCTTGTCTAGATAGACTATTGCTTGGTTGTTGTTGTTTTTTCTTTCTATCATTTTTTTTTTTTTTTACATCAGTGAAGTTAATTATTGACATAACTTTGTCTACCGGTAAATGATGTTGTGGCAATATGTGAACTAACATTTTATAAATTATTCTGCCTATATGTGTACATGACTACATGTACATGTAGACAATTTCTGCTCCTGTTTGTAGCTAAAAGATCATAATGTGGGTTAATTGCTAAAATGTAGACCGTTCATTTACATTCACATAATGCATGTTTTATTACCCAGGCAAAAAGTCATAAGTACTGCATACATGTACTGCACATGATGCACATACATGTAAACTGTACATGTACAGTGTCATATTGTACACATGTTTGTAGTCAGGTAGTTACATGTATGAATGATATTTGGGAATGTTTGGTTAGGGAACATGCTATAGGGCCCAATTTCATGGAATCCGTTACGGCCTATTTTTGTGCTAACAGGCACTGCTACCATTACGCGTGAAATCTAGTTCATGGAATCCGTAAGCAAGACTTTCGGTTAGCTAAGAATTTCTTGGGTAACCATGATCAATCATTTTCTGCTAATGCACTGACATCATTCTGCAGAAATTCCTTGCTTACCGTTATCCAAAATTCTTATTTCTGGATAAATACACCATTTCAGGCGGAAAAATTTGAACGGTAGGTTTCTACCAGCACCATCTTCATACCCTGAAAGTTATACGTAAATCTGTGAACATTTCTGTTTTGGTCTCTTACCAAAGTATGATACTACCTTTAAGCAGCTCTATGAAATTGGCCCCTGATCTCCATATCAGCAACCCTTACCCTGAGCACTTCCTCAAAATTGAAAACTTCTTCTACTTATTTTTCATTCTGGAACATTTCTGTAAACACACTCTAAATCCGAGATGTCACAACAAGTATTCACTTGTATTACAGCATAAATTTACAATTTCACGTACACCCTCATGTCAAAACTAAAACAGAAAAGAAAAAAGTGGCAGCAATCGATGTCAGCCCCGGGGAAAAACATCGCCGAGCCTCGCTCGCCGAAATAAAAGGTCCAATCAAACTATTAAAAAACTAAATTGCCCAGAGAAAAGAAGAAAAAAAAATCATTCCTTGCCCGAATGCCGTATTTACCAGATATCAACGAAAAAATCAGGTCTCATCAAAACATCACGTCAGAAGCTCAAGACAAAGCCCTCTCTTGACACCCCAGGAGACAAAAAAGGAGGGGGAGGAGATTCTGAGGAGAAGAGAAGGGGGGGGGGGTAAAAACGCCGCAAATTCAGACAATCAAACAGCGCAAATTGCATTTTCCAATCCGCTGCCAGAAGCACTTAACATCATCAGCTCTAGCAATTTTCGTCTTTTTTTTTTCTCTTTTAACGCTAAATTTACGACATCGATTCCAGAGAGAGAGAGCTTTCTAGAGTGAGGGGGGTAAAAAAATAAAACGGGTATGGGGGGCTGATTCGCTTGTCCTGGCAGCGGTGACGGGAAAAGGGTGCTTGAACGCCGGTGAAGTCGCCCCCAAAAATGCGCATGAAGGCATTGATCGTTAATCTGGGCTCTAGTTGGTGGTTGCCATCTGCCTGCCTTGCAGATATAGATGATCCACTCCCCATCCAAAAAATTCCCATGGTGACTGAACAAAAACCCACGTAGACAGAATCACTGGCATCCTCGCAAACATATTTTGACACCAGAATCGGCCGCAAAATAAACCTGAAGCCCCCTGCGCTAAATATTTCAACCAAAACTCAGCTTAGCCAATCAAAAGTTTAAGACTTGCAGTCACTTGCTGTGGGTGTGCTTTGGTCAGTTTCTCAGCTGAGAAATTCATTGAAGGATTGAGATGTTGACTATTGAAAGGTTCATTCAACTAAATGGGGCTTCAAAGAAAGATTTACTCCATCAGTTTTAATTTAATATGATGAAGGATAAATTCTATATCTGTGCTGAGTGATTCTGACTCTTTAGATCATCGAAATACAGCTTCACTCTTTAATACAAAGTGGACGCATTAAAACTAAAGCAAGTCACAAAGGTGCTGTATGTGGGATTTTTTTTTTAAATCTGATACTTAAAGGGTATGTAAAACATTGATATCAAACCAAAACTTTCAGGGTATGAAGATGGTGCTGGTAGAAACATAGTGTTGAAATATTTCCACCTGAATATCAATGAATGCCATCTGCCATCGAGCATCCATGAGGTAATGTGCAATGCCAGTAAAATACCAAATTCTCAAGGGCCTTGAAGGCATTTTTTTGCAGCTCCATTTACAGAGTTGCCAAAGTATTGATTTCCAGAAGAACACACGTGTACATGTACAACTCTGACTAATGGGGGAAGAAAAAGGCTATGGTGGGAGGTGTGAAAACATCCCTTCTCACAAGCCTGTCCTCTCAAACTTGACAGATCGAGTCAGCCTTGCTGCTCTGGGATGTTAGGCTCAGAGACAGAAAGAGAGCGAGAGATTCTTAACGGCACAGTGCAGGATTGGTATCATACCCTAACAGAAATGTTCACAGATTCACGTGCATTCCATGTTTTCCTTCAGGAAAAGGTACAGTAAACACACACATGCACCTCATTTTTGTGTTTTTCATAATTCATAAACCTTTTCTATTGGTCCTGTACTTTAGGCACTCCCATAGACTAAGCACACATTTATACATCTGAGGACAAATTTTGAACTTTGACAACAAAAATCTTCTTAGATTCTTATAACTTTCAGGATATGAAGATGGTGATGGTAGATTAAAATATTTCCGCCTGAAATACTGTATTTCTCCAGAAATTAGTCAAACAACAACCAAAACCAGTTTTGATCTTGGGGTAAGATCAAAACCATTCTTCATGTTTTATAAGAAAAATTGAGTCGGGTTTTTGCTATTTTCTCGTGACTCAGATGTCCGATTGAGCTCAAATTTTCACAGGTTTATCATTTCATATCCATGCTGGATCAGACAAAGTGTGAGTGCTGTTCTGTGACCTTTACCAATCATGTATTATACCGTTATTGGTAGTATCATACTTTGGTTTTTATCAAAAAAATACTAATTTCATGGGCAAAAATACCAAGACAGATACAGTAACAGTCATCTGTGAAAATTTCAGTCCCATACGGTGCCCAATTTTTGAGAAAACAGTGAAAAACTGCCACAGTATTTCTATGTCTTTTCTCTTTTATTTTTGATCTTTTAAAAGATCAAAAAGATTTTCGCTCGTTGTTTTACTAATTTCTGGATAAATACACCATTTCAGGCGGAAAACTTTTAACTGTAGGTTTCTACCACCACTATCTTCATACCCTGTAAGTTATACGTAAATCTGTGAACATTTCTGCTTTGGTCTCTTACCAAAGTATGATA
Organism: Astropecten irregularis; assembly: GCA_963971285.1. Classification (NCBI taxonomy): domain Eukaryota; kingdom Metazoa; phylum Echinodermata; class Asteroidea; order Paxillosida; family Astropectinidae; genus Astropecten; species Astropecten irregularis. The sequence goes on along the minus strand of OZ020260.1, from coordinate 6,102,501 downwards.
CAAGCTTTAAGCTTAATAAGTTGTGGCCATGTGTATCCCCGCCTCCAACAAATTCCCCAAATTAATTGATGGTTAAAACTAGCACTCGGGATAATAGGAGCGTAAATTCTCATCGTTTCCTCGAGGTTTTCGGCGTCTTATTCAGAGACAGATTTCGGCGGGGAGGTATCGCGTTGCCCTGATTGAGGCATAAATCACAGAGCCCCGAGTCGCTCCCAGAGTATTGGTTTCCATAATACTACATAAAGCACGTGCCGATCCTATCACGTTCATCCTGACCGGCATCTCGCTCGTTGACTCCTTTCTGCCTTTCTCGAGTTGAGTGGCAGAATTTTTTAAGACGATGGCGAAAGCTACTGCGATGGTATCGCTTATGAGTAAACTGATCCTGAGCTGCGTATTCAACGAGCATAGTATATGTGTCTAGAGCGATGACGACTGGTTTCAATACATGTTTCATTTCAAGATTTACAAGTGAGGTGTCAAGGATATATTGAGAGTTGAGCAAAAACTGACATGAAGATTCGCTCTCTCGTGTAAAATAATAGCACTGCACGTAGACCATGGAAATTAACAACATAGGCCTACACTGTATACATGTACAAAGCATTCTTAAAGGTATGATTGGTAATGGTCACAGAACAACACTCACACTTTCAGTTAACGCTTTCTACAGAATTCTTGTTAAATATATGCTTGAGTTTTATTCGTTTCTTTTTAAAAACATCACCAATCTTCATAGGTGTCGATTTCTTTTCACGACTGGGGGGGGGGGATGATTGGTAATTTTGGTGTCCTGGGAAGGCTGTCGGAGGTGGGATACCTCCCTACCCCCCCCCCCCTCCCCTACCAAACCAGGGACTTTTTAATCAAAACAGAGTCGAAAAGTCGCACTTTAGAGCATTTTAAAGCGATATTCAGATGAATTAAACATACAGGTATAGTATAAATTCCCTGCAGAGACTAAAAAAAAAACAATGATTGATGCAATATTTCTATAAAATAAACTTGAATGCCATTCAACCTCAAAATATTGGGGGGGATGATGATACACGCCATCCCCCCCACCTCAAATATTGGGGAGGATATATCCCCCCATTCCCCCAAGGATCGACATCCATGCCAATCTTGGTCAAGATCTTTTTGACTCACCCTGTAATTTATGATGTAGCAAACAGCAATTACAAAGCCTACTTTTACACACTCCTACATGTTCTTAATACATGTACATGTACATGTATGTGCATGTACATGTGTAAAGTAACATTCCAAGTGGCAGGGAGTTATAGGCAATCCAACATTGTCCAACCTTACAATACACCACACAATACCAACAGAGAACTCAAGAAGCATTGTAACATTTATAAATTCAATGTATGTTCCTGCAGTAATCTCATTAACGTTCTTGTCAAATTGAATTGAAAAAACTCAAATTCAATACGGAATTGAATACAAATTCACTTGGAGATTCCAAGCAATTTATCCGAAGCTTTGTCAGCACTGTGGTTTTTCGATTGACGCGTTCACATAGTGGACTGCGACGTGATGACGTCATTTTTACAATCTGCGCGGGCGCCACGTCCACTGGCACGGACACTGGCATAATCTAGGACGTGTCCACAGCCCTTTTGCCATTCACCTCAATGGAGAACGCGTGACCACGTTCACATTCACAGGCATTAAAGGAGCGCCATTTTCCAAACCATGGAAACAACTTCAAACAACATAAATTCATCATCATCCAACACGTCGTCCAAATATTAAACCCAAAATAAGAGCTTCACGGAGTCGGTGGAGGTTTACCATGATACTTAACAGCTGATCAATCGGTCAAGATGACGCAGGTTATGAATATTCATTGCAAAGACATCACGTGACGTCTTGACGTGCGTCAACTGTTAACGAAACGCCTCAAAAAGGAGGTGAACGCGGGATGTTGACTAATTGAGTGAACGTCCGATGTGGACGTGAACGGCATCCTCCTCGACACAATCAAACAATTTCAGAGGAACCAGTTTATTGATAATTTGCCTTGTCAAAATGGCAACTGAAAATACATACTGTAAACAGCATGCCTCATTAAAAATTCTACAGCCATGACAGATGAATAAGATATACATAGGCCTAAGTATGTGAAGTCCATCATGCATGCAAATTTCATGAAATGCCAGGGCTAGAGCCAGCTGGTCTGACACATCAAAATAATCCATGGATAATAAAAGAAAAACCATCTGTGAGTGTGAAGCCCCACGATAATATGCAAAACACTTACAGGTGTATAGGGGGAAAAGATGATTTAAATATAAATTGTTCACTGACTGCAGCATTTCAAGAACAACTGACACATAGACTAGGAAACAAAAAATCAAGTATGTATACATGTACATGTACATATACATGTATGTAGTTAAAGGTAGCATCATACTTTGGTTTTTGTCAAAGAAATACAGATTCGTGGGCAAAAATATCAAGGAAGATACAGTAAAAGTAATCTGTGAAAATTTCAGTCCCATACGGTGCCCACTTTTTGAGAAAACAGCGAAAAACGGCCACAGTATTTCTTTTAGTGTTTTCTCTTTTATTTTTGATCTTTTAAAAGATCAAAAAGATTTCCCGTCGTTGCTTTATTAATTTCTGGATAAATACACCATTTCAGGCGGAAACATTTTCATGGTAGGTTTCTACCACCACCATCTTCATACCATGAAAGTTATACGTAAATCTGTGAACATTTCTGTTTTGGTCTCTTACCAAAGTATGATACATGTACAACCTTTAAACAATGGTAATGTTTGTTGTGTATTTGGAAGAGAACAATGATAATCCTATCATCTACTTTTCAAATAACATAATCCAGTGGCGAACGTATATTAAAGTCAAAAAAGTTGCTAGTCAATGCTACTGGTGCAAGGATACCATACACATATAAATTGCACATTAAAGGGAGCATATAGGATTTGCAAGGCCTCCAAAAAAAATTATTGAATTTGAGACAGAAGATTGACTCAACAGTTCATAAAGAGTGCAAACAGTCACCATGGGAAATCTTGGTTCATCAGATGCTGGTTTTTTCAAGCAAATCAAGATTAAGTGTCTTTTCCAAAGATCGTTTGTCCGAACGATTTTTGGAACAAACATAAATTAAACTATTCTTCATGTTTTATAAGAAAAATCAAGTCGGGTTTTCGCTATTTTCTTGTGACTCAGATGTCCGATTGAGCTAAAATTTTCACAGATTTATTATTTCATGTATATGTTTGATCAGACAAAGTATGAGTGCAGTCCTGTGACCTTTACCAATCATGTATTGTACCTTTAATGTGGTGGAACAACCCACATGTACATGTACACGCCCACAAACGTTGTATGTATACATTATGTACGTATGAATTAACACCATCACCTTGATCAAATACAGGCTTGGGAGCAGTTTAAACATGTAGAACACAACCTTCTCAAATGACATGAATGATATTCTTTTTTTTAAGGGAAAGGTCAGCTTGGCAGAAGTTTTAACACGCAGATAGGCCTAACCTTCTCAAATTTAATTTGTTCTTGTAGGGGAAGGATCATTTTTCCCAAAGTGAAGAGCACTTCCATTAGACAATCTCAATGTGAGAGGAATACTTGGAGGAACTTAAGACCGGGGTATAGTAATGGAGGCTATACATTTACAGTGTAGAATGCATGCAATTCAAGGCCTAAATGATCATGACACTACTGTATGGAAAGGCTTACATGTCAGCAAAGCTAGACGAGAAGGTCACTGTTATTTACTTTTTCTTGACGATGCATTGCCTACTGCCTAACCAAAATTATACCAAGACAATGTAGTTTGTACCCATACTGCTATATATGGGTCATGTCTATACATATTAAATGGGAGACTTTTGGGGTTTGGACTTCAACTTGATACAACGCGCACAACAACGCGCGCATGCTCAGAGCTAGCAAAAAGAGACTTCAGTCTGCTTCCGCCAACGTCTCAAAAGTCATACATACTTTTTTCGTTCAGTATACCACAATACACCACAGTGTGGTTTATGCGATAATGCGCAATTTATGATCTGTTTGGAGAACATTTCAGTCAGGATCGTGATGGAGGATGTTGATTGGTCAATTTCGCACGTCCGATAGACGCATTTACCATACGGTACGATAGTAGATGCCCCTTGGTTGGTCAAAACCTAGAGGTCAGTGCTGGGTTGGCTTGCATAATTAATCAGGAAATCTGCACACATGTGATAGACGCTTGCTCGCTGTATGGCGAGTTCGTCTATCACATAGACTAGTCAATCAGCTGATCCAGGAATTTATATTTACACAGTGCATTACACATTGCATACAAGAAATGGGTATTGGGCAATTCCCTATGGATCCAAGATTCAAACATGCCAAGTGGGTACTCACCAGGTACAGGGCAAGCTGCACTTTGGTGACGGTCTGTAGATCATCGTCACCTGTTCATAAAAAGCAAATCAATCATGCCTCAATTAAATCATCCATTCTACCTAAATGCATCAACAGAAGCCATTACACAACATTGATTTTAGATGTTTAGTTCTTGCTTCTTTCTTTCTGTTGATTTTTTTTTTCTTCTTCTTCGTATTCTTCGTTTTCTTTCAATTTTATGATTGGAAATATCTTTGACCTCTGGTTAAAATGACAAGGAAGGTGGGTATAGCTGGAGGGCAATCCAATTGATTGTAAGGGGGAGTGTGTTTCATTATCTGGAGCGGCAGTAATTTGGGCTTCGCTGGGCATGTTTCACCGGCAATGTGACGGTTCTTTCACGCCCCGTCGGGTAGGGCAAACGAGGTGCTTGTGATTAAGCTCCGGGGGAAGTGGGAAGGAGGGAGAGGAGGGGAGGGGGGAGGGGGGTGGTCGGGAGGAGGTATCGCAGATTCACAGAGGCTGTCCTGGTGGAGGGCAAGCCCATCAAGACCTATTAGGGGAGAGGATGTGCGGCCCAAATTTTGTAGGACGGCAACATTTGGGAAGGGAAAAGGTGATGTACCTAGGATATGTGAAGACAGCAGGGCACAATTTCACGGCCCTCTCAGCACAAAATGTTCCTATCCATGAAATTTCTGTCTTAAAGGTTATATCATACTTTGGTTTTTGTCACAGAAATACAGATTCATGGGCAAAAATATCAAGGAAGATACAGTAACAGTCATCTGTGAACATTTCAGTCCCATACGGTGCCCACTTTTGAGAAAACATTGAAAAAAGTCCACAGTATTTGTTTAGTCTTATCTGTCTTTTATTAAATTTTTTAAAAATCCAAAATTATTTGGGTCACTGGTTGTACTCTTTTCTGGATAAATTCAGCATTTCACTGTTTCAGGCAGAAAATCTTTTATGTTTCTACCATCACCATCCTTATACCCTGTAAGTTATAGGTAGATCTGTGAAGATTTCTGTTTTGGTATGCTACCAGCGTATGGTACTACCTTTAAAGGATGATACACGTACCTTAGTATTATGGAAAGAAAGAAACCATTTAGGGAAACCGTGTGCCAAAAACGAAAATGTCTGACTTAATTTTCTAAGAGTGATTTAGATTTTTGAGAATTTTTTCAATATAAAATAGAAACCTAGGGCCTTTATCAAAGCTCGGCTCCGGCTCAGGCTCCAGCTTCATTTCAATAATCATATGCTGAAAATATACTGAAGGTTGTGGTTTTGCATTGAAGCTGAAACTGTGTTTTCTTTTTAAAACCAGAGAATCTACTTCCGAACCGCAGCCAAAAGCCTCTATTTTGATATCCGTAATTTTAGAATGGATTCACGAAATGGAGGCGGAGCCACAGCCGGAGCTGTGCTTTGAGAAAGGCCCCTAGAATGAATTGACATGCCATAAGTAAGTCAACAGAGGGCGCCATCACTCACAGAAAGACAACATATGGGTGCACCACACTTAATAAACTCCCAATGACCTAATAGTGTAGAATCCCTCAACTTCACAGTTCAAAAAACCTGGTGCAATACTGTAAATGGTAGTTTGAACCCTCATCTACCCAATTCTTTTAAATTTTGTCTTGTTAACCAATAAGATTTTTTGCTAATTGCCCAAAGAAAAAACCCCGAAATGTCCTTTTTCCATAACCGACTTGCCACCAGGTTTCATGAAACAACCCTCCCCGTTCAAAACAACGTAGGGCCACATTTTAAGCCAAAATTTCTCAAGTCCACACAACAGGCTGAAGCACTTATACCTCAGGTTGGGATAACCCGTCATAATTACACAATATAGTAATTGCATGACCACCCCCCACCCCCCCCCCCCCCCGAAAAAAAAAATGCATATTTACAAAAAAAAAATAGGGTACACAGAATATGATAATCAGTTCAGCACATTGATGTTTGAGCTAGTGTGTCGCACCCAGATACCCAACACCCAATATTTTACAACAAATCATAATGTATTCAACAACTTGGTATGTATTATCTTACCTATTAGCATGGGGAAACTGTTTGTGTGTTTCAGTACATAATCCTGCATCAAACGTTGACACGCAAAGTCATCCACTTCAAAGGCAGAATAAATGGACACTACAGGAAAAAAGTACAGTCAGAAATAGAGCATGTTAAATGCTATTATACTGTATTCTGTACGGCGACCTCATTTGATGAGGTGCTGTTTTTCAAAAAACTCTGCCGTACGATACATTCCTGAAAGGAACAAGAACTTAGAAGAATATTTGGCATTCATTCTGAATTTCCACACCGGTCTTTTGCTCATGATTAGCCTTCCGGCTTCCCAGATTTCAATAAAAGATGATTTGGCTGAGTGCAAAATAATATATTAAGTATATTTCTCAGTAAGTGGTTTCGTGACTTCTGACTACCAAACGAACAACGCCAATTGACTATTAGGGACACCACCAACATAGGGCTGGATAGCTCAGTTGGTAAGGCCAAACAAAAAAAATTGTTTGTTTGCCCTCCGCGACCGACCGAAAAATCACGAAAATCTTGGGTCGCGTTTTTTTTTTTTTTTATTCCCTTGTGCAGACTCACAAAATGTCATAATTTGGCAAAAAAAGATCGTTAAAAATATAATTTATACTTTCTCAGATATTTTTTTAGCGTTTTGAAACCTAAAAGCACCCATATTAAAGCTGAAAAATATTGCAAAAATTCACAAAAATCGCCATACGTACGAGTTGGATATTGCTTACATGCATCGTGGATCGATCGTACAAACGCCAAACATATTCCGTTTGGCTAATAGCGCTCCGCACTGCATTTAGTCAGACGAGTGATTTGGCTAGCGCGCGTGTACAAAATCCCCAGATGTCAGAAAAACATGCATGCATCACGCGCCACGTACACGTGCACAAGCACACGTGTGCATTATCTGTAAAAAACAAAACCAAAACAAGAAAAGACAAGAAACAAGAAAAATAAAACATTAAATACTTTGAGATTCTGTTTCCATGATTGTTGATATCCTTTTTTGTGTGTGTTCTGTTTTAGAAACAATGTGGGAATAACATCCACGGTTTAATAAATCATTATAGGCCTATATATACAAAAAAAAAAAAAAAAAAAAAAAAATCAACCGACCGGCCCTGCTGATTTTTTTTCCGAAGGGCAAACAAACAATTTTTTTTTTTTGGCCTAAGAGCGCCGGTACGGTATTCTGGTGGTCGCTGGTTCGAATCTCGCTCCAGTCAATTTGTCTTTGTTCACTATTCAAGTATTTTTTTTATCATATTACCACAATTGGCAATCCCTGTGTTTGCATATTTTTGGACTGTAAGCAGTTCATTCAGTATAAGAACTAAAACTATTAGCAATCAAACATACCAAATGCTGATTGGCTCAGGCAGTCTGATGCCAGGGGTAAGGGACTGCATGAGTGTACCACTGTGCGGGAAAGATGCATTCATATGGGGATGAGGTTGAAGGCTGTTGACTTACATGCTGCCATCTGGTCTGGTGCCCGTAGGTACTGCCATAGAACCATGACTGTTTCCTTGTCTAGCAACTTGGGATACCTGGGTGGGAAATACAAGGATTTCATTCATTCTAACGTCTGCAACAAAACCTCCTAGTGGCAGGGCAGTTATTGAGCAAGCAGTCTGACCCTATAACACCTTACAGACTCCCTGCTGCATAGGGTAACCCTCTTAGTGGCAGGGCAGTTCTTGAGCAAGCAGTCTGACCCTACAATCACCTCAGTGATACTGATGCAGTCAATTTGAAGATACGCACCTCTCCTCCATGATTCTCAGTAGCAAGTTATTAGCTCTGTTGGTTGCTATATCTGGAACCAAACTGAATAAGAAAGAAACAGACAACCAAATCTGAGAGGAGGTTGAACAAACAAACAAATTTGAGAGCAAACCTTTGCTTGCTTTGTTCAATTTCATCTTTCTAAGGCTAGATTTAGTAAAACAGTACAATGTATCAAGATTAATCTTAAGATGAGTTGTTCAGTATCACCATAGTGATTTGCATTGTGACATCACACTTGCTTAGCAATTAAGACCGATTCACACTTAATATAAATATTAGTGCAATACAAGTAATAAACTGCTGCAAACTGCTCATCAGCCAAAATGACCTGAAATATATCAAATGCTTAAAATTAGGAGGGCCTGACGCGTTTCGATCCTAGCAGGATCTTTCTCAAAGGCTAGCCTTTGAGAAAGATCCTGCTAGGATCGAAACGCGTCAGGCCCTCCTAACTTTAAGCATAAATATTAGTGCTCGAAATCGACCCCTGAGGTAATATTTAAGAGGTAATATCATACTTTGGTTTTTGTCTGAGAAATGCAGATTTGTGGGCAAAAATATCAAGAAAGATACAGTAACAGTCATCTGTGAAATTCCCAGTCCCATACGGTGTCCACTTTTTTAGAAAACAGTGAAAAACGCCAACAGTATTTCTTAAGTCTTTTCACCGTTATATTTGATCGGAATTGTTTTTGGTCAATTGGTTTGACTCTTCTCTGGATAAATACAGCATTTGAGGCAGAAAAATGTTAATGGTATGCTTCTACCATCACCATCTTCATACCCTGTAAGTTATAGATAAATCTGTGAAGATTCCTGTTTTGGTATTCTACAAAGTATGATACTTGTTTGGGACAAAATGACATTGGTGATAAAAACGGGACAGAAATCAATTTCAAGGGGGGACTTACGATGTCGTGATAACCTCATCCCGCGAGCGTCGAATTAACCTGATTGGCCCGGGATATCTGCAGATTTTAAACAGTCAAAATGAAAAGTCAATATATTACTAAAACGAAGATAACAATTAAGGACTCTCAGGTGAACCCTTCCAGTATCATGGGAGACTTTACTTAACACACACTGACTATAAATACTTTTTCTTGGGCAATAAGGGGGTTGGGGTTGGAATCAGGAAAAAGTACCGCGGAATAATCTCCCCAAGAATTGGATATAGATGGAGAGCTGTTAAATGGTAATGGACCCTTCCGGCCTGTCAATCAAACTGTGCGCATTCACCTATTGGAGTCCTTGTCGTCCATTACCTTGGTAAAACTCAGTCACATGGGTATGTAAAACACATGGTCTTGTGAGCGGGGCTTAAGAGCAAAGCTGGATTGGTCACATCTAAATACAGTGGAACGCTTCTACAACGAACACGCTGGGATGCACAGCCTGAAATTATTCGTTATGATGCTTGTTCGTTATAGTGAACAATGTTCAGCAGGCCTATACATTGCACATAAAAATGTGGAGCCAAGGATGATGTTCAGTAAAGCCAAATGTTCGTTATAGCGGTGTTCGCTATAGTAGCATTCCACTGTACATGTATTTGGATTTTGGAGATTTTCCACCATTTGGTCGTACTGTCAGACCTCACATGGACACTGGCTGACTCTACCCCCTAGGCAAAAACTACAGGCAAACAAACTCACTTGCACAGATGATCGGCTACGTTCAAATCCATGTATGTTCGTATCGAGCTAACCACTAGACTACCTGAAAACACAAACCACACAAAATGAGCAAATGACATTTCTTTCCCTACTTTTGGTCTAACAACATGTTGGACTAGAATTTTTTATCAATGATGACTCAGAATCATTTTATAAGTGATACTAACTCATGAATTCAGGCATCTTTGGGATGGCAAGAGGAACAAGATCGTCAAACGTAGCATCGAGTATCTACGGAAAAAATTCATCAATTCGTCATCAATTAACAGTGAAACAATCAATCAATATATCAATCAATAAAAAAATTATTATGTTGAACAGCTAAAGGGGACTACAGACAATAACACTGTGATATCAAAACTGTATAGTAATGATAATAATTTGGGAGGCCAATCATCCTTACTGGCAGCAGGTGTGCTGAACTGTGAAGGATGCGACTTCAACGTGATCGAGTTGACAGCAGCGCCCATGGCTGCCAGAACACTTCAACCCATACATGTATATGATCACAGAGCACAGCCTGAGATCGAAAGTGTTCGAATTTGTGGAGGGAGGAAAACCGGAGAACCCGGAGTAGAACCCTGGAAGCACAGGAGAGAACCAACGCACCACTCTACTCACATATGACCCAAGCTGGGATCGAACCCGGGCCACATTGGTGAGAGGCGAGTGCCTAATGCACTTGCCATCGATGCCCCCTAACACTGTAAATAACACTGTAATATTAAAACTGGAATATTAACACTGGAATATTAACACTGAAATATTAACAATGTAATATTAACACTGTAAACTTAACACATACTGTATAACACATACGGCAAGCCCACTTTGCATAAAAAATAGTGATAGCATATAATCAATATTATACTTACAACACCTCCTACATCTGGATATTCTTCAGCAGCAATACTAGCTGAATAGCCACCTATTGACCAGGCAAATAGGAAGATATCCTTTGGCTGAAAGCCAAGATGATGAATAGCATACTGCATGACCACGTCCACCGCATTGGCCTCATTCTTTGGAAACGGCTTGCCCTATTACGCAAGAACCAAGGACACATAATCACCACAGAATGAGTATGAGCCATTAAGGAAAAAGTTACAACAAAACAGGGATAATGTAGGACAATTGGGGGATACATTGAGATTTAGGGGGATACAGCACAGGATATTATATTCATGTGATATAAAAAAAAAACTACCTACATGTACATCAGAACAGTTAACTTTCTTCTTGTAATTTCCAACTGATCTGCTTAATTTTCATCTAGAACTGTTATGCTTGTAAATCTTAATTTTTTTCTGAAAAAAGTTACTAGTGTAAACCACGTTTAACAAGAAAACCGAGTCAACAATAAAAAATTCATGTAAAAGGAATGAATTAAGTTACTTGGATTTAGAGTGATGTGGACTTACCGTGCTCCCTCCAAAACCAGGGTGGTTCCAACCCAGCACAGAAAACCTCGCTGAAAAAAAAAAATCAGAATTATAAATGACATCACATAAATGGCAGATTTTGAATATTAAATATTAAGAGGATATTAAAGGTACTATCATACTTTGGTAGCGTACCGAAACAGAAATCTCCACAGATTTACCTATAACTTACAGGGTATAAAGATGGTGATGGTAGAAAGATATCGTTAATTTTTCTGCCTGAAATGCTGTATTTATCCAGAAAAGAGGAAAACCAAAGACCCAAAACAATTTTGATCTTCAGAAGATAAAAAATCCTGTGAACATATTTTAAAATACCGTGGCCGCTTTTCACTGTTTTCTCAAAAAGTGGGCACAGTATGGGACTGGGAATTTGACAGATGACTGTTACTATATGTTTCATGATATTTTTGGCCATGAATCTGCATTATTTGCACGAGACCACCCTTGCCCCCCCCAAAAAAAACCCATGAATTTGTCACTGGACATTCTCCACCAATAGAGGGCCTCAATGACTGGTTCCCTACCTTCCAGTGGTGACACAAGGCAACCTACTTCATAGAAGCCAGCATTCCCTTCACAGCATATTACCTACAACAAGACAAGTACATACAAATCATTTGAACAAGAATGATAACTGAAAAATTAATATTTTACAACAAATACCCTAAACTAATCTTAAAGGTACAATACAGGATTGGTAAAGGTCACAGAACAGCACTCAAGTTGTTAGATCGAGCATGTAGATGGAATGATAAACCTGTGAAAAAAATGAGCATAATCAGACATCTACGTCACGAGAAAATAGTGAAAACCCAACTCAATTTTTCTTACCCCAAGATCTAAACTGTTTTCGGTCTTTGTCATGTTTGTTTTACTAATTTTTGGATAAATAACCATTTCAGGCGGAAATATTTGAACGGTATGTTTCTACCAGCACCATCTTCATATCCTTAAATTTATACATAAATCTGTGAACATTTCTTTTAGGGTATGTTGCCAATCCTGTACTGTACCTTCAACTAACCTTACCCTAAAATTACTCGTTTGAGTTAAAATATAATATTTGTAAATGTAAATCAAGATGATACTGATAATACGTACCAATTTCTTGCCGCGTGATGTTTCACTATTTCTCTTATCGATAACAACGATATCGATTTCGTTGCCATCCCTGGCTAGGAGTTTGGAGCGGACGGCCCTGTTGTTCTCAAAAAGCTTAGCCCTTCCTTCAATAAGGGCTGGCCCTGTGGACAGAGAAACGAGAGGTCTAGATTTGATTCGCCGAAATTGCTTAGAAATGCCATATTTTAATACAGAAAATGCCTGGCATTTGGATCCTGGCAGGATCTTTCTACAAGGCAAAATGAAACTGTTGAATTGGTTTCATACACATCAGCACTGTAAACCTGTCTCAAATTGAACAACTGAGGGCTGCCCTCAGTTGTTCAATTTGACTGTTATAAAGTGACTGTTATTACTTCTAACAACACAAGCTCTTCAAATTACTGCCAAAATATGCAGAAATTTTTCCTTTTTATATGCACATAATAAATATTACAAGTAAGAAACCGCTGTAAACTGCTGATCAGCCGAAATAATGAACTGAAATTTATAAAATGCATAGACTTAGGAGGACCTGACGCGTTTTGACAAGTTTCAATCCCAGCAGGATCTTTATCGATAAATATTTTGCTAGGATCGAAATGTATCAGGCCCTCCTAACTCCAATCATATCATAGGCCTTATTCACGGCACATCCATTTCGTCACCTTCCTTGTATACCCTTCAAAAAGATAAACACCAATTCTGAAAAGAAAATGGGTACTGGACTATTTTGAATCCAAGCCTCGGTTTGATTGCACTGCTTCGAAAGCAGAATGGATGCAATAAGGCCAATAAATAGTCTTTTTGGTGCATTTAAAATCTATCTGTATACTTCTTATGCAATCCTTCAAGCAAATCTTCGCTACATGTATGCCCCTTGCACTGGGAAATAATCACACATTTCCTTTACAGTGCCATATTAGCATTTTATGCATATATCTTGTGTATCATATACTCACATACTAGCGTGTTGAGCAGCGGTGTGTGGCCAGGGTATATCAACATCCTACCCACAGTGTGTATGACCACATAGCTCAGGAGCTGGAGAGGCATCTCTGTCAGTCTTGAGAGGAGACTACCAGATAAGGGTGTGTGCTTTGGGCGGAGTGTTTCACGGCCAGGGAGTGTGGATGCCATCTTGCTTCTATCACTACACCGAGACAAAACCAAACACAAAAACTGATGGTCATTTCGTGCAACTAAAGAAAATCAACCGATTCTTGTAAAAAACAATCAAATGTATATTAGATTTGAAAGATGAACAAAGAAATATTCACTAGACATGCTAGAGTGGGATTCGAACCGGCGACTTCCTGAATATCGTACAGGCGTTCTACAAACTGAGCCATCCAGCCTTACGTTGGTGGTGTCCCTAATAGTCAATCATCTTTGTTTGTTTGGCAATCAGAAGCCATAAGACCACCGTTGGATAGCTCAGTAGGTAGAGTGCCTGTATTCAAGGGGTTGCCAGTTTGATCGTGACTATGATCGATCGTAACTCGAGTTACGAAGGATAACTCATTGTATCCTGGTAATCCTACATACGGCTGCAATGCATCATACTCTCCTAGGATTGATAGTAAGTTTATACAATGAGTTTTAGTGAAATTGACCCCAGGACCCAATTTCAAGGCTCTGCTTACAGTTAGCGTAGAATTGCAGCTTACGCAAGCCGGGAATATTCTGTGCTTATCATCTATTTCATGGATAAGCAAGGAATTTTCAGTATGCGCATTGTGCATGCATAGTTGCCTATCTAAGGATTTTTCGCTCACTTGGCCGCCAGCATAGGAATTCAACGCTCACCAAGTAAGCTTAGAATGAGAATCATAAGCGCCAAATTCTGCGGTAAGCAGAACCTGATGGACAGGTTGACAGGTTGTTACAGCATGCAGATGAATATGAAGGGAAAATAGTCTCACCTACTGACATCGTCCCACCTGAAGTCTGTTGGCCAGTGGCTGAATTCAAAATCATAAAACTGAAGTTGTTTCTGCAAGTACAAACCAAACATTCTACATAAGTAAAAGATATGAACCACATGCTGGAACCACAAACTCCATGAAACTTGTGTCTTTTATAACTACAACAATGGAAATATATGCAAATTAGGTGAAATGCTTGTGAGAGCACGTGAAAAAATCACATGCTTGCTCAATGGAAATGTTGACTGAATATGGCAACTAAAAACATGTGTACCACCACAAGAGGGCGCCAGACAGATGCCAATCAATAAAAAGAACTATCAAAACCAGACAAGCTATAGTGTATGATGAATGCATTCACCTAATTTCTACTATGGCACAACAACTGAACTCGTACAGTACATTTTGAAAAAAATAATAATAATAGTGTACACTATCCGCACTTCCAATAAAATCTATGATATAAAAAGGCCACTCCCACACCTATAGCGCATTGCATATACAGTGGAATGCCAATATAACGAACACCGCATCATGTATACCGAACATTTGGCTATACTGAACATCATCTTTGGCTCCCAATTTTTGTGTACAATACATACCCAATATGGTCCTTAAATCACTATAATGAATGGCCACTATACATGTTGTAATGGACAATATCTGTGCATCCCGCCATGTTCGTTACAGCGGTGTTCCAAAAATTGATCATTTTCTTTGCCTTGTCAACTTAACTCGATAGCAACCATTATAACAGGCATGCAACTTGGACTTGACAAAAAATGAGAAAATTCCGATCTTTACCATACTTTTTTTTTTTTCAATTTCAATGCCATAAAAGTGAAGTAAAAAAAAAAAGAGGAAATCAGCTGATGCCAAGGAAAAGTTGCATGCCTGTTATAAAAAGGGGAAAATCTATTATTAATGGATAAAAAAAAAAAATAAGCTTAGAGCTTATGGGCTTGTTAGCTCTGTACCTTGTTCTCAGCAGTGTTGTTTGCCTTGACATTTTCCAAGAGTGCTAGAAAGGAGCAATACTCTTCATTGGTGTACCGACCGATACCTGTTCAACACAAATTGCAAGTCTGTTAGATTCTGTTTTGGATGATGGATTTCCAAAAGCATCCTACCTTTCAGATTTTACAAGTTTGTTATGAGCCAACTGCCAAATAAAGTTACACATGTAGTATATTATTAGTTGTACTTCGGTTTTTAAAAGAAGCATTAATTCTAATCCACAGCATTGCTGCAAACCTGAAAAACAGTATGTATATGGGGATCACTCAAAGGGGAGTCTTCGGCTGAAGCCCAGCCATTGAAAAGACAGGCCAATGCCAGACCAAGGAACAACAGGCCCAGGCCCAGGCCCAGGCATAGGCCTTTAGGCTTGAAATCCTTCTCCTTGACAACTCTGAACTTCACTACAATAGCTCTGCATAAAATCAACAAAGCCTGGCTTCTGGATACTGCCCATGATCAATGTGGATTCAATCTGTCAAATGGGTTAAAATGATCCAAGACAAAGCTGGGGCTTGAGTTGATAGCTCAAAGGCTTACAGCTCAAGCTCAAGCTTACAGAAGCCTAAGACCCAATAGCAAAGCCGAGGCATGGCTTTACTGTAGCCGGGCCTGACCAGTATTCAAGCTTCTCTTCCTTTCATATAGTGCTTGATGTGACTCACCTCTTATGCACATGGCAAAGGCTAGTGCAGGTAACACTGCTCCAATCAGCTTCCCCATACTCAACATTCCCTCATAGGTGAAGTAGTCTATGACAGTATGACAACAATAAAGCACTGTGTGAAATATCTGGGAAGCATTTTGCAGAATTGAACTTGAAAAATTGATCTCACCAGTCAAGTTCACAACAAAACAAGACCAAAACCCAGGAAAACAACAACGTCTGCGAACATCTACATGTATGATTCAGGGATCTTGTAAACAGAGAAGATTTTTAAATTCCAGCAATTTTTCAAAAAGGACCAACAAGCCTATAAAGTACTTCTTAAAATGATGACAGTAAATTACAGTTAATGTATAAATGGGCCATCAGATTATTTGTGGATAACTAGCAATATTCTATAAATTCTTGCCTAGTCTTTCAATAGTTCCTGCTGTATAAACAGAGTGTTTCAATGTTTCAACTTTGACCCCTGTGGAAGGAATCTAAGCAGACATTTTGTTTCAACTTGTGAATCCAGGCTAAAAACTTACTTCTCCGATATAGGTGCGCCAGGAGAAACGGTGAGGTGTAGTAGGCAAATGACCAGCCAAATGTTATCTGGAAGGAAATAGAAAGATACAAGCTCAACTAACAGATGCCATTCTAAAAAAGGAAGTGTAAGTGTAAATGCTATATATTACAAATGCACAAAACCGAATTTCATTATTAAATGGATGATAAGATAGATACAGTGATTAATTTCTGAAGAGAACCATGCAGAGAGGTTGAAGTTTGACTGGTTTAAGGGCTTTAACTGGGGTTAGTATACTAGGTAAATGACTTTAAATAACAAAAATGAGAATGCACAAACATAACAGATGTATGAGGATCACGAAAAAAATTATTCAGGTGAATTCACGATCTACACGATCTAGGAGTCGAGGAAGGTGCTGCAATGTTTCAACAAAATTTCAACTATCAAAATGTTGTTTTCAAAACCCATAATCCCATAGCGTTACGGGGCATTCTGATAAGTGACAGTGCTAATAGAAGGCTCACAGAGGTGCCTTCTAAATCTATGTACGTACACATGTTGAGGTAGGTTTGGCCTTGTATAGTAATGTATATTTGGCAAACATTCCTAACATAACTAACTGAACTCCACTTACAATTTTGACGACATTGTTTCCCTGTCGCTCCAACAAGTTAGGCTGATATTCATGTCCCTGTGTGTCAACAAAGAATACAAATAATTACACAATCTTTTTCATAACAATGTAACAAAAACATCATCACACTTTACAGCGAAAAACTCTGGTGGAGTTGGACTACCATTTTTGGGGTAAGCGTTATCTGAAGGGTACATGTACGATAGATAAACAACTTATTAACTTCTACTGTTCCAAAATGATATTTTTGAGTTTTGACTTTCAGCAAAATGTTCCCAAGTCCTTTAAACCCTACACTGAAGAAATTTGTGCAACATTTCAGTGTAAAAATACAATGTTCCGACACAATTGTTGTGAACTTGAACTTATAGCCCCTCTGCCATTTTGTCTGGTCAAGCTAGTAGTAGTAAATCTAGTTAATAGTCTGGTTCCTACACTCAACGTTTCAAAAGTCCGCACAATGAGAGCAGAAACTAGACTATATTCTCGTCTGCGGACGTCCATGCATCTGTGAAAAGTCGCATTTTTGTTTATACCGTTTTTACCCCATTCTAAATCAAAGCCATGCCCTCTTTAGTTTAGTCCTTCCACAAAATTACCTTGCTAAACATTTAAGAGGACACCACAATGGTATATTTAAATAAATAACTTTGCAAAAGGTTATTTTATTTCCTTTAGGCCTATACATCATACATGTAGTTATCGTACCCTTCGTCTACTCAAACCTGAAAACACGCACACGCCTGGCCCTATGACTAGGTTTCAGGTCAACTCGGTCCGTAACCAACTCGGTCCGAGTCAACTCGGTCCGTGACCAACTCGGTCCGTAACCAACTCGGTCCGTGACCAACTCGGTCCCTATGGGAAAATGCACGCAAAAACGTCTGGTAATTTTGTTGCAGCAAAACGAGTCGTAGTCTCGCAAATTGCGTGAATTTAACTATTTATTTAGGCTTATTTATTTATTTATTCATTTATTATCTTAAAAACATTATAAGAATAAAAAATACATTGGCAGGTGCTGCCCAGGGATGACAAAAAGTATTAAAAAAAAAAAAAAAAAAAAAAAACTTTCATCAAAAGACGTGCCTTCCCAAACACCTGCCAATTATAAATCTTATATGTTTATACACAGATTAATTAAAACAAAGCTAAACAAAATAAAAAACAGAAACACAAAACAATCATCATTATTATTCATTAATTGATTTATTAATTTTAAACATAAAAAACACGTTTTCATAAGGCATTTGACTTCGTGTATAATTTAATTGATATTTTAATTAAAATTGTATTGTGCCATTTTATCAAATAATTATGCTATCAACATAATAAGACATAATTTATTTCTTCACGGTTTCAGCCACAAGCAAAACATATATCTTATGTTATGATGACATTAAAAAACATTAATACAAGTAGCCTACATGTTGTACACTGCTGCTGCAAACTGCATGGATTCTTGTTTGTGTACGTTTTCCCATAGGGACCGAGTTGGTCACGGACCGAGTTGGTTACGGACCGAGTTAGTCACGGACCGAGTTGGCCTCGGACCGAGTTGGCCACGGACCGAGTTGGTCACGGACCGAGTTGGCTTCGGACCGAGTTGGTCTCGGACCGAGTTGACTCGGACCGAGTTGACTGGCACCCTATGACTATGTACATAGAGCCCATGTTATACCATGTATACTCACTAGGCCTACTGTCTTTAGTAGTCGTTTATACAGCCACGCTAATTTCAATTTACCTCAATTATTTCATGCATGTAAATACTTGTTTCGTGCTTACCAATGTATTCGCTTGGGCATGAATTCTGTAGAGTTGTGGACCAAAAATACAACGACGAATTGACACAGCCATCCCGTCCATTCAAGATTGCATCCGTGAAAATAAAAATAATGGCTGATAAGTGAAAGGGCGCCACCACACGTCAAGAGTTAAATCATCTGACAAAGTTTATCTCATCAGTTGACGGCATTTTTTTGTGGAGAGCTGCTGCGTAAACGTGATAAAATTAATTTGAAAAACAGGTTTTAGGTAGAGGAGTAGATTCCTTGCTTTTCTTGCAAATTTCGTATTACTTACATGTATTGCACATTAAACGTCTTTAGAAAATTATTCATTGCTAAAAAAAAATGGAAATTATTTTGTGACAACTGAAATTATTTTGGAATCAAAATCGGTGTTCGAGTTCTCAAAAAAAAGTAAAAAATAAATAGAAACTGATTAAATAAATACATAAATAAATGAAATGTTATTTGTGTTTTGCACACGACTGCTTTCACTGTGACTTCAAAACAAGCAAATTTTTACTTTTGGTCATCTTTTTTTTTCAGGTTCTCAAATGCAGTTTTCCTGAAGGTGACAATGATTTCTTGTTATTAAGAAACATTGTAAAAGATGGCTTTCAGATGTAGTACAGAATTATGTTCTTTTTACCCGCAACAATGATTGCACTAGCTAGCGGATCTCACTCAAGTGAAGGGTGTACCCAAGTAAATAGTGCCAAAATCCGCCCGCCCATTAAAAAAGTTAAGCACTCAATATATTTTAAATAAGAGAGTTGTGAGAGCTATGAAAATGAAGGATTGAAGAAAATTATGGCACTGGACCTCCTGCCTGGACTCTGGGCTTCCATTTGTGACCATTGTTGATGCAATTGGGTGAGAAAATGGGTCTATTTCAGCCGCTTTGCAGAGGGGTGGTTTTTTTTTTAAATGGCTTCTTTGACTGGAGTGATCCGTACCTTGTTAGGGGTGGTCAGCTGAGAATGAGTATATCTCAAACATTTAATGGTCACCCTACCATAAAATGAAAAGAAAATGAAAGGTGACATGTTCCTCATCATTTTTCTGTGCAACTTGGACAGCTGCGAGAGTTCTGTATATTTTAAAATGATTTTTGAAGTTGGATGATTTACCACTGTTGTCTATGGGAGTTTATTTACTTGGGTGCAACCTGAAGTTAAAGCAACAAGTGCGCCCTCTATTGGATTGTGTAACTTTTCTTTTATTCATATTAAAGGTATAGAATCATAAATCTGATAAAATCATAAAATGATTAATGAACAGTGGGTTTGTTTTTAGCACACGGCTTAATACAAGTTTTTATTATGCATAATCTTGTTCAGTGACTTCAAAACAAGCCACTTGTTTATTTATTTATTTATTCTTTTTCATTATTCATCCGCTTAAAGGTATAATAAATCATCGGTAAAGATCAAAGACCCGGTATTTTCCAGCTTCGGTTACATTTTTTTGGGGGGGGGGGGGGGGGGTGGGGGTTAGACACAATTATCGAGCCCCCTTGTCCCTCGTAGAATTTGGACCGCGCCAGCATGATCTAACTTTATATTGGCGATGTTCCGAATGGTCGCTTACCTTGATTCCGTCATCAGTTGCCCGCCAGCTCGAAGCCATGAAACCATGGGTGTCGATCCCGAGGGGAAGCGGGGATATATCCCCAAATATTTGAGGGGGGGGGGAGGGGGTGGCATGTATTATCATCCCCTCAATATTTTGAGGTTGAATGTCATTCAATTTTATTGTATAGAAATATTACATGATCCTTGTTGTTTTGTTACTCTTCGCAATGAATTTATACTGTTTAATTCTTCTGAATATCGTTTTTAAATGCTCTAAAATGCGACTTTTCGACTCTGTTTTTATTAAAAAGTCCCTGGTTTGGGAGGGGGTATCCCACCTCCTACAGCCTCCACCGGCTCGGTCGCTTCGCTCCCTCGCATAGGATACCAAATCACCAATCATCCCCCCAATCATGAACAGAAATCGACACCAGTGCATGAAACCACTCACATACCGCTATCTCCTAAAAAACATTGGTTTTGTTTTCAGATACGCGCAACATTAGCTATAATACGATATATGCTGCAACATGAGAAATGGTATATAGGGCCTACATCACTCAAAAAGGAAGCGGCCACGAACATTTTTAATAATTCATGACTCATTCATTTTTATACTGCTCAGTCATCAATCGCAACATGACAGCATGAGTCACGGCGACAATGCATGTTTTGGGAAGAAATTGTTGGCCTACATTACACTGAATGCCAACAACAACAACAACAACAACAACAATAAAAACAGCAAACAAAATAAACAACAACAACAACAGCAGCAGCTACAACAATTTAAAGGTAGTATCATACTTTGGTAAGAAACCCAAACAAAAAATGTTCGCAGATTTACGTATAACTTACAGGGTATGAAGTTGGTGGTGGAAGAAACATACCGTTAACATTTTTCCGCCTGAAATGGTGTATTTATCCAGGAATTAGTAAAACAACGACCGAAAATCTTTTTGATCTTTTAAAAGAGCAAAAATTTAAAAGAGAAAAGACTTAAGAAATACTGTTGCCGTTTTTCACCGTTTTCTCAAAAATTGGGCATCGTGTGGGACTGCAATTTTCACAAATGAATGTAGTGTATCTTTCTTTGATATTTTTGCCCATGAATCTGTATTTCTTTGACAAAAACCAAAGTATGATCATCTTTAACAACAATAACAGCAGCTACAACAACAACAACAACAGCAACAACAGCAACAAAAACAACAGCAACAAAAACAGCAGCAACAACAGCAGCAACAACAACAGCAGCAACAGCAACAGCTACAACAACAACAACAACAACAACAACAACAACAACAACAACAGCAACAACAACAACAGCAACAACAGCAATAGCAGCAGCAGCAGCTACAGCAACAACAACAGCAACATGTAACAGTTCAGGCATCAACGACACTTCAGGCGTATAAACTAACATTTCTCGCTTGAAAATAATTTGAACCTTTTTTTCGATACATTTATTCGTGTTCATAAATACCAAGGCAAAACATTCTTCCATTATACACCAGCTTGAATTATACATCGAATGTGCTGTAAATATCTCACACACAAGTACTAAAATAAAGATATAAAGATAATTATTATATTGGCTTATATAATATTTTGTTTATAGATTACAGAATACATGATGTTTGTTTAATAATTTACAAAGGTTAATAGGTCTACTTGATCGATTTTTAATTAAAGCCAGAAGTATTATATAAAAAAAAAAACAGCAAAAAAATATTATTCAACTGGCTCTATGTTCATGTGCGGAAAACTAGATTTGTTTTATATTTACAACTGCAGTGGTTTATAATTATAACATAAATAAAAAGGTTTGTTATTTATTAAACGTTAATAATTATGCTCTTTTAGGGGTCGGTATTACTCATACCAATCATTCAATACCCATGCAGGTGGTGCCTTTTTCTGAAGATACTATGGTTAAAAAGTATAGAGACAATGTTTGCTCATAATGAACGAAGACACACGAACAAAAGTTCTGCACCATATCCAGGGTTTCCATACAACTAACTGCGTAAGGTACATGCCAGCAGCCGATTTCACGAAAGTTTATATACGTATACAATTGCGTATACGAAACATTTTGAAGTTTCGAGAAATCGGCTGCAGGTAGAATATAGTTACAGGCCATTCTGGTATGGAACTGTTAGTACACACAATCACTTTGCATGACAATTCTTTCCACACAAAAACAAAATTGCCACCCTAATTTTCATGTAATGTTTAAATTATTATGACAGTCATGTAGGCATATTCGGGTGTTGTTGATGGGCAAAGGATTTTTGCCGACAGCCTTAATTTTTTCACAAAGTTTTTCGTGTTTCAAAAATTTTAGCGGTGCTTAAGATTAATTAAGCAGATCTGCGAATTGGAAGCAGGCATCGCTTTCACTAGTTTTTATGATTCAGAATCTTAATAGTACGAAAGCCCAATCGTGCCACTGACAAAAATAATTCTGTCTGAAACTAATTCGTTTTAACGAATTACTAATTCGTTTTAACGAATTACTAATTCGTTTTAACGAATTACTAATTCGTTTTAACGAATAACTAATTCGTTTTAACGAATTACTAATTCGTTTTAACGAATTACTAATTCGTTTTTACGAATGACTAATTCGTTTTAACGAATGACTAATTCGTTTTAACGAATTACTAATTCGTTTTTACGAATTACTAATTCGTTTTAACGAATTACTAATTCGTTTTAACGAATTACTAATTCGTTTTTTCGAATAGCAATAGTTAATAGTAACTGTTAATTGAGATATAGGATAAAGGTTGATTAGCATTGTAATATATATCAATCCGAGTAAAGTGATTAAAATATAATTAAATTTTCCCGAGGTTTTACTTAGTTTGTTTTGAACAGGTGCTTATACTGCTACAACACAGCCGTGTATCGTACCTGGATAAAAAAAAAAACATGCTCGGCACTGGATCTATTTAAAGGTTGTATCGTACTTTGGTATAAGAGACAAAAACAGTAATGTTCACAGATTTACGTACAACTTTCAGGGTATGAAGATGGTGCTAGTAGAAACCTACCTTTACAATTTGTCCGCCTGAAATGGTGTATTTATCCAGAAATTAGTAAAACAACGACCGAAAATCTTTTTTGAGAGAAAACACAGAAATATTGTGGCTGTTTTTCACTGTTTTCTCCAAACGTGGGTACCGATGGGACTGAAATTTCCACAGATGACTGTTACTGTTTCTATCTTTATATTTCCGCCCATTAATCTGAATTTCTTTGATAAAAACCAAAGTATGATATTACCTTTAAACCTCCTGTGTAATTTGGCAGAGGTATATAACGTTTATACGCTTGTACAACATGGGATATTATAAGTAAATAGTTACCTGATAGATGTATACGTTCTTATAGTAAAATGCACTCGCACATGTTGTCATACATTGCAGTATAAGAAACACCAAAATACAAATGAGTATTATACTTTTTACATAATCGTAAGCTTAGTTTTTCCTCTCACAAAAGAAGATCAACTTCGAACACAGGTTTTCCCAAATAGCTGCTAATAATTATTTACATATCATTATTAATTCCTACGTGACAAGAAAGAAAATAACTGTACAAATTGTAGGATTGTCATACAAAGTTAACACCACATTAACATAAACATTAAATTTACATATCAGCCCATATGCAATAATGTTTTTTTAGGCAGTCGAAGTTTTATATAATAAAAATCTTAATCTTTTATATAATGCAGCTTAAACAATTACCGTTATCCGACTTTATACAAAGCAGCTTTTGTTTTTTTACAGCTATGTGTCTAATTAAGTTAGTTATTAATAACATTATAAGAAAACAATATAATACAGAGGTCAACAATTTATCTTAAATTTTTGTTCAGCTGCCTTATGCAAATGAAATGAGTTACTACAATTAACCGTTTATATAATTATCAACATGTTAGCGTAATTATATCGTTCTAAAATAGTCTAAACTGCTGATTATTTTCACTGTAAAATCAATTATACTTGTGAAGCATGCCTAAAATGGGCTCGGTGTTT
The DNA here is from genome assembly GCA_963971285.1 of Astropecten irregularis. Taxonomy (NCBI): domain Eukaryota; kingdom Metazoa; phylum Echinodermata; class Asteroidea; order Paxillosida; family Astropectinidae; genus Astropecten; species Astropecten irregularis. Next base: position 6,077,853 of record OZ020260.1, on the reverse strand, counting down.
CTTCTTCTGCGGCGAGTGGTATAGGCCTACCAGATTTTTCCCCCAAAATTGTGGCCCCTATGGGCGTTCACGAAACGGCGGCTCAGGCTCAGGCTCAGGCTCAGGCTCGGGCTCCAGCTCTGTCATCCACATGCTGAAAATACAGGTTGTGTTTTTCATTGAAGCTTAAACTCTGTTTTCCTTTTCAAATCAGAGAATCTATTTCCGAAGCGCAGCTAAAAGCCTCTATTTTGAAACCTGTTATTTCAGAATGCATTCACGAAATTCCTGAAACGGAGCCTGAGCCTCCGTTTCGTAAACTCCCTATGGGCCTTTACGAGCCATTTTGTGTCCTAAATGAAATGAAGGGCTTCAGATACATGGCGAAGCTGGTCTTTAGCCATTTGTGGGCTAGTCATTTTGTGGGCTTTAAATGACAGTAGTGAAATAAGTCCCAAGCCTCGCCTCAAGCTTAGTTTCGTAAAGGCCCTGTGTCTTCAAAAGCCTCATAAATTATGAATGGCGCCCCCATGCGCTTATTGCACTACGATGTGTTTGTCAAAACAATTATTGAAACAATGCCGTTAAAATCGCCAAGTTTTCATCTTAGCAGAATTTCCCATGGCTACCTCGGTAATGTACCCGCCGACATCATACTGAAGTCAGTCTTTAACATCGTGCTCAACACAAAAATGTCCTCTAAATGTTGATGGCGAGTTCGATTTACCAATAGAAGGCCGTTCATGCCAGCTAGCTAGGCTGAGACCGAGATGCGCTACGGGGAGACGGTACAGAGTACAGACTGCGGCCCGGGGGCCAACATACTCAGACACGGCAGTCTCACTCGCAATATTAAAACCACGAAACATCACCTGCCGAATTCTTTAATTTATACTTTAAGTTTCTTTCTGTCTTAGGCTGTCTTTTTTTTACATTCTGGGAAGTTCAGGTTGTCCAGATGAAATATAGGTTAATACTTTCAGGATAAGGAAACCTGAGTCCTTAGGCCTAATGTCTTTGCCAGGTTTTAGAGAGAAAAACAAAAAGACAAAAGAAAGAAAACAAAGGGAAACAAAAAGAAAGAAAACAAAACAAAACAAAACATATCAAAAAGAAAGAAAACAAAAGAAAAAGAAAAAGAAATAAAACAAAACAAACATAAAGGCAGAAAACAAAAGGAAAACAAAAAGAAAGAAAACAAAACAAAACAAAACAACCAAAACAAAAAGAAACGGGAAACCAAACGAAAATAGAACAAAAAGATAGAAAGAAAACAAAACAAAACAAAAAGAAAGAAAACAAAAGAAATAGAAAAAAAAGAAAGAACACAAAACAAAAAAGAAGAAAACAAAACAAACTAAAACAAAATGGAAGAAAACAAAAGACAACAGAACAAAAACGAACAAAAGAAAACTAACTGAGATCCACCCTCAATCATAGACCTGTCTGTAGTTGAACATTCCGTGGGTCAAGTTTCGATAATGTAGTTGGCATGGTTAATTGTTGCAAGCTACATAGGCCTAGCATAATAATGGGCTGAACTTAGATTTCGCGATGTACATTTCATTCTGATGCGACCCAAATATACAGATACATGATCTGCAACATCCAATACCCTGCCTATGTTATACAATATCGTGCTTAAAAGGACATGAAGGATCTCATTGTGCTCAAATGAAACGAATATAATAATCCTCAATGGTATTGTACGGCTGATAACACAATTATACAGAGAATGAAATCAGATACAAAATGTGAGATTGAACAACTTGAAACCTGAACATCACGATGATATTACAAAATATCGAAAACATGAGGTAATATTGCACATCATACAAGCAACTAGGCCCAATAGGAGCATGGACCATGGAAAAATTAGAGTTCTCAACCCCGACTACATCTAAGTTCTGACTTAAAAAATTGATGGAACAGACCTCAGGGAACATTTCTAGGTACTATGTGGCCTCAAATTGTGCTAGCACTTTTGTGTAATATCCCCAAAATTATTGCAATATTTCCCCACAAAATTAAGAAAAAACAAAGAAAATTAAACAATTAATGGTTTTACGCTCTTGCTATTGACAATTTTTTTTAATGTTATTTCTCTGTGAATGGATTATGATTATATAATCACATAATCATTCACCAAAATACGTTTCAAGGACTTGGGGGGGGGGAGAAAATACGACCACGCCCCTTTTTCAGTTGCATTGTGGGAAAGTGAATTTTGTTTTTTGGTGATCCTCAAATGATACCACATTTTTTCTAAAGTGATACCACAATTTGAAGTCACATACTACCTAGCAAAGCTGTTAATGGTATAAACTTCCATTTTATGAAGTCAAACCTTAGATGTAGTGGGTGTTGAACTAACACATGAATAAGGGGGTTTTTCAGAACATTGCTCCTTGACTATTAATGTTGGTGTCGTAAATTGCATGTTATTGTGCTGGATTTTTTACTTGTAATTAAGATAACAATGGAATACCTTGCTTACAAAAAAAACCAAGTTCGATCAGCGACTATCTATCAACCACTGGTGGATTGTACCTGGTACCCGTGGAATATTTGGTGTACAGGTTACCAAGCAAAATCGACCAGTGGATGACAGATAGTCCCTGATCGAACTTGCTCCAAGTAATGCATGCTGTATAGTCCCATAGTATGAACTGAATTATGACTGGTGTCAATTTCATAGAGCTGCTTAAGCACAAAACTTGCTTAAGCATGAAAAGTCTTCCTTGATCAAACAGGATTACCAACCAAATTTTCATAAGATGTCTACTATTATTATTAATTATTATACTGCTTTTGACTTGTATTCGGCCATTTGTTTGCTGAGCATAACATTCACAAGGAGTTTTTGCTGGTATACTGATTTCATTTACAAAGGATTTTGGTGCTTAAGCAAATTTTGGTGCTTAAGAAGCTCTATGAAATTGGCCCCTGGAATACATGACATGTATTTAAAAGACCACAGCCAACAGGTCTACATTTTACTAATCAAGCAATACATTTTCGATCAAATGCTTAAACAATTATTGATTTTCCATAACTAAAAACTACCTTGTTCAACAAACGATGTGACATCCCACTCCTGTGATGTTACAGGTATACAAGGCAACTGTAATACAAGTAGTGACCGTACGGTATTTTGTGCGTCTGTTTTTATACAATTATAGGCATTCAATTCGTATTGCACAACTCGTATAATGTTTCATTAGAAAATAACAGCATGTGAACAATGAAATTTATCTTATCTTAAAAAATACAGCACACCTCACAACTGGTTCTCATCACAAAAATGTACATTAGCCTAACTGTCGCCCAGTGATCACTCAACACACAATGGACGAAATAAATAAGTTACATTACGTAAAACGTTGGTCATTTTACCAACTACACTCGTGCACAATTTGGTCAGTTATCGCAATTAGCATTTGAAATATACTGTAAATACGGGCGATTCACAAATAGGACGCCCCAAAGAGTTTAAAACGCGTTGGCCAATCACAATGCACGGTGAATTTGTAGTCTGGTTCCCAGACCAAGAATCTCTGACTATTGTCCCTCAATCTAAGATTTTTAATAAGAATCGTCAGGAAATCTTTGGGCAGGGAACCAGACTAGTGAATTTGTCGACCCAAAATGCGCATCTGGAAAGTGTCGACCGATTCCACGCATTGTGATTGGCCAACGCAATGCAAACTCTTGGAGGCGCATTATTATTGTGAATCGCCTGTAATTGTGAAAACAAAATCATAATGATTATGTACATTGATCAATTGCATTTTCATGCCATTCGATTGATTATTATATCTACAGTGCAGCGGCCTACTTTCCGACGGAGCTCGGGTTTTTACCTAGAGCTCCAACCGTTCTACTCCTTCGTTGTTCTGGAGCAAGCTAAAGGGATATCCCTTAATTCCTTCTTGGGATTAGCCTCACAGTATCAACTTTCACATGTGGATTACCATAGCCACTACACAACTTATTAACCAAACGGCAAAACTCCACGTGGGCCTTCTACACAAGGTTATTTGGTCGACTTTGTTGCACTTAAACGTACACAAAATCTATCCCTGAAACACGGTTTAGCACGCTAATACCTGTAATGTGAAGTGTATATCGCGACTAGGACTATGCCCACAGCAAGGTCTTTTACGTTTTAGAGTTAACATAGATAGAGTAAAGGCCGATGCTCTATGTTTAGTGGTCACTGGTTTAAGTGGTATGCGAGTGGTCTTCAGACTGCCAAACGAACACAGAATATTTGACTTATATTAGGGACACAGCCAACATAATGATAAACCTTATTCACGGTGCATCCACCTTGTCGCCTTCATATTGTATACCCGTTGGAAAGGGTTACACCATTTCTAAATAGAAAACGGGTACCAGACTATTTTTGAATCCAAGCCTCGGTTTGATTGCGCTGCTTCGAATGTAGGATGGAGGCACCGCGGATATTGGTCTATAGCTCATTTTGGTAGAGCGGCGGTATAGACCTTCGTACTGTATTCCGGTGGTCGCTGGTTCGAATCCAGTTCCAGTCATCTTCCATTGTTCACTTTTAACGATTTGAAATTTATCCAGTCACTTTCCCTCGTGGTTATCATTTTGATAATCACTGGTTATGTGTGTGTCTGGTACTAACAGGATTATATTATAGTTTGGGTGTTATATGTGGAAACGAATGCGATTAAGGACTGATAAAAATTATAACCTTTGGTCGGTTGCCATTACGATATAAATTCTCGCGCAGTCAGGAATGATTCGGGGCACTAAGATGCCTTATCTTAGACCCAGGCTAAAATCAAAGTCGTATACTCATTCTGTCTGCAATCTTGGCAGTGAGAGCCCTTATGGCGTTAATTGAGTAGCACCGCACTATTTGGGGCAACATCGAGAGCCGATGGGACGTATCGATCGCAATTAGGTAGAATCAGCAAAATGTTCTGTAGGCCTTTGAGGTATGAGCATGTTGCCCTTTGCTGATGCTGAGGTTATTGTGTGACCTGAGTGAGGAACTACAGGGACCCAACGAAGACCGATCAAAAACGAGTTAAGCAGTGTGTACACTGTCAACAATTTCAGTAACAATCTCGGTAACATGTTGGATGTTGCCCAGTTAGGGCAGCACACCCGGGCAACACGACTTTGGGCCTTGTGTACACTAGCAACATTTTGACCAACATGTTACCGAGATGTTGCTGCGACATGTTACCCAACTCGTTTTGCTCTGTGTACACTGACAACATTTTCAGCAACAAGGTACCTGGGCAACATGTTACCCAGATTGTTACCGAAAATTTTGACAGTGTACACTCTGCTTTAATATGTATGACAGTAACAACTCTGCATCCAATCTCTGTAATTATAGGTTTATCTGGTCATTGCTTTTTCATTGAAACGCGTGGACGCCGCAAAAGCAATTTGCGTCACAAGTGCGCGACGTACGACAGCAAAGTCATGCTCTATGAATGCTAACTGCCTGTAATGAACTTTAATCTATATTGAGCGCAGGACGGCCACCGTGGGGACCAGTGCACACAGTGGTTACCACGAATGACCGTATACTGAATAACCCATGCGAACTTATGCCGAATCTATAAGTTCAAGTTAACACAGCTGCGTGCCCTGGGCGTGTGGGGTAATTTCTCACCAGACCAATTCAGTACGATACGTTGGCGCCTATAATTCCTACACCCGGACTTGATCAGAAAAATCTCCCCAACGGCCCTGATTCTAGCCAGTCCGTTAATTATACAAATTAAGAGCCCTTTCTCTATAGTCTAGCTTAACGAAAAGCAACGTCCCTCAAGATTTCTTCCAAGTGCCATCAAAAGATAGTCTGGTTCCCTGCCCAAAGATTCCCTGACGACTCTTGTTAAAAATCTTAGAAATTGACAGACAATAGTCGGGAGATTCTTGGATCTGGGAACCAGACTAATGAAAAGAGAGATCTGCAACGCGCCATCTGTCGACCACAAAAGCGCAAAATACAAAAGTGGAATAGGACTACATACGAGCCTTTACGGAATGAGGCTTGAGGCTAGGCTTGGGATTTATTTCGCTACCGCCATTAGAGGCCCACAAAACGAAATGAAGGGATTGGGCCACACGACGAAGCCGAAGAAAGGCTCCAGCTTCGCCATGTTGGGGCCCGTATAGGGCCTTTACGAAATGAGGCTTGAGGCTAAGCTTGGGATATATTTTGCAACCGCCATTTTGTGTCCTAAATGAAATGAAGGGCTTGAGATACATGGCGAAGCTGGAGCCTTTCTTCGGCTTCGTCGTGTACGTAGTCTAATTCCTTAATTTTGTTTTGTGGGCTTCAAATGGCGGTAGCGAAATAAGTACCAAGCCTAGCCTCAAGCCTAGTTTCGAAAAAGGCCCCTACGACTTATTTGCAGCGCATCCATCTTGTCACCTTCCTTGTATACCCGTTGGAAAAGATAACACCAATTCTAAAAAGAAAACGGGTACCAGACTATTTTGAATCCAAGCCTTGGTTCATTTGCACTGTTTCGAATGTAGGATAGATGCACCGTGAATAAGGTCTATACAAGATTTTGCTGACTTTCTTGCTGTGCGGCTCAATTTAGATTCACTTCAAACTTAGTTGAAGTTTTTAAGTTATTTCCCTTATTTGTGGTTAATGCATTGCAGAATATCACACGACAACACTTTCCATCTGTACAGATTTAACCAAATTAAACAAACAAAACCCGTAAGCCATCAATAAATAAACCATCAGAAAATAAAGAGTAATTTTGAAGAGAAAATAAAATTCTAAAAGCTTTCATCATTTTTCTTTTGCTACACCTCTTTCACACCGAAACAAAACACACCAAATAAAACTAAATGGGAATCATATAGATGAATCAGTCCACGTTTACACAAATTAATTAATTCACACTCAAAGCGCCCTCTGTCATCTATTTCTCTCATCCAAGCAATCATTTTTGGTTTTCCCGCGCAAACATGTTCACCAAGCTCGCTCATCACTATAACAACTCATCGCATTCACTGTATTGTATTTACACATAAACGCACACACCAATGTAATGGTTCGGGCGAAGCCAGACCGGTACACGGTACCCGGTACCCGGTACCCGGTACACGGTACACGGTCTGCCATCTAATAAATCAATCGTTGCCACTATACAAGACTCCACAGTGTGTTTTCCCCCGCGCGCTACACTCTCGATTTTCAAGTCTCTTTTTTTTTTTAAGCTTCGCAATCGAAGCTCCTCGACAGAGCACCTCGGGATTTCGAAGCGAGCGTTGTTGCTTTCTGTTTTTTTTACGGCATAAGATAGACGACTTAGCACTTACCACTAGCCAATGATGTATGACCGATACGTCTAGTGTCAAAGTTTGGTAGCAACCTTCATGTTTGGTAAATGGTTACTCACTTTTCAGCTCTGTTTTTTTTTAATGATAATAATTTAATTTGGGAGGCTATCATCCTTACACGCACCGGTGGTCGATTTCACGAAGCGCTACGATCCATCGTAACTCGATTTACGAAGGATAACCCATCGTATTCTACGTAGGGTTTCAATGTATCTTACGTCCTATATACGATTGATAGTAAGTTACGATGAGTTTGGTGAAATCGACGCCTGGGGCCGATTTCACTAACGCTTTGCGATCATCGCTAAAGCCCAAATCCATCGCTAAACGGGAAATTGATCGCTACTTTGTGTAGGAATTTTCCGTTTAGCGATGGATTTGGGCCTAGCGATGATCGCAAAACGTTAGTGAAATCGGCCCCTGGAGTGCTGCATTGCGTAGGATGTGGCTACAAACATGAAAAGTCTTCCTTGATCAAACAAGATTACTAACCAAAATTTCCATGTGATATGTTTACTGCTTTTGGCTTGTATTCGGCCATTGTTTGCTGAGCATAACATTTGCAGCAGAGCATACTGAGTTCATTTCATCACATTTTGGTGAAGTTATTAAAGCAGCTGTATGAAATTGGCCCCTAGTCGAGTTGCATGCATTCATGAGCGCCCTTGGCTGCCGGCCACATTAACTCATGATCACGGAGCACAGCCTGAGATCGAAAGTGTTTGATTTTTGTGGAGGAAAACTGGGGACCCCGGAGAAAAACCCTCGTAGCATAGGAAAGAACCAAAAGCGCAACTCTACTCACATAATGACCCAAGCTGGGATCGAACCCAGGCCACATTGGTGATAAATGAGTGCTTAACGCGAGTGCCTATGTGAATCATAATATCGCGTAAAGGGTTGGCGCAAATTTGAACTATTTTTCGATTTCCGTGTCCAAAATTCTATGATACGCAGACAATTATTTATTTTCGAAGATAACTTTTCGGGCGAAGCGATTTGGTAATTTTGCGTGTTTTTGATTTTCTTAAAATCGAAGAAAAGGAGGTGTAGGCCTATTAAAACAACTATTGCGATCATTTTGGTTAAGATTCTTTGGACCTTTTCAAACACACTTTCCCTCAATTCTGAAGGGACAGTTGAGATATGAGATGGGCTGTTGTTGCCCAACTTGTTTGTATATTGTTGTTCGTGCTGTTTTCAACTTATTTGTTCAGTTGTTTCGAAAAACAGACTGGCTAAAATTGATTTTAATTAAAGATACTTATAGAGTTGGGAGGGCCTGACGCGTTTCGATCCTAGCAGGATCTTTATCGAAGGCTATAATTAAATATAAATAGCTTGGAACAGCTAAGTTTAAAAGGTGCTTCAGTTTTAAATCGCCAATATATTGTGTTTGGGGGATGCTAGCAGTGAGAGGTAAAATTGCCTTTAATGAAAATAATAGTGGAGTCTCCCTTGTTGTGATTTCAGCCGCTACGGCCCGAAGGGGTAGCCGCGCTAGAAGGGGCTGATGGTTCCCTCCTGACGGCCAGTCGAGAGATGTTAGTGGAATGCGACCTGGCCAGACTGGAGCGGATGGAGCTCCTCAGGCCATGGGAGTTGGACATCAACGGGTACCAGTAACGACGACTGGACTTGTTGCGGTTGCGATGACGGGGGCTGCACCTCATCATACGGCAGGAATCCGGGATTTGCCGCACGAACTTCCTGAAGTTGGCGTTGAAGACGATATAGATGAGCGTGTTGAACATGCTGTTGCTCATAGCCAGCGCCTCCACCACGTAGTAGGCGTTCTCGAAGATGCCGTACATGGGCAGCGTGTCCGTGTGGTAGACAAAATCCCTGATGATGGCGAACGCGTAGAAGGGCGCCCAGCACAGCGCGAAGAGTGCCACCACGATGATGAGCATTCGCAGCGTCTTCCGCTTGGAGGACTCGGCGGCCAGCTCTTGCTGGACGGTGACGTGACCTCCGGGGACCTCCCGGAACCAGAGCTTCTTGGCAATGATGACGTACACCACGGACATGATGGTCAGGGGCATGAGGAATCCAACGATGGCCAGGAACAGGGTGTGGACCTGCATCAGGCTAAAGTTTGTCCAGTACTCGCCACAGCGCAGGGAATTCTGGCCCCACTCGTTGGTGATGTGGTGGACGGTGCTGAAGATGGCGATGGGTACCACCACTGTCATGGATATCAGCCAGATGCAAACCAGTACCACGCTGGCAGTACACTTGGTCATGCGTGGCTTCAGCGGATGCATGATGATCACATACCTATATCAAGAGAAGGAAGGACACAAAGTATTGATTATAATAAACTATCTGCGAAACATTTTTACAGACAGAGGGCGTAACTGTGTGGCGAAGCACAGACAGCCGACCACCTGAAGCAAATTTCATAAAACTGTTAAACACAAAAATTTGCTAAGCATGACATTTCTGTCTTAATAAAAACGGGCTAACAACCAAATTTCCACGTGTTGTGTATCACTTGTGATTATTCGCTGACCATGTATATCAAATGGAATTTTCAATGGACGGTGGTTTGTTTTATTGCGCGAGACAGTTTTGTGCTTAGCAGATTTTTGTGCTTAACAGTTTTATGAAATTGGCCCCTGGTACAGCAATGTACCTCTCATTGCCTATAGAATAATAATAAATAAAGCATTTATAGTACGCCGTATATCTAGAAGAACTATTCATAGGCGCAGAGGGAAAAGAAAAGATGAAATGGAAACTTAGGGAGAAGGATGCAAGAACCATACAATCTTAACAAAAATAAAGTGAGAACATAATGGGACTTCAGATCTGACTTGAACGTATCTAAGGATTCTGCTGATCGGATCCGCAGTGGAAGAACGTTCCACAGAAGTGGGACTGAACACGAGAAAGCCTTTTCACCGAGCAAGGATGAAGTTCTGGGAACGGTATTAAAACTGTCTAGAATTTGCAGAACGGAGATTTCTTGAAGGAATATACTCCGAGATGAGATTTTGCATAAGTAATTTGGGGTCGGATCATGAAGTGCCTTTCAGGTATTATCAATATCTTAAATTCTATTCTTTTGGATACTGGAAGCCAATGAAGATTTTTGAGAACAGGAGTGATGTGAACAGGAGGCCGATGGAATGCTCTTCGCAGCCTCACTCCAAGGGCTGAGAGCACAGAGGTCCTCAGTCCTTTCTCCACGCTAAGAGACTCAGATCCCCCCTCAGAGGACAAAATTATCAGAACCACCACAAGCAAGAAAGAGATAAACTATTTTCCTGTCGTCAAAAAATGCCCTCTACATCATTGTGAAAGGGTTCAAGCCCCAAGTATAGAGCTTGATGCCTATACCGCCCTCGGGCAAGATATTATTTGCAATCACGCTTCGATTTAGTCCACATCGGTGGATAAGAGGTTGGGTACCAGCCTGTGTGTAATACTTATACCGAGATGATAGTGAGACGGTTTGGCTGCATGGCTGTCCATTTGCCCGGTAGCTGTGATCGTGTTGGTCAGGAATCGGTCAAGCCATGCAGTGTGGGCCTATGAGACCCGCCGGCCTGTCTAATGCGGCGTGAAAGGGCTTTCTCTAAAAACAATATTAATTCTGCTGGCACTGACCTCAATAATAATGCTGTTCTATCATGAGGCAATAATATTATATCACAGCTTCTCCTAGGTCTTAAAAAAGGTCGTCAAACCTTTGGTGGCAAGGATTTTGTACGGTAATTAAGATGAAACCATAACCACCATTGAACCTTTGCTCTTAAGTAGGTCATCTTGCAGTCATTAATATAGATCATGTTTTCACAAATGAATAATACCAATTCATCCATCTTCCCAAGATAAACATACAAACAGATGATTTAAACAAGATATAAGACAAACAAAACACGCAGTAAACAACTAGGCCGAACACAATTAACATACAAACGATTTGCAAACAGAACAGTTATAGGCAATATCAATACTTTCGTTTTTGTCGAAGAAATATAGATTCGTGGGCATAAATATCAAGGAAGATACAGTAACAATCATCTGTGAAAATGTCAGTCCCATACGGTGCCCACTTTGTGCCAATTGTTGTTTTTGGTCATTGGTTTTCAGTACTTGTTCTCGATAAATACAGCATAACAGGCAAACTAAATTCAACAGTATGTTTCTATCATCACTATCTTTATACCCTGTAAGTTATAAGAAAATCTGTGAAGATTTCTGTTTCGGTATTATACCAAAGTATGATAGTACTAACAGAAACAGTGTGGTAACCATTGAAGTTACTGTAAAATGTATGACAAACCAATGACCAACCGCGATAAAAACCAATGTAATGAATGGTAAGCGAGCATTACAAGTGGTTACTGAAATATTATACCAAGCGGTAAACTGGTATACAAACTTAAAGGTAATATCATGCTTTGGTTTTTATCAAAGAAATACAGATTCATGGGCAAAAATATCAAGACAGATACAGTATAACAGTCATCTGTGAACATTTCAGTCCCCACGGTGCCCACTTTTTGAGAAAACAGTGAAAAAACAGCCACAGTATTAAGTCTTTTCTCTTTTATTTTTGACCTTTAAAAGATCAAAAATAATTTTGGTCACTGGTTTTACTCTTTTCTGGATAAATACAGAGTTTCATCAGGCAGAGAAATTGTAACGATATGTTTCTACCATTACCATCTTTATACCCTGTAAGTTATAGGTAAATCTGTGAAGATTTCTGTTTCGGTATACTACCAAAGTATGATAATACCTTTAACCAACTGGCAAGAAACGCACAAAGGGGCAAACTAAACTGCGTGGATAATTTGCCGTGTGGTGGTAATCGCGTACACGATGAACCGAGCAAATTTAAGCAAACATTAGTCAGGGTGCTGCCATGGCTGGTATACACAGTGGTGCAAATAGACACGAACAGAAATTTATCACAGTAATGTTCCGAAGTGTCAGATGTAGGGCACATGCATGTCAGACTTTGATCGATGCCAAATATGCGCCATCCATTATCATACCGCTATAGAACCACCTTACTCAGTCCTTATAGATCCAAATCCAATTCTTCACATTTTGAAATCAACAGACGACAATTAAAGATATAATATTATGATTGTTAAGGGTCACAGAACAGCACTTACACTTTGTCTAATCCAGCATGTACATGAAATGATAAGCCTGTGAACATATGACCTCAATCGGACATCTGAGTCACGAGAAAACAGCGAAAACCCGACTCAATTCGTCATATAAATCATAAAGAATGGTTTTGATCTTACCCCGAGATCAAAACTGTTTTCGGTCTTTCTTTTACTGATTTCTGGATAAATACTCTATTTAAGGCGAGAATATTTTAACAGTATGTTTCTACCAGCACCATCTTCATACCCTGAAAGTTATACATAAATCTGTGAACATTTCTGTTTGGGTATGTTACCAATCCTGTACTGTCCTTTAAGGGAAATTCAAAATTACTTACGCACCGCCACAACAAAGTAATGGAAAAGCAAGGGCAATGCTTAGTGAAAAAAAAATACAACGAGTGCTGTAATTATAGCCATCCCAAGGGCAATAGCGCATCGGCGGGGCCTGAGTGCAAATAGGCCCCAAGTGATCTGTTACAACTCATTCTGACTCCAGGCTAAAATGAGAGCAATCAGAACACTGGTATATCCTACCCATTTATTTGTTATAATGGCCTCTTGTCATTGCCACGTTGGAACGAGAATTTACGAGCGGATACTGTGAATTGCCACGCCGTGCCACCGCGCTCAAACGACCGGTAGTTAATTTTTAAAAACACGCCGTTTAACGATGGGCCAAATATAGGTGTCATATCACTTCATGGCACTTTCATGGCACGTCCGCTCTCACCTTGTATTGTGACTCTTCAGGGATTCGACTAGACTTGGAGCCAAGCCGTCCGACGTTGCGGTGATCGTCTCTTCTTTCACGCAACTCTCGCAAAAGTGTACTTACTTTCTCGCGAGACTCATGGCTACGGCGAGAGTTCGGCTCTCGGCTCGGGACCACTCGAAAATAACGACTTGGGAAACACGATTTCAGTTTGTACACGGTCTATGGGCTCTTTAGCCGATTTCGTATTTGGACGCGTCTGATTGGCCAAACGACCGAACGACTTGGCTCCAAGTCTAAGAATTTGACCCAATACCAATTTGAACTATGTAAATCTATTAATTTTGACATCATGCGACCAGCTTGTAGGCCAATATGTGACCAACCAACAACGGATGAAAATCGTTTTTCTCGTTAAAAAAAGTTTAGCAAAAGAGCAGGGTATACACTTGTGGAGTGCTGTGGCCTAGTGGTCTGGCGTGTCGAACTCAAAGTCTTGTGGTCAATCTACGGATTGTGGGTTCGAATCCAGCCATATAGGCTAGGGGTGCTTGTGTCCTTGGGCAAGATGCTTTGTCACATATTGCTCCTCTTCACCCAGGTGTAAATGGGTACCTAGAAACCTGTGAGGGTAGAGATGACTTTGTGGTTTGATTAGCCTCTGTGCACTGAATACGGTAGCCGGGGCTGTATACTCCCCAGGGAGTTGAGATGGTTTCAGGAATGTAAATTATGGCCCAATGACCAGGGATAATCATAACAGATGTGTGCGCGGAATTAATTCAGAACTATTATCATTATTACACAGTGTACATATAATGTTACCTCTAGAAAATAAAGTGGGTTTTGAGTCGCCCCATGTCCAAATCAATGCAAGCCGATGGAAATGCAATAATATACCGTGGTTGAAACTCTTACAGGTCCGTATATACATGGGTTGACTTATAGTTATGTGCATTTTTGGCGAGTATACATGTACTGGAAACGTCTTAATGTAGTGCGTGGGGCTAAGCCACTAACAAAACCAAGAACGTCTGGTATGATATCAGCTATGCCTTTGGACTCCAAATATCAATTCTCACTGTTAGACACAATATATTCATAGCCCTAAACACTCCTTGACAAGAGAGGGGGTGATAAATAAAAAAAAAAAAGCTAGACTAGGTCGAAACGCCGTAAAGCTCACGAGACATATTTTCCAAGGCGATGTTTTGCAAAGTAGGTCGATAATACGCTGTCGAATATTTCCAGCAGCGCGGCACTTCTTTTTGCATGCTTGAAAACAATTTGATTTTTTTTTTACAAGTCCACTGGGTGTACGTCTCGAGCGTATTAGCACACCACTGGTAATAATTGTGCTGTGAATTTAAAGGACAGTAAGAATGAGGATAAAATATCGTCATGATGGTAATAATTTTTTAGGAATGTCATGTGGTTGGTTTAGTCTAGACTTATAGATTTGTTTTTTTGTTTGAGGATCCAGCTCGATATTAAAGGAATATATCATACTTTAGTTTTTATCAAAGAAATGCAGATTCATGGGCAAAAATATCACGGAAGATACAGTAACAGTCATCTGTGAAAATTCCAGTCCCATACAGTGCCCACTTTTTGAGTAAAAAAGTGAAAAACAGCCACAGTATTTCTTAAGTATTTTCTCTTTTATTTTTGATCTTTAAAAGATCAAAACGATTTTCGGTCGATGTTTTACTAATTTCTGGATAAATACACCATTTCAGATGGTAACATTTTAACGGTAGGTTTCTACCAGCACCATCTTCATACCCTGAAAGTTATACGTAAATCTGTGAACGTTTCTGCTTTGGTATCTTACCAAAGTATGATACTACATGTACCTTTAAACTGCTATAAAATGCGTCTGTGTTGAATCTGCACATGAAGTGTTTATTGGACTATAGTCCGTGGTGTTTTATTGTTTTATAAAATAAGTAATTGGCCAGTTATTCACGCCACTTGTGCTTTGGATTGCACATTAATGTTTGCATGGTGGCTGTAAATCAATTTTATTCCACTCTGAGCAGCGCGTCTAGACGCAATGTTCCCGGAACCACCGGTAGGTGGCGCTGCACACGACTAGGGCTTTATCGGAACACTCTTAATTCCTTTCGTAGAAAAAAAACAGGTAATGACCAAAAATGCCCCAGATATGTATGTTGTAGCGAACATTTTGACATTGTATCTCATGGAACGCCTTAGAATTGTTTCAAGAGGGTTGGAAACGCTGAAAAACATACGAAATAGTATAGATCTGAGCCAAAAAATGAATTTTATTACTTTATTTAAATAACTTGTGACGTCACAACGAACGTCATCTTCGGCAGGTCTTCGGAAGCATTCGGATGCTCGGAAATGTGCAAATGCAAATGGCAAAGAATTCCACTGATTACCATTACGGAAAAAGGATTACATGTTTTTATATCCTCCAAGAGTTAACTTATTGGATACAAATTATGACAAACCTCAATCTCAGGTGTGGAAAACTTGCGTAGAATATCTGAAAAGTGAGTTTTTCAGGGTTCTTTTACCTACAAACTGTAAAAAGCCAGTTTGCTCAAAACGCCCACTGTTGGTTCTATAGAGTTGTGCACAAATTATGGTCATCAGTGGAATTCTTTCCTATAGGTGCACTAGGTAGTATAGGGCCTATTAGACTAAACAACGGTGCCACATACATGATCCAATTCCTATTATAAAATGTCACATTTTCTGATAGGAAATTGGGGCGTAACCTCAAGTTTAAAAAAGTGTGATCCTTAACTTAAGAGCTCTGTTAAAAATAGGGTGAGAAAATGCATTATTTAAAAACACAGAATTTTTTTTATATGAAACTGGTATATTCTGTTCATCAATATACCATCAAGGTAAAAATTATGGAGAGCTGCGTTGCCAATTTGAACTTGCATAAATTTCCTTGTCCAGAAGCCAAGGTATATGTGCCATGATTTCTGACACTCCATTGATTTATGCTACCCAGGCCCCCAGAGTCGCTAAAAATATGCCAAAATAATGTTGAGGCTTGTGTATGTTCCATTTTAGAAGAAATGCCGGCATCTCCCGAATTTACACTCCACTCCATTGACTGCCGTTCATTTCGTCAATGGCTGGAGTCTAACATCTACGCCATTTACTTTGTACACACTAGAGTCGTGCGCACGGGAGCACACGGACGGAATGGAGTCAAATTTCACGATATGGCTGAAATGGCCCGTTTTTATCAGGGCGTTGCCTTCAAAAACTCTGAAAATAAGTCCTGGATGTGTCCATGCACAAATTTTCTTTTTTGAGTTCTGAGCAGTCAAATGACACTTTTTTTGGAAAATAAATGGTGGCAACTTAAAAATGTGCCCACTGCATTGATGAGGTATTATTTTATTTTGCAAGGCATGTTTTTTTTCAGCATTTGTTCATGTGTGTCCGAATCATGGACAGGGTGTCCGAATCATGGCAAACATTAAGGTTATTTTCAAGTCAATTTCATTTCAAGGAAACAAAAAACTTTCATAAAATATCAACCTGGATATAATAACTACACTTTGTTGTTCATAAGTGAAAATAGTTGAGAGAAACAAACATTAAGGTCAAATAATCCAAAATTGCTTAAGTGTCCGAATCATGGCACATTTACCCTACGTGTTCATCTCGTACCAAATTCAGCAGCCTGTCATGCTTAGAAAAAATGTTGATTTATAACGCCATCAAAGTATACTCAAAAATCGGGAAATTTCTGGTCATTAATTTACACCGTACAGTAAATACGCATGCATCTGGTACAGAATTCTGATGTTCACATTGCCCTTATAGGTACACTCTCCAGGGGAGTGTACCTATAAGGGCATCCCAATACTGCCACGACACTTCCCCCTATACTCCTCTCGAGAGGTTGTTCCCTTGCTCCCATACTTGCTTCACTTGTGAGTGATGACAAACATAATTATGTCAATGAAGCAATCGCCATTGGGAGGGGAGTATAAACTTCTTGCTGGATCATACATGTACTCCTCCACAAATGCTTCACGTTTGGACCCTCATTGATAAAAAAAATTATTATCTTAAATGCAGTATATATACTTCGGATGTCAACAGACTTTTCCCAATTATAAATGTTACACTAAGTCTTATGTCAGGCCACTCAACACACGGTCCATGGTGTCATTGTCTTTTATTTGTCACTGGCGGGGAGGGATATCTTATCCACATTCTTACCATCCTGCATCCTTCACCTCAAGAACACCATGTAAACGTTTGTTTTAAGCACAATTCCAACACGTACAAAAAAGTTATTTAGAATTTTCATTATTGTTGAGATATCCACGCATAATAGGATTTGCACATGTCTATACCCACCATGCTTCCAACAACCCCCCCCCCCCACCTTCCAGGATGCGCCACAACATCTATAAAATGTACAGGTAGCCCCTCATAGGCTGGCCAGACGCAACACATAGCATCTATCTCTAGTTCCGAAAAACTCTGGATCGACTTCCGACCAACAATATACGACGGGGCATAAAACCTTCCGCGTCGAGTGGAACCTCAATTAATACACCTGTGCCAACACATGCAGCTCGAGACGAGCCTGGGTAAACAGGATTGTAATGAGTTACTGCCGAAGTGACAAACGTATACTATAGGTTTTCAATTTGCAGAAGAGCCGGATAGGGGGGGGGGGTAGACGATGACGTCATACCATGCCACGCACGCCCTCTGCTGCGCACATGCAAAGGGCCGCTGTATGAAATCAATGATCGGCTCAGTGAAGTTAGTATATATGAGATGTTTTTTTATAACTCCGCGCTGAAACCGCGTATGGATTTTGCCATAAATTAAAGTCAGGCTTTGCGAGGACCGAGGCTGCGATTTTGCCGTCTAAATCCAAAAACCTACAAGCAATGCGTGACGCATATACCACTGTGAAATAAGACACTAAAGTAAATCTATGTAGTAAAACTTTGCCTGTGTCAAATCTACCCCTGAACCAAAAATTCGATTTGATAACCAAGAATTAAGCCTGATACCACGCCCGTGGTGCGCGTGTGCGATCCCAGGGCTCTGAAGAACAAATCTACATGTCTGTTTCATGTTTGTTTTCAATTAGGACTTGGGATGTAGGGCTTTTGTATGTGTGTGCAGTTTGTGCACCGTGTGTGTATTGTGGCCAGAGGTACGTCCGTGCAGTTTGACTATCTCCTTCGTCGATCGCTCTGTAAGCACCGAATCTCCCTTTCAAATTACCTCATGCAGCTGGGTTATCATTGAGATCAACTAGGCTGATTATGCTTTAACACATCGTGTGTGCCCCTCAATCTCTCTATGAATGTAAATCAATTTTTGTTTTGAAAACTCCGAGGGGATTTGTAAAAAAAATAATTCAGTGACGTATATGGCCTATATAGCTGGAGATAACAGCTTCAATATGCATGGGCGTGAACTTACACAACAACAATTGGAGGGAATTTGTGATAAATTGAAACAAATGTATCAAGTGGTATTTGTTTCGCTGCGACAACTTCATCCAAGGACACAACAGAGTCTGGTAGAATATATGATACGACTGATAACATGAATGGACGTAATAACGTTAGAAACAAAAACATACGAAAATGCACATCAGAAATGATATACCAATGAAAGTAAATGAAGACAATACGCTCATAGGAAATACGTATACCAATGCATTGCCGTAGATCACACAACAACAGACAATAGCAGACATACAACAGACAATAATGATTATATGAGTTAGGTAAATATAACAGCTACGGGAGTTCTCACGGGCCATGGGTTGGAACAAACAGTGATAAAGGCACCCGAAGAGTTCCACACTTTTGATGAACTCTTTTCTACTTGCAGTTGTAATCACTTTACATTATGAAACTTATGCAAATTAGGTTCGCCCTTCACCGACGTGGATGAACACTGTATCACTGTATACTCAGTGTTTGTGAGAGCACGTGAAAAAAATCACCTGGGCCCAATTTCATGGAATCCGTTACGGCCTATTGTGCTTACTGCGGACACTGCTACGCGTGTAATCTATTTCATGGAAGTGACGGTAAGCGAGACTCTCGGTTAGCGAAGAATTTCTAGGGTAACCGTGATCATGTTCTGCTAACGCGCTGTCGTATGCATTCTGCACAAATTCTTTGCATACCGTTACCAAAAAGGAAACTCTTCCGTGAAATAAGCTAACCGTAACCAAAAAAATTCTGCTACCGTAAGTAAAGAATTTTTGCTAACGGTAACGGAGTCCATGAAATTGGGCCCTAAATATACAGTGCTCATCCACGTCGGTGAAGGGCAAGCCTGATATGCATTTAATATTCATGATTATGAAACTTGTCAAAAGTGAAAAGATTTGATTTGATTTGTATTTACCTGTCAATTGCTATGGCCAGTAGCGAGTTGGTAGACACGTACAAAGATGTAAACTTCAGGTAGTTACTGATGATGCACATGCCTGAACCAAACGGCCAGTGCTGGTACATGTGCTGGTAGAAGCTCAGAGGTGCGCATATGACGGCCACCATGAAATCAGACAGGGCCAAGTTGCCGATTAACAAGTTGGTGGTGGTGCGCATGCGCCTGAATCGGTAGATTACGTAACACAGGAGGAGGTTGCCCACGCTGCACACGCTCATCATGAGGGTGTAGCTGATGCAGAGTAGGACCTTGGCCACGATGTGGATGTGGGGGAAGGATATGATGGGATCGTGGACGTAGCCATCCCCGTATTCATACGGGTTGGACGGACGGTTCGGGTAGCCACCGGAGTCATCCTGCGTCACGTAAGTAGACAGGTTGGCACTCTGGGACCCCGTGTCGTTCCCCAAGTCCACGACTGGTCGTAACGCTTCGGAGTGATCGAGCAGCATGGTTGCTTGTCTGAAGGCAAACAGCTCCTTTCTGTGAATGTGACTGAGGTTTGTATGGTGGAGAAAGGCGCTCGCTCTTGGCTTAAAGACTTCCACGGATCGCACCACGTGACGCCATCGGGGTGTGCGTTTCCTGCAAGCAAACCGTATGACGTGTCGTTATGAATTAGCAAACAATGTCCAGGCTAGGCTAGGTAGACGGGCCGAGTGCAGTAAGTAATCGAAGCAGGTGTTGATGAGAGAGGCAATTTATGTCAGAGTCATTCAGCAGGTCCAGACCAATGTGTCACCTGCCACGCCGTGTTCTCCCGAGCACAGTCTAGCTGCGATCTAGCCGAGCAGTGAGGGTTCTGTACAGACTAGACCCGGTCTCTGGACAAAGATGCTATGGATGTTGCTTTAGCTGTCAACCTGCGAGCGACTCGGGCAGCGAAGTAAGAAGATACGGATGCCAGATTTCCTTCCCACCTCTACAGACCCCCAGGGCTCGACGACTCCTTGACGCGATTTTTCGCCGGAAACAAAACATCAAAATACGGGAGTATTTTGTTGTCTCCTTCTTCCGTCGGTGACCACGTCTGACTGTTTCATGTCGCCGGAAGGTTCTGATTGAAACAGTACTGCGCTTCCAGATCGAATGATACAAAAAAAAAAAACACAGTCAAACACGAGTAGTGTGCGGAGATCGCACGGGTCGAGCACGGTCAGAAGTCACAGAGCTGTGTGATACCGGGCTAGGATTAAAGTTTAACAACCCCCATCGGCTTGTAGAGCGTAGAGCGGCCGGCGCAGAGTGATGTGTTTTGAAGGGCCGTAAACACGTACTTCGTCCCGATCCCGACCGCGATTTTGCAATAAAAACTCCCGGTAGCCTATGTCAAAGTACGAGCCCTTTGCTGCATGCCACGTCGTTATTTTTAAGTGCAAGTTCCCCAACTAAATAAATTAATCCACGTGTTACGATTTGTAGTTGTAAATTGATAAGCACTCAGAAGTTTTATTTTGATCTTGGTTTTTTTTCCCTCTCTCGGCAACTGAATTCGTCCCGATCCAACTTAGGTTTTTTGAACCTCACAGTGGTGTGTGTCTCTTCTGCGGCGCTCTCAGAAAGCTCCAACGAGTCTACGATTCCTAAAAAGAAAAGAAAAAAAGACAAGTGGTAGTTAAAATCTGGAGGAAAAATACCTTGCGTGACAAGGGGCTTTTAAGGATCGCTTTTTCCCCCAAAAGAGACGGCCTATTACTGGGGTCAGATAAGTGTACACTTACATCTGAAATGGACTGTGCATAACAGTTTTGTATGTGCTTTTAAGCATTGCATGCAGGACAGAGAGTGTGCTCCACATGTAACTCAACCGTATCATGCAGGATGCAGACCAGTATAAAATAGGTCCAAATCAGTCCGCGGAGCTCATTAATTTTTTGTATACCCTCAAAAAAATTTTTTTTTATAAAATCATTTGCTGGGCCCTACATGGGAAGTCTTGTAAAGAAAATTGATGGAACCCGGTCACCAGAGTTTGGACTTTCAACTTTGAGCTGTTTGGATGATTTCTGGCCCTAAACTCGCTCTACTTGGGCCTGTAGGGGAGGGGTACATTATTTCAGTCTGGCACCAGTCAGCATGGCCGTTTTCAAGGTATTTTCCTTTGGATGGACTTTTCTGAAAAATTCATTCGTTACCCTATAGAAAATTCAAAGGAAAATGAAAAAATGAAGGTTTCAGCTTCATTTTGGTGTATAGCTCGAGTGTCTGAGAAAATTGTGATTAATTTTAATAATTTGTCTGAAATTGGCCCTTTAGCATAGGAGCCTATGGGAAATTATTTACCGCTCTGCACCCATCAGTTTGAACAGCAAGGAGGTGCAGCGCCCTCTGTTGGTTTATATGAAAAAGGCACACCCAGCATCCAAAGAATTTCTTACCAATACATTGAAAAGTTTAACTTGATAATGAGGGATATCAAGAAAACGCAGAAACGTAAAAACAACTGTGTAGTATTTCCTCATTGTGCCGAGTGCGTGCCTAGCTCACAACAAAGCAACATTTTCAAGTGGGAAATACTAGAAATGCAGTGAAATGCGGTTATGGGATTCGAGTTGCAATGTGACTTTTAGTACCACTTAAGATAGAAACAGGTTGACAATACGAAGCGGCAAACTACTTTCGCCTTTTTGTCACACAACCGTCAGTGAAAAATCCCTCTGAACACCATTCCGTACGCATTAGGCCTAGGTGCATGAAATTAATTAGCAGAAACGTATGGGTAGCACGCACAGACCATTTTCTGCGTCAGGTTTTGACCTACGGCAAAACAAAGACCACAGAAAACTTCTAATTTCGAACACGAAATGGGTTTTTGTTTTCTTCATGTCGCAAGTGATTGTACAGCCGCTATCGAGTTGCCACTATAAACTTTAAACTGACACTTTCTCGAAGTGGCCTAAAATCTCTTAAAGGTAGTATCATACTTTGGTAAGAAACCAAAACAGAAATGTTCACAGATTTACGTGTAACATTCACGGTATGAAGATGGTGGTGGTAGAA
Organism: Astropecten irregularis; assembly: GCA_963971285.1. Classification (NCBI taxonomy): domain Eukaryota; kingdom Metazoa; phylum Echinodermata; class Asteroidea; order Paxillosida; family Astropectinidae; genus Astropecten; species Astropecten irregularis. The sequence goes on along the minus strand of OZ020260.1, from coordinate 6,055,221 downwards.
ACCTTACCGTTAACATTTTTTCCGCCTGAAATGGTGTATTTATTCAGAAATTAGTAAAACAACGACCGAAAATCTTTTTGATCTTTTAAAAGATCAAAAATAAAAGAGAAAAGACATACTGTGGCCGTTTTTTTTTACTGTTTTCTCAAAAAGTGGGCACCGTATGGGACTGAAAATTTCACAGATGACTGTTACTGTATCTTCCTTGATATTTTTGCCCATGAATCTGCATTTCTTTGCCAAAAACCCAAAGTATGATATCATCTTTAAAGGCATAATACATGATTGCTATGTGTGACAGAACAGCTGAAGACTGTTCATAGTTTGATTTTGTCATGGAATAAAAACAAAGCTGTGAAATGTTTCAGCTCGTGCCATCATCGGAAACTGTAGAAAACAGTGAAAAACTCTCACGGTATTTTCAAATCTTTCAGGTTATAAGTTTTGATCTTAACCCGAAATCAAAAAGATTTTCGGTCGTTGTTTGACGAATTTCTAGATTAATACAGCATTTCTGGCGGGAATATTTCAACGGTATGATGTTTCTATACACCGGCACCATCTCAATATAATAATAATTTGGAGGCTAATCATCCTTACTCGCAGCTGGGGAGTGCTGAATTGCGAAGGATGCGACTTCAACGTGACCGAGTAGCAGGCTTTCATGGGCGCCCTTGGCTGCCAGCCACATCAACCCATATAATTATGATCACGGAGTACAGCCCGAGATCGAAAGTGTTTGATTTTTGTTGAGGGAGGAAAACCGGATCACCTGGAGAAAAACCCACGTAGCACCGGAGAGAACCGGCAACGCACAATTCTACTCACATATGACCCAGGCCGGATTCGAACCCAGGTCACATTGGTGAGAGGCGAGTGCCTAACACACTTCCCACCTATGCCCCTATGCCCCTATATCCTGAAAGTTATTGGTAAATCTGTGAACATTTCTCTTTGGGTATGTTACACCAGTCCTGTACTGTATCTTTAATATTAAATTATTCTGAATCCATTACTTTGGAACCATCTGTTGTTGATTGAGTTTTGTGAGGGAGATTAGTTGATATCTCTCAACTAAGAGAAAAATAATGATACAATTAAAATTATTCATAATGCAAATCCATTCTCAGCTTCAATTATTGTATTTAATAAAAGTGCGATGACTGTATGATAAATAGTGAGGCGAATTACAGGTAGTATCATACTTTGGTAGCATACCGAAACAGAAATCTTCACAGATTTACCTGTAACTTACAGGGTATAAAGATTGTGATGGTAGAAACATACAGTTAACATTTTTCTGCCTGAAATGCTGTATTTATCCAGAAAAGAGTAAAACCAGTGAACAAAATTATTTTTGATCTCTTAAAGATCAAAAATAAAAGAGAAAAGACTTATGAAATAATGTGGCCGTTTTTCACTGTTTTCTCAAAAACTGGGCACCGTATGGGACTGAAATTTTCACAGATGACTGTTACTGTATCTTCCTTGATATTTGTGCCCATAAATCTGTATTTCTTTGACAAAAACCAAAGTATGATACATGTATTACCTTTAAGAAACTGCATATGTTGTATTGCATAGTGGTTTTGAAAAACACTTCCGAACCATGGGTGACGTCTATACTCCCTATCGAATCGATTCATTAGTACAGGATTGGTAAGATACCCAAACAGAAATGTTCACAGATTTATATATAACTTACAGGGTATGAAGATGGTGGTGGTAGAAACATACCGTTAAAATATTCCCCATGAAATGGTGTGTTTATCCAGAAATAAGTATAACAAAGACCGAAAACAGTTTTGATCTCGGGGTAAGATCAAAACCATTCTTTATGCTTTATAGAAATAAATGAGTCGGGTTTTCGCGATTTTCCCGTGACTCAAATGTCCGATTGAGGTCAAATTTTCACAGGTTTATCATTTCATGTACATGCTGGATCAGACAAAGTGTGAGTGCTGTGACCTTTACCAATCATGTATTATACATTTCAACACTATATACGATGCCTTCCATGTACAAGTATAATAGATTGTGCCTGATAAACACAATCACAATTAATTTATTTAACGCCTTTCTAAAAGAATAGTATATATTAATGTTTAATCAGATGGCTGCATCTCAATAGCTTTAGTCATAAAATTTTGTATTCTGCACAGAATAATCTCCATTTTTGTTTTACGAGTGTTGTGTTGATTTTGTTATGATCCAAAGTGATACATTATTCAGTTACAATGCCGCCTCATCGTGAAGTGCGTTCAACTGGCAGGGGAATGGAAGAACAACAGTATAGGTTGGATGTAGGATCACAATAATACACATAAATGCAGAAGAAAAAACACGATGTATTGCTGCTAAACAACACGTAGAACGTGTTTTTGTGGCTAATGGACTCCTGTACAAACAATTTCTCCGGCCCGAAAATGAACAAATACGCAAGTGCCTTCAGGGTGTGTGTATGGGCACGTTTGCTCTATCAGCTCTCGTTTGAGTCGTTTCTAGGTTTGTTTTTTGCTGGTCAGTTTCTGGATTGACAGGAGTACATTGGACCGTATGGAACTGAGATTGTGTCAACGACGGAACGACGGCGTGCTTAATTCATTGCGAAAAAATACATCCATCTTCTGAGACCGCTAGTCCCAGCCACGGATCGAAAGGTGACCACTCCGAAAAGATACTTTTCCCTTGTGATTTAACAAGGGCCCATTTGTAAAACTATCTCCCGTGTTTACGGAATGTCTTGTATATTGGCCACTATTGACACCCATAGGATCAGCTCATGACTATACTACGGAGCTCTAGAAGTGCCATCAGACTTGTTTAGATCCTGAGATAAACTATCACGGGATGACGACATCACAAAATTAAGATGACGTCATCCGGACATAATTTATAAGTTCATCTTGATTTCATCCCGTGATGAATTATCTCAGGATGTCGTCATCTTGATTTTGTGATGTCGTCATCCCGTGATAAATTATCTTAGGATGTCGTCATCTTGATTTTAGGATGTCGTCATCCCGTGATAAAATTATGTCAGGATGTCGACATCTTGATTTTAGGATGTCGTCATCCCGTGATAAACTATCTCAGGATGTCGTCATCCCGTGATAAATTATCTCAGGATGTCGTCATCCCGAGATAATTTATCTCAAGATCTCAACAAGTCGGATGGCACCTCTAGAGCTCCGTACTTTACTAGTCTCACATAATTTGAGGTAAATCCAAGTGTTTGTGTGTACTGGATAGGGGGGGGGGGGGCTATTTCGGTGTATAAACCGACATCAAAGGCATGACATTATTGATGTTTCGATCGAGAATCCTTACCAAGAGTGTACGTACGTGTGTGTGTATGGTGGATCACTTCATCGAGTGCTCAGGCTCCGCGTAGGTTTTTGGCGCTCTTGACACTTCGGGGCGGCTGTGAAATGGTCGATCTATCTTCACCGGGGCCGACCGACGTCGACGAGTACGAGCGGCTCGGGGGTTGGGAGGCGTGCGGGACTGGCACGGCTCAGGAAACGGGCGCCTTGCAGGCAACGCCGGTGACAGGTGCTCCTGATGAGTCCCGATCCGAACGGATTGGCCAAGTAGAGTGTTCGAGTAAGACAAAACCCGCAGCCGTTGGCAATTATGTTCGATGTGACTTCAGGGTGTTTCTCCTCTCCAAAAGACTCCAGGGACGATGCATGCAAGTTTAGGTGTCCCTGACTTTATGTGTCGATTCCAAAGACCTTCTGCATCCAACACTGAAGGCTCACTGAAATGACGTCAGACACCTGTATGTGCATGTGATTGAAGAAAAAAGAACATGACATGAATTGGGCCTACATGAATTTATTATTAAAGGTAGGGCCTATGTACGATATATGTCGGCCGCATCATCCTTATACTGTAACACTGATACTAATTCTCAATGTATACCACGCACACATCTGTCAAAAGACACTCGTGGCGCACATATTAGTATCCCTGATCATTGGGCCATAATTTACATTCCTGAAACTATCTCAACTCCCGGGGGAGTATACAGCCTTGGCTACTTTATTAAAAGCGCACATAGGCTAATCAAACCACAAAGCCATCTCTACCCTGGCAGGTACCCATTTACACCTGGATGAAGAGGAGCAATATGTGACAAAGCGTCTTGCCCAAGGACGCAAGCAACACTAGCCCATGGCTGGATTCGCACAAGATTGACCACAAGATATTGAGTTCGGCACGCCAGAAAACTAGGCAACAGCACCCTACATCATTGCTTTCTTTGAAAATGATTTCGGCCTGATCAAGCAAAGACTAGAGTTCCTCGTCAATGCACACATCTGACCCGAATCGGAAAAACTCACCGTAAAATAATTTGTCACACACTATTTATTCTGCATTAAAAGGTAATATCATACTTCGGTTTTTGTCAAAGAAATGCAGATTCATGGGCAAAAATATCAAGAATGATACAGTAACAGCCATCTGTGAACACTTCAGTCCCATACGGTGCCCACTTTTTGAGAAAACAGTGAAAAACAGCCGCAGTAGTCCTTAAGTGTTTTCTCTTTTATTTTTGATATTTAAAAGATCAAAAAATAATTGTGGTCATTGATTTTACTCTTTTCTGGATAAATACAGCATTTCAGATAGACCGTTGTTAGCGGTATGTTTCTATCATCACCATCTTTACACCTTGTAAGTTATAGGTAAATCTGTGAAGATTTCTGTTTTGGTATGCTACCAAAGTATGACAGTACCTTTAACGTTCTGATGCCTTTCCTTGATTCTCATGTAGGTCTAGATATCAAAACATTTTAAACCATTGGCATTGGAGTATAGCTATTTTTGAAGATGACATTTCGACCGGATATTGTCGACCGGATATTGGCCTAGGCTTATCCCTTGAATGTTAGTAAACTTGAAATTGCGAACGACAGTCTAAATAAATTGGCTTATTTGGGAAAATGCTGTCAATTTATATGTCATGAAAACATTCTGTAAACGTAGGTGAGTCCACATATGAACGTCTCTAGAACGTGCGTGGTGTGCGTATCAATTTAACTTCGGGCCGATTGCACTAAAGTCGTATTCTCTATTGTGCGAGCATCGCTATCACACTTGATACTATCGATTTTCCGTTTAGCGATGGATTTGGGCTTTATCGATGATCGCAAAGTGTTAGTGAAATCGGCCCCTGGAGTTGATTTCACCAAACTCATCGTAATTTACTATCAATCGTAAGACTTATGATGCGTTGTTGCATGTCCTAGGTAGGATACGATGGGTTGTCCTTCTGAACTCGAGTTACGATCGATCGCAGGGTTTCGTGAAATCTACCCAGATCTTAAAGTGCGTACGTAATTAGGTTCGTATATACACGCTGCAAATTCATATAATTTCTATCACGAATATAATCTGGGTGGAGTTGGGAGGGCCTGACGCGTTTCGAACCTTTAGCATTTTTATCGAAGGCTAAAAAACCCTCCTAAGTCCAAGCATTTTTTATAAATTTCAGGTCATTATTTAGTCCGATGAGCATTTTATTACTTGTACCAAATAAAATCTGAAAGTTATAACTTTCCATTTTAAATTTTGCCGAGTTTTAATAGATTTTTTACTTTTTCTATGTGTGTCCACATCTGCAGCATTAGTTATGAATTGTTCTTAATATATAGAAACTTCTGGTTTCGGTATGGGTCACAGCTACCTCATGTTTAAAGGTACAGCACAGGAATGGTAACATACCCAAACAGAAATGTTCACAGATTTATGTATAACTTCATGGGGATGAAGATGGTATTATGTTTTATAAGAACAATTGAGTCGGGATTTCGCTGGGTTTTTTTCGTGACTGAGATGTCCGATTGAGCTCAAATTTTCACAGGTTTATTATCTGATGTACATGTTTGATCAGACAAAGTGTGAGTGCTGTTCTGTGGCCTTCATGTTGTATAGCTTTAATTCAATTCAAGCTGGAATGGAATTTTTATGGTAGTTTGTTTTATTGAGCAAGACATTTTTGTGATAAGCAATTTTTTTGTGCTTAGCAGCTTAAAGAAATTGGCGCCTTGGCCTTACGAGACTTGAGGTTGGGGCTAAAGTTCGGCCTAGGACCGCCATTTGAGACCCATAAAAATGAAACGAACGGATTGAGCCGCCTGACGAAGTCGTAGAAAGGCTCCATGCTTTGCCATGTATATATCAAGCCCCGATCGTTTCATTTAAGACACAAAATGGCGATAGTATAATATAAATTCCAAGACTATATAGACCTTTCTTTCGCAACGCCACAGCCCGAGTTTTTACCAACCAAGATGGCGCAAACTATGGAGAGCCAAATTCGGGCATAGGCCTATAACAAATAACACAAATGTGAACACAATTTGCACACAACGTTTCGTAAACATTGAAAGATATTTGCTGAATGAATGAAACAACACAAGCAATGATGGTATAATGTAATTCGTTACATATAAGGAAAGTTTGCAAAAACGGGTTTTTGGGGGTCGCGCCGCAGCAGTAGATGTTTGTAAACAACAAAAAGGTCTGTACCCCCGAAGACTATTGCGTAAAGGCCATTCTTGAAGTCACCCTCTGTGTTCCATTCAGAAAAGCAATTAAGCCACCCCCCCCCCCCCCACACACCTCCCCATTCGCGCCGATACTACCGGTAAATCTAACGGCGCATCGGGACTCGTTCCAAGCCGAATAACAGTTCCATGTGACCGGAAGACATGACTGTCGGCAAAAACATTTCCCGGAACAAAAACTCCGGAGGGGACAATGTTTGCAAAAAACACAGCGACCAAGTACTGGGAAATCAAACAAACACATTCCTGTATATCGATGAAACTTCAACAAAAAGATTACAAATACAATTTCCATTTCCTGTTTTTCGGCTCAAATGTTGTTTTCTTTTCACATTTTATACAAGAAGAGAAAGAGTGGGGAAGACAAATCTTGAATGAGAGATGAGTTGGGCTGACCTATTCGATATTTTCTTTGTAAAGCTGGTTCAGCTCTTAAACCAATTGTTGTTGTTTTCCTTTCAAATGACAGTATATCAGTTGATTGGGTTGGTTCAAAATAAGCAAGCCTTTAATCCAATACAAAAATGCGTGACGTTTATAACGTAATCGGATGAAGGATGGGATCAGTGGTCGATTTCACGAAGCCCTACGATGGATCGTAACTCGAGTTACGAGGGATATAACTCGTCGTATCTTAATAGTTAATCCTACGTAATGCATCATAAGTCCTACGATTAATTGTAAGTTACGATGCGTTTACGAAGCTCTATAGGATCGGTCGTAACTCGAGTTATGAAGGATAACCCATCGTATCCTGCGTAGGGATGCAATGCAGTATATGTCCTACGAACTACGATCGATTATAAGTTACGATTGTAAGTTTGGTATGGTTACTGCATGACGGCCATAAAAAAATAATAAAATACACTGTGTATACAATCATAAACTGTGATCTGGTGATGACAAAACCTTATGGTGAGTAATTCCCCTGAATTAATGGTACATTATTATTATTTTTTCATTCTAATCAACTAAATTCATATACCATACACCAGAAAACTTCATCAAAATCGTTCACGTCGTTTTCGCGATAACGATGAAAAGCGGTTTTGTACCGTGCGGCATGCTCATTAAAGGTGTAATACATGATTGTTTAAGGTCACAGTACAGCACTCGCACTTTGTCTGTCCCAGAATTTTCATGAAATAATAAACCTGTGAAAATGTGAGCTCAGTCGGACATCTGAGTCACGAGAAAACAGCGAAAACTGGACTCAATTTTTCTTGTAATACATAAAGAATGGTTTTGATCTTACCCCGAGATCAAAATATTGTTTTCGGTCTTTGTGTGACTAATTTCTGGATAAAATACACCATTTCGGGTCGAAATATTTCCACGGCATGCTTCTACCTGCACCATCTTCATATCCTGAAAGTTATAGGTAAATCTGTGAACATTTCTGTTTGGGTATGAATACCAATCCTGAACTGAACCTTTAAATTCCATTTCGAAAGCTGCTTTTCTTTGAACATAACGGCATTTTGAGAGGAAATTCATACTTCATTACCTAGAGGCATAGCAGTACATGACAATGGTTATATCAATTTTGAAAGGTGAGTTTGGTGTCGAATGAACAATAACTGACAAGCAAGAATATCGTGTGATATTGTTTTCCCATTGTGTATGATCTGTCGATCAAGCAGACTGCTGATCGACACATCAAACTCAGACCGACAGTGACCGACTACAGTAATACATAAACGATACACAACTGTAAACAGAAGCAAATAATTTAAAGGGAGTATCATACTTTGGTAGCATAATGAAACAGAAATCTTCACAGATTTACCTATAAGATGTTCGCCTGAAATGGTGTATTTATCCAGAAAAGAGTAAAACCAATTACCAAAATTACTTTTGATCTTTTAACGATCAAAAATAAAAGAGAAAAGAGAAAAGATAAAAAAAATATTGCGGCCGCTTTTCACTGTTTTCTCAAAAATTGGGCACCGTATGGGATTTAAATGTTCACAGATGACTGTTACTGTATCTTCCTTGATATATATCCCATGAATCTATATATTTCTTTGAAAAAAAACCCCCAAAGTATGATATTACCTTTAAACGCGACAAACCAATATGATGCTGTACTTTAGGGAAAGCCCATACTGACACATAAGGACCGTGTTCGGCGATGAGCCTTCACGGACAAAATGAGCTGAATCAATTCTGACAATCGCCAGAGTCGGCACATTATTAAAAAACCCACAAACTACCCATTCGAAACGGCTTAATGTAGATAACATTCACAATGTCAACAACACAACCATCGGACCTGGGGCCAATTTCATGGAGCTGCTAAGCACACAATAAATTTGCTTAGCACAAAATTGTCTTGCCCAATAAAACAAACCACCATTAAAAATTCCATTTGATATTCATGGTCGGCGAACAGTAGCCAAAGAACATAATGATGCACAACATATGGACATTTGGTTGTTAACCATGTTTTTATTAAGACAAAAATGCCATGCTTAGCAAATTGTTGTGCTAAGCAGTGCAGTGAAATTGGACTCTGTTAAAACGCTTCAACGCAAAGCCAATGTTTTGGAACGGAGTACTGCCCCAAAATGTCAATCTAAACAATGCAGCACGATAAGACAGAACATATTGATACTTCATTAACTATAGCTTGAGTTTCATAGAACTTTATCATTATTCTCAATGCCAAACGAAATGGTTATAGTAACGTGGCTTTCTGTAACGTTTAAGAGTTTCAATTACTGCTAGCAATAATTAAAATGTTCAGCCAGTGGTTTACAGTTACAAATGGGGTATTGGGTGACACGTAAGGGTCTAAATAGAACATTTTCTCAATGCTAAACGAAAAAGTTCTTGGGAAGGCACATTTTTTAATGACAGTTTTTTTTTTTTACTTTTGTCTTCCCTAGGCAGCACCTGCCAATGTATCTTTTATTCTTATAACTTGATCATTTTCTCAATGCCAAACGAAAAAGTTCTTGGAAAGGCACATCTTTTGATGACAGGTTTTTGTTTAACTTTTGTCTTCCCTGGGCAGCACCTGCCAATGTATCTTTTATTCTTATAATGTTTTTAAATGTCCAAAGATTTTAAATAAAATAAAAGTGGACATTAGGGAGACATCGGGACTTAATTTTCGATGTCTCCCTAAGGTACCAGCTACCTTTAAGAGACATATGTGTACCGTCTATATTTTAATAGAAGACAGAGAATGCACTCAATATGAACATATGTCAATATCAAGTTCATTGGTTTGGAGGATGTTTAGAAATAGGTAAGTAAAGTTTGTGCACGATCCTATGGGGAAGTCTCCCTAAGGTCCCATCCTCGGTTATTAGCATACCCATTTGATTACTATGCATGGTCATTCTAGATGGCAGCGACCAGTCAATGTATGATTGCATGATGGTCATTCATTAATTTTCTGAACTGTCGTCAAACCTTGTGCGGGGCCAATTTCATGTCATGCTTAGCACAACAATTTGCTAAGCATGACATTCTGTCTTAATAAAAAAAAGAGTTAAAACAACCATTAATGTCCATGTCTTGTGTATCGCTTGTGATTGTTCTTTGGCTGTTGTTCGCTGACCACGAATATCAAAATACATTTTTAACGGTGGTTTGTTTTATTGGGCATGCAAGATGACATTTTTGTGCTAAGCAAATTGTTGTGCTTAGCAGCTCCATGAAATTGGCCCCTGGTGTACTTTCGTACTTTCGTGCTTAGCACAACAATTTGCTAAGCATGATATTTGTGTCTTTACAAAAACAGGGAAAACAACCAAATGTCCATGTCTTGTGTATCGCTTGCGATTGTTCTTTGGCTGTTGTTCGCTGACCACGAATATCAAATGAAATTTGTAATGGCGGTTTGTTTTTTGGATTGGTTTGCGTACTCATCAAAATCGTTCGTACTTTCGCACTTCTATAGCGTTCACACTTCTCGCAATTAGGTCTCAACGTTTCGACTAGCCTGCTCTAGTCCTCATCAGGAGATCAAGACATTTTGTGCTAAGCACATTTTTGTGCTTAGCAGCTTCATGAAATTGGCCCCTGGTGTACTTTCGTCTATTTTTTTTACAGGCTTAAAAACAATTCAGTAAAACAAATGAAAAATTGACTAGCTCCGGTTGAGTGATGTTGGTATAAGTGCTCATGTAATTACCACTGGGTTCGTATTGCCATTTTGCCTAATGATGTGTCCATTTTGTGACCAAATTTCTGTGGCTATTACAAAATGAAAAATTTACTGACTTCGGTTGAATGGTGTAGCATAAGTGGCTAGTTTAATTGCCACTGGTTTTGTATTGCCTGTTTTGTTCATTATCTTAATTGGCAATGATACTTGGGAGACAAATGATGACTGTAGACTCGGTTGTGGGTGGTCTGGGTATTAACACAACGACGCCATGAAATGACTAACCATAATGGAAAGACGTTCATTCCATTACCATTGAGCCACGTTAAAAATTTGCGAGGAATAAAAAGCAAAACAAAACGATTCTTCAGTTTCTGTGTTCAATACCGAAGTTGATAATTATCGATACCAATCTTTTCCCTGTAGATTTTCCCTGCTGCATTTCAAAATGAAAAAAAATGCAGCAGGATGTTTCGATTTTGGTGCTCGAAGTTAAACATAATTATAGGCCTCAATATTGTAATGGACAAATTCACGTAAAACTCAGAAATGGTTATTCGTTTTTGATGATCATTGCACGAAAGTGTTGCTTTATAAAAACTAGATAATATGATTGAATGCTTTGAAACAACAAAGGCCTATAATAATAAAAACAAAAATAGCCAGTTCTTGAACTTTACATACGGATATTTGCTGAAAGGAAAAATCTTCCCTAAGGTTAAAAAAGGATGTAAACCAATAGACTCGTGCATTGTTACTATATTTAACTTGAATTCGGCTCAAATTGATTAGCAGAATATGCACAAAGCGTTTTGTGAATGCAGCGCTGATATTGTTCATCAAAGTTTTCGTGGATATGGAATTGTTTAGTGCTTAAGCATAAATGAAATTTCAGAAGTATTTGTCGAAACGTCGACGTTTTCGAAATGTCATGGTTAATTGAAATTGACCCCTGGGCGTTCCGTTGCAAGGTAGCTTCGTGGCTATAGGAACGTTCCCAATCAGAACGTTCCCAGCTGGAATCTCATATCGAGTTATATACCTACACAGTGATATAAAGCCCGAAGTTCATTTGTTGATAACCAATGATGTTCCTACGGGGTTCCCCCTGGGAACATGCAAAGAACGAAGCATTACCGGTCGGATAACACGCCCACATATCCTCAGCTGCGAGGCTTACACATTATCAAAACACCCCAGGATGTTTGAGAAAACCAGATTCAGGATTTGAGTAATGTTTACCCGAAAGCCACTGCATGCGCCTCAGGCGTTAACCCCTATGGTACAGTCTACATTTATGTTAGCGTGTACTTATACGACAGCACAGGATAGACATAACTGAGTCAGATTGTAAAAAAGCATCCACTTTTTGTTGATGGAAGCCACCTCGACATCTCGACAAAACACTTCCGGGGGAGAGAAACAACAACATTAGTGGTCCCCGGAAATCCAATTCGTCCCATCGGCTTAGCAGTGTCCTATCTATAGCGGCGCAGTACGGTAGATTATACAATACATGTGTTTAAAGATGGATGTCAAATCCTCAAGAGCGTCTGAGTGTGTTACAGTGTGACTCCCTCCACGAGTTGCACTTTCTCCAGGATGCTATAAACGGTTCGCTGAAACCACGAGAGACTTCAAGGTAAAGCCGAGAGCTACGGACACTTTCAAACCGTGGATCGAGAACTCAAGACCCGAGAAAAAGATTCACACACACACTCGCACGCACGCAAAAAAAATCTACGCACGGATGACGAGGTGTTGGAACGTTCTTTTTAAGCGTCTTAAAAGCGTTTTGTTTGCGACGTTGAGTGCCATTTATGAGATTATTTTTCCAGAAAAATTGTGTGGCGAGTTTAGTTGTTGACGGGATTTGGAGGAACTGGGTTAGAACGGAAAAGGAGGAAGCTTTTATCGAGGTCTCCACTGAGCATTCGGTGTTTATCGAAGTAAACTGCGTGTCAACCCCAAATTCGCGAATTTGAAGATGTTTGTGAGTTGGAAGATACGCTGCCGACCAGGGGCGATTCCACGAAGCCCTGCGATCGATCGTAACTCGAGTTACGAAGGATAACCCATCGTAGCGGGCCTATCCCACGTAGGGCTTCGATGCATGAAAAGTCCTACGGTTGATTGTAAGCTACGAAGAATTTGGTGAAATCGAGCCCGGGTGTAAGTACAAATCTAAGACTGCAGGATCTCACAGTGGACTATACTAAAGCGTATAAAATACTGTTATGACGCTGTACAACCTTTTTGAAACTGGAATTTTTCAAAAGCTTTTGAATGTATAGTCAAACATAAAGATTCAATGTATGAACATTGTGCCATTTTAATAGTACAGATATACATTATCAATGTCTCAGTTAAAGGTATACAGTACAGGATTGATAACGTACCCATACAGAAATGTTCACAGATTTACGTATAACATTCAGGGTATGAATATGGTGCTGGTAGATATGCCGTTAACATATTCCCGCCTGAAATGGTGTGTTTATATCCAGAAATGAGTAAAACAAAAACCGAAAACAGTTTTGATCTCGGGGTAAGATCAAAACCATTTTTTTATGTTTCATATGAAAAATCTCGCCGAATTTTCGCTATTTTCTCGTAACTCAATGTCCGATTGAGCTCAAATTTTTACAGGTTTATCATTACATGTGTGCTGAATCAGACAAAGTGTGAGTGCTGCTGCAGCTCTGTGACCTTTACCAATCATGTATTATACCTTTAAATGTTTGCAATTGTTTATGTATCCTATAGGTATAGAATCGAATGAGGTTTGAGTATACATGTATAGCTGACTGATTGCCTCTACAGTATAGGCTCTCTACATTCGTGGTAAAAGTACAGGACTGCCCATCTTTAAGTACATGAGTTCGTGTTCCATGTCCAGGGTCCACTTTAATCCTTAATTAGGGAGTGAAGATGGAGACATATTACGGGTATCCGATGTCAGATGCTAGGCAAGGGAGGATCAAGGGAAAGACTCAAAAACAAATTCAAGGATATCATTCAGAACTGCACGTTGATTGGGAGAGCAAATTGAAGACAACGTCCTCTGAATTTCGCCCTATTGCGGTCGTGAGTGCATCTGATAATATAATGCAGGAAGACAATTATATCGTGAAACACAAGATACAATTTAAACAGTGCACAAGGAATGAAATTACCTAAGCTTTCGATGCGAAGCACCTTCTTCGTAATATCGTAATGAACAGCGTGTCCTCCCCAAAACGCAACACTTTGTGTCGAGAACCATTTTTATTACAAGTAAACTGTTTATCACTTCACGATTCAGATATATAATAAAGCAATATCTGGGCTATCACCATGTAGAATTTGAGCAAATTTGGATTGAAATTGAGGGAAAAACGAAGATTGAATCACCCAACCTCAAAACGTAATTTTCTTCTTTCTTTCATACATAATTATGTGTGTATTGACCACTGATAATTATGCAAATCGTATTGTGGAATACTGCAAATTTGTCTTTAAAGAGTACTCTTTCAATTGGTCATATTCTCGCCAATTTCTGCCCGATTTTACTTAAATTCTATATGGTGATAGCCAAGACATGGTTATATCATATACCTAAATCTTGAAGTGATAAACAGTTTAATTGTAACATAATGGTTCGCGACACAAAGTGTTGCGTTGGGGGGGGGGGGGGGCATGCTGTATAGGCCTACGTTCCAAGGAAGATGATCGCTTATTTGCTTCTTCCTAAGAACAAATTTCTGAATTACATACAAATTACAATGTTATTCGACAGCTTACAACTCGCATATTATTTCATGGGCTCGTAAGGTTTATATATTGCTCATGAACGGGTTTTAATAAACGTCTGTCGTGTCCACCGTATATTACCGGTGCAACGGGCTGCGGCTTATACGCATGCCTCATTCCTGTTCTGCATCACCAAGCGCTGGTTCCACTCAATTACCGAAAGACGGTACGGTAGCATGGCTCTATGTATAGCGTGGATATCACAGGGCTTTTATGGGGCTTATTCATCAGCGGCACAGGGTTAAAAGTTTACATCTTAGCAATAATAACCTCCTTAACCAAGGATGTAAGAACTGTAGCATGTGTGCTAAAGGTCGCCTAGCTGCTGAAATTCCAAAGGTCGGTATAGTTTTTTTTAAACACAGACCAGTGGTCGATTTCACAAAGTACTAAGATCAATCTTATATCGTGAACCAATCTTAATTGCTAAGCAAAGTGTGATGTCACAATGCTAACACTAATCTTTAAGTTTCGTGAAATCCAGCCCAGGTTGACAAAGATACGAAGCTATAAATACAATTGCCTCTCTCTGACCTAACTTGTACGTACGAGTTATATGTCGTACGTACGAGTTAATATGTCGTACGTACGAGTTAATATGTCGTACGTACGAGTTATATGTCGTACGTACGAGTTATATGTCGTACGTACGACTTATGAATCATATTATTTCGTATATCTCGTACGTACGACTTACATCTCGTACGTACGACATACAACTCGTACGTACGACTCATATCTCGTACGTACCAGATATGTTTCATAAGTCGTACGTACGAGATATAAGTCGTACGTACGAGTTGTATGTCGTACGTACGAGATGTATGTCGTACGTACGAGATGTACGAAATAATAATGATTCATCAGTCGTACATACGACTTATATGTCGTACGTACGACTTATATCTCTTACGTACGACATATAAGTCGTACACATTTTTTTCAGCATGTCCCTAATGGAAGTTTAAGACCTTCACTTCTGTTCAAGTACCAACATCAGCCAAAACGCACATTCTGTGCGAATCATATGCTCCCTTAAACTCTGTTCCGCAGGACGGATGATCCTGTACCAACTCCAAATGATTGAGATCAATGACGATGTCCACGAGGCGATGTCGATATCTAACATCAATTTTGAATTTGTCATCATCATACCACACGTAGAAGGTGATATAAGCCAATCAAGCGTGTAAACACATTTCCATGCACTTCTTGATTACTTAATTTGAAGGAATGCACAGCGGATATTGGTAATTCCATCATCGACTAACGCAGATGACAAGCTGCTTGCATGAGTTTGGTCGCTTAAAGGTATAATACATGATTGGCAAAGGTCACAGAACAGTACTCACACTTTGAGCTGATCCAACATGTACATGAAATAATAAACCTGTGCAAATTTGAGCTCAATCGGACATCTAAATCACGAGAAAACAGCGTTTTCAATACACCATTTCAAGCGGAAAGATTTCAACGGTATGCCTCTACCAGCACCATCTTTATACCCTGAAAGTTATACGTAAATCTGCGAACAGTTTGATTTGGGTATTATTATCATTATTTATTTCTGGTAATGACACCAAGGATTCCTCAAAAGCGCCCTAGGCACTGTACCTCGCAAGCCTGATGAAACCTTTTATGGAAAGATGATGAGAAGAAGATACAGTTTTAGATGTGGGAGGAAAACCCCAGAGTAATATTCTGGGTTAAACCCGCAGAATTAGGTAGGGACTGAAAACCCAATCCACTTGTGGACCGAGCCGGACTCGAACCCGGTCCACAGAGGTGAAAGGCGAGGAAAGAACCGCTACGCCAACTCGACTCCGAATCCTGTACTGTACCTTTAAAGAAACGCCATATGCATGGCAAAAGCAGATCGAGTGTTATACCACAAGCTGGGCGACCTTGTGGAGTAATGGTATCATGGACCATGGAGGTATACCTCCATGCATGGCCATGCGATCTGTAAGCCGCCAGGTGCCCACTAATAGATGACATCCCTTAGATCATTCAATCGAGTTTTTGCTGCGACAAGATAAAAATTTTGTTTGTAATTTGTTTGCCTCAAGTTAAGAGGGGCTCTGTGTGAATAGCACAGAATTTTTCTTATGAATTTCTATAAGCTCTAGGGCGTTTACGAAACCGAGGCTCAGGCTCCGTCTCATGCTCCGGCTTTCGTGATTCCATTCTGAAATAACGGATATCAAAATAGAGGCTTTTGGCTGCGGCTCTGAAGTACATTCTCTGGTTTGATAATGAAAACAGAGCTTCAGCTACAATGAAAAATCACAACCTATATTTTCAGCATATGGATGTCAGAGCTGGAGCCTGAGCCTGAGCCTGAGCCTGAGCCTAAGCCTCCGTTTCGTAAACGCCCATAGATGAGACTTGAAGCTATGCATTGTGGAAGTACTAAAGTAAGGTAGGTTTGCGGTGACACCATGTAATCTCTTCTGTGATAATGTGTGGTTCGGAACGTCGAGATAATACCTCCGGTTCTTCTAAGAACCTCACACTCTCACAGAAGAGATTACATGGTGTCACCGCAAACCTACCTTACCTTAAATGCTATCATACTATCATACTTTGATAGCATACCGAAACAGAAATCTTCACAGATTTACCTACAGCTTACAGGGTATAAAGATGGCGATGGTAGAAATAAATTTTATCCAATCAAACCAATCGACCACAAACAATTTTGATCTTCTGAAAATAAAAAACAAATCCTGTAAAGAGATTTAAATATACCGTGGGTGTTTTTCACTGTTTTCTCAAAAAGTGGGCAACGTATAGGACTGAACATTTCACAGAATAGGCACATTGACACACATTAAAAAGCGCGACTATTTGGGTCGCGATTTGGAGCGCGACCCAAATAGTCGCGCGTTTTGGTGTGTGTAAATGTGCCTTTTATGACTGTTACTGTATCTCTATCTTGATATTTTCGCCAATGAATCTCCATTTCTTTGACGAGAAGTAGGCCTATAAAATTACAATTAAAGCACTAATGTTACACGCATCACATTCTCTGTACCCTTCGGCTACGCAGAACATCCAAAAAGCACAGCTCTCTTTGCACGCGTCTGTCGTTCCCTGCGTACTATTGATGTTTTTCCCACAGTCAGCATTTCCCACAGGAAACTGGACAGTTTATCCCCGGCTGAACGAAGGCATTACCGGGATGAGAACGATGTTGAAAAAGGGAGAAGAGGCCAGGGCAAACTCCCGCACTTGTTATATCCTCACGGGGGATTTAGCAGGATGGGCACAGCGCAGTAACCAGATACCGGTGTTCATCAAAATGTGATGCTGCCGTGGCATGGGGTTCCATTACGGTTATACGGCCTATGAGTTGAAAGCGAAAATGTGGAGTTAAACTTCGCCACAACTTTGCCCCTCACCCATTGCTAATAATGCTGTATGGAACGAGCATTAAGCTATGGCCAAATTCAGGTCATGCATTGGCCTATGAAGTTCTCATTTCCCCATTGTTTTGCGCGGGAAATCCCACAAAATCTTCCAAATTTTCGAATGTTTTGAAAGTAAACATTCAAAAAACGTTCGGATTTTGTGAGGATAGGTGGGATTTCCCGCGCAAAGCAAGGGGAACAAAGGGAGAACTGCGTGGGCGATGTCGTCTGCTGTATAAACTTGGTGTAAATGCGTTTGGTACGCCTCGGGCCAATGCGCTTGACTAGCTGTTTGAAAAGCTACACACGACAGTTTTATTATTTACGTTGAAACATTATTAAGAAACAAGATATGACATTCATTGTCTAATTACATAAGCCATTGATATAGTACGTGATATATTCAGGTATCATTAAACTATTAAATGAACATTAAGACGTGACGTGTTTTTGAGTGTAATAAATTCTTTGTGTTTCAATGAGCTGTCCAAACACAATGTAACTGTCTTTTTAAAGGTAGTATCGTACTTTGGTAAGACACCCAAACAGAAATGTTCACATATTTACGTATATGACTTCCAGGGTATGAAGATGGTGGTGATAGAAACATACTGTTAAAATTTCTCCGCCTGAAATGGTGTATTTATCCATAAATTAGTAAAACAACGACCGAAAATCTTTCTGATCTTTTAAAAGATCAAGCCGTTTTTCACTGTTTTCTCATAAAGTGGGCACCGTATGTGACTGGAAATTTCACAGATGACTGTTGATGTATCCGTCTCGAAATTGTTTTCCCCTGAATCTGCATTTCTTTGAAAAAAGTATGGTATTACCTTTGAAAAATAAATCAAATATTTCGAATTGAATTGAATTGAATTGAGCCTGGTGGCCTCTGTTTCATAAGCACCTTTTTTTCTGTTTGTGAATTCACGTAGTCCAGTATACGTATAGCAGCATTTTGATAAAGATTCTATTGTTTGTTTCATCTGCACATCCTAGAGTTTATTCTATCAATAGGGCTTCGTGTAAAGGGGCCTCGGATTTCAATAATTCACCATCCAAAAAATGATGAATCAAAACTATTAACAATTGCAAAATATTGATTAATGTTTGGTTCTGAATAACATGGCAAGGCCCTGACAGTAGAAAAAAAAACACCGCTCACGTTGAACGCAAAATAATATTAGGGAAGCTGAAAAGGGGTTTTGTAAAAAAAAATACTTAGAATAATCAGACTAACACTGCAACCGTTCCATCAATGTGATCTATCCATGTCGAATGACAGGAAAAAAAATGACCTAAATATTCTGAAATTATTATGTCAAAGTCCACTCATGGCCACCGTACAACATACTCATGCGACAACAATTAATCATGTCAGTTGGAAAAAAAAAGTGAACATCAAATATTTTCTGATATGCAGCTTTCATCTGCCAAATGGGGTAAACGTATTACGGGGTGGAAAGGCTTAAATCTTTATGTGGTGGAATCTGTATTAGAAATAATGCATCACTGGGCATAGTTTCTTAAAGGGATGGTACAGAACTTGTGTTTGCGACAAAACCGTTGCTGACAGTGAAAGCACATTATGTAATGCATCATATACCTTAACTGACAAACCTCTAGAAGTTTGAGGTCAATCAGCCATCTGGGTCACGAGAAAATAGTGAAAACCCGTGTACGGAGAACTGTACACATTTCAACGAATGAATAAAACGCTTCGAAGCGATTTATTCCAATCGGAAAATAGTTTCATTCATTTCTCAACGAATATAGCATTTCAGACAAAAACATTTCATGGGATGTTTTCTCCTATCATCACCATTATACTGTGTAAGTTTTATGTGAATCTGTGATTATGAAGTGTATTTTGTCTTACCAATTCTGTACCATCCCTTTAAGTGTGGTGCAACACGACATAAAGCATATCGGTTAATGGTACATCCACTAGGCCTACGTGCGAATTTCAAGGTGAGAGGAGCGATTAAAGGTAATATCATACTTTGGTTTTTATCAAAGAAATACAGATTCATGGGCAAAAATATCAAGACAGATACAGTAACAGTCATCTGTGAAAATTTCAGTCCCATACGGTACCCACTTTTTGAGAAAACAGTGAAAAACAGCCACAGTATGTCTTAAAGTCTTTTCTCTTTTATGTTTGATCTTTAAAAAGATCAAAAAGATTTTCGGTCGTTGTTTTACTAATTTCTGGATAAATACAGCATTTCAGGCGGAAACATTTTTTATAGTATGTTTTTACCACCACCATCTTCATACCCTGTAAGTCATACGTAAATCTGTGAACATTTCTGTTTTGGTTTCTTACCAAAGTATGATACTACCTTTAAAACGACCGAGATTCATATTGCGTAAAGGTAGTATCATACTTTGGTAGCATGCCGAAACAGAGATGTTCACAGGTTTACCTATAACTTACAGGGTATAAAGATGGTGATATAGTAGAAACATACCGTTAACATTTATCTGCCTGACATGTTGTATTTATCCAGAAAAAAGGTATATAAAACCAATGACCAAAAACAATTTTGATCTTCGGAAAATCCAAAATAACGGTGACAACTTTTTTAAAAATTTGACCCAGGCTTTCGTAGTCACCTGATTAAAAGGCATCCTGCTATTGGTCAATGCGCACAGTTTGATTGACAGGCCGGAAGGGCCCATGCGTGAAACATGCAGTTTACTTTTCCAAAGGAATCATTTATTGATAGAAATAACACCACTGAAACGCAGCCCAATATGTGAAACCGTTATCAATGTTTAACGGATATTGAGAGCAAGCACTCGGCAACTCGGTCTAGTTCCTAGCAGGAACTTTGAAAATGACGTCATCCTTTTAGGAATCTCGAACGCTGCGATTGATAATGGTAAACAGAATTCAGTGAACATTATTTTCAACATGGACTATCCAACACAACCTGGATGATAATATCATGCACTGCAATATACGAGAGTAACAGTCATTTGTGAAATTTACAGTCACATACGGTGGAAATTTTTCCACGGGAATTTTGATCTTCCTGAAATCAAAACTGTTTTCCGTAATTGGTTTTATCCTTTTCGTAATAAATACAGAATTTCAGGAAGAAACGCTTTAACTGTATGTTTCTTACATCATCTTTATACCCAGCTGTAAGCTATAGGTAAATCTGTGAAGATTTCAGTTACGGTAATGTACCAACGTATGACAGCACCTTTAACCTAAGCTTTATAACCATAATGACGTGAGTCATTGTATTTACCGATAATGGGTAGGCCTACTTAGGGAGACTTTCCCATAGGGTCGTGCACACGAATTTACTTAACCTTTTGTCTAAACATCCTCCAAAACAATGAACTTATATTTGACATAATTATTTTCATATTGAGAGCATTCTCTGTCTTCTATTAAAATATGCATGGACAGTAATTAATAAGAATGATGTAGGAAAAACTTTGGGGAGACAACAAAATGTCTCCCTATCGACCGATGTCTCCCAAATGTTCACTTCCAGACACTGACCCGTCTCCTTAATATGCAATTTGGAAAAGTAAATACAATATTCCGTAAAATGATAACACAGTATTTATAAGGCTACGGGTTAGTGTAATTTGAGAAAGAAGGTAAGACCGCCAGGCCGAAGAAAAAAAATGGTAATACAAAAAAAATGCGCACGTGCGGTGTTTGAGCTAAAGTATTTGACACATTCTACAGAATTGCCAGGAAACAATTTCCCGCCAAAAAGAAAATCGGCTCAGGCGACATCGTCT
This sequence comes from Astropecten irregularis, assembly GCA_963971285.1. NCBI lineage: Eukaryota > Metazoa > Echinodermata > Asteroidea > Paxillosida > Astropectinidae > Astropecten > Astropecten irregularis. The sequence continues at coordinate 6,033,547 of OZ020260.1, read as the reverse complement.
GCTCGTGCCCACGGGATACGACAGCATGCGGGCTGCTTGTTTGTCCTTGCGAACATTCAAGAAAAAAAAGTTGAAACTGTTACAAAAAATTCAAAACATGATGTCTCTTCTTGCGTATTATATTCAGAGCGGGGAGAGGCAACATTTCTAATGGGTGCTCAGGGGGTGTTCTATCGGCACTGTAATCCGATAAATTCTGAGACACGCTGGGTGATATCTTTCTTTCGCCTTTTTTTCTGCCCAACAGGCCTACATACCGAGCAAAGAGACTTACGTCAGTTACATTTCAGGGCCAATCCTAATAGCGCTAAGGCGAATGGGAAAATTGTCAGATATTGTAACCTTATCTTCGAATATACGGTGCTGCATTCTACTCTTTCGTAAAAATGAACTATGGGCCTTTACGAAACCAGGGACCAATTTCATAGAGCTGCTTAGCACACAAAAACTGCTTAGCACAAAAAAAAACCTTGCCCATTAAAACAAACCACCATAGAAAATATTTTTTCTTTGAAATTTGATATTCATGGTCAGCGAACAATGGCCAAAGAACAATTGCAAGTGATACACAACACACGGAAATTTAGTTGTTAATCCTGTTTTTACTAAGACTGAAATGTCATGCTTAGCGAATTTTTGTGCTAAGCTCTATGAATTTGGCTCCAGGTTTGAGGCTAGGCTTTGGACTTATTTCGCTACCATCATTTTGAGGCCCACAAAACGAATGGATTGGGCCACACGACGAAGCCGAAGAAAGGCTCCAGCTACGACGTGCATTTCAAGCCCTTCATTTCATTTAAGACACAAAATGACAGTTGCAAAATAAATCCCAAGCCTAGTAGCCTCAAGCCTCATTTCGTAAAGTTCCTGTGAATTAAACTAAATGGAATACGTAAGGCGCAGCCGTTGCAGCGGCTTACTTCATGTACAGTGGAACCTCGGGTATATAAGACCCGTTTCACTACGTCGAATTTCTACAGATCCATGGGCAAAATATCAAGACAGATACAGTAACAGTCATCTGTGCAAATTTCAGTCCCACACAGTGAAAAACAGCCACAGTATTTCTTAAGTCTTTTCTCTTTTGATTTTGATTTTTTAAAAGATCAAAAAGATTTCCGGTCTTTGTTTTACTAATTTCTGGATAAATACACCATTTCAGGCGGAAACATTTTAACGGTATGTTTCTACCATCACCAGCTTCATCATACCCTGTAAGTTATACGTACATCTGTGAACATTTCTGTTTTGAGTGTCTTACCAAAGTAAGATATTACCTTTAAGTCCTACACGTTAATTGACAGACAGCCTGAAAAATTGTAAGAATTTAGGGGAGATTTTAACAGCATATAAGTAGAAACAAGCGTTACCCATAGACAGCCGCTTGACAAGTCTTGGCTCATAGGCCTACCTGTACATGTAATACAGCAACCTTCCGGTGAATAATTAAATCAGGTCACAATGCCATTTCTCCTGACACACATTCTATCATCTATCATCCGTTTTACAGCCCGCATATCGGCGAAGGCTTTTGAGTGTTGAAAATGTTTTCCGTGCATGACACATTTTTTTTGTTATGGCATACTTTGTCTTCTTCCCCTGTGGTGGGAACACACTGGGAGGGGATGTTACACCTGTTGTGAATACATTTATATACCCGTCTTCGTGGAATGAATTCCTGGGGCAATAAAATGCCTCTAGTTATCGAGCCAAAGGTATTTTTTCCATTTACATTATTCACGAGAAAATAGCGAAAAAACCGACTCAACTTTTCTTATAAAACATGAAGAATAGTTTTGATCTTACCCCGTGATCAAAACTGTTTTCGGTCTTTGTTTGACAAATTTCTGGATAAATACAGCATTTCAGGTTTTCTGGAAATATTTTAACGGTGTGTTTCTACCAGCACCATCTTCATGCCTTGAGTGAAAGGGGAATAAACTAAAACAACTCAAGTGAGGGTGCCATTTATGGTTGTTCAAAAAATCGTTCGGACGAACGATCTTTGGAAAAGACACTAAATCTTGATTTCCTTAGAAACCGCAGCATCTGATTAACCAAGATTTCCCATGGTGACTGTTTGCAGTGTTTACGAACTGTTGAGTCTATTTTCTGTCTTAAACTCAATAATTTTTTTGGAGGCCTGGCAAATCCTATATGCTCCCTTTAAATAAACCTATTCAATAGCCTGGAGAAATACAGTAATCCCCACATAAATCCTGCAAGAATTCTGTTATTCGCTGGCAACGTATGGTTCTATTTTGGGTATACGATATTAATGTATGGAAATAACTCAAGTCCGGTTTCCTCCTCCATAGGCCTAATGCTTTATTCTGCTTTGGAAGGATTTTATAACGGTAAAACCACATTAAGCTTTTGTTATTTCCTCTGCGAACTGGCACAGTGGCGGTAACGTTAGAATTTCAGTGATCAAATGATGATTTCGTTAAAGGTATATACTTGGTAGCATACAGAAACAGAAATCTCCGACAGATTTACCTAAAATGTCAAACGTCAAAATTTGCCTGAAATGCTGTTTTTTTCCAGAAATTATTCAAACAAAGACCGAAAACAGTTTTGTTCTTGGGTAAGATCAAAACCATTCTTTATGTTTTATACGAAAAATTGAGTCGGGTTTTCGCTATTTTCTCGTGACTCAGATGTCTGATTTCGGTCATACTTTCACTGGCTTATTGTATCGTGCACTTCCTGGATCAGACAAAGTGTCAGTGCTGCTTTGTGACCTTAACGAATTATGAATTATACCGTAACGTATCGTACTTAAGTACCATACCGAAACAGAGATCTTCACAGATTTACCTATAACTTACAGCGTATAAAGATGGTGATGGTAGAAACATATCGTTAAAATATTTCTGCCTGAAATGCTGTATTTATCCAGAAAAGAGTAAAACCAATTGAGCAAAAACAATCTTCAAAAGAACAAAAATCTTGTGAACAGATTTTAAAAACACCGTGGGTGTTTTTCACTGTTTTCTCAAAAAGTATAAAGGTGCAGTATGGGACTTGGAATTTCAAAGATGACTGTTATACATTATCTTTCTTGATATTTTTGCCAAAATAAAACAATGTATGAATTTAATGTAGCAGTACCATTGTTCAAAGGATAGCAAAGGGTCGACCCTTTTTTTCCGACCCGGGTCGGAAAAAAAAACGTGCAGACGGAAAACCGTTGCTGTATATGAATCACGCGGTTTATGTTCATCGAAAATCACCACCGTGTAGAGAAAGGCATGCATGGTTAAAATGAAATGGAGACCGAGTCAGAGTTTCTCGATGCCCATAAACTCTGCCCGTCTGATTGGCAACTTTGTCTTATGACCGGCCAAACTCCTCTCGTCAAAAATTAAAACAGTTTGCGCAACCGACAACTCTTTTGGAACAGCGCAGTGATGAAAACCGTCCTAATGGGTGAGAATAAACACTGACATTTATCCTCCTGACATAAAACCACTCGTGATTTATCCACTGCGGAGACAGCCATAAGAGATACGCGATTGGTTACGTTAAAGGTAGTATCATACTTTGGTAAGAAACCAAAACAGAAATGTTTACATATTTACGTATAACTTACAGGGTATGAAGATGGTGGTGGTAGAAATATACTGTTAATTCTTTTTCTGCCTGAAATGGTGTATTTATCTAGAAATTAGTCAAACAACAACCAAAAATCGTTTTGATCTTATAAAAGATCAAAAATAAAAGAGAAAAGACTGAAGAAATACTGTGGCCGTTTTTCACAGTTTTCTCAAAAAGTGGGCACCGTATGGAACTGAAATTTACACAGATGACTGTTACTGTATCTGTCTTGGTATTTTTGCCCATGAATCTGTATTTCTTTGATAAAAACCAAAGTATGATATTACCTTTAAGTCGCAATTGTCAAAATTCCTTCTGACTGCGATATGGCCGTGGCATTTTTTACTGACCGGTTATAATGGTCGTCTTTTTGTGGTAATCCAACACCCAGGCAAACATCACTGGCGAAAATAAAAGTGACCATTACGAATCATAACAGGAAAACATGGGATACTGAGCCCAAGATTCCTCCAGTGGGACACTGTGGATAAATCACACACCTACTTTCTACGTCGATTCGAGTTGCCGTCAACAAAGTCTTTTCGATTTTAAAATGACATGTCCATTTTTTGTCTTGTCTGGAATAATTCCAGATGAGGGACGGATCATATATGGGGAATGAACGAGGACAGCGCTGACCTGTTTTACAGTTGTTATCAGGCCTTATAATTGGAACTATAGTACTAAGGAAGTTGAATTGTTTTCGTGAACGAATGCATGCAGCAGGCGCGGTTGTAGAACCAAAGCTTCTTTTTTTCTTTTTTTTTGGGGGGGGGGGGGGGGTTGGAAGAGTCAATATTTTGGGGTCTAGAAGAGCTAATATTTTTTCGGGGGCTAGAAGAGTCAATGTTGTGTATGGTCTAGAAGACCCAATTATTATCATTATGTGGAGGTGGGCTAGACCTTTCGTAAGTGACGTCATCTTCAAACTACTCGCTTCTGCTGTCTTATTAGGAGTTGAAGGCAACCTATGAGCCTACACAACGCGGTTTTCAAGTAATTGGTGCATAATAACCATAAAGCTATATTAAAATTAATTAATTTTAATATAGCTCTATGGTAATAACTGATAAGATCCTGTTTTTCTGGCATTTTTATCATTTTAATTGTTGAGGGGATGTAGGCTAGACCAAAGATGTACTTTGGGGGGCTAGACCAATTCGCACGTGACGTCATATTCTATAATACTTCCTTCTGCTAATCTTACATGAGTAGAAAACAACCTATAGTCTACACAGCGCGTTTACAAGTCATTGGCGGGGGGGGGGGGGGGGGACTGGACACAATTTTGAGGGGCTTCACCCCCGTAGAACCGCGCCTGGGGTGCAGTTTATACTGATGGATACGTCGAGAGACCCATTAGCCTTGATATACCTTTATAATACCTTATTCACGGCAGACCTATACATCCATCCTGCATTCAAAGCAGTGCAACAGTCAAACCGAGGCTTTGGATTTAAAGCATAGTCTGGTACCCGTTTTCTTTTTTAGAATTGGTGTTGTGTTTTAAGAAGGGTATACAAGGAAGGTGACAAGATGGATGCGCTGTAAATAATAAAAGCGTAATACTGGAACCAGTTGAAGACGAATTGCAACAGCTGTATAATAGTTTCATTTCCTAGACTGGTTGGTCATGAATGGCGTCTCTAATCGTTTCTGATTAATCAAATTAATCAGAAATGTCACTACTTAACACTGTACTGCCCAAGGATGGAAAGGCCCAAGGATCGTGCCCACGGGATACGACAGCATGCGGGCTGCGTGTTTTATAGGCTTGTGAACATTCAAGAAAAAAAAATGAAACTGTTACAAAAAATTCAAAACATGATGTCTCTTCTTGCGAATTATATTCAGAGCGGGGAGAGGCAGCATTTCTAATGGGTGCTTAGGGGGTGTTCTATCGGCACTGTAATCCGATAAATTCTGAGACACGCTGGGTGATATCTTTCTTTCGCCTTTTTTGTCTGCCCAGTAGGCCTACATACGAAGCGAAGAGATTTACGTCAGTTAAATTTCAGGGCCAATGCTAATAGCGCTAAGGCGAATGGGAAAATTGTTAGATACTGTAACCTTATCTTCGAATATACGGTGCTGCATTCTACTCTTTCGTAAATATGAACTATGGGCCTTTACGAAACCAGGGACCAATTTCATAGAGCTGCTTAGCAGAAAAAAAGTGCTTAGCACAAAAATAGCTTGCCCTTTAAAACAAACCACCATAGAAAATGGTCAGCGAACAATAGCCAAAGAACAATTGCAAGTGATACACAACACACGGAAATTTGGTTGTCAATCCTGTTTTAACTAAGACAGAAATGTCATGCTTAGCGAATGTTTGTGCTAAGCAGCTCTATGAAATTGGCTCCAGGTTTGAGGCTAGGCTTGGGACTTATTTCGCTACCGCCATTTATTTTGAGGTCCACAAAACGAAACGAATTGGATTGGGCCAAACGACGAAGCCGAAGAAAGGCTCCAGCTACGCCGTGCATTTCAAGCCCTTCATTTCCAGTCATTTAAGACACAAAATGGCATTAGCAAAATAAATCCCAAGCCTAGCCTCAAGCCTCATTTCGTAAAGTTCCTTTGAATTGAACCAAATGGGATACGGTTCGGTTTGAAAAAGGCGCAGCCGTTGCAGCGGCTTACTTCATGTACAGTGGATATATAAGACCCGCTTCAAACGTCAAATTTCTACAGATCCATGAGCAAAATATCAAGGAAGATACAGTAAAAGTCATCTGTGAAATTTCCAGTCCCACACGATGCCCACGCTTTGAGAAAACAGTGAAAAACAGCCACAGTATTTCTTTTTTTTACTCTTTTATTTTTGATCTTTTAAAAGATCAAAAAGATTTTCGGTCGTTGTTTGACTAATGTCTGGATAAAAACACCATTTCAGGCGGACAAATTTTATCTTTATGTTTCTACCACCACCATCTTCATACCCTGTAAGTTATACGTAAATCTGTGAACATTTCTGTTTTGGTGTCTTACCAAAGTATGATATTACCTTTAAGTCCTACACGTTAATTGACAGACAGCCTGCAAAATTGTAAGAATTTAGGGGAGATTTTAACAGCATATAAGTCGAAAGAAACGTTAGACATAGACAGTCGCACGACGACTCTTGGCTCATAGGCCTACCTGTACATGTAATACAGCAACCTTCCGGTGAATAATGAAATCAGGTCACAATGCCATTTCTCCTGACACACATTCAATCATCTCTGCCGATTTACAGCCCGCAAATCGGCGAAAGCTTAGAGTGTCGAAAATGTTTTCCATGCAAGACACATTTGTTTGGTTATGACAGACTTTGTCTTCTTCCCCTGTGGTGGGGACACACTGGGATGGGAATGTTACACCTGTTGTGAATATATTTATATACCCGTCTTCGTGGAATGAATTCCTAGGACAATAAAATGACTAGAGTTATCGAGCCAAGGTATTTTTTCCCTTTTTCCCTCTACATTATTCCAGGGACATACAAAAATTCCTATTTAAATTGTGAATGTATAATACATGTTAAAGGTTCAATACATGATTGGTAAGGGTCACAGGACAGCACTCATACTTTGTCTGATCCAACACGTACATGAAATAAAAAACCTGTGAAAATTTGAGCTCAATCGTACATCTGAGTCACGAGAAAATAGCGAAAAACCCGACTCAACTTTTCTTATAAAACATGAACAATGGTTTTGATCTTACCCCGAGATCAAAACTGTTTACGGTCTTTGTTTGACTAATTTCCGGATAAATTAACCATTTCAGGTGGAAATATTTTAATGGTATGTTTCGACCAGCACCATCTTCATACCTTGAGTGAAAGGGGGTAACTAAATCAACTCAAGTGAGGGTGTCCTTTATGTTTGTTCCAAAAATCCTTCAAAATACAGCATTTCAGGTTTTCTGGAAATATTTTAACGGTATGTTTCTACCAGCACCATCTTTATACCTTGAGTGAAAGGGGGTAACTAAATCAACTCAAGCGAGGGTGCCATTTATGGTTGTTCAAAAAATCGTTCGGACGAACGATCTTTGGAAAAGACAGTAAATCTTGATTTCCTTAGAAACCGCAGCATCTGATTAACCAAGATTTCCCATGGTGACTGTTTGCAGTGTTTACGAACTGTTGAGTCTATTTTCTGTCTTAAACTCAATAATTTTTTTGGAGGCCTGGCAAATCCTATATGCTCCCTTTAAATAAACCTATTCAATAGCCTGGAGAAATACAGTAATCCCCACATAAATCCTGCAAGAATTCTGTTATTCGCTGGCAACGTATGGTTCTATTTTGGGTATACGATATTAATGTATGGAAATAACTCAAGTCCGGTTTCCTCCTCCATAGGCCTAATGCTTTATTCTACTTTGGAAGGATTTTATAACGGTAAAACCACATTAAGCTTTTGTTATTTCCTCTGCGAACTGGCACAGTGGCGGTAACGTTAGAATTTCAGTGATCAAATGATGATTTCGTTAAAGGTATATACTTGGTAGCATACAGAAACAGAAATCTCCGACAGATTTACCTAAAATGTCAAACGTCAAAATTTGCCTGAAATGCTGTTTTTTTCCAGAAATTATTCAAACAAAGACCGAAAACAGTTTTGTTCTTGGGTAAGATCAAAACCATTCTTTATGTTTTATACGAAAAATTGAGTCGGGTTTTCGCTATTTTCTCGTGACTCAGATGTCTGATTTCGGTCATACTTTCACTGGCTTATTGTATCGTGCACTTCCTGGATCAGACAAAGTGTCAGTGCTGCTTTGTGACCTTAACGAATTATGAATTATACCGTAACGTATCGTACTTAAGTACCATACCGAAACAGAGATCTTCACAGATTTACCTATAACTTACAGCGTATAAAGATGGTGATGGTAGAAACATATCGTTAAAATATTTCTGCCTGAAATGCTGTATTTATCCAGAAAAAGTAAAACCAATTGAGCAAAAAACAATCTTCAAAAGAACAAAAATCTTGTGAACAGATTTTAAAAACACCGTGGGTGTTTTTCACTGTTTTCTCAAAAAGTATAAAGGTGCAGTATGGGACTTGGAATTTCAAAGATGACTGTTATACATTATCTTTCTTGATATTTTTGCCAAAATAAAACAATGTATGAATTTAATGTAGCAGTACCATTGTTCAAAGGATAGCAAAGGGTCGACCCTTTTTTTCCGACCCGGGTCGGAAAAAAAAACGTGCAGACGGAAAACCGTTGCTGTATATGAATCACGCGGTTTATGTTCATCGAAAATCACCACCGTGTAGAGAAAGGCATGCATGGTTAAAATGAAATGGAGACCGAGTCAGAGTTTCTCGATGCCCATAAACTCTGCCCGTCTGATTGGCAACTTTGTCTTATGACCGGCCAAACTCCTCTCGTCAAAAATTAAAACAGTTTGCGCAACCGACAACTCTTTTGGAACAGCGCAGTGATGAAAACCGTCCTAATGGGTGAGAATAAACACTGACATTTATCCTCCTGACATAAACCACTCGTGATTTATCCACTGCGGAGACAGCCATAAGAGATACGCGATTGGTTACGTTAAAGGTAGTATCATACTTTGGTAAGAAACCAAAACAGAAATGTTTACATATTTACGTATAACTTACAGGGTATGAAGATGGTGGTGGTAGAAATATACTGTTAATTCTTTTTCTGCCTGAAATGGTGTATTTATCTAGAATTTAGTCAAACAACAACCAAAAATCGTTTTGATCTTATAAAAGATCAAAAATAAAAGAGAAAAGACTGAAGAAATACTGTGGCCGTTTTTCACAGTTTTCTCAAAAAGTGGGCACCGTATGGAACTGAAATTTACACAGATGACTGTTACTGTATCTGTCTTGGTATTTTTGCCCATGAATCTGTATTTCTTTGATAAAATCCAAAGTATGATATTACCTTTAAGTCTCAATTGTCAAAATTCCTTCTGACTGCGATATGGCCGTGGCATTTTTTACTGACCGGTTATAATGGTAGTCCCTTTGTGGTAATCCAACACCCAATGGGCTTATGAGGACTGAGGCAAACATCACTGGCGAAAATAAAAGTGACCATTAATATGAATCATAACAGGAAAACATGGGATACTGAGCCCAAGATTCCTCCAGTGGGACACTGTGGATAAATCACACACCTACTTTCTACGTCGATTCGAGTTGCCGTCAACAAAGTCTTTTCGATTTTAAAATGACATGTCCATATTTTGGCTTGTCTGGAATAATTCCAGACGAGGGACGGATCATATATTGGGAATGAATGAGGACAGCGCTGACCTGTTTTGCAGTTGTGATCAGGCCTAATCATTGGAACTATAATACTTGTGAAGTTGAATTGTTTTCGTGAACGAATGCATGCAGCAGGCGCGGTTCTAGAGCCAACATGTTTTGTTTTTGTTTTTGTTTTGTTTGTTTGTTTGTTTGTTTGTTTTTGGGGGGCGGGGGCTAGAAGAGTCAATATTTTGGGGTCTAGAAGAGCTAATATTTTTTTCGGGGGGCTAGAAGAGTCAATCTTGTGTATGGTCTAGAAGACCCAATTATTATTATTATTTGGAGGTGGGCTAGACCCTTCGTAAGTGACGTCATCTTCTAACTACTCGCTTCTGCTATGTCTTATTAGAAGTTTAAAGCAACCTATGAGCCCACACAACGCGGTTTTCAAGTAATTGGTGCGTAATAACCATAGAGCTATATTAAAATTAATTAATTTTAATATAGTTCTATGGTAATAACTGATAAGATCCTGTATTTTCTAGCATTTTTATCATTTTTTTGTGGGGGGGGGGGGGGGGGCTAGACCACAGAGGTACTTTGGGGGCTAGACCAATTCGCACGTGACGTCATCTTCTATAATACTCGCTTCTGCTAAACTTACATGAGTAGAAAACAACCTATAGTCTACACAGCGCGTTTACAAGTTATTGTCGATAACTGAAAAGATCCATTATTTTCCAGCATTTTTATTGCAATTTTTTTTTCGCCGGGGGGGGGGGGGACTGGACACAATTTTGAGGGGCTTCACCCCCGTAGAACCGCGCCTGGGGTGCAGTTTATACTGATGGATACGTCGAGAGACCCATTAGCCTTGATATACCTTTATAATACCTTATTCACGGTAGACCTATACATCCATCCTGCATTCAAAGCAGTGCAACAGTCAAACCGAGGCTTTGGATTTAAAGCATAGTCTGGTACCCGTTTTCTTTTGTAGAATTGGTGTTGTGTTTTAAGAAGGGTATACAAGGAAGGTGACAAGATGGACGCGCTGTAAATAATAAAAGCGTATGCTGGAACCAGTTGAAGACGAATTGCAACAGCTGTATAATAGTTTCATTTCCTAGACTGGTTGGTCATGCATGGCGTCTGTAATCGTTTCTGATTAATCAAAGTAATGATAAATGTCACTACTTAACACTGTACTGCCCAAGAATGGGAAAAATAAAGTGAACAATACAATAAATGTTAAAATATATGTCAAAAGGAAGCCTTTATCATGAAAAAATATTATTATTTACCTTTTCACACGTAATTTGACGAAACATGGCTATGGTGGATTTAGTATAGGCCTATAGAACGACATTCACTCAGTCGTCGCTCATAAGTGAGGTTTACGTACTGGCTTATAGTTCTGTCATAGTTCTGTGTACATTCTGCCTACACTATAATATAATGTATGGGAATCAAATGCAGCATGGCCTTTTGTGAGTCTGATTCCTACATTAAAGGTATAATACATGATTGGTATCAATCCTGTACCGAACCTTTAACCACGATAGCATTTGCTACTTCCTCCGCACATATATACTTGCATATTGACAGACGATTCCACGCTGTTATTAAAGGTATAATATATTGGTAAAGGTCTCAGAACAGCACTCACACTTCGTCTGATCCAACATGTACATGAAATAATAAGCCTGTGAAAATTTGAGCTCAATTGGACAACTGAGTCACGAGAAAATAGCGACAAACAGACTCAATTTTTCTTGGTTTTGGTTTTGAACTTACGATATGAAAACAGTTTTCCGTCTTTGTTTTACTAATTTACTTATTTAAAAGTTATTCGTGAATCTGTGAAAATTTCTGTTTGGGTATGTTACCAATCCTGTACTGAACCTTTAATAACCACGAGAGCATCATTTGCTATACTTCCTCCGCACAGATATACTTGCATACTGACAGACGATTCCACGCTGTTATTAAGTCATTAAAACCGAATACGAGTGGAAACGACCGGAATTGGCTGACAATGTTTTCTGACTTATTGGAATCTTCCATGCGGGCGCACGCACGAGAAACTGTCTCGTTCCATCATCACCAAATGATGGGTGTCACTTCTAGTCTGCAGAGAAACTTGCCAATTTTTTCCCCAACCGATGCAGCAGGGTCTCGGTTTTGAACAGCCCAATGCCCTGGGGCACCCCCTGGTGAACAAATGCCAACCTCAAGTCGGATCGTAAGGAGCATCGGAACATATTTTTTAAGACTTAATCAAATAAATTCTACACCAAGACGGAAAATGGATAGAATCTGACGAATGAAAACCGCCCATAAAGTCGGGAGGGCCTGATGTTCGATCCTAAAAGAATTTGGGCATTTCCACGGTTTTGGGACATTTTGTATAACGTAAGTTACCTCGGTTTTGCATATTTGCATGTATTTCTAAGGAGCCATAAGAGGTATACTTGCTGATTCCAATAAAACATTTTTAAATTGGAGTCTTTCAAGAATGATTGATCAAGGAATAGGTCAAAGTACAGGTAACTTACGTTACCGTGGAATTGCCCATCTAAATAAATAGCCTAATTCCCTACTTAGCTAGACTTTTAAATGCATGTGATTAAGCCCATTCGATTCTAGATTGCTGCAATGACTACCGTTGAGGGCCATATATATATAGTTTTCTTGTGATATCATTGTGCAAATCATCCTGTTTGGCTGTAATGATGATTCAAAACAACACCAGACCTAATTGCGAGAAGTGCCAACGATATACAAGTGCGAAAGTACGAACGATTATTATATGGTGTTTCCGCAAACCAATCCACATACCATAATAATTATACTAAAAATCTTTCTCAAAGTCTTGGCCATGTTTAACCTTTGAAACGTAGGCCCTCCAACAGTACACAATAATTGCGGGTCATTATACTTTGGTATATGCTTGCAGCAATTTTTTTTAACTCAGAAGAATTAGAGACATTGCAACCACTGAAACGAGCCCGAGAAGAATTCATATCAGTCAATATAATTTTTGATAACATTTCATCAATTGTTCGTTTTGTCATTTGGATGCCATTTTAATAAAAGCTGATAACTGCTTTGGAGATCCGAGCAAATCATTAACCCGACCTGTCATTTACGGAAACGTTGCTGCGCTAGAACTCGAAAAAAGTGAATGGACTTATTTCATTTACAAATCCTGATGAATATGAATTTTGATGTTTCTTATTAACAATTTGTTATTATTGATTTATTCGTCGAGGAGATAGATTTCTGCAAACAATGTATTGCCCTTTTACAGTTTGTTCGGTTATATTTTATTAAAAATGAAAGGTGAACAAAGAAGAAATGAAAATCCTTATGGAAGATGACGGGATTTAATAAGATACTTAACTCATCAAATAACCACAAGGGAAACTGACTGAATCAATTTGAAGTCATTGAAAAGAGAACAAAGACAAATTGACTGGAGCGGGATTAGAACCAACCACCTCCGGAATACTGTACCGATTTTTAAGATACTAAACATTTTTAGAAGTGGAAGGTAAACCCGAGAGTATGACATACAAGATAAAAACAAAACGGAATCCAGTGTGGGGAGCTGAAAACCCAAGCCATTGTGGACCGAGCCAGACTCGTACTCAAACTCAAAGATTAATTGGTACTGTAGGCTTGATAAAAGATAGCCTACTTAACTCATCAAATAACAACAAAGGAAACTGACTGAATCAATCTGAAGTCACTAAAAAGTGAATAAAGACAAATTGACTGGAGCGGGATTCGAACCAGCCACCTCCAGAATACCGTACCGATTTTCAAGATACATTGTACTATATATTAAGTAAAAGTAAAACGCGAGAGTATGACATTCAAGGTAAAAACAAAACGGAATCCAGTGTGGTGGACTGAAAACCCAACCCATTCTGGACCGGGCTAGACTCAAACTGGGGCAGCTAAGGTCAAGGACATACGCCAACCTGGGGAGATGGGTACGACCTGCCGGGGCGATTCTAACCCGTTTATTGCATGCACGACCTCATCAGGACTCAAATGCAGGGTATGGGAACCAAGGGCGGCAGCATAAACTAATCACATGCAGCTGACCACGTTCGGTCAACAATATTTTATGACATGCTTTATGTATAGGCCTACAGATTTATCAATCCCTTCCCCGATCTCCATTATATACCCTCATAAAATGAGACACAAGATACTTAAAAACTGCCACCTATACGAGGAGACTGGCCACGGACTGTCTGCATGACCAAAATGGTTGGCTTCCAAAAAAGACACCTAATTCCTTTGCAATCCACTTTGAAGAGCTGTTAAGTTTAATGGTGCATGTCCACATTGGTCAGTTTGTAACGGTCCGGGTCGACAGTTTGTGTGTGTGCAAATGCAGTAGATGTTTTACACAACTCTTTTTTGGAGATGCTGGTAAATAGTGGTCTATACTGTATATTTGAACACAGATTTTGAAAGCAGGGACGTTCTTTATTGCACAAATACTTACCGTGTCCTCGAGCTGAACGAGGCCGAAACGGTTGGTACGTGGCGTGAATGAGAGTCAGCTTCGGGGAAGAGTGTTGTTCTGGGGGCTGATGCTGGATCCCCGTTCGTTATGGCTGCGTCTGAGGCGCCACGGGAGCTCCACCTGCAACCAAAGACCAAGACACGTCAGACTCAGGGATCGTAGCCTTGAGGATCGGGCCAAGGGGATCGAAAAGCAAGAAGCATCATGACATCTTGATTAAAATATAAAAAAAAACACCTCGCCACTCCTCCCCTTTTCCCAAAATATGAGAGAGGATTGAGCGTATAATTTATAGTCCGCTTCAATGATAACGTTTCATAAGCTAAGAGCATTTCACCACAGGCTGTTTCTTAGCCGCGATGTTTCATTCAATAATGTGTTGAGACCTACTTTCTTATCATCCAAGCAGGTCAGTGCTGCACAACATACAAGGACATCCAAACTGACACTCTTTAGGATAAAATGTTTATCAAATGACGTTTTCCTGGAAAAGGAATTACAGATCTTTTGGATTGCAATAGATCCATTTGTTAAATTTGTTCGCATTTCATTGAATAAAAGGCATACACTTCAACAAATTAAAGATGAGTATAGAAAATAGAACCGATTCATTTGTTTTCACTTGGCAAGACTAGTATAGAATTCGCATATCAGATCCCAGTCGAACAGAAGATCGTTATTGGTCGGCTGTGAGGTAGGATATGCATAATAAAGGTAGTATCATACTTTGGTTTTTGTAAAAGAAATGCAGATTTTTGGGCAAAAATATCAAGAAAGCTACAGCAACAGTCATCTGTGAAAATAATTCCAAGTCCCATACGGTGCCGACTTTTTGAGAAAACAGTGAAAAACGCCCAGGGAATTTCTTTAATCTTTTCACTGTTATTTTTGATCTTTTAAAGAGCAAACATATTTTCGGTCGTTGCTTTTACTAATTTCTTGATAAATACGGCATTTCAGGCGGAACGATTTTACGGTATGTTTCTACCAGCACCATTTTTATACTCTGTTAGTTATAGGTAAATCTGTGAAGATTTCTGTTTCAGTATATAGGGTGTCCAAAAAAAACCGTAACACTTGTGTCGAGAACTATTATATGAAAATTAAAGTGCTAGTGCTTATCACTTCAAGATTCAGATATGTAATACAACTATGTCTTGGCTATCACCGTGTACAATTTGAGCAAAATTTAACGAAAATTGAGAGAGAAAACTAAGACTGAATTGTCTAATCTCAGAACATGATGTTCATCTTTCTTTCATACGCATTATGTGTGTATTGACCAATGTGCGCGTTATCCTTGCACATTTGTTTTTAAGGAGTACTCTTTCAATTGGTCATATTTTCGCCAATTCCAGCCCAAATATGCTTACATTTTACATGGTGATTGCCAAGACATGGCTGTTTATGTATCACATATCTGAATCTTGAAGTGATAAACAGCTTAAATACCTAATAATGGGTCCCGACACTGTGTTGAGTTTTTTTCTGGGACACCCTGTATAGGCTACCAAAGTATGATACTACCTTTACATTTATTCTTTTGGTTGTTCAAGACGGATATAGGAAAGGTATAGTTGTGAGGGTGGAGAATGTGTGTAAACTTATCTACACCCAAGTGTACAACGGTACATATAATGCCCGTGTAATGTCTGATTACCAGAGGGCTTCATGTAGTACGCTTAAAATTAAAGCTGTATAATCCCAGCGAAGATGGTTAGAGATTAGGAAATTGTCCCAATAAATGAACAACGATGTAAAGTGTATTGCAATGCAACCTCAAATCTAGATGTGCTTTATAATATAGTATATTATACAAGTCCAAGGATTAGGTACAATTATCCTCCCTCAGTGAGTGTGGTGTACCGTTTGAAAACACATAATCCGATAAACGTTAGTACGATGAAGGAACAGGCTGCGCATCTTGAAGCCTCTGTTTGCCCAATTCAAGAGTCCTGCCTGCCTAAGGTATACACGAACTGCACCGCCACAAGAGCACTTCAGGTCCAAGACAGATGCAAGAAGAGCAAACAAAAGTCAACATTCAAACCGAATAAGGCACTTCAACGACAGCGAACCACCAAAAAAAAAAACCGCAACCCATCCCGTGAAGACAGCGCAATAATTGTCAATGGCGTGGATATTTCTCATACGATTTTCGCTTTAATAAACACTCTGATGCGAACGAATTAGACGTTTTTAAGGGTCGTCTTATATAGTTGGCAAACTTCACAATCCTTTGGTCACTTGGCAGTGATAAGATTGTGAGAAGCAGCTGCGTGAACCAGATTTCCAACGGGACATTTTAGACTGTCCAGTGGGTTTTTTGTGTCCGTTTTATTCACATCACGATATCTACAAGTTGAAGAAGTTGCATTTAAAGGAGTATACGGTAGTCCCAGCAAGGGTTTTGCTCCATTCAGGTCAACAAACCTGACGAACAGAAAAAGGTTCTATCCTTTTTCCTTTCCTGCTGAATATACCAATTTGTCATTGCAGACGTTTCTACAATATTCACGCGGGAATTTATAAAGAAAAACGTACACAGCGAGAGAAAGGCGTTTGGTTTATCAAAATATAAAGAAGTGATATCAATACTAGTGCAGTATCATGAACAAAACGAAGTGGCCTGGCGATTATATAGTGAGATATATTTAGGCGGGCTTTTTTTTTTGGTCAACGAGGACAATATTAGGTTGAATAGTTACCAAAGAAAGGCTGGTATAATGTGGGTGGTTGTGGCTATTCGGAAAAGAAGGGCATTAAAGGTATACAGTGCAGGATTGGTAACATACCCAAACAGAAATGTTCACAGATTTCTTACGTATAAATTTCAGGATATAAAGATTTGTTCAAACATACCGTTAAAAAGTTTTTGGCTGAAATGCTGTATTTATCCAGAAATTAGTAAAACAATGACCGAAAAAAGTCTTGATCTCGGGGTAAGATCAAAACCATTCCTCATGTTTTGTAAGAAAAACTGCGTCGGATTTACGCTATTTTCTCGGGACATAGATGTCAAATTTTCACAGGATAATTAATTTTATGTACATGCTGGATTAGACAAAGTGTGAGCGCTGTTCTGTGACCTTTACAAATCATGTATTATACATTTAACTAATAAATAACCAAACGAACGCATTAAACTCGCTGCTGCTAAATTTGACAGCTTTTGCATTTTTCCAAGACAATGCATGGTTTGTATTTTACTCCTCCCGATTGTTTTACCAGCAGCCGATTTCATAAAACTTCAAATGTTGCGTACGCAGCATTTTGTTACGTAACTTACGCAACATTTCCTGCCCTTGGCTGCACAAGTTACGCCTGTTTCACGAAACGTACGCAACATTTTTACGTTGCGTAAGTTACGCAACATTTTGCGAAATCGACTGCAGAGGTCTACGCAATTCAGCCTGCGCATTATTTTGGTTAGCTTGGACAAAAAAATGTGCACGGGTCAACGCTCACACGAACGGCAATGTCCTTCTTTCTCAAGTCAGTTCGCAGTTTGGTAGACGGGCTTTCCCCTGTGTCTTTGCTAGAGAGTGACAAACGGCGCAACAACTGACGAAACTGAATCTGATAAAGGAAGTATCGGGCTGTGTGGTACTCGATACGACTCGTTTACATTGATCAGCAGACCTTGTATAGGCCTATATTAATTTGATTGCATGAACTTCAGTTGAACCCGTCATATAATTCTGTAAAGGGGAAGAGCTCATATCAACAACAGGAAGGATCCCGGGGCTAAATCATTAGACGACAATTCGTCATTTCGCATCATGCATTGCCGCGGAACTGCGCGAGCATATAGGCTTGGCGGACTATTGACCAAATAAGGAAAATAACAACTGTCCAAAAAACATGCGCGCGCAGCTGATACGCACAGGGAAGAGATGCGCATTACATTCTTTTTGGTTTGAACAGGGGCCAATTTCATAGAGTTGCTTAAGCACCAAAAAACTTGGTAAATGAAATCATTATGCCAGCCAAAACTCCTTGTGAATGTTATGCTCAGCAAACAATGGCCGAATACAAGTCAAAAGCAGTAAACATCACATGGGAAATTTGGTTTCGCATTCCTGTTTGATCAAGAAAGATTTTTTTCACGCTTAATGCAATTTTTTTGCTTAAAGACAGTAACAAACTTTGGTAAGAAACCAAAACAGAAATGTTCACAGATTTATTTGTATTAAATGTTCCACCTGAAATATTTATCAAGAAACAACGACCGAATTATGATATTTTAAAAGATCAAAAATTAAAGAGAAAAGACTTAAGAAATAATGTGGCTGTTTTTCACTGTTTTCTCAAAAAGTGGGCACCGTATGGGACTGAAATTTTCACAGATGACTATTACTGTATCTGTCTTGATATTTTTGCCCATGAATCTGTATTTCTTTGCTGAAAACTAAAGTATGATATTGCCTTTAAGCAAAACATAGTACAGACTCAGTTGGAGTTGAATTTCCACGTAAATGAGATTGGTAATAGCAACAGTTTGTGTGAGGCAATATCATAGTGAACTTGAAACATTCTGTAAAAGCTACATTAAATGTAGGAAATCAATTTTAAGGAACCTTCGCTTTTCGATAATTTTGCAGTTTGCAATCGCTCTCTCATCAATCAAAATGGCCAATAAGCTTTGGCCACTGCTTACTGAAAATATTGCTCGACAATTATCAGTGGACAAGTAACGTGCTTGAAAGCTCCGGCGCCTCATTCAAAGCTCGTAACACCAAATTTCATGAATAATTTGAAAAAAAAAGTATCAGCCCCATCTCATCAAACCTCGTAACACTAGTTGTTTACAAGAAATTGACTTAATATTGCTTCGAAAAGGGTGATATTTTCATCCTATAAAGATATCAAAGCAAAATTGCAACAACCGTCTCGTTTAATTGGCCAATATGAAAACACAGGCGTGCTAAGAATGAACGCTTTGAAAATGATTTTATTTGATTGGTAAGTTGACTTTCACGCCCGAGCTGAGGAGCCACCTAAATTTGGTTGTGTACGATCGCTTCCCTCTTGGCTTCGGGTTTTTTAAAGGTACTATCATACTTTTGTAGCATACCGAAACAGAAATCTTCAAAGATTTACCAAAAACTTACAGGGTATAAAGATGGTGGTGGTAGATACATACCGTTAAATTTGTTCTGCCTGAAATGCTGTATTTATCGAGAAAAGAGTAAAACCAGTGACCATAATTATTTTTGATCCTTCAAAGATCAAAAATAAAAGAGAAAAGACTTATGAAATACTGTGGCCGTTTTTCACTGTTTTCTCAAAAAGTGGGCAGTGTATGGGACTGAAAGTTTTGCAGATGACTGTTACTGTATCTGTCTTGATATTTGTGCCAATTAATCTGTATTTCTTTGATCATAAAGTATGATATTACCTTTACAGCTTAACTTTCAATTGCCTGAAGTGACAGTAACCGCAACAAGTTTTATCGCGAAGTTTTATTGATTCCTTTATGGTTCTGGGAAGTTGGACCCAATATACAGGGTGTCCCTTGCTCATTTTTCCCGACTGAAGCATTATTTTAAAGGGTAAGAAATGTACTTTCTAGAAATGTGATTATTTCTTTGAAATTAAGCTGTCGTTGTCCAAAAGGCTTTTTGATAGCCTTGCTTATTGTCTTTATTTATTCATGTGTATGTAAGTGTGTATCATATGAATGGTATTAAATGAAAGCTGAGGAACTAAGCTTTCCACATGTGTGTCATTTATTATTCAAAAGTGAGATGTAAGTAAGATGAAACATTGATAAATCTCGGTTTCGTTTTTTCTGGGATACCCTGAATTGTGGATTAATCGTCATAAAATGACCAGAAGAACAGAACAAATTGAATAAACACATAAATTAGCAATCTAAACGAGTATTGTGCAATTCACAATTTACACGTGTGACGTGCCCTACCAATAAGAACAGGACTATTACGTTTTGTGTACACAATGCACAGTATGGCACAATCCTGATACATTTTTCAATTATTAATACGATCTTTTATGATATTGTAATTATTACTTTGATAATTACTAGATGATATAAGCTGGTATCGCAGAATATATCGTGCTGTTTAAATCTTTTAGGATGGAACACTTGACATACTTGACATTGAATTTCGGAGCATCAGAGTTTGTTGAAATAACAAGGTTAGTTTTGGTAATTAAACTTTATTAGTGTATGACACTTTTTTCTTCACATTATTTTTTGCACCTAAAAGGTTACTGCAGTGCTTTTTTCAGTCAGGTTATTTTATTGCCTTCATACAGAGAATATACTGACAAATAATGAATGCCGAGTCTTATTTTGGTTTCAAACCAGCATTTGGTTTTCCTGAAGAGGCAAACTTGACCTACAGAAATGGTTTGGTAACAAAATTACACTACCAGTTGAGTGAAAGGAACATATTTGACAAAATAAAACCCATTGAGGAGGAAAAGATCTGTCAGAAAACCTATAAAACAACTGCAACTTTTTGTGCACAAATCAATTGGGTTACTGCTCTCAGTTCCCCAGATGACATCTCAATTTTGCTGATGAATATGGAAATGCTAATTAGCATACAACAAAAAAAAACCGTGTTTTTAACCCTGAATCAGTGTGAGGAAGTGGGTAAAATCACAGTCCCCATGTAAAGTTTTTTATTGGCACATGTACAAGCCATAATATTCCCATTGCAGAGACCCTTTAAAAGTGAGGAAACTGGTTGGATCGGTGCCAACTGTTAAAGTGTGATATCAACCTATAGCTCAATATTGTATGCCTGGGCTATACCCGTGCTACTGCCGTGCCGAACAAGTTTGGCACGGCAAAAGAACGGAATTTATCGTGAATTTGGCTCGGCAAATTGATTTCGGCACGGTAAGCTCTTTGGTTCGATAGGATCTGCCGCGCTTATCCGTATTCGAAATGGCAGTGGCGCGACACTTTCAATTAAGCTCGGCGTTTAGCACAACTACTGAGCTACTGCCGTACTATTACTGCACTCATCATTGATTTAAGTTCGACACGGCAGTAGCACAGCGTATAGTCTTGATCTTAGACACCTTGAGGTTTTGCAACAAAGAGCAGTGTTTAAGGTAAATCAGTGTCCTCACAGGTATAATGCAGTATACTGTGTCGTCCTTGCAAATAAAGTCCCTTTCTTATTCCCTTTTTCCCCAGTGGCTGGTGGGCGATTCCATGGTCACTTGGTCAGTCGCATTACACTTGTATTTGTCAATTCTATAACTTGGTGGTATAAGTTTTACAAGGAAGCGTCTTTCCGTCAAGTTTATACTCTCAATACTATAGTAACTGCTGCAAAATGCTCATCAGCCAAAATTACCTGAAATTTATAAAATACTTAGAGTTAGGAGGGCCTGACTCGTTTCGATCCTAGCAGGATCTTTATCCTTCGATAAAGATCCTGCTAGGATCAAAACGCGTCAGGCCCTCCCAACTCTATTAAGCAAGTTTATACTCTGATTTCAACTTCAACGCTTTAAAGTAATGCTATTGGAAATATTGCAGGCTTTGTACAGTGAACGGTCAGTCGCTTTGCGCTTGGAATTGTCCTAGTACATGCTCTGAAATCCAGGAACACTCCCCTTTCGATGTTTTGTGTGTTTAATTTTGAGGTGGACAAATTTTGCATTCTGATTATAATTACAAATGGGGTTTTAGGGAGACACGTTAGCATCTAAAAGTAGACTTTGGGGAGACATCGGGACTTAGGTAGACTTTTCGATGTCTTCTTAAGGACGTACCAGCTACCTTTTAAAGACTTATTTTTGCTGTCCATATTTTAATAGAAGACAGAGAATGCTCTCAATATGAACATAATGTCAATTTCAATTTCATTGGTTTCAAGGATGTTTAGAAATAGGTGAGTACAGTTTGTGCACGACCCTATGGGAAAGTCTCCCTAAGGTCCCATACTTAATATAGCGCCCAAAACACCAATGCATTGCAATGGCTCTAAGATGCTTGCATTACAATAAAAACAAACAGCTATCGTATTAAACACAACATACAGTGCAGCAATAAATTAAGATAATATTTGAAAGAAGTATTTACTGCATGGATTGTTTTATATTACTTTCTCGTTGCATGCATTTCCAATAATTAACGTGATTGTACCACATGAGGAATCTAAAAATCAAAACTGCAAGGTGAAAAGGTAAACTTTCACACAACATATTCTGGTCTGCCATTCATGCATATAAATGCGAAACTAATTATGTCCATCTCGTATTTTAGATTGATTTACAACTTCAGATTAAAGAGTGCTGGTAATATACATAAAAAAAGAATGATGATGGACTAGCCGATATGGGAATAATTAACATCTAACGGCCAGGGTTAATTACTGAAAAGCTGTCGCTGGCCTTGAATCTGCAAATCGTATACTAGCCTCACACATGGCTGTAGAAGGCTCTCTTTTAAAATCTGTCTCTATCTGGTCGCCATTCACAGCCGTACTTAAACGCATGACCTAACGGGATGGTACAGAACTGGTTGTTGCGACAAAACCGTTGCTATCAGTGAAAGCACATTATGTAATCCATCATATACCGTAACTGACAAACATGTAGAAGTTTGAGGTCAATCAGCCATCTGAGTCACGAGAAAATAGTTAAAACCCGTTTACACATTTCAACGAATGAATAAAACGCTTCGAAGCGATTTATTCCAATCGAAAAAATAGTTTCATTTATTTCTCAACGAATATGGCATTTCAGACAAAAACATTTCATGGGATGTTTTCTCCTATCATCACCACTGTGTAAGTTTTATGTGAAAAAACACACTTAGAGATCACAGATTCACATAAAACTTACACAGTATAACGGTGATGATAGGAGAAAACATCCCATGAAATGTTTTTGTCTGAAATGCCATATTCGTTGAGAAATAAATGAAACTATTTTTTTGAAAAGTGAACAAAGAAAAATTGACTGGAGCGGGATTCGAACCGGCGACCTCCTGAATACCGTACAGGCGCTCTACCAACTGAGCCATCCAGCCCTATGTTGGTGGTGACCCCAATAGTCAACTATCCTTGTTCGTTTGGCAGTCAGAAGCCATGAAACCACGCACACACCGCCACACCCCAGGGATCGTTTCAATGATACACGCAACAATGCTGCAACCTGGGAACGGTACATGGGGGATCACTCAAAGAGGATACGGCTTAACTCAGTCAGTTTCTCTTGTGGTTATTTCACGAAACTATTTTTTTGTCAGTTAAGGTATATGGTGGATTACATAATGTGCTTTCACTGTCAGCAACAGTTTTGTTGCAAAAACCAGTTCTGTATCAGGGCAATTCCAGCGTAACGGACATGACAATCACACAGTTTTTGCCTTATTCAGAGGATCACAAAGTAGGATTGGCAGTTTGCTAACAAATTTAATTAGGCTTACCAGACACATTTAACTATCAGTGACATATGTAGTAAATTTTATGTAATTTCATTGAACAGTTCTTGTGACCGTAACAGACTTGACACCAAATTACATAAAATTGACTACATGTCACTGATAGTTAAATGTGTCTGATAAGCCTAATTAAAATTGTTTGCAAACTGCCAATCCTACTTTGTGATCCTCTGAATAAGGCAAAAACTGTGTGATTTACATCTCCGTTACGCTGGAATTGCCCATCATCCCTTTAAAAGAGAGCCATCTACAGCCCTATGTGTGGGGCTAATCGTATACATGACCAGTCATGGCACCGGATTGATTTTTTGGGAAAGATGCTCACGAAACGGTGGCTAGAAATAGTAGCTACGACCGAGTTGTTTAGCCCTGAGTCAGATACACACTGTGTGCACACGAGGTTGAGTTTCAAGTAACTTTTCCTCTCGTGTGTGACTGGCCTATAGCCGTATGGCAAGGTCATTGGCCCGGCCATAATATGCACGACGAGATTTCATTATAGGGCTCATGAGGACTGTGCTTATAAGTGGGATGACAACCAAAATTCCCCGTGGCTTAAGATTGGTTTCCAATTCAATGCCATGGAATAACACTTGGCTCTGCGGGTCCCAGTTGTTGTTTTCAGAAACACAACACCTATAAGTATATATCGTGGCCCCGAAGGGACATTTTTTTCACGACTTGTCGTGAATTTTTTTGCGACTAGTCGTGAATTTTTTGCAACTAGTCGTGAATTTTTTGCGACTAGTCGTGAATTTTTGCGACTTGTCGTGAATTTTTTGCGACTAGTCGTGAATTTTTTGCGACTAGTCGTGAATTTTTTTGCGACTAGTCGTGAATTTTTTTGCGACTAGTCGTGAAATTTTTGCGACCAGTCGTGAAATTTTTTGCGACCAGTCGTGAAATTTTTGCGACTTGTCGCGAATTTTTTTTTAGTTTGCTGGGTGGTCGGGGACTGGTTTTCTGAAAATCTCAGGGCCAATCACCGAAGTGTAAATAGTTCCCGTCGGTGGGGCCAACTAGTGTAGGGGTAGCAAAATCATACATGTGGCATGTGGGAAGCAAAAAAGGAGAGACAGGTCCCATTCGTCTATAAACCACAAGGCAAACAAATTGATGGATAAATATAATAGGGAGACATCTTACTTTATTTATTTGTAACACAGAAAATTAGAAGAACCGGAATGCGCTCCAAAGTTTTTTCAGAAGCTTTTATCCGTGTGGCACGGTGTAAACCAAGAGAGGCATCATTATTCTAGTTCTATTTGAAAATGGTTAACGGCGGTGGGAGTAAGGGTGGGATGGGGTGGACAAAACGAAAGGGACAAAGGGAGGAATGAAGGAAGGGGGAGGAGAAGACAGGTATAGGACGACGGGAAAGGGAGGTAATGCTAGGGGTATATATAGGGTGGGGTATGTGTGACAGCGAATCTGTTTGCATTGCACCCCGTAAATATATAGTGCAAGGACATTTCTGCATCCAATCCCCGTTAAAGGACGTACTATCATACTTTGGTAAAGTTGATGGCGGTCTGTTAAGGGGCCGTCCATAAAGTACGTACGCACGAAGGGGGGGGGGGGGGGTTCAGGCCAATGCGTACCGTATACGCAAACGAAAAATTTGCATAATCATTTCGCGCGAAAGGAGAGGGGGAAAAAACGAGAAAAAGCACCAGGATTGATTTGTTTTTCCTTTTTTTCTTATTCAACATAATAAAAAATAGCAAAATATACATCTGTTAATGTATAAAAACCTGTTACACTTTAGTCATTCATTTCAAAATTTGAAAGTGACGTCCAAATAACGGTACCGGCCTGGATTATTGTGACATTGTGACATAATTATGATAAAGCAAGGTACCACGAGAAGTGAAAAACCTAATGTGAAATGCGTATGCGTACAGGGGGAAGGGGGGTTGGGACCGTTGCGTACGCCTTGCGTACAGAGCGGGAGGAAGGGGGTCAAAGAAGTCGGCATTTCGTGCGTACGTACTTTATGGACGGCCCCTAAAGGTAATATCATACTTTGGTTTTTGTCAAAGAAATACAGATTCATGGGCAAAAATATCAAGGAATATACAGTAACAGCAATCTGTGAAAATTTCAATTCATTACGGTGTCCACTATTTAAGAAGACTGTGAAAACGGCCACAGTATTTTTTAAGTCTTTTCTCTTTTATTTTTTATCTTTACAAGTTCAAAAATAATTTTGGTCACTGGTTTTACTCTTTTCTGGATAAGTACAGCATTTCAGGCAGAAAAATGTTAACGGTATGTATCTACCATCACCCTCTTTATACCTTGTAAGTTATAGGTAAATATTTGAAGATGTCTGTTTATGTATGCTACCAACGTATGATACTACCTTTAATCATTATTTGATTTGTCATGGAATTTAAACAAACCTGTGGGATTTTCAGCTGAATTGACAATTGGAAACAGTAGAAAACGGCAAAAACCGTTGCAATTGTCACGCAAAATTGTGAGGTAATTGTAATTATTAGGTTTTCATCTCGGAAATTTCTAAAAAATAAAAAATTTAAAAAAAAAAGCATTTCAGGCAGATTAACGGATATACGTTTGTACCAGTTCTATCTATGGCAATGTAGGTTATATACGTACGTAAATCTGTGAATATGCATGATGGGTCGAATTCACGAAGCCCTACGATCGATCGCATATCCAGTTACGAAAGATAACCCATCGTATCTTAGGTACTTTATCTAATTCTACGATTGATAGTAAGTTACGATGAGTTTGGTGAAATCGACCCCATTATCTGTTTTGGTTTCCCACCAAAACTATGTTTTCACCCCGTAATTTGTTTTTGTTCACCCATGTGAAACCCAGTTTAGCGAGCCTATATTAAGGACAGACTTTGCCCATCAGCATAAAGATTTGTTTTAATACCAAACGCCGACTATTAACCGACAAGATGAAATCATAAATTAGCATTTCTAATCAGTATTGCCTGCTGAGCGACTCAGTCATGAAAATCTGTTGCTGCTTTGGCAAATCCCAAAGGAACCTATGATTAACAACCTCAATTGACGTGATTACCAAAGCAATCCAACGTCCACCATTGGATGGAAGATCACCAATGACACTGTGTTTGGTTTTGTTTTCTTAAGGCCCTAATTATGTTTCATGGGACATCGCTATGGAAGTAGGAATTACCTTGCGGTGGGCTAGGTACCATATTAACGGTATATGTTTCTACCATCACCATCTTTATACCTTGTCAGTTATAGGTAAATCTGTGAAGGTTTCTGTTTCAGTATGCTACCAAAGTATGATACTACCTTTAATGATTATTTGATTTGTCATGGAATAAAAACAAACCTGTGAAAATTTCACTTGAATTGATCATTGGAAACATTAGAAACGGCAAAAAACCATTGCAAATGTCACGCAAAATTGTGAGGTAATTGGTAATTGTGAAGTTTTGATCTCTGACATGCAGTGTAAAAAAACGATCCGTCTTGATCAGTTTATGGGTGAGATTGGTTTTTCCGCAATGTTATGGATAAAGGGCGTCTGCAACACGTACATTGTGTAGTACAAACGTACAATATGCCCCTTATTCCAGTTATGTATAGGTACTGCGTGCATGCAGAGAAACTATTCTTGTTTCGGTATAATGACAGTGATTTTTATCTCAATGTTGCCTAAGTAACCTATGATGGACGAAAGGCCTCGTGCTGGACATTTGCATCAGTGGTGGATAATGCTTGATTAGCCTATTGCCTGTGGTTATGATACTTGGTAAAGAAATACGTACTGCTTCAAGAGGAGACATTTGGACGCTAAGCTTCTTCTGGATACAGCAGAGTGTACACTGTCAACATTTTCGGTAACAATCTCGGTAACATGTTGCCCAGGTACGTTGTTGCTGAAAATGTTGTCAGTGTACACAGAGCAAAACGAGTTGGGTAACATGTCGCAGCAACATCTCGGTAACATGTTGGCCAAAGGTTGCTAGTGTACACAGGGCCCAAAGTCATGTTGCCCAGGTGTGTTGGCCTAACTGAGCAACATGTTACCGAAATTTTTACCGAAAATGTTTACAGTGTACGCTCTACGCACGGGAAAGGGCTAGAAACTGAATCGCTTGACCGGAAGCCTGAATTTAAATTGGGACTGAACGAAAACAGTAATATTGTATAACCATGGGACATGTATTTACTATACATATGCAGTAATAAAAACCTTTAAAGAAAAGACCAAATCAAACAAGGAAACGAAAAAAGGTAAATTCAGCCTTAAAGGTATACAGCACAGGATTGGTAAAATACCCAACCAGAAATGTTCACATGCGCACAAATAGAACTTCTTCCGTTGATTTTGACGCCCTAACCTTTGAATCTAATCGGTTTGGGGTGATATGAGTAGTATGAGTGTTTAGAGCACATCTTAAGCTGCAGTTTGATACCCCACTTGATGCCAAGGACTCGACACTGTTCAATAAACACACCTATGTTTGCCAAAAGGTAAAAAACCAAAAGTTTAAGTTTTAGGTATACAGGTTGAACTTACCATGCGCTACTTACACTGCATAATGGCGAAATTGTTTGGTTGACAATGGGTTACGCACTAGCTACACACTGTTATTACTGTATACCGAAAACTTGTGCAACTTTTGGTTTTGTACCTTTTGACAAACAATGACGCCAAGAACTCGACACTGTTCAATGCGCACACCTTTGTTTGCCAAAAGGTAAAAAAAAAAAAAAAGTTTAACTTTTAGGTATACAGGTTGAACTTACCTTACCATGCGCTACATACACTGCATAGGGCGAAATTGTTTGGTTGACAATGGGTTACGCACAGCTACACACTGCAATTACTGTACCGTATACCGAAAACTTGGGCAACTTTTGGTTTTGTACCCTTTGACAAACAATGACGCCAAGTACTCGACACTGTTCAATGCGCACACCTTTGTTTGCCAAAATGTATAAAACCAAAAGTTGCACAGGTTTTAGGTATACAGTGTGTAGGCCCGTAAACAGGGCCCAGATACATCGCTACTCACAGATCCTGGGCCCTGTCTCTGTTGCATGAAAAATTGAGAAACTTTTTCCGCTTGGCATCCGTCGCGCTACGATCCGCTAGCTGAAATTTCACCAGAATGTTGAGTACTTACGTCTGAATATATGGTCCGCTCGCAGAAAATAAGCCGTTCACAAGAAATGAGAAAAAAATTGGATTTTCACCATCAAATCATGCACTATATTTCCTTGGTCGTTATCTGCCCGGTTGATGTGGTGCCCTGTACCGATGTCATTCAAATGCATTGGGTACTCCCATGGTACTCCGACTAGAGATAATGGTAGGGATCCCTGACTACTCAGTGCTTTGCCAAGTGACTTAGGAAGGGTACCAGTCTGATTGGCAAGAAGGCAATGCAACACTACGGCTGTTTTGTGTCTAGTTAAATTTTACTGGCGCATGCAGTGATGAAATTCAACAATATAATCTATATACTGTATTTTGATTTTTTTTTTTTATCATTTTTACTTTTCAGTAGAAATATTTGTATTTCACCTTTTACAGTTCCCAATTTATTTTCAATATTTAAATTCCTCTTTTTTTTCTAAACAAACATTAACATTTCCTTTTATTTTCTTTCATTGCCAGACAGTTTGTGTTTGTAAGTGAAAACACACATGGCAGCATTTGGAGAGCCACTCGATTGTGCATTAGATCACATTTGGTGATCCATTTGGGTGTTACTGTGTACTTCTACTGTTTGGTTTTGAGATTTTGTTTTTGTTTTTATGGTGCCTTTTGCTTGCCCTAAGAAAACATGTCTTAATAAAAAGAGACTATACAATAAAAGTAATAAAGTTGTCCAAAGTTATTCTACTTTTGGATACGACTGAACTTATCAACAATATCGCCCAGGGCATGGTAAGTTCAACCTGTATACCTAAAAGTTCAAATTTTGGTTTTGTACACAAACAATGGTGTGTCTATTGAACAATTTCGAGTCCTTGGCATCAAGTAGGGTATCAAACTGCAGCTTAAGATGTGCTCTAAACACTCAGACTACTCATATCACCCCAAACCGATTTGAGTCAAAGGGTTAGGGCGTCAAAATCAACGGAAGTTTCTTTTTGTGCACCCTTTATATTACACCATGCAACTAGCTCTTGCTAATGTTACAGTCACACGGCCATGTTATACGAACGTACCTGCTGATGCCTGCTTATATTTGGATAATGAAACTGCGTAACTTAGCCCAAATTTCAGCAATTATACCTATATTCTGCGGACGGTACGGATTAGTTACGGATGTGATGTATGAATTACGGATGTTACGGGTAAAACCTGCGGATGAGCCCATCCGCTGCCAACCCGCTGAATGTCACGGACGACTTACGGATGACTTACGGATTTTACGGATGACTTACGGACGATACGGATGAGTTACGCTCGTGTCCGCGCATGTCGGCTTCCTCTGGCGTCCGCACCATCCGCATATAAACCCACGAGGATTGGCTGCTTCAGTCGCATTTCATCAAGTCTATAGGAGCTAGTTCAAGTTATTTACGTACCCCTATGTTATGTATCCGCAGGCATCTGCACACCCGACAAAGTGTGCGGATCAGTTACGTATCTAACGTATCCTGCGGATGAGTTTACGTATCTTACGAATGAGTAACGTATTTTAGGCATGGGTAACGTATATTCTGCATCGGATGCTTACGTATATTTCATCCGCAACAACATTTTGAGATTTTCAAAATTCCTGCTGCGGATCTGCGTATGTCTGCGGATCCTGCAGATTGGGTTACGGATGAATACGGATGCTTATACGGATTATACGGATCCTTGCGGATGCTTACGGATTTTGTTTCCGTAAGCATCCGTAGCTTCCGTAAGTGGCCGTGTGACTGTAGCATAAGGCTAGCTCATAATACATGTATTGGTAATTTTGGTTTGTATACCTCTAAAACCATCTTGTGGTGCCATGGCACGGCCGTAGACATTAACAAGCTTTCTTATTTTAAGTAATACTGGATACATCTCCCTGCAGCTGTATATAGTAATAATAATAAAGAATACGACGTTCTGACTGAAGATTAAAGATGATGCAATGGAAATGAGGCGAAGACCGTAATTGGAAGTCGATGAAACTCGAAAAACACACAGTGTAATCAACTCTGTAATAATATTGCCGAGGCCAAACGAAAACACGCACAAAAAAAGCTGAGTCAGTGAAGGTAATTACACGGCGAAGTCATTGTATGATGCAATGATCAAACCTGTGTATTTGAACAAAATGTGTAAGATGTAAACGAGACACGTAATTACCAATGCAAAACACGGAGACGAACACATGTTGACAAAGATGCATGGGACCACAACATCCAAATACATCATTAGGAATTTGGAATTTAAATGTAAATAGTCTGGTTATATTGCACGCAAGAAATGTCAATCCAAATTACGTTCCTTATTAAACGGTATGTAGTTAAGTCCTAATGATGCATAATGGAATAACACTAGAAAGGGTGTAATTTTTCATCATGGGGAAAAAAATTGGTATGAAGCTAAGTGTTTGATGGCTCACGATGTTGGCTGAAAGGAATACTTTAATGTTTTATGTCATCATCACGGAACTTTAATCACTCTTATAATTTTTCCTTCAATATTCAATGCGAAATGCATTATGGTGGACTTATAAAACATTTATTTTTGCTATAGCAGGGTGGCTTAAAGGTACAGTACAGGATTGGTAACATACTTATTACCTAAACAGAAATTTTCACAAAATTACGTATACCTTTCAGGGTATGAAGATTATGCTGGTAGAAACATACTTTTAAAATATTTCCACCTGAAATGGTGTATTTATCCAGAAATTAGTGAAACAACGACCGAATACAATTTTGATCTCGGGGTAAGATCAAAACCATTTTTAGTCTGGTTTTTGCTATTTTCTCATGACTAAATGTCCTATTAAGCTCATATTTTCGCAGGGTTATTATTTCATGTACGTGCTGGATCAGACAAAGTGTGAGTGCTGTTCAGGGACCTTTGTCAATCATGTATTATACCCAAGCATATCATCAGTCACGGTGCGGAGGTAAAAAATGCGCCGATTATTGGCTTTACGAAAAAAAAAAGAGTAATAAAAACTCAGGTTTTCAATTTGGAAAATTTGGCGCCAAAGCTAAACCCTACCTGCACCTTATCAAATGAGCATACAATAAGTAATTAACTGAAACATTGATAGCCTGCTAGGACTCTGTCATTCTGATGTTTGATCACACCTGTCGCATCAACAACCAACAATACAATCATTCACAATTGACAACGCCGATTTATGGGGCAAATTTCTGTTCCAAATTTGTCCTGAGTTTGTGTTTTTCAATGGCACCTGGGTCGATTTCACGAAGCCCTACGACGAATTGTAACTCGAGTTATGAAGGATAACCCATCGCATCCTACGTAGGGCTGCAATGCAATCATAAGTCCTACGACTGATGGTAAGTTATGATGAGTTTGTCGAATTCACCAAACTCAAATGGAGTCGATTTTACCAAGCTCATCGTAACTTACTATCAATCGTAAAGCTTATGATGCATTGCAGCCCATACGTAGGATAGGAGCCCTATGATGGGTTATCCTTCGTAGATCGAGTTACGATAGATCGTAAGGCTTTGTGAAACCGATCCCTGGGGTCGATTTCACCAAACTCTTCGTAACTTACTATCAATCGTAGGACTTTTGATGCATTGAAGCCCTACGTGGGACAGGCCCGCTACGATGGGTTATCCTTCGTAACTGGAGTTACGATCGATCGCAGGGCTTCGTGAAATCGACCCCTGGTCGTATAAACAACCAAGCAGATGTGAACAAGTCTGTGTACCAACAAATAACAATAATTGTCACCAACACGTTTGGGACGAATACTATGGAGGTTCAAAAGTGGACATCTGCTTTTATGCTCTCCAAGTAAAAGCGCATTTCACTAAAACGTTCCATCTGCGTTTCTGCTAACAGAAAAGTAAAAAAAATAGAAAACCGCATTTTACAAAAGCATTCAATCTACTTGTTTTGCTACTAGGAGAGCAGAAAAGCAGATGTCCACTTTTGAACCTCCGTATACGAATATCCCAAATTCGAACGGGGAACTGCTAGATTCTGCCAAATGATTCAACTTGCTTAGCGGATTATTTACACTAAGGCGGTTCCCAATTTTGTGTAAGCAAGCTCCGAACAGAATACGCAAATATTCTGCCGCTAATTACCTTCTAGCCTACGTCACCGCGTGCTCTTCTCCAACCTGCCATCACAGACAAGAGACGATAATCAAACACGGCGTCCACAAGGTGATTACGGGTATGTTCACACGAGCTGCTAACTTCGCTGCTAACTTCGCTGCTAAGTTAGCAGCGAAAAATTGTGGCCGTTGGAACGCAATTTTAGCTAACTTCGCTGTCAACTTCGCTGCTAACTTCGCTGCTAAGTCCGAAAGTTAACAGCAGAAATTTGTGAAGTTAACTTCGCTTCCTCCGAGTTAGCAGTGAAATGTGATACTTTAGCAGCGCTGCTAACTGTGATTTTCAGTATGAACGCAACTGACCTGCTAGAGAAAACATGACTTCCGCTCGATGTGTATTGCCGACCTCTCACGCACGTTGTGCCATGGTGGTATACACTATACACTGTCACCATGTGTGTATAATACTAATGTTCGTGTAGCTGTCACTTCTTCGGTCCTTGCTGACATCAAATTTCAATGATTTTAGGGCACTTTGGCCTCAAGTATGTGTACATTTTAGGGGAACTGGGACCAAAAGCATGGGCCGACGAGGCCATTTATTTTAATGACGGAAAGGCACCGATTCCAAAAACACTGTGACGGTGTACACGATGTACGGCATTGTTATTTGCGAGATATCCGTAAAAATATTCTGACCGTCCCGTTCCAATCATCGTAAATTGCATTTTCCTGATCAAGTAAAACTTACTTAAATTTCAGTCGGGTATTTTGTCCTTTTGGCCAAGTAGCTACAATTTTCATATACTTGATCTAAAACAGTAATGTTTATACTCGTGCAAAAGTCTTCTGAAAGCGACGACGATCACCCAACACATCACGCACACCACGTGCAAACTACACAGTGAAGTCAGCACGGCATCTCGAAATTTCCACAATCAAGTGCAGTCATAGCGCTCGCTACCACGCACGTGGCCGTGGATCGGCGGCCGATGTTCAGTCAGTACATATTTTGCAGCGAGAAACTCAAATTAAGTGGGACACCACGGCCGAAAAGAAAGGGGCACACGGCCATTTTTGGCCGCGGACAGAGTGGGCATTACGGCTAAATCAGAGTATGTCATTTTCGCTATCGTATTTGTAACATTTCGCTGTCGTTTTTGCATAATTTATAGCTATTGTTCGCTGTTGTTTTCGCGGAGTTTACGTGTTTTTTTTTCCTCAAACAAATACCGGAAGTAGCCGGGATAGATCAGCGATGTTATAACCAATGACGTAATGGTTTCGTGACCTCTGCACACGCTGATTGTGCAGTTAGCAGTCGTGAATTTAGCGTGTGAACGCTCGGTGATTTTTAGCTAAAGTTGCTTTTACGACCGAACCCCCGCTGTGATATTTTAGCAGCGAAGTTAGCAGCGAAGTTAGCAGCTCGTGTGAACATACCCTACGATGAACGACTTGTAATGAGACTTCGGGGGATCCACTCAGACCGTAAATCAAATCGGATGGATGTCGGCCGCGTGTATATAGGAGTCTAGCTACTATAGGAGATGGTTTTATATACAACGTAAGATTGGGCAATTTATTGAACCCAATGCAGCAGTCGCCGAAACACTTACGCGTTAAATATTAAAGGGAGAGCACCGCACGCAATGAGATTATACTGAAAAGAGACGACAATTTTAAGTGTGATAAATACGCTTCTCTTCAAGCACTTCAACCGTAAAGAAAATATATCGGAAATGAAATATTGAATTATTGCTGACATACATCTGTCTCTTTTTGTTTTGTTTTGCTTCGTTTTTATTTTGTATGGTTTGTTTTAAAGGCAATAGCATAATTTGGTTTTTGTCAAAGACATGCAGGTTCGTGAGCAGAAATACCAAGACAGATACAGTAACAGTCATCTGTGAAATTTTCCAGGCCCATACGGTGCCCACTTTTTGAGAAAACAGTAAAAAAAAAAAAAAAAAAAAACGCCCATGATATATTTTAAAATCTTTTCACAGGATTTGTGATTTTCCGAAGATCAGAATTGTTTTTGGTCAACTATTGGTTTTACTCTTTTCTGGATAAATGCAACATTTCAGACAGAAACATTTTAACCGTTTGTTTCTACCATCACCATCTTCATACCCTGTAAGTTATAGGTAAATCTGTGAAGATTTCTTGTTTCGGTACCGGTATGCTACCAAAGTATGATATAGTATCATAAGTATCCGTATAAGATACTTTCAGAAGGGCAACATTCCCTGACCTTGGAGGAATAATTCCTTTGCCATAGATGACCATTTTATGTATAATCTCTACACCTTTCGTATGTGTGTATTGGTTTTCCCAAGAACCAACGGACTCAACGTTCGGTACAGCGTGCCCTGTCAGTCTCGTGACGCCTTGAAGAGAATATGACTGTGCCGTAACGGCGTTGAGTAGTTTATTTTCAGCACCAACACAAGGGACGGTTCTAGCCTTCATAAAACAGGTGGAGGTTGACAAAACTGCCATTTCGATGAAATCAAGTCCTAAACTGTGTCGCAACCATGAAGAAAGTCATGGGCCTGAACAACTTATCGAGGGACGTGTAATGGCTATAGTACATGTGTTTAGGTCTCGGCCTCCATTCTCCAACACATTTTTCTCAAATTAAAGGGCATAAAATAATGGCAATTAACAATCAAATCACAGGTTTGGAAAATGCTTTGGGAAAATGCCGCTGGAAAATGCTTTGGAAAATAACAGACATTTTATGATTTAATATTAAGGGTGCCCATTTCTTCTATTATGTTACTAATATAGCCTAAATAACAAAATTGGTCTGCAGCTGAAACGGGGGGCGGTGCAAACCCAAACCCCCCTCTAGATCGGCCACTGAACATACAAAATAATGTCATTATTGTCAATATGCGCAAACCTAAACCTCATTTACTTTCATATAATACCACCATACATGTTACTGTATGAATTTACGAAGAACAATATCAACGGACAAAACAGACAATGAAACACACCAACAAACCTTCAAGACAGGTTTGAGTGACGTCTACCTACAACTTACCTTAACTTGCCTGAGTACATTTGTTTTACTGAAACTATATTCCGTCTAATTTAATTAGATAGACAGCTTATGGACAACTTTCAAAGTTCTGAGCGCGGCAAAATCAACATGACCATCGATTGCAGTACAGTAAACAAAAACTCTGTAATTGTATATATGCGTATAGCATGACAGTTCTGGTCAGACAAAAATGATTTTGTAGACAGGTCTGCCAGGTTGTCACGCATAGCAACAGCGACAATGAATGGAATGGCTCGTATAGACATAGGCCTAATTATAAGTTAATGTGTTTGCCATGTTGATGTATGCGTTTACACAGACCGTGTAATGACTTACGGATACCCGTGCATTTGAAATGACAGAATATCATAACATTTGGGGACTGTTTGTTTAACGCAAATGATCCCAGACTGTACTTAGGGACCCACCTCATACGCAGGGTACGCTAAAATGGGATCCGGATCTGCAAGATTCGTGATCCTGTGCATTAAACAAACAGGCCCTTGCTTTCACACACAAGACCGGCAAACTTACCTCGATGGGGGCCCGTAAGCCGTTTAATAGCTGTCACACATCGGCTGCTCACCACTCACAAGCGACTACCAGAGTTCACGGAGCTATTTACAAGTAATTAAATATGGGGACCCCTTGGTCTAAGCTGATCTGCCTCAAGAACATAGTCGGGACTATAGAAGCGCCTCCGAAAACACCGGCACACCGTCAGGCGAGTTTCAGGCGTTTCCGTAAAGAGATCCGATCGTGGTTGTAAGCGGATACCACGGCCCTCTGGCTTTTTTAGCCCCGTGATGCAGTTGGCGTTTTTATATATGATCCCATCACATTGCACAGCGCTGCTGCTCAGTCACTCTCCATTTCGTCCCATCCATCTGTTTCTCGATCATGCGCAAAGTGCTTAGAGCGATGCAGACATGCGCAGTCCGGTTAAATCGTGCTCGGCGCGCAGGGCTCGGGATAGGGGGATCGTTGGAGATTGGCCGCGGTGCGGTGATGTTTCTCGCAGAAATCAAACAGCAGGGATGCAGCTAGTGGGGCGGAACACACTGCACATGGGGACTCAACGAATCAGGCGCAATGACTGACGCAAAACTACATATCAAAATATGTACATATCTAACTAAAGTCCAAGGGAGTGTGGTCTGTTGCCCTCGGGAAAAACCAAAACGAATACGACCGAAGAGGAACAATCGAAGGATTGTCAAGATCAACTTCCCTTTTTAACAAGTGATTGTTATCGGTCGTTTTAGAGATCACACTATCATGAAAAACATGTAAACCCCAAAGAATCGTAACACTTAAGATACGAATATCATTTAGTAATATACAATACTGATCCATATATCATTCCATACTCAGCCATCATGCGCGGTTCTACGGGGGAGGGGAGGGGAGGGGGGGGGGGGTGCCCTTGCCCCAAACAAAAAACAAGTTCTGGAAAATACTGGATCGTTTCAGTTATTAAGCGCAAATTACATTAAAAAAAACACGTTGTCTAGGCTATAGGTGTTTTCTACTCCTAATAAGACATAACAGAAGCGAGTGTTAGGAGAAGAATCAAGCCCCCCCCCCCCTCCCCACCCCCTCCCCCCCCCCAAAAAAAAAAATGGCTCTAGAACCGCACCTGTCAGCCATACTCCAACATAGCATAAGACTGTTCTTTGTTAAAGGTACAGAAAGTACAGGATTTGTAACATACCCAAACAGATATACGTATAACTGCATGAAGACGGTACTGGTAGAAACATACCCTTACGATATTTCTGGCTGAAATAGTGCATTTATCCTGAAATTGGTAAAACAAAGACCAAAAACAGTTGTGATCTCGGGGAAAGATCAAAACCATTCTTTATGTGTTTTAAGAAATATTTAGTCTGATTTTCGCTTTTTTCTCGTGACTCAGATGTCCGATTGAGCTCAAATTTTCACAGGTTTATCATTTAATGTACATGCTGGATCAGACAAAGTGTGGGTGCTGCTCTGTGACCTTTACCAATCATGTGTTATACCTTTAATAGGTCCTTTTGGGAACGTGTGATCAGGCTTTATGATCGATCGCCCGCACTGAATGTGTAACATGTATAAGGTCGGAAAGCCATTGACTGTACACGGAGAGTATATGTGCTTTCAAAGTATGGACCCTGGTTTGAGAGAAAGACGAAACGTCAACTTCGACCTGACACCAAAAAAAACTGTATTTTGCCCAGTTTCGATGACGGTGCATGCACAAGGGATACTGTATGGCCAGAAACCTGGGCATGTCTCAAAAGGATACGTGGCCGTACAACAGATCTAGGCCTACATCATAATTATCTGCTATCATTAGAGTTGCACATGAACAGATTCAAGATTATAACGAAATCAATCTCTCATACATAATACGTGGGATGACACTAACACCAAAGATTGTTGTGTGCATTAATCAATGTTTAAGGAACAACACCACAAGGGGAATATCCAGTTATCATTTTGCGACAAGTTAGTAATAAGATTGGACGTGTTCAATGAAACTTGATAACGTCATCCATTTCCATTATATTTTGCAGTCGGGACCTTACAATTAGGAGTTGGTATAGCCCCATGCATGGTCTTGTTTCCATATGTGGTGAATCCACCCTATGTTTTCAATTTGAACATTTCCAAACACCATCTGCTGCCGATTATCATAATTAAACGATGAACCGTGAGATTTTGAGGTATATAAATTCGATGAATAATAAATCCCCTTCCAATGTATATCAAAACAAAATCATTAGCATCACTTTATCCAAAAAACATTATTCATTCATTCAAATGTTTTATACGATATAACCAATTTACATTTTTTTACAGTTAAACAACGACCCGCATATCTAAACGAACAACGATCGACGTATCAAAATAATACTACTTATAATAAAAACAAGTCATAAAGTCGCAGCTATAGCTACGATTTCATTCGCATTTGTTTCCAAATGAAACATGAAAACTGCATGTCCAGCAATAGTTACAAAATGAGGGTCAGCGAAATAAAATGAAAGAAGTCTTATTATATGGATGGCAGTTTTGGGACATTAACAAAAATAGCATTAATGAGTGCGCCCAATGTGTTGTAAAAATAGAAAATGGATATAAATAAAACTACATCAAGGCGAATACAACACGCTATATACTGGTAGATCAATATCGAGTACAGTTTCGAATCTATACTAAAAGGATTATTGTCATTGATTTCAATGGTTATCGATTTCACATATTATCTAAATGTATAATACAAAATAAATTGGTAGAAAGCACACACACTTTGTCTGATCCAGCATGTACATGACAAGAAGAATAAACCTGTGAAAATATGAGCTCAATCAGACATCTGAGTCACGAGAAAATATGTTTTGGTCGTTGTTTTACTAATTTCTGGATAAACACACCATTTCAGGCGGAAATATTTTAACGGTTTTTGACTACACCAGCACCATCTTCATACCCTGAAAGTTATACGTAAATCTGTGGAAATTTATGTTTGGGTACAACCAGGCGCGGTTCTACGGGGGGGCTAGGGGGCTGTAGCCCCCCCAAAAATTTTGTCTAGGCCCCCCCCCCCCCCCCCAAAAAAAATGCAGGTGAAAAAAAATGCTTGAACATACTGGATTTTTTCAGTTATTAAGCGCCAATGACATAAACAAAACGTGTTGTGTGGGCTATAATGTGCATGTTTTCGACCCCTATATAATAAGACATAGCAGATGCGAATGTTAGAAGAACCCAAAATATTGGGTCTTCTAGCTCCCCAAAAAATAATGGCTCTTCTAGCCCCCCCCCCCCCCCCCAAAAAAAAAATGACTCTAGAACCGCGCCTGGGTACAACCTTTTATCATTACATATGGACTTCGAATGATCATTGATTCTGATTTCAAGCAAAGAAAATCAATTGATTCAGATACAGTCATGATCTCCATAACTCTACCGATGTTCAGTAAAAAACAACAAAAAACAATTCGCAGTTTTTACAGTATTATTTTACAGTTTCGCACAGTATAATATTATGCCAGTTAAGTTCATGGCATGATGGATGTATTGTTTGAAATATTGGCTAATGCAGAGGGGATAACGGGAACATTTCCAAGTATACGTCTTTAATTGCATTTCCATCAATTTATCCTGACCTTATATCGTCTCAATATTTTCAAAACATCAGCCTTTAGCTTTTTGGCTTTTTCTCTTTCTCGCCGAAGGGCACACCTGAGCCCAGCCGCCTTCTCAGTCCGCGTTTATTGCTCGGTCGACTTCATTTTTTCGCCGTTGAAATCTGTTAAGGGTGCAAACACAGGTAAGTTTCTTTTCGCCCGCGGGGCTATAGGGATGAGCAAAAGCCTGGAATCGCAAGACCAAAAATTCAATCTAATAATAATGCAATTTATTCTTTCTAAGATTTCTGTTATCAGCTTTGCATCTAAGACCGTATACGTCAATGGATGAGGGGAACTATTATTGCAAGTATTTATGGGCTACGGTGGCCGATTTAGGTCATTATAAAGCGAGCACATAGGGTATTCGATCAGCAACTAATTTTGGTCGCTGTTTATCCGATGAATCATGGTATACGTGGTATACGTTGCCACTGTATTGCATCGATCGTGAGCAATATAACAAGAATGAATACGTTTGATAAGTTGCAAACTGTAGTTCATTTTGCTGTGAAGTAGCCATCCATTACCCTTTGACTCACAACAGCTGATTCGGTGAAAGGTACCTAGGTCGATTTCACGAAGCCCTACGATCGATCGTAACTCGAGTTACGAAGGATAACCTACCGTAAGGGGCATATCCTACGTAGGGCTGCCAATGCATCACAAGTCCTACGATTGATAGTAAGTTACGATGAGTTTGGTGACTATCGACTCCTGGATTGGTAACATACCCAAACAGAAATGTTCACAGACCTGCGTATAACTGTCAGTATATGAAGATGGTGCTGGTAGAAGCATACCGTCAAAATAATTTCGGATGAAATGTTGTATTTATCCAGAAATTAGTGAAATAACGACCGAAAATAGTTTTGATCTCGGTTGAGATAAAAACTCCTATGAATAGATTTGGAAAAGCGTGAGCGTTTTCTACAGTTTCCGATGATAACATGAGCTGGAAATATTACAAGTTTGTTTATGTTCCATGACAAATCAAAGTGAACAGTCTGCAGCTGTTCTATCACCTTTACCAATCCTGTGTTATATGCCTTTAATAGGCTACTTGTATATCACGTTTCGTACATGTAATTGCTGGCAGTGCCTATACAGCAGGCCCACAGTTCATGGTACCACGGTGTCATAAGCTGTGCGGGTCTCAAAGCACAATACGAACGCCGTAAACGACGTACTAATTTTACCATCATGTATAAGGTCATGTTAACCTAATTAGGTCGAATATTTTTGACCCGGATTTTTATCTGCACTTATCATAAAAAAGATTTGAGGATTTGCATGGCGGTGACAATTGGTATGTGGATCGGTTTGCGGAAACACCATGTAATAATTGTTCGTTCGTACTTTTGCACTCCTATTTCGTTCGCACTTCTCGAAAGGTCTCAACGTTTCGACTAGCCTGCTCTAGTCATCATCAGGAGAGTCATCATGTCTCGTGATGAGGAGCAGGCTAGTCGAAACGTTGAGACCTTATAAGAAGTGCGAACGAAATAGAAGTGCGAAAGCATAAATGAATATTACATGGTGTTTCCGCAAACCGATCCACAGACTTATAATAACTCCCTGCGTCCTGTTTTCCTCCCGGTACCGGTATTACTCTGAAATAAAAAATAATCCTAATTGATTGACACAGGGTGTCATATTGCGGCCAGTGGTGACAGATATACCAAAGCCACCATCATGCAACCTACAGCTGTAAATCCTTAACAGACCCATCAAAATCAAAATATGTATCTGCCTTAAGCATGCACTAAATTCCATTCCCATATGCCGATGCCTAAAACAAACAGTTGTACCAAAAAAGAATATTGGAGACCTCGATACAAGAATAGAGGAAAAGCTGTCAGCTATTGGTGACTGAGAAAAGACAATTTGGAAAACAAACGGGAACATTGCGGGAGTAGAGACTTGATAACGTACGAAGCTGTATTAGGGACATCATGCTGAAAAGAATTTGCCTCTCCCTGACCTAACTCGTACGTACGAGTTCTATGTCGTACGTACGACTCAACATCTCGTACGTACGACTTAAATGTCGTGCGTACGACTTATGAATCATAGCTCGTACGTATGAGATACATCTCGTACGTACGACTTATATCTCGTACGTACGACTTATGAATCATAGCTCGTACGTGCGAGATACATCTCGTACTTACGGGTTATATCTCGTACGTATGATTTATGAATCATGTCTCGTACTTACGACTTATATGTCGTATTTTATACGTCGTACGTACGACTCAAATCTCGTACGTACGATATATAATTCGTACGTACGACATATAACTCGTACGTACGCAAATTTTGTCAGCATGTCCCTATACAGCTTCAAATAGTGCGATCCCGCCCTGAAAACTCATAAGCTTTGAATTAATGTTCAAGCATATAACAGAGTGATTCTTGAGGTATTGGTTGTTGTTATGGCATCTGGGGTCAATTTTACGAAGCCCTGCGATCGATCGTAACTCGAGTTACGAAGAATAACCTATCGTAGGGGGCATATTTTTCGTAGGGCTGCAATGCATCAGAAGTCCTACGATTGATAATAAGTTTCGAAAAGTAACTAAGGTGAAATCGACCCCTGGGCCTACTGATGAAAAACCCTGCCTTACTATAAGTGCGTACACACATGATAATGATAATAAAATCATGACATTTTAATATACGGCGCTTAAAACAACGTTTCTAAGCGCTTAGCATGCTTAGAAATAAGAGATAAGGGAAATTGAAATAAACTTAAAATTTGAAATAATATAGGGAGAAAGAGCCCTCCCAAATTCCAGAGATAACTACAGACTACTAGACAATATCTAAATCATGTAGTACAATCAGTTTGATTGTACAAAATGAGTTTTTAACATAGTTTTGAATGAGTCGGGGCAGATCGGATGTCGACAGGTATATTGTTCCAGAGTTCAGGTGCTATTGCAGATAAAGCACGATCGCCATATCTAGTCATAGTACAGGGACTTGGACATAAATGTAATATGAGCACTTGAGCAGTGAAGCAGAGCATAGTTGTATAGTGATGACGTAGTGATGACGTAGTATACACTGTACGTGTATTCTTCAATACTGACGGGTACAATTATTGGTACAATCACAGTACATGCATGGTCTACTCAATTGGCGCGTTTTTGTTGGTGGTATACATTTTCATTTGTTGGACATTGTAACGCATTCAAGTAAATTTTCTTGGACATAGTATACATTACAATTGACAAATCGTCTGAGCACGTTCACACGCATTGCATTCTCCCAAGATATCATTTCGGTCTTGTGTTGACACCAGTCAAAAAGTGCGCTTAGCATAGGCCTATGTCGCCACATTTTATTGCAGTTCAAGTGTTTACTGAATCAAAACTCATAAATGAAGTTAAATACATCTGTATTGTTATAAAACTCAACCTGTCTGTTGTTTGCGCTAAAACCTATTGTACAGAATATTGAAAAAGAAAGTATTTTGGACCTATAATTTAGCACCCCACTTGACGCGACAAAAACCTTGCTTATATTATACGTCACATGCAGAAAGCCACCCAGTATACTGTAGTGCGAGCATATACTTGTTCTGTAGGTGACGTCACACGCATTGTCACAGGCATTATATGTACTGATTTTCTTTTTCCTTTTTGGTCAAAATTAAGCACTTACATAAACATGTAAATTTGTATAGTCATAAATTATGTATCAAGCAATCATTTTAAAGCACTTTCATCCTTTTCCCAAATTTGATTACAGTAAACCTTTAAATAATGTCGAGGGTGGAGACTAACGTATATTGACTGGCAATGTGTCTAGTTTACCGATCTTGAACAATAGGATTGGTACTTGACGAATAGACTTGGATTTAAAACTGATGATGTTGTTTGGCCATATTTTTTATTTTCCTTTTTGGCATCTCACGTATATAAGAATTGGGATCGGTGTGTGATGTTGTTATTTGAGTTCTGCGCGGTGCTGAACGTCCGAGTATATAG
The DNA here is from genome assembly GCA_963971285.1 of Astropecten irregularis. Classification (NCBI taxonomy): domain Eukaryota; kingdom Metazoa; phylum Echinodermata; class Asteroidea; order Paxillosida; family Astropectinidae; genus Astropecten; species Astropecten irregularis. The sequence goes on along the minus strand of OZ020260.1, from coordinate 5,989,269 downwards.
GATTTCTAATCGATTGTCCTACTTATTTCTGCATGCACCAATTATTCACAAAGACCGGTTCACACTACAGTGCTAAGAATACGCGAGGCATCAACACGGCAACACACGATGAGCAGTGACCCAACGATGGAATCGGCGCTCAATACTTCACAATTCCCAAGAATCCACGTGGAGGGGGTCCGAAGCTTTAAGAAAGTACTCGTTACATTAGAGCCAACGGCTGACTGGGTTTGGCCGTGATGACCGGTGCCAGAAAACACCTGTTCTTCTGGGAACGCCTCTCTAGCGTAAACATGCATTAATATAGTCCAATGGAAGTTCAATACACCATGATCAACTTCACTCATAATCACACACTCATGTTCATTTAATTTCTTTATCACATAATCACATCCAAAAGGTTATGAAAGTTTAGGTACACGAGGATGTTAGTGTCTCATTACATACAGATATAGTAGATCAGATGAGGCATTGACTAGAGCGGGATTCGAACCTGCGTTCCAGGAATATTGTCAGGGCGCTCTACCAATTGAGCTTTCCAGCCCTTATTGGCGCAGTCCTATATAAAAAGTCTATCATCTTGGTTTGTTTTGCAAGTCGGAAACGAATTAACCACCCGCAAATTGCTATATACCCAAGGATCATTTAAGATACGCTCATAATATTATAGTTGCATCACCTTTGAGTGATCCCCAATATACCGTGTCTCAGGTTGCAGCATTGCTAATTTTGCGCTTATCTTAAGTGATCCTTGGCAGGCGCGGTTCTACGGGGGGGGGGGGCTAGGGGGGGCTGTAGCCCCCCAAAAATTTTGTCTAGCCCCCCAAAAAAAATGTTAGTGAAAAAAAATAATTCTTCAAAATACTGGATTTCGGTTCAGTTATTAAGCGCCAATTACATAAAAAACGCGCTGTGTGTGCTATAACGTGCATGTTTTTCGACCCCTAATAAGACATAGCAGAAGCGAGTGTTAGAAGAACCCAAAATATTGGGTCTTCTAGCCCCCCCAAAAAATAATGGCTCTTCTAGCCCCCCAAAATGTTGACTCTAGAACCGCGCCTGATCCTTGGGATATAGCGGTAAAGGCTTCTGACTGGCAAAAAGAACTTTCATGATTAAACAAGAATTAATGTCATTGGACCTACATAGGGCCTATACAGAAAAAAAAACCAAGGATTAGCATATAGAGCTAAAGGGTTGGAGGTGTTCAGGTAGGCTAACGAAACTGTAGAGGGGCTCTCTTCTATAGAAAGCAGATCTACATTGCAGAACGTGGGTCGATTTCACGAAGCCCTAAGATCGATCGTAACACGAGTTACGAAGGATAACCCATCGCATCCTCCATACAGCTGCAATGCATTACATGACGATTGATAGTATAAGTTAAGATGAGTTTGGTGAAATCGACCCCTGGTCTGGTGATCTACCAATTTTAAGTTATGATTTTGGAACGAAGACCTTGAACATGATTCTGGTGAAATCCAGTAAGATTGATCGGGGAATGACAACGGCTGATTTACGGGGGGAGGGGTCCGGTGACCCGTGTTCTAGTCTGGTGGATTAATTCAACTTGGCCTTCATCGATATCAGCACTAAATAAGGTAGGTTTGCACTGATATCAGCACTGCATCCACCGCCTTCATCAGACGCCCACGGTAGTTCCACTTTCACGAGAACAGGGTCATTTACATTGGACAATTTTATTCTAGTACTGTGAGAATTAAAGCTTCAAGAGATGAAGATTTCGACACTAATCTCTAGATTTGATAACTCTACGTCCCTTTCAGATTTGACCCCTTTGCTTAACGTCTTTGCACATCTTTGCAGATCTGATTCAAATACTTATAACAAACGCGCGCCAGATTAATCCGTATCTGCGTTTTGACAAGCACGTCGCATTATGTCCGCTGACACGCGATGTGAACACCACCGGGATTACCCAGCAAAAACCCTGGGTTCATCCTCACCAAAACACGGCGCACGTGCAGCACGTATATACGGTGCGTCTGATTCGATTCACCCCCGTCACACCGTGGCCTATCCTCGCGCCTAACACTGTGTGTATTCACATGAAAAAGGGTATCAGGCTGTAAAGTCCCAGTAATCATTGGACCAGAATCCCTCCTTAATAACCAGCTTTAGCCAATCGGCGAGGATTTACACGAAGAGTTGTCACTGCGACAACTCAATAGACGCTCGTGCACGTTCTGTCAGTAGAGGGACAATCTGCATCGCCGCGTGCTTGTTTACTAACTGACAAACCTAAGGCAAAGGAGTATACCCCGTCTTCTCCCGCAGTGCGCAAACTAAGATGGCTAGGATTTGGTGCAGTTTTTCTTTAGTTATGACTTTCCTCTCTTTTTAGGACAGCCCCAATCGAAATGGATTGTTCTAGTTATTTGGGAAGGGTTTTAAATCTTGTGCTGGTTCTGGGAAGTGGGAACCATACAAACAATGACGGGTTGCAATACGGATAAATTTTATCAACTGAAATCCTAGCTCAAACCAGGTGAGGTATAAGAAAAAAGCATCGAAGCGGCTTCTCGGCCGGAGTTATCGGGTCGGTTTTTGTCGTCGTGTTAGTTCATAGAGATTAGAGCTGCACCTCCTCGAAAGGCGGCAGGCTCAGGCAGGAGTAAGTAGGTCAGTTTTTGACGTCGTGTTAGTTCAGAGAGCCTATAGGACTGCACCTCTTCTGTATGTTCTCAGGCAGGAGTAAAAGTTGGTCAGTTTTAGATCCTTACCCTATTGCAAGAGATAGAAGTTACCTTAGAAATTACATTTCTACAGCGCGTATGATAGGTACATAATAAGCCCCGTTTCCACATCAGGCTGCCAGTGTCCAGGCCATGAAAACGAGGCTGTTCAGTGTCAAGGCCATGGAAACGAGGCTGTTCGGTGCTCAGGCCATGAAAACGAGGCTGTATAGTATCAAAACCATGGAAACGATGCTGCTCGGTGTCCAAACCATGAAAACGAGGCTGAACAGTGCCAAAGCCATGAAAACGCGGCTGCTCAGTTCCCAAGCCATGAAAACGAGGTTGAACAGTGTCAATGGCATGAAAACGAGGCTGCTCAGTGTCCAGACCATGAACACGAGACTGTACAGTGTCAAAGCCATGAAAACGAGGCTGCTCAGTGCCCAAGCCATGAAAACGCGGCTGCTCAGTTCCCAAGCCATGAAAACGAGGTTGAACAGTGTCAATGGCATGAAAACGAGGCTGCTCAGTGTCCAGACCATGAACACGAGACTGTACAGTGTCAAAGCCATGAAAACGAGGCTGCTCAGTGCCCAAGCCATGAAAACGAGGCTGTACAGTGTCGAAGCCCTGAAAACGAGGCTACTCAGTGCCCAGGCCATGAAAACGAGGCTTCTGCTAATCCACCTAAATCAAGTCTGGTGTCGGAAGAAAAAAATGTTCACATTTCCAACCAAAAATGGGCGACTGATACTATTTGATTTAATAAAAATCATATACTCAATACTAAGTTTATACACAGAAAACGTTCATAGGAGTCCTCTGATTACGATAGTACTTTGTGTAGGATTATGGACTGAATGCAAGGGACATACGTTAATAAGAAGACATTAATACGAGGTAGACGCGTAATTTGTTTTAATGCAGACTTTCGTTACTTTGACTAAGTTATTTCCCCTCCCATCATTTGGTACCGTGTAATGCAATCAACACTTCCGTTCAAACAGAAAATCTGCCGCCAAACACCAAATTTGTGAGTTCACTTTCCCAAATAAATGTGGACTTCAATCGATTCAGCGCCTTTGTAAAGTATGATTGTGCTAATGGCCGCCGTAATAAGATAAGAACGGCTTACATGATAAAAGCCCGGGGAATCAAAACTTAGAGGTGGGAATCCATTGGCAAAAGCTAATAAGAAGGTAATACTGATGTTACATTGAGTATGGAGTACGGGTAAGCCCGCCACCAAGCTAGGCCTAATGGGATATGCTTTTGTCCAATACCTTTGGGTGCCGCTGTGTGAAGTGAATAACCTCTTCAGGGTCCAAAGCAAGGAAACATACAAGCAAGAATACTATACTTCATCGTAATGCACCTTTCCTATAGATATAAGTGGTTGATATCATGTGCAGGCAGCTGTAATTCTTAAGGGTACATCACAGTTTCAATAATGTTGATATCGATCGCAAGGTAATCATTTCCATAAATCCTGCAATTCGTGGCTTTTAGAGGAGACTAGAGATCGAGACTACAAGACAGCAATCGTTGAGGATTAAAAGTATCAGGGATGTGAGTGACCACCAAACTAAATCTGAAAACACCCAAGGAAAGAGCTGAAATTTAAAAGTTCCTATACTTGTGTACGGATCAGGTGTACACAAAAGCTCTGAAGTATTTCAAAATGGATAGCACTGCGAAAATGTTGTCTACACGAAATTCCCTTTCCTCACATAGTACAAGGCTAGCAGTGATAGAATTCAGTTATAGATGACTCGTTTATAAGACAATAATTCACTGAGTCCATAATAGCACAACACAGAATGTAAACGTGTGAGTGTTGCGTTCAAGCCTACGTGAATCATAAGGGTATGACCGTAGGAGAACCTCAAGCGTTTTCCGTTCTTACAATAGCTCTCGATGCCTCAATTGGCATGTAAGAGTCTAAGAGATGACGTCAGTACATCAGGCCAACGGTCACCACCAACCAAAACAAAAAAAGTATAAATAAATAACCAAAAACCATTGCACCGTCAAACTTACAACAGCAAAATCATTAATGTCCCCCGGTGCTTTCTTGGAACGAAACAAAATGAAACGCCTTGGTATCTATTCAAATTATGAAGTGCACTCAACGCTGTATGGAAAATGTAATTAAGCCATTGCTTGTGTCACGCGTTGCTCGCGGAAAGAAAAATCAATCCCCACTGACATGAGGGGCGGACAGAATTTCCTGTAGGCACTCAGGCCTACTAAGCAATAACAAAATATCGAAGTATGATCCGGTGTTATAGGAGGCATGGCTGCTTCAGAGAGGGAGGGAGCAAACCATTGAGAGCGCCATGCCTCGATTTCTGTACAAGGTCAACCATGTATAGTTCGATCGGATTTCATGTTATATAGACGCAAGCAGCAAAACGACAAGCAAAAGATCAAGACGTCGTGACAGGTCGAAGTCTTTAAAGGTAGTATCATACTTTGGTAGCATAACAAAACAGAAATCTTTACAGATGTACCTATAACTTACAGGGTATAAAGATGGTGATGGTTGAAATATACCGTTAAAGGTACAGTACAGGGTTGGAAACAAAGCCAGACAGAAATGTTCACAGATTTTAATACCTATAATTTTCAGGATATGAAGATGGTGCTGTAGAAACATACCGTTAAAATATTTCCGCCTGAAATGGTGTATTAATCCAGAAATTTGTAAACGAACACAGAAAACGGTTTTATCTCAGGGTAAGATCGAAACCATCTTTATGGTTTTATAACAAAAATTGAGCCGGGTTCTCGCTATTTTCTCGTGACTCAGATGGCCGATTGAGCTCAAAATTCCCACAGGTTTATTATTTCATGTACATGATGGATCAGACAAAGTGTGAGTGCTGCTCTGTGACCTTTACCAATCATGTATTATACATGTGTACCTTTAAAATCTTCCTGCCTGAAATGCTGTATTTATCCAGAAAAGAGAGTGACCAAAATATTTTTTTTAATACTGAGGCCTTTTCACTGTTTTCTCAAAACGTGGGCACCGTATGGGACTGACAATTTCATAGATGACTGATGCTGTAGCCTCCCTGATATTTCTGCTCATGAATCTGCATTTCTTTAAGAAAAAGCAAAGTATGATAATACCTTTAAGGTCACTTAATAAAATTGTATCTCTGTGAAGGGAATCTGATCCCGTTTCTTTTGTCTGTTCTATACAATACCACCGTCTTGCGGTGCCGCTGCGCTTGTTATCGGAAGCGAAAGTATACATTACCCCCTATCTAAAAGGGTATTGTTTTTAAAACTTCCAATAAAGTGTTTGTACAATCGCTAAGAGGGGGAGAGACGGGACGATCGAGACAGGGGAGGATGAGGATACACTGAGAGGATTCCTTAGAACACATCAGTGCACGGCCAGAGGTCAATTTCATAGAGCTGCTTAAGCACAAAATTTGCTTAAGCACGAAAACTCTTCCTTGATCAAACAGGATTACCAACCAAATTTTCATGTGATATGTATTGCTTTTGACTTGTATTCGGCCATTGTTTGCTGAGCCACACGGAGTTTTGGCTGGCATACTGATTTTATTTACCAACGATTTGTGTGCTTAAGTAAATGTTGGAGCTTAATTAAGGAGCTCTATGAAGTTGGCTCCAGCCATTTAGGCACTCAATCCGTGTGAGGCGAGGCGAGGCGAGGCGAGACTCCCACTGCGGGGAGGTCCGATCGGTTACTGACTCAATTGCACTTGGACATCTACATGAATGTGATCATGACAACCCATAATAGGCCATGAAACAGATCACAGAGAGGCGTAGTATGGCATACAATACGCCTTGTTTGCAATGAAGCCCTCCTTTTCCTATATCTTCGGGGATAAGGTGCGTCTTTCATCCTTCGGTACTTATAGGCAAGATTTCAGTCATAAAATCAGAACGAATACAAAATCACATTAGTCCATGGTCAAAACTGTTCTCGGGTTACATTGCAGCAACAAGGAAATGGAAGAATCTGGGCAGGAGACTGTAGTAGAGACAGGAAATTGGAGACAACCGACATGACATTCATGTTATTTCGCACAACTATGGAAAGAACTGCAGAGACGCTCGAAAGAAACCAAATTTCCGATAAATGAAATATTATGATCTATAAAAGGTTTGTATTTGAATCCTGCTTGCAGAGTGATGGTATGGTGATGGTTTTATATGGGAGCAAGAATTTTATAAACGCTTAACTAACCGCTAAACAGGTGAATCGTTTAAGTATTCAAACTTGAAACTGAAGGAAAAATCAGTTAATTGCCACGTGTGCATTAAATTTCAACGTTCTACTGACCGCATTAATGTAGTCAGTTTACTGGGCTGGATTTCACCAAACACTAAGATTAATCTTAAGATGAGTTGTCAATAATCATCATAGTGATTTGTATTGTGACATCACACTTTGCTTAGCATATTTGGATTGATCATACACTTAAGATCGGTCTTAGTGTTTCGTGAAATCAGCCCCTAGTTCACAATATTGGGTGCCATGCTTTACCAATCATTCCTGTGTAAGAACTCTTAAAACTGTTTCCATGAGTACAAAAGACGGTTTCTAAACGGTGCGTGTCATTTAACTATTATTCATATGTGGTTGTTTTATTCAGTGTAAAAAAAAATAGGAAAAAAAGGAATATTCGGGCGATTCAAACAAATGTTGTATTTGACCAACGCGTTGCATGCAGACTCTTGGTGGCGCACTGTTTGGAATCGCCCGTATTCTGAGATGTTGAGAAAAGGGGCGGGGCTTTTCAAAACCTGGTAAATATACTTTGAGTCAATCCGTCAACCACTCAAAATCGGGTACAAATTAGCATATTAATTCACACTAGACCGTTTTGCGGGCGTATATTTTTGTTCGAAGTTTTCCCACTGACCTCAAAATCACGAAGTGTTTTTAACAAACCAAGTATACAGCGGCCAGTACACTGTTACCAAAACAAATGAATTTTTAGCATTTTCATATGGCTGCACATTGTACGTCTGAAGTGTACTGGGATGCGCAGTGTTGTATTGGTACACGATTGGTGTACGTAAAGGCCATGCTCGATCGAGGGTAAGATGTAATGTGGGAAGTCATGTGTACAATAAATAAAGTGGCGAGCGAAGACAAACGATGTATCTCTTACATCCTCATCGGTTTATAAATTACACATGTATAGAAACGAACGTTGAAGTTATTATTCTAAGAGTTTATATACCCTGATAACTTAAAGAGCAAATTGGAGACCTACTGACAGTTTAAATCTTACGGAGTGAAACTATAAGTGTAGGTAGTCATATTCTCCTGCACAAAAGGGTCAAGTATATACCGTCTCAATTTTTAAAGAGTTCAACTGCCAAGATCCTTAGCCTATCATCAAAAGACCGTTAAGACCATGAATCCTTAATTGGCTAACGATTCCACGCCGTGATTTCAAGCTGTTGTTTTCCTTCGTGTTTGATCATCATCAGCATTATTTCCATATCAACTGTTACCGGTAGCGTGCCCCTGCCACCTATTCTAACAAATGACCGTAAAATGCTATCAAAATAGGATGCCAACTGCTAAGTATCAGATTAACCTCGAAAAACAAAACACATAAACAGGCATCAATGGTACCGAACTTACATCGTATTATCTACAGTAATCTGCCTAATTGCAACGACGTTTTGTGCGTGTGCTTTCCACAGTTGCCCAATGTTCAATACGCTGCCTTACATCTTAACAAGCATAAAACCTGGGCAGCACATACAGGCCCATGCAGTTTCAAAGCTGATGATATAACAAAACAATCATATGAAAATGATATCAGATACTGTGGTGATTCCAGCGTACATTTTAAAAAACAACACATACGGAGCGTGCAATGTTTTCAGTATCAGAAAGCAAACAAATCGCAATTCAATTACAAAACGTGTCAAGATAAACCTTTTTCTAGAATCGAGTTGTGCGGAAAGAAGTGATATTTATTCAGTCCATACGATTCATGCGGGACATGTTTCACCAAGCCCCAGCTGAGCTATAGAGTCTTAATCTAGTTGTGATCCGAATGATGAATGTCGCTCTATTGGCCCTGCGTCTTGAAAATGTAATTCGTAGTGTAAATCAACCAACAATCTAAGCTTACGTATGAAATATACCATTCACATGATGTTCGGTTTCTCAGTTAGTCAACTCCGAGCTCCAATATTGGTATAGCTTAACGGTAGTATCATACTTTGGTTTTTATCAAAGAAATCAGATTCATGGGCAAAAATATCAAGACAGATACGTTAACAGTCATTTGTGAAAAATTCAGTCCCATACGGTGCCAACTTTTTGAGAAAACAGTGAAAAACGACAACAGTATTTCTTAAGATTTTTCTCTTTTATCTTTGATCTTTAAAAAAAATCAAAATGTCGTTGTTTGACTAATTTCTGGATAAATACACCATTTTAGGCGGAAACATTTTAACGGTATATGTTTCTACAAGCACAATCTTCATACCCTGTAAGTTATACGTAAATCTGTGAACACTTCTGTTTCGGTCTCTTACCAAAGTATATATGATACCACCTTTAATGGTATCATGCAGCAAATTAGCTGAATGATTAGTTGGCGGTCCAATGCCCTTTATATATCCCCATACTGAACATTCACTACTAAAACACAGATCATTCCGTCAGGAATTTTGCATTTAAGAACATCTTTACGGTAAAGTCATGACAACCCCAGACGTAGGCTAAAGGGCAGTGCGTATACTATGTAACATGACACTACAGCAGTCTATCAAAGCTTGTCTCGCTGATTACAAATATGTATATCGAACACTTCATCCCGAAAGGATTTTGGTTTTGCCATAAGTCAAAGAATATATTCTGACGATGACGATTGACTTTTCTTTTAAGAACGGAGGGTGATCCTATTGCATAAAGTCCCCAGGCCGCCAATGAGGCATAACAGATCAGCCTATCTGATTACACAAGCTAAGCTAAGCGTGCACGACGATCGGGGGTTCGTAGATGACGGACGGGTATTGCCGAGACATACACGCATTTTCATTTTCATCTTCAATTACTGATTCGCCAGCCAAGTCACTCCTTTGGCTGAATGATTGTATACCAGAGTGATCCGGTACCATTAAACACAAACCCCGTGGTTACGCGATGCGATCGGAGGTATTTCTGAGCCGCTGATTCGCGGTTCATTGGTGCCAGGGCTATACACGCGATCGGTGTTGGTTTGTTTTCACAACCTCTCTTTATACCACAGCCCCCGCCCCCCGAAGCTCTCACATCGGCAATCAAAACTGGTCACCAGTAAGAGGCGAGCCATTGCTACTGCCAAATTTACCGATATACATCACCAGTTATTTTAGTCAGCCTTGAGTGTAACCTTACTTCCCTCCATTAAGCATGTAAATCATGCTTCCACTTTGAAGTTCGTAACGGTACATCCGTAAGTTATGTTTCCTTCTGGGTGATAGAAGAATAGGCAGAAAATGAATAATGCGTAAAAGCTCTCCATTCGAAATCCCTCAGACATGGTATTAAAGGGATTGCATACGTTTGGTAATTTGAGCCTAAAATACTGTTTGTTTCAAACCAATATAATTGAATATATATACCATAAAACTAACCAATGAAAGTTTCAATTCAAAAGGTGGTAGCGTTTTTGAGGTTTTGGCGACAAAGAACAGTTAGTCAATAGCTGAGAAGCGTTTACGGCCATAAAGCTTCTCAGATTCATAATTTTTGGAGATAAAAAGTGACATATTTTTCCATAACCGCGGTACTTCGAATTGAACGTTTCTCAATATGCATTATACTATCCAAAGCAGCTGTACTTCTCACCAAGTAAGTTTTTATTGCCATAAATTTTCAGAGTCATTACCAAACGTATGCAATGCCTTTAAAGGTAGTATCATACTTTGGTAAGAAACCAAAACAGAAATAATGACAGATTTACGTATAACTTGCAGGGTATGAAGATGGTGCTGGTAGAAACCTACCGTTAATTTTTTTCCGCCTGAAATGGTGTATTTGTCCAGAAATTAGTAAAACAACGACCGAAAATCTTTTTGATCTTTTAAAAGATCAAAAATAAAGAGAAAAGACTCAAGAAATACTGTGGCGGTTTTTCACTTTTCTCTCAAAAAGTGGGCAACGTATGGGACTGAAATTTTCACAGATGACTGTTACTGTATCTGTCTTGGTATTTTTGCCCATGAATCTGTATTTCTTTGATAAAAACCAAAGTATGATCATTATAACATTTAAGTGAGCTACCTAACAATTAGGTAGAACGAAAGATAATCAAGCAGATTTCTTAGAAACAAGTACAAAAATGCCAGCTCTTGACTCAGATCTTTTCAATCATCAATCGATTTAGTGGTAGGATACTGTGCTCGGACTTTTCAACGATATACCTTTCTTTCTACAGGCTTAATATAAAGCATTCAATTGCGAGTACTGTATTTCGTTCGGGCGCCGAATCCCATTGGCACTTCAACATTCAATGTGTTAAATGGAAAGGGAGAGCAAGAGATGAGCCACGATTTAATGATCGATAAGCCTCACTTTCTTCAGTTTAAAGGTTTAATATACATATGATTGGTAAAGGTATAGAGAACAGAACAGGGCCCAATTTCATGGAATCCGTTACCGTTAGCAAAAAATCCTCGCTTATGGTAGCAGAATTGTTTTGGTTACGGTTAGCGTATTTCACGGATGAGTTTCCTTTTTGGTAACGGTAAGCAAGGAATTTGTGCAGAATGCATACGACAGCTCGTTGGCAGAAAATGATCACGGTTACCCTAGAAATTCTTCGCTAACCGAGAGTCTTGCTTACGGATTCCATGAAATAGATTTCACGCGTAGCAGTGCCCGTTAGCACAAAAATAGGCCGTAACGGATTCCATAAAATTGGGCCCAGTACCCACACTTTGTCTAATCCAGCACGTACATAGAATTACAAATCTGTCACATGTGAACATTTTAGCTCAATTGGACATCTGATTCACGGGAAAAAAGCGACAAACAGTCTTTATTTTTTTTTATAAAACGAACAGAATGGTTTTGATAAAAGAGATTAAAACTATTTTCGGTCATCGTTTTTATAAATCTCTGGATAAAATACCATTTAAGGCGGAAATATCAATGGTATGTTTCTACTATAGCACCATCTTCATACCCTGAAAGTTATACGTAAAATCTGTGAACAATTCTATTTGGGTATGTTACCAATCCTGCACTGTACCTTTAATACTAGAATGCATTACAGGATCCGAATCCCAACAAACCAGGTTCAAAGCATGACCATTCTTGTCTGAGGATTTCTTTTTCTCGGATCAAAATTCCCAGTAAAAAGAGGCTGATAGGCCGATAGGCTTCGCATCGTCGGCAGAAAAGACAGAAATTCTCCATCCGTCATCGCGAGTGCCCGGCAACCCATTTCAGAATTAATGAATCGCGTGTTTCAGAATGAATACCGGTATAGGCCCATATACGATTGACTGATAAAATGAATAGCACTTTCAATGTCCTTACTCCATATGTGAATAAGTATATTTATACAAGAGACCACTTAACAATAATTATGTATTGATAACTTATTCGACTGCATTATACACTTGAGAATCTATGCTCTAATAAACCGTTTTGCGCAAATTTCTTGGAATGTGGGGTTTGCTCGAGGCCTTTTCCAATAACTATCTGCAAACCTGTTTATAGGGTGCATTCGTTTACCTCCCCCGGGTCAGCCCGTGGGAATGATCGTGTTTTACTGCATAAAACAAGCGAGAGAATGGGGACGAGGTTGACTGGTGTCGACCCGGGGGGAGCTAAACCAATGCACCCAATATTTGCCGATGGGTGATGTATACGTCACAATCTAACACAGAAGTTGTGTACTGGGTCGTTACGATAAAGACTATCATTGTCCTTCAAAACTTCACATAATCATGACAACAAATGGTATAAAAACTATGGGGAGCCATGATTACAAAGCAAAAGACCACAATTACGGTTTGAGGCCTGTAAAATGTTTCATAAATTTTCGACAATATTGCCGAATTGGTTGGAAACACCAAGTGGGAACTCATTATGGGTAACATTTTGTACAACCACAACGTTTGCCAAAAATGTTGAATTTGGGGAAAATTTCTGGTCATAAATATGAAATGCTTTTATCATACTTTGGTTTTTGTCAAAGAAGTACAGATTCATGCGCAAAAATTTCAAGGAAGATACAGTAACAGTCATCTGTGAAAATTTCAGTCCCATGGTGCCCACGTTTTGAGAAAATCGTGAAAAATGGCCGTCTCAAGTCTTTTCGCTTTTATTTATGATCTTTTAAAAGATCAAAAAGATTTTCGGTCGTTGTTTTACTAATTTCTGGATAAATACTCAATTTCAGGCGGAAATATCTTAACGGTAGGTTTCTACCAGCATCATCTTCATACCCTGAATGTTATACGTAAATCTGTGTACATTTCTGTTTTGGTTTCTTACCTAAGTATGATACATGTACTACCTTTAAACATTTGGCTATTCATGCTAACGGTTTATTTTGAACAATGGTCACCAATAGCCACGAGCTCGTGTTGAACGAGGCATGAGCGGAACGCACCGATCGAGCAGTGAACCTTTGGTAACTGTATGGAGGACTATGGGTACATAAGCATTCCTGTAGGCTGTAGTATTACCCAGACGAAGCATCGTATATCCTTCCTACTTATCTTCGATGATCATCTCCTCAACCTTAATACGGTGAAATGTTTTCAATATTTCGAAACGGATTGGAGATTATCTATGATGATATGAAATAAGACGATTACTTTGAGAAACAAAAATGAACTCAGTAAATTGGCCTAGATGACAAGCACAATCTTTGGCAAATCCCTCGCAGCTGCAAAGTGCAGGCAACTGATTAAATCACTGATTTGCCAATCAAAAAACCCCTAAAACTCTGGTAACGATGATAACCGTTTACAGCTTTCACGTTTTGAAACGAAAGGGGGAAAGAGTTTATTATTTTTCTGAACACGTTCAAACCGATACTAAATTTCAGAGCTCGCGGCTTTAAATGGTCTCTGCAATGGGAAATTATGGCTTGAACATGTGCCAATAAAAAAACCTGTATGGGGACTGTGATTTTACCCACTTCCTCACACTGGGTTAAAACAGGGTTTTTGTTTGTATGCTAATTAGCATTTCCATATTCATGAGCAAAACTGTGATGTCATCTGGGGAACTGAGAGCAGTATATCCCAATTGATTTGTGCACAAAAAGTTGCGGTTGTTTTATAAGTTTTCTGACAGACCTTTTCTTCCTCAATGGGTTTTATTTTGCCAAATATGTTCCTTTCACTCAACTGGCGGTGTAATTTTTTTACCATACCATTGCTGTACGTCAAGTTTGCCTCTTAATTTTTTATGTTTTTTCATTATATTTTTGCTGTTGGTTCCCTACATGAGTATGCGTGAAAATCCCCCATTTTACAAAGCCATTCAAAGGAAAACCAAATGCTGGTTTGAAACCAAAATAAGACTTGCCATTCATTATTTGTCAGTATATTCTCTGTATGAAGGCAATAAAATAACCTGACTAAAAAAAACACTGCAGCCACCCTTTAAAATTTTGCCTCTTATCAGCGCCGAATTGGCAGTTTAAATGAGAGACTGGCCGAGTATAGTAAAACAAAGCCGATCTCATCATACACATATCCCGTTGGGCCACTGTGTCCATTGCCGTCCCCATTCCCCAAGCAACAAAGGGGCCTAACAAACGTAACGTCCATCGCTAGTATTTTTGATTAAAATTCGGTTGAGATGTAGCCTGGGGCATTATGCTCACTATAAGTACCGGGAAATTTAATAGTTATATAGGGTATCTTATCTGTTTTAACATTTTGGATGTTGACAAGTTTTATTTTCATTTCATTCGCGCAATGTATAATTGCTGGAGGATACGGAATTGTTTCTGACCAACCTGTAGCATAATATGTTGTTTTGCAAAATAAAGAAAGGAAATGCAAGCTGCTTCAAGAAGAATAGTCTATTTTCATCTCATTCGATTGGGAACAAAATATTGTTATCAACAATTCAATATAAGCGTGGGATTACTTGAAAGTGACAAGTCTTTCAATGCTATACCGCATGAGTGGTGAAATAGATCGAAATTGGCTTTGCTGTGGATTTAGTCTAGACATGGATTTCTGTGGATGTACAATTACTCTAAATGCTACCTAAAATGTTTTGTGTGTGTCTATATTTTGTGTTGCGACCGAGTGGCCTGGGGTCGATTTCACGAAGCCCTGCGACCGATCGTAACTCGAGTTACGATGGATAACCCATCGTATCCTACGTAGGGCTGCAATGCATCACACGTCCTACGATTGATAGTAAGTAATACGATGAGTTTGGCGAAGTCGACCCCAGGATTTCACCAATTAAACTCATCGTAACCTACTATCAATCGTAGGACTTGTGATGCATTGGAACAATTACGTGGGATATAAGTAGGATACGGGGAGTTATCCCTCGTAACTCGAGTTACGATCGATCGTAGGGCTTCGTGAAATCGACCCGGGGTCTTCGTGCCCTGCAAATGAATCGCGGTGCTTGCGTCCTTGAGCAACGCACTTTGGACTAATTGCTTCCTCCTAAACAATGTGCTAAAAGGCTAGCAGTGAGAGTCATACAATGCTGGCAATGTCATTGTCAGCAGAGTTATCTGTACTTTGCTCTCGTATGTAATTACGTGAGTATGTTCGTGGTAACCATGTGTGACGAATTGACGCAGTCGTACACGGATTAGGCCTAAAACATGCTCTGCAATAATATAGTAAGCACCAGGCATTAGATCTAATACCGCAATTGCTCCCAATAATATTCAAATAGTGCTTTTGCTTGCACTGTCCACGTGGTACTAGTGGTGAGTCGTCCCGATAACATAGGTGCACGCGTAGACATAAATAATCTAGGTTATTTATGTCTGTGGGTGTATACGCACTTTTAAGAGAGCATCGATGTATCGATCTGCTTCAATAATTGAAATGTTTGACGACGACTTACATTTTGTCCTTGAATTATTATTTTTTACAAAAACGAATGTAGCAATTACAGAGAAAGCAACAACAACTTCTGTTGCGACTGCATGTATGATCCATCGACTTGAAATACTGAAAGAAAGCCAACTAATCGAAGAGGTTTCGTGTCGAGTGGAAAATGACAGACCACAAATCAATTTCCTTCGTCATATATTGGTTGTTCCCGCCATCAAACGGTGTTTTCAAGGAGCACATTTACTGGTGAACCACACGGCCGAATGATGGGCAAAAGACTGTGGAATAGCACAGGAGGGTAGTATAAGAATTGCTTTGCTTAATCATGGTGTCTTCAGTATCAGATATAGGCCTACTATTTCCCCTCCTGGGCCGATTTCACCAAGCACTAAGATTAGTCTTAAACCATGAATTGATCTTACTTTTACTAAGCAAAGTGTGATGTCAGAATACTAATCACTATGGTGATACTGAAATAATATAGGGTATTTATATTGCGCAGCTTATGTGAATACACTCTACTGCACATTACAAATTTATTATTATCCCTGCATGGTCATCGGGCCATAATTTTACATTCCTGAAACTATCTCAACTCCATGGAGAGTATACAGCCCCGGCTGCCGTATTCAGTGCACAGATGCTAATCAAACCACAAGCCATCTCTATACCCTCGTAGGTACCAATTTACACCTGGGTGAAGAGAAGCAATATGTGACAAAGCATCTTGCCCAATGACGCAAGCACCACTGGATTCGAACCCACAATCTGTAGATTGACCACGACACTTTGAGTTCAACACGCCAGACCACTAGGCCACAGCACCCACAACTTATCCTAAGATTAATCTCAGTATTTTGTGATATCCATCCCTGATACCATTACTACCTGCTATGATTTCTTTTGGAATAAACATAATGAAACCAAGCTATTGAAAAACAAAAACCAAATACCAGAGCTTGGCTCAGCCACGATGCGAGATGGAACCAATATTTCTTGAAACACCTGGCAGCTGCCGGTGCCTGCCTGGTCTGCTATGGGTATATCAACACCACCGGTGGCTTTGTACCTTAATGACATTATTGTTAATAGCCGGGGTATCTATTTTTTCATCCGGCGTTTATTTGATTGGCCGATGGGATGGTCGGCCGCATGCAACATGCATTGCGCAATGATCGTCCCATGGGCCCTTTGCACTTCTGCAGGCAATTTCCAGTGTTCCGTTAATCATTTCAGTGGCCCACTGCATGGTCCACAATAATCTACCCCTAATGAAATGAAATGTTGCTGACGTCACGTTTCATCAATTTTATATATATATATATATACAAGTGAGAAGGATTCCCACATTTTATCAATGGCGATTGAGAGGATAGCATTTTGTAAAGGAACCGGTGATATGCGCTGATAATTATCGGTGCTCACTCGTGCACAAAGTAGGCCTATACAGTGAAAATTAATTTCCATTTTTTGTGATGTGTGTGAAATGAAGACGGTGCACGCACTGTCTGGTTCCCAGGGTCGGTACCGAGTGCTTATTGTGTAAAATGAAACATTTCTCCTGGCTATGTTTCCATGGAGAAATAGCATTTTTCGCTGATTACATTATTGGTAATAATAATAAATTAATAATAAGTATTAATTTATGATGCGTAAATTCCAAATTAATGTTCAAATGCGCAGTACAATTAAAAACATATACACAGAGTTATCAAAATTAACTAGACGCTTATACAATTAAAACCGAGAATTGGAATTAAAATACATACAGTAAACACTAAAAACTACAAATGACCAAAACAATACACAAATGCATATGCAAAAACGGTAGATAAAAACAGAGTTATTAGCCTGGTAGACTTGAAGCAGACATACAACTTGTTCACCACATTATGTGTGAAGTCAGTTGTACCAAGGTACTATAGAGAACACCAAAATTAACTTGTATATAGCGTAATACCATACTTTGTTTTTTGTCAAAGAAATACAGATTCATGAGCAAAAATATCAAGGAAGATACAGTAACCGTCCGTCTGTAAAAATTTCAGTCCCATACAGTGCCCACTTTTTGAGAAAACAGTGAAAAACGGCCACAGTATTTCTTAAGTCTATTCTCTTTTATTATTGATCTTTAAAAGATCAAAAATTATTTTGGTCACTGGTTTTACTCTTTTCTAGATAAATAATTATTGCAGGCAGATTATTGTAACGGTATATGTTTGTACCATCATCACTATCTTCATACCCTGTAAGTTATAATAAACCTGTGAAGATTTCTGTTTCGGTATGCTACCCGAGTATGGTACTACCTTTAAAGCATCAGGTAAATTTAAGTAAATATAAAATGCATATTAACTTACGTCATGTTTTCTCTTTTTTGAGCTCGGAGGAGAGTTAGAGTCTTGTTAACAACATGAACATCCCATGACAGTAATGTATGGTGAAACGTTACGCAAACCAAATAAAATCAAATGTAAAACCATCTTATTTGTCGTGGGTTGTACGAAGATGCGGGGATGTTTACAGAGAAGTTGAGATGCATTTCTTAGGCACGTTGGCACACGCGTGGCGCCTTAAGTAACTTGATTTGGGCCTGCACATTCTACGTAACCTTCCCATACGTGAAACACGAAGTTCTATCAACAACATCCTGCTTGGTTAGTTTCTACTTGGAAACTGCGATACTCGGGGCACGGAGTACCGGGCGGCTTCGGTAGAAACGGTGGTTTGTGTGACATTTTCAGGCGATGGATGTGTTACGTGATATGCTTAGACATATGGCGTGTTTTACGCATGAAACGAGTTTGGATAGCAATGTTTAGGTTCGGTTTCCCCACAGGTCTTCTAGTCTTTGAAACTTGATTTGGTCCTAAGTGCCGGAAGACCAGCCGATAGATCATGTTCAGTGTGTATTTTCCAAATAACTGCGACGTGAAAATAGAGAGCCCTGCATGCCCCAACCGACAAGTCTTTTCTGAGACATCATAACAATTTGGTAGAAAAGCAACAACCACCAAAAAGACAACAAGACTTAAAAAAAACAAAAAACACCACAATAACTCAAGAAAAACGGGTCCGATGTTGTACAGTGTATTTGTATACAGTTTGGGCCTATACTGTACATGTACAGGCCTATTAATATACCAAACGGCCAACTTTTACATTGAGAAAAAAATATGAAATGTTACAAATAATTCTTTTCAAATTAATGCATCGCGAATACACACAGCTCAATCTGGCATAACTGTGACTCATTACAGAGTATCATGTCACTGGATAGGGTCTTCGAAATCATCTATGAAATCCTGGGTCCCAAAGGCGACTGAATTAAGTGCCTTTGCGTTGTTGAGCCTATAGGCAGTGATATAAATAAATTCAAATTTTGAGTTGATTTTATTGGAAACAGAAGAAACTTAAATACGACGCATTCATGATAGGCATTTTGTAAACGGTGCCAAAATTCAGAAACATTGGCCCATGCCAAGAGGCAATGAACAAAATGTTTGGAACATCAACAAAATGAAGTTCTACGACCATTAAGGTTCAGAAAATGAATACCGTAGATATTCTAAGATGGACAATCCCTATACTACAAAGAAAAAAGACAAAATATGTTCCCATTATTGCAGTATTCTAACGTCTTGTGCTATATTAAAGGCCAAGTTATTTAGTTTTACCCATTTGTTTTCATATTTTATGTGACATTTCATTGCTGTTTATTTTGATAAATTTTAGCCTGCTACTCGTATTCCAGAAACCACAGAAAATAAGCCGTGTGTCATCCTACTTGACGTATTTCACTAAATCTTTGTGCATCGATGAAATCTCCAACACGGATCGACCGACGTTGACTTTTAGTATTCAGTAAACACCCACACAGGATTTGAACAATATTGCCTAACATTTTTAAACCAGGTATTGAGATGCAATGTATTGTGAACAAAAGTAAAGGTTAAAAATATATTCATAAGTCTCATATTAAGCTCTCATTTCGTATAACACAGGTGGTCCCTGTGGAGGCCTACGTCCTGTTTTCACCTTGCTGGAGGCGAATGTCTATCCTCTATTGAGAGAGTAACAACGACTTGAACTTCAGGGGAGCAGTGTTAGACAAACAATGTTCATTGTGTTAGCAGGCAGTGTATCTTTTGGCTATTTTCCCATGCATGTCTGCACTGATGCACTATCAGCAATTTTGAATCCATATCTCTTGTGATCCCCCTGGCCCTAATGTGGCCAACTCTCTCCTTATACTTCACTAGAGACTATAATAATACAGTCTGACAACACGGTACACCCTCTGCTGTAACACGATACATCATCTGTTGTTTCACTATATACACTTCGCATTATTGTTTAAGTACCTGTAATGCTTGAACCATGGAGAAATGTGTCACATTTCTCCATGCTTGAACTAAGTGCTTGAAAGTATAACCATGGTAAAACATTAGGATTTGGTGGGTTTTTTTATGATATAACCACGTACAAAATGGTTATTCAGCCATGGTATAACTATGATATCACAATAGTTGGCAAGGGGCCCAGAAAGTTAAAAGGCGTCGCAAGTTGTTATTGGCAGGTATCAAAATTCGTATACAACGGTAGGCCCTACCATAGGCCTAATTAACCATGATATTTTATTGAAGGCCTTTATTAATTCATTTTTATTAGGTCCTATTTGTTTTTTATCATTTTCGGGGGATTGAGTGGGCGTGGATAACCCTATTCATGGAGGTAGAATAATTAGTTGTCATACAAGCGGTGAGGTAACAGCCCGTATAAGGTCTATAGCTGGCTTGATACTCCGGGATGGCCAGGCCGCGATCGTCGAAGAACAGTACGTGCCGCATCGGTCATTGCAGAGCTACGGTAGCTACCCCTTTATAGCTGGCTTTCAAAGATGTACGAGTACGACAATTAGCCAAGAAGAATGGCGTGGTATAAATTGCAACTAACTGTAGCCCTATGGCCGAAAAACTATAATGCCAAAATGGGGATATGATGCGTATATAACTTAAGCCTATATAGGCCTACATCTCAATTGGATGTCATGGAAAATAACTTTAGGCCTAAGCTACTCTGTGCCATTATTTTGGCAATCTTCTTTTGTAAAAACAACAACACACAGACACTGACAGACATGTGGAAAGCTACAGTATACACAGATACTGTTATTCTGCCCGCAACCGACGTACGCCGTAAACTTCGGCACACAATAACAGCGGCATGTGCCCTTATGTGGTAGGCCTAAGTCTTATTTTGTGCTGCCATGAAAACAACAAAGTTACATACCTTGAAAACTCAGACAAAGAAACACTTTCAAGTTGACTCCCGTGATATGGCCAGCTGATGTCGTCCTCTGCAACCGTGTTGACAGTTAGAAGAAGCCAGTTGGCGTAAGTTATTTGCAGACAATTTATAGCAGTCAGTGTGAGCTGTCACGAGTGCCACCAATTCTGTTAAACACTGCATGCACAACATGCACAGTGTGCTGCATGCCGTTCAACGTTACTTGTGTTCCCGCCAATAATTGTGTCATAAATCGTGGAGTCTCGATTTATCGTCTGCTTCGTTCCTATCGTGTGCACAATGCAGTGTACATACAGCATACCGACTCGTCGTGCCAAAAGATCCAATAAAGTTGCGCAGCTGGTACCCACGCCATCGTCACAAACACATACCCAAATGGCCTACCCACTCTGGCCTATAGGACAACCAGCGATCCAAACCGCTGCTTTGATTGGCTCTCGGCTGTTGAAACATTAAATGCCTTATTATGGGCTATCAAAGTAAATAGAGGGTGCATTCGTTTAGCTCCCCCGGGTCGACACCAGTCAACCTCGTCCCCATTCTCTCACTTGTTTTGTGCAGTATAGCACGACCATTCCCAGTAAGGGCTGACCCGTGTGAGCTAAACGAATGCACCCTTTGTATGAAGTCCACATTTTGGCAATGTGGTTTAATTTTCTAAACAGAGTTGAGCAATATGGACGTTACTTATTTCATTTGAGACAATGGCGGCACATCTCCTTTTGATCTTGCCGACTCTACCCGTGACATTTCAGTTTAACAGGAATGTACACAAAATGAAAGTGTCATTTATTTCACCGAGTTAACCTAGAGCAGTATATGTATTTAAATTGAGAGTGGCAGAATTGGACTAGAACACAGTACACGGCTTCATGATAAAGTAAAAGAGCCTAACATGGCCAATATAATCACAGTTAATAAAAGTGCACCAAGATTTTCCACTCAAATCTATGATAAAGGGAGGTGAACAAAATATAATAAATTAAGCAAAATTCTTAGAAGAAATATGAATGGAAAGCTAGCCACTTCATTCCATGTCCAAAGATATATTGACATTTATTCTGTTTATTTTCAGCCACAAATGTGTACCTCAATTGCCCCCCTTAAAAAACACATCCTCGCCTTAGAATTAAAAAAAACCCGCTAATTAATTTCATTTTTTCAGGCACTGGAAAGCACCACATAAGTGCAGATTACAATCGGGGACCAATTTTATAGAGCTGCTTAAGCACAAAATTTGCTTAAGCATGAAAAGTCTTCCTTCATCAAACAGGATTGCCAACCAAATGTTCATGTGATGTTTATTGCTTTTTACTTGTATTTGGCGATTGTTTGCTGGGCATAACAGTCACAACGAGTTTTGGCTGGCATGTTGCTTTTATTTACCAAGGTTTTTGGTGCTTAAGCAGCTCTATGAAATTGGCCCCTGGTGCCAATTTCACAGAGCTGCTTAAACACCAAAATGTGCTAAGCACCAAAAACCTTGGTAAATAAAAGCAATATGCCAGCCAAATTTCCTTGTGAATGTTACGCTCATCAGCAAACAATGGCCGAATACAAGTCAAAAGCAGTACACATCACATGAAAATTTGGTTGGTAATCCTATTTGATCATTGAAAACTTCTCATGCTTATGCAAATTCTTTGCTTTGCAGCTTTATGAAATTGGCCTGTCAAGTGTCAATTGACAATGAATTAAGATATGCTTCATTTATTGGTGAAAACAGATGTTTGATACTATTGTTAGTTGAAGCTTTGAATGCTATCAGAAGGGAAATACTGCATTCAAATTTTATTACTTTACGAACAAAGATAATTGACTATTAGGGATACTGCTAACATAAGGCTGGATAGCTCCAGCTGGTGTTGGTCCAACACCAGGCATTGTTGGTTCGAATCCCGCTCCAGTCATTTTTTCTTTGATTACTTTTAAATGACATCATTTTATTAGATTAATTTACATCATGAATATTGAATGATTTTGGTCCGGAAATAGATCATATGCAAATTAGGCTTGCCCTTCACCGACGTGGATGAGCACTGTATATTCAGTGCTTGTGAGAATATGTGAAAAAATCACGTGCTGGCTCAGGTGGGATTCGAACCCATGACCTCCCACCCACATTAATTTTTACATCACAAACAAATTCAACTCGGCATTCACAACAGCACACTTTTTAAAATAATAGACCATGAAATACATCTCTGTTTCTTACAAGGGATATGTTTTTATTTTTTATTCCTTTTTTTTGACATATGAGTTATCTACAAACGTTTTACTTAGATTCATCTATAACGAAAAAAAGAGACACCTTCAAAAAACACAAGTAATGTACAGTACTCAACACTTACATAACTTATAAAGGAATAATACCACTGGTAACCGTCCCACATGCACATAAGTCTTTCAAGGACAAGTACCAGTGAAGATATTTACAAGTCAACTTCGGGTATTTTGAGAGTGGTGTGGGTTGTGAACTGATTTTAATAATCCAAGGAAAGACTATCATTCCATGAAGTATGCCAGTGTGCTATGCCCTACATGGTGATTGTGAATTATACCTGAACTAGTGGCACCAGTAGTTTAAATAACTGGTTAATTTTTCAATGCAAGTAATAAACTGCTGCGCAAACTGCTCATCAGCCAAAATGACCTGAAATATATCAAATGCTTAGAGTAAGGAGGCCCTGACGCGTTTTGATCCTGGCAGGATCTTTCTCAAAGGCAAAAGAAAAAGATCCTGGCAAAAAGAGAAAGATCCTGCCAGGATCGAAACGCGGAAGTCCCTCCTTACTCTAAGTAAACGGAGGCCACAGAGGCCACGGCCTTCGTTGTCCTTGTTCTTGGCCTTCGTGCCCCCTTCAAATGTCTCCGTAGACATTATGATTTTCCAATGGAAGTGCCTCTTGCAATGGAAAAGTGGCCTTGCCCCTTTCAGAACCAAATTCAGGGCCATGGTTAGTTTTTCCATAGTAGGAATCAAACAGTAACCAATCAACCCTAACACACATGCAATACCACAGATTACCACACATGGGTTTTCCTGAATAACACAATACACCACAGTGTGGTTTGTGTGGTAATATGCTTGGTTTATGATCCAGTACCCCTGCAGAGACAGTAGTAATGTGTGGCAAACAGCTCTTGTCTTATGTGGTAGGTGCAGTGTTAGGGTTGAACCAATAAAATCACATAGCAATACCTGATTGCCATAGAATAATGGGAGACTTTGGAGAACCGGTCTTCAAGTCAACAGCGCACGTATGCGCAAAAACAACGCGCGCATGCTCACAATTGCGCAGGCATAGTTTGCGCGTGCGCAGTTGACTCAAGAACGGTTCTCCAAAGTCTCCCATTATATGCAGGTGTGGATATCCCATACAAATTTCCTGTGCTCAAATCAAACAAAAAACCTCAGGTATTTGCAGTCTAATTTACTCAAAGACAGCTGCAAATTCACAGCACGAAGGTTTAATGACGCCCGTATGATGTATGACTCAAAATGGGACGTTAAGTTCAGTGAGAGGGCCAATCACAACTGGAATGCTTCATGGATACAATAGCTTTCCCTAATAATT
The DNA here is from genome assembly GCA_963971285.1 of Astropecten irregularis. Lineage (NCBI taxonomy): Eukaryota > Metazoa > Echinodermata > Asteroidea > Paxillosida > Astropectinidae > Astropecten > Astropecten irregularis. Next base: position 5,964,617 of record OZ020260.1, on the reverse strand, counting down.
CCTATAAATGTGCTCTTCTAATACTAATACTCTCAAAATACCCCCTGGGATTGGTTGGGTAAGTCTCCAAATGCCACAATATATCTAAAGAATTTTATCTCCATCAGTTGAAATCACTTAAAGATAGTTTAATAAGTTCTGTCTAATGCAAAACTGCACAGGCAGAGGAAACAAAAAAATCTATCGGAGAATGAAGTGCCCGTAAATCTGCTGGCATCCATGTTGATTCACATGAGTGTCTCCCAACAGTATGACAGTTAGAAGAACAAAAATTTACCTCTATTAAAGTTAAGTAGATCCAGATCATGTTTATGTCACAGAAAATGACAGTTATTTATTTTAGGGGGTCACTATACATATACAAAATTATCAACTTGTTTGTTAATTCAGAAATCTTGCAGAAACCTGGCCCTCTGCTCAAATGATTGAAGAAAACTGTTGTGCATAGCCTACTATAATTATGTGTTGTATATTGTTGTATAAAACATTTGGAAATGACAAAGAAAAACATATTCAGTAGTGGATTTCACAAAGATTTACAATTCATCTTTTATAGATGAGTTGTACCTGTTTCCATAGTAACGAGCAATGTGGCATCACACTTTGCTTAGCAATTAAGATTGATGCGCATGTTAAGATCAATCTTAGACTCTCGTGAAATCAAGCCCTGTACCCAGAACCCAGGGTGACCCTGGGGTCGATTTTACCAAACTCATTCAAAACTATCAACTGTAATAATAATAATAATAATTTGGGAGGCTAATCATCCTTACTGGCAGCTGGGGTGCTGAATTGCGAAGGATGCGACTTCAACGTGATCGAGTAGCAGGCTTTCATGGGCGCCCTTGGCTGCCAGCCACATCAACCCATATATGATCACGGAGTACAGCCTGAGATCGAAAGTGTTTGATTTTTGTGGAGGGAGGAAAACCGGATCACCTGGAGAAAAACCCTCGTAGCATAGGAGAGAACCAACGCACAACTCTACTCACATATGACCCAGGCCGGATTCGAACCCGGGACACATTGGTGAGAGGCGAGTGCCTAACGCACTTGCCACCCATGCCACCCCTTCGTTGTAGGACTGATGATGCATTGCAGCCCCATACAATTCAATACATATACAGTAGGATGCGATAGGTTTATATCCTTCGTAACTTGAGTTACAATCGATCGTAGGGCATCACGAAATCGACCCATGGGCCCTGTTGCATAAAACTCTGTTGTGTATTACTCTTAACAATCTCATTATCTTAAATGAACTTGATATTCTTCTTATCTTCTGTTGCATAAAACAACATAAGAAGCCTAGCCTTCTTATCATGTAGGTCAACTCTGAGCTCGATTTGAGTTACGAAAAGACAGATCGTAACATGCGTATCAATTTTAATTGCTAAGCAAGGTGTGATGTCACAATACTAGTTACAATGGAAACAGGAACAACTCATCTAAAAAGATGAATCGTAAAATAATCTTTGTGAAATCGACCACTGGTCATATAACCTGTACTTGCACCTTCTACCCAGGACAACCCTAGCCCCATCAACTGCGCTTGTACCCTGTACCCAGACTATTCCAAGTCTCTAACATAAAGACTCTGAGATGTAGAACAGCTCAAATAAAACATAAATGCCATTTGTAGGGCATACGGAGTGCCAACAAGAATCAGGCTGTAATTTTAAACAAGTAATATTGGAGCAAAGAGACAGATGACAATACAGCTACGCAAACAATGCACGGTCGGGCAAGATAGCACGGTCCACTGTGTAACATAGCTGCGAGTATCCTCAACAGCCACTCACTCATCAAATAATTTGTGTGCGTCTATCAAGTCCGGTCATACAGAACTCATCCAAATATCCTACAGCAAGTTTAAAAAAAAGGGTGGGATACGGTACACATCGAGTGTAGATCCAAAGATTGCGCGTCAGTGTAATGACGCAAGTAATTAAACTTGTAAGCCAAGACGGACGAAAAGGTAATGTAAGGAGTAAGAACAGTTGACCCACTTTCAGCCGTCCCCAACAACTTCTATGGCCAGATATTGACAAAATGCTCCGCGGCCAGACAAGAATTTGATACGCCGGTGTTTTCCCGAGGTAAATTCACGCCAAAGGTGCAGCAGAGTGACTAGGGTTATCTATCGACACTGGAAGGAGGTAATGTATACTGGGTCTAATAAGTGAGAACACACACACATACACACTTCACTGACGTGCCAAAATGTAGGACACAATGGGTCAGCCGTTAATGATGAGCAGATGCATATATCTTTTTTGGTTTGTGTTTGTTTTTGTTTTTAGGTTGAATACGAACGATAATTGCTTATCAGTTCTGCTCAATTATTTTCTGATGGCTTTTGTATTAAGTGTGATAAATCATTAAATGTATAATGTATCTCAACTCACAGCACTTATCTTAGGTTTATTGTCAACTTTTTTTTATGCCTGGCTTTGATGGCTCGCCATACTTTCCGCCATGCTGGTTGGCAAAAACCCGGACTGTGAAGTTGCAAAAAAAGGTCTATAAATGCAAGAATGCGTCTTATAAACTGAGGTCGCATTGGTGTTATTTTAGAGATCAGCGATTGCATAACGGGCCAGGAATTACATTAGGGGTCGATAATTACATTTAATACAGGTCATGTATTACATTTAGAGAGACCAGGTGTTACATTACAGCCCAGATTACATATTAGAGGCCAATATTATTTCAATTTCCGGGATGAGATCGACCAATGATAAAAGTGTCTGAAAACAGCTTAAAGAGAGCATAAAAAGTCTGAAATCTGAAAATCTCCTTTACTTTTATACACTGTCTGTGAGGGAAAAAAATCTGACATCCAAAACAAAACAAATTTGAAATCAGATTTTAATTTGAGAAATCTCATCCCTGCAATTTAGAGGTCAGGTATTAAATCTAAGGAAATACCAATTAGATGCAAAGGTTTGTATTCGAGGCCAGGTGTTTCATCAAATACCAGGGGTCAATATCACAAAGACCTAAAGATTGGTCGTAACTTCAGTTACGAAGGATAACCCATCGTTTCCTACAGAAGGCTGCAAATGCATCACACGTCATAATTAGTCCTGCGATTGATAGTAAGTTAAGATGAGTTTGGTGAAATCGACCCCAGATATGGCTTTGTCAATAGAGCTCCGCGCTCGAGCTATTTATAGAATACGCCCTTTATATCGACAGCTATAGTTACCCGGATGTTCGGACAAATATCACAACGTTTCGGCCTACGTGTAAGTTAATGGGGCAACGTGCGACTTGTTTGTCCGAACATCTGAATGTGACGTCACGAGCGCGGAGCCCTTTTGACATTGTCTCTTTTGCTACACTACAAAGTCTATATTACACAGGTGGAGAAGCAAACTACCAAGGCTTAGGCCTGTTTATGATCAATCTCTCTGCTTCATGCACCACCAAGCGGTGGCACTCTTTCCCTAGCAACAACATTCAGACTAGTTGGATCGCTGGTTCACACAAGTTTTTGTCTGTACTCTAGATGTACACAAGATGCAATGGATACCAGGGAAGGTGGGATGTTCACAGTATCTATATACACAGTACACTAGAAATATTCCCCTCTAAAAGCAGAATGGACAAATGTAACCACTAGAGGGCCAGGTTTGTGCATAGACTGATAGAGCAGACTTGGGATTAAAGGTAGTATCATACTTTGGTAAGAAACCAAAACAGAATGTTCACAGATTTACGTATAACTTACAGGGTATGAAGATGGTGCTGGTGCAAACATACCGTTAACATTTTTTCGTCTGAAATGCTGTATTTATCCAGAAATTAGTAAAACAATGACCGAAAATCTTTTTGATCTTTTAAAAGATCAAAAATAAAAGAGAAAGGACTTAAGAAATACTGTGGCTGTTTTTCACAGTTTTCTCAAAAAGATGACTGTTAGTCTGTTACTGTATCCGTCTTGATATTTTTGCCCATGAATCTGTATTTCTTTGATAAAAACCAAAGTATGATACTAACTTTAAGTAATGTCAATAGAAATGCCATAATAGCTGTCAGGAAGAAAGAAGTCAGTAGCAGGAATCGGTGTAAAGGGGGACGGGTCGGAACAAAGGGGAGTGGCAAGATTCTCCACGCCTTCTTTCATGTACTGTACACGTAGCTACACAATTGTGTCCAATACTCTACCATACCACATATCTGGGAAGTCAAAACATCCACAAGCTTCCGTGTGACACAAATAACACCAATGACCTGTCTCGCGTCAAAATATTCAGTCTGACCTCCCGAATGGGAGTAACCATTCACTTGCCCGTTTAAAGGTACAGTACAGGATTGGTAACATACCCAAACAGAAATGTTCACAGATTTACGTATAATTTTCAGGGTATGAAGATGGTGCTGGTAGAAACATACTGTTAAAATGTTCCACCTGAAATGGTGTATTTATCCAGAAATTAGTCAAACAAAGACCAAAAACAGTTTTGATCTCGGAGTAAGATCAAAACTATTCTTTATGTTTCATAAGAAAAATTGAGTCCGGTTTTTGCGATTTTCTTGTGACTCAGATGTCCGATTGAGCTCAAATGTTCACAGCAGTGGCGTCCCCAAGGGGGGGGGCCAGGGGGGGCACGTGCCCCCCCCCTGGAAAACCTCGTGGCCCCCCGCGTGCCCCCCCATTTGAGATTTGGGTTGGTGAAAAAAAATATAATATATATTGTAGCGGTGCCCCCCCCAACAATTGCTAGTGCCCCCCTTGTGCCCCCCCACCCCCCGACTCAAAAGTCTGGTGACGCCACTGGTTCACAGGTTTATCATTTCATGTACATGCCGGATCAGACAAAGTGTGAGTGCTGTTCTGTGACGTTTACCAATCATGTATTATACCTTTTGGAAAAAAAATCAAATTTGTTCAACATTGTCATTCTGGGTGTACTAGGCTCTAGCATGATGCATATTACATATAAGTGCATTTAAATATATGAATCTGGCTCTCTCAATGGGCTTTTTTTATTATTGCTTGTAATACTGAGTGGTTCAAAGCCATGATTAATGGAAATTTCTCAAAAAATAAGGTCGTCATGTCCCCTCGGAAAAACTTCTCCAAAATAGTTGTAGAAAAAACTCTTAAATTTGGACTTATTCACGATTGAATGAAAAAAGAAAGAATTCTAACATTATCATTTGTTGCCCCTCGATGGTGTATACGGTTCTGGGATTGTTGAGCATTAAAACTTTAGTTTAAAATTTAGAATACTTTCAAAGTTCTTTCTCAAAACCAAAAAACAAAAAACAAAATTGGGAAATGCCCGATTTACTGTGCATATATTATATTTTTTTGGTTAATAATCTGAATTAAAATATACAAGTATGAATTTATGAAAAAAAATGTAAATAACACTAGAGATAATTTGTTTGTTTTTGTTGTTTTTTTAATTGAAAACTTTCTGTGTGGTATGTGAGACCGGAGAGTTCTAGTGGGAATGTGCACCCACCAGGTACCCTGGTACCCATGTGAGTAGAGTAGGGTGGGTAAATAGGGGACACAATCTGTGAAAATGTTTGTGTATTAAAGGTACAGTACAGGATTGAAGATGGTGCTGGTAGAAACATACCATTTTCCGTCTGAAATGGTGTATTTATCCAGAAATTAGTAAACCCAAGACCAAAAACAGTTTTGATCTCGGGACAAGATCAAAATTATTCTTTTTGTTTTATAAGAAAAATTGAGTTGGTTTTTCGCTGTTTTCTCGTGACTCAGATGTCCGATTGAGCTCAAATTTTCAAAGGCTCATTATTTTATGCACATCATGGATCAGACAAAGTCTGAGGGCGATTCTGTGACCATTACCAATCATGTATTATACCTTTAACTCTCTGGTACACTTGGAACTATTCTTTTCAGGAGTTCATGAAAATGTACTTTGAGATGGAAACTGTTCTTTTTTAAAACAAGTTTGTAAACATCCCCACTAAAGTTGGTCCTCTTTTGGGGATCATGGGACTCCAAAAAATTTGTGTGAATGGAAAAAAGGAAAAATTGGGTTAACATTCTCACTATTAAGCTGACTATTCATCATACTTCATGAATATTCATAACTTATGAGCTCATGAATATTCATAACTTAAGCTCGTGAATATTCATAACTTAACCACACGGAAGCTTGTGAACGAACGGACCCAATGCTCCCTACCACACACCCCACCACATTCAGCTCTTATATGGTTTATCACGATGGATGTCGGTGACTGGACTTGGTTTCTCACGTGAAGACGCCCTTGTGCGATCTTGGCGAGGGGAGGGAACGTCTGGGCTCGATCCTGGCCATGACTGTTGCAAACCACGTCGCGACGTCCACCTTGGCAAGCTCGTAGCGCTTGAAGAAACTATGCTCCTGTAGCGGAGAAATACAAAAACAAAAACAGGTTATCAACAAACCTAAGGACAAATGGAAAGGATCGAGAACAGAAACCTTTACTTTGCCATTCTCATTCTCAAATTTACAGTATACCGAGAGTGGAGAATATATCCTAGAATCAGGGGTCGATTACACGAAGCCCTACGATCAATCGTAACTCGAGATATGACGGATAACCCATCGTATCCTAGGACTTCTACGTAGGCTGCAATTCATCATAAGTCCTACGATTGATAGTAAGTTACGATGAGTTTGGTGAAATCGAACCCAGAGATGCCACCAGAATTTTATTAAAAAACCTGAAACACCTTTACCCAGCCCTGAAACTACCCTTACCCTGCTTTCAAAAGATGTGTTTCAGAGGAAATTAAGTATATATTCAAGCCTGGGAATAAACGGAGGCCACGGAGGCCATGGCCTTCGTTGCCCTGGTCCTTGGCCTTGGTGCCCCTTCAAATGTTTTCATAGACATTACGATTTTCCAATGGAAGTGCCCCTTACAATGGAAAATTGGCCTTGCCCTCACCAAACCTTATTTCAAGCCCTGTATATTTGTCAAATTTCTAAAAAATCCTGAATTCAGGCCAAAACCTGAAAAGTGACATCTCAGCCCAGAACAGACTCCTGACTTTTGCATGAAAAAAAGAAACAGGTTCAATTTCCTACTTCAATGTTTTGGCTGTCAGTTTTTGTGCAAAATTACCTTCCAGGCCCGGGAGATTTAGACCCTGAAATTCAAGCCCCACGGAGGGTATCCTGTTTTCAATATACATGTAGATTGGTGTAGGGGTTTCTTTGAGTGACTTAATAAACCATTTTGAGGGATATGTTCACAGGTAGGGGTGATCAGGCCGTCCACCTGTCATGGAAGGCTGAGCCACGTGGGTAATGTACGGTGATTCCAAACGAGGACAAAGCAGGTCATTTGCACCAATCCAGGCAGATTCAAAGGTACAAGTACATAACAAACTGTTGACTTCAATAAAGACTTATTGAGCCCGAGAAAGATCCTGCTGGTATCGAAACCCTAAGGTTCCCAGCAGTCCACTCTATATATTTCAGGTCATTATTTACGTTGACCTGACAGTTTATTACTTATATCGTTTATCACTTGTATTGACAATAGGGCTCCGCACTCAAGCTATTTATTTATAGAATACACCTTTTAATATCGACAGATAGTTATCCGGATAATCGGACAAATATCAAGTTAATGGGGTAACGTGCGACTTGTTAGTCTGAACTTCTGAATGTGAAGTCACAAGCACAAAGCCCTAGAAAAATCCTGAATTCCGCTTCAGGCACGTTTTTTCAGCACATAAAAGTGCATTAAAAAGTGTCACGACTGCGTACGATATTGCTCAGTTCTTAAAGGTTTTTTGGTCTCCAGCATTAGTAATTTCATGCTGATTTGGTCTGTCTCTTCAGTCAATCATCAACATTTCATATTGGAATCAATAAATTTGACAAATTATGTGTTAAAATCAATAAAATTTTAAGAAGTTATCCTAAAAATCTGTTTTCTGTTTCGAGGAGCTGATTCCGCAAATTCCATCCGTTTTCCACAATCGCGGAAAATAAGTTGCCCTAGACACATTACAACAAGATATGCTTGTCTACGTAAATGGCAGAACAGAATTTAAGATTTCCACCAAAACAAAACGTACTATTTTCAAAAACAGACCATTTGTTGTCTGTCTGTGTGACGCTTTCGTAGTAAGAGAAAACCATAAACAAGTGAACACAAACACCTTGGATCATAAAAAAGGTTAAAATACAGGAAAAACAGGCCAAAACAAGGCAAACATGTGCCTCCAGTCCGTGGACAAACAGTTTGTGCTTCTGGGAACAATTCAATCTGCGTCCAATTTATTTTTAGTACCAGAGCAAACAAACAAAGTGAGTTGGAACCTGTTATGTTCCTCACAATCTCCCGGCCGGACTGCCGGAGCTCTTTCACTGGGAGAAACAAAGGTAGGGGCAAACATGGCCCGGCAAATCCAGTGCTTACGTCGTCCTCCCAAAAATATCCAGCCCTCTTGTTTGTAAGTTCCGACCAGGAGGTTTGTTCGTGTGCGTTAAGGACCGCTTGGTAATGAAAGGCGGTGTTGCGTTACGGCGGCTGACGCAACTGGGGGAGATTTGGCAGAGGTCGGGGATCAGTTGGAAGGGGGAAAACACGGAATCCGGGAGGGCTGACTTCTGTTACAATTTGACGAGGAAGCGAGCGCGTACGTCTTCTGCGGAATGGCAGAAATCGACCAATCACCAAGCTTTATAGAGCTTCAAGTTGATTTTGGTTGGCTCCTGAATCAGAAACAGACTATGCACGTAACAAGTCAATCACCCCAATCAGTCAAAACTTAATTAATTGAAATAAACCGAAAAGAAAGTCACTAGGAAATCTTATCACAACAGCCCAGCCCTGACAGAAATCCACATCATGGTCATCTTGTTGAATATGCCCCCAAAAAATAAAGAACGAAGCAGAAGATTACATTACCCATAGCTGCCAACCTATCTCAAACAGTTAAAGGTAGTATCATACTTTGGTTTTTGTTAAAGAAATACAGATTCATTGGAAAAAATATCAAGGAAGATACAGTCACAGTCATCTGTGAAGATTTCAGTCCCATACGGTGCAGGCTTTTTGAGAAAATCGTGAAAAACGGCCACAGTATTTCTTAAGTCTTTTCTCTTTTATTTTTGATCTTTTAACGGATCAAAAAAGATTTTCGGTCGTAGTTTTACTAATTTCTGGATAAACACACCATTTCAGGCGGAATAATTTTCATCTATCGGCACCATCTTCATACCCTGAAAGTTATACGTAAATCTGTGAACATTTCTGTTTTGGTTTCTTACCAAAGTATGATACTACTTTAAAGGAAATTAGAAATACTTAAGTATGATACTACCTTTAAAGGAAATTAGAAATACTTCTGCTATTACAAAAATAGGAAACACAGAGCAAACTACATAGTAATACATGTGTATTTCCAAGCCAACAATCAGAATCTGTTGTCAAGCATGTCAAGAGCTTGTAAAAAGTGATAACATTTTTACCAAAAAAGAGGAATGATGCCTCCAAAATATGAAAGATTGACAGCTACATGTACGTGTACCTGGTGCCCTAAAACTGGTTCAGAGAGAGGGTGGATGGGGTCTTACCATAGAGCTACGGTATATCAAAATGACTAGAGCACTAGCTCCGTGATGAGTGATGCCTGCCGGATGCACTCATGTTTGTGCACAAACCTATGGGAAACACTAAACAATTTAGTACGTCTTTTGTACGTCTATTTGCATATCTACGTTTGTGTTCTAATACAGGTGCGTCATCGAAGCCCAATACGGCCAAAGTCTGACGCACCTTCAAGACGCGATTGCATTAACTGCGCGTTGCATTTAGAGTACATTCTTCGAAAGACATTCCAAACAAAGTTTTCTTGTTCCACCATGTGTCCACAGACACGCACACAAATTCAAAATGGCTGCGCCCATGACTAGATGACGGCTTCAACGCGTCCAGGCACGGAGTACGTGGAGCTAGTGCTCCAGTAATTTTAATATAGCTCTGTGGGTCTTACAAAGCTTTTAAGGAAGACAGATAGGTAAAACTATTGAGGGAGCAACTGAAGCAATATATCCAAATTACTACTTGGAATTTGCTGATTTTAAGTGGTCCCAATGCACTGAGGCATTTGACTTTGAAATTTTTAACCCTCCATGGAATTTATCTTTGCAGAATCAAAAAGGATAAATGTCACCATCTTGGTTTTTTTTTTATACATTGATGTTCTCAGCTTGGGGAAAAGATTCTTCCATTAAGGAAAATTGGAAAAAAAAGAAAAGAAAAAGAAAGTCATTTTTCTTTATTAAAAAAAGGGAAGGAAATGGGCCTCATTTTGATTGATAAAATTGCGAATAATGACTGAAAGTGGATAAAATGAGTTATGGTGCCGTACAGGATATGAAGCTGAAACATCGACTGAAATAATTTTGATTTAGGGCTCGTTTCCGACCCTGTTTTCTGCTACAACTACAACTGACTCTCAATGTGAATGCCCTAGATTGAAGTAATACAGTTTATTGCCGGAAAATGTTCGTAGATCAAATTTGCAAAGATTTGGGGTGGTTTTTTTTCTTTCCTCCTGCTTGCAGATTATTTATTACCGGTCATGCCGGTAGTCTTTTATTGTGTATGAAAACGTCTTGAACAGTAATTAATTAAATTCACGAATTGTAACAGTAGTTAAGATCGCTGCAAAGGTTAATTACCGCAACATTTGATAATGACTGAGACTTGCGTACACGTACTGCATTAATCAATGTGCAACAATAAAATCCAACTGGTCTTCTAAGTATTACTCTCCATAATGGGGTCAAATTCATCATTAAATCTAAAAATCTTTATTAAAGCTTTAACTTATCCAATTTTCACTAGAGCTGCAGCATACATGTAGATGCTATTGGCTAATGCCCAAAAATCAGAAAATGACCTTCTAAAGTCATTAGTGTGTCGCCGCTACATACATCCATGTACTGTAGCAGGATCCAAGGCAGTGCTGTAGAAGATACACCCAGGCCTTGATTTTTAAGGAGAGTGAGAGTGATCACTCCCCTCCGCTCTCCTTAATGTTTTCCAAGGAGAGTGAAAAAAAGAGCTCCTTAACAATTTAAGGAGAGCTGCCTTTTTTCAAAACATCACATACATTTTTTCAGCCAACATTTACCCTTTGCGGAAAATACATCAATTTTCAAAAGGACAAGCAAAATTTTGCATATGTTCTCTTTTTCTGACACCGGACATATGCGGAAAGTTGGTTTAGCAAGAGCTAACTGCTCTCTTTATTCACTAGTATACCGTAAGTAGGCCCTATGTTGATTTAAGGGGTTGAATTTGCAGCTCAAACTTGATTTTTGTTAGCGAGATCAAATTACTCTCCTAAAATCTCTACGTTGATTTAAGGAGAGCAATTTGAAGCTCTCCTCATTTTTATTAAAGTGAAGGCCTAATGTACATATTATGTAAGTGAATATCAAAGAACATTTGAAGGGAAAAAAAACAGAAAAGGTGTGAAAAACAGCAACAAATTTGATTTTAGACTAACATCTGAGAAGTTGCATCTTTGCTACACAGCCCTGGTTGCTGTTTATGATCTGATCACAGCAGTTTATAATGAAACACAAAGCCATCTCTGCCCTTGCTAAAGCAGCTAACTCACTCCTAGTCGACTTGAAAATCAATTTAAGCACATGGATCCCAATCAAACCCAAAGTCTGTACAGCATCTTGGCTCTGACAACCACTTCTTAGGACCACTTGGCCACTGCACTCTAAGGGAACCACAGCAGCAACAGAACCAATAAGTTTGGAAAATCTCCGCTTGCAGTGAACTGGCAGCTGATTACGTCCAAAGTGAAATCAGGGGCCGCTTTGTGATCATCGCTACAGCTCAAATCCATCGCTAAACAGAAAATCAATTGTTAATTTGAGTAGCAATTTTCTGTTTAGCGATGGACTTGGCCTTGAGTGATGATCACAAAGTATTAGTGAAATTGGCCCCATGTCTCACTGTGACTGAATTCCGCGGATATAAAAATTTGAGTACGTACAGTTTATAGGGCGATGCAAAACATGTATCAGTGAACATACACAACATTTGACAGATGTATCGACCCAGATGCTATTCATGTATAACAATGTAATGATCATGATGATGTACATCTGACACGGAAATCTTTTGAACGACAATCGTCAGGCGACGAATAGACTACATTGCACAAGACGGAAAACAATCAAATCGGAGCTTGAAAGAGGTTAAGTATGATTGAAGAAGACGGTAGGGTCATGGAGGGGTCGGCCTTCTCAATTGGGGAAGGGTAAGAAGAGTGTGAAGAGATTCTGTCTGACAAGAGGCAAAAATAACGAAAAATAAGGAGCCTTCACGTGTTCGTCATTCAGCAAAAATATGATGAGCTGTGAATTCTCTGGCCTGATAAACTGTTACAGATACAAACACAGTCAAGAAGCAAAACAGCAACAAGAATTGAACCAATAAGCCGTTTGCAAGTTAAATCTGAATAGTATCTGGTACACAGACTTCTTTCATCGCGCATAAACATCAAAGTTTTAATTTCCCAGACTAAAGACTCTGTTTCTATATCACATGATTCGGGGCAAGCTTTTTCATATCGATGCCCATTTCTGGAATGGACTGGTTCCTTTGTGCCAATCTTGTCCATTATGAATAGTGCATTGGTGCAAGACGTCTGTTAACTAAGCAAAGGCTTGTACCGCATCATGTGATACAGCAACAGTGTATGTAGTCTGGGGAATTCAGGTCCAATTTTATAGAGATGCTTAGCACAAAAAAATTGCTTAGCACAAAAATAGCTTGCCCAATAAAACAATTTGATAGTTATGGTCAGCGAACAACAGCCAAAGAACAATTGCAAGTGATACACAACACTCGGAAATTTGGTTGTTAATCCTGTTTTTACTATTGACAGAAATGTCATGCTTCGCAAATGTTTGTGCTAAGCAGATCTATGAAATTGGCCCCATGTTTTGATGTTCGCATAAAGTGAAAGAATTGGGTGTACATGTACCGGACATTGTTCACTTTTAACTGGCGTAAGGCTTATTGTGGGTTTTTTTTTCTTACCATGAGTTGTTTGTACTTGGGCCTCTGACTACAGTCCTTTGTCAAACTGTTGGGGAGGAGGAAAAAAACAACAGAATGGAAGCATGAAAAGAGGAATACAAAGAATGCCTTCTTAAAGGTAATTTCATACTCATAGGTATAATACACTGTACAAGTATGTACATGATTGGTAAAGGTCACAAAACAGTACTAACACTTTGTCTAGTAATCCAATATGCACATAGAATAACACACAAGTCACAAGAAAATAGCGAAAACCCAACTCAATTTTTCTCATTAAACATAAAGAGTGGTTTTGATCTTACCCCGAGATTTAAACTGTGTTCGGTCTTTGATTTACTCATTCCTTAATAACACCATTTCAAGTGGAAATATTTTAATGGTACATGTTTCTACCAGTACCGGCACTATCTTCATATCCTGAAAGTTAGACAAAAATCTGTGAAAATTTCTGTTTGGGCATGTTACCAATCCTGTACTGTACTGTGCCTTTTATAAAGGTAATATCATACTTCATTAGCGAAATTAGCAAAAAAGATACAGAAACAGCGATCTGTGACATTTTCAGTCCCATACAGTATCATTTCATGTTTGGGTTTCAAAATCTCCTACTCATGATGTGAAGGAGGCCACTTACCAACATTGGACAAAAGCGTGGAAGTCGACCGAGAAGCCACGCTTGGGGGGCAGTCTGGGCGGCTCCTCGGACAGCACGCGGGCGAGAACCTCAAAGTCATTGTTGCAATTCTTGTAGGGAAACTCGCCCGTCGCCAGCTCGACCTGTGAAGATTATCCATTGAAAAAGACATTTTAAATCCTCCCACCTCGAAAACTGTATCTTCTTCTCATCATCTTTTAGGCTTTCGAGCTACAGTGCCTAGGGCACTTTTGAGGAATCCTTGGTTTCACAACCAGAAATAGATTTAATAATAATATATAATAATGATAATGTACCTCTACTCCGTATTTACCATGATAGGACTGGAAACTTAATTAAAAATGCACACATGTAGTAAATATGGCAATTACATGTATCTATTTAAATTCGTACAGTACATGTACGTGTACACATATAGTTGTATCCCAATATATGGGTAAGGGTGTATTGTCAACCTTTGCTCCACATGATCAATGGGGCTTAACCTCCGTACATTTTGTGTTTAAAACACCATCCTTAACAGAGCTTGTCACCAGGGACATTGGGGGCCGGTCAATGTTCTGCCGGCCCCTTGATTGACCGTCCACCATATACAATCTTTGCCAGGGACGTAAGCATGTCCATGATCTAAGGCACTGAGCCACTTACATGTACATGTAGTACATCAAGATGTCAAGGCTCGAAATATTAGGCCTGGGCGATTAGTGCTTTTCACTAATCGATTAATCGCGGAGGAAATAATCGCGATTAATCGATTAATCGCGATTACCCGGAAGTGACTGTACCGTCACTGTACAAGCAACATGTACCTTGTTTTCATCATAGCGGAACTGCAGTAAACTGCACTAGCGTAATGCATTGATTCTTACAAGTTTCAACAGAGATCAGTTCCGATTTCTGAGGCATTGAGCAATGCCATTTTTGTTCTGATAAGGTATAATGCAAAATTCGTGAAGCTAATATCGTCCATAATTACTTCCTTCAGTAAAGTAGGTTGATTTCGCGAAGTGTTGGCCGACAAGGCATGCAGTTACTGCATCACGTACGTACATACATGTACAGACGTAGTCCCATACATGCATTTACAACTCAACGATAGTACACGATGACACATTATGTACACCCAATGTAGGCTGAACAGTGAACACGATTATTATACAGTTCACGATTACTGAACAGTGAACACGATTATTACACAGCTCACGATTACTTAACACATCGCGATTATTTTACATTTCACGATTACTCCACATGTTCACTTCACGATTATCATACGATACGATAGAGTAGTCCAGTACAGTAATCGTATAATCGAGTAGCGTCTGTACTCGAGTAGTTGAATGCCATCGCGCCATGCGCCAAGCCTCGCTGGCCGGCCATGGTAGCCGAATCCATTGTAAACACGTGGGCCTAGGAAGTTGAGAAAAACTTCGTTGTCAGCTGTCAGGCTTTAATAAAAATTCACCCCGACACGTTTAAACTGTATGTATCCAATAACTCATGTGTGCGACAAGTCCCGACAACCTTTCGTTTTATTACTAAGTGAGATAAATAGTATTTATTGAAAATGCAACATAACTAAATGTACCTCAATAAACAGCGAAATGGTATAGCCCTCATTCATGCCTCATCCACGTTGACCATATAAGGCAGTATTATTAGAAGGGCTACTGGCCAATTACAGTTTAATCTCAAAATGTTGTCATGGTGCTGTCACAATTGCACAAATGCAACACACACGGCATGGCTATTGATCGACTGAGAATAGTAGTAACTCATGGAATTAATCGCAACTCCAAGGCACTAATCGCGAGTAGTTCAGAATTTACTAATCGAGTAATCGACACAGGAATGTAATCGCGATTAATCGATTAATCGAGTTAATCGCCCAGGCCTACGAAATATCCACAAGACCTTGGACCGAGTTTAGTGATTTCAGTGTCCGTCTAGTAAACATGGTAAAGTGTGTGCTGCACTAGTCCGGCTGTTTTAGTGATTTTGTTTTCCATGCACAATTAAAATGGTGTCTAAATTGATGATTTTGGACACAATATTACAATTTTCCTACAGTTTTCCTATGTACAAGTACATGAATGCCGCAGGTCTAGTGAAAATAGTTCAGGTCTAGTAAAATGCTTCAGTTACTAGACCTGCTGTCCAGTGCTTTTTTTCACGAAATTCCACACCTGCTTCACATGGTCACTGTATATATGCATGTATCTAAGGTCCATCTTTAAACACAAGGCTCAATAATACAATTGTACTGCACTTATCTGGGTCAGGGGATTTCAGCCCGAGAAAATCTCCCATCTTCAGGCTGGGGCCGACCGAAATTGCTCCGGGTTTTAAAACACAGTCCCCGGTATCCGGAATTCTCATTAAACTGTGATCAATCTCATAATTACACCATCATGCGTCGGGTCAAGTCTGCATTCGGGGGCCGGCCGGTGCTCAATACCCCGGCTTTTATTTTTTGTCAGAAAAACCGCGATACAAAAACAGGAACCTCGAATTGCTCCGTGTATCCCGTTACTCTCGGGGAAGCCCGGGCAAGATCCACGAGGCCGGGCTCTTGATATAAACATGTAACCGGGCCAGGATGTAACTCAATATCTCCACCAATAATTGGAGTTTGCCAACCCTGATGTTGTTTGTTACGTGGCTTTGTAATCCCGGACCTTCCCGCTAGTTCTTTTGTGCTTTAAGGAGATACATGTAGTAGGGCTGTAAGATAACAAATAATTTTGTAACTGGTTACCCGTCTGTTTTTCGGTTACGGTTACGATTCCCGTATAACAAAGAAAACAAAGATAAACAAAGAAATAGTAAGTTTGGGTCTTTTAGGAACTTGGTTGACAACATTCTTTTGTCACAACATTTGGCAGTGGTAGACATAGCAAAATGTTTGGCCTTTGCTTTGCATAAGCCTGCTGGTCCAATTTTCAAAAGATCATTGATATTTTTTCTTTGTGAACTCTAGAAGTGTCTATGTTTCAAAAAGAAGAGGCCATTAAAAAGATACTTTTCGATTAACCTAACTGGGAAAATGTACCCGGGTACCCTTTTGAACGGTCGGTTAACCGGTTAACCGGATACAAACTGTAGCCTTAGGAGATGTTCCAGCCGACGTATTGTTTGTTGAGTCACTTTGTTATAAAGGGTCCTGGCTCTAAATGTCAGAAAAATTACCAAAAAGAAAACCCAACATATTACAAGAAGAAGCTCATGTGTGCTAACCTGTCTTAATTTCATCAACAGAGGGCAGTATTCATTAAATGTTTGTAAAAGTCTAGGGGCCTTTCTCAAAGCTCGGCTCCGGCTCAGGCAACGTGTCTGTATTCCATTTGCTGAAAATATACAGTGTACATGTAGGTGGTGGTTTTCCATTGAAGCTGAAGCTGTTTCCTTTTTCAAAGCAGAGAATCTACTTCCGAACTGCAGCCAAAAGTCTCTATTTTGATACCCATCATGCCCGTAATTTTAAAATGGAATCATAAACTTGATAAAATGAAGGTGGAGCTGGAGCCGGAGCCGGAGCCGGAGCCGGAGCCGGAGCCGGAGCCGGAGCCGGAGCCGGAGCCGGAGCCGGAGCCAGAGCCAGAGCCAAACCTTCTGAAAGCCCTTTGGGCTGGATTTCACTAAGCACTAAAGATTAATTAAAATTTTAAGTCAAAGGTAGTATCATACTTTGGTTTTTATCAAAGAAATACAGATTCATCCATGGACAAAATTATCAAGACGGATACTGTACAGTCATCTGTGAAAATTTCAGTCCCATACAGTGCCCGCTTTTTGAGAAAACAGTGAAAAACAGCCACAGTATTTCTTAAGTCTTTTCTCTTTTATTTTTGATCTTTTAAAAGATCAAAAAGATTTTCAAACGTTGTTTTACTAATTTCTGGATAAATACACAAATTCAGGCGGAAACATTTTAAAGGTAGGTTTCTACCAGCATCATCTTCATACCCTGAAAGTTATACGTAAATCTGTGAATTTTTCTGTTTTGGTCTCTTACCAAAGTATGATACAACCTTTAAAATGGAAACATTACAAAATGAGTTTCCCAGTTTTGGACAATTGTCCAACTGCAGATTGTTGCGTGACAAGGATACAAATTTGTTTCTTCCAGATTTTGTTTATGTTTTCCTTTTTTTTTCCTTTAATGAGGAAAGATTGAAGTTGCACAGTGAGTTGTTTTGCAATTTGGCCAACAGCGAGCTGCACATTTAAGTTATCCTAATTGTACCATAAATACACCTGATTATGAAACAATAAGTAAGGCCTAAAAAAAAAATGTTATGTTGGCGTAACAGGCCCCCAAAAATGAGGTAGGTCGGGTTTTCTTTTTTTGTTACTGTGTAGTTATATAGGGCTTGCACAATCCACAGCATGTTCGATCGCTGTGACTCCAAAGTTCCACGCGTACTAGCGTAAGACCATGGAAAACAACAATGAGAAATGGTCAGAAATGGTTTCAAACGTATTTATAACTAATTTATTTTAATCATTAAATTTCTTCCCTTGGAAAAAAAAAATTCAGGGTCGGCCGTATTTTTAGGGACGGTCGGGTTACGGCAACATAAACTTTTTTTTTTAAGGGCTCCATCTCACTGAGGCTTCAGTCCCTGAGGCTTCGGCCGAGGGCAATGCATACTGTACATGAGCTGTAACAGGCAATGGCTGGTCCGAAATTACTGGCAGATGGCGCTCATTAAAGGTTTATACACAGGTAAAATGAAGTCAACCAACCCATCAACATGTGTATCATAGTGTTCCTTTGAATGATTTCCAGATGGCATCATAAAGCTTCATGATAACATCATCATTACTCCACTGATCCCAATTACAAGGATAAGTGAGTGGAAACACACACAAATGCCAACACCATGATGGGAAAAACTAAAATTTAAAAGTTCCAAAACTTTTGTACATTGCATGTGTACAACAAAACTGACATTCTTTTGCGAGTTAAAATCTAAATCAAAAAATCTTAAATCGGATTTAAATTTGAAGTCTCACACTCCCATTCACACCGGCTGCCGCCAACCGCCCCCCCCCCCCCACTTTACAAGACAAGGCGCACAGACGTGTGACATTCTATCCCATGGCAACCAATGTACTAGCCCATGGCAACCAATGTACTACTCTGAGCAACCCAGGAAGCCAGTCTCCATGTAGCTAGCCCGCAGTGTTTTTTTAATTTAGACACCCAGCTTCTGTACTTCTTCAAGCCCTATCACTGGTAACACTGACATTTTGGGAAGAGAGCAAAATAGTCCAATAGCGCTCCGCACTTACGCTAAAAATAGCACCGGATCTCAGACAAACATTGCAACCATGCAAACGTGTGTGCATGTGGGCGTCTATACACTACGTGTGTGAGACAATGTTTGTCTGACATCCGGGGATTTTGTGACGTCATTAGTGCGGAGCGCTATTCCCCTGGTATAGTTTTTGAAATCTATCACTAAGTCTCTATTAAAAGACAAGTCCTACATGTACATGTTCATATGTAGGTAGGTACATGTACATTTGTAAGTACAGTATGTGCATGTACATGTAGCACCTGTCATGTCTGTTCTACTCTGTGCCACACTACATACGAACGTCTGATACATATGTCTGAAACATTTCCGTCTAGATCGTGGCGGAAGATGTTGATTGCTCAATTTTGCGCGTCCGCACGGCAGCAGCTATATAGTCAATGCTAGTCTATGTGATAGACATACATGTACTCGGCATACATGTATGTTATGATAGTAGATGCCCCTTGATTGGTCAAAACCTAGAGGTCAGAGCTGGATTGGCTTGCAAAATTAATCAGGAAATCTGATAGACGCTCGCTCACTGTCATGACGGTATGGCATATGGCGAGTGTATCTATCACATAGATTAGTACATGTACCATGTGTACAGGTAAAGAAAAAAACAACCACTAATTTTGAAGTTTGACTATGATGTAGATCCACATTTGCCAAATGTCACACACGTTCTACAAACTTTCCATGAGCGTTTGCAGTTTGGCTAGGTTTATCCCATCACACGCAGCCACTGCATGATGCATTGCATGTACACATGTACATGTCCCTTTAATGACACACTATCAGTCATGTCAGTTGCGTTCTACTCACAAAACAAATAACGTGTACATCAAGGAAGACATCTGTCATTTAGGGGGGACATTGGGCATGTCTCCTACATTTATCATCACCTCAATCGAGGAGTAATACCGTCTGCTATTCAAAAAAAAAGAGAGAGCTCAATCCTTCCAAAATGTTTGTCTACGAAGTTTGGGCTGATTGTAAACTGATGAGAATGTGTGTGTGCATGTAGATGTAGTTCTTTGTTTACGTAGCTTATTGCACAGTATACATGTATGTATGTGTTGCATTGTACAAGCCAATCATCTTGTCCACTTAAAGGTAGTATCATACTTTGGTTTCTATCAAAGAAATACAGATTCATGGGCAAAAATATCAAGACAGATACAGTAACAGTCATCTGTGAAAATTTCAGTCCCATTCGGTGCCCACTTTTTGAGAAAACAGCGAAAAACGGCAACAGTATTTCTTAAGTCTTTTCTCTTTTATTTTTGATCTTTCAAAAAGATCAAAAAGATTTTTGGTTGTTGTTTTACTCATTTCTGGATAAATACACTATTTCAGGCGGAAAAATTTAAACAGTATGTTTCTATCACCACCATCTTCATACCCTGTAAGTAAATCTGTGAACATTTCTGTTTTGGTCTCTTACCAAAGTATGATACTACCTTTAAAGGATATTACATGATTGGTAAAGGTGACAAAGCAGCATTCACATTTCGTCTGATCAAACATGTAGGCCTACATGAAATAATAAGCCTGTGAAAATTTTAGCACAATCGGAGTCACGAGAAAATAGCGAAAACCTTGACTCAACTTTTCTTATAAAACATAAAGAATGGTTTTGATCTTACCCCAAGATTAAAACTGTTTTCGGTCTTTGTTTGACTAATTTCTGGATAAATACACCATTTCAGGCGGAAATATTTTAACGGTATGTTTCTACCAGCACCATCTTCATACCCTGAAAGTTATACGTAAATCTGTGAAGATTTCTGTTTGGGTATGTATGTCACCAATCCTGTACTGTAAATTTAACCCTAGTAAACCTCTGTACAGTATACCTACCACACAAGACATAAGCTGTTTACCGCACATTACCACAGTCTCAACAGGGAGACTGAATTATAAACC
The DNA here is from genome assembly GCA_963971285.1 of Astropecten irregularis. Classification (NCBI taxonomy): domain Eukaryota; kingdom Metazoa; phylum Echinodermata; class Asteroidea; order Paxillosida; family Astropectinidae; genus Astropecten; species Astropecten irregularis. Next base: position 5,943,650 of record OZ020260.1, on the reverse strand, counting down.
ACATACTACAACACAAACCATACTGTGGTGAACTGGTGTCAGTATTGTGGTCCCTACCAGGGTTGATTTCGATCCAATTTAATAGGCTGTCCTGCCCGGGTTGCATGGCTCGGGGTTGAAAATGTTCAAGTGTGAAAAGGGTTGAAAAAATATCTCAGGGTTTGATCCGGTTCCAAACCCGAGATTGTTGATAGTGTGAAAAGCCCATAGAGATACATACTAATATTAAAACTAGAGAGCGGGCTCGGCGAAATTTCTGTGACAACACGGGGACGATCCGCCATTACTGAAATGGGCACTGCGCCGGCACTTTACTATCCTTGATGTGTACGTACGGCGTAGGCCTTTGTACTGTAGTTTACGCAAGTGCTCCGTCAGCACAGCATTCCCTGGTACGCATGCGTATACGTAATTCGTGCCCATAATAGTAATGGCAGCACGGGCCCATGCGATCACAGCGCCACAGTACAGGGGAGTATTGTGCGACCGCCCTCTAGTTTATTAGTATACATCTCTATGGAAAAGCCCTTATGATGCATTGCAGCCCTATGTAACAGTCATAGGATATATGATGGGTTTATCCTTCGTAATTTAAGTAACGATTGATCGTAGTTTAATGTACAGAATAAAGTACTCACCAAGGATATTCCGAGGCTCCAGACATCTGCTCTGACATCATAGTCTGGATTGGCAGGGTCCGGTGGGTCAATCCTCTCCGGCTGGAGATAAACAAAACAAACAAACAAACCAGTGAACATCAAACTGCAAAGTGCATCAATGTACTGCGCTGAATGTATTAATCAATTCATGACAAGTTCAAATAAACATGATTTTGTAATAAGAGAAACGTTCAATGCCCAGAAAGAAGGGAATACTACACGAGAGTTCGAAGATGACTTTAAATAAAAAGACGAACAGCTTGGCCAATTTGGTGGTTGGTATTTCGCTAATAGTTTGTATTGTTGAGGGAGCAGTGTGTAATATAGCTGCAGGTTGCATCAGGTTACCTGGTTTACAGACCGTTAAGTACTCTCAGTTACTTTAAAGGTATAATACATGATTGGTAAAGGTGACATAGCAGCACTCACACTTTATCTGATCTACATGAAACATGTACATGAAATGATAAACCTGTGAAAATTTGAGCTCAATCGAGCATCTGAGTCATGAGGAAATAGCGAAACCGGACTCAATTTTTCTTATTAAACAAGAATGGTTTTGATCTTACCCCGAGATCAAAACAGTTTTCTGTCTTTGTTTTACACATTTCTGGATACAGCATTTCAGGTGGAAATATTTCAATGGTACATTATATTTCTACCAGTAGTCAGCACCATCTTCATATCCTGAAAGTTATACGTAATTCTGTGAACATTTCTGTTATGGTACATGTAAGTTACCAATCCTGTACTGTACCTTTAAACAGATAAACCAAGTCCCTTTGTTACTTATACCAGTCAATGAATTCTCAATATAACGGTGACAGTGTCAGTCTAAAAGAAATTCCAAGGCTTTGCAAGCCCTTGGGATCAGCATGTCAGCATAAGTGCTCCCATGTGAACGCTGTCAATAAATCCCCTGATATTCTGGGTCTTACCGGGATCAGGGAGGGTAGTGACAAGCTCAAGCCAATGGGGATAATTATGGTCACAACAATCCACGCGTGCACACATGCCAAAACAACAATTTCTGATTTTACTAAGATCTGAAGATGGACAGATATGACACATGACTGAAAGTATCAATTGATACATGTAGTTATGTACATAGATTATGTTACAGTGTAAAATGAGTAAAATTGGATGTTACAAAACAAATTGTAAAATTTCACCTGAAAAAAAAATTCATATAAGAAAAGTGATCCTTTTTATTATTATTGATTTCATGAGTGACACTGCATAATTTTGTATGTAAGCCATAATAATGCACTTCAAATTGATGAAGGCCTAAGCCTACATGTAATGTACATCTTGTACAATGTGCCTCAGGGGGAGAGGGGGGAGGCCACTTGGTTCCCCCCAAAATAAAAGGGCACCAACATGACCAAGGCCATCTAAAAGGGCGACAGAGTCAGTGTCACTTTCAATGTTCTATTTGTCTGTGACTTTACAGGACTTCTGTCTCTGTTCACATGCTAAGCAGTGGCACTTTTTGAATAGTTGTCAAAATGAAGTAATTTCAATAATACCAACTCACTTTATAATTTACCTTTTGGAGTTGTACATACACAACTAATTGCCTTTTCCTGTACTTAAAAGGGCAGGAATGCAACTTAACAACAAAAACTGAGGAAATTCCTATCTTCACCATACTATGTGCTGTTCACTTTTACGTGTAAGACTAGAGTGTAAGTAAAAGAAAGGAGGAAATCAGCTGATCCGAGAATAATGTAAGTTGCATGCCTGAAATGTCAAGCGGTGCTATGAAATTGAAAATCACTCAGTAAAGCACAAAAAATCATTGACAACATTTTTACAAAGCAGCCCAATGAAATAATGTAGGCCCCGGGTGTGTTTGCATGCGTGCATGCGTAAAGTCATTAATTCCCACAGTGGTCAGATGGATTGAGTCCGGAGGTCTATTTTCGGCCGACCGGTCTCGACATTGACGGACCCCGGCCTATACCCTCCCAACCTGGCACCAGGGCAGGTGGCCTGGGCAGTGCAATCCATTTACATTAGCCCCCGCGTCGATTGCGGAACCACCGACATAAACAAATTGTTGTCTCTCGCGACGGCGAGATATTTGTAGCTCACGCCATCCGACCTGTCCGTCCGACCGTCGCCCGGAATTATTTTTTGCTCACGCGTCTCAATCTCAAAATAATTGCTGAGACTGTCTGGCTAATTTGATTTACATGTACACTGTACAGTGCACGTCGTCTACAAAAATAAGAGTCGGTTTCGGGCCTTTTTCTCTTCATGTATGCAATGCTTGTATTATTTACCAGTTTACTTAAATGGCAGAAAATTAACAAATTTGATTAAAGCTAGATCACCAAATACAGTTCATATATATGTACAGTATGAGTAAACATAGGCCAACATCATCCATGTATACATATGTACACCATACTACACTGTAATATAATTGGAGCCATTTTCAAAATTAACAAATTTCAAAACATCTTGCACCTGTGTCATAATGTGGAATTGTTTGCCGAAAACAAATTATTTCTTCCAAGGACATTTCTCCATTTTCAACGATGCAACATCCATTTTCAACATCTGTGACACTGACTGTGTAGTGTGTACTGTACATGTATGTAAATTTCACATTTGTTGCGCATACAAGACATATTGTACATGTACTTAGAAAGAAACTGTGTATACATTAAGAGTTTTCTCTTGTTTATCTTTTTTTTTAAGAATGTTTTTCATGAATATTATTTAAGAAATAAATTTTCAGTCCCATACAGTGCCCACTTTTGAAAAAACAGTGAAAAAATACCCAGAGAATTTCTCAAATCTGTGTTCACCGTTATTTTTGCAGCATTTTTGTTACGTTTATCTGGATATTAAAATACATCATTTCCGGCAGAAAACATGTTATTGGCATGTTTCTACCATCACCATCTTTATACCCCGTAAGTTATACGGTGTAGGTATTAAATCTGTGAAGGGTCCTGTTTCAGTATGCTACCAAAGTATAATAGTGGTCTTTAAAGTGAAGAAAGAAGTACAATTTTAGGCTTACAGTGAAACTGCTAGAATAAAAATACCAGGCCCTCCTGTGTCCTACATGTACATGTATCTCTAAGCATTTTTATATGTCAGGTCATTTTGGCTAATGAGCAGAACGTGCAGCAGTTCATTTCTAGTGGCTTGCTAATTGTACAGTGTAGTTCTCAGAAAACAATATACAGTGCATGAAGGTTGTTAACTCCACAGACCGATCTCGAATTAATCCATCAAATCCGGCTCCTCCGGTTCCCAACTCATCGCTACGCACTTCATTCATTTCACGTAATGCTCTCCACAGACACACGTGGCAAACAATCGCACGTTTCCACAGCTTCAATACACCCCTACTGGTAGTCACAATGCTGTATCTGGCACGTTAAAGGTAGTATCATACTTTGGTAAGACACCAAAACAGAAATGTTCACAGATTTATGTATAACTTACAGGGTATGAAGATGATGCTAAGTAGAAACCTACCGTTGAAATGTTTCCACCTGAAATGGTGTATTTATCCAGAAATTACTGTAGTAAAACAACGACCGAAAATCTTTTTGATCTTTTAAAAGATCAAAAATAAAAGAGATAAGACTTCACCAATACTGTGGCCGTTTTTCACTGTTTTCTCAAAAACTGAAAAAGTGGGCAACGTATGGGACTGAAATTTTCACAGATGACTGTTACTGGATCTGTCTTGATATTTTTGCCCATGAATCTGTATTTCTTTGATAAAAACCAAAGTATGATACTACCTTTAAAGACGTACACAATTGGGTCACCGATACATTTCATTTCAAAATGGGAACAGCGATTCTGTGAACAAGGTGAAAATGATCGGGATGTCGGACAGCGTGTTGACAAAGGAGTGCAGCAATTCTATTTGAAGCTACGGTATAATGGCTTGGTGGGTATTACATTTAGAGGCCGTTGTGCCGTCGTAATAAATCAGAAAAACAAACTAGCATTTGAACTTTTGAACTGCTGTACATGTAGCGTGCTACGACCTAAAATTGCATACACACAACAAATGTTCTACACAGTACTCTATCTTATCGCATGAGGTATTTTGTTACATTTTGCATTGTGTGGCTTACTTCAGGCAGGGATGAGATTGACCAATGATAAAAAAATATCTGAAAACAACTGACAGGGGGCATAAACAAATCTGAACTCTGAAAATCCCCTATTGTACACAGCCTGTGAGAAAAAAAAATTTGAAATCCCCCCCAAAAAATAAAATCTGACATGAGATAAAAATCTGCGAAATCTCATCCCTCTTACTTTCAGTGAGGCAGATCGCATTCAGTAGTGTACAGTGTACATATGTAATGTAAAATTGCCTTCTAAATTTGCAAGATTCTACTTCACCCATTAGACGACTGGATGAGCGCTGACAATGAGTTTTTCCAGTCATGTATGTACATTATGTATAGTACATACACAGGAAACTTACAAGTAAAGCTTTTATATTATTTTGTACACCTGGTTTCCTATGCAAGCCTGGCAAAAAAATTGTGTTTCTAGACCAAATTCTGCAAAAAATCACTAGATTCAGTCCAGCCATTCAAAGATGGTTTAACAAGTGTGTGACAATAGTTCTTCATTTTAATTTGCTGTAATCATGGATAAAGTAACCAGCTGTGTTATCTCATTCAGACAAAAAGCTCTCAAACGAGGACAGTACCAAGCCTGTAATTAAACAGAGGCCATGGAGGTCATGGCCTTCGTTGCCCTGGTTCTTGGCCTTCGTGCCCCCTTCAAATGTTTCCATGTAGACATTATGATTTTCCAATGGAAGTGCCCCTTGGTTGCAATGGAAAAGTGGCCCTTTCACAACTTAATTCCAGGCCTGCAGTACACCATGTACATTCTGTAAGAGTTGCTAGATCCTGACAGATTAGAGTTTAAGTGGGAGAAATCCTATCAGGATTGTTGAAAGACAAACACCACCCCCTCTAGAAAGAGATGTCTAAGCAACACAATTTGAGTATGACAGTCATTATCACTGAGGGGAAATGACAATATGTCACTCATCGGTGTCTGTGAATAAGCCCATGTGGCCTCAATGTAGATCATTGGAGGCTAATGCTACATATCACCATCACAAACTGTATGTAGGCCTACTGTACATATCAAAAGCTGGATGCCAAATGGAAACACCAGAGGGCGCTACACATCTCTTCTGGCAAGCCCCAGAGATACAATGGGCTTTTTCCAAACCTCGGCTCCGGCTTCGTCTCTGTCATCCATAATTCTGGAAATACTGCTTGGGTTTTTTCATTGAAGCTGAAGCTGTTTTCTTTTTCGAACCAGAGAATCTACTTCAGATTCGCAGCCAAAAGCCTCTATTTTGACCAGTTTATATCCGTTATTTTAGAATGGATTGACGAAATGGAGCTGGAGCTGGAGCTGGAGCTGGAGCTGGAGCTGGAGCTGGAGCTGGAGCCAGAGCCGAAGCAGGAGCCGAGGTTTGGAAAAGGCCCAACGCAAACAACAATTTAGGGCACTATACATTTATTCTAGGAAGCCTGATTGGCTTACAATGTCAAAACAAACAACTACTGCTGATTATTCCAAATCCTAAACATTCTTTCTTTATTATGAACTAACAAATATTATTTTATTAAAGCTGCTTGATTATCGAGGTAGCAGCTTAGCAGGAAAAATGCTCAGGCTTACCACTGGATTAATTCGTGGACAGGATGGAAATGTGCAGGGAAGGTTACGAAATGGACAGTCTGCGATACAATTTTGTGCATAAGATTCTATACAGGGCGGCTACCTGAGAAAGAGTCTGTGCATGATTTAACAACAACCTGCAGAGAACCAGCCACAGCCAATACACATCCCATGACATTTCGACTGGTAACCGATATTTTAAATTGTAATTGAATATTATGTACTTACCGCCATGTAAGCCACGCAGCCAGCACTTCGTGTCCGCGCCTTGGAGTCAACCAGCCGCCCACTAATTCCAAAATCACACAGCTTGACCACGCCCTTCTCATCTAATAACATATTGGATGGTTTCACATCTGCAGGCGAAGAAATCAGTAAAAAAAAGTCAACTTGAATATTTCTTTCATTTGGCTACAGAAGTTTACCATTTTCCCTGATTTTTTCTTTTTACTTCAGATGGTCCTGAATAATTTGCATTTTATACAGTTTCTTACGTCAAGGTTCAGACAACAGAGGGCAGTATTTACTTTGGATGGTCCTGAATAATTTGCATTTTATACAGTTTCTTACGTCAAGGTTCAGACAACAGAGGGCAGTATTTACTTTGGATGGTTCCAAGTTTTTTCAAACATTATCACAAGAGGGCGCTGTTCACCCAAAACACATTTCAGAGGATTTACTTCCTTTAGACTGAGGGCGTTTATTATTATTATTATTATTTATTATTATTTATTTGCCAAATGGCAAATTGTTTACGAAACGGAGGCTCAGGCTCCGGCTCTGTTTAATGAATCTATTCTACAATAACTGGTACCAAAAAAGAGGCTTTTGGCTGCGGTTCAGAAATAGATTCTCTGGTATGAAAAGGGAAACAGAGCTTCAGCTTCAATGAAAAACCACAACCTATATTTTCAGCATATGGATGTCAGTGCTGGAGCCTGAGCCTAAGCCTAAGAGTTTCATACTGTATGGTAAGATGTTAAGTCTTACTTACCTCTGTGCATGACTCCATGAACTTCTTTAAGATAATTCAAAGCGTTTACAATCTGGGAAAAGAAAGATTACAACAAAAATTGTATGAACTTGGAATTAAATCTACTTACAGTCATCTATTAAATGCGAACCTTCATCTGCTGGATACAGGGATACAGGATCCAGTTCCAGCAATCTGAATCTTAAAGTTTTACTACAGTGACATAAAAATATACTGAACACCGTTGCTTAAAGGTAATATCATACTTTGGTTTTTGTCAAAGAAATGCAGATTCATGGGCAAAAATATCAAGGAAGATACAGTAACAGTCATCTGTGCCATTTTCAGTCCCATACAGTGCCCACTTTGTGAGAAAACAGTGAAAAACGGCCAAAGTATGTTTTAAATCTTTTCACCATAATTGTTTATCTTTAAAAGATCAAAATTGTTTTCAGTCATTGGTTTTACACTTTTTTGGAAAAATACAGCATTTCAGGCAGAAATATTTTAACAGTATGTTTCTACCATCATCATCTTTATACCCTGTAAGTTACTGGTAAATCTGTGAACATCTCTGTTTCGGTATGCTACTAAAGTATGATAGTAACAAATCGCTGTGACAAGCCAACCCTATCATTTCTGTGGGTCCTGCCATGCTCGCAAAGTAATGGTAAGGGTAATTAACTACTTACTGCAACCACCATTTTCCCAATTATCTGTTCGGGGATCGGTTCCCGTAATTTCTTCAGTAGTTTCTCCAGACACGTCGCCATTTGTTCCATGCAAATCCACACCTCACTCTGAAAAACAGACAAAAACACGGACAAAACACCTTCATTATATGAATGACTAGCCATATGACACCAACTACATGTACACTGTCTTGTTGCGTCAAATTTATCATGAACTCTATGCATGTAGTTGGCGTCAAATTCTAAGACACCTCATATGCCATTAATGAAGTTGGGCCGTGATCAACCGCCTTTTCTTGAAAAAACATTTGAATAATTCAACACATCTATATTCACGTAGGAAACACTGTTACATTAATACAGAATGCGTGGGGTCTTTTGCTTGCAAAATATGGCCCACAGCGGCTTTGTATTTTGTTACCAAAATCAATTACAGAGACGAGGCTGGTTCCCTGCCTTATCTCTTACCACATTGATCAGATATCTCCCACTGGTTCCCACACATCATTGTCTATGGATCACTGGTTCCCATCCCAACCTCCTATTACCCTGATCAGATATCTCCCAGTGGTTCCCTCACATTATGGTCTAGGCTGGATCACTGGTTCCCCGCCCCACCTCTTATCACCTTGATATGGGTCTGTTTAGCCACGGATCTACAATGTAGGTCACCGTATTTGAAACTACAAATCCATGTCGCGGGCAGGATATGCTAAAATGGGATCCAGAGCAGCTTTCGGAGCGCCGGATCACTGATCGCATGCCTGAAACAAACAGGTCCCAGATCTCTCCCACTGGTTCCTCCACATTATGGTTCCCCGACCTAGTTTTGTCACACCCAACATACTGCTAATTGCCACAAAGGGCACGTTGATCTGAATGCCAAGACTTACCGGGTTGACGAGGGCACCCAGGCATTGCACTATGAAGGGACAATTATGACTCTTAAGGACCACCTCTAAATCCATCAGTATCCTCTTATTCTCCTCCTTGTTACCCGACCGCCTCATTTGCTAAAAAAAAGAAGGACAAACGATAAGAACAGAATGTATAAGTGAAAATGAATTAGTGACAAGGGCTGCATTTCACCAAATACTAAAAAAAAACTTAAGATGAGTTGTGAGGATCACCATAGTGGTTTGTATTGTGACATCATACTTTGCCTAGCAATTAGAATTAATTCATACTTCAGAACAGTCTAAGGCCATGTCAGAAACAGGCTTCCAGAGCTACGGCTAGGTCTATAGTCTTTGTGTCTTCGCGTATTTCCAATGGAGCGAAGACCTAGGCCTCGCTCTAGACAACAGATTCGGATGCAGCCTACTTAGGCCATGTCCCAATTCACTGGCTGCGGCTGATGACTACGGATAAAATTTGTTTACTACAGAGTTTTTCTCAAAAATCAGTTCCATCGTGTCCGAAAATAGTGTTTATTGGCGAAAAACATGTTTATCTCCGATAAATAGGGTTTATTGAATTATTTGGCATTTGGCTTGCCATAAGAAGTTGGCCCGTCCACAACGAAGTCTCCTTCTCTTGTGGCTTGATATTCGTGACGTCGTGGCCACAGCCACGGTCGCAGCCAGTCAATTGGGGTACGGCCTTAGTGCTTTGTGAAATTGGCCCCTAGTGACTCTCAGCACCTTGTCAGTCTGTGCAAAATGTGGGCCTGAAACAGATTACTGTGAAGTGAATATGTACCTTGACGGCAACGATGGTCTTTGTCTCCTTGTGCCTCATCCGTATCACATGACCACAACTGCCAAATCCCAGCTCATCAATTGCCTCTAAGGAGTCGATGTTGAAAGCCACACGCTGACAAAAAAACAACAACAAAAACAATCAAAGTCATGATTCATGTAGCAACAATAACAATAAATCAACAATAATAAGCCGATAAGGGATTCGATTCACTTCGGTGACCCCAGCTAACTTGGTGGCCTAGCGGGTATGGCATCTGCACTAGTAAGCAGGAGGTTGTGGGTTCAAATCCCACCTGAGCCAGCGCATGATATTTTCATGTGCGCTCAAAGGCACTTAGTGAAGTGCTTATGTTACATCGTTGAAGGGCAATAAATTGTTCTATCTCCTTTACGAATAAATCAACAATAACAGAATAACAATAAAACAATACATTTATATAGCTCTTCATATTGTGTTTCTAATATTCTAAGCGCAAATAATCTTGGTCATTGGGCAATGTGCATTCCTGAGACCATTTCAACTCCCTGGGGAGTATACAGCCCTGGCTACTGAAAGGCACACAAAGGTTTATCAAGCGCAAAGCTATCTCAACGCTCACAGGTACCCATTGCACTCCTGGGTGAAGAGGAGCAGTATGTGACAAAGCGTCTTGCCCAAGGACACAAGCATCACTAACCCATGGCTGGATTCGAACCCACAATTGGTAGATTGACCACAAATGTTGAGTACCACACACCAGACCACTAAGCCACGGCATCCCATCATAAACATCAAGTGCTGCCTCTTCACTGCAATCAATTATGCTTCACTGGCTCGACCTGTTCGCAATGCTTCAATCTCTTCTGGTAATCAGACATTGACTTCATCTCGTGATCATTGATTTCACCTTTTGATCCCACTTCAATTTCATCACAATTTAACATCCTTGGAGTTAGGAGGGCCTGGCGCATTTCGATCCTAGCAGGATCTTTCTGAAAGGCTAAAAATTGAGAAAGATCCTGCTAGGATCGAAAGGTGACACAGCCTCCTACATGTACATGTAACTCCATGCATTTTATATAAATTTCAGGTCATTTTGGGGGGCTGATGAGAAGTTTGTATCAGTTTATTAATTGAGTACAATTTTGACTCACTTCCGGAAATTAATAAAACATTTGTTTTGTTTGTAATCATGGCAAATTACGTAATTTACAATAATATGTATGAGTAGTGTACCCGGTACATAGACATATACACACATGTACACATACACAACGTACACATGTACATGTACGGTACGCGAAAAGTCTGACATGTAAAGATTATAGAAAATAGTGTGGTTTCGTACCCAGTGCGAGATGTGGTGGGCGCCATGACACATGACACTTGGGGCGCGCATTACATTACTCATAGCATGAAATTAACTATGCATATGATGCGCAAGACAGCAAAGAAAGGTGGCGCAGGAGGGACATGAACATCACAACATTTTGATGTTTGATACATGTACATCATACATTACAAATTCACAAATATCTGCGGAGTTTTGTGATACTGTGCGAATTTTGCACATGTGCATAAAATAGCGCGTGATACATCGTACATCACAAATCTGTGCATATTTACTTTGTGTGACTTTATATTTGCCATGATTTATTTCTGAATAATCTGTTTGCTTATAGTTACGGTACGAAGAAATCAAGTGAAATGTGCACAAAAAGTGATTAAAACAGCGGTTAACTACCACGACATGGGCAATAACAAGGTGCAGTTAGTGGTTGCGATTCGCTCTTAATGTCATATGTCATGGCGGCCATAAAAATGCGCAAGGACACTATTATCCGCACTCCCCGCTGCACTGGATTTCACAAAGCACTAAGATTAATCTTAAGATGAGTTGTTCGGTATCACCATAGTAATTTGTATTGTGACATCACATGTTGCTTAGCAATTAAGATGAATTCACACTTAAGATCAATCCTAGTGCTTCGTGAAATCGGCCCCTGTTTTGACAGGTCAAATTTAGACTATTACATGTAGTATTAACCAGGCTTGACTCTCATACAGCTACATGTACATGTACCCTGGCAAGGAAAAAATCTGGTTCTAACCTTCCTTCAGAAATTTCTGTTTTAAAGGGGGAAAAAAAGAGGTCCGTCTTTAATATTGGTTAAAGGCCTCTTTGTGTCTCCATGGGGGGGTCGCACCCATTTCCTATATCCTCTCTATTCATTACTGCAAGGTGTGAGCACGGGATGTCCACTTAAAACCAATCAATCTGTATCCTTAGCAGTTGCAGGCCGGACGGACTACCCACATGGTACAGCCGACATGTCATGCTTGTATCTTTCAACTCCCTCTGGTTGCACAGACAGTCTTATAGCTAGAGCTAGGGTTGACGGTAGTTTTGTTGGGAGTGCTTAAACTTGATACGAACTCTACAGGCAGAAGACGGTTGAACTAGCCTAGTCTAGTCTAGTCTGGTGTAGTCTCAGGCCAATTTCATTGAGCTGCTTAAGCACCAAAATTTGCTTTTAAGCGCTAAAAACCTTGGTAAATAAAATCAGTATGCCAGCCATAGCTCCTTGTCAATGTTATGCTCAGCAAACAATGGCCGAAAATAAGTCAAACCCAGTAAAGTATGAAAATGTGATCGGCAATCCTCGTTGAAAATTCATTTTGCAAAATATTTTGTGGAAAGTGTACATGTATGTACCACCATCATCAATTACAGTGCACAATCTATCACTAACCCAACACACTCATAACGGAAAAGTCCAGACTTCCCTGTCTGGGATGCACGAAGACCTCTTGCAAACTCACCCGATCGGCTGATAAAAACATACTCTCACATGCACAGAAACACACAGTGCACCCAATTCATCTTAATAAAATGTACCTCGACTGGGATACTGGCAAAAAAACAAGCACTGTACTTCCTGATTTCAACAACGACAGCAAAAGGGGGAAATCCCTCACAACCTGGCAACATTTGGTCGTGTGTAGCTAGCCAAACACCCCCGAAGGGAGTACGTTGCCCCACTGCCAATATCCTTTGATGTGGCTGTTTCTGATTGCCTTGAGACCCAAACGGGATATCGGACTTGACAGGGCAATTTAGTCAATAGTCACTCCAGATCAGGTCTAACAAACTGCACATTACCTTATTCTGCAGAATCTGAGCCAAGACCGATTCATATAGCTTTCAGCAAGAGGGATGTCTGGGCATTTGTAATCAGTAATTTTTCAAATTCACAACCAGCCCTGGGTGGCTTTTCTTTTTCTGCACCAGTCAAATTACGTGCCCTCATTTCCCCCATTGTTTGTGGATAATAGATGCTTCCAACCATGATCAAAACAATCATCAAATAACCACTTTGTAAAACTGACTGATTTGTCAAATTTGTCAAAAGTCATTCAAAGGAGAATAAAGAAAATCGGACTACATGTAGGGCGGGATTCAAACCGACAACCTCCCGAGTACCGTACAGGTGCTCTACCAACTGAGCTATCCAGCCCTATGTTGGTGGTGCCCCTAATAGTCAATCATCTTTGTTCGTTTGGCAGTCAGAAGCCATGAAAGCACGCACATAGGCCTACTGCTATATCCCAAAGATTATTTTTTCGATACTGGCAGCAATGCTGCAACCTGACAACAGTACATCCATGGGGGAGTTTGAAAGTCTAAAACAAACAGAAATACAAAAGAAACAAAATTCACACGATAGCTTGAAGGCGGACTTGTTGCAGTTCTGTAGTCAAATGAATTCACTGGACATAGCTGGCTTGGCGGTCTAGTTGGTAGGACATCCATAGCAATAAGCAAGAGGTTAAGGGTTCGAATCCAGCCAGAGGCAGTGTATCGTTTCTTTTTACTGTATAGTGACATTCTTGAAGCACTGAGTACACGTGCACTACCCGTTTCAGGGCACGCAAAACGCTTCTCAATTTTAATCAGCAGTAAGTAAATAAACCTTTACGCGCATATTTCAAAATGGCAGGATAACAGCGCCCTCTAGTAGTCAATGTAAAGTGAATGATACTTACTCTGCCCTCTATAGTCAGCTTGCCGGTTTGACGCATTATTTCCTGCAGCTTCCGATCAATCTCACTACTGTAGATCATAAAACAAATGAAAACAAATGTACAAATTTTTAGGGTTTGGGGCCAAAATTTGAGATACAATGAAAATAACTATAAAATAGGTTTTCAGGAAAAAAGTCAAATTTTCCAATTACAACCAGCTGACAATGGACCAGCCTCTGTCTCTGTCCAATCATGAAAAACAGCAAAATATTTCCAAGCAATTCACACAAACTCCAATTTATTGCGTCTAATTTGTAGATCTGTTCAGGATATGGCACAATTTTTCTTCTAGTACAATCTACTTTAAAAACCTTCTAAATTCTCCGTTTTCAGTACACAACATTTGAAAAGCTCCCTGTATGTCACTGCGAGCAATTAATGCTGTGATGAGACTGGGAATCCTTTTTACTGACTGCAATCTACACATTTTGATACTTACACAGTAACAACATAAAGAGAGCAGTGTTATTCTCCCGGCCCGTGAAATATTATACAAATATCACATGGTTTGAGGATGGACAGTCGATTCTAGCTCCCGAGGTGTTGGAAGTTGACAAACTACAACTAGTTTGTCTACTTCCAACGCCTAGGGAAGCTAGAATCGACTGTCCGCCCGAAATAAACCATGTTATATTTGTTTTACTATACCTCATAAATATTCACAATTTCATCGAGATCGGTACATGATTAAGTGCAACAAAATGTTTATGTTCGTGAGCCGCCATTAACATCATGTAGGTCGAGGCTCACGCACACGCGCTGCAAACTTTTCATAGGCTGCGCAGTGAGATGTTACATGCGCAGTGAGATGTTACATGTGTAAAAGTTACTTCGGGGATTCCCAGGCCTACTCGCTGGTGATCAGCGAATATATCCACTGGTACGTGATAGTGAATTGACCAAATGGGATTCGGCTATACGTCACAAATATTTATGAGGAATAGTAATAATTGATAAACTACTACATGTAGTACATCTGATGAAGTAGTTGAAGCAGTCAAACTTCATACAGTTTTTTGATGCAACGCTGTATTTAAGTGCCATATTTCCATTTCAAAATAGATATATTGTTACTCAAACAGCACAAATTATAAAAAGATCATGGCATGAAAAGAACGATGAAGATCTTATTTATAAACTATACAAAATAACTTTATTTTCTTCAATTGGGCGCTTTGTGGTTCGTCTTACCTGTCAATGGAGTTTCTCTGAGGTGCAGATGATCGGGGAAAGTTGAAGTCTTTGCCTTTGTGTTTGCCTCCATGCACCACCCCGACTCTGGACGCGGATTGAGCATGATCAGGCAAGTTCAGAGCTGCAGACGGCAAGAAAAAAAAAAGACTAATTCATGAAAAATTTGAAGTTACCGAGAAAATTATTACGAAATTCTTGTATTGTTTTGTATTGTATTGTTAAATCGATGAAAAATGGAATCCGATCGTATTGGACAGAATCCAGCCTTCGGTCTGTTCCGACCCAGCCATACCATGCCTACAGTAATTCATAAGTTTACAGTGTAAAGACAGAAAGGCCGATGAGTTATAAATCCACATTGTTCATATGGGTCTAAGACCTGTAGTTTCGTGAAGTTTCGGCTGCTGGGCCAAATTTCACATGTTTCATGTAATCTTTTACAGCCTTATTTTGAGCTACATGTGCGTGTGACATCTATTTCATGGAATACGTAAATAAGACTTTTGGCACTTGAACCGTCTAGAAATTTCTAGGCCAAACTAGATTTTTTTTTCTGCTTATGAGCTGTCATGAGCATTTTGTAGGAAGTCCTTGCTTAGCGTAGCGAAAAAGAAAACTCCCCAGTGAAATATGATAATTGTAAGCAAAAGTCTGTTTTCATTTTAAATAAGCAAAGAATGGTTGTTTACGGTAATGGATTCCATGAAATTGGGCCCAGTACTCAAGTTGGTAAGAATTGCAATGTTTTCTAGCCAGACCAATTTTAGTGGTGGGCTCTAGAAATCAAGTTGAGCCCTAGTTCGCTACATGTACAGATATACGGTAGGCCTACGCTAAAAATTTGAAATTATATCGTCTTGTAAACATTGAGAATCAGTGCTTCACATTTCAAAACACAGAAAAGAGTGAACTTTTATTCAGGAATGCGATCAAAATTCACGATATTGGCAATACTTTTATTCACTCTGCAGAAATTTGTGCTGGGCGGCAGAGTTTATTTCAGATAGGCGTTCCGGTCGCAAATTTCCAGTGCCGGACTGGCCCGCCCAGCGTCACCCACCGTGGCTAGAACCGTGTATGCTGATCTGTTCTTTCCGTCATAAAAAGAGGGCCATCAACTTCATTTGCTCAAGTCAGTGCCACGTTTTAGTCAGTAGTCCAGTTTTTTTAGAAAAACCAACACAATTTGCATTATTGTTGTAAACACTCTTTAACAGATATACATATGGATTTATTTATCTGTACATCTGCTTGTTTGTCTGTTGGCTGTCCGAGTGTTTGTTTGTGTGTTTGTTCTTGTTTGTTTATTATGTTGATAACCATCCTGTAATTGGAGATTTGTATTGCTGTTGGTCTTGGTTAATAAATAAATAAATAAATAAATTAACAGTTGCATCATCTGCAACAACTTTTCCAGTCCAAAGCTTCCAAAGATTACATGTCAAACACAAGCGTATGCATTTTTTGTTGTGAAAAATCAAATTTGTTAAAATTTCCCTTTCTGTTTTATTGTATATAATAATCGTACAAAATAAAGCCATTGTTTCATTGTTAAATCATATAACTGTACACTGCCACTTGCCTACATCTACATACAGACATAAACAAAAACAAACAAAAGACAAACGCAAAGTAAATCATTGAAATGTGACAAAATCAACTAATGTAGACTAAAATTAAAAGGCGAGCTGAATCGTGTCCTGTGTGTTGTCAAAAAAGGTCAGAAACTTGACTTTGTTCTTCCATGTACCTTCCTTTCATTACATTTTCGGCATTAGTGTCTTTTACGCCACCCATATTATTTTGAGTATTTATTTGTGTAAGAAACTGGGTTTTTTCACTGAAATATTGCCGAAATATGTTCATTTTAGGGTTTACATGACCCATGAATAAATTTGCTTTAAGTAACAAATCTCATTTCGGACCAGAAGAAGCTAGGCTAAATAAATACTGAAAATAATATGGGTGGTGTAAAAAGACACTAACCCCACATTTTCCCTCTATAAGAATCAGATGATATTTTGTAATAGGGCCTGTTAAAAACCACGTAAGTATGACAAAGCAACTAATTTATCGCATCAAATCAATCAAAATGCACCCGCGAGCATAATTGGCTTACCGCACACAGCACTACACACAGTATACTCAATACTGTATGTACAGTAGGCCTATACCAAAACAAAAACATGTCAAAAAGCGTTCAACCGTCTGACACTCGGGGTAGCATCACCCGTTAAAAAAATCGTTTCCAGCGGCCCAGCGACCAACCCAGCCTACCTGGCCTCTGCCGATGGGTCTTGGGAGAATCCAGCTTGAAGTCTATTGTCGGTCTATCCCGTTTTCTGGCCTCATTCTCCGCCCTTAAGCTGGCTTCCAAGCGATTCAATTTCTGATGGATCTCCACGGAAGAAGACATTTTTGATAATTTCAGAATATTTGGGGTCACAGTAGCCTCTATCAAACAAATGAAAAACATTTTTGTAACAAAACGCTAATCTTTACTCAACTTTGCACAAATATTTTTGTAAATAATCTAAAATTCAATTTTGAAATTTTGTTTATGTAGTATAACTTTTAATTTTTGAAAAATATTCGATAAAATATTTAAATGAATACGAAAATAGTGAATATTTAAATGACCCAAAGTTCGCGGCAAAAAAATACCAGTCACATGTTAGCGCTTATTATTGTGTTCCTTGTATGCGTGTGTACGCTTGAATGCGTACGTGCATTATGTTATTGCATGTAGAGGTTGACTGAGCATCGTGTATGTAGTGTGCTATTGAAAAACATGCGATCGCTGATTTCGAAGGGGAAGCTGATACTGTGCTTCGCCATGAAAGAAATGTTCGGGGGCAAAGTGCTCTCCGGTGTGGCCGGCAATGCCGTCCATTCCAAGAATATCTCTACCGAGATCGAGGAAAAAACTGCCAAAAAATATGAGGTGAGTTAGCCCATAAATTGCACCGCCGGAGCCGAGGTAACGTTAGACCTACCGTGTATGTACGGCCCGAAGTCCACGTTACCTTGAAAGTTCAGTTGAATGATGAAACTTGAAAGGCACAAATTAGATTAGGGGGCCTAGGCCTATGTACATTGTACATGATGTATGTATCGGTACCTACATGTACTAAGGCTACTGCCGGTGGTGGCATGGTCATTTGGGGAGGTAGGCCTATAGCGGGAAAGAATTATTCAAAAAAAAATCCATCGGTTTGTTGTGTGATGAGTATGTATAGTCTGTGTGCAAGTTCCTTCACTATTTATTTGTATTTTGTTGGATCAAGGCCAACTTCACATGCCGCCTTATAATGTCAATGATCATTACATAACACATGCCTATCAATTATTATTAGGCCAGGTGATAAGTACTGAATACCTTTACCCAAAACATACCTGCCAACCATTCCTCTTTTGGAGGAATCATTCCTCTTTTTGGGTAAGAATGTATCACTTTTTACAAGCTCTTGACAACAGATTCCGATGTTTGGCTTTGAAATACACATGTAGGCCTATTCCTATGTAGTTTGCTCTGTGATTCCTCTTTTTTAGTAGAAGTATTCCAAATTTCCTTTGAGATAGGTTGGCAGCTATGCCAAAATAGTATTACCATCTTTGGGCTTGAGTTTTGGTAGCTGCAGTAACTGTAGCCCAATATTACTCCTGACGTTGTTGTCGTATATAGGGCTACAGGTCAATCAATATGGAAGTCATCTGTTTAGAATTCCCCACCCCTTAAATGACTGTTATTTAGCGATCTGTGGCATAATGACTCACCCTGGTGTTCCTGATGTCGTGAAGAAGCATTCAGAAGAAACACAATTCAATTATCATTTCGGATTTCGACAAAACGAGCAATTTTCGGCCCAAATCTCAGTACATACAATTTGACTTGGATTCTGCGGCAAATTTCCCACAGTGCTTTGCGAAATAATATAAGGAAATACATAAGAATTTAACTCTTTCCTAGTACCCTGTCCAGTCTACATTCCATTTACGTGCAATGGAGCGAACGGCACCAGTCTACTCCCTGATCTACACGTGCAGAATTCTCGAGAGTTCTCGAGAGTTCTCGAGAATTTCTCGAGAACTCGCGAGAACTCTCGAGAATTCTCGAGAACTCGCGAGAACTCGCGAGAATTCTCGAGAATTTCTTGAGAATTCCAAGTCATTTTGTATGTACTGAGATTTGGGCCGAAAATTGCTCGTTTTGTCGAAATCCAAAATGATAATTGAATTTTGTTTCTTCTGAATGCTTCTTCACGACATCAGGAACACCAGGGTGAGTCATTATGCCACACGAAGCTGGTCAACTCGTACGCCGACCAACTCGTACGCCAACCAACTCGTACGCCGTTTGGTCAACTCGTACGCCGACCAACTCGTACGCCGACCAACTCGTACGCCAACCAACTCGTACGCCAACCAAGTCGTACGCCAACCAACTCGTACGCCACGTATAATTAAGCTTGTAGTTTGTAAACGTTGGCCGGTTTTTTTTTTCAGTAGATTTTGTCATGTTGAGTGGAAATGAAAGGAAGCCGCATTCTGTAAATCGTTTGTGAAAATAAACGGAAATAAAGGAAGCATTGTGTACGTGGAATTTGATGTCGTTTGTGAACATAAAAGGAAATAAAAGGAAACATTCTGTATGTGGAAGTGCCAAAAAAAATGTTAGGTAGGATTTTAATTAAAACGGGGAAATAAGAAAAGAAAAAAAAACGGCTCTTTTTAACCCAAAAAGAGAAGAAATAAAAGGTCCCCAGTTCCCCCCCCCCTAGACCCAGTAACTGGGGCGCTGAACTCCCTTTTTGACTTTTGCTAGACCGACCGTCAACCCCAAAAGTCAAAAAGGGAGTTCAGCGCCCCAGTTACTGGGTCTACCCAGTCACAAAGAATTTCGTTATTACAAACAACAAATAATTAGAGCCCCCACACTCACTATCCTCTCACACAAGAATACCGATCCCACGCAACCCAAAAGAGAAAAAAAATAAAAAGGTACCCAGTCACAAAGAATTGCGTTATTACAAACTAGAAATAATTAGAGCCCCCACACTTACTATCCTCTCACACAAAAAAGGTTTCCAGTCTCTCAAAACACACACATTTATTTTGTTAAAATTTATTTCGTTATTACAGACTGCAGTCTTTTTTTTGGTGGTGGCGTACGAGTTGGTCGGCGTACGAGTTGATTGGCGTACGAGTTGGTTGGCGTACGAGTTGGTTGGCGTACGAGTTGGTCGGCGTACGAGTTGGTCAGCGTACGAGTTGGGGCGTACGAGTTGGTCGGCGTACGAGTTGACCAGCATTCATGCCACAGATCGCTAAATAACAGTCATTTTAGGGGTGGGGAATTCTAAACAGATGACTTCCATATTGATTGACCTGTAGCCCTATATACGACAACAACGTCAGGAGTAATATTGGGCTACAGTTACTGCAGCTAGAGTTTTGGTTGATGAGGGCGCTACATAAATAAACTAAGTGCTCAATAAGGTATATCGCAAATAGCATTTTTACCAAGAGAGGGCGCTTCCGCAAAGCATTGTTGGATACATCTTGGTTGATCTACATAATCATGTGACGCAGTGCACAAAGAGAACTGACCAAAAGTAAGCATGTGGTGGCGCCCTTTTGACCCTTGTGCATCCCAGAACTCCCTGCGGTCGCTATTTGCGATGTAGTCTATACCACCACCCAGTTAGCACAGTGCGTATAATGTACCATCTAACCATTCATGATTTGGATTTTATTTTTGGCTTGATTGGGCCACTTCATTAATATTGACACCATCTTGGAGAAAATACATTTTTGTACACTATACTCACTATCAATATCATTTAGGTTTTTCCCCCAGTGTCAAAAAAAAAGTTTTTCATTCTCAGTCATACTCATTCTCGTACTCATCATAGTCATTGAGTTATAATTTGCAATTTACTTAATTGTTAATTGAGCCTACTTCACTAAGCATAAAACAAGAGCACTAAGCATAAAGCAAGGAGAATTTGTTTCCCTACTTCCACAAAGAGGTTATTTATTAATCTATTAAATTTGATTTTGTATTTAAATTTTGTATAGTTTTCATATTAAACACGCAGTATGATGTACTGTACATCCAACGTGTGCTTGATTCTCTCTAGCCCTACCCCATCTCCATACCTTCCCACACATGATCTTTCCTGTGGTAAATGTGGCATTCCTGGAGATAAGTCCACCCTGGATAGCTGGTACCCAGCTTCTACTGTAAACTCACCTAAATACAACTCTTTATCTGTTGGGTCTGGGTACCAGCTAACCAGAGTGGACTTATCTCCAAGAATGCCTTAAGAGTGGTATCCTGAATACACGGGTTTACACTTCGAAAAGTGCGCATGCGTGATAGTGCCTCATTTTGAAGTCGCGATCAAAACCGCCGAAGTGTAAACCCGTGTACTGTCTTCGACAATGGACGGGTTTACACTTCGAAAAGTGCGCATGCGTGGAAGTGCCTCGTTTTGAAGTTGCGATCAAAATCTAAGATGGCCGCCAAGGTGTAAACCCGTTGATATGCCACAATACACCACAGTGTGGTTTGTGTGTTATACATGTATACTGTATGGTTCCAGTTCTCCTTGTGGAGACTGTGGTAATGTGTGGTAAAGAGCTCTTTTGTGGCAGGTGCACTGGATTATGGTTAGTCAACCAGCAAAGCTAGAGAATGCAGTCTTTCCATAATGTACCATAGATACTTGTACTACTGGGCTCAGTGGGCTGTCTCAATTGTTGAATCCCCCTCCCCTCCCATGCACAAATGACACGCCCCCTGTTTACACCTGCACAATTTTAACTGATCTTTTATCTTCTCTGTGTATTCATAATATTTTGACCTGTATTTGCAACAAGAGTCTCAAAATCTTATCAATAAATTTAGTGAAAATGCTGGGCGCAAGCATAAAATCCCAATATAAAGCTTATCACTGTATCAGTTACATGTATTGTGAACTTTGAACCACTTTTTGTTGCAGCAATTGTTGATAATACAGGTATTGGAATTTTCTCTTTTTGGACCAAAAACCAAACTGTAAAAATCAAATTTTTGTTTTGATCAATGTAATCTTTTTTGTGACTTTTGTTTGGTTTTTCGTCCAAATATGGAAAATTCTAACACCTGTTTTATCAACAATTGCTGTACAATAAAAAGTGGTTTGAAGTCCACAATAAGTGATAAAGTGATACAGTGATCAGTCTATTGGAATATTATGCTTATGCCCAGCATTTTCACTAAATTTATTGATAAGATTTTGAGATTCTTTTTGCAAATACAGGACACAGGTCAAAATATTATGAATGAACAGAGAAGATAAAAGTTCTGTGAAAATTGTGTTATGTTGTGTTGTGGTATTCAGAAAACCACACTTGCCACAGGAAAACCTATGTGTGGTGCTGAGCTGTGGTTTGGAGGCGGGTTAGGGACAGTTAATGTTAAAACTTGCTGTCCCGAATTTGCCGGCTTTTGGCAGATTTATTCAGTTGAAAGGTTTGTAAGAAAAGGGTTCAGGGATTTGAAATAAAAATGCCTACATATTTGCAATTAATAAAAACAACAATATAGAAACACTATTTGACTTTAGGTCTTTGTTTAGCCCTCTGACTCTGTTCGAGAAATGCTTGAAATTTATTTTCTACTTTGTTATTTTTCGATATTTTCTAGGAAGCAGTCAAGAAACTCAACACCCTTCAGAGCAATGCATCAGTGTTGGCCCATGCCAAAAATAATAAATACAATGATGCCGCTAAAGGGAATATTCCCAAGGTGAAGGAATTTATGCACAGGGCTGGCATGAAGGTAAATGTTTTTTGTACCTAACCCTATGGCAGGGTCATTTTCACCATAATTATTATGCAGTGTGTGTACAAGCTTTTAGTAACACTGAAGTACGTGTACAGTACTGCTTAGGTTAACCCTCCTAGTGGCAGGGCAGTTAGGCCTACTGAGCAAGCAGTCTGAGCCTACAATACCTTACAATACCCTACAGTAGGGTTACCTTATGCAGCAGGGAGGTATTGTAGGTATTGTTTTGTATTGTAAGGTATTGTAGGGTCAGACTGCTTGCTCAATAACTACCCTGCCACTAGGAGGGCTACCTTATGCAGCAGGGAGTCTGTGAGGTATTGTAGGGTCAGACTGCTTGCTCAATAACTGCCCTGCCACTAGGAGGGTTACCTTATGAAGCAGGGAGTCTGTGAGGTATTGTAGGGTCAGACTGCTTGCTCAATAACTGCCCTGCCACTAGGAGGGTTACCTTATGAAGCAGGGAGTCTGTAAGGTACTGTAGGGTCAGACTGCTTGCTCAATAACTGCCCTGCCACTAGGAGGGTTACCTTATGCAGCAGGGAGTCTGTAAGGTATTGTAGGGTCAGACTGCTTGCTCAATAACTGCCCTGCCACTAGGAGGGTTACAGTACCTTATGCAGCAGGGTGTCTGTAAGGTATTGTAGGGTCAGACTGCTTGCTCAATAACTGCCCTGCCACTAGGAGGGTTACCTTATGCAGCAGGGAGTCTGTAAGGTATTGTAGGGTCGGACTGCTTGCTCAATAACTGCCCTGCCACTAGGAGGGTTACCTTATGCAGCAGGGAGTCTGTATGGTATTGTAGGGTCAGACTGCTTGCTCAATAACTGCCCTGCCACTAGGAGGGTTACCTTAACTTCATGTACATGTATATCCATTGATCAAATGGAGGTAGTGCCTTTGGGAGGGTAACATTTTCATAGTATGATCAAATTATCTTCTTCTTCTTTTTGTACAGCTGGATGATTTGGATGAGTTGTCCATCATTCATGTGAGTGGGACCAAAGGCAAAGGCTCGGTCTGTGCTCTGTGCGAGAGCATACTCAGGGCCAGTGGTCTCAAGACAGGATTCTTCAGGTAAACTTCAAAGATATTTGGGACACAGCCTTAATTTACACATTCCACAAGAAAAGATGCACTTTAGGCAAAATGTCCTTCTTCACAATGAAATTCAAGGTCTTTAGCAATAAAAGATCAAGAAAGATTTGAGGCTTTGCATGGTGACAATAGGTATGTGGATCGCTTTGTGGAAACACCCTGAAAGAATCGTTTGTACTTTTGCACTTGTATTTCGTTCGCACGTCTCGTAAGGTCTCAACGTTTTGACTAGCCTGCTCTAGTCATCATCAGGAGACATCATCATTGGTGCAAAAGTACAAATGATTCTTACACGGTGTTTCCGCAAACAGATCCACATAATAAAAAGATACATTTTGAAAATGTTTGTAAAGGTTATATTGATATTTTTTGTCTCATTCACTTTGGACTTGAACATCCCCCTTCCAATCTCTGACGTTTGTTGTGTCAGTTCTCCTCATCTGGTCGAGGTCCGAGAACGGATCCGCATCAACGGGAAACCCCTCCCCCGCGATCGCTTCATCGACTACTTTTCGACTGTCTTTGACCGTCAGACAGAGACCAAGGACTCCCACGGTGGTGAGATGCCTGCGTACTTCCGGTTCCTCACCGTAATGGCATTCCATGTTTTCCTTCAGGAAAAGGTACAGCAACACACATATGCACCTCATTATTTTGTTTTCCATAATGCCAACGAGTAGGCATTGTCTTTTCTTTTGTTTCTGTGCCTTGAAACACTCCCTTAGACTAAGCACACATTCATACATCCGAGGACAAGATTGAACAAAAACGTTTTACTTTGGTAGCATACAAGACAGAAATCTTAACAGACTTACGTATAACTTACAGGGTATAAATATGGTGATAGTAGAAACATACTGTTAAAAGATTTTTGGGGTTTTTTTTCACTGACAGATGACTGATTACTGTATGTTTCTTGATATTTTGGCCCATGAATCTGCTTTTCTTCGACAAAAAGCAAAGTATGATATTACCTTTAAAACACAGGTCACTGTGAAAACAAACAGCGAACTACCGACAGAAAATAATGTTGAATGTTACGAAGGAATCTTTATGCAAATTAGGCTTGCCCTTCTCCTATGTCAGTGAAGGGTATTGGCATAATTTGCATAGTATTATCTTCCCGACGAAAAACAATTAATAACAAAGAAGGAATCCCTTCACAAAATTCACCGTTTATTCCAATCCAATTTATTTCCAGGTTGATGTGGCGGTGATTGAGGTCGGTATCGGAGGATCGTACGATTGCACAAATGTTATCAGGTTGGTTGAAGTCCGATTCGCCGTAGCTTATTTTCTTTATTGCTTCTTGTTTGCGAGCTGCTGCGAAGCAGTGCGAGTCTATGTAATACCGATTTCCGTCCGTCTGTCCGGTCGTCCGCGTGAAATGTGAAAGTTTTTTTTTTTATTCGGATGAAAAGTTTAAGTTTTTCAGTGCTTCAAATTTTTGCGAACGTAATAAAATTCATCTCTACAACCTCAAATTAGAGTTTATACTCTTAAAATTAATTATTTTAATCCGGAAAGACAATAGAAAAATGTTTTTTTGTTTTTCTTAATTTGCTATCATGTTTGTAACTGCACGTAAAAGACGTAAGGCTGCAGCGAACCATGACAGCTTCGCTGTTCTAGTTTTGTAAGTTTTCTTGTAATGGCTAAACTGAACACTAGCTAGAATACCAGTATTTCTGTTCTTAAACGATGACCTTTGACCTTTGTTTGGTTGACTTTTGACCTTTTGTTTGGCTCCAGGAAACCAGCTGTTGTTGGCATTACGTCTCTAGGAATGGACCATATCGGCGTCTTGGGAGACACGATAGAGAAAATTGCATGGCATAAGGCTGCGATAAGTAAGGTTAGTCTAAAGACCGAAGGAAAAGAACGATGCCACTTTTCTTGGAAAAGTTTGTCATAACCTTCTTTGTTTTGTTTTTTTCAAGCTGAAAGGTAGTATCAAACTTTGGAACATACCGAAACAGAAATCTTCACAGATTTACCTTTAACTTACAGTGTATAAAGATGGTGATGGTAAAAACATACCGTTTAGGTTTTTCTTCCTGAAATGCTGTATTTATCAAAAAAAGAGTGAAACCAATGACCAAAAACAATTATGATCATTAAAAGATCAAAAATAACGTTGAAAAGATTTGTTTTAAAATTCCATGGGTGTTTTCACTGTTTAATCAAGAAGTGGGCATCGTATGGGACTTGGAATTACACAGATGACTGTTACTGTATCTTTCTTGATATTTTTGCCCAAAAATCTGCATTTCTTTGACAAAAACCAAAGGATTACCTTTAACATATTCATTTAAAAAAAAACACCCCAGACCTCCCATTTTGCAAGTTTTTCTTATTTTCTACCCAAAGCTAAAACAAAAATCTAGGGTATTGTAAAACAAAATTACAGTGTACAGCATCCTTAAGAATCAGTCTTATCATCTTTCACAGCCTGGTCGGCCAGCTTTCACTGTCCCACAGCCAGAGGGCGCTATGAAAGTCGTCCTGGACACGGCCGTGGAGTGTGGGGCGTCCTCCATTCAGTGCGTCCCGGACATCAACTGCTATGACTTCAACGGCATTGCCCTCCGGCTGGGCCTTAGCGGCAGGCACCAACTGACCAATGCATCCCTCGCCCTCCAACTCTGCAAGACGTTCATAGAGAACTACCAAGATGGCGGACGAACACGTCCACACCAAAGTAAGATTTGTGACCCTTTGGGGGTTTACGAAACAGAGGCTCAGGCTCCAGCTCAGGCTCAGGCTCCGGCTCCGGCTCCGGCTCAGGCTCAGGCTCAGGCTCAGGCTCAGGCTCAGGCTCCAGCTTGGGCTCCGGCTTGGGCTTTGGCTCCAGCTCCAGCTCCATTTCGTGAATCCATTCTAAAATAACGGGTATCAAGAGGCTTTTGGCTGTCATTTGGAAGTAGATTCTCTGGTTTGAAAAGGAAAAACAGAGCTTCAGCTTCAATGGAAAACCACGACCTATTTTTTTCAGCATACGGATGACAAAGCCAAGAGCCTCAATCCTGAGCCTGGGCCTCCGTTTCGTAAACCACCTTTAAAACCATCTTCCAGAATGCATTGATATGGTAAGCCTGTGGCCCAATTTCATGGAATCCGTTACGGCCTATTTTTGTACTAATAGGCACTGCAACGCGTGAAATCTATTTCATGGAATCCGTAAGCAAGACTTTTGGTTAGCGAAGAATTTCTAGGGTAACCGTGATTATTTTCTGCTAACACACTGTCATATGCATTCTGCAAGCATGGCGGGAAAGACAGCTCTCCTGTGAAATATGCTTACTGTAACCAAAAAAAGTCTGCTACCGTAAGTGAAGAATTGTTGGTAACTGTAACGGATTTCATGAAATTGGGCCCAGTTCATATTTGCTTCATGTGAATGCATCGTGCAAAGCGAAGTCGATATGATATGAACTGGATACATGCAAGTTTCAACTTCATTTCAACTTTTCCACTTTTTTTGTTTCTGTATTCCCAGACGGGTCTGATATCCTATTTGGGGAGGATTGCCAACTCACAGACGCTTCCAACTCCACAGTCGCTGCCGCCGAAGATGTTGGCATGGCAACTGCTCGGCCATTTGTAGTGCCTTCAATATTCATGAAAGGTAAACAAAAATCAATTCACATGCTTAATATTTTTGAGAATTGTTTTACTAGTAATTAACTGCTGCAAACTGCTCATCAGCCAAAATAATGACCTTTAATTTATAACAAATAATGCTTGGAGTTTGGAGGGCCTGACGCATTTCGATCCTAGCAGGATCTTTATCAAAGATAGTGCAGGTTGATCTTGGTTGGAGCCATTGCCTGTGATAGTGCTCTGCATTTTCAGAGCTTTTGAAAACCTGACACCTCTTTGAAAAAATGATCGGTTGCCCGAGCTCAGATTTTAAAAACGAATGACAGCGCTATATTGTGCACGTGTTGATAATGTGCACGATCAATGGATGCATAGCGCTAAAGGAAAAGTGTGTAAAACATGCTACAACGATTGTTGCGGCCACGTATTAAAGTACATGAGATTCTGGTCTCAATCTACGTGTATGTTTGGAAATCTTGCGATGATGTGGTGCCGGCAACCTTTCAGAATATTCAGTCAGAGTCGTTAAACTTGCTCAGCGTGACATTTTACATTTCTTACCGCAAAATCTGCACTGAACCCGGCCGCGACCCATTTTGTACAGGCAGGACTGGCAATCAAACTCGTCTTTAGATTTATTTCCTAAGACAGTCAGAGTTTTGTGAATTCTTACTCTGGTCTGGCTTTTCAGTGGCAGGGCCTGACCAGTATTTCACAATTTTTTATCCTTTATTTCTGAATTCAGGTTTGGAAGCATGCTACTGGCCCGGTCGCAATCAAACGTTGAAGGGCAACAACGTGACCTACTACATAGACGGAGCCCACACGCCCCGGAGCATAACGGCCTGCCAGAACTGGTTTGTTACGGCAGCGGAGGAGGAACGCTGGATACTGGACAGCCCGATCAAGCGCATTCTCATTTTCAACTCTACGGGAGATCGAGACGAATACAGTCTGATAAGGCCGCTCATCGTACGTACCGTTTTTGATTTTCTGTTTCCTCAAGACCAATAATGTCTCAACAGATTTCTTTTGTTTTGATTTTTTGTTTTTTAAGTCATTCTTAATTCTGCTTTGCTTGAAGTTAGGAGGGCCTGATGCGTTCTGATCCTAGCAGGATCTTTATTGGAGGCTAAAATGCCAAAAGTGTCATTAGAAAGGAAAGGGTTATTCATCGCGGTGGATACAGATAAAGAAAAAAGCTGATGTCGTGTTGCTGGTAGCAATTTTTACGGCTGCTTTTACTGATAGCCTGTTGCCTGATGAAGGCTAGCAGTACCAGCAGCCGAAACGTCGCTACCAACACGACATTGCATGACTTTGATCACCCTTTTTCCTTATCAAAAGTGTCATCTTTTACTGGTTGAAATTCAAGTCAAAATTAAAAGATTTTTTTTTTTTTTTTTTTTTTTCTGTAGATTTTAGCCTTCGATAAAGATCCTGCTAGGATCGAAACGCGTCAGGCCCTCCTAACTCCAAGCATTTTATATATTTCAGGTCATTATTTTGGGTTGATGAGCAGTTTGTTTATTACTTGCACTAATTCTGCTTTGTTATACTTGGCTTTCTTGACTAAGCTTTGTGTCCTAATTTAAGATTGAATTGGAGAAGATTGTATAAACATTGGCCAAACAATAACAACAAATTCAGTTTAACAACAGACCGGATCCCAATGTAACCCCAAAGTGTCACAATTTAATGGTCGAAATTCAAGTCAAAAATGGTGGATTTTTTTTTAATACAAGTAATCAACTATTGCAAACCCTTTGTTCTGATCCTCTCATCCATTTATGTGTATCTGTACTTGCACGTTCCTGTCCTCTTGTCATTAAGCCTTTGAGGAAGATCCGGCTTGGATCGAAACGTCAAGCCCTTTTAACTCCTATACATTTTTTTAATTTTCTTTCTTGTGATCTTATCTTCTTTAACACAGGGATGCCAGTTTGATGGTGCTGCATTTTGTCCAAACATCGCCGGAAATATCGGAACGGGCAACTCCGCAGGTCAGAATGCTTGTATTTATATGAAGTTCTGCTGTTTTTGCATTCTCTTAAATTTGTTTTGCTCCATTCGCTCTGAGGATATTTGAAATTGGTGATGGCAAGTTTTACTGCTTTTTCTTTTTTGCAAAATTTCTGTTTTTCAGACATTTTTTCTTTGCTTCACGCAAAAGTCATCAGCCTTTTCTTGTGCAAGTTTAGCCCATGCTGCCATGGTGACACTCTACACTCAGCATAACTGCTAGAAAATGGGCCAATGGAATTGCTTTTATAAATA
The DNA here is from genome assembly GCA_963971285.1 of Astropecten irregularis. Taxonomy (NCBI): domain Eukaryota; kingdom Metazoa; phylum Echinodermata; class Asteroidea; order Paxillosida; family Astropectinidae; genus Astropecten; species Astropecten irregularis. The sequence goes on along the minus strand of OZ020260.1, from coordinate 5,913,851 downwards.
AAAATTCTTTTATTTTTTGGCTTGTTTGAAAAAAGAACAGTAAAAACTATTCTTCACGAAGCATAATTGGTTTCTTAATTTGCACCAATATTGCATGTAATTATTTTTTTGCACGTTTTAAAATGTTTGATGCATGGGACAGTATATACAGGTTTTTCAATCACAGAGTCTTTGGTTACTATGGGGATAAATAACAAGGAGAAAGGTGAATATTTTTAGTCTTTGGGCCTGTTTGTTTAATGCAAAGGATCCAATATTGAGGGATCCACCTCCTATGTGGGGAACGCTAAAAGTGGATCCGGATCCGCAATTTTCGTGATCCTGTGCATTAAACAAACATGCCCTTGATTTCTGTATTTTTTTATGTTTGTCGCTCATTTTCAATCGCATTTTGTACATAGCCTACTGGGTGTTGGGAAGTAACATGCAACTAAACTGAGTTTATTTTTAATCAATGCTTTTCATATTGCCCAGTTTTTAGCTAGTTCAAATCCCACCTGAGTCAGCGCATGATTATTTTCATGTGCACTCAACAAGCACTGTGAATGCAGTGCTTATCCGCATCGGTGAAGGGCAAGCCTAATTTGCATATTTCTATCTCCCTGACGAAAAATCATATTACTCGATTCACCCCGCTGACCCCAGCTAGCTCGGTGGACTAGCGGTATGGCATCAGCACTAGTAAGCAGGAGGTCGTGGGTTCAAATCCTATTGCACCTGAGCCAGTATGCAATGCTTATCTACGTCGCTGTATGGCAAGCCTAATTTGCATTTTGAACTAACATTTTAGAAACAAATTGCAACTTCAAATTTGTGTAAATAGTGGAATATTTAATATTTTTCCCACACATAATTCAGCTAAATGCAAAATTGAATGCAAACCAGTACCAGGCAATAGACATTGAGGAAAACTAAATCCGTAGCTAAAAAATAAATGCAAAAGTTTTGATAATCGCGTAATGTCAAGCATATCCTCTGTCACTTTAAGTTCAACAGTATTCGACCTCTGGATGCAAAAGACACAAAAGAGATTCTTTTGTTCAGAGGTCAAAGGTCATTTAGATTTTAGAAATGCAAGTCGCTGAACATGCTTGCCTCATGTGCTTTATGTGTGCAAATCAAATACATGTGTACATGGTTGTGGGTTTTTCACATGTCAGACTGAACATACTTGCCTTTTGTGCTTACGTGTGCAAATCAAATACATGTGTACATGGTTGTGGGTTTTTCACATGTCAGACTGAACATGCTTGCCTCATGTGCTTACGTGTGCAAATCAAATACATGTGTACATGGTTGTGGGTTTTTCACATGTCAGACTGAACATACTTGCCTTTTGTGCTTACGTGTGCAAATCAAATATTTGTGTGCATGGTTGTGGGTTTTTCACATGTCAGACTGAACATGCTTGCCTCACGTGCTTACGTGTGCAAATCAAATACATGTGTACATGATTATGGGTTTTTCACATGTCAGATCATAATGCACATAGTGTGCGCTTCTTCCACTCACAGCAGATTTAATAAGTTCAGTCATTCGTTAAAGTTAATATCATCTACATATTCATGGGCAAAAATATCAAGACAGATAAAGTAACAGTCATCTGTGAAAATTTCAGTCCCATACGGTGCGCACTTTCTGAGAAAACAGTGAAAAATGCCCACTGTGTTTTAAAAGATTTTTCACCGTTATTTTTTATCTTCCGAAAATCAAAAATGTTTTGGGTCATTGGGTTTGACTCGTTTCTGGATAAATACAGCATTTCAGGCAGAATCATTCTAACAGTATGTTTCTTCCATCACCATCTATACACCCTGTAAGTTATAAGAAAATCTGTGAATATTTCTGTTCTGGTATGCTTCCAAAGTATGATAGTACATTTAACTAAATGTTTTAAGAAAATACAACGGTTGTTTTCATAGAATTGACTGGTATACAAATAATGAATGTTTATGAGTGGAATGGTAAAAATAATTTCATGATGTGACAGATGGACTGTTCCATTTCACAAGGCGAAGCCGAGTGGAATGGAACAGTCCATCTGTCACCGAATGAAATTATTTTTTCCATTCTACGAATGTGAAACATTCATTATTTGTTTTATATAACATCTAAGTAGATCTTTGTCATTTGATTTTGATTGAAGAATAACATTTAAAGAGTTAGCGAGACAAAAAAAGCTTAAAATCTTGGCAAACTATATGCTCTTATTACAGTAACGCGCGTTGCACACCAACGCGTACGCACGCACGCAGTGACAAATAAATGAAACGCCGCTGAATAACGTATTAGAGTCCCTGGCGTGCAATGGTACAAATCGGATGGAACCAAAAATGCACGGTGGATGGAACAAATTTCAACGGTTGTGACGTAAGCCATGAATTGGTCAATTTATCAAATATCACGTGACATACAATCCTCCAATCAAATGACAAGGATCTACTAAGGTGTTATATAATATTCACTATCCACACAGTTTACATGGAGTTTGTTTTAAGGTGAACCAACTCCAAATGGTACTTTCCAGTTCCATTCAACATTGTCAATGTTCTAAGAAAAGATGAAAATGTAGGATTTTGTTTTGAGGACTGCCGTATACTTGGAGCTGTTTTCACTTTTAATTCTTGGAAAATCTCAATTTTGATTGAAAAAAACACCATTTTAGTTTTGTTGACATTATTTCATATCATGAATCATTTAACGCTTTATACGATTTTACTTTTCATTCGTGCATGACATTACACCAAATTACATCTTTCAAGATTTAAGATCATTCTAATGATAGGACCACAATATAAACCGGCATTTGTGATTTGGGAGGCTAATCATCCTTACTGGCAGTTGCAAAGGATGCGACTACAATGTGATCGAATAGCAGGCTTTCATGGGCACCCTTGGCTGCCAGTCACATCAACCCATATATGACCACGGAGTACAGCCTGAGATCGAAAGTGTTTGATTTTTGTGGAGGGAGAAAAACCGGAGAACCCGGAGAAAACCCTCGTAGCATAGGAGAGAACCAACGCACAACTCTACTCACATATGACCCAGGGTCCCAGGCCGGGATCGAACCCGAGCCACATTGGTGAGAGGCGAGTGACTAACGCACATGCCACCTATGCGATTTATAGTCAAATTATGTTTTAATGTCAAAGTCTGATTGACCAACTCGTAAATATTCGTTTGATTTCATTCAATGCTGTTTCAGATCAAACAGCCTGCGCCTCGTCCACTGAAAAGCAGTTGGCCCGTTGCCATAGGAACCTGGTGGCTTTTGAGAATCTGATGGAGGAAGAGGACCAGGCTGACTCAAGACTGACCATCCAGGACATGGCTCAGAATCCACCCACAGACTGGCATAGCGCCGTGTACCAGAACGGAGTCATGGAGTTTAGCGCCCAGGAAGCAGTTGTGGGCGGAGTTTCGTCGGTGGGCGGGGTTACGTCGGCAGGCCGAGTATCCTCTGTGGGCGATGCACAAACGACAGTTCCCTCGGTGCAGCAGTGCACACAGTACCACACCGACTCCGTCGAAGTTGCGAAGACCTCCACGACGATCCTACACAGTATCTCCGATGCGCTTCAGTGGGCGACAGCATGGGCGGACCACAGTCATCACAACCCCTCACGAACATTGGAGGAGTCCACAAAGAGTCAAAAGCCCCACGTCCAAGTACTCATTACCGGAAGCCTCCACTTGGTCGGAGGGGTGATCAAGGTGCTGGACCCCGAGTTGGTGAACAGGCCGGGAAGTTAGGAGTTCTGAATCAATGTTCTCTATAATCATTCCTTTTGAGATGGCTCAAAAATAATAAGATTTTTACCCTTGGTGTGTGAAACATTTCACAATATTGGTGAATACCGAGCCGAAAATATTCTCAGGAACTACGTTTTTGGAACCAATAACGTGACAGGGAATTCAATGTACTATAAATGTAAATATATCAACGCTTCCATCGAAACGGTGTAATACTTTGTCTATGATAAATTATTTTATAACATATATTCATAATTCTTCCACACTGGTTTGATCTTGTAAATCATTGATTATTCGCTTTATAAGCCATTTCTGTCCATATCAATGTACATATCTAAAACTCTATTCAACGCACAAGTGTATGGTGCTTTAAATAAGTGGCTTGATTATTGATGCCCCTGATTTGTTTAACTGTTGCATCTATTTCATGAGAATTTGGCTTAGATTTCTCGGGCATTTTTTTTTTTGGTTTACATTTTCAAGTTTGGCACGGCAATATTGCACAGCGTTTAGCGTGAATTTGGCTTGGCAAAATGAGTTCGGCACGGCAAGCTCTTTGCCTCGACAGGGTCTGCCGCGCTAATCAGTATTCAGAACAGCAGTAGCATGACACTTAAATTATTAAAGCTCCGCGTTTCTCGGTATTTAGCGCAACTGCCGCGAAAGTTAAGACTTTGTTGCAATAGCGTTCCGCACTAATGACGTCACACCATGCATGCACGTGCACACATACATGTACCTCCACTCACCACACGTTTGCATGGCCGGTTGCAATGTTTGTCCAAGGTTCGGTGCTATTTTTAGCCCAAGTGCGCAGCGCTATTGATCATTGCCTTGTTGCCCTGACCATTCATTGCATTGGTGCCCCTGGTCGTTGCCTCGGTGCCCCTGGTCACCATCTTTGTGCCCCTGGTCGTTGCCTTGTTGCCCTTGGTCATTGCCTCAATGCCCCTGGTCAATGTCTTGTTGCCCTTAACATTCTTTGCATCGGTGTCCTGGTCATCCATTGGCTAGGTGTCCCTTGGTCCTTTCCTCAGTGCCCCTGGTCACTGTCTTTGTGCCCCTGGTCAATGTCTTGTTGCCCTTAACATTTTTTGCATCGGTGTCCTGGTCATCCATTGGCTAGGTGTCCCTTGGTCCTTTCCTCAGTGCCCCTGGTCACTGTCTTTGTGCCCCTGGTCATTGCCTCAATGCCCCTGGACAATGGCTTGGTGCCCTGGTCATTCATTGCCTTTGGTGGCCCTGGTTGATGGCACGGTGCCCCTGGTCATTATCCTAGTGCCCCTATACAATGTCTTGATGCCCCTTGTTCATTGCCATGATATTCCCGTCACTAGTGTTCCTGTAGACTTTGCAAGTTAGGCCGTGTTCCAATTGACAAGCTGTGGCCGCTGACTACGGCCTTCACTGCAACTACGTCTTTTGAACTGTATTCAGCCAGTACGTGCATTTTGACCACGTAGGCGCTACCTCACTATTTGAATCCATGTTTACAAGCATACGAACACTGAGGTCGGCCCAGCCACAACAAAGTCATTTTCCTTGGCGTCATATTCATGGCGTCACCGCCACATCCGCAGTCAAAGCCAGATAATTGGGACGAGGCAGTAAAAGGCCGCGCTGCCAATTGCCACAGTCAGTCAATAGTGCTCCGCACTAATGACGTCACAAAATCCCCGGATGTCAGACAAACATTGTCTCACGCACGTAGTGTACATGTACATGCACACGCACACACGTTTGCATGGTTGCAATGTTTGTCTGAGATCGGTTGCTATTTTTAGCGCAAGTGCGGAGCGCTATTGTTACATGTTCTTACTCTCATAATGTGCCTTAAAAATGTTTCCCAAATCCTCCAATTTTAGTATGATTTTGCATACACCCTAGGGGGTAAGGGACAGCTACACAATTGAACAGCACAAATCCACTTGCACAGCCATGTATGAGGTTCCCATGTAAACATACTTTATTTCATATTCTTCCTTCATCTACAAAACAAATCCCAAAATACAGAGAAAACCACCAAAAGAATGCTCAGGCAAAACAAACTAATCCTATTTCCTAAGTACAAAAATTCATATACCGTTAAATTATTTTCAAAAATATTTCAGTCACGTGAAAGAACAAATAAATATCAATTTTCATAATGCAGTATAACATTACATAATAATAATAAAGACATTTATAATGCGCAAAAAACAATATAGCCACCTAAAGGGGGGGTCAAGGCAGGAATAGCGATGTACAGTACAAAATATTGAAAATGCACTTTGGTAGAACTAAATATGTCTGCAATATAGAAATTGTTTTGTTTCCACTGTGGGCACAAAAGGTGGACGGGACACCGCAGTAATGGCAGACGGTATGTCGTGCGGTCGGATCGGTCTATATGCTTCAATAATTCAAATGAATACATATGAATTTTTTGTATTTTAATAATGTGCAAACTTGTACAAAAAGGTTGCAATTTTTTTAACACATGATATCAATTCATTGAATGTCTTCTGTTAAATAAAATTTGGTATTCAAGAAATTGCCTCCATTACCAAGAACCAATATTTCTCTCCATTTCTTTCTAGTAAATTACATTTTTACTTCCTAATAATTTATTGCATTCCGATGCTCTCACAATGATAAGAGCGCCCTCTATTTATAAAAAAAAAAATGCTTTTTAGACCTGCTGCCACAATAATGGTTTAAAGGTAATATCATACTTTGGTTTTTGCAAAAGAAGTACATATTCATGGAAAAAAATATCAAGGGAGATACAGGTAAAGTAATCTGTGAAAATTTCAGTCCCATACGTTGCCCACTTTTTGAGAAAACAGTGAAAAACGGCCACAGTATTTCTTAAGTCTTTTCTCTTTTATTTTTTATCTTGTAAAAGATCAAAAAGATTTTCGGTCGTTGTTTTACTAATTTCTGGATAAATACACCATTTCAGGTGGAAACATTTTAACGGTATGTTTCAACCACCACCATCTTCATACCCTGTAAGTTATACATAAATCTGTGAACATTTCTGTTTATTACCAAAGTATGATACTACCTTTAAAGCCGCTAATATAAAACAAACATTGGACTTAAAAGTACAGGGATGCGAGACTTCAAAATGCCAGTTTTTTGTACACCTGCTCTGTTCAAACTATAGGAACTGTTTTTGTTGATTTTGTTATCAAAATAATATAGAACATAATATATGCACAAATACAGTACATCTACCAAGAAAAGGAAAAAGGAAAAATACTCGTCCACATTTCCACGTTTTTTTTGACATTTTTGTAACGTAACATACTCTTTCTTGTTTTTTTGCATATTTGCATGCATTTCAAGGAATCATAATTGGTATACTTGTTGATTCTAATAAAACATTTTTTTTGGAGTCTTCAAGAATGTTTGAACAAGGAATAGGTCAAAGTCACTTAACAGGTAACTTACGTTACCGTGGAATTGCCCAGCTGCTATTGAAGTGAAAACAAATGCATTTTTATAGTCAGTATTTCAAATATTTATGTCAAATCTAGACCAAGTAACTTGGGCGCTGAACTCCCTTTTTAAATTTTGGGGTTGACGGCTAGACCGAATGTCAACCCCAAAATTAAAAAAGGGAGTTCAGCGCCCAAGTTACTTGGTCTATGTCAAATCCTAAAATCCACCAGAATTATATTATTTTATACCAGTACTTCAAGTTCCTACAATTAATTTCAAACCCTCCTCAGTTTCATCCCGCTTGGTCTCCGTATTTTGTTGCCCCCAAGAGCCTTTCGGATGCAGCCTCATCAGGGATGAGGTGAATCTTCGTGGATTCCGTGTCGGCCTGTGTTAGGCTGAGCTGCCTGGCCTCAGTGCCTGCAGGGTAGACTTGCTTCGCTGTGTTCACCCATAATCTCTGGCACTGCTTGCTTGCTGTAGAGGCCACAAGGTATGTGATCACAACAGCTAAACCGGTCAAGGAGTAAGAAAAGTACAGCTTGAGTGTCCATTAGGTGCCAAAGCCACCCCTCTGGCAGGCAGGATGTGCACAAAAAGATGCCCAGTCAATGCAGTGGGTGTCCAAAAATCCTTTATTTAAAGGTATTATCATACTTATAGTAGCATACCAAAACAGACATCTCCACAGATTTACGTATAACTTACAGGGTAAGAAGATGGTGGTGGTAGAAACTTACCGTTAAAATGTTTCCGCCTGAAATGGTGTATTTATCCAGAAATTAGTAAAACAACGACCAAAAATCTTTTTGATCTTTTACAAGATAAAAAATACAAGAGAAAAGACTTAAGAAATACTGTGGCCGTTTTTCACTGTTTTCTCAAAAAGTGGGCAACGTATGGGACTGAAATTTTCACAGATTATTTTTACTGTATCTTCCTTGATATTTTTGTCCATGAATCTGTACTTCTTTTGCAAAAACCAAAGTATGATATTACCTTTAATTTAAACCATTATTGTATGTAGAAACATACCGTTAAAATGTTTCTGCCTGAAATGGTGTTTTTATCCAGAAATTAGTAAAACATCAACGGAAAATCTTTTTGATCTATTAAAAGATCCAAAATAAAAGAGAAAAGATTTTTAAAATACCGTGAAGGTTTTTCACTGTTTTCTCAAAAAGTGGGCACCATATGGGACTGAAATTTTCTCAGATGACTGTTACTGTATCTGTCTTGATATTTTTGCCCATGAATCTGTATTTCTTTGATAAAAACCAAAGTATGATATTACCTTTAAGTCTTATCAAGTTTACCTAAATGTGAAATTACATTCAAAACCTTCACAGAAGAACCACTTGCAACGCAGGCCGTTCCAATCCAAAGGTTGTGATATCAGACGTCTTTTAATTGTGAAGTCGGGTGTGCTTAGGGCATTGTTTCCCAGTTATGTCAAATGGACAAAGCAAAACAGAATTCGAGGGTAAAAATGATCAAACTTACCCGCCATAATGACAATATTGTAGAGTGGCGAAAAATTGGGATATTTCAGAAGAATCAGGTAACTGGCAGTCAGCCCAAGAGCAATACCTGAAGAAAATAATTAATGTATAAAAATGCTTATAAATATGATGCAATTTGTCAATCAGTGCAATTTGCAAATTCATGAGAATAGAAGGAAAGTTGGGTCATTCTGACAGTAGAAATGGCCAGGAGTTGTGTGGCATCCATGTAGCATAAGCCGATCTTTAACATTTTGTCATGGGTCATCCAACCTGAGGCCAATTTCACGGCCCTGCTTAGCAAACAAAATTAGCTTACCACGAATTTTATCTCTTAATAAACATAGGATTAGCAACCAAATTTGCATGTGTTGTGTACAGTATATCACTTGCGATTGTTCTTTGACTGTTAGTGACTGTTCGCTGACCATGAATATCGAATCATATGGAAATTTTAATGGTGGTTTGTTTCATTGAGCAAGATATTTTGTGCTAAGCAATTTTTGTGTGGCCCCATGCATTCTGTTCTGATTTTTGTGCTAAGCAGGCGCCCCAACTGAAGCAAAAGTCTTCCATGATCAAACAGGATTAACAACCAAATTTCCATTTGATGTTTACTGCTTTTGACTTTGCTGAGCGTAACATTCACAGGGAGTATTGGCTGGCATACTGATTTTATTTACCAAGGTTTTTGGTGCTTATAAAGCAAATTTTGGTGCTTAAGCAGTTATAAGCTGCTAAGCAGCTCTACCGAATTGGCCCCTGGGCTGTGAAATTGGCCCCTGGACACATGCAGTGTTTTGTAAAAAGCATGTACATTTCTGTAAGTTAAAAATTGTTTCGTCACCATTTTACCTCCAAGATGGTTGAGGGTGACATCAAAAGATCTAACCAAAACAACATTTACCTACGATCAGAGCAAATATGATCGGGATGAATGACCATGGCTTGCATCTCTCATGGTTGCGTATTCCCTGAAGAAAAACCAAAATGTTTGTAGATTAATACTAGAAGCAACTGATAAATCAATCATACCTGGAGAAGTCTAATAGGCTAACTTGGAACCATCTAGACTAGATGTAAGCCGGGGCCAATGTCAAAAGATCAAAAAGTTCATGGATAAATAGACATGATATAGGGCCTAGCGGTTTTGATTCAGGATTGGGTAGTAATTTTCACGTAGACAAGTCTATATTATACGTTTGTGCACATACATATATAATTTAATATAAAAAATTAAATTCGGGGGGGGGGGGGGGGGGGTCCCCCACGTTTACGAAATGGAGGCTCAGGCTCAGGCTCAGGCTCAGGCTCAGGCCCAGGCCCAGGCCCAGGCCCAGGCCCAGGCTCATGGCTCCAGCTTCATTTCGTAAATTTATTCTAAAACAACGGGTAAACAGAGCTTCAGCTTCAATGAAAAACTACAACCCCCACGTTTACGAAATGGAGGCTCAGGCTCAGGCTCAGGCTCAGGCTCAGGCTCAGGATCAGGATCAGGCTCAGGCCCAGGCTCAGGCCCATGACCAGGCTCAGGCTCCAGCTTCATTTCATAAATCCATTCTAAAACAACGGGTAAACAGAGCTTCAGCTTCAATGAAAAACCACAACCTATATTTTCAGCATTAATAATATGATTATTATTTGGATGTCAGAGCTGGAGCTTGAGCCTGAGCCTAAGCCTGTAATGTACGTGCCCATGGAAAAGACTTTTCTTTTCCTTCCTCCATGCTGTGCCTGATGAGCCGCCGTTTCGTAAACCCCGAATTAAAGGCCCTGTGCTGTGGTATAAAAGCCATCTACACCGTAGGTACGTCTAGGCTATTCCATTGCCCCGATGACAAACCAAAACAGAAATGTTCACAGAATTTACTAGTTGCGATGATCGTAACCCTAGGTCTGACATGGGGACTGGGACCTTCCTGGGACCAAGCTTAGGTCCCAGTCCCCATGTCAAACCATAGAGGAAGCCTCTATGGTCAAACCTAGCCTAGGGTTACGATCATCGCAACTAAGATTTTACATATCAGTCTGCATTAATAATCAGAGAAACAGTAGAGCAAAGTAGTACCGGGTATTTCACAGCGGTTTCCTCATCTTGATCTGAAATTCCAATCAAAACCATGCTCAATTGAAGAAACAGACCGAGTTCTATGACACTATGACAACCTGTGTAGGCCGTAGGAGTATAATGTTAATTGTTATGTTTTGGACAACGAAACATCAGCAATTATAGACTGGTTCCCGTCTCAATAATCAAGTGACTGACGTACAAGAAGTCCGGAGGGAATTCCAAGCGATTTGTTTTGTTAACCTACCGCGCGCGCTCTCCGTACAATGCATGTACACGTACTACACACACACCTAGGTCTATAATGAGCGTACGAAACCATTGATCTCCCCCCGGCCCCGTACAGGTGTGGCGGTCTCAGCTGACTCCCCGTCTCAGCTGTCTCCCCTGACTTAGGGAGACAGTTAACAGTCCGACACGTGCATGGTCTCGTTGGTCTCCCGTGCTGAGATGTCCCCCCATGACTAACTATCGCATGGTACCGTGCATATGTTTCTTCCCTTATTCACCCCTCCCCTTTCCTTGACTTCCATGTCTTTACGTTAAAACCCCTGGTTCAGTGTTTTTGTAGCGTGTCCATTCCTTTCCTGTAGTATAGTGTAATAAATCACACAGAAGCAATGGCCTTCAAAAGAAGGAAAAAACCTGTTGTGTTGTGTAGCGTGGAATGCAGAGCTCGACGACCACAGCTCAGTACGACACTACGGACGACTTTACCGTTGTTGTGCGCAGAGATAACATGACGTATTGGTACTATATTTAGTAAGGGGGGCACCTGAGACGGGGAGTCAGCTGAGACCGCCACACCGGAACCGATTCTCCTCAGGCTGACCCACATAATATTCCAACTCGGCCGCTCTCCATCCCGACGGATCTGGAACTGAACATTGTATTTCATGCTTTTGATCCATTCCCCTGAAGAAGGTGCATCGCATCGAAAGCTTGGGTCATTTCACTCCTTAAAGGTAGTATAGTATTAGTATCATACCTTGGTAAGGAACCAAAACAGAAATGTTCACAGATTTACGTATAACTTACAGGGTCACTGGTGCTGGTAGAAACATACAGTTAAAATTTTTCCGCCTGAAATGGTGTATTATTTTATCCAGAAATTAGTAAAACAACAACCGAAAATCTTTTTGATCTTTAAAGAGAAAAGACTTAAGAAATACTGTGGCCGTTTTTGACGATTTTCTCAAAAAGTGGGCACCGTGGGACTGAAATTTTCACAGATGACTGTGACTGTATCTTCCTAGATATTTTTGCCCATGAATCTGTACGTATTTCTTTGCCAGTAAAAAAGACAAAGTATGATACTACCTTTAAGTCAATGTTGGTGCTTATAAGCACACAATGCGTCGTTGCCCAATTACACAAGCCTGAAGCCACCATTGTTTGATATTCATGGTTAGCGAACAATGAGCCAAAGAACAATCACAAGACAAGTGATGACTACACAACACATGGCAATTTGGTTGTTACTCCTGTTTTTATTAATCACCATATAACCTCAAGGAAAACTGACTGAATTTAAAGTCATTTAAAAATGAACAAAGAAAAAATTTACTGGAGCGGGATTCGAACCGGCGCCTGAATACCAGCGCTCTACCAAAATGAGCTATCCAGCCCTAATTTTGGAAATCAGTGAGCTCGATCAGACATCTGGGTCCCGAGAAAATAACGAAAACCCGAACCAATTTAAAACATTTTAGCCCCCCTAAAAGAAGGATTTTTGATCTTGTCAACAATGTTTTTGGTGTTTGGTTTTGCTCTTTCTGGATAAAATGATACACCTTTCAAGACGGAAATATTTTGGAGTAGGCCTTTGTTTCTACCAGCACCATCTAAGCTTCATACCCAGAAAGTTATACGTAAATCTGTGAACATTTCTGTTTTGTTTTGTTTTTTACCACTTGTGCAAGATCATGGCTGATTGACCTCAAACTTCTAACAGGTTTGTCAGTTAAAGGTAGTATCATACTTTGGTAACAAACCAAAACAGAAATGTTCACAGATACGTATAATTTACAGGGTATGAATATGGTGGTGGTCCAAAAACCGTTAAATTTTTTCCGCATGAAATGGTGTATTTATTCAGAAATTAGTCACGTAAACAAAACGACCGTGAAATCGTTTTGATCTTTTAAAAGATCAAAACACTGTGGCTGTTTTTCACTGTTTTCTCAAAAAGTGGGAACCGTATGGGACTGAAATTTTCACAGATGACTATTACTGTATCGTCCTTGATAATATTTGTGCCCATGAACCTGTATTTCTTTGACAAAAACTTAAATGAAACTATTTTTTAAACAATAATTATATATATTTTGAGAAATGAAATTATACCTATGCCTAAACCGTATGAATGTTTAAACCATTCGTGAATACCAACTATCAAGAAGGGCGAGATACGACTATTGATAAATAATTATAATATTACTAAGTCATAAATACTTTCAATCACAGTAAAACTAAATATTAAATTGTTCATGTTGATATTAATCACAGTAAATAACTGTTTTCCTAATCCTGAATCCTGACTCCACAGAATAAGGCCACAGCTCCACTTCATAATGGAGCTTCCTAACGCTTTTTAGCTACAACATCGTATGGCTGTGGGCCCATAGTAATACCAGCAACACCATCCAACGATGGGCGTGGCTTGCCGGTGGGCAGGGACAATGTGAATCGTTGGAGGAGGTTGACAAAGAAGATGAACATCTCCATCTTGGCCAGAGGTTCTCCAAGACAGATACGGCGACCTGAAACAAAAAGACATACAGTATCATGAGATCAGTATTTGTAAAGTCCGATGTATACAATAATGATAGTTACACAAGCACCCTGGTACTTCTCCCTTCTAGTTTCGCATGCCAAACTCCTCCTATACATGTAAACCTCGGAACTGCAGGAAATCCAATGACAGGATATAAACCCAACTACACCGCATGCGGTGCATACATTATTCACTTTATATTGTTCCTACAGCGAGGCGAAATCTGTGACACACATACAAGGTTGAGTACAACGAGTCTATTTTCTACGGAGCTTTCGAAGTGCCATCCGACTTGTTGAGATCCTGAGATAAATTATCTCGGGATGACGACATTATTAGAGGCAAGATGTCGACATCCGGAGATAATTTATCACGGGGTGACGACATCCTAAAATCAAACTGTCGACATCCTGAGATAAATTGTGTTAGTATGTCGTCATCTTGATTCTAAGAAGTCGTCATCCCGAAATAATTCATCTCAGGATCTCAACAAGTCGGATGGCACATCGAGAGCTCCGTAATCTTCTCATCAAACAAAATTTCTTAGGTAAAAGGTACAATGTGCCGACTACACAAATTCCCATTCAATCTCTCAAGTCTCAAATTTACATTGGCAAAATTTAGATTGACGTACCGTAGCCGAATGGAATGAAGGCTTCATATTTCTCCACGGTTTGTCCGTCCTTGCTAAGAAACCTGGTAGGGTCGAACTTCCTGGGGTCTTTCCAAACTTTCGGATCGTTTAAGATCCGCCATGCATTCACGATTACAGCTGTAAAATAGGGAATCGAAAACATTGAAAAGCATAATTATTTCATTAATGATATATTCAGTATAATTATAAATATTTGGTTAGCCGAATGAATATGTATAAGCAGCGTGGTGTTAAATTGTTTTAGATTGTTGGGGAATTGTCGAAAATAGTATAGATTTTTCCTTCCCCCTTTTTTAGTGATCGCATTATCACCTTGTAATGTTCAAGAACACGCCCTTGCCCAAGTACATCATAATATCAGTATATATGACAAGTGTGTTGCAGACAGTGGATGTTGTAGTTGAGTACCAAAGTTCGAGTATCGAGTTTTCCGAGTACATACTGTGTCGAGTACGGGCCGAGTCCGAGTACCTTTTAATCGAGTCCAGGGCCGATTTCACTAACGCTTTGCGATCATCGTAAAGCCCAAATCCATCGCTAAACAGAAAATCGGTCGCTACTTTGCGTAGCAATTCTCCGTTTAGCGATGGATTTGGGCTTTACGATGATCGCAAAGCGTTAGTGAAATCGGCCCCTGGGCCAAAAAAAAACCGAGTTCGAGTTTTTCAGAATCCGAGTATTGGCCAAGTTCAGACATCGAGTACATCCCGAGTACATTTTTAAACTAGGATATTGCGTCATGCGCCCATTGAGAGAATGTGATGCGTTTGTGTATTAAAATGTGCACAACCTCTCTATACGATCTAAAATGCTGCGTAGAAAAGAAGGTTGCAATATATTTCGCTATTATTTTTGTAGTGTTCCATAGGAATAGGACGATACAAAATGCGCTGCATAGAGTCGATAACGCAATACATTCATCATTATTTTAATAAGTTTAGTATCGACAAATTAATATAAACAAATCCGAATTTTGTTTCGAGTCAGTGCAACTAGGATCGAGTTCACCGAGTACAATTTGTCGACTTCGGGGACGAGTCCGAGTACGAAATTACGAGTACGGGCCGAGTACTTGGTTTTCCCGAGTACTTATGACCGAGTACGGGCCAAGTACTTAGTGGTCACTCGACTCACTCGAGTTGTACTCGCGTCGGAGCACGAGTACTCCAACACTAGTTGCAGTACAGCTCGGACCTAGTATGTGCCGTAATGGCATTATTGTGCACACTGCTTTTGCTATGATTATTCGATTGAGCCTTCCGACCCCAGCTAGTGGTGTCTAGTGGTATTGAACATCATGCCGGACGTCGCGTGTTCGAGTCCCACCCAGTGAGCCGACATTTGTTTGTTTGTTTGTTTGTTGGGGTGTTTGTTTGTTTGTTTGTTTGTATAGGTGGTGTCATGTTGGGGGTCTTTGTTTTAATGCATTAAAGGTAGTATCATACTTTGGTTTTTGTCAAAGAAATACATATTCATGGGCAAAAATATCAAGGAAGATACAGTCACAGTCATCTGTGAAAATTTGAGAAAATCGTGAAAAACGGCCACAGTATTTCTTAAGTCTTTTCTCTTTTATTTTTGATCTTTTAAAAGATCAAACAGATTTTCGGTCGTTGTTTTACTAATTTCTGGATAAATACACCATTTCAGGCGGAAAGATTTTGACGGTAGGTTTCTACCAGCATCATCTTCATACCCTGAAAGTTATACGTAAATCTGTGAACATTTCTGTTTTGGTTTCTTACCAAAGTATGATTGTACCTTTGATGCATTAAAAAGCACCGAGTATGCAGTTCTGATGCACGTTGGTGAAAGGTATAGGCCCTAACCTCATTTGAATAGCTTGTAATGTTATCGGTACGTACTCAGATATACCAAAGTCCATGGAAAGATTTTTCTTACTTGTCTTGGCTGGGATTGTGTATCCAAACAACTCAGCCTCGTAGCTGGCCATGTGAGGCCCACCGCCTGGACCGACAGGCTGGTGGCGTTGAATCTCCAACAGCACAGCTTCCGTGTACGGCATGTTATTGCGGTCTTTCGCTTGAGGCTGTCGGCTGCTCCCGATGACGTCATCAATTTCTCGCTGTACCTTAAAATGCAATCGCAGATGAGTTTCGCTTGACTTGATATAAATAATGTACCTGCCTGCATCACTATTATTGTTAAAAGACACATTGGTTTTAGGCAAATTAATTAAACATGTCCTTTAATTTGAAACAGTTCTGACACTTTCTATACCGGTTAATCATTTCTCGAGTTATATTAAAAGAAAAAAGAACACACACGGGTATAATACATGATTGGTAAAGGTCATAGAATAAGACTCACACTTTGTCTAATCCAGCATGTACATAATATAACACTCCTGTGAAAATTTTAGCTCGATCAGACATCTGAGTCACGAGAAAATAGCGAAAAAACTAAATTTTTCTTATAAAACGTAGAGAAAGGTTTTGATCTTACCCCGAGATCAAAAATGTTTTCGGTCTTTGTTTGACTAATTTCTGGATAAATACAGCATTTCAGGCGGAACAATTTTGACAGTATGTTTCTACCAGCACCATCTTCATATCCTGAAAGTTATAGGTAAATCTGTGAACATTTCTGTTTGGATATGTTACCAATCCTGTACTGTACCTTTAAGGCACAGTGCAAAATGAATGTGACTAACCTTTGTCTGCACATCTTGATATGTGGCCATGTATAACACCAGCCACATCATTGTATTTGCTGTGGTATCTGTCCCAGCAACGAAGAGATCATAAATTCCCCTCCATATTGTCTTTTTCTGGAGAGCTGAGGTTGTTATTCCTTGCTTTTCCATCTGCATGATATCATGTAGGTACATGTCGATGACGTCACGGATGTCATTGGGATCAAACTTCTCCTGATGCTCCTGGATCAAAGCAAATTGGAGAGAATTGTCACTGATAATTGTCACTATTCCATAAATCACGACATACTCGGTTTGCATGCTCTCACTATGCAACCTATTGCAATTTCCATAATGTGTATTCGGAAGATGATACCCCGTTTTCATGGCCGTCTTTTCGTATAAGTATACCTATATCTACATGACATTTTGTTGTTGCTTTTGCTGTTGTTGCTGTTGCTGTTGCTGTTGCTGATGCTGTTGCTGTTGCTGTTGCTCCTGCTGCTGCTGCTGTTGCTGTTTATGTTGTTGTTGTTGTTGTGTTGTTGTTGTTGTTGTTGTTGTTGTTGTTGTTGTTGTTGTTGTTGTTGTTGTTGTCATTGTCGTTGCCATCGTCAATGTCGTCGTTTTCATTGTCGTCATTGTTATTGTCGCCGTCGTTGTTGTCGTTGTCGTCGTTATTGTCCTTGTCGTTGGCATCATTGTCGTTGTCATCGTCGTTGTTGTCATTGTCGTCATTGCCATTGTCGTTGTCGTCGTTGTCATTGTCATTGTCATTGTCATTGTCATTGTCATTGTCATTGTCGCCATCGTTGTTGTCATTGTTGTCGTCGTTGTTGTCATTGTCGTTGTCATCGTTGTCATTGCTGTTGTTGTTGTCGTCGTCGTTTTCATTCGTTTGCATTGAGGGAACAAATATAACACAAACAAAAAGACACATTTCATCGGGCAACTTACGTTCACATGTCGGGAGATATACAAATATAGTTTCTGTATTTGTTTGATTGTCTTCTTAAGCTCTGCTCTGTAGAGGAATCTGTACAATGGGCTTAAACCCATGGCAGAACCGCTGGAAAAGACTGCCTTTAAGGAGCTGACAATATCTGCAAACGCAGGGTCCGTGTACTCAAAACGCTGTCCGAAGCTTATCGTGCAGATGATGTTAGAGACCGCGTTGGTGATGTAGTGCTCTGGGTTGAAGGGCTTCTCCCCTTCACCTTCGATGCTCTCCATGAGATAGCGAGACTCCTCGTTGATCTTGTCCTCCAAGCTTCTCTTACCCATGCCAAGATTTCGCATGGCGGCTATCCCAAAGCGGCGCATCTCCTTCCACTCCTCACCGTTTGACATAGCCATGCTACCTACGTATCATTTGATGAAAATTACAAAGAGAGACCCAATTAGGGGCGAAACAAAATGATTGCAGGGGGAGTTTACGGTTTTTTTTATTAGCTCAGGCCGAGATGCAAAAACAAAACGCAGCCATCGATAACGTATAATAATATCAAACAAGAGGTAGGCCTACATCACGGCTATTCTGTTTACGATTCCATACACATCATACAAAAAAGACTCCGTAGCCATATGAAAGATTCTTGTAGGTACAGTACAGGATTGGTAACATACCCAAACAGAAATGTTCACAGATTTACGTATAACCTTTAGGATATGAAGATACATGGTGCTGGTAGAAACATACCGTGAAAATATTTCCGCCTGAAATTGTGTATTTTATCCAGAAATGAGTAAAACAACGACCAAAAACAGTTTTGATCTCGGGGTAAAATCATTTTCACAGGTTTATCATTTCATGTACACGCCGGCCAAAGTGTGAGTGTTGTTCTGTGACCTTTACCAATCATGTATTATACCTTTAATTTTCTGTCGTTGTCTATAATAAGCCCCACAAGGTTTGATACTCAAATGTAAGTGGATATTATAGAACCATATAGATGCAAGATTCTCTGCCGATTTCCGTTTTTATGTAATTGAAAATTGAACAAAGAAAAATTGACTGGAGCAGGATTCGAACCAGCGATCTCCGGAATACCGTACCGGCGCTCATACCAACTGAGCTATCCAGCCATGGCTTTTTATTGTTATTATGACTATTTATTTCTAGTAATGACACCAAGGATTCCTCAAAAGCCCTAGGCACTGTAGCTCGAAAGCCTGATGAAACCTTTTATGGAAAGATGATGAGAAGAAGATATAGTTTTAGAAGTGGGAGGAAAACCCCAGAGTAATATTCTGGGTAAAACCCACAGAATCAGGTAGGGACTGAAAACCCAATCCACTTGTGGACCGAGCCGGACTTGAACCCGGTCCACGGAGGTGAAAGGCGAGAAAAGAACCGCGCTCTGTTGGTGGTGTTCCAAACAGTCAATTATCTTTGTTCGTTTGGCAGCCCGAAGCCATGAAACCACTCACATACCACTATATTCCAAGGATACGCACAGCATTAGCAATGCTGCAACCTGAGAGACAGTATACATTTATCACTCAAAGAGGATACGGCTTTTTTAATCGGAGGTTGCTGGTTCGAATCCCGCTCCAGTCAATTTGTCTTTGTTCACTTTTCAATGACTTGAAGTTAAGCAGTCAGTTTCCCTTATTGGTTAGTGCATGGTTAGTGGTTAAACTCTGACCATACCTTTTGCATGAATAGCTTCAGAAGGCTCGACAGCTCGATCCGAGAAGCAGTCAGCCTGCTTAACGAGAGCCTCCTTGACTGCTTGCATGTCATTCAGAACCACTACCAGCCGTCTTCCCAACCACACGCTCATCACACTCCCGTACTGCTCGGCCAAATCCTCCAGCGCAAGATGAAGTTTGCTTGCTACCAAGCAGCGGACATTACCGAGAAATGGCAAGGGCCGCGGACCGGGAGGCAGATTTCGGGGTCGCCGCCGGATCCATTTGATCGTCAGCAGTAAAACTACGAACAGCAGGGCTACGGACGGCCAATGAAGGCTTCCTACCACTGCAGTTACTTGTGGAATGACCATGATGTCTCTATACGGAACCGTCAAAGTCAAAAACCCTGAACTTACAGGAGCGCCTTCAACACCCGAATGAAATTTCTCACCAAAACTCCAGGTACAGTGTACATATATGTGACTTTTTACATAAGCATTCATTTTGCTTTGCCTATTATGTTTCTATAAATAGGAAAATGCGAAACAACATCAATTTGCCATTACATGCCAGTAAAAAAAATTCATTAATAATAATAGTAGTAATACTCATTCAGATGTTATTAATGTGATGTTTTGCTGGTTGTTTTGAGCCGGAAATCATAACATTCAAAGATTTGGGGGTCGCCGGATCTATTTTGTTTAGTTGTGATAAACGTGCAAGGACAGCAATAACAACTACACCTTTTGTTTGAAAAAAAACAAAAACATTAAAGGTAGTATCATACTTTGGTAAGACACCAAAACAGAAATGTGCACAGATTTACGCATATAACATTCATGGTATAAAGAAGGTGCTGGTAGAAACATACCGTTAAAATATTTCTGCCTGAAATTCTGTAGTAAAACAAAGACCGAAAACGGTTTTGATCTCCGGTTAAGATTAAAACCATCCTTTATGTTTTATAAAAAAAAAAAACGAGTCGCGTTTTCGCTATTTTCTCGGGACTCAGATGTCCGATTGAGCTCAAATTTTCACAGGTGTATTATTTGACGTACATGTGAGTGCTGTTCTATGACCTTAACTAATCGTGTATTATATCTTTAAGTGACATAATTTCCACGAGATTACACAACCTCTCTAATAGTACAATTGGGGATTTTTAGCCATTTTTTTATATTATCATTTTGCCAAAATGACCCCTTTAACCTGAAATACTACCTGTCAAGGACACTCATAGGAGGTAACATTGATAATGTTACCGGATTCTATTTCAAGGTATTTTGTTTATTTTTCTGACACTTCAGTATATTAATTAGCCATTTGTGGAATAATTCTGCCCGAAGAATATGATCCTTTAACCACAAAATACAACTTGGTAACAGCCATTTTGTGATGCAGCACACCAAAATTGACATCAATTTGTTTCCAGATTCTACCAAAGCTACACTGTAAAAAAATTGGGCAAAAAAATGCCCAACTTATTACCCAATGTTGGTACAATAGTCAACATGTACATCTATTGGGCAATTATTACCCAACGGTCGTTGGGCACTGACATTACTCAATAATTAAGCAAACGAATTACCCAAAAATTGGTCATTTAGTATTTACCAACTTTCGGTTAGCGTAGTTTGCCCAAGAGTTGGTCATGATAAATTGCCCATTTTTGTAGCAGTAAAAGTTACACAATTGTTGGTTAATCAGTTTGGCTAATTTGTTGGGCAAATTTGAGAAATTTTGCACAATAGTTGGGAACTTTCTATGAAATACTTGGGCAACTGTGTATCGGTTTATGACCAATTGTTGGTAAATTGTCGCTCACTGTCATCATACGTTGGGCACAAATCTATTAAAAATGCTCAACAGTTGGAACTGAATTTAACCATATAATGGGTAATTCTTTTTCAACAGTTGGTTAATAAATGACTCCACAAAAAGTTTTGTTTCTCTCTCTTCTTTTTTATTAAAAAAACATGCATGTTCTACCCAACAAGTCTAACAAAAAATATAAATTTCTATCAAATTGAAGAACAAACACATGTATAAGAAAAGAATAAGTTGTCTCAAATAGGCCTATACAACAAGTTTTTGTCGATGTATTTGAAAATCATGAGGATATGACAGATGATACAACGTGTTCGTTGTAAAACGAGTTGTAGCATACACTACTTATCGTCAAAACTTGCTTGCACATTTTAAAGAGAAATAGGAAAAGCATAAGCACTGTAGTCAGTCTTTCAAAATAAATATTTTGCAAAGACCCTATAGCGTCTCAAATATCGAAAAACAATTTGCTTAGAAACATTTTCTTTTCTGGAACTTCTTTATAAGGCACTTGACATACCTTTTTGAAGTAGCCGACGTTCCAAAAAATTATTTGATTGTTTAGAAAAATTAATATTAAATGTCCTTCAGTTTTTCTTGCAAATAGAAACAATTTTTGCAAGGTACTCTAAGTCCATACGCTTCAGATCCCAGCATTGTCTTTTGTCTTGACGGCTGCAAGCTTCTTGTCTGTACACACAATTTTCTCCAAGAAAGTCCATGCCCCTTGACACTGCCGTTGGTACTCACAATCCAGTATGTAGTGGGTGTTGTAGCACACATCAAATGCTTTCAGGATATAATGGCTGAGGAATGGCTTGCTTCTCGATGATGACCAAGGCATTTCTGGATTCCAGATGTCTCGCACTGCTCAGTGATAGTACAAACGGCTGTGGATGAGTCTTTGAATTCTCATGTAGATGCTGTGGCATATTGATGTTATCCTGCATAATGAAAAAGAAAATTTCATAATTGTTTACATGTAGGAACTGATTTGGTCATCTTTTAAATTATATTTTTTATTTGGTTTAGTTTTGTGTATCATTATTTTCTATGGATATTGCTCCCAAATGTTGGAAAATAATTACCCAACAATATGATTATGAACATAGCCAAATGTTGGGTAGAATGGGAACGTGTTCCCAACTTTGAGGGAAAGTAGGATTGGCACCACAACTTGTGGGCAAACCAGGACCTCTTTTCCACATTATTTGGGCAATGAGTAATACATGAATTGGGAGATAGTGGTACAAAATACTCAACATTTTAGAAAAGCAAGCAAAGATACCCATTTGTTCAGGAGAATGGGAACAAATGCCCAATATTGGGACACAAGGAGCATGCTTATTCCCAATCAATGAGAAGGGGCCCATATTACAAATGTCGTTATATTAATGAATTTGTTATCAAAATGTATCATCACATGTAATGATTCTTGATATGGTGAAGCGAAGGATGATGGTATTCCATGGAAAACAATAGACCTGGTATCACTTATGCTAAACATTAGGCCTATGTCGATCATGGACTGGTCTTGCACATTACATTAAGAACTGCAGCCCCGGGCTGGACGCACATGTCACTCATTAGCAAACATGTAAATTAATGTACCATAAGTTATCTTTATAACACTAACACCTATAGTTTTTAATACATATGCCACAAAATTCTCACCTTCCAAACACGTCCATTAGAATGCTAAAGCCCCACTTCTCCAGCAAGCCTAGTAGTATAGCACTTGGTGATCCGCCATTTCAACTCTAAACGTTGCAGTAGTGTCCGTTAATTACAGCGTTTTCCTCTAATGCGCGTGCGCACAGTGTTTAAATTCCCAATAATTGGAAACTTTATACCGATCCATTGGAATTATGCCCATCTGTTGAGATTATTATCCCAATTTTTACCCAACACTTCGTGGTTGGACCAAGTAATGCAATAGTACATATTAATTGGGCAATGTTTATCCAACTAATCTTACTAAAAAAGCTTCCAACGTTGGTCAACTCTTTAAATTGCCCAACTCCCAAATTTACTCAATCGTTGAACAGAAATTCACCAACAATTTGCAAATAAAGTTTACCCAGTATTACTTTGCCCAGCATTTTTTACAGTGTACTAGCATACTTTGGTAGCATACCGAAACAGAAATCTTCACGGAATTACCTATAACATACAGGGTATAAAGATTGTGATGGTAGAAACATACCGTTAATAATTTTTTGCCTGAAATGCTGTATTTAAAAGAGCCAAACCAATAAACTAAACCAATTTTGATCTTTCAAAGATCAAAAATAACGGTGAAAAGATTTGTTTAAATACTGTCGGCGTTTTTCACTGTTTTCTCAAAACGTGGACACCTTATGGGACTGGAAATTTCACATATGACTGTTAATGTATCTTCCTTGTTATTTTTGTCCATGAATCTGCATTTCTTTGGCAAAATAAGTATGATATTACCTTTAAGGCAAGCCCTTTTTAAAATCTCGCTACGGAGCCTAAATCCTTGCCATGACCTTTCTTTGCGAACACTCAAAACACTGTGATGTCCGGCCAAGCATGAGTTATATTTACACTCATAACATTTTATTTACCTGCACAATTTGTGTTATCTGAGTGGGACGTTGACCGCGTAATAAAAATAAACAATTACAAATCAGTCAAATAGACATATGCCAATCCTCATTGTCTTTATGTTTATTCTGCGTGAGCAGCAATTATTATTTTGTAAGGGCACAAAAGAATCAATACGAAGAAAAATAAATTCTGTTAAAGGCAGGCAGTGTGGTTATAAGGACGCACATGCAGTCATTTTCTGGACTGAAACAGATCGTGTTCATTAATAATAATGATAATTATATCAGAATATTTATAATGCACACAGTATCTGGAAAGTCCCATTCAATTCAAAGGCGTAGATTCTTATTATCCCCATGGAGCCAATTTCATAGAGCTGCTTAAGCACCAAAATTTGCTTAAGCACCAAAAACCTTGGTAAATAAGATGAGTATGCCAGCCAAAACCTCTTAATCATAATATAATATAGGACATAAAAAACTCTACTGCGCATTACAACTTTATTATTATCCCTGGTCATCGGGCCATAATTAACATTCCTGAAATCATCTCAACTCCCTTGGGAGTATACAGCCCGGGCTACCGTATTCAGTGCACAGAGGCTAATCAAACCACAAAGCCATCACTACCCTCGCAGGTACCCATTTACACCTGGGTGAAGAGGAGCATCATGTGACAGAGCGTCTTGCCCAAGGACGCAAGCACCACAAACCCATGGCTGGATTCGAACCCAAATTTGTAGATTAACCACAAGACAATTACGCGCCAGACCACTAGGCCACAGTGCCCCACACAATGTTAATAATTTATGTTCGGAAGAAGACTTTTCTAACTTAAGAAAGTTTTGTGTTTAAAAAGCTCTATGAACTTGGCCCCTGGTCATAAGCAGTGATATCATTGAAAATACGATTGAATTTTAATCGGGAGTTGTAAACCAGTTAGTGAACCCAATTGTACGGAGCTCTGGAAGTGCCATTCGACTTGTTGAGAGATGACATAATTACGGGCGGGATGTCAATATCTTGTCATAATTTTATCACAGGATGACGACATCACAAAATCAAGATAGAGACATCCTGGCATAATTTATCACGGGATGACGACATCCTAAAATCAAGATGTCGACATTCTGCCTGTAATATGTCGACATCCTGAGATAATTTACCACGGGATGACGACATCCTAAACTCGTGAGAAGTCGACATCCTGACATTATTCCTGTTAATGTTTGAACGTATGCTAACAGAGGGCCAATTGTTGGAAACGTTCATACCCATTGCAAGCGGTTAACATTGTTATCTTAGGCTGTCGTCATCTGGATTTTAGGATGTCGTCATCCCGTGATAAATTATCTCAGGATATCAACAAGTCGGATGGCACCTCTAGACTAGAGCTCCGTACAATTTAGCTGCATAACGGCTGTTAGTGATACGGCGTTCTGCCTGCATTATTTAGTACAGTGGTGAATAGCTTGTGCACGTCGGGTCCTCTTGCTGTGGTTGCTAAACCAGCACTGTCCTCACGCACCATTAAATATTATCATAAATGGTATAATACATGATTTCCGAGTGGTCCCGAGCCGCTGAGAGCCGAACTCTCGCCGTAGCCATGACTGAGTCTCGCGAGAAAATGGGATTGGTTTTGCGAGAGTTGCGTGAAAGAAGAGACTATCACAGTGACTTCAAAAGACTTAGCTCCAAATCTACTTAATTTCTACCATATTTTCATTGTAAAGATATATTGTTTCGGCATACTACTAAAGAATGATAGTACCTTTAAAAGTGGAAAGAAAATGTTCAGCAATATTCATACAATATTTACAATTGGGAATTAATTGCACGAACTTACAACAATCACAAGGAAACGAATACATTTTTTCAAGTTTTTGTTTGTGTGTGGGAAATAAATATTTTAAATGGTATTTTTGACTAACTCAATTTCTAGACCAGCATCATATTGGTATTTATTTAATATGGAATGAAATTAACTGCCATTGACGTCAATTAAGTTGATTTTCAACAGTTATACTTCCGATAGCATGTCACCGCTTGTTAAATAGTCATTTCTCTTATATCGGACATTAACTTGGTAGAGTACATGATTGGTAACATACCCAGACAGAAATGTTCACGTATAACTTTTCAGGGTATAAAGATGGTGCTGGTAGAAACATACCGTTATAATATTTTTCCCTGAAATGGTGTATTTATCCAGAAATTAGTCAAACAAAGACCGAAAACAGTTTGATCTCGGGGTAAGATCAAAACCATTCTTTATGTTTTATAAGAAAAATTGAGTCGGGTTTTCGCTATTTTCTCGTGACTCAGATGTCCGATTAAGCTGAAATTTTTACAGGATTATTTTTTCATGTACATGCTGGATCAGACAAAGTGTGAGTGCTGTTCTGTGACTTTTACCAATCATGTATTATACCTTTTATTTTCTGTCTTAAAGGTAGTATCATACTTTGGTAAGAGACCAAAACAGAAATGTTTACAGATTTACGTATAACTTACAGGGTATGAAGATGATGCTGGTAGAAACCTACCGTTAAAATGTTTCCGCCTGGAATGGTGTATTTATCCAGAAATTAGTCAAACAACGATCGAAAATCTTTTTGATCTGGATGTAGGGCTGAATGGCTCAGTTGGTAGAGCGCCTGTACGGTATTCAGGAGGTCGCCGGTTCGAATCCCGCTCCAGTCAATTTTTCTTTGTTCACTTTTCAATGACTTAATTAAAACTCAGTCAGTTTCCCTTGTGGTTATTTCACGTAAAAATAAAAGGGAAAAAAAATACTGCGGCCGTTTTTCACGATTTTCTCAAAAAGTGGGCATTGCATGGGACTGACATGTTCACAGACGACTGTGACTGTATCTTCCTTGATATTTTTGCCCATGAATCTGTATTTCTTTGAGAAAAAACCAAAGTATGATATTACCTTTAAGCCCACAAGGTTTGATACTCAATTCAAAGTGGATATCATACAACCATTTAGAGGATTCTCTGCGGTCGCAAATTTGGTTTACCAGTTCGGTCACTTTTCTCTTATGCTTTCTACAGTAAAGATCTTTGGAGTTATAAAGGCCTAATCTGCTTTTGTTTTTTAATATAAGACCTTTTCGAAACGGAGGCTAAGGCTCAGGCTCCAGCTCTGTCATCCATATGCTGAAAATATAGGTTGTGATTTTTCATTGGAGCTGAAGCTCTGTTTTCCTTTTCAAACCAAAGAATCTACTTCTGAACCGCAGCCAAAAGCCTCTATTTTGATACCCGTTATTAAAGAATGGATTCACGACATGGAGCCGGAGCGTTAGCCTGAGCCTGAGCCTCCGTTTAAAAGGCTCATAATGTATTTCCCTATTATTATGGGTACGCCCAACTGGTATATCACTGATTAATATCAAACACATTAACTTAATTTTATTGACATGAAATGTTTACAAATCCGCACGTTATACCAGCACATTAACGTTTCATTACACGGCCCTGTAAGGAAAACAACCGCCTCGGATTATGCACACATCGCACTGCAATGATCACCCGTGAGTGATATACACAACCCATGGGTCGATTTCACCAAACCAATCGTAGACTTGTATGTCGTATCTCGTACGTACGACTAATATCTCGTACGTACGAATAATGAATCATATCTCGTACATACGAGATGTATCTCGTACGTAAAAGATATAAGTCTTACGTACGAGATGTAAGTCGTACGTTCGAGATACATCTCGTACGTGCGAGATATTATTCATAAGTCGTACGTACGACATATAACTCGTACGTACGACGTATATCTCGTACTAACGACATATAACTCGTACGTACGACATCTCGTACACATTTAATTTTTCAGCATGTCCCTAATACTGCTTCGTACATTTCAGTTCATTATTCATGCGACATGTATCGGTCGCACGTTTACTGCCACCAGCCGATTTACTGAAAGTTCAAAAAGTCATCCTTGCAGACATAATGCCCCTATATGTACCTGCACTCTTCGGCCCACGTCCGGACAGTCTACCCAGCTCAACACGTAGGCCTATGGGCAAACAATGAACATGTTTCAAACTCGTGTGCCCGTGACCAAAATACCAACTGACTGTTTTAAATTAGTCATTAATTAGTCATCCGAAATTCTAAGCCGACGCTGATTGGCTGAAATTGTCTCCCTATAGGCGGTGAAAGATTTCATTTCTGTATAATGAGACCTATAAAAGGCAAAGCTTAAGGATGTACTGCACCTTAAAATGTAAAAAGTCACATAATATTATTATGTACCTGGATGTTTGGTGAGAAATTTCATTCACGTGTTGAAGGCGCTCCAGGAAGTTTACGGCTCGCATAATCATTTTGCATCTTTTTTGACTTGACGGTTCCGTATATAGAGACATCATGGTCACTTCACAAATAACTGCAGTGGTGGGAAACCTTAATATGCCGTCCGTAGCCCTGCTGTTCGTAGTTTTACTGCTGACGATCAAATGCATCAGACGGCGACCCCGAAATCTGCCTCCCGGTCCGCGGCCCTGGCCATTTCTCGGTAATGTTCGCTGCTTGTTGACGAGCAAACTACATCTTGCGTTGGAGGATTGGGCCAAGCAGTACGGGAGTGTGATGAGCGTCTGGATGGGAAGACGGCTGGTAGTGGTTCTAAATGACATGCACGCAGTCAAAGAGGCTCTCGTTAAGGAAGCTGACTGCTTCTCGGATCGAGCTGTTGAGCCTTCCACAGCCATTCATGCAAAAGGTATGATCAGTGTTTGACATGGACATCGAGAAAGAATCTTGTCACTACAAACTTATAGGATCCACTATGATTTCAGTACAAAATCTTGTGGGCTTATTGCCGACAAAGACTGAAAAGATATAGACCTACAGGAACCTTTAACTAACCTGTGGGCCAATTTAAAATCTTGTGGGCTTATTGCCGACGAAGACTGAAAAGATATAGACCTACAGGAACCTTTAACTAACCTGTGGGCCAATTTAAAATCTTGTGGGCTTATTGCCGACGAAGACTGAAAAGATATAGACCTACAGGGACCTTTAACTAACCTGTGGGCCAATTTAAAATCTTGTGGGCTTATTGCCGACGAAGACTGAAAAGATATAGACCTACAGGAACCTTTAACTAACCTGTGGGCCAATTTCAAAATCTTGTGGGCTTATTGCCGACGAAGACTGAAAAGATATAGACCTACAGGAACCTTTAACTAACCTGTGGGCCAATTTCAAAATCTTGTGGGCTTATTGCCGACGAAGACTGAAAAGATATAGACCTACAGGAACCTTTAACTAACCTGTGGGCCAATTTCAAAATCTTGTGGGCTTATTGCCGACGAAGACTGAAAAGATATAGACCTACAGGAACCTTTAACTAACCTGTGGGCCAATTTAAAATCTTGTGGGCTTATTGCCGACGAAGACTGAAAAGATATAGACCTACAGGAACCTTTAACTAACCTGTGGGCCAATTTAAAATCTTGTGGGCTTATTGCCGACGAAGACTGAAAAGATATAGACCTACAGGAACCTTTAACTAACCTGTGGGCCAATTGAAAATCTTGTGGGCTTATTGCCGACGAAGACTGAAAAGACATAGACCTACAGGAACCTTTAACTAACCTGGGGCCAATTTAAAAATCTTGTGGGCTTATTGCCGACGAAGACTGAAAAGATATAGACCTACAGGAACCTTTAACTAACCTGGGGCCAATTTAAAAATCTTGTGGGCTTATTGCCGACGAAGACTGAAAAGATATAGACCTACAGGAACCTTTAACTAACCTGGGGCCAATTTAAAAATCTTGTGGGCTTATTGCCGACGAAGACTGAAAAGATATAGACCTACAGGAACCTTTTACTAACCTGGGGCCAATTTAAAAATCTTGTGGGCTTATTGCCGACGAAGACTGAAAAGACATAGACCTACAGGAACCTTTAACTAACCTGGGGCCAATTTCATAGAGCTGCTTAAAGGGATGGTACAGAATTGGTAAGACAAAATACACTTCATGATCACAGATTCACTTCAAACTTACACAGTATTATGGTGATGATAGGAGAAAACATCCCATGAAATGTTTTTGTCTGAAATGCCATATTCGTTGAGAAATAAATGAAACTATTTTCCGATTTGAATAAATCGCTTCGAAGCGTTTTATTCATTCGTTGAAATGTGTACAGTTCTTCGTACACGGGTTTTCACTATTTTCTCGTGACCCAGATGGCTGATTGACCTCAAACTTCTACAGGTTTGTCAGTTAAGGTATATGATGGATTGCATAATGTGCTTTCACTGTCAGCAACGGTTTTGTCGCAAACACCAGTTCTGTACCATCCCTTTAAGCACCAAAACTTGCTTAAGCACCAAAGCTTGCTTAAGCACCAAAGCTTGCTGAAGCACCAAAGACCAGTCAGTCAAAACTCCTTGTTGTGAACATTGTGCAAGGCAAACAACGGCTGAATACAAATCAAAAGCAGTAAACAAACGTAGAAATTACATTGGTATATAATCCTGTTTCATCAAGGAAGACTTTTCATGCTTAAGCAATATTTTTGTGCTTAAGCAGCTCTATGAATTTGGTCCATAGGGCTATTACGGAGTCTTATTCTGTATGCACACAATATGTACTTCTTGAGTTGATATGATTATTACGTTATCGATGGCTAGTTGGCTACGTTTTAGTGGTTTTACATCTGCACCATGGGTCGATTTCACCAAACTCTTCGTAACTTACTATCAATCGTAGGACGTATGATGCATTACTGTCCTACGTAGGAAAGGCCCTCTACGATGACTTACCCTTCGGAACTCGAGCTACGATCGATCGTAGGGCTTCGTAAAATCGACCCCCAGGGCTAATAATCCCGTGAACTACCACTGCAATCATTTCGTGTCGCCCCTAATTGGGTCTCTCTTTGTAATTTTCATCAAATGATACGTAGGTAGCATGGCTATGTCAAACGGTGAGGAGTGGAAGGAGATGCGCCGCTTTGGGATAGCAGCCATGCGAAATCTCGGCATGGGTAAGAGAAGCTTGGAGGACAAGATCAACGAGGAGTCTCGCTATCTCATGGAGAGCATCGAAGGTGAAGGGGAGAAGCCCTTCAACCCAGAGCACTACATCACCAACGCGGTCTCTAACATCATCTGCATAATCAGCGTTGGACAGCGTTTCGAGTACACTGACCCTGCGTTTGCAGAGATCGTGGGCTCTTTCAAGGCCATCTTCTCCAGCGGGTCTTCTGTGGGTTTCAGCCCGCTCTATAGATTCCTCCACAGAGCTGAGTATTTAAAAAGAGTCAAACGGATACAGCATATCGGTTCGTATCTCTACCGACATGTAAACGTAAGTAGCCTGATGAAAATAATGTATATGTTGTTTATTCTTTATCTGCCGGATACACATAATGAAATTGACATCGGTTGAGGAGAGCAGGGGCATTACCTAGAGCTGCTTATAAGCACCAAAATTTGCGTAAGCACCAAAAACGTTGGTAAATAAAATCAGTATGCCGGCCAAAACTCCTTCCGAATGTCAGCATCTCATGAAAATTTGGTTGGTAATCATGTTTGATCAAGGAAGACTTTTCGTGCTGAAGCAAATGTTGTGCTTAAACGGCTGTATGAAATATGGCCCAGGCAAGATAAGCTTGTTGTGAAAATAGTTGCATTTGATTGTCTTTTTGGCGGCACAATGCTCTGCATGGTTAATTCTCTCAAATTTGCTGGGAGCCTTAGATGTAGTGGGTGTTGAGCTAACAAATGAACAAGAGGGTTTCAGAACTTTGCTTATTGACTACAAAGGTACTGAGACGCCCTGCCACGGCGCATGCTCCCACTGATTGATCCATTGTTTTGATTTAGGAGCATGAGGAAAAGTTCGATCCCAACGACATCCGTGACGTCATCGACATGTACCTACATGAAATCATGCAGATGGAAAAGCAAGGAATAACCACCTCAGCTCTCCAGAAAAAGACAATATGGAGGGGAATTTATGATCTATTCGTCGCTGGGACAGAAACCACAGCAAATACAATGATGTGGCTGGTGTTATACATGGCTGTGCATCCTGATGTACAGAAAAAGGTTCGTCAAAGTGATTTTGCACTGTACCTTAAAGGTAGTATCATACTTTGGTAAGAAACCAAAGCAGAAATATTCACACCTACGACTTACATGGTATGCAGTTGGTGGTGGTAGAAACATACCGATACAATTTTTCCGCCTGAAATGTTGTATTTATCCAGAAATTAGTCAAACAACGACCGAAAATCTTTTTTGATCTTTTAAATGATCAAAAATAAAAGAGAAAAAAATTAAGAAATACTGTTGCTGTTTTTCACTGTTTTCTCAAAAAGTGGACACCGTATGGGACTGAAATTTTCACAGATGACTGTTACTGTATCTGTCTTGATATTTCTGCCCATAAATCTGTATTTCTTTGATAAAACCAAAGTATGATATTACCTTTAAAAGAATTTAAAACTGTCCAGTGTCATGAGTGTGTGTGTGTGTGTGTGTAATTTTTAGAAATAATTATAGAAATTATCCAACTAATTCCAGTTAAAGGCACAGTACAGGATTGGTTAACATGTACCCAAATAGAAATGTTCAGATTTACGTATAACTTTCAGGGTATGAAGATGGTGCTGGTAGAAACATACCGTTAAAATATTTCTGCCTGAAATTGTGTATATATTCAGAAATGGGTCAAACAAAGACCAAAAAACAGTTTTGATCTCGGAGTGAGATCAAAACCATTCGATCTTTATGTTTTATAAGAAAAGTTCAGTCGGATTTTCACAATTTTCTTCGTGACTCAGATGTCCGATTGAGCTAAAATGTTCACAGTTTTATTATTTCATTTACATGTTTGATTTACATGTTTTACATGTCCGATTGGCATTTTATTTTTAGGTACAGCGAGAAATTGATGACGTCATCGGAAGCAGCCGACAGCCTCAAGCGAAAGACCGCAATAACATGTCATACACCGAGGCTGTAATGATGGAGATTCAACGCCACCAGCCTATCTTACCTGGAGGCGGGCCTCACATGGCCAGCTATGAGGCTGAATTGTTTGGATACACAATACCAGCCAAGACAAGTAAGAGTCCATTCGTTTAGCTCACACGGGTCAGCCCTTACTGGGAATGGTCGTGTTTTACTGGACAAAACAAGCGAGAGAATGGGGACGAGGTTGACTTGTGTCGACCCGGGGGAGCTAAACGAAAGAGGTTTCTTTCCATGGACTTTGGCATCTAGTATTGATAACAGAAGTTCAATACAAGTAATAAACTGCTGCAAACTGCTCATCAACCAAAATAATGACCTGAAATTGATCAAAACTCTTTTCGGTCTTTGTTTGACTAATGGATAAATACACCTTTTCACGCGGAAATATTTCAACGGTATGAATCTACCAGCACCATCTTCATATCCTGAAAGTTAACACGTAAATCTGTGAACATTTCTGTTAGGGTATGTTACCAATACCTGTGCAGCAGCTGTACCTGTGCTGTACTTTTGAGTGCATGAAAAACAAACAAGCTCAGGTGGGACTCTAACCCACGACCTCCTGCCTAGCGCAAACGTCACACCACTATACATCAAGCTATAGCTGGGGTCAGGCTAAAGGTACCATCATACTTTGGTAGCATACCGAAACAGAAATCTCCACAGATTTACATATAACTTTACAGGGTATATATACATATGGTGATGATAGAAACATTGTTCTTCCTGAAATGCTGTATTTATATCCAGAAAAGAGTAAAAACCAGTGATCAAGAACATTTTCGATCTTCGAAAGATCAAAAATAACGGTGAAAAGGTTTTTTGTTTAAAGACTGTGTGCCCGTTTTTCACTGTTGTCTCAAAAATCAGGTACCGTGTGGGACTGGGAATTTCACAGATGACTGTAATTGTATCTGTCTTGATATGTTTGCCCATGAATCTGCATTTCTTACAAAATACCAAAGTATGATATTACCTTTGAATTCGAATCCATTCGAAAGTGTGCACAATGATGTCATTGCGTTTTCCAGCAATTGTTACTTAACAAATCACGTTGGATGTAATTATTCCTGGCCCCCAAAGTTACATCTTATTGATTTGAAATAATTATTCTCCCCAATGTTTTTCTGTTCCCTATTTCATAGCTATAATGGTGAATGCATGGCGGATTTTAAACGATCCGAAAGTTTGGAAAGACCCCAGGAAGTTCGACCCCACCAGGTTCCTTAGCGAGGACGGACAGACCCTGGAGAAACATGAAGCCTTTATTCCATTCGGCTACGGTACGTGAATCTAAATGTAAATTAAATGCCAATGTAAATTTGAGACTTGAGCTTCGAATGGGAAATTGTGTAGTCGGTAAACGTTGTGCCTTTTACCAAAGAATTGTGTTTGATAGGAATATTACGGAGCTCTAGAAGTGTCATCCGACTTAATTGTTGAGATCCTGAGATGAATTATTTCGGGATGACGACACATTACGGGAAAGCTGTCGACAACTAACGTGAGATAATATATCACGGGATGACGACATCACAAAATAAAAGATGTCGACATCTGGGAGATCATTATGACGACTTCTTTAAATCACAATGACGTACGACATCCTGACAAAATTTATTTTAGGATGTCGTCACACCGTGATAAATTATTTCAGGATGTCGTCATCTTGCCAGTAATAATTATGTTTTCATCCCGAGATAATTTATCTCAGGATCGCAACAAGTCCGATGGCACCTCGAGAGCTCCGTAGAAGATTGGTTGGCTCTCCTCAACCTTGTATGATCACGGGTTGCGCTCGTAAGAGTGAATTGCAGCTGAATATGTATATGCACCGCATAAGGTGTAGTTGGGTTTAAATCCTGTCATTGGATTTCCTGCAGTCCTGAGGCTTAGGAGGAGTTTGGCTTGCGAAAGATGGGAGAAGTAGCATAGTGCTTGTATGTTCATAATTATTGTACATCGGACTTTACAAATACTAGGTTCGATTTCACCAAACCCATCATAACTTAATACTATCAATAGAAGAACTTATGATGCATTGCTACCCCACGTAGGATATGGCACCTACGATGGGTTATCCTTCGTAACTCGAGTTACGATCGATCGTATGGCTTCGTGAAATCGACCCCAGATCTCTTATACTGTATGTCTTTTCGTTTCAGGTCGCCGTATCTGTATGGGAGAAACTCTGGCCAAGATGGAGATGTTCATCTTCTTTGTCAACCTCCTCCAACGATTCACATTCTCCCTACCCATCGGCAAGCCACGCCCACCACTGGATGGTGTTGCTGGTATTACCATGGGCCCACAGCCATACGATGTTGTAGCTAAAAAGCGTTAGGGAGCTCCATTATGAAGTGGAGCTGTAGCCTCTAACTAGGATACTTTACGAAACCTGGCTTGAGGCTAGGGGTGCACCCAAGTAAATAGTGCCAAAATCCGTCCGCCGAGCTCATGAATAAAAGTTAAGCACTCAATATAATTATTTTAAATAAGAGAGTTGTGAGAGCTATGAAAATGAAGGATTGAAGAAATATGGCACTGGACCTCCTGCCTGGACTCTGGGCTTCCATTTGTGACCATTTTTGATGCAATTGGGTGAGAAAGTGGGTCTATTTCAGCCGCTTTGCAGAGGGATGTTTTTTTGAAAATGGCTTCTTTGACTGGAGTGATCCATACCTTGTTTTAGGGGTGGTCAGCTAAGAATGAGTATAACTCATAAATTCAACGGTCACCTTACCATAAAATGAAAAGAAAATGGAAGGTTACATGTTCATCATCATTTTTCTGTGCAACTTGAACAGCTGTGAGAGTTCTGTATATATTTTTAATGATTTTTGAAGTTTGAGGATTTATCACTGTGGTCTTTGGGAGTTTATTTACTTGGGTGCAACCCTAGGCTTGGTACTTATTTTGCTACCGCCATATGAGGCCCACAAAACGGAGCAAAGGGATTGGGCCGCATGATGAAGCAGAAGAAAGGCTCCAGCTTCGCCATGTATCTCAAGCCCTTCATTTCATTTAGGACACAGAATGGCAGTAGCAAAATAAATCCCAATCCTATGGAAACCATTCCCTACATTATCAAAACAATGTCAACAGGAACAATATTTAGTTTTACTTTGCTTGAAAGTATTTATGACCAAGTAATTATATGTACCAATAGTCATATTTCACCATTCTTGATAGTTGGTATTCACAAAACGGTTTAGAAATTCATACCCATGCGTTTGAAGGTACGGTAAGGATTGGTATTACATACCCAACAGAAATGTATAACTTTTAGGATATGAAGATGGTGCTGGTAGAAGCATACCGTTAAAATATTTCTACCCGAAATGCTGTATTTATCGAGAAATTATCGAGAAACAACGACCGAAAACAGTTTTGATCTCGGGGTAAGATCAAAACTATTCTTTATGTTTCATATGAACAATTGAGCCGTTTTTTTGCTATTTTCTCGTTTGGGTATGCTACCAATCCTATACTGTACCTTCAACTAAGTTAACTTCACTCAATTACTTTCACTTCAAAGAAAATCATAGGTACTTTTTTTAATGCTCGTGATAAGAGAAATCACTTTTTAATCAGATAATTTTTATGATAATATTAGTGTTGAAAATCAACTTCATATTGACGTCAATGGCTGTTAATTTCAAACCACATTAAAAATATTATCTACATGATGCTGGTTTAGAATATCCACCAGTCCGTAAACAAGTCAATTTAAGATATTTATTTCCGATACACAAACATAACATTCCTTCACTAAAGTGCATTGGTCATAGCATTGCAAGTGATACGTAACAATTACAACAAATCAACACAAAATGATCAACCGTTTGGGATATTAAGTTGATTCTTAAAGCCATAATTAGGAATGGTCTTTCTTTGTGATACATTGTTTGACTTCCGTGACCTCTACTTCCGGTCAAACAGGAAGTAGCTCCTCATTCAAAAGTGATAAGAGGTATGATCATGATTCTTTCACCAAAAGTCAATGTTAGGCAGGGTCTTTCTTAATGACATATTGCTTGACCTCTATAACCTCTACTTCCAGCCAAACAGGAAGTAGCTAGCTCGTCATTTAA
This sequence comes from Astropecten irregularis, assembly GCA_963971285.1. Classification (NCBI taxonomy): domain Eukaryota; kingdom Metazoa; phylum Echinodermata; class Asteroidea; order Paxillosida; family Astropectinidae; genus Astropecten; species Astropecten irregularis. The sequence continues at coordinate 5,876,844 of OZ020260.1, read as the reverse complement.
AAGTGGTTAGAGCTAGGAACTTGTTTCTTTTATCAATAGCAATGCGCACTTGCACTAAAAATAGCACCGAACCTCAGACAAACATTGCAACCGGCCATGCAAACATGTGGTGAGTGGGGGTATGTGTGCATGCATGGTGTGACGTCATTAGTGCGGAACGCTATTGTCCATTATTAGCCGAGATTGTTTTTCTTTGTCACACATATATTATTTGTATTAAATGTTGCAGATAAATAATTTGATTTAAAACCCATGTTGCGGAAAAGCCCTATGTTCTGTTGCAGACAGACATAGATCTCAATCAATTTCCATTCATCCACATAAACTGGTTGGATTCAACCCACCATCTGGACTTTTCTGTGCTGTACCTGCAGAAAAAAATATTTTAATAGATTTAAAAATCTATTTCTTATTGATTAAAAAATCAATACGTTTAACGGTGCTGGTATAGCACTGATTGGTATAGGGGGCCTACAGCAAAACGACGAAATATCAATATTTATGAGATGACGTATAGTCACCATTAAGTGAAAGGAAAATTAATAAATAAAACAAAGGTGACTCGTTCAATTCTTGTACTAAACGTTGGTGGTCCTCAATTATTCTTCAACTTTAATATAGATTTTCCCGGTCATTTTCGGCAAATGAGCGGACGATTTAAACGCTGCGTCATTCCATTTCGCGTGAAACTGCACGGCACCTCAAAATAGTCATTCGATTTCACTGCATGTACAAGTAAATGTAAACAAGCGAATAAAAAGAATCGCCTTTCAATTCAAAATTCCATTCGAACAGCTAGCATTCAAATTCGCAACGGCTTTTGGCAGGTTGCTAAATTGAACGATTGTTGAATTTAATGGGAGACTTTTGAGAATCGGTCTTCAAGTCAACAGCGCACGCCCACGCAATAGTGAGCATGCGTGCTACCAACCCTTTCAATTGGGGTGTTTATGTATTTTATGTTTATTTTGTCTTTAATAAGTGTGTTATCACAATGTTCATGTTCAATGTTCATGTTCATTATTACATCAAAAATTAGCCCCCAAACAAAACTTCTTCTTTTTTATACTTTTGGAAGATAGAGGGCGTTCTTCGTCTATGTGACATTTATGACAATAGTGTAAAACAAAAAGGTCCCAAGAAGTCTTCCTTTTCTTATCACACAGGTATGTAATTCCCACTTTCCATGATTAAATATGGAATCTTAACATATTCAAGGTTATTTAGAGATCATTATTTGTACTGAAGATTGTCTGATGTTTAAGGATTGAATTGGATTGGAAAGGGAGCTAAACTTACTTCTCATAACATATGACAGCCTACATTGTATGTATTGTGCGCACACTCAGTGGGGATGAATGCAGAATCAGAATCTCTCACAAGTTCAAAAGAGATGAATGTAAATGCGTATTAAATTGTATCTTTTTCATTTGTTGGTAAATAACTAAAAACAAGTAGGATTCTTCTGGGGTTCCTGAAGTTTAGTACACTCAGGTTAGCTAGTACCCAGCTTCTACTCACCTAAATTCTAGTTAAGTAGAAGCTGGGTACTACCTGAGTGTACTAAACCTAGCCTGAGTGTACTAAACTTCAGGAACCCCATTCTTCTGGAATCATTCTGCTGTAAGCTACAGAAACCGAGTGAACAGTAATGCAGAGATTTACATGTAGGCCTATATTGAAACTTGAAGATCAACAAAATATTGTAAAAAAGTTTAACAGTGAATGTCCGGGTGAAACTTTATTATTGAATGAACAGTGTGTATGTGAAGAATCAGAGGGATAGATTCTCAGTGATAAGACGCTTTGTCACATATTGCTCCTCTTCACCCAGGTGTAAATGGAAACTTGTGAGGGTAGAGATGGCTTTGTGTGCTTGATTAGCCCTTGTGCACTTTGCAGGCAGCTGCAGGCTGTATACTCCCCAGGGAGCTGAGATTGTTTCAGAAAATTATTGTAAATGGGTCCAATGACCAGGGATAAAAATAGTGTAAAGCGTTGTGATACCCAGGCGTCTTGTGTGTAAGAACGCTATATAAATGCCTAAATTATTATTATAACAGACATCACTTTACAAGCGAGCTTTATTCAAATTAACTATTACATATTGGAATATTGTCAATCTAACTTTCTGAATCTTGTTCTGTTAGGCACATATTTTGTTATATGCGCCAAAATAAAACTTTATAAACTAAAGCAGTTGAATGTATACAACCATGCCTGAAATAATTAGAATAACTATTCATATCATTTAATTGAGTACAAACTATTTTCATTTCTAAGTTTCTTTGTATAATTAACAAGTAATAAACTGCTGCAAACTGCTCATCAGCCAAAATAACCTGAAGTGTAATAATGTATAAAATGCTTGGAGTTGGGAGGGCCTGACGCGTTTCGATCCTAGCAGGATCTTTCTCAAAGGCTTAATAGCCTTTACACTTTGTATTTGTTTATCTATAAGGGAAAACTGACGGGGGAAACCAATCATGTTTTATACCTATAAGTCTGACCTTGGAGAAAACAAAATCAGACGATGACCTATAAATTTATTGGAAGAGGTCTAATGCTTTCTTACGAAATAAACAACATGCGAACCAATGATCTACACATTTAAAACTAGCAACTTGATAAACTTAAAGGTGCAATACATGATTGGTAAAGGTCACAGGACTGCACTCATACTTTGTCTGATCAAACATGACTTTTGTACATGAAATAATAAACCTGTGAAAATTTGAGCTCAATCGGACATTCTTAGTCACGAGAAAATAGCGAAAACCCGACTCGATTTTTCTCATCATACATGAAGAATAGTTTACTTTATGTTTGTTCCAAAAATCGTTCGGACGAACGATCTTTGCTTGAAAAACCCAGCATTTGATGAACCAACATTTCCCATGGTGACTGTTTGGACTGTTTACGAACTGTTGAGTCCAATGTCTGTCTCCAACTCAATAAAATGTTTTGGAGGCCTTGCAAATCCTATATGCTCCCTTTAACACAGTCGAGAAAATAATAGCTAAAGCAGAGTGTACACTGTCAACATTTACGGTAACAATCTCGGTAACATGTTGCCCAGGTAGGTTGTTGCTGAAAATGTTGTCAGTGTACACAGAGCAAAACGAGTTGGGTAACATGTCGCAGCAACATCTCGGTAACATGTTGGCCAAATGTTGCTGGTATACACAGGGCCCAAAAAGTCGTGTTGCCAAGGTGTGTCGCCCTAACTGGGCCCAATTTCATGGAATCCGTTACGGTTACCAAACATTTTTCGCTTTAATACGTCAGCAGACTTGTTTGGTTATGGTTAGCGTATTTCAAGGGAAAGTTTTCTTTTTGGTAACGGTCAAGCATGGAATTTCTGCACAGCGCGTTATTATAGAAAATGATCACGGTTACCCTAGAAAATCTTCGAGTAACCGAAAGTCTTGCTTACGGATTCCATGAAATTTATCATCACGCTTAGCAGTGCCCGTAAGCACAAAAATAACGGATGGCACGAAATTGGGCCCAGGGCAACATGTTACCTAGTCTTGTTCAAGACGGTATTACGTAGTTGTACCTGGCCAACAGATCGCACGTACGTGTACGTGTTAACACAACAAACGACCCGAGATAACGTCTACGCCACACACACAAGCCTGTAATACCGTCTTGTCCATTTACTCCAAACTGCCCGGAAAATTCCGGGCAATAACCCCCCGCGAAGTCGGTGCATCATGACGTAGCCTTATTTGCATTAATATATTTAGAAAATTTGCATGGGGATGAAGTCTAGTACCTCAACGACGTCGCAAGCAATATATACAGTACGCATACACACGTGTATTTACAGTACTTGTAAATTACATGTGCCGTACATGTAGGCCTACATTGATATCGTACCATGGCTGCTGACGGATCGTATTGAATTTGGAGGCCTTGGATTTTGCAACACAAATATCGGGGATTCGAGAGTTTTCCGGAGAACAACAAGGCTCTTAGACAACATGGGAATGGAATAAATTTACTAACCGTGCCCCTCGAAATCATTCCGTGTCTTCATGGAGCCCGGGAACAGACTCCATGGTATCATAATTCAGTGAAATTATTTCATTCATCCCTTCATTCATTCATTTATTTTGGCAACATACAAAAGTACTGTACACATGAAATACACAATAAATAACGAATAACAAAAGCCCGAGGATAACCCAAAAAGCTGTAAAATACGGCTTATTCATATCCTACAATTTCTCGAAATCTTTTAGTGCCGCATGACAGTTGATCGAAGTATAATCAAGCCATGCCTTTGGTAATGACCATGGAGCTATCTGTTGTTATTGCTCCATGGCAATAACGGTTGCGGCCGGAGTTTCAAACGACCGTCATTACGTGATATGCACACGGTATCACGCCATACCACGTGCGTGGATTGGACGCTGACCAAAACAGCGCATTGCACCCCGTTGTTGACCTCAATGAATATGCAATTTTTGCCAACAGAGGTCACGCTCAGTCTTTGTCACGTGACACCAGAGTAAACAAACAAGACGTTGATATTTCGTAGGGCGGTGGAATGGTCCACTTTGTTCACGTGGGGTGGGTAATTGTTTGTGGAATGGTCCACTTTGTTCACGTGGGTCGGGTAATTGTTTGGACGGACTAGCGCATAATCAACGTCTTGGACAAGACTACATGTTACCGAAAATGTTACCGAATTATTGTTGACAGTGTACACTGTATACTTAACCCTCATTATTGAAAACGATGCAATATGACTGCATTAATCATTCTTACAACACACTAATTTCAAATAATTTTTATACAGAGTTTGCGAAATTATCATATTTAGTGAGGCGTATTCTATGGGCATAGGCTGTTCTATTCTCTTTATTCCTAATAAATTGCTTCAACTATTGACATAATTATATGTACGTCTTTTCCAATAAGGGATACTAATGAAAACCTGTTAAGGTACCGCGCTTCTTTTTTAAGAAGCTTCCTAAGTCCTAACGCCTTTTCACAACAATCTCATATGGGTGTGGGCTCGTGGTGAAACCAGTGATGCCGTCCAACGATGGGCGTGGCTTGCCGATGGGTAGGGAGATTGTGAATCGTTGGAGGAGGTTGACAAAGAAGATGAACATCTCCATCTTGGCCAGAGTTTCTCCCAGACAGATACGGCGACCTGAAACGAAAGGCGGGCACAGTGAAGATTAGTCTGAGTATCACCCGTTCTATCTTCGTACCACTACACTATAGTACGAACGTCTGATAGGCTTGCATGCTTGCAACTTTTATGCAACGCGGCACATCAGCTAATCATAATTATTTCGTTTTGAGAACATGTTTACCAGGATAGTGACGGAGGATGTTGATTGGTCAATTTCGCGCGTCCGCGCGGCAGAACCACTTATCTACGGGCCTGTTTGTTTAATGCACAGGATCACGGATTTTGCTGATCCGGATCCCATTTTAACGTACCCTGCATAGGACGTGGATCCGCAATTTTGGGATCCCGGGCATGAAACAAACAGGCCTTACGTGATAGACGCGCTCGCCAAACAGTACAATAGTTGATGCCCCTTGATTGGTCAAAGCTTAGAGAGGTCAGTGCTGAGTTGGTTTGCATAATCAGGAAATCTGCACGCATGTGATAGACTCTCACTCGCTGTATGGCGAGAGCGTCTATCGCATAAAGACTATAATGGGCCTTTTCGAAACGAAGGCTTAGGCTCAGGCTCAGGCTCCGGCACCGTTTCGTGAATCCGTTCTAAAACAACGGGTATCAAATAGAGACTTTTGGCTGCGGTTCGGAAGTAGATTCTCTGGTTTTAAAAAGGATTATATAACAGAGCTTCAGCTTCGATGAAAACCCACAACCTATATTTTCAGCATAATCATGACGGAGCCTGAGCCTCCGTTTCGAAAAGGCCCTAAGTGGAGGTAGACTAGCCATCGCTACAAATTTCGGAAGGGCAATGATATCACTACAATGATACGTACCGGCGCTGAATGGAATAAAGGCTTCAATATTTTGCAGGGTCTTCCCGTCCTTGCTAAGGAACCTGTTTGGGTCATACTTCTCCGGGTCATCCCAGACCTTCGGATCGTTCAATATGCCCCAGAGATTGATAAAGACAGCTATACAAAATAAGCAGAAGCAAATGTAATGTAAATCTTTATATATTATGATAACAGTGTTATCATTATTGCAAATTATTGAAAATACACATAATGTCGATTTGCTGTATAATTATAACCTGTTGTGAAACTGTTTTCGGTCTTTTGGTTTAGGCTCATTTGTGGATAAATACGGCATTTCAGGCGTAAAAGTTTTAACGGTATATGTTTGTGCAATGTCCATCTTTATATATTTATATACGATTTCTGTTTCCGTATGGCTACCAAAGTGATAGTACCTTTAAGTCAGAAGAGAATATGGACAAAATTTGTTTTATTTGGTGATCATCAAAATAACCACGAGGGAAACCGACTGAATTTTATAAAGGCATTGAAAAGTGAACATCATTGAAAAATTGACTGGAGCGGGATTCGAACCGGCGACCTCCCTAACACCGTAACTATACCAACTGAGCCATCCAGGCCTATACGTTGTTGGTGACCCCAATAGTCAATTATCTTTGTTCGCGTGGCAGTCAGAAGCCATGAAACCACGCACACACCGCCATACTCTCATTTTATTTGGTGAGTTTACTCCTAACATGATTGTAATGCCTCAGTCAGTTTTAACAAATCCTGATGAACATGTCCTCCTTACTTGTCTTGGCTGGGATTGTGTATCCGAGCAGGTCCGTCTCGTAGCTCGTCTGATGAGGCACGGCGATTGGACTGACCGGCCGTTGCCGTTGCATCTCCATTATCACAGCTTGAGTATACGGCATGGTGTTACGGTCTTCAGCGGTCGGCTGACGGTCGCCTCCCACGACGTCATCAATCTCTTGCTGCACCTAAAATTGAAAATACATTAAAGGACATGATCTCCCTTTTCTAGATTATTTTTCACGAACTGATTTGTTGTATTTCTTCCTATAGGCAGCTAGCTGTAGTCTTCTCCATGGTGGCAGAGGCAAGTTCATGGGCTCTTTGTAGTCTTTCTTGTACCTCTGCTGCATCATGAGTTGTCATGTGAAGTGTTACCATAACAGTCAGGGTAGATATAAACCAAACAGAAGATCAATGGGCAGACGTGGTTCACGAACAAACATCAAGAAGTATGGAGACACTACTGTCGAGGTATGTTTAGCACACACTTCACTTGAGCTTTATGTAGTCGCTAGAACTTGCATCCTTGAGTCTATAAACGAATAGCGTTAAGTTTGTGAGCAAAAATATCGCTGATCTTGTGATTTTTAATCATTCAAAAAACCACAAGGGAACCTGACTGAATTTAATGTCATTGAAAAGTGATTGCAGGATCGTATCCCAAATAAGGACATCCTCAAGAAAGCAGGAATAATGACGATCTTCGCTCTCCTCACGCAACGACGTCTGAGATGGCCTGGGCATGTTAGACGAATGGATGGCACCCGCATGCTTAAAGACATCTTGTACGGTGCATGAAATGGCTTCTGGAACAAGGGCTGTTGGAAGACCTGTCCTTCGCTTTAAAGATGTATGTAAGCGTGATATGTCGGCCAGTGACATCAACCCATCAAACTGGGAAGATTCTTCTACTGACCGAGGCAAATGAAGGAAGCTAGTGGGGGAGGGCGTGGATCGGCGCGACATGAAACGAGTGAGACGGTGGGAGAAAAGGCGTGATCGCAGAAAGCGAACAGTTATCGAGCGAAAATAACCTATTGTCTTTCGAGACAAACAGATGCCATAGTACTAGTAGTAGAAAGGTGAACCAAAACAAATGACTGCATGGAGTGGGATTCGAACCTACCTTTGTCTGCACATCTGGATATGCGGCCATGTATAGCATCAGCCACATCAGTGTATTCGTGGTAGTGTCTGTGCCAGCGATGAATAGGTCAGCTATCCCTCTCCAAATGGTCGCGTGGGCAAATGCTGTGTCTTCATTGAGGGTTTTCCCTTGTTCTTCTTGCTGTCTAATTTCCAGGATGTACATGTCGATGATGTCCCGGATGTCGTTAGGATCGAAGGACTCCTGGTGCTCCTGGATATAGAAGAGGTTTGGAAAGACAAGAAGGCTATGAAGAAGACCCAGTACTCAGTAGGGTCGAACATTTGGCCAACACTTTAATTGGTGAGCATTTATTTCTTATCTCTGCTATGCTATCTATTACCTATGCTAAACGGTTCCTCCAGTTTCAATTGTGTCTTATTTCTCCATGATCATATTATGACTAATGTGTCTTGGGCGATAAAACATCAATCCACACATTGGCCGTATTTCCTTCCAAGAGTATTGACAATTACACATAATTATGATATCACAATTAAACAACTATTCATTGGGCTACATTTACATTCCTGAAACAATCTCAACTGGGGGAGTATACAGCGCTGGCTTCTGTATAAGGCGCACAATTAAGGCTAATCAAGCACAAAGCCATGCATCTCTTGCCTCGCAGGTACCCATTTACACCTGGGTGAAGAGAAGCAATATGCCCAAGGACGCAAGCACCACTAGTAGACCATGGCCTGATTTGAATCAACAATCTGTAGATTGGCCACAAGATCTTGAGTACGACACACCGGGGCCCTGCTTTTGAACAAATTTTAAAGGCTCCCATATCTGACGTCACGAAATCACACAAATTTGTCTGCTGTCCCCACTAACGAAATTCAATTTTTGGGAGTTTGCGGGCTGAGAGATAAATCATCCATCTGTATTCAGTGTGAGATGAATATTGTTTCTCATTTCAAGTAAGATCTAACAAATAAAGCGAGGTTTGTTGAGTGTTGAACATCCTCTTTATAACGAGTAACGTACTTTGACAATTCCTTGGATGAAATCAACGACGTGCATGAATCGTCGGCGATTCCTTTGAACCTCAGCCCGGTGGAGTAATTCGTAGATTACGCTGACATTGGCGAAAGACCCACCGGACAAGTTCTCCTTCACGATGCTGATGAGTTCGGCAAACTTGGGGTCCGTGTACTCGAAGCGATACCCGAAGCTGATCGTGCAGATGATGTTGGAGACTGCGTTCAGGATGAAGTGTTCGGGGTCGAAGGGCTTCCCCCCTTCGCCGTCGAAGATTTCGAGGAGATAGCGAGTCTCCTCGTTGATTTTGTCCTCCAAGCTTCTCTTACCCATGCCAAGATTTCGCATGGCGGTCAACCCGAAGCGACGGCGTTCCTTCCAGACCTCACCGCTGGATGTGATGATGCTCCCTACATAGAATTTAATTCATGTTACTGCTGACACTAGTTCAAAAAGTTTCATGATTTTAAGATCAAATTAGAACATTGTCGTTCGGGGCCAATTTCACGGCCCTGCTTAGCAACAAACATTTTGCTATAAAAACCATGAAATGGAAACACATCGCGGTTTGTGCGTGATTTCATGGCTTCTGACTGCCAAATGAACAAAGGTAATTGACTATTTGGGTCACCACCAACGTATGACTGGATGGCTCAGTTGGTAGAGAGCCTGTACGGTATTCAGGAGGTCACCGGTTGGAATCCCGCTCCGGTCAATTTTTCTTTGTTCACTTTTCAATGACTTTAAATTCAGTCAGTTTCCCTTGTGGTTATTTGATGATTATTTAAAAAACAAAAAACAAATTAACAACCAAATGTCCATGTGCTGTGTATCACTTGTGATTGTTCTTTGGATGTTGTTCGCTGACCATGAATATCAATTGTGCTAAGCAATTTTTATGTGCTTAGCAGCTCCATGAAATTGGCCCGTGAAGATCGTGGCGTTACAAACTGTGCGTAAACCTAATGGATTGGGAATAATATGCTTTGCACAAAAATGTTTGGTTTTTTTGGGGGGGGGGGCAAAAACGGCTTTGGAAGGCCTTGGCCATGCAGAACTTAGCCGATGTACGCCTATACAGTATATATCATGATCAAAACTGTTTTCGGTCTCAGTGTTTGACTAATTTCTGGATAAAAACACGTACCATATCAGGCGGAAATATTTTAACGATTATGTTTCTCACCAGCACCATTTTCATACCCCGTAAGACTTAATTACAGTGTAAGTTATACGTAAATCTGTGAACGTTTCTGTTTGTGTATGTTAGTAATCCTGTAGACCCTACCTTTAACAGGTGGGTTTGTCACCCTTGGTTTGAGTCGATCCGAGAAGTAGTCAGCCTGCTTAACGAGAGCCTCTTTGACAGCTTGCATATCATTCAGAACCACTACCAGCCGACTTCCCATCCAGACGCTCATCACACTCCCGTACTGCTTGGCCCAATCTGCTAACGCCAGATGCAACTTGCCCGTTTCCATCCCACGAGCATTGCCAAGAATCGGCCATGGCCGCGGGCCGGGAGGCAGATTCTTGGGCCGGCGGATCCAGTTGATCGTCAGCAGAAGAACGACGAAAAACACCACAACAGACTGCACATTCAACGTACTTGCAGCTGTGAGTATTTGTGAGACGACCATGATGAAATATACTTGTATAGCACTCACAGTCACACCTAAAAATGATTGAATATATTTTTGTCAAGTCATGCTGGAGTACGTGCCTGCTAGGAACACAGAATAAACATAACCTGCCCAACCCTTGGGTACAAAAAACATGTTTGCAATGAAAGCCCTATGTCATTTGACGATTCAGTACACCTGAACATTATTGCTATAAGCGGTCGATACGTATACAATAATTCTATAACTGGAGCGTGAAATTATGAATAGAGTTGTTCAAGTTAAAGGTCCCAATATTTCAGATTGCATATACGGGTGCAGACCAGTAAAATAATGTCCAATAGGCTCCCATCCAAAATGACCAATTTCAACAAAATTATCAAAAATACTCAGAAGTTTCTCAGACACTCAAGCTATACACCAAAATGAAGCTGGGAACTTCAATTTCCATTTTCCTTTAAATTTTCTATAGGGTAACCAATGCATTTTTGAGAAAAGTCCATTCAAAGGAAAATGCCTTGAAAACGGCCATGTTGACTGGTGCCAGACTAAACAAAATGTACCCCTCCAAGAGCGACTTTAGGGTCTGATTTCATCCACACAGCTCAAAGTTGAAAGTACAAACTCTGGTGCCGGGTTCCAATCCATTTCCTTAACAAGACCTCCCAAGTAGGACCCGGCAAATGATTCAATATTATTGAAAAATAATTTTTGAAATTAATGAGCTCCGCGGACTGATTTGGACCTATTTACTGCTCTGCCCCCATACAATTCAGTCTTGCCCATAGAGCTATATTAAAATGAGTAATTTTAATATAGCTCTATGGTCTTGTCGTATATTTGCTGTCGCACATAGTTCCAGACCTACATAAACACACTCGAATATTAAGGGAAGTCACAGCGGGAACTGGCAATTTTCAACTTCAACTCATGCTCATTATTTTATTATACACAACTGCTTGTATCCTAAATTTCTTGCACTAAAGGCATATTAAAAGTTTTATACATGATTGGTAAAGGTCACAGTACAGCACCCACACTTTATCTGATCCAGCATGCATATGAAATAATAACCCTGTGAAAAATTGAGCTCAATCGGACATCTGAGTCCCGAGAAAATAGCGAAAACCCGACTCGGTTTTTCTTACAAAACAAAGAATGGTTTTGATCTTACCCCGAGATCTAAACTGCTTGGTCTTTATCTGACTAATTTCTGGATAAATACACCATTCCTGGCAGAAATATTTTTTAAGACTATGTTTCTACCAGCACCATCTTCATACACTGAATGTCATAGGTAAATCTGTGAAAATTTCTGTTTGGGTATGTTACCAATCCTGTATTGTGCCTTTAAATTAAAACATGAAAGCTTCCTAACACAATGAACTGTCCTGTCATACTTTGGTAAAGTTAACAGAACATCTGCACTCTGTGCATTATTTGATTTGACATGAAATAAAAACAAACATGTGAAATGTTCAGCCAAATTGATCATTGGAAACAATAGAAAACAGGTAAATATAATTGTGAGGTTTTGATCTCAGATATCAAAACTGTTTTCGGTCTTTTGTTTTACTCATTACTGAAAAATACAACATTTCAGAGGGGAAATATTAATTGTATGTTTGTACCAGGTCCATATTAATACCCTGTAAGTTATATACGTAAATATATGAAGATTTCTGTTTTGGTCTCTTACCAAAGTATGATACTACCTTTAAGGTTTAATACATGATTGGTAAAAGTCACAGAACAGCACTCACACTTTGTCTGATCCAGCATGTACATGAAATAATAAACCTGTAAAAATTTGAGCTTAATCGGACATCTGAGTCACGAGAAAATAGCGAAAACCCGACTCAATTTTTCTCATAAAACATAAAGAATGGTAGTTTCCTAACAAATAAACTATCACTCTTTCATGAAAACTTATTGTAATAAATAGCTGTATATCGTCAGTTGCACTGCAAGGATGATCTTCAATGTGTTGATCTACGGCTGTTTTCTGTCAGCCGACTACATTAAGAATTGTACAAGAAATTGCTACATGTAGTCCCTATGCAACATTTTATACATTCCTTAAACAGCCGCCTGTTACATAAACGGCAGAGGCTTTTGACCAGAACTTTGAAAATTACCATTTAAACCTTTCAAAACCTAGTCATAATCTATTATTTTTACAAGGTCCATCATATTGTTTTGTCCTTTTTATATTTGTTTGCATCATAAAACTCATAAGAATTAGTCCATCCACATTGTACTAATATAATTTTTTTTTAATCAAAAATGAAATATGAATTATATGCAAAAATCCAAGTACCAAGAAAAATCCACTGATACCATTGTCCAAATTACCTAAAAAGCGACATACATGTAATATTAATTAAATTATACTAAGAAATTTCAACAATCAATTTCAAGCCATGCACAGTGTCATCCCATTTGATCTCCGTATTTTGTCGTCCCTAAAACACTTTTAGATGATGAAGCCTCAGGGATGAGGTGAATCTTTGTGGATTCCGTGTCGGCTTGTGATGGGCTGAGCTGCCTGGCCTCAGTGCCTGCTGGGTAGGCTTGCTTCGCTGTGTTCACCCATAATCTCTGACACTGCTTACTTGCCATAGAGGCCACAAGGTATGATGTCACAATAGCCCCGCCTGTCAATGATAACAATACAGCATTGTTAACATTTTGTTACCAATTTTTGATACTGTATGAGTTTTTGAAGAACTTGATAAACAAAAAATTTGAACCATCATTTGAAAGTGAAGTGTCTAAAACTTGGCTTGCACTAAAAACTGTTTTAAAGGTAGTATCATACTTTTGGTGTTGTCAAAGAAATACAGATTCATGGGCAAAAATATCAAGGAAGATACAGTAACAGTCATCTGTGAAAATTTCAGTCCCATACGGTGCTCACTTTTTGAGAAAACTTGCCACATTATTGTTGATCTTTTAAAAGATCAAAAAGATTTTCGGTCGTTGTTTTACTAATTTCTGGATAAATATACAGCATTTCAGGCGGAAAAATTTTAACGGTATGTTTCTGCCACCACCATCTTCATATCCTGTAATTTATACGTAAATCTGTAAACATTTCTGTTTTGGTCTTTTTTAATACCAAAGTATGATACTACCTTTAAAACATTCCCAGTTGAACCACTTGCAGTGCAAGCCGTTCCAAAGGCTATGATATCAGACATCTTCTGTTGTGAAGATGGATACGTTCAAGGCATTGTTTCCAAGTTATGTCAAAGGGACAGGGTAAAACAGATTAAAAGTGAAAATGTGATCAAACTTACCCGCCACAATGAAAACATTGTAGAGTGGTGGAAAATTAGGATATCTCTGTCGTACCAAATAGCTGCCGGTCAGCCCAGCAGCGCCACCTGTGGAAAATAATGAATCAAAATGCTCATATGGTGCTTCTAACTGCACTATGATAGGAGAGAAAAGTTGGGTCATTCCACTTAATTTGGTGGTGTCCTTAAATTGTGTGGTGTCCATGTAGCATCATTCCACAAATGGGTCATTCCATTTCCACCACGGGCCAATCTCATGAGCTGCTTAAAGGTAATATCATAGTATCATACTTTGGTTTTTGTCAAAGAAATACAGATTTATGGGCAAAAAAATCAAGGAAGATACAGTCAAAGTCATCTGTGAAAATTTCAGTCCCATACGTTGTCCACTTTTTGAGAAAACAGCGAAAAACGGCCACGGTATTTCTTAAGTGTTTTCTCTTTTATTTTTGATCTTTTACAAGATCAAAAAGATTTTCAGTCGTTGTTTTACTAATTTTTGGATAAATACACCATTTCAGGAGGAAACATTTTAACAGTATGTTTCTACCACCACCATCTTCATACCCTGTAAGTTATACGTAAATCTGTGAACATTTCTGTTTTAGTCTCTTACCAAAGTATGATACTACCTTCATTAAGCACAAAATTTGCTTAAGCATGAAAAGTCTTCCTTGATCAAACAGGATTACCAACCAATGATGTTTACTGCTTTTAACTTGTATTCAGCCAACTTGCATTCGGTTAAAAAAAAACATTACCTGCAAAAAAAGCAAACATTCCCTTCATGAACGCCCGTGACTGGCATCTTCCATAGTCATATACACCCTGAGAAGTAACCAAAATGCAATCTTTGTGAATTAATTACTATTAGACATTGAAAAGCACGCACGCGCAATACAACGCATGCATGCTCACAATTGCGCAAGGATGGTTTGTGCCAATTGCGTGTGGGCTGTTGACTCAAGACCGACACTCCAAAAGTATCCCATTGGTTAACAACAACTAGAACTAGCACATACAATGCAACAGACCCAGTGAAACGCAGAACATTTACAAATTACAGACTACAGTAACTAAGTGACACTGTGACAGACTGAGGGAAAGAATTCCACTGACAGCCATCACTTGTGCACAAACATATGGGACCAACAGAGGGCGTTTTGATAAAAATGACTACCGCTGCTTTCGAAGTGTATAATTGTAGGTAAAAAAACCCCTGAAAATCTCACTTTTTAGATAAGCTACACCAGTTTTCACTCCTGAGATTGAAGTTCATCATGACTTGCATCCAATAAGTTAACTCTTGGAGGAAATAACCCTGTTTCCGTCATGGCCGTCAGTGGAATTCTTTCCAGACTGGGAATTACTAGGCCTATTAGTATTAATCATCAAAACTACAAGTACAAGTTAGTACAATAGTGTATCGTTAGACATTAGTGCTGTCATGGTCGGTTTTATAGTCTATTCAAGGTCAACTTTGAATGAAAGAGTGAAAAAAATGAAAAACAATTTATTAGAACAACTTTTAAAAGTACCGGGTATTTTGCTGCAGTTTCCTCATCTAGATCTGAAATTCCAACCAAAACCATGCTGAAAAGAAAATACGGACCGAGTTTTCACACACAAAAATGCAGGTTTTACAGCGAAATTCACACACGAACATCCGAACAACATCAACAACGTCTGAATTTAGTCAGTTATATAAACACAATGAGTTTGGATTGGAAGTCGTCTGGATACAAGACAGGGTTATTTAACGTTGCCTGGACCGAATGGTGGCGCTCCTATCATAGAGTTAAATAATAATAATGGGTGCGTTCGTGTAGTTTACACGGGGCAGCCGTGACATGGGAATGGGCGTGTACTGCGCGAAGGGATGCTGGCGACGTTAACTGGAACCGACTCGTGGAAACTAAACGAACGAACCAATCATTCAACTCTGTAGACGTAACCAACCCACAGCAAGGGCGTTTGCAACGTTGGTAAAGGTGACAGAACTAATTCAGCATGTACATGAAATAATAAGCCTGTGAAAATTTGAGCTCAATCGGACATCGGAGTCTCAAGAAAAATAGCGAAAACCCGACTCAACTTTTCTTTTAAAACATAAAGGACTTTTGATCTTGCCAAGATCAAAAATGTTTTTGGTGTTTGGTTTTACTCTTTCTGGATAAAAAATAATGACACCATTTCAGGCGGAAATATGATTTATGGTTCTGCACTATACCCTGAATTATAGTGAACTTTTCTGTTTTGGTTTGTTACCAATGTTGTACATACTCTTTCAAGGTAGTATCATGATAGTTGTACGTAGCATACCGAAAAAAATCTTCACAATTAATTTTTCCGATGAACTTTATAAAGATGGTGATGGTAGAAACACACCATTTATTTTTTGTTCTGCATGAAATGATGTATTTATCAAGAAAAGAATCAAACCAGTGACCAAAATTATTTTTGACGGATCTTTTAAAAGTATAGTATCATACTTTGGTAAGAAACCAAACGGAAATGTTCACAGATTTACGTATAACTTACAGGGTATGAAGATGGTGACGGTAGAAACATACCGTTCAAATTGTTCCGCCTGAAATGGTATATTTCCAGAAACTTAAGAAATACCGTGGCCGTTTTTCACTGTTTTCTCAAAAATTGGGCACCGTAATGGGACTGAAATTTTCACAGATGACTGTTACTGTATCTGTCTTGATATTTTTGCCCTTGAATCTGTATTTCTTTGATAAAAACCAAAGTATAATATTACCTTTAAAGTATGATAAAATCGAAGTGACGGGGTTGATTACGCGTGATGTGAATTGAAATGTATTATACAGGACAGCAGCGCACTATCTATAGGGGGAAACGTCCTGTGCTAATGAAAACGAAAAAAAAAGATAATTTTGTTTGAAATTGGAAACTTTCTTTGTTTGTTAATTGGATTTAGACTTCCAATATCCTCAACAGCGAGGGCATTCAACTACTTTTTCCGTGGCACTGTCCAGGGGAATATCCCTTTTATCCCCCGAGGCTGCCCCGCGGACTCCAGTGCAGTCTAATGCAACTGGATTTGCAAAGTCATGCAATTACCATAATAATTCGGAGTTGTTATTATTGTTTTGTTACAAATGCAACCGAGAGTGCAATGATGCGTGATCAGATCGGTACTTTGCAGAGCTTGGGAAGTGCATTGAATTTGAAGGGCGCCATATCGGCCTGCAGGGGTAGTTCAAGAATTTCTATTCAATCCGTGTATATGCTCGCATATACGTATACATCACACGTTTTAATCACTAGTCTGTAACCATACCCCCCGATGACCTGTACGTGTTTAGCATGCAGGCTAAGCCTGCGTGTATACACAACGTAGTATTTTCAGCAACAAGCAAGACGCATACTAAATCAAAAGGTAGGATTTAAAATTGCTTTCTTTATAAAGTCATCGTCAGTTACTTCTGCTTGTGTTTGAGGACGATAATGGATTTTGATCACATGCAAAAACACAGTGCCAGTCACATTGGATGTTGTGCATTTCCCCTTAAAATACAGCTATATTTTATTAGGGCCGGGAAATGCACAACCGTTTGTGTAGAGTGTCGAAAAGTTTTAGTCTGCTTCTGAAAGGGATAGTACGTAGAACCCTAGAAACCATAGCATTGATCTGTGAACTTCCTCGTTCGAAACTGACCAGGCTGTTACGAAGCAGAAATCGAGTCAAACAGACTAGAACACATTCAATGTATACGTGATAAAAATGTTTCAGAGTGTAATACTTGTAAGTTTTTAAAGGTATTATACATGATTGTTAAAAGTCACCGTGAGAATTCGAACAGCACTCACACTCTGTCTAATCCAACATGTATAATGGCTACATAAAATAACACAATTAATCTGTAAAAATTAATTGAGCTCAATCGGACATCTGAGTCAGGAGAAAATAGCGAAAACAAAACTAATTTTGTTCTTATAAAACATAAGGAATAGTTCTGATCTTACCCCGAGATCAATACTGTCTTTGATCCTTGTTTGACTAATTTCTGGATAAAAACACAATTTCAGGTGGAAATAACAGTATGTTTCTGCCAGCATCATCTTCATACCATGAAAGTTATACGTAAATCTGCGAACATTTTCTGTTTGGGTATGTTACCAATCCTGTACTGATCTTTAAGTTTTCCAACAATCATACACAAGTTTTAAAAGGTCGATCGAGTTCGGGACCCCTGTGTTTTTATCTCACGCCGGAACGACCGTGAATACGTTCCATTGCGCATACTGTGCATTTAATATACGAAAAACAGACCGGGGTCCCGAACTTTACAATCGCCTTGATAAGAACGTGTTTTTAACTGAATGGAAGGTATTTTTTTACGACTTGGGTGCATTTTCAAAAAGGCCATTCCGAATTTTTGCGATCGAGCATCTTATTTCATATTTTTTGCAAAAAATGTACCCCCCCCCCCCCAATAAAAACACACACGCGATTTTCGATTTGAATGCATTTCCCCAGTTCCGAATCCCTTCATTTGATTATATCATACTTTGATTTTTGTAAAAGAAATGCAGATTCATGCATGGGCAAAAATATAGAGAAAGATAAATAAAAGATATAATAAAAGTCATCTGTTAGATTTTCAGTCTCATTGGCCACTTGTGGAAAACGCCCACGGTATTTCGTAAATCTCTTCACCGTAATTTTTGGTATATATAGGTTTTTCCTGGTCATTTTCGGCAAATTTAAACGCTGTGTCATTCCATTTCGCGTGAAACTGCAAGGCACCTCAAAATAGTCATTCGATTTCATTTTATGTACAAGCAAAATGTTCACAAGGGTCAGGCGATTAAATAGAATCGCCTTTCAATTAAGAATTCCATTCGAACAGCATTCAAATTCGCAACGGCTTTTGGCAGCGTGCGCTTAGTCATTCGAATTCGTTTTGGGGCAGGCATTTCTGTGAATTGTTCAGCAAATTTAGCGTTTTGTCTGAAATTATGAATGTACCGCAAGAATAAAAAGGGTATAGAATGGTTCACTTCTTGTATGGAAACCACTTATGTGATGTCCCCTGACGACAATTGTTTGTAATTGAAAAATCCTCGAAAATAATGGCAGCTTTCGGTCGCTGTACGAGAGAATATCTAATGTTGACGGTTGATTGATGCATTCGAATGATTTAGATTACATTGAGCTTGCAGTCAATTTGAACAGGCAACACCATGATTTTTAATACACATCCATGGCACCAATCCTCTCTTGAGAACAAACAAATAACAAATCAAAGAAATATAGAAATTCATGGAAAAGGAAAATGACACAAGATACAAAGAAATAAACAGGTGTAAAAGGGTTTGCATTTGTTTGCAACGTATTTGAGATCCGGACGAAGAGAGAGGTTGGCCGGAGGAGGGGCTATTCATTTCAAAATGGATGATGAGATGCGACATCATTGCAATACACTGCAATAAAGGGGTTTGCATTTGTTGAATGCAGTGCTATATAAATACGGATGCATCAAAGTGAAATCGAGTGACGGTTTCAACCCAGAAGGCAAAATCACGTCAACACGAATGCGTGAAAATGAAATTGGCCGCTCATTTGCCGAAAATGACCGGGAAAACCTATATTAATATAAGACACATGTGTCTTATTACTTATGCTTGAACACTTTAAAGGGATTGCATATGTTTGGTAATTTGAGCCTACTGTTTGTTTCAAACCAATATAATTGTATATATATACCATAAAACTAACCTGTGAAAGTTTCAATTCAAAAGGTGGTAGCGTTTTTGAGATTTTGGCGACAAACTAGAGTGGTTATTTCACGCCAGAGAACAGTAAGTTAATAGCTGAGAAGCGTTACGGCCATAACGCTTCTCAGATTCATAATTTTTGGAGATAAAAAGTGACATATTTTTCCATAACCGCGGTACTTCGAATTGAACGTTTCTCAATATGCATTATACTATCCAAAGCAGCTGTACTTCTCACCAAGTAAGTTTTTATTGCCATAAATTTTCAGAGTCATTACCAAACGTATGCAATGCCTTTAATACTGCGTACCAGTTCCTGAGGGCATGCTGTGAGATGGGATTCAAGAGAAAAACAAACCAATTATTTTTCTTTGATCATTAATAATATGATACTCCATTTCCTTGTTATAACTGTTCGGATTGACTCAGAGTTATGAATAGAATGGCTGATGGTCGCCCGATAACCTCAAGATATAATGATTATAATAATAGTCAGCCTGGACGCATGTTTCCGGTGAAATCGGTTCAATGTTTTCATAGTGTGGTTATCACTTTTATTAATGTGTGTCTTTATCTTGAGTGAAACCATTTCTAGTTCCTATATAGCTTATTAAAGAAAAGTGTGGTGTCACAATGCAAATCACTTTGGTGATATTGACTATAGATATACTGACTATATAGATAGAAAAATCTAAGATAAATCTTCATGTGTTTCGTGAGATACGGGCCATCAAAATATTATATCATCATCAAATAACCACAAAATTATAAGTCATTGAAAGGTGAACAAAGAAAAATTGACCTCAGCAGATTCGAACCGGCGATCTCCTGAAATACCGTACAGGCGCTCTACCAACTGAGCCATCCAGAGTTTTTCGGAACTAGAGATATAGGTGCTATGTGTTGCGGCTGGCCAGATGAAAGGGGCTACCTGTACATTTTATAGATGTTGTGGCGCATCCGGGAAGGGTGGGGGGGGGGGTGTTGGAAGCATGATGGGTATAGGCATGTGCAAATCCTATTATGCGTGAATATCTCAACAATAATGAAAATTCTAAATAACTTCATAGGGCCCTTGGGTTTTTTGTACGTGTTGGAATTGTGCTTAAAACAAACGTTTACATGGTGTTCTTGAGGTGAAGGATATGCAGGATGGTAAGAATGTGGATAAGATATCCCTCCCTGCCAGAGACCAATAAAAGACAATGACACCATGGACCGTGTGTTGAGTGGCCTGACATAAGAGTAACGTTTATATTTGGGAAAAGTCTGTTGACCTCCGAAGTATTATACAGTATTTAAGATAATTATTATTTTTGTTAATGAGGGTCCAAACGTGAAGCATTTGTGGAGGAGTACATGTATGATCCAGCAGGAAGTATACTCCCCTCGCAATGGCGATTGCTTCATTGACATTTAATTATGTATGTCCTCACTCACAAGTGAAGCAAGTAGGGGAGCAAGGGAACAACCTCTCGAGAGGAGTATAGGGGGAAGTGTCGTGGCAGTATTGGTATGCCCTTATAGGTACACTCCCCTGAAGAGTGTACCTATAAGGGCAATGTGAACATCAGAATTCTGCACCAGATGCATGCGTATTTACTGTACGTTGTAAATTAATGACCCGAAATTTCCCGATATTTGAGTATCTTTGGCTTTATAAATCAACGTTTTCTCTAAGCATGACAGGCTGCTGAATTTGGTACGAGATGAACACGTAGGGTAAATGTGCCATGATTCGGACACTTAAGCAATTTTGGATTATTTGACCTTCTTAATGTTTGTTTCTCTCAACTATTTTCACTTATGAACAACAAAGTGAAGTTATTATATCCAGGTTGATATTTTACGAAAGTTTTTTGTGTCCTTGAAATGAAATTGACTTGAAAAATAACCTTAATTTTAGCCATGATTCGGACACCTTGTCCATGATTCGGACACACATGAAAAAATGCTGAAAAAAACATGCCTTGCAAAATAAAATAATACCTCATCAATGCAGTGGGCAAATTCTTAAGTTGCCACCATTTATTTTCCCAAAAAAGTGTCATTTGACTGCTCAGAACTCAAAAAAGAAAATTGGTGCATGGACACATCCAGGACTTATTTTCAGAGTTTTTGAAGGCAATGCCCTGATAAAAACGGGCCATTTCGGCCATATCGTGAAATTGAACTCCATTCCGTCCGTGCGCTCCCGTGCGCACCACTCTAGTGTGTACAAAAGTCAATGGCGTAGATATTAGACTCCAGCCATTGACGAAATGAACGGCAGTCAATGGAGTGGAGTGTAAATTCGGGAGATGCCGGTATTTCTTCTAAAATGGAACATACACAAGCCACAAAATTATTTTGGCATATTGTTTAGCGACTCTGGGGGCCTGGGTAGCATAAATCAATGGAGTGTCAGAAATCATGGCACATATACCTTGGCTTCTGGACAATTTATGCAAGTTCAAATTGGCAACGCAGCTCTCCATAATTTGGACCTTGATGGTATATTGATGAACAGAATATACCAGTTTCATAAAAAAAAAAATCCTGTTAAATTTAATTAATTTTCTGTGTTTTTAAATAATGCATTATTTTTCTCACAACCCTATTTTTAACAGGGCTCTTAAGTTAAGGATCACACTTTTTTTTAACTTGAGGCTGCACCACAATTTCCTATCAGAAAATGTGACATTTTATAATAGGAATTGGATCATGTAAAGTATATGGCACCGTTGTTTAGTCTAATAGGCCCTAGTGCACCTATCGGAAAGAATTCCACTGATGACCATAATTTGTGCACAACTCTATAGAACCAACAGAGGGCGTTTTGAGCAAACTGGCTTTGTACAGTTTGAAGGTAAAAGAACCCTGTAAAACTCACTTTTCAGATATTCTACGCAAGTTTTCCACACCTGAAATTGAGGTTTATCATAATTTGTATCCAATAAGTTAACTCTTGGAGGATATAATCCTTTTTCCGTAATGGTGATCAGTGGAATTCTTTCCATTTGCATTTGCACATTTCCGAGCATCCGAATGCTTCCGAAAACGTTGCTTCCGAAGACCTGCCGAAGATGACGTTCGTTGTGACGTCACAGGTCATTTAAATAAAGTAATAAAATCCACTTTTTGGCTCAGGTATATACTGTTTCGTATGTTTTTCAGCGTTTCCAACCCTCTTGAAACCATTCTAAGGCGTTCCATGCGATACAATGTCAAAATGTTGACTACAACATACATATCTGGGGCATTTTTGGTCATTACCGGATTTTTTTCTACGAAAGTAATTAAGAGTGTTCCAATAAAGCCCTAGTCGTGTGCAGCGCCACCTACCGGTGGTTCCGGGAACATTGCGTCCAGCCCTACGTTGGTGGTGTCCCCAATAGTCAATTCTATTTCATAACATTCGTACAAGTCTTCAGAGGGGTTGCATTCCTTTCCAGGTGATAGGCATGCGGATCACACAATACATTCAAAGAAGTATTGATATATTCAAATGAGCCCCTTGGAGGGGCCAGTATATAAGCCGTGGCTCTAAGGTATAACACATCTTTTCTTCGTGTGCACGGCATTGCGGTAAGATGGACTCCTTAGACATGGATATCCCGTCGGACATCGAGTCCGAATTTCAACAATCTGGCCTGGTCATTGCCAGTGCTAGTGAGGGCTTAGAAGCTAAGCTTCAGGCTAATTCTGATGGAATCAAACAGTTATCTTCCACCGTAACCAGCATGCAGAACATGCTGTTATCCCTGCTGAATCATGACGATCCGGTCCCCGAGGTGAAAACCTATGACCCTCAGCAGAATTTTGAGCTGATCAGTAACGTGGCAGCCAACTCCCCTACTCATGATAAACCAGGGGATTTTGACACATTGTCTTGTGAAGACATTTATGGGAATACTGAAGCAAAAGGTCCAGAAATATTTGCGAATTTGGCAGATAGAGCGACCAAGGCTGTTTCTCTTCCTTTGAAGAAAGAAACCTACTCTAAAATCGCAGAGAAATATTCCACACCGGCTAATACGCCAGCAGTAACCGCACCCAGAGTTGATGCGGATTTGTGGGCCACAATTCCTGCAACTGCCCGGTCTAAAGACTTGGCTACTCAAATGATTCAAAAACACGTAGTGAAAGGTATGTTACCATACTTTTACATAATGAATGAATTACGCAATTCAGCCAAAAATGGTACTCCAGTAAACTCTGATACCATTAAGCAACTAGCCCTGGATGGCATAACCCTATCGGGAAATGCCTCATACGAATTAAGTATGAAACGACGGGAAGAACTTAAATCCTGTCTCAACCCTATGTATAAGGGACTGTGTGCACGTAACACACCGGTGACTGATCAACTGTTTGGCCAAGATCTTAACTCATCTATGAAACAAGTTGCCGAAGCTTTTAAAGCCGGCAAAAAGCTGACCTATTCAGACAGCAATAAACGAGGCCATACTCGCCGGTACGATCCGTACCCACAGAGATCCCGAGGTTTTTACCACGGCAATAATACTGGGCGTAACCCTAGATCGAGAGATCAGAGCTACGGACGCCCCACTTCCAATGCTTCGTCTGGCAATCGCCGAGGACGGCATGGTGGACAACATTACCAGAATAAGCCGTCGACTTCGGCTCAGAATGACCCTGCTGAAACAAAAAACTGGTATGTAACTGATAATTCAGTTATTATTACGGCAAATGCCGGTCGTTTGAAATCTTGCGCCAGTATTTGGTCTCAGATCACCTCAGACAGGTGGATACTTAACACTATATCGGGCTGCAAAATCGATTTCATTGCATGCCCCATCCAATCGACAAGACGTCGAAACATGAATTTCTCAAAAGAAGAGATCCTTACGATAGATAAGGAAGTAACCGAACTCCTTAAAAAGGGAGCAATTCGACCCATTGACAAATCTGAATGTCAATTTGTTTCAAGCATTTTTACAATCCCGAAGAAATCAGGGGGCTGGAGACCGGTCATAAATCTGAAAGATCTGAATCAATTTGTCAGATATGAACATTTCAAAATGGAAAATGTGAAGCTTGTCAAAGACATAATACAGCGCAACGATTTCCTTACTTCCATAGACTTAAAGGATGCTTACTTTTCCATCCCCATTTGTGCAGGTGATCAATCTTACCTGTGTTTCTCTTGGGAGAACAATTATTATGCATTTACTTGTTTACCATTTGGGTTAAGTTCAGCCCCTCGTATATTCACAAAAGTGATGAAACCAGCGTTATCTTCACTTAG
The DNA here is from genome assembly GCA_963971285.1 of Astropecten irregularis. NCBI lineage: Eukaryota > Metazoa > Echinodermata > Asteroidea > Paxillosida > Astropectinidae > Astropecten > Astropecten irregularis. The sequence continues at coordinate 5,852,016 of OZ020260.1, read as the reverse complement.
AAGTAAAGGCATTCGCCTGGTCGTCTACTTGGACGATATTCTGATCATGGCTTCGTCAAAAGACGAGAGTGCAAGGCACACTAGTCTTGTTGTGCAGTTGCTAGAATCCTTGGGATTCGTAGTCAATAGGAAAAAATCCTGTCTGACACCTCAGTTTAATTTAACCTACCTTGGGTTTGAGATTGATTCAAAATTATTGACAATCAGTATCCCTGAATCTAAGATCGAAAAACTGAAATTTGAGGGAACTCAATTAACAACTAAAAAGGTTGTCACTATTCGACAACTTGCCAAAGTCATAGGTTTGATTGTTTCCACCTTTGACGCCTTTCCACAGGCAAAATTACATTATAGGCAGCTGGAGAATGCTAAAACTAAAGCTCTCCAGAGAGAAAACGGAAATTTCGATGCCATCATTTCAGTCCAGTCTGATATTAAGCATGAGATTAACTGGTGGCTGGCTCTTCCCTCTAATGTAGCCAAATCATTCATGAAACTTCCACCCATTGATGTGGTTCTATTTACAGATGCCAGTAATAAAGGCTGGGGAGCTGTCTCAGAGTCAGACAATTCACACACCCAGGGTAAGTGGTCTAAAACCCAGCAGCTAATGCATATTAATATGCTAGAATTGTTAGCAGCACAAAAGGGATTGCAATCCCTGTGTGGAAATCTGACCGCTGCTCACGTCTTGATCAAATCAGACAATAGCACTACAGTCTCATACATTTCAAAAATGGGTGGTGCCATTGGGCCCCTAAATGCCATTGCGACTTCTATCCATGGCTGGTGCATTGAAAGAAATATTCATTTATCTGCCACCCACATCGCCGGTGTAAAAAACACAACGGCAGACGCTCTCTCCCGAACTGAACTCAATAAAGAACTAAGTCTTCAGCCACATATTTTTGACGAAATTGTCAATAAGACGGTATACCCCGATGTGGATCTGTTTGCATCCTATACGAATTATCAAGTAGAATGTTATGTGTCTTGGAAAAGGGATCCTTATGCCTGGGCCATTGATGCCTTTTCATTATCCTGGTCATGTATGACTCCGTATATTTTTCCCCCTTTCTGTCTACTCTCTAGAATCCTCGACAAACTCTTGCGAGATCAGACACCAGTTTGTATTCTCATCGCTCCTCTGTGGAGGGCTCAACCGTGGTTTCCATAGTTACTACAGATGCTTATTGCCAGACCCATCAGACTACCGGAGAAGTGTTTAACACCTCATCCACAACTGTTTCCAAACCTGCATCTAGCCGCTTGGCTTATCTCAGGGATCAGTGGAAAACAAAGGGCCTTTCAACGGAGGCTTCCGACCTCATCGCAAACTCCTGGCGACCCCGAACTGAAAAACAATATGAGTCTGCCTGGAACGGCTGGACCAGTTGGTGTAATCAACGACAGATTGATTCATTGTCGCCCACTATAGCAAATGTTACCAATTTTCTAGCTCATGAACAATCAACGGGTAAATCATATTCCACGTTGAACTTGTACAGGTCAGCCCTTTCGTCTGTCCTACCATTGATTGATGGATATGTAGTCGGACAACACCCTCTGGTAGTCCGATTAATAAAGGGAGTATTCAATGTCATACCCCCAAAGCCAAAATATACCAAAACTTGGAATGTTTCAACGGTTTTGTCTTATTTCAATTCTTTACCTCCAAACAACGAACTACCATTACTGGGTTTGAGCAAAAAATGTTTGGCCGTGTTGGCTCTGGTGTCTGCACAGAGAACCCAGACACTAGCTGCTATCGACATCCAATATATGAACTTCCATGATGACAGTTGTGTCATAACAATAATGGAAATTTTGAAAACAAACTGCCCCAAAAAGGGTGTACGTGACAACAAAATTGTCATTCCTAAGTTCGAAGAGAACCCCAAATTGTGCGTTCTCTCCACGTTAAAGGATTATGTAAATAGTACTAAGATAATCAGAGAAGAAAGTAAAGAAACAAGATTGTTTCTGTCTACTAGAAAACCTCACAAAAGGGTAACCACTGGAACTTTGGCAAGGTGGATGAAAAGTGTACTAGGTGAGGCGGGAATAGACCCGTCGATTTACACTGCTCATAGCTATCGAAGTGCATCGACTTCATCGGCTTTTGCCCATGGTGTAACACTTCAAAATATTTTGAGAACTGCTAATTGGTCTAATGCCAATACCTTTGTTAAGTTCTACTGTAAACCTGTCGAAGAAGTATCATTCGGCAAAACTGTTCTAATTTCCAATATTTAATTTGTACCTTCTTTGGAAATAAAGGATATCTGTCGATATATACAGGTACTCTACTTGTTTTGTTTTCATCCTTTGAACATGCAACCCCTCTGAAGACTTGTACGAATGTAATGAAATAGAATTCCAAAATTATGTGAATAAATGAAATATAATTGGAATTCTATGAATAATAATGAAGTACAAGTCGAAGAGGAGCCTTCCCTCCCTTTTGGGGCCTATTGGTCATGTTTCTACCCACCCAGATCATTCGGGTCATAAACAAAACAAGACAAGACCTTTGCTCCTCAGAAAAGATGTGTTATACCTTAGAGCCACGGCTTATATACTGGCCCCTCCAAGGGGCTCATTTGAATATCAATACTTCTTTGAATGTATTGTGTGATCCGCATGCCTATCACCTGGAAAGGAATGCAACCCCTCTTCGACTTGTACTTCATTATTATTCATAGAATTCCAATTATATTTCATTTATTCACATAATTTTGGAATTATCTTTGTTCGTTTGGCAGTCAGGAGCCACGAATGAAACCACGCACACATCGCTATAGTGTGCGTATATATCGCCGGTTCGAATCCAACTCCAGTAAATTTTTCTTTGCTCACCTTTCAATAAAATAATGATGTTATTAATTTTATATTGTTCAAAAATTTAGAGATTTCTTGTGACAAACCTTTTAGAACTATAGCCACAAGAAATTACTGATTTAAAGGTAGTATCATACTTTGGTTTTGTCAAAGAAGTACAGATTCATGGGCAAAAATATCAAGGAAGAAATAGTCACAGTCATCTGTGAAAATTTCAGTCCCATTATACGGTGCCCACTTTTTGAGAAAATCGTGCAAAACGGCCACATCAGTATTTCTTAAGTATTTTCTCTTTTATTTTTGATCTCTTAAAATATCAAAAAGATTTTCGGTCGTTGTTTGACTAATTTCTGGATAAATACACCATTTCAGGCGGATATTTTTTAACGGTATGTTTCTACCAGCACCATCTTCATAAGTTATACGTAAATCTGTGAACATTTTCCGTTTTGGTGTCTTACCAAAGCATGATACTACCTTTAATGGGGTTAGTTATTATCATGAACTTTACACGGAAATAATCGTTGCACGGATTATTATAGAAGGCCTTTGCATTTACTCTTCAAGTTATCACTTTCATTACCCTTAGCCTTCTCGGTCAAACTGGTGACCTTTAAAGGGAAAAGGGGCAAATAATCCGATGTGTTTAAAAAAGCAAACGACAGAAACACGAAGTAAATGGATGACCCCAATGTATGTTAAGTTGTGTATTATTTTCATGAATGCTGTTTGTATTTTTGTATTTTGATTGTTGTGCAGCGGGTGAGATGACATCAGACGTTTGGCGTAAGCTGCGCATGCTCACAGCAGTCGTTGTCTTCATGATGACGTCTGCGACGTCACCATGCGATTGTCCAATGAAAGCAGAGACGAAAGACTACGACAGGACTTGCTTTGTTCCTCCATCTGCTGCTCCATCTGGATCTAGGGTTAATACTTTTAAAATTCATTGTCAAATTTCGTGAAAATCAGTAGTTAAAAAAAACATATTTCAATCAGTGTATTTTGAAATCAATCATCCAGATACGTTTACCGTTTAGTTTAATAATTGTGATTTTGTTTTAGGGGTTTGGTCTTTTGTTATATTAGTCTTAACATTCCAAAAGGTTTCCTTCAAAATTTACTGTATATGGGACCCTTTTGCCAAAGTTGCATTTTGAAATACAAAGTACAAAGAAAACATAACATATCGAGAGGGATAATTGAAACTGTAGTGCTCAACGTGTTATGGAGCTCGAGCATTGTGCATTTATGAGTACGAGTATTTTGTCATGAGTATGAGTACGAATACAGGTTTTTTTCTTGTGAGTACGAGTATGAGTATGAGTACATTTTCACGAGTACGTGTATAAGCACGAAAAAAGAACTCAGGTATGAGTATGAGTACGAGTATTTTGTCATGAGTACGAGTATGAGTACAGGGCTTTTTTTTTCGTTCTGTAAGTACAAGTATGAGTATGAGTACATTTCCACGAGTACGAGTATGAGTACGAACAAAGTACGAGTATGAGTATACGAGTACGTGCACTACAACATTGTGTGAAATAATAAGATGGTTAGAAATCACTCGAAAACGTTCAAAAACTATAATCTTATAGTGAAATTTCAAAATGTGCCTATGTGCATATCGGTCGAATAATCTCAAATTAACCAGTCAAAGCCATAATAGGCTATATGCATGTAACCATTTTGTCATGCTGCCCATTAAAATAATTATAAATATAATAATTACTGATAATGTGTACATAGGGAGACATTCCCATAGGGTTACTGATAATGGGTACTTAGGGAGACATTCCCATAGGGGCATGCACATGACTTTACTTACCTTTTTCTAAACATCCTCCAAACCAATGAACTTGAAATTGAAATATGTTCATATTGAGAGCATTTTCTGTCTTCTTTAAAAAATTTGGACTGTAAAAATATGTCTTTAAGATGTAGAAATATTTTTGGGGAGACAACAAAATGTCTCCCTATTGACCGGTGTCTCCCAAATGTTAATTTTCAGATGCTAATCTGTCTCCCTTCATTGAAAAATAAGGCTTATACATCATGGCTTTTACTGCAAATTGACATAAACAATAGCACATCACCCATGCAATCATAACCATGTATGGCATATTATTACCGACAGAATTCGCCATACCAATCTGAATCAAACAAAATGTTGATTATAATAGAGACACGCCCATCACATGATTCACAAACAAATACACCGATCCAGTAGGCCACGCCCCTTAACAATTTGGCCAATCACAGCGCGTTATTTAAGGTCCGACAAATTGCCGCCATTTTGTCCGACATAACGGCATGAATTTTGTATTCTTTAGTGCACACTTTTCGTTGAGTTTACTTTCGTTTTGTATAGTACAAGGCGATTCTTTTACAAACCAGAGTTTTATTCTTCACCATGGTCAGCGGTGTTAAATATTTCCATTATATTCCTGGCTCTCGATGCCCTGGCTGAAAGTAAAGGTACATTTTTGGCCTTTTGCAAAACCAAAGTCCAACTCAGAGAGAATTGTTTATGTGGTTGAGTGTATGTGATTCGTCGCGTGTGGGCGATCGTGACACTTGATGTGAGTGTGGGCGTGTGCGTTGTTGCTAGGACGTTGCTATGGTGGGCGTGGCCTACTGGATCGGTGTATTGAAACATGTTCGTATTGTTTAAACCAGAGTTTTATTCTTCACCATGGTCAGCGGTGTTAAATATTTCCATTATATTCCTGGCTCTCGATGCCCTGGCTGAAAGTAAAGGTACATTTTTGGCCTTTTGCAAAACCAAAGTCCAACTCAGAGAGAATTGTTTATGTGGTTGAGTGTATGTGATTCGTCGCGTGTGGGCGATCGTGACACTTGATGTGAGTGTGGGCGTGTGCGTTGTTGCTAGGACGTTGCTATGGTGGGCGTGGCCTACTGGATCGGTGTATTGAAACATGTTCGTATTGTTTTCCCTATTATGACCTTCGATATAGCTCTTCGAATTTGGTCTATCGACTATACCGCCCGCTGAAATAGACTTTCTGGCTTTTCCGAACGGAACATGTAAGTATTAGAGGGTCTATGCAATAGGAATATTATGGCTTGAACATGTGCCAAAATTAAATTGTTACATGTGCCTTTGATTTTACCCACTCACACTGTTTCAGGGTTATAACAACAGGTTTTTGGGTTTGTATGCTAATTAGAATTTCCATATTCATGAGCAAAACTGTGACGTCATCTGGGTAACTGAGACAAGTAATCCAATGGACCTTTCCCATGAAATATGCTAATTAGATACGCGCACGCGCAAATGCACTACTGGTTGGCAAGAAAGTTGCAGCTCCATTAGGCACGTACGTACCACATACAACGCAGAGGGCATGGATCTTGCCAACCAGTGATGCATTTGCGCGTGCGCGTATCTCATTAGCATATTTCATGGGAAAGGTCCATTGCTTTGTGCACAAAAAGTTGGGCCCGGTTGTTTTATAGGTTTCTGACAAAACTTTCCCCCTCAATGGGTTTTATTGTGCTGAATAATGTTCCTTTCACTAAACTGGTGGTGTAATTTTTTGACCAACCATTTCTGTGGTTCATGTTTGCCTCTTCATTTGTTTATGTTTTTTCATTATATTTTGGCTGTTGGTTCCCTACATACATGAGTATGCATGACAATCTCCCATTTTGCAAAGCCATTCAAAGGAAAACCAACTACTGGTTTGAAACCAAATTAAGACTTGCCATTCAGTATCTGTTAGAATATTCTCTGTCTGAAGGCAATAAAATAACCTGACTGAAAAAACACTGCATGAACCCTTTAATTAACTGTCAGCTCATACGGGTATAATACATGATTGGTAAAGGTCACAGAACAGTACTCACACTTTGTCTGATCAAACATGTACATGATAATAAACTCGTGAAAATTATTTTGAGCTCTGTCGGACATCTGAGTCATGAGAATTTATCGAAAACCCGACTCAGTTTTTCTTATAAAACATAAAGAATGGTTTTGATCTTACCCCAAGATCAAAACTGTTTTCGGCCTTTGTTTTACTTTTTTTTTTGATAAATACACCATTTCAGGCGGAAATATTTTAGCGGTATGTTTCTACCAGCACCTTCTTCATACCCTGTAAGTTATACGTAATATAAATCCGTGAACATTTCTGTTTGGGTACCAATCCTGTACTATACCTTTAAAAAACACTCCATGCGGACTAAAATTGCGGCTAAGGCCAGCCACTAATTTTGATCTATAGAGCCAACTTTTTCACGGCCCTGCTTAGCACAAAAAATTGCTAACGACATTTTTGGTCTTAATAAAAACCAGGATTAACAACCAAATTTACTGCGGTACACGCCGCGATTTTGGATTCGATTCACCCTGCAGACCCTAGCTAGCTCGGTGGCCTAGCAGGTAAGGCATCTGCACTAGTAAGCAGGAGGTCGTGGGTTCGAATCCCACCTGAGCAAGCATGTTATTTTTTTTCACGTGCTCTCACAAGCACTGAGTATACAGTGCTCATCCACGTCGGTGAAGGGCAAGCCTAATTTGCACAAAAAAAATAATTTACATGTGTTGTGTATCACTAATTCTTTGGCTGTTGTTCGCTGACCATGAATAATGGAATTTTCAGTGGTGGTTTGTTTTAATAGAGGTTATTCACCGACGTCATAAAATCACGTGATTGGCCGTCAAGCTTTTCTATGTTGTCCAAGGTTACCCGTAGAACATTGCACGTTGCCTGTGCACTGAAGCGTATTGTTTTGCGTGTGCAATCATTGTGCTTGACGGCCAATGACGTCACGTGAATAACCTCTATAGGCAAGACATTTTTTGTGCTAAGCAATTTTTTTGTACTTAGGAGTTCCATGAAATTGGCCCCTGGACTACTCTACTCGACACACCACATGTTGCAGGACATAATGATGGTTTAGTATAGCGGATTTAAAGATTTCCTAACGCGCTTTAATATACATGTACTTAGGCCTTCCTATACTAACTTAAAGGTAATATCATACTTTGGTTTTTATCAAACAAATACAGATTCATGGGCACAAAATCAAGACAGATACAATAACAGTCATCTGTGAAAATTTCAGTCCCATACGGTGCCCACTTTTTGAGAAAACAGTGAAAACAGCCACAGTATTTCTTAAGTCTTTATTTTTGATCTTTTAAAAGATCAAAAAGATTTTCGGTCGTAGTTTTACTAATTTCTGGATAAATACACCATTTCAGGCGGAAATATTTTAACGGTATGTTTCTATCACCACCATCTTCATACCCTTGATAAGTTGCACGTAAATCTGTGAACATTTCTGCTTTGGTTTCTTACCAAAGTATGATACTACCTTTAAAGGGATACATTGTATAATACATGTAATTTTGATTTCTCATTGTTCTTTTGCACTTGATTTCATTTTATTCTTTTTTTTTATTAGGTGGCCTCGACGTGTACGTAGTCATTAAACACAAGTTCCTCCTCGATATCTTTCGGACTGTGATCGAAGAGACAGCCAGTACTGCCATAGAGACCTACTGCGTTTACAGCGCAACTGCCGATGGGGCGGCAACGGCGAGCACGTCGCCACCACAGGCCGGCGCTGAGTGGAAGATAACCGCGGTACTAGCTGTCGGTAGGTTGGATCGCGGTAATATTACCTATGCATGAATATTTCTATACTGGATTTCTAAAATTATGATAGGCCTAGTTTAGTAAAGTTGTGGAGGCGGTTTGTTAAAGGTAATTTCGTACTTTGTTTATTGTCAAAGAAAATGCAGATTCATTATAATTATGAGCAAAAATTATAATAACCGTCATCTGTGAAATTCCCAGTCCTATACGGTGCCCCTTTTTGTGATGATTAAACAGTGATCTTCACGGATTTGTTTGATCTTATCTTCCAAAGATAAGAATTGTTTTAGGCCAATACTCTTTTCTGAATAAATACAGCATTTCAGGCAGAAACATTTTGTTTCTTCCATCTCCATATCCGTTTATACCCGTTTTATACAATGGTAAATCTATGAAGATTTCTGTTTCGGTATGCTACCAAAGTATGTTAATTGAATTGAACATTCCACTTGAAAATTGCACGTAAACATTGATATCTTTTGAAAGATTAATACAAATTTAGCTGGATCCGGCCAATGAACTACACCTTCCGGGCCATACAGATGAACAGTAGTTAACATTGAAAAAAAAACCACAATAAATACATGACTGCCAAGTCCACAACAACAACATCGCTGATTATAAAGGTGACGTCACTCGTACTTTGAGCCAATCATTTTCTGCATTGTGCAGGTCTGGTCGGCACCCAGACTTCTTGCACGTAATTGCATAGCATGATTGTTTTAGGCGGGTAATGTAATACATGTACGTGCAGCATGCAGTGCATGGTCAGGATGGTGATGGGCATAATCTGTGGTTCGATGCCGGTAAAAAGTTGCCCTAAAATGGGCCAATTTCTATATTTCTGAGCAGCTCAGTGAGTGATGAGAACCATGGGTGAACCATCGGTAGGTTAGAAGAGTTTGGGGGTTCCTGAAGTTTAGTACACTCAGGTCAGAACGTAAGGTTAGGTAACTTTACTAGTTAGTTTAATTAGTAGGCCTAGGCCTCACACTCAGGTCAGCTTAATTTTTAAGAGTAGAAGCTGGGTACCAGCTAACCTGAGACAAGTGTACTAAACTTCAGGAACCCCAGAGTTTGCACGGTGCATTTTAAGGCCTCAAATCTAGTTGTTTTTTTTAGGATAGCGGAATGCAGAAGCTTTCGGTATAACACCATGGGATGGCAAAAATCATTTTATTGGCGACTACTGGCCCCTACGGCTACATATTACTATTAGTCCACTCTGGTAACCGGTTAGCCTGGTAGTGCCTAGTGGTACTGTGGTATACCGTATAGTGGTACTACTGGTACTATACTACTGGTTCCCATACCCCACAGCTGAAGAGTTAATTTGTGAGTTTAATTTCATGGAATCCATTACCGTTACCAAAAATTCTTCGCTAATTACGTCTGATGTTAGCATACTTTTTTGGTTAGAATTAGCGATTCCATTCTGAAATAATGGGTATCAAAATAGAGGCTTTTGGCTGCAGATTGGAAGTAGATTCTCTAGTTTGAAAAGGATTATATAGAACAGAGCGTCAGCTTCAATGAAAAAAACACGAGCTATATTTCCAGCATATGGATGACAGAGCCAGAGCCTACCGGCGCACCCAGGATTTTGTCTTGGGGGGGGCTCAAAGAAAATTTTTCTCCCACAAAACATTTTGTGACTCCCCCCCCCCCATTCCTCCTCTCCCTTTCCCTCTCCCCCCCTTTTTTTCGTTTTTTTTCTTCTTTTTTTCGTTTTTTTTTTTTTTTCAGGGACCCTCTTGGGGGGGGGGGCTCAAGCCCCCCGAGCCCCCCCCCCCCCTGGGTGCGCCACTGCCAGAGCCTGAGCCTGAGCCTCCGTTTCATAACCCCTACATAATTGTCTGTAGTCAGACTCTCACCAACTGTTGATTTTCCTTGCAGGTGACAACCAGCCTCCCTTTGCGTCCGATGCAGAGCTGAAAAGAGTTCCACCCTCATGGATTCAGGATATAGTCATCTTGTTCCACACTGATCATGCTATTCCTGGTCAACTGTTCCTACTGTGTAATTTAACTTTGTTCTTTCCGCAGCCGTATTCACAGTTTAACGTGAACATTTCTCTGCAAACCAATGGTAAGAATATTGATATCTTATTCAAAGGTATATTAACTTTAATATAAGCTATGAATCCTTTTAAAGGTAGTATATCATACTTTGGTAAGAAACCAAAACAGAAATGTTCACAGATTTACGTGTAACTTTATAGAGGGTATGAAGATGGTGCTGGTAGAAACATGTTACCGCCTGAATTGGTGTATTTATTCAGAAATTAGTCAAACAACGACCGAAAATCTTTTTGATCTTTTAACATGTTTAAAAGATCAAAAATAAAAGAGGAAAGACTTAAGAAATACTGTGGCAGTTTTTCACCGTTTTCTCAAAAAGTGGGCACCGTATGGGACTGAAATTTTCACAGATGACTGTGTTACTGTATATTTGCCCATCTGTATTTCTTTGATAAAAACCAAAGCATAATATTACCTTCAATAAGTAAATTACTAGTCATTGAAAAGTGAACAAAGAAAAGTTGACTGGAGCGGGATTTGAACCAGCAACCAGCACAGTGTGTTTCCCCCATTTTCCCAAGACATTGTTACAGACAGGTAAGTTCGTATTTGTGTGTGGATCACCTGTACGCACATTATGTACAATGTACATGCATGCAGGTCAGTGCAGGTAATCGGTAAAAAAAGAAGGCTGTGGCTGTTTTTCACTGTTTTCTCAAAAATTGGGCACCGTATGGGACTGAAGATTTCACAGAAGACTGTTAGTGTATCTGTCTTGATATTTTTGCCCATGAATCTGCATTTCTTTCACAAAAACCAAAGTATGATATTACCTTTTAATGATCCCTCCTTTACACAGGCTGTCCATATGGGAAGTATGGCAGTTGGTGTAATCAGAGTTGCTCCTGTGCTACTGGTGTGGAGTGCCACAGTTTCAATGGTGTGTGCATGTGCCCTGCCGGCCTGAAAGGAACCTATTGCAACCAAAGTAAGTGGTTGTTTATAGTGTTCTCCGTCAATTTTTTAGGCATTCATATTGGCCGATAGGTGATGTCAAGTTCATGAGTGTGGAGATGAAAAGGGGACCTACATGTTTTCTACAGACTAGGTTTTGTATGCAATTGAGTTCCGAGGTGTCATTTTGGTCAATAAGGCCGAAAAAAAAATTTGATGTGCCAAAACTTTGGGCCAGGATTTTTTTTTTTTTTTTTTCTCCAAGTCCTAAAGTATAAAAAGTCACCATTTTTGACAGAAAATGTAAGATTTAGCAGTAAAAAAACGTGTCTCCGCAAAACGACCCAAGACCGTTGATTTATAAGCCCTGGTGACCATACATCCTGTATTTATTCTTAAATGTTTGAAAGTCGGCAAAAAAACAAAACAATTGACCAACCGAATCAAAATTTTAATGTTGCCACTTGAGGGCAACACAACAATTCATTTTTTTGTTGGCCTAACTGGAGCTTTTGTGTGGAGTTCTCAAAATGATACAATGAATCATCCTTTATTGTACGCAGGTGACCCGCAGTTAACTGCGTTGGAACAGCACATCTATGTCCCCTATGAAGGAACGCATGACCTCACATGCACTGCGTGTGGTATAGAAACGCCCACCAGATGGTCATGGACCAAAGATGGACAGGCCACGCCCCTGATGTCAACAGTTACAACAAGAGCCACGCCCTTCTCGCCAAGGTAACATCATGGCAGATTCATGTACATCAAAACTGTATTCGTTATTTTGTTTCACATTTATTTCTGGAAACATACAGCAAACATTCAGGCAGAAAAATTGTAAACGGTATTTGTTTGTTCCAGGTCTATCTTTATAAAAAAAAAATAATAATAATGGTTACTTATATAGCGCAATATCAACAGAAGTGCTCAAAGCGCTTGACAGAAGTGAAAATAGAAATACTGCAATACAAAATAGAGAATAATGTCTGAACAATATACAACAGAACAAACTATTTATATGCATTATGAAAAAGATACGTCTTTAGTTTAACCTTGAAAGTAACAATATTATGAGTTTCCTGAATGTTTAATGGCAATTTATTCCAAAATAATGGACCCGCATGAACAAATGAGCGATCCCCCCCATTTGGTTTTAACTTTTGGTACAACATATGAAATGGATTCAGATGAGCGAAGTTGCCTAATAGGGGTATATTGCTGTACAAGAGAATCATTATAGTCAGGGGCAGTACCATGGACACAATGAAACATGAGCAAGAATATTTTAAACAAAATTCGTGATTCTATGGGCAACCAATGTAGTGATTTAAGAACAGGAGTAATATGATCGCTTTTTCTGGTGTGAGTTATCATACGGGCAGCTGTATTCTGAAGTTTCTGAAGACGAACAAGCTGATTATGAGGCAACTGAAAGAAATGGACATTACCAAAATCTAGTCTAGAGGATATAAAGGCATGTACCCTGTAAGTTATATGTAAATCTGTGAACATGTCTGTTTTGGTTTCCGACCAAAGTATGATAGTACATGTATACTTTAAGTTCGTATAAAGTAAATTTCTATCAACTGATCTGCGCAGAATTCATTGTTAAAATCGGCTGTTTTTTCATATCATTCTTGTTTGATTTTGGACAGGCCTTTTTTGATCACAACTTCCATCGAGGGGAACGACACGTCTGTCAGTGGCAGCTATTTATGTGAGGTTTCTGATGAAGATGGTCATTCGTACAGACAGCGCATCAGCATAACAGTCACAGGTGAGAATGAGTGCTTCCGTCTTAAGTTTTGACGTAGGCTGCATCCGAATCTGTTGTCTAGAGCTGGGTCTAGGTCTTTGCTCCAAAATATCAAGATGACAGTAACAGTCATCTGTGAAAATCCCAGTTCTATACAGTGCCTTTTTTTTTTTTTGAAAATATTGAAAAACAGCCACGGTATTTTAAAAATCTTTTCACCGTTATTCTTCATCATCAAAAGATCAAAATTGTTTTTGGTCATTGGTTTGACTCTTTTCTGGGTAAATACAGCATTTCAGGCAGAAACATTTTAATGGTATGTTTCTACTATCACCATCTTTATACCCTGAAAGTTATAGGTAAATCAGTGAACATTTTTGTATCGGTCAGTCTGCTCCCAAAGTATAATAGTACCTTTAAGCGATGATATGTTCTACCGGTAATGCGCGGTATTTTTGAACGAGTGAGGGCGTTTCGAATAACTTCCGGGTACTTCCGGGGGTCATTTGACAATGCGTTGTTGTTGTGTACCGCTGTGTCAGAATACAACTCGTACATGTCGTAGTAAAAATATACACTTCTATCGTATCCCAACAGACAAAATTGTCCGTAAATGACCTCTGCTCAATTGACAATTAATCGGACCATACCCCCAGAAAGTAAATAAAGTTGTACCTAACAGCGCCCTCTTGCGTTAAAAAATACGGCGCATTGTCGTGCAAACCTTCTGTAAAACACAAAGAAGAGACATCAATGTTGAAGGGTTTGGGTGCATTTTATCAACAGCTTCTATTTGTTTTCTTTTCCAAGCCGTCCCCGATCCTTTCTTACGCATCCCCAAGAATCACACCGCCCTCGCTGGCAGCAATGTCACATTCACCTGCGTGCCCAAACCGCAAGCGGGGACCGTTCGATGGGTGAAAGGTCGCAAGCTCCCACCCAGCGAGGCTGCAGCGATTCGGAATGAGACGGGTCGGTACGAGGTACGTCCGTCGTCGGATGGCGGATCCGAGCTGCATATATATGGGGTGGAGTTTGAGGACGAGGCTGTGTACCGCTGCTACGTGGGATTTGTCTTCACGGCACATGATGTGCAGTTTGCCGAAGGAGAACTCACTGTCCAATGTGAGGCTTGATTCACTTCCGAATTTATTTTCTGTAATCAATTTTTCCTGCTGCAGTGGGTTCCATTTATTTGGCTTTGATCCTTAGTACATGTGGTAGTGTGTGACGGACCCTCTATAACAAGCCCAAAAACTTGCTTAGCTTGAAAATTGTCCTCTTTGCAACAGAAAATTTGAATTTTCCCACAGTTTTCACACACAAGCCTAGGGCGAAATATCTTAATCCTACTCAGACAGTAGAATGGAAATTAGGTGGAATTTTGACTGGAAAACATTTTAGTATATAGTGTTGATAGCTGGAGTGATTTGCTCAACATTGTTGCAATTATGTGCTTCATGCTAATTAATTACATCCATGAAACTAACTTGTGGTTATAATAGTTGCCTTTTCTGACGAAATGTCCCATTGACATTGAAACAAGGCCTTCACACGACGCTAAAAAAACTCTCTCATGGTTGGGAAATCTTACAAAAGTGTCATCATGTGAATGGACACCAATGCTTGAGAGTGATCGACCGACATACCTTGTAAATCCTTGAAAGATTTTGACCGAGGTCCAGACCCATGAGAGAAATTTTATTAGCGTCGTGTGAAAAGGCCTTTAGATGAACTTTGCCTAGCCCTTTGGTAAACCATGATTGTACATACACCAAGCCTGCATTCTAAGACTAAAAATTTAACATGAGGTATGTCAGGGGCCGATTTCACGAACGCTTTGCGATCATGGCTACCGCCCAAATCCATCGCTAAACAGATTATTGATCGCTTCTTTGCGTAGCAATTTTCCGTTTAACGATGGATTTGGGCTCTAGCAATAATCGCAAAGCATTAGTGAAATTGGCCTCAGGGTAATTATTTTTCACACTGATTTTCGCCGCCAGCACTCCCAAGGCCCGAGTGTACATTCCACGACGTAATCAGTGCCCAGTCTGGTTCCAGTCTCACCCTCGTGTGCCGTGTCAACCATGCCAAACCTGCCCCTACGCTGCGCTGGTACTTTGACGAGCTGGCCTCCGAGCCCCAGACGGCCACGTACACGGTATTGTCGGACGACAAGTCCTCCTGGAACATCAACACGACCGTGACCTACGAACCCGTCCCAGAGGATGATGGGAAGAATCTGGCCATCAAGGTAGAGGATGCAGCACAGACCAGAGCTCATGGAGTCACGGCAAGCCTGAACATCACATGTGAGGATTTCTTAGACAATTCATCCCTAACAGCTTGCACATAATTACCATGAAGACTAAGGTGACCATATTTTGTTGAGATGATCCGGGGACAGTGATCCGTGTCCTGGGGGAGGGGTATAATTTTGAAAAAAATTGGAATCCAGATGGTGCCTACATGCAAAATGGTGGCATCTATGGACATCTTGTCCAGTTGACAAGTGGGTTACATACTTACATGTCTTAGGCGGTTGTCTTCGCATACTTCTCTGAAGAATGGATCTTCTTCAGCACACAAGGTGACCATACACTTCGTTCATTTTTTTTTTATTTTGGACAAATATAATTTTCGGGGGAAAATTTTTCATAGGGGACGGCACTGTCAAATCAGGGACTGTACTGTCCCCGAAAATCTGGGACGTCTGGTCACCTTAATAAAGACAGACATTAGGGTTTGTATAACAGTCTGACTCTGAATTGGTTCCTCGATCCTTGGCAGACAGGGTGTTTGAGAGCGGAACTAGGCAGTTTTCACTTCCAGTTCCATGCAGTCTCTTATAACTCTTATGAGAGCTAGTAATCACAGGGCATATTCTGTTGCCAGAGTTGTAACGTAACGAGTCACTTTTTTTGTGACTCAAGACAAATCGAGTCATTTTAAAGAAGTGACTCAAGTTGAGTCATTGTGGTCAAGAATGTTGAGTTGAGTCGAGTCGAGTCAATTATTTAGCTCGAGTCAAATCGAGTCACACATATTTGGATCGAGTCATTTTAAAGAAGTGACTCGAATAAGTGGCTCAAGATGAGTTATTGTGGTCAAGAATGTTTAGTTGAGTCGATTCAAGTCAATTATTTAGCTCGAGTCACACATTTGGATCGAATCATTTTAAAGAAATGACTCGAGTCGAGTCATTTTAAAGAAATGACTCGAGTCGAGTCGAGTCATTAGGTCAAGAATGTTGATTTGAGTTGAGTCGAGTCAATTATTTAGCTAGAGTCAAAATCATTTGGAAATAAAACATACACCAGGAGACTGGAATTTCTTTCAATTATCTCACAATTTTGCGAAACAATTGCAACGTAATTTGTTGCTGTTTTCTACTGTTTCCAATAATCAATTGAGCTGAAAAGTTTACAGATTTGTTTTTATTTGATGTAATTTAAATTCATGCAAATTCAGATTATGAACAAATTGCAGCTAATACGTTCTATCAACTTTACCAAAGTGTGATACTACCTTTAATCAGGATGAAAATCATGAAATCATAAAATACCCATGATTTATATTTCACAAAGTAAATAGATAAATAAAATCCAATTATTATTATTATTATTTATTTTTTGCTCCCTGTATCTTGTTAGATGTTCCCATAGTAACCATTAATCCTGATCCGGTCAGCCTGATTAAAGATCAGGATGCGATAATCACGTGCTCAGCTCAGGCTAATCCCAAGCCCATCAGCTACACCTGGACCCTTAATAAATCACCCACCAAACCGTCATCTGAGAACGGCTCTAGCTCTGCCAACGAGACCCAGTACGTCATCAGGAGTGTGGGAAAGGAGTACGACAATGCCAGCTTGACGTGTACGGTGGAAAACTCTGTAGGCAAAGTGGACATGACAGTTCAGATCAAAGTGACAGGTATATAAAGCCTCTATCATTTGAAGCACACCCAGCCAAAATAGCGTATCCCTCACTTGACATTGTACAGCTTTATGCTCGTTTGGACACTTTTGAGTCAGAATTTCAGACATTTCTGGTCACACAGTTTACTAACTGACAAATTTACTATAATTTGGCTCTTTGGGCAAAGTGGACATGACTGTTCGGATCAAAGTGACAGGTATATAAAGCCGCCTTCATTTGAAGCACTACTAGCCAAAATAACATATCCCTCAACAATTTTACAGCATCCAGTACTAAATTTTGACACTTTTGAGTCTAAATTTCAGACATTTCTGTTCACACAGTTTACAAACTGACAAATTTACTATAATTTGGCCCTCACTGTGATCTCTTCCTCCTAGGTTTTGTCTTTTTCTTGTTTTTATACCCTCAGCACCTTCTCATAGATGTACTTCTAGAGAGACAGCACTTAAGAAGTGCTTATTATTATTCAATGATATCCTGCTGGGATCGAAACGCATCAGAGGGCGATTTCACTAATGCTTTGTGATCATCGCTGAAGCCCAAATCCTTCGCTTAACGGAAAATCGATTGCTTCTAATTTGCTTAGCAAATTTCCATGTACCAATGGATTTGGGCTTTAGCGATGATTATTGCAAAGTGTTAGTGAAATCGGCCCCAGGCCCTCCTAACTCCATGAATTTTATAAATTTCAGGTCATTATTTTGGATGAGGAGCAGTTTGCAGCAGTTTATTAACTTGTATTGATCGATTTTTGTTTGAGCACAGACAAATACAAGTGAATTAATACCCCGGAATTGAACCCAAACCCAAACCCGACCCCCGTTCTGGAAGCATTTTTTACAATTAGCCGTTTTCATGATTATCTACTGAACAGATCCTAGCATCTCCATTGGCGTCAAGATTGCCTTCTCCGTCTCGGGAGGACTGTGTCTGATTGTTCTGGTCGTTGCAAGCATCTTCGCTCATCACTACCGCAAGCAGATCACCCTGTGGTGGGCTAAGAGGGCCGGCAAAAGTGAAGGTAACGTCCTGGTCTATCTTCAGTTTTCTATGAAACAACTATAACAGAAACTCGGTGTCTCAATTATCATTCAAAAATGCTCTTGACGTTTCTTTCCAAGATCTACACAGCTCACTGCCTTCCTTTTGTCTTTTCCTTTCTGTCTTTACAAAATGAAAGACAAAGTTAGCTGAATCAAAGTCCTCCTTTTTTTCTGTTCGCAATCTTTATTCGTAATGTTGTGAGAGAATGTCTTACTACAGTGTATTAACTTTTAAGTACAAGTTATAGTCTGCAAAATCAACCAGTGTTACAGCGTCGCTGGCAGATTGGCCAGTGTTGGCAAGTCTTAAAGGAAGTATCATACTTAATTTGGTAGCATACCGAAACAGAATTTTTCACAGATTTACCTATAACTTACAGGGTATAAAGATGGTGCTGGTAGAAATTACATACTGTTAAAATTTTTCTGCCTGAAATGCTGTATTTATCCAAAAAAAAGAGTAAAACCAGTGACCAAAATTATTTTGGATCTTTTAAAGATCAAAAATAAAAGAGAAAAGACTTAAGAAATACTGTGGCCGGAAGTGGGCACCGTATGGGACTCGGAATTTCACAGATGGCTGTTACTGTATCTTCCTTGATATTTTTGCCCATGAATCTGTATTTCCTTGACAAAAACCAAAGTATGATACTACCTTTAAAGCCCATGCCCATCCAGCGAATGATTTTTGCAGTTTCGGGAACGAAAAAACCCAGAATGTTCCAGTTTATTGATTTGGACATCGAGTTGTACATGCAGTATTGGCTTATTTTGGGGGTTTTTCATTTCATCTTCTTATCTTGTCTATATCTCTCCCGTACAGAAAACAAGTTGTATGACGTCTTCATCTCGTACAGGAGCTTTGATCGAGACGAGGATTTTGTCGTCAAGGAGCTGATACCGAGGCTAGAACATGATGGCTACCGTGTCTGTGTTCACTACAAACATTCCCTGCCTGGAAAGAGTAAGTCTGGACTCTGGACTCTTGCTAAAAATCCTCTAAAATGTATTAATTTCTAATTATCATGCGTACAGTGTGTTTAAAGGTATAGTATCATACTTTGGTAAGAAACCAAACCAGAAATGTTCACAGATTTACGTATAACTTACAGGGTATGAAAATGGTGACAGTAGAAATATACCGTTAAAATATTTCAGCCTGAAATGGTGTATTTATCAAGAAATGAGTACCGTAAAACAACGATCGAAAATCTTTTTGATCTTTTAAAAGATCAAAAATAAAAGAGAAAAGACTTAAGAAATACTGTGGCTGTTTTTCACTGTTTTTTTTTTGTTTTTTTCAAAAAGTGGGCACCGTATATGGGACTGAAATTTTCACAGATGACTGTTATTAATTGTATCTGTCTTGATATTTTTGCCCATGAATCTGCCTTTCTTTGATACAAACCAAAATATGATACTACCTTTAAGTTATGACAATACTTATAGGCCTACTGTCTTTTCATCATTTCATCATCATCAAGTGTCTTGCCTGTCTTAGGCTTTGGCTGCCATGCATGATACACAGGGTTTATGAAAACTGGGGCTCAGGCTCAGGCTCAGGCTCTGGCTCTGGCTTTAGCTGTCACCCATATGCTGAAAATATAGGTTGTGGTTTTTCATTGAAGCTCAAAGCTCTGTTTTCCTTTTCAACCCAGAGAAGCTACTTCTAAAGCGCAGCCAAAAGCCTCTATTTTGATACCTGTTATTTCAGAATGGATTGAGAAAATGCAGCCGGAGCCTAAGCCTCCGTTTCGTAAACCCTAAAAGTTTTATCAACTTGTCCGGTCCTTGACCCACATGGAGAGTAAAATGAGTAGTGGAAGGAAAATTCAGTATTTATCCCAGTTTAATCGCCCCCGTGGCCCCTACCCAAAATTTGTTGATTTTCTTCAAATTGTCCGTGTTATCATATTTGTTGACCAGGTCTCATTGACAACATTTCTGATGCCGTCCATCAAAGCCGCAAGACGCTTCTTCTGCTGTCGCCCGGCTTCATCGAGAGTGAGTGGTGCCGCTACGAATTCCAGGCGGCCCTCTCGCAGATGCTCCACCTCCATTCGGACCTCATCCCCGTCATCTTCGAGGACCTGGGACCTCCAGCTCAGCTCTCCTCCGACCTACGGACCATCCTCCAGACGCTGTCTTACATCGCCTGGCCGGGAACTAATTCCCAGACGTCCAACAGCCGGAGTGCCACCCTGGAGGACCGGGAGCGATTCTGGAAGCTCCTGTGGCAGTCTCTCCCTAAGACCCCTCTGGGAAGAGAAGAGCAATGCCTCTTGGATGATATTGAGATGGAAATGGAACAGCCCAGGCCTGAAGATGCTCCAAGAGAACCTGAAGTGTGGTCATCTGGATTCGATGAGGATACCATCGATCTTCTTTGGACCGATTCAGAGGCCCACTAGTTTGTTCGTAACTCCCTCTCTCAATGTTTCTGTCCTGATATTGGCATCATCTCAAAGATAATCCATCCAAGTAATCTTTTGTAAATAAATGTACTATCATACTTCGGTAGGAAACCAAAACAAAGTTCACTGGCAGATTTACCTTAATTTAACTTAATTACAGCGTATAAAGATGGTGCTGGTAGAAACATACCGTTTAAATTGTTCCCCCTGAAATGCTGTATT
Source organism: Astropecten irregularis (assembly GCA_963971285.1). NCBI lineage: Eukaryota > Metazoa > Echinodermata > Asteroidea > Paxillosida > Astropectinidae > Astropecten > Astropecten irregularis. The sequence goes on along the minus strand of OZ020260.1, from coordinate 5,831,185 downwards.
TATCAAGAAATTAGTCAAAGCATCGACCGAAAATACTTTTGGTCTTTAAAAGATGAAAAATAATGGTGAAAAGATTGAGGAAATTCTGTGGAAGTTTGTCACTGTTTTTTTTTTTTTTTTTTTTAAATACGGCACCATATGGGACTGAAAATTTTACAGATGACTATTACTGTATCTGTCTTGATATTTTTGCTCATGAATCTGCATTTCTTTGACAAAGTATGATATTACCTTAATTTGTTTGTTTGTGTTTTTAATATTTTGGGTGGGGGATAATTTAAGGTAAGATTTGCTGTTTATTTTACATTTTCTTGCATGTTGTTTATAACTGTTGTATTTTTTAGAAATATTGTTGCATTTATAATTTTGTATGAATGAAGTATTACATTTTAAGCACAATTACTGTAAAAATTTAAATGGACAATTAATTTCAATTTTAAAAATGTTTATCCATGTTAATTGCTGCATTATGATTTTGATCGGATTGCAGTAAACAGAAAACATCTGAAAGGAATTGCATGAAGTTTCATACAAAACTTGAACTGATTGAGTCGAGTGTCATTTCTTGTTTTCAAATCATACAAAGATAATGTAACTAGCATGTGTGGGATTTGAACCCGCAACAGAGATGGTATATCACCCGGGATCCCCCAACCCCAGCCCCACCCGGCCACTCCCCTGCCCCCAATATTTTTTGGTATTTATGCAGAAGCCAGGAACATTGATATAAAAGTACAACCCAGCTAGATGATCACCCGTCTGTGAGGAACTGATTTCTACACCACACTTTCATGACAGTGAGAAACCTATAGTGAGAAATTTAAAGGGGTCTGGGGTACATCAGGTTTTTTTTTTTTTTTAAAGTGACAACATTTTTGGTGAAACTTTCACTGGTCACTTCTTTGATATGCATTAAAAAAAACTATTTGATAAAAATAAAACGGCAATTAATCTATGGTGCAAATTATACAGCATTTCGAAAAAATTAATGATTTTCAAAATCTGAAGTACCGGTAATTCAGTCACCCTGCACGAAGTAGCAAAGAGAGGACTGGTATAAAGTTTATGAAAAGATTAAAAAGTGGTGTTGGGGGAACTTTTCCCCCAAAAATTTCCCTTTTGGCCCTAAATACAATCTTTTTTTATGGCACATATTATACCCAAATCCTTGTGTTGGGGTTTCAATTTAGATTTAAAATACACATGAGCCACAAATGATGTTTAAATGGGATGGTTATGATTACCCTGGGAAAAATTGACCAATCAGAAGGCTCGTTTTAGCGTGGCCGCTTCCGATTGTAAACAACAACAGTCGTGAAAAATTTGGGGCGTGCAGTCGACTGTGGTGAAGCAATTTGGACGTGGAAAAACCCAATTTTTTAAGGTTTGTTTCAATTTGTATTCAGTGTCATTTACACAGGTGTTTTCTAAGGTGCTTGTGGGTACTTTTTGTTTTAGCATTTTGAAGTCAAATTCATTGGAATATCGTCAAAGATTGCCATATATGCGCTGTCGTCTGCCGCCTTGTGCAGGTTTAATGCACATTGTCTACTGTGTAATTGTCGTAGGGAAAGCCGTCTATTTCCGACACTGTCATTTATTTGTCCGAAATCTTTGGTTTTGAAAAATCTTTGAATTTAGAACTTATAAAACAAATTGTGTATTGCATCCATGTATATTTCGCGAGAAAATTTTAGCTCAGAAAACTTCCCAAAGCTGGTTGGTCATACTTTTTTGTAGGCCAAAGAAAAAGTTAGGGCCAAAATTAAAAAAAAAAAAAAACTCTTTTACCGGTAGGCTCCCTAGGCCTAATAAAAAAAATGTCAAATTCAATTTTGGAAAAAATTCCACTGACGGCCATTACGGAAAAAGGATTATCTCCGCCAAAAGTTAACTTTTTGGACGCAAGTCATAATGAACTTCAATCTGAGGTGTATAACACAGGGGAAGCTTGTCTGAAAAGTGAGATTTTCAGGTTTGTTTTACCTACATGTACAATTTATACACTTCGAATGCAGCAGTACGAAGCTGGTCAACTCGTACGCCGACCAACTCGTACGCGGACAACTCCTACGCTGTTTGGTCAACTCGTACGCCGACCAACTCGTGACGTACACCAACCAACTCGTACGCCACGTATAATTAAGCCTGTAGTTTGTAAACTCTGGCCGTTTTTACTTCAGTAAACGATTTTGTCATGTTGTTTTATTTTATAAAACAAACGGAAACAAAGGAAACATTCTGTATGTGGAATTGGATATCGTTTGTGAAAATAAAAGGAAAACATTATAAGCAAAAGTATGGGTTTAGTGTCTTTTACGCCACCCATAATTATTTTCAGTATTTATTTAGCTTTTTCTGTTCCAAAAAAACCTAAAATTTACCTATTTCGGCAATATTTCAGCGAAAAAAAAACCCAGTTTCTTACCCAAATAAATACTGAAAATAATATGGTGGCGTAAAAGACACTAATGCCAAAATGGTGTTACGTAGGATTTTAGGGAAGTGTTTTAAAATTGGAATGGCAGGGCAAGGGGTATCCAGTCCCTCCAAAGTTATTAGTTTTTATTACACACTACAAAAAAAAAGCTCCCCACATCTTACGATCCTCTCACACAGGAGTACCAATCCCATACGGTGCATACCACAAAAAAAAGAAAACCAGTCCCTCAAAAAAGTCATTCATTTCGTTATTACACACTAGGCTACTATCTATTATCATGTATGCCGGTGGCGTACGAGTTGGTCAGCATACGAGTTGGTTGGCATACGAGTTGCTTAGCGTACGAGTCGGTCGGCGTACGAGTTGGGGCGTACGAGTTGGTCGGCGTACGAGTTGACCAGCATTCCAGCAGTAGACCCCTAGCCATTTTTCTCAAAATGCCCTCTGTCAGTGGAATTCTTCCCCAAAATTTGCCATGAGTCTTTTTTTTTTACAGAATTGTGCGATTGTAAAGTTCAAGACCCCTGGGCAAGGTTTTTATCATACGCACAGCAGGCACAACGGAGTGCATATTCAAGGTGTGATAAAAACATATCGGTATGCCTAGGTCCCGACTCGATCCCGCACTTTACAATCGCCAAAAAGTGGACAAAAAAGGCCTATCATTATTTTTCCTTAAACTTTTTTATACAAATGATTCCAGCTCTCTGACTGGATGTCTGTTTCTTGCTGACGTGACTTTGACATCACCATAAATTCCAGGAGTGTTCGCTCTCGAGCCCAGAGGATGACTGTGGATAAGGGGCGTGGCCCTGCCTCGCCTCCTCTCCACGTCCATGTGGATGAGGTCACGCCAGTCCACGTCCACATTAAGAAAGGGTCGAAGAAATCGGCGACTGCTAGAGCAGTGGAGGTAATTAGCTTGACCGGTCCTGCACATAATGTCCTGATAATTGTCCCGATTTCACGTCGTTTTTCACGTCGTTCGTTCGATCGCTGTTCGTAGTGCCTCACATGGTTCAGACCATCACAACCCGCTCGGTGTGGGCAGTACTGCAGAACAGTAGAATATGGCCGTCCAAAATACACTGACTTAACGCCTAGGTTTAAAACTATGAAAAGAATCATTGATTTTGAACAAGGTGTCTTGGTTCTTGGTCATAGAACTTTATAGATCAGGTCTATGCTTTCTTTAAAAAAAGGCTGAGGGATGAGATTTCTCAGATTAAAGTCTGATTTCAGACTTTTGTGTTTAGGATTTCAGATTTTTTTCCTCACAGGCTGTGTACAATAGTATAGGAGATTCTAAATTTCAGACTTTTTATGCTCCCTGTCAGCTGTTTTCAGACATTTCTATCATTGGTCAATCTCATCCCTGTTGTCATCTCAGCTCAGTGATTTTGTTGTTGGTCTTTCCCAGGAGAAGTTAAAAGAAAGCAAGGCTCAGACCAATCGCAGCTTTGGGATCGGCAACCTCAGACCCACTGCCTCGTCCAGGGAGCCCTGGGTGCCAGCCCCTGGAAAGAGCACCAAGGGAAAGAAGTTTTCATGGCAGGTAAGATGACATGAAGGTATAAAACTGTTAAGTCAGCCTGTTCACTGCTGTCTGACAAGTGTTGGATATTTTGGCAAATCCCATTACTTAAAGGTACTAACAAAGTAACATACTTTGGTGGAAACAGAAATATTCACAGATTTACGTATAACTTACAGGGTATAACAGTATAAAGATGGACCTGGGGCCGATTTCAATAACACTTTGCGATCATCGCTAAAGGCCAAATTCATCGCTAAATGGAAAATGCATAGCCATTTTCCGTTTAGTGATGGATTTGGGATTTAGCGATGATCGCCAAGCATTAGTGAAATCAGCCCCTGGAAAAATATACCTTTCACGTTTTTCTGCCAGAAATGCTGCATTTAACCAAAAATTAATAAAACAAAAGACCAAAAACAGTTTGATCTAGAAGATCAAAACCACACAATTACAGTTACTTACAATTTCACGTAACGGTATTTCGCTGTTTTCTACTAAAATATGATACTACCTTTAAGAATTGATCGTCATTTCATAGCACTGCCTAACATTGTACGCACAAGGCCTATGCTTAACTCACCAACACTGATTGCGTAAAATCCATGACGCAACATTTTAAATCATCACACGTATGGAAGAAAACAAGTGACTTGTGACTTATGTGAACACTTAAGCAAATGTTTCTACTTGAGTAAGTAAAGAATCATCAATTACCGCTAAGCTATGCTGTAAGATTTGGCCCGGAAATCATCACACTGTTTAGGCATATTAACAACCTACCATAAGTTGACCAAGGGTCAATTTCACGAAGCCCTGCGATTGATCGTAACTCGAGTTACGAAGGATAACCCATCGTAGGGGGCCTATCCCACGTAAAGTAGGGCTTTAATGCATCAAAAGTTCCTACGATTGATAGTAGTTATCAAAAAAGTTATCAAATGAAACATGACGTGTATTCTTTCAGGGGGCGACGCACTCTCTTGACATTAACCCACCTGAGAGGGACAAGGTGCATGCTACAATGAGAATGGAAGACCTAGACAATGATTACGATGATGGTAGATTCAACCAGTATGAGAAGAAGATTGACAGCCTCATGACAGAAGTGGGCACACTCAAGACAGAGGTAAGTAAGTCTGCATCCTACCACTGCGTACTCCGTTGAGGGCGCCATTGATGAGGTCTGTGTTTAACCATGGACATCTTATAAAAAGAATCTTGACTCACATTAGGGCCTTTAAGAAATGGGGCTTGAGGCTAGGCTTGGCATTTGTTTTTCTACTGCCATTTTGTGTCCTAATTGAAATGAAGGGCTTGAGATACATGGCGAAGCTGGAGCCTTTTCCCCAGCTTCATTATGTGGCCCAATTCCTTCGTTTCATTTTGTGGTCTTCAAATGGCAGTTGTGAAACAAGTCCCAAGCCTAGCCTCTAGCCTAGGTTCTTAAAGGCCCATACTGTACATCAATGAAGTATCCATCTTGTAGGGCCAAATACAAAGGTAACACAAAGACGCGCTCACCATTATTAGTTAAATCCGTCTGGCAACAATAGTTACTGCATTGTGTCTGGCACGGCAAGATGGCCACCGGTGGCTTCAGTTTATACAAAAGCGTTGCAAGTCCAGATTTTTTATATGATGTCCGTGTGTTTAACAGGATAACTCTATGGCATCATCATAGTCTTGAAACTTCTCAGGTTTGCAAGGTTGCTCATGAAAGCGTCTTAATTGATGGTACAGTGTGTGTGTAGTTTCATGGCTCCTGTTTAGCATTGCATCAAAGACGATTGACAATAAGGTCAAACAGAAGGTCAAAGGCTTAAATCCTGCTTCAGTAAATTGTCTGGAGTGGGATTGAACCAGCGACCTCCTGAATACCGTACAGGCGCTCTACCAACTGAGCCATCCAGCCCTACGTCGGTGGTGACCCAAATAGTCAATTACCTTTGTTCGTTTAGCAGTCAGAAGCCATGAAACCACGCACACACCAAGGATCATTTCACTGATACGCGCAGCAATGCTGCATCCTGGGATGTAAAGTTTAAATAGTAATTACATTTGAACTGTGTTTTTGACTGTCAATGCCAATTCCCTGTCAACAGAGGGTGCTGCAACGCACCAAGCGGCAAGCCGAGAGAGCCAAGGAAGACTTGGACATCTCCAGGCGCCTCCTGGAAAACCAAGAGGAGGAGATACAAGACTTCAGGGAGGAGCTGAAGATGACACAGCGGGAGAACGAGCACCTCAGACACTCCGTTGATGCACTCAGGACCGATACCGACTTCAGAAGGTAACAGACACTAATCTGATCAGGAAAGCCACAGGATCAAGATCAAGACTCTGTCAAAGCCCACAGAACTCTTTTGTCAGCACCCCTGAAAGAATTTTGTCCTTGTTTTTTTTTACTAGAGCCGAGAAGGAAATGGTGACATCTGAGCGGGAGAGGCTTCTCAAGAAGCTGGTGGAGGTTGAACTGGATGCCGAAGCTGCCTCCAAGCAAGTCACTCAACTCAGGGATGCGGTGCACAAGCTAAGAGAGGTAAAGGTCTTCTTCATCCTCACTAAGTCTTTACCCAAAAGACTCGCTGTTGTTGGGTAGTTTTCCTGCTTTTATTGACTTGACTGGACAATTTGACTCACCTTTTCCTTTGGGAGACCGTCCGCTACAAGCAAACATAGATCCTTTTGCAGATAGCCAGCCTTTGGGAGTTTTGTGAACCAAATTTTAGAGCAAATGGTCCTTGTGTACCTTCACTGCACACTACCAGCACATCTGCAAAAGAGTGCATGTTCGGATTGTTCCTTTCTGACATTTGTAGTTTGGAATATCGGAGGTCATAGAAGGAGCATTAATGTCGCGACCCGGGTCACGAATCTCATTCCTGCGAATCCTTCCACCACACTACGTTAAATACTTTATTAAGCGTAGTGACTCGAGAAGAAGTAGTTTGGAATACATGTATGTAGTTTATAATTCGGTAATGGGAGACTTTTGAGAACCGGTCTTCAAGTCAAATGAGCATGCTCGCTCACAATAGCGTGCGCGTGCGCTGTTGACTTGAAGACCGGTTCTCAAAAGTCTCCCGTTGTTTGTGAATTAAAGGTACAAAGGTTGGGTGTGTGTAACTCTGTTGAGCTTGAGTTCAAAATTATACTGACTGTAGGGTAGATGGGATAAATTGCCCATCTGTATATTGTTTGTAATTATTTTCACTGAAAACACAAATCTTATCTTTTTATTTGCAGGAGAAGAGGATGTCCTCTCATGACAGCAAGATTCTGGGCAAGCAACGGGAGCTTCTGTTACAGAAACTGGAAGACTTTGAAAGAACCAACACCACCCTCAGACAGATGCTCCGGGACCAGCATAAATCAGAGGTATGTCCACAACTTAGGATAACTCTCAGAGATATTCCAGATATATCCCCTGAAATCAATCGATCAGTGGGAGCATGCACCACGGCAGCGCGTTGCCGTATCTACCTTCGAGCGGTACTCCTTCAGTCTTCTGATGGCCATCCCCTAGGCAGCCACGCGACCCATCCCCATCTCAGCAAAATAATGATCCAAGAGATGGCGGCGATACCATGTATAAAACCCTTTTATAGATGTTTCTGAACGGTTCTGAAAAGAACCGATGAGAAGTTTGATCTCGACATTCCGGCCAGTGTACTCTTGCCATCCTCTGACCGCACACTCTCCTGAGGACTGCCAGAGTACACTGTACTGGCCGGAACATCGAGATCAAACTTCTCACCGGTTCTTTTCAGAACCACACCTCTAAAGAGTTTATACATGGTATCTCTGCAAATCTTTCTTTATTGAATATTATGATTGTATTTATAAGATTGGTTGAGAGATTTCCAGTACAGCCTCTTAATGCCACCACCGATATGATTTGATTTCTGAAGGCACGACGGGAACAGACAGAGGAGCAGCGCGAAGTCCTCCTTCGGAAGCTCACCCAGTCGGACACAGCCAATCAACGCCTCCGGGTCCTGACCTTGGAGAAGGACGAGGAGCTACAGACCCTGAGGGACACGCTGGCCTCGGAGCGGGAGCAGCTGCGCTCGGTCACGGATTTGCAGACCTCGGTGGCCGCCACCCGGGGACACCTGCAGAACCAGCTTCGCAAGCGGGAGGCCGACTGCAACCGGCTGGCCGTCAAGCTGCGGAAGCTGGAGAATCAGTTGGAGCAGCAGTGCATCGAGGCCGATCACTCCCAGGGTTTGCTGGCCGCTGCCAAGGAGAAGGCTGATGCCGACAAGGAGGCGCTCAAGAGAGCCACTAGGTTGGTGAAAGATCAGGACGGCAGTTTCATCTTCTTATAAATCTTCACTTATGATTTACAGTCTACCCTCATAGGGTAGCGAATCTCCACGCTAGACCTGTACTTGAGAAAGGCCTCAGTTGCACAAATTGTATGGGCCCACAACTGAAAATTCCTTCTTAATCCATGAAGTAGGATCTTGTAAGCACAGAATATTCTGCTTCCCTAAGCATGGATTCTATGTTGTACCTTTCGTTCTGGCCGTCCGGCTGTTCTGCTGTCCGCGTGAAATGTTGGGTGGAAAGGTTTTAAGTGAATCACCAGTATTTATCCAGCATTCTTGTCTAGAGCTTTTCATCAAGGTGTTTTCAATGATCAATTTATCATTTTGTTGATGCATGAAGGTGTTTTGAAATTGCTTCTTGAACCCATCAATGAACTTTTTGCTTACAAAATCTCATTTGAAAGTAACGTGTGTCAGTCGGTCAGGGTGTACATCATTGAGAAACAGTAGACTTCTTGATGTAGACTCTCCTGATGAGGACTAGAGCAGGCTAGTCGAGACGTTGAGACATTACGAGAAGGGCAAACGAAATAAGAAGTGCGGAAGTACGAACGATTCTTACATGGTGTTTCCGCAAACCATCCACATACCAATCATCACCATGCAAATCACCACTCAAATCTTTCTTAGTAGACTTGTCCCTGTCCTCTCCCCATTTTTTGGTCGTGTCATCATGTCAGACAATGCCTAACTTGATGGTGGCTTTAAAATTCCCTTCATGTGTAAATTTCCACAGGGTCCAAAAAGACCGGGCCTCGCGCAGTGAGGACGCCGTGGAGAAGCTCAACATGCAGCTGCTGGAGGCGGAGACTAAGCTGGCCGATGCGTCGATGGTCAGCGACCAGTGGAGAGTCCGGGCCGAGAAGCTGACCCGAGAGAAGATGCAGCAGGAAACGGAGAACGCTTCCCTGTCCAGGTACAAGCACAATGGGAGGCTTTGGACTAGCCATTGTTAATCTCAAGAGGGCGTGCTTCACCGGTCAGAGGAGTGCTGTGGTCTAGTGGTCTGGCGTGTTGAACTTAAGAACTCGTGGTCAATCTACAGATTGTGGGGTTGAAACCAGCCATGGGATGGTGGTGCTTGCGTCCTTGGGCAAGACACTTTAATACACATTGCTCCTCTTCACCCAGATGTAAATGGGTACCTGCGAGGGTAGTGATGGCTTTGTGGTTTGATTAGCCTCTGCGCACCTTATGGTAGCTGGGGCTGTATACTCCCCAGGGAGTTGAGATGGTTTCAGGAATGTAAATTATGGCACAATGACAAGGCATAATAATATGTGCGCCACGGGTGTCTTTGGACAGATGTGTGCGTGGAATAAATTCAGAATTATTATTATTATAAAGTGTGTCGATTTTGTTTGCATTGTTTTTGTGCTCGAATATCCGTTGTAAACACAACCGGCATAAATAATCGCATGAAAATGCTTGGTACATACTGATACTGTGCAGTGTCCCATTATGGTGGCAGGGGAGGACATGAGTTCCCCAAGAACAAACAAATTATGCAGAATCTGTGGAGATAGGCCATTTAAAGGGCGAGTTACAAACGATCATGGTGGCCCACGGCAAACAGCATAGTGTTTGGTGCACAGAGATTTTACTTTGGCAAGCGAGGTCTACCACATTATCTAGCGCCAAAAATTTCACTTCACGTTGTGTGAGGCTTCCAAACACCCCCTAAAATCAAATTTGTTTGGAAGTATCACAACAATAACTGTTCCTCTGCTCTGCTCATTGTTTTATTCCCAGGCGCTTGGAAGATTTAGAAGACAAGTTGAAAGAGACGGAAATCGGCTCCCGGGTGGCGGCCGAAGAACTGAACAGCAAAATGCACGTTAAATCCACCGAACTCACCTCCGTGAGACTAGAGAATGACAGACTCAAGGTGAGTAAAAGTTGGCTTGATGATTTCATCCTCCCAACCCCCATGGTGGGGCCGTCTAACAAACTGAAACCTTCACAGTAAGAATTCCACTCAAAATGACTACTACTATGGCTGTAATTTTGATGGACTTCAGTGCAGGCACCATTTGCTTAAAGGTACTATCATACTTTGGTAAGAAACCAAAACAGAAATGTTCACAGATTTACGTATAACTTACAGGGTATGAATGTGGTGGTGGTAGAAACATACCTTTAAAATTTCCCGCCTGAAATGGTGTATTTATCCAGAAATTAGTAAAACAATGATCCAAAATCTTTTTGATTTTTTAAAAGATCAAAAATAAAAGAGAAAAGTCTTAAGAAATGCTGTGGCTGTTTTTCACTGTTTTCTCACAAAATGGGCACCGCATGGGACTGAAATTTTCACAGATCACTGTTACTGTATCTGTCTTGATAATTTTGCCCATGAATCTGTATTCCTTTGACAAAAACCAAGGTATGATATTACCTTTAAAGTTTTTCAAAACAAACAAATGACACTCAAAAGTTCAGTAAAGCATATATTGAACAAGCACTCTCTGCTGCTTCTCAGAAAAAAATAAAATAAATTGATCATCCCTATAAATATAGAATATAAAAGTTACTCATTTTTGCAAGCTGTCCGTGGAATGGTAATGCTTGACTGAGTCTAAACATCTGAGAAAGTAGCAAAGGGTAGTAAAGATTACTTTACATTTGTTTTGTCAAGTATTCCATGGACAGCCTGCAAAAATGAGTATCTTTATTAAAATAGACATAACTCCTCTTAGGAATGATCAATTTGTTTCATTCTTTTTTTTTTCTAATAAGAAAGAGAGAATGCTTGTTTATTTTGCTTTACTGAACTTTTGAGTGTCATTTGTTTTTAGAAACATCACCAATCCTGGTCAACTTCTTTTTGACTCACCCTGTATAACAGGCTCCCAATATTGAGAACCATTTTACTCATTAGGTTTTCTCCTTTGCGATCTCTCAGTCATCTTTAGCCACAGTCCAAGACAAGTTGACCTTTGCAACCACCGAGGTGGATCAGCTCAAGACGAGTATCCACGAGTACGAGTCGCTCGTTGGCGAGTACAAATCACAGGTGAGTCACATGTGCGAGCATTACTCATTTTGATATTTTGTTTGTAACATTGATACTCATCTTGTTTATTGTGGTAACATTTGTTCTTGTTGTTTCCTGTAAAAAACTCACAATTTGTTTTTTATTCATCCATTTTGATTAATCGTTTATGTTTGAAGTGTAAGAATTATTGCTATTTTCAAATCTGATTTTGCAGAAATGATTAAAAATCACCTGGGGTTGATTTCACTAAACTCATTGTTAGTTACTATCAATCGTAGGACTTTTGATGCATTGAAACCCTACGTGGGGTAGGCCCGCTACGATGGGTTATCCTTCGTAACTCGAGTTACGATGGATCGCAGGGCTTCGTGAAATCGACCCCTTGTCTCTCATTTTCACTCATTGTTGTCACTCATCCTTAACTTGACTACTAATACAGAGTTGTGTGGAGTTAAGGCGCCTTTCCATATGCACGTTTTTTCGTCCGCTCCGTATACGTTGCGTGTGCGTCGCGTTGCAAAAAAAATTATGAAAATGAAGGAGCAAGCAACCCTTTTCACATGTGCGCATCCGTTGGAAAGGGTCATATGCATCTGTATAATGAGTGATTTTTTTGCGACGCTGCTTAACGTATGCGCAGCGGATGAAAAAATATGCATATGGAAAGGCGCCTTTAAGAATGTGATTGTAGCCCATTGATGTCCATAGAAGTGAGTACTTGCGTAGATATCAACTTTTTGAGTATAGAATGTGATTCACAATTTGTGCACAAGCAACCATTTCACTAGTCGAAGTAGCTTGTAATACAAACTTAGTATATCGTGTCCACAGATGCAAGCTAGTCTATGAGAATTATATGCACATAGGTCCTCTCTGTAGTGTTTTTGTGAAGGCTGTTTTGGAAAAGTGTGTGGATAGCCTAGTGTACACAAAAACTCTTTATTTGTGTCCATACATTTACTGAATGTAAACCATGCTGTTATAACCATTATTTCATAATTCATACTAAAAAAAACATCCTTAATCTTGAAAAATCCATTTAAAGTTTTCAACCACAACTGTTTTCTCACTGCTCGGGGGAATAAAATGTGTACGTTCAGACAGCTTTTTATTTAAAACAATGGAATTAAACCGCGGGGGGGGTAAGTCGTAAACTTAATACTCTGTTGGGTCCATACAGCATTTTACTGTTTGCAGTTAAAACTGATCGGTTTTATTTTCGGTTTTAAGAGGCGCGGATTGATTTGCGTGCTGAATATAAACAAGCGTGCCACAATAGACATTACATAACTTACTGCCAGGCTTCGCTGCTCTGAAGCTGGATGTCGGAAAGTTATTCTGTCCTGACACCGTTTTAGCAGTAAAATCAATCGGTTTTAAGCGTAGCTAAACCCTCATCTCGAGCAGTTTTTACTTTGGTGTTTTAGCGGCGGATACAACCAATCAGTTTTAAATATAAAACCGTTTTAGAACGTCCATTCACAATTTGTAAACCGATCGGGATAAAACAGTGATTTTAGCGAAAATGCTGTCTGAACGTAGAAGCACACACTCTAAACTGAAATGTCGACAACAGTTTTTCATTGAGGAAAACAAATATAACATCTAGATTGTTTTCCCAAGGGTTTGAACGAACAGTGAGAAAGCTTAAGTGCCTAACACCGGTGATGTTAATTAAACTGATGTGCGATCCAATATTCCTTCCCGTTTGTAGCATCCGTTCACCTTTAGGTGCAGATCAGGGGTATGTTGGACTCCCATCTAATGAAAATAATCCTGTCCGCCAATGATTTTGTTTATAACGGGCACGTTATAATAACGTATGCGGTGATGGGTTAAACAAGTTGCTTTCCTTGATTTGCTCTTATACAGCTCTGCTTTGCTGACTTCCGGTGTATGTGCTTTTGTACTAACAGATTGCAGTTTTGTTTTTTTGTGCATGTTGCTGTACGATCTAGCCGAATGTACGAAATGTACAAAGATATCAGAATGTCCAGTCGTGTGTGTTGTGTGTTTTGTGAGACTTGGCACCACAAAATGATTGGAAAGACCACATATGTGGCATCATCGGAAATTTAAATTTGTATAGGTGAAGAAAGAGCTTCTTGAAAACATTGTATGGCATTTTGGTTGCTTATTATGCTGGGCTTAATTAACCTGAAAAACTCAAGGTTTTGAATTTTGATTTTAGTACAAACCATTAAAATATTGCTTGTTTAATCGCCAAGATTAAGCTTCATATAGCCGCTTACCGATGAATTATATCATTTCTTTGCACATGCTAATCAAAGATCTGCTAAGAATGAGTACCAGCCACAAATGCATTACCTGAGATTTTGGTTGGTAACCGGTGATTACAAAACATTTCTGCGCTTAGCAAGTTTGCCGTGCTTAGCGGCCTCTATGACACTAGCCACTGACTTTCCTTACATTTTGTGAATGCCATTTGTCGTGTGCATATCCTTAATTGTACAATGTCCATTGTGCTTGCCCTTGGTATGTTGCCCATTCCCATGTAATCCTCCATTAGCATCCGTACTAAAAACACATTACCATCCAAAAGGGAAACTTACTGGATTAATTGTAAGCCATGAAAAGGTACACAAAGAAATATTCACTTGACTCGATAGCTCAGTTGGTAGAGCACCAGTGTGGTATTCTGGGATTGCAGGTTCAAATCCCACTCCAGTCAGTTTTTCTTTTCACCATTCCAAAATATGAATGAATTCTCAGACTGCTATAATTGTATTGCTTCTTAAAGGTGTCCTATCTTAATACCTGTCTATGGATACTTTGCCAAAAGGTTTTGGTGAAAAATTGATAAAAACTATTTAATAATTTTTTTTTAAGAATAACAAATTATGATAAGCTTACAAGTAAAATATCACATAGGCCTATAGAGAAATCCATTATTTTACATCCAATTTCTATGCTTTTGTCTGAACTTTTGTTAAAACCCTACCAATTGTTCCTTGAGCAGTTATCATACGACTATAATTCTGAGACCATCAATTAAAATTAACAATATGACAATACATAACAGTTTGAAATTGAAAATATGTATAGTTTGCTTATTATGTACAATGTCAACTGGGACTTCTCATTTGGCTGTTGTAATGCCAGCAGAGCAGTCTCTCATAATTTTGTATGTTTGCCTCAGATGAGTAAATCACGCCGGGAAGCCCTGGACGCCTCCCTCCAGCTGGAACAGGAACAGCACCAGAGAAGTCGCAGAGAGCAGGAAACAGCCAAGGAGATGGACATTGTAGGTTGACTCTTATATAAAATCCTCTAGCTCCATTCAAAATACCGGTACAGGCTTCATTTCTCTCTATTGGAGAAGACATCCTAATTTTTGGTCTTAAGAGTGATGTTGTGTATATTAGGCTTTAAAGGCTTGAAGTCTGCCTTGAATGTGTTGAAGTCATGTCTGTGATTGTGTTCATACCATCAGCTGAAGCACCACCTAGAGAGGAGGCTTCAGGAGCTGGAGCCCCTACCTGAGCAGCTACGCAACTCTGAGCAGAAGCTCTTGGAAGCGACGGAGAAGCTCCTCAGTCAGGAGAGGAGATTCTCAGACCAGACCAAGGTCATCTCAGACCTGACTACCAAGGTGAGAGAGACACTTCGGGGAGCCCTAACCTCCCCTTCTTGTCGCTATCCACCCTCAAAAGCACTCCCCCCCATGTTGATTTACTTTCGCCTAGGCCACCCCGAAGCCTTTCCCAATCGATTCCCTCCCCACCAACCCAGTTCCTCTGGAGATTCTGTGATGCGAACCCAGTCCCTCTGGAGATTCCATAGATTCTTTATGACATTCTTTTATCAACCAGTGGGAGCATGCGCCACAGCAGCGCGTTGTCGCATCTACCTTCGAGCGGTATACTCCTTCCGTCTCCTGATAGCCATCCCCAGGCAGACACACGACCCATCCCCCTCCCAGCAAAATAACGTTCCATCTGATACAACCACGCGTCATGTGGATGCCCTACCGGGAAAATCCTACTAGTAGGTTCTCCCATAGAGAAAAAGAGTTGCAACTACCAAATGGTTATCCGTGTTGAGGAACTGCGCACCCCGAAAAACCCGCTGGTATTGGAATTTACCAAATCCAACGATGACGCTCCGGGAGCTGATACCAAGAGCCAGCGACTCCTACCAATAGGTTCTCTCAAAGAGAGAATCCACATGGCAGGATCACTCGCAGGGAATCTAGCCACATGACCGTGCAGTAAGTTCTCGTTAGACGCAAAGTCCGACCAGCGGTATACCCAAGGATCCTCCTCAAAGACCACTTACCGAAGGCATTGAGCCGTCTCCCCAGGCCTCAAGTCAAAGTCCATGGCTCCATTCAGCTAACAGTATCTACATTTCTTTCTTTCTTTCACTTGATTAAGGTTGAGCATCAGGCTGAACAGGTGGAGGTCATGCGGAACAAGTGGCATTTATCACAAGATGACAGCAGGTCCATAGTCGCCCAGATGGAGTCATTACAAAGGTCAGCTCTCTAGGATTGACACTCAGTCCATATTTTTAATGAAATCAATTAGTACCTCCCATGCGATCATATGAATAACCTTCAACAATGATTGTTAGAACACTTAAATCACTCTTAAAGCCAAAAAACAAAATCTTAAAGCAACGCTACTCAACTTTACGCAAGGACAAGTGTGAAAGGGGCTTAAACAGGACATTAGGGGGACATTTCAGTGTCTCTCCAACTTTAACATCTCTGCAGGGGAAATTTGAAATTTGATAATTTTATTTTCAAAAATTGCATCACATATTTAAATTACACATACATCAAGGCCTGTGTGTAGCCAGTTTTATGACCAGGTTCACAGTGGGATGTAGTACCCCGACTAAGACCGTGTCCCAAACGGGCTTCCAGAGCTACGCCTAGGTCTATTGTCTTGGTGTCTCTGCGTATTTCCAATGGAGCAAAGACCTAGACCTAGCTCTAGACAACAGATTCGGATGCAGCCTTAGTGTTCTTGGTAGGAATCCATCCGTTATTTGAGATGCCTCCTCATTTGTGATTCCCGACTTCTTCTCTGATTCAGGAGATTACAGGAAGCTGAAGATCAGAACAAGGACCTCCACGCCGTCATAGCCAAACGAGAAGAGACCATCCACCAGAGCCAGGTAAAACAAAATGACCCATGACCCCATCTCCTTCCATCTCCATCGTTTTACATAGGGCCTAGTCAATATCTTACAGGGTTCCAATAGTCTTGGAAAAGAGAGGGAATGTGAAAATGACCCTCTAAGTCGTGGAAAGTAGCTGTGGGTTTTAAAGAAGACATGGAATTGTCTTGCCAACATTTTGTGGGAACCCTGAACACTGATAGATGTGCCCATTATGCTGCCTAGTTGCATTTGCGTTTGGGAAACTCAAATCAGAGTTGTGGTCAGAATGGTCCTGGGGCCGATTTCACTAACGCTTTGCGATCATCACTAAAGCCCAAATCCATAGCTAATCGGAAATCGATCACTACTTTGCATAGCAATTTTCCATTTAACGATGTATTTGAGCTTTAGCGATGATCACAAAGCATTGGTGAAATCGGCCCCTGGGGAGAAGCAAATAGGTCATTTGGAAAAAGAAAATCATGTTGCCCAAATTATTCAGGGAAACACTAATCTTGACTTCACTCTGGGCTCTGCTTTCTCTCTGTCGTCTCCTAGTTGAGGCTCGAGGACAAGACCCGGGAGAACGTTAGCCTGACCCGGCAGCTGGAGCAGTCCATCAGTGACGGTCGCCGCCTGGAGGAAGAGTCCCGGGAGCAGGCCATCCAGCGGGAGCGCAACAGCCAGGCCAGGGTCCTGGACCTGGAGTCCCAGCTCAACCGCGTCAAGGCTGAAATCCACCAGAGCAAACGCGCCAAGGAAGACGTGAGTTTGTCAAGTCTTTCGACTTTAAAAATTCATCAGCTCTTCTCATCGAAAAAAAAAATTTCAGTTGTAGCAACAAATTGAATGATTTGTACAATGATACCGGTATTATCATCAACGAATCGCAAGGGAAACTTGTCATCTTTGAGTGATCCCCCATGTACTGTTGCTGCACATATGTTCAATGATCCTTGGGATATAGTGGTATGTGAGTGGTTTCATGGCTTCTGACTGCCAAACGAACAAAGATAATTGACTATTTAGGGACGCCACCAACATGGAGCTAGGTAGCTCAGTTGGTAAAGGTACGGTATTCCAGAGGTCGCTGGTTCGAATCCCGCTCTAGTTCACTTTTCAATGATACCGATATATCTCTGTGGTCCTTGCAGGCGGAGCGTAAATTCAACTCCCAGCTGTACGACCTGAAAGACCGCCTGGAGCAATCCCACAGCACCAACCGCAGCATGCAGAACTACGTGCAGTTCCTCAAGAGCTCCTACGCCAACGTCTTCGGCGACACATCCCTCTCCAGCTCACCTCTAAGAGGCCACACTCCACTCAGGACATGATCAAGTGGGCCGCACCATTATCAGGTATAGGGATGTAGGCTCTCTCATTCGGGTATTTAAGCAAGGGACAATATCTGAGGGCACAGCTAGCCAGTGGGTATATGCTCAGCCATTGAACACGGTAAAATATATGGAATGTATTAAAAAATCTTTTTCAGTCAGTTTTTTTATCAAGTTTATCAACTTTTCCACTTGAAGCCTCGTCAACATTCTTCAGTACAGTTAGAATATACTTATTTTGTGGTAGAGGCACTTCTCATTGCCTTGTGTGTATTTCAAGCAGAAGGCAAATGTTAAAACTGGACACTGCCTCATCCATAGCAGTATTTGGAATAGACCTTTAATATTCATAGTGCATCCATCTTGTCACCTTCCTTGTATACCCATTGGAAAAGATAACACCAAGTATAACATTTGTGTATTGTGTAGTTCCCTAGCACCAGATTTTTTTACCGTTTTATCATACCACATACGATACCACCTACGGTAATTAGACATGTGGCACAGATACAAAGCACTGTACCTCAAATACCCGATAGAATTGGTCTGTGCGACGTCACCTGGAGCCAATTTCATAGAGCTGCCTCCATGAAAAGTCTTCCTTGATCAAATAGAATCGCCTACCAAATTTTCATGTGATGTTTTTATAAGTCTGCTTTTGACTTGTATTTGGCCATTGTTTGCTGAGCATAACATTCACAAGGAGTTTTGGCTGGCATACTGATTTTATTTACCAAGGTTTTTTATGCTTAAAGGTAATATCATACTTTGGTTTTTGTTAAAGAAATGCAGATTCATGGGCAAAAATACCGTGTATCAAAGAAAAAATGTGAAATTTTCGGTCCCATACAGTTCCCACTTTTGGAGAAACCAGTGAAAAACATCCACAGTATTTTTTATATCTTTTCAAACATTTTTTTGGTCATTGGTTTGACTCTTTTCTGGATATTAATGCGGAAATTAATACGGCATTTCAGGCAGAAAAATTGTTTAACGGTATGTTTCTACCATCACCATCTTTATACCCTGTAGTTATTGGTAAATCTGTGAACAATTCTGTTTTGTTATGCAACCAAAGTATGATACTACCTTTAGGCAACTTTTGGTGCTGAAGCAGCTCTATGAAATCGGCCCCCGTTTTCAGAACACCACCAAGGTTTGGGACCTGGCTTTAGTGGTCATTCTTAAATAATCCATAGACTTCTGATGATTAAAATTACAGAATTGTCATGATAGTTTATATGTATTGATCAAATCAATGTTTATTTATTTTCTATGCATTTGTCATTACCAGTTTGAAATAAGTTTTTAAACAATCATTGTATACATTTTTGTTTTTGTTGTTTTGTTTTGTTTCTGTTTTTGTTGTTGTTGATTTTTTTTTGGAGGGGGGATTTTTAGTTTTGCATCCTGTTTTCTTTGCCATTGAAACGTTGCTAGATTATTTTTCTTTGATTTATTTATGCCAGACAAAACTCTTCTACAAACACGCAGCCTTATTTAATGATCACTTTTCAGTGGAACAACTTTGTAGTAAGAAAGATTTGAGGCTTTGCATGGTGACAATTGGTATGTGGATCGGTTTGCGGAAACACCATGTAAGAATCGTTCGTACTAATTTCCCACTTCTATTTCGTTCGCACATGGTGTTTCTGCAAACCGATCCACAAACTTTGTAGTAACTTATACACCAAACCTTTTTCCCATATCATATGCGACTTGGCATCTCAAAATGGATGGAAAGTCAAAACTGTCGAGCTATAATCCAAGATTGAGACATTATTACTGCTGGTATGTAACAGAGTGGTCATAACATTTATGAGTGCCAGACTCGTCAGATACTGGTTTAAAAATAATTTCATACTTTGGCTTTTTGTCAAAGAAATGCAGATTCATGGGCAAAATATATCAAGAAAGATACAGTAACAGTCATCTGTGAAATCAAATTTCCAGTCCCATACGGTGCCCAAACTTTCATGTGTTAATAGCTGCTAGCAGTTAATGACATCTTGCGACCTTCCTTCCATTTTGATGTCAGGTCCAGTCCCCACCCATGTTGAGTTTTAGTTTTATATTTTATTCACACGTGCCTTTACTTATATGGTAATGAGAATACCAGTTCATTATGTTTTGGTTTATTTTTATATTTTTCTGTTGATAGCAGTACCTTTGTGTGTGTTTTAGTATCAGTTGCATCCACAATTCCACATCATGTTATGGGCACTCAATTCACATAACCTTTGTTGATTTTTGAATGTGCACATTCAGTTTATAATAATATATCAGTGTACTTCAGGGCTAACATCTGGCACTACATTTTAGTCCTGGGTTCGATTTCACGAAACCTTACGATTGATCGTAACTCGAGATACGAAGGATGACCCATCGTAGGGGCCTATCCTATGTATGGCTGCAGTGCATCAAAAGTCCTACGATTGATAGTAAGTAGGTTTGGTGAAATTGACCTCAGGGTTTTGTTCAACAAAATCAAACTTGAGAGGGCGCTATCATTATTTTACCACATTTTTTCCTCCCTGTGGTACAAGTGGTATTCTGACACCACAATACATGTGTAATACCATTATTGTCATTTTTGTGGTAATGTTTGGTTTATGATTCAGTTTCCACCTGTGGTAAGCAGCGCTTGTGTTATTGTGTCAAGGTAGTTATAGCGCCCTCTTGTGTTGGATGGTCTAGTGGTGTTATGTTGTGGGCAATGGCAGTTACAGTAGTCAATGAATTTCAGAGTTTATAATGAACAATAACAGTAAAATGCAACAGCCATCTGTAAAACAAGTTCCAAGCACTGTTTCAGAGTTTCTTTATTGATCAAAATAATCACATATGGTTTATAAAACTGGTTGGCCAACTGCAGACTATTGGTGGCAGCAGATATCCCTGTTTATTAACGCTGTTCAAGAGGCCCAAGCATTCACTGAAAAGAAGATTTCAGGACATCAAGTTTTTCCTAGGGGGTTCACAAAACAGAGGCTCAGGCTCCGGCTGCATTTCTTGATTCCATTCTAAAATAACAGGTATAAAAAATAGAGGCTTTTGGCTGCAGTTCTGAAGTAGATACTCTGGTTTGAAAAGGGAAACAGAGCTTCAGCTTCAATGAAAACGACAACCTATATTTTCAGCATATGGATGACAGAGCCTGAGCCCGAGTTGTTCCATAAACCCCATAGACTCCTGTGCAATTCAAGCTGTAGACAGGATATTCTGATGTAAGCAATATGTTTGCTGCCACCAAGAGTCTTTAAAGAAATATTTTGGGAGTCGAGATGAATTTGGACCCTACCAGGACAACAAAGAAAGCGTTAGACCACAGACCACATCAAACAGCGGAAATACACTGGTAAGTTATCAAATCAGTAAAATTTGCAAAACTTGTGTCTTGTGATTCAAATTGTCTCAGATTCATATAAATCCCACATTATGTATAGCATGTCACAGAAAACGACTCTTATGAGCAAAATTCTTGTGTATACACAAATCCGACACACGATTCATGTAATTGGCCCTGCAGTGATATTATTATAATACAAAGAGGGGACACACACAATATACAGTGTGGCAGGGTGTAAATTCTCATAGAAAAGGTAATGGTGTAATGGCAGATGGTATGTCCCATAGATATAATAAAAAAACTAGATGTCGCATTGCCTGCTCGTGGACGCGTCTTTAGGCGCCATTTTTACAAGGTATTTTTCGAATTCGTTTTTGTGGAACGCCGTAGCTATCTTCTTTAGATTGTTTGCTTTGGTAATTCCATCATTCAATTTGCCAAATTGTATGATGGAATTTGCGAACAGAATGACAGAATGACAAACTGAATGATGGAATTGGCGACCGGAATGACAAAACGGCAATTTGCCGACAAACAATCTAAGCCACCGATTATAGCTACGGCGTTCCATCATGTTTCGGGTGCATCACGTAACGCGTAACGGCCGGCACTGCATACCGCGCGGGTACGCGATCGTTGTAATAAGCGCTTGGATGTTTAGGTTCATTTTTTACCTTACTTCAATGGCCGCGTCCTGCATGCGTGGATATAGCTCCCATTGGTTTGTACACGGGTGCGTCATCTAGTTTTCATATATATCTATGGTATGTCCTGCCTTTGGATCGGTACATAGGAATACCATTCTTGGTGTTTATTTGTCTGGACAAGATTTAATCTGTGGGATTAACAAGGCACTAGGAATACTGTCCCATAAAGCTTGGCAATCCTGTATAGATCAGTGCTGACACTGACAGGTACGCTTAACCTCATATAAACCCAAATGACAGAAAAGCCCACTAAAACAAAATTGTCTAGAGCGATTTCCAAGCTCAACTGCTGCAAACTTTGACTCAAATCTCTGTTTTACTCACTGTAAGACTAAAAAGACTCTCACCACATCAGCTGACATTATGATGTATGGTAGGCAAAAATGCATCCTTTATTGAACTGTAGAAGCTGAACAAGCGGCAAAAAGTTAAACTGCTGTAAGATTTTGTATATAAAACAAGTATGCAGCGTTCACCACATTGTTTTCACCACTTCTGGCCAGCCAGTGTATTGCGCATCAGGTGGCATGACCTCCCTCTGACCTATACACCTAAATGATTCCAGCTCTGATGTAGTATTTTCACTGGCGATTTCTTTCCAGCATATCAGATCCTAGCTCTGGAAAGTCCTTCTTTCTTCGTCATGAAGTGAGTTCAGTAGTTGTGTGTGGCTTCTAGATACCTTGTTCCAGCCTCATCCTAGTGTCTTCCACGACCTCCTCCGTGATCTCTGGCTTCAGGAGCTCCTCAAGCTGCATCAGGATTGGATCCGGAAAAGGTAACAATTAGGACTACTTTACTTGTCACGAATGCAGCCAGGTTTCGCCCCGAATCCAATCACTGCCCCTTGTGCTTACAATGTTTCATATTTTTCTTGAAAATATTTTCCTTAAATATGACCGTGTTATGGTTTAATCTCGGGAAAAAGTTGGTGTCACACCATGAACATTTCAGTATTTTTGGGACATACATACCGGCCACATGGGTGGAGGGATTCCACTAAAAATTTACAGGTTTGCATTCATTGCCGATTTTTGTAAAAAGTATGTTGGTCTGACATGGAATGACCCACGTATCTCATTATGTGCTACTGCCGTGCCGAACTTAAATAATTTTACATTTTCAGGTTTGGCACGGCAATACCGCGGCATTTAACGTGAATTCGGCTCGGCAAATTCAGTTCGGCACGGCAAGCTCTTTGGCTTGACAGGGTCTGACGCGCTATCGATATTCGGAAGGGCAGTGGAGGAACACTTCCAATTAAGCTTGGCGTATAGCCCAACTGCCTTGCTATTGCTGCACTCATTTGATTTAGTTTGGCACGGCAGTAGCACGGCGTATAGTCTTTATCTGAGTTACATTTGGATTACTTGTATATTATGAACTTACTGTGTGTTTGAGGGACGTCTCATAGGTGTACAGTATGCTTGTGTCGTATAACATCATGCGATGCTCTGCCAAGGCCATAATGCAATTCCTTAATCTGGCTATAACTTCCCGATCAGACAACAGAACAGGCTGATGAAGACAAAGAACAACAAAAACAAAGTTTCAGAAATTTAACGAACAGATTATTTATAATATTAATAATAATATCTACTTATATAGCACATAATATACAAAGATTCTGTATGCACTTAACAATTTGGGGCATCGCCAACATAGGGCTTGATAGGCTCATTTGGTAGAGTGCAGGTATGGTATTCCAGAGGTTGTGGTTCGAATCCTGCTCCAGTCCATTTTCCAGAGACTTATTTAAGTACAAAATTATCCCTCAGTGCCCTCTTCAAAAAAACCACTAACAATTTGAATAATTTGATGACCAAATTCTGTGATTGACAAATTGATGATTAATCTGGTAATAAGAAAATGAACCGTGGAAGTTGCGGCCCTGGATTGGATGTGAACCCAACCACCCACCCACCTCCAGGTTCTGCACGAATCCCCCGCCTTCCCCTTCCTCCTCCTCCACTGAGGGACTGATCCACACGTAGCCGTTGTTGCCCAGGATGATGCTTGCACCGCAGGGCAGGTTGTGGAAGTGGGTCTTACTCCGTTTAATGAGCGAGGGGGAGACCGTCACCAAAACACCCTGGCCAAGCTGTGAATAAACAAGCCAATCAGACATTATTCAGCCTATACACTCTGGCAATGGGGCTCCGCGCTCGTGACGTCACATTCAGATGTTCGGACAAACGGGTCGTACGTCATATACCCAACTTTTAAACGTTGTGCAATTTGTCCGAACATCCTGTAAACTATAGCTGTTGATATAAAGGGCGTATTCTATAAATAGTTCAAGCACTCTGCCTGAAATGCTGTATTTATCACGAAAAGGATAAAAACAGTGACCAAAAACATTTTTGATCTTTTAAAGATGAGAAGATTTAAAGGTGAGAAGATTTTTAAAATACCGTGGGGATGTAATAAAACAAAAATACACAAATCCTGCTTAGTAATACGGACGTACAACACACTTGACTGGGGCCACCAAATATTTGCCGTTTGAATTTGAGTCAAATATTACCTTTCCATATTTCAGACTCCTGGTGTGTATTGAAAGAGCTCCATCAGAAAATACAGACTGCACCTCAGCCTAGAAATGCTATCATTCAAGAAAACAAATTTCATAACAGTGACATCAAGTATTTTCTGAATTACAATGTAGAATTGTAAGGTCCATCTGCTGGATTTCATTGAAATTTATCTAATTCAAGAATTAATCTAACGTGCTAAGCAGAGCCAATTTTACGGTCCTGCTTAGCACACAAATTTGCTATTAACCATGATTTTTCTGCCTTAAGAAAAACAGCATTAGCAACCAATTGTCCATGGATGTCTTGTGTATCACTTGTGATTGTTCTTTGGCTGACCATGAATATCAAATGGAATTTTTAATCGTGGTTTATTTTATATTGTGCTAGACATTTTTTTCTAAGCAATTTGTTTGTGTTTAACAGCTCCATGAAATTTGCCCTTGATGTATGTATGTGAAATGCTCAGAATTAGGAGGGCCTACCGTTTCAATGCTAGCAGGATCTGTTTAAGCCTTTGAGAAAGATCCTCCTAGGATCCAATAATCATGTCAGGCCTCTACCTCTGAACATTTATCAGATTTAGACTTATTTTATAAGGTGTTTACTCAGGCTCAGGCTTCAGCTCTGTCATTCATATGCTGAAAATACAGCCTGATGTTTCGTAAACACCCATAGTTAGTCCAAGGGCGTTTACGAAACGGAGGCTCAGGCTCCGTTTCAGGCTCCGGCTCCATTTCGTGGATCCATTCTAAAATAACGGGTATAAAATCAGAGGCTTTTGACTGCGGTTCGGAAGTAGATTCTCTGGCTTGAAGAGGAAAACAGAGCTTCAGCTTCAATGAAAAACCACAACCTATATTTTCAGGATATGGATGTCAGAGCTGGAGCCTGAGCCTGAGCCTGAGCCTGAGCCTCCGTTTCGTAAACGCCCTTAGTCCAAGACCAACGTACTGCCATGGAGTGTGAAAGAGCACCCTCTCTAGTTCAAGCCAAAGGATACACTGATGAGGTCGCCCTCTGTCAGATACTCTCTCATCAGGAGCTCATCCTCCGCTGATCTCCGTCTCAGCTCGCCTCCGGGCAGATTGACGGCCGACAGCATCAGGACCGAGTTCAGCCGGGAATTGGTGTCCACTTTCCATCGTTTTTGGCCAACCTTTAAAAACAAAAGGAACAAGACAGCTATCACTGTTTTGTAATACAAAGGAGGGTCTGTATTTCATTTTTGGGTTTGGACTTTTTGCTTGAGACAAAGGCATTAGGTGAAAGATGAGAAATTATAAATTAGGGTGCTTAAGATTTTCACATTGACAACGTCGACTGATACGCGATTGTGTCATGCGCATGCGTCAAGTCGTCACCAACGTTGTCTGAGTAAGCCGAGGGCGCACAAACTACGGTTTTGACGTTCAGCACAACATCCTCACATTTGTGGTCGACATGAACAAGGACCACATTCACATCGATCTAAAGCACTCTACTGTCAACAGTAGAAAAGGTTTGCTATAAAATTCGACCTTAGGGAGACACCAAAGTGTCTCCCTAATGTTTTAGGTACCTTTTATAGACACATTTTTACTATCCAAATTTGTATAGAAAATAGAATATAAATGTCAATTTCAAGTTCATTGGTTTGGAGGATGCACAACCCTATGGGAATGTCTCCCCAAGGTCCTATTTAGGATAATAATTTTTGTCTTTTTAAGGCGCCTTTCCATATGCGCGTTTTTTCATCCGCTGCGTATACGTTGCGAGTACGTTGCGTGTGCGTTAAAATTGCCCATTAAAAAGACGCACGACCTTTTCAAACGCACACGCACATATGGAAAGGGTCGCTTGTTTTTTTATAATGATCGATTTTTTTTTAACGCGACGGACACGCAACGTATACGCAGCGGATGAAAAAACGCGCATATGGAAAGGCGCCTTTACTCGATATGTACAAATCTTTGACAGTCTGTAAACAGTGGAGGAAAAGGGCCACAGTTACAGTAAGATGGATAATTTCATATCAGGGGATAAGTAAATGATCTGGGGCCAATTTCACGGCGCTGCTTAGCACAAAAATTTGCTAAGCATGACATTTCAGTCTTAATAAAAACAGGGTTAACAACTAAATATCCATGTGTTGTGCATCGCTTGTGATTGTTCTTTGGCTGTTGTTGACAGACCATGACTATCTAATGGAATTTATAACTGTGGTTTGTTTTATTGGGCAAGACATTTTTGTGCTTAGCAAATTTTTGTGCTTAGCAGCGCCGTGAAATTGGCCCCAGATGAAATAATATTCAACTGCATACCTCTGCAATTCTGCCAATCACTACATCTCCAACTTCACCATTATACCTGGGAAGGAAATGTCAGAACAAAGAGATAAGACTCATCTCAATGTGGGGTGGTCTAAAGTATTATCATACTTTGGTTTTTGTCAAAGAAATGCAGATTCATGGGCAAAAATATCAAGAAAGATACAGTACATGTAACAGTCATTTTTGAAATTTCTAGTCCCATGCGATGGCAATTTTTTGAAAAAACAGTGAAAAACGCCCATGGTAATTTTTTAATCTTTTCACTGTTATTTTTTAACTTTTAAAGATTGTTTAAAATTGTTTTTCGTCATTGGTGTTACTCTTTTCTGGATAAATACAGCATTTCAGGCAGAAAAACTTGAACCCTATGTTTCTACCATCATCATCTTTACCCTGTAAGTTATAGTTAAATCTGTGAAGATTTCTGTTTCGGTATGCTACCAAATATGATTTAAAGTATACCAGAAGTGGATTTATAACTACCAGTAACACTGAGGTAATTAACATTAGTTATTCGAACAGACAATCGAATGGATATATGACTCTACATACTTGTACCTTACCTTGTCTTTAGAGGCTTGACACATATGAGTTTGTTCACCGTTTCCACAACGCCAGCAACTGATGCATGTAGCTTTTCATCTTCCAAATACGTCCCATGCCCTCTGTTTTAATAACATAAACAAATACAGATATGACAGAAGAAATTAATACATTTATAATGAATGTTACAGAAGTATGGAGATTACTTGTACAGTGTATATGAAAAAATAACATTTATGAACAGATATACATATATACGTACATTGACGGACTGTTGAATTCATAGGCAATGGATCAGTTGGGTTCTTTTTTTTCGAGGGATTGGCCTTTTTTTGTATCAGGATTTGCCTTTTTTTGTATGAGGATTTTTTTACGAGATTTCAATTTGATGGATTGGCATTTTTCAGGATTGTAAACTGTAAAGTAATTTCCTTCGGCATTCTATTTCAAGGGGTCATGGTTTATGTTGTCCAGGTTTATAAAAAAAAAAATTCTGGGGGACCAGCGTACCACTACCACTCCAGTCAGCCAGTTGGACAGCGTATGAGTTGTTTTGATAGAGTCGCGTTTTCAATATTTTCTCATGACTCTGATGTCCGATATTTAGCTCAAAATGTTCACAGGTTTATCATTTCATGTTCATGATGACAAAGTTGTTGACCCCAATTACAATTCCGTGTGATGAAAACAGATGTTCACTTTGTCTTTGACTCAAAGTTTGACACTTTTTGTTTGGCAATTTTAACATGTTGAATTTGTTGACATTTGCTTTTGCTTGGACGGGTGACATTTTATGATTTTCGGCACAAGTCTCCTACTACTAGTACTACTAGCCTTTATGTCATAATTCCATACCTCATAAAGTCTGTGTCTGAGGTTATAACATCACCCGGTGTCACAAGACGTTTGGGCTCCTGGATTTTCTTGGTAGACTTTCGTTTCCTCGCTGGTCTGATACTGCGCGTCGCCATTTTGGAATTGTGCATGTGCTACGTTCGGTTGTTCGTGTACACATCCTAATAACTCCAATGGTGCGCACAAGAGCACGTAGTGCGTAGTCTTGTCGTATACTGTACACGTATACGGGTCGTATCACAATACGTACACGTATTGTATCACGGACAATAGCGCACGAATAATAATTCAGGCAGGAACACGACGTACGTACGTACATGTGCGCTTTCCACACGTACGTAGGTACGGTGTGCGCTTTCCATTTGCAACTAGCGGTAAAAAAAAAACGGTGTTTCAGACTTATACACACCGAACAATAGATTCGACTCAAAGTCGACCCAAATCAAATGTTTAGTTTTGTCAAAGAAATACAGAGTCATGGTCAAAAATATCAAAGAAGATACAGCAACAGTCATATGTGATAATTTCAGTCCCATACACTGCCCACTTTTTGAGAAAATAGTGAAAAACGGCCACAGTATTTCTTAAGTCTTTTCTCTTTTATTTTTGCTCTTTAAAAGATCAAAAATAATTTTGGGCACTGGTGTTACTCATTTCTGGATAAATACAGCATTTCAGGTAGAAACACGGTGTGTCCCTACCATCACCATCTTTATACCCTGTACGTTATACGTAAATCTGCATTTCTGTTGTTCCGATATGTTACCGTAAGTCAACATTGGTCACTTTGGCAGCATACCGAAACAGAAATCTTCACAAAATTACTCCTATGCCTACAGGGTAAAGATGGTGATGGTAGAAACATATCGTTAACAACTTCTCCGCCTGAAATGCCGTATTTATCAAGTAATTAGTAACTTAGCAACGACCGAAAAAAAATGGTTATCGATCTTTAAAAGATCCAAAATAATAACGGAGTGATCGAAAAGATTAAAGAAATTCCATGGACGTTTCTCATTGCTGTCTCAAAAAAAGTCGGCACCGTATATGGGACTAGGAATTTACTTTGATCAAGTTGTATCTTTCTTGATATTTTGCCCATGAATCTGCATTTTCTTTGACAAAAAAAGAAAGTATGAAATTGCCTTTAACCGGGTTCACTGGTTGTGCGCGGGCCCGTATGACATAATAACGACGACGTGAGTTTTTAGTCATGCCTGAAATCATGATATTTAGCGATATTTTAATTATGACGCCGTTTTCACGTAGGACATTTACCACTTTGCACCTATTAAAAATACGAGGTAATAATATCCACGACATTTTACTGATCAGATATTACGTATAATTGACCGAATAAATTGACCCTCCATTGCTTAAAGGTACTATCATACTTTGGTTTTTGTCAAAGAAATGCAGATTCAAGAGAATTGAGGCTTTGCATGGTGACAATTGGTATACGTGGATCTGTTTACGGAAACATGATCGTTCGTACTTTCGCACTTATAGTCGTTCGCACCTCTCGCAATTATAGGTCTCACGTTTCGACTAGTCTGCTCTAGTCCTCAAATGGATTCAGATTCTCAGATTCATGGTCAAAAATATCACGAAAGATACAGTAAAGGTCACCTGTGCAATTCCCAGCACCATATACGGTGCCCACTTTTTGATAAAAAAGTGAAAAACGCCCCGAAGGAATTATTTTGTTATGTCTTTTCACCGTTATTTTGTTTTAGCTTTTAAAGATCTTAAGATCAATAATATTTCCAGTCGTTGTTTTACTTATTTCTGCATAAAAACAGTATTTCAGGCAGAAACATTTTGACTGTATGTTTCTACCATCACCATCTTTATACCCTGTAACGTATCGATGAATCTGTGAAGATTTCTGTTTTGGTTTCCTTTACCAAAACTAATTATCATAACGCACGCTCGTGCGCCACTCGTCTCAAAAACCAAGTACAAATTCACGCATTTTCCACTTAAGGCATACGGATATAATATATCCAACCATGACGTGCCGTAATTGTCTATGCCTCTGCAATCAAATATTGAAAGACAGGGACCTTGTACGACTCAGTACAACTGTAACATGATTAGAAATGGCCTACTATATACAAGTCCTTGATGTCTGTCCGTCAATTACACACGATTCCAACGCCGAAATTTGCAATGCAGCCACTCGGTAAATTGTTGCTTTGCTATATATGGGGCTAATTATAATAAAGGGGCTCTTTAAAGGTAGTATAATTATACTACCTTTAACGACCCCCTTTATTTGGTAAGAAACCAAAACAGAAATGTCCACATATTTACCGTATTTACGTATAACTTACAGGATATGAAGAATGGTGGTGATAGAAACATTATACCGTTAAAATGTTCCCGCCTGAAATGGTGTATTATCCAGAAATTAGTAAAACCACGACCGAAAATCTGTTTGATCTTTTAAAAGAGAAAAGACTTAAGAAAGATCGTGGCTGTTTTTCACTGTGTTTTTTTCAAAAAGTGGGCACCCGTATGGGACTGAAATTTTCACAGATGACTGTTACTCTATCTGTCTTGATGTTTTTGCCCATGAATGTGTATTTCTTTGATAAAAACCAAAGTATGAAATTACCTTTAAAGCCATATGTTTAAGGTGTAGCTAAATTCAGTGAAAGAAAACCTGAGGCTGTTACCATGCCCAACGTGAATGTCACTATACACAAATGCATTATTAATTTCAATGGACGCCTCAGGAAAATGCATTATCAACGAAAAGGCCTTGAAGCGTAACTATATAATTCCCTCTTACATTATGCAAGATAAAGTGGATAGTTTAAGGCTTTAAAGGTACAGTATAGGCCAATTAGTATTAAACATACCCAAACAGAAAATGTTCACAGATTACTTCTTACTTTCAGGATATGAAGATATGTGCAGGTAGAAACATACCGAAGTTATAATTAGAATAATTATTTCCGCCTGAAATGGTGTATTCCAGAAATAAGTCAAACAAAGACCGAAAACAGTTTTGATCTCAGGGTAAGATCTAAAACTATTCTTAATATATTTCATGAAAAACATTGTGTCGGGTTTTCGCTATTTTCTCGTGACTCAGAATGTCCGATTGTGTGAGCTCAAATTTTCACAGGTTTATTACTTCATGTTCATGTTTGATCAGACAAAGTGTGAAAGCTGTTCTGTGACCTTTTACCAACCATGTATTGTACCTTTAAAGGTGCAACGAATGCATTAGTGAAGTGAACAGAGAGATGCAATTGTTGTTGTGTATAGCAACGAAATACCGCATGCACGAACAATTATGATAACACTAAGGGAGGGGCCGTCCATAGTACGTGCGCACGAAGGGAGGTGGGGTTGGTTTGGTACCGAATCCAAAATTAGAATAAGATTTCTCATCATTTGTAGACTTGTTATAATAAGCTCATTCGAAGAAAAATAAACGATAGGCCTCCATTACGTTCACAGCTGCCTCTTTAATAAGTTCACGTCATGCATGCGCATCTCATCACATTGGGAGCCGTAGTCTTGGTCCACGACGTTATTTGTGTGGATACTCGAACCGCACTGACCGGCACGCACGTACATAATGTACTTCGTACAGGTGATCCGCCGACACACGTACGCACGGAGCTGTCACTATAAATGCCTTTACGAATACATGTACGTACGTGCGTGCGTGCGGGTCGGTGCGGGTAATCGGTTCGTACCGTATAGCTTTAGTATAAACGTAATAACAAAGTCGTGGACCAAGACTATGGGAGCCGCTGTTGAAAGCACTTAAAACTGGCTGAGCATTTTGGTTGCCGCGTCACAATCAGAGAGGTGGGATCAGCGATCGTTCCTTGAATCCAAGTTGCTGAAGTCCGAATCATCTTCAAGCTGACGACTTATCTGAAACCGCAGAGACTTTGATCAGTTGAACTCGTTAGTTTGGCTTGCTGTGAATTATTTCAAGCGAACTTTCAAGCGTTTTCTGACATTCAAACATACAGCCAAATATAAGAAGAACTGTTATCTAACTTTCGTCATGTTTTCTGCAGCTTTCATTATACTGGTCACTTTGTCGGGCTGCAGTGTCACTCAAGTTTCGGCAAAATGCAGAAGCTTGCTCCGTGGTCCACCCTGCCATCCGCAGTGGCATCACAGGGGAACTTCTTGTTACATGGTCACTCAATCCCAAATTACCTGGTCGAATGCCAGGGACGAGTGCGCCAACATGGGCGGCATTCTGGCCGTGCCAAACTCCCTGGAAGAGAATGATTTCATCGTGGACAACGTGATTCCGGACGGGGAGATAGCGTGGATCGACTGCACTGACGAGGTGAGCGAGGGAACCTGGGTGTGCAAGGAGGGACAAGTGGAGGTCAGCTACAGAAATTGGGACTCCCTGGCCGGAGAGCCGACTAACCTCAGCGGTGAAAATTGTGCTATGATTACTCGAAATCACGGAGCATTGCGCAAATGGCATGACTATTACTGCACAAACATGGCTCGCGCCCTGTGCAAGAAGCCTGTTTATAAGTAAACTTAATTCATGCTTTGTTATGAGACGTGCCATGGTCTGTTAAAGGTAATTTATCATACTTTGGTTTTTGTCAAAGATATGTCGATTCATGAGCAAAAATATCAAGGAAGATACAATAACTTTCATCTGTGAAAATTTCAGTCCCAACGGTGCCCACTGTTGGGGAAAACAGTGAAAAACGCTCACAGTATTTCTTAAATCTTGTCACCGTCATTTGTTTATCTATTAAAGATCAAAATTAATGTTTTTCTGGATAATACAATGTTTCTATACCATCACCATCTTTATACCATGTAAGAGTAAATGAGGTAAAACTGTGAAGATTTGTTTTAGCATGCTACCAAAGTATGATAATGCCTTTAAGATTAGCTTGATTAATATTTATGGTGATAATTTTCAGCTCTAAATATCCTTTGATAATGAAATGCCTTTGTCGGCGTAATAATTAGGACTGATAAAGACAAATTCGACTCGCATTTGAAAAAAAAAAGAGGATAAAGTCAAACTTTAAATGCATGGGTGTGTTGGAATCTACATCGGAAAGTAACATGTGCATTTAATATCTGAAAATCCTTTTGTCCTTTTTTGTTGTATTACTCGAAATAATACAAATTAATTAAGCAACTATCACAATTATAATACATTGTTGGTATAAAGGTCACAGAACAGCACTCACAGCACTTAGATGTTGTATGTCAAGCAATTAATTAAGCTTAATTACTGATGTAAATGTTAATTAATGGTTTTTAAGAGAGTGCTTGGTAATTTTATTGTAACCAACCGACTTACAAGTTAGTCGATATACCTAGTACGTGTGCATTTTGTAAACCCGTGACTTAATTTGTATTGCCTTAACACCGTTACATTGTACACTAATACTTATTCTATTATACCTTTGAAATTCCTGACCATTTCTTTATTTAGGCAATTAGCTAGACAGAAATTCCTATAGCTTGACCATCATGCGCTATAAGCATTCTTTAAGTTAGTGTTCACTATACCATGAGGCAGTGGCGCACCCAGGGGGGGGGGGCTTGAGCCCCCCCAAGAGGGTCCCTGAAAAAAAAAAAACGAAAAAAGGGGGGGGGAGAGTGAAAGGGAGGGGAGGAAGGGGGGGGGGAGTCACAAAATGTTTTGTGGGAGAAAAATTTTCTTTGAGCCCCCCGCCCCAAGACAAAATCCTGGGTGCGCCGGTGCCATTAGGCGGTTCCGTTTAAATACACTCACATGGGCGATGGCTCATTCCTGCACCAACCACCGTGGCATGATGTGCTGTGTATACATGTGCTGTACGTGCCTTTTCCCGTTCATTTCGTGTTCGCCTAAGTTGAATGTTCAATAAATTTCGTTCAATAAGTTCTAGGCATCGTAGACACTTATGTCAGTATAGCAGCCAAAGCAGTTTTCTGAAATAGCTTAATTGGTGAGTGTATTTTCCTAATTGTTTCTTAAGTCATTGAAAGGTACTGTAAAGTTTACTTGATTTAATGTGGTGAACTCATTACTATAGATACTATGATATTCCTGCATGTGCAAATACTGCCGCTCACCCTAATTTGTGTTTCACTTCTTATACATTTTGGCATTAGTGTCTTTTACGCCACCCATATTATTTTCAGTATTTTATTTGGGGTAAGGAAACTGTGGGGATTGTGATAAGAAGGGATCCCCAAACACATTGATTATTTTAGCCCTTAAATAGCTTCTACTCCTCAAAAATGATACTTTTGACATTCAGCAAATGTTCATGGGTCCTTAAAAGCCTAGATTGGAGAAATATGTGCAACATTTCAGTGTAAAAAATGCAATTTTCTTACGTGCTTCTCGCAATGTCACTATGTCGTGAATGTCACTATACCCAAATGCATTATTCATTTCAATATATTAGTCGCCAGAAAGGGCAATGCATTATCAACGAAAATGCCTCGAAGCGTAACTTTAATTTCCTTTTACATTATGCAAGATAATTATGACTAAAAGTGGATAGTTTAAGGCCTTAAAGGTGCAGTAGGCCTATATGATTTGTATTAAACATACCCAAACAGAAAATGTTCACAGCTTACTTCCTACTTTCAGGATATGAAGATATGTGCAGGTAGAAACACACCGAAGTTAGAATATTTCCGCCTGAAATGGTGTATGCCAGAAATTAGTAAAAGAAAGACCGAAAACAGTTTTGATCTCGGGTTATTAACTATTCTTAATATATTTCATGAAAAACATTGTGTCGGGTTTTCGCTATTTTCTCGTGACTCAGAATGTCCGATTGAGTTTAAATTTTCACAGGTTTATTACTTCATGTTCATGTTTGATCAGACAAAGTGTGAGTGCTGTTCTGTGACCATCATGCACGAACAATTATGATAACACTAAGGGAGGGGCCGTCCATAGTACGTGCTCACGAAGGGAGGTGGGGGTTGGTTAGTTGGTACCGAATCCAAAATTAGAGTAAGATTTCTCATCATTTGTAGACTTGTTATAATAAGCTCATTCGAAGAAAAATAAATGATAGGCCTAAACATTACATTCACAGCTGCTTCTTTAATAAGTTCACGTCATGCATGCGCATCTCATCACATTGGGAGCCGTAGTCCACGACGTTATTGGTGTGGATACTCGAACCGCACTGACACCGGCACGCACGTACATAATGTACTCCGTACAGGTGATCCGCACACACGTACGCACGGAGCTGTCACTATAAATGCCTTTACGAATACATGTACGTACGTGCGTGCGTGCGGGTCGGTGCGGGTAATCGGTTCGTACCGTATAGCTTTAGTATAAACGTAATAACAAAGTCGTGGACCAAGACTATGGGAGCCGCTGTTGAAAGCACTTAAAACTGGCTGAGCATTTTGGTTGCCGCGTCACAATCAGAGAGGTGGGATCAGCGATCGTTCCTTGAATCCAAGTTGCTGAAGTCCGAATCATCTTCAAGCTGATGACGACTTAAATCTGAAACCGCAGAGACTTTGATCAGTTGAACTCGTTAGTTTGGCTTGCTGTGAATTATTTCAAGCGAACTTTCAAGCGTTTTCTGACATTCAAACATACAGCCAAATATAAGAAGAACTGTTATCTAACTTTCGTCATGTTTTCTGCAGCTTTCATTTTACTGGTCACTTTGTCGGGCTGCAGTGTCACTCAAGTTTCGGCAAAATGCAGAAGCTTGCTCCGTGGTCCACCCTGCCATCCGCAGTGGCATCACAGGGGAACTTCTTGTTACATGGTCACTCAATCCCAAATTACCTGGTCGAATGCCAGGGACAAATTCGACTCGCATTTGAAAAAAAAAAGAGGATAAAGTCAAACTTTAAATGCATGGGTGTGTTGGAATCTACATCGGAAAGTAACATGTGCATTTAATATCTGAAAATCCTTTTGTCCTTTTTTTTTTGTATTAATCGAAATAATACAAAGCAACTATCAAAAGTATAATACATTGTTGGTATAAAGGTCACAGAACAGCACTCACAGCACTTGGCTTAATTACTAATGTAAATGTTAATTAATGGTTTTTAAAAGCCCAGAGAGTGCTTGGTAATTTATTGTAACCAACCGACTTAAAAGTCTGTCGATATACCTAGTACGTGTGCATTTTGTAAACCCGTGACTTAATTTGTATTGCCTTAACAACGTTACATTGTACACTAATACTTATTCTATTATACCTTTGAAATTCCTGACCATTTCTTTATTTAGGCAAATTAGCTAGACAGAAAGTCCTATAGCTTGACCATCATCCGCTATAAGCATCCTTAGTGTGCACTAAACCATGAGGCGGGTCCGTTTAAATACACTCACATGGGCGTTGGCTCATTCCTGCACCAACCACCATGGCATGATGTGCTGTGTATACATGTGTTGTACGTGCCTTTTCCGTTCATTTTGTGTTCGCTAAGTTGAATGTTCAATTTCGTTCAATAAGTTCTAGGCATCGTAGACACTTATGTCAGTAGCAGCCAAAGCAGTTTTCTGGAATAGCTTAATTGGTGAGTGTATTTTCCTAATTGTATCTTAAGTCATTGAAAGGTACTGTAAAGTTTACTTGCTTTAATGTGGTGTAACTCATTACTATAGATACTATGATATTCCTGCATGTGCAAATACTGCCGCTCACCCTAATTTGTGTGTCACTTCTTACACAGTTTTGGCATTAGTGTCTTTTACGCCACCCATATTATTTTCAGTATTTATTTGGGGTAAGGAAACTGGGGGTTTTTTTTTCACTGAAATATTGCCGAAATATGTTCATTTTAGGGTTTACAGGACCCATGAATATTTGCTTTAAGTAACAAATCTCATTTTTGGAAGCTAAATTAATACAGAAAATAATATGGGTGGCGTAGAAGACACTAACCCCTACATTTTATTGTGCATTCATCATTTAGTCTAATGAGAATACATTTCGTTAAAATGATTAGAAACCGTTTCATAAACGAAAGAGGCAAGTTATTATTTTTTCTTATACGGAAACCTATTTCATGCATCAGAATGAAATAATTGGGCTAGGCTATTGTAGAATTAAAGGTATAATACATGATGGGTAAAGGTGACAGAACAGCATAATTATTTCGTCTAATCAAACATGTACATGTAAAGTTGTGAAAACTTGAGCTCAATCGGACATTAATAATTGTTTTTGAGTCGCGAGAAAATACTGAAAAACCTACTCAGTGTTTCTTATATGAAACATAAAGAATGGTTTTGATCTTACCCCGAGATCAAAACTGTTTTCGGTCTTTGTTTTACGAATTTCTGGATAAATACACCATTTGAGCTGGAAATAATTTAACGGTAGGCTATGTTTCTACCACCATGCACCATCTTCATACCCTGAAAGTTATACGTGAATCTGTTAACATTTCTGATTGGGTATGTTACCAATCCTGTACTTAATACCTTTAAAGGTAATATCATAATTTGGTTTTTGTCAAAGAAATACACATTCATGGGCAAAGAAAAACTGACAACAGGCTAATGTCTCGGCTCGCCTTTTTGCCAGTGCGCACGTTAACAAAAACTCCTTTCCACTGTACACAGACGTGGTGGATTTAACACAAGTACGGTACGGATGGGCGGCACAGTACGATCCTCCTAATCTTGCCTATCACTTTATAAGCAGTGATCCCAACCCAACATAACTACAATTTTACACGACTGGTTTATAATTGTTGCCAAACGGAAAACAGGTGAATGTTTACAAAGGATGACTTAATTGCTTGTCAAATTGTATCCGCCAGACGACATTTAATATTGAATGGCCCAGCTCCCTCGATCGTCACGTGTTCGTGAGATGAAACACTGCGGGTACACGGCTCAGGGTGCATTCGTTTAGCTCCCCCGGGGCGACACCAGTCAACCTCGTCACCATTCTCTCGCTTGTTTTGTGCAGTAAAACATGACCATTCCCAGTAAGGGCTGACCCGGGGGAGCTAAACGAATGCACCCTTTGTAAGTTGCAGAATAACTTATTGCTTACTGATCCCGTAACCCATCGGGGTCGTAGGGGGCGCTGCAGCGATGAACCTTGTACCAGTTGGTTCCACTTATGTCGGTTGTGGGCAAGTGCCTGGGTTGTTGAGAAGCTTTTCCGTCCATTCAGTGATGTTATCTGCCCATTTCTTCCTCTGTCTGCCTCGCCATCTCTTCCCCTGCACTGTTCATTGTAGTATGGTCTTGGAAAGCCCACATGATCTTGTCACATGCCCGTACCATCTGAGCTTCATTTTCTGAAGAATTAACAGTTACATTAAAGGTATAATACAGGATTGGTAAAGGTGACACATCAGAACAGCTATGCGACACACTGATCATTATATTTTGATTTGTCATGGAATAAAAACAAACTAAATGAAATTTGCCAGCTCATACCATCATCGGAAACGATATATAGAAAACTATGAAAAATGCTCACAGTATTTTCAAATCTATTCAATCACAGGAGTTTTGATCTCACCCCGAGATCAAAACTGTTTTCGGTCGTTGTTTTACTGGTTTCTGGATAAAATACAGTATTTCAGCCAGATTTTATTTTAACAGGGTATTTTTTAACCATCATCCTATAGAAGTTATATCTGTGTACATTTCTGCTTGGGTTTGTTATACCGTTTCGAAAAAAACCCACATTAATTCAGAAGTCATTTTGTGACAACTGTATTTTATCACTAGTACATGCAATTTCTGCGGTTTATTGTTTTTGTCATGAGTAGATGAAAATAAATGTTATTGAATTTCATTGAAATTGAAATGATCATTGAATTTAAGCGCTCTTTTTACATACTTAAGCCTATATTGTGACATGTACCATGGCTCTATGCATGTACTATCTGAAATCTATTTTTTCAGGTTTACTTATTTTGCCATTTTTATGCATTTGTAATTGGTTGAAGAAAAAGTTAGTCTTCATTTCTAATTCATACCGAGTCAGTATCAGTGCCGCACATTTTGACTGACATCTTATGTATCTCGGGGAACTTTGATTCAAGAAAAATAATTCTATTGTAACGAAAAAAAGAACGAAAAGAAAAAAAGCCTTCGATAAAGATCTTGCTAGGATCGAAACGCGTTAGGCCCTCCTACCTCCAAGCATTTTTATCAAATAATTTCAGGTCATTATTAATTTTTGGCTGATGAGCAGTTTGCAGCAGCAGTTTATTGTTTTGTATAGTCTTGGTCCACGACTATGTTATTACCGTACTCGAACGTACGAACCGATTATCCGCACTGACCCGCACGCACGCACGTACGTACATTGTATTCGTAAAGTCCTATCTATAACATTAGTGTATTAGTGATAGCTCCGTGCGTACGTGTGTGCGGATTACCTGTACGTACATACGTATGGTCAGTGCGGTTCGAGCATCCACACCAATACCGTCTTGAACCAAGACTGTGGGCCTTTAGGAAATAAGGCTTGAGGCTAGGCTAGGGATTTATTTTGCTACTGCCATTTTGTGTCCTAAATTAAAAGAAGGGCTTGAGATACATGGTGAAGCTGGAGCCTTTCCTCTCATATGTGGCTCATGAATCCCTTCATTTTGTTTGTGGGCCTCAAATGGCGGTAAGAACATAAGTACCAAGCCTAGCCTCAAGCCAGGTTTCGTAAAGACCCTGTATTTTGTATTGAAAAAAAGAACGCCCTCTATTTGGCAGAGCAGTGAACATACAAAACTAAAGGCAAACTTTGAATGATGTTTTTGGATACCGGCCTATTAGCTTAAACCTTGTTTTGTTTTACTATATTAATTATTGAATTTATTTCCCTAAACATGTAGTGCACGATCAATGTGCAACCATGGAGGACGGCCAGGTGTAACTGCGATCGTGAGCAAAAACTTGCGAGCGTGAATTTGGTAAAAAAAAAAAAAATCGAAATCGTTATAGCGCCCTCTATTAATCGTTACTAGGCACCTCCAGTGCGTGTCCACTCCGTAACCAACACGACTTCCGCGCTGTGTGTACAATGTACACAACACATGCGCTGCACGTAACAGAGATACAGAACTTGCGCGAGTGCGAAGACAAGTCTTGATTTTTACTGGAAATAGAAACAAGTTTGATTCTTATTCCACAATTTAATAGACTTGTTATAATAAGCTCATTCGAAGAAAAATAAATGACAGGCCTACATTACGTTCACAGCTGCTTCTTTAATAAGTTCACGTCATGCATGCGCATCTCATCACATTGGGAGCCGTAGTCCACGACGTTATTGGTGTGGATACTCGAACCGCACTGACACTAGACTTGGGGCCAAGTCTTTCTTAATAGTCCGGGCGGTGATTGTCTCTTTTTTTCCGCAACTCTCGCGAAACCGCGCGAGACTCATGGCTACGGCGAGAGTTCAGCTCTCGGCCTGGGACCGCTCAAAAAGAAAGACTTGGGAAACCTGTTTTCACTTTCTACACGGCCTATGGGCTCTTTAGCCGAAATCGTACGGACGCGTCTGATTGGCCAATCTTTATTAAATATATGAATATTCATTATGTAGGCCTACGCTACATCCTGCACGTGTACACAGGGCTGATTCACGTTGAATACACAACCACAGCCGTCGCACGTATCTATAGCTATAAAGCTGCAGTGTGACCTTAATAATGAGACTTTTATGAGACTTTGTGGGTCGTGAAATTAATATGTGCATGTTTGTTTTTATCTTCTTTGTGCAGAATAGGAATATCTTATAAGTCCGTCTTACTAACTGTAGCTATTGTGTAGACCTACGTACATCAGGTAAATGTTAACCTACACACTCTTGCTAAAAAAAATTTATTGACATTTTACCGTGGGTATTATTCATTTCCATGAACTAATGCACGTATGTTAAACTAATAGATTAAGTTCCAGCTTAATACAAAATGATTAATTAAATAATTCAACTTATGAAGTAATTGAACATAAACCATAATTTGAAAATGCTGTCCACTGTAAGTAGTAAGTACACCACTGCTGCCTTATTTGAAATTGTATACACCCTCAAATAAAATGGACTCGTCTAAACGGCCGTCTCTACGGCAACCGTAATGCAAAGCACGCCCATACGTGAATAAATGAATATGCGTCTAAAACAGGTTTCCCAAGTCTTTCTTTTTGAGCGGTCCCAGGCCGAGAGCTGAACTCTCGCCGTAGCCATGAGTCTCGCGCGGTTTCGCGAGAGTTGCGTGGAAAAAAGAGACAATCACCGCGCGGACTAAGAAAGACTTGGCCCCAAGTCTACACTGACACCGGCACGCCCGTACATAATGTACTCCGTAGTACAGGTGATCCGCACACACGTACGCACGGAGCTGTCACTATAAATGCCTTTACGAATACGGTGCGGGTAATCGGTACGTACCGTAGTTTCAGTATAAACATAATAACATAGTCGTGAACCAAGACTAGAGCCGCTGTTGAAAGCACTTAAAACTGGCTGAGCATTTTGGTTGCCGCGTCACAATCAGAGAGGTGGGATCAGCGATCGTTCCTTGAATCCAAGTTGCCGAAGTCCGAATCATCTAATTCAAGCTGACGACTTATCTGAAACCGCAGAGACTTTGATCAGTTGAACTCGTTAGTTTGGCTTGCTGTGAATTATTTGAAGCGAACTTTCAAGCGTTTTCTGACATTCAAACATACAGCCCAATATAAGAAGAACTGTTATCAAATTCGTCATGTTTTCTGCAGCTCTCATTATACTGGTCACGTTGTCGAGCTGCAGTGTCACTCAAATTTCGGCAAAATGCAGAAGCTTGCTCCGTGGTCCACCCTGCCATCCGCAGTGGCATCACAGGGGAACTTCTTGTTACATGGTCACTCAATCCCAAATTACCTGGTCGAATGCCAGAGACGAGTGCGCCAACATGGGCGGCATTCTGGCCGTGCCAAACTCCCTGGAAGAGAATGATTTCATCGTGGACAACGTGATTCCGGACGGGGAGATAGCGTGGATCGACTGCACTGACGAGGTGACCGAGGGAACCTGGGTGTGCAAGGAGGGAGAAGTGGAGGTCAGCTACAGAAATTGGGACACCCAGGACGGAGAGCCGAGTAACCTCAGCGGTGAAAGTTGTGCTGTTATTACTCGAATCCACGGTACCTTGCGCAAATGGCATGACTATTACTGCACACCCATGGCTCGCGCCCTGTGCAAGAAGCCTGTTTATAAGTAAACTTAATTCATGCTTTGTTATGAGACGTGCCATGGTCTGTTAAAGGTAATTTATCATACTTTGGTTTTTGTCAAAGATATGTCGATTCATGAGCAAAAATATCAAGGAAGATACAATCACTTTCATCTGTCAAAATTTCAGTCCCATACGGTGCCCACTTTTGGGGAAAACAGTGAAAAACGCTCACAGTATTTCTTAAATCTTGTCACCGTCATTTGTTTATCTATAAAAGATCAAAATTAATGTTTTTCTGGATAATACAATGTTTCTATACCATCACCATCTTTATACCATGTAAGAGTAAATGAGGTAAATCTGTGAAGATTTGTTTTAGCATGCTACCGAAGTATGATAATG
This sequence comes from Astropecten irregularis, assembly GCA_963971285.1. Lineage (NCBI taxonomy): Eukaryota > Metazoa > Echinodermata > Asteroidea > Paxillosida > Astropectinidae > Astropecten > Astropecten irregularis. The sequence continues at coordinate 5,788,565 of OZ020260.1, read as the reverse complement.
CCTTTAAGATTAGCTTGATTAATATTTATGGTGATAATTTTCAGCTCTAAATATCCTTTGATAATGAAATGCCTTTGTCGGCGTAATAATTAGGACTGATAAAGACAAATTCGACTCGCATTTGAAAAAAAAAGGATAAAGTCAAACTTTAAATGCATGGGTGTGTTGGAATCTACATCGGAAAGTAACATGTGCATTTAATATCTGAAAATCCTTTTGTCCTTTTTTTTTGTATTAATCGAAATAATACAAAGCAACTATCAAAAGTATAATACATTGTTGGTATAAAGGTCACAGAACAGCACTCACAGCACTTGGCTTAATTACTAATGTAAATGTTAATTAATGGTTTTTAAAAGCCCAGAGAGTGCTTGGTAATTTATTGTAACCAACCGACTTACAAGTTAGTCGATATACCTAGTACGTGTGCATTTTGTAAACCCGTGATTTAATTTGTATTGCCTTAACACCGTTACATTGTACACTAATACTTATTCTATTATACCTTTGAAATTCCTGACCATTTCTTTATTTAGGCAAATTAGCTAGACAGAAAGTCCTATAGCTTGACCATCATGCGCTATAAGCATTCTTAGTGTGCACTAAACCATGAGGCGGGTCCGTTTAAATACACTCACATGGGCGTTGGCTCATTCCTGCACCAACCACCATGGCATGATGTGCTGTGTATACATGTGCTGTACGTGCCTTTTCCCGTTCATTTTGTGTTCGCTAAGTTGAATGTTATCTTCGTTCAATAATTTCTCGGCATCGTAGACACTTATGTCAGTAGCAGCCAAAACAGTTTCCTGGAATAGCTTGGTGAGTTAATTTTCCGAATTGTATCTTCAAACATTGAAACTGTTAAGTTTACTTGATTTAATGTGTTAACTATAGTCTTATTACTAGAGCATGATATAATTGCTGCATGGGCAAATTAATAGAGTGCCGCTCACCCTATTTTTGTGTAGCCACGTCTTACATTTTACTTGTCCATTCATTAATTAGACAAATGGGAATAAATATGTATTAATTCGTCAACATTATTAGAGACTGTTTCGTAAACGTAAGAGGCAACTTATAATTTTTGTGGGATCCCTCCCTTAACTCTAATTTTACGTATACACTGTATGGATACGGAAATTACCTATTTTTTTTCTGTGCATGCGGGAATATAATAATTGTTTCTGCAGATATAATTGGCCTATAGGCTATTGTATGATTGGTAAAGGTGACAGAACAACACTCATATTTCGCCTGATCAAACATGGACATGAAATGTTGTGAAAATTTGAGCTCAATCGGACATTGTTGGGGTTCCTGAGGTTTAGTACACTCAGGTTAGCTGGTACCCAGCTTCTACCTACCTAGAATTTAGGTGAATAGAAGCTGGGTACCAGCTAACCTGAGTGTACTAAACTTTAGGAACCCCAATTGTTTTTGAGTCACGAGAAAATACTGAAAAACCTACTCAATGTTTCTTTTTTATGGAAAACATAAAAAATGGTTTTGATCTTACCCCGAGATCAAAACTGTTTTCGGTCTTTGTTTTACTAATTTCTGGATAAATACACCATTTGAGCTGGAAATATTTGAACGGTAGGCTACCAGCACCATCTTCATACCCTGTAAGTTATACGTGAATCTGTTAACATTTCTGATTGGGTACTTTACCAATCCTGTACTTAATACCTTTAAAAGTAATATCATAATTTGGTTTTTGTCAAAGAAATAATACACATTCATGGGCAAGGATATCAAGTAAGATACAGTAACAGTCATCTGGAAAAATTTCAGTCCAACACAGTGCCCACTTTTTTAGAAAACAGTGAAAAACAGTCACAGCATATTTCTTAAGTCTTTTCTCTTTTATTTTTGATCTTTTAAAAGATGAAAAAGATTTTTGGTCGTTGTTTAACTAATTTCTAGATAAATACAGCATTTCAGGCGGAAAATTAAACGGTATTTAACGGTATGTTTCTACCACCACCATCTTCATACCCTGTAAGTTATACGTACATCTGTGAACATTTCTGTTTAGGTTTCTTACCAAAGTATGATACTACAGAACTACAGTCTAACCATGAATTACTTTACGAGCATTTTCATAATGAATGACTTAAAGGTAGTATCATACTTTGGTAAGAAACCAAAACAGAAATGTTCACAGATTTACGTATAACTTACAGGTATTGAAGATGGTGGTGGTAGAAACGTACCGTTAAAATGTTTCCGACTGAAATGGTACAGTTATCCAGAAATTAGTAACACAACGACCGAAAATCTTTTTGATCTTTTAAAATTTCAAATATAAAAGAGAAAAGACTTAAAAAATACTGTGGCTGCTTTTCACCGTTTTCTCAAAAAGTGGGCAACGTATATGGGACTGAAATTTTCACAGATGACGGTAACTGTGTCTGTCATAGTGGTATATTTGCCCATGAATCTGTATTTCGTTGATAAAAACCAAAATGATGACTTAATGACGGGCATACGTGCAAATTGTACTCGACAATGACCTTGCAATACATGTTGTTTGTATATTTTAGATATAGTGTTCAATGAAGCAACCGAACTACAATTTTACACTACTGGTTTATAATTGTTGCCAAACCGAACAGGAGAATATTTTCAAAATAATGAGGACTTAATTGCCTTGTCAAATTGTACCGCCAGACGACATTTTAATATTGATCAATGGCCTCCCTCGTACAGTGTTCGTGATCGTGAGATGAAACACTGCGGGTACACGGCTAGTTGCAGAATTAACAGTTACAGGTTGTACATACTTTGGCAAGAGACCAAAACAGAAATGTTCACAGATTTACGTATAACTTACAGGGTATGAAGATGGTATACTGGTAGAAACATGCTGTTAACAATGTTCCGCCTGAAATGGTGTATTTATCCAGAAATTAATAAAACAACGACCGAAAATCTTTTTGATCTTTTAAAAGATCAAAAATAAAAGAGAAAACACTTAGGAAATACTGTGACCGTTTTTCGCTGTTTTCTCAAAAAGTTGGCAACGTATGGGACTGAAATTTTCACAGATTACTTTTACTGTATCTTCCTTGATATTTTTTCCCACGAATCAAAGTATGATACTACCTTTAAAGGTATAATACAGGATTGGTAAAGGTGGCACATCAGAAGTTGAACAGCTATACGACAGACTGTTCATTACATTTTGATTTGTCATGGAATAAAAACAAACCTATAAATGAAATTTGCCAGCTCATGCCATCATCGGAAACGGTATAATTATAGTAAAACTGTGGAAAAATGCTCACAGTATTTTCAAATAGTATTCAATCATAGGAGTTTTGATCTCACCCCGCGATCAAAACTGTTTTCGGTCGTTGTTTTACTAGTTTCTGGATAAAATACATTATTTCAGCCAGATTTTATTTTAACAGGGTATTTTTTAACCATCATCCTAGAAGTTATATCTGTGTACATTTCTGCTTGGGTTTGTTATACCGTTTCGAAAAAAAAAACATTAATTCACTGTCAATTTGTGATAACTGTATTTTATCACTAGTACATGCAATTTCTGCGGTTTATTGTTTTTGTAATGAGTAGATGAAAATAAATGTTGTTGAATTTCATTGAAATTGAAATGATCATTGAATTTTAGCGCTCTTTTACATACTTAGGCATATATATACAGGGTGTCCCCCAAAAAAACGCAACACTTGTGTCGAAAACTATTATATAAAAATTAAACTGTTTATCACATCAAGATTCAGATATGTGATGCAACTATGTCTTGGCTATCACCATGTAGAATTTGAGCAAAATTTGACTGAAATTGAAAGAAAAAACTAAGACTGAATTACCCAACCTCAAAACCCGATTTTCATCTCTCTTACATACACATTATGTCTGTATTGACCACGTACTATGCGTGTTATCTTTGCAAATTTGTTTTAAAGGAGTACTCTTTCAATTGGTCATATTTTCGCCAATTTCAGCCCCAATTATGCTTAAATTCTACATGGTGATAGCCAAGACATGGCTGTATCACATATCTGAATCCTGAAGTTACAAACAGTTTAATTTTAACATAATGGGTTCCGACACAGTGTTGCGTTTTTTTTTCTGGCCGGACACCCTGTACATTGTGACATGTACTATAGCTCTATGCATGTACATGTACTATCTATTTTTTCAGGTTAACTTATTTTGCCATTTTGATGCATGTAACTTGGTTTAAGAAAAAGTTAAGTCTTAATTTTTAATTCATACGGAGTCGGTGTCAGTGCCGCACATTTTGACTGACAACTCATGCATCTCGGGGAACTTAACGATTTCATTGATATAAAAAAATAAGTTTGATTCAAGAAAAATAATTCCATTGTAAGAAAGAAAAAAAAGCCTTCGATAAAGATCCTGCTAGGATCAGGGCCCTCCTAATTCCAAGCCTTTTTTTTTTTTTCTAATAAATTTCAGGTCATTATTAATTTTTGGCTGATGAGCAGTTTTGCAGCAGCAGTTTATTACTGAAAAAAGAACGCCCTCTATTTTGGCAGAGCAGTGAACCATTCAGTGAATGATACAAAACTAAAGGCACTGAACTTTGAATGATGTTTTTGGATAACTGTTAGCTTAAACCTTGTTTTGTTTTACTATATTAATTATTGGATTTATTGCCCTAAAATGTAGTGCGCAACCATGAGGACGGCCAGGGGCCAATTTCATAAAACTGTTAAGCACAAAAATTTGCTTAGCACAAAAATTTCTCGCCCAATATAAAAACAAACTACCATTGAACATTCATTTGATATTCATGGTCAGCGAACAACAGCCAAAAAACAATTGCAAGTGACACACAACACATGGAAATTTGGTTGTTAACCCTGTTTTTATTAAGACAGAAAATGTCATGCTTAGCAAATTCTTGTGCTTAACAGTTTTATGAAAATTGGCCCCACTCAGGTGTAACTGCGATGATCGTGAGCAAACTTGCGAGCGTGAATTTTGTATGTACAAAAATAATCGAAATCGTTATAGCGCCCTCTATTGATCGTTACTAGGCACCTCCAATGCGTGTCCACTCCGTAACCAACACAACTTCCGCGCCGTATACAGTGTACACAACACATGCGCTGCACACACAACTTGCGCGAGTGCGAAGACAAGTCTTGATTTTTAACTGGAAATAGAAACAAGTTTTATTCTTATTCCATAATTTAATATTTCGTCGTCAACATGAGTCAAGCAGCAGTTGGTGTGCCTTATGATACTTTCGACAATCCACTTTTAATGAAGGTAGGCGTACGTTTGTGTACTTTGTTGTTAAAAAATCAAGTTGAAGTTTATTTATTACTAGGCCTAAGTTGTTAATTTTTACAATTTTAGTCCTTGACTTGAGTTTTAATCATAGAGCTATATTAAAATTACTAGAGCGCTAGCTCCGTGTAGAAAGTGATGAATGCTGGGCGCATCCATGTTTGTGCACAAACCTATGGAAAGCCCACAATTTTGTACGTTTTTTGTACATTCATTTGCATACTGCGTTGTGTTCTATACAGGTACGTTATCGAAGCCAAATACGCCCGAAATCCGACGCACCCTTAGTCTTGGTCCACGACTATGTTATTACCGTACTCGAACGTACGAACCGATTATCCGCACTGACACGCACGTACGTACACCCATTCGTAAAGGCCTTCGATAACATAGTCTTGGGAGTCGTGTAAGGGCTGTGAGTTGCGCGCGCACCTCGTTAGTATAATGTATGTAGCGCGCTACTTCGTCACCATGGCACACTGTTGAATATGTATGATATATAAGAATGACGCTGGTCATAAATGGTCATTCCCTTAGGCAAAACCTGAACTTCGAGGCCTGCGGTCAGCTCCCATGACAACGCCCGGGTCAAACAATGCAGAGATCGCTGCATTCCCACGGCCGACCTGTGGGTATTGATATGCATGCGGTGTACAGGTGTATATGTACCATGCACGTTGTATCATGGAGGTAGAAATCTATTTCTACCTCCATCAAAGAGCTACAAATTATGAACAGTGTAAATGTTTTTGTTTATAGGCCTACATGTAACTTAAAATGGAGTGTTTCACTGTAGGCCTCAGGCTAAATAATACTTTAAAAGCACGTTTGAAACTCCTTGCTTCGTGTTTGTTTTTACCAAATGCAATGGAATTATAGTATTACAAGGTACAATAATTCAGTAACCGTGGATTTCTACATTATGTTGTAAATTAGCCACTGAAATACACAGTCATATATCTCCCCAACTTTCGCCCAGTCACATCGTCGAAATGTTAACCAAAAGGCACGTATACAGTACCATACTATTGTAACTGTACCATATTGTGTAACTTCACGGGGTGCCTTGTTTACGTGTATGCACGTGCGTGACCAGAAAATGGGCAGCGCCCGACCTTTAGATGCAACGCATGCGCAGTGTGTTTCCCCCCGATTTCGGGGGGAGATTTTACACGATTCCAAAGACTGTATTAGTGACAGGTCCCTGCGTACGTGTGTGCGGATAACCTGTACGTACACACGTATGGTCAGTGCGGTTCGAGTATCCACACCAATACAGTCTTGAACCAAGACTAACGCACCCTCGGTAAATGTGCGTTTCATTTTGGACCGTGCGCGCACACGCCGTGCACTTCAGTCACGCAATGATTGCATAGGCCTACGTCGTAAAGACGCGCTAGGTACCGTTCGCGCATACTTGAGCGTTACATATAGAGTACACTCTTCAAAAGGCATTCCAGTCAAAGTGTTCTTGTTCCACAGACACGCACACAAATTCAAAAATGACTGTGCCCAGACGGCTTCAAAACAATTCTACTCACGGAGAACGCAGAGCTAGCGCTCTAGTAATTTTAATATAGCTCTATGGTTTTAATACACTTTCACAGCTTCTACATTTTAACATTGTACTAGTGTAGGTCTAACGTTAGTCGTACAACTTACAGGGCCTATTAAGGGCCTGCTTACTTTGCCTAAGCATATTACTAGGCCTACTTCTTCGGCACCAAACAAGTCGACCGTGGCACATGAGAAAACTCGACCGCAAAGACAACTCGACCCCGAGGCAAGTCGAATCCATCTAGACTATGCCACTCCCATGCTAGGTTGGTTGGTGTGACGAAACAATAATTGTGTAAGCAAAAATGGCCCACTGCCCGCTTTGCCCACTCGCAGTCAAAGCGTCTGCCACGGACCACGGCCAACCTGACGCCGTGGCCTGCTGCTAGGCTTACCGCTATCTTTTACCGATTTTTAACAATTTTTTGTTCACATGCATTTTTGTTTACATAGGCCTAATTATTGTTTCGTCGCCCACAACAGTTTAGCATCGCAGTGACATATAGATGGAGTCGACTTGAGTCGAGTTGTCTTTGCGGTCGACTTGTCACGAGTCGAGTTGTCTACTGCATTCGCCCCTAAAACAATAATTTTCCCAAACAGGTCTTCTGCGAGTACCCTATTTGATTTTAATTTTCTTCTTTGAATGATGCAGTCGGAACTCGGAAAGCCTGCCAAACGTGGATTCAGCCTTCCGGAATACGACTTCACTTATGGCCGACCAAACCTGGCCAAGGACGGCGGCGCAGCCGAAGCAATATCCGGCTGGACGCCGACAGCTGTCCTCCCCACACTGAGGAAAGAGAAGCGCCCAGACAGGGACTTTGTCGCCCTGAACAAAGCGTGCATCGGATCGGGACTGGTGACAGCCAAAGAGCAGTTTGAGTACAGGGCCACGCATGACGTCAGACGGCGAGTCGCTGAAGAAGAGAAGAACAAGACTAAGATTAAGAGGATTCCTGCGTCCATAACCTTTGGCCTCTCAACCAGGTGAGTGGCATACTTCTAGGTTTCGAAGGCTCCTCCATGAGCCTTCTAGCACTGTCATTTTTTGGGATGCCGTAGGGGAGCCTAACGCTTTGAAATCAACAATTGGTTGATGACATTTTGGTGAAACATTGCAGCACCTACCTCGACTCCTAGATCATGAATTTGCCTGACTGGAATACAGCAAGCTCGAGAATTGTGCTACTCACCGGGGGTCAATTTCACGAAGCCCTACGATCAATCGTAACTCGTGTTACGAAGGATAACCCATCGTATGGGGCCTGTCCCACGTAGGGCTTCAATGCATCAAAAGTCCTATGATTGATAGCAAGTTGCGAAGAGTTCGGTGAAATTGACCCTGGGATGCACAGCGATTGTTTGTTATAGCGGTCTTTCGTTATACTGAACAATGTTCAGCAGGATATGAACATTGGGACCCAAGGATGATGTTCAGCTTAGCCAAATGTTCAGTATAGCGGTGTTCGTTATAGTGGCTTTCCACTTTATTTGAAAAATGTTATGGCAAATGTAACATCCGAGAAAGCATTTTACTGACATCTTACAAATCTCTTAATACCTTCAGCTAAAAGCAGGGCTCGAAAAAGTACAAGCCCATCTTACAATGTCTAGCAAAAACCGCTCTGGGCTAGCTAGACTCTCTTCTTTGGTTGCCCAGGGGCCAATTTCATAAAACTGTTAAGCAGAAGAATTTGCTAAGCACAAAAATGTCTCGCCCAATAAAACAAACCACCATTGAAAATTCCATTTGATATTCATGGTCAGCGAACAACAGCCAAAGAACAATCACAATTGATACACAACACGTGGAAATTTGGTTGTCAACCCTGTTTTTATCAAGACAGAAATGTCATGCTTAGCAAATTTTTTTGCTTAACAGTTTTATGAAATTGGCCCCAGTATGCTAGTGAAAAAAAAAAAACCTACATGTTAAGGTATGGATCAACATACAATGTATGTATGGGCTAGTAAAAATCTACACGGGCTAGTAAAATCTAATGTAAGCTGGCCCGATGGGCTAGCCAGGAAGAAAAGTTAGCGCCAGGCCTGAAAAGCCACATACTGGCCGGGGTATTACCCAAGCAAGCAAGCTAGTAAAAATGTAAATTCATGGCATCGATAAATTTTGAAATTTGATACGAATGAATGTATTTTTGTTTTATGTCAGGCCATCCACACCAGTATTTGATCTGCTGGAGCACCGATACCAGGACCGTTGGTTGAACGAGAGGAGGAAGAATGAGCTCGCCAAAAGAGATCGCCTCGTCCAAAAGGTAAGATCCAACAATTCAGATCGAATCCTTCAATCGTGGTTTCATGCCACAATACTACTCCCAATTATGATTCATCATGAATACCGTACTGGCGCTGTTACCAACTGACCTACCAAGCCCTATGTTGGTGGTGTCCCTTTTTTGCAAAGATGCAGTATTCCAGAGGTCGCAGTGGCCCATTTCACTAACGCCTTGCGATCATCGCTAAATGGAAAATGGATCGCTACTTGGCGTAGCAAATTATAGCAATTTTCTGTTTAGCAATGGATTTGGGCTTTAGCGATGATCACAAAGCGTTAGTGAAATTGGCCTCTTGTTCGAATCCTGCTCCAGTCAAATTTTTCTTTGTTCACTTTTCAATGACTTAAATTTCAGTCAGTTTCCTCTTGTGTTTGTTTGATGAAAAACATTATTGTAAAGATTCTTGTCAGCCAAGCATTTAACACTCTGAATTCTCTCTCCTACAGCAAAACCTGAACAAGGGAATCTACGAGACACGTGCCTCACTCCTCCGCAAGTTCTGCCCACCCGTGGAGTCCCCGCCCCTCTGGCAGATGCCCAAGTTCCAGCGACAACTCCCCCACCTAGAGACCTTCCGTTCCACCAAGGCACGAGAGCAGGCCTTCCAGAGCCACGGCACCGACTGTACAGCGAGAACAGGCGTGTTTGGCCACGGGACGTACGAGGGCGCTAAAAGCTAAAACAGAATTATTTTCCGAACGGCAGGACTGTCAGTATACTTTACACCGTGGGGATTTTTATGCATCCGATTTCCAAGACAGAGGTTGAAATTAAAATATTGAGTAAAATGAATTGAGTGGATTGGCTATTTTTAGTAGGGGCATTCATTACCTGCTGCATGTTGTGGCCGATCATTATACCAACGTACATATAAACATATCCAATATTAATTTTGACCTCTGTTACCTTTATTTAAGCCATGAAGTATTTCAAAGGAACAGTTCAGATTGTAATTTTGGACACTGGAAAGATATTGCACTGAGAAAAAAAATAAAATTGGCATCATTTTGTGGAGAGGCGCAGCAAACACTGTACATTGGCAAACACACTTTACTCTTTTTCCTCAATACAAGTTATTTTTCCTATGAATCATGCTCGATATGTGCTACTTTTGCTCAACGAAAAGTGTTCCTTGGCAGCATAAAACTGAAAGGGAGGTACTGGTATTCGTAAGCACAGTTGAAGTCGATCTTGTTACAGCAAAATAAATTTTGGTCAAAAACAATGAATGCAACAAACCGACAGTAATGTAACCAAATTAATCAAACCTGTACTGCATGACGTGTTTTACTGCATGGCAATTTCCGGTTTGATTTGAGCTTATGCTTTGATAATATTTGTAGAAAATATAGCATGGCATTGTGGTATTTCTGATTGTTACAAAATTGCGATACCAAAGTATGGGCACTTTGGAACAAAATCCATAGCAACCATGGTGTCATTTGTTGGCATGGTTTTTATTGCCATGGTGACACTGTGGCAGTTCAATACAATCATGGTAAATAGTGAATTGGATATAGAACAATGTTTGGATTACGTTTCAGTGTATGTTGCCCCGAAACTGTTGCATGTAAAATTGAAACAGAATCAACCAGATGAAAAAGGCTTTTGTGGAACTAATCAGTAATTTGTCTTCCACCACTTGCATGCAGTTTCATATCATAGTAAATGTGTACACTGTACATACATTTATTGCACAGGGTATTACAGAATTCAGTATTTGCCACCATGCACAGTACATAAAATGAAGGGAAAGTTGCCACATTTTTTCTCCATTGAAGGTAATTGAAGAAACATCCCCATGTAATTTGTGCCCAACATTGCTGATACTGTATAAAAATATTATGACACATGCTTTGGTCATGGTAGGAGCATTGGTCAGTTGGGATACATGTACAAGTGACATGCATACATGTATCTCCATTTTAGGTGTGCGCAACTTTCCACACATTATTTGTCGGTGGGTCCCATTTAATCATTGTAGTATTGCTGTCATTCTATTTTTTTTTAATAAAGGAACATACATGTACAGTTGTAATTCCTTTAACCCTAATTTTCTCAAATCCTCCAATTTTAATATGATTTTGCATACTTAAGCACTAAAAGAATCGTTCCACTAACAGTTCCTACCTTCTAGGTGCAAGCTGTCAACAAATGTACTGTACAAATCCTAAGCTTTGTAAATACACATGTAAATAGTACCTTTGCATTTTCAAGAAAATCATGCCGTCCATTTATAACTGAAAAATAATGTGTGTGGAAGAATTTTTCTATTGTCTGCATTTTATGGAATTTCAGGACATTCGAGATGATTTTTAAATTATAATCAATGTCAGTAAGTGTAAAAAAAAGTATGAGTAAACACTATTAAAATATATTTCTACAGCACGAGATATATGATGATTAATAGATTTGTCTTTTGTTTTACCCGAGTTCAACTGAATAACATCAATACAGGAGACGACCAGAGCACATTTGTCAAAATGTTGAGAACTCGCTCTCATTGGTCCTTCTCAGGACCAAACACCTTCCAAGAAGAGTGTTTTGGTCATTGGTGTCTTCGCAAGTCTTACTCAATAGCGCTGCGCACTTGCACTAAAAATAGCACCGAACCTCAGACAAACATTGCAACCGGTCATATGCAAACGTGTGGCGAGTGGGGGTATGTAAGTGTGGGCATGCATGGTGTGACGTCATTAGTGCGGAACGCTATTCTAGTTTTCAAAAGTGTTGAAAGGTTTGGGATTGGGGAAGGTTAGGTCCAGGGGTCAATAGCGCTGTGCACTTGCGCTAAAAATAGCACCGAACCTCAGACAAACATTGCAACGTGTGGTGAGTGGAGGTATGTGTGCGCGTCGTGCGTGGTGTGACGTCATTAGTGCAGAACGCTATTTCACGAAGCCTTGTGATCGTTTGTAACTCGAGTTACGAAGGATATTCCATCGTATCCTAAGTAGGGCTGCAATATAATGCATCATAAGTCCTACGATTGAAAATAAGTTATGAGTTTGACGAAATCTACCCCAGTAACCCCTGGGCGGTAAGTTACCTTACGAACCTGACAGTAATACAATTGAATACAGTCACCGTTTTGGCCAAAAGACTGCTTGGGGTTGGGTGGAGTACCGGTACCTTGCTCTTCGATAGTTTCTAATTTACTGAAAAGTGCACAAAGAAAAATTGACTGGAGCGGGATTCGAACAGGCAACCTCCTGAACACCGTACAGGCCGCACTCTACCAACTAAGCCATCCAGCCCTATGTTGGTGGTGTCCCTAATAGTCAATTATCTTTGTTCATTTTTAGTTTCTAATTTACAAAGAGAGAGAGAGATCTAATACTACATGGATTCAAAGATTTGCAATCATGTCATTTTATTCTACCATCTTATTCTTTTCGAATTCACCCTTTTACAAACAATTCTCATTTCAAATGGTTTTGAGAAAATATATTTACAGATACGAAAATAGTGTTTCTTTTTTATTTATTGACATTATTTGCATCTGGATGGGACATACAGTAGAAAGAGGCAGAGTCATTCTAATAGGTAGACAGCAGATAATATAGGATTGCTATCTATAAAGTCATATTAAAGGTACTATCATACTTTGGTAACATACAGAAACAGAAATCTCCACAGATTTACCTATGACTTAATTACAGGGTACATGTATTAAGATGGTGCTGGTAAAAACATACCGTTAAAATTTGTCTGCCTGAAATGCTGTATTTATCCAGAAAAGAGTAAAACCAATTGACCAAAAACAATTTTGATCTTCAGAAGATCAAAAATAATGGTGAAAAGATTTTAAAATACTGTGAGTGTTTTCTCAAAAGTGGGTACCATTTGGGTCTGGGAATTTCACAGATGACTGTTACTGTATCTGTCTTGATATTTTTGCCCATAAATCTGCATTTCTTTGACAAAAACCAAAATATGATACTACCTTTATGCACTGAATAGGTTGGGTTTCTTTCTACCCAAAGATAGCACACCCCTCGCCAAATCTGATTCTTTCTCTGCACTTGATGCTCTGTATGAAATAAATGTCTTGGAGGAGGTTGGCTTGAAAATATTGCTCACAAATTGTCACACCCCAATAAAAATGTCACTGAGAAATGACAACCACTCACAAATAATACTGATCACTTGGAATGTTGGTCGGTACTCGGTAGCACTGGTTTGCTTCGCAGCCTTTATGAAATTGCCTCCCATATCCAAGTGGGACAGGAATACTAATCTGGCACTCGGGGCCAATTTCATAGAGCTGCTTATGTACACAATTTGCTTGCATGAAAAGTCTTCCTTGATCAAACAGGAATTGCAATCCAAAATTTCATGTGATGTTTTCTGCTTTTGACTTGTAATCAGCCATTGTTTGCTGAGCATAACATTCACAAGCAGATTTGGCTGGCATACTGATTTTATTTATAAAGATTTTTGGTGCTTAAGCAGCTCTATGAAATTGAAATTTCAGTCCACGTACTCTAAGGAGCTAGCTGGGGCAGCCTTGAGGTCTTGTTTCAACTGGGCCAGGCATGTTCCGTGGTAGCTGCGCTTCATTCCTCGTGGCAGGCCACGGCAAGAGGCTAGATGGAGAGACACCAGCGAAGGACAGCCTTCTAAGATGGACCTGGGGGGACAAAGGAATAAAGACATCGCATAAATTTATTAAACAGCTCCTCATACAAAAGATGCGTTCAAGTAGGTCGCTCCGAATCTGCCCCCATACCATTCGATTAGGTCTGACGTCATTCTCAGGGTTCACCCAGGGCAGCCACCAGTGACCCTGCAGGCGAGCAGAGTCAGTGGTGGGAAACACATCACACGAATTCAAGATGGTGGAAAGGTAAGCAAGCGTTCGATTAGCCCGGCTGTGGTGGCTGATCCGGGTGACGTGACCTGCATTGACCGAGGGATGCTACTCGAGTGCACCTTATGATGTAAGTAAAACTTCAAGTTAACAACTATGGTGTATGGCCAATACAGGGTGAGTCAAAAAGAACTTGACCAGGATTGGTGACATTTTTCAAAACAAACAAAGGACACTCAAAACGACACTTTTTATTTAATAGTCCAACAACAGTAGAAAATAAAACAGTACCATCTTGCTTGCTAATGATGTCAAACTCACTTTGAATTTTGCATCTAGGTCGTGAGGATCGAGTTGAGAAGAGGAGACCTACTCACCGGACTCTCTCAGCAGTAATGGACGTCCCTGCCAAGTTGATGTCACGCAGGACGGACTGACCGGGCACACTGGCCAACTTCTTCATGGCAATGTCCAGCGACATAGCCGGAAAGACGTTCCACGACAGGTCCAGCTCAATCAGGCTGTGTCTCCACTAGAATCAAAAGAACAACATTTCACCGATCAAGACGTACTCTTTCAAACTGGAGGTCCATCTCTTAAAATCACCTTCATTGTGCTATCTTCCGTTTGTTACAAGTTCACAAGCAAGTAGCAAGAGGTACGTACTACGTTACAAAAGTCCAAATACCCAATTCAGGATAAACATGTAACTTGTACTTTCTTCCACACTGCTTTTTTAATTCCTTTTTGGCATTACCTATAAAAATATTAATATTTATTAGCTTTGGCTCTGTACCGGTTAGTATTTTGTATCATCTCATTTTCAAGATTCTCTCAACTTGAAGAATCTTTTTAAGTATAATTTGCTTTGAGTTAAAGGAGGGCCTCGCGCATTTTGATCCTATCAGGATCTTTATCAAAGGCTAAATGACAAGAGGACATGAACATGTGCGAGTAAAGATGCACATAAATGGATGAGAGGATCAGAACAAAAGCAGGGGGGTCAGAGTGACCAGGGAGGGTGTGGGTAGGCAAGTGTAGTCAGGGAAAAGGGACCGGGCAAGATCAAAGGTGTTCGGACAAGTTGCGTTTACGTGTAAGTTGGGTGTATGATGTATGACTTGTTTGTCTGAACATCTTGATGTGACATCATGAGCGCATAGCCCTATTTGTGTTTATCTTATAGGATGAACAACCATCAAACCCTCTTCGATTTCATCCCCACATAAATTTGTTTGACTTACGGTACCTTTTGTATGATTGCTTCAATACCCTCATAGCGAGACACTGAGCACTGAGAAATGAATAGGTGTTCCAGGTCGTACACTGGCAAACTCTACGAGCAAAAACAAAAACCACAAACAAAACACATTTCATAGTAGAGTGAGTAGAATAAGCCTGGGTACCGTGGATGCTTGTCTAGTTAAAGGTAACTTCATAGTCATACTTTGGTTTTTGTCAAAAAAATGCAGATTCATGGGCAAAAATAACAAGAAAGATACAGCAACAGTCATCTGTGAAATTCCCAGTCCCATACAATGCCAACTTTTAAAGAAAACGGTGAAAAACGTGTATTTTTCAATCTTTGCACAGGATTTCTGATCTTCCGAAGATCAAAATTGTTTTAAGTCAATTAGTTCAACCCTTTTCTGGATAAATACAGCATTTCAGGCAGAAAGGTATGTTTCTACCATCACCATCTTTATACCCTGTAAGTTATAGGTAAATCTGTGAAGATTTCTGTTTCGGTATGCCATAACAAAGTATGATAGTACCTTTAACAGCTGAGATTATTTTTCTGAATGGCACGAGTTTAAAACAAGAGTCTGTTGACTCAATGACACCACAAACCTTCATGGAATCATGGACCCACCTGAATGCCCGCTGCGCTGATGTGGGTGCAGCCTCTAAGGTCAAGAAGCTTCAGCTTGTGTGACTTGACCAGCAGTCTCAGTAGCATGTTGTCATCAATTGCTATGCCACCGTTGGCGACGTTATCATTGTTAACGGCCAGGCTCAGCTCCTGGAGTTCCGGGAAACCTGTCGATGCTGCCTGCAATCACCATTCACAAAAAAAATCTGTACTACTTTTCTTCACTTTTTTATTAATTTGTTCTTGATTTTTCCTAAATTGTTCTCTTTTTATTTTTTATATCTGTATTTTTTCCCTTAAAGATATAATAAGATATGATTAGTAATGGTCAAAGAACAGTACTCACACTGTCTGATCCATCATGTACATGAAATAATAAACCTGGGAAAATTTGAGTTCAATCGGACATCTTAGTCCTGAGAAAATAGCGAAAAAATGACTCCTTTTTTTTATAAAACATAAAGAATATTTTCATCTTGCCCAGATGTAAATAATTTGTTATACACTTTTTTAAATAAATATAGCTTTTCAGGCAGAAATAGCTTAATGGGGGTTTTCTATCATGTCCATCCTACCAAGTTATAAGTAAATCTGTGAACATTTCTGTTTTGGTTTGTTACCAATCCTGTACTGTACCTTTTAAGCCAGAATTAATGATGCTATGTGAATTATTTATGCTTACGAGTTTGGCGGGTCTAGTGATATTTCGATCCTAACAAGATGTTTCTCAAAAGGTTTTAAGAACAATTGGCAAGGCATATAAACTGAATCTCACTGTTCTCTAATCTTTCTTTTCTGCACTCATTCAATTTGTATGCACAGAAATCAAGTACTGCCGGAACTTAGGCTGCATCCGAATCTGCTGTCTACAGCTAGGACTAGGTCTTTGCTCCATTGGAAATATGCAGAAATACCTAGGCAACAGACCGAGCCGTAGCTCTGGAAGCCCGTTTCAGACACGGCCTTAATACTTTGAGAGGAAATTCTGAGGAGTCTATCTGGCAAAGTGTTGGTTGCGGTCCAGAGGCTGTTTCTGAGGAATGACTGGCTTTTCCTAACTGACGAACAAAAACATTAATAGTTAGGTATCCACCTGGACTTTGCCAGAAGCCTGACTGGCTCGCACCATGCAGCCAGCTAGCCTGAGCACTTCCAGCCTGGGGCAGCCTCCTTGCAGCTCCTCCACGTGCAACATCAGGAAGTCAGAGGTAAACTTGCAATTAGAGATATCCAACGTCAAGAGGTTATTGCAGTGTGTCTGCATCCGTCCAAAATAAGGAAACAAAAGAGGAAGAAGAACATTAATTAGGCAAAATCAAATTACATCATCCAAATAGCCAAACAGCCAGACCTGGGGCCGATTTCATTAAACTTACGACGCAGATTTAAGACGCATCCTTACTCTATGGATTCATCACAACCACGATGCGTCGCAAATCAAGCTGCGACGCTTCGCAGTGTTTTATGAAATCGGCCCCTAGTGGTCAGTTGTGCAAGTGTAGTTCTCAAGATCCTGTGGTCTATCTACGGATTATTATATGGGTTCGAATCCAGCCATGGGCTAGTGGTGCTTGCATCCTTGGGCAAGACGCTTTGTCACATATTGCTCCTCTTCGCCCAGGTGTGAATGAGTACCTGTGAGGGTAGAGATGGCTTTGTGGTTTGATTAGCCTTAGTGCGCTTTATAGCAGCCAGGGCTGTATACTCCCCAGGGAATTGAGATGGTTTCAGGAATGTTAACATAGCCAAATGACCAGAGATAATGATAATGCGCAGTAGAATATATACACAAAGTTTCTGCGCTCTATAAATGATTGGTGATTATTATTTTAAAATGAGAGAAAAATTGAGTGGACTATTTTAAAGTCTTGAGGTGAACAAAGAAATTTGCCTAGAGAGACTAGAATAATGAATAATGCTCTGGTTGAGTACATACCATCAATGCTTTCAGGATGGCTGGTGCACCTTTCAGCTTGTTGCCTGCTAGGTTCAATGAACGAAGGCGTCCACCTAATACCTGCAGTGCATTGACCATGCTTGCCACACTGATAACATCAGCCTGAAAAAAAAATGAGTCAAATTGAATATAAAAATCTTCAAAGAGGATTACTTTGGGCCTGTTTGTTTAATGCACAGGATCACAGATTCTACTGATCTGGATCCCATTGTAGCGTACCCTGCATAGGAGGTGGATCCCCAAATCTGGAATCATGTGCGTTTAACAAACAGGCCCCATAATGGGAGACTTTTGGAGAGTCGGTCTTGAGTCAATAGCGCACACACGCGCAATACAATGCGCGCATGCTCACAATTGCGCAAGCATGGTTTGTGCGTGCGCTGTTGACTCAAGACCAACTCTCCAAAAGTCTCCCATTATAGTGAAATTTGATTTAACATTTACATTACATTAAGTGTCAAAGCCATACACAGGGATTCCATTTGACATTTCTTTTGGTTTTTGTCTTTTTTTTGCTTCTTTCTCCTGTTAAAGGGATTGCATACGTTTGGTAATTTGAGCCTAATGTTTGTTTCAAACCAATATAATTGTTTATATATACCATAAAACTAACCTGTGAAAGTTTCAATTCAAAAGGTGGTAGCGTTTTTGAGATTTTGGCGACAAACTAGAGCGGTTATTTCACGCCAGAGAACAGTAAGTCAATAGCTGAGAAGCGTTACGGCCATAACGCTTCTCAGATTCATAATTTTTTGGAGATAAAAAGTGACATATTTTTCCATAACCGCGGTACTTCGAATTGAACGTTTCTCAATATGCATTATACTATCCAAAGCAGCTGTACTTCTCACCAAGTAAGTTTTTATTGCCATAAATTTTCAGAGTCATTACCAAACGTATGCAATGCCTTTAAGCATCTCGATGCTATATGCCTACTGCAGAGTGAAAAGTTTACATCCCATGTTAGGAAAACACTGGAAAAACTAGTTCTGTGCACTATTACCAATGTTTCTGCTATTTTCTTGTGACTCAGATGTCCGATTGAGCTCAAATTTTTCACAGGTTTATCATTTCATGTACATGTTTGATCAGACAAAGTGAGACTGCTGTTCTGTGACCTTTACAAATCATGTATTATACCTTTAACTCTTAGAGGATATAACAATTTTCCCGCCATGGCCGTCAGTGGAATTCTTTCCCAGAAAGATTAGCTTACGTTTGAATTTGACAGGTCCAACGAGTGGAGACTGGGACAGCCATGTACCAGAGCAGACAGGGACTCGGCACTTAGTTTGATGCAGTTACTGAGTCCGATGGATCCTAGATGTTGGGAGCTGTGCTCGATGAGTGCCTACAAATTGGGATTATTCAAGGTAGATTATTTTAATAGTTCTACACAAAATTAGGTGAGATGGGGTGCTGTGGCCTAGTGGTCTGGCGTGTTGAACTCAATGTCTTGTGGTCAATCTACAGATTGTGGGTTCGAATCCAGCCATGGGTTAATGGTGCTTGCGTACTTGGGCAAGACGCTTTGTCACATATTGCTCCTCTTCACCCAGGTGTAAATGGGTACCTGCGAGGGTAGAAATGGCTTTGTGGTTTGATTAGCCTCTGTGCACTGAATACGGTAGCCGGGGCTGTATGCTCCCCAGGGAGTTGAGATGGTTTCAGGAATGTAAATTATGGCCCGATGACCAGGGATAATAATAAATTTGTAATGCGCAGTAGAGTATATTCATATAGTACCTGCGCAATATAAATGTCCTATATTACTATTATTTTTTGGCAGAAAACCTGTTTTAAAGGTACTATCATACTTTAGTAACATACCAAAACAGAAATCTCCACAAATTTACCTATAACTTACAAGGTATAAAGATGATGCTGTATTTATGCAGAAAGGAGTAAAACCAAAGACCAAAACCAATTTTGATCTCAGGAAGATCAAAACTCTGGTGAAAGATTTTAAAATACTGTGAGCATTTTTCCCTGTTTTTTCAAAAAGTTGGCACCGTATGGGACTGGAAATTTCACAGATGACTGTTGCTATATCTTCCTTGATATTTTGCCCATGAATCTGCATTTTTTGGACAAAAACCGAAGTATGAAGTTCCCTTTAAAGATCTTGACATGGAGGTGTTCGGCTATAGAAACCATAAATTGGTAAAATTGCCCTTCTATTACTATGCCTGTCAATAAATTTTGACAAATATTTGTTTTTAATAGAAATGCAGAATATGAGAAGACACGTATGCTAACCTTTAAACCGGTATCCGTCAGCTTCTTCCAACCACCTAGGTTGATGGACTTCAGGAGGGATAACCGGTGCCCTGCTAGCCACTCCAGGGTAGCGTCTGTGCACTTGATCCTCCCATTGGCTAGATCCAGGTGTTGCCATAGCAACGAGTGGCTGGCTGCCTCTCTCCACAGTCGGCACACCTTACATGCCCTGCAAGGCAAATGGCATCAGTTATTTTGTTAGTCCAAGAAGTTTGGGAGTGATTTATAGGATGTCTGTCCATGCAGCATCAAAAATGTGTGCCACCATAAAAGCATTAGTTCGACTAAAAATCCTCAGGACTACCGTATTTAAAGGTACAACTGTAGATGTATCACACTTTGGTAAAGTTGATAGAGCAGCTGCAGTCTGTTCATAATTTGACTTTGTCGTGGAATAAAAACAAAGCTGTGAAATTTTCAGCTCAATTGATCATTGGAAACAGTAGAAAACAGCGGAAATAAATTGCAATTGTTACACAAAATTGTAAGGTAATTGTAATTGTTTTTCGGTATTTCATTTTACTAATTTGTTGAAAGATACAGCATTTCAGGCAGAAAAATTGTAACCTTATGTTTGTAGTTTGTACCAGGTCTATGTATCTTCATACCCTGTAGGTTATAGGTAAATCTGTGAACATATCTGTTTGAGTTCTGTACCAAAGTATGATACTACCTTTAAGTCCATTTATCAACCAAATAGAACAAGTTTATTTAATTCAGTAAAGTAAAATTCTGAAATTTAAGTACTTTTGCAGGTACATGTATGTGAATTTGTTATTTCTAAATCACAGTTAGCTGGGTAAACTTAACTCAGTGAACTTCACTCAATTACTTTCACTTGAAGGATTGGAGGTCAATAGGTCCTACGTTATTACCAGACGAAGACCTATTACATGTTTTTACCTGCAGAGAAATGGAATGGCACCATCTGTCCCCACCACGTGCTGAAATACATTCTGAAGTGCTACCATGGGCAATCTCTGGCCCCACAACTGGTGGCCTTCCGGAACCGGCCGCTGATGGTCTGCCTCAGAGCTGGCTGGTCTGTCCCCGCTACTCTCTTTGCTCTTAGTTCCTGCAGCATCACTTGTCTTGTGTAGTGTTGGGTCTGCACTGTCTCTACGGTGGTTCTTGGGTCTTGGCGAAGTCACCTCCTCTTGTCGTCTTGTATTTCTCTGTTTCTCCGCATTCTGGTTCTTTTCATCTTTTCGTTTTGACGAACTGGTCTTTTTCCTTTTGGTCTTTTTGCATGTGGTCTTTTTTCGTTGACTCCTAAAAATAAAATGCAGAAACAAGTTTGATTTGACGAATGTGGTGTATTGTAAGTATTGAGGATAACCACACTTACCACAGGAAAAACCATGTGTGGTTTACTGAGGTATGGAGGTGTTAAGGTTAATAGGCCTTATCCATGGTGCATTCATCTTGCAAACCCGTTGGAAAAGATAACAGTGATACCCCATGTACCGTTCCCAGGTTGCAGCATTGCTGCGTGTATCATTGAAACGATCCCTGGGGCTTGGCGGTGTGTGCATGGTTTCATGGCTAATTCTGACTGCCAAACAAAGAAAGATAATTGACTATTGGGGTCACCACCAACGTAGGGCTGGATGGCTCAGTTGGTAGAGCGCCTGTACGGTATTCAGGAGGTCGCCAGTTCGAATCCCGCTCCAGTCAATTTTTCTTTGTTCACTTTTCAAGGAAAAGATAACAGTTAACAACAATTCTAAAAATAAAATGGTTACTAGGGCTCGATGTCACAAAGCCCTACAATCGATCATAACTGGAGTTACGAAGGATAATCCATTGTAAGGCCATTAGGGGCCCATCTTCTGTAGGACTGCAATGCATCATATAAGTCCTACGATTGATAGTAAGCAACAATGAGTTTGGTGAAATTTACCCCAGAGTATTTTGAATCCAAGCC
This sequence comes from Astropecten irregularis, assembly GCA_963971285.1. Classification (NCBI taxonomy): domain Eukaryota; kingdom Metazoa; phylum Echinodermata; class Asteroidea; order Paxillosida; family Astropectinidae; genus Astropecten; species Astropecten irregularis. The sequence goes on along the minus strand of OZ020260.1, from coordinate 5,766,563 downwards.
TCGGTTTGATTGCACTGCTTCGAATGTAGGATGGATGCACCGTGAATAAGGTTTATACACTACAGCAATTATAACATGACATCCAACCTACTGAGATTTGGATGAGCTTTCTGGTCGTGCACCCTCATCATCATCACCATCTTCCAGGGCAGGCTGACTATCGGGATCATAATCAGAGTCTGCATCGTCGTCCGATGGCCACTCCTGGGCACTGTTGGGCAAGAATGAGAACAGCATGGGTTCAGCCGGCTTCAGGATGCCAAATATTCCCCGCTGGCTAGGCCGTTGGTTCCTGGCCATCGTGTGACTGTGCGATGTCCTAGTCTTGTCTTGTCTTGATCACTGTCCAGCAAGCTTGCAGCACCACTCAGTCTCAAACTCACAGTACCACCTTTTTATTCTGAGACCAGGAATGAATGACGAGCCCTTTATAATATGCACATGTACTTAATATGCACAGCTTAAAATAATAGGAAAGAAAAAATTTCCCATGCATTATATTTACTAGTTGCGATGATCGTAACCCTTGGTCTGACATGGGGACTGGGACCTTGGTCTGACATAGGCCAGGGTTACGATCATCGCAACTATATTTACAAGCCTACAAATTAAATATCGAGTGCCTCCAAGCATGGAGGTAGAAATACATATTTCTACATGCTCCAACTCCAAGTAGGCCTACATAAAATGGAATTTTTATAGCATGGTAGAAAATAGCCACCTTGTCTGGACATTTCTGTTAAACCATGGAGACAGAAATACCTCCATGGTTCAACAAAAAGAGAAAGGATAGTTCAACTTCAACCATATTATGAGCATTATATCAACAATGAAATACACTTTTTTTCAAAATTAATTTAACTGGGGGCTTACTTAGTTACTAATTCTACTTAGGGCCTACTATAGTACTAGCATTGCAATGCAATGGACAAATCATTTGTCAAATGGTGTAAACAAAAATGCAAGTTCTAACAATATTCTAACTTTGGAACGCCTGGACCGATCAGTCTCATACTCACCAAATACTCGAATGATCCAACTGGCTTTAAATTGGTAAATTTGCATTGAGATCAAAACTACATGTGACAAATTGGCCCAGTTTATTTACAGACCTTCCATCCATCCAGTCCACAGTGATAAGTCGCACACTTTCCCTCTTCTTTGAGCTGAGGGTCAAAATGGGTAGCATATGTTGGTGCAACGCTGGGCCGAGTATTGAATACGCATCACGTACTACGTCCGTATCCGTATCCGGATCCGACCCCGAATCCGCACCACTGATATTGCACGCGCCTCTCTATGTTACTGTACATGTATAGGTAGCGCGCGCGCAATATCAGTGGTGCGGATTCGGGGTCGGATCCGGATACGGATACGGACGTAGTACGTGATGCGTATTCAATACTCGGCCCAGCGTTGCACCAACATATGCTACCGTCAAAATGCAAACAGCGCCACCAAGTGTCATTGGGAAAACCCGGAACTGTACAAACAGTGTTATCTGATGTTATGCGTGCATAATGCAATGCAATGCAATCCATCAGCTGGCCCCTGCTAAGTGCTGGGTAAAATATGGAGTTTCTGTAAAGACAAAACCAAGGCAAGTGGACATCAAAAACGCATTTGGAAGAATTCTATACACGGACAAAACTCGACACCCTGTCCACAAAACCTAGGGACTGAACTGAACTAGTCTGAAGAATTTGAAGTGCATGTTTTCTGACTGAGTGAGGCTAACTAAAGTAGCAGTAGGCCTAACAAAAAATATTAAATTTATTGTAGGGATACGTGTATTAATTAAGACGATATAATTACATACATGTATTGTATTATATAATATATTATATAGTAAGTGATCATAACCCTAGGTCTGACATAACTGCAGTAACTGTAGCCCTACATTACTCCTTGTTTACAATTCTGACATTGCCGTTGTATATAGGAAGACAATGTCAGAATTGTAAACAAGGAGGAATATACTATAGGGCTACAGTTACCGGCTTCTGCAGCTAGGTCTGACATGGGGTCTGGGCATGGGACCTGGTCCCAGTCCCCATGAATGTGAGACCAAGGGTTACGATCATTGCAACTACATCCCGACATGTTCGTCCAAACTCTATTATTAAATGGTTTATGATGATCAAATAATAATAAATAATGAAATCTTCTGATTTATTGAATTGTGCCTCCAGGTCCTAAGCATGGCCGGCCGTGAGGATTGCTGTGTTGTTCGCTTACGGAAGCAAAATCCGATTAAGAAATCCGTGCCTGCTCATCACGGTAGCCTTGCTGATGGAGGAAGCAGTGATGGTTGTCATCAGCAGGGGATGCAGGAATTCAGCTGTAGTGGGGTGGTCATTGACCCTCTGAACGGTCTGGTCTTAACCAGTGGTCAAGTGTTTGCTGACGTCATTGAGGCTGGGAAAGCACGAAGGATTCGCTCGCGAGCAATGAGGAAATGGACCATTCCAGGTATAATCAACTAGCTAAGCTAGTAGCGATAATTGTTACCCTTGGTCTGACCTTAGCTCCATGTCCCAATGTCAGACCAAGGGTTTATATTATTATCGCCACTAGTAATCACTATAAGTAGGTATTGCATTTGTAAGTGTTCTGGAGGTCGCTGGTTCGAATCCCGCTCCAGTCAATTTTTCTTGTTCACTTTTCAACGACTTCAGTCAGTTTCCCTCGTGGTTACATGCCGCATGCACACTGTGGATCGATGGCTGTTCGTAGTGCACCCTCAGTCGTGTGAGGGCGCACTACAAACCAGTTCAAGTTTAACTTTTACTGTATTTAATTATCATTTCTATTACTTGATTGTTTATTTGTTTTGCAGAAACCTACGCATACTTCACTGATACGGAACTTATGAAAAACACCATTGATGTCATTCTTCCCCAAGCAGTAGGACCACCGTTAAGTCTCACTCCCCTATCCCCTACTCCCAAAACATCCACTCCCCAAAGTGGCCGTTCATCAGACCGTCAAACCACAACCAGAAGAGCCAAACTCGTCCTTCTCTGGAAATGCCAAGAGTTCCACGACGTCCTCGGAGCGATTGTACCCGAGAGGGCTGGTTGGAAGTTTTCGGAGGAGTCCGAAAATGATGACAAGGATGACAGAAAGCAGGCCGGAGGAAGACCATCACCAGAGTCCAGAACAGACGGTCAAACTGGCCCGCCACAGTGCATCGAGCCCGTTGGTATGAGTTCCGTCTCCAAGAACTTACCAGCGGAGAGTTTCATCAGTTGGTTTGCTCTGCTGAAGTTGACAGGACCTGGTGACGATGTCAGTCAGGGTGGAGATTCCTTGAATATCATCAGGTGAAATTTGCTGGATTTTTGTTTGTTTGAAATACAAAACCCACACAACATTTTTCAAGTCTTGATACGCCATGGATTTCAGGTTTTCCCAAGAAATTAATCTTGTAAAGGGGCTAAGTGCCCTTTTTTACGGATGTTATAATTTGCCTCTAAGTGCTTTCATTGTTTTACTTTTCAGGCCTTGTGTCATCCAAGACAGCCTCTTGATCAAGCAGGGAGACCCAGTCACCCTTCACGCCACGCCGTTCGCTGCCACGTGTCCCTCCGTATTCCTCAACAGTGTCAGCAAGGGAATTGTCAGCAATGTGGCCGGCCAACAGCGCCAGCTCATCATGACGGATGCCAGGTGCATGCCGGGATCCGAGGGTGGCGGGATGTACTCCTTGCACCCAAACAACAAGCACCAGGAGAGGTGAGACGTAGGCCCGGTTCAAACCTTGAACTTCTGCCGTGTCTAATGCAATACATTGCAATCGGCATAAAAGTGGCAGAAGTTTGGCAGTTGCTTCAAACATCGATTTTCTGCTATAAACCTTAATCCAAATTCCAACATTGCGGACCAAGAGAGAGTTATGATTTTGCGATATTTTCTTATTGCACTAAGGCTGTGCTCTCTCTTTTTAAAATGGTACGGGTGAAACTCCAGCTTGCAGTACCCGTAAGCACAAAAATAGGCCATAATGGATTCCATGAAATTGGGCTCAGATCATAAATAACTTGTTTCTTGTATAACTTGGGCCCAATTCACGGAATCTGTTAATGCGCTGTCATATGCATTCTGCAGAAAGTCCTTGCTTACCATTATCAAACAGAAAACTCTCCTGTGAAATTAAGCCAAAAACTCTGCTACCGTATTAAAGTGAACAATTAATTTTTGTTTACGGTAACAGATTCCATGAAATTGGGCCTAGATCATGCAGGAATAAATAGTGACTGGTACATTTTGTTTACTCTTTGTGTTGACACATAGCCTTGCAGGTATCATTGTGGCCCCTCTGTGCTGGAAGAACAGTGAGTGGATTGGGCTGACTCTAGTCTGCTCTATTGAAGCCGTCCTTACATCCTTAAGAGATGCGATCTCACTCACAGAGCAAGCCACGCCCATCTCTGCCATTTCCAGTTGCAGCAGCGATTCAAATCAAGGTATGATTTGATCAAAGACTAGGTTTTTTTTTACATGCCTGACCAGGACCAGAAAATTCACCCAATACACATTTTATGAGTATGGCCTAGTGGTCTGCCATGTAACTGGTCAATCTACAGATTGTGAGTTCAAATCCGACTCAATGTCTTTGGTACTGGGTCTCTGAGGAGTATCCTTGGGTACCGCTGGTCGGACCATGTGTCTAACGAGAGATTACAGATGAGACCTGCATGGTATGTGAACGCCAGATGCGACGGCACGGTCATGTGGCTAGATTCCCTGCGAGTGATCCTGCCAGGTGGATTCTCTCTTTGAGAGAAACTACTTATAGGAGTTCCGAAGTACCACTTGAAGGTAGATGCAATAACGCGCTGTCGCAACGCATGCTCCCACTGATTAATTGATTGAATATATTGTAAAGAGTTCTTTTCTTTCATTCTTTCTTTTATGTCTTCATCAGAAGTGCGGCCTTCGGTTGTAGATCAGTGCATGAGATCTGTGGTCCTGATCAAAGTGGGAGCTGTCTGGGGATCCGGTGTGGTTGTCAACGCAGACATGATCCTGACGTGTAGACACGTGGTGCACAAGGCAGTAAATGACCACGGTATAAAACTTGCTGTATTTAATGCAAAGACATAAGTCTGTATATTTTTTTTTCCATCTAAATTTATCACAACGGCATTTGATTAATTTTTCATCAGCCAAAGTGTGTCCAGAGAAACCCGATCATCCTCATCTGCCAAAAGGTTTCTGCCAAAAGGTTTTTATGCAGCTGCTCCTAACCTTTGGAATGATCTTCCATTTGAAATTCGTCATGCTAACACTCTCACCAAATTCAAAACCTCACTCAAAACTCACTTATTCCAGACTTTTGTTGAGTAGCTTTGTTATATTGTAATTGTAATTTGTGTTGTGTTCCAGTTAGTGTAAAGAGTTGTGATACCATTGTGTAAGAACGCTATATATGCCTTAATTATTATTATTATTAGAAAAGTGCCCAAAAAGGAGAGATCATAAATTTGTGGAATATTGTTTATTACAGTTCGAGTGCGGATAGATTACCCTTTTATGCACTGGAAAGAGGCGACAGTCATATACACAACAGATACCAGTTCACCCTTTGACCTAGCCATTCTGAAACTAGAGGGAGGGGGAGATAAAATGAGTCAAGCCTACAGACACACTGGAATAGGAACAGCTGAGTCTTACACTCAAGGTAGGTATTTTTTCAGCTGGTAGTGGTATTGAGATATGCTTGCATAAATACATCAGACTTGCACTAGGTAGGGTGCAAACCAGTAAATAATTTCCCATAGGCTCCCATGCAAAATTTCAAAATTTTCAAAAAATTATTACAAGTACTCAGAAGTTTTTCAGGCAATCGCTCCATACACCAAAATCAAGCTGAAATCTTCAATTTTAATTTTTCCTTTGAATTTTCAATAGGGTATAAAATAAACCAATGAATTTTCAAGAAAAGACCATCCAAAGAAATATTACACTAAAACTTCCAAATTGAATCATGCTAGACTCGCAAATGTACCCCTCCACTACATGGCAAAAGTAGAGTGACTATTAAGGTATGATTTTGTCCAGACAGCTCAAAGGTGAAAGTCCAAGCTCAATTTTCCTCTAACCTTAACCTTTCCTTAGTACCTGAAACAAATTCTTCTTTTAAGCCACGCCCCGTCCTGCTTGATCTTCTTGATACAGGTCAGCCAGTTATCATCGTTGGCCACGCCTTGTTTGCACCGGAACTTGACCTCTTGCCATCCGTCAGTGCAGGGGTCATGTCAAAGGTCGTCCGTGTTGGTAACGACGCAGTCATGCTTCAGGTAAATCATTCTCAACAGCTTGTCATAGAAATACATTCATATTATAATCAAGCTTATTCTGTGCGGTTTCAGGAGAATCTCAACAGAAACAAACCTAGTATAAGTTGCAAGTCTTCTCAATTTAAAATGTACTGACTTAAAATAGCCTTTTTTTCTCTCACCCGATTTGGCAATGGACCATTCAGGCTTTGCTCTTAAGCCCCACCCACCTCAGCAATGTCATGTTTTTTTTACATACAGCACGTGACAAAGTTTTTTTTTAATGTTTTTCCACCTGAAATGATGTATTTTTCCACAATTACCTCACAATTTCGTGTAACAATTGCAACGGATTTTCGCTGTTTTCTACTGTTTCCAATGATCAATTGAGCTGAAAAATTTCACAGGTTTGTTTTTATTTCATGACAAATCAAATTATGAACAGACTGCAGCTGTTCTATCAACTTTACCAAAGTATGATAGTACTTTTAAATTATAATTTAAAAATTTGGTTGATTATTTGAGCTTCTCAAAGAAATATCTTCAGGTATCACATAGTCCAAACATTTTAATTCCCTATTAACAATAAATCTGAATTACTTTTGAGTATATTTATTCCCTCAAAGCAACAATGCCCTAATGCATGATTATAATTTTTCTTTTGTAGTCAACATGTGCAGTGCATGCAGGGGCCAGTGGGGGAGCCCTCTGTTGTCCAGTAACGGGAAGGCTTCTGGGTATTGTGACAAGTAATGCAAGGTATGTCACACTATGATCAGATGTCATTTCATAAATGGATTGTTCAATCCCAAAGCTTTTTAATAACATATTTTCTACATATTTGTTTGCCTGAGAAGAGAGTTCGTGCATTTTTCATTTTTCATTTTCCATTGATTTTGTATGAATTTTTTATTTTCATATTCATGTGCAGAGATGCAGACTTAGGGGCATCCTTCCCTCACATTAATTTCAGCATGCCGTGGAGCTTCATCTTCCCTATCCTGAATGATTACCTACAAACAGATGGTGAGACAAACACTCAGATTGTAGTCGCTAATCATTGCAGGGGCCGATTTCACTAAAGTCGTATTTTGCGATCATCGCTATCACACTTGATATGAGATAGGTACTTTGCGATCTATTCTTTGTTTAGTGGTGTCGATTTCACCAAACTCATTGTAACTTACTATCAATTGTAAGACTTATGATGCATTGCAGCCCTATGTAGGATGCGATGGGTTATCCTTCATAACTCGAGTTATGATCGATCGTAGGGCTTCATGGAATCACCCCCAGTCTCTTGTTTTCTATGTGTTGCCAATTATACTATGTTAACAACGGGAACAACCCTAACCAACAATCAATCAGTGGGAGCATGCCAGTGACAGCACGCTGCCACATCTACCTACCTACTCCTTTGGTCTTCTGATGGCCATCCACAGGCAGCCACATGACCTGTCCCTATCTTAATAGCAAAATAACGATCCATCTGACGCAACCACGTGTCACGTGGACGCCCTACCGGGTGAGTCCTACCAGTAGGTTCTCTCATAGAGAGAATTCATCTTGCAGGATCACTCGCAGGGCTTTTGTTGACTTGGTGCTTCACAAGGAATTTTGTGCACTAAGCTTATAGACATTTGGCGAGGGTTTCCCCATAAGTGTCCATCTGTTATCATGTATGTTGTTGTGTGTTTGTGTTTATTTCTGTGCAGATGTATCCAAGCTAGATGCTCTGAGTGCCCAAGATGGCTGCCTCAGTTCAATATGGAGTCTAGACGAACGAGGCATCTCTGAGAGTGAACGTAAACCGTTAAGCAAACTCTGATGATTATGAAAATGTAGGTGAATTTTCAAATTCCGATTTATGCCGCAACATTCAGTTGACAGATAATTTTTTTTCACTCCTGTGCAATAAGCAACAACAATAGAAAATAAGTTTATTTGCGTTATGAATTAATAGTTTTTGATTTAAAAAAAAATTGTTTCAGTTTATCAAAGTGAAATTAAAAAGTAATTACTCCAGTCACATACTCAAGTTGGCATGCAAGTACATGTACTCGGGTCCAATTTTATAGAGCTGCTTATAAGCACCAAAATTTGCTTAAGCACCAAAAGCCATTATAAATAAAACCAGGGGCCAATTTCATAAAACTGTTAAGCACAAAAATTTGCTTAGCATAAAAATGTCTCGCCCAATAAAACAAACTACCATTGAAAATTCTATTTTATATTCATGGTCAGCGAACAACAGCCAAAGAACAATCACAAGTGATACACAACACATGGAAATTTGGTTGCTAACCCTGTTTTCATTCAAACAGAAATGTCATGCTTAGCAAATTTTTGTGCTTAACAGTTTTATGAAATTGGCACCTGTATGCCAGCCAAAACTCCTTGTGACTGTCATGCTCGCCAAACAATGGCCAAATACAAGTCAAAAGCAGTAAACATCACATAAAAAAATTGTTGGCAATCCTGTTTGATCAAGGAAGACTTTTCATGCTAAAGCAAATTTTTGTGCTTAAGCAGCTCCATGAAATGGGCCCCTGGTCTCGGTCTCAGTCTTTTATTCCTTGGTAGCGGCTTCGGTCGTGGTCTCGGATATCAAGGTCTTGTACTGCCAGACAACAGTAATGGTGACATTGAGGACATTTCTGAAACTTTTGCTGATACAGTAATCCTCATAGCTCATGATTTGGGAGTATAATTATCTATCTCTTTATTTTCTCCCCAAAAGTTGTAAAAAGAGGCAGCTTCGAATATTTTTTTTTAATAATTGGTATATAGTTTTTAAGAATTTAGATCTGTAAATTTGTATAAATCACACTTACCTCTCATAACTTATTTGAGTAATGAATATTATTACCATAATTTCAAATTATGTCATATTATGATGTCTTTGTGGTGAAATTGTCACAAAATTTGCTGTCTTTCAAGGAAAGGAAATGCAGTTTTTTTTAAACTGGAATCGGGTTTTTTATGCAAAATAAAACATTTTGGAATAATATTTGTATTGGTTGAAATTCTGTACTTCTTTTCAGATACAATTTAAAATGCATTGCACGCTGTTTATATTTAAAGGTAGTATCATACTTTGGTAAGACACCAAAACAGAAATGTTCACAGATTTACGTATAACTTACAGGGTATGAAGATGGTGGTGGTAGAAACATACTGTTAAAATGTTTCCGCCAGAAATTGTGTCTTTATCCAAAAATTAGTAAAACAACGATCGAAAATCTTTTTGATCTTTTAAAAGATCAAAAATAAAAGAGAAAGACTTAAGAAATACTGTGGCTGTTTTCACTGTTTTCTCAAAAAGTGGGCACCGTATGCGGCTGACATTTTCACAGATGACTGTTACTGTATCTGTCTTGACATTTTTTGCCCATGAATCTGTATTTCTTTGACAAAAACCAAAGTATGATACTACCTTTAAGAAGGTTTACTTGGTTGGTTGATGCGATTGGTGCCACACATCCCAAAAAGACTTTAATTCTCGAAAATTTCATATTTTGTAAATATGAAATTGGTCCGACATTTATCCATTATTTTCTCTCTTTTAGGCCTATTTATTAATTTTGTTTCTTTATGCTGTATATTATTTTATTTTTATGTAGAGATCTGGGAAGAAAAATGTGATTCTAGTTTTAGAGAAATTATGGGTTTTTTTTATATTGATTTTTTTTTAAGCACAGAAAAACAGGGTTATAATTTCCTCTAACAAATATGGGACAAACGCTCTTCCCCGCTTGCAGCCTGCCATTTACACCACTGTAATTGGCTTGGTAAACAAATTACAGCCGTCTACCGGTAGTCACCTATACAAGTAGTGACCTAGAAATAATGAAGCCCATCTTGCCTAAAGATGCCCAACACGATGTCTGTAGTTAATAGCCTGGGGCCAATTTCAAAGAGCGGCTTAGCACAAAAAAATTGCTTAGCACAAAAATGGCTTGTCCAATAAAACAAACCACCATTGGAAATTCGATTTGATATTCGTGGTCTGTGAACAACAGCCAAAGAACAATTGCAAGTGATACACAACACATGGAAATTAGTTTGTTAATCCTGTTTTTATTATTAAAACAGAAATGTCATGCTTAGCGAATTTTTGTGCTAAGCAGCTCTATGAAATTGTCCCCTGGTCGACATCAGTATACTAAAGGGGTTTATGAAACGGGGACTCAGGCTCAGGCTCCATTTCGTGAATCCATTTTTAAATAACGGGTATTAAATAAAATAGAGGCTTTTGGCTGCGGTTTGGAAGTAGATTCTCAAGTTTGAAAAGGAAAACAGAGCTTCAGCTTCAATGAAAAACTACAACCTATATTTTCAGCATATGGATGTCAGAGCTGGAGCCTGAGCCTTAGCCTGAGCCTGAGCCTGGGCCTCCATTTCGTAAACCCCAATGAGTATACCGTGCCAGCCTCATCCATTTCTATTCCATCAATATCATCACCATCCATCATTATTTTCATTGATATCGTAAACACTCTTACGCGCGTCGGCAAATTTTATGGAAACCATCGATCATCATCGTCATTTATGCTTCGTTATTGAAAAGAAGGGGACTAAATAACTTGCTGTAAACCGTACGAAATTGAAAACTTACGGCGCGGGCTCCGCAGTGACGTTCAAGCCATTAACAAATCTCGGACAATGTTCTTTGGATTTTCTTCCTTGTGTTGGTTTAATTGAACATGGAGGTAGAAAATGACTTGTTTGGCTGTAATATTAAATCGATGTTTACTTTATTGCATAGCTGCAGTAAGATCGTACTTATTTAAATAGATAACAGGATTCACTGGCACTGACATTACGGTGGTTTTTCTGGATTGTAAACAAATGTTTTTTATTGAATAATCATTCAGAAAATTCAGCAAGAAATGTAGGTCATTTCGTTTTAGGAGAATAATTCTTCTTGGCATTAAAGGTATAATACATGATTGGTAAAGGTCACAGAGCAGCACCCACACTTTGTCTGATGAAACATGTACATGAAATGATAAACCTGTGAAAATTGAGCTCAATCGGACATCTGAGTCTCGAGAAAATAGCAAAAACCCGATTCATTTTTTTCTCGTATTCAACATAAAGAATGGTTTGATCTTACTCCGAGATCAAAACTGTTTTTTTCTGTCTTTGTTTTACAAATTTATAAATAGGCCTACATCATTTCAGGCGGAAATATTTTAACGGTATGTTTCTTCCATCAGCACCATCTTCATATATAAAGTTATATGTAAATAAATAATGTGAACATTTCTGTTACCAATCCTGTACTGTATCTTTAAATCGGAACACTGGAATAATTATCACCTTGGGAGCAATAATAATTTTAGTGAACCGGAGATAACATGGAGACTGATGGATTACACTGTCCTGTATCTGCCATCATGTTGCCAGCCAGCAGCCATACTCATTAACGGGCCGTATACCTCACTCATATTCATAAAGATGCACATAATTAAACCTTGCTGTGCCATCCATTTGAATTTGAATGAAGCACCACAAACAGATGATTTCCGTATTTTAGTTTTGTGGCATACCGAAACAGATATGTTCACAGATTTACCTATAACTTACAGGGTATAAAGATGGTGATGGCAGAAACATATACCGTTAAAATACATGCATGAAATGCTGCATTTATCCAAAAAGGTGTTAAATCAAAGACCGAAAAACATTTTTGATCTCGGAGATCAAAATTCCTGCATGTGAACAGATTTGAAAATCATCCCGTGAACGTTTTTCAATGTTTTCTCGAAAAGTGGGCACCGTATGGGACTGGAAGCTTCACAGATGACTGTTGCTGTGTCTTTCTTGATATTTTTGCCCATGAATCTGGATTTCTTTGACAAAAACCAAAGTATTACCTTTAAATCTCTTATGGCCAACATGACTTCGACTTCTGTAGTGATGATATATAATGTTAATTTAAAACTTAACTATACATCAATCCAGTTTTCGTGTATAACAATATTTACACAATATTTACACAGTTTTATGATTCCTCAAATGTTTTTTGGACCTCATCAAAGGCAAGAGACAGCTTTTGCCTGTCCGTCTTCCGGTAGAAGATCGTTTCCAGTTCCTGAATTTTCTCGTTGATGATCGAGATCTCCTTGGAGAGTTCGGTCCTCTCGAAGGCCAGCTGGTTGGACCGGCTGGTAGCCGATCGCATCTCGCTGTAAACCTCCTCCAAATCCTGCTTCTCCCTGTCACGAGCGTGCAGGTCGTGGTCTGCCAACTTGATGCTCTTGTTGAGGGACTTCAGCTTCTTGCCAAGGATCTCCACGTCCTTTTTGACACCAATGATGTTGTCGATGTCCTTGGAGATGTCCGTGATGTTTTTGTTGTTGAACATGATTCTCTTCCTCTCTAGGACCTCCTGTTCCGTCTGGGTCTTCTCGGTGGTCATGTTCCTCCGCAGCGTCTGCAGCTTGTGAATCTCCCCATCCAGTTGCTTGATTCTCTCCCTCATCTCGCGGGCTTTCACCCGGACCCTCTTCTCAACGATGTTGCTGAGGATGTTGCCGTGCTCCAGTTCCAAGGTGTTGTACTCCTCTTGCTTGAGGCGCTGAATCCGCTTGGTCTTGATCAGTTTGAACTGGATGTCCTCCATGTAGATCTGGTCGTTGGTGCGCCACTTTCCGAGGAGATGCAGCACGAAGTGAAACTTCTGAAAGATGTCTGGAAAGAGTCTCAGTAATGGGTATCTCTTGGTGTCGCACGTCTCGGCCACCTCGAGGGAAAACTTGTCCGGGCTAAACAACTTGGGATTGATGCCAGTTTGAGATTCATTCAACAGGACAGCAATACCTTGGATGTTATTCTTGAGGTCTAGATTGGTGACCCGGGCCCATTTCAGGTCAAATTCTCCTTCCAGGGACTGGTAATTCCGACAAAAGCTCTGCACGATGGTGTACAAGTCCTTAACCTCGTCCAGAAATTCCGAGAGCGACTTCACGGCGCGCTGGAAGGCGTGTATGAAGGTGTTGAGATCTTTATTGAAGCCGGCATCACGGATGCCTCCGGGGCGATGCACCTCGTTGCTGGTGCGGAAGAACAGGTTCAGATCGGCCCACGAGGTCACCTTGGGGATCAGGTTCTTGATCCGTTTCACTCGGTGTTTGCTCTTGAAGATCTCCTCCACGTGGATGAGGAACTGGATGGCATCGATGCCGCCGTAGAACGGCTTCTCGATCTTATTGATAAGCTTGACTTTCAGAGTTTTCAGTTCACGGTCGATGTAGTCGTAGACCTCCTGTATCGAGTGGGGCGGCTCGTCCCCCTGCCACATGTGAGGCGGCATCACGTTGGTGGAGTGTTGCAAAATCGGAGTCCTGTTTCTGTGGATTTCGCCAAACTCGTGAAATGAAGTCAGAATCCAGTTCGAAGTTAATTTGTCGTCTTATGTCCTTGAAATTCTGCCTCTACGTACGTCGACGCAGCAATAACCAAAATGTTCATGCACGATACTTTTTAGAACCACACATACTCTAGCATAAAGTTTGCATTTGTTCCAATTTCCTTGCTGATTATTTTATGGGATCATTGTAAGAAGAATATCCTTCCAGTTGTGTTCACATAATCTACACATAACTTCGAGGATAATCATTGACTGCGTGCTGGAACAAACAAAAATATTCCTACCATTTGGTACAAAGACAGCGCGGGTTAACTATGTCGGCCTGGTTTGTGTTTTTGTTGTGGTTACAAAAGGCAAACTGCGCAAGCGGCACAGTTCTATACAGAAGTGCCTACTAACCATTATCGAACCGCCAAAACTGTATGCAGTTAAATGCAAATGAGGGAAGAATCCATTTTGCAAAGGTGAACAAAAATCTATCGAAATGAAAAGGAAGACTTAGTTATGCTTCAAATCAATAAAGTCCCCTTTTATCGAATTCAAAACAATAGTTGGCATACAAAATCTTCTGCACAAACTAGTATGTTGACTTTATATTCTAAAACTAACTAACTGAAATGGTAGAAACCAGTTAAAGTTACCCCTATCAGAAAAGTTGAGCCGCCCAAGCAAACTTTCAGCAAAATACTGATACCAAAATAGCTTCTGTCTTATTATGAATCGCATAATGTATAGTGGTATTACTTGGTGGGAAAGTTAGCCTTGGCCACCTTTAGCACATGCTTTCATCTGATTCTATACAAGTCTAGGGGAATCAGCCAGGCTATCCAGATGGACCTCTGTGAAACAAAACAACGGCCTCATCAATACGAAGTATCGATCGTAGCTTACGATCTCTCTATGTATAGGAAATGTAGAAACACGACCAAGGCGGTGGACAACGCCTTTGTTCATGTAAAACGCCGATTGATCGAAGAGGACAAATCGATGCAAGATCGATGATCGGGTCCCCTTGAATAAAAAGGGCTGCCGTGGGGCCTACTAAAAGAGACCTAGCACGAATCATGTTCCCATAGCTGGAACTCGATCATCAGTGGTACTCAAAATTTGCCCCTGTATTTAGTGGACTGTGGGTATTTTGTCATCTCATTTGGTGCAAAACGGCAGTGGAAACGAACCAAAGAAGACTTTTATATCATCCACATTCGTCCAGGCTTAGAACATTTCCACCACTGCTCTGTGCCAAATGAGATGACAGAATGTCAGAAATTATTGGGGCGATGATTGGTGATTTGGTGTCCTATGCGAAGGAGTGAAGCGACCGAGCCGGGGAGGGTGTGGTATGGCAGGGACTTAAAAAAAAAGAGTCGCATTTTAGAGGTTTTCAAAAACGATATTGAGAAGAATTAAAGTTATTAAAAGTTTATTTAAAATGTGGCACATCTCTTCGCTTTCTCGCATGACTCGCATAATTCTCTCTCACGCCTTACAAACTACCCACATCAAGATAATCAATGTATAATAAGAACGAGAAGTGCGATCAAGTAAAATTGATTGTCTTTCTACATTCCAAGCATGCTATTTTTTCATTATTTTGTTGGTACTTCAGATATTTTGTCGGTATTAAATGACATTCAACCTCGAAATATTGGAGGGGGTGGTGATAATACAAGCCATCCCCACCTAAAATATTGGGGGATTATTTGTAAAAATTTGTAAAATGCTTTGAGTTAAGAGGGCCTGACGCGTATCAATCCTAGCAGGATCTTTATCGAAGGCTAAAGAATGACAAGAAGACAATAACATGCAAGTAAAAAATACACATAAAATGGACGAGCGCATCAGGACAAAAAGGGGCGGGGGTAGGGAGGGTGGTAGTGGCCAAGTGTGGTCAGGGAATGAAGCTTTAAACAAAATGTATAAAAGTTATTAAAAATGTGATTGTTTTGCAGTTTTGGCTCGTGTGCTTAATTCGATAGGAATACAATAAACCCCCAAAATGAATCTTCCTATCCACCATGAATAAGGGTACATGTTTTGTTTATCACCAACAGAGGGCGCTAAGGGGGGGGGGTGAATTAATTGACTACACACAACACACCTGTTTCGGACGAAGGCAACGTTGGATATCTGTGGAACGAGCGGTCTGCATTTTTCGCTGAAAAATGGCAGAAAAGAACGTTTCCTTCACCCTGAAAACCTGTGTACTTTTGCTCAGTCACCTCTGTGTGTATGCTGTGGCAAGTGGGTCCGGTAAGTTTGGAGTTTTTGTTGTAAAATCCTTGCATTTTTGACTGTTTGTGTAGGCGTTTCGGGAGTGTTTTCGAATACGTATTGTTTGTGCAGTGTACCATGGCTGTATTGACTACTGTACGTGTGTACATTATGAATGGCGAACGTGGGAGTGTCTGTTTACACGTATTTTCCCAATGCCCGCGAATATCATACATGTTTATCATGCAATAAAATAGTATTGATAATTCTTTCTTCCATGGTTAGCAGAAAAGCACTACTACCCTTTCATGGACTGCCTACCTGCACTACGAACAGAGAAAATGATTGATACGTTGTTGGGCTATTTTTGTTCGCTCTTTTTTTTTCAGTTAGAGTTTTACTGAAATCAAAACTCATTTTATGAAGTTAAATGGGGGTTCCTTAAGATTATTTTCAAACATTTATAGCTTCTACAGTAAAGGAACTCACCTGAATACGTTGGTTGTGACGTCCTCTTCAATATTTGCAATGTTAAATTTGTGAAGAGGGCAGGGCTTTGGTTTTTGAGGGAAATTTTGGGGTAAAAACGGTAATGTAGATGCGACATTTTACGTCCGCACGGACGGCCGCAGATGATAATATAGTCTGGTTTCCGCTGTCATATTGAGGATTCTTATCTGTTGGCAGTGGCGTCACCAGACTTTTGAATCTGGGGGGCACAAGGGGGGCACTAGCAATTGTTGGGGGGGCACTACAATAATATATATTATATTTTTTTTCACCAACCCAAATCTCAAATGGGGGGGCACGCGGGGGGGCACGAGGTTTTCCAGGGGGGGCACGTGCCCCCCCTGGCCCCCCCTTGGCGGTTGGGTCTTGATACCAGACTAGACAAAATGGCGTTACGATCAGACTGGCCGTTTTCAAATTCGCAACAAGTACGTAAACAAATTTTATTTTTACACTGAAATGTTGCACAAATTATGTCTTCAATCTAGCAGGGTTTTAACTTTAAAGTACTGTGGAACATTTCCTGTAATGTAAGTGAAAAGTATAATTTTGTAACAGTAGAAGCTATTATTGTTTGAAAATAATCCTAGTGGACTAATCTCAGGGAACCCTGTTAATATAGTCTGTATTGTTTAGACCCAATAACTGGGGCGCTGAACTCCCTTTTTATTCATTTTGGGGGTCGACGGTTGGTCTTGCGCCCCTTTTGCACTCGGAAAAAATTGTACTTCACGGTACTTGCGCCAAACAATGTCTCCAATAACATCAAAGACATCACAGATCGGTTTGAAAATCGCTTCATCTCTTCTCCAAATGTCAAGGATGAAATGCAGCTCATATGTTTGTGCTCACGATCTTACTGTGTGATAAAAATGACGAGTGGATGTAACTAGTTATGGTGAACTTCAATCTCAGCTGTGTATTCACTGGTCATAGCAAAAGTGAGTTTTACAGGGTGTTTTGGACCTGTGTACGTACTTCAAATGCAGCAGCAGCCATTTTTGTTTTTTTCAAAATGCCCTCTGTTGGTTCCATAGGGTTTGTGCAGTGTAAGTGATGGACGTCAGTGGAATTCTTCCCAAAGATCTAAAGATGAATGTTATTTCTTCTTGGAGATTGCCTAGAACTGGTTGCCTGTAAATTGTGTGACATGCCTGGGCCTAAGACTAAGTATGTACTAGTGTATTAAGTGAGCACAGTATACATGTACATAGTACATGCAGTGACAACACAACAAGCCTGGAATTAAGTTCTGAAAGGGGCTAGGCCACTTTCCCATTGTTGCAAGGGGCACTTCCATCAGAAAATCATAATGTCTATGGAAATATTTGAAGGGGCACCAAGGCCAGGAACCAGCGCAACAAAGGCCATGGCCTCCATTTAATTTCAGGCTTATTATATTGAATAATGACATGCAATACAGTTACTTAGTGAAGACCTTCACATACTTGTTAGCAATGGACACACCCTCCTTAGACTTAAAAGGTATAGCGCAGGATTGGTAACAAACCCAAACAGAAATTTTCAAAGATTTACATGTAACTTTCAGGGTATGAAGTTGGTGCTCGTAGAAACATACAGTGAAAATATTTCCGACTGAAATTGTATATTTATCCAGAAATCAGTCAAACAAAGGTCGAAATAGTTTTGATCTCAGGGTAAATATCGAACCATTCTTTATGTTTTATAAGAAAAATGGAGTCAGGTTTCGCTATTTTCTTGTGACACAGATGTCCGATTGAGCTGAAATTTTCACAGGTTTATTATTTCGTGCACATATTGGATTAGACAAAGTGTGAGTGCTGTTCTGTGACCTTTACCAATTGTATTATACCTTTGAGAACTATGAAAACGTGAAGAGGTAGGTGAACACTTTATTCTACAAAACTGCATGCACCTAATTTTTTGGTGTCTGTTCACCTTAGTACTGAATGATATTATTTTTCCAACATTTAAGAAGCTGATGTACATGTATGTCATGATTTCATGTGAATCTCTGATGGTTGTTACAGTATTTTGAATTAATTAAAATGCAGAATTAGTGGCACTAGAGTTTGGAAACAAAACCAAGTATTAAATTTTAATTTTAAAACCAAATACCCACTTGAGCATGTTAAGGTACATGTACCAAGCCTTCGTTGCCCTGGTTCTTGGCCTTGGTGCCCCCTTCAAATACATGTATTTCCATATACACTATGATTTTTTGTGCCCCTTGCAATGGAAAAGTGGCCTTCCCCCTTTCAGAACCATATTCAAGGCCTGATGTTCTAATATTTACAGTTCTACAATACCGAAAAGCTTAACTTATTTTGAATTCACTTATGTACAAAAGAGGTCATTTTACTTTACAATAATTACAGAAAGGAACCAAATTTAAATCCCTTTTGTGCTCTAAAAAGGGGGACAAATAGAAAAATAATTTAATAATCTGATAAATTGTAAAAATTATTACAATTTTTTTGGTAATTCCTGCCATACCTGCCTCCAATGCAACTATTATCTACTGTACATGTCCCAGTCTCAACCCCAGAACATGGCCTCCATTTTTGTCACAAAAACTCTTCACAAGTATTTAACCTTTGAGAAAGATCCTGCTACGATCAAAACGCATCTGACCCTTCTAACTCCAAGCACAAAAAGTCTTCAGTGGTTTTTGTTTGCATGCACAGTACATACATCTGTCCTAGGCTTGTGTGTACATACTGTGTACCTTTGAATACAGACAAGTATGTATCTGTACATACCATGGCTGTTTGCTCAACTGTGAACAAATAGACAGAATGGTATAGGGATACCCTCATTGGGTTACCAAGGGACTCTCCTCTTGCACATTGTACAGTGTACACTATACCTGAGTGAGTACCGAGTACCGGGTAAATAAAATGTAGTACCATGGACTGACTACACTTGACTGGTGAAGTAAAGGCCTTCTATGGGCACACATGCATTCATAATATGTAGACACGTATATTATAGAAGTACATGTATACTATGTGCAGTTCCAAAAAACATTGTATTTTGTCTGTCATGCACTATGCTTCCATGAAATACAAAGAAGTGAAATGATGTGCAATTTTAAAGTCTACTGAGCTAACTGAAAAAGATCCAAACAAGTTTTGAAAGGTTTCACAGTCGATGTAGGGTAACACAACCCATGGTATACAATCTATATGATGTACCATATTCTGCACTGCGTACAGACAACTTTAAAGCATGTAATGTATATATACAGTGTACATGTATATCAATGGTCATATTTGACAAAACGTGCCAGAAAGAAAACAGTGAAAAACGTTCATGGTATTTTCAGATCTATTCATAGGAGTTTTTAGCTCCCTGTTTTGGGTCAAAATTGTTGGTTAAAGTACTCTTTTTGGATAAATACAGCATTTCAGACAACATTTTAACGGTATGTTTCTATCATCACCATACCCTGTGCACTGTTAGTTATAGGTAAATCTTGAAGGACACACATGTATAACTATGTATGAGAGGAATGGTCAATGCCCAGAATCTGAATTCAGGAGCAGTAAGGTGAAATTCTGCAAGAGCGAGCATTCCAAAGAAGAGGATGAAACTCTTGAGAAACCGAGAAAAATAAAAGCAACAATGGAATTTAAGAACAGAAGATTATGAAGATCAGGAGGAAAAAGAAAAAGCAATTCAGGAAAAGGATAAAGATTTCAGGCAGAAGGAAAATGGAAGTTACCAGTTGACAAACAAGCCTTTTTTTTTATGGCTTAGAAAAAATGGCGTCAACTCAACCATTCATAAAAATACATTTCACAAATTTAGACACTTCAAATTTTGCGACTTTTTACATACATGTTTATCTTATTGGACGTTTTTTGTATTGAATTAATTGCAGGCACGGGTTTGGTAGGGGCCATCTGTCCATCCGTGGATACCTGCGCAAAACAAGGCAGATCAAAGTGTGTGGATCCCTCTGTAGGTTGCGGACCCTGTATATCCCGGTACTTTGTAGAAGATGGTAACACGTGCCGCCGCCACACAAAGGAAGGAGGTAAGAAATTTATTTCATGACTCTTATTTTACTGAATGTTATGTGATGTTTGGATTTATTAGCCGTTCTCAATGTACATGGTGGTTGATATGTTCTTGATATCAGACTCATATGTATCTAAGAGTGTGTAATTCATAGGCCGTGTCCCAATTCTCTGGCTACGGCTGCAAATTACGCATGTACCTATGGCAGCCGCTTGCCAGTGACTGCAGCCATTTCATAGACTTTTATTTGCAGTAGCAGCCAGAGAATTGGGACACGGCCATATTATCCTATTTAAACATTTCCATCTTGGCTTCGGTTGGTCCAGATATTAGCCCAGTGGCCTAAGTGGAGCCCAATAAAATGCGCGCTGGTACATGTGCATTTACACTTTTAAAAGTTTAAACGAACCAGAATCTAACACGCTTAGCATTTTTCCATTTAGGTGCAAGTTCACAAATAATCGCAATTATTTGGGTGTGTGCGAACGGACCTTTAGTATATACATATAATGTCATTCTCTAAAGCCAGTATGTTTTTGACATTAATGTCAGTGAGTTTCAGATTCAGTCTTGATTTATCGGTTGAAGTATTCAAGCATGAAGCATTTGACATTATGGAAGGGCTATAAGAAGCAGTCCTTTCTCTAATATGTAGGGACTAGTATTTATTTTATGATTTTATGTCTAGGGGTGGGCCGGTGGGGGTACCAGTTAATTTTGTCAGGACATGCTGGGATGATGCTGGTCAGTAATTTGCATGTACATGTATGATGTACATGACTACATACATGTATGTGTACATACCATTAACTGATACTTATGACACACGTACCTTCTGTTGAGTTTTTTATGCTTAAAGTTATACATATTTATTGTCTCAAAACCTGCATGATTTCCCCATAAGCCTTTCCTCCTCACTTTTAAGTAGGCTATTAGGCTGGCTGGTTGGACCATTAAATCTGATTAAGTATTTACACGCTGACAGGTCTGCCATCCATTTCACTTGTCTGACGTGTTTATGTTTTTACACAAAAGGTGATCAGTCTTTTTTTATAATCATCAAATAACCACAAGGGAAACTGACTGGATTCACTTATTTATAAAGTCATTGAAAAGTGAAATGTTCAAAGAAAAATTGACAGGAGCGGGATTCGAATCGGCAACCACCCGAAAATGACTGGATTCATTTTGTCATCGAAATGTTAAATGTTCAAAGAAAAATTGGCCCAGCAAATGATTTTATAAAAAAGATTTTGAGGGTATACAAAATATTAATGAGCTCCGCGGACTGATTTGGACCTATTTTAACTGGGGTGCACCCATCAATGATAAAAGTTTCAGCAGCATGTCAAACTGTGTGTATTTTCCACAGACATAAATAACCCATAGACCGACAGCGCCCTATTCAAATGCATGGCAGGGTACCGTAATTGTGACGGCACCCGACTATTGCAAAATTATGGGCAAAAAAAGTTACTTTAACGCACGATTGAATAGGAAGGATTTATTCAAACGGGAAATTCTAGATGAAAACGAATTGATATCCACTTTAAACCCATTGGAGCATTCAGTATACCTCACGTACGATTTGTACACAGTAATATAACTTTCTCAAATAATCGAAAGATTTAATGAAAACTGTTGTGTTTAAAATTTCATCTTGATTTTATGAGAGGGAACTAGCGCGAGATTACGTGCGCAACTGGCCTCTTTTAGAATCTTTTCGCGATTTTGAAATAAAATCAAAATTTTGTTTACGTGCGGCGCGCGCGCCTCGTGCACTGAGTGACGCGCACTTTGCCCATAGTTTTTTGAGATGATGTCCGTTTACAAAATTACGCGCTCACGCCCTCTGCTGTTGGTCTATAGGTTATTTATGTCTATGATATTTTCAGAGTTCTATATAGCATGGCATGCCTGGAATTGTGTGGCCTCCGTCCATATGCTTGCATCCATGGTCATACCATAGAGCTACAGTAGCTCCATGGCCAGGTCATAGCCTCAGTTGCTCTTGCAATACACACAAAGCTTTTGATATATTGATCACAAACAGGAAGTCCCCTCACAATGGAGAGTGTCCCCTACAGTATTCTGTATCCCAATGTCAAGGCCTGTGAGTGAAAAACTGGTAGCCGCGTGCATATCATTGGTTACACTTCATCAGGCATGACCAATTTATGCATTCAAGGCAGCTGGCATATGAAAGGTCGTGTCAAAAACGGGCTTCCAGAGCTACGGCTAGGTCTATTTTCTTGGTGTCTCCACGTATTTCCAACAATGGAGCGAAGACTTAGACCTAGCTCTAGACAACAGATTCGGATGCAGCCAAAGTCTGCTTGGTTTAGTTGAAGGGAGCCCTCGTGTGGCTAGAATCAGAAAGGGATGTACAAACTGGTGCCAATATGGCATTGTAATCCTATGTTTTTTTTTTTATTGCATCACGTTATTGCATCGTGTTCAATGGGCGCATGAACTTTAAATGCTTTAATTTACCCCGGTAATGTGTTTTTTTAATGGAGTTTGTGCACTGCCTCGGTGCCTCCTGTTCAAATTTATGTTGATTTCTCATTAAAGGTACACAACTGTACTATCTATACTTTGGTAAGAAACCAAAACAGAAATGTTCACTGATTTATGTATAACTTACAGGGTATGAAGATGGTGTTGGTAGAAACATACCATACGCCTGAATTTGTGTATTTATCCAGAAATTAGTAAAACAACGACCGAAAATCTTTTTGATCTTTTAAAAGATCAAAAATAAAAGAGAAAAGACTTAAGAAATACTGTGGTTGTTTTTCACTGTTTTCTCAAAAAGTGGGCACTGTAGGCCTATGGGAATGAAATGTTCACAGATGACTGTTGCTGTATCTGTCGTGATATTTTTACCCATGAATCTGTATTTCTTTGATAAAAACCAAAGTATGATATTGCCTTTAATGAGGTTTTTTTATGGAATTTGTGCACTGTATCGGTCAGCCTCCCGTTCAAATTTATGTTGATTTCTCATTACGTTCATGTATAAAACTAACCATTGATTTTTCAATTTTTGAGTCTGTGAATTATATACAGTATACCTATAGCATTTTGTCCCCCTTCTTCTCCACACAGGCAATAGGGCATTGCTTTGGTGCATGCACCGATGGTCATTAAATTAAGCCAGGTTTGATTCATTACAGGTAATTGCCAATTGTCATAAATTGGCAAATTTCCGATTGAGTACGATCGTTCGCATGGATAATACCTATGCAGTGAAGTACTGTACACATATACCGTGTGCACAGTCTATGCAGTGTGCAGTACATGCATGCTTGAAGCCTGGCTAAATGGATGCAGATTACCATAAATTTGTGAAGTGTGCATAATTTGCATATATTTATGGTGTTTACAGGCAGTGCTCAAAATATCTGTAAATTATTCCACTAGTCTCAGCTGCATGATATACTGTACGACGTCGCTCATTGGCCAAATTAATGTTGCAATGTACACATACCGGAATTTGTACATGTACCCTTGTTCTCGTGTACTATTACTAGCGAACATTCTCCAAAGAGTAGAATAGCGCTCCGCACTTGAGCTAAAAATAGAACCGAAACCTCAGACAAACAATGCAACTGGCCATACAAACGTGTGGTAAGTGGGGGTATGTGTGCGCATGCATCTATGGTGTGACGTCATTAGTGCGGAGCGCTATTGAAATATCACTTCAATTCGAACCAGAATCCCTAATTTACTTGGTTGAAGTTTCTATCGAACGTCCCTTATATTACATATTTCTCTTAAGGACAGATGGCATGTACATTGTACAGTACCTTGGAAATTTCCTCCTTTTTTGAGTTAATTCCAAATATCAGTTTTGTGAAAACCATGTGGAGGCCTATACACCTTTAAAATTTCCATGTGGAGACATATTCAACCTTGTGTGCTCGGCTTCCACAAGGCACCAGATATAATGTAATGTGCCCGTGCACCCCCATCATGCCTGTACAGGTCCCAATTTCATGGAATCCGTTACGGCCTATTTTGGTGCTTACGGGCACTGCTACGTGTGAAATCTATTTCATGGAATCTATTTCATGGAATCCGTTACGGCCTATTTTGGTGCTTACGGGCACTGCTACGCTTGAAATCTATTTCATGGAATCTATTTCATGGAATCTGTAAGCAAGACTCTCGGTTAGTGAAGAATTTCTAGGGTAACCGTGATCATTTTCTGCTAACGCTCTGTCGTATGCATTCTGCACAAATTCCTTGCTTACAGTTACCAAAAAGGAAACTCTTCCGTGAAATATGCTAACCGTAACTAAAACAAATTCTGCTACCGTAAGCGAAGAATTTTTGCTAACGTTAACGGATTCCATGAAATTGGGCCCTGATATAATGTAATGCGCCCGCGTGCACCCCCCATCATGCATGTACAGGTCTGCATGATGTCATATTGTGCCTGTTCAAGTAATGTGCTTTGTATATCAGTATAAATCATAAAATTAAGTGAGCTGATTTCATTTTGCATGTTTTCTGGCAATCATTATGATATCTGACATGATTTGACAGACACAACACAAGAAAAATCGTCATTTATCTATTCATGATTTCCTTGTACAAAAATAAAAATAGCGAGTATCATGTGTATGAGCTTTTGTATGGATATAAATCATAAAATGAAGTGAGCTGCTTTCATTTTGCATGTTTTATGTTCTGTAAACAATTTCAGGCAGTCATTATGGTATCACGATAGTGACAGACTCAACTCACAAACAATCGTTTATAATCTTATTAAAGGTAGTATCATACTTTGGTTTTTATCAAAGAAATACAGATTCATGGGCAAAAAACATAAAGGAAGATACAGTAACAGTCATCTGTGAAAATTTCAGTCCCATACAGTGCCCACTTTTTGAGAAAACAGTGAAAAACAGTGAAAAACGGCCACAGTATTTCTTAAGTCTTTTCTCTTTTATTTTTGATCTTTTAAAAGATCAAAACGATTTTCGGTCCTTGTTTTACTAATTTCTGGATAAATACACAATTTCAGGCGGAAAAATTTTAACAGTAGGTTTCTACTAGCATCATCTTTATACCCTGTAAGTTATAGTTAAATCTTTGGAGATTTCTGTTTCGGTATGCTACCAAAGTATGATACTAGCCTACCTTTAATGATTTCCTTTACAAAAACAAAAATAGCGAGTATTATGTGTATGAGTCGTCCAGTACCTGCACACGTTCATCAACACCCTTGTCATGTCATGTACACATACGTAAACAAATCATAAATAATAGGTCTTGAAGACGTCTCCCTGATTAAAAAGCTGATTGTTATTTCAAAGCCCCAGCTCAGGAATGCAATTTTATTTGAAGGCCCTTTGGGCTTAGGTTGCTCATGAAAACAATTCCTGTTTCCTAAAGAAAAACAAAAAGGTGAAGAAAAGACGAAATACTGTGACAATCCCGGGGGAGTGTCTTCTTTGAGGAAAGGAAGGGGGATGCAGCAATACAGCCTGGGCTAATTTAATGGAGCTGTTAAGCACAAAAAAATGCTTAGCACAAAAAAATGTTTAGCACAAAATGTCTTGCTCAATGAAACAAACCACCAGGTGCAGCAATACAGCCCGGGCCAATTTCATGGAGCTGTTAAGCACAAAATAATTGCTTAGCACAAAATGTCTTGCTCAATTAAACAAACCACCAGGTGCAGCAATACAGCCCGGGCCAATTTCATGGAGCTGTTAAGCACAACAAAGATTGCTTAGCACAAAATGTCTTGCTCAATGAAACAAACCTCCAGGTGCAGCAATACAGCCCGGGCCAATTTCATGGAGCTGTTTAGCACAAATAAAATGCTTAGCACAAAACGTCTTGCTCAATGAAACAAACCACCAGGTGCAGCAATACAGGGTCCAATTTCATGGAGCTGTTAAGCACAACAAAAATTGCTTACCACAAAATGTCTTGCTCAATGAAACAAACCACCAGGTGCAGCAATACTTATACAGCCCGGGTCAATTTCATGGAGCTGTTAAGCACAAAAAAATTGCTTAGCACAAAATATCTTGCTCAATCAAACAAACCACCGTTAGGCCTTAAAAAATTCCATTTGATATTTCATGATCAGCGAACAACAGCCAATTCCCAAAGAACAGTCACAAATGAAACACAACACATGGAAATTTTAAGAAAGATTTGAGGCTTTGCATGGTGACAATTGGTATGTGGATCGGTTTGCGGAAACACCATGTAATAATCGTTCGTACTTTCGCCCATCTATATCGTTCGCACTTCTATATCGTTCGCACTTCTCGCAATTAGGTCTCAACATTTCGACTAGCCTGCTTTAGTCCTCATCAGGAGACATGTAGATTTTGTTGTTAATCCTGTTTGTATTATAAAGGAAGAAATTTCATGTGCTAAGCAGGGCCATGGAATGGGCCCCTGGACAGTGGAATTGGGCTTGGATTGAGATTGACATAATTTACAAATGGGAGCAGGTTTGGGAAACCTTTCCAAGCCCATGTCAATGAATAGGCCTATGATGTTGTTGATAATTTATTAGCCTTTAAATGTTGGGCAGAGCTAGAGGTACAGTGTACAATTTGTGAAGCCAAGTAGTTTGAAAATGGACATACATGTTCATGTAGTTATTGAAGTAGGGCCTATCATTCTCTATACTTGGGAACAGGTATTTAGATGTACATGAAGTAGGGCCAACACAAATTGTTCCATTCATTTAAGTGTTGCCTGACTATTCTCATTTGTTTCCAAGAGCTTATGGACATAAGTTACATAACACAATCTACCACACATGCTTTTTTTCCTGTGGTATACATCCCAGTGTGGTTTGTCATGTTTGTATGGTATTGCGTGGTTTATATGATCCAGTTCCCCTGTGGAGACTGTGGTAGTGTGCGGTAAACAGCTCTCGTATTGCTTGGTACATGTAAGTGTAGGTGGGTTAGGGTTAATGTTATTGTCTCTCTGAAAATTTGAAGGATATGCGCTTTAGCCTGCCTGGTCTTTTGTACACAAACTGTAGATTTTTGCACAAAACGCAGGGCCCTACTGACATTTATGCACAGGTTGTGTCAATTGAAAGGACCCATGATACGTATCTTCTCTCCATCCCACATTATCATAATTCACCCAAATCACTGCAGAACCTCTTGAGGGGGATTTTCAAAGGATTGACTGATTGAGGGATACCCGTATTTAATGACATGGCGTAGTACAGTTGTGCACCCATATAGTGGAGTCCTCCTGATTCTTTGCATGAATTCCATCTCAAAAATGTGATCCGGCAAAATGGATGTGCCGAGTCTGCATCTGTGTAATACATGTACATGTAATAGGCACGTTCTCACACACCAAAAAGCGTGACTATTTGGGTCGCACTCCAAATCGCGACCCAAATAGTCCCACAGCCAAAAAAGCGCGACCCAAATCGTACCGGTATGATTTCTATCAAACTGCCCGTGCGCAGTGAAGAGTGAAGTTGGCATGCATCCTGTGCTAAACTCGCGGGCCCACCTTGCATGACGGGATATAAAAAACCGGTATTTTTTTGTGCACTGTTCACACAGCAAATAATCGCGACTATTTGCAAAAACACGCACTGTTGTGGGATTTGGAGTGCGCTCCAAATCCCACAATAGTCGCGATTATTTATGTCCCCATATGGTGTGTGAGAAAGTGCCTAATAGCATCTTCTTGAAGCACACTTGCAAGGAGAAACTCAGAATACTATACGTGTACGCAAGTCAATTTATCAATGGTCTAGAGTATCTGGACGTGGCCTGTGAACGCGTGATGATGAACGAGAGTGTCTTTCTTTGATGCTGTCATAAAGCAGTCCAAGATAAGATTTCAGACCTGACTCACTGAAGTTACAATGTGTACAGGTTTACAGTGTACATGTTGGATCAGTTTCCATTACACTATCCTGCCCGATAAACATAAAATAAAGCAAGAGAAAAAAACATAGAAGGAACAAAACAGTTGGAATAACGTACACTTGTACAGTGACTATTGTACGGATTTCATTGTCAACCCACAATGCATTTGTTATGAATCGCTCCTCCTTTTATACTGACCAATATATTCCTCCAACATCCTTTTGTTCATAATTTCTTTGTCCACAATCATCTGATATGTGTCTCTTAAAGGGATGGTACAGAACTGTTTTTTGCGACAAAACCGTTGCTGACAGTGAAAGCACATTATGTAATCCATCATATACCTGACAATTCCTGTAGAAGTTTGAGGTCAATCAGCCATCAGGGTCATGAGAAAATAGTGAAAACCCGTGTACAGAGAACTGTACACATTTCAACGAATGAATAAAACGCTTCGAAGCGATTTATTCCAATCGGAAAATAGTTTCATTTATTTCTCAACGCATATGGCATTTCAGA
The DNA here is from genome assembly GCA_963971285.1 of Astropecten irregularis. NCBI lineage: Eukaryota > Metazoa > Echinodermata > Asteroidea > Paxillosida > Astropectinidae > Astropecten > Astropecten irregularis. The sequence goes on along the minus strand of OZ020260.1, from coordinate 5,737,764 downwards.
CAAAAACATTTCAAGGGATGTTTTCTCATATCATCACCATTATACTGTGTAAGTTTTATGTGAATCTGTGATCATGAAGTTTTTTTGGTCTTACCAATTCTGTACCATCCCTTTAAGGCAAATTCACGCTATCTCCTTTTAGATTGGATCCGACCCTGTTCAGCCGAGCAAGTTTTTGAACCAGATCATAGAAGAGACACAATGTTTACACTATGTTTTCGGTGAACCAGCTCATATGATATGGATCACGGAGAAAAATGCAGACTTTTGAAACCTGGGGCCAATTTCACTAACGCTTTGCTATCATCACTAATGCACAAATCCATCGCTAAACAGAAAATTGCTTCATAGAGTAGTGATTGATTTTCCGTTTATTGATGGATTTGGGCTTTAGCGATAATCGCAAAGTGTTAGTGAAATTCGGCCCCCTGGTTGAGATTTTGAACCCTTGTCCCTACCAGGGTTGATTTCGATCCAGTTAGGCCGTCCTACCCGGGTTGAAAAGGATTGAAGAACATTTTGGGGTTTGACAAGATTCCAAGTTCCAACCAAAGATTTTGGATAGTGTGGAAATCCCTTTAGATCTCCTATCATCTGTTACAATGGACATTCAATAAAATTCAAACAATCATCAAATAACCACAAGGGAAACTGACTGAATAAAAGTAATTGAAGAGTGAACAAAGAACAATTGACTGGAGCGGGATTCGGACTGGCAACCTCCCGCATACTGTACAGGCACTCTACCAACTGAGCAAAGATCCTTGGGATATGGCGGTGTGTGCATGGTTTCATGGCTTCTGACTGCCAAACGAACAAAGATAGGGATCCCACCAACGTAGGGCTGGATAGCTCAGTTAGTAGAGCGCCTGTACGGTATTCAGGAGGTCGTCGGTACGAAACAGGTATTTTTAGTTTACAAGGAAAGCAATTATGAATAAAGTCAAAGAGGACGTGAAAAGCCCAAAGATTTTGTTGAATGATCGGTCCTACTTGTGCAATATCCGAAAACTGTCTTTACACAAGTAACAGATGGAAGTATGTAATTGAATACTAACAGTGTAATGTAGAACTTCCATTTCCTATAATACAGTATACTGAAAAATGATCCAATTCCCAATGTCAACATGCAAAATGTGACTTTTCCAATCAATTTTCCACTCAGTTCTATTAAAGGTGTACTGTAATCAAATTTGGAAAAACGGTGAAAGTGCTTTAAAATTATTTGCTTAATTACATAAATACTGACTATACAAAAAAAGTCCCCCATGGAACTGATCCACGCAACAATAGCGTGTGATGTCACCTACAGAACTGGTATAGGCTTGCACCGCAGTATACTACGTGGCGTTCTGCATGTGACGTAAGCAAAGTTTTTCATCGCGAAAAGTGGGGTGCTAAATTATGGGTTGAAAATACCTCCTTTATCTATGTACAATTTTTTTACCACAAACAATGATAGACAGGTTGAGTTTTATGTATTTAAATTCATTTTGATTACAGTAAAAATTACTGTACATCAAAGCCACCTGCTTAATAGGCTCTGGTATGCTTTAGGCAAGCTTGAAGGCAGACGTTTCATACGCAACCTGTCTGTATGTTTATTTAATACCTAGGCTCTTCACTTCAATCATCACGGAAGTTGCATCGGATATCTGTCATTCTGTCAGTCAAAAACTGCAGCCTGATATGGGAATTTATTAAAAGGCTTTGCTGCGTTGTTTTTTCACATTCTTTTTTAAAGGTACAGTACAGAATTGGTAACATACCCAACATACCCCACTGTTCACAGATTAACGTATAACTTTCAGGATAATGAAGATGGTGCTGATGGTAGAAATAAACTGTTAAAAATTTATTATAATTATTTATCCAGAAATTAGTAAAACAATGACTGAAAATAATTTTGATCGCGGGGTGAGATCAAAACTGCTCTGAATACCGTAGATTTGAAAATATCGTGAGCATTTAAAAAAAATTTAATTTGCTGTAATTTATTTAATTTATTTAATCCTCTAATTTGCTCTGAAGCGCCTTGAGCATCTAATTAAGATGGAAAGTGCGCTATACAAATTCTATATGTATTATTATTATAAGTAGTATTTTTCACTGTTTTCTACAATTTCCAATGATGACATGAGCTGAAAATTTCAATCATGTATTACCAATCATGTATTATGCCTTTAAACTCTGTTGTTTTTGTTTCTTGAAGGAATGGGAGACTTTGGAGAACCGGTCTTCAAGTCAACAGCGCACAGCGCGCGCATGCTCACAATTGCGCAAGCATGGTTTGCGCGTGCGCTGTTGACTCAAGACCGGTTCTCCAAAGTCTCCATTTAATTTGTGTTTGATTGGCATGTGTTTTACTACCAATGGCTAATTGCATAATTAGGTTAATATTGATGGCACAGATGTGACATATTTTTAATTGTGAAGCAGATTCCTAAACATTTGCATACACGTAATACAAATGAACACGTCATTAGAATTCATGACCAACTGTACTACATATAACAGTATTCTGATTGGTTTGTATCGCATGTGCTCCGTTGGGAAGTGCAACACCTGTACAGGGTTTAAATTGAAATGAACACCTGCGCAAGAGTCGCACGATCTCGCATCGACACCAGTCCTACATGTACGTGAACAAACAAAGCCAGTATCCGGTTTGATGATGCGTTGGCATTGACGATAATTTCCTTTTGACCCAATTTCGACTGAACCAGAGGGATACTAAAAGTGTTGCGATCTGCTACCTATAAAAGATCATTGAAGAATTCCTGAGACACTTTACCCGAGACGAAAAGTCCAGTGCGGACAGTGCGAGTCGGGTACCCGCATGAGCCTAGTATTGTCAGCTCGGTAATTCTTCCGCGCGTGCATGGTGAAGTTACCCGAGTTAAAAGTCAAAGTACGGACACTGGTAATTATTTGCCCATTTTTTCATTTACCCATCGGCTCGGTGAAACCCTCAGGAAGAAAAGTCCAGTGCTGACATGCTGGGCTATACAAGTATTATACACAAGTTGGAAGCTTGCTGTCCTGCCACTGAAGAAAGAATCTGGAAGAATGATTTTAGAGCTCTAGAATCCACATTTAACAGTACTCAACACGGCCCAATCAATCTGCAAAGACCACCTTTCAGGATAGAAATCATTTCGATCCACAAATGTTTCTCCATTTGTATGCAAAATAAATACTGTCACTGACATCTTTCCTCGAATGACATCCATCTTCTAGCTGAGTCCATAGACTCCTAGATTGCTTTTTGTTGGAGTCTCATTCTATCGCAAGTTGTTTACACATGACTTACAGGCCAAATCCATCACAGCCTCCCGACTTGGGTTATTTGAAATCAATATTATAAGCCGTCTTGTGAGTCAGTGCGGGACTCCATAAATGTTTTATCATGAGGTACAGTTACTACAGTATGTACGGAGTGTGCATATACATGCATTCAGCTTTTGTGGCCATGCAGTAAGGATAATTGGCCATATATCAGTATGTGCTTTCTCATGAATGGCACTGTACGGATGCTGCATTCGGGGGCGGATCTAGCTTTTTGCTAAGGGGGGGTTTACCCGGAGTGAAATTTTGTAGCAAGGCACTGTGAGGGAGCGGAGCGACCAAGGCCGAGGGGGGGTTACCGGGTTAGGTGTGGGCAGGTGTTTGGTAGGGAGCTTTTTCAATTTGAAATTTGACTTTTGCATTTTTTTTATTTATTAATTTTGTTTGTTTGGGAGCCCAAGGGGGGGGGGGGCGTTTAAACCCCCCAAACCCCCCTCCCACCCCTGTAGATCCGCCACTGGCATTGAAAACGTAAGGCTCACGTCATGTTAGAACAATTATTTCCCCAATTTTGTGAGAAATTGTCCGTCCACTTTTAATGCTGAAGTTCAGAACAGAATTATAGTTGACCAGTTGCACAGTGCATATCACATCCTTCTTTTCCTTTGCATTAAAGGTACAGTACAGGATTGGTAACATACCCAAACAGAAATGTTCACAGATTTACGTATAACTTTCAGGGTATGAATGAAGATGGTGCTGGTAGGAACATACTGTTAAAATATTTCTGCCCGAAATGCTGTATTTATCCAGAAATTAGTAAAACAAAGACCGAAAACAGTTTTGATCTCAGGGTAAGATAAATTTTATAACCATTCTTTATGTTTTATAACAAAAGTTAGATTTTCACTATTTTCTCGTGACTCGGATGTCCACTTGAGCTCAAAAATCACATGCTCATTATTTCATGTACATGCTGGATCAGACAAAGTATGAGTGCTGTTCTGTGACCTTTACCAATCATGTATTATACCTTTAAGTCATACATTCATGACATGCATGACAAACAGACCTCAGTTGACCTTGTTCGGTTTGCATTTGCAGCATTACCAGTCCTCATGCAATAGTGTTATTATATTTTTTTTATGATTATTTATTTCAATTATATTTATTTAATTCAATTAGTCTGGAGAGCCCCTTTGACAGGAATATTTCCTTTTGGGCAATCCTTCGGGAGCTGATTGGATTATTATGTAGTTATTGTATTTGTTTTGTCCTGTTCTATTGAAAGTGTTTATAATTGTTGTTCTTGTGCTTTGTAACTTGTTCTTCCCGATAAATTAAATAAATACTAAATACTAAATACATGGAGAAATTCTTATGGAGGTAGTGTACATAAATCCATCTCCATTGTTCAATTGTTTCACCCAGCAGTACTACTGGTACTTTGATCAGTCAACCATTTAATAAGGTCTGATATGCATGGATGAATACACGTACATGTATTTAGTCTGAAGACAAGGGCTATACTGAACTTAATTGTTTTAAAGTGCACTTACCTTTATAAAATGTTGCGATTGTTGCACGTTATCAGGGATGTGATTTTTTTGTCTAGATTTTAACTCAGAATAGCGCTCCGCACTTGCATTAAAAATAGTACCGGACCTCAGACAAAACATTGCAACCATGCACACGTGCGTGGGTGTGCGCGTGCATGTACACTTTACATGTGTGTCAATGTTTGTCTGACATCCGGGGATTTTGTGGCGTCATTAGTGCGGAGCACTATATCAGCTTTTTTTGCTCTGTACAAAAGTAGGCCTACACGTATAGGAACTTTGAAATCTCAGCTTTTTCCGTAGTGTTTTCAGATTTGTTTGTGGTCACTCTGCTTACTATCCCTGCTTATTAAAGAGGATCTTCAACACTCAACAAACCTCGCTTTATTTGTTGGAACTATAATCATTAAATTACTTGACATGAGAAATTTTTTTTTTATCTCAAACTGAACACAGAAAGAGAGTCTTTTTGATGATTTTTCTCTCCACATGCTCAACCCGCAAACTATCCCAAAATTGAAACTGTCTAAATTTCGTCAATGGGGGCAGCAGACAAATCTATGTGATTTCCTGACGTCACATTACGGAGCATTTTCTTTTAATGACACGGTATAAAGATGGACATGACGGCCGCACAGATGGCTTCAGATGAGAATATAGTCTGGTTTTCACATTTTGAGGACTCTTCATCTGTTGGGTCAGGGTACCAGACCAGACAAAATGACAGATGGGCTGTTTTCAAGTTCGCAAGAAAATAGTATTTTCACACTGAAATGTGTGAACAAATTTCTTCAATGTAGCGTTTTAAATTCTCAGGAATTTGCTGAAAGTCAAAAATATCATTTTGGAATAGTAGAAGCTATTAAGCTGTTTTTATTTCTTTTATAGTTACCGTACCCTTTAGATAATGCTTTATATAGCGAAATTTCTACCTCCATGATGCAACCAACATAATTAATGTCAGTGCGGATTCTGGACTCGTCATTCAATTAAATTAATTAAAATTCTATGGAGATCTATGGTCTCAAAGTTAGCCTAATTATCTGGTTATTAATAGGCTGGCGGCCAGTAAACGTACTCCTTGTAAACAACATTAATTAGTTTGACATTTCACGACCTTTCATTGATGCTCTTACACACAATGTACATGTATGCATTGCTTATTTATAAACTGCCTGTTCACAGTTAAAGGTACAATACATGATTGGTAAAGGTCACATGACATCACTCATACTTTGTCTGATCAAACATGTTCATGAATTAATAAGGCTGTGAAAATTTGAGCTCATGCAATCGGACATCTGAGTCACGAGAAAATAGCGAAAACCCGACTCGATTTTTCTTATAAAACATGAAGAATAGTTTACTTTATGTTTGTTCCAAAAATCGTTCGGACGAACGATCTTTGGAAAAGACACTAAATCTTGATTTCCTTGAAAAAACCCAGCATCTGATGAACCAAGATTTCCCATGGTGACTGTTTGCAGTGTTTACGAACTGTTGAGTCAATTTTCTGTCTCAAACTCAATAATTTTTTTTGAGGCCTTGCAAATCCTATATGCTCCCTTTAAGCATTGTCATAATGGTGGTGTAGTGTCAGTGTGTATAGTGTGCACCATGCTTTTGTTCTGAAACTGCTAATGTGTGCAAATGAATACAGGGAGAAAGGTACTTCATTAAAGGTACTATCATACTTTGGTAGGAAACCAAAACAGAAATGTGGATCGGTTTGCGGAAACAACATGTGAGAATCGTTTGTGCTTTCTCACTTCTATTTCGTTCGTACTTCTCGTAAGGTCTCGACGTTTCAACTAGCCTGCTCTAGTCATTATCAGGAGACTGAAATTTTCGCAGATATTTACCTATAACTTACAGGGTATAAAAATGGACCTGGTAAAAACATACCGTTAAAATCTTTCCATTTGAAATGCTGGATTTATCCAGAAATGAGTAAAACAACGACCGAAAACAATTTTGATCTCCAAGATCAAAACCTCACCATTACAATTACCTCACAATTTCGCCCAACAATTGCAATTTGGTTTTTCGCTGTTTTCTACTGTTTCCAATGATCGATTGAGCTGAAAATTTTACAGGTTTGTTTTTATTCCATGACAAAGTCAAATTATGAGCAGACCCCAAGCTGTTCTATCAACTTTACCAAAGTGTGACACTGCCTTTTATCTTTTGCTTTTTATTTTAAAAAAATGTCTGAAGCCTTCATTTAGGATACAGAACATACGTGTAAATATTTACGGTACATTTTGAATTAGAAGAAAATACAAGTTCTTATACAGTTGCCATTGAAGTATCTAGCATGAAATTGTTCAAATGGGTGTCAAAATGCAAGAATTACCGGAAGACGAAACTAACCGGATATAATTTATCATTTATCACTTCTGATCTTTTTTCTTCAGGGAAGGTCACACACAAAATGTTACAAAAATGTGGACCAATTATTTATGTACATAGAACATATACATGTGTAGCTGCTTAGCAACACCATGTCATCTTGATAAAACTGGTTACTGTGGTCAACAATCGATTGCCTGGAATTACAGGATGAGAATTGCGTCATGAAATGTTTGTCCAATGGACATAGGGCCATGTTGACCAGTGCAGTATCTTTTGGGCATCACGGAACTGCATGAAGCTGTTGCTTGTCTCGCTGTGCAGTGTGCACACATACTGTAAAACTTTATCATGAATCTTATCAATATAATTACGTGTACAGTATTAATCTGGGCATGGAGGATTTCCCCCCATGTGCTGTTGAATCCGAGTGTGTCTTTGCGGTCAATTGTTTGCTAATTCGGGACAGAGCTCTATAGACTTGTCCCGTCTGCAGTTTTTGATTACTGGTATCTGTGGGCATTGCAAAGTAACTGCTGTGTTCGGTTTTAATATTATTGTTATCATTAATGGTTTATTAAAAACATATACGGCAGTTAACAACTGAGTTGCACATGTGAACAACAGTAAAAATAAAGAAATTAACCATTAGGACACATTTACATGGATACAGACAATATATAAAAATATGTTTTAAAAAAAATTACAAAGGCCTAAGAATGACAATAGATGTTACAATAGATGTTACATTAAAATCTAGCAAAAATAGAAATCTATAGTGAAATCAGATTATAAAACACATGGAGGCAGACAATATTCTCAATCAAAATCAAAATTTTTCTCAATCATGTTAATGTATTGGCCTAGCTTTTTAATACTTTCCCAAATCCCTTTGCGATCTTAAGGCCTTTTCACACTATCTCCTTTTCGATCCTTGTTGAAACCAACCCAGATCCACCCCGGTTCAGCCCGGCAAGTTTTTCGACCAGAACGAAGAGACGCAACATTCACACTACGTTTTTGGTGAACCGGTTCATACAACACAGATCACGGCAAAAAATGCAGTTAGGAACTGGGTTGAGATTTTCAACCCTGCTCCCTACCAGGGTTGATTTTGATCTGGTTAGGCTGTCCTACCCAGTTTGGCTCGTGTTGAAATTCTAAAAAATGTTAAAGTGTGAAAAGGTTTGAAGAAAATCTTGGGGTTCGATCTGGTTCCAATCCCGAGATTTTGGATAGTGTGAAAAGCCTTTTAGGATGCCAAAACATCCAGTTCGGACAACAAACTCCACCTGCATGCAAACGTATACATGTAGAAAGCTTGAGAATAATTTGGTCCCAGCCCTTCTGTCTATACACTCCAGTTTATCATTACCAACAAGAAATTTGAATGAGTTTTTAATACAAGTGCACACTGCCATTGCCAGCAGCCGGGGTGAAAAGTGCTCTTTGGATATATACTGCAGCGATCGATACCGGTGGATCAATACAGATTGATATCACCAAGGGAACAGTACGATGGTAGTGATGGCCCTGAGGCCGTGAGGTTGTTGGCAAATGGGGTGGGGGAGAGAGAAGGGGGTCTTGGGCTGTCGATTACCACACTGGATTATCAGTAATCAATATGGCAGTTTAACAGTCTTCTTTTACAGGGGGACCAATCAATTATGGATAATGTCCTTGTACTGTGGTGCAACAGGCATGTAACTGTACAGGAGGGCGGGTTTGGGGTTGGAAGCAAGATGGTGCTGTATATTGATTGTACCTGGGGGGGGGGGGCATAGGTGGCAAGTGCGTTAGGCACTCGCCTCTCACCAATGTGGCCTGGGTTCGAATCCGGCCAGGGTCCTATGTGAGTAGAGTTGTGCGTTGGTTCTCTCCTATGCTACGAGGGTTTTTCTCCAGGTGATCCGGTTTTCCTCCCTCCACAAAAATCAAACAGTTTCGATCTCAGGCTGTTCTCCATGATCATATATGGGTTGATGTTGCTGGCAGCCAAGGGCGCCCATGAAAGCCTGCTACTCGATCATGTTGAAGTCACATCCTTCGCAATTCAGCACCCCAGCTGCGAGTATTAAGGATGATTAGCCTCCCAAATTATTATTATTATTATTATTACCCTGTATCCAACTTTAAAATAGATTCATGTATGATTTGAGGAGTTTGTTTGTTGGGGTGTTGGGGTGTTTTTTTGTTTGTTTAAGTTAGGTTAATGGCATTATTCAATTAGTTTGATTTCATGCCTTTGATTTCATTTTTTTTTTTTAAGGGAAATGACATTTTAAAGTTTTACCATGGTTTTACTTTGAAAAGAAAATAGGTGGCAGTATTAACAATAAATGAAGCATTAAGGCAATGAACTAGAAAAATACTTAATACATGAAAATACTTGACATGTACTTGTCATGTGCTGTATTATAGTATTTGTATATTTTCATCTCCGAAACAGTATACTGTACTTGGTACTTTTTTTTTTGGTCAATTTTTGTTTTCACGCTTCGTGTATGTGTAACTTACATACAAAAATTATAATTTACAAAATTCATGCTAGAGTTTTTCAATAATTTCATCAGGTTGTACATATAATAATATAACAATAACCTGAAAGGGTGATCGATTTCTCTATGAACTCATAAATATATAATTGAAGAAAAGAAGTCCTCATATATGTGCATATATAAACTGCATAAATCAGTGGAAGAATGTATATGCACACCTTTCTTGAAACAAATTTCTGTATGTCATCCACCTTTGGCTGTGCATTATTTACACATAATCATGGGGCATGACATTTGGAGTTTAATTTAAAAGGTGAGAGAGAAATGATGTGCTTTCTCGGAACAGCAACCTTCTTTAGTATACTACGTTCTACATTTTCAAAGGTTGTGGCATGTGTCTCATTTCAAGGATTCTTGACTCATTTTTCCTCTGGGGCACAGTAGTATAGTACAATGACTTTCACGACTGATACTTGGCATGACGTCGATAAGAATCGGTTAACGGTAATTTCATACTTTGGTTTTTGCCAAAGAAATACAGATTCATGGGCAAAAATTTTAAGAAAGATACAGTAACAGTCATCTGTGAAATTTGTAGTCCCATACGGTGCCCACTTTTTAAGAAAACAGGAGAAGAAAACATGTTATTTTTTAAAATCTTTTCACAGGATTTTTGGTTTTTAAAAGATCAAGATTGATTTTGGTCAATTGGTTTTACTCTTTTCTGGATAAATACAGCATTTGAGGCAGACAAATTTTAACGGTATGTTTCTACCATCACCATCTTTATAACCCTGTAAGGTATAGGTAAATCTGTGAAGATTTCTGTTTCGGTATGCTGCTAAAGTATGATACATGTAGTGCTTTTAAAGACATTGTGTGTGAATTTCTGCGAATGATATTGAACCCTCTCCATTGCAAGCCTCAAAATATTCTGCTTAACCGCCGCTTCCTGTGATTGCCGATACCGAAGAAGCAAATCCCTCAGTAACCTGTAGAAATGGTATCTGCCGTCCGTGCCCGCCTCACAAACATGACATCAGTCCCTCCTCATCTCCGTGCTACACCTGTTCCCCCCTGTTGACCTAATGGACCCACCCGTGGAAACAGCGGCATCTGCTAATGAGCTTGCCCACATCTTTACACACACACACACACCGGCTTGTACGTCATGCTGCACACATTCTGAATGGAGCATATAGACAGTGGTAGCATTCACATGCACGCCACGCACACAATAGGAAGATAGAGACAAAAACAGAAAATAGAAAAACAGCGGCCGGATAGACGACTTCCAAATCGAAAGGATAGATTTTTTCACTCTTTTCGTTGGGCTGTCATGTAAATTACTTGTCAGTTAACTCTTGAGACAGAGTTGTTCATATCCACGTGAAAAAAGAGGGTTCATCGCATCCCACCGACCGCCACCGATACTTGGATGAGCCATCTTTTGGATTCTTATGCAAGGATAGCATACTTGGATTGTCATATAGCCGCCGTCGTCATTTGGCCACGTTTCGTCAGTTTGCCCTCACGCGTGCCGCATCGACTGGAAGGGAGATAGAGCGCCTTGCCTGTACTTCACGGTGGTTTTAATTTGTGTATCAGGATGGCGGTTTGGCGCTGGTCGTTTGTATCCGTTCTTCTCTTCTTACATTGTCTGTCATGTCAGCCGCTGCGTGGCTCCACGGCCAAAGGTGAGACAGATCGCACATTTGTGTTTTTCATAAGTCTGATGTATGATTCTTAGGGTCATTTTGTGCTGTCATTCTGTGAGCATCATCACTTGTTTGTTTGACGCACTGCATGCGGATTCATTGTAGATTTTATATGGTCAGGGGCCAATTTCATAGAGCTGCATAAGCACCAACTGAAAATTATTTGCTTATAAGCACAAAAACCTTTGTACATGCATATAATTATAAAATCAGTATGCCAACCAAAACTCCTTGTGAATGTTATATATGCTCAGCAAACAATGGCTAAATGCATGTCAAAAGCAGGAAATATCACATGAACATTTTGGTTGGTAATCATGTTTGATCAAGGAAGACTTTTCATGCTTAACAAACTTGGTATGTATATAATTATAAAATCAGTATGCCAACCAAATCTCCTTGTGAATGTTATGCTCAGCAAACAATGGCTAAATACAAGTCAAAAGCAGTAAATATCACATGAAAATTTGGTTGGTAATCCTGTTTGATCAAGGAAGACTTTTCATGCTTAATAAGCAAATGTTTGTGTTTTTAAAGCAGCTTTATGAAATTGGCCCATGCAGATGACAGTGTCATTGGCATGTACTGCAAACATGCAGCAGCTAGGCTGTACAAAAAAAATAAAAATGAGTACACTACATAGTGTTGTAGTTTACACTGTATATAATGTACATGTACCTGTTCATTTTACTGTACATACATGTAATGACCGAACAAAATATTCAGTAGTGCACAAATGTACAGAATGTACATGTAGGCCCCTACATCATACAAACATGCAGGCATATACCTGCATGTATCAGATGTCTCGGTATTTTCCCATATAATTAATTTAAAGGCAAAGAATACATTGGCATACAGGAATATCGGCCAACCAAAGGTGATTTATGTGTGTGAATCTTAATTGATGTCCAGACACATTTATCTTTCAGTGCCAGGCCGTTGATTCTCCATTAGTAAAGAGAAACATTAATAACTGGAGAAAATAATTTAGTACTTAACGTTAAGAGCGTTTGATATTTCAATCATACATGTAGGACCTTTGCAGATGGAGGCTTTTAGCGTAAATGACAGAGTTTTACTGCAAATGATGTGTAACTCTTAACATTTATAGCCTGTATTTCAAGACAGTTTTTCTCACTTAGTGAGCAATTTGCAGTGTTCAATTTATTGCTAAAGTATAAAAAAATAGATTTTCATCTATTTGGTTCTTAAGAGATGACAAAAACATCAGTTAAATAAATACAGCATTTCAGGCAGAAAATTGTTAACGGTATGTTTCTATACCATCACCATCTTCATACCCTATAAGTTATAGGTAAATCTGTGAAGATTTCTGTTTCGGTATGCTACCAAAGTATGATGCTAAACAGATTCAAAATGTACTTCATTGTTTTTGAAGGTTTTTCTTTAATATGGCGATTGTATTGGGAAATTGATGTTCTTCGATGATTATTTGATGATAATGGGGAAATTTGTTAGCACATTCAATTGCCTATACAAGTAATAAACTGCTGTAAACTGCTCATCAGCCAAAATAATGACCGGGAAATGTATATAATACTTGGAGTTAGGAATCAATAGCGTTCCGCACTAATGACGTCACACCACGCGCGACGCGCACACATTATACTTCCACTCACCACACGTTTGCATGGCCACGTTGCAATGTTTGTCTGAGGTTCGGTGCTATTTTTAGCGCAAGTGCGCAGCGCTATTGTATGTAGATATCCATTTTGAAGCACAGCCTACACTGTATGGGTTCTAGACACATTATTGTTCAGGAGGGAATGGATTTTGCAGTGCTTTGTCTGTTAGTGTTCTCTGATGGAGCAGAATATTACAGAATTTTTAAAGAAGGGAAAAAATTCACAGACATTATTTCACCTCGCACTTCATCGTGTTTTATAGTTTATTTGGTTGGAATAGGATTGATATATGCATGAGACACTTTGTATTCATGAAATACAGTTGTTATTGTTGAAATATGTGTAGTCTGGTAGTCTAACCCTTGATAAATACCAGCATCCTGTCACGTATGAATATTAATGGCTTCGTCTATCATTTATTCATTCTGTTTATATGTAAATACTAGTAGCCTACATGTGGTATATACTGTATGTCTGAATTTAGCCTTTTACTTAAAGGCCAAAATTTAGAATCCCTTGCTAAATGCTGTACAGTGAACTACATGTACATACGGTACATGTATTGGATATTTATTCCTAGAACGATTTGAGGCTTTGCATGGTGACAATTGGTATGTGGAATTGTTGATCAGTTTGCACCTTTGCGCGATCGAGATAGAAGTGCGAAGTACGAACGATTTTAACATGGTGTTTCCACAAACCGATCCACATATTTATTCCTGTTATAAAATGTTCGGAGTTAGGAGGGCCTGACGCGTTTCGATCCTAGCAGGATCTTTATCGAAGGCTAAATAACAAGAGGACAAGAACATGCAAGTAAGGATACACATACATGGATGAGAGGATCAGAACAAAAGTGGGAGGGTTCAGAGTGACCAGGGAGGGAGGGGTTGGCAAGTGGGGTCGGGTCAGTTATAAAATGATTTGGTCTTTGTTTTAATGTCATCTCTCGATCATGCCTGTCGTCGATCAAATCATGAAAGCATCAACATTTCATACTTATTGGAATTAGTTCAAGTCAATAAACTCAATACAAACCTAATAAACTGCTGCAAGCTGCTCATCAGCTCAAATAATAACCTGAAAATTTATAAGAATTAATTGAATTTATATTAATCTTTTCTTTTTTGGCTGAATAGGGCCTTTTCAAAACAGAGGCTCATGCTCAGGTTCTGTCATTTTTGTGGTTTTTTATTGGAGCTGAAGCTCTGTTTTCCTTTTCAAACCAGAGCATCTACTTCCAAAACGCAGCCAAAAGCCTCTATTTTCATACCCGTTATTTTAGAATGGATTCACGAAATGGAGCCGGAGCCTGAGCCCGAGTCTTCGTTTCAAAAAGGCCCTGTGACAAGTTTGTGCTTGGCAAACTTAAATGCTACAGCATACACTCCATCTGCATGACACTGACCACTGTTTGATCACAGAAAAAAAGACAAAGAAACACATGTACGTGTCCGTATTCGTGTACGTGTATTTGTACATGTACGTGTACTTTACGTGTACGTAACAGTTAAAAACAGGAGTTCGAATTCCTTACTAGTACTTAAAATACGTGGTTTTGTCTATATACCGGTAGACCGAAATCCAGTAGCAATGGCGTTAGTCACGTACGTCATACATGCACTATTGAAATTCATTTACATTCGTTAAAAACTCAGTCCTTAATTAAACATTCAAAAGGTCATCTTATTTATTTTCAAATTGAAGTTAACTGTACATGTACAGTACATGTTTATTATTCAGTAAAATCTACTGTATGAATACATTGTGCACGTAATAGCAGCGTGTGCAATCTCCCATTGTATAATTTTAATACCTTGAATACCGGTAGGCCTAACAGCTTGTTAATCCTATTTCGCAGTCACACATTAAAAATTCAGAGAGTTTGGTATTTATAATATGCATGGAGAAGGTCAGTGTGGTTTTCGTTAATAACGAGCAAATTGAAGTGTGCCTTGAAGTGTTACGTAGGCCCTATACCACCAGAATACACGTTATGTAAAAAAAAAAATGCATTCCAGCCGTGTTCCTTTGTCATTATACACAAACAGCGTGTTCCCCCAAAAAACATTCCCCCTGGGAACCACTATGTTAAAAATTAAACTGTTTATCACTTCAAGATTCAGTTATATGATGCAACCATGTCTTGGCTATCACCATGTAGAATTTAAGCAAAATCGGGCTGAAATTGGCGAGAATATGACCAATTGTAGGAGTATTCTTTAAAAACCAATTTGCAGTTATTCCAGAATAAGTGGTCAATACACACATAATGTGTATTGAAAGAAAGATGAAATTTGGATTTTGAGGTTGGATTATTCAGTCTTAGTTTCTCTCAATTTCAGTCCAATTTTGCTTGAAGTCTACATGGTGATAGCCAAGACATGGCTGTATCACATATCTGAATCTTGAATTTAATTTAATTTAGTTTAATTTTCATATAATAGTTCTCAACACAAAGTGTTTGGTTTTTTTGGGACACCCTGTATAGTATATAAAATACTTGTCATACATATACTGTACACATAAATTAGGGTATAAATCATATGCATAAAATGCCCAAATTGTTCTGTGTTCTTATTCCTAATGATCAATGTTGAAACTTCTTTTGAAAGAACCTATGTACAGCTGTTTTCGTTGATTTCATTATAAAATTGGAAAACAAAAATTGCTACATGTGACGTACATGTATTTCTGCTATAATAATAAAGGGTGACGGATATAGTACATGTACTTCAGTAAACAGGATTTATATTATTTGTATGGAGACAGTGTACCAGTACTAAACATTTCACGCTGAACATTTGTTTATTGTCTATCTAGTTATGGAATGGCCCCATAAATATTGTAATTACCGGTAATACATTTATGTATAATAATTATGCACCGGGTACTTGTAAGCACCGGTAATAATGATTGTATTTTTTTCAGAATTTGACGCACTCAGATTTTTTCTTTTATACACGTATAAGCCATGTATTTATTCATGATCTTTCAACAAAAATTTGAATTTGACACTAAGATGCCATCGTATATAATGGAAGAGCAATAACGGTAATTGTGGGCTATTTACAGTAATCATGACAGTATTGACTGAATAATGTTCAATGTCTGTGAGTCATACAAGTCTTGTAGAGTGTATGCTCCGAAACAGTGGCTTATAGGCTCAGGCTCAAGCTCCAGTTCAGTCATGATCAAAATATAGGTTGTGGTTTTCCATTGAAGCTGAATCTCTGTTTCCCTTAACTTTTCAAGCCAGAGAATCTACTTCCTAACTGCAGCCAAAAGTATTTTGATAACCTGTTTTTTAAGAATGGATTAACGAAATGTTGTCTGAGTCTGAGCCTGAGTCTGAGCTTGAGCCTGAGCCTGAGCCTGAGCCTGAGCCTGAGCCTGAGCCTGAGCCTGAGCCTGAGCCTGAGCCTGAGCCTGAGCCTGAGCCTGAGCCTGAGCCTGAGCCTCTGTTTTGAAAAGGCCCTATTGGCGTTAACAAAACGAAGGATCAGGCTCCGTCTCAGGCTCCGTCTCAAGTTCCGGCTCCATTTCGTGAGTCCATTCTGAAATGACGGGTAACAAAATAGAGGCTTTTGGCTGCGGTTTGGAAGTAGATTCTCTGGTTTGAAAAGGAAAACAAAGCTTCAGCTTCAATAATACCACAACCTATATTTTCAGCGTATGGATGTCAGAGCTGGAGCCTGAGCCTGAGCCTGAGCCTGAGCCTGAGCCTGAGCCTGAGCCTGAGCCTGAGCCTGAGCCTGAGCCTCCGTTTCATAAACGCCGTACGTCTCTATCTCAGGCCATGAATGAAGCCAAGGATCCACAATGTACCCTAGCTGTATGTGCAATGAAACATGCCCTCAAGCTAATTCTTCATCACCTGCAATCCTCGCAGTTTCACCAATCCATGCATTCATCATCCGGTATTCATCATCTATAGATCTGATCGCGGCGCACCGGTACTCATCGTAGGATTCAAGGGTTATGTAGGGGAATGAATTCACGCCAAGCCTGCAGGGTACCAGTTTCTTATGAGTCTCATAATAGATCCAGATACAGCTCATAGCTCCCTCGTCATCATCCAAGTCATCCAGTGGTCGTCCTTTTTCCAAACCGTGTAATAGAGACCCCAGGCCTATGATTCAAGCCACTGGTACCCCTTGTGGTTTTTCTCCCGATCATGCCGATGGGTTGCGCGATAACCGGCGAGGGAGCCCCGCGACGAGGATTGCTCGAGATTTGCGTCAAATGAAGCATACATGGCTGATCAGTCAATACCTAGTTATTGCCAATAGTACAGTCATTACCCAGTGGGTAGGCCTATGATAAGGAGCCGTATATAACCCTGGCTGAATTCCCAGGAGTTTCGATGGAAATGAGCATCCTCAATCCTTTTTTTTTTTAAATGAAGCAAATAAGAATCCAATGAAATTGGGATGTTCCCTAATCCTTCACTATGGGACCTGTTTAATTGGGCTGTCTATTTGTCTGCTTTTTGTCTGGTTGAACTTGGAAGGCGGGGCTCATTATTTATACCGACATGCACCCACTTACATGTATCTATGGTTAGTGCAATTTGCGGAAGGTTTGTCATGCTTGAAATATTTGAAACAAATGAAAAGGTCCATCTAAACGAAGTTGAAGATTACTTTTCATGTTCACTTCGAATTGAGTAGGGCCCAATTTCATGTAATCTTTTACCATAAGCAAACATTCTTCACTTATGGTAGCAGGTAGCAGATTTCTTTTGCTTACGGTTAGCATATTTCACGGGAGAGTTTTCTTTTTGTTAACGTTAAGCAAGGACTTTCTGCGGATATGACAGTACGTTAGCAGAACAAAATTAAGGTTAGCCTAGAAATTCTTCGCTAACTGGCGCCGAAAGTCTTGCTTACGGATTCCTTGAATATAGATTTCACTCAAAGCAGTGCCCATAAGCACAAAAATAGGCCGTAATGGATTGCAAAAAGCACTGTTTTAAGTTAAGGGAGTTCCTTAACAAGTGAGCTTAGAGCTTGTAAAAATCTTGTGATTGTTCATTTCATGGTTGATAAAGTACGTGTACCAATGCTAAATAGATTTTGCTGTTTTTTGGCAGGTGCTGAAAATTAGGGAAATTGGTATTAGTCTGTTAGTTGTATCATGGAGGAAGGGAACATGGTTGTATGTGAGCCTGGAAAAAAAAAACACACAAACAATGGCTTGATTGTTACAGGGTCTTCATTGTCTCATTCACTTTAAAATCCTCCCCACCACCACCCAAAAAATGTCATTATCCAAGAAATAAATTCAGGGATATCACTCAAAAATTGCTGTATTACCAAGGCATATATCATCATTGTGTTACACATAGGGTAGGCTTTGGGCTGGGGATCTGGGCTGGATTTCATGAAATATTAAGAGGTTTTGAAGGGATTAAACCTTTAGATAAAGATCAGAGTATTAAAAACCGGACACAGGTGCTTGATTTCATGAAGCAGTACTAAGGCTCATCTTAAATGTCAATCTGTCTTTAATTAATCATTGCTATTAATAGCAAAATGTGATGTCACAATGCACAAAACACCATGGTGCAGTTGACAGCTCTTCTTAAGACTAATCTTTTAAACATCACGGAGGATTTAGTTTTTATTTTGATGCTCGAACCCAAAGGATAAATTTGTTTTTAAAGGCTTACCACACAGGATCTTCCCAAATCCTCTTTGCGGTTTTGGGATATTTGCAGGACATTTGTGTCTAGACATGCAGAGTATCTGAACATATGGGATTTTGTGAATGTTTAGAGATAAACATACGGTATGTCATTTAATTGCATGATTCTGTTGACTGAGCCTACATTACCCCTAAACATTGAATTTTTGTTTCAGAACAAAAAAAATTAATAAAAACTACTAATAAAAAGCAGGAAAAATAGACTGAAAAGACTTGGGCTATTAATCTGTAATAAACAATTTATTTATTGTATGTTATTGTAAATGTAATCTAATTGCAAAATTGCTAGGATGTAGACCCTACATGTACATACGTGTACATGTATAAAATCTGCTAAGGCAGGAAAATGCCAAAAATTTTTTACAGTGTGCATACATTGTACACTGTACATACGGTACTGTACATCATTTTGTATATTGACTGTGTATTCAATTCTCAAATATGGCGGAATATCTGGTCTAAATCTGGTCAAACAGTTAACTTATGATCATTTTCAGCTTTCTACAAATACCAGGAACATACATGATTACATGTATGTATATTTCAAGGGAAAAAGAAATGTACTCCCCGTATGTATACATGTACACGTACACCCAACCTCAGTACATGTACACATGTACATGTGTGTTCAGCCCTCCGCGGTAAATGAGATTTCTGACGTACAGCCCGAGAATTACGTCAATGGAAGATGTCCATACATATGAAATCTGCTTTTATTGAAGTATATTTTTGTGTGCGTAGTTGTCTCACAAGATTGGGTTTCCAACCATATGGTGCGGTCATCACCGCTATAGCACACTACACACAGGACTGCATGTGTCGTCATGCAGGGAACATATGCACAAAGAGTATGGCCTCATAGTCATACACGCACTTATCAAATACAAATGCACTACTGTGCGCTTCTTTGAAGTGTGTGTTGGGCTCTTACTAGTATCACCGCGAAAACGAAAGTGCCAAAAGGATGAGAAAGGATAACAAATGTTTCGATTTGCTTTTGTTGTGCAAATTGGTTTTGAGGAAGTAGAAGCGACAGAGAGTTTATTTTTAGTGATGATAACTGTCTGCTGTTATAAACCTGATATTTTAAGAAAGTTGTTCGTTGAAAGTTTGAATCAAATGCAGTAAACAAATTTTTGTATTGTCTTCTATGTTGAGGACTTTTTTTTAAGGGCTTCCATGTTTAGGTATATTTTTAAAATCTGTTATCTATTGATACAGTTTCTTACAAGTAATAAACTGCTGCAAACTGCTCATCAGCCAAAATGACCTGAAATATATCAAATGTTTAAAGTTAGGAGGGCCGGCCTGATGCGTTTCGATCCTAGCAGGATCTTTCTCAAAGGCT
Organism: Astropecten irregularis; assembly: GCA_963971285.1. Classification (NCBI taxonomy): domain Eukaryota; kingdom Metazoa; phylum Echinodermata; class Asteroidea; order Paxillosida; family Astropectinidae; genus Astropecten; species Astropecten irregularis. The sequence goes on along the minus strand of OZ020260.1, from coordinate 5,717,643 downwards.
AAAAGGCTAAAGATACAGTTTCTTGAATGATTTCTTTAAATTTTTCATTTTTTTCCAATTTTTCCACTATTTTTCATTTTTCCACTTTCTTATATTTATTTCAATTTACACAACTTCACAGTAAGTTGATAAAGTGTATGTTTTGTGGTTCATATTCGGCCTGTTTGTTTCGGGCACGTGATCAGTGATCATGCTGATCCGGATCCCATTTTAGCGTAAGGTGACCAGACGTCCCCGATTTCCGAAGACAGTCCCCGATTTGACAGTGCATGCCGTCCCCGATGAAAAATTGTCCCCGAAAATGTCCCTGATTCAACAAAATGCCCCCGAAAATTCTAATTGTCCTAAATAAAATAAAAAACTGAACACAAATGCTGTGCTGAAGAAGATCCATTCTTCAGAGAAGTACCGGTATGCGAAGACAACCGCCAATGACATGTAAGTATGTAACCTACTCATGTCAACTGGACAAGATGTCCATAGATGCCACCATTTTGCATGTAGGCACCATCTGGATTCAAATTATTTTCAAAATTATACCCCTCCTCCAAGACACGGATCACTGTCCCCGGATCATCTCAACAAAATATGGTCACCTTATTTTAGCGTATCCTGCAATGGGATGTGGATCTGCAAGGTCACCGATCACGTGCCTGAAACAAACAGGCCCCACTGTGAAGATCTCTTTTGCAAATAGAAAAAGGGGTTACTGTAACTTCACCATTCTGTAAACCATTGTAAAACGTATATTGTGCCTTTAAACACGCGTGAGAGATTTATTAAGTTAACCTGGGCATTTTGGAAATCTGGAGAAGATTCTGCATAGAGAGCCCAAGGTTTTAGACTTTGAAAAGAACCATTAGTCCCACTGTGCAAAGCCTTAAATCAAATGAACGAGTGATTTTGCATGAGGAGAGCCATTGAAATCGGAGGATGGTTGCATTATGGCTCGGAAGCATTAGCATGAGCTGCTGATGCTAGACACAGCACAAAAGAAGACAAACAAACAAACAGATACTGAGACAGACAAGCATTCAGATTCCTGGCCAAGATTGAAAGGATAAAGGCGCCTTTCCATATGCGCGTTTTTTCATCTGCTGCGTATACGTTGCGGTTTCGTTTGTTGCCAAAAAATCTATCATCTTATATAAAAAGCAAGCCTTTCCATACATACATATGTGTGTGTCCGTTGGAAAGGGTTGCGTGCGTCTTTTTATTGGGCAATTTTTTGGCGATGCGACGCACACACAACGTATACGCAGCGGATGAAAAAAAACAAGCGGATGACACCTTAAGCTTGCCTGTCCGGTCCCAATCTAATTTTCCCACTGCCATATGATGAACCCTTCGCTGGAATTCAGGGCCCAATTTCATGGAATCTGTTACCGTAAGCAAAAAAAACTTTGCTTATCATTGCAGACTTTTTTTGCTTATGGTTAGCATATTTCATAAGGGAGTTTTCTTTCTCACAACACTAAGCAAGGACTTTCTGCAGAATGCATATGGCGGCGCGTTAGCAACAAAAATCAAGGTTAGCTTAGAAATTCTTCGCTAACCGTAAGTCTTGCTTACGGGACCCATGAAATAGATTTCACGCGTAGCTGTACCCGTAAGCACAAAAATACATGTAGGCCGTAATGGATTCCATGACATTGGGCCCTGTTCAATCGCTATTTTGAGAGGAATCACGATATGTGTTTTGTCCTTACTCTTCAGTAAATGCCCAAGCAAGACTAGAACGTTTTTGCTTTTACATGCAAAACGCTTGTCTGGTTATTGATCTCAACCAAGTTCGTGGTACGAATGATTTGAATTATTGATTGCATTTCCTTGTCAGGACTGCAGAGTGCATGTTGGCCTCATAAACCTCTTGTTTTCAGCAAGCCAAAACCCAGTGGAACATTGCTATAACGATTAATGAACACTGCTATACCGAACATTTGGCTATATACCGAACATCATCCTTGGCTCCCAATTTTTGTGTATAATACCGGTACATACCCCATATATGGTTCTTTAAATCACTATAAGGGCCATGTCACACGAAGCAACTTTTACTGGCAACTTGGAGGCAACCAACTACATTGCATGCAAGAGGAAAATCCTGCTAGTACAAAAGTCACTTTGTGATAGTTTCTCACTATCCCCAGGAAAATTATATGGAACTTTAAAGCTCAATGCTATTTCTTCTTGAAGATTGCCTGGAACTGGTTGCCTGTAAATTGCCTCATGTGACATGGGCCTAAGGGACGACCACTATAACGGACAATATTTGTGTATCCCGCCATGTTCGTTGTAGCGGAGTTCCACTGTATTGCTTAGTGGAGCCAAATGTGAGCTTGGTCTTTTGCGTTCATTTTAATATCTACTGTAAACTTATGAAATTTTGCTTCAAATGGGGTTTAAAATGTAACATATACAAACAAAATCATAATTTGTTTTTGCAGATAAAAGGAATGCCTTTCACAGAACGAGATTGCCAAATTATAATGTCCGTTGCTTATAAAAATGAGTAGAACAAAATGGTTTAAATATAGTACATTCTGCTGAATCCACCCATTTCTGAACTGCATCGTAAAAACAGAAAATAATTCAGCCATATGTACTTAACAATCGGTTGCAGTTCATAGACGTAGTATGTGGTAATTGCTTGCATTTTTGTGTCATTTTATTACTTCCTTGTATAAATGACTATACTGACTGCCCTCATTATTAATTGGCCGGGTAAAGACCACTTCCCCACTGTAACCATAGCAACAGCATCGTCGCCTCTGAGATGACCAAGATAATGGCCATAGTTTGACCTGACGATCAGACCGGTTCTGATAATCAATACAGTGGAACATTGCTATAACGAACATGGCAGGATGCACAGATATTGTCTGTTACGATGGCCATTAGACCTTTCTTTTGCATCGTCACAGCCTGAGTTTTTGCCAACCAAGATTGGTGGAAACTATGGAGAGCCGTCAAAGCCGGGCATAAAAAATAGCCACAATTTGAACACAATTTGTACACATTGTTTCATCAACGTTGAAAGATATTACTGAATGTAATGGAAACAACACAAGCAATGATGGTATGAATTTGTACACCTATGGAAAGTTTGCAAATTATGTTGAATGTGGTCACGCCGTCTGTCAAGAAGACGAAATGATTTGCAACATTTGGCCGCCCATGCCAAGTATTGCCAACCAGCATGTCAGTGTTTGTAAACAATAGAAAGGTCTATGATTTCAAGAACCATATTGGTATGTATTGTTCATAAAAATTGGGAGCCAAGGATGATGTTCGGTACAGCCAAATGTTTGGTATAGCAGTGTTCATTATAGTGGCATTCCACTGTACATGTATTTTCATGCACGTTATACATGTCGTACCTGTTGTACAGTATGTACAAATTGTATAATGTGTACATGTACATGTATATGCACAGTATGATTCCGAGGTCAGAATTAAATGTTAATTTATTTAATTAGATTTGAGGCTGAATGCAATGTCAAGTGGAGACACAAACTGGTTTTCATTGCGCCATACAAAAAATACAGTACATTATAGTTTTGTACCGGTATTAAAAAAAAAAACATAATGAATACTGTACATGTACATTAGTCATCGTACATTGTTAACTTAGGAAGACACTTCCCCTGGGTCATGCACAAATTTAAGTTGCATTCTTTTAGAAAAAAATATCCTTTAATTGAGTGAATTTTAATTTTTTTTTTTTCGGTGGCATCTGCACTAGTGAACAGTGAGTTTGTGGGTTTGAATCACACCTGAGCCAGTGCATGATTTTTTTCATGTGCGCTCAAAAAGCACTTAATAAGTGAAATGCTCATCTACGCTGGTGAAGGGTAATAAATTATTTACATAATTCTATAATTCCAAATAATCCCAAAAAATCAGTAATAACAGATTGAAATTTATACTTTTTCTTATCGAGGGCAGTCTCAGTCTTCTGTTTACAACAAAACAAATGGATATCAAAATTGTGTTTCTAAATGTCGCCCTAAAGTTCAAGTGTCTACTGAAGGTGCCATATTTACACCTAAAATGTTAGCAGAGGGCACGTTCGTTACATATTATGAACATCTGAGTCTAGCTGTTTTGTGGTCACTGCCTTGGTAAATGATTTCAGTTGAAGGGGGGGGGGGCTGACAATTTGTTCAGGGATAGACAACCGTAATTATTACTTACAACAGTTAGTACCTTGTTGCTAGGCAATACCGAAAATAATCAAGGGTATATACGTGTGTATGACACGCAGTAAGACAATGATATTTATTTGGGTTCCTAAGTGTTTACTGTGATGGGTACAATTTCCAATTATTTTGTTTTATGATACATGCATGTTCATGTCTTTCATGTTGTATAAATAGGACCGATTAAATTGATGTTGGGTGTCTGGAGAACTACATGTACCAGTGGCGTATCTAGGGGGCACAAAATGTCTTGCCCAATAAAACAAACCACCGTTAAAAACTCCATTTGATATTCATAGTCTTTGAACAACAGCCAAAAAACAATCACAAGTAATACACATCACATGGAAATTTAGTTGTCAATCCAGTTTATATTAATACAAGTAATAAACTGCTGCAAACTGCTCATCAGCCAAAATGACCTGAAATCTATAAAATGCTTGGAGTTAGGAGGGCCTGACATGTTTTGATCCTAGCAGGATCTTCCTCTTTTGAGAAAGATCCTGCTATAGGATTGAGAAAGATCTTGCTAGGATCGAAACGTATCAATCCCTCCTAACTCTAAGCAGTTAATATCCATGAAATAACCACAAGGGAAACTGACTGAGTTATTTTTAAGTCATTGAAAAGTGAACAAAGAAAAATTGACTGGAGCGGGATTCGAACCGGCGACCTCCTGAATACCGTACAGGTATTCAGGAGGTCGCCGGTTCGAATCCCGCTCCAGTCAATTTTTCTTTGTTCACTTTTCAATCAGTTAATATCCAGTCAGAAATTTCACGGGTAGCAAATTTTTGTGGAAAGTAAGGCTGTGAAATTGGAAATATAAAAAAGATATGCATAAATTATACATGTAGCACGGTGAGGCAAGCAAAAATGTTTGTGCGTAAACGAAAGTGTGTCTTGAGCAGTAAGACACGATTCTAAAAGTAGATTATGTAAAAGAAATTCTGACACATCTGGTTAGTTCCCTAGGGTCGTCCGACGTGTGATTGGACAATTTGTCAAGAGGGCGGGCCTTAAGTTAATGGATAGCTCACGATCGTCAGAATGTATAAATGCAGACTTGAGTGCTACAGCTATGTAGTGATTTGCAAACAAGTACATTGTGTATGTACTTCCATGTTAATCTCAAAATTCAGTCAAACCCTAACTTCTACACTGTATACATGTACTTACAACTTAAGGTAGTAAGAAACCAAAACAGAAATGTTCACAGATTTACGTATAACTTACAGGGTATGAAGATGGTGGAAGTAGAAACATACTGTTAAAACCTTTCTGCCTGAAATGGTGTATAATTTATCCAGAAATTAGTAAAACAATGACCGAAAATCTTTTTGATCTTTTAAAAGATCAAAAATAAAAGAGAAAAGATGTAAGAAATACTGTGGCTGTTTTTTTTAACTGTTTTCTCAAAAAGTGGGCAACGTATGGGACTGAAATTTTCACAGATGACTGTTTAATACTGTATCTGTCTTGGTAATTTTGCCCATGAATCTGTATTTCTTTGATAAAAACCAAAGTATGATTCTATCTTTAAGCCGTGTCTGAAACGGGCTTCCAGAGCTACGGCTAGGTCTATTGTCTTGGTGTCTCCACATATTTCCAATGGAGCGAAGACCTAGACCTAGCTGTAGACAACAGATTTGGATGCAGCCTTACAAATTTACTCTCAGCAGAGTAGATTTACAAATTAACCTGGAAAGTATGGTTTTTGACAAGACAATCCGGTTTAAGTGCATGCACGCATGGCCATATGTTGTAAAGGTAAATCGCTCTGCTCTCTCCTAACCCCTTCTCTTCATTCAATTGACCAACAGCCCTTGAAATGTCAGACGTTCACGTATTGACATTTTCACTATCACTCGCCGAGGAAGTCATTATTCATCATTGTTTTTAAAGGATCTAAGATATTTTATCGTCCGACTTCAATATAACCATGACTTATAAAAGCCGAACAGAATGGCCTGCACATGTGTGAATTTGATCAGGGTTTTATGCGGCCTCTTGGCCTTATACTATGGTTGGGAAAGACAAATGAAATCAAGAGAAAAGAAGAAAGTAGCAATTCAGTGCTCACAGATGCGAGACCTAAAGGTGGCTGAGAGTACAGTAATGACGTCTGTTCACACTTGACCGCCTTGCAGCGGAGTGAGTATGGGGTAACGTTGCAGTACTTGACTCACTTCAGAGCATCTGCCCTTGTTATTTGAAAATTTAATATTCTGGTCGAGTGGCTGAAGGAGCCATTTTTGATTCTAGATTCTTAATTCAGAACATCTTTGTTCCTGAAGATGTTCTTATTAAAAATAGTATCATACTTTGGTAAGAAACCAAAACAGAAATGTTCACAGATTTACGTATAACTTACAGGGTATGAAGATGGTAGTGGTAGAAGCATACCGTTTACGGTTATAAACATTTTTCAGCCTGAAATGGTGTATTTATCCAGAAATTAGTAAATCAACGACCGAAAATCTTTTTTACCTTTTAAAAGATCAAAAATAAAAGAGGAAAGACTTAAGAAATACCATGGTCATTTTTCTCTGTTTTCTCAAAAAGTGGGCACCATATAGGACTGACATTTTGACAGATGACTATTACTATATCACCATTATTTTTGTGTGTGTGAACGGGCCTATAGATGACAATTGAAATGAAATAAGTTTTCTGGGTGAGATTCTGTGGCAGTTAATAACATTCACCTGAACTAGATTTCTCTAGATTGTTGCATAGTCTACAAAAATAGAAAGACATTGATGGATGTTAATGTCTTGCGCTAAATGATCCGGAGGTATTTTGTCTCCTGTGTCCTGATATTTTTTTCTCTAATAAGGGGTCGGATGGATGTTACAATGATATTGAGTCATTACTGTACGAGTGTACGTAATTCATATGTTGACATTAATTGCTTATTTAAAGCAGTAAGATTTTGAATGTCAAGCTTCTATGGAGTAGGGCTGTAAGTTTACAAATAATTTTGTAACCGGTTACCCGTCTGTTTTTCGGTTACGGTTACGATTACCCGTATAACAAAGAAAACAAAGAATAACAAAGAAATAGTATAAAGTTTGGATCTTTTAGGAACTTGGTTGACAACATTCTTTTGTCACAATATTTGGCAGTGGTAGACATAGCAAAATGTTTGGCCTTTGCTTTGCATAAACCTGCTGGTCCAATTTTCAAAAGATCATTGACATTTTTTCTTTGTGAACTCTAGAAGTGTCTATGTTTCAAAAAGAAGAGGCCATTAAAAAGATGCTTTTCAATTAACCTAACTGGGAAAATGTACCCGGGTACCCTTTTGAATGGTCGGTTAACCGGATACAAACTGCAGCCTTACTATACCATTACCTCAATATCAAGAAATAGGGTATTTTAGTAAATCTCTTTCGTGGACCATATGTCAAACATGTGTCTGAGAACGAGTTTTATATCGAAAATTATTTCTTTCCTTTTTTTCCTTCCTTTGTATTTTTTCTCTGCATTTTTTTCTTGTATTTTTTTTTTTTTGGCATTTAAATTTTTTTTGTATTGCTTTTAATTTGAGTTATGAGGGCCTGACACGTTTCGATCCTAGCAGGATCTTTATGGACGTGTTTCAATCCTACACATGTAGCAGGATCTTTATTGGAGGCTAGCCTTTGAGAAAGATTGAAGTTTACGCGTCAGACCCTAGTACAGGGATGTGAAAGTTCAGATTTTAATCTGAATTCCAATTTTTGGGTTTAGATTTTGACTCAGAATTGCAGCTTTTATTGTACACGTGCTCTGTACAAAGTTATAGGAACTTTTGAATTTCAGCTTTTTCCTTGATGTTTTCAGTTGTTGTTGTTTTTTTGGTGGCAACTCACATTCTTGCTCCTAACTCCAAGCATTTCATAAATTTCAGGTCATGATTTTGGCTGATGAGCAGTTTGCAGCAGTTTATTACTTGTATTATTGTTTTATTTATCATTTTCCTGGGGGGGGGAGTGCAATTACCGTATCAGCCTGAAACAGCTGTTTGCTTCTCACGAAAATTAACTTCCAAAAGAATTGGCAGATAAATAATCAGCTTTGAAAGTTATTTTTAGTATTATCAAGGCACATTTCAACATATGCATGTGATTACCACGATCTTGGTTTATAAGCATGTTAAGGGGCTTTAAGGGTAGTATCATACTTTACTAAGAAGCCAAAACAGAAATTTTCACAGATTTACGTATAAATTACAGGGTATGTAGACGGTGGTGATAGAAACATACTGTTCAAATTTTTCCGCCTGAACTCCTGTATTTTATCCAGAAAAGAGTAAAACAACGACCGAAAATCTTTTTGATCTTTTAAAAGATCAAAAATTTAAGAGAAAATGTGGCCATTCTTCTCTGTTTTCTCAAAAAGTGGGCACCGTATGGGACTGAAATTTTCACAGATGACTGTTACTGTATCTGTCTTGATATTTTTGCCCATGAATCTGTATTTCTTTGACAAAAAACAAAGTATGATACTACCTTTAATGCAGAAGTATACTGTCAAACAGTATTACATTTCTATTTATTTGTGCACTCATTCCACTTAACAGATTTGCATTTTGCAGAATTTACCCATTTTGTTAGTAATACCATGTACACTGTACATGTATATAACTGTGTGTGATAGATTACTCGTCCAATATAACCACACAGGCTGTACATTGGCAATGCAATGAAATGAGGCATGATTCAAACAAAACAAACACTGGAAATCCGTCAATACGCGGTTATTAATTTCCCTGGAGGATTATTCTCGGTTCAGGGATATTACACAAAAGCCCTGGAAGGCTTATAGTGATATTAAATCCACAACTGTTTTTTAATTGCGCAGTTCTATCAATTCGAGGACAGAAATTTATATGAGTGTCATTGTTTTTAGTTTTTATTTCATTTGGACAGTCCGATAGGCAGGACGTTTTTGGAGGCCGGGGCCTTTTTTTTCCATTTTTTTTTGGCCTTGTGTTGGGGGACCTCCTACACAATTTCTTTTTGAAAATGAATTTTTTTTTGTTTTGCAAATCCGGTCCCGTGTTCAGTTAAACTCATTAATTATTCCCTTGACATTTTGCCAAGGCGCTTCACGTGAATCGGCGGAAATTGAGTCCTTATAACTAACTGTTGTGGCACCCCCCTACCATCTAGTCTATGTGATAGGCGCACTCGGCGTAAGTTTTGACCAATCAGGGAACATCTACTATCGTACCGTATGGCGAGTGCGTCTATCACGTAGATAGCTGCTGCCTCACGGGCGCGCGAAATTGACCAATCAACATCCTCCGTCACAATCCAGACGGAAATGTTCTCAAAACAGATCTGATTGGCAAGAAAAAACTAGGAAACATACATGTACATGTACGCACTTCTGTAGGGAATTTTTGACATACATGTATGAGGGGTCGATTTCACCAAATTCATTGTTTAAAGTTACTATCAATCGCAGGACGTATGATACATTGCAGCCCTACGTAGGATACGATGGGTTATCCTTCGTAACTAGAGTTACGATCGATCGTAGGGCTTCGTGAAATTGACCCCAGACCTCTTTAGAATAGTTTCCTCTAAATGAAATTAACGAAAAATACTTCACCCAGTGTGTTCACTGCTTTTAAATGATAAACTAAAACAAAACAAAATCAAATAATATTTCTTTTCCATTTTTATTATGGACACCACCAACATAGTGCTGGATAGCTCAGTTGGTAAGAGCGCCGGTATGTTATTCGGAGATTGGTGGTTTATTTATTTATATATATTTATTTCTTTACCCAGGGTATGCCCAAACAGTTTTCCATTGCAAGGGGCCCCGCATATAATTATTGCAAAACATTGAATTGGATAAAAGTGAAATTGAAGAAGCATATAAAAATATAATGATTAAAAAAATAAATTTACAAATAATATACAAATGGGGTGCCAGGGAGTTTATATATACGTAGTATAATAAGGCAAGATCAAGGCATAAGGGATGGGTGAAAACCCTGTGCGAAAAAACCCGCTCCAGTCAATTTTTCTTGTTCATTCTTCAATGACTTAAAAATAAATCCGGTCAGTTTCCCTTGTGGTTATTTGATGATTTTTGTAAAACCAAATGTACATTGTACACAAATCATATACCGGTACCAGCCTTTTGACAGAAAAATCGTCAAATAGGCCTACATAATTGGATACAGAAATAGCAAGTGCATGCATGTACATGTATACATGTACCGGTATTTATGTGCAACTTACAGCATGTTGATCCACTGTAAAAAGAGAAGTTTGTAAATAAATAATAGTTGATTTAATAATAGTGCCAGCAGACAGCTTGGCCTTTGAATCAATAAAAAGTGCGAGAGGTTCAATGTCAAGTGCGTGCGTACGGTACCAATAGATACACACGGATGTGTCGTGAATAAAAACTGGTTAATCAAAACATTCACTCTTTCCAGATATTGTGTGATGTACATGTACAGCATACATTACATGTATGCCCAGCCTGTGTTATTCTGTATATATACTACTTTTTGTACAAGCACAAATATTGTACGTAATTGCAAGACCATTTTATGAAGTGCTTTTAAAACACTTGTAGAACAATGCTTTTAGGTGTTGAAAGAAATAAAAACGTGCAGTGCACTATTTAGAGTAAACAAAAAGAAATTTAACAGGATACTTACAATAATAATGAATTGTTTCTCTTGTCAGTTGATACATGATGTGAGTTCAAGAATTAAACACTAAAATTGAGACAGGAGTTTGAATCACCAGTTGGTAGATATGTACTAGTATGTCCAGGGGTCGATTTCACGAAGCCCTACAAATGATTGTATCTCGGGTAATGAAGGATACCCAACCACATGTACTTAGGGCTGCAATGCATCATCATTCTTATGATGGAAAGTAAGTTACGATGAGATTGGTGAAAAATAGTAATTATATGCATTGCAACACTGTGTAACAGGAATGATATATTAATTTGTGTTAGGAAGTCTAAAGACATATAATTACACTAAGGATTGATCAAAGATGATAGCAACAAAATTGAGAAGCATATTAACAGAAGTATGAGATGCCAAGGATTTTTGTTTAAATTGTTAATGAACATTGTGTGGATAATGGCATCACCTACACATATGCTAGACCTCCATACAGGTTCTGTATTTATGAAAGTACAGTAGACCGACATTCAGATTTACCCTAACCCATTTCCATACCACAATTTACCACACATGGTTTTTCCTGTGGTAAATATGGTATCCTGAATACCACAATACACCACAGTGTGGTTACGGTGTGGAAATGCTATTTAATGCTTGGTTTATGATCCAGTCCTCCTGTGGAGACTGTGGTAATGTGTGGTAAACAGCTCTTGTCTTGTGTGGTATACATGTAGGTGCAGAGTGTTAGGGTAAATGGATTATTGTGGCAAGCTCCAGTGCCTGTTTTTCAACTTTGTAAGGCAGACATATTGTCTACATAATTCTGCATGTACACACGTGTACATATGTACATATGTGTACACACTTCCGAATACTTGCCAAACTAGATAAAGTGTCTAAATTCATTTGGTAGAGCGCCTGTACGGTATTCAGGAGGTCGCCGGTTCGAATCCCGCTCCAGTCAATTTTTCTTTGTTCACTTTTCAGTGTCTGAATTAAAGTAGAAACAAGAGAAAACAATATTAAGGAAAAGAAGAACCTATTGCTCAATTAGAATTTGTTAAAAGCTTGGCCATACACCTGTGCATGTGTACAATACTTGTACATGTACATTATGTGTGCCACAGACCATGTGATTAAAATGGTTATTAATTAATAAGTATAGATTTCTAATCATCCTTTAATTGTTAATAAAAGTTAATTCTTATAAACCATTTTATGTGGGTAGAATTCAGGCCTGTGCCTTTTATTTTCCATCTTATGTAGTGACGTTAAATACGAAGTTAATGCAAGTTTTATTTTGTTTAATAATTAATAAGACGTGACGCCATAATGCAGTGTTGCCATAGGTGTAATTGACGTAATGATACAGGTCTGTAACTATGGACAAAGTACGACCCTTATCTTATGCCAGTGTCTACAACTCTACATAGAGCTACTTGTCGCTCTATGGTGTGTGTGTAATCTTCACTGGCTTTTACATTATTGCAGGTACCATGATAGATGCATGTACACGTGTGTATATGTCAATATGTAGGAAAATAGGAAGCCTTGCCAGTGAAAAACAACATTGTATATTGGGAATAAGGCCGAAAAAAAAAATTGTTGTGTTGTCCTCAGCGACCGACCGTAAAATGCTAAAACTTTGGGTCGGGATTTTTTTTTTTTTTTCTCCGAGTCCTTTAGTATAAAAACTTACCATTTTTGACAGAAAATGTAAGATTTAGCAGTAAAAAAGCATGTCTTCTCAAAACCACCCAAGACCGTTGATTTATAAGCCCTGGTGACCATACATCCTGTATTTATTCTTAAATGTTTGAAAGTCGGCCAAAAAAAAAAAAAATTGACCGACCGACCCAAAATTTTAATTTTTCCACGTGAGGGGAACACAACAATTTTTTTTTCAGCCTTATGGAAATCTGGTCAGCTTGCTACAACTGCATAAATTATTGCCCATTTTGTTGAGTTTTTTTTGGGGGGGGAGGATGATTACATGGATCATGCACATAATGTACATGTATGGTTAGTATTTAATCCACTGTAAAATGTATATGTACAGACTGTACATGTACTGTGCATTTGCACACAGCATGTTGGTACGAACATTATAAATATGAACATTTACCGTTCAAATATACTAAACGTATGAATAATTCTTGTATATTCCACAATAAATAACCTACCATAAAGGTAACTTCATACTTTGGTTTTTGCCAAAGGAAATGCAGATTAGTGGGCAAAAATATCAAGGAGAATACAGTAAATGTCATCTGTGACATTTCCAGTCCTTAATGGTGCGAACTTTTCAAGAAAACAGTGAAAAATGCTCATGGTATTTGCTGATATATTCATAAATTTGCAAGAGTTTTGATCACAGGAAGATCAAAACTGATTTTGGTATTTGGTTTTACTCTTTTCTAGATAAATACAGCATTTCATTTTCAGGTAGGAAAGTGGTAAAGGTGGTATCATACTTTGGTTTTTGTCAAAGAAGTACAGATTCATGGGCAAAAATATCAAGGAAGATACAGTCACAGTCATTTGTGAAAATTTCAGTCCCATACGGTGCCCACTTTTTGAGTAAACTGTGAAAAACGGCCGCAGTATTTCTTAAGTCTTTTCTCTTTTATTTTTGATCTTTTAAAAGATCAAAAAGATTTTTGGTCGTTGTTTTACTAATTTCTGGATAAATACACCATTTCAGGCGGAAATATTTTAACAGTAGGTTTCTACCAGCACCATCTTTATACCCTGCAAGTTATAGGTAAATCTGTGAAAATTTCTGTTTTGGTTTCTTACCAAAGTATGATACTACCTTTTATATCACCATCTTTATACCTTGTAAGTTATAGGTAAATCTGTGAAGATTTCTGTTTTGGTATGCTACTAAATTATGACAATTTACCTTTAAAGCATTCCTATGCATCATGTGTACAGTATCTCGACATATGTTTCTAAACTAAATATTTTTTCATAAGAGTACCGGTACGTGTACTCTGTACATATGCAGTATTTGGCATCCTGTATCACAGAATCATTTATTCATTATCCTGTCTATTAACACAAAACATCTAATAATAGAAACTGCTTCCTGAGCAAAGGATATAAAAAACAACTTTAATACTGCTAAAACTTAATACACAAACAAAATAACAAGAAAATATGGAAATCCAAAAATTACAGCGCCAACAAAATAATGCATTAAAATTGCTGTTTACCCCCAAGTGGATTGTTTTTTTTTGATTGCGGGGGAGAATTTTTCTTGTGATTAGACTGTTTGCTGTCCTTGCTGGCAAACATGGCCTCCGGTGCTGGTTCGTATGGGCCAGGGAGCTTGAATTCTCAGGAGTGTCATCTGCTCTCAATAATGCATATCATTTCCCTACAATTAAGAGCGGCAAAATGTCAGCCATTTTTAGCATGAATTGGAATCAAGCGTTAGTGGCCACGTTGCTGTGGATTTGTTTGATACATTGGAACGCCACGATAACGAACACGCTGGGATTACACTGAAATTGACTGTTATACTGGTTGTTTGTTAAAGGTAGTATCATACTTTGGTATTAAGACGCCAAAACAGAAATGTTCACAGATTTACGTATAACTTACAGGGTATGAAGACGGTGGTGGTAGAAACATACCGTTAAAATTGTTCCGCCTGAAATGGTGTATTTTCTCCAGAAATTAGTAAAACAACGACCAAAAATCTTTTTGATCTTTTAAAAGATTAAAAATAAAAGAGAAAAGACTTAATAAATACTGTGGCTGTTTTTCACTGTTTTCTCAAAAAGTGGGCACCGTATGGGACTGACATTTTCACAGATGATTATTACTGTATCGTCCTTGATATTTTTGCCCATGAATCTGTATTTCTTTGACAAAAACCAAAGTATGATACTACCTTTAAATAGTGAATAGTGTTCAGCATGGCTATACATTGTACATAAATATTGGCAGCCAAGGATGATGTTTGGTATAGCAGTGTTCGTTATAGTGGCATTCCACTGTATTAACGATGTACTTGTATGATGTACTTCACATTGGGAACAGCTGTTCTCAAATTGGACCATTTGGAAAATCACATGTTGAATTGGTTTAATTTACATGTATTTGCAAATTATGTATTATTTTTTTACAAAGAGCTATTGTATTTCTTCCTTATTTTGAGCAGATTGATAAAAAGCCTTTAGTACTTGCATAATTTCTGATATTTTAAAAAAATAAGTTAAAAATAAAGGAAAACATGAATTCCAAACTGCAATAATTTTTTTTCACACCTTTTGTCATATGCTGCATATTGTGTTGTGAGCAAATTCACTAGGTTCTTTTGTGCCATCTACAAAAGTAATATCCTGTTCATAAATTGTAATTACATCTATTTTTTTGCTTGTTGTTTTGTTTTGCTGAATTTCCATTTTTTTTTTTATTCCAAGTTGTTTTTGTTCACAAACTAATCAGCTGGATCAGTGTATATTGCCTTTGGCCATTTCCTATTTATTTTTTTTACAATAATAATCTGTTTCTGGCTGGATGTGCAATCGTGTAATCTGAATATACGGGACACATACATAATGCATTGCCACTAAGTGCTGTGAAATTTACACGGTAGGTAAAATCTGCCACAAATGTTCAATCGAAACGCGTCAGGCCCTCCTAACTTGAAGCTTTAGACATTGAACAAGGTAGTAATGCCAAACCATTTGATATGTAAAGGGACATACAGTTCCACGGTAATGTTATTTACGTGTACCTATCAGTGTTACGTGACTTCGGACCTATTCCTTGATCAATCATTCTTGAAAGACTCCAATTTAAAAACGTTTTTTTTTGGAATCAGCAAGTTTCCAATGATTTTCCAGTGATTGGAATCACTTATGGTTCCTTGACATTCATGCAAATATGCACACCAAAAAAAAAGTAACTTACGTTACAAAATGTCCCTAAACCGAAAACCGTGCAAATTCTCAAAGGCAACTATCCAAGGCGGATGGGAATAAGAAAACTTCTGTGTCACAACAGCCCCACAGATTTTTGTATTATATTGACATAATTTAGGTAACTTGGGAAAATCATCAGATCCTGCTTAACCATAACCTTCCTGCATACCAAAATTTACCACACATGGTTTTTCCCAGTCGTAAGTGTGGTATCCTGAATACCACAATACACCTCAGTCTGCCAGTATGATCTGTCTGGTAAATGCATGGTGTATGATCCAGTTTCTCAGAATTTTTCTCGTGGCCTACATTCCTCTGTATGAATCTTTCTTTTTTTTTCCTTTTTTTTTGAAGGGCATTCACTACCAAAATGAAGAGGCAAATAAGAAAATGAAACAGAAATTCTGGGGCACTGGTTGTTCCTCGAGAAAGGACGATGCACAAATTATCTACTTCACCCGATTGCAGTTTCATACATATGGCTTCTCATACGTGTATTTGCGACGCAACCAGTTTATTAAAAGCCTTTTCAATTTCATTCTTTGCCTCGGGGGGTTTATATGCATCACCAGTTCCCGGTTTGCAGAAAAAAATGAGGGGAAAAAAGTGCCAAACGCAAATTTCCAGCAGATTTCAGTATACAAACATTCAGTCACTGGATCATGCAGGCTATGAGCTGCATGCCACCTCATTGCGGATACAATCGATTGCTGCTGAATGCTAATCCTGTTGCATTATTACTATGCATGTATATAAATTGAAACTCGATATTGTGCAGGGTTGCATTTTTTTTTAGTACCACATTTTGTCTGTAAATTTGCCAGCTGGCAAATGTATACAGCTATTTACATACGTAATGGTAGTATTAAACAGATATAGGAAGATACATGTATAATTATAGCTAAATATTACATATACATGTATGATGCAGCATCCATTTTGTAAACCATTTCTGGTCAGGTTTTGGTATTTTTCTCCATTTTTAGTTGCAGGGTAACAAATTTGTCCTTCATGGAACTGTGTGTGCACCATGTTTCTTTGATTTTCATGACTTAAGAAACTTACATGTTAACTCTGTTTTGCAATTTCCATTGGTACAATGCATTCTACAAAATTCGGGCTTTACTTGCACAAGTTCTGGGTCCAATTTTCATTACGGCCTATTATTGTGCTTACGGGTACTGCTACATATGTGAAATATATTTCATCATGAATCTGTAAGCAAGACTTTCAGCGCTTAATTCGGTAAGCGAAGAATTTCTAGGTTAACTTTAATTTTCCTCCAGTGATTTCACTTATACTCAAAATGAGAGGTACCTGAATCCTGAATCCTTCAGAATCCTTCAGTGGCCCTACCTCAAAAAATGTGTTTATCCTGAATCCTTGCCACTCCTCCAGTGGTTCTCACTTGAAAATGACATTATATCCTGAATCCTCCGAAATCCTCCAAAACTACCAGAAGGATTTTTGAGGATTGAGGTGGGTTAGGGTTAAGCAAAAAAGTCTGCTATCTCAAGCGAAGAATCTAATTTGCTTACGGTAACAGATTCCATGAAATTGGGCCTTGTTGTCCATGGCATTGTTAAGGCCTACATGTAAATTTGTCTCATTTCAGTGGCACATATATGCAAACTCATTTGAGCTTTAGTCTTGTCAAATTCTTACATGTACACGTATGTACAGTGTACCTGCATATGGGCTATTTCACCACATTGTCATGATTGTAGTGGGGTGCATGTGCATGGGATGTATGTCATCTTATCACCAAATTTGTGCCATTGTGTTGTACATGTACCTTGAAAACTTGTAAAGATATTGAATTGAAGAAACCAGGATTGGGATTTGATTCCGTGACCTCCTATTCACCAGCCCGGGCCTCTTCACCACTCAGCCATGTTTACTCCTGAACATCCCGGTGTTCCGCTCGCTCCAGGCCTGTCGGTCGGGAGTCATTCCTCCGGATTTCTTGTTCTCCTCTGTGATCCTCTCCACATGCATGTGTAAATCCTCACCTCATCTTGAATGCTGAAAGACATATAACCTCTTGAAAGAAGCGTGCTTGTCGCATCGATCGGCACATTTAAAGGAAAGCGCGAGCGAAGAAACATCTCCTTATATACTGGTCAATGCGGACTGGCTGCCACTGTTTCATAAAGAGAACATGTACATTATACAGTGTGTCCACCAAAAAAACGTAACACTTTGTCGGGAACCATAATGTTAAAATTAAACTGTTTATCACTTCAAGATCCAGTTATATGATACAGCAATGTCTAGTTGGCTATCACCATGTAGAATTTAAGCAAATCGGGCTGAAATTGGCGAAAATATGGCCAATAGCGCTCCGCACTTACGCTAAAAATAGCACCGGATCTCTGACAAACATTGCAACCATGCACGTGTGTGGGTGTGCGCGTCCATGTACACTACGCGTGTTAGACAATGTTTGTCTGACAGCCGGGGATTTTGTGACGTCATTAGTGCGGAGCGCTATTGAAAGAGCACTCTTTAAAAACAAATTTGCAGTATTCCAGAAAAAGTGGTCAATACACACATAATGTGTATTGAAAGAAAGATGAAAATGGGTTTTGAGGTTGGGTGATTCAGTCTTAGTTTTTTCCCTCAATTTCAGTCCAATTATTTTGCTCAAATTCTACATGGTGATAGCCAAGACATGGCTGTATCACATGTCTGAATCGTGAAGTGATAAACAGTTTTATTTTCATATAGTTCTCGACACAATGTGTTGCGTTTTTTTTTGGGGGGGACACCCTGTATACGGCTGTATAACTTGATCCTTTTTAGTATTCTGCGTGCACTGCTGTAATGCGATGCTGGTTCAGTACGTAGGCACGCCATGCAGCCAGCACGTACTCCAATGTCGCCATGAAGTTGCTTGAATCTACACTACAGTCCTTGCATCTACGTTATAAATAATAAATTTGTTTAAGGAAGCAATAATGTGCACACAGCGAATCCTGATCATTAATTTCAGTCTTCTTTGGCGGCCAAGTTTATTACAAATGCATGATTGGATTTTAACGAGCCCACATTCCTGTCACTGGGCATAATGACATTGGGAAATCAATGCTTGAGATTCAAGTACATTGCATGACATGTAGTTTCCTGTGATACATCATGATGAAAAACCGACGTACAGTGTAGCATGTATAATGCATGACACATGGTACACTACACAGTAAACCACTTCACCATGCTAATTTGCATGTCTCGTCATGGAGTAGGGAACATCAGTGACAACATCTTTTCAAATCCGTTCTCGAGAAATTTGAAACAGAATTAAATTGTCATCATACAAAAGGGGCAGCTTTTTTTTTAACATTTCAATTATTGAAACACTATAGGTAATTTAAACAAAGCAGATACATTTTGTTGGAAAGTGCACATAATGTTGCCATTGCGAAGTTCGACCCAGGAGTTGATTTCATAAAGCACTACGACTAATCTTATGTGTAAAATCAATTGTATTTGCTTAGAAGAGTGCAATGTTACTATACAAATCACTATGGCTGAATCGTCAACTCAAAGTTTAAGAGTCATGGGGCGTTTACGAAATGGATGCTCAAACTCAGTCTCCGGCTCCATTTCGTGAATCCATTCTAAAATAACGGGTATCAAAATAGAGGCTTTTGGCTACGGTTCAGTAGATTCTCTGGTTTGAAAAGGAAATTAACAGAGCTTCAGCTTCAATGAAAAACCACAGCCTATATTTTCAGCATTTGGATAACAGAGCTAGCTAGAGCCTGAGCCTGAGCCTCCGTTTTGTAAACCCTCCATAGTGTTTCCATAGAGCTATAGGTTCCTAACTCTATGGTGTTTCTTAAAATCTTCTCTTGTTCTG
Organism: Astropecten irregularis; assembly: GCA_963971285.1. Lineage (NCBI taxonomy): Eukaryota > Metazoa > Echinodermata > Asteroidea > Paxillosida > Astropectinidae > Astropecten > Astropecten irregularis. The sequence goes on along the minus strand of OZ020260.1, from coordinate 5,697,987 downwards.
GCAGTCTGTATGTAATCCTGGTAATTATCGATAATGTACAGAAGCTTCAATGCCATCTTCCCAGCTTCTAATTCTACAGCACATAACAGCTTACCTTGGAACAACACAATGTTCTGTGTAAATACACCTCCTTTTAATACAGAACGTGTACAGATATTGCATTATGTCCTCAGGATAGGATACGAGGACAGACAATGGAAGAACAATGGGATCATTTTTGTCCCAAAGCTACGTATAAGTCTTCTTTTCAAAATTATTTTCTTCAGCGCACAAATTTGAGATTATAAAGGGAGTATTTTAACCATTAACTGGTTATTATAGTGAAGGGACGGCAATGAAAACAGTGGTCCATCCTTCGACATAAATGTATTGCACAGTAAACCACGTCTGTACTGTACATTATGTTCATTGTACATGGCCATTACGTGTACCGGTATGTACAATAACCCACGCCTACATGTCAGTATGTAGATGTGCTCAGAATCCTCTAAAGTCTTGAGGAGGATTTTTAGAGGATTGAGCCTGTGTGAAGAATCACTGTATGTACTGTAGCAGCACCTGTGTCAATAACAGTTGAGTTTTCATGTAAATGTATATTGTCCTGCCTTTAATGCTGTTCATACATGTACTAGCCCCCACCCTCCTCCCACCAAATGGCTTCAGAATAGGAATACATTTCCAAACAGCAAAACGATATACAGTGGAACGCTGTTATAATGAACATGGCGGGATGCACAGATTTTGTCTGTTATAGTGGCCATTCATTATAGTTGACAATGTTCAGCAGGCCTATATACATTGTACCTAAAAATTGAGAGCCATGGATGATGTTCGGTATAGCCAAATGTTTGTTATAGCAGTGTTCGTTAGAGTGGTATTCCACTGCGTCAACTGATAATATAGACCGATCAGAGGGCACGATGTACTCTCCGCCATTACTGCAGTGTCCCTGCCCGCCTTTTGTCCGGCAACAAAATAATTTACTCTCCGCCACACTCCATAATTGCAGGGTGTACGTCCCATGATTAGGAGATGTACACCCTGCAATATGGAGTGCGCCGGACGTATATTCTTATTGTTGCCAGACAAAATACGGGCGGGGACACTGCAGTAATGGCGGGTGTTTCCTACCTCCATGGTCGCGCCGCCGGATCGGTGTACAGAATCAAGAACCTTTTACACACTGTAGTTATATTGGTCCTGCACTAACTTTCTTCCTGAAATTGAAATTTTAATCAAATTATTTACTAAGTTACTACCTTTTTTTAGATACAAAGCTGTGACCCAATGTATATTTTATTTCACTCTATTTTAAGTTGAATGATTTTATTTCCATTTAATTTTTTTCTTCTTTATTGAAAGAGAGGATTGGCTCAATTGAACGAGAGGACATACCTGAAATAGATTTTATTTCACTCTATTATAAGTTGAACGATTTGATTAAATTTCCGTTTTCAACTGTTGCTTTTTTTTTCTTCTTCTTCTTCGTTGAACGAGAGGATTGGCTGAAACGAATGGGAGGACATACCTGAAATAGATTTTATTTCACTATTTATATTTTTAGTTGAATTATTTGATTAACTTTCCGTTTTTAACTGTTGCATTTTTTTCTTCTTTTTCTTCATTGATAGAGAGGGTCGGTTCAAATGAATGGGAGGGTATTCCTGAAATAGACGTCCTTGTTCGGAGAGTGGAGCAGACTAGGCGGTCAGATGGAGGTAAGTGTTGTCATGGTAACAGGTAGATCCCTTGTTTGTTTCATAAGAAAAAAAAAAAAAAAAAAAAAAAAATCCACTTAAAGGTACTACTTAAAAGGCTTCTTTGGTAGCATACCAAGACAAAAATATTCCCAGGTTTACCAATAACTTACAGGGTATAAAGATGGTGATGGTAGAAACATACTTTTAAAATTTTTCTGCCTGAAATACTGTATGTATTTATCCAGAAAAAGAGTAAAACCACGACCAAAACAATTTTGAACTTGGGAAGATGGAAAATCCTGTGAACAGATTTTAAAATACCGTGGGTGTTTTTCACTGTTTTCTCAAAAAGTGGGCACCATATGGGACTGGAAATGCCACAGATGACTGTTAACACTGTATCTTTCTTAATATTTTTGCCCATGAATCTGCATTTCTTTGACAAAAACCCAAAGTATGAAATTACCTTTAACATCCATAAAAGGATTACACCCAGTGAAATATACATTTTCCAGTTTTTTAGAATTGTCACCATTATATAAGTCATGTCTTACGGTTAATTGTGGGTACCCAACTCAAATTGACTCCAAACAAGAATGACATAGCCACTGCTTAATTTGACGAGCAGCCGGCCGGCCGGTTAGCCTGGACAGCCCTGGGGTGATGATTTTGAACGATGTCGGCTTTCACCGGACGAGCTTAGCCCGGCATTGACCCGGCCAAAATCAAATCCTTCACTTAAACATCTGTCATCTGTCAAAGCCCTACTGCCGGCCATTTTTTTGTGTGCGTCAGTTCCATATGGGAAGATTTTTAGAGAAAGCAGCTCATAAGCTTCCAAATCTCAGCTCTGAAAATGAGGTTTAGAAAAATTAGTTCAGGGGCCAATTTCACAGCCCTGCTTAGCACAAAAATTTGCTTACCATGAAATTTCTGTCTAAATAAAACTAGGATTGATTAACAACCAAATGTCCATGTGTTGTGAATCACCTGTGATTGTCCTTTGGCTGTTAATTGTTCGCTGATCATGATTATCAAATGGAATTTTTAATGGTGGTTTGTTTTATTGAGCAAAACATTTTATGCTAAGCAATTCTTTTGTGCTTAACAGCTCCATGAAATTGGCCCCTGGTTTGAAAGTACTATAATAGTGTCTGAATATTAAAGATAAGTCGTCATGAAATGTTGAACCACTGTTTAAAGGCACGTAAGTACAGGATTGATAACATACCCAACCAGTAATGTTCACAGATTTACGTATAACTTACAGGGTATGATATGGTGGCGCAGGAGGGACATCGCACATCACAAATATCTGCAAACATATTTGTGATGTACGACAGTCGTACATCACAAATATCTGCAAACATATTTGTGATGTACGACAGTCGTACATCACAAATATCTGCAAACATATTTGTGATGTACGATGTTTGCAAATATTTGTGATCGCACATCACAAATATCTGCGCATATATTTGTGATGTACGAAAAATCGTACATCACAAATATCTGCAAACATATTTACTATGTACGATGTTTGCAAATATTTGTGATGTGCAAACATCGCACCTCACAAATATCTGCGCATATATTTGTGATGTACGACGAATCGCACATCACAAATATCTGCAAACATATTTGTGATGTACGATGTATTGGTGTGTTTTTTCAAGAAGCTGAAGGGTCTCATATTGAGCGTCGTCTGGTTTCCGACCATGCAGTCTCGTGGGACCTTATATCGAAGATAGTAATAATAGTATGGGGAAAAATACTTGTTTACCTCCAACTCGGGGCTTTTCATCATGATTCTCGGGCGAACACTGTCAGTCACTGATCATGTATCTCTATCTTTATTAGTATCTCTATGATCTCTATGCATGCTATGAGCATCTATATCATTCTCATTTCAGCCGCGCATTACGTTATATGAAGACTGCATGATCGGAAACCAGACTACGCTCAATATGAGACCCTTCAGCTTCTTGAAAAAACACACCACGAAAATGTGCGCACATATTTGTGATGTACGATACATCGCACATCACAAATATGTGCGCATATATTTGTGATGTACGATTCGTCGTACATCACAAATATGTGCGCATATTTTTGTGATGTGCGATTCGTCGTACATCACAAATATATGCGCAGATATTTGTGATGTGCGATGTTTGCACATCACAAATATTTGCAAACATCGTACATCACAAATATGTTTGCAGATATTTGTGATGTACGACTGTCGTACATCACAAATATGTTTGCAGATATTTGTGATGTGCGATGTCCCTCCTGCGCCACCATAGTATGAAGATGGTGATGGTAGAAACATACCGTTAAAATATTTCTGCCTGAAATACTGTATTTATCCAGAAATTAGTCAAACAAAGACCGAAAACAGTTTTGATCATGGGGTAAGATCAAAACCATTCTTTGTGTTTAATATGAAAGAATTTTCGCTATTTTCTTGTGACTCAGATATCCGATTGAGCTCAAATTTTTGCAGGTGTGTTGCTTTATGTACATGTTGGATTAGACAAAGTGTGAGTTTCGGTTGTACTGTGACCTTTACCAATCATGTATTATACCTCTAACTACTGTAACAGCTGCCTAGGAGAAGAGGTAGATGAAAAAACGAGCAAATAGATTGAAGTTATCTGTCGTTAAAAAGGTCTTCTCTTATAACAATCAGCCATGACAACCGTATAATCACTCTTGATCTATGCCCTTGGGCCATACTCATTATAAGCTGTGTTTTTGTGCATCTTGTTTTGTAGACACTATCTGTCTTTTGATCGGTTCCCCGCTTCCCGCAGTCCTTATATTCCTTTACCTCTCTCATCACTACCCCCAAAAGAAAGATCCTGAAAACCGATCTTTCATCCTCTTGATCCTATCAACAATAATTCTCTTGTGATTTGCTGGGAGATATAGGCCCTAGTAAGCCGTCTTCTATGGTGTGTAGTGTGGATGATCTGCCAATACTTTAATTAAACGTCAAGACGGGGCAATTTCACCCTGACTCACAGTTGACTTAAAGGGAGGGTACAGAATTGGTAAGACAAAATACACTTCATAATCACAGATTCACATAAAACTTACACAGTATAATGGTGATGATAGCAGAAAACATCCCATGAAATGTTTTTGTCTGAAATGCCATATTCGTTGAGAAATAAATGAAACTATTTTCCGATTGGAATAAATCGCTTCAAAGCGTTTTATTCATTCGTTGAAATGTGTACAGTTCTCCGTACACGGGTTTTCACTATTTTCTCGTGACCCAGATGGCTGATTGACCTCAAACTTCTACAGGTTTGTCAGTTAAGGTATATGATGGATTACATAATGTGCTTTCACTGTCAGCAACGGTTTTGTCGCAAACACCAGTTCTGTACCATCCCTTTAAAGGTAGCATCATACTTTGTGTGGAAACCAAAACAGACATGTTCACAGATTTATGTATAACTTTCAGGATATAAAGATAGACCTGGTACAAACATACTGTTAAAACTTTTCCGCCTGCAGCATAATGCTGTATTTATCCAGAAATGAGTTTCAAAACAAAAGACCGAAAATATTTTTGATCTACGAGATCAAAATCTCACAATTAGGGGCCTACAATTACTTCACAATTTTGCGTGAAAATTGCAATGTTTTTTTTGTGCTGTTTTCTACTGTTTCCAATGATCAGTTGAAGTGAAAAGAACTAGTACACAGGTTTTTTTTTTATTTCATGACAAATCAAATTACCAACAGACTGTTTTCAGTATTTTGTGGGCCGTACACAAAATTTTCAGAATACTGTACAATGTAAATGTAGCCTTACAGTAGTTGATAGTCATTGAGAGTGATAAAGTAAGGCTCCAAAACTGTGCACCAGCAGCCTCAGACAAAATATGCAAATTCTTGCTATTTTTCTGTTCAGCATTCCTTAGAAAACAAATTACTCAAAGTCTGTCAAAATACATGTATAAAAAATCAAAAACGGCATACGTGTTCATGCACGTGTACAACATGCACACTGTCAGATACTCAAAATACTACACTTAATATTACTGATGAATGCTAGTGTAGCCAGCCCCCTGTTTATTCTATCTTCCTATGGGATTGTATAAAAAAGCCTAACAATCTACATATTACACCGTACTTATTGCCCACGCATGCCCACTTGGGTATAGGGGAATATACATGTTTATATGGATATATAGCTCTAGCCACCGTGGCGATCCGTTTGCCTCTTTGACATTTGGAGTGTTGCAGGTCTACTGGTTTGTCCTTTTTTTTTGGTAACAAATATTTAAAATGAAAGAAGAAATGATGCAGCTGAATGGATGGGGGAGGGGGGGGGAGTGGGCCAAGAGTGCAGGATGAAATGTTAATAACCCCCCTCCCACATTTACAGTCTGTGCAACTGGTTGTTACATCTGATTGTTCAGTTGTTATTTGCCTCCAGAGCTAAGTGTCCATTTTGAATTCTCGGTGTCGGTAGAAAATGTTTTAATAATTGAAGTGGAAGGCTGTGCAAGCCTGCCCAAAACAGCAACAACAGAATGATGATGATAACAGTCAGACAAAACAACAACAACAAAAACAAAATGATGATGACAGCAGTCAGACAAAACAACAACAGAATGACGATGATATCAACAGTTGGACAAATCAAAGAACAACAAAATGACGATGACAGCACTCAGACAATATAACAACAACAACAACAACAAAATGACGATGACAGCACTCAGACAATATAACAACAACAACAACAACAAAATGAGGATGACAGCACTCAGACAATATAACAACAACAACAACAAAATGACAATGACAGCAGTCAGACAATACAACAACATCAACAACAAGATGGCGATGATAACAGTCAGACAAAACAACTACAACAACAAGATGTTTCTTTTATAGCTAGAGTGTACAGATGTACGTATTTTTAGGGTTAGATACATGTAGCTAGATGTATCAAGTTGCTAGTTTCAGGCACTATCTTGGACTCGGGGGGGGGGGGGGAGCGGGGCTGATCTGCTATGCGTATTATTAAGCTATGACCTCACTTTGGGCTGTTCAGTCTTTCCGGCTTAATAGTTAATATCTCCACAAAGTACCTTGGTTTAGTATATACTAATGGGGAAAGCAGGCAATAACTCAATAGCAGTGTCTTTCATAATAAAGCTGCTATAAGCTCTTTATGAAGTAGCCAAAAAATTCAGTGTCACCGAAAGAGTCTATTGTATTATGCTCGTTAATGTGGACATGACTGCACTGTGCTATAGGAACCTTCTTGCCCAAATTTTAACTTGGAATTGCCAAACGATTTGAGCAGGATATCTTTTTAAAAAACAATTGTTGGGACCACAGTAAATGAGAGATTTTTGAGACGTTGGCGGCAGCAGACTGAAGTCTCTTTTTGCTTTCGCTGGGCATGTGCGTGCAGTTGTGAACATGTGCGCATTGTTGTGCATGTGCGCTATCAAGTTGGAGACCCAGCTCCAAAGTCTCCCATTGATTTCTTATGGGAAAAAAGGGGGAAACCAAATTACATGAACCACATGTATCCTCATAACAAACAATCTTCCTTTGAAAACAAAAAAAATCTTTAAAAATCTCTGTGATTTTATTTTCTTACAGTATTAAAATATGGGGAGTTGTAGACCATTTATAGCACTTAGTCTCTAGTTGTAGTTCCCAGTTAACATATTATATCAATCTTGTTTATTTTTACATTTGAACGTCTTTAAATATATAAAGAAAACAGCCCAGCATTGATCACAAACTATTGTTTATTTGTTCCCTATATTCAATTTTATCAGTGGGAACAAAATCGCGGAACTACTAGTTTGCAAAACACTGATTGTAAAAATGCAATTTTTGAAGGTTTTTTTTCTGGCTAATGCTTGAAAATGAAAATGTGAGAAGGATAGTGAAATGCTAATAAGATGTTGAGTGCCGGCCATCCGTAGAGAAAAAAAAAGCAACCCCCACCCCCCCCAAAAAAAAACCAAAGAAAATTGAGATAAATGGAAAAGGGGGGGGGGGAAATGCCTCCGAGCTTATAATATTCTTGCTGAACGCCGCAACGAAACGAAGGACCTGAGTGTGTGTACCTTACGTTAGCTGTGATGCCTGCGTACATGTACATGTCCACGTACCTTGTGCCACAACGGCCCTGTTATTGAATTTGGCTTTTAATAATGTACCACGTGACCTATGGGCATTGGCCGATGAAAAAAAGAAAGAAAAAAAAAGAACGACAGAAAAAGATGTCAGGGTTTTGCTTCAATATAGCGTCGCTATATTGTGCAGTGGCCTTCTGCTGGTATTGATCATGCCAAAATATGATGGATTTGACCATGACTGACTTTTACAACAGCGCTTGTAATTTTTTTTGGTCCCTTTTTTCCGTTCTTTTTTGTTTCTCCCCCTTTTTTTCCTTTCCCTTTTCCCTTACTTTTTTCTCTTCTTCTTCTTTGGGGATGTGATATCTTTTGAGCAAACGGAACGTGTTTGGCGTTTAAGAGCTAATTGCGCTTGCTGTGTGGTGAAATTGCCTTTGCAAATGAACCTCGTTAATGCAGCTTCAATTTGCCTATACTGTAGGTGTATGTACAGTGTATGCAGTGCCTTTATATGGGAAAGGGAGGGGGGGGGGTGATAGGAAATGGATGTCGTTTGCTTTGAAATGGTTTGGTTGTGAATCATCAATATTCATTTGCTTGAAGGAGGTATAGAAGAAAATTGCTAAACATACATCCTTGAGTGCACATGCATTACAATTTACATGTATGTATGTACCCCGTGTATATTAATTTATAGTCGGGACTGAAATACATATGTTAGTACATGTATATTTACCGATGACAATTTTGAAATTTTCATGGTGCATGTATACATTACAGAAACTCCTTTATAATTAAATCAACTAATAAATGTACACTTACAGTATAATTATATTATACAATATATGTACACAGTACATAGGCCTACATCATGTTTTTGATTGGCAAAATGGAATTCCCATTGAACAGATTTTGTTGTGGTTTTTTTTAACTGACGATTTGGTCCTAGCAGGATCTTTTTTATTAAAAAAGGCATTTAAACAAAGGGCACGACATGGTCAGTATATTGAAGTGATGCAATTCGTTTTATGATTCTTTTGCTTTTAAGGGTGCTATCATACTTTGGTAGCATACTGAAACAGAAATCTTCACAGATTTACCTATAACTTACAGGGTATAAAGATGGTGTTGGTAGAAACATACCGTTAAAATTTGTCTGCCTGAAATGCGATATTTATCAAGAAAATAGTAAAACCAGTGACCACAATTATTTTTGATCTTCTAAAGATAAAAAATAACAGAGAAAAGACTTAAGAAATATTGTGGCCGTTTTTCACTGTTTTCTCACAAAGTGAGCAACGTATGGGACTGAAATTTTCACAGATGACTGTGACTGTATCTTTCTTGATATTTTTGCCCATGAATCTGTATTTCTTTATCAAAAACCAAAGAATGATACTATCTCTAATTGCCAGAAATGTCATGACGCATACAGTATTGAGGAAAATAGGATTATAGTGCGGTGATATAATGGAGGCAGTACACACTCCAAAATCCTGTATTTATCACACAGAGAGATGAATAATGGTCATGACTTTTGTTGACCAGTGGCCGATTTCACGAAACTTTACTCAGTTGCGTAAGTCCACTTACGCCACAAAATTTGTGGCGTAAGTGGACTTACGCAACTGCGTAAAGTTTCGTGAAATCGACTGCTGATAGTCAGATAGTCTTGCCAGACACAAACAGGAAGATTTGTCCTTAATTATCTTTTTGAAGGTCAATTTCTGCGTGCAGTAGATTTTGAAGAGCTTCGGCCATTAGTACAAAAACATAGAACCTTGTAGAATTTTAGCTTTTAAGGATTTTTTGTTTGCGGCGTTTTTTGTTTTTTTGTCCATGAAAAAGCTTTTTGTGTTAATTCAGATTTCATTATTTCCAAAACCCAAAAATTATTGGATGTGAATACATTTATGAGATAATGGTCTACATGGAAATCATGGGGGGCTTGTTTCTGCAAAAACAAAATATCTTGAAGCATAACATATTTTGACTGGAGTGTTTTTAGTTTTATACATGGGCACAATTTGTCAAAATTCTGTTTTGTGTTAAAGGTTACTATCATACTCTACTATCATGTTCTGGTATAATGGTTGATAAAACCGCTGCGGTCTGTTCATAATTTGATTTGTCATGGAATAAAAACAAACCTTTGAAATTTTCAGCTCAATTGATCGTTGGAAACAGTATTATAAGAAAACAGGGAAAGACCGTTGCGCCAAATTGTGAGATACATGTAATTGTAATTTGTGAGGTTTTGATCTCGGATTTATATCAAAATTATTTTCATCAAATAACCACAATGGAAACTGACTGAATTTTAAGTCATTGAAAGGTAAACAAAGATAAATTGATTGAAGCAGAATTTAAACCAGCGACCTCCTGAATACCATACAGGCGCTTGATATTTTGTTTTTAATGCTCATTTGAGGAAAACTGATGCAGCATTTCAGGCAGAAAACTTTTAACGGTATGTTTGTGCCAGGTCTATCCTTTAAGTTATACATAAATCTAGGTGAACATGTCTGTTTTGGTTTGGTAGCAAAGTATGATAGTATCTTTAAAAATATGCTCCATTTACTGTTGTTAAATAGTAATAGACATAAACAGAGCCTCCATTACATTAGGGCAATTCCAGCGTAACGGACATGACAATTTCCTAGTTTTTGCCTTTTTTAGAGGATCATAAATTAGGATTGGCAGTTTGCAAAAATTTTTAATTAGGCTTATCAGACACATTTAACTATCAGTGACATATGTAGTAAATTTTATGTAATTTCATTGAACAGTTGTAGAGAAAATGCACTTCTTGTGACCGTAACGGACATGACATCAAGTGGCATTTGGTGTCATGTCCGTTATGGTCACAAGAAGTGCATTTTCTAATTATGTACATATACATGTACATAATTATTTTCAAGGCAGTACACTTTGACATTTTGAGCACAATTATACGGTTTTATACACACACACACCTCTATATAAAAGGTCTCATTAAAGTATTTGAACTGTAACGTATAATGATCAGTCATAAATGTTTTAATCAAGGTCAGGCCAGCTTGCAGCCTCAAAACTATGTGGGGTCAATAATTGCAGAAACACGTACTATGTACAGGCACCTTTTATAATGGCTGGTCGTTGTTCAGTATGCAGGAACGCATATATTTACTTCCACTCCTTTTGAATTTGCCCAGACAGTAATCATTTCAGGGCTAGTGCTTAATATGTGCAGCTCAGTGGCCCTCGAATAATACGACGTCTCCTTAAAGGTAGTATCATACTTTGGTAGCCTACCGAAACCGAAATCTTCACAGATTTACCTATAACTTACAGGGTATAAAGATGGTGATGGTAGAAACATACCGTTTCAAACATTTCTTTTGCCTGAAATGCTGTATTTATCAAGAAAAGAGTAAAACCAAAGAATAAAAATAATTGTGATCTTTAAAAGATCAAAAATAACAGTGAAAAGATTTTAAAAATTTGTTGGTGTTTTTCAGTGTTTTCTCAAAAATTGAGCAGCGTATGGGACTGGAAATTTCACAGATTACTGGTATCTTTCTTGATATTTTTGTGCGTGAATCTGCATTTCTTTGACAAAAAACGAAGTATGATAGTACCTTTAAAAGATAAAAAATAATGGTGAAAAGGTTTAAAATACCGTGGGCACTTTCACTATTTTCTCAAAGAGTGGGCAGCATATGGGATTGGAAATTTCACAGATGACTGTTACTGTATCTTCCTGCATATTTTTTTCTCATGAATCTGCACATGTGTCTTTGACAAAAACCAAAGTATGATGCTACATGTACCTTTAAAAATAGACTTCTGAGTTAGATCGTGAAAAAGATGGCGTGCATACAGTGGATGTACTTAAAGATTCTTGGCATGGACTGTTATTGATTTGGAGAATTCAGTGATTATTAAAGTAATGGTTTACCATTTAGGGATAGAGTGGAAATGTACACAATCAATAAAAACTGAAGGTTTTTTCTGTCTATGCAAAAGGGCTCCTGTTTGAAAGATGAGAATGAGTACTGCCTCCAGCAAGAAAGCCTTGTTCCTTCTACGTCCAAATTGATGCAAAAATTAAAAGCAGATATGATGTGCAGTTTGAGTCAACTGCTAAAATGAAATATTGATCGTGCAAAATGTTGATTTCTTCAGTTAACAAGGAGGCTGTTTTTATGCACAGGGTGATCGAGTCTAAAAGAAGTTGACCGCGATTGGTGATGTTTATCAAAAGAAACAAATGACACTCAAAAGTTCAGTAAAGCATATGTTTAACAAGCATTCTCTCCTGCTTATAAGAACAAAAGAATGAAACAAATTGATCATTCCTAAGAGGAGTTATGTCTATTTTAATGAAGGTACTCATTTTGCAAGCTGTCCATGGAATACTTGACATAGCCGATGTTAACATGGTAGTACCCATTTTAGCTGTGTACGTTTAGCTAAAATGACTCTGTTATACCTTTCAGATGACAAAACAAATATAAGCATGTATACCTTTTGCTACATAGATTCAGTCAAGCATTAACATTAAAGGTTCTATCATACTTTGGTAAGAAACCAAAACATAAATGTTCACAGATTTATATAACTTACAGAGTATGAAGATGGTGCCGGTAGAAACATACCGTTAAAAGTTTTTCCACCTGAAATGGTGTATTTATCCAGAAATTAGTAAAACAACGACCGGAAATCTTTTTGATCTTTTAAAAGATCAAAAATAAAAGAGAAAAGACTTCAGAAATAATGCGGCTGTTTTTCACTGTTTTCTCAAAAAGTGGGCACCGTATGGGACTGAAATTTTCACAGATGACTGTTTCTGTATCTGTCTTGATATTTTTGCCCATGATGAATCTGTATTTCATTGATAAAAAACCAAAGTACATGTATGATATTACATTCAAATATATACGTGAATCATTTTTATGAATCGCTGGATTCGGGATTCCAATGAAAAAATTCACCCTTGGCAACCAGAGTAAAAAACTCTAAATGTTGCAGATTTACCTCAGATGAAGACCAAATTTCTCAAGTCTCGCATTTTTTTGTTCCTAGCGACGACCAATTATTTCATGTCACCTAATCCGTATTTCTGGCAGGCATGGCTTATTAGCCAATCTCACGGATGTAAAGAATCGCACGCACGCACGAACGGCCCTGCAACCGCCACACACTCAAACCAGACCACTCTTTTACTAGGCCATGACAATGCCTGGTTTCCATTTTTCCTGTTTTCGTCCGCCCTGCAATGGCATGTGCGGAAGCTATGTGATTTAATAAAAAATGAAAAAATAGGGAAGAAAAAAAATGTGCAAGAATACTTTTTTCTCTTTTTGAGGGTTCTATAGGTTGCTAGGAGGATATAGGACTGGCGCCACTAGTACTGAAATGCCCGTTGTGATATTCTCACACTATGAATAATTTGGGACATAGAAGTCAAGGCTTTTTTTTCCCTGCTTGGATTTTATCATTTTAAAGGTAATTCCATTTCTTTGTTTATTGTCAAAGAAATGCAAATTCATGGGCAAAAAGAATCAAGATGCAGTTACAGTCATCTGTGAAATTCCCTGTCCCATACAGTGCCAAATTTTGAGTAAACATTGAAAACATTACCACAGTATTTTTAGAATCTGTTCACAGGTTTTTTGATCTTCTGAAGATCAAAATAGTTTTGGGTAATTGGTTTTACTCTTTTGAGGGTAAATTCAGCATTTCAGGCAGTATGTTTCTACCAGAGTCATCTTCATATCCTGAAACTTATACGTAAATCTGTGAACATTTCTGTTTGGAGGTGTTACCAATCCTGTACTGTACCTTTTTACCATCACCATCTTTATACCTGTATTAAGTTACAGGTAAATCTGTGGAGATTTCTGTTTTGGTATGCTACCAAAGTATGATAGTAGTACCTTTAAAGAAGAAAAATAATAGGATTATTAATAGTCGTGTTGTAATGTGGAAGGGACCCCGGCAATGGCTGTGATTCAACCCTGTTTTATAAAGGATATGTGAGGCATTCCCTTTTTTCCCCAGCAGTTAAAAATGTTTACACAAGCTGATGGTTGAAATTGGGTTTGTTATCATAGAGTCTCCGGACATGCAGGTTTTTGCCTGAAAAATTGGAAAAGCCAATTGGCTTGTCTGACGTTCAGTTCAAGCCCTTTTTTTTGTTATGTACAGTGGCGCAAGCTGTGTTTGTGTAGTGCTGGGATCGGCTACATATTCATAATGTATAATGTAGATGTAAACATGTGTGGATATACTGTACATGTGTTATGGGTTTTTTATCAGCAAAGTACCAGCATGATCAAAGCTTTTTATAGGCTTTAATTATAAGCCTACCAGTTATTTGTGTTGTGTACATTACGTACCATCAAGTACCATCATTACATTCTAATGATGCTGCAATTACATGCATTTGTATAGGCCTATGCACATTACCTTTAAAAGGTTTTTTCCTTTGTTGTGTATGGGGTACCATTGTAGGCTAGGCATAAGTATCATTGCAATGATTGTGTGCTACTAGGCCTATACACAAAACACTGTGCAGGGTACCATTCTATTGAGGAGTTGGTGCTGCTGAAGTGCAATTTGGATGTTTGGTACACTTTAGTAATGCTAATACCAGTAGTTTGAGGGTACTCTATATACTCAAAATAAACTTTAACACAACTACACTGTATGCCTAACCAAGGGACAACCATTCAATGCCTGCTTAAATAAGCTTTGCATCCATTTATGAAGACCTCTAGGCCCAATTCCATGGAATCCATTACGGCCTATTTTTGTGCTTATGGACACTGCTATGCATGAAATCTATTTCATGGAATCTGTAAGCAAAACTTTCAGTTTAGCAAAGAATTTCTTGGCCAACCATGATTATTTCCTGCTAACGCGCTGTCATGTGCATTCTGCAGAAATTAAGTCCTTACTTAGTGTAGCGAGAAAGAAAACTCTCCCGTAAAATACGCTATAAAGCTAAACAAGTTTACTATCGTATAAAGCGAAGAATTTTTGCTTACGGTAAATGGATTACACGAAATTGGCCCCTGGTGTCTTTAAACAAAAAGAAGCTTGTATATAAAGTAGGACTCTTCCTTATATTTAACACCCTTTCCCTTCCCTATATGATTATGGGGGTTTACGAAACAGCAGCTTAGGCTCAGGCTCAGGCTCCAGCTCTGTCATCCATATGCTGAGAATATAGGTTGTGGTTTTTCATTGAAGCTAAAGCTCTGTTTCCAATTTCAATCCAGAGAATCTACTTCCAAACCACGGCCAAAATTGATTTTGATACCCGGTATTTTAGAATAGATTCACGAAATGGAGCCTGATGGCCTCCGTTTCGTAATTGCCCTTTATTACAAAAGGGAAAGCACCCCAAAAGAAAGCACCCCTCCCTAAGTCACAGTGCACTTATGAGAAAGTGCATAGTGTACTGTCAGTATGCACGATACAAACCGAAGGCAAATACAAGACGTTATTTATTTTAAGGAGCGCATACATGTACATGCAGGAGTGCGCGCAAAGGCATCCGTGATTTGGTTACCAATTTTGACCTACGTGATGGGCTCATGCAACACATTCTCGCGCATAACAATGAGACTCGAGACATGAAATTAACACCATATGCCCCACATTGAAGTGCGTCAATCCCCTTGCCCCCCACCACCCCACCCCAGCCCCCCCCCACCCCCTACCCCCTACCTGTAGTAGCTGTCATGTCCCATATATGCACTAAGTAACATTCTGGCTTCAGGGCACATTACATTACATGTACATTTTATACTACTGGTACCCGGTATACTACTGTAGTACCGGGTAATGGACGCCAGTATGTGAATTTGTAATGAACAATGTCGGTATACACAGTGAGTGACTGTGACATGGTCAGCTTGCACACATGTCACAGGTGTGCCGGGCTTGTCTGTGGTGAACCAATGAAGGTTTACATAAAATTACGCACCGGTATATGTAATTGTCCATGTACTGTAGAATTGGTCCTAACTTGAATAGGAAAAACACCTTTCGGGCAGTTTGCAAACAAATATTGATGGACACGCACATTAGACAGTATGGGTGTACCTGTACATGTATGCATCTTTTATACTCTTTTATAGATATATACATATGGATTTATTTATCTGTAAATTTACTTGTTGGCTGTCCGAGTGTTTGTTTGTGTGTTTGTGCTTGTTTGTTTATTATGTTAATAACCATCCTGTAATTGGCTACTTGTATTGCTGTTGGTCTTGGTTGATAAATAAATAAATAAATAAATAAATAAATATATAAATAAATAAATAAATAAATAAATAGATAAATAAATAAATATTATTCCACCACATATGGTCACAATTTGTATATAATTATGGGATAAATATATTGGGAGAAATCACTGCAATGAAATCTCAGATAGAGCTAAAGTTTTTGAGCTATAAGAGTTGTTGATGGGGCAGCTTACTATACATTGTACATACTGTACACACGCGCAATGTACATATACCGGTACACTGCCATGTTGTTTTGTGTAACTTGGCATTTTGGTTTGTTTGTTTGTTTGTTTGTTTGTTTTGCCTTTTTGTTTTCATTTAGTTTAACATATTGTTCATGAATGATTACCGTAAATATTTTAACTTCGACACACCTTCCATAGCTGTGTGCAGTGTTGTGCACCTTTGATATTTTCGTAGAACAACAGTTTTAATGTAGACATTCCTTTATTCTACAGCCCTTGGTCACATGTCCTCTGAAGAAATCCATAAAATCCCCCAAAACAAAGTTATCCTTGCATTTCCAGCTGCGAAAGATTTCTTCCAATAAAATTATCAGATAACCACAAGGGAAACTGAGCCGCATCCTATTTGAGTTATCCCCTATGTCAGTATGTGCTGTTGCTCAGGTTGCAGAATGTGCGTATTGGTTAAACGATCCTTGTTATATAGTGGTATGTGCATGGTTTCATGGCTTCTCTCTGCCAAACGAACGAAGATAATTGACTATTAGGGACACCACCAACGTTAGGCTGGATAGCTTAGTTAGTTAGTCCAGAGGTCGCTGGTTCAAATCCTGCTCCAGTCATTTGTTCACTTTTCAAAGATTTCTCACCATTAAATTGTCACTCTCAATTCCTCCTCTCCTGTCTTCTTCTAGGATCAACAGCCGGCTCTACGGCCACCAAAGGTGAAGTAGTAGTGGACAAGACAGAGACCCGCATCAAGACTGACCATCAGGTAGTCCAGCCCAACGGCGAGACCACTCACTTAGAGCACGAGAACGTGGACACCGTGGAAAAGACCAAACCTGCGCCCCAACAACCAGCGGCGGCGAGCGAGACGCGAGAGGTGGTGCCGGCAGGTGACGACCCTGCCCCGGCCGGCGACCCTTCATCTGCTGCTGGTGGTGCCGCTGCGGGCGCCGTGGCTGCTGGTGCTGCCGTTGCGGCACAGAAAGCGGATCCAGTGGAGGCGGACAGCGACCTGTCTGAGATCAACAAGCAGATGGAGGAGCCCATTGCCCACAATGGGGAAATCCTGCTGGAGGACTGGCAGTTCATACGTAAGTTCACATGTCATTCTCAAAACTTTTGCTTCGTTGAAACTGGTTAGCACATGTAGTGATAACCAGCCCAGGCCCAATTTCATAGAATCCGTTACGGCCTATTTTTGTGCTTACGGGCACTTCTATACGTAAAATCTATTTCATGGAATCTGTAAGCAAGACTTACGTCGCTTAATCGGTTAGCTAACTTTGTTTTTTTCTGCTAACACACTGTCACGTGCATTCTGCAGAATGTCCTTATTTAGGGTAGCAAGAAAGACAATTCTCCTGTGAAATGCACTATTAACCCAGAAGCAAAAAAGTTTACTATTGCCATAAAGGTGACAAATTTTTGCTTACGGTAACAAATTCCATGAAATTGGCCCTCTACAGTCAATTTTCTGTCCAACAAATTTTTCGTAATGCTTAATGCTAGTCATACAGGTTTATGAATTCTCACCTAAAAAATTGGCTCAGCAATTATATACCTTTTGCGTGGGAGCTATATGAATCGAGGCTCAGGGTCCAGCAAATGGTTTAAAGCATTCCAATTCAAAGTTCTGAGAATCAACAGCATCAACAGAATCAACATCAACGTCATACAGCATTTGCCATGCAGAATTTGTGTGTAGCAAAAATATATGCACCTAGCTAGCACAATATATAAAACCATTGATTACATTGGCTCTTTGGGCTTTTGCAAAAAAACATTGAACAACCAACAGAATGGAAAACATATCAATTTTATACCGGTAATTAGGAAGCGTAGGCACTGGAATAATGAAAGTCTTATACATATTTAAACAGCTCTTAACCTTTATGAAACTCAAATCTCTCTACTTCATTAATATTCATTTGGCCTTCAAATCTTTATTTGTTCCTTTCAGTTTATCATATTTGTTCATTCCTCTGTATTAAAACCCTCATCAGGGTCAAGAGAGCAGAATGAAGTATCATGCAATGGCCATTATTTTACATCGTGCTTTTTTAAAAATAGAACTGACAAGCTTTTTCTGTCACCTGAGGGCATGCCGTGGCCGTAAACAGCCTTAAAATGTTAATAATGGCCGTCTCGGCCTACTTGACGCCAGGCCGCACAAAGCGTGAAGAATGAGCGCCGGCTAGACCCGCTTGTCGTCGCGAGAACGCGGGGATTGGGGTGTTTGAATTTATGCGCATGAATTATCTCTAAGCCAGTTTCCGGAGCAGCGGCATGATACTGAGGGAGATGATGGGTTCCTGATAAAGCTGTCTTCTCGATAAACCTTCCAGTTGAACTTTGTTTTTCTTTTCAACAAACTACTGACTCGTACTCTTCATGCAGAGCTCACACATTATTACCGGAATTTGTATCCTTGTGGAGACATGGCTTTGTTCTTGTGTACTAATGAACACTCTCCGAAGAGCTGAATTGAAATCGCTCCCATTTGAACCAGAATCACTTTCCTGGGTTGAAATTTTAGTGAACATCCCTTATATCAGATATGTCTACTTCTCTTTGCGACAGTTTTCCTTGGAAATTCCTCCTCTTTGAGTTCAATTCGAAATATCAGTTTCCTGAAAACCTTATTGAGACCTATACACCTTTGTGCAAATATCTGTTTTGAAATGAAAACAATTGTTCTTAAAGGTACTATCAAACTTTGGTAGCAAACCACAAAAGAAATCTTTACAGATTTACCTATAACAATACAGGGTATATAAAGATGGTGATGGTAGAAACATACCACTCAAAATGTTTCTGCCTGAAATGCTGTATTTATCCAGAAAAGAGTAAAACCAATTGACCAAAAAAAAAAGATCTTCGGCAGATCAAAATCCTGTGAAAAGATTTAAAAATACTGCTGGCCGTTTTTCACTGTTTTCTCATAATGTGGGCACTGTATGGGACTGGGAATTTCACAGATGACTGTTACTGTATCTTTCTTCATGAATATCAATGATTTTGGTCGGGAGATACATGAAGATAATATTTGCAAATTAGGCTCATCCACGTCGGTAAAGGGCAAGCCTTATTTGCATATAATGTATCTTTCTTGATATTTCTGCCCATGAATCTGCATTTCTTTGACAAAAAACCAAAGAATGAAATTACCTTTACGGCTATATAATTCTCCAGTGCGAAATGGACATTTTATAAGCTCAGAGTTTTTAAGTGGACTAATACTGGACACCAAGTGCATGTACGTAGGTGTACTGTGGGGGACATTGATAGATGGGCTGCTGAATGATCCATTAATTATATCTAAAGATCCTGCCACCTCCCTGAAAGGTTGACTTCACCGAATCCATTATAAGAAGGGAGGAGGACGGTCATGCGTTTTGGATTGCTGAATCCATCACGAGTAGGCATTTCTATGGGGGAGGAAATTTAACTCATCCAAAGCTTGGGTGTATTGAAACGGTTTAGTTGGTAAATACAGTCAAAGCCAGTTTTGAAAATGGCTGCAAACTACTCAACCACCAAAATAGTACCCGAAATCTAAAAAAAAAAAATGCTTGGAGTTTATAGGAGGGCCTCAGAAAGATCCTGCTAGGCTCAAAACCTGCCAGGCCCTCCTTTATTACTACCAGCGTTGGTGAATACAGATTAGATAGATTGTTTTTTCTTTTTCTTTTTTTTTCCCTTTTTTTCCTGAGACTTAAAGGGCATATTTAACATTGGCAACAAACCAAAACAAAAATGTTCACAGATTTACATATAAATACTTTCAGGGTATGAAGATGGTGCTGGGAGAAACATATCATTAAAATATTTCCACCTGCAATTGATCTAAACTTGTTTTCAAATATTATGCCCGGGGTACCAGCTATTATTTTGTTGTAAAATTTGTTCCCTTGTCTCTTTTTATCATTGGTCCAGGGGCCAATTTCATGGAGCTGTTAAGCACAACAAAAATTGCTTAGCACAAAATGTCTTTCTCAATAAAACAAACCACCATTCATAATTTTATTTGATATTCATGGTCATCGAACAACAGCCAAAGAACAATCACAAGCGATTTTACACAATGCTTTGGTTGTAAATCCTTTTTTAAATTAAGACAGAAATGTCATGCTTAGCAAATTTGTGTGCTAAGCAGGGCCGTGAAATTAGCCCTTGTTACTGGATTGAAAGTGGTAAAACACTCTCTCTGTGTACATGACAGCCTTGGGGCTTGTCAAAGTTTGCACCTAGCACATCCATGTGCTGTAGGTGAACATACGTACATGTACACTGTATCTTCATTATTACTCAGTTCTATATTTGTATGTGTGTGTTCCATCTGGCGATGTGATTCAGCTTTGGGCCTGGTTGTTTCAGGCACGAGATCGATGATCCTGCTGATCTGGATCCCATTTTAACATATATCCTGCATGGGACGTGGATTTGCAAGATCACTGATCCCATGCCTGAAACAAACAGGCCCTTATATTTTTCTACAATGCGGTATAAAACATATGGCCACATGGGATATAATGTGATTTCACGGCACTATTGAAACAGGCCACACATGCATACATGTATGTGCATGTACAGTAATCTTTATTTCATTTTTTAAATGACGGTGGAAATGTTTCGAAAGCCGGGGGCCAATTTCATAGTCCTGCTTTATTAGCAGCTTTTGTGCATACCCTAAGACCATATCCAACTCATAGCACGTCTGCTGCTAACCACAAGCGATGAATCAGGAACTGTACTTGTATTCATTCTCATGGTCTGGTGACTCAGCCAAGGAAAATAGTGATGTGCATGTAAAAATGCATAAAATTTTCCTTCAATAAGCATGCATTCCGCGATAACTTGTGAAATGTGCCCTGTTTTTACTTATTAAGTGTTCCTGCTACATAGTGTACTGTTTATGTACACCCACATACTTACTTGTACCTTGAAAATTTAATTTTTCTTAGCATAAGCAACTCCATGAAATTGTATCAAGGTCCAGACTTAAATTTTAGGATAAGATTGTGCACATTTTTGTGGTGCTTATTGAACTAAAAACAAAACAAACAAACAAACAAACAATTATTTGATGTTGCTTTTTAAAATCAAAACAAAGCATTCCATTTTTGTTTGAATATAATTACTGTACATAATGCATTTTATGTTTATGAAAGTGAGTACAGAATTTGTGCATTCCTTAAAAGAATGACATTCTTATTTTTTCATTTGGGTGAGATTTAGCATAGATTACTTCTGCCAATAACCTCCAGTTAAAAAAATTAAAAGAAAAAGAAAAAAATATATATACACCTGTATATATACACATTTGAATTACTTTTTCCATTGAAAGAAATTAGTTTTTTTTGTATTGGATATTTTGTTTGTGTTTTATCCTGAAACAAACAAAGATTTTGGGGAAATAATTAAAAAGAAATTTGTCTCTCATAGGTCTCTCTTTTAATATTTTTTTTCAAAATTAGGTGAATATAATCTTGCTTGAGAGTCTTATTGAATCCAAATCTGTAAATTAAATGAAATAAAGAAATATGTTCTGGTTTAGAACAAACAAAATGCAAGCTCGCATAATTGTAATAAGCGATATTATTATGTTCCACAGTCTGACATCGTGTGCGGAATTTCATATGCCCGAAGCCCGAGTAGAAATAAAAGAAAAAAACAAACAAATAAAATGCACGTAATTTAGTTTATTGGTCCAATTACCACTGGTAAGGAGTGTTACTGGCTCCGCACAAAACTAGGACGATTGGATTATGTAGCTGAGTACATGTAGCTTGTCCCGAAAAAATCCAGGGATGAGACCGTGCTATATTTAGTTATTGAGGGCCATTGGCACTGTGGGAAAATTGCCAGTTGGCGAACCGGGCTATGTGTTTGTGCACTGTTCAATAATGAAACTCAAAAACACAATTAAAACTGCACTTGTTTGCAATACACAGTTTTATGATTAGGAAGGGTGCCGTGTGGCAGTAAACTACGGCTGTCTGTTTATAATAATGATAACGTTTTTTTTGGCTTGTCAGTCATTAAATGTTATATTTGCTTCCATATCACTAGGAGTGCCCTGGCTGACGCAGACTTAAGCTCTGACAAAATTGAATTGTGCCGGAAAGCAAACAGAATTTGAAAATCAAATATTTGAGTTTTTTGTTTGATGGATTGATGAGAACACAGTATTGGCTTTAAAGGTACTATCATACTTTAGTTGAGTGGATAAAGAATAGCTGCGGTCTGTTCATAATTTGATTTGTCATGGAATAAGAACAATTCTGTGAAATTTTCAGCTCAATTGATCGTTGGAAACAGTGGAAAACAGAACTCATCTCAGTATATGCTGCATATAGTCTGACATGTCTGAGGTACCTTGCCACATTTACACTTGGTGTAGCGAACGGTTGTGTACCCCCTTGAAAGATGTATTCAATAGAGCATACCCTCATTGGCCTAATAATAAAATACCCGGTAGCCTATTTGATCATCTCCCAAGTTTGCTTGTATTCAAAACAGTAATAAAATTACGTGTCCAACATTTATGCAGAGCTTATCGATGGGTGTTTATGAAATAGAGACTCAGGCTCCGGCTCCAGCTCTGGCTCTGGCTCCGGCTCCGGCTCCGGCTCCGGCTCCGGCTCAGGCTCAGGCTCAGGCTCAGGCTCAGGCTCTGGCTCCGGCTCCGGCTCCGGCTCGAGCTCGAGCTCAGGCTCAGGCTCAGGCTCAGGCTCAGGCTCAGGCTCAGGCTCAGGCTCAGGCTCAGGCTCAGACTCCATTTCGTGAATCCATTCTAACTAATAACTTTTGGATGCGGTAGTAGAGTAGATTCTCTGGTTTGAAAAGGAAAACAGAGCTTCAGCTTCAATGAAAAACCACAACTATATGTTCAACATACAATGTATGAATGACATAGCTGGAGCCCTTGCCCGTGCCTGAGCCTGAGCCTGAGCCTGAGCCTGAGCCTCCGTTTCGTAAACCCCCTAAGTAGGTCGGAAGATGGAAAGTGTAATTGATCTACATTTTTTCTCGCCTGCTTCCTCTGTCAATTAAGCCTTTGGCCATTCATCATTTCATGAAACATTGGTGATTGGGTATCTCTGGTCTCATACTTCAACATCAATCATTCATAAGGACAACTGCAAGGATACTATTACCCGGCCAGCAAGATTACTATTTTCCTTATACGCATACGTGCACATGTGCAGTGATTTTTAAAATATATCACAAATATATACACATCCTAAATGGGACCTTAGGGAGACATTCCCATAGGGTTGTGCACTGAACTTTACTTACCTATTTCTAAACATCCTCCAAACCAATGAACTTGAAATTTACATATGTTCCTGTTGAGAGCATTCTCTATTTCCTACAAAAATTTGGACGGTAAAAATGTGTCTATAAAAGGTACCTAAAACATTAGGGAGACACCAAAATGTCTCCTTAATGTTCGGTGTCTCCCTAAGGTCGAATTGATAGCAAACCTTGTCTCCCTAAGGTCCGATCCAGGTGAATAATAACATATATACTTGTACTTCACTATAAGTTAATTTATGATTGCCTTTTCTTTTCTTGATTTTTTTTCTTAAATTCTTTCTTTGTTCGTTCTGAGTTAGGTATTTTGTTTATGGATGCGCAGAATGTTAAACAAATCTGAATTTTAAGCTTCGATTTTGAGTGAGACCAGTACGTTGTTTTGGGGAAAACAATTGCAGAATTAGTGCTGATATTTTTGTTCCTAATTGTTGAAAGAAATTGCATCAGCTTTTAAAAAAATTTTGTACTGTTTCATTGCAGTGATCGTCTGTGGATGTGTAGCTGTCGGCGTTCTGGGCATTGCTGTGGCCTTCTTATGCTGGTACAAGTAAGTATGCTTATTCCCGCCTCCATTTTCTCCACCCATCCACCCTCCCAAGGTAAATCTTCATGAGATTATACAATTCTTGAAGTTAACTTGATGTTTGTTCAAATTTATTTTATCCATTTGCGGTAGGTAGCACAATTTTTGTTTGTTTTGTATGCAGTAGTTTTAGTGGTGTGTTGGTATAGCCCCCTCTTGTGACCATTTCTTGCCAATCCATTGTCAAGCCTGAAAGTGAAGCAGCATACTGCCCTCTGTTGACATCAATTAGGCTTCACTGTGATATTCTTTTGTTTCCTGATCGTCTGTGAAGATAATTGATGGAGAAAACAAAAAGGAATGCTTTTAAAACAATGAAAATGTTTTTTAAAGAAATTAAGTTTGGCTATTTGAAGGATTCCCATTTTCATGTTTAAATACTGATGTCCCTAAGCTTGTCAGAAATCTTCCTCGAAGAGGTAGCTGTTTTAAATCTCGCTTGAGCAAACTGTTTTAGTTTTTGTCTTAGTATGCTTTTGTTTTTCTTCTGTTTTTATTTTTGCTTTTTTCATAGGTTTGAAGTTGTAAAAAGTGCTTAGTATTGCATTTACAATACAGATGTTCTAGTGTGTCAGCCTTATTAATAAAATGTATTTCATTCCAGTCTGGCTGCTGCCCCATGCTTTTTGAAAGATATGGTAAATAATTGATCATTATCAATCAAACAATATTCTCGTGAAATTAAGTTTTTTGGTAATAAAGTAATAAACTGCTGCAAACTGCTCATCAGCCAAAATGGCCCAATGCTTGGAGCTAGTTAGGAGGGCCTGACACATTTCGATCCTAGCAGGATCTTTGGGCTAAAATGGGCTAGCTAGCCTTTGAGAAAGATCCTGCTGCAACCGAAACGCGTCAGGCCCTCCTAACTCCACTCGAAGTATTTTTTTTAAAAGTTGGAATTTTAATTTAGAATTGATGACGCGGGAAAGCACACTCTTGTTCCCAAAGAGCTTTGCGTGAGAGAAATGCGTTGGGAAAACTGCGAGTAGAACCCGCCGTCGCGACAGTAATTGGGACATTAATACAATTATAACACCAAAGATATGTATGGCGGGGGGCGATTAGTATTGCACGTATCCGTGGTTTGGTGTTTTGTACACAGTGGATTTGGGGCATGTCCAGACTTGAACGGATTTTGCATCCTGGGCCAAAATATGTCAAACTGCAAAGCAAACAAATGAATTGTTCCTTGCGTAAACTGGTTAGGTTTTCAGCCTAATGGGTTCGTGTTGCATATGTAAAGATTACAACTGGTGCTTTTGACTTTTTGTCAATCATGGACATTTTCTGAGCAGTCTTTTTGTCTGCGAAATTGGGCTATAAAATAGGGCCAGAGGGGCATCTTCTTGGAGTTGCTCAGATAAAATGGACATATTTTGCAGACAAGTTGGCACTAGATGCTGACTGAAATGTCATGTAATGTACATTACATTGCTATCACATTGATCTCAGCTTGGTATTTTTTGCTTGGTATTAATGGTGTAACAGTTTGTCATAGAGCTGCTTGGCAGACAGAAATGTGTCCCAACTATTTTTCTCATTGTTTGTTTATGACGAATCCTGCGGATCCGGATCCCATATTATCGTACCCTGCATAGGACGTGGATCCGAAAATTTGGGATCCAGTGCATTAAACAATCAGGCCCTAGAACATGACCCTCCACTCCATGACCTCTTTAAGACTTTCCTAGAAGCGGTTTATAAAAGGTCGGATAATTGAATTTGTCTTTCCATGAAAGGCACTATTAATTAAGTCAAGTCTTTTCACTGTGGCTTGATCAAGCGTGTAATTGATGATATTGCTAATTAAACAAAATGGCCGACCTTGAATTTTTATTGACATACATACATCTATAAAGTACCTATAACCAGAAACGTTGACAAATCAGTCTATGAATAGTTAGCACACCTAATGGATGAAAGATCAAGTCCTCATGTTCTTCATGATATCGTGAAAATATAATGTATTGGGTAAACATTAGATAACAAATGGGACACAGAATTTCTATTTGGATGAATGGACATTTTGAAATTACATGTTAATGTACTATGCATTAATTAATCAAAGCATTTTATATTTTATATTAAATATAAAATGTATTGGTTTTTGATAAACTTTTGATAGCCAATAATCAGATAATAGCAAGCTGATTATTAGGTTAATTATTATTAATAGGTTATTTCATACTTTGGTTTTTGTCAAAGACATGCAGATTCATGGGCAGAAATATCAAGAAAGATACAGTAACAGTCATCTGTGAAATTTCCAGTTCTATGTGATGCCCACCTTTTGAGGAAAAGTGAAAAACGGCCACAGTATTTAAAAATCTTTTCACCATCATATTCACCCATCTTTTAGTAAAAGATCAGAATTGTGTTTTGTGATTGGTTTTACTCTTTTTCTACCACCACCATCTTTATACCCTGTAAGTTATAGGTAAATCTGTGAAATTTTCTGTTTTGGTTTCTTACCAAAGTATGATACTACCTTTATTAAGTCAATCAGCATTTGGCCAATGATTAATCTCCCTCTGAAATGAAAAATTAGCATAATAAAACAAATAAAATCCAGTGATCCAATCAGGCGCCTTAATAGTGGAGAGTGTGCCATCCCCTGGATTGGATTTCTTTCATTAAATCTGGTCGCTATGGCAACCTGACGTCATTGCTCGGGCACTCTGGTACATGTTGATTTTTGTTTTCGCTCACTTGCAACGGTGTGTCCATTTTGTTTTTAATACATACCGGTATGTAGGCCTCTACATATTGAGGAACTTAAACCCCTAACAGGATCACAAACCGTTGGGCAAATGGGCCCAAATCTGTACAGTATGTAATATTGCAAGATAATAATAATAATAATAACAGGCATTTATAGAGCACTCTTACAAAGTACATTGTATCACAGTGCTTTTAATGCAAAGAACAAAACAATATTAAGCAAACTAGAGGTTGTGTCTGTTGAAAACCGAACACATGGCTTATCCGCATATGATATAAAATATTTATCAAATTAATACACACATCACTTAATGTTTGATTAATGGATTAAAAGTGACCGTATCTCAATGTAGAACACTTATTGTTTATTAAACCCAAGATGGTTGTCCCCATTCACCCTTACTCAATATGGTAACTTATTTGCCCAAACTTTTGGCCACAATTGTGCCAAACTTGAAGAGTTTGAAAACATGGTGTCTTAATCTTAGTAGATTCAAGATGGTTGCTGTTTGAAGGGCTACTGAATTTGGTTTGAGATTGCAAGAGGGAGGAGTTTGGCACCTCCCGGCCGTTACATGCTGTTTGGATATGAAATATTGGGAAAAGGGAGTTTGGTTTTATGCATTATGTGATAATAATGATCACGAGATGACCCAGGTTAATGTGAGAATGAGACAATTTCTCTGGCCTGATATAATTGCTGCATCCCTTTAGAGACTTTGCACTAGGAGAGAGCCTGACACCAGGATGGTGTGTGTCACGACTCAGGACTGTGTTTAGTATGACCCTGCAGCAGGGCTTGGGAGAGAGGAGATGTGTCACATAAAACCATGAGGTGATTTATTCGGCTCGGGAGGTTATTTCTTCTCTTCCTTCCTCACACATCCCAGCCCTCTCACAGCCTCTCATTCTGTGTTTAGATTATCTCCGTCTCCCTCGGCTTCAGACTTTGGGGCATCTTTTAGGGGATGGGAGACTAAGAACCTGTTTGTTTAATGCAGAGGATCACTGACTCTACTGATCCGGATCCCATTTATAAAGCGTACCCTTCATGGGGACGTGGATCCACAAATCTGGGATCCCGTGCATTATAAAACAAACATGCCCTAAGTCTCAAGGGTCTGTTTTTCTTTGTGGATGGGCTGGGATTACGTGCCTTGCACTATTTTTGTTTCCATCTTGGGTTTCTGCAGCTAGTCCCTTGATGGAGGGGGGTAGGGGGGACACTGGGGGGAAACCTGTACTGCACCTCAGATCTCACCCAAAGGAAGTGATTCATGGACGTTGAACTGAATATATGCTAATGAATTGATTTGAATATAGATTTTTTTAGATTTCTTCTTTTTTTTTAATTCACGAACATTTTCTTAAACGGGCCCTTTTTAGAGCCACACAACTCAACCATACAACTCATAAAATATTATAATTTATGTCTCACGGTTTTATCGCAAAATCAGTTATCTTTATTTACTACCGCCATGCATACATGTAGCCTTAACTTTGTTTTTTTGTCAAAGAAATGCAGATTCATTGGCAAAAATTATCAAGGAAGATACAGGAACAGTCATCTGTGAAATTCCCAGTCCCATACAGTACCCAGTTTTTACAAATACAGTGACAAATCTCCATGGTATTTTAAGATCCTTTCACAATTATTTCTGATCTTCCGAAGAGATAAAAATTGTTTATGGTCATTTAACTCTTTTCTGAATAAATACAGCATTTCAGAAAGGAATATTTTAATGGTATGTTTCAACCATCATCATCTTTATACTCTGTAAGTTATACGTAAATCTGTGAAGATTTCTGTTTCGGTATGCTACCAAAGTATGATAATACCTCTAATAATCACCATCTTTAGCCGTTACCTCCCAGCATCCTCGGGGGGACTTGGCCTGGCCTGGCCTGGCCATGTACCTTGTCAATATTCAGCTAAGGTACACTGTACATAAGCCTGCTTGAGTTGCTGCAAAGTCAATTAGCATTTGTCCGGGGCGTCCATTCGCGATCCGCAAAGTTAATTAGCATATGTCCGGCGTCCACTCCTTATCCACTGCGAGCATCTTTTATAACACGCCCTCGGGGCACACAGTAAGGTACATGTAGAAGCTGCACCACCGCGCCCCGAGTGCAAGGTCTGATTAATTCATTTCTGCCGCCAAGGAACGGCGCTGACCGGCTATTCTGCATTTGTATATTTTTGTAAATATGCATAATACATGTGTATGAAAACTAAAATAAAATCTTCTGAGTTCATATGTATGAACTAGGCTGTTTGAAACTGCACATCAATCCAAAATGGACGCACATTTTGTTTCATTGGCATGCTAGGTAATGGGTACCTCCGGGGCATTTTGGCTATGGGGCAACATCAGTTATAGACCTTTCTTTTGTTTATAAACACTGGTTGGCAAGATATGGGCGGCCAAATGTTACAAATCATTTCGTCGTCTTTACAGACGGCGTAAACAACTTCAACGTTTTTGCAAACTTTCCATAACTGTACAAAATACATATCAGCATCGCTTGTGTTTTTTCCATTACATTCAGCAATATCTGCAATTTGCGTACAAATTGGGTAAAATATGTGGTTAATTTTTTTTGCCTGGCTCGCCATAGTTTCCGCCATGCTGGTTGGCAAAAACGCGGTCTGTGACGTTGCAAAAGAAAGGTCTATACAACATGAAGCAATAAATACATCATCCAGTTAAGTTGAGGTTTCCCTCAAATCTCTGAGATCATCCAGCATTCCTTTGATTTTTTCCCCCACCCTTGCTCTGCTCTTTTTTGCCTCAGGCCTTCAAAAGAGCAGCACCCACACTTTGTCTGACATGTACATGAAATAATAAAGTAAAAAAACCTGTGAAAATTTGAGCACAATCAGACATCTGAATCATGAGAAAATATCAAAAACCCGACTCAATTTTTCTTCTAAAACATTCAGAGTAGCTTTGTTTGACTAATTTCTGGGTAATACACCATTTCAGGCGGAAATATTTTAATAGTATGTTTCTACCAGCACCATCTTCATATCCTGAAAGTTGTACGTAAATCTGTGAACATTTCTATTTGGGTATGTTACCAATCCTGTACTGTACCTTTAAGAGGGTAAAACCATACCTCAGCCTGTGCACAGCTACATGTACATGCATGTATGTCATTTTCAGTCATCTGAACCTTAATCCCCACAAAACAACATGTTTTGAATAGGAACCAATAGCCAACGTTTGGAAAAGATTTCAAACAGTGAGTCTAAACCTCCAGCGTAGTAACAGTGTGGAATTTTATAGGATTGCCGAAATATCCACTTTAGATTGGACGATTATTGCTTGATGAAGGCTGCACCTACGTCGAGCACCTTGGCAGAGGATGAAGCCAAAGGGGTGCCAAGGGGGAAACAACAAAACACTACAAAAAGATAGACGTGAATTTGACACGTCTTTTATAAAGGGTCTGTGACCTTCCAAAACAAAAATATCGAGGCCAAAAATTGACATATTTTTCATTAAAATTCATAGCTAGATTTTTCATCAGGAATTACTCAAAGATGCCTATAAGTCATGCTTCTTTGACAAGTGGCCATGCAAACCATCATCACTGAGCTGATAATCTTCTGAAGGCAGAATAAGCTTTCCGCGATGGAAAGATTTGGGCATGAGCAAAAATCCAGTCAGGAATGATCGCTGAATAATTAATCACAATTTCTGATTGATTGTGAGTGCTATAATTACCCCTCAACCCTTGCAGGCTTTTTGATGCAAGGCTTTAAACAACACTCTTGAGTTCATGATCCTAAGACTTTTGAAATTCATTATAAGAAGTAAGTTTTTGGAGGCGTTGGTGCAATTCTGTGGTTTGCTTCCATTGAATTCTTGTAGTTTCTTAAAGGTAATATCATACTTTGGTTTTTGTCAAAGAAATGCAGATTCATGGGCAAAAATATCAAGGAAGATATAGTAACAGTCATCTGTGAAAATGTCAGTCCCATATGTTGCTCACTTTTTGAGAAAACAGTGAACCCCCTAGCCCCCCCGGGATCTACGCCCATGCCTGCAGCAATGGTCTGGCATGTCTATGCGCAATCCTACTACTGCGTCTTTCTTTTCTTTTCTTTCTTTTTTTACGAAAAGAAAGTCGACGTCCCTTTTCAGATTGATTCATCAATCCTACTACTGCGTCTTTCTTTTCTTTTCTTTCTTTTTTTACGAAAAGAAAGTCGATGTCCCTTTTGAAATTGATTCATCATCCGAACTCTTCTCCCAGAAAAGGTCTCCTGACGGGCTCCTTTTACATATTAAACAGAGTGTGTATTTTTAGAGACTGGGTCTGCTTTCACAAGTCCCACTTTGATCAATTACAGACCCCCTAGATGGAGAGAGACGAACCAAGTTATTTATTAAAGCTTAATGCAGTTCTGAATTTTTGATGTGATTTTTTTTTTTCTGCCAGGGTCCTGTACATTAACCTTAACCGTGCTTGCTGATTCATACAGGGGTCCAAATTTAACAGCCCTGCTTAGCACAAAAATTTGCTAAGCGTGACATTTCTGTCCTAAAAAAACGGGGTTAACAACCAAATTTCCATGTGTTGTGTATCACTTGTGATTGTTTTTTGGCTGTTGTTCGCCGACCATGAATAATCAAATGGAATTTTCAATGGTGTTTTTTTTATTGGGCAAGCTATTTCTGTGCTAAGCAATTTATTTTGCTAAGCAACTCTATGAAATTGGCCCCATACAAAACCAGGGAAGCATTACAATTTCAACATGGATGCATGTTTTTATCAGAGGGTTATCATAATTTTTTCAGGGAATGCTTTTCCGTTTTGGAAGATGGTGCATTTCATATCGCTAGTACGTTGCTGGGTCATACTTTTACACCGATCTGACGGCACAATATATCATCCGCCATTACTGCGGTGTCCCCACCCGCCTTTTGTGTGGAATATACGAATCCGACTTGCGATTCATGTAATTGGCCCTGCGGTGTATCAGGGGACATACACCCTGCAGTATAGAGTGCGGCGGAGTGTAAATTCTTTTGTTGCCACTCAGTGGGCAAAAAACGCGGACAGGGACACCGCAGTAATGGCGGACGGTATATCGTGCCATCAGATCGGTCTATAGGCAGAAGGAAGTTGATGAAATCACAGGGATTCTTATTTGATTACTGTGTATAGATTCACACATTTGCATTGCTGTAAATTGTGTATAATAAATCAATACCACTTACATGTAACTTTATCATGTGTGCATTACCTGTACATTTAAATACTGTATGTAGTTGTACTGTACATCTACATTTCTACATGTAAATGTCCATTTCGTTGCACTCACGTACTGTACGTGCAAGTACACATAATTTGTAGCTGTAGTAGTAGTACACGTAGATGCTACGTATACATTCTACAGCCGTTTTAAACAAAATTGTAGCTACATTGTAAACCAGATGACACATTCATGTAAACAAAAATTACTTTTTAAAGCGAGTCTTACAAAATGGAAGTTGGCAAAGTACATTAACTGCTACAAGTACATATGTACATGTAGTTTAGTGTTTACATGTACATGTATGTAGTTTACTGTATATTGGTAAAAAGTGTTCTAAGCCTATCTACAAAAAATGTACAAAATGGCTACCCAGCTTTGTATATCTAAAAACAGTAGTCTGATGGCACTGTACCTATAGCCATAAAACTAAAGCCCATTTTGAAAAATACATGTAAATCTACTGAAATTACAGATTATGCCATTGTTACCATAGAAATTGATATATGTATATGACTCTTCCATCTCTCTTAAATATGAATAAACCAAAAAAACAAATCCATTTTATGGACGCCGTGATCAAAAAGCATCTTTGGCCTGAGGGTATAACAAATGCAATTTTTGTTCTGACCATCCAAAACGACACTGCAGCAATCGTCTTTATAATGGCGTATACGGTGTATGTCAAGGATTTTTTGTTCTACATCCTTGTTTTTTTCCCATTGCATTTTTATGCATTCCATGTACCGGTAAACAGCCATAAGATTGGGCCGAGATTTAATTATGGACACAGTTTACGCAATGTTAACAATTTTGTCTTTTCCAAACAGTATAATGTCTTTGTGTGGTGGCGAATCCTGAAATGAAAGAGCAAAGCTCGCAATGTTAGAATCTTTCTAGCTCATGAATTTTTTATTTTTTTCCCAAAAATGCACGAGGACTGATCTTTTGACATTTCACGTCGATGGTTTGCCTGCGGGGAAATTTGATCAAATTTAACCAGTGTTTCCATACTTAGCTGTCCATTGTAAAACAAAAAAAGTAAAAAGGGAGGGTTATGAATGGTTAAAAGGATGCAGTACAGTATTTAACACAAGCAGAGATATTTGTATAATGGCACTATCTTGATAATGGAACAAGCCAAGCTTGAGCTCTGGCCACAGTTAAATATAGACAAGGAGCAGGGACCATGAAAAAATTACAGTTCTCAACCCCGACTACGTCTGAAGTCTGACTTAAGAAATTGATGGAATGGACCTCAGGGGACATTTCTAGGTACTATGTGGCCTCAAATTGTGGTAGCACTTTTGTGTAATATCCGAAAAATTATTGCAATTTCCAAAAAAAAATTAGAAAAACAAAAGGAAATTCAACAAATGGGTTTAATAGGCTCTTGCTTCTGACTTATTTTAAAAAAATGTTATTTCTCTGTGAATGGATTATGAATTATATAATCACCTAATCATTCACCAAAATATATATCAAGGACTTGGGGAGTGGTGGCAGAAAATACGACCACGCCCCTTTTTCAGTTGCATTGTGGGAAAGTGAATCTTGTTTTTTGTTGGTCAAAAAATTGACTGAGGGAGGATTTGAACCAGCGACCACCGGAATACTGGTTTACAATGGTAGATTGTCACTTGTTTGAATCCCGCTCCATTTATTTTTCTTTGTTGCACTTTTTAATGATTTAAAATTATGTTTTTTTGTACACTAGAACTACATTAGATCCTACTATATCGCCATTTTTTGCCAAAGAAATCCTGTAAGATATGCTTGGTTACATGTGGTATGCATGCACAATAAGTTGAGCTATCCCTCTCTAGCTTATAGGCTTACATTAGCCCTTGATTCCTTCGTAAAATGCAGAGCCATGAAATTCATTATCAGGTATTGGTAGGCCCACTCCAAGCCTTCAGGAAACAGGGGGAGCTTTGAACATTTCAAAAAAATGAAATCAAGTCCAAAACTGAGTCACAGTTCGTGAAAAAGGTGGGCCTGAAAAACTGATCGAGAGATGTGCATGACTTGTATAAGTAGGAATTATGGGCATGGCTTCCAATTCTTCACTTCCAATAACAGAAGATCTTTTGGTGTGATTTTTTCTCAAATTATAGGACATAAAGTATGGCAAACAAGCAAATCACAGGTGTGGAAAATGGTTTTGAAAAATGACCGGAATCAATAATGATTTGTTTTATAGGGTACTGGTACCCATTTTTTGTCCTTTTACTGCACATGTTTTAATGATATGAATACAGTAATATGATTGGTTTACGGCTTTGGGGGGGGGGGGGGGGGGGGGCAAACCCCACCTCTAGATCCGCTACTCTTAAAAGTATTGGGAAGGTATAGATTTGGTTCAGGTTGGTAATCACGACCCACGGGCACCTGGGAGACGCCAATCCAACTTCCCAACTCTGAGTTAGAAGAAGCTTTGCACATCTGTCCAGGCTCACAACCTGTCCCATCCAATCCGCCCTTCGCAAAGCTTTTATTTGGGGCACGTGCGCACACACAAACACTCTCCACATACGGGAAATGTTTGCGAGAGGCACAAAAGGATGTCCTATTAACCGCATTTTTATGACGCGCTCGGCATAAATCTCCTCACGAATCCCCCCCATAACCTCCTTTCTTTTCATTTTCTTTGGGTTTGGCATTTTTGCATCTCGGGTTTCGTTGGCTTGAACTAGAGGCATTCAAGACATTTTACTGTTTGTGGTGTGTTTTTTTGTGAAATTCAAAACACATGATAAAATTTATATGCATGTACATGATTGTGTAGCTGTTGAACGCATACATGCATTGTGCATACACATTTGGTTGTTATTCAAAATGATAACATTTTCATTTTATTGAAATAAAACTGTGTTCTGTAAAAAATATTAAAGAAAGTGAGACTATGGAATATTTTAGAAAGTAAAGCAACACAAAACAACAAAAAAAACCTCCAATTTTAAACATGACATTTAAAACTCCAACTTAACAACTCCAACCACCCGTGATCAAAACCTCACAATTTCGCTGTTTTCTACTATTTTCTACTGTTTCCAATGATCAATTGAGCTGAAAATTTCACAGGTTTGTTTTTATTTCATGACAAATCAAATTATGAACAGACCGCAGCTGTTCTGTAACCTTTACCAATCCTGTATTATGGCTTTAAAGAGATATTGCATCAAACTCTAAAGCTGATTAAGAGACAGCGATATTTTAAAACATACTAACATCATTTATTGTCATTGAAAAGTGCAAATAAAGAAAAGTTGACAGGAGTCGGCTTGATGTCTCAGTTGGCATTTCGAATCCTGCCCCCGTCTATTTTTCTGTATACACTTTTCAATGACTTAAAATTAATCCAGTCAGTCTACTGCATTCATCCTACCCCAGACGGTTACTACGATTTTATTCCAAATGTGTGCATTCATTATTTACACATTATGTGGCCAACATCATTGCACTGCAAACTAAATCCAGTGTTAAATTTCCCAAAGTCTGAGTCGCACTCGGCGACACAAACATTACATTGACTCATCCACATCCCACATTCCCCTTAAATGACGACTTTGCAATCGAGCTCAAGCCTCCGTGGTCAGCTCTCGGGCTTATGTGTGCTCAGCCCGGCTTTTCTTCCAGATCCTCTTTCATTCATTAGCATTTGTTGCCACAGCAACGGAGTCTTTAAAGAGCTCCGGTTATGTCAGCTAGAAAGGGGAGATGAGTTGGGATGCCTGATCATGTTCGCCACGGATTTTGTTCCGTCACCCAAGTTTGGCACTTTTTCAAAAGTCGGCTCCTTTAAAGGCCATTGGCTAAAAATCAAGAATCGTATGGCTAATTAAACAGCAGTAACTTAAGAAACAGACAATATGAGACATTAATCATACGAAAATGTTACATCGCACAAGTTTATTTAGAGGTTTTATACATTACAGAACCCTAAGTCTTCAGAGTTTGAGAAAAGAATAGTATGAAAGTGTAAGTTGCATCTATTTATACATATAACAGTGGAACACCACTATAACGAACCCCGCTAACATTTGGCTATACCAAACAAAATCCTTGGCCACCAATTTTTGTATGTTTAATGTATAGGCCAGCTGAACATTGTTCACTATAACGAACAATTTCTGTGCATCCTGGCATATTCTTTATAGAGGCGTTCCAGTGTATGTCCTTGATTTGCAACAAGGTTGTGAATGGATCCAAGTTTCAGACTTTAGTGAATGCAATAGACAACCAGTCTATTCCATTTGAGGATGATGTAATGTTTATTTATAGTCATGTCACTTGTAATACATGTCTCGGCATTGTTATTCCACAGAATTGTCCATGCTGTCATTATATTGCTCCCATTTTGCTTTTATTCTAAGGACATACTTGTGTTGTAACATAACACAGATGTGGCTGCACAAAAACCTGTAAAATATGGTAGTGTTGCATTACAATTTTCAGCTTATTAAAGTGACCGTTGCAAAATGATGTGGCGTATTTTTTGATAAAGTGCAGATTATGTTGCAGTATATGTACACCTTGAATATTGCATTGCACACCTGACATAACAATATGATAAGGAGAAACACATGTACTGTAGACAATATGTTGCAGACCAAAAGGTGCATGCATTAAAAGTCTTCTTATTCACCTTTGTGCATAATACAGGATCGGTAAAGGTGACAGAACAGCTGTGGTCTGTTCATCATTCTATTTGTCATGGAATGAAAACAAACCTGTGAAATTTATAGCTCATGTTATTGGAAACTGTAGAAAACAGTGAAAAACGCTCACGGTTTTTCAAATCTATTCACGGAGTTTTGATCGCACTCTGAGATCAAAACTGTTTTCGGTCTTTGTTTTACTAATTTCTGGATGAATACAGCATTTCAGTCGGAAATAATTTAACAGTATGTTTCTACCAGCACCATCTTCATACCCTGAAAGTTATACGTAAATCTGTGAACATTTCTGTTTGTGTATGTTACCAATCCTGTACTGTATCTTTAATCAATTCTACTGATTTTGGTTGGGTCTCACAGTGAATTCAGCGGATTATTCCAATACTCCCCCCCCCCCTTTAAACACAGTATTTCCATAGAAACATGATTTCATCTTGGAAAGGAAAAAATCCATCCAAAGCAATCATCCCAAAGGCTTTAGTATTCCTTCCCTGAAGCAAGTAATTATGCATACAGGCTACTGTATATTTCTATATGACGGAACTGACAAACAAGTTGAGTGACTTCATCTCATTAAAAGAAAAATCTCATGTTTTTCTCTCCTTAATTGTTTTTGAACAAGGTTTTGTTTCTTCCTTTATGTATTTTTTTTACCTTTTTCATTATTTCACCTTTTTTTGGATGATCGTTATTATCGTTTAGATTGGTTTTTTTACTTATTATGCACTAATAGTCTATGACTTAGTTAATTCATGATTTTAGTATGGATTATATTTCAATTCAGGCATTTCCAAAATGATAGTGCGCCACCAATCACATTTTACAGAATTTGTCAACAAAATGTGCATCTGGAAAGGGTCGAAAGATTCCGCGCATTGTGATTGGCTAACACGTTGCAAACTCTTGGTGGCGCACTATGTTTACATCTCTCGCTCTCTCTCGCTTAATCAGCTTTGGAGTTTGATACAGTCTCTCTTTAAACGTCCCCAACCTATCTTGCATGTACCTTTGGTAGGTGTCGGTGTAAGGTAGTATCATACTTTGGTTTTTGTCAAAGAAATGCAGATTCATGGGGAAAGTAACAGTAGATACAGTATGAAGATACAGTAACAGTCATCTGTGAAAATTTCAGTCCCATACGCTGCCCACTTTTTGAGAAAAACGGCCACAGTATCTCTTAAGTCTTTTCTCTTTTATTTTTTATCTTTAAAAGATCAACAATTATTTTGGTCACTGGTTTTACTATTTTCTGGATAAATACAGCATATCAGGCAGAAAAATTGTAACGGTATGTTTCTACCATCACCATCTTTATACCCTGTTAATTATAGGTAAATCTGTGAAGATTTCTGTTTTGGTATGCTAAAGTATGATACTACCTTTAAACATCCCCAACCCATCTTGCATATACCCTTGGCAGGTGTAGGATTGATTAAACATGGTTGTAAACTAGCAGTTCAATACATATTAATGTATTATATGTACAAATACATGTACTTGTCATAAGATAATAATGAAAATTCACATTCAAATTCATATTCAAATTCTAATTATTATAGTTGTGTGCCAGAGATTCATAAAAGTCTTGGCATTTTCCATGTCATTTCTCACACCTTTAATTCGGTTGAATTTCCTTTTAGTGGATAAATAATTAGAGAAGAACGGCATCGATGGTTGCCGCCCCTGAAACTCAATTGAGCTCTCCAGTTCTTGCATGGCCTGTATTCATAAGCATACATGTACAATGTAGGCCATTCATTACTGTCATTTCTCGTGGAATTTCTGCTCAAATTGTCAGAAGATGTACACTACAAACAAAACGGCAGGTTGCATTGTGTGCTATGTGACCTGCGTAGGAAAAAAACACCCTGAAAATTAAATATTCAGTGCCCTAGAAATCCTCCACCCAGAAATAATCATAATATGAAATAAAATACTAATTCTATTTTTTAGTGTACCATATTTGATGAGCTTTTTTCACATAGTTCCCAATTTCATGCATGCACAGTAGGTGCATGTGACATCATCCTAATAGTATTTGCGTAGCTGTTTTTAATAGACCTACATTTACTGTATCTATGCCATTTAAAGTCAGCCTTAAAATGTGTTTTACTGTTGGCCTTTAAGGCTGTTCAGTAAAACACATTTTATACTGTTACATTTCAAACTGTTAATAACAGTTTGAAATTTGTACTTTTTTAATTTGACATCATTCCAAAATGCAGGGTAAAATCACCTACTGATAGACAGGTTCTGCAGCCGATTTCACGAAACTTTACGCCATGGCGTAAGTCCACTTACGCCACAAATGTTGCGTAAGTTGCGCCACTTACGCAACATTTGTGGCGTAAGTTGGACTTACATTCATGAAATCGGCTGCTGGTCTATTTCCCACAGATCTGTTTTATTATTTGTTTTTTGCTTTTAGATAATAAAACATCCTTTTCCACACTATTAAGCGCTCAAGAAATTTAACATCTGACTAGACTAGTTTCCAGTCTGCTAAAGTACATTGAAGTTACTTAATTCTGAAATCACTTTGTATATGATAAAAAGAAGGGGAAAAATGTAGCCGTCAGGACTTGGTCAAGTCTATGTGTTTCCGTTGACGAATATCATCATCAGCCACACATAGCCAGTACTTAACCAAGCCGTGTTATGGCGTAATTGTCAAATGTGGCCTTCGTTTGCAGGCTACAATATTGATTTCTCAAACAACTCTCATATCTATATACACACACACCCATACACACAGAGACGCAATAAGAACGAGGGAAACAAATTTGAATTAAAAAAAAAGAGCCGACTGACGCAGGCGCAAAAGGCCTCAACACTGCACACGCTGTTCCTTTCTGCTTTCCCTCGGTATTATAACCTTTCTAGCCTGTGCTAGTGGTTAATTTGCATGGATGCATTGATCACTGTCGTTGTGGTGGCTCGGCCGTGCCGTGCTGTTCTGCAATCGTCTAGTATATGCCTGATTCATCTCTAGTGCTGTTTAGATGGGTCGAGGGATGCAGAGCCGTGTGCACGTACAGAGCGTCGATCGTCGTACCACAGAGAAAGGGAAACCATTGCTCTGAGATGCCGCTAGATCGTTGGGCTGCATGCATTGCATAGGTGGACCGTTGATGAACACGATGGAGTTGTTGTGCTTCACATAGCTAGCTTCGTGTTTCTCTTGTTGTCGTTGTTGCTTTTGCCGCTGTACGTTCTTCAATTTGACTCCATGATCACCAGATTGCGATTGAAACTACAGGCATCATCTGTTTGAATTCTGCAAGTGTTCTGAGCGGACAGTAGCGAGGTGTTCTTGCTGACTAAGGAGCTCTGGTTATATTTTGTGGCATCTATAAAATAACATCATCTGGTGCAAAGTGGTAATCCAGGTACTACAGGGGTCATTTGAGGAGAAAATCTCTGCAAATCTGTGCGGTGGAAACGCTGACTTAGGTTTTTTTTCTGCACCTGATTCACGGCGAAAACCAGAAACTTCCGCGGAGCCGTTAAACAAATTTTCTGGATGAAATTGG
Organism: Astropecten irregularis; assembly: GCA_963971285.1. Taxonomy (NCBI): domain Eukaryota; kingdom Metazoa; phylum Echinodermata; class Asteroidea; order Paxillosida; family Astropectinidae; genus Astropecten; species Astropecten irregularis. Next base: position 5,657,572 of record OZ020260.1, on the reverse strand, counting down.
TTTGGCTGGACTTGTTTGCAGCGGACGGTGCAGCAGGGGGACGATTGAAGTATTGCCGACTGTGATGCACGTCGTCCGAGGGACCTTCAACAATAACATCAACATCGGCAGGTTGTCATCATCGACGCACCCAGCTGATTGCTGTCATATGCACCGGTAATCTCCTCCGAGAGAAACTCGTCTGAGAAGTAGAATCACCTGGGAAGAAAGTGCTTTGCCTTGTCCGTGTTGTTGACAAGAGGAAACCCCCCCAAAAAAACAAATAAAACAATATTGCCTTCTGTATTTTTTAAAAAAAGATACTTTTTTATACCGATTGGATTTTGAAATTTGCACTTTTTGTACAATTTTTTTTTTTTTTTTGGTTACACATCATTTTATGTAAATACCTTTTGCTTAAAAAGCTTCCATGTTGTGGTTATCAAGATGGACTTTGACTGATGAATCAAACTGAATTTGGAGAAACTCGCACTACATGAGCAGTTCTGTACCCTCCACGCCGACATTTTTCTGGGGGGGACCTTTTTTTTTTAAATTTAAATATTGAAGCTCTCTCCGTTTGGGAGAAGCAACTTTCCAGCCAGGAAAGAACCCCGCATCACAGTACATAGATGCCGACGTTTGCGGTAGATCGTCTGGAGGCAATGGACGATTTTACGGACATGCTCGGCCGGGCTAAAGACTATGTGACCACTGCCCGCGAGACGGCAAAGGAGTACATATGCAATGCCAAGGAGTACTTCTATGCCAACATGCAGACGGACTACATGTAAGTGTGCGCCACTCCCTATGTGTCTTGTAAATACGCCCTAAGATTAAGACAATTTCATCGGTTATAAGGTTTGTGGTCGATTTCGCCAAACTTATCATAACTTACTTGTCAATCGTAGGGCTTATGAAGTTATGATGCATTGCAGCCCTACGTACGATACTATGGGTTATCCTTCTTAATTCGAGTTACGATCGATTGTATAGGGCTAATTGAAAAAGCACTCCGCACTTGCGCTAAAAATAGCACTGGATCTCAGACAAACATTGCAACCATGCATACGTGTGGTGTGCATGTGCATGTTCACTACGTGTGTGAGACAATGTTTGTCTGACATCCGGGAATTTTGTGACGTCATTAGTGCAGAGCGCTATTGAACCCTGGTTGCATGCCGTGGTATATACAAGCAGATAAAATCACTAGTAAACAGCTATTGTATCCCCTCAATATGCGCAGCTCAGGCGCGAAAGGCAACCTTTAAATTTGTAGTACATGTAGAATGATCATAGTTAGGAGGGCCTGACATTTCGATCCTTGCAGGATCTTTCTCAAAGGCTAAATGACAAGAGGACAAATGCAAGTAAAGATACACATGAATGGATGAGAGGATCAGAACAAAGGGTGACTTGCATTGTAGTACATGTATTATGCATGCATGTACTCCATCTCATAGGGGTCATTAACATAAGACAAGATAGCTGATGAGCACTCTCGGAGCATCTTCCTGGCTCAGTGATAATGATGGCTTGTCACCTATTATAATTTTAAGGGTCTTCATCCGTTTGATAATTTATTTGTGGTCTTCAATTTTTCAAGTGCTTCCTTTGCTTTCTCCGTACATGTACATTGGTACATGTACATTATGTATGATAGAAGTGTTGGAAGCTTATAGGTAGTACACTGTGCATGGAGTATTGGGTGCATACCTGGTGCCTTGTGGAAGCCGAGCACACAAGGTTGAATATGTCTCCACATGGTAATTCTAAAGGTGTATAGGTTCACATAAGGTTTTCACAAAAACTGATATTTAAAATTTGCTTATACCACCCTGGTGTTCGGTCGAGGCAGTCTCATTGCGGGTCTAAGATCTGGGCCCAATTTCATAGAGCTGCTTAAAGTGCAAAATTTGCTTCAGTATGAAAAGTCTTCCTTGATCAAACAGGATTACCAACCAAATTTTCATGTGATGTTTACTGCTTTTGACTTATATTCGGCCTTTGTTTGCTGAGCATAACATTTACAAGGAGTTTTGGCTGCCATACTGATTTTATTTACCAAGGTTTTTGGTGCTTAAGCAAATTTTGGTGCATAAGCAGCTCTATGAAATAGGCCCCTGGTAATATGGCGTGGTATACACATAAAAACATGTACATCTGCAAATAGGCATTGCACCCCTCACAGTGTGCACCTCCATTACGTATGTATGCACTTTCTACGTGTAGTGAGCACTTTTATATTATCAAGTGCTGGTGTGAAACGACGCATTAAATATTTGCAAGTACATAGGAACCAATGGCAATGTACATGTACGTTAGTGTATATTCGTACGTATAAACACAGCAATATTGCAACGGTTGAAAAAAAATAATGGATTGATATGTATTTTAAATTTCCCTATTGACATTGGTGCAGTTAGACACTCTGTCAATATTTAAGATGATTATTAAATGTAATATCTTTGAGCCTATAGGTCCCTCTGAGTATTCATGGATATCAGTCATGAAATAAGCAAGGTCACAACAACAATATGTACCAGAATGCTCAATACAAGTAATAAGCTGCTGCAAACAGCTCATCAGCCAAAATACCAAAAAACTGACCTGACATTTATAAAATGCTTGGAGTTAGGAGACCCTGATCGTGTTTCGATCCTAGCAGAATCTTTATCGAAGGCTAAAATATGCAGAATATATTTTTGGGACAAGAATGATCCTCCTTCGAATCCTAAAGTAAAATATTACAAAATGACAAAATTAAAATTAAGACAAAATAACAAATTTAACAAAACAATTTTAAAACAAAACAGCAGTGATGAAAATAGTCATGTCCGTGACACACAAGTATAGCATCTCTTTTAGAATTCATACACAATGCTCAGAGTTTCCTGAATACTGATTTTGATTCCCTTTTTTCCCCCTTTATTTGAGAAGGTAAAGCAAAACACTGTTCATTAATTTCACGGCCGATTGATCACAACAATTAATAGGAACGTGCCCCGAGTCGGGGAATATGGCACACGACGCACTACCAAGCACACATCAAGGAATATGGTGATGAGGGTCACACTGATTGTCTGCATGATGTGAAATAATTGTCTGACAACAAATTTGGTATATAACTGCATGGGGCCAATTTCATGGAGCTGCTAAGCACAAAAAAATTGCTTAGCACAAAATGCCTTACTCATTAAAACAACCACTCTCTAAATGTAAAAGAGTGAAAAATACCGCTCGTTCAAAATCGAGTTGATGTCCTTCATATGGCTCTTGAAAAAGTATGGTGGTTGTTTCACTGTTTTTGAGTGTTTTTCACTCTGGGTTCGGAGTGAAAAAATCACTCAAAACGATGCAAACTTCACTCTAAAAGAGTGGAAGACCTTGATAAAGAGTTTTTCTTCATATGGCTCCTCAAAGAGTGGCTTTTCACTCTTTTGCATTTGGAGAGCACCATTAAACAAAATTCCATTTGATATTCATGGTCAGCGAACAACAGCCAAAGAACAATCACAAATGATACACAACACATGGAAATTTGGTTGTTAATCCTGTTACTATTACTATTGGACAGAAATTTCATGGTTAGCAAATTTTCGTGCTAAGCAGGGCCGTGAAAATGGCCCCTGGTGGTATGAGTATTGCCCCACAAAGCCTCAGGATTTTTTTCCTTCTTCCCGGAACTGATTGTCCTTTTTAAGTCATTGAAAAGTGAGCAAAGAAAAATTGACTGGAGCGGGATTCGAACCAGCGACCTTCTGAATACCGTACAGGAGGTTGCCAGTTCGAATCCCGCTCCAGTAAATTTTTCTATGTTCACTGTTCAATGACTTTAAATTCAGTCAGTTTCCCTTGTGGTTTTGATAAATGTGTCCTTTATAAAGTAGAAATGAAGCAAAACAAAAACGAAACAATAACAAACCTCATATAAAGCTTGGACACAGATGTCAAGAATGTCAAGCAATTATTATTGAACTGTGTCTGTACTACCTACTGTAAATCTAGGAGAATTTGACACATACTCATAAACCCGTGACATGTTTGTATAGTAAACGATGATCAAATTAATATCATGTTGAGGATCAAGCCTTCTGATCAGACATGATGCTTGGAAACTGTGGAGAGACAATATGGCACCTGTGTATGGGTGTGTATGTGTGTTAATTTGATCATGTAGCAGCCATCTTTGACATGTTTACTCGAAATCAAAGATAGTGTAGTGCTGCTTGCGGCGCAAGATAGCCTACTCAGCCAAAAAGTGAAGCATCATTTGGCCGCCATTTTAGTAAGCAGCGGAACTATTTCTGATGTTATTAATGTCAAATTCAACTGTTGTAAGACGAAACTTTCACCCAAATGATTTTTATAATCATTATTAAGGCCCATTATTATTATATTCATTCGGCCAGAATCACACACCGAATGGAAACAGTAAATTTGGCTTACTAAAATGGCCGTCTGTGCGCACTTCATCTGGCTGTGCGTGATTTTGAAAGAGTAGGCCATCTTGCGCAGCTATATGATCTTTGCTCGAATTGAGCATCTGGGATGAAATTATACAGTAAAATGTTTATCATTCTCCTTAAAGGGATGGTACAGAATTGGTAAGACAAAATACACTTCAAGATCACAGATTCACATAAAACTTACACAGTATAATTGTGATGATAGGAGAAAACATCCCATGAAATGTTTTTGTCTGAAATGCCATATTCGTTGAGAAATAAATGAAACTATTTTCCGATTGGAATGAATCGCTATGAAGTGTTTTATTATAAACGCATAATATCGTTGAAATGTGTAAACGGGTTTTCACTATTTTCTCGTGACCCAGATGGCTGATTGAGCTCAAACTTCTACAGGTTTGTCAGTTAAGGTATATGATGGATTACATAATGTGCTTTCACTGTCAGCAACGGTTTTGTGGCAAAAACCAGTTCTGTACCATCCCTTTAAATGGTGCAATTTGATAACATGCAAATGTGCATCAACATTTACTGTCATCTTATATCAAAGTCAATTCACACGTACAGTTTTCTTTTTTTTCCCAAGTGTATGCATTATGTATCAATATGTACAACTGTTCCCTGCCTTGCTAAACGTTAAAGGGCAATGCTATTTGCATGTACATGGCATTCACACGGTATTTACAATATGTACATGACATTTTGATTACCACAATGAAACGTTTATGTGCGCATTGGCCATCACCCTCCATATACCAGGGGTTGGTGTGAGAAACAATAATCAGCCCCTGGGGTCAAGGCCGTCCATCCTCATCCTCAACGACATGACACGAGCGCCTCGTTTCGATCTATAGATAATGTATACAAACCAATTGCTACATGTACACAATGAGGACAATTCAATAGCATAGTCATGTGAAATCCATCCGAGTTTATCTGAAGTCAGACCATAAGATATTGAGTGGGAGTTTTTATGATTTTGTTTCTTTTCATGGAATTGTGAATTTTTTTCTAGGGACTTATGTTTGCCCTTGTGATGGATATAATGTTTAGCAGCTTACAACAATAGGGCTCCGCACTCGTGACGTCACGTTCAGAATGTGCGGACAAACAAGTCGCACGTTGCCTTATAACTTGCGCGTAAATGTGATATTTTTCTTAACATCCGGGTAACTATAGCTGTCGATATAAAAGGCATATTCTATAAATAGCCCGATCTCGGAGCCCTTTTCAGTGAAATGAAGAAAACGTGCCCGAAACTCATTTCAGTACAACATATGTCACTGTTTTTGACCTTGCATGCATTTATGGGCGTTAGTGACCCATTCGTAATTTGTTTGTTGCCTCACCATGAGAAAAAGGGATAAATTTGTAAACAAAACAAAAATGCGTTAACAATGAAAACAATCAAAAGGATTTCCATCGCGTCCATTGTTTTAGAAACAATACAATTCTAGCCTACCCTGGTAAAAAAAGTGAGACCTGAAAATTTTGCAAACCTTCATAATTTGTTTGCTACCACACTATTGGAAAAAGGGATAAATAAAAAATAAAAAAATGCGTTAAATGACGAAAACAATCAATAGGATTTCCATCGCGTCCATTATGTCAGAAACAATACAGTTCTAGCCTACCCTGGTGAAAAAAAGTGAGACCTGAAAATTTTGCAAACACTTCATAATTTGTTTGCTGCCTCACCATGAGAAAAAGAGATAAATTTGTAACAAAACAAAAATGCGTTAATGACGAAAATAATCAATAGGCTTTCCATCACGTCCATTATTACAGAAACAATACAATTCTACCCTACCCTGGTAAAAAAGTGAGACCTGAAAATCTTGCAAATGAAGTTTGAGCTCGAAAATTTACAAGTACCATGATTTTGTTAGTGTATACATGTATGGTAAATTCGTTTTGCAATGTGGCAATGGAATTGCTGTGTAGCTGGTTGAAAAATAGATGCTTATCTTAGAATGCATTTTAGTTGTGCATACATGTAATGGATAGCCTGGGGCCAATTTCATGGAGCTGTTAAGCACACAAAACATTGCTTAGCACAAAATGTCTTGCGCTCAAAAAAAACAAAACAATTCCATTTGATATTCATGGTCAGCGAACAACAGCCAAAGAACAATCACAAGTGATACACAACACATGGAAATTTGGTTGTTAATCCTGTTTTTATTAAGACAGACATATCGTGGTTTATAGTAAATTGTTGTACTAAGCAGGGCCGTGAAATTGGCCCCTGGACCATTTCTGTTTGGCAATGTTGTTGCTTGACAACTACCATACTAAAATATTATTCACAGAATCTGCAAGTACAGAGCATTGAGACAAACCCCTGACATGTATTAAGAGCCCTTGTGATGCTTGTAATGAATATACATGTACATTAAAAGCTGATAGACTTTTAATGTTTGCCTCCAAACATGAAGTTTTTGATAAGCAAAACACCACCTATCACTCTGTATGTAATAATGATATATACAAGTTGTTTTTTGTTGGCTTTTGTTTTTGCTTCTTTCTTTTCTTTCAGTTTTGTTTCAATTTGTTGTTTCTTGCAAAGAAATTTGGCCAACAAAGATTTCTTCCTGATACATGATAAGCTGTGTCAAATTTTGTGGCAAAGTTTTGCTGGGGGTGGGGAACTTATGATGCAGTTCTTTTTTCTTTAATCATCGGACTGAATTCTCCCTTATGTACACGTGTCGTCGTTTCGCCCGGAGATTTTGTAATCTTCTTTAATGCTTGGCTGCCAGACGCTGTACACAGTACCAGACCGAGTGATAATGGATTACATTTTCAGAGCGCTATTCCAAAAACACTTAGAGGGGCCAGGACAAGCTGGCAGACCGTGTATTTAGTTGCGCAGGCAAATACACTTCATGCACTCCGAGTGTGTGATGAACACTGTACATGCATGTCATTTGGGTTGATTGAATTTCTGTGGAGCCCTCAGCTGCGCACAGAGACAATCTCATTCTAAAATGTAAAAAAAGAACCTCTTTGAAGCTGTATGCCATAATTTGTAACTTGTTTTTCATATTCATGTGTGTTTTGTCACATGCAAAGAGAATTTGATCATGATTAATTTCGGAAGCACACTGTCAAATGTACCTTTGGCATCCTGCGGCGAGTTGAATGGAACATTTCATCTTTTAACAAATTGAAATATTCTTTTCATTGAACGAATGAAAAACGTTCGTTATTTGTTTTGTATAACACCGTCAAATATTTTCTGCAATTTCCATGTCATTCAGGAATTTGTTTCAACCCGCCGCCATTCATAGGCTAACACAAGCCCTCTATTGACCAATAACGTATTGAAGTCCCTTACATGCAATTAATAATGGAACAAACTGGATGGAACCAAAAATGCACGGTTGATGAAACAAATTTCAACATTTGTGATGTAAACCAAGAATTAGTCTATTTATCGCTTATCACGTGACATACAATCCTCCAATCAAATGACAAGGATGAACTAAGGTATTACATGAAATTCATTATCAGTTAAAACATGGCTGATAGCCCAGTAATTTAAGCAAAACATGCCAAATGACCAGTGAATGGACATGTGCATACATCATCAATCATGTCAATGATTGAATTTCTATCTGGGCAAATATAAGGACACAACGCAAATTTTCTCTAAGTTGCATACACATGTTTGTGTTGATATTAAGTAACTTCTTAAATTCATTACTATGCTGGTCATCCACCATTCGTGTATAAAAAATTCTAAGTAATAAACTGCACTGCAAACTGCTTATCAGCCAAACTAATGACCTGAAATTTATAAAATACTTGGAGTTATAGGAGGACCTGACGCATTTCAATCCTAGCAGAATCTTTATCGAAGGTTAAGTCTTTAGCCTATAAAGAATGATACACAGATATTTAGTTATAAACAAATAATTGTTTAAGATCTTAGCATCATTTCAGTGAAATCCATCGGCAAATCTGGGTCCAATTTCACGGCACTGCTTAGCACAAAAATATTGCTAAGCATGACATTTCTGTCTTAATAAAAACATCGTTAACAACCACATTTCCATGTGTTATGTATCACTTGCGATTGTTCTTTGGCTGTTGTTTGCTGACCATGAATATCAAATCAAATTTTTAACGGTGGTTTTGTTTTAAATATTGAGCAAGACATTTTTGTGCTAAGCAAATTTTTTGTGCTTAGCAGCTCCATGAAATTGGCCCCTGAGCTTATTCGAAGTCTGGATTGAGTCTGACATTTAATATCCAAGAGCACATTATGGACAATTCATTTTGTACACATAATCATATCTCCACACCTCAGACCTGAACATTCCCGTACCTTTTATTTCCTTGAGGCTAAAACGCGCAATACACAGAACCATAGCATTCTATTTTTATGTCGTTCAGTTTTTTTGTCCTTTATATTTCATGAATGCCCGCAGACATGTTGATGTTTTCTATAGAAAGCCGGCTTGCAACGGCTCTATCGATCGGGAATATGGCACTGGAGTGGCCTGGTACGGATGGCGCAGTTGCCGCTTTATATCCGTCTGTGATTGTATCTCGGAGTGTCTGATTACCCATTAATGGATCCGTGGGGCATTATTGAGTTTTCAAGTGCATAGCAGTCGTCATGAGCATTTTGCAGCGAACCGTGAATATTAATAAAGACTAAAGGTACTATGATCATACTTTATGTAAGTTGATAGAACAGCTGCGGTCCGTTCATAATTTGATTTGTCATGGAATAAAAACAAACCTGTGACATTTTTTAGTTGGAAACAGTAGAAAACAGCGACAAACCGTTGCAATTGTTATGTGAAATTGTGAGGTCATTGTAATTGTGAGGTATTTATCCAGAAAAGAGTAAAACCCATGACCAAAAACAATTTTGATCTTCAAAAGATCAAAAATAACAGTGAAAAGATTTTCAAAATACCATGGGTATTTTTCACTTTTTTTTGTCAAGAAAGTGGGCACCGTACGGGACTGGGAATTTCACAAATGACCGTTTTATACTGTATCTTTCTTGATATTTTTGCCCATGAATCTGTATTTCTTTCATGAATGATATTACCTTTTAATGAAAATGTCATTTCTTAATGGCTGTTTGGCGAGCGTGTGTATTGTAAAGCATTATTGCTGAGTTTGGCCTGCTCGGTTTCCCATTTCAACACTACCCCATTCAGCCTAATGTATTCCATTGTCATCATGTTATATATTGCTGACATCTGTATGAAATACATGTGCATACCATACATGTATCTTCATATTGTATTCACATACCACGCTGTGCTTCATTCAGTCTGCTAACGACATATTATACAATTACAGTATTTTGAAACCGCAACCTGATAGACCCATTTTAATAATTGAAACAGGAAATAGCATGATTTTATCATCTGTACATAGTGAATTTTAAACAAAATGTTTTTTTCTAGTGTTTTGTTTCTGCTTAATTTTTGTTTTTTGTTTTTTGTCTTTATTCGTTGAAAAATGAACAAAGAGAAATTTACTGGGACGGGATTTGAACCAGATTTTGACCCCCAGAATCGTTGATCTTTGAACGCATACATAGATGCTATAGATGTGTTTCCTGGCTAGAGTTCTTAGAATTTGGCTCCTGGGGCTGATTTCACTAACGTTTTGCGATCATTGCTAAGCCCAAATCCATCGCTAAACGGAGAATTGATCACCATGTGCGTTGCAATTTTCTGTTTAGCGATAGATTTTATGCTTAGTGTAGCGATCATCGCAAAGTGTTTAATAGTGAAATCGGCCCCAGATATGCAAACTCTTAAATGGATGCATGTTCCTCATTATGGCAACCTTAATAGCTGAGCCTAATTTTCTGATAAAAAATCTGCACGTTACATCTTTGCAGATGATGATAATTCTTTCAGTCAGAATATGTATAAAAAAGCCATTAAAGGGTTTAAAGTTCATATGAATCAATTTCATCAAAAAAAATTCCAAGTGCATGAGAGAAAATGAAAGCATCCATCAGGGCCATAGCACACGGGAAATTGAATAATTCAGGAGGCGCGGCACAATCTTTTGAACAGAATAATTTCCCAGGGTCCAATTCCCTTTATGATGTTAATTTAATTAACTGTGCACAGCAATGTGCTGGGGAATTTTTTTTCTTTTATTTGTTTGTTAGCCCCATGTCACCATAAAATATTCAGTGTATCTCCATTTTACCTTGACCCACAATATATCAGCTGGTCGGAGGGAATGGTATTTAAAAATGCGCCCCGACCAGCAATTAACCATCGGCAGAATGTGTAAATTAGATTTTTATTCATTACTTCTTTTTTTTTTTGGGTATCAGATTGCAACCTGGGGCCAATTTCATAGAGCTGCTTAAGCACCAACATTTATTTAAGCACCAAAAATCTTGGTAAATTAAATCAGTATGCCAGCCAGAAAACTCCTTGTGATTGTTATGCTTAGCCTGCAAACATTGGCTGAAGACAAGTCAAAAGCAGTAAAAAATATCACATGAAAATTTGGTTGGTAATCCTGTTTGAGCGTGGAAGACTTTCCATGCTTACGCAAATTTTGTGCTTAAGCAGCTTTTTGAAATTGGCCCCAGGGACCATGACAAGAGCTCATGCATTAATTGTGCATTCAGAAAAAATAATAATAGAAAGCAAATTTCACACTTACTTTATATATACCATCATTTCACTTGCAAATTGGGAGAGAAATATAAATAGAATTCTAGACTTGCAAATGAGTTTAGAATTATGAAACAATGTGTTTATGTGTTTTCTGCAATTTTATTGAGCTCATCTTTTTTGCTCTTTGTTTGAGGGAGCGGTAAAAAAGTCTTTCATGAAATGTTTGAAAGAACAAAATAAAACTTAAAGAGAAAAGTATCTTAAAATATAAATAAAATAGAATATAAGTGATAAACTGCTGCAAACTGCTCATCAGCCAAAATGACCTGAAATTTATAAAATGCTTTGAGTTGCGAGGGCCAGACGCGTTTCGATCCTAGCAGGATCTTTATCGAAGGCTGTAATGATGAAGATCCTGCTAGGATTGAAACGTGTCAGTCATTCCCAACTCTAAGCATAAAATAGAAAAGTTATAACTGTCGGAGGGTCTGATGTGTTTCAATCCTAGCAGGATCTTTATCGAAGGCTAAATGACAAGAGGACAAAACATGCACCCAAGTACATGTAACTCTAAAAAATGTTCGAGATACACGCAGCGACACAGAGATGATTGTTGGCTGAACCTTGTTTCACCATTCAGTAACTCTTTAATGCTGCACTGTATCTATACTGTACAAAGCCACCTACATTGGATATTTAATCCAATATCACCACGTCTCCACCCCCCCTCCTCCACCCCCCCCCCCCCCCCCCCCCTGTGGTCATGTACGCCGAAATCATATATTCTTATGAATTTTCCCCCTGCACCATTCATTAATATTTTGCTGCAGACGTTTCATTTCATTAAACTTGCCTTAATAAAAAAAAATATATCTATCGCAAGACTCCGATACCCAAGCTGTTTAATTCTCCCCTAGGCGTGCAGGGTACCGGTGACAAATCTTTCAGATCCGACACTCTATTTCCAGTCGAAGCTGGTGGCTATATATCTTTGCTTGGCATTTCAAAATTACGATTTTGTTTTCGTCTTTTGAAATGAGATTGTAATCATCATGGACTTATTTTCTTGATGTGTTTAGATTTTTTTTAAGGCTGAAATTCAGTCTACCCATTGCCTGTTCTCTTAAAGGTAATATCATACTTTGGTTTTTGTCAAAGAAATACACATTCATGGGCAAAGATATCAAGAAAGATACAGTAACCGTCATCTGTGAAATTCTCAGTCCCATACGGTGCCTACTTTTTAGAAAACAGTGAAAAACTCCCACAAATTTTCTTGAATCTTTTCACCGTAATGTTTTTATCTTTTAAAGATCAAAAATTATTTCTGGCCGTTGCTTTTACTAAATTCTTAATAAATACAGCATTTCAGGCGGAAAAATTTGTAACGGTGTGTTTCTACCATCACCATCTTCATACCCTGTAAGTTATACGTAAATCTGTGAACATTTCTGTTTTGAGTTCCTACCAAAGTATGATAGTACCTTTAAAGGAGAATATTGGTTTTTCTCTTGCTAACGCTCACTGCATTATGCAGAGAAAGTTATGATTGATCAGGCGCCGGATATTGTCAGAAGGGAAAAAAAAATCTATGCGCATCGCCTGTGGGTTGTGAAACGTTAACGCTCTCTGGATATCAGGCGTTTTATCACCTAGTAACTCTACCTAGCTTGCTTGCATCTCAACTAGACACGGAGCATAGAGATCGGCCATGTTGGAATTAACATGCATAAACATTACCAGTCAATCTTGCTTAGGCTACCGAGTACCGGTTTAAACCATTTTTCTTTTTTAATCTAGGGCCTTTATGAAACCTGGGCTTGGGCTCTGGCTCCGGCTTCGGCTCCATTTCTTACTTCCATTTTAAAGTAACTGGTATCAAAATAGATGTTTTGGGGTACGGTTTTGAAGAAGATACTCTGTTTTGAACAAGAAAACAGAGCTTCAACCTCAGAGAAAAAACACAACCGGTATTTTCAACAGTTTTGATCTCTGAGATCAAAACCTCACAATTACAATTGCTTCACAGTTTTGCGTAACAATTTCAACGGTTTTTCACTGTTTTCTACTGTTTCCAATGATCGATTGAACGGAAAATTGCACAGGTTTGTTTTCATTCCGGCCATGACAAATCAAATTATGAACAGACCGCAGCTGTTCTATCACCTTTACCAAAGTATGATACTACCATAAAAGGCACCTGAAACCTATACACTAGCGTATATTGTTATGTATAAACAGGTGGTAAGGGGTGAAATACCGTGCCCATAAAAACAAGAAAGATTGAACAAGAAAAAAATGCGCGTATTATGGAAACAGTCGCTTCATTTTATATGCGGTGTCGTCTGCGATTGAAATTGATCTGACAGACCAATTTTCTATACAATCTGACGTTAGCTAAATTAGAGCACATTGACGATGTTAATCACTAGCAGGCTTTTTCATGTTTGCCTTTCGTTCTTCGAGAAAAGACGGTGGCAAATAAAAAGTTCCTGTTTTCTCGGATAGAGGGAGGGGAAAAAGCGGGGTTCCGTGTTGTTTATTTTGAGTGCGGGGTTTGTAATTGGAAAACGGGTGGCGTGATTTGCTGTGTAATCTGGCGGCATGGGTACGTACGGTGTGTGGTCATGTGCTTTCGTGTGCGAAGGGAATGGGAATCATTCTTCCTCTGCGTCCAGGTTTAACTTTTACCGCTAGATTGGATTTGAACATATGTGTGTGTTCGGTATTTTAACATTGCTGTTTTATGGCCTTCGGGCGAACAGGGCAAATACTTTGGGTATATTGACATACCAAATCCACGCATACATGTAGGAAATTTGTTAGGTTTTTTTTTATTGCTGTGTAGGTTGCGCAAATCCAGCCACACATCACGGTATTATAGCGGAAAGTCTTTATTCGTTGTCTTTTGCCTGTTTGTGCCAGCTTTTTTATAAAAACAACCGGTTTCTGTTGGTTTAACCTTGACAAAAATTCCCCCAGATCGTCTCCATTACTAGTTGAGTAGGGTATATGGCATTACATGAATATTTTGAGCCAATTACACCCGCGTACAATAAACAAACTCATATTTCTCTGTTTATATTAAGTTCCCACTGCAAGAATGTTTTTCTAAAGACTACATCCTTGGGCCATGATCATAGTTTCCTTGATTTAAGCAAGGCTTACTCAGCCCCAAATTTTTTTTAAGCTGATGCGGACATATCAGCTGAAATGTACTTATGTGTATAATGCATGTTTTCAGCCTCACCAAAATCTAACAGCACTCATATTTTAAAGATCATCTAAAGGTACAGTACAGGATTGGTAACATACCCAAACAGAAATGTTCACAGATTTACGTATAACTTTCAGGGTATGAAGATGGTGCTGATGGAAACATACCGTTAAAATATTTCCGCCTGAAATGCTGTATTTATCCAGAAATAAGTAAAATAAAGACTGAAAACAATTTGTCCAATTGAGCTCAAATTTTCACAAGTTTATTATTTCGTGTACCTGTTTGATCAGACAAAGTGTGAGTGCTGCTCTGTAACCTTTACCAATCATGTATTATACCTTTCAAGGCTATGATTTAAAGATGGGTGCTGAATTAGGGAAAATTTGACTTGCTACGTCGATTGTCAAATTGTTGACGTCCTTGTCAGATCATGGAGGAAGGAAGATGTACAGTGTTTTACTGGGCACTGCTTGTTAAGACATTGCAAAAGAAACACTCTGAAAGTCTTTAAGACTTAAGCCCTGTCCGCACTGGACTTTTTTTTCGGGGATTTAACCGAGCCGATGGGTAAATGAAAAATGGGCAAATATTACCGGTGTCCGCACTTGGACTCTTCACTCGGGTAACTTAACCGTGCACGCACGGAAGAATTACCGAGCCGACTAAGGCTCATGCGGGTACCCAACTCGCACTGTCCGCACTGGACTTTTCGTCTCGGGTAAAGTGTCTCGGGCATTCTACCCGGGCAGAAGTTGGCCGGTAGAAATACCCGCGCGGCTCGGGCAAAGTAACTGAGAGGTAGACTTCCTGAGACGTCCGCACTGGACTTGAAATAGGTAAAGTACCCAGCGTCTCGGTTACTTTGCCCAAAAAAAGTCCAGTGCAGACAGGGCTTTACCTCATAATTTTTTGGAGCAGTTTATAAAACGCACTGGAAACAATGGATATGAGACCGTTGTAGACTCAATTAACAATTTGCCTTGACATTCAAACACCATTGGCTTGGCCTTACGCACAGCCTCCATATCCTCATTAACAGGCTATTGAGTCCATTGGGTCGATTTCACCAAACTCATCATAACTTACTATCAATCGTAGGACTTATGATGCATTACAGCCCTATGTAGGATACCATGGGTTAACTCGAGTTACGATCCATCGTAGGGCTTCGTGAAATCGACCCTCGGTAATTGAAGGATTTTATTGATTTTCAGGTGGGTACATGGTTAATACTAATAGGCATTGCGGTAGCTTGTAATGGATGTTACATGAGTTTTTTTTTTGTGTGGTCTTTTGTGCCATAGACATAAAGACATGTTCATGCATGGAGCAATGAAATTATGGTATGATTCTTGCCAGGCTAGCCACAAGTCATGTGGCATTTCGGTATTAAAAGGGATGCTGCATCGTCTTTGTGCTCATCATATTTTGTCTAGTTCCCGTCCTCCTAGTGTGTTGCAAAGTAATACAAATGATCTGACCTGATGACATGGCTCCCAGTTAACTTTTGGTAGTTTGATACATAGGGCGTTTACGAAACAGAGGCTCAGGCTCCGTCTCAGGCTCTAGCTCAATTTCGTGAATCCATTCTGAAACAATGGTATCAAAATAGAGGCTTTTGGCTGCGGTTCTGAAGTAGATTCTCTGATTTGAAAAGAAAAACAGAGCTTCCGCTTAATTGGAAAACCACAGCCTATGTTTTCAACATATGGATGTCAGAGCTGGAGCCTGAGCCAGAGCCTGAGCCTGAGCCTCCGTTTCGTAAACGCCCATGAGATATAAGAAAACTACATGTAGATGATGCGTCTGCATATCATCCAATGGCAGATACATACATCATGACGGCCATGTTTAGAAGGTAATTTAGTTTTATTAGCAGATGAACCATGAAAACAATGTCCTCAATACATAGCATACATGCTTCATTATTTTGAAGCTTGTTATTGTTTAACAATTCTGACTGTGATCTATAAAAAGAAAATACTTTTTGAGCCGTAAATTCAACATCTTCGGAGCCCAATAACACAGCCTGTTATTTTCAGTGGCCTTTTGTTGACAACCAACTCTCCTTCGTTCCTTTGGGGAGTTTGATCACGTCTGCGTAAATTCCTGAAGGACATCTACTTCACAATGTGACTTTCTTGTCTCAAGTCAAACGACTTGGGATGCTAAGTCCGTCATCAAGAAAATTACTCTTGAAGATCTGGGTTGGGAGGGAGGAAAAGAAAAATGGAATCACGTCTGAAGCTAGTCTGAAGCTCCCTACAGATTGGAAGCTTTTGGGGTCTTGTTAGCCGGCCGGCAGATCCCTGATTCCCTCGCTGCTTTGGCTCCGTGCTTTCCAGCCTTTGGTGGTCCATTAGAATATGATGACATTCGTCTTTGAGCCTTGTTTGTTTCTGGTTTGTGCAAGGACAATAAGATCATCTTTCAGAAATACTCTGTCCCCCGACGGATGAGAAATATGAGTAGCTATCCACTCTCATTATTTGGGTTTTATCACTTTGTATAAGGTAGTCCGTATCATCTTGGCATGTCTTCTCAATGACACGTATAGAAAAATATTCCTGCGAGGCCACAGCGAGGACGGAAAATCGTGATCATTGACTAACCAAATACTGAACTGGTGAATTGTATTTAAAGGTATAATACATGATTGGTAAAGGTCGCAGAACAGCACTCACACTTTGTCTGATCCAGCATGTGCATGAAATGGTAACCCTGTGAAAATATTAGCTCAATTAGACATCTGACATCTCTGTGTCACAGGAAAATAGCGAAAATTTGACTCAATTTTTCGTATAAAAACATAAAGAATGGTTTTGATCTATACCCCATGATCAAAACTGTTTTCGGTCTTTGTTTGACTAATTTCTTGATAAATACACAATTTCAGGCGGAAATATGTTAATGGTATGTTTCTATCAGCACCATCTTCATACCCTGAAAGTTATACGTAAATCTGTGAACATTTCTGTTTGGGTATGTTACCAATCCTGTACTGTACCCTTAAGGCACCAATTTATAATGTAATGCAAAGAAAAAAGCAACCTAAAGTAACATCAAACTGATGGGGTACCGTACATGCATGTTGATCGAAAATATCTCATTTTTTTTCATGAATTTAGACATTTATATTGATATTTTGGTTTGGTGTTATGCCAAAAAAAAACCACCTCAGGATTATGAATGCTCTACCTAGTTGCGAGCAAAATCTGACTGACATAGGAAAAGGACAGTTGTGGAAATAGACAGATGGAAATATCACGATGGTCGACTGAAGGAGTCATTTTTTTTTTAAACCCTTTTCCGACCGGTCCAACTCAATACCATCACGCATATATGACAACTTAAGTGCTTTGATCAATATTTCCATATGTCGCAGGAATGTCATTATACCTCATGTAGTATGCAAGTTTCTAATTTTGTTCCTTTCGCTACGCTTTCTCTTCCACGCGTAAAAACGGGGTGTTGTTGCCGCGATACGTCCAGCAGTTTATTAAATTAGACGATTCCAGAGGCAAATCTTTCGTGTTGTTTATCTTTCCTGGTCAGTGTAATTGGCCAGTTGGTTGACAGTAGGTTGCCAGTGGGCTCATTTAAATAGCGTAATTTTTTTTTCTCGTCTTTTTGTGTTTATAAATTGAGATTTGTCTGTTATTACAGTGTCTAAAGAATGGGTATTACCATAGGGCTATATTAAAATTACTAGAGCGCTAGCTCTGTGTTCTCCGTGCGTAGGCGCTTTGAAGCCGTCCTGGGCGCAGTCATTTTGAATTTGTGTGCGTGTCTGTGGAACAAGGACACTTTGACTGGAATGCCTTTCGAAGAGTGTACTCTATATGCAACGTGCAAGTATGCGCAAACGGTAACTGTAGCGCGACTTGATGACGCTTGCAATCATTGCGTGACTGAAGTGCAGAGCGTGTGCGCGCACGGCCCTAAATGAAAAGCGCATTTACCGAAGATGCGCCGGATTTCGGGCGTATTTGGCTTCGATAACGCACTTGTAAAAAACACAAGGCAGATATGCAAATGAACGTACCAAAAACGTACAAAATTGTGTGTTTTCCATAGGTTTGTGCACAAACATGGATGTGCCCAGCAGCATCACTTTGTACACGGAGCCAGCGCTCTAGTAATTTTAATAAAGTTCTATGGGTATTACATACCTTTGAACACTAAACTTCTGAAACACAGCTTGTGTTGCAAAAGTACTATCTTTCATGTTAAGATGATTTTTTCCTTGAAGTACAAAACTTCTTGGTATTATAGTGGCTTTAGTTTGATTTTTATAGCTATTGCTATTACAAATTTTGAACATTAATTTAAGAAAGATTTGAGGCTTTGCATGGTGACAATTGGTACGTGGATTGGTTTGTGGTAACACCAGGAACTGTAGTATTCGTTCGCACTTCTTGTTTTATATAGGTCTCACATGGTTTTTTAATACCGCAAACCAATCTAAAGCGATCCACATTGTTAATTTAATAATAAAATAGGTGGCTCTCAGAACCTTGTTTTTTTGCTAACTAAGGTTCAAAAAGTCACTTAAACCATATTTTGGTCATCACATTTTAACTGCTAAATAGGTATCCAATAAAAATATCCATGCATACATTAACATTCTTTTACTCACATATCCTCTTCTGGCTCACTGTTTTGTTTTTCTTTAGGTGTTTTTTGTGTTCCACTTTTTCTTGTGTGTTTGTTTTAGGATACTTTCTATATTCTCGTCATTCATTTATTGTATAATGTACTAATGGTGATTATATCTTTCCATTCTTGTTTGTTTGCGTAGAATCCAAACGACGGCCAAAGCCCAGAGTGAGGCTGAGTATCCCGCCTACGGACTGACGGGTCCCAGCGCACACATGCCTTCCAATATGTCTGTGAGTATATGTATGCCTTTGCATTTTCAAATTGTAAAATTTTTGCCAGAGTTAGCGCTGAGTGGTGTACAAATGAGTAGTGCCAAAAACAAGCTATCTTTGATAAGGTCCATTGAAATTTCATTCCATCATTGAAATTACAGAGGGCGCTTTACCAACACCCATTTTCTCATCATTGGGTGCATTCATTTAGCTCTCCCGGGTCGACACCAGTCAACCTCGTCCCCATTCTCTCGCTTGTTTTGTGCAGTATAGCACGACCATTGCCAGTAAGGGCCTACCCGTGTGAGCTAAACGAATGCACCCATTGAAACTCCAGAGGGCGCTTTCCCAACACTTATTTTCTCATCAGTGAAACTACAGAGGGCGCTTTCCCAACACCCATTTTCTCATCACTTAAACTAATACAGAGGGCGCTTTCTTAACACCTGTTTTCTCATCATTGAAAGTATAGAGGGCGCTTTCCCAACAACCATTTTCTCATCATTGAAACCATAGAGGGCGCTTTCCAAATTTCTAACACCTTGTATACATTTTTTTTTCACAAAGTCTCTGTCAGCATTGCAGAAAATGCCTTGATTGGTGCATGCAGCCCATGAGTTTAATGTACATTGATTCTGGTACTACTTATAAGAAAGATGGCCAATGTTTAATCAAGGGGTTTTACGTGGAATATGCTGCATAGCAACCAAGGCTCTATTCGCATAGCAACCACGGCACACAGGAAGCAATATTAAGAGTCTTATGCATTTCCTTATAGAATAAGATATTCTATATCTCCTGAATATATAGTTCCCAAAAATGCATAATGAAGTAACACAAACCTCACTTAAATATTGATATGGTCTGTATGCAAGTACACTATGCAAGTCATGTACTATAAAGCTAGGCACATGAATGCACATACATACATGTATTAAACAAAATGTGAGAAACTTTGAGTGCTAAGATATGGGGACAGCTAGCATCATGCTGCAACATAATCGGCAATGAGCCGTGCAGAATGTTCTTTTTTTACTCAGCAATCCATACACGTACAATGAACCCTGAGTTACAGTACATGAAGGCAGTTAATTCTGTGTTCAATGCACTTGCAGTGTATATGCATGCACTCTGCCGTTCACAGATGGATGCCTATAGTAATATGCATCATTTACACATCATTAGCTGTATATTCCGTAGCTGAATAATTGATTCAGCCCAATGTGATTTCTTGCTATTTCAGTTTGTTAAAATCTTCTTCGTGGAAGTTCGTGGGCACTCTTGTTTCTGGTGAAGACACAACATTGAAAATGGCAGGGTTTAATGCAAATGAACACTGAGGTGCATATTATAATAATAATGCATAGCTGCCAAATGTTGATGCTCAAGAGGCTTTACAATAAAAGCTATACAAACTAAAGATAAAATTTTAAATATTTTGTGCTTATCCTACATTCTTTAAATAGAAGAAAGAGAAAATCATTTTCCAATGTTTCTGCATAGCATGACATGATGAGTATTATTGGTTATTGACATCTACCTTAGGGGGTAGCTTAATTCCTCATGCAATATTGCCTCTCATAATGTTAAAAGTACTATCATACTTTGGTAGGAAACCAAAACAGAACAATTTTCACAGATTTACATGTAACTTATAGGGGAAAGATGGACCTGGTTCAAACATACTGTTAAAATGTTTCTGCCCGAAATGCTGTATTTTTCCAGAAAGGAGTAAAACAAAAGACGGAAAACAGTTTTGACCTCCGAAATCAAAACCTCACAATAGCACTGCGCACTTGCGCTAAAAATAGCACCGAACCTCAGACAAACATTGTAACGTGGCCATGCAAACGTGTGGTGAGTGGGGGTATGTGCATGCATGGTGTGACGTCATTATTGCGGAACGCTATTACAATTACCTCACAAAACAGGTTTTCGTTGTTTTCTACTGTTTCCAATGATCAATTGAGCTGAAAATTGCACAGTATTTGTTTTCAATCCATGACAAATCAAATTATGAACAGACCGCAGCTGTTCTATCAACTTTACCAATAGTACCTTTAAGAGAGAGTGTTACTTTAAGGTTACTTTTAGTCCGGATATTAAATGTCAATATGAAGGTGCCGGGGGAACGTGACACACATATTCCTGTATACCTGCAGTGTTTCCCCAGATAGAGTGCTACATAACATTCAATAAAAAAGGAACGAAGTTAATAATAAAAGAAACAGAATATGTAGGTCGTGTGGCATTTCTGTTTTAGAATAGTAACACATAGAGTAGGCATCAGCCAACTTGCACTGGGGTGGGTGAATGTCTGTTTCCTGTCATAGGCGGCCATCTTGTTTCTAAGGTACTTCTCATAGACCAAGGAGGTGCGCAAGGGGGTAATAGTTGGGGATGATTTGGGGATGGGTGGGGTGAGGATTCAAAAGTGATCCTTTCATTGCACCCCGTAAATTGAAGTTTGTTAATTTTTGTGGAAGAGCTTAACAAGTTTTTTATCCCTTTGTAAAACAAGATAGGCACTTAAAAAAAAGAAAATCAAAATGTTTATGGTTTTCAGTCTGTGAAATTTTACCACTGGTCACTGACTGCACCAAAAAAAGAAAAAATGGAAAAATCCCTTGTATTTAAATCATTTTAACATAATCCACTGCAGAATACACTTTGGGTCCAGGGGGAGTGAGAACGGGTATTCTAAGAATGGAGCACATCAAATTCTATCTGCTCTTTATGCAGAACGGGCCAATCACAGGCAGGGTTTCTGCGCGTGCCTAGATGCTGTCTCGTGGGAAAGCGTCTTTTTTCTTGTTTTCCCCTCCATCCATGGTTGTTAAAAAAAAAATTTTATTAAGTAAATCGTACTTTTTGTCCTTATTCTCTGTTTGTTGTTTTTGTGGGGTTTTTTTTTCAGAATATGTTTTGGGTTTTTGTTTGTTGTTTTGATGTTCACATGAGCATATATTTGACTTTTTAATCTAAAAATCAAATTATGAGCTGTCCCAAATTCACGTCCCCACTCCACTGACATTTATTGGTAACAAAAACACATCTCCAAATGTCAATGACTTTCAGAAAAGGGGAAGATCAAATTTTTTAAAATAAACTAAAATAAACAAGTACAGTATTAAATCCTCAATATCTGTCTTGTGTCACGATTGGTTGGGATTGAGTGACGATAGACAGCGCACGGGAAAGATACAAACCTGAAAACTGATTGATGCGCCTTATTAACCAACCAGGTGCTGTCATGGTGGAAACTGTAAACCGTTTTTTTGCGGCCGAGGACCTGGGGGGGTAAAACTGTCTCTGGCTGGCTGGCCGGCCAGCGAAGCAATGATGAGGACAAGTGGAATTATTGGATGGACGTCACAGAGAGTGGACAAGCCGCAAGTCCACAAAATCATAACCTGACAGATTTAATGGTTGTTTTACAATGAAGGCAAACAGTATTCCGAGTTAGCACCGGGATGATTACATGCTTAAATGTTTGAGCTACCAAAAGATCAAATAATCTGTTTAGGAATTTGCTAACCGAAATTGTAACCGAACCACAATTTAATAATGAGTAGTAATATTATGCTTTTGTGGAATTTTTGTGGGGGTTTTGTCTTTGTCTTAAAGGTAATATCATACTTTGGTTTTTGTCAAAGAAATGCAAATTCATGGGCAAAAACATAAAGAAATATACAGCAACAGTCATCTGTGAAATTTCCAGTCCCATACGGCGTTTCGATCCTACCTAGCATTATCTTTATTGAAGGTGTAAGATTCTGCTGAAACACGTCAGGCCCTCCTAACTCCAAGCATTTTATAAAATTCATGTCATTAATTTGGTGATGAGCAGTTTGCAGCAGTTTATTAGTTATTCAACTGGTTAGCTCGTCTCATCTTTTTGGAAAATGTATTCAATCCTTGTCATATCTCGTCCTTGAAATCCTTGTTGTGTAGAACTCTAGATGACCGTGGTCATTGTAATTGAGGGGCTGGCAGTGAATATTCAGGGGGATTACCCTGAGTAATCAGGACGATGGAGTTGCACAAAGCGCTTGATATCAGCCAGGTGAAATGCACTGATGGTAATGGTGATGACCATGTAGGAAGGATATGCCTTACAAGTACATGTACTTCCAGGAAGTTGTGGGACGTAATGGAATCCACGCTAAAAAGAGAGGAAAGGGACAGGCGCGGTTCTAGAGCCAATATTTTTGGGGGACTAGAAGAGCCATTATTTTTTGGGGGGCTAGAAGACCCAATATTTTGGGTTCTTCTAACACTCGCTTCTGCTATGTCTTATTAGGGGTCGAAAAACATGCATATATAGCCCACACAATGCATTTTTTATGTAATTGGCGCTTAATAACTGAAAAAATCCAGTATTTTCATTAATTTATTTTTTTTTATAGTGGAATCATGATTACATTAACAAGAAGTTTCCCTACAAAGTATAAATGGGAATTTCCACGGTTTGGGGAAATTTTTGTAATGTAAGTTACCTCTTTTTTTTGCATATTTGCAATTTTGCATGCATCTCAAGAAACCATAAGTGGTAGACCCATATACTTGCTGATTCCAATAAAACATTATTACTAGTAATAAACTGCTGCAAACTGCTCATCACCCAGAAATTACCTGAAATATGTAAAATGCTTGGCGTTAGGAGGGCCTGCCGCGTTTCTCAAAGGCTAAACGACAAGAGGACAAGAACATGCAAAGTAAAGATACACATAAATGGATGAGGGGGTCGGGATGAAAAGGGGAGGGGGGTGGAGGGTGGGGGTAGGTAAAGAGTGGTCAGACAAAGAGGGGTCAACATGGTCACATAGGCTAAAACATTTTTAAATTGGAGTCTTTCAAGAATGATTGATCAAGGAATAGGTCAAAGTCACTTACAGTTAACTTTTGTTACCATGGAATTGCCCAAATACTGAATCCAAAAATATCTCTCTGCCAAAAAAAACAAACAATTTTTCACAAAAATAGGAAAATTGACGATTGCTTTTCAAAATATTGAAATGATTAACTTAACAGCAAAGCATTTTTAGGCCTTATTCATCTCTCATTATGAGTTTCCCCTGCCATATATCAGCCAACTTCTTTCATTCTAATATTAAAGTAGCTACAGGGTCGATGCTTTGGTGATGTACGCTATACATGATGTGCCCTTCCCTAATGGACTGCCGAGGGTGTAAATTGTATTTCATTGATCTCAAGGAAGGTGTCTAGTCCTTTCTTCCTATCATCCTCCCAGTGGCCCGTGGGGACTAGGGGTCAGTCAGTGTTGGCTAGGGGCAGTTCAGTCCTCCCTGCTGTGATGTCCATGATGTCCTAAGGTTTATGCATGCGTCGCACGTTCATGAGCGGACAGTTGCATAATTATGTACATGTACGAAGCATAGCGCATATATTACTTTGCATTGCCTTTGAAATGAAATGGAGACTTGCTGGGTTTATGAAACGGAGGCTCAGGCTCAGGCTCAGGCTCAGGCTCAGGCTCAGGCTCAGGCTCAGGCACGAGATCAGGCTCAGGCTCAGGCTCAGGCTCGAGATCAGGCTCGAGATCAGGCTCGAGATCAGGATCAGGCTCGAGATCGAGATCAGGCTCAGGCTCGAGATCAGGCTCAGGCTCGAGATCAGGCTCAGGCTCAGGCTCAGGCTCAGGCTTGAGCTCAGGCTCAGGCTCGAGATCAGGCTCGAGATCAGGCTCAGGCTCAGGCTCAAGATCAGGCTCAGGCTCAGGCTCAGGCTAAGGCTCAGGCTCAGGGTAAGGCTCGAGATCAGGCTCTGTCTTCCATATTCTGAAAATATAGGTTGTGGTTTTACATTGAAGCTGAAGCTCAAACCAGAGAATCTACTTCCGAACCGCAGCCAAAAAGCCTCTATCTGGTACCTGTTATTTTAGAAAGGAATCATGATATGGAGCTTTAGCCTGAGCCTTAGCCTGAGCCTGAGCCTCCGTTTCGTAAACCCCTATTGTCTGCTACACATTTTCCACAATGCTTCACTACTTTATGCCCGTATGGCTACTGTACTGTACATTTACCAAAGCATTCGGAGCACATACATATATCCTGGGGCACCGATCCCAACAATATAAAATATCCAAATGCGAACAACCCCCAACCCCCCCCCCCCCCCCCCACTCCAAAACATCCAGTCCCCGCCCCTTCTTGTGTGATATAAAAAAACAACGTACAAAACCAATCTGCACTTATTTATAGAACAGCAGAGCCGCCGCTGAGTGCAGAAATACATGCGTGTATGGCCAGCCTCTTCACCATGTTCAGGCATATAATTCACCGACATGTACAGTAAATATCAAATCATTTATTCCTATGTGAGCAAATATATAGCCTAGAGCGGAACATACACTTATATAATATTATGTACATATCTACCTTGCCTGCCCGCCATACCCTTTGCCTGGGACTGCAGAATGTTAATATTGATTGTGAATTTTAATGCACCTATATGCCAGAAGGCACAGTACATTATTAGGGAACCTTGGTACGAATCCCACAGTCTGACTTAATGTTGATCATGATTTTTTTTTTTGCTACACTGCGCTTTTTGTCGATAATTCAATTCCTGGGCGACCCAATTTTCATATAAAAGGGGCAGACTTTTCGGCTCTTGGACACAAACCATCTGATTTGAAAACCGGCCATGTTATTTTTGTTTGTTTATTTTGGTATGGGGTTTGGTTTATTTTTTAAAATGTGCTTGCTCTACTCTGAATTCTAAAAGTATTTTAGGTCAAATCACAAGACAACATGTATCTGATTATGATTATTGAATTTAAAAAAAAAAAAAAAATTTGCAACTCCAATAAAGCGACTTTACATTGTAAACAATTAATTTAATAATCAGTTTATGAAGAACGTCAGAAATTTGAAATAATACATATGTCTTTATGTAATGAATTTTGTATGCAACTGCCGGTATGTTATTAATTTAACACAAGCTGAATACAATTTTAAGGAGATATTTTTGCATGTGTTATACTTCATACAATATCG
Organism: Astropecten irregularis; assembly: GCA_963971285.1. Classification (NCBI taxonomy): domain Eukaryota; kingdom Metazoa; phylum Echinodermata; class Asteroidea; order Paxillosida; family Astropectinidae; genus Astropecten; species Astropecten irregularis. The sequence goes on along the minus strand of OZ020260.1, from coordinate 5,631,388 downwards.
TCAGTGTTAAAACCCCTTGAGGCTGCGCTGTCCACTGTATGTACAGACTGATGGCATGTGTGCATGGCTGGGCTAAAATTGCAGATATATTGTCCCGCTGATGAAACATCTGTTAGACTGTGGAGTAAATCCTGACGGCTAAGCAGGGGGCTAGCCGGGTAAATACCCCCTGACGATTGCATCGGCGTAGCCCAAGACTCTGAGTCTGGAGTGACAGATGGGGGAGTTTATGAAAGAGCCAGAGGGGGGAGCGTTGATCAGGGTACGGCAATAATGCGCTCCGACAGGTGGTGATGACCGTCGCATCAATCTGACCTGAGCAGGAAGGGACTGGGTAGGGGGATATACTGATTCTGTGACAAAATGTGAAGTGCATTTTTGAGCGTCACAACGGAGAAGTCTAAGAAATCTTCCCGTGTTAGTTTGTGGCCACTAGACTTTCCGCATATCCTTTGACAGATATGTCTTTCACAGATTATTTATATGGTGCTTTACTTGAGAAAAAAATTCCTTAAGGGTAATTGACTGTTTACTTTTGTCAAATGAATGCAGATTCAAATGCAATATCAAGGAAGATACAGTGACAGTCATCTGTGAAATTTCCTGTCCCATACGATGCCCACTTTTTGAGAAAACAGTGGAAAACGGCCACAGTATTTTAAAATCTTGTCACTGTCATTCTTCATCATCCGAAGATTAGAATTGTTTTTGGTCATTGGTTTTACTCTTTTCTGGATGAAAGCAGCATTTTAGGCAGATAAATGTTATTGGTATGTTTTTACCATCACCATCTTTATACCCCAAAGTTATAGAAAAATATGTGAAGATTTCTGTTTTGGTATGCTACCAAAGTATGATACTACCTTTAAGGTTGCTGAAACTCTGTCATCTATGAAGTCAATGATAATTCTCCTGGTCTAGGAATGGTTTAGGCAGATGATGATCTGTCAGGCTTTTCAACATGTCTACTTATGCATCTTGGGACAAGAAACAATAGCGCTCCGCACTAATGACGTCACACGAGTCCCCGGATGTCAGACAAACATTGACTCACACATGTAGTGTACACCATGCATGCACTCGCACATACCACACGTTTGCATGGTTGCAATGTAATTTGCATGAGATCCGATGTGCTATTTTTAGCGCAAGTGTGGAGTGCTATTGACTTTACTTCATGTGTAAATGTATGATTGAATGATTTATTTTGTTTTTTTGCTTGCTTTTTGTTATTTTCGACAGAATGGTGACCGGAAACTGGCTCAGAGTGCTCAAATGTACCACTACCAGCACCAGAAACAGCAGATGATCGCCATGGAAAAGTGAGTCGGGTTACATGCTATATCTAACACTCTTTGCCCATAGCTGCCAACCATTCCTATTTTGGAGGAATCATTCCTCTTTTTTTGGTAAAAATTGAACACTTTTTACAAGCTCTTGACAACAGTTTCTGATTTTTGGCTTGGAAATACACATGTATTGCCATGTAGTTTGCTCTGTGATTCCTCTTTTTGGCGAGCTGCTGCGAAGCGCGTAAAATGTTAAAAAAAAAAAATTTATTCAGATGAAAAGTTGAAGTTTTTCAGTGCTTCAAATTTTTGGGAACATAATAAAATTCATCTCTACAACCTCAAATTAGAGTTTATACTCTTAAAATTAATTATTTTAATCCGGAAAGACAATATAGAAAATGTTTACATTTTTTATTTTATTTTTTTGGTTATTTTAAATTTGCTATCATGTTTGTAATTGCACGTTAGGCTGCATCGATCCATGACAGCTTTGCTGTTTTTGTTTAGCAGAGGTATTCCTAATTTCCTTTAAGATACATGTAGGTTGGCAGCTATGCCCCCTCCCCCCTTTCCCTCCCTCCCCCACCCCACCCCAAAAATCATTGTGACCTTTGACCTATAGGTGTATTAACTCGATGCAGCGCCCCGCGGGCAGTAAGTGGGGCAGAAATCACCATCAGCGAGATTGCAAGTGGATGTTAAGGGAGCGCGGTGGGGGACGAAGAGAAGAAGGCAATGTCTTGACATTTGATGTATCGGGGCGGGAGGGGTGGGGGTGGGGGTGGAAATGTCAAGCAAATGAAGCAGTTCTAACATAGCGTGCTGTGCTTCATTTGCAAAACATGTTGCGAGCTGTACTGTGGGAGCTTTAATCAGTAGACCATTCAATTTCCGAGTAGTATTGTGAATTCCCTGTCGCTGTAGTTATGGGCCGACCAGTCTAGGTGACCCCCGTAAACAAAATGCGAAATGTGAAGATTGTGCGTAGTCGGAAAGTGACATTTGAAAAGTTCTGGTACGGCCAGGACTTTAACCTACGTGTCTGTGAGTGAAAGACTTAAGGTATTCTTACTCCCCATACACTTCTTCATTGAAGACTTTTGACCACAGACATAAATAACCTATGGACGGACAGCGCATATTCAAATGAATGGCGCCCCTGGTAACGTCATTTATGACAGCACCCGACTATTGCCAAACTATGGGCAAAAAAGTTTGTTTTACGTGGGATTGAATAGGGGGGATTGATTCGAACGGAAAATTTTGGATGAAAACGCATTGATATGCACTTTAAAGTATTCATCACCATACCATTGCATCAGTAATCATGTTTCTCAAATAATGGAAAGATTGAATGAGAACTTTCACATTTGAAATTTAATCTTGATATCACAAGAGAGGACTCTATCAGAATCTTTCCTGAGATTTCGAAATAAAATCATTGTTTATGTGCACCACGTGCACCATGACGCATAAGTTTGCGTATATTTTTTACAAATAATGGCGTCTTTTCCTAGTTATGGCCTAGTTAGACCTAAAGCTCTGTGAAAATAATCTTGATTTCATAAATGCGGTTAAAGTGCCTAGCTACATGCTGACATCAGTATAATGCTGCAGTGATTATACATGCACAACAACCCAAAGCAATGAAAATGGTCATGAACATTGACGGCACACAATTTACGTTCAGCCCATCAAATGATAAGGGTCTGTGATGATGGATGCAGTTTTTGGTTTAGTTTGTTTTGTGGTCATCCTGGAATCTCAATGGTTGAGTTGTCACATATCCTCTACAAGTACAAACGCAGGCATTGACAAGTTTGACAGGACTTGACAAGTTTGAAATTGTATCATTCATGAGATGTCAACATTTGAGGTGCTTATCGTTTTTCCGGCTTCTTCTTTTTGTCTTTCTTGGCTCGCAGGCATGCCAAGAGCACCGGACAGGTGTATTTATGTGCAGTGTAGAATCCGTAATGGCCCGAAATACCCAGACTTAGAATTCAGCTTTTGGCGGTTCATATTCTGTAGTCAGGTTACAGGAGGTCCCTGACACCGGTACGGGAAACCAGATACTGAGCCAAAAATGTTTCCCTTCCTTGAAAACTGACACTCGCCATTCCGACTCTTTTTTTCTTTTCTTTTTCTTTACATAAGTTAATACCACTCTTATCTGTGAATAAGTTGCTCGTACAAAGCGGAGAAAGAAGAGGCTAGAGACGTTGCATGTTTCATGGCAACATGTAATAGGGTTCTTGAATTTGCATGGAGGAAGTGCTGATGTTTAAGAGCCGCAGTACGTCTACAAACCGAGCGACGAGTGTCCTTACTTCTGGAGGTTCTTTATTATAAAGCCGAGAGACGTCTTCTTGTTGTAACATTCTCTCTTGATACTTCGGAACGTCGAGCCAATAACATTGACTTCTTTTCAGGAACCTCACAATAGGAGGGGGGGGGGACGGTAGTACCAAGAATCGTAGAGAAAGTGTATCACGCTTTTTGTTGCTGGCCATCCACCCCCAATGCTTGACTTTTTTTATTTGCCTTGCAAGTCCGTCCTTCCTCTTCGGAGTCCAAGACGATATCGATTGCCCGATGTAAAAATACTTACAGGCTCCGAGGATAACAGCTGTTTATTCGAGAAATGTCGCCGAGCGGAGGGAACGTTCTTCTTGTTTTGTTCGGTGTGTCCGTTGGGACCTTCACCGCGAGGAAGTCTACACTTCACATCTGCTTAATAATAACTAGAGACGACTGGATCAATTGAGTTCATCATTCAGGAAAACTTCCTCGGTTTGTGTTTTTGCAAGCTCCTTGATATTTTCTTTAGCCAACGGAGCCTTTGCGGAGTGCGTAGAATTCAAGACCCAAGTCCTTTTCAGGCCTTAAGATTGAAAGTGTATCCAAAAATGTCAGACAGTTCAAACACACACATACTTTCAAATTCTGCAGTGTTTTCTTTCAACTGAAAGCCGGAAATGGCTTCAATTGATTCAATTGATTTGTGGAATATTTTGTTTTCTGGGAAGTAAAAAAGAACTACCCACCTTGTCCATCTGCATTTGTGCCTGAAAGGTACAGTACAGGATTGGTTATATACCCAAATAAAAATGTTCACAGATTTACGTGTAACTTTCAGGGTATGAAGATGGTACTGGTAGGAACATACCGTTAAAATATTTCCTGCTGAAATGCTGTATTTATCCAGAAGTTAGTCAAACAAAGACAGAAAACAGTTTTGATTTCGGGGTAAGATTAAACCATTCTTCATGCTTTATAAGAAAAATTGAGTCAGGTTTTTGCTATTTTCTTGTGATTCGAAATGTCCGATTGAGGTCAAATTTTCACAGGTTTATCATTTCATGCACATGCTGGATCAGACAAAGTGTGAGTGCTGTTCTGTGACCTTTTCCTATCATGTATTATACCTTTAAATCCACAATAACAATGTCCATCGCATCTTTCCGAGTCTGCTATGGCAGTATGGGCAGCAGAACGGAAACACATCCAAGACAGAGAGCTTGCTAACGATGACACTTGATCTGACACAATGGCACATTTGCATGCATGTATACCGCCGGAATACGAACGATAATAAACCGAGCAGAGACCTGTGTAGCATCGGACCTGTTCTACCTCGCCTCGGTTCTCGCTCTCGAACTGTTGCTGGAGGCAGAATCTTCAAGGAGTCAATTTATGCCCCAGCATACCCCCTTTTGCATTTGATTCTGTTTTGTTGCATGCATCGGATGATGTTATCATGCCTTGCCACATCTAGTCAGAGTGCATCTAAGTGAAACCGGAGAGGCTTGGAAGGAGGTTTTGGGGAGCTCAAAGGAGAAAGAGATTGAAAGAGATTCCATTATAGCTGATACATTTCTTCCGGTATATCTCCTTCCAATCTTTATATTTAAATCATTGAAAAGTGAACAAAGAAAAATTGACTGGAGCGGGATTCGAACCAGCGTTCTCCGGAATACTGCACCGACGTTCTGCCAACTGAGCTATAAAGGTGATGCTGATTTTGAGTCGTTGATACTGAACAAACAAAAATTGACTGGAGCGGGGTTCAAACCAGGGATCTCCGGAATGTCACACCGGCACTCTACCAACTGAGCTAAGGTGATGCTGGTTTTAAGTCGTTGGAAATGAACAAAGAACAATTGACTGGAGTGGGATTCGCACCAGCGATCTCTGGAATACCGTACTGGCACTCTTCTCACCAACTGAGCTGTCCAGCCCTATGCTGGCGGTGTCCCTAATTATCTTTGTTTGACAGTCAGAAGCCATGAAACCACTCGCATACCGCTATATCCCAAGGATCACTATTAAGATACACGTAGCATTAGCAATGTTGAATTTGAATAAATCAATATCAAATTTGGTTTGGGGATGTATTACAGGGTTAGGACTTTAATTTAAGATAGGTATTAATTCAAACATAAGGTGTCTGTCAATAGCGCTCCGCACTAATGACGTCACAAAATTCCCGATTGTCAGACAAACATTGTCTCACACACGTAGTGTATATATGGACGCACACACGTTTGCATGGTTGCAATGTTTGTCTGAGATCCGATACTATTTTTAGCTCAAGTGCGGAGCGCTATTGTCCACCCTAAATGGTCATACTAAAATATCTCTCAGTAACGGTCTAGAAACATCTTCCAATACGCCACCATAGGCAATTTTGAGAGGTGTTGCAATATCAAAAGTCCTCTCATCAGTGGACAGGGAAGTTAATTTCCTGTTCATCCAGTGGATCATGGCATCTGCCACCTGAGAGATTGAAACGGACAAAAACGAGAAGGGGGTCTGTTTGATAGGTGCCGGAAGTATGCAGATACCGCCCAATATCCGGGGACTGGCGTGATTACTTGAGGGTGCCACATGCATCATATATGCATTGGTATAACATGACCCTTTCAGCACCTTCACAGCTAGCAAAGCGATGTTGTGGGTGGCCAGGTCAGTCCAGCGAGCTGTGTTTTGACTCATAATCCAAAATGCTCTCTGCTCATCAAATGACATGATGCAAAATAAAGTTCTATTTATACATGACGTATACAACCTTAAAGGCGATTTCATACTTTGATTTTTGTCAAAGAAATGCAGATTCATGGGCAAAGATATCAAGAAAGATACAGTAATAGTATCTGTTAAATTTCCAGTCCCATACGATGCCCACATTTTGAGAAAACTGTGAAAACCCCTCACAGTATTTTAACATCTATTCACAGGAGTTTTGATCTTCCTAAGATCAAAATTGTTTTTGGTCACTGGTTTTACTCTTTTCTGGATAAATACAGCATTTCAGGGAGAAACATTTTAACAGTAGTTTTCTACCATCACCATCTTTATACCCTGTAAGTTATAGGAAAATCTGTGAAGATTTCTGTTTCGGTAGCTTAATACGGCATGTACAATAATCAAATGAGACTCTACACCACTAAGAATAGGTGCGCCAGCAGTCACCTCAAATCCCAACCCCCTTCCCCAGTTTAAAAATGGAGGTTTCTTATTAAAGAAGAGATTCTTTTAATAGTGAAATTGAAGTTCCCTGGGCGGTGTTGTCATATAATTCCTCTCTTTGCCGAAACCCAAGACAGTCGTCATGATAGTGGAGATGCTATTTAGAGTTTTTATTTTGTGAGGGGAGTCGATAATCTAGCCTGTCTCGGGAACTGGTCAGGTTATTCATAGCCTGATGATGCTGGATAAGAAAGGGTATATACTCTGGCTATGTTCAGACACAGTACTCCGGAGACCGAAAAAGGTCTATCCTTTGCGATCACAGCGGGAGGTAAACATTTCATCCCAAACCCCTTGTGTCTATACTACACAGGGTTAAACTGAAAACAGTCTTATCTCTGGTGTTTAGAGGTCACTCATGTCGCATTACTCTGAAACCAAACTTCCCTTAATTCACAAGTAGTGACATTAATCACCCGGATGTGGTTGAGATAGACCGTTCATTCGTCTTAAGGCACATTTGTAGACTGGTCTACGTAGTTTAGACCATCCCTCCTTGGCGGTCTAAGTTTTTGAAGATAGACCATTTTTAGCACCAAAAAGAGTCTATCGTAGACACAAGTAGGTAGACCCTTTTCGGTTTAAACCGAAGATAGACCACTTTTAGTACTGTGTCTGAACGCCCCCTACGCTCTGTGGACGATGAGGTTGTGACTTGGCTTGGTGCTGTAGTTTTCCCCAGACCTATGCCCCAACTCCTACCCACTCCATCCTCCTCAAAAAAGAAGCAGCAGCAATTGCATGAAGACGTGAAACTGAAGACGTGGAGTTGTAAATCAATCTTTGGTGTGATGAGAGGTTCTATGTGAGGGAAACAAGGAAGGGAGAGCTCCACATCACCAAAGAATTGTTCAAGAAACTCTAGATGCAGCTCCTGTTTGGAAAAAAAAGTCCGTCAGCAAGGGGCGTGGGTTGCAAAGGGCGGATGATGAGGTCTCAAATGTACCATGGGGGGCGCACGGATGCCAATCGACCCGTTAATTGCAGCACGTTGCCCCAAGGAGTTCACCACCTTCGAGGCCGTTTGAGATCAAATTTTGGGCAGGGTGTGAGCGTGGGCGTGTGTGGGCGTGGTTTTTTGTTCTGTTTTGGTTTTGTTGTCCTTCTCGGAGCATCTTCACATACGTGAATTTTGGTCACAGGATAAAAGTTGCACGACTTTGCTAGATTAGATTAATTACTACCTGGGGCCAATTTCATAGAGCTGCTTAAGCCTAAGCACAAAAAATGCTTAAGCATGAAAAGTTTTCCTTGATCAAACAGGATTACCAACCAAATTCTCATGTGATGTTTACTGCTTTTGACTTGTATTTGACCATTGTTTGCTGAGCATAACATTCTTAAGGAGTTTTAGCCGGCATACTAAGTTATTTGCCAAGGTTTTTGGTGCTTAAGCAATTTTGCTGCTTAAGCAGCTCCATGAAAAATTGACCCCAGAAAGGTCCCTTGACACAGAAAGGCTAGGAGAGAAGATTGCTGGGTCGATTTCCCTTTGTACGTCATCTTTTTATAAAACGAACCAAAATCAAGCGCATTCCCCGTGGGCCGAAGATTTGAGATAACGAATCCTCCACATCCTCGTCTCGTTACACGGTGGTCTTCTAAAAATGCTGAGTGCTGATCTGATTAAAATGCAATTTAGTCGATTTCCGAGCCGATCCCGATCCAGACAAAGTATTGAAGAGTGAAAAGGAAAGGGATGGATGCAGTTTGGCTTTCAAGATGGCAGCATTGATCAGAGCATGCAGTCGTATACAGTCAAAGTTAGAACAACATAATGGGGTCATGAAATTTCATCATTTCAACATGGCAGACGTTAGGCCTATGCTTTGACTGAGAATGTTTGTTTGAGGTTGAGTGGGCCCAATGTTATCAAAATTGGTTGTGAATAACAGGCCATTAGACATGTGTGTTGTATTTGAAATCAACAGGAATATTTATTTTTTTCACCCTGGTAATGTTTTTTATGGACCCGTGCTTTATCCCAAAAATTAAAGCTGAAGATTTCTTGAAGATTTTATTTAAAAAAACAACGATACAAGTAGTAAACTGCTGCTAACTGCTCATCAGCCAAAATAATGACCTGAAATTTATAAAATCCTTGGAGTTGTGAGGGCCTGACGCGTTTCGATTCTAGCAGGATCTTTATCAAAGGCTTAAAAAAAAAAAAAACAGTTGATCCTAGAAGTCTGTTGTGTTTTTTTTCAAGATTGTTTTTTACTTTGTGATGTTGATAGTAAGTTTCTGCAGAATGTACATGACAGCGCGTTCACAGAACAAAAATCAAGGTTAGCCTAGAAATTGTTCACTAGAACTTATTAAGTGCCGAAAGTCTTGCCTAGGGATTCCATGAAATAGATTTTACCCGTAGCAGTGTCCGTCAACACAAAAATAGGCTGTAACAAATTCCATGAAATTGGGCCCTGGTAGTTTGGCTAAAACAAAAATTAGGTTACCGACCCAAATTTCATGTATGTTGTTGTTCATCATCCAGTCTGTTTTATAGTGTTACACTTTTTTTGTTTTTTGCTCAACGGCTTCAATACTCTCGCTTCACAGCAGTGTCTGTGGGCTCTGTTTATAGTCAGTTTGAAGGAAGATTTGCTTGTCAGGAAAGACCGCTTCTGGCAATTCCAGTTTATGCTGAACGGAAACCAGTGTACCAGTGCTACATCCATTGGCAGTATGATCATATGTGGCATCTTGTCTCTCGCTGACATAGGGGCTAGGGCACAACTTTTTTTGTCAGCAGATTCCTGTGCTTTCTGCAGCTCCTTGAAGCTGGCTGCGGGCCATTGACGCTACCCTCGCCGCCGCATTGATTCAGGAAATAAAATCCATCAGTCCAAAAGAAAAACAGGCTCTCGGACGATTTGCAGATGCACACAGAAGAGAGCGGACAGGCTAAATGTAGCCCACTTACATGTAATGAGGCCACATCATACACGCTCAAGCCTCATAAGTGTCATTCGCAGACGTCATGGGCAGCCTTGTTTATCTGAACTATTCAATTAAATTAAACGGAGGAGGGGGGAATCGGAACTTAGAAGCCGTTTTTTAATGGCCCAGCAAATTCAATGAGCCATATAGTCTTGTATCGGACCAGACTTTCAGGCTGCTTTCTAAATCTTATTCATCCATCACATGGTATGCCTTTGAAGGAGAAGGATTTTTCTATTTACGGCCGAGTGTTTACTCTTTTGTTTTTGTCTTATTTTCGTTTTGCAGGAGGGAAAAGGGCGAGATGCAACATGATGCGTCCGATTACGACTCGGAGGAAGAGAATGAAGATGGGGACCTGACTGTGTACGAGTGTCCAGGACTCGCTCCGGTATGGCATCCACTTGTGTCTTAGATTCCCAAGACCCTTACACTAAGACCCTTTATCTTGGAGCTGTCACACTGTTTACCATTGCCTTCTATCCCTTCCACTCCAGAGTCTAGACCTCTCTAAAGCTGACAGGCCTCTTTGCATGGATTCCTTCCTCTAGACTCCTTCCCCTCAAGTCCTCCCTCTCCCCTCCCTTCCAAATAGCTCTTTCCTCCCACATCACCTTATAGATCCTTTCCCTATCAGGCCGGGGGTCGATTTCACGAAGACCTACGATTGATCGTAACTCGAGTTACGAAGGATAACCCATCGTAGGGGGAGTATCATATGTAGGACTGCAATGCATCATAAGTCTTAGATTGATAGTAAGTTACGATGAGTTTGGTGAAATGACCCCACTCCTCCATAGCCATTCCCCTTGCAATCCCTCCCCATGAAGTCCTTCCGCAGAGTGAGGCCCTTCTAAACATCTGCTTTACTTAAGGTCCTTCCCAGTTCCCACTGACCCTATCTCCCTGACCCCTTTTTCCCAGCCCTCTTTCACTTGCCTCTTCCTCAAGACACCTGCTCACCCCTATCCTGTCCTCCAACTTCCTCGCATATTCCACAAAACACTCTCAGCCAAAACCCTTTCCTCTTCGGACTTCTTTCCCCTCATTTTATGTCAGTTTTTTTGTTCGATTCATCTTTTGAGACTTTGAAGCTGAATAGTGTTCAGTTGTTTTGCCCAAGTTAAAGATTACAGAAGTTTCCGTTTCAAATGGGCATTCAGCCTTTGAGAAAGATCCTGCTAAGATCGAAACACGTCAGGCCCTCCTAACTTTAAGCATTTGACATATCTCAGGTCATTTTGGCTGATGAGCAGTTTGAAGCAGTTTATTACTTGTATCAAATGGGCATCATTTGCCACAATTCATAGCAACTATGATATTTCTAGTACCAGGGGTCGATTTCACCAAACTTACTATCAATCGTAGGACTTGTGATGCATTGCAGCCAAACGTAGGATACAATGGGTTATCCTTCACAACTTGAGTTACGATCGATCGTAGGGCTTCGTAAAGTCCACCCCAGGGGTCAATTTCACCAAACTCATTGTAACTTACTATCAATCGTAGGACTTGTGATGCATTGCAGCCCAACGTAGGATACAATGGGTTATTCTTCATAACTTGAGTTACAATCGATCGTAGGGCTTTGTGCAATCGAACCCAGAAAACAAAGCATCCAAAGATTTGTCAGATTGGTTAATAAGGATTTAATGGAAAGATTTCATTTTAATACCTCAAGAACAGTATCCTGGGGTTTTGTTTTCCTACGTACAAGAGCTTATTTGAATTGTTAGGAGCCACTTCAAATTACAGACAATAAAGTGTCCACAGGGACCCATATAGTGGAGGCATGGAGACCAGGAGCATTAGAGTCCTTGGCCGCCTCAAGTCTTCAGACAATTCATTTTCCGTCTATGAACCGATACCTATTTGTTTCCTTCTGGAATGAAAAAAGACTCTTGGGAAAAGCAAGTTCTCACAATTAATGGATTTTTATTTTATATTGAGTCTTATCTAATGAAAATGGAAGGAAAAAAAGGAAAAGTCAGAAGGGCATTAAAGGTACTATCATACTTTGGGAGCATACCGAAACAGAATCTTCACAGATGTATCTATAACTTACAGGGTATGAAGATGGTGCTGGTAGAAACATACCTTTAATATGTTTCTGCCTGAAATGGTGTATTTATCCAGAAAAGAGTATAAAAAGCAATTGACCGGAAGATCAAAAATCCTGTTTAAAGATTTTTGAAAACCATGGGTGTTTTTTCACTGTTTTCTCAAAAAGTGAGCACCGTATGGGACTGAAATTTTCACAGATGACTATTACTGTATACATGTATCTGTCTTGATATTTTTGACCATGAATCTGTATTTCTTTGATAAAAACCAAAGTATGATATTATCTTTTATCTCAATGATTCTCAGAACCTCTTGCAGTGGAATTCTTACAAACTTTCTGAGAGTATAGTAATTTTGACTGATTTTGCCCTCCATTTTGGGTTGTTCTTCTTTCTGTTTTTGTCGCTCTGTGTACAGACTGGCGAGATGCAGGTCAAGAACCCCCTCTTCACTGAGGACAGGCATTCAGAGGCGACCCCGGCCACAGAAGAGAAACAATAATGCCCATGTATGCTCTCCCCAAGTGACGTCACAAACACACACATCACAGACACACGGAACTACTTCCTGCTACTATGGTAACCATTGATGACAAGAGAGCTCCTCATCTGAATTGGAATCATCCCATTTCCACGGCGATTGATAATCCGCGAATGCTGACACGGACTCCGGAGCAGCTTAGGGATGGGAGTCGAAAAATGTGTACGGGGAGAAAAAATGAAAAATTTCAAATACGTTTATGAGAATTGTATAATTAGTACAAGCAGACGGATCACTTGGGGATTCTACACAGGTGTTTTTTTTGTTCCATCCATTTTTACTTCTTCTTTTTCCGCTTCGACTACATTTATTTCTTTGCTTAATCTTTGCCTGGTTTCTTCAATTAGAGCTCTCTGTATTATTTGGACATGAGCATATTGAGTCCGGACAGAAATCCAATTCAAGTGCAACAGAAACTGTTTGTCACATTTTTGTTTCATTTTGACTTTAGTTTTTGTACATTTAACAGCCACACATATTGCAGTTGAATGTATGAACTTAAGAACTTCGGTCTTACTTAACTGGTCGCAGTCCTTGTATTGGGAGACGTTGGCGGCACCAGACTGAAGTCTCTTTTTTGCTAGTTCTGAGCATGTGCGAAGAATTGTGAGCGTGCGCACGTTGTTTAGCGCTTGCACTATCAAGTTGAAACCCAGCTCCAAAGTCTCCCATTTTTGGTTGTCGCTGATATGCTGGAAAGTGGAAACCCAATCCATTTCAGGCTGGCTGGTGCTTTTGAATGGGGAAGGGCAGCTCCTGGCTGTCAGCAAACTTGCTTTGTTTTCTTCCTGCTTGCCAGGTGGAAACACTGCTCCTGGCTATATACTGTCTCAACTCAACAGGCTATGCCTAGTGATGAGTTGATGGCAATGGCTGTGTCTGGTTGCTATGACAGTATTGCAGTGAAGTATAGGAGTTCCTTAGCCAGCTGCACCCTTAATGGCAGTCAGAGCCTCAGCCAAAGCCAGCAATTCAGACAAAGGTCTTACTGAAACATGGGCCCTTTTCCAATTTTCAGTTCCGACTCGGGCTGAGGCTCCATTTTGTGAGTCCATTCTAAAATAACAGACTTTTGGCTGCGGTTCAGAAGTAGATTCTCTGGTTTGAAAAGGAAAACAGAGCTTCAGCTTCAATGAAAAAAACACAACCTATATTTTCTGCATATGGATTACAGAGAGGAAGCCAGAGCCTGAGCTGGAGCCAAGCTTTGAGAAAGGCCCTGGTAGTGGGTTCGAGTGAGTACACAATATATTGCTTGAGTATGCTCAGCCTCGTTCATACATTCTCTGATTGTCAGGTTTGGCAGCTGTTATCTGTGTGGTCTTAAAAAATCAAGATTTCAGACCTCAGTCTTTTTCAGTTTCATTTTCTTATATGCTCCTGTATCCTACAAATTACCACGGAGCCGTTATCAGTCACAAATTTCTTCTCGTTCTTTTTCCTTTGGTAAATTTCAAAAAGTTTAAAGCGGGAACTTACATAAGAAGCATATTACCACTACCAAGGTAACTAAAAAGTTAATTTTCAAAAAGTGGATTTTTTTTTGGCAACGCGTACTTAACGATTTTTAGCTGAACAAGGTATTATTTCAAACTGTATAATATTAACCTAGTTAAACGTTATGTTATTAATTTCTCCCTATGGGATAGCTAAATGAAAAAAAAATATACAAAATATCAAGTTGTTATTTTTATTTTGGAGGGATCTGATTATTAAAGATTTAAAATTAACAACAACAAAAGTTAAAGACAATATTTATTTTAGATTAGTTATACATTAATTAAAAAAGAATCAGTGCATGTTTGTTTAATCTGCACGAATTACGAGAAAAGAAATATCGTCTATCGTTTGAAATTTTAATCAGCTGTACATGAATGTTAATTATTTTTAAGACGGTTATTTTCCCCAACCAAGAACAAAAGGTACGTGAAAGTATAATGACGACCCTCTGCTGCCCCCTATGGTCTGCTGCTTGAAATTCTTGCTGCGTTATCAAAGATTTAACCAAAATGTGATGAAAACGTACTAAAATCTTGATGCCTAAACTGGTATAAACACAGAATAATGATTTGTATCCTATTATTAAGAAATGATAACATTGGTAATTCTATCGCTAATATTGTGCAGTACTGTGCCTATTTTCCAGTAAACTTACTACTAACTGGTTAATAAGGAGATTTTTTAGGGGAGGACAAATTTATCCATAAATGCTGCCTGGTATTACACATATTCGCAATTTTTTTTCACCTTTATTCATAGTTTTGGTCCCACCCCCTCCCACCTTTCTCCATTGGGACTAGACTCTTTTCAAGCCGTTTTCAAACGTCCGATGATAACATTCTTAATTTGTTGTTTCATTCCTATATTGTACTATTTACATACATGTACGGTAGTCGTCACTCACTTAAGAACTGTTTTATTTGTTTTAGTTAATAACGTCTGAAGTTGTGTATTGTGTGTGTGTCTGCCATTCGTTCTTTGCCTCACTAAGCTGGATTCAGTGGACCTAAAATTTAGCGGTCGGTGTTGTTCACAATAGCGCTGCGCACTTGGGGTTAAAAATAGCACCGAGCCTCAGACAAACATTGCAAAGTGGCCATGCAAACGTGTGGTGAGTGGAGGTATGTGTGCATGGCATGCATGGTGTGACGTCATTAGTGCGCAACGCTATTCTATTAACATAGTACAAGATTTGCTAAGCCTTACATGTATGTCTGTCAGTGAGACATAGGGACTAAAACAATGGAATGGAATCCGTTACGGCCTATTTTTGTGCTTACAGCACAAATCTATTTCATAGAATCTGTAAGCAAGACTTTCGAGGCTTAATCGGTTAGCAAAGAATTTTAAGCCTAACCTTAATTTTTTTCTGCTAACACACTGGTACATGTATATGCATTCTGCAGAAAGTCTAGCTTACCGTTACCAACAAGAAAACTCTCTTGTGAAATATGCTAAAGCAAAACAAATCTGCTACTGTAAGCGAAGAATTCTTGCTTAATACGGTAACAGATTCCATGAAATTGGGCCCAGGTTTAGTGAGGATTTTGAATGGGTAGATTATAGGTTGGGGTCAGTTATGCCATTTGTGTATGATCTATGTAAAATTTTGCTTTATTTTTTACATTTTTTAAGGGGAAAATGGACAATGTCCATAATTGACCCCAACCTATTATTATTATCTGTCTATATATTATATATTGTGAACTTGTATAAGTTCTCACCTGTGTGCAATGTTATGATTTGTGTCAAATTTTAATGATAGTAAAAAATATTAATAATTTATTTTTTATTGCTTTCTGTCAGTTTTTTTTTATTATTCTTCTCTTGCTTTCTTCTATCATGTTGTGTCTATTGGCAGAGTGATAACCTATCATTCATCATTCCAAAGATTTCTGTGTCAGAATGACAATATGAAAATGTAAATGCCGATTGTCGCGTTAAAGTGGACTGGCTTTTGAGAAGAAAATATATGTTGAGAACACGTCATAGGAAATGCAATTGGCAATTGTCAGAATTTCGCACATGCGAAGACACGACGACTAAGAATGTAAATGTATTCTTGTGCGAAGCGGTGTGGCCGACATAGACTTGTTAAATTCCTAGAGGGCTGTTTTCAAAAACATTCTCGGGACAGAAAACGATATGATTGTCAATTTATGTCGAATTAAATCTCGCCTGCCAATCTACACATTTTATCATGATTATTATTTTTTTTTATGTTTTTTTTCTCCATTCTAACTCTTTCTAACTCCATTATAAACTATCATTCCATGACAATTTATTCCACATTACCATAGGAAATATGTCGATCATTCCTTTTTCTTACAGCTTTTTTCCCTAATTTTACTACCAGAAAAAATAAAATATTAACGGTCAAATCTTAGACGAATTACTTGAAATGACTAACCGGACGGGTTAATTGAAATGTACAAACATGTTTAATTACTTACATAACAGGGAAATACATACTGTAAATGAAAAATATATTGTGTATAGATATAGTAGTGTGTATATATGAATGTGTATTGTATGAATAATTATGTATTGCAGTGAACTGATTTAAGGAGTGAGTTTAAACCAGAGGCATTGTTAGTCATAATATTTGCATAATTTTCAACATCATTTACATGTTTGTGCATATTTTTGCATGTAATTTGCATAAATTATTGAAAATGACTCTGGTTTGAATTTGGTTATTCGCACTGTGCAATTTGAAGTGTATATATTAGATGAATCACCGCTGATAACACTGTGGAAAATAATGAGTTCTATTTATTGGATAATATTAAAAGAAGACAAAAATCAAAACTTGCTTGCTCAAATAGTTTTATAGAGATATGGATTCTTCAGTCTGAAGTAAAAAAGAATAATAAAAATAAAAATGTACGTGGAATAAAAACAGTTTTGATGTTAAAGATCAGTCAAATTATCATCTGAAAAGGGCCAAGGTTTAATTATGAAATTCTTCCATTAAAAATAATAAGCCTTGAAATTTACCCATTATGATTGTGAGTAAATATTTATACGACATTTGCATAATTATTGGTCCCTCACAAAATGGCTGCCATGTTAATTATGTGGTTGGTGAGAACGTAATTTCTGTCTTGTCCAGATTTTGGTTATTTGAGGCTCAAGTTGGGAGCATAGTTGCAGCCAGTTTGTGGGGATGACCATAGGTTGATTTCATGAAGCCCTACGATCGATCGTAACTCGAGCTACGAAGGATAACCCATCGTATCCCACATAGGGCTGCAATGCATCTTAAGTCCTACGATTGATTGTAAGTTACGATGAGTTTGGTTGAAATCGACTCCTGGCGTTGCTGTCCACTGATTTTGTGATGCCACCAACAAAAAAACAGTTCCCTTTTTCCATAGCCTGGTGATTTGTTTGACAGGAAATGTAAAACAGCTGCTTCAAGGGGAAAATTTCTGGAGCGCATCATTTACCAGGCTACCTCATGAATATTAATATCACTATTCGGTCCATATCAGATGTTTAAGTTTACCGCTGAAGTACGTAGTGTATGTAATGCATAGTTGCATGGATATTTTAAAATGGGCCCGCACAATAGAGTATTTATTTTTCTGTGTATAAAAAGAGAAAAAAATCGCAGCCTAAAAAGTCTGATTGTTCAAACGAGATGTATAAAATGCCAGCAAATATTTTCGGTTCATGTCAGTTTCTCAAAACGCCAAACACAATAACCTTGATTCGTTGCTGGTAATTTTTTTCTACTGAAAACTTTTCTCAAATTTATACCCTTAAAAAATGTTTCCCTTACCAATAGAGACTCACTAAAAGCAGCAATGGATGAAGTTGTTGACAAACTCGCTACACGGCATAAAATGTGAGGATTTTGTGAAAAAATTTGGCACCATGTTACTGTGTAACAAAAATCAATGTTTAAAAACGTTTCTACATCTGAGAGCCTTATGTATTAAGCAGGAATCATTATGCTAAGATTTCTGCTTACAAAATTACAACAAGAAATGTGTCAAACTGTTTTAAATGTCTGGTCCAAATGGACATTCTCTCTAACCGAAATAAATGACTAATTATGACATCAATATAATTCTGCCAAGTGAAATTTTCTACCTGAAAGTTGCGGGGCCACTTTAAATGATAATTGTTGCAGCGTAAATAGGTACAAGTATAATGTACAATAAAGTGTACTGTGGTGATGATAATAGTACCAGTGCTGTAAAAAAAAACTAGCGCATGATGTTTAATTATGTCCATATTGTCTTGAACTATTGGAAATAAAACAGATAGAGCAGGATGTGAAATGATTGAGTTTTGTGCTGTGTAGTCACTGTGTAGCATCCAATTTAGTTATTAATCCATCTTTGTACATTTGCATGAATGTACAGTACAGGATGCAGAATTTCTACTTCACAACTAGACCGGCCAAGTCCACAGCTTTTATCTGGAATAAGTATTCAGTGTTACATTTGATGTACCATATCTAACAACTGAAATTTCACTGTCATCATTCTTGGCCCAATTTCATGGAATCCGTTAAGGCCTATTTTTGTGCTTACGGGCACTGATGTGCGTGAAATCTATTTCATGGAATCCATAAGCAATACTTTCAGTTAGCAAAGAATTTCTAGGGTAACCATGTTTATTTTCTGCTAACCCGCTTTCATATGCATTCTTCAGAAAGTCCTTGCTTAGTGCAGCGAGAAAGACAGCTCTGCCATGAAATACGCTAACTGTATAAAGCAAAAAAGTCTGCTATCATATGTGAAGAATTTTTGCTAACGGTAACAGATTCCATGAAATTGGGCCCTGGTTGACATTGTTTAGTCATATCAAATTTGCCTACAGCAGATTCTTTTTCTCCAGATACTAATTTTTGTCTAGCCGAATAATTGTACACAAATGGATCACTGTATAAATGAATCCCAAATCTGAAATGCTACAGCAGGGAATGCTATGGGCCTCATAGACAACAGGCTTTCCAGTCTGTGGTGATACATAATAAATTCAATCAACTCATCCTTCGCAGGGCACTTCACAAGTTCACAGTATACTTGCACTGCTCTCAGATCAAGATTCACCTGCTACAGATGTTTCCCTGTAGCGGCAACATTGACTGTGGGCCCAGGCTAGGGTGGTAAGCCCTTGCCATGGAGCTAGGAAGAGGAACTGTCTTCAACAAGGGGCCTTTCTCAAAGCTCAGCTCCACCTCGGGCTCCAGCTTCATCTCTGTAATCCATATGCTGAAAATATAGGTTTTTGTTTTTCATTGAAGATGAATCTCTGTTTTCTTTTGCAAACCAGATAATCTGCATCCGAACCGCAGCCAAAAGTCTCTATTTTGAAACCTGTAATTTAGAATGGATTCACAAAATGGAGCCGAAGCCAGAGCTTTGAGAAAGGCCCCTGAAGTCAACATGACCTCCCCTTTCCTCCTCTCTCACTCTTTCTATTATTGCAGATATGGAATGTCCACTTCCTTCCAGAAAATGTGACCATAAAACCATATCTGTGGGATATTGCATGAGCTCAATCATGTCATTTCTTCTGTTTTCTTCTTCTTCCAGGTATATTGACTTAGCAAACGTCTCATTCCTTTTGGTCATTGAACAACCTCAGAATGCCAACTAAGCATAGTTTTAGTTCCCCAGGGTGATGTTGTGCACTGATCATGTGACGTCATGACGTCATCATATGTCATGTGACATCTGACTGGGTTAAAACTTGCCATCTGTCCGACAAGTCGAATCATCAAAAATTTATGATAATTTTGAATTCCTTATTTTGATGACTATGAACATAAAGTAAGGAAGAGATGCTCTTAATGAACGCTGCACGGCATAGGCAGAAAGAAACTACACAACATCATTATGAAGACATCAAAACTGCAATTTAAAAAATAAAATATATAGTAATATTTAGTAATACATAGATGGCAATGGCCAACACAATCGTGAAATCTGATTGGTTGGTAGAATAGTTGATAGTGATCCAAAATAAGAAGTTAAGTATTGACAGCAATAATTCCCTTGAATTTTCATGATATTTTGTATATTACGATACAAGAATATGTGTGTCCTTGCTCTGAAGTATTACAAGTACACACATACTTTTGAATTGTGTGTAAATTGTCAATAGCGCTCCGCACTAATGACGTCACAAAATCCCCGGCTGTCAGACAAACATTGTCTAACATGCGTAGTGTACATGGACGCGCACACCCACCCACACACACGTGCATGGTTGCAATGTTTGTCAGAGATCCGGTGCTATTTTTAGCGTAAGTGCGGAGCGCTTTTGAAACACAACTTTAAATGGCAATAATAATAATATATTATCTTGAGTTATAAATCTTTACTTTTGTCGATTGCATTTTAAGGGCCTGTTTGTTTATGATGAATCCTGCGGATCCGGATCCCATTTTAGCGTACCCTGCATAGGAGGTGGATCCCAAAATATCGGATCCTGTGCGTTAAACAAACAGGCCCTAAGTCAGTGGCAAGTGCTCTCTACAAGACCACCAGGCAAGTCAAACCTTATTTCACATTCAAAAAATGTTTTCAGGCTATCCTTAAAAATGCATACAATTACAATTTGTAGGCTAGGTTATCTAAAGGAGGAGTGAAGAAAGCAAAAGAATTAACGTAGCCATTGCTCTGATGAGTGTTGGCTTGTAGCAGCGTCTGCTATTTAGCCTGGGGTCGATTTCACCAAACTCATCGTAACTTACTATCAATCGTAGGATTTATCGATGCATTCCAGTCCCATGTAGGATAGGGCCCCTACGATGGGTTACCCTTCGTAAGTCGAGTTACAATCGATCGTAGGGCTTCGTGAAATCCACCCCTGGCCTGTCATTAAAGTGCCCCGGGTTCAAATCCAGCTGGAGCCGAGATATGGATTGAATTTCAGTCCTGACCTGATTCGGGGTGACATTTCCCCCCCCCCTGGGCGTTTGTCACCCACTTCTAAACACTTCTTTTGAATAACATAGAACACCTATATACCACAAAATTAATCGAAGTAGATTCTCTGGTTTGAAAAGGAAAACAGAGTTTCAGCTTCAATGAAAAACCACAACCTACAATTTCAGCATATGGATGACAGAGACAAGGCCTAAGGCGGGGTTTGAAAAGGGCCCTTGAAACAAAACAAAAACACCAGAGAAAACAATACGATGGTATATGATTTTAATTTTTAATTTTTATTAATGTAATGTATGTACAAATGGGGAGTTTATTAAAAATTCATGATTATTTCAATGGCAAGACATGAAACATTTCATTTCTTTTGAAATGAAGGAATCATATTATATTGCCGTATTTAAAAAGAACAAAAATATAAAAATTGCCAAGGATTAACTTTGGTATTTTTCATAATGTTAATAATAATACATCTATTTTGCATAACACATGATCAAAATGGCAATTCCATGGTAACGTAAGTTACGTGTTAAGTGACTTTGATCTGTTCCTTGATCAAACATTCTTGAAAGACTCCAATTTAAAAAAAAATTATTTGACTCAGCAAGTATACCAATTATGATTCCTTGAATAGCATGCAAATAATATGCAAAAAAAGAGGTAACTTACGTTACAAAATGTCCCAAAACCGTGGAAATACCCAAAAGCACACCCAGGTAATTATATTTTGTTATTCAAGTACAATATAAAATATTCGTCGATATAAAATGACAGAATTACAAATGTATTAAAGATATATTCAAAATAGTTAGCTAAATTGTAAACATTACGTACCATACAAATAATACCTGATTCTTGATATTCTCTCACAAATTTGTGCAAAACTAACAATCAACTCTTAATCTCAATTTTCTCCACTTGGTATCAACTTGCAATTGATATCTAGTTAAATAAATAGTCAATGCCGAAAATAACATCGCAATACTGACAAAAATATGTACCTATTTGACGATAAAATCTTTGAAAAATTGGTTCAAATTCTTATAACAAATATCTTTCCCTTCTTCGCACCCATATCCGGCATAAAAATAAAACAAGTAATAGACAATACAAGTAATAAACTGCTGCTAAATGCTCATCAGCCAAAACAATGACCAGAAATTTATAAAATGCTACGAGTTAAATAGGAGGGCCTGATGCATTTTGATCCTAGCAGGATCTTTATCGAAGGCTAAATAAATACTCAAAAGCAAAAAATAAATACAAACAAATTTCGCAAACTCACCCACCGCATATTTTTTGTTTAGAAACCAGCAATTTTTTCACTTTTAGTCCATTAATGATTCTAATTTTAATACCTGTGCAAAATCTATCATAAATTTCAAGCACTGTTTTCACTTTATAATTCTCCTCAAATTTGGTCATAAATATATTCCTTTTGAATCAACAATAGGGATCCCCTAACGCTCAAGCTATTTATAGAATACGCCCTTTATATCGACAGCTATAGTTACCTGGATGTTCGGACAAATATCACAACGTTTACGTGTAAGTTAATTGGGCAACGTGCGACTTGTTTGTCCAAATATCTGAATGTGACGTCACGAGCGCGGAGCCCTATTCCAAGTATTTTTCAGGGATGTGAGTGGCCACACATACAAAAATCTGAAAACACCACAAAAAAAGTTGAAATTTAAAAGTCCCATATACTTGTGTACAAAGCAGGTGTACAAAAAAGCTGAAATTTTGAGTTAAAATCTAAACAAAAAAATCAGAGTTTTATGTTTCACATCCCTGATTTTTGTTTTTTAACCCGATCCAGTACAAAAGCATGATGCATGTAAAAAACAATATCTATTGCATCTCGTGTTAGTTAAAAAATATGATTTTAAATACTTCAGCAAATATGATGAATGATTTAATGACACTGATTGTTTTTCTTTTATTTGAAAGCACTGCTTAAAGAAACTCCCGTACAAACTCAACGAAATCCTTCTCCACCTTCTTTCCGACAGAGAAGAAGTCAAAGACAATTGGGAGCATTCCGTGGAAGCCGGTTTTGTAGTTGAACCAGTGTACGGGAACTTTGGCTTCTTCAAGTCGTCGAACGTAGAATATGCCGTCATCCCGAAGGCAGTCATAGCTGCCCGTGGCCACGTAGGCCGCCGGGAGGCCCTCCATGGTCTCTGCCATGACGGGGCTGACACGAGGGTCCTCAAAGAAGCGTCTGTATTTCTCCCACATCACCGCGTCGCCGCCTCCCTGCGCATGGGCCTTCCTGTCACCCGTGGGGTCGTGGCAGAGCTCCTCTGGTATCAGGTCGTCAGCGACGTGCTTGAGGTAACGTGGGTTTTGGCTTCGGTACTCGGCGGTGACGACGGTGCCGGACATGACCCAGTCAACAAAGTTCGTACGTTCAGGTTTATTGCCAAAGAGGTACGTAGCTAAGTAGAAGACAGCCTCATGCTTAGTCAACATACCACCGCCTGCTGTGAAGACGCCGTGATACATCACATGGGAAGGGGAACCTAAACAGCAAAAAAAGCCAAGTTTCAGAAGAACAACCAAGAAATGTTCACAGATTTACATATACACCGATCCGACGGCGCGAACATGGAGGTAAAAAACACCCGCCATTACTGGTGTGTCCCCGCCCGTATTTTGTCCGGCAACAAAAGAACTTAAGCTCCGCCGCACTCGATTCTGCAGGGTGTATGTCCCCTAATCATGGGACGTACACCCTGTAATTATAGAAGGCGGCGGAACGCAATTTTTTTTTTTTGCCGGACAAAATACGGGCGGGGACACACCAGTAATGGCAAGTGTTTTTTACCTCGATGTTCGCGCCGTCAGATCGGTGTATAACTTACAGGGTATAAAGATGGACCTGGTACAAATCTTTCTGCCTGAAATGCTGTATTTATCCAGAAATGAGTAAAGCAAAAGTCTAATAACAGTTTTGGTCCCCGAGATCAAAACCTCACAATTACAATTACTTTACAATTGCAACAGGTTTTCACAGTATTCTACTGTTTCCAATGATCAATTGAGCTGAAAATTTCACAGGTTTGTTTCTTGTTTTTTAATTTCATGTCAAATCAAATTATGAACAGACCGCGGCTGTTCTATCAACTTAACAAAGTATGAAACGACCTTTAACAATAATCTGTGTTTTTTTCCTTTTCTTTTTGGTATTTAAGGGTGTTATTACCAAGATTCATAAGCTGCAATGCTGGGTAGAACAGTGCCTGCAGTTTGGGGCCTGCCACAGTTGGGTCATCGCGGATTTGCTGGACCGTGGCGGCGGTCAGTTGGCTGCCCGCACTGTCCCCGGCAACGCAGATGCGTCCAGGGTCTACGTTGATCGTTGGTCCGTTCACCAGGAGCCACTTCGTTGCTTCTACGCAGTCTTCCAGAGCGGCAGGAAATACATGAACAGGGGCAAGTCTGTAGCTAGAAGGTTATTGAAAAATTACAAAAAGTATTGGACATTTTCAATGTCGAAACAAATGGGGAAAAAATTAAAAGTAATATCATACTTTGGTTTTTGTCAAAGAAATGAAGATTCATGGACAAAAATATCCAGAAAGATACAGTAACAGTCATCTGTGAAATTTCTATTCCCATACGGGCCTTCTGTTTGAGAAAACAGTGAAAAACGCCCACTGTATTTTGGAATGTTTTCACCATTATTTTTAATCTTAATACGAAGATAAAAATTGTTTTTGGTAATTGGTTAATGGTTTTTATCTTTTCTCGATAAATACAGCATTTCAGACGGACAAATTTTAATGGTATGTTTCTACCATCACCATCTTTATACCCTGTATGTTATAGGTAAATCTGTTAAGATTTCTGTTTGGGTATGCTACCAAAGCATGATACTAAAATGACCAAAACCGCCAAGTGGGTGCAAATCCATCAAATATCCTCTTTGAGTGATGCCCTATGTACCGTTTCTCAGGTTGCAGCATTGCTAATGCTGCGCATATCTTCAATGATCCTTGGGAAATAGTGGTATGTGCGTGGTTTCATGGCTTCTGACTGCCAAACGAACAAAGATAATTGACTACTAGGAACATCGCCAACATACGGCTTGATAGCTCAATTGGTAGAGCTCCAGTACTTTATTCCGGGGGTTGCTGGTTCAAATCCCACTCTAGTCAATTTTTTCTTTGTTCACTTTTCAATGAAATATTTAACATGTTGCCTTTGAACTTACTCAACAGAAATGACGACACACTGAAGGGACTCACATAGACGTCTGGTAAAAGGATGAAAAGAAGCTGCAGGACAACAACAACAAAATAAGAATGGTAAAAGAGTACAATTTCTGGACGCTGTTGTTGTTAAAGGCTAAACACATGAATTATCTTATCATAATTTTTATTTTTTTCCAAAAGTTGGCATAACCTTCAGCATTACAATGTAGCCTAGTGGTCTGTCGTGTCATACTTAACGTCTTAAGGTCAATCTACAGATTGTTGGTTCGAGTCCAACCATGGGTTATAGTGGCACTTGCATCCTTGGGCAAGACGCTTTGCAACATATTGCTCCTCTCCACCCAGGTGTAAATGGGTATATGTGATGGTAGAGATGGCTTTGTCCTTATAAACCTTTGTGCACCTTACATAAGCCGAGGGCTGTATACTCTCTAGGGAGTTGAGTAAGTTTTTCAGGAATGTAAATCTAGCGCAATGATCATGAAAAATAACAAACGTCATGAGTACCTATAAGGCACTTATTTACCAGAAGCCGATTTCACGGAATGTTGCGTAACTTATGCAACGTACAAATGCGTAAGTTCCGTGAAACGGCCATAACTTGTGCAACCAAGGCAAGAAAATGTTGCATAAGTTACGCAACATTTTGTTGCGTACGCAAAATTTGAAGTTTTGTGAAATCGGCTGCAGCACTTAATAAATGTTTTTTATTATTAATTCAGTGATTTGAAAAGAAAAGTACTTAGCATATTTTTCAATCCTATTATAGTTATACACAGATTAAACTATTTCCACCAACCTGAACTTCCATAAACGAATCCCCCGCCATGGAAGTACAGCACGGCTGGCAACAGCCCCGACTCCCTAGGGTGCTTGGGCTTGTGTACGCGGACTGGAACCCCACCGAAATTCATCAGCAGCGTGGAGACGTGCTTGTCATCCATGACGCACTCAGGAAGCCACCAGTCTGTGAAGCCGGCCATGTTCTCCTCCAGCGTCTTGCCAAAGACTCGGAACAGCGTCAAGACCCAAGCCTGCCAAGAACACGTCGTGGGGAGAACTTTATTTACGTGAAATCTGGCAGCCATGATCGTATCATGCAGAAACCAAGATTTAAAACTATTTCAAAGATATTCAATCAAATAACCACAAGGGAAACTGACTGGATAACTTTTAAGTCATTGAAAAGTGAACAAAGACAAAATTGACTGGAGCGGGATTCGAACCAGTGACATCCAGAACACCATACCGGCGCTCTACTGACTGAGCTACCCAGCCCTATGTTGGTGGTATACCTAATAGTCAATTATCTTTGTTTGTTTGGCAGTCAGAAGCCATGAAACCATGCACATACTGCTATATCCCAAGGATCATTTCATCGATACTCGCAGCAATGCTACAACCTGAGAATGGTACATGGGGGATCCCTCAAAGAGGATATGGCTTTTTTAATAATTAAAATAATCATCAAATAACCACAAGGGAAACTGACTGAATTTTTAAGTAATTGAAAAGTGAACAAAGAAAAATTTGCATAGAGCGGGATTCAAACCAGGGACAACTGGAATACCGTACCGGTGCTCTACCAACTGAGCCATCCAGCCCTATTTTGACAGTGTCCCTAATAGTCAATTATCTTTGTTCGTATGGCAGTCAGAAGCCATAAAACCACTCGCTTAATACTGCTAAGTGCTATATCCCAATGATATTGAATGCTCCCAGTTTTTCAAAAATTTTGAAAATTGGCAGACCTATTTTGCCGGCACCTACAATATATTTCTTACATTTCTTCCTGCAAATGCTATGTAGCCATTCCTGTGCTCTGATTGGCCAGCTTTCATTATGTCATGCCGGCAAGAACATACCTCCAGCAAAATAACATTTAGGGAAATAAGGCTGGCATGACGTATTGAGAATTGGCCAATCAGAAGAATGACGGTGCCGGCAAAAAATACATTTCCCCTGAAAATTCTACACCTGTCTCACTCACAATACTTCGGTTGATCTTGAACATGATGAACACTGCTCGAAACATCCATTTCTGTTCAAAGGCTGGTGGTACTGGAGTATAAAGCTCGTAGCAGACCCGACTCAATATACAAAAGGCTATGAGGATGACGATGATCACAGTGATGTCCATAATGACTGTGCAGCTACAAAAGATTAATTAAAAGATTCAATTCAGAAAATAAATATAATAGGGCTAGGCCTACCGGTATTCCAAGAAATGGTTCAAAAAAATAAATAAATAACAAAGGTTTGCAGGTGCTGAGTTAGTTGCAATGATCGTAACCCTAGGTCTGACGTTGGGACAGGTCCCAGTCCCCATGTCAGACCAAGGGTTACGATCATCGCAACTAGTGCCGAGTCTGAAACTCTAATTAAGGAAAAGGTTCATGGGGCACCATATGAATTCCCATTTTCAGGTTTTGGTTGGCATACGAGTTGGTTGGGCGTACGAGTTGGTCAGGGTACAAGTTGGTCAGGGTATGAGTTGGTCGGGGTATGAGTTGGTCGGTGTACGAGTTGGTCGGGGTATGAGTTGGTCGGTGTACGAGTTGGTCGGGGTATGAGTTGGTCGGTGTACATGTTGGTGGGCGTACATGTTGGTGGGCGTACATGTTGGTGGGCATACATGTTGGTGGGTGTACAAGTTGGCGTACGAGTTGGTCGGGTATGAGTTGGTCGATGTGCGAGTTGACCAAACAACGTACGAGTTGATATGGGCATATGACTTGTGTTTGTTGGTGTACGAGTCGACCTGCTAAGTTACACTAAGTTATACTTCATGTTAACGATTTTTGACATGATCACTGACTGATTCACTGAGTGATTCACTGAGTGATTCACTGAGTGATTCACTGAGTGATCACTGAGTGATCCACTCCTAATCATGTCAAAATCGTTTTAAAACTAGGACTATAGGCCCTAATCATGGTATTAATATTACAGTTAGCATGGCTAGGCCTAGTAAATTACGGTAACCATCATACCATGGAGGATCAGGAAGGAAATCCTCCATGCAGTAACACAGTATAAATTTAAAGTCTAGGCCTACTTCAAGTTCAAGTTCAAGTTCCTGTTTCACTTTCAGCATGTAGGCCCTAATACTTGTAGTTACTTCAGCGTCCCTAGTTACACATTTTAGATAGGTACTGTTTATTTAGGCCCACCTCTGTTGACTGATCCTTTCTGGCTCTGATTATTGCTGTGTAGTAATCTATTTATTCACGTCATCAGAAAATAAATTAACACTTTCCTTTAATTTTAAACACACAACCTAATTTCCGTGACCACTTCCGTATACAACCATCAGGCGCGCCGTGTACTGTGCACAGTACATGCTGATTATCATATTAGACTGGTAGCCCTACTATAATCTTTCTCTTGAGCATAGTGACTGAAAAGGGTACCGCACTCAACAGTGTTGTACATTCGTTTTGATTAGACGTCTGGGTTTCGACTCAAGTATGCCGCAGCTAAACATTACAGACAAGTCTGGTGCCCATTAGAAAGCGGACTTCGTTCATTGCACAATGTCACTTGTTTTTTATAGCCGGTCATAGAATAAGGAAGGTTGGCAAAAACACGACTAAAAAAGGTACGTGTATGTCGAAATCTTGTGTTTTGTGACTGCCCCGTGTACAACCTTTATATTCCAGTGAATTAAATTAACAAATGAAGTTGCCAACGTATCTTGAAATGAATTTTCTTTGTATTTTTTTTATTCATTCTTTCTCATTTCTGTTGAGTGTTGGTCGGCGTACGAGTTCACCTATGAAGTCAATCTGCACAGCGAAAAATCCCTTACACGAATTAGCACGAAACGGCCGAAAGAGGGCGTCACGATCATCTCATTATGTGACGTTGCATGGTCACCTGGAGATGTCATACGGTCGACAGCTGGTCGTTGCGTAGTCGTACACCGTGTGTGTTTGCATAAGGCTTAAGCCTTATCGCAAACACCGCCTGGTTGATTTTGGACAATGGTGGAAAGGCACCATGGGAAGGAAAAAGGGGCATATTTTGTCCCTTTTCCCTTCCCACAGTGCCTTTCGACTATTGTCCAAAATCAACCAGGCGGTATTTGCGATAAGGCTTAATGTTATAGGCAAATCGCGTGATGCGTGCTCCGTGCATGCCTGCAACGGCCCTGCGTGCATGTGTAACGAGTTGGGCCAGCACATGGTTTCCATGACGTCACACGAGCACTGCCTTGCGCGTTGACCAATCAGCACGGCGCTTGTCACACACGGCACTGTTCCCATCCGTGTTACAGTACATATGGGGAATTTTTCGCTGTGATCTGCTCCTTGAATAGGAAGACACATACGTGCTAGATTAGAAATGTAAGAGTAACGTTAGACAGTAAAGTATAATACTAGATGGGGCGAGTTCACTGATTTAACAGGGACACCGTCAAAAATCATGCTTTAACTTATTAATATACATGTATATATAGGCCTAAGTTAATGATCCAATCAATTTTGGTTTCAGATTAGAATGACTAGAAATGTTTGACTTTTTTGGTGCTTTACTTTCAGGCTGTTAAAGATGAATCGAGTGAGTTGTCCCCATCATCCTGAGGCTAATCTGATTGAGGATTATCATGCTGGTGATATGATCTGCCCACAGTGTGGTCTGGTGGTCGTAGATAGGTATATTACAAGCCGTTGTTATCAACCTTAAACTTTTTAAAGGTAGTATCATACTTTGATAAGACACCAAAACAGAAATGTTCAAAGATTTACGTATAACTTTCAGGGTATGAAGATGATGCTGGTATAAACCTACCGTTAAAATTTTTCCGCCTGAAATAGTGCCAGGAATTAGTATCCAGGAATTAGTCAAATAACGACCAAAAATCTTTTTGATCTTTTAAAAGATCAAAAATAAAAGAGAAAAGACTTAAGAAATACTGTGGACGTTTTTCACTGTTTTCTCAAAAAGTGGGCAGCGTATGGGACTGAAATTTTCACAGATGACTATTACTGTATCTTTCTTGATATAAAACCAAAGTATGATAGTACCTTTAACCAATCCCTCTCCCTTGTAAATGCAGATATTTATTCCCCCTTTGAGGGGAGATTTTTAAACTGACACCGGGGTCGATTCTACAAACTCATTGTAACTTACTATAAATCTTGGACTTCTACGAATTGACCTCTACGATTGATCACAGGGCTTACTCGAGTCAATTTCACGAAGCCCTACGATCTATCGTAACTTGAGTTACGAGCAGATTTCTGTTCTGCTCGCTTACCTATTGATCTCATTCCAAATTGCCATTCAGAATTTGGTTTGGGCGTTGTTGATTTGCTCTCCTAGGTGTATCGACGTTGGCTCAGAGTGGCGAACCTTCAGTAATGACAAGGCAAACAGCGACCCGTCACGTGTCGGTGCTGCTGAGAATCCACTGCTGAGCGGCGGGGACCTGTCTACCATCATCGGCAAACCGTCAGGATCGACATCCTACGGGGACAATGGCGTGGCAAAGTACCAGAACAGGAAGCAGGTCAGTGTTCTTCGTTGTCTGTCGCGCACAAAAAATATTGCGGTTTTAGCAAAAGCTGGACTCGTTTCCTTGCAGTTCTCATTGTTCTCTGCAAGGTCCTCAGCATTGCAATTCCGCTTCCAATAGCGGGCATCTTAGGAGGTGATCTATGGTTTGCTCCTCAGTGTTACAAATACATGACACTTCTTGCGGAGTCACATATGACCACTTCCGAAGAATCACCTTTATGTATATACATCGGCCAGTCACAGATCTGGTAGAGTAGAGGGAAGTTTTGTTTGCAAATAGTAGTTCAAGAAAGATTTGAGGCTTTGCATGGTGACAATTGGTACGTATTCGTTCGTACTCTCGCACAAGTCTCAACGTTTTGACTAGCCTGCTCTAATAATCTAAGACCTAACCAGAAGTGCGATGAAATAAGAAGTGTGAAGTACGAATGAATATCACATGGTGTTTTCGCAAATTCCATGCGATTAGACTCAGTATGACTATGAGTATGGCTATAGAAGCTCCATTGATGTAGATGTAGATGAAGTAGATGTGACCTATTGTCATATATGAATTGTATGTAAGGTCGTGCCCCAAATCTCTGGCTGCCACTGCAAATAACCCACAAGTCTATGGAAATGGCTGCAGTCACTGGCCAGTGACTGCCATAGGGACGTGTGTAATTTACGACCATCTGGCTACGGCAAATCTCTGGCTACGGCCGCAAATAACACACAAGTCTATGGAAACGGCTGCAGTCACTGGCTAGTGACTGCCATAGGGGCATGTGTAATTTGCAGCCGTAGCCTGCATTCATTTGGGACATGACCTCATAGAGGTGGAATCTTGTATCTTGAGATACAGTTCACACAAGAGCTACATGTTATGAGCCTGTTTGTTTCACTGGGATCTTGGTACCATATTTGATCTTGCAAATCCATGTCGCAGCTTGGATACACTTAAATGGGATCCGGAACAGCTTTTGCGCGCTGGATCACTGGTCACATTCCTGAATCAAACAGGCCCTATGTATGTCAGTAGTTCTCAGAAGCATTTTGGATTTCAGCTCTGATTTTATTTATTTATTATTTTTTTTTGTTCATGACACAGGTCAGCAGTTCAGACAGAGCACTCCTCAGCGCTTTCAGGGAAATCTCTCACATGTCTGACCGCATCAATCTGCCAAGAACCATCGTGGTACGTCTTCTTCTTCTCCTTCTTCCTGCACCCCCCTATAAATCCCCTGAAATCAAAATAAAATTGTACAAGTAATATTAACTGCTGAAAACGGCTCATCAGCCAAAATGATAAAATAAGGTAGGTTTGCAGTGACACCAAATAATCTCTTCTGTGAGAATATGTGGTTCTGAGAAGAACCAGTGGTATTATCTCGACATTTCGAACAGTGTGCTCTGTTCGTCTTTAGGCTGTCACTCTCCTGAGGACGAACAGAGCACACTGTTCGGAACGTCAAGATAATACCACTGGTTTTTCTCAGAACCACACACTCTCACAGAAGAGATTACATGGTGTCACCGCAAACCTACCTTCTTTTAGTACTTCCACCATGCATAGCTTCAAGTCGTATTTAGCCAAAATAATGACCTGAAATTTATGAAATGCTTGGAGTTAGGAGGGCCTGATGCGTTTCGATCGTAGCAGGATCTTTATCGAAGGCTAAATGACAAGCGGACAAGAGCATGCAAGTAATGATACACATAAATGGATGAGAGGATCAGAACAAAAATGGGAGGGTTCAGAGTGACCAGGGAGGGTGGATGTACGCAAGTGTGGACCCTGCTAGGATCAAGATGCATCAGGCCTCCTAACTCCAAGCAAAATAAAATTGGCTCAGTTCTTTTTCACAAAGCCATCTTAAGCATGACCATTTAATATTGATCGCTGCATCTTTCTCCCATTCTTAAACAACAAAAAAGCATACAGTATTAATTTGTTATGAAACGCAGAGCAAAATTCTGTGGACACATATAAATGAATCAAATCGATGTCTGAAACAGATACACTGTACGTGTATTTTATGAAAGTTGGAAAATGTTCCCTACTCGGTGGATAGATTCAACTGACATTTGTGAAATAATCATGAATATATATTTTTTTTTTTTTCGTCGGGGAGATAGAAATATGCAAATTAGGCTTGCCAAATTTAATCTACGTAGATGAGCAATCCTGGTTGTTTTGTGCACATGAAAAAATAATGCGCTGGCTCAGGTGAAATTCGAACCCACAACCTCCTGCTTACTTGTGGTATCTGCTTACTGGGTTCGAATCCCACCTGATTCAGCGCATGATTTTTTCATGTGCACTCAACAAACACTTAGTATGTAGTGATCATCTACGTCAGTGAAGGGCAAACCTAATTTGCATATTTGTGAAATTAGCAGTTTGAATTGAACATCTCTGCCAAACATGCAGTGGGTGAACATTTGTGCATTTTGCACAGTGTATTTAGCCGATCAAATGACAAAGCTCTATGAGTTGTACCCATTTCATCATGTACATTGTACATTCCATACAGGACCGCACCAATGGACTATTCAAGCAGGTGCATGAGCAGCGATCACTAAGGGGGCGTAGTAATGATGCTATAGCTGCGGCTTGTCTCTACATTGCATGTAGACAAGAGGGTGTGCCCAGAACCTTCAAAGGTTAGTGGGGGTGTTTATTTGTTGGTTGATACAGTGGAACGCCACTATAACGAACACGCTGGGATGCACTGAAATAGTTCGTTATAGTGGTCATTCGTTATAGTGAACAATGTTCAGCATGCCTATACATTGTACATGAACATTTGGAACAAGGATGATGTTTGGTATAGCCAAATGTTTGATATAGCGGTGTTACTTAAAGTGGCATTGTACTGTAGTTAGTTTGTTTGTTTGTTTGCTTCCCTGTTATTGTATCCAGAGATGAAACTTTCCCTGATTTATCCGGAATTCCGGATATCAGCGTGGCAGAAACAAAATATTTCCCTCATTTTCAGGAAATTTTATTGATTTTCCGTCCTGGCCTGGTGAAATAGTGAAATTAAAAGACGAATAAACAAAATAATTAATACACTCAATAATTACCATAATGTTAACCTTAATTACCGGTATAATTCAGTGAAAACGCCTGCCACATTAGACGTACGTACTCGCCATCGTTTCGACGAGTTCGCCATATTGCCTGGTCAGCCATTTTGTACATACATGTAGTCTTGATCCAAGACGTTTGATTGCTGTTCGTAGTGCGCCCTCACACGACTGATTCAGACCATCACAACCCACTCAGCATACGTAAAAACAATTTCTAAAGTATTGCAAGGACCGAGACAAGTCTAATAATTCC
Source organism: Astropecten irregularis (assembly GCA_963971285.1). Taxonomy (NCBI): domain Eukaryota; kingdom Metazoa; phylum Echinodermata; class Asteroidea; order Paxillosida; family Astropectinidae; genus Astropecten; species Astropecten irregularis. Next base: position 5,597,535 of record OZ020260.1, on the reverse strand, counting down.
GACCAAAACAAACAAACCATGCATCGTGCACGGCACACACACCGCGTGGTCGCTGTGTAGTCACTGTGCGGTCGAGATGTGTGTGCCGTTGAGTGAGCTCTGTTGCCTGTATGCGCTGTGTAAGATTTACGCTACAGTAGGAGGGTGTTTTGGAGCTTTACGACCGAAAAGATGGCCTTTTCTTTTGCTTTTATCTGCATATTTCTGGGTACTTTTTGCAGTAGTTCTACGATTTTTAGCATATAAAATATGTTAGAGAAATTTTTTCGTAAAATGCCGACCGAAATAAACCAACTGGAAAATAAAACAGAAAAACCAGAAAACTACCATTCCAGCCATTTTTGCGCTTGCATTGGTTTTTAGGATTTCCGGATATTTGGAAAATTTTGAGTTTCATCTCTGTGTATCTGTCTGGTAATATGCTTGTTTGTTTGCTTATTTGTGTCTTCTGTTGGGCAAAACGCTTTGTTAAATGCTGCTTCTTTTCTCCAAAGAGTTAAATGGGTACCTGTGAGGGTAGAGATGGCTTTGTGCTTGATTAGCCTTTAGTGCGCCTTGCAGCAGCTGGGGCTGTATACTTCCCAGGAAGTTGAGATTGTATGAGAAATGTAAATGTACCCCAATGACCAGCAGCCGATTTCACGAAACTTTACGCAGACTTACGCAACTGCGTAAAGTTTCGTGAAATCGGCTGCAGGGATAATAGTAATATGTGCATAGAAACAGCATTGATTGTGATATGCACCATCTAAAAGCAGGTAGTATTATTAGGCCTATCACAACTTTGATATTTTCTGTCTTGCAGAAATTTGTGCCGTGTCCAGGGTCAGTAAGAAGGAGATTGGTCGATGTTTCAAGCTTATCATCCGTGCAATAGAAACAAATGTTAGCCTCATCAACAGCGGTGACTTCATGGTAAGATCTCTGCAATCAAATGAATTTCAGTTTTTGGAGGATTTTGTTCAAATGTTTCTGCTTGAAATGTTGTGTTTATCCAGAAAAGAGTAAAACCAATGACCCAAAACAATTTTGATTTTCAAGAAGATAAAAAATAACGGTGAAAAGATTTTTAAAATATCATGGCAGTTTTTCACTGTTTTCTCAAATAGTGGGCACCGTGTGGGACTGGGAATTTCACAGATGACTTTTACTGTATCTTCCTTGACATTTGTGCCCATGAATCTGCATTTCTTTGACAAAAACCAAAGTATGATATTACCTTTAATATTCATGCAAGATGTTGCTGTATTAAGTTCTCCCCCTAATAGCTTTATAAATAATGATGTATTTATCTTGTTGTTGTTGTTGTTGTTGTTTTTCCCCAGTCTCGCTTCTGCTCCAACCTGACTCTGCCAACCTCAGTCCAGAAGGCCGCAACCTACGTTGCTAACAAAGCAGTGGAACTGGATCTAGTACCTGGGTATGGGGCGTAGCCTTTATATTGTGAAATAGAATATGCAAATGGGTCCTGCATATTGTTACATGAGGATTAGACAAAAAAAGGACACACAGAAAAACAACATAAGTTCAGATTCGAAAGGCTAAGAATTCTTCTATTCATATCACACAGCATCAAAATGGCAGCAAAACCTTTTTCAGAGTCTATTTTCTTATCCATTTTATCTGTTGTAGATATGTTGACAAGTAAAAACAGAAATTTCTATTAAAAACAGGGTGTTTCAAAATGGCTACTCATTTCCCAGTCACCCTCTTCATTTTGTACACTGTGCTCTTTGCACACATGTTTAATGATCCTGGCGTGGCGGGGAAAAAAATATGCATAATTAACGGTGATTTCTTTTACTTTGTGAACAGGCGGAGCCCTATTTCAGTTGCAGCAGCAGCTATCTACATGGCATCGCAGGCGTCCAAAGAAAAACGCTCTCAAAAAGGTATCTTGATAAAAAAAAAAAATTTGAAGGCAATAGCGCCCTCGTGTGGCACCCTGTTGAACAATGCCCTCGTTGTATTCAGATCTATCTTTGTAGTACATGTGGTGATTGATGGATTTTGTACACATTTGTGACAAAATGGATTCCTTTACTGTGCCTGCCCTTTTTGTGTCCAATAAAACCTTATGCCACATAAAACTGCATCAAACAGCTGCAGGCCTACTGTGTTCTGTGCCTTAAATGATCCTTGGGATATGGCGGTGTGTGCATGGTTTCATGGCTTCTGACTGCCAAACGAACAAAGATAAGTGACTATTAGGGACACCACCAACATAGGGCTGAATAGCTCAGTTGGTAAGATCGCTGGTATAGTATTCCGGAGGTCGGTGGTTCAAATCCTGCTCCAGTTAAAATTTCTTCGTTCACTTTTCAAACCAGTGATCACTTTTCAATGACTTTCAATTCAGTCAGTTTCCCTTGTGGTTATATGATGTCTTTATAAATATAACGGATATTATGATGCGTATCTCTCCAATTCCTGTTCAGAAATTGGTGACATTGCAGGAGTTGCAGAGATAACAATAAGACAGTCCTACAGGCTGATGTACCCTAGGGCCACGGATCTCTTTCCCGAGGACTTCAAGTTTGTAACCAGAGTGGAGGACCTACCTCCATCTTAGTAGAAGACAACCTCCACCCCTCTTCAGCTTCAAGATTCTTCAGAACAACTTGAAGTTCACAGATCCAAGAGGCAATCCATTCGTACAAGCCAAGGTTTTAACCAAACAGGCTTGGTTTGAACTGGCCACCTGGATTTATATGGTTTTTTAAACACCACCTTTTCATTTCCAGTTAAAAGGTACTATCAGACTTGGGTAGTATACCGAAACAGAAATGTTCACAGATTTACCTATAACTTACAGGGTATAAAGATAGTGATGGTAGAAACATACTGTTAAAATTGTTTTGCCTGAAATTCTGTATTTATCAAGAAAAGAGTCAAACCAATTGACCAAAAACAATGTTGATCTTCGGAAGATGAAAAATCCTGTAGATGGGTAGATGTAACAATGTAATGTGTTAGTGCACTTTTTAATTCCTTTAATTAAAATCCTCAATTGCTCTACTGTAATGGAATATTACAGTAATTATAATTATTCAAAACAAAAACATGATAAAAAACCTTTTCGCACGATACAAAAAAACTCTCAAGGCTTGCGAGTTTTTCTCATGCTTAAGAAATTTCTCAAGGATTCACCAGGGCCCTTTTCCAAACCTCAGCTTTGGCTCCGGCTCCGGCTCAGGCTCCATTTCATGAATCCATTCTGAAATGACGGGTATCAAAATAGTGGCTTTTGGCTGCGGGTCGGAAGTAATTTCTCTGGTTTGAAAAGGAAAACACAGCTTCAGCTTCAATGAAAAACCACAACCTATATTTTCATTGTATGGATGACAGATATGAAGCCGGAGCCGGAGCCTGAGCCGGAGCCGAGGTTTGGAAAAGGCCCAAGGGACGTCGGTCACTCTCAAGCATTGGTGTCCTTTCACACGATGGCACTTTTGTAAGATTTCTCAAGCATGATAACATTTCTCAAGCCTTGTGAGTTTTTTTACGTCGTGTGTAGAGGTCTAAAGGATAGTTCATGGTATATTTTGACTATGTTTCATGGTGGGATTTATCTATAAATCTTGCCCCAAATTTAATCTATGTTCCGTTGTATGAAAAGGCGCTCCATGTCTCTATACACATATCAAGCTCTCCAGGCACCGCGTTAAATATGTGAACTGAAATAATAATAGTTTTTATATAGCGCCATTCCTTCTGGATCATGCTAGATCTAGCTTGCAATTATCACCCCTTGTCATCGGGCCACACTTACATTCCTGAAACAATCTCAACTCCCTGGGGTGTATACAGCCCTGCCCCCCCCCCCCCCTCCCCCCCAGCTGCTACAAAAGTGCACAAAGCCATCTCTACCCTCTCAGGTACCTATTTACACCTGGGTGAAGAGGAGTAATATGTGACAAATTATCTTGCCCAAGGATGCAAGCATCACTAGCAGTGTTGTATGACTCGAGGCCGGAAATTTGCTGCCTCTGCCTCATGGGTCCATGACTCGGCCTTGGCCTTGGCCTCGAAGAATGTTTAATGATGACTCGGCCCGAGGCCGGGAAATTTTTTATTTTAATTTAAAACTGAAACGTGTTTCCCAACATTTTAGGGGGACAATTTTCAATTTTTCATTAAATACACTTACAGAGAGAAAGTTAAAACATCAGGCAAATAGCGCTCACCTACATCGCGACATTTTATGTAGCGAATGTAATGAATTGAGAGCTAGTGTGGTTATAAACCGCATTGGGAAGTTCGGGTACCGTATCTAGATTAGCAAACAATCTCTCGCGGAGTGAAATGATATGCTCGTGTGTGACTCGGCCTTGGCCTCGGCCTCGGACACCCATGACTCAGCCTTGGCCTCGGCTGCTCGTGAGAAACTCGGCCTCGGCCTTGGCCTCGGAGACCCATGACTCGGACTCGGTCGTGGACTTGGATACAACACTGACCACTAGCCCGTGGCTGGATTCGAACCTACAATCTGTAGATTGACCACAAGAACTTGAGTATGACACACGTGACCACTAGGCCACAGCATCCCACCTGCGCTTTATGTACATCATGTCAGGGTCATTGTCACAGACCACATACACTGTTGATTGTTGAATGACCCATGTACTACATGTATTTGCTATATTATGGTATGATTTTAGGTTACGTTACTTCAAGATACAACAGTACCGGTATGTAATAGCTGAATGAAATAAATGTTCATACACAATGGTAGTAGAATTTAAAAAAAAAGAGAAGTTTATTATCTCTGCATGACAATCTTTCCCATTGTCTTTGTCTGAGTAACATAATATTCAAGACACGTTTACTAAAATCACCATAAACAATCATTTCAAGGTAGTATGATACTTTGGTATTAAGAAACCAAAACAGAAATGTTCACAGATTTACGTATAACTTACTGTATGAAGATGGTGGTAGTAGAAACAAATACCGTTAAAATTTTTTCGCCTGAAATTAGTAAAACAACTACCTTTTTTATCTAAAAAATAAAATAATCAAAAATAAAAGAGAAAAAACTTTCCACTGTTTTCTCAAAAAGTGGTCACCATATGGAACTGAAATTTTCACAGATGACTGTTACTGTATGTCTTGATATTTTTGCCCATGAATCTGTATTTCTTTGATAAAAACCAAAGTGTGATACTACCTTTAACAAGCTACACAATGGAAATAAAATGATAAATCACCATAAACAACCATCTTATTGTACTGATTTAAGGAAATAAAACCCACTAATAAAAGGACACACTTTTTCCAAGGGCGTATTTCGGAATGTCATGGTAAATCCAGAATATTAAAAATTGACTGGAGTGAAAAAAACTGAAAGTAAAAAAAAAATGAATTTTAATAATAATAATAATAATAATAAGTTCTTATATTATTAATGTTGGAAAGATCATTTGATTAACAGCTTACGTTTGAGACATTGACTTAATCTAGTATACTTGAAGTTACAAGGGCCTGACATTTCAATCCTTTCAGGATCTTTATCAAAAACCTTAAGATCCAGCTAGGATCGAAACGTGTCAGACCCTCCTAACTCCAAGCATTTTATACATTCAGGTCATTATTTTGGCTGATGAGCAGTTTATTACTTGTATTAACTTAATCTAGTGTATAACAAAATCATTTAGCTTTTATGCTTTAATACAAAATGACAATAGAATCTACTGTTAGTTACATTAAGCTGCTCTTGTGAACATTTGTGTGTTATTCGTACACAATAGTACTTTTGAAAGAGGGTAAGTTACTTTCATTGAATTCTACAAAATCTTGATTTTGTCATTGGTTATGGAACCCTATTTCAGTTTTCAATGAATTTCAGATATTATCTCAATGGATAAAAATGCAATTCAAAACAAATTTTGGTCGGTCACTCAAATAGTTTTGATATTTCGTTCACTTAAAATGTGCCATATCAACATTGAAAATGTCACAAATAAACGTGTTTATTTTATAGGAATAAAAAAAAATAAATCCTACTGACAAATTAAAAAAAAAATTCCTATCCACAACAGCATGCACTAAATAAGTCACACTAAATTACACCACTAATGTACTAAGTAGGCCTACAACAATTAGAAACTTTAAAATCATGCAAATTAGCTCAAATCTATCTTTTTTTGTTATGTACTGCAGGATTTTGACGGAACAGTTAAATACAAGGCACTGGAAAAATATGTAATGCTGGCTGGCTGGCCCAACTTGGTCTTTCAAGTCCAAAGAACGGCCCATCAATATGCATGTACATTGCAATCTAAAGCGGGAACTAGGAAGCCATTTTTAATACCCAGTTGGTAAGTACTGTACATGATTATGCAATATATTTTGATAATAACTTTGTTAAAAAAGGTACAGTACAGGATTGGTAACATACCCAAACAGAAATGTTCGCAAAATTAGGTAAACTTTCAGGGTATGAAGATGGTGCTGGTAGAAATGTACCGTTAAAATATTTCTGCCTGAAATGGTGTATTTATCCAGAAATTTGTAAAAAAAAAAAAACCGAAAACAGTTTTGATCTTGGGATAAGATCAAAACCATTCTTTATGTTTTATAAGAAAAATTGAGTCGTTTTTTTTGCTATTTTCTGATGACTCGGATGTCAGATTGAGCTCAAATTTTCACAGGTTTATTATTTTATGTACATGTTTGATCAGACAAAGCTTGAGTGCTGCTCTGTGACCTTAACAAATCATGTATCATACCGTTAATGTACTCTTTAATTATTTCAAAAAGCAATATTACATGCAAAAGTATTGTACTTTTATACGCATAGCAAGGTAATAGAGTCTGAGCATTACATGCTTATTGCAAGCTTATATAATAGAGTGATATTTCAATTTTGAAGGATCTCAGTATCCATTACACTCGAAGCCTTTTTTGAAAAAATCTGTCACTTTAGACATCCTCCAAGATTTACTTTAAGCCTTTAAGACAAAATAATTGAATTATCCAGCCCTTTTAACCTTATTAGGTACATGCTTGGAATAGCAGGATCTTTGATATTTTAATAGCCTTCGATGAAGATCCTGCAAGGATCGAAACACGTCAGACCCTCCTAACTCCAAGCGTTTTATAAATTTCAGGTCATTATTTTGGCTGATGAGCAGTTAGCAGCAGTTTATTACTTATTAAGTACACTTTAGAAGCACTTTTAAAGTGCGGAAATATCTGAAATCTCATAATTGTACTTTAGTAGGATAACACATACACACAACACAATGACTAATTCATAATCGTTTCACTATATGAATAGAACATCTTTTTTTAGAGAGAAAAGCTCTACAGAGTACTGTAAAATATTTGGCTTTTGCGATAATCATTTCAAATGAATTTCATTTTTTTATGCAGGAGCCTTAAGTCACTTTTTAAAATACACTTTTTGGCCAAATCAACCACTTGACTAAAAATCTATTATCTATACTATATACTATAAGCTTTGATACATTTTGATTAATATGCAGTTGATACTTGCAGTTGAGGCATAAATCACTATAATTAAATTTTGCTACTTTAAAAATATTTAATTTTCACCACTTGTGGTCATTAATCATTCATTTATTCCGAATTGGAGGTGCATTACAAAAATATTTCAGGCTGAAATCATACTGGACAGTGAATAAGTGGGATCAACATTTTATGATTCTCGGAAATGTCCAGTACCAACAGGGCTTCGTTTGAAAAATAACTTTAAAAATTATTTTAAAAATTGACAAGTCATTTTGAGAAGTGCCTTTCGGCTTTTTTACTAAATCTTTGTCCCAGTGGTCGTCCATTTTAATGTTGAGTTAAATTTACTATAAAATTGCGGGCTTAATTATCTAATTGAGGCAATACTATTTCTTTACACGTTAAAATATTCAAGGTGACAATTTCATTAACGGGCTGTTTTAAAATCAATGATTAAATTGAAACAATTAGAATTTAGCCTTTTGCTACATGCTAAAATAGTGATATAAAATATCATCCATATAATACCACTGAACTAAATTATGGCTGGGGCCAATTTCACCAAAGAGCTGCTTTATAAGCAGAAAATTTGCTTAAGCATGAAAAGTCTTCCTTGATCAAACAGGATTACCAACCAAATTTTCATGTGATGTTTCCTGCTTTTGACTTGTATTCGGCCATTGTTTGCTGAACATAACATTGACAAGGAGTTTTGGCTGGCATACTGATTTTATTAAAACCAAAGCTTTTGGTGCTTAAGCAGATCTATGAAATTGACCTCTGGTCTTGTGTGGTTAGAAGCATAGGTTCGTGCATGATATCTGTATTGATCTATAGTGCACTCGTAAAGCCATGAACGTCTACATTTCCTACCGAGTAGGAAATGTATCAGTTCTGTTTACCAGCACTTTCAGTATCAATGCACCTTCTTCCTTCTTATGCTGAAGATTGATTTCACTCGATGGTCTGATTTATTGTGGTTATGGTGGCACTGAGTGCTGTATGCACTGTGCATGTAATGTTGTAGCCACTTTGCAGCGAACATTCTGCTTCCTAAAACAAGGGCCTAGGAGGTTAGGGTTTTTAAGGTTTAAATAAATCTAACATCATTGCTGCATTTCTCTGAAATCAAAAAGACAGTGCAGTTCATTTCAGTGATCAAAAATGTCAAATTAGCATTTGGGGGTATTTGTAAATAGGAAAAAAAGATCAGAAGAACTGACATTATGATTTCTTCACAAAAACTAACGACGAAGTGTTTTTGATCTTCCCTTTTTTTTCACAGCCAGATGTGCTTGGTCAGCGTGGACACCTGACAGGGCATCTGTTTGGCGCCCTCGTCTGAGCTCTCCATCCTCGCCACATCAGCGTTGACCCTGACCAGCATGTCCATCAGGTGCTCCCGCTTGTGAAATTTTTTCATGGCCTGGCAAAGGTGATAGATGTACCAAGTGCCTTGCTGGTCATTACGCCATGCCTTGGTACCTGTTAAAAATAAATTGTTATAAAAGATAATTATTTTGTTTTCTCCTTTTCATTCATCTACAGGAACCATCCAACCCCACCCCCCTGCTTTTTGGACATTATACCTTCTTCTCTTCTCCCCTAATCCCCTAATTATTTTCATTGTTAACTTTATTCTTCCCCTCTCCATTGTACACCTCTAATTTTACCCCCCCCCCTTTGTGCCTTCCCATGTATGTTTGTCTTGTCACTTAGCCTTCGATAAAGATCCTGCTAGGATCGAAACGCGTCAGACCCTCCTTACTCCGGGCTAAGCATTTTTATAAATTTCACGTCATTATTTTGGCTGATGAGCAGTATTTCTTAAGTCTTTTCTCTTTGATCTTTTAAAAGATCAAAATGATTTTTGGTCATTGTTTTACTAATTTCTGGATAATTACACCATTTCAGGCGGAAATATTTTAACGGTAGGTTTCTACCAGCACCATCTTCATACCCAGTAAGTTATACGTTTATCTGTGAACATTTCTGTTTTGGTTTCTTACCAAAGTATGATACTACCTATAAGAGAGAAAGCAGAAAGAAGGTATTTAAAATGGTGGTCATTTTTCCTACCTTTTGAGGTGGCATAAGAGACAAGGACATTAGCATTGTGGGGCAGGGACATAGATGATGGTCCATGATCGATGAAATCAGGTTCTGCCTCACTCTCTGTTTCGTCATCAGCTCTATCTTGACGACGATCCACGGCACGACAAGCCTGAATGATGAACACTTTGGGAAACTCTTTGCAGGGGAAAAAGTTTGAAAAGGAACGACAAATACCAAGAGGTTCATTCAACAGAAGTTCTTAAAATTAATATTTCAATCTACTGCATCCACCATTTATATTAAATCATCTACAAGTACATGTAAGTGAATTAGAAGATCCAAGAGTTCATGCAGGGTGTGTATGGCACTGACCTTTGAATTCTTTCAATTCATCGCCCAAAAATGGTTCTGTCAATTTTTCCTCCGTAATGCCTTCTTCATCCACCATCAAAAATTGCTCCTGTGAGAAATTTAAAAAAATTTACATGAAAATCACTGCACAAAGACTGATGGTGTCACGGTGAGCTCATTCACAAAATAATGCAAACGGATTGAACCAAAGCAGATGGTAAAATCACTAGGAATGTGTTGAATTTGTGAAAATATACATTTTGGAAGGAGGATTGGGCAGATATCATCTGTCTTTCGGGAAAATCACGGTGCTTTTCAGTTCCAAACCCCAGCAACGACTTTGTCTCTTTTATCCATATGCTGAAAATATAGGTTGTGGTTTTTCATTGAGGCTGAACTTAGCTGTTTTTCTTTTTAAACCAGAGAATCTACTTCTGAACTGCAGCCAATAAGTTTAAATTCTGTCAGTTTCCCCTTGTGGTTATTTGATGATTATTTTAAGTACCGGTATGTAATTGACAGACATTACTCATAATTGTTTGTTTTATAAATGTATAAAATGCGTACCGTGAAAAATGTCTTTCATTTTGACTACAAACAAATCTCTTTTTGTGCACAGTATTGCTTTGGTTTCTTTCTGGCGGGCTGCGAAGCAAAGCGAAGCCTATGTAGTAGTACCGTTCATCCCGTCCAATCGTTCGTCCGGCCGTTCGTCCGTCCGCATGAAATGTTAAAGTTTTTTTGTATGTGCTTGAACCGCCATTTTCTTTTTTTTGATGGGTGCGTTGTCCAAAATGATGTTGTTACTATTGTAAATGAAAAATATTGAAGTTTTTTTCTATTGTTTCAAAATGTTGAATTTTTTTCTATTGTTTCAAAATGTTGATTTTTTTTTTTATATGGGTGTGTTATGCAAAATAATGTTGTTATTATTGTAAATGACAAATGTTGAAGTTTTTTCTATTGTTTCAAAATGTTGGGTTTTTTCTATTGTTTCAAAATGTTGAATTTTTTTTTTTTTTGGGGGGGGAAGGTGTGTTGTCCAAAATAATGATGTTATTATTAGCTGTTTCGCATACAGCGGAACAGCTTTTGTTTTCCTTATTGTAAATGAAAAATGTTGATTTTTTTTCTATTGATTCAAAATGTTGAATTTTCTTTTTGATGGGTGTGTGTGTGATGGATGGGTGTTTGCTATCATGTTTGTAACTGCACGTAAGGCTGCAGCGAGCCATGACAGTTTCGCTGTTCTAGTTTCATCCCCATTTTCAGCTTCTTTGCCGATATATGCGTCGACATCCACTCAGCGCCTTGATGTCCCGGTCAGTTTCGCTGCCTGTATCGAGCACTTCAGTACCTTTCACCATCTGCCATTTTGTACCTCTACAAGTCCACCATACGACCTTGCAAGGACAGATAATTACCTCCACAACATCTCTGTTGTCTTTCTTGACCACAACCTGCCTTCCGTGGCTGCACAGGATCAGGATGAAGCGCGTGTAGCGTCCATCGCGCAGTTTCTTCTTTGTCTTCTTCAACACTTCCTTCAGTTCTTTCATGGTCAAATCCTCTTCACTGACGAACTTGTAGTTGTGAAAGTTGTCGTCAAACAGATTCTCCAAATTCTCTCTATCTTTTTCGCTACCTAGTAGCAGTTGACATGAAACAATGATAATTTTATACCAGTAAAGATTTTTCTTTTATCGTTAATACCAAGAGAGAAGAAAAATGATGTTCCACAAAAAAATAAGAAACTGGCTTGCTTGGTATTGTGTTAACCAATGCCGCTAACATGATTTTTGTAAAGTAAATTCATTTGGTATGTGGATTGGTTTGCGGGAACACCATATAAGAATCGTTCGTACTTTCGCACTTCTATATCACTTCTAAATTCATTTGCATAATCACACACTAACTTCATAACTTTTTTCAGAGTTCACGATCTTTACCTTCTTCCTTTTGTTACATTTTGTTCAGGAAGCCTTGCACATTAATCATCATTTTTCCTCTTTTTTTTCCACAGCCACGTGTACAGAGCTACCAAGTCTCACGCATTGTGCGTGAGACTCACGCATTTAGGGTCCGTCTCGCGGTCTCACGCATGACACCCATATTTCTCACGCATCGGGACCCGACAAGAAAAAAAAAGAAAAAAGTAGCATCATTTGCATTGTTTCCCTTTTGTTTTTCAAAATAAATAAAAAAAAGAGAGAAAAAGGTCACTTAAGTATGCACCAGATCGCACCATTAAGAGCTTAAAATTGAAAAGCTCCCTACCATGGGAGGGGGGACACCCCCTCCCCCCCCACTTGGTTGCTCTGCTCCCTCACTTTCGCGCATGTGCGCGCGCTGAGATGCCGCGTCATGAAAATCTCACTCATGAAAAAATTTTGAACTTGGCATCTCTGCTTGTAGATCCATCTTTATGTTTTTGTTTGTCGCTTTTTCTTTTAATTTGTAGTTAATGATAAGTATTCAGTATAGTTAACCTGAAATTCAATAACCCATTAACTGTAGAAAGATATTTACCGCCACGATTGCCTTTTTTCTGCTTTACAAAGTTGTTGATGAAAAGTACATATCCCCGGCCATCTTTATAGCGAGGCCTGTCATCACAAGTTTCATCAGCATCCATCGAAACTACAGGCACATCACTTGGCATTGCATCATCTGAAAAAAAAAATTTGTCAAAAAAAAAAATGCCAATTTCATTTTCCTAGTGCTAAAAACACTCAATTCTCCAGTTCATTGAAGCCCTGTGTAACCTTACGACTGATTTTTTTTTCTTTAGAAACCCAATTGTGCATGGACCTTATCGAAGAAGAGCCTGTTTTCCACGCTGCGCGTGCACGCGCAAAGGACAGTGGGTAACATTGGGTTTAAAAGTTTTACCACACGCGTCGACACGCGTATTTTCGTATAGCTGCCGGCTCGCGAAGTTTAAAGTTGTCTTTTTTCCTAGAAGAAAGCCTTGCTTTGAGTTGTTATACATAACGATGCTGCACAACGGTCCATGGAATGTTACTGTCGAGTCATTTGTTCCAGCGGTGTAAAGTTGAGTACTTATTTATAGTTGAATTTTCATGTCCATACGTTTTATGCACTCAGCGCCAGCCCTAACAACCCTGCGTTTCCCAGAGTGCTTTGCACACAGCCAATTTTTGGCTATCTCCGATAAGGTCCATTAAAATCACATGCTTGTCTGGAGGCTCTTGAGACCAGCGGCGTATCTAGGGAAAAATGCTGTGGCAAACACTACAATGGGAGACTTTTGAGACGTTGGCGGCAGCAGACTGAAGTCTCTTTTTTGCTATCTCTGAGCATGTGCGCGCAATTGCGAGCATGCGTGCGTCGTTGTGTGCGTGCGTACGCGTGCACTATCAACTTGAAGACCCAGCTCCAAAGTCTCTTACTGTTCCCTAATTAAAATTTCTGATGCAAATAAAATAAAATCAGGCAATTGAAAATTTGAAATTGGAATCTTTCTTTGTCAAGGTCATTGGATTAGATTTCCAATAATTTCACTGACAATGACTTCTTTTGTCCCTTTGTGTTGTTTGCGCCCCCTAAAAAGTGGCGCCCAGAATACAAGCCCCCCTTTGCCCGCCTTCCCCCCAGATATATTTGTACACTGCTTGAGATTTACAAGGTTCATGAGGCTTGTGACGTTCAAACTGCACCTCATGAAAAGAGAATAAGATTAACCTTTTCGTTCAGTAATGCTGAGTATGCCTGTGCAATACACCGAACCAGTAGGCTACAACCCTCGACAAATGGACCAATCACAGTCGAACAAATTGCCGCCATTTTGTCCGATATAAGGCTAGGAATTTTGTATTCTTTACTACACACTTTTCGTTGATTTTACTTTTGTTTTATAAATTTGTATGTACAAGGCAATTCTTTTACAAACCCAAGTTTTATCCTTAACCATGGTCAAGCGGTGTTTATATTTTCATTATATTTCCGACTCTTGATACTTTGGCCAAGTTCGCTGAGAGGAAATGTACATTTTTGGGCCTAGTCCAAAACCAAAGTCCAACGGAGAGAAGCGCTCTCGGTGGTTGAGGGTATTCAATTTATTGCGTGTGGACAATTGTGACACAGCGTGTGCATGTGCGTCGTATCTTGGCCGTTGCTATGGTGGGCGTGGCCTGCTGGATCAATGTATTTGTTTGGCTTAATTTTGATTTACCGAAGCTCGGCATTCGTCTAGAATTATTTGTGTTGAGCGCTTGCGGTGGTTCTGTATCCATCATGACGGGCCCGTGCTTTGATGCATCATCAGAATGATCCGTGATCACCTTTATACCTGAAAGAAGAAAGAAGACCAAAATATAAATAACAACTTACAAATAACGAACAAAGATAATTGACTATTGGGGTCACCACCAACATAGGGCTGGATGGCTCAGTTGGTACAGCGCCTGTACGGTATTCAGGAGGTCGCCGGTTCAAATCCCGCTCCAGTAAATTTTTCTGTGTTCATTTTTCAATGACTTTAAAATTCAGTCAGTTTCCCTTGTGGTTATTTGATGATAATATACAAATAAAATGACGATGCAAGTTATTATTCTTCCCCAGATTCCATTTTTGGTATGTTTGCCTTAAAGGTGACTTTATACTTTGATTTTTGTCCAAGAAAAGCAGATTATTATTTAAATAACTTGATATTTTCGCTCATGATCATGGGCGAAAATATCAAGTAAGATACAGTAACAGTCATGTGTGACATTTCCAGTCCCATACAGTGCCCAGAATGAATTTCCCAAACTAAAGACACAGTTGCTATATCATATGATGCAGCGCAAGCTTTTGCGTTAAATACATAACAGACGTCTTGCACCAATGCATTGTTCATAATGGATAAGAATGGCACAAAGGAACCAGTCCATTCCAGAGATGGGTATTGCTTTGCAAAAGCTTGCCCCGAATCATGTGATACATAGCAACAGAGTCTGGGGAATTCAAACTGGGGATTTTATGTTCAGTGAAAGAAGTTTCTCAAGCTCAGAATGGTACATTAGTCATAATATTTCTGTTGGGGACATTTTCTTTATTACACTTAGGCCTTATTTGTCCAATTACCACAATCATATCAAGTAAATACATACCCTTTTTTCTTAATTCTCTTTTGGTTTTACCGATGGTGTTGTCTACGATATCTTTGCGGTCAATTCTCATCATGATCTCCTCCAGCTTACGGTAGTCCCCGACCATAATAATGCCCTTATGCTCCAGCTTCTCCAGCAGGTCCTCCGGGGAGAGAAACTTCTGCAACTCCCCGGGCTTGAGATTGCCAAACTCCTGCGCCTTCACCACTCCTTTCATTTGCTTGAAATCATCGGCATCCAATTCTTTTTTCAACTCCACAAAGAGAAGGGTGTGCTCCAACGGTTTCGATGTTCCGTGAGCCATTATGTTTTTAGCGTTGATGACTTAAGTGTTCTTTTCTGGATCTGTCAAGGCTGGAGATGTCTGTAAAGAAAGAGAAGAGAAGAGCATTGTGAGGAGCAAGGTCGATCTGTCCGCGAGATCCGCAGAGGACCACTGCTTTGCCGGTCATACACGCACTATGGTGAGTCATGAAAAGTTTTGATTATTTTGAACACAATTGATAGGCCTTACTATTTGTTTTTTTTCCCAAAACATCTGTAGGAAATGTCCAATTCATTACAATCATTTTTGATGAAGGAAGCATTGGTCGTCTACAGAGAGCTCTCTAAGTTCCGAAGCCCCTAGGGTGTGTGCAGAATCCCACTAAATTGGATGATTTGGGAAAATTAGGGTTTTAAAGTTCAACTTCAACACCTTCTCATCATGAGTGTCATCATTCAAGGTCAAATATTTGTACTATGCGTTCCTTCCACCTACTGCTGTCCTAGCAGTAGTTGCGATAATCGTAACCCTTGGTCTGTCATGGTGATTAGACCCAGTAACTGAGCCGTTGAACTCCCTTTTCTAATTCTGGGGGTCGACGGTCTAGACCAACCGTCAAGTTCGTCAACCCTAGGTCCATCACCGGCACCATGACAGATCACAGACCAAGGCCGTTACGATCACACCAACGATTACAACCGAACTATTCCTCTGTGTTTATAGGCCTACTATAATGAGTAAATGTATTGTATACTCCTCCCTAGTATTAGAAATAGTAGTAATTACATGTTGTACTAGGCCTAGTAGTATTTCAATTTAGGTAATCCTGGGTTTGAATTTTATGTGCATACAATTTAGGAGTCGCTAACTTCAGTCAACTCATCCCAGCGTATCACATCGTCATATGGACAGCATAATTTATGCCCCTACAACCCAGGATTACCTTAATTTAATAATTATGGCCTAGTAAGTAGTGTATAGCTGCTAGGGTTGGGAAAATTCATTTGAAGACGCTCTTTTAAAACAATAAAAGTGTAAGTAAATAGGCATATTGTAAAAAATGTGAGAGCTAAAAAGAGCTATTTTGGTTGTGTTTTAAAATTGAACTTGTAACATGATAAACATCCCATGCAATTCTCTGGCTGCAGTTGTAATCAACACACATGACACACAAAACAACGGAAACCGTACTAGGGGCCTACTCCGGTAGGCGGTCACTACACACAGTACATATACACAGTCAACAGCTAGGTGCACAGTGCATGCAGTGCATGCAGCATTAGACTTTCTTTAGATCTTTAAAATTCTCACCAAAAATTTAGACACTCTGTTTTTGCGCGATTACCGAGTTCACTTTAATTAAGTTGATAGGCCTATCTCTAGTATTTTCACTAACTCCATGGTATTTTCAACACATTCCTGCAGTGCATGGTTAACAAAATAAATCAAATTTCATACCTATTTCCCTGTCTGTGACGCCGATCGTGGGTTGAGAGGGGATTTCCAACTCGAGTTGTTATGAATATGGATGCTAGCTAGACTTGATTTCAAGTCTAACAACAGTGTGTCATTTTGTGCTGTTAAATGGTGATGCACGGAACGTTTGACGCGTGTCACTGGTTAACAAGTCTATTGACAGCTTCAAGCGCGCGGTTGATTTTTCCAACGGCTGTTGTGTGTCCTCTGTAACGGATGTAAAACGTACTGAAATATGAAATAGCCGTCGCGTTCGTTGTTTGGTAAAAAAAAATCCAAAATGGAGGGAGACGGTGGAGATTTGGTAGCGGCTGCCATCATGGCAATGCAGCAAACAGACACCGCTCAAGATCCCGAACCCACCATCTTACAAGTCGTGACCCAGGCAGAGTGTCCAGTGGACGGCCAGGTGGAAAATCAGATCATGGTTCAGTCAGACGGCGAGATAATCGTCCAGCAACACACGGCGTCCGCGCTGCAGAATCTCCAGCATCATCAGCAACTGCACCACCATCACCACGGCCACCAAGTCCAACCTACCGTGGACACGGTGGGCCAGCACGGGGCCGCTGCGTCGCTGGACCCGGCAGCCATGGGTGTTGAGATCCAAGATGTGATGGACATGCAGACGGTGCACACAGTTTGTGGGACCACCACCGATCAGCCGGACGACTCCACAATGCAGCAGGGAATAGCAGAAAGATTTTTACATGTAAAAACTAAAGTCTAAACAATTTGTTCTTGTTAGAATTTCCTCTGGAATTCTGGATTTTTTTAAAGAAGAAAATGAGTTGCAGTGTCACCCATATTTTGGAGCGGGTCGGCAGATTTATTAATGAGTGTGCATCGTTAACATCATTGTGCATCTGTTGAGGGTTGCTGACTTTCCTCATAATGATTTATTTCCCTAAAAACTCACCTACTTTCTAAGCCCTGGCCTTAGCTTGTTGACTTCTACTGTTGTGATGATCATAACCCTAGGACTGACATGGGGACTGGGACCTATCATAACCCTAGGTCTGACATGGGGACTGGGACCTGGGACCTAAGGTCATGTCAGACCTAGGGTTACGATCATCGCAACTAGTTGACTTTAAAGTGGATATCAAACAAAGTTCTGTTTATGTGAATTTTGGAACAGTGAAGTGTTACTTAATGAGGTGCTATTTGTATATATTTGCTATATGTATTTAGGTAGTTGCGATGATCGTAACCCTAGGTCTGACATGGGGACTGGGACCTTAGGATGATCGTAACCCTAGGTCTGACATGGGGACTGGGACCTCCCAGTACTTAACCATGTCAGACCTAGGGTTACGATCATCACAACTAGTATTTAGTTTGTTTTGGCATTGTTACACAATAGCACTCCTAGATCAGAGAAGAGAATAACCATGCTCAAGTATACTGCTTCAAATGTTAACATGTTTTTTTAATTCAGGCTAGATAAATTCTTCAAAAGTTGGCAGGCTTTCCAGTTTTAATGAAAATTGTGAATGGAGTCAACTACACGGAGAACGCACACTCAGCGCACACTCAATGGAAACAAGTTGTTTTTATGTGAGGGACACAAAACAGATGTATATGGTGTAGATATGGTGTAACCCTTCATCTTTCATTTATTATATGGAATCCTTGTACATAAGTACACCCAGTTTTATAATAATATTGAGCAGTGCAATTCATTTACTAGCCTACTGTATACCTTTATGTATACCTTCAATTCCCTGTTTAATAATAAACATTTGCTTGTTTCTTACATGGTAAATCTGTCTTGAAAACTCAACAATTGTTTTCACCCTTTTTTTTTCCTACTAGCCAATTGCCCCAGAAACGCCGCTTGAAGTGGTGCAAGAAGAGATGAAAGTGGATATCGAAAGCATCGATGAGAACGTCGGCAAGCTTGTCAAGAAGTATCTCAATGATGTCAAGGAGGTAAAAATCTCAACACCATTAGAAACTTCCATGTTCACTAAGCAACTCTGTACACCAGTGTACACCTTATTAAATCTAAGTGTGAAATTGCTGCTGTAGACTGTGAACATGTTTTGTACATGGAACCTGTTATCCATCGGATTGGATGGTATCTTCCAGACTTCAAGTTAACCACTCTGTCAGTATTCAGATTTGACCAACTGAGCCATCCACCCCTATATGTTGGTGGTGTTAATAGTCAATTACCTTTGTTTGTTTTCTTGACAAATATGTTATCTTTCTTGGAATAATGTGATCAGGCTGACAAAGATTACCTGCGAGGCTTTCACGAGGGACCAGGCATCAGTTTTGAGGAGTTCCTGAGCAAGTACTTCTGCTTGACGGGGACATCCTTCGTTGCCGTCAGCAATAGGAGTCGGACGATGCCGTCGACGGGGCAACAGCGACAGTCAAGATACTATGGCAACTGCGAGGGTGAGTAGAGTGCTATGTCAGTTCACTGTGCACTGTCGGCCAGTGGTTGTATCCGAGTCCATAACCTCCGAGTCCGCGTCCGAGTCATGGGTCTCCGAGGCCAAGTTTCTCACGAGCAGCCGAGTCCGAGTCATGGGTCTCCAAGGCCAAGGCCTCGGCCGAGTTTCTCATGAGCAGCCGAGGCCAAGTTTCTCATGAGCAACCTAGTCCGAGTCATGGGTCTCCGAGGCCAAAGCCAAGTTTCTCATGAGCAGCCGAGTCTAAGTCATGGGTCTCTGAGGCCAAGGCCAAAGCCAAGTTTCTCATGAGCAGCCGAGTCTAAGTCATGGGTCTCCGAGGCCAAGGCCAAAGCCGAGTCACACACGAGCATATCTTTACACTCCGTGAGAGACTGTTTGCTATTCTAGATGCGGTACCCGAAGTTCACAATTTCATAATTTTATAACCACACTAGCGCAGGGCACTATGCTCTCAATTCAATTCTACACAATAATGTCGAGGCCGAGGCAGAGTCTTGGACCCAAGAGGCCGAGGCTGCAAATTTCCGGCCTCGAGACCGGCCTCGCTCAAGGCCTGACAGAATACCATGGTGCTATTGCACTTGCACACTTATGCCGTTCGTTAGTAGGACTGCTAGTCCGCTGTAACATCACACTTGTATCTGAAGAGCGGCGAGCTCGCACAATATGGCGGCCCCCATGGATAGACCGAGCAGACGACCTGGGACTCTTTCAAACATGAATTTTATGAAGTTTTAGGTGACCATTAGGGTGGAAATTTGGTAGAAATCATTTTGAAGTTGTTCTTTTTATGCTAATATACTGTAGCTAAAAGTCCAGGGTTTGTCTTCCCTTTCATGTGTTGTCATTATTAGGTCGTATACGCTGGGAGGCGAAGGGAGGTACCCTTCCCATTGAGTTCTGTGGATTCCCCTTCAAGATTGAGAGCTCCATGTATCTGCATTGCCTACACGGCCCCAAAAGGGTTTGTACGCTTGGATTTCTGTTTTTTCAAGACAGCCTTTAAGGTAGTATCATACTTTGGTACAGATTCATGGGCAAAAATATCAAGGAAGATACAGTCACAGTCATCTGTGAAAATTTCAATTCCATAAGGTGCCCACTTTTTGAGAAAACCGTGAAAAACGGCCACAGTATTTCTTAAGTCTTTTCTCTTTTATTTTTGATCTTTTAAAAGATCAAAAAGATTTCCGGTCGTTGTTTTACTAATTTCTGGATAAATACACCATTTCAGGCGGGAAAAAATTAACGGTATGTTTCTACCACCACCATCTTCATAACCTGTAAGTTATATGTAAATCTGTGAACATTTCTGTTTTGGTCTCTTACCAAAGTATGATACAACCTTTAAAAGTAGTTGTCTTGTCACTGTTTGCAAGTCGGCTATGTGTCAAAAGATACCTATCTAGGGCCAATTTCACGGTGCTGCTTAGCACAAAAATTTGCATGACATTTCTGTCTTGATAAAAACAGGGTTAACAACCAAAGTTCCATGTGTTGTGTATCACTAGTGATTGTTCTTTTGGCTGTTGTTTACTGACCATGAATATCAAATGAAATTTTTAATTGGAGTTTGTTTTTTGGGCAAGACATTTTTGTGCTAAGCAAATGTTTGTGCTTAGCAGCTCCATGAAATTGGCCCCTAGTCGGTCACCGAGGTTTAGGCCTCCATTTCTCTTTTTTCTCCATTTCTCGGTATAAAGCTTTGTCAAATATTAATATACATTTTAGGTCAAAGTGACGTCACATTTTCAATCCCTTGTAATCGATACATTGTAATACCTGTACATGTAATCAAAACAAGCCATTGTGGCTTGTTTCGATACACAGTTGCTGCTCATGTACATGTAATACTGGCGTTTCACAATAGTGCGTCACCATGAGTTTACAAAGCATTGGCCAATTTGTCGCCAAACTGCGCATCTTTCCACAGTTTGTCGACGAAATTAATTCCAGGCAAGGTGATTGGCCAACACGTTGCAAACTCATGGTGGTGCACTATTGTGAAACGCCCGTATTAAATGATAGCTTGTTAAAGTGGTAAGGTACTGGTTAGATGCTAAGAAAGCCATAATAGACTGGGCTCGGTTCTGTAATGTTAAATTATTTAGGCAGGCCCATTGACTTTTAAAATTAGGTTGAACACCGTTTTATATTTCCATATATTTTTCTCGTCTTTGAAGGATTTGCGCACTAAGGAACCTAAGCCACCAAAAGTTGGTCGTCGAGGGCGCCCCAGGAAAACCAACCACAAAAAATTGGAATGCCCAGCTGTCATTCAGGTTCGGGAGATCAGCATGTACGTCAACGAGAGCTACTTTGTGGACAAGAAGGAGTTCAAGAACCCGAGCAAAGTGCGGTGGGAGAAACAGCGCATCTTGAGGCAGATCCGAGATGATGAGGGGAACGGGAAGGAGGTCATGATGGTGCGGAGGCTGTACATCAAGCTTCCCTACGTCAGAATCCACTCCTCCCTCCATCCGGTCGGCGAGAACGCCTCCGTCAACCAGACCATGGACCACAGAGTCTCGCAAAAGCTGAAGCAGTTGATCGCCAGCAATGTCACCAACATCAACGACATCAAGAAGTGCCTGAAGCACTATGTGGACGATGTCCTCTTCAAACACAATCCACTAGAGAAGAAGCCCAAGCCAGGAAATCGCAAGTTCTACCCTTCCCCCGCTGACCTCCAGCGTCAGGTTGCCACCACCCTCTCAAACACAACTGAGAATACGGACGTCCTGGCCGAGAAGATCAAGGAGTGGGAGGCCAAGGGGACTGCAAAGTTCTTATACCGGCCCCACAAGTCAGACACAGATCAGTCATTCCTGTTCGTCTACCAGGAGAGATGGCAACAGCGACTTCTTGAGCGCTACGGCAGTGACTTAGTCATGCTGGATGCCGCATCCAAATCGAACACTGTCCTGACTATGGCAACACCAATGTACAGCCTGTGCATTCACACAAATGTCAACTACATCGTAGTGGCTGTGTTTGTCGTGGAAAAGGAGACTGTGGCTAATATCCGGGAGGCACTCGGAGTTATCCACAGTTGGAATCAGTGGTGGAACCCCAGCTCCTTCATGGTAGACAAGTGCACCGTTGAAATCAGTGCTGTCAAGGAGTTCCTGCCCAACGTACGCATCTACGTCAGTGACTACCACAGAAGACAGGCCATGGCCAGATGGATCGGCCGGAAGGAGTCTGGACTGGACGCCGGTCAGCAGAAGGCAGTCATACTCAAGATGGACAAAATCGCATCGGAGCAGAACCAGACACTGTTCAACAGCGCCAAGAAGGAGTTCCTCAGCAGCAAGTTGGCGGAGGAATCTACAGAGTTCCGTGATTACATGCTGTCTGAATGGTTCTCCTGCCCCGACAAATGGGCCCATGCATTCCGCGACTATGCCATCGATAACCTCATCAACGTCAACAATGGAGAGATCGCGATGGACCGCTTTCTCCGCTACTCCAACATACCCAAGACAAGAGAGAAGGGAGTCGGCGGCATAGTGACCCTCGTTGTGGAATCCTACCTCCCAGACAGCTTCAACAAGTACCGCAAGAAGAACAACGTCTGGAAGTACAACAAGTTTCCTACAGCGGTCCAGAGCGTACCCGAGTACCTGCGTGACCGGCCGGCTCATTTTGTGAGGGAGTGCTTACAAAATCAAGAGGAAGCATCCCGGTACAGCGCCGTAGACGTTCACATGATGGATCCAGCTCACGGTGTATTCAATGTCAGGTCCAAACAGGGTTTTCACATCGCTAGCTTTCTCGGTCCCAGCTGCACTTGTAACCACTGGAAGAAGTTCCGGTTCCCTTGCAAGCATTTCTTTGCCATATTTATGCACTTCTACGAGTGGGGTTTCCACCGTCTGCCTGACCTGTACATAAACAGCGTCTTCTTGTTGCGAGACACGGGGGTCCTCCAGGAGCCACCTGCCACTGGAACCGGAGTCGTCCAGGACTTTCAGCCCCTGGAAATCCAAGTGACGATACCAGAGACGGTCTCGTGTCCCACTGAGACAGTGGTGACTTCATCCGAGACCGGAGCAAGCTTCAACACCATGGTTCCCAACCCAATCCCAGTGAACTTAATCTCAATACCGGAACTCGAGGACAGCTCAAGCAAGACTCCCGAAGCCATTCCCAAGGAGGAGCCCCAGTGCGACGATAAGCAGGCCAACCTTCTGAACATCTTCAAGCGGGGGATGGATCTGATCACAGACATCTGCGACCAGGAGCTCATCTCGGAGACGGAGCAGGTCTTGAGTCATATGGTGACCAAGCTGCAGCGGCGCGTGACCCACGAACACTACATGCAGAATGCCTTGCCGTCCCTGAAGCGTCTGAAACCAAACCCACCTCCTCAGGAGCCTCAGCTGCAAGTTGATGAGCAACAGCAGCAGCATCAACCAGAACATCCCCAAGAGCAAGTCAATCTGGATTGTGTGGCCCACTCGTACTGGTGATGGCACTGAAACTCAGACCGCCAGAAGATGACCATGTACATAAAAATGGCAGTAATCAACATCATCACTAGTTAGAGAAACAGGGAAATAAATACTGTGGGTTTTTTAGAATATATTGTACATGTACATGGAGAAGTGGCAGGTCATCTCTTCGGACAGGAGTTGTGACTTGATGCAAATAATTATTCTTAAGGCCACTGATTTTCCGTTTCAGAAAAGTGCAAATTCCATTTCCCAAATCCTTGGATTCCGTTTAAGGCTGAAAAATTTGGTTTCAGACTTAACAAATCTGTTTCGTGCTATTCAGTTCCAAAAAGTTGTATAACATGCAGTTAATCACATACTGACTCTCACTGTTTGGGCACTTCCACTGGAAAAGTGACTTTTTGTAACTTTTGCACAATGAAGACTAACTTGTCAGACTGTGTTTTGTCACAAAAAACAGTCAACTTTTGCAAAACCTAACCATGATTCAGTTAGCATAGGATATGTACAGCAATCAGATCACATAAATGATGCATTTTTGAATTTAATTGGTGAATTTACTTAGTTCCGTTTTGAAAATGGAATTCCGTTTCAAGAAGCAGATTACGTGAATTCCGTCTGTTTTCCGTTTTTTGCGGAAAATCATTGGCCCTACATTCTGCCGGACACCCTTTATCCATAACCACCCTGAACTAGTGAAAACTGTTACATGTAGGATGTGCAACTGTACAATGTACATTAAGTACAGACTCTGTAACCATTATCGCTTGTTGGCCCAACTTGGCTTGTAAAGATGAAAGAAATTGTGGATGTTCGATGCACAGAGTCGGATATCCGTCAGGTTTGTGAAGATTCCTGGGCTGGATTTCACCAAACACTAAGATTAATCTTAAGATGAGTTGTCAGTATCACCATTGTGACATCACACTTTGCTTAGTGATTAGGATTAATTCATCCTTAAGATCAATCTTAGTGCTTTGTGAAATTGGCTCCTGGCCAATATGGAAGGGGAATACTCATATTCAAGCAGTTTGTCAAGCCAGGGATGAAGGTTTGTTAAAAAAGATATTGTCAGATTTCCTGCATTGCATATTTGCAAACCCATAGTTAACACATACAGAGATTTCTATACACAACATTTGTGCTGCTATTATAATTTCATCACAAAGTAATTTCCATCATATATAGAAGTCAACTCAATTTCAAATTTGTTAGAGATTATAGTTTCAATACCCTGGCTCTGTGAGGTAGATATGACCGTCAATTTGTAGAGAGCATTGTCTCTTCATAGCACTCCTTACTATGGAATCGTCATGTAAATCACATACACGGGTTTACACCATGGCGGCCATCTTGGATTTTGATCTCAACTTCAAAACGAGGCACTTCCACGCGTGCGCACTTTTCTAAGTGTAAGCCCGTCCATTGTCGAAGACAATACACGGGTTTACACTTTTGCAGTTTTGATCGCGACTTTAAAACGAGGCACTATCACGCATGCGCTTTTTTGGAAGTGTAAACCCGTGTATTGAGAATTCCAAACATGTGAAAGGTAGGAAGTTAAAGGTAGTTTCATACTTTGGTTTTCATCAAAGAAATACAGATTCATGGGCAAAAATATCAAGACAGATACAGCAACAGTCATTTGTGAACATTTCAGTTCTATATGGTGCCCACTATTTGAGAAAACAGTGAAAAACAGCCACAGTATTTCTTAGTCTTTTCTCTTTTATTTTTGATCTTTTAAAAGATCAAAAAGATTTTCGGTCATTGTTATACTAATTTCTGGATAAACACACCATTACAGGTGGAAAAATTGTAACGGTATGTTTCTACCGCCACCATTTTCATACCCAGTAAGTTAGAGGTAAATCTGTGAACATGTCTGTTTTTGTTTCTTACCAAAGTATGATACTACCTTTAAATATGGGCATTTTACATTCAAAAGGAATAGAATTACACAGAGTCCTGCAATGAAAATGAAAATTATTCATTCAAATTGTTTCCCTCGGAAAACCATTTTTTTTTCTTGAGAATTATTACAAGGTGTTTGTGTATTATATTTGATGAGAGTTGAAATTTAGCGTTGTAAAGCTTATTTGTATGTATAGAATGTGTTACCGTAACAAACAAAAAATTGGTTTTGTGAAGTGTTCTCAGTATGGTACATTACACCAGCATGAATTTCTTACCAAATTTTTAGACTGTTGTTATTTTTAATTCCTTGAGCAAGAAATGTCCACTTTTACAGATTTTTTGCAAGCATGTTAAAGGTATAATACAGGATTGGTAAAGGTGACAGAACAGCTGCAGACTGTTCATAATTTGATTTGTCATGGAATAAAAACAAACCTGTGAAATATTCAGCTCATATCATCATTGGAAACTTTAGAAAGCAGCGAAAAATGCTCACGGTATTTTCAAATCTATTCACAGGAGTTTTGATCTCACCCCGATATCAAAACTGTTTATGGTTGTTGTTTGACTAATTTCTGGATAAATACACCATTTTAGTCGGAAATATTTTAACGGTATGTTTCTACCAGCACCATCTTCATATCCTGAAAGTTATACGTAAATCTGTGAAAATTTCTGTTTGGGTATGTTACCAATCCTGTACTGTACCTTTTAATGAACCACAACAAATTTATTGCATTCCAGGGAAGAGTGTAAACCCCAACATCTACTGAATCTTCCCGGAAATCCGCATCCCTGTTTAGCTTAGACTTGTGACCAAGTCGTTACAAGTCGCAGTGATCATCTGCTTTCACTCAACTCTCGTAACCTCGAGACTCTTAGCTATTAAGTGAGATTATGGCTCTCTCTTGGGATCACTCGAAAATAGCAGTGGTTCCGAGAGCAGTAATCTTGCCGTAGCCATGAGTCTCGCGAGAAAATAGAGCAGTTTCGAGAGTTGCGTGAAAGCAGAGACGATCACCATGACTTCTAACGACTAGGCCACAAGTCTATGTTTTGCTTGATGTTGGTAGATCAATAACTCTCTGTGTTTGGTTAAGATTAAGATGAATACAGACAAGTGTTGAATATACCCTATATTCGCACCGATTTCAAAAGATGTCATTTTTTTTTCTTCGTACTTTATTTACCCAAGCATTTTCTTTTTGGGTTTCCTTTTTTATTTTTTTGCTTTTATTTTTTTTTTAAGATGGCAATCCGAAAACTGTCTGGTCCAAGATACTGGGTGGTCTTATTGTTTTTAAAATGGACCTTTGACGTCTTGTTACTTTCTCGTTAAAAAGACTGTATACAAGAATTGTTACGAAGATTTGCTGATATGAACAATTAGCCAAATGTTAGAAATCAAAACTTAAAATCAAAAACAGATTGTGGCAAGAAAAAAAGGAGGCATCGGGTGCGGTTCTAGAGGAAATATTTTTTGGGAAGGGCTAGACCCTTCACACGTGACGTCATCTTTTAATATTTGCATTTGCTATGTCTTATAAGGAGTAGAAATGCAACCTGTAGCCTACACAGTGCGTTTTTCAAGTAATTGGCACGTAATAACCAAAAAGATTCAGTATTTTCCAGCCTGGTTTTGATTTTTCAATTGCATTTTTTGGGAGGGGGGGCTACAACCCCCCTGACCAAAAGACATTTCCAATATTTCCCCTATTTCCAAAGATATTAAACAAAAAAAAAGGTCTGGGATGTATTTATAGGAAATTGTTGTGGGAAAAATTTAATCTCCAACGGAAGCAGCTTAAAACCATTCAATTTTTATGATCACCAGTTAATAGCGTTCCGCACTAATGACGTCACACCATGTATGCACGCGCGCACACACCTCCACTCACCACACGTTTGCATGGCCGGTTGCAATGTTTGTCTGAGGTTCGGTGCTATTTTTAGCTCAAGTGCGCAGTGCTATTATCAACATCATTGGAAATGTATATTAAAGGATACCGCAAAAGTGCATGTAGCATTGTGGTCTGTATCGGCCATGATGAGAGCAAACAGCAGGGAGAGATGTCTAGTTTCTTACAGGTGGAAGAGACCAAATTGAGGAGCATTCTGTGAAGAAGCATTGTATGCAGTCAGGCAGGGACTGAAATCCAAAATCCATGCAGGTGGGATTGGAACCAGGGCCGCATCAATTGATATACGAGGTAAGTGAACACTGCGCCAATGTAATTAACATGGCGGACCAACTCCCTAAGATACTATCATACCATGAAATTATTATACCATCCAGAAAGATACAGTGACAGTCATCTGTGAAATTTCCAGTCCTATAATGGTGCCCAACTTTTGAGAGAACGGTGAAAAATGCTCACGGTATTTTCAAATTTGTTCACATGCAGGAGTCTTGATCTTAAACTTTTGTGGATAAATACATCATTTCAGGCAGAGCAATTCTAACGGTATGTTTCTAACATCACCATCTTTATACCCTGTAAGTTATAGGTAAATCTGTGAAAATTTCTGTTTTGGTGTGCTACCAAAGTATGATACTACCTTTAAAGAGTTCTCTTCACTACATATAATGCTGCACTGTGTGTATGCAGCGTCACAGTTTTCTAGGGCACAGCACTGTTTGGAAAAGCCTCGGCATGCATTATTTTTGAAAACAGACTCTGTTTTGCCCTTGACAATATCTCTTTGTGGAAGTACCGAGTGTCACTTCTATGCTAACCACAGTGACTAGCATGTTTACTGCACCATACTACACTACAGACTGAGTACAGCACAAAATTAATAGAAAGGAAAGGATTATTAACACAAAATTCCTGTTTGCTGAATGTTACCTTTTATTCTTACCACAACTTCTTACCAAACAATAGCGCTCCGCACTTGCGCTAAAAATAGCACTGGATCTCAGACAAACATTGCAACCATGCAAACGCGTGCGTGTGCGCGTCCATGTACACTACGTGTGTGAGACAATGTTTGTCTGACATACAGGGATTTTGTGACATCATTAGTGCGGAGCGCTATTAAAGGTACAGTACAGGATTGGTAACATACCCAAACAGAAATGTTCACAGATTTACGTATAACTTTCACGGTATGAAGATGGTGCTGGTAGAAACATACCGTTAAAATATTTCTGCCTGAAACACTGTATTTACCCAGAAATTAGTAAAACAAAGACCAAAAAAAGTTTTAATCTCCGGGTAAGATCAAAACATTTCTTTATGTTTTATTAGAAAATTGAGTCGGTTTTCGCTATTTTCTTTTGACTCGGATGTTCGATTGAGCTCAAATTTCCACAGGTTTACCACTTCATGTACATACTGGATCACACAAAGTGTGAGTGCTGTTCTGTGACCTTTACAATCATGTACTTTACCTTTAAAAAGCCAAACAAATTATTAAAACAACTCACCAAAAAACAACACTTACAGATTTTCACGAGAGCAATTCAAACCAACATGGATTTTCATGTGAGAAACAAAAAAAGGAAGAAAAGTTTTATTATACATCTCGGGCAATTCTCGGCAACAAATTCCCCATTAAAAAAAAAACCAAAGAAGCACTGTATTAAAGAAAACTGCAAAATAATATTACATTCATAATTTCATTTGATTTCAGAACAGAAATTAAAGAGTCTTCACCATGATATGCTGCAGGAATATCCGAGCGAAAATAAGAAAGGTGAGAAAAACTGTTTCTGTTCCAGTACTTTTCAAAATCTTTTTGAACTTTTCTTTGTTTTTTGTTCTTTTTTTTTCTCTGAACAACCACAAAATATCTACATATGGCTCCTGAATTCTGATATTAGCACACTTTTATAAGCCATTTAAGAGTTTAAAGGTACAGTACAGGATTGGTAACATACCCAAACAGAAATGTTCACAGATTTACCTATAAATTTCAGGATATGAAGATTGTGCTGGTAGAAACTGTTAAAATATTTCCGCCTGAAATGGTGTATTTATCCAGAAATTAGTCAAACAAAGACCAAAAAAAAATTTGATCTCGGGGTAAGATCAAAACTATTCTTTATCAGTTTTATAAGAAAAATTTACTCTGGTTTTTGCTGTTTTCTCGTGACTCAGATGTCAAATTGAGCTCAAATTTTATTTTATGAACATGTTGGATTAGGCAAAGTGTCAGTGCTGTTCTGTGATCTTTACCAATCATGTATTATACCTTTTTGAATTTATCTGGTACACAGACTTCTCTCATTTGCCATAAACACCCCAGTTTGAATTTCCCAGACTAAAGACTCTACTGCTATATCACAACATTCGGAGCAAGCTTTTGCATAGCGATACCCATCTCTGGAATGGACTGGTTCCTTTGTGCCATTCTTATCCATTCTTATCCATCTTATCCACAGCGCATTGGTGCAAGACGTCTGTTATGTAACTATTAAGAAAAAGCTTGCCCCGAATCATGTGATATAGCAATAGTGTCTTTAGTGTGGGAAATTCAAATTGGTGTGTTTATGAAAGTAGCCTGTGTACCAGATACTATTTAGATTTAACACTCAAATGGCTTATTGCTTGCACATCCAGACAATCCAAGGTTCTTCTTTCCTCTGTAACAGTCTGTAGTATGCTATCAACTATAAAAACCCCTAAAAAACACAGTAGTTGGTCCCACTGTAAGTCAACCCATTAAGGATTGTTCCATTAATAGAGGGGTCCACTCAGCTTCTGCCTGATAGAATATATAGGAATATTATTCCTATTTCCAAAAATTTCCAGCCACAGTTTTATGAAATAATAAGCTAATACAAGTAATAAACTGCTGTAAACTGCTCGCCAGCCAAAACAATGACCTGAAATTTATAAAATGCTTGGAGTTGGGAGGGCCAGGCGCATTTCAATCCTAGCAGGATCTTTCTCAAAATCGTAAGTTGTAACCTTGTACATATTTCATTATACATGTACTGAAGTGGGCGGCACGATACATGTATAGTGATTTCATTTCCATTTTTATCTTTGTTAACCCTGTATACCCTGTATACCCACTGTATACCCACTACTCAGTACCCGGTATTTTGTTTTCTTGGTTGGGCTACTAGCTTTAACATACCAACATTTTCTTATGATTACGTTTTTGTTCAATTCATTCCTTTTCGTTTAATTCATCAGCAGCCAAATGAATAAACAATGCTTAACCACATCCTTTTGTTCTGGAACACAAACTTTGTTCTTCCGCACAATTGCATTTACAAAATACGGTTGTTGCCTATTGTATTGTATTAATTAGTACCTATTTGTTTCAGGCACACGATCAGTGATCCTGGGTACAAAAGCTGCTCTGGATCCTATTTTAGCATATCCTGCATGGGACGTGGATCTGTACGATCACTGATTGCATGCCTGAAATAAACAGTACCTAACTGTTAAATAATATAAAAACAATTCCAAAAAAGAAGGAAATCTTTAACAAAAAATTATAAAAGCCAAAAAAGAAAAGTAATTTCAACCACATTTTACAATTATCAAAGCAGTAATTAAAGGAATGATAGTTTGTGTAGTACAGTAGTTTGTACACAACTTAGGGAAATTTGTTTTGTTCTGTTTTCTCTTTTTTTTCCTCTTTTTTTTTTACCCAAACTTACCAAAGAAAAGAGAAACAATTAACAGTAAAGAGGCATCTTAAAGGTACTATCATACTTTGGTTTTTGTCAAAGAAATACAGATACAGTAACAGTCATCTGTGAAAATTGCAGTCCCATACGGTGCCCACTTTTTGAGAAAACAGTGAAAAACGGCCACAGTATTTCTTAAGTCTTTTCTCTTTTATTTTTGATCTTTGAAAAGATCAAAAAGATTTTTGGTCGTTGTTTTACTAATTTCTGGATAAATACACCATTTCAGCCAGAAACATTTTAACGGTATGTTTCTACCAGCACCATCTTTATACCCTGTAAGTTATACGTAAATATGTGAACATTTCTGTTTTGGTCTCTTACCAAAG
Organism: Astropecten irregularis; assembly: GCA_963971285.1. Lineage (NCBI taxonomy): Eukaryota > Metazoa > Echinodermata > Asteroidea > Paxillosida > Astropectinidae > Astropecten > Astropecten irregularis. The sequence goes on along the minus strand of OZ020260.1, from coordinate 5,566,013 downwards.
TATGATACTACCTTTAAAAGGAAGTCTCATTCCCATCATCCAAAACCTTTATACCGTAATAAAAAAGAGTTGTAAATTAAAAAAAATGTTAAGTTTCATTTTTCTAGTCAGAGTCCGATATACAAATGACCTCAGGTGATTCTGCACGTTTCTGCGCAACGTCTTTTGGCGAGTCCAACTCGGAGTCGCTGATAACAATCACATCCAAGTCACCGTCATTCTTATCCACGTTGGTCAGCGGCTTTGAGGCAGCGTAAGTCAGCTTCCTGGAACAGTTTTTCTCCGGCACTGGCGCACGGGGCACGGCACGCTCTCCCTGAGGCACCGTTTGCCATTTTGGAGAAGTCTTCAGGTTCCGGAGTTGATTTACCGGATTACTACTGAGCACTCGATACTGGGCAGGGAGCGCCCTGGAGGAGTTGCTTGCCGAGGCAGTCGGAGCTGGTGCGCTTCCCGAAAGGACTGTCGACACGGAGACTCTGTCTTGGCGGTGTACAAATGAGGTAGACCGGGATTTTGCTCTGGACACGCAACTGTTGCTGACATGTGTGGACTGCACGCTGAAGGACCTGTGAGCGGAGTTTGAGGCCTCCTGTCTGTTGGCCTGTCTGCCGCGGACAAAGGAGGAGGCATTGCACCCACACTTCATCCTGGAGACTACAACCTGACTGGAAGCCTGAGTCCTGTTCCGGTGAGGTGCATAGCTGGCTGTCTCCTTTGAGGCTATTATGGCTTTCGGATACCGTTGATTGTTACACCGAAGGCCACTGTCTGTAGATACTTCAACTATTTCCTCGACCTCTGGGCTCATGTCAAGCTCGGGCTGGGTGCTGCTTACTGATGGGGGAGGCGAGGGTGCAGGAATGGACTTCGCTCGAGGGTGCTCTGTGTTGGAATCACTGTCCAAACTTGTCTGGAGTTTCACTGTTATGAACACAAAAATGAGAAAGAGAAAAATAAGTACACAAACATGTGTGAATATTGAAGCTGCAGACCAAACTAAGACAGTCCAAAACAATCTGGGAAGCCAACTCATTCCACATTCCTTGTCAAAACTTGCATGAATGAGAAAAAAGGAACTGGAAGAAAAAACAAAACCAAGATAAAAACTGAACTGAACTCACCACTTTTACTGGATTTCATGACCATGATCTGATGTTGGCTTGGCGGGCCAATAAGGATGCCGCCTTCCCCATCATCCACAACCTTGGCTATGGTTGCCTTCCCCTCGTCCCACGACTTGTTGCCAGCTCCAGGGAAGAAGCCAGCATTTGGAGACAGACTGCAAACATTCGTAATCACAAGGGGCATGGAATCGGTCTGCAACATCGGCTGAACTAGCTTCAGCGACTTGAGGGCCTGTTCAGGCGTGTCCAGTCTCGGGGGTGGCATGCTTTGGGCCACACACGGATGAGATGAGATTCCGTTGTGGTCGGTGAACCCTGTCTGTACACCGCGGTAGTCTGACGTTTCACTGAAAGAGATCTGTCCGTTACGTAAAGCACCTCTGTTGTTAATACTGTTTACAGCACCGTTTGAGAGTGTTGGCAAAGGCACGTTGCTGGAGAGGTTGGTACTATGCACGTTAGTGTCAGGGTTCTTTGTGCTGTCTCCCCGCTGGAGGGACACACTATGCTTCGACTGGCCAGGGACTGTATCAGTGTTCGATTGATCATTGCTTTGGAAATCTGCAGCCACGTTGTGATCTATTTTGTCCCGATTCCCGTCATCATTTCTGTCATCCTCATTTTCTCTGATGCTCTTCTCCTCTCCATTTTCGTCATTCTCCTTTGGACATCCATCTGAGTCGAGTCTGAGTTTTTTTAAAACTGGTTGATCATCCTCACCCTCATTATCCGTGGGGCCATCAGAGTGCGCATCAGACTGTGGGTCTTCGATCTCAGATTGTTCCGATGCCTCTAAATTGATCCCCATCTCTTCACAATCCTCCTGGCGTCGGACAAAAGCATCGTCCACTTCAATCATCTTCTGCTTGGCAACTGTTTTGTTTTCATTCAGCTTCTTCTTGAGCTCTGGGTCCTTGTCGGCCATGTCCCTTGCATGAACAAAATCAATGGTTGAGTGAGAGCTGAAGTTGAGGATAAAGTCCTGCTGGCGTCGCCTCTGCAACTTGCCACCGAGGTCCTCAAATGCCTCCTGTGCAATGCTGTTGACCCTCCTCTTATCAAGCCCCAGGTTCTTCTTCAGGTTGGTCTTGTAGATGGCTGTTTTGACGTCGTGGAAATCGGGGAAGAAGTCCTTCTTGTTGACAAGTCTCTCCAACCTTCTGTTGATCTCTGGGAAGCGCGTTCCTTCGTAGTGTACCCTCTGCTCAATGACTCGGCCAGTGGTCTCCGAGCAATTGTTCAGCTTGCAGAGCATGTTGTAAACTTTGACAAAGCGTCTCCTGAGCTGGTACTCCTGGATGTGGATGGAGTCACTCTCATCCATCTCATCAAAGGTCAGCTCTTGCTCTTCAAGTTTCCGGATGGCCTTTGCCAACCTGCCTAGCATCCTCTCCAGCTTACGGATCTGTTTCTGAGAGCCTTTGCCTTTCTCCTGCTGTTCAGGCTGCTTGTCACTGTCCTCAGCTATCGGTGACTGGCCCGAGGGTCCAGCACCATCACTGACACTCCTAGCCTCTTGGTCATCTTCAGATCTCACCTCAACAGTTCTTGAGTCCCCTTCTTGTCCTTCGCTCACGATTGTCTCACATGACATCTCAAGGCTTGCAGGCGGATTTTCCTTTCGGTCCACTCCACACGAACCCTGATCCTCCTCCTCTCCATTCTTGGTAGCATCCCTATCTGGCTGTTTCACTGCCAACTTCACCTCTTCTTTGACAGCAACCTCAATTTGTTCTTTCTTAGTAGTAAAAGCTTCAACACTTGGCTTGTGTATTTCTTTGGCAGCATTCAACTTCACCCTAGTTTTGTCAGTTGCGCGCATCAGTGATGTTTTCACGTCCTGTATATGAACGTAAACAGACTTCTTTTTAGTCTGAAGGTCTGAGATGTGCTGGTGTATGAGAGTTCGGAACGCATCTGATTGTGTGTACTCTGCCTTAGCCTCTCCAAACTTTTCCTTCAGAAGCTTGGTAATCGCCTTCTGTTGATTTGGCTTGAGAAGTGGCGAACACACCGCGATGAACTGCAAACAAATATACAAAAATACAAAAATAATAAGATATCATTGGATGTTGCTTCTGTTGAATAAACAAGGCAATGAGTGAATACTACTGTAGTAAGGTTAGGATATTTATTTTCTAGATTCTTAACTGACACCAATTCACCCAAATCCTTTCATTCATACAGGATATAAAAGGCACTATTCTTACAGATTTTTACTTCTTCTCTATGGGATAATAACAAAATTTTTCGGACATAGGAATATTTATCTGTAAGAATACAAGCCTGGAAATAAATGGAGGCCACAGAGGCCATGGCCTTTGTTGCCCTGGTTCTTGGCCTTGGTGCCCCTTCAAATGTTTCCATAGACATAATGATTTTCCAATGGAAGTGCCCCTTGCAATGGAAAATTGGCCTTGCCCTCACCAAACCTTATTTCCAGCCCTGAGAATATAGTTCCCAAATTGCCCCCCCCCCCCCAAAAAAAATAAAATGAAATAAAAATAGTGGCCATCCGCATTCCGTTTGCAAGGCTAGGGTAAAAAAAGGACTTTCTCCACAGACAATGTTTATAATATTATAACACTTAAGTTAACAGTTAACACAATGCACATGTTAAGGTTGTCGTCGACAGGGCTTATGTCGACAGCTCTGTCGACAAAGTGAGTTTCTCAGCCTGTCGAGTTTGTCGACATAGCTGCCGTCATGGCGACAGAAATGAGAAAAAAAAAATACGAAGCAGAAAAAAGGCACAGCAGCCCCTTCAAAAGCCTACAAAAGCTTACCAGTTATAACGATATTCAGTTCCCCATGCGGTTTTATGGCCGTAATATATATTCCAGAAAGTAGTCCTTATGTGTTTGAAAACAATAATAAGCATATAAATCCAGCGGGAAGTCCCGCAGTCAAGTGGTTTACATACATATCGAAGTTTTGACATTTGTACACGTGAAATGCCAGTTCGCTATGCAACAACATTGCAACAACAAGCCGTACCGGCCGTGCGTGACCCGTGTAGCGCTATATGTCCACACGTACGTGCCTGGGTTGACATGCTGCACACTCACCGCATGGCGATGATGTCATCACTCATCAACAACCAATGAAAAAGCTTGCGTGCAAGCGTGAAAATAATATTACAAATTCTTAGTAAAGACAAAGAGTAAACTTGAAAAAAAGTTAATATAAATATAATAATATCGGAAATAAGTTAACCCGGTTACCCGAAGCGAAAATAATGAGTATTAATGACCAATCTTTGCGGAATTCCCCGGCTTCAAAATCGGGAAACCCCGAACCCGGAAGTGATCGCACTATGGCGGCCGCAGTCACACAGATAAACAAGTTATAACCACAAATGGCAATATGGCGTCGGCGGTTGAAAGTGCCGTGCCATGGAAGTTGTTGAAATGACAATGACATTGAACACAGTGACACTATAGCTCCATTTTGGATAATAAGATTTATTAGAAATATCAATAAACGCACTCTCTGTTACTTGATGCATAACGTAAGTTGGATATGTGTTTTTATATTAAGAGTTTAATCAGTTTTATATAAGCTTATTTTCCGTTTTGGACGAACATTTTCGGACCCAATTTTCATACAGCTTTCTGTCGACACATGTCGACGTCGGTAACTCCAATGTACCGACCTGTCGACAGGAAAAAATCGTGCCGACGACAACCTTAGCACATGTACAGTATACAAAATAATACATGTAACTTGTAATTGTACATCATTGAGTCATTGTTATATGTATTATTTCATATTCAATACAAGTTTAGCGGCCTTCAAATAGGCCCCTATTAAAGATTCAAATAAAATTTAAAAGTATTCACCAAATTCCCATGTGTTGGTGGTGGTGTCTAGTCTTCTTGAAAATATTATTATCAAATTTGTGGAAAGGGGGGAGGGCTTTTTCCAAGGAAAACATTGGGATAAAATGGTCACGAAAATGCGAAATGTCACAGACGAAATGCTTAGTCATTAAAAACTGCTAAGCCTTGGTGTTGATGGTGGCTAAACGGAAACCATGTAACGTGTTGAACTGTACTAACGTTACACTAAGCCGATTGCACTGTAATGAACCTAGTAAAAGTGTTGTTATGTGTAGGAAATGGGGAATTACCGCGTTCTTACTTAGGCCTAGTACTAGGCAATGGTAGGCCCCCTATTCTTAGTTTCTTCCCGGGCAAAAAGAATTTTTATAGAGATTAATTGTTCAGGGTTACGACTTACTTCATTTAATAAATGTATGCCACCTGTAACATCTGATTTCTGTTCCGTTATGGGACAATCTTCTTCCGAACTAAAAATCTCGATAACGTCTGCTTCATCAAAGTGCGCCATGTTGACTAATCTGACAAAGGTTCCATCAAGGCTCACAAGAGGGCGCTGTCGTGGTGACTTTTTGCAGAGCCATAAATTTCATTTATCTTCAGGCTGTACATGTATTTTTTTTTTTTCACAGGGTGACCTGTGGAGACTGATAATGAGAGAAGTATGCAGAACGAAACGACATGGGAATAATAATTGATATGACCATGGAGGAAGGAAAGACTATCTTCCTCTATGATAGGACCAGCTAAAATATAGATTGTCCATGCACGGGAACACTTGACGACAGGCGCGGTTCTAGAAAAAATATTGGGGGGGGGGATACAGCCTCGGATCGTAGAGCTAGGAACAGAGTACATAACTTAAAAAACAAAATATTTACATGTGCATACCCCCCCCCCCCCCCCCCCCCCCACCAACCCCCGCCCCGCCCCGGTGATATTTATGGCCTCACCATTCAAAAACGGCATTTGGGTAACTGTTTGTTTGTTTTGGGGGGGGGTTACAGTATATAGATTATGCATGGTGACGTGGAATCCCCCCCCCCTCCAGATGGGCAAACATTCACTTTATAGGCCTACTAAGGTGTGAACAGTTTGCTCTTCCATTCCTTCTCCACCCCCCCCCCCCCCCCCCCCCAATCCATTAACACAAACACTCGGCCAAAATTAATGCACGGTACGTGTATTATGTTTGTGACACATCTGCATTATTTTTCAACGTGTTTTCAGGGCGCTGAGCAGTCAATTCAGCGAGGAGAACCACGAAGTTGAAATTAGATGGAGAGCAACTATGAGAGCCTTGATAACGCAGATGGGCCCAGCTAGCAGCAGAAATTATACAAAAGTCGCAGGAGGCATAGACGTAGACGGGCAAGAAGCAGGACAAAGCATGTAGAAACACGGAGACATCAAACTGATCATGATGCAGTGAGAAACAGCAACGTAGGCCTACGTATGGCAAGACGCTATACAATGCAGCAGCAAGTTATTCATGATCAATATTCATGATCAGCAGCAAGTTATTGAGCGTTTCAAGTTTTCAACTACAAAGATAATTCAAGCGAATTGCTTATAGAAGCATTGTATATGGGAAGGAGTAAGAATTACAGCATGCAAGCATAAGCAATGAGCAGGAAGATGCTTATAAACCGACAGCAATCAAGGGACGTATAATTATGGAAGCAATAACAGGCTTCCAATTTCCAAACAAAAAGGGGGCTATGAGAAGCTTCAAGATGCAGCAAAAGGCAACAAGGGATAAAACAATCAGAAGCAGTAGATGAAACAGCCATGCAAAGAGCAGCCGGCGAAAGAACGTGCGGAACTGCAAACAATATTAACTTGAAGAAATGAAGAAAGATTTTATACAAGCAGAGTGAAATCAGTGAGAAGCAGCAAGAATCTCCAGAAGCTGCAGTCACGATCCCACAAAGCACCTACAATAAAGCAGCAAGCACTGCAGCACCATGCATGCAACCATGTCACCATCGGAAGTAGTAGTAGCAGCAGCAGCAGCAGAAACAGCAACAACCAAGACACTATACCAAGGGTGAAAAAATACGTCAACGATACCGACCATGCATATTTTTCACGGCGATGATGCAGCACACAAGGTCGACCGTCCTTTTTGGCTTTATCCGACTCGTCTCTTTTCTACGGTCGTTATAAAAGCGAGATTTCCGATTATGTAAACCAATAATAGATATCGACAATGCATCATGAACTTTTATGACTTTTGCAGTATGAAAATAGGAACAAGAAAGCAATAGTAGAAATTCAAAACGTCAGATCTACCGCCAACCAAAACATCAACGCATCCCAATCTGAATGTTGTCTCCCGTCCATGCGTGACCCACGTGGGGTATAGATTCAATTTTGAATCCATTTCGTGTCACAATGGAGGAAAGTATCACGTTCTCATCCATGCATACATTTCCCGCCATTTTTGTATAAATGGAGACATTAATAAAACTGTGACAATCAAAATGGTAAAAAGAGTTCACTATAGGGGCTTATAAAGCGCCCAGACAATATTATGACGGAGTTCCGCTTGGCGAAGTCGTTTCAATAGCGTGATCATAGCTGATATAATGTTGTTGATTTTGTTCTCTAATTCTTGTCATATCCTACAATGAATTTCTTTTGAGATGGATAATGTAGAATTGTGTCCAATAATCAAAATTGTATCAATTATATTAATATTCGACATAGATGGCTGAGCAGAATGATCCCGACCCGTATACTTAACCAGGGGTAAATTTTAAAGAGTGCGCGCACAACATCTGCTTGATGTTACAGAATTGGTAACATATCCACTGAACAGAAAAGATTTACGTGTTGGGTACGAATATGGTGCTGGTAGTATACTGTTCAAATATTTCCGCCTGAAATGATGTATTTTATGATCCTGAAATTAGTAAAACAAAGACCGAAAACAGTTTTGATCAAGGGGTATAAGATCAAAACCATTCTTTATGTTTTATAAGAAAAATTAAGTCGGGTTTTCGCTATTTTCTCGTGACTCAGCTAGACTGATGTCCGATTGAGCTCAAATGTTCACAGGCTTATTAATGCATGTACATGTACATGCTGGAACAGACAAAGTGTGATGAGTGCTGTTCTCAGTGTTCTGTGACCATTACCAATCGTGTATTTAAAAGTCCGTAGGATTGCCAACCAAATTTTCATGTGATGTTTATACTGCTTTTACGGTAACTTGTATATTTGGTCATTGTTTGCTGAGCATAACATTCACAAGGAGTTTTGGCTGGCATACTTATTTACCAAGGTTTTTGGTGTTTAAGCAAAGGTACTGAGCAGCTCTATGAAATTGGCCCCATGTCCTGGCACGCTTAATAGCCCTTACACAAATCCCGACCCTATTAAATAAAATGTTCCAGTAATAAACTGCTGCAAATTGCTAATCAACCGAAACCATGGCCTGAAATTTATAAAATGCTAAAAGTTATATAGGAGGGCCTGACGTTTTTGCATTCTATAGCAAGATCTGAGAAAGATTCTGCCAGCGGCTATTATAATCGAAACGTCAGGTCCCTAACTCTGACCGATCTTCTATAAGCGATCCATCTGATTTTATTGCCACAAACGTTCTTATACCTTCTTTCTTTCCATGCACGATGCAAATAACAATTAAAAATTTTAACTTCAAAGATAGCTAGTCACTCAAAATTGAAATGGACAAAGAGCATTGTAGACTACCAGACAAGCCTTGAAGAATATGCATGAGGATATGAGAAAACAAGTAAGGGGATTAAAATGATGCACATGCAATTATTTCCATTTTCATTTTCAAAACATTAAATAGCCTATAGGATCGAAACGCGTCAGTGGGTCGATTTCACCAAACTCATCGTAACTAACTATCAATCGTATGACACAATGATGCATTGTATAGTCCCACGTAGAAGTCATAGGATACGATGGGTTATCCTTCGTAACTCTAGTTACGATCGATCGTAGGGCTTCGTGAACCCCATGCCCTCCTAACTGCGGTGTTCGGTTCGAATTCCAAGCAAAATTAGGTACATGTATTTGCGGTGACACCATGAATGTATCTTCTGTGAGAGCGTCTGGTTTCAAGAAGAAACGTAGTACTTCCACCATGCATATACATGCTTTAAGTCTTAATCATCACATTAATGTTCCTCTTGTTTTAAAAAAATAATTGAAAATATTTAAATCTCCTTTGTTCGTCAATATATTCAAATTTAGAGGGTCACACTCTGTACCAAGGCTCCAAGATGATTTTAACTTTTACATGTAACTGCTCCTTTCAGAATGATGATTAACTGAACAAATATATTTTTATGGGACAGACTCAAACGATATTATGATTGATTTGAACGCCCGCCAGATACGAATTCCTCACAACTGCCTGTAAAAAGTGTAAATGCAGACCACTTTCAGAAGGATAACCCACTTTATTTGTAGATCGTTTAAATTCAATTGATGTTTTGGGGGAAAGCGAATGGTAATAAGACTGCTATTGTCATCATGATACACATCATTGCATCTGGGTGTGATACCATTGTTTGCCATCAGGCTGTTTGGAGCTGGGCTATATATACTGTGAAGGCGTTACAATAAGCGCTTCGTTTTCGCAACTTAACGCTGCGTGTCCTGGGAGTCTCCACAATCGTGCATCCATTGTTAACCGAGAATACAACGGTAATCCCTCCATGGGCAAAATCGCTGCAAGTTTCCAAAGGGGGCTTTTAGCAGATATACGGGGGCTGTTTTTTTCCCACGCTCTGTTGAAAAGGTGGTGTAAGCTTAGAACATCGGTCGGCGCGTTTACGCACAACGGTGGGTGCGATGGTTCTGTTCCTCTAGTGCCTCTGCAACAACGACACCCTCCAATGATCCTTTGCTTTTTTTAGGGTAAAAAAAAAAGGGTTGCATGCAAGTCTGTGTTGCACGTGCATGTGGAAAAGGTAAAAATCAGTGGCCGTGGACCTCAATGCAACCCAGTGGATATCACACATGGTTGAAAAGTGTCTTTTCTTATGGTAATAACGAGGGGACCTTTCGTCAGAGCTTAAATGATTATTTTGCCGACCACGTGAAAAGGTCGTAAGCCTAAGTAGGATATTGTTGTGCAGTGTAAAGTGCTGGCTTAACCAGAGTGTGTACTAGTCGAGAGAGAGTGGATGGTAGTGGAACTGGAAGGGAGCGTATTTTTATTTCTTCCTTCTCGGAACCCGAACAGTACATGGTACATGGATGACGTACGGCATGAAGTCCTGCTGACTGAAATCATGTTGAAATCAACAGCAGAAGTCCTCTTGTCATTGAGATTATGTGAACAGAGAGAAAGCACATGAGGACGACTGAAAAACAGCACGTTATAGGGCCTACTCCATCCTCATACAAAAGGTGTGTCGTCTCGTTTGGGAGTTGGAAGTATACCGTCCCGTTGATTTTGGCCTATCGACGTAACATGTCATCGGCTTCTCTACACGCCAACCAACAGCGAAGCTTTCACGAGGCCGTACGGAGGGGAGACCCCAAGGAGCTGACCCGTCTGCTCAGCGGCACCATCAGCGGCGCGGTCAACGTGAATGTCTTCGATGGAGACGGCCAGACGCCGCTCCACCAGAGCGTCTTGGTGGGCAACTTGGAGCTGGTCAAGCTCTTGGTGCAGTTCGGTGCTGATGTTCGCCTGGCGAACAAGGACGGTTGGAATGCACTGCACATAGCGGCCTACGGGGGCCACGACGATATTGTCCTCTACCTCATCAGACGGCGCGGTGGTACCGATCGGAAGCGATGACGGCATCGTGGGCAGGCAGGAGCTGATTCCTCCGGCGTGCCAGGAACTTTGTAGTCTCCCTGCGGAAGGCCAACATCATCCGGGTTTGGATGCTACACTCATCATCATCCAACGAGGAGAACTCCATTTACGCCACCACAACTCACTGACATGCCTGTCAATGTCCTCTCAGGAATGTTCCGTCAGAATCCGAGTCTTGGAAGAACTTGTCATCATGGAAGTGAGCCATAAAATCTGACACGGTGGTGGGAGGAAGATAACCCAGTTATACGGCATGCAAGTACCGTTATCATTATGTATTCCCGTACCGATTCCAGTCTAGACGTCGTTATTCAACCCAGGGGTAGGCCTATACAGTATTATTCAAGAGTCTGTTGGAGGACTTGAAAGTGGTTGACGGGGGACGTACATCGATTCTGCCTAGTTATTAACAGCTGCTTTGTGTCCATCCTCCTGGCAAGGTAATGGCTATTGGATCAGTGGTCGATTTCACCATGGAGTGATGATTTCACCAAACTCATCGTAACTTACTATCAATATTGTAGGACTTATGATGTATTACAGCCCTATTTAGTAGGATTATCATGATGGGTTATCCTTTGTAACTGTAGTTACGATCGATCGTAGGGCTTCGTGAAATCGACCAACATGAAGCTCCAACTTCTAGGCTGTTCAGTGTTCACTATGGACGACGACTAATCCTGCATAACTGATCGTGGAGGAAGGAAGCTTCAGATCGAGTCGGCGAGAATATTTCTACCTCCATGATCACATCAGTGGGCATACAGGACGTATACTGTCCATCCCATAATCGGTCTATAGTCATGTAATGTATAACCCTGGAGAAGAAGAATGTCACAGTCTCCCATCTACACTTTAAAGCAGAGTGTACACTGTCAACAATTTCGGTAACATTTTCGGTATAAACATGTTGCTCAGGAATAGCTCCATGGTTAGGGCAACACACCTGGGCAACGCGACTTTGGGCCCTGTGCACACTAGCAACATTATTTTGGCCAATAATACCGAGATGTTGCTGCGACATGATACCCAACTTGTTTTGCTCTGTGTACACTGACAACATTTTTAGCACCAACTTAGGCCTACCTGGGCAACATTTTACCGAGATTGTTACCGAAAATGTTGACAGTATACAGTACACTGTATACACTCTGCTTTATCCATCCCTGTGAACCATCCAGTCATACCATAGAGCTAGGAACCGAAGCTCTATGGTCATTACCGACAACTACCGACATCTCCAATAATGGAGTTTTGTTCTCCATTTAAAATGTAAATGATTTCCCATGTACCATTGAACTCGGTCATGAAAGAGCAGATGGTTTCGTGTAGTCGTTCCGTATATCCTATTCAGAAAACAAAAACAAATGCTGCATGTAATTCTTGTAGGCCTGTTGTTGGTTTGGGCAAGATTTCAGAACTGATAATTATTTCAAAGTGTTTACAAAACCATCCCAGCATCCTGTGCCTATTTATAGTTCCAAAATTGTTACAGTTCTTAAATTACTTTTTCAACCAACTGCATTGTTGTGTCATTCTTTGTGACACACTACTTTCATGATACCCATAAAGGTTTTTCATACTTTGGTTTGTGTCAAAGAAATGCAGATTCATGGGCACAAATATACAGTAACAGTCATCTGTGAAATTTTCAGTCCCATACGGTGCCCACTTTTTGAGAAAACAGTGAAGAAGGCTCACGGTATTTTCAAATCTATTCACAGGTTGTTTTTTTTAATCTCCCTGAGATCAAAACTGTTTTGATCTCATGTTGCAGACGACCATGCTTAAAATATTTTTCCCCCAAATTAAAGGTACTACATGTATCATACTTTGGTAGGATACTGAAACAGAAATCTTCACAGATTTACCTCATGATAACGTACAGGGTATAAAGATAGTGATGGTAGATACATACTGTTAACATCTCTCTGCCTGAAATGCTGTATTTATCCAGAAAAGAGTAAAAACCAGTGACTAAAATTACTTTTGATCTTTTTAAGATCAAAAATAGAAGAGAAAAAACTTAAGAAATACTGTGGCCGTTTTCCACTGTTTTCTCAAAAAGTTGGCACCGTATGGGACTGGAATTTTCACAGATGACTGTATGTATCTTCCTTGATATGTTTGCCCATGAATCTGTATTTTGTTTTTATAAATACCAAAGTATGATACTACCTTTAATGAGATGTTACTCCTCAGTTAATAGTTATACGAGAGATGCCTATTACATATACCGATCGAATTTTCAATTCAAATTGTTCTATTGTATACGTATAGGAAGAGGGTTGATAATCTTTGACTACAGACCTCAAATCCGATGTTGTTTACCCTGCAGTCATTTAATACCTTAAGCCTTTGTATTAATCTCCACCTGCCCCAATCAATACTTCATTCATTTGATTCTGGGATTAGGATCATCCCATTATATCTCCTTAATCTCCATCATGACAAATGATACGGGTTGGACTTCCATGTAATGATAATGTATTCATTTATATTTAGATAATTATTATGTATTCCAATATTCATCCAATTAATAGTTTTAGAGGCGTTTATTATTTCACCCTTTAATCAGTATTTGGTTAAAGGCGCATATAGGTTAAAATGGTAAACTATAACAGTTGCTATTATCTTCAGGTGCTTTCAAATATAATTATATATTATCACGCGGAACAGTATCATTATTATTAATCAATGGCTATTATACAGCACAGTAAACATTATTTTTTAATTGCTCCTTTAAAGGTAGTATCATACTTTGGTTTTTGTCAAAGAAGTACAGATTCATGGGCAAAAAATATCAAGGAAGATACAGTCTCAGTCATCTGTGAAAATTTCAGTCCCATACTGTGCCCACTTTTTAAGAAACTTGTGAAAAACGGCCACAGTATTTCTTAAGTCTTTTCTCTTTTATTTTTTTATCTTTTAAAAGATCAAAAAGATTTTCGGTCGTTGTTTTACTAATTTCTGGATGAATATACCATTTCAGGCGGAACAATTTTAATGGTATGTTTCTACCAGCACCATCTTCTTATCCTGTAAGTTATACGTAAATCTGTGAACATTTCTGTTTTGGTTTCTTACCAAAGTATGATACTATACTTTAAAAGGAAAATTGAAAACAATTAATAATAAAGGTATGATACAACCTTTAAGCTTGAAAAGTCTGTTTTGATCAAACAGGATTACCAACCAAATGTTCACGTGATGTTCATTGTTTTTGACTTGTAATTGTATTCGGCCATTGTTTGCTGAGCATAACATTCACAAGGAGTTTTGGCTGGCATACTGATTTTTGATTTACCAAGATTGTTGGTGCTTAAGCAGCTCTATGAAATGGTTGTTGGTCCCCTCTACTTGAGCAGTTAGCAGACATTGTTTGTTAGTCTATGCATCTTGTACCGAGCAAAACCCTTGTACAATTTGCATAATTATTGCATTGCGGCGAATGGACACTTGTGTTTCTAAGATTTTGTAAACATCGGTGTTTGCTTCGCATTTTGGTGAGCAGCTGCTTAAAAAAATATGATAATTTGGTCACTTCATCACAACAAAACTGCCACAGTTCCAGCCTTTGTGTGCATGATAACCTTATATAAGTATAATTCATAATCATATTTTGCGGCTTGTTTACAAGTTCTGGGTGGGTATATGCCTGGTTGCACAGTATAAACTGAAGTCTAAAATATCAATTTAGCCTACAAGTTCAGGTTCATCTGGCACTGTGGCAGTCTGCAGACTCAATTAAAATCGTCACTGTTAGTGACGGGAATTTCTACCTCCATGGTCCATTCGGTATCATTGAGAATCATCACTGAATGGAACGAACCCGATCAGGCCAAAAGTACACCACTTATCACTTCACTTATTTTGCATTATACATGTATATATTACAATCATCCGAATTGTACAATAATTCAGGCATGCATGTTATTCGAAATACCTCCGGAGATGGGAGTAGAACAGAAAATATATACAACACCAAGTCCATGGCCACCATTATTATGCTCCAGCACTATTTGCCGTTTGTTCATCTATTTGACAAGTCATGCACCCACTTAAAAAAAAAATGCTGCAGATACGTTTACTTGTGCGCATGGAAGCGTGAATTCGCCAAAAAAGAACCCGTTGTTTACTCAACGAATCACGGCGGAAACACGGTCCTTGCATGCGGTGCGGGGCATTTTTTACCCTCGGAGAAACCTTCACCTTGTTGTGTTTGCAGATATTTTTTTCACTCCTTCTTTCTTTGCGAATTTCCGCTTGGATTCGGGACATGAAGTGATGGTTGTATAGCAAGGCCACTTCTGGGTCACGGAACCTATAGCTACAGGTTTTTCTTGGCTTGGGCCTTTTGCACTGAGAGAGAAGAATGCATCACAATAACGCTTTGGAATTGCAGTTGTATAGTGTTTGCGGTCTGCGGTAGTACAGTGCACTTGTAAGCAATCTTTCCAATGGACAAGATGTATTCTCCTTAAAATTGACGTTTCTTTTGCGCCATTGTTAAGAAGTTCAACCTTCAAACTGTTCATGTTTTTTTGCCATTCAATATTTGCTTCGTACTAAACGTCTTGCAAACGACAAATGAGCTGCACTTATTCAGTGGCCAACAACATTATACCTGACTGAACTTCCCGCGCAAATAGTGTAGCGGAATTCCTTTAAAGGTACTATCATACTTTGGTAGCATACCGAAACAGAATCTTCACAGATGTACATATAACTTACAGGGTATGAAGATGACAATGGTAGAAACGTACCATTAAAATTGTTTCGCCTGAAATTCTGTATTTATCCAGAAAAAAGTAAAACAAGTGACCGAAATTATTTTAAAGATAAAAAATTAAAGAGAAATAAATAAAAGACTTAAGAAATATTGTTGCCGTTTTCAATGTTTTCTCAAAAAGTGGTCATCGTATGGGACTGAAATTTTCACAGATGACTGTTACTGACATTTGCCCATGAATCTGCATTTCTTTGACAAAAAAACCAAAGTATATATGATATTACCTTTAAAGGTAATACATGGTTAGTAAAGGTCACAGAACAGCACTCACACTTTGTCTAATCCAACATGTACATAAAATAACACACCTGTGAAAATTTGAGCTCAATCGGACATCTGAGTCACGAGAAAATAGCGAAAAACCGACTCAATTTTTCGTATTAAACATTAAGAATGGTTTTGATCTTACCCCAAGATCAAAACTGTTTTGGGTCTTTGTTTGACTAATTTCTGAATAAATGCACCATTCCAGGCGGAAATATTTTAACGGTATGTTTCTACTAGCACCATTTTCATACCCTGAAAGTTATACGTAAATCTGTGAACATTTTTTGTTTGGGTTACCAATGTTACCAATCCTGTACTGTATCTTTAAGTGAGTTTTGTTGGGTGACTTATAATATTTTCGCATATCGAGGCCTACAGTATACAGGTGTAATTTGTCCCCTTTTAATTGTGTTGACGATTTCAGTCAGTACTAAATAATAGTGCATGGAGAAAGGTTGTTAAGATTCGTTCATATTAATTTTTTGTAATAGCCTTTTCAGTATTTTTACCTATTCATTGCGACTTAATAATTATATCACTGCCTTAAATTTATGATAACTACCATTCAGCTTATGAAATATTTACCATATCGTGTCGTATAACAATTTATAGTGCAACTATTATGATACTATTATTATAAAGTGTATTATGATACTATTATGATACTATTGTAAAGTGTATTCATTTTATTATAACCTGGATGGCAACGATTATTCTGTAATGTAGCCTAAATACCATGCATGTATTCATTATGAAGAAAGTGATATGTTAATATTATTATGCATAATAAAACAATTAAAAGCATGACTGTGACGATGAATTATTGTCAGCCGTTATTATGTTGGTTAATGTTTCATCTGGTGTAATAAGGGCTCAAACTGCTTGTTTTTTGTCTTTGAAAAGTGAAAAAACATTGACTGGAGCGGGATTCGAACCAGCGACCTCCGGAATACCGTACGGTACCGGTGCTCTACCAACTGCATGAGCTATCCAGCCATACGTTTGTGGTGTCCCCAATACAATGTAGTCAATTATCTTTGTTCGTTTGGCAGTCAGAAGCCACGAAATCACTCGCATACTGCTATATCCCAAGGTTCATACGATATGGGCGGCATTAGCCGAGAAAGCACTGAGCGAAATAAACCCCGATTCAACTTTTCTTTATAAAACATAAAGACTTGACCTCTGAGTTCAAAACTGTTTTCAGTCGTTGTTTTACTAATTTCTGGACAAATACACCATTTCTGGCGGAAATATTTTAACGGTATGTTTCTTCCAGTACCATCTTCACCCTGAAACGGTTATACGTAAATGTCTGTTTTTGGTATGTTGCCACACGGTTACCAATCCTGTAGTGTATCATTCTTTAATTTCAGAAACCAAAACAGACATGTTCACAGAGTTACAGTGTATAAAAACAGACCTGTTTCAAACAAACCGTTAAAATGTTTCTGCCTCAAATGCTTTATTTTACCAGAAACGGGTATAAGTACCGAAAAATGAACAGTTTTGAATCTCAGAGATCAAAACCTCACTATTACAATTACTTCACAATTTCGCGTAACAATAATTTTGCAACGGGTTTTCGCTTTTTTTTCTTCTGTTTCCAATGATCACATGAGCTGAACATTTCACAGGTTTGTAATATATTCTATGACATAGTCAAGTTATGAACAGACCGCACAAAATTATGTTCCATCAACTTTACCCAAGTAGGATGGTACAAGGGTGTACCCTACTAAATAGCTCCAAAATCAATGCGCCGAGCTGATTATCATATTCTGCGTAGCTGCAAATGTTTTTAAAATATGCGATTTGGGGGTCGTGCAATTCATAAATTGTGTAATTATGACGGGTTATCACAACCTGGGGATCAGTGCTTCAGCCTGTTATGGAGACTTGAGAAATTTTGGCTTAAAATGTGGCCCTAAATTGTTTTGAACATGGAGGGTTGCTTCATGAAAACCGGCTGCAAGTTGATTTGGGAAAATGGACATTTAGGGTTTTTTTTTTCTTGGGGCAATTAGCAAAAAATCTGATCAGTTAATATACCAAAAATTGAAAAGAATCATGTAGATGAGGGTCCAACCTTTGTTTTGCATTATTGCACCAAACACCGAGAGACTTCTGGATAAGATATTTTGAACTGTGAAGTTGAGGTATTTTACACTAAAGTCAATGGAACACTATTTACTGTGCATGTGGTGCTCCCACAAAAATAATCAGACGTGATATCCCGCCCTCTACTGGTGACATGTGGGCACCTAGAGTTGGATAGCGCGCGGTCGATCGTGTGAATGCAAATGAATAAGCTAAAGGAACCTGCATTTCCAGAATTCTAAAATAGGCCCCTAAATTTAACTCCTAAATGAATTTTAGTTTTGGAGGATCGTGCCGGCCAAGGGAGTGGGTCACCCCACACAAGGTTGCCCTAGCCGTGCTGGTCACCGTGTACGCAGAGAAGGAATTATCGGACCAGAAATGTCACCCAGAATCGCCAGTTCTCGTGACTACGCAAGGGACCGCTGCAGGAGAGGAGACCGTGTCGGCCACGGCAGCTTGGCCGTCGATTGGAGCCAGGCAACCGCCTGGTGGAGGCCCTCTGCCCGGTGCTGGAAGTGGTGAGCCCGGAGTTGGTGGTGGTGCCGGTCATGGGGGCTGGAGTGTAACCGTCAAAAGGAATTTCGCCAGGTCAATGCTGAAATGGATACAAGTAAGAAATTGAGGTTATTGTGGACAAACGGGGCCCAATTATTACTGGAATTAAGATTTGAGTGGAAAGGGAAACAACTTTTTGTAAGGAGTAAGGAGACTAGTAAAATAGGCCTAACGTTAGGTCTAACGTTAACGTAAGCCTAACCAGGGCTAGGCTACATTCGTGGTGTCCTCTTCAATAATATATTAGCAAGGTTTAAATATCTGTGTAAAGAGGGCGGGCTTTGGTTTTTTAGAGAAATTATGGGGTAAAAATGATAACAAAGATGCAACATTTCAATTTCAATTTGCTTTCATTTTGAAGACTCTTGATTAATTGGGTCTGGTTACCAGACAAGTCAGATGTCACGCAACTGACAGGCTGTTTCAAGTTATTTTTACATTGAAATATTGCAGAAATTTCTTCAACCTAGGATTTTGTGGACTTCGGAACATTTGCTGAAAGTTAAAAATATCAATTTGGAGCATAAAATAACAAAATAATTCTTACCCGCTTGTTGTGAACTTGAAAACAGCCTCTCAGTCGCATGACTAGAAGTTGTTTTTATTTCCTTAATAGGTATCGTTATGCAGCTGTCAATTGAAAGACGCACTATATGACCCCCGGGAATGGTGCGTCACTTGTTCAATGTGGGTCGCGTTTTTATGTACTATGACGGACCCCAGCGTCCAAATTATGACGGACATTCATCTATCTTGACGGACCCCTAAGTCAGTTTTGTGACGCACCATTTCTTGATTCTGACGAACCATTACTGTCCTAGTGACGGACCTACCAATAATAACAACCCTGTGTGCAGCACAATTTACACATAAGTCATTCGTCAATGTTGTGACGGACCGAATGCTTCATTGACAGTACCCTGCGTCAGAAATGTGTGGTAAATGACCCATCCATGATGCACCTTTCCCAAGGGTCTAATGGTGCGTCTTACAATTGACAGCTGCATTATGCGTTATCCATACTTCACGTTCATTGTAACTTTGTAGTTTGTTCTGAGATTTATGTTCAATTCAATTGCTGTCCACTTAAATTGCAGAGTTCAGATATGGAGTTTCAAGACCTGTTGGGGAAAGTGAAGGAAATCGATGAAGGACTAAGCAAGGACTTAATTGAAATGTAAGTTTGGCTATTTATTTGGACACAATTTGTGCATTGATTGTGCATTGATCATTTAGTCGTAATTTATGCAGATTGCCATCTTATGCCAGTGACATTAAAGGTAGTATCATACTTTGGTAAGACACCAAAACAGAAATGTTCACAGATTTACCTATAACTTACAGGGTAAACATACCGTTAAAATGTTTCCGCATGAATTGGTGTATTTATCCAGAAATTAGTAAAATAGCGACCGAAAATCTTTTTGATCTTTTAAAAGATCAAAAATAAAAGAGAAAAGACTTAAGAAATACAGTGGCTGTTTTTCACTATTTTCTCAAAAAAGGGGCAGCGTATGGGACTGAAATTTTCACAGATGGCTATTACTGTATCTTCCTTGATATTTGTGCCCATGAATCTGTGTTTCTTTGACAAAAACCAATGTATGATACTACCTTTAAAGACTAATGCCTCATTTTCCTATAGCGGAGTCATGTGATGTATACCAGAAGCAGTTTGTTATTGAGTCTTAACCTCCTTTTCATGGGTGATATTAATTGCAGGCTGAGTACCATCAACACCATGGGTCTCCTGTCCCTTGCCAACTTCGTCCAATCACTGCACAAGCTGCTGGATAGTAACAACGGCCAGTCACCAGTCCACAGACACAGTATCCTGGGTATGCAGTCCTAGGGGGTTTACAAAATGTAGGCTCGGGCTCAGGCTCTGGCTCATGCTCTGGCTCTGGCTCATGCTCTGGCTCTGGCTCTGGCTCTGGCTCTGGCTCTGGCTCTGGCTCTGGCTCTGGCTCTGTCATCCATATGCTGAAAATATACAATGTACATGATTGTTAAAGATCACAGAACAGCACTCACACTTTGTCTGATCAGCACGTACATGTACATTAAATAATAATCCTGTGAACATTTGAGCTCAATAGGACATCTGAGTCACAAGAAAACAGCGAAAACCCTACTCAATTTTTCTTATAAAACATAAAAAATGGTTTTGATCTTACCCCGATATCAAAACTGTTTTCGGTCATTGTTGTACTCATTTCTGGACAAAGAGGTCTACAGCATTTCAGACGGAAATATTTTAACGGTATTTTTCCACCAGCATGCACCATCTTCATATCCTAAAACTTATACGTAAATCTGTGAACATGTCTTTTTTGGGTATGTTATCAATCCAGGGGCCGATTTCACTAACGCTTTGCGATCATCATTAAAGCCCAAATCCATCCTTAAATGGAAAATAGCTCGCTACTTTGCATACCAATTTTCCGTTTAGTGATGGATTTGGGCTTAGCGTTGATCACAAAGCGTTAGTGAAATCGGCCACTGTACTGTACTTTTAATTTGAAAAATTTGTAAAAATTTCATTTGAACTCATCCCTAGGCATTTTCATTCGCCGAATGGTCCTCTCCTACGACAAGCTGTCCTTTGACCAAGTCTCAGCCTTGTACCGGACCCTGAAGGTCTACCTGAGTGGACTGGACAGTCACTTGACCGAAGGGGAGAGGAGTAAGGCCATGATGGACATCAGTATGGTGGACGACGGAGGAAAAATGACCAAGGATGAACTGGACGGGTCAGCTCAGGCAAATGGACATGCCAAGAGGTTAGCACCAAACCTTTGAAAAATTTGATCTTCCTTTAGATGACATTTATCATGCCAGGGGCCGATTTCAAACGCGATCATCGCTAAAGCCCAAATCCATTGCTAAACGAAGAACCGATCGTTACTTTGCTCACCGATTTTCCATTTAGCAATATATATAGGCTTTAGCGATGATCTGAAATCGTTATTGAAATCGGCCCCAGACTCAATTTTTAAGACAAAAAATGTACGACAAAACATGTATACTTTCTGCAGACTCCAATACTAGGATACTAGGTAAAATACAGCATTATAAATTTTTATAACTGAAATTTGCTAAAAATTAAAATACCGGTATTGCAGATCGCTAAAGATTTGCTTTGAAATAAGAATCACTTTGCCACTTATACCCACGACAGTGGAACTCCTCTATAACGAACACCACTATACCAAACATTTGGCTATACCGAACATCATCCTTGGGTCCCAATTTTTGTATACCGGTACAATACATACCGAATAACGAATGACCACTATAACGGACAATATCTGTGCACCCGCCATGTTCGTTATAGCAGCGTTCCTCTGTAATCGGTTTCTATTTGTGCTGCTTACCACACACTACCAGATTCTCCACAGGGGGACTAGATCATGGTGTTTGGGGGAAAAAAGTAGAAAATCACACAATTTTTAATTGAACATTGTTAACAGTATTGCCCGGAGGTACACATGGGGACCAACCTTTGCAATAGTCACTCTAAGTTCTCCTACATTCGTCTTCCAACAGGGAAGGAACAGTGCATCTGCCATCGGAGTGCAGCTTCACCAGACAACAGGCGGAATCCTTCATAGCACAGCAGGCACGTCTCCTGCAGAATGACGACCCCCGTGCCCTCAGCCCTGGGTCCCTCCAAGAGCAGATAACAGCCCTCAAGGAGACAAACCCAGACCTGGCTGAAACAGTAAGAACCTGGAAGAACCCCTTCCACCTTCTACCTTCTGAAATGCCACTGGGAGGATTAAGCTTAAGCCTCAAACCCACCAAACTCCAACAGGTTGTTCTGTTGAGTTCCAGGGTCAAGTTCACCAAACTCATCGTAACTCATTATCAATCGTAGGACTTATGATGTATTGCAGCCCCATGTAGAAGTCGTAGGATACGATGAGTTATCCATCATAACTCGAGTTACGATCGATCGTAGGGCTTCATGAAATCGACCCCAGGTAGTTGTTGGTTTCTGATGTTAGTCCTATGTGGTGTCAATTTCACTAAACTCATCCTAACTTACTATCGATCGTAGGACTTGCATTGCAGCTCCACATAAAAGTCTATAACTCTAGTTACAATCGACCATAGGGCTAAATCAACCCCTGGCTGGTTTGGTACCAAACAGTAAAGGAACTCTGGTTTTTCTTGATTCAGGT
The DNA here is from genome assembly GCA_963971285.1 of Astropecten irregularis. Lineage (NCBI taxonomy): Eukaryota > Metazoa > Echinodermata > Asteroidea > Paxillosida > Astropectinidae > Astropecten > Astropecten irregularis. Next base: position 5,543,325 of record OZ020260.1, on the reverse strand, counting down.
AACCTTTGTTTGCGTTTGCAGAAAGTTACATTGGTAGCACACCCAAACAGAAGTTTTCACAGATTTATGTATAACTTTCAGGATATGAAGATGGTGCTGGTAGAAACATACCGTTAAAATATCTTCGGCTGAAATGCTGTATTTATCCAGAAATTTGTAAAACAACATTAAAAATAAGTTTTGATATCGGGGTGAGATCAAAACTCCTGTGAATAGATTTGAAAATACTGTGAGCGTTTTTCACTGTTTTTTACAGTTTCCGCTAATGATATGAGCTGAACATTTGACAGGGTTGTTTTTATTTTATGAAAAATCGAATTATGAACAGTTTGCAGCTGTTCTGTCACCTTAACCAATCTTGTATTTTGCCTTTTAGCATTTTCTGGCTTACCTGAACAATCTCCGGCTGAGTGAATTCTGTGGGGCAACCAGCAGTCTCCATAGCTACTTTGATCAGCTACTGCCCAGGGCCAGCGAGGTCAACAGCAATCGCGACGAAGGCACGAGCAAGAGTTTCCGCTATGCTGCTCTTAATCTGGCTGGACTTCACTGCACGTTTGGTCACAGGTAAAGATGAAGGCAGTCTAGCATAGAGCATGCTTGTTATAAAACCACTGGGTCGTCTTGACTATGTTAGGCCAGTAAGCCCCTTATAAACGTATGGTGCCTGTCCAGCAAACCTGGGACAATTTCATGGCCCTACTTAGCACAAAAATTTCCTAACCATGAAATTTCTGTCTTAATAAAAACATGATTAACAACCAAATTTCCATTTGATATTCATAGTCAAGGAATAACAGCCAACGAACAATCACAAGTGATACAGAACACATGGGAATTTAGTTGCCAGTAATCCTGTTTTTATTAAGACAGAAATTTCATGGTTAGCAAAATTTTGTGCTAAGCAGCACCATGAAATTGGCCCCTGTCAGTCTGACCTCAGTCAGGCCTGCTTGTGAACTCCTACATGTATCCCCAGAGGAATATTCTAGCAAAATAGCTAGGAACTTTGCACTACAATTCCATCATCTGTCCAGGAACCTTCTGACTGGGAACCCAGAACCTTCTGTTCTGACAAATCATTTTGTCTTCTCAAAGACGGCTTGACCAAATTCTACATTTTTACAAACTTTTCATAGCTGTACAAAATACACACCTTCATTGCTTGTGTTGTTTCCATTACATTCAGTAATATATTTCAATGTTTATGAAACACTGTGTATAAATTGTGTTCAAATTGTGGTTATGTTTTTTATGCTCGGCTTTGATGGCTTTCCATAGTTTCCGCCATCTTGGTTGGCAAAAATTTGGCATTGCAAAAGAAAGTCCTATACAACCTTTCTAGTTTTCCGTTTTGATTGTTTCCTCATAGGGAAGAGGCATTGCTAGCACTGAAGGAAGCCATCAGGATCGCCCATGAGAGAAATGATAATGTCTGCTTGCAACATGCCCTGGTTTGTACCTTGTCTTTGATATCATATCAATACCACGGTTACCACCCCACACTTTAAAGGTAGTATCATACTTTGGTAGCATAGGGAAACAGAAATCTTCACAGATTCACCTATAACTAACATGGTATAAAGATGGTGATGGTAGAAACACACTGTTAAAATTGTTTTGCGTGAAATGCTGTATTCATCCAGAAAAGATTAAAACCAATGACCAAAAACAATTTTGATCTTCAAAAGATAAAAAATAATGGTGAAAAGATTTAACAATACCGTGGGAATTTTTCACTGTTTCCTCAAAAAGTGGGCACCATATGCAACTGAAAATTTCACAGATGACTGTTACCGTATCTTCCTTTGCCCATTTTTGTTGGTATTTGTTTGACAAAAACCAAAGTATGATAATACCTTGAAGCAGTTAAACCCATCCATGTTTCTATGGAGGAATGGTACATTGTTGTTTCGTAAAATGTCTGTTGATGAAATCTATTAGTCTGTGCAGCAGTACTGACTTGGCTGCAGCTGCTACCATAGACATATGTGTAAATTCAAGCCGTAGCCGAATTATTGTGGCATAGCCATAAGTCTTAGAAACAGTCTAGTTCCCTGACTTAATGAGTGTGTTTTGATTGCAGAGCTGGTTGTACAGACTAGAGAAGATGGCTGGTGAAGACGTGTCTCCCCTTCTGGATCGATCCATCTCACGCTCCGATGCCTTAAACCTACCTGTGAGTACCTAACCATTCTCAGTCAGAACTTTTATCATCATTATTACCAACGTCTGATAGTTTAAATTAACCTAGGGATTATCTCAAAGCTTGGCTCCGGCTCAGGCTCCGGCTTTGTCTCTTTAATCCATATGCTGAAAATATAGGTTGTGGTTTTTTCACTTAAGCTGAAGCTCTGTTTTCTTTTTCAAACCAGAGAATCTACTTCTGAACCACAGCCAAAATCCCCTATTTTGATACCCGTTATTTTATAATGGATTCACGAAATTCAGCCAGAGCCGGAGCCTTAGCCGGAGCCTTAGCCGGAGCCGAGCTTTGAGAAAGGCCCCTGCTGACCACAATGGGACTTGATCAGAAACTCTAACCTATGAATATTGATGTTACTTGTCTCCCACAGTATCTAACCTCACTGGGAATCCAGAATTTTGCCCAACACAAGGCTCTTAGCACTGTTGAGCCAGCAAGGTAATTCAGTACTCCTTGCTTATAAAGGTACAGTACAGGATTGGTAACTAACCCAAACAGAAATGTTCACAGATTTACATATATAACTTTCAGGGTATGAAGATGGTGCTGGTAGGAACATACTGTTAAAATATTTCCGCCTGAAATGGTGTATTTATCCAGAAATTATTAAAACAAAGACCGAAAACAGTTTTGATCTCGTTGTAAGATCAAAACCAGTGTAAACTTGACTCAAATTCGATAACTTTTGATTTGGTGCTCTTTTAGCGTGTTTGAATACCTGACCAAAAGCGACGTGTTGAACTGCAAACACAACCAGCCGCAACTGGTTCAGACCAGTCTGGCCCAGCAAAGTGCCCTCTGGCAGATGTACGGACACAGGTGGGTGGAATTTGGCAAACATAGGGCCTTTACGGCTTGAGGCTAGACTTTGGTCTTACTTGGCTACCGCCAAAACAAAATGAAGGGAGTGGGCCACATGACAAAGCAAAAGAAAGGCTCCAGCTTCGCCATGTACATGTATGTCAAGCCCTTTCATGATTTCATTTAGGACACAAAATGGCAGTAGCAAAATAAATCCCGAGCCTAGCCTCAAGCCTGGTTTTATAAAGGCCCTTGAAGCCGTTTCTTTGAAACCCGGCCTACAGGATTTTGTGTGCAAGATTTTAGCGTAGACTGTACTGTAATGCATTTTTCATATACCTGCTAGTGCTGGGCAAATTTGGGTAATTTCATATCCGGTTACTGATTGCAAAATAAATCAGGTTGACAGTGTGCGATTTATGGTATATACGCCTTCTTCAATGTGATCGTCGCTTTAGAATGCTTTTTACAATGTTATTCTTTAGATCAAGCATTTAAATCAAGTACGTACAAAGTTTCTTTTAAATCCAGTATCATGTGAAAAGCGTGATTCTACTTGGCAAAATGGACAAAATAACTGACTGAAATTTTACAGTTTACACTTTTTGGGTTGTTGAGCATAAGCCAAAGGTTCGTCCCTTTTTTTGCTTTCAGTTTCACGTAACAGTTTACAGAGATTTGTAACCGGAAAATTAAATCCGAGTCGGTTAACAAATAACCGGATAAAAATACCAGCACTATTACTTACACTGCACACTTTAGCCTGATCGGTCTGTGTTTCCCGTTTCTAGGACCATGTCCTCCATGTGTGACCAGCTCCTACTGAATCTAGGCCACCAGGACCTCCCAGGCGGTGCTACCAACAACTGCCTGATCACCACAGAGAGTGAGGTGCTATGCCTGGCCATGTGCAACCAGGCCAGGCTTCACAGCGACCAGGGCATGTATGCCGCTGCTAAGGACATTCTGCAGCTGGCTAAAGACCGGTTCCCTGCTCTATCCAAACACGCTAAGGTTAGCTTTGCTTTTGTCCGTACCAATGCATGCAGGGGTCGATTTCACGAAGCCCTGTGATCGATCGTTACTCGAGTCACGAAGGATAACCCATCGTAGGGGGCCTATCCCATGTATGAATGCAATGCATCAAAAGTCCTACGATTGGTAGTAAGTTAAGAAGAGTTTGGTGAAATCGACCCTTTGTAACCTTATTGCCCTTTTTCATTGCCCATTGTCTTTTTTTAACTTAAACTGAGGTCCTATCATACTTTGGTAGGAAACCAAAACAGACATGTTCACAGATTTATGTATAACTTACCTGGCACAAACATTTTGTTACAATTTTCATCCTGAAATGCTGTATTTTTCCACAAATTAGTAAAACTGCCAATTCAAACGACGAAAAACAGTTTTTATCTTGGGGTGAGATCAAAACTCCTGTGAATAAATTTGAAAATACTGTGAGCGTTTTTCACTGTTTTCTACAGTTTCTGATGATGACATGAGCATTTTTTTATTCTATGACAATTTTGTTTAGATCGGTGGTCGATTTTGCCAAACTCATCATAACTTACTATCCATCATAGGACTTATGATGCATTAAAGCCCATACGTAGGATATGATGGGTTATTTTTAGTAACTCGATCATAGGATTTTACCAAATCAACCCCAGGTGTCGTATGGTCTCATTTATGTTACATGACTTTCAATTTGTTGTTTGCAAATTTTTTTCATGAATCAGTTATGGATGGAATGTGAACAGCAGTTAGCATTCAACAAGGCCATATTTCAAGGCAAATGGCCGCAAGCAGAACAGGCCATCCTAAACCTGGCATCAATGAATGAGATCGACGCCCTCTATAGGTGAGAATATGCCAACCATTCAAACCATAGATCCTGTTCAGTGTTCACGGTGCATCCATCTTGCATTCGAAGCAGTGCAATCAAACCGAGGCTTGGATTCAAAATAGTCTGGGAACCATTTTCTTTTTAGAATTGGTGTTATCTTTTCCAACGGGTATACAAGGAAGGTGACAAGATGGATGCACCGTGAATAGGGTCTTTTGGTGCATTTCACTCGTTTGATAATCGGGTCATTGCATTTCAATGGGGAAACTTTCGTTGTTACATTTAAAAAAGATCTTAAGGGTTGGTCAAACCCAGCCCAAAACTGACCAATGAAGTAATCAGTAGAGTGATACACTACATAAACTCTGGGGTGCTGTGGCCTAGTGGTCTGCCGTGTTGAACTCAAGGTCTTGTGGTCAATTTACAGATTGTGGGTTCGAATCCAGCCATGGGTTAGCAGTGTTTGCATCCTTGGGCAAGACGCTTTGTCACATATTGCTCCTCTTCACCCAGGTGTAAATGGGTACCTGTAAGGGTAGAGATGGCTTTGTGGTTTGATGAGTCTTTGTGCGCCTTGCAGCAGCCAGGGCTGTATACTCCCCAGGGAGTTGAGATGGTTTCAGGAATGTAAATTATGACCCAATGACCAGGGGTAATAATAAATTTGTAATGCACATTAGAGTATATTCATATAGTAGCTGCTCAATATAAATGTCCTATATTATTGTTATTATTATTATTGTATTCTTTGTTTTGGCGCAGACGAGCAATCCTGTTGAAGAAGCGTGGTGAAACAAAAGCCGCATTTGAGGTCGTCAACGATATCGTCCGCAACTGCAAAGATAACAAGCAAAGCTACACCACCGAACTCCTAGTCAGGTAAGCATGCTTCTCAGTCCTCTAGGGGCCAATTTCATAGAGCTGCTTAAGCTCCAAAAACCCTAGTAAAAAAATCAGTATGCCAGCCAAAATTCCTCAGCAAACAATGGCTGAATACAAGTCAAAAGCAGTAAACATCCCATGAATCCTGTTTGATCAAGGAAGACTTTTCATACTTTTGTGCTGAAGCAGCTCTATGAAATTGGTCCCTGGCTGGGGCATGATACATTATTTGGAAGAAAAACAATTGCGACAGTGTTGGCCCATATGAACTGCAAATTAAGTGTCGCTCAAGCCCGCTTTCCAGCCCTATGTTGGTGGTGTTCCTAATAATCAATTTTCTTTGTTGGTTTGTCAGTCAGAAGCCATGAAACCATATCCCAAGGATCATTTAAGATACGCGCAGCATTAGCAATGCTGCAACCTTTGAAGCAGTATTAAAACAAACTTCATAACCAGTATGTTCAGGGCCAATTTCATAGAGCTGCTTAAGCAAAAACAATTCGTAAGCATGAGAATTCTTCCTTGATCAAACAGGATTACCAACCAAATTTTCATATGATGCTTACTGCTTTTGACTTGTATTCGGCCATTGTTTGCTGAGCATAACATTCACAAGGAGTTTTGGCCGGCATACTGATTTTATTCACCAAGGCTTTTGGTGCTTAAGCAAAGTTTGGTGCTTAAGCAGCTCTATGAAATTGGCTCCTGGACTTCTTTGGGAAGAAGAACCTTCTCTAGTTCTCTCAGAACCCAGTTCTTTTCCCGGAACCCTCTTACCCTGTTTCATCATTCTTCCCTTCCATTCCATTCAATCCAGGGCGCTCCTGGAGCTGTCGGATCTCCACTCTCTCTCATCCAATCATACATCGGCCATACCTCACCTGCTGGAAGCCTTGGCACTGTGCCAAACTCACCACCTATCCTCCCTGTACACCAAGGCAACGGCCAGTCTAGCACAAGTCCAGGTAATTATTCAGACCCCAATCCCAACAAGGGCTTGTACAAAATTGTTTCTCCGTAGGTAATGTAGAATCCGTCAAACAGAATATGCAGGGATCAGCACAAGAATCTTAGAATCACACCCATAATCAGAACTGAATTCATATGCAAGGTTCTTCTGAAGTACTGGGTTATAAGACTCACTTTGTGTTGTGCAATTCTGAAAGTCATGTCAGACCTTTGCAGAATCTGGGGCCAAATTCATAGAGCTGCTTAAGCACCAATTATTTTTTAAAGCACCAAAAAGCTTGGTAATTAAAATCAGTATGCCAGCCAAAACTCCTTGTGAATGTTATGCTCAGCAAACACGGGCCAAAAACAACTCAAAAGCTGTCAACATCATATGGAAATTTGGTTGGTAATCCTGTTTGGTCAAGGAAGACTTTTCATGCAAATTTTGTGCTTAAGCAGATCTTTGAAATTGGTCCCAGGGGCCTTTCTCAAAGCATGGCTGTGGCTCCAGCTCCAGCTCCATTTCGTGAATCCATTCTAAAATAACGGGTATCAAAATAGAGACTTTTGGCTGCAGTTCAGAAGTAGATTCTCTGGTTTGAAAAGGAAAACAGAGCTTCAGCTCAATGAAAAACCACAACCTATATTTTCAGCATATGGATGACAGAGCCTGAGCCTCTGTTTCGTAAACCCCATGTTTGTCTTGTAAAATAAGCTCACAAATTCAAACTTGATGTCCTTTTTGTTGTTTAGTTGATGATGAAAATGCCCCATCATGCCCTGAGCCTAGTGGAGAGAATCATGCCTCAAGTTCTTGCAAACGGTAAGTTCACAAGTCTTTAATATTATGTATTTAGTATTGTGTATTTAATTCCAGGTTTTTGTAATGTTGTTTTAGATAAGGAGCAAAAAATGAAGTTTATTTTTAAGGAGCTTTGCTGAAACCAACCTAGAATTACCTTTAAGTACTTCAATGTAAAATTTTATTTCAATGATAAATATGAATTTCCTGTATTATATAAAGGAGCACATACATAAACGTCCATTGACCCAATGTGAAGCAAAACCCAACTTCCCCATGAAGACGCCTATTAAAGAGGCTCTCCCATTTTGCAACAAGAGCGGAAAGAAGTTTGGATTCTTTTCTGTCTAATTCTTATCAATTTTGAGTCGGTTTGTTGATGAAAGCTTTTGATAAATACCCCCAGAAAAAAATCCCTCACACCCAAAAATGTGTTTTTTTCCCCCCAAATGGCTTACTGTCAGTTTTTGTCAAGCCTCCCTCCCATTTCAAGCACAGATAGGGCCAACCTGAGAGCCATAATTTATCAAGTCTCCTCAAAAGTTGAAGCACAGAATCCCCAGGTCGTGATTGCTTGTCAGAATTTTGTGTAGCATTTTGGTGGCACCCATAGTGAAATTGAATGTCGCCCTCTGTTGACCAAAATAAGAAAGCCACTCTGATTTTACTGAGAGCAGTTGTACTCATTCTTCATATTAGCTGTGTTCACCTGTTTTGCCAAAAATATTTTCATTGAAAAAGTATATTGAAGTGGTACATTGACGATAATTATAGTTCTTTTTAATGAAACTTGTCATAGTTTATCTCCCTGTAATTGACATTGTATTGCTGTTGAATGAGATCAATAAATATAAGTAATTTGGCCAAGAAATTCACTGAATCTGCTAAAACCATTCATGGTTGATGATGGATGTAGCAGTAACCCTAAATATAGCATATTATTTTGTTGACTTGGGCCGAGACAGGCTATCCAGCTGTCGTTAAAATCCAGGCACCTTGCTTCTACTGCCCTCGAGTCCTTGAACCTCCCCCCTCCCCCCCAGTATTAAACTTGTATTTGGGTCGCATACAAGCAGGTCACTTATAGTACATGTAGCAAGAGCGAGACATGACTTCCGACCGAGTCTAACTTAAAGGTAGTATCATACTTTGGTTTTTGTCAAAGAAATACAGATTCATGGGAAAAAATATCAAAGAAGATACAGTAACAGTCATCTATGAAATTTTCAGTCCCATACAGTGCCAACATTTTGAGAAAACAGTGAAAAACACCCACAGTATTTCTTTAACCTTTTCACCGTTATTTTTTATCTTTAAAAGTTCAAAATTGTTTTTGGTCATTGGTTTTACTCTTTTCTGTACAAAAATACAGCATTCCAGGTAGAAAAATGTTAACAGTAGTTTTCTACCATCACCATCTTCATACCCTGTAAGTTACAGGTAAATCTGTGAAGATTTCGAATTCGGTATGCTACCAAAGTAATGTATGATACTACCTTTAAGGTCATTTAAGTTAATCACAGTAATCAAAGGTAGTAGGTTAGGGTGGGCCTGCCCAATTAATTTTGTCTCCACCCTCTTTTTTTCTTCTCTTTTTCTACCTCCCTCTCTATTATAATTATGTTGGTTTCTTTTTTGGGGGGTGGGGGGCATAGGTTCCTGACCTGCATATTATGGTCTTATGTCTTCCTTCCCGGTGGTCACAAACTCACATCCTGTTCGAGAAGTTTGTATAAAATGGAAGTCACGCGGATGCCACACATGTGGTGCTATTTATTTAAGAATTGAATAAATACCCAAGATATCTGACCCTATTTTACTGATGGGATTTCGATAAAGGATTTTGATAGCAGAGATAATTACCACACTTATGATAACTTCATTGTGTCCAGTGCATTTGTCCTCCCTTCCCCCCCACCCTTGAAAAATTGGTACAATAGCACTGCGCACTTGCGCTGAAAATAACACCGAACCTCAGACAAACATAGCAACGTGGCCATGCAAACATGTAGTGAGTGGAGGTATGTGCATGCATGGTGTGATGTCATTAGTGCGGAACGCTATTCGGCCTGTGTGTCACCTCGGAAATTTGACCTCAGTTTTAATACCAGGCATGCAACTTGTCCTCGGATCAGCTGATTTCCTCCTTTTTTTTTCTCTCTTCACTCTTACCCCATTGAAAAGTGACAAACACTGTTCAAATTGTGATTAAGATTGGAATTTCATTGTTTTTTGTTAAGTCCAAGTCGCATGCCTGAGTTACGCAAGTGAATGGCAGTCTTGGTTTTTCCTGGACCCCCTTGATACCCCCTTCCTACAGACATTTTGTATCTTCTGAACTGAAGTTCCTCTTCACTGAAGAAGAATGGCCTAGCCTCTTAAAATAGAAGAAGATATTTCAGCTGTAAAACTCTCTTAAAAATGTGAATGTACAATATTTCTGTCAACATGCTTGGAGTTAAGAGGGCCTGATGTTTCGATCCTAGCATGATTTTTTTTGTCTCAAGAGAGACAGATCCTTCCTCTTTGAGAATGATCCTTCTAGGATGGAAATGTCAGGCCCTCCTATTTCCAAGGCAAGCATTCTATATAAATTTCAGGTCAATTTCTTGCTTAGCAGAACTTTTGCAGCAGTTAATAACTTACATTGATTATAACTGATGTGGTACTATCATACTTTGGTAGGAAACCAAAACAGAAATGTTCATATATTTACTTATAACTTACAGGGTACAAAGATGGACAAATATACCCTTAAAATATTTCTGCCTGAAATGCTGTATTTATCCAGAAGTGAGTTAAAACAAAGGACCGAAAACAGTTTTGATCTTCGAGATCAAAACCTCGCAAGTACAATTACCTCACAATTTCGCATAACAATTGCAACAGTTTTTTGCTGTTTTCCTACTGTTCCCAATGATCAATTTAGCTGAAAATTTCACAGGTTTGTTTTTATTTCATGTCAAATCAAATTATGAACAGACTGCAGCTGTTCTATCAACTTTACCAAAGTATGATACTATACCTTTAAAGGTTGTATCATACTTTGGTAAGAGACCAAAACAGAAATGTTCACAGATTTACATATAACTTTCAGGGTATGAAGGTGATGCTGGTAGAAACCTACCGTTAAAATATTTCAGACTGAAATGGTGTTTTTATCCAGAAATTAATAAAACAACGATCGAAAATCTTTTTGATCTTTTAAAAGATCAAAAATAAAAGAGAAAAGACTTAAGAAATACTGTGGACGTTTTTCAGTGTTTTCTCAAAAAGTTGGCCCCGTATGGGACTGAAATTTTCACAGATTACTTTTACTGTATCTTCCTTGATATTTTTGCCCATGAATCTGTATTTCTTTGACAAAAACCAAAGTATGATAGTATACCTTTAAGTTCAATGTTTTCCAAGCTCACAGCATGCCCCCTGCACCGTGGGATAGCCTTCCAATTTCCCCATCCAAAACAATAACATCACGTGCAGTTAGTTAATCTCGGTGGGCGATAGCTCCTATCCCCTATCCCCCATCTTCTGGAACGTTAATCCGTTATGAAAATATTGACCAGTTTCTGTCCTTAACAGAGAAGGGATCCCTTTTCAGGCCGAGTGAAGCATCAAGACTAACATTATACAGCGCTGACTTTCTTTATTTGATTTGATTGTAAAAACAAGAAATAAACTGCTTGCAAACTGCTCATCGTCCCAAATAATGACCTGAAATATATAAAATGCTTGGAGTTAGGAGGGCCTAACCTAGCAGGATGTTTATTAAAGGCTAAAGCCTTCGATAAAGATCCTCCTAGGATCGAAACGAAACTCCAAACATTTATTTTATTTTATTATAAAAACAAGTAATAAACTGCTTGCAAACTGCTCATCTACCAAAATAATAACCTGACATTTTCTCAGAGTTAGGAGAGTTCAGATGTTTCAATATGCCCCTATTAGCAGGATCTTTCTCAAAGGCCGATAATATTTTATTACCATTATTATTTCACTGAATTTGACGTTAGGGCGACAGTTTTTGTGGAAAAACTGTCGCCCTAACGTCAAATTTTTAGCACGACAGACCACATTAGGGCAACAGATTTGTGTTTTCTTAATAATTTTCCTCAACAACCAGAAAGAATTTTTATGTCAGAATTTTGTTTAACCCTCGCAGGCTTAAATTCCAAAAACTCCGTCTATAAAGTTCAGGTTCAGCGGGGTCTTAACAAGGGGAAAAAAGAAGGGTTTATTTTAGTCCACAAATCTACGACCATTTTCACAATATTTGTAAAAAGAAATCCCATGCTAGTTGCTTTTTGTATTGCATATAAATGCTTATGAATGTGTACATTCAATTCTGTGAGAACATGTTATGTGTTGCAGACATGTCGTCAAACTTATGGCAAATTTTTGGATCACAGTTTTGCAATACTCAGCTTAGCTTGCCTCCATTCTCTAGACGAACAAGATGTCAAAATCCCACCAAGGGTTTGCAACAGAAATCACCCCATGACCATATTGCCTCATCCCACTATGATTTTATTGCATTCCCCTCAAAACAGACCTTCAACACAGTCAGCTGTTTCTTTTTACAACTCAACAATGACAGATATTTTTTTTTTTTTACAACTTGATTTGACAATTGATGCTATTTACTGATACATGTGTTTACCAAACACAAACACTTCTCAGAGATAGGACAGCCAATCATAAAGTCATTTTCTCCTACCGGACCGACTTCCATTGTTCCAACTGAGGCCAGTGATGATAATATCATGTTTGTGTGGGTCCCGGAAAGTACACAGCGTGTAGTATGCCAGAGAAGTCAATAAACTTGGAAGGTGGCATCCCCCGAATCAGCTGATCTGTTATCTGCGGTTGGTCGGGTCCAGGGTCGCTTATGTCCAGGGTCGACACCAGCCCAGCATGGGTTTTGAAACAATGGAAGTCCCTGCATTGCATGCTTAAAAGGGCAGTAACATGTTCAAACCTGTTTTGGCTGTGCAATGAAGTCTTACTCAAATCGAAGATCAAAATTTTATTACAGATTTGAAATGAATTTTCTGGGTTGAGAAATTGATTTGATTCTTGTCTGAGGGTGACGTCATATAGACCTTTCTTTTGCAACGTCACAGACCGAGTTTTTGCCAACCAGCATACCGGAAACTATGGCGAGCCATCAAAGACAGGCATAAAAAATAACCCCATATTTTACCCAATTTGTACACAACGTTTTATAAACTTTGAAAGATATTGCTGAATGTAATGGAACCAACACAAGCAATGATGGTATGTATTTTGTACTGGTATGGAAAGTTTACAAAAACGTTGAAGTTGGTCACGCCGTCTGTCAAGAAGACGAAATGATTTGCAACATTTTGCCGGCCATGCCAACCACGGGCCAGTGTTTGTAAATAAAAGAAAGGTCTATAGTGTCAGTTTGGAACATTTGAAGAGGTCAAACAAGGTCATGGCCTGAATTGACCAGTGCAACAGAGACCATCAATACAGTATGTGTACTGGTAACAATTTCTACCTCTTAATGTGTTTATGACGTCGCTTTAACGGTCCTGACATATTAGTAGTAGAAGCATAGAGTGGATTGGAAGCTTTAATATGGTTGCAGTATAAGAATAGACAAGATTAGAGACTTCAATTAATTTCTACAGTCAAAACTGTCTTATATTTGTACCGTGAAGAAACCTCAAGTCAAGGTCTTACTTCACTATATAGTAATCCGAGCACACGGTTTTGAATGGCGCCCTCTATCGATTAAAACAAGAAACTGCAGTGGTGTTTATCGATAATTTTATCTAACTGCACTACAACTCTGGCTTGGTGCGTTGTGAGCGATTTATTCCTGAAAGAAACACGGAGTCAATGAGAAGAATATTCAGCATGAGCAACATGTCCTGGATTTCCCCACAGGTCTTTTGCTCATGATTAGCTTTCCAGCTTCCCAGATTTCAATAAAAGATGATTGGCGGTGTACAAAATAATATGACTGACACCACCGCAGTTTCTTGTTTTAATCAAAAGAGGGCGCCATTCAAAACCGTGTGCTCGAATTACTGTATACCGGTAGTTTCTTCCATATGTTGCATATGTACATACAGTGTAGTGGTCACCTTGCATTGCTTGAATATCCCAGTATTCATTGACTAGCATAGAAAGATACAATCGTATTGATTATCAAATATTGGCCCAGTTTTTAGCCTCAGGGAAAATTTTGAAATGAGGTCTTTTATTATGCAAGATAAATTGTGTGGCTCAGACATTGCCTTTAAGCCATTGTATGTTCAGTAGGATGTTTTTGTTCCCATTTTGTAATAAGTAAGTGGCATGTAGAATGAAAGTCCAACACTCACACGCACAGAACACACGCACTGAGTGCGTGGCTCCTTATCTGTGTACACATGCTGTGTTCATTGCCAAATTTCTGTCAAGTTTCACTACAAAACGCAACTATGTGTGTAAATGCCTGCCATCGTGGACCCCTATTGTTCCTCATTTTATTTGGACAAACTTTTTGGCAGCAGCTCCATTGGTTTTGTACATGCTTTCCAATCGTGGACCCTATTGTCCCTATTGTAATTAGTTGCACGGTTTGAATGCATGTACTCAGAGTGACCATCAGAAATTGTATGAATCATCATGGACGCAAATAATTAATATACATTTATATGATTTATATGTAAATTTATATAAAGGGCATTTGCAGCATTTTAAGTGTCATCACTTTTTGCATGTGTATCTATGTATACATAACTACTTATTGTGTTATAGGGTGACATTTCCATAGGTTTGTGCACAAAACTTTACATACCTATTTCTTAACATCCTCCAAACCAATGGACTTGAAATTGACATATTGAGAGCATTCTCTGTCTACTATAAAAATGTGGACAGTAAAAAAGTGTCTTTAAAAGGTAGCTAGGGCGTTAACTGGGGGCATTATACTGTGTACCATCCTACATGTAAATCCTCCACAATCATACTTTAAAAACTACATTCATCCCGAATCCTCCACAGTCCTCCAGTGATTTCACTTACCGGTATACTCAAAATGAGAGGTACCTGAATCCTGAATCCTGAATCCTTCAGAATCCTTCATTGGCCCTACCTCAAAAAATGCGTTTATCCTGAATCCTTGCCACTCCTCCAGTGGTTCTCACTTGGAAAACGACATTATATCCTGAGTCCTCCGAAATCCTCAAAAACTACCAGGAGGATTTTGGAGGATTCAGGTGGGTTAGGGTTAAGGCGACCTCCAAATGTCACTCAAAGTACCATGGTCGCCATAATTACCTTTGATTACATACGGAAACTGGTCTCCCTATATATACATGAATGTGATTATGTCTACTTGTACTAGTGTAGAGATAGAAATACAAATTCCATTATTTGTAGTTTGTGACAGATGTCATGCATGCACCAGTTAAAAGTCTGGCCATGCCATTTTGGTTTGGGAGACGTTTTCACTCAGTAAATTTGCCATATGTTGCCCTTCAGTATTCAGGTCGGTTCTGCAGCTACTGTAGGAATAAGTGCATGCATATTGCATGCACTAGTTAAAAGTTTGCCTGTGCGCCATTTGGTTTTTGGGAACGTTTTTAGTCGATAAATTTGCCATATGTTGTTGGCCTTCATTATTCTGGCCGGTTCTGCAGCTACAGTACTGATGAGGAATAAGTGACAGTGAAATTAGTAGTCATGCATGCGTGTAGAAGAGAATTGCATCCTTCGCTGATGCTACTCAATCTGATACCTTTAGAAACCGTGGCCCATGCATGCAGTGTTATGACTTGCACTGCAGTAAAAAAGCTTGCTGCCAGGGGCCAATTTCATAAAACTGTTAAGCACAAAAATTTGCTTAGCACAAAAATGTCTCGCCCAATAAAACAAACTACCATTGAACATTCTATTTGATATTCATGGTCAGTGAACAACAGCCAAAGAACAATCACAAGTGATACACAACACGTGGAAAGTTGGTTGTTAACCCTGTTTTTATTAAGACAGAAATGTCATGCTTAGCAAATTTTTGTGCTTAACAGTTTTATGAAATTGGACCCTGGTGGCAAATCTGAAGATTTTGACAAATGTTATGTCAAATGTCCATGTATCTCTGGCACTTTGTGTCTGTAAAAGCCTAAATCATTCCCCAGTGAGCCAGTCCATCCTTGTTATCATGTGGTTGTAATTTTAGTAATTTTTTAAATGGGCAAATCCCCAGGTACACGGATTCAAGCACTTCTCTTGTACAATGTTTCACTAACTGTATATGGCCTTTTCACACTGTAAGCTTTCAACCCGGGGCGAACTCCATTCCCGCCCTGGGTTGAAATTTGATTTTCAACCCCGCGTTCAACCCAGCGTCGTTTCACACTTGCCTCTCGCGCACCCACGTTCAACCTGCCCAATTCACACTGCCTTTTTCAGTCCGGGGCGAAAGTTTTAACCCGGGGCGAAAAATCTCAACCCTGGTCCGGAGCAGGGTTGACTTCAACCCGGGTTGAAGTCAATCTCGGGGTTGACGCAGGGTTGAAACATTTCCAGTGTGAATCGCCGCCGATTTCAACCCCGCGTCAACCCTGAGATTTGTCCAGTGTGAAAAGGCCCAATGATATATATCCTTAACAAAAAATGTTTACACGACAGTCCCAATTCTATGTTAAATGGTTTTACGTGTAGCAATTCCCATTCAGGTTTGTAAATACATGTAATTATGCAAAAAACATAAAGAGCTGTTTGGATTTTTCCCCCAAACCAATTTCCTTTCCAGGGATGAAATTCTATACTGTAATTAATAATAATAGCATTATGGCATTTATATGCTGCCCATGCAGATACTGTATTAATATTATGCTCTGCTACAGTTCATATCATAATCAATGTGAGATGCACGTGTGCCTCTATGCACGTGTGCCTGGTATACATATAATGTATGAGTAACAGCACTATGACCTTGATGTGAACTCCGCATAGCTTAGACTGAATGACCTCTGCCTTGAGCCCTTGACCAGTTGAACTTTTCATCACTGTCCAAACAATTGACCCATAATAGGGACAAGGTGAATGAGCCTATTCCAAATTATTAAAAAAAAGACACGTGTTTGGGAGAAACTTTGAATTGGGTTGATGGTGTGACCTTAAAATATAAATTTTGGGAAGTCCAGCCATGGGATGAAAATAATTGCCTTTGCTAAAATAAAAAAAAAGTAATTATATAAATTGAAAAGTGAACAGAGACAAATTGAGTGGTGCGGGATTTGAACCAGCGACCCCCGGAATACTACTAACTAAGCTATCCAGCCCTATGTTGGTGGTGTTCCTAATAGTTAATTATCTTTGTTCGTTTGGCAGTCAGAAGCCATGAAACCACTCACATATCGCTATATCCTAAGGATCATTGAAGATACGTGCAACATTAGCAATGCTGCAACCTGAGAAACAGTACATGGGGGATCAATAAATGCCCATAGTATTTAAAAAATCTTTTCACCATTATTTTTTATCTTTAAAAGATCAAAATTGTTTTTGGTCATTGGTTTTATTCTTTTCTGGATAAATACAGCATTCCAGGTGGAACAAATTTTAACGATATGTTTCTAGATATGTTTTTAGGGGGGCATAGGTGGCAAAGTGCGTTAGGCACTCGCCTCTCACCAATGTGGCCCGGGTTCGATCCCTGCTTGGGTCATATGTGAGTAGAGTTGTGCGTTTGGTTCTCTCCTATGCTTCAAGGGTTTTTCTCCGGGTTCTCCGGTTTTCCTCCCTCCACAAAAACCAAACACTTTCCATCTTAAGCTGTGCTTCGTGATCATATACATGTATGGGTTGATGTGGCTGGCTGCCAAAGGGCGCCCATGAAAGCCTGCTACTCGGTCACGTGCTGGGAACCTCTGGAAAACAGTGTGTGTTTCACTGAGCAGGTAAACCCAGGGTAAAACAAGATATAAATAAATAAATTTCTACCATCACCATCTTTATACCCTGTAGGTTTTAGGTAAACCTATGAACATTTCTGTTTCGGTATGCTACCAAAGTATGGTAGTACCTTTAAATGATTTTCCATTTTGATTAAAAGACATGAATAATGCAGCTTTAATTCTTTTTAAGTAGTCGGCCAATAAAGACAACCCCCTGAAAAGCTTTCTTAATTACTAGCACTTGCAGTTGCAGATGATCGTTATTAGGTGATGGCACTGCCATCATATCTACGGCCCTCTCTAATAATGCAACGCATGAATGAAATGAACATCCAAGAATGTCAGTGCAGATTAATTATCCTCTTGGAGAAAAAGTGCAAGTCAAGTTCACTAAGCATCCACGCCAAAGCCCTAATCATAGCGTTATGTCCCTGTCAAAAGTTGTCCTTTTTTGTAATCTCTGATTCCAAACAAAATTCTTATTGACGATTTCATTTTTTTCTTCCAGATAATCCTTTTCGGTTGTAATATATTCTTCCTTGACGAATAAATTAATAATATCAGATTTATTACTTATCTATGTCTTTTAAAGAGAGCATATATAGGATTTGCAAGGCCTCCAAAAAAAATTATTTGAGTTTGAGACAGAAAATGAACTCAACAGTTCGTTAACAGTGCAAACAGTCACCATGGGAAATCTGGGTTCATCAGATGCTGGGTTTTTCAAGCAAATCAAGATTAAGTGTCTTTACCAAAGATCGTTCATACGAACGATTTTTTGAACAAACATAAATTGTTACAATTCTATCTCCTAATCGTATAAATCAATAATAACAGATTACGGCATCCTCTGAGACAAGGGGGTTCGAGTCACTCCGCTGACCCCAGCTAGCTTGGTGGCCTAGCGGTATGGCATCTGCACTAGTAAGCAGGAGGTCATGGGTTCGAATCCCACCTGAGCCAGCACATGATTTTTTTATTTGCACTCAAAAGGCACTTAGTGAAGTGCTTTATCTATGTTGTTGAAGGGAAATCTAATTGTTTGCATACCGGTAATATATTCTTCTTTTTAACAAGTTTTTGAAAATGTTTCAAAAATTTGTGTTTTTATTTCCTTTTGTCATTATAGGATCTTTGCATGAGCAGTGTCGCGTGAAGTTTCTCTACGCCAAGTGTCGAGTGGCCTGCTGTTCGGAACAGGAGGGCAGCATGGACCAGCGCAAACCAGGTGCGTAGATTTGGATGCATTTCATGTCTGATGTATTGCTTTACTGTGTTAGGAGTCATTTTCAATTTTCTTTAAAGGTAATTTCCAGTGTTGGAGTCGAGTCCACTACCTCTGAGGCCAAGGCCAAGTCCGAGTCATGGGTCTCTGAGGCCAAGGCCGAGTCACGAGCATTCAAGACCGAGGCCAAGGCCACAGTGTCCGAGGCCAAGGCCGGTTGTTTAGTGCACACACAATACATGTAAACAACATTTCACTCGGAAATCGTCCAATTTTCATCTAAATTCATTGCTCCAAACCCAAAATTTGTTTGTGTTGCATACAGTCTAGGTCGTCGATCCGCGTTTGAATTTTTGTAGTCCAGTCTCATTTGAGTCAATGCACATTGTTCATGGCAGGGCGGTGTGTCTGATCAATGGCTATCGCGCTGTCAAAGTGACCAATACACTGTTGGCTGTTCTTTTTTTACTGAACTTTGCATGCAAGAGTTATTTTTTAACAATGGCACTTACGTCACTCACACTGACATGGTTATGCCATGAACTATTTTAAACTGTGTGGGTGATACAGGCCTGCAATCTAGTAAGATTTTATCCAAAGTCGTCAGGGAATCTTTGGTCAGGGAACCAGACTATATATGATATACATATATCAACAAACAAACAAATTGAGAAGATTATGGCAATTCCGTGTCTCATCGATGTGAGCAAACTCCCCAAAAGAAGACATGCACATGCATGTCAAGAACTCTCCGGATGGGTCAGATACTCAGGAATTGAAATTTGTCCTGTCAAGTTAAAAAATGAGACACCACAGCATGGGGTCATTGACATTCAACAGCGAACATTTGTCATACTGCGTCGTCCATGCATTTTCTCCCAACCATAACAGTAAGCAGTGTAAATACATAATGTGCCTATCCATGCTCTGATATGCATATTTTGATTATATACGCTGTCTGTTTCATTGATCTGAAAGTAAATACAATCGATTGATCAGACAAGGACTGTTTTTATTGTTTTCTACAAAAATCCACCCATCTGTTGTTTATATTGAAACAAGGAATGAAAAGCCTTTTCAAGGTTTTCTATTATCAGTGCATGATGAAGGATATGGCTGGGTTTAGTGTTTACATGTACTGAGCAAGTTGTTGGTTGAGATATATCTGCATTGTAGGTTATATTATATATTGGCATATTTAAAACAACAATAATAACTACTTTTTCCGTAACATTGTGACTTTTCCATAGGGTTGTGCACAAAACTTTACCTACCTATTTTTAAACATCCTCCAAACCAATGAACTTGAAATTGACATATGTTCCTGTTGAGAGCATTCTCTGTCTTCTATTAAAATTTGGAGAGCACAAAAGTGTCTATAAAAGGTACCTAAAACATTAGGGAGACATCAAAATGTCTCCTTAATGTTCGGTGTCTCCCTAAGGTCGAATTTATAGCAAACCTTGTCTCCTTAAGGTCCGATCCAGGAATCAACAATATAACTATATATGGCGTTATAGGGTGATATTTCCATGGGGTTGTGCACAAAACTTTACTTACCTATTTCTAAACATCCTCCAAACCAATGAACTTGAAATTGACATATGTTCATATTGAGAGCATTCTCTGTCTTCTGTTAAAATTTGGAGAGGACAAATATGTCTTTAAAAGGTAGCTAGGACGTTAAGGCGACCTTCAAATGTCCCCCTAAGTCCCATGGTCGCCCCAAAGGCAATATTAACATACGAAAATACGAAATACGCTGACATACGAAAACTGGTCTCCATTTACGTTAATGTTATATTTCACCTATAGATTTTGTACATATGTATTCATTTTGGAACTTTGGTTTGTACGACCTTGTTGCACAACAATCTGAATTTTGTAACAAAGTCGAAAACTTGCCAATGTGAACTTGTTGCACTGATACGACATTCATATGCAAAACAAATTTGTTGGAGTCGAGTCCACAACCCCCGAGGCCAAGGCCAAGGCCGAGTCATGGGTCTCCGAGGCCAAGGCCAAGGCCGAGTCATGAGCATTCGAGACCGAGGCCGAGGCCAAGGCCACACTGTCCGAGGCCAAGGCCGAGGCCAAGGCCGGTTGTTTAGTGCACACACAATATATGTAGGATTTTTTTTTACTTGGAATCATCAGAATTTCATATAAACTTATAACCCCAAAACTTTGTTTGTGTTACATACAGTCTAGTGCGACGATCCGTGTTTGAATTGTTGGAGAATCCAGACTCAAAATGCGCACTCAAATTGCGCATCGCACATGGCAGCGCGGTGTGTATGATTCGTGCAGTTCAATGGGTATCACATACATATATAGGGTGAATATTTAACTGGGAAAACCTAAAAATAAGTGTTGGGAAATTTGAGTCCAATCTGGCGGCCTTGAACCGGCCTCGGCCCATTTTCCGAGGCCAGGAGGTGCCGAGGCCAAGGCCAAGACCGAGTCATCATGCAGCAAGGCCAAGGCCGAGGCCACCCAAAACCGGCCTCGAGGCCGGCCTAGAGGCCAAGGCCGGCCTCGAGACCTCCAACACTGAAAACAATGTCCCTTATCAATTTGACTAATAATGACTCTTGGAACCCCCAACTGTCTCAAAAGACAGGTAACTCCTCCTGTACAGAATTCTGATAATTCCATTACAATTATTAAAGGTATAAACATGTCATACCTTGGTAGCATACCAAAACAGAAATCTTCACAGATTTAACCTATAACTTACTGGGTATAAAGATGGTGGTGGTAGAAACATACCATTAAATCAAAATGTTCTGCCCAAAATTCTGTATTTTTCCAGAAAATAGTCAAACCAAAGACTAAAAACAGTTTGTTGATCTCGGGGTGACATCAAAACTCCTGTGAATAGATTTGAAAATTTTGTGAGCGTTTTTCACTGTTTTCTCAAAAAGTGGGCACCATATGGGACTGGGAATTTCATAAATGACTGTTATTGCATTTTCCTTGATATTTGTGCCCATGAATCTGCATTTCTTTGACAAAAACCAAAATATGGGGTTACCTTTAACTTGAAGGTATGGTTGTTATCCTTCAGATAACCCTGAGCTAGATAATCATTGAACCATAATAAAAAATGCAGCAGATTTTTGCAGATCAACCTTGGTTTAATGGTAATACCGATATGAATATTCTGTATTCGTGATCAGCATAAGTATAGGGCTTTGTATACAAAGCAGGGTAGAACTTAAAGGTAGTACCATACTTTAGTTTTTATCAAAGAAATACAGATTCATGGGCAAAAATATCAAGACAGATACAGTAACAGTCATCTGTGAAAATGTCAGTCCCATACGGTGCCCACCTTTTGAGGAAACAGTGAAAAACAGCCACAGTATTTCTTAAGTCTTTTCTCTTTTATTTTTGATCCTTTTAAAGATCAAAATGATTTTCGGTCGTTGTTTTACTAATTTCTGGACAAATAGACCATTTCAGGCAGAAACATTTTAACAGTATGGTTCTACCACCACCATCTTCATACCCTGTATTAAAGTTATACGTAAATCTGTGAACATTTCTGTTTTGGTATCTTACCAAAGTATGATACTACCTTTAAGCACCAAAAACCTTTGGTAAATTAAAAATCAGTATGCCAGCCAAACCTCCTTGTTAATATCATGCTCAGAAAACAATGGCCATATACAAGTCAAAAGCAGTAAATATCACATGAAAATTTGGTCAGTAATCCTGTTTGATCAAGAAAGACTTTTCATGCTTAAAAGCAAATGTTGTGCTTAAGCAGCTCTTTGAAATTGGACCCTGTTCATTCCAAGATACATATTATTTGTTTGATCATATTGGCTAACCAATATAAGGCTACCCAATGAAAATGTTTTACACACCTTGATATCTTTATTGGCCAAAATTTGGGGCCAGTTCCCTGAAAGCCGAGGTCAATTTGATACAGTTTCTTGAGAAAAAACAAATTCTGAATTCTTCATTGATAAAAACAGGATTGAAACCTAACAAATTTCCATGTAATGTCTGTTGCTTTTTGGGCCTGTTTGTTTCTGGCACGGGACCAGTAGGCTAATCTTGCAGATTCACGTCCCGTATTATGCAGAATACGGCTAAAATGGGATCCGAATCAGCAGGATCACAGATCTCGTGTGTGAAACAAACAGGGCCCAATTTCATGGAATCCGTTACGGCCTATTTTTGTGCTAACGGACTCTGCTACGCGTGGAATCTATTTCATGGAATCCGTAAGCAAGACTCTCGGTAAGCGAAGAATTTCGAGGGTAACCGTGATCATTTTCTGCTAACGGGCTGTCGTATGCATTCTGCACAAATTCCTTGCTTACCGTTACCAAAAAGGAAACTCTTCCGTGAAATACGCTAACCGTAACCAAACAAATTCTGCTACCGTAAGCGAAGAATTTTTGCTAACGGTAACGGATTCCATGAAATTGGGCCCTGGCCGTTTGACAACTCAACTACAGACCCAGCTTGTCAAGGCTGTTTTTATCTCATTAAGTGGCCTTCCATTCCATGTTTTTATTAATACCGGTATCTTTTTTGGTCTTAGTATCATAAATTTGTTAATAATTTTTTATTTATTTCAGTTGTTATTGTTTTAATGTTTTTGAAAATATGTGGTTATAAAATATCCTATTATCCTCGAGTCGTTAATTTTTTGTTTTTCAGCAGTTTGAATACGATGCTTGTATATTATATAAAAGTTCAAATTTTGGTTTTGTACCTTTTTGACAAAGAATGGTGTGTGTATTGAACCATGTTGAGTCCTTGGCATCAAGTAGGGTATCAAACTGCAGCTTAAGATGTGCCCTAAACACTCACACTACTCATTTTACCCCAAATCGATGAGATTTAAATATACTCTTTAAGTTACTCAAACTATTGTGTGTATTGAACAGTGTTGAGTCCTTGGCATCAAGTAGGGTATCAAAATGCAGCTTAAGATGAGCTTTAAACACTCAGACTACTCATATCACCCCAAACCGATTAGATTCAAAGGGTTAGGGCATCAAAATCAACGGAAGTTTCTTTTTGTGCACCCTTTGTATATGGGTCTATTTTTAGCCACGAAGCATGTGTTGCCAATTGGTTGCCTAGTTGAACTCTGTCTGACCCTGTGTACTAATGTGAGCCCCGAGCATGTACATGTATGTTGCATGCGGTGGAAGCATGATCCAGGCACCATGATCAAGTGAAATACCAATATGTACATGACATGAATAGTTCACATAGACTACCAGCAGTTTGTTAGACTCCAAATGATACATTATCAGTGTTACAGTCCAAAATACAAATGTAAAACAAATTTTCATTCAATGGCAATTGATTAATGGTTTTTTGTTACAAAAAAATTGTTATCTCTTTTGTATGTTTGCAGTTAAAGGTAGTATCATACTTTGTTTTGGTTTTTATCACAGGAATACAGATTCATGGGCAAAAATATCAAGACAGATACAGTAACAGTCATCTGTGAAAATTCCAGTCACATACGGTGCCCCTTTTGTGAGAAAACAGTGAAAAACAGCCACAGTATTTCTTAAGTCTTTTCTCTTTTATATTTGATCTTTTAAAAGATCAAAAAGATTTTCGGTCGTTGTTTTACTAATTTCTGGATAAATATGTACAGCATTTCAGACGGAAACATTTTAAAGGTATGTTTCTACCACCACTATTGTTATACCCTGTAAGTTATATGTAGATTTGTGAACATTTCTGTTTTGGTTTCTTACCAAAGTATGATACTACCTTTAAAGACAGAAATTTCATGCTTAGCAACTTTTTGTGCTAAGCAGCTCTATGAAATTGGCCCAAGGAGGTTGTTAGACTCCAGATGATACATTATCAGTAGTACAGTCCATAATACAAATGTAAAAACAAATTTTCATTCAATGGAATTGATTAACGATTGTTACAAAAAGTTTATATCTTTTGTATGTTTGGAGTTAGGAGGGCCTGACACGTTTCAATCCTAGCAGGATCTTTATCAAAGGCTAAATGATGTTGATCATTGAACATATTGATGTTTGTATGTTGATAGTCAGTTTGGTACTAGCATAAGGTCGTTGATATTTGTTTTTCAGGTACCTCAGTGATATTTGCTTTTAAAAGGTATAATACATGATTGGTAGAGGTCACAGAACTTGTCTGATCCAGCATGTACATAAAATGATAAGCCTGTAAAAATATGAGCTCAATCGGACATCTGAGTCACGAGGAATTGGAAATAGCAAAAATCTGACTCAATTTTTGTTATAAAACACATGGTTTTGATCTTACCCTGAGATCAAAACTGTTTTTGGTCTTTGTTTCTGGATAAATACAGCATTTCAGGCAGAAACATTTTAACGTTATGTTCTACCAGCACCATCTCCATACCCTGAAAGTTATACGTAAATCTGTGAACATTTCTGTTTGGATATGTTACCAATCCTGCACAGTACCTTTAAATGTCATGATATGATAGAGTATAGGATTGTGCATTGTACGTGCTTTGCGATAACTCGGTTCCACAAATATTCTTTTCAGGTGAAACTTTGGGATGAAATAATTGTGTGGGCTAATGGGTGATTATTTACTGAGTCCTAGTGAGAACAATGATTAGAAAGGCACAACAATACCCTTTACACGCCCCTCTCAGTCAGCTGAGATGACGTAATACCCATTGTCTCACAAATGATATAGGCCTATATATACTAGCCTTGATGTCACAATTAATAAATCATGTGCATTGAAATTGTGACTTTGGTTCACTAACAATGTGTTTTTTCCAACATTGGAAACAGATTTTCTTTTGAAATGACCTCCTGCTTACTACAAGCTTGCAACTTTTCCTCGGATCAGCTAATTTCCTCCTTTTCACTGTACAAAGAATGCTAAAGATTGAAATTTCCTTGTTTTTTGGTCATGTCCAAGTTGCATGCCTATTACTAGTGTGTAGACAACTGGTATTTAGCTGTGGTCGATTTCAAGAAGCCCTGTAATCGATTGTAACTTGAGTTACGGAGGATTTAATCCATCGTAGGGGACCTATGCCACGTAGGGCTTCAATGCAAGTGCTACGATTGATAGTAAGTAACGAAGAGTTTGGTGAAATCAACCCTAGGTAAGACATCTGCAGGAGGAAACGGGAGTCGCGGGTTCGAATCCCAACCGAGCTGGCTTTGGCATTTCTAACAAGGGATTATCTGGTGTTGTTTTGTATTTGTAGTGCTGCTTTCGGTCGTGCAGTTGCTTCAAGACACAGCCGATGGATTTCACAAGATTGAGGCAGAGTATGAAGTCAAGGACGTCATATATCTTCAAGTAAGTGTACAGTATATTCCAGGTGAAAGTTATTCAGAATTCAAAAAAAAAGTTTGGCAACTTTTTGGGATTTTTTCTCAGGATTGCTATGGTGGGAAATAATTCGATAGGACTTTTCACACTATCTCCTTTTCAATCTGTGTTGAAACCAACCCGGCAGTTTGGAACCGGGAACCGGGTTGAGATTTTCAACCCCGGTCCCTACCAGGGTTTTGCATTACTTCTGTGATTCGTAGCTGTTACATTGGCATATGCTGCTTATGTCTGCAACACAAGATCGTAGGCTAATACGGTGAACTGGGGTTAAATGTTGACCTTGGCTCCCTAAGGTAGTAGCATGAAGGCAGCTCTGAGCTGAGCGGTCTCCCTGAGTCAGCAACAAAGGGTTTGCACAAGTTCAAGACTAGAGAAAATCTCAATACGAAAGGCAGGAATCCGAATCAAAAATAAACTATGTTTCTATTTATAGCACCACACCACGTGGGATCCATTACTTCCGGTACCTACATACATATAACCTTGAAAATTTGGAACTGTAGAATTGTTTGTACCAAGCAGTTTCAATATTTGTAACAGTTACAAAGAATCGTCAAAGTAGCCCACAGAAAACTGTGTGCTAGCGTAATTTGTGTTATTTTGCACTGCAGTCTTGGCAATCTTTGTAAGTGTATGTTGAAGGTGTCGGAAGTTGTCCGGTTACCGGTTAATTTCTTAGTGAAAAGCCATGAAACTACACACATGCTGCTAGAGTATATTCCAAGAACCATGGGGGGGGGCACATGCCCTGGGCACCACTTTTTAGGAGGCGCAAAAAGAAAAAGTTAAGACAAAAAGTATAGCTGTACTGTTCAAGTCATTGGAAATCAAATCCAATGAACAAACATAGAAAGATTCCATTTTCAAATTGTCTGATTTTGTTTCATTTGGCATAAAAAGTTGGAATTAGCGCTTAACCCGGGCGCTGTTTTTCCTAGATACGCTGCTGTATGTTACCTAAGTTTAAAGGTCTGTCACACTTTTTGCTACATGTGACAAGTATAAATTGGTTTCAGTCTGTGTATTTTGTTATCATTTGATCATTTCAGTATTAATGTTCACCCTGTGATTCTTGCAGTTTGTGCAATGATGAGTGCATATATGCAATTGTTAAACTTTTGAACCATTGGCCTTTGCAAGTTCAGTGCTGGGGAATAACCAGCCCCTTGATTGAATTGTGTATGCAAATTGCCCTACACAAGGCTATGGCCGTTACAAAGTGAGGGCAACTGGGTAGATAGGCCTTGTACTGAAGGCATGATTAACACCGCCAATCATACTGAAACAAGACTTTACAGCAAAGATCCTATAGTGCCTACTGTGCAAGATAATCTACTTGGCCCAAAAAGTGAAGTATTATTCGGCTGCCATTTTAGTAAGCAACATAGCTGTCTCTGATGTTATCAACTTCAAATTAAACTGTTGCAAGACGAGCCTTTCACCCGAACAATTATCAGTATTATTATAAAAGTCTATTATTATTATTATTTATTCAGCCAGAATCACATAGCAAATGAAAACAATACCTTTTGCTTACTAAAATGGCCGCCTGTGCGTTCTTCCTCTGGTTGCACGTGATTTTGAAAGAGTATGCTATCTTGCGCAGCTATATATAGGATCTTTGCTTTACAGTACAACTAGAGTGGAAGGGGTGCCTAATCCACAGCAAGGTAAATTATGCCTTCACTCCTAGTCCTATGGTGTGGAGAAACCAGTCCCTCACACTGAAACAAGACTGATGGTCACTTTACAGTACAAATAGGACTGGAAGTGGTACCAAGTCCACAGCAAGGCAGCAATGAATGCCTCTACCCCTATGGTGTGGAGAAACCAGCCCCTCACATTAATACAAGACTGACGATCACTTTACAGTACAAATAGGACTGGAAGTGGTACCAAGTCCACAGCAAGGCAGCAATGAATGCCTCTACCCCTATGGTGTGGAGAAACCAGTCCCTCACACTGAAACAAGACTGACGATCACTTTACAGTACAAATAGGTCTGGAAGTGGTACCAAGTCCACAGCAAGGCAAGCCTTCATCCCCATGGTGTGGAGAAACCAGTCCCTTACATTAATACAAGACTGATGGTCTCTTCACAGTATAAATAGGGCTGGGAGGAGTGCTTTACCCCTACCGGTAGTCAGCAAGGCATTTCATGCATCCACTCCTATGGTGTGGAGAAACCAGGCCCTGATATTGAGTAATACAATATTGATATTCCCTTAATATTACATATGAACAGACTGTAGCCTATTTGTAGTCCACAGCAACACAATTAATACCTCTACCCCTATTTAATATTTCCATCATGAATTACATATTTCTACTGGCAGTCATTACCTATAATCGCTCCCAGCCCTCCCAAATTGGATCTTAAATTTGAGGACAAAAAGCTGGTATTTATTCCTGGTCTTGTGTGCATTCTCCCATGCATCAGGCACACCTGTACAACGAGCTAGGCTATACGTCCGAACGCAACAAATGCGCTCTGCAGTTTCGTCAGTTGGATCGTCTGTACCCAACAGCCATCATTCCACCCACGGCAACATTATGACCTTTGAACTACGCCCCCAAAAAAGGAAAGTAGCAACATTTTTTCTGTCAGAACAGCGATAATATTGAGAGTCATTTTGCCAAGTTGGGGCACAGTCTGTAGTGTATGGTGTCTGTATGGGGTGGCATCAGCAGAACTGGGGCTAAATTCATGGAACTGTTAAGCCCAAAAAATTGATTAGCACAAAATCTCTTGCTTAATATTAAAAACAAACCGCCATGAAAAATTCAATTTGATTTTAATGGTCAGCAAACAACAGCCAAAGAACAATCACAAATGTACACAACACATGGCAATTTGGTTGTTAATCCTGTCTTTTATTAAGACAGAAATTTCATGGTTAGCAAGTTTTTGTGCTAAGCAGGGCCGTGAAATTGGCCCCTGTACCATTCTATAATTGCTACACACAAATTGGTGCTAAAAACGACTCAGTTGGAAAAATTTGATAATGTTGATTAGGAGTCAGAATTGAGAATAATTAAATCGTACCAGTTTGCTGGTGCTACAATGGACATCATACATACTGCTCCCCAATGATTTGGCATGATATGTAAAGTATTTTTGTACACGTTAATTTTGTTTATTAAAACAATTGGAAGAATGGAGGGAATGAATTTACAAAATATACTAAAACCCTTTTGTCTGTTTTTTTTTTAGTTTTTTTTTTTTTTTTTTTTGGGGGGGGGGTTCTTCCTCCATTGTTCCTGTTTACTCGTTGCTTGTTAAAGGTACAAAAGGATTGGTAACATACCCAAACAGAAATGCTCACAGATTTATGTATAACTTTCAGGATATAATGGTGCTGGTAGAAACATACCGTTAAAATACTTCCGGCTTAAATGCTGTACTTATCCAGAAATTAGTCAAACAAGGACGAAAAACAGTTTTATCTCGAGGTGAGATCAAAACTCCTGTGAATAGATTTGAAAATACAGTGAGTATTTTTCACTGTATTCTACAGTTTCCAATGATGACATTGGCTATAAATTTCACGGGTTTGTTTTATTGACAAATCAAATTATGAACAGTCTGCAGCTGTTCTATCACCTTTACCAATCCTGTATTATGCCTTTAAAGGGAAAGGTTGGTTAACTTTATCCAACACTTCTAAAAAAACGTAAGATTTGGATTTCCAAAAAAATGTTCATCATCAACAGTCACTTTTTTCTCCCCCTCAATAAAGGAAACATTTATTTAGAAGAGGTTTTCATTAGATAAACAAGAGACAAAATTAACATTAAGGTAAATGGAAGATGGTCACATGTAAATAGCTATCATGTGTATAAAGTCAACAATTCTTCAGCTCGTTTTTCTATGAATAAACAAAAATAGAAATTTGAAATAGATTCCTGTATGTATATTGTCATGGTGTGTGATAGTATTGCCTTAAAGGTTGTATCATACTTTGGTAAGAGACCAAAACAGAAATGTTCACAGATTTACGTATAACTTTCAGGGTATGAAGATGGTGGTGGTAGAAACCTACCGTTAAAATATTTCCGCCTGAAATGGTGTATTTATCCAGAAATTAATAAAACAACTACCAAAAATCTTTTTGATCTTTTAAAAGATCAAAAATAAAAGAGAAAAGACTTAAGAAATACTGTGGCCGTTTTTCACTGTTTTCTCAAAAAGTTGGCACCGTATGGGACTGAAATTTTCACAGATGACTGTTACTGTATCTTCCTTGGTATTTTTGCCCACGAATCTGTATTTCTATGACAAAAACCAAAGTATGATACTACCTTTAAGGATTGAACCTAGACCGAAAACCTGTAGACAGGGTACCAGACCTAATGAATCTGACTGTTCTTGATTCAGTCAGGCAGTTTCAGAAATGACAATAAGGGGGTTTACAAAACTCAGGCCCAGGCTCCAGCTCTGTCATCCATATGCTGAAAATATAGGTTGTGGTTTTTCATTGAAGCTAAAGCTCTGTTTTCCTTTTCAAACCATAGAATCTACTTCCGAAGCACGGCCAAAATCCTTTATTTTGATACCAGTCATTTTAGAATGGATTCACGAAATGGTGCCAGAGCCTGAGCCTGAGCCTCAGTTTCGTAAATATCCCAAGATGTTTGAGAAGTGGCCATGGCTTTCACGATACACAGTTATGTATTAACCTCAAGTCATTGCCAAAAGAGATAGCCGAACCGTAACCAAATAATTCCTTAGGTCAGGGAACCAGACTAAAATCCCAGCGGTAGAATTGAAATGCACAATGCATTATGCTCATTGGTGAAAATGCTGGTACCCCATCTCCCCCTTTAACTTTACATCACTCAGTTGTCCATATTGTTTTAATAGTCGATGGTATCATGAAAAAATATATCTCTGTGTCCGGAAATAGCATATTCCCTGAACAGACTTTGCATAATTCTAACATCTGGCTGGGTTATAAAATCAATATGTGGATTCAGTCTAAAAGCAGACTTGTACTACAATCATTATGCGCTAGATTTCAAATGGAAATTTTATCCATGTATATGAAAAGGGACAGTATGGTAGAAAAGAACAGTGAAAGTGAAATATTGCTTATATTTCATAAGGTGCTCTTTAAAGGTCGTATCATACTTTGGTAAGAAACCAAAACAGAAATGTTCACAGATTTACGTATAACTTACAGGGTATGAAGATGGTTGTGGTAGAAACATCCCGTTGAAATGTTTCCACCTGAAATGGTGTATTTAACCAGAAATATAGTCAAACAGAGACCGAAAACAGTATTGATCTTGGGGTAAGATCAAAACCATTCTTTATGTTTTATGAGAAAAATTAAGTCGTGTTTTCGCTATTTTCTCGTGACTCAGTTATCCGATTGAGCTCAAATTCTTACAGGTTTATTATTTCATGCACATATTGGATCAGACAAAGTGTGAGTGCTGTTCTGTGGCCTTGCCAATCATGTATTATATGTTTAAATGTATAATACATGATTGGTAAAGGTCACAGAACAGCACTCACACTTTGTCTAATCCAACATGTATATAAACACACCTGTGAAATTTTGAGCCCAATGGGACACTGAGCCACAAGAAAATAGCGAAAACCCGACTCAATTTTTCTTATACAACATAAAGAATGGTTTTGAACTTACCCCGAGATCAAAACTGTTTTGATCTTCGTTTTACTAATTTCTGGATAAATGCATCATTTCAGGCGGAAATAGTTTAACAGTATGTTTCTACCAGCACCATCTTCATACCCTGTAACTGATACGTAAATCTGTGAACCTTTCTGTTTTGGTTTCTTACCAAAGTATGATACTACCTTTAAATCCTGACAGGGGAATGAGCTGCAACTGAATGGGGTGACTTTGGTTCATAGCAGCACCATGAACGATCATCTTGACAATGTCTAGACTGAAGACTATGGAACAAAGAATGTTCGGATGTTGAATTATCCACGGTTGAACATTTTCACATCCATCCATCCTTTGGTTTTCAGCTTCAAGGCCAAAGTTTTTATTTTGTCATAGGCCTGATGTATACATCACATTATCACATAGATGAGCAAATCAAATAAGCAGCTGTATGCAATTATTCACGGGAGACATTATTGAATTATAGGCCTTGTAACTTATTGTGGGGGTGGGGGTCAAAAAACGAAATATCATTTGATGCATTATGTATAGGAAAGAGCTATATGACTATTGTATAGGCCCATTCCGTGATCTTTCCAAAGATAGCCGTCCAGTAACTTTTGAGAAAATTGTTAACGCTTTAAAGGTAGTATCATACTTTGGTAAGAAACCAAAACAGAACTTTTCACAGATTTACGGATAACTTACAGGGTATGAAGATGGTGATGGTAGAAACATACCTTTACAATTTTTCCGCCTGAAATGTTGTATTTGTCCAGAAATTAGTAAAACAACAACCAAAAATCTTTTTGATCTTTTAAAAGATCAAAAATAAAAGAGAAAAGACTTAAAAAATACTGTGGCTCATTTTCACTGTTTTCTCAAAAAGTGGGCACCGTATGGGACTGAAATTTTTACAGATGACTGTTATTGTATCTGTCGTGATATTTCTGCCCATGAATCTGTATTTCTTTGATAAAAACCAAAGTATGATACATGTACTACCTTTAAAGGCATACTTTGTTATGTTGCATACCGAAACCGAAATCTTCACACATTTACCTATAACTTACAGGGTATGAAGATGGTGATGGTATATAGAAACATACCGTTACAATATTTCTGCCTGAAATGCTGTATTTATCCAGAACAGAGTAAAACCAAAGACCAAAAACGGTTTTGAAGGGAGATCAAAACTTCTGTGAATAGATTTGAAATTACCGTGAGCGCTTTTCACTGTTTTCTAAAAAAGTTGGCCACCGTATGGGACTGGAAATTTCACATATGACTGTTACTGTATCTGTCTTGATATTTCTACCCATGAAGCTGCATTTTCTTTGGCCAAAACCATAGGCTACCTTTAAAACTTCACAGGTATTACACTGCATTGACTGCATGAACAAATTTGATTTGAATTGATGAGGAGTTAAATCCATGGTTTGTTCCCTTCTTAATGTCGGTCTATTTGCTTGACTAGATTGGTTTCCTGACCTTATAGTTTGTTAGGCATGTTTTCATGCCCTCTCTGCCATATAGGTACAGTCATGTGATGCATTAGGGTCTGTGGATTACGTCTACCCCAGTGAACTTAATAATACGGCCTAGCTCCCTTTTTATTGCTCTAGTATTGTGTACAGTGCATATCGCTAGGGGCCTATTGGCTTAGAACGTGTTAGACCAAAATATTTTAACTTGGACGTGAGCTTCTGTTCAGCCATTAAGTTTTCGCTTATAGAGGATTTAAAGGTATCATACTTTGGTAAAGTTGATAGGACAGCTACGGTCTGATGAGAATTTGATTTGTCATGGAATAAAAACAAAGCTGTGAAATTTTCGGCCCAATTGATCATGGTAACAATAGAAAACAGCGAAAAACCGTCGCAATTGTTACGCGAAATTGTGATGTGATTGTGAGGTTCTGATCTCGGAGATCAAAACTGTTTTCTGTTTTACCCATTTCAGGAAAAATACACCATTTCAGGCAGAAATATTTTAACTGTATAATGTTTGTACCAGGTCTATATTTTTAATTCTTTATACCCTGTAAGTTAGGCCTAGGCCTAGGCCCACGGAAATCTGTAAACAGTATGTTTTTGGTTCCTACTGAAGTATGATAGTATACCTTTAACTGCTATGGATTTTTTCGTGACAGCCACGAGTTTCGAGGTCAGAAAAACGATCGTTTGCTGTATCTTTTGGTGACTTTATGGCCTGATTTATTTATGATGCAATTTTCTCAAACACAGTAGGCCCCACACGTTGCAAATGACTCCATTTCTCCCCCCAAATGGAATAGTTAAAGGGGTACAGCCGGGCATTGCGCAACCTGTTTTTGACCGCCAAAAAAAAATCCAAATAGAATATACACAAACATCATACGTTCAGTTATTTTGTATCTAGGAAATACGCACAAAGCGCCATTCTTCTTTATTGAACTACCAGCAGAACGCCACTCATTGTAGGCCTGCGATACTGTCCTATATCAATAGGAAACTTTACATTTCCTAATACCGTCAGGGGGATTTCCCTGTTCGCACGGCAGAAACTCATATTACATCAGTCGTCTATCCAAATTTATAGGAAAGTTTCATCATAGCATACATGCAGAGAGAAAATGCGAGAGTGACGGTTGAAGGAAATAAGGAAATTAATTTAGTATCAGAGTGAAAATTTAATTATTTTGGTCGGGAAATAGATAATACATGTATGCAAATTAGGCTTGCCCTTCACCGACGTGGATGAGCACTTTATACTCAGTGCTTGTGAGGGCACGTGAAAAAAAATTGTATTAGAGTGTTATAGGTACTATCGTACTTTGGTAAGAAACCGAAACAGAAATGTTCACAAATTTACGCATACAGTGTATAAAGATAGACCTGGTACATACATACCGTTTTAAAATTGTCCGCCTTAGATACAGTTGATACTGTATTTTTTTTCCAGAAACGAGTAAGATAAGACCGAAAACAGTTTCGATATCTCCGAGATCAAAACCTCACAATTACAATTAGCTCACAATTTCGCTTAACAATAATTGTGAGGGTTTTTTTCGCTGGTTTCTACTGTTTCCAATAATCAATTGAGCTGAAAATTTCACTGGTTTGTTTTTATTTCATAACAGATCAAATTATGAACAGACCGCAGCTGTTATATCAACTTTACCAAAGTATGATACTACATGTACTTTTAATTATTCAACATAACAAGTATTATTATGGCATAATGCAACTGCACACTGAATAGGACATTGACCGAATGACTCTGTACGTATTGAATGAAAAATTTGTTTTCTCGCAATATTTCGCAATATTCTGCTCCTGCACGCATACAGAGCACAGCGTGGGGTGTTCCCTTGAAAGTTCTTATTGTCGTTGGGCCTTTTGTTCCCTTATGGAATTTTACTGGGGAAATACCTGAATTGGCGGGATGAATTGAAGACGGGAGCTGCACGACTCGATGCATCATTTTGCAGTGTTCGTAAAAATCTTTTCACTTTTACGAAGATGAAAATTATGCTAGCCAATCTTTATATTTACGAGTGTTTTCAACAAAACAATGGCGAAAACAGAAAACCTTTATTTCAAAAAAACTTCAAAAAATCAAAGCAAGTGTTGCAAACTGCTCATCTGCCAAAATATTAACCTAATGCTTGAAGTTAGGAGGGCCACACGTTTCGATCCTAGCAGGATCTTTATCGAAGGCTAAATGACAAGAGGACAGGAACTTGACAATGTTCTTGTCTTCATGTAATTTATATTAGCCTTCGATAAAGATCCGCTGTCAGGATCGAAATGTCATGGTCTTCCTAACTCCAAGCAAAAACAAAAATTACCCACAGAAAAAGACATGAATCATTTTTTTAATTGTCATGTGTGTGACATGCTTGGTATAATCTACTATATGAATTTGAATATAAACTTTTTAATTTGCATAATATAACAGTTTGTAAAATAATTTAGCACGCTCTCTATATTCTGAAGAGGGATACAATAGGGACTAGAGACGATTTGAAGTGAAAATAACTCTATTTTGTAGGATGAAATACTCAGTCCCACAACTGGCAACTTTGAGTGTAAAAATCAACCTCAATTCCCGGTTGAATGTATTTTACTATAATCGTCTCATCTCTGAAATTTTCAGTCGGTGGAAATGAAGTTTTGCGCTCAAAAAGGGGAAATTGTCACTCGTTTAAAAAAATGAAAGTGGACTAAGAAGTTATATATGATGATTATCATTGCATGAGGATGGGCCCTTCATTCTCACCAGGGAGCCGTGTAAAATATTGCGGCTTGATACACTAAGTAGTAGCGTATAGAAGGAACCACTTATGCAAGGCAAGATCTTTGCCATAGGGCTCCCAGATCAAATCGTTATATGCTTCAGAAAAGCACACACAAATCGAAAAACAATATGGATATTGAGTGTAAGTGAGTCGTTTGAGGATCCGGAAGTAAGTACAAATTGTACGTTATTTTGCGGGCAATTCACAAAATCCTAACGGCATATATACTAAAGCAGGAAATATTCGCGTTCTTCCGCTTACCAATCGATTCCATCGCGGTGAAACTGTTTCTCCTCTGATGACGTAAAGACATGTAATACTGCACCGATACTTTCCCGCCCAATTTTAGAGTTCAATCTAGATTGTTTGTATCAGTATACTATTGAAATCCCAAAGATGGATACTTTGAAATGAAAATATCAATCAAAACCGATGCATCTAAGTTAAGGAGGACAAATGAACAAGAACGTTTGTATTACTTGTTTACCCACTTAAATTATTAACGGTAATATCATACTTTGGTTTATGTCAAAGAAATGCAGATCCATTGGCAAAAATATCAAGAAAGATACAGTAACAGTCATCTGTGAAATTCCCACTACCGGTATACGGTGCCCACTTTTTGTCAAAACAGTGAAAAACGCCAACGGAATTTCTTTAATCTTGTCATCGTTATTTTTTTTATCTTTTATAGATCAAAAATATTTTCGGTCTCTAAACTTTTACTAATTTCTTGATAAATACAGTATTTCAGGCGGAAATTTTTGACGGTATGTTTCTATCAGCTAAGTTATATGTAAATCTGTGAACATTTCTGTTTTGGTTTCCTTCCAAAGTATGATACTACCTTTAATGTATATAGGCGGTTTTCCCTATAATCCAATGTAAGGTTTTATTACTGGACTTGATTTCTTGTCAGGTTTCATTAATTATTAAATGACATTAATATTTCAGGCCTTCAATGTTATGGTAATTTCCAGATGTTAGTATTTCCGTCATGGGCCAAGTCATAGTATAAACTGCTTTGATTTGTTTTCCTTTTGCACACGCAGCACAATCGTTTACTTCATAATAATGAAATGCGTGTCTTGTTTTTAACCAATATGTGGGGGCGGGTTAGGCCTACTTAGATATCTACACACACACAATGATCGCCAGTGCAGCGTCAAGAGCGTGCATCCCTCCTCCGTGTGTCCTTAGGGGAAAGATTACGTCGACCCGTTTCACAAACACATGGTTTTACGTCATCGTGCCAAATTATATGATGTACTGTTTCTCTTAACGAGTGTTTTGAATCTGTACTTTGCCTTTGGTTTGTTTTGGTCGGGGAATTGAAAGACGTCATGACGTGGGCTCGCCTCAGCTCTTGGGGTGATGCCAAGATTTCCGTCATTGATGATGCGTGACTTCTATTGTAATTATCTCAACTTCATGAATTAACTTTATGATTGTACGTTGGTCTTTTATTAAACATGGTAATACACAAAGGAATAAGTCCATTCCTTAATAAGATATGGGAAACAAAATTACGAAGGTGGCTGTTATTTGGAGAGGTTATATGATAACGATCAGGTGTCTTGGATGACCCAGGTTTTGTTGATGTCACGCACAATCCTCCCACACTCTACACTCCTTTTTTGATGTTTCATATACTGTTTCGGAATTAAATGTATACAGTATAATATATATACAGGATTGGGAACATAGGCCTACCCAAACAGAAATGTTCACAGATTTACGTGTTGATAGAAAAATATCGTGAAAACACTCCGCCTGAAATGTTGTATTTAACCAGATATTAGTCAAACAAAGACCGAAAACCGTTTTGATCTCGGGGTAAGATCAAAACCATTCTTTATGTATAAGAAACATTTAGTCAAGTTAAATTCGGTATTTTCTCGTGACTCAGATGTCCGATTGAGCTCAAATTTTCATAGGTTTATTATTTCATGTAGGGCCTACATCGGCTGGATCAGACAAAGTGTGAGTGCTATTCTATGACCTTTACAAATCATGTATTTTACCTTTAAGTGCAAGAGAGTTATTCAGTTAACCTACATTAACTGGTTTACCCACTTGAATAATGATCTCCCTTATTCCAACGGCCGTGGTCGATTTCACGACTCGGCCCCCTACGATCGATCTTAACTCGAGTTACGAAGGATAACCCATCGTATCCTACGTAGGGCTGCATTTCATCATACGATTGATAGTAAGTTACGATGAATTTGGTGAAATCGACCTAGTGCCGATCGTTATACCTATACCACGATGGAAAGAAGCGGGACCCGCCGCCATTTCGCAAAGAGTGTAACATCAGGCCCATAGGCAATGTGTTCCAGTTATTGTAAAGCGTTGTGATACCATTGTGTAAGAACGCTATATAAATGCCTTAATTATTATTATTATTATTAATGTTGTAGATGTATAACAAGACGTGCACTCGCCTGTTCCTCTCACGGTAGTCGCTAGCTACCGACACCCTTGGTAGACGATCGCACGCAGACAAGAAGTGTTTAAAAGCCTTGAAGAGTTCAGAGAACTCCAAGACAGTCGGCGCTGCTTATTGAGGCACATGACTTACACGTGCCTAACTGCCTATACCGTGATTAGGCCTATGCACCTCTCTAATAGCGCTCCGCACTAATGACGTCACATGAATGAATTGGCCAGCGCGCGCGTGCACGCGCGCACACACCCACCACGCGTTTGCAATGTTTGTCTGAGTTCCGGTGTGCTATTTTTAGCTCAAGTGCGGAGCGCTATTGGTTGACATTAGGCACGTTCTCACACACCAAAAAAGCGCGACTATTTGGGTCGCGATTTGGAGCGCGACCCAAATAGTCGCGCTTATTTGTGTGGGAACACAAATAATCGCGACTATTAGTGCGATTTGGAGCGCGCTCCAAATCGCACTAGTAGTGCGTCTTTTTGCAAATAGTCGCGATTATTTGCTGTGTGAACGGTGCACCAAAAAATACCGGTTTTTTATATCCCATCATGCAAGGCGGGCGCGCGAGTTAAGCACAGGATGCATGCCAACTTCACGCTAAACATTTAGAATCGCGTACGCGCAGTTTGATAGAAATCGTACCGGTGCGATTTGGGTCGCGCTTTTTTGGCTGTGTGAACACGACAAAGAGCGCGACTATTTGGGTCGCGCTCCAAATCGCGACCCAAATAGTCGCGCTTTTTGGTGTGTGAGAACGTGCCTATTAAGTTGGTATGATCCAGGGGCCAATTTCATAGAGCTGCTTAGCACGAACATTTGCTAAGTATGACATTTCTGTCTTAATAAATACAGGGTAATTTCCACGTGTTGTGTATCACTTGTGATTGTTCTTTGGCTGTTGTCCGCTGACCTTTAATATTAAATGACATTTTCAATGGTGGTTTGTTTTATGGGCGAGACATTTTTGTGCTAAGCAAATTTTTGTGCTTAACAGTTTTATGAAATTGGCCTCTGGCCATGTGCGATATCCTTGTATTACCATGTATAGCCTACATGTAATGCTCAATGTTGGGGCACAACTAAACATGTCATTAGGCCTATGCGATCTTGATTTATTTCACACTTTTGTCTATAACAATATTCTTGGGAAACATGGCCAACGTGGATGGTCACTTTGACGGGATTCTGGTAACGCACTTGCATATCGTATAAAACAATATCAGTGTCATTATTGGTACCGCTATAGGGCCTTCCACACTGTCTTAGGGCCGAATATATACGGGTTTACACCATGGCGGCCATCTTGGATTTTGATCGCAACTTCAAAACGAGCCACTTCCACGCGTGCGCACTTTTCTAAGTGCAAGCCCGTCCATTGTCGAAGACAATACACGGGTTTACACTTCGGCAGTTTTGATCGCGACTTCAAAACGAGGCACTAACACGCATGCGCTTTTTTGGAAGTGTAAACCCGTGTATTGACAACTTGGGTGTTGCTCTTCAAAGTTGTTTTAATGACATCGGACCAGTGGGCCCAATCGAAATGGTGTGCGTGGGACTGTGGGCATACTGCATTGTGATGGAATAGGCCTATGCCCATTGTAAATTCGAGACTGATAACCCTAAACCGGTATGGCGGTCGCAGCCGTCTGCCGGTCTCAGCTGTCCCCGACTAGCCCGACATAGCACGACACTGTTACGGACGTTTTTCCCCATTGTTGTGCGCAGAGATATTGCATGAGGTATTTTACCATATTTGGTAAAGGTGACAGCTGAGACCGGGAGACAGCTGAGACCGCCACACCTGCAAGGAATCATAAATTCTAGTTCAAACCCTAGCAAAATTCCCTATATTTATTCGTCTCATTTACTCATAGTCCCTGCCTGCAGTGCATTCGACTGAGTAAAAAAACACATAAGCCAAATTACCTTCAAGAGAATGCATTTAAAATGTTTATTCATTGATGAAGATAATTGTGAAAAAAAAAAACAATCTTGGATAAACACAACCCAAACAATAAAATGCTTATAGCGCATGCTCCCTTCATTTTCGTGTCTTTAGAAACAGCAAATATGTAGGCATGCGCGTCTTTTATTCATAGGCCTATGCATGATGAGTGTAGTAAACCGAATTGTCACGCAACATTACAGAAGCTATACAAATCCAGGGGTGCGTTCCGCTTGCGCGAACATACGCGAACATGTTCGCGGCGTTTGCGTTACGCTTGGATTTTGTAGTGGAACGCACACGCAACAAACCGCGAACATGTATTGCGAACTGCGTCCATCTTTCATTCAAAGTAGTTAGCCAACTTCAGCAAACACCTCCTGTACACCGTTAGCTATGTTAGGCGAACGTTGTGTGCGTGTTTGGCGAACAGCGCGTTCCGGTTTGAAAACGGTGGCGCACATTGTGCGCCGTGCGCGTAGTTAGCTGGAGTGGAACGCACCCCAGGTATACGCACGTGTCTGAATTAATATCAAGTGCAAGGCGAAGTCATCCCTTAACCGCTCTCACTGGCAATCAGCAGCCAATCACGTTGCAGCTCGCGCGTGTTATCAGCCGAAGCCACCAATCAGCGACGGACAGACAGCCGTTCCTAGGCAATTTGTCTCCTAGAGATTTTCGCGCGCTGGATGATATGATAGCCATGGAGGAATAAGGGAGACATATTTGATCATCCTGGCCTGAAGATCAAGCAAGAACGACAGGAATTTCATATTAAAGATTAACCTTCAGCGATATCTTGCGATTTAAATCGTCTGCTTGAAATTGTCGGTACATCGCTTCTAAAGGTAGGATTTTATCCTGAAAGATGTGTGGTTTTTTATAGCATTTAGCACGTTGTAAATAACTCATGAAATTCCATATTATTTTTTGTACGTGTATTTTAACTCTGCAATATTTTGATCATAAAATATTAGGCCTAAAAAAGTACGATTGGTCATGTTAAAAAAATATTGGGCGATTGTGGGTTAACGGGATCCCAAAACACATTGATTTTTTTTGGCTCTGAACTAACTTCTACTCCTCAAAAATGATACTTTTGACTTTCAGCAAATGTTCCTGTGTCCTTAAAAGCCTACATTGAAGAAATTTGTTAAACATTTCAGGGTTAAAATTCAATTTTCTTACGCACTTCTTGTAAACTTTAAAACAGACCGTCTGATCGCGTGAGGCCATTTTGTCTGGTCTGGTTAGTCTAGTGCCCAGACCCAACATATCAAGAGTCCTCAAAATGTCAGAGTGGAAACCAGACTATTCTCGTGTGCGGCCGTCCGTGCAGCGGTGAAATGTTACAATCTTGGTTACCGTTTTTACCCCATAATTTCCCTCAAAAATCAAAGCCCTGCCCTCTTTCCAAAATATTAACCTTGGTAATATAGAGGAGAAGACCAACAAAGTATATGTAGGTAAGTTACTTTTCAAAAAGAAGTTTCCTTTCCTTTATAGTTTTAGGACCCGTAAAGCTACAATCCCCAAATATTGTACTCGGCCTTTGACTAAAGTCCGTCTTGGCTACTCCCATCCATCTTGTTTTTATGATAATTTGATTATAAATTGATGAATTGTTTACTTGACTTACTGACTCTAGACAATATTGAGAGTAAGGATTCAACGGAAATCTTTTTATACCTCCATCCATTCATAGAGGTTATTTGGAGGTCATTATTTTCTACCTCCATGCTCCATGATTATGCTACACTTGACAATAGTCAATTATTTATTGTTGGTATAATCCATTGTGATTATGCGCCTAAGCCTTGGCCTATTGTCCTTTACCACGTGGTAACATCCCCGCGATTAGCACAATCCTTTTTTTGTATATGCACAAAACACGGGGGGAAAAAGAAGCAACCGAACTGAATTTAGGATCAATCACAATTTGTGTGTATATTCTCAATACATAAGACTGAGACATGGATTTTTTAGGGTTTGGGATATATCATTTTGAAATGAGTGCTGAAATCGAACCTTTACTGAACAGGTAAAATGGTAACCAAGATACAAATTTTAAAACGCAGTGCCATTTTCGGAGCTGTTCACCCAGCAAAATTATGATCGGATACTGATGAAGATGTATGCTCTTTGTCAGACACATGAGGTATGTGTTTCAGCACTGGGATGCTCTGAAAGCAAGACCGTATTATTTCCTTGATCTATGCGTAGATCGATGGGTAGAATATTTTACCTGGGCATGCACGGCTGGGCGCAGCTTACACTGTTAAAGCCTACATACTTCCCGCCATGAATGTACTACTAATGTATTACATGTGTTAAATTGACATAACAGCACTTCCCTGTGTATAGCCATTGCTTGCATGGAGGACATACAGTCTTACCGAGGATATCCTAAAGACAAGACCAGTCAAACACTACATTGCACTTGCTGTTTTTCACATTCTTGCTAATTTTTATATGAAGCACATTGTTGAAATCGCAGTGTGTTTTTTAAATAGCATTTGAAACAATTGATCCTCATCAATAAAATAAGTATGGAACATAATACAGTAGCTTTGATGTGATTTTTTTGCAAACACTAACTGCAGATGACAAAATGCTTATTATCTACTGTGAAATCATTTTTTAGATGATGATATTATTCTGTATTTAAAGGTGACTTCATACTTTCGTAGTATACCCAAACATAAATCTCCACATGCAGATTTACATAACTTTATGTGGGTATGAAGGTGGTGATGGTAGAAACATATTGCTGTTTGGTTATTTCTACCTGAAATGCTGGATTTATCCAGAAATGAGTATAAAACTGAAGACCAACAACTTGTTTGATCTCAGGGAAATAAAAACTCCTGTGAATAGATTTGAAAATACATTGAGGATTTTTCACTGTTTTCTCAAAAGGTGGTCACCGAATATTGGACTGAAAAACTCACAGATGATTGTTTCTTTATCTTTCTTGATATTTTTGCCTGTGAATCTGCATTTCATTTGCAAAAACAAAAGTATGAAGTTACCTTGAAAGAATAGGAACAAAAAGGGTTTTTCTTTTTGTTTTATTGTATTACAGACACAATGGCTGAGTATTCTGCAACACTTGATAGAACGGTCCTGCAGGGATATATGGACCTGCCAACCGAAGGGAGAGTGCAGTGTACATATGTTTGGATTGATGGTACTGGAGAGCATGTACGATGCAAGACCAAAACAGTTGATCATGAACCACAGTCAGCTGAAGGTATGTGAATCATGACTGCCTATTTCTTGAATTCTCATTTTGTGTCATGCATCTTAGGCCACATTAAAAAAAT
This sequence comes from Astropecten irregularis, assembly GCA_963971285.1. Taxonomy (NCBI): domain Eukaryota; kingdom Metazoa; phylum Echinodermata; class Asteroidea; order Paxillosida; family Astropectinidae; genus Astropecten; species Astropecten irregularis. The sequence continues at coordinate 5,499,695 of OZ020260.1, read as the reverse complement.
ACTTGTTTAAGCAGGCCTTCTTTTTAATAAAAATGAGGAGAGCTGCAAATCGCTCTCCTTAAATCAACGTAGAGAATTTAGGAGAGTGATTTGCTCTCAGTAACAAAAATCAAGTTTGAGCTGCAAATTCAACTCCTTAAATCAACATACCTGGCCTATTCATAACAGTTAACTAAGAGAGCAGTTTGCTCTTGCTAAACCACTTGTGTTCGCATGTGTTCGATGTAAAAAAAAAAGATTCAAAATTGTCCTCTTGAAAAGGATTATAAAAAATATAAACATTTTTGTATTTTCCATAAAGGGTTTAGAATGTCAGCTGATGTTTTGAAAAAGGCAGCTCTCCTTAAATTGTTAAGGAGCTCTTTTTTTCACTCTCCTTGGAAAACTTTAAGGAGAGCGGAGGAGAGTGATCACTCTCACTCTCCTTACAAATTAAGGCCTGATTTAAGGTCCACCTCTTCCAAATTTTCAAGGGAGGGAGGGAGGTTTTTGTTTTAATTTTTTTATTTTAAGAATAGAATGGCAACATGCCTGCGGAAGAAAACATACATGGTATTCATGGTCAGAAAATGTTAGGAAGGTACAGAGCTAAGAAGACCATAGAAGCAATTCAAGCTAAATACCTGACCACTGGAAATTTTAGTAGAACGTTAGAGAACCCTAAAAGTTGATTCTCACTTTGAAAATGTCCCTTTCCCTTACATTTGTGGATTTTTGCTTGTTAAGGCCAGTACTCCATGTGGCCTTCATGTACATTCTGAAAATTATGGTAGATGTTTGAGCACACTGCTTATTTTTTCTTGAGAAATAACAAAAAAATGCAGGTCGGACACATCGCAGATAGGGAGTGGATGCTAGACAAGTAGTTTTTTGTATTATTGCTGTTATTATAGATTTGTGTCTGAATTTTAGGCTTCATGGGTTGGCTTTCAATTTTCATACATTATTTTGTGAGTCAATTCAGTCAACCATCCATTACATGTGGGCCCTAGTTATGTGCTAAAATATGAATGGGTCTCTCTGTAACACTATTTAACAGTGAACAGTCAACAGATCCTAATTAACGTTCTCTATTTTTCAACTTTCAGACCTCCCTATGTGGAACTATGACGGCTCTAGCACGTGGCAATCGGAGGGCTCTAACAGTGACATGTTCATCATTCCCAAAGCTATCTTCAAAGATCCTTTTCGTAGAGGCAACCACAAACTTGTCATGTGCGAGGTTCTGAAGTACGACAAACGACCGGCTGGTAAGAGCTGAATTAATGGGAATTCATGTATTCTTGTTTATGGGAAAACTGAACAGGGCTTGAAGTGACACCTTTTATTCAAATTCAATTAGCAAGTGAACAGGAGCTAATTTCATATCCCTGCTTAGCACAAACATTTTGCTAACCATGAATTTTCTGTCTCTATAATAAAAACAGGATTAACAACCATTAGTCATTTAGATGTTTATCATTCAGATATAGGTACTGTTTGGTGCATGTTTATTTTCTCACAATCTGTTTTACTTATTCCCTTTTCTCTGCTGCATCCTAAACATGAGCTGTTTTTCAACTAGTGATGGCTGTTTTTTAACTTGAATCAACAAATGTTTGGATCCCTGTTGTGTTTTTCCCCAAATATCCCCTTACCCCCTGGGGGCATTTTACTGTGACCATCCTGAATCCTCCACAATCCTCCAATGGTCATACTTTAAAAACTACATTCATCCTGAATCCTCCACAGTGCTCCAATGATTTCACTTAAATACTCAAAATGAGAGGTACCTGAATCCTGAATCCTTCAGAATCCTTCATTGGCCCTACCTTAAAAATTGTGTTTATCCTGAATCCTTGCCACTCCTCCAGTGGTCCTCACTTGGAAAATGACATTATATCCTGAGTCCTCCACAATCCTCCAAAAGTACCAGGAGGATTTTTGAGGATTCAGGTGGTTAGGGTTACAAGGCATAAACTGGATATGAGTCAAGATGAAAATTTGGCCTTCTAATAATTTGGGACAACATTTTATTGTTTCATTTTCCAGAGACCAACTTCAGACAGTCTTGTGAGAAGGTGATGAACAAGGCCAGCGAGTCCAAGCCATGGTTTGGCATTGAGCAGGAATACACACTGATGTCGCAGGAAGGTCACCCGTTTGGCTGGCCTAAGCTTGGCTACCCAGGACCCCAGGGTAAAATGTGCACCTTTATAGATTTGGTTTTATGTTACAGATTGGTCTCAGAAACTGGGAAAATTGCATTGTACATTGCAATAATAAAGTCATTGATGAAAGTTGGCTTTAGTTAAATGTTACTTAATGTTACGATTTTTGTTTTGGGAGGGCGGTTAAGGAAAAGTTTAACTTAGTTCTTAGTTATTGCTTTCTTTTATTTGTTTGTTTGGGGGTTTTTTTTGCCTTAATTTGGGAGGAATTATTCCTGCATTTACTAGAAGATTGCAGTATGAATTTTAATTTTGGGGACAAATTTGATTACTGAAATACCGACTCTTAAACATAAAAAAACTTGATAATCTGTTTTGTAAATGATAACATCCAAGATGCGAAAAAAAATATATTTGTGCCTATTTGTGGCAAATAATTGCAAAAATACTGGTTTTACATTATCTAATATCTAGGCTAATAATGATAAATACAACAATCAGCCTGAGTAAGGCTGCAGTGATCATGCACTTAAGATGCATATTGTGCACATTATAGGCTTGCACTTCACCAAACAGATGGGTACTGCATACTCGGTGCTTTTTGAGTGCACTTGAAAAAAATCATGTCCTGGCTCAGGTGAGATTCGAACCCACGACCTCCAGCTTACTAGTGCGGATTCATGATGTTCAACTTTTTAAAGCCATATTTTGCTTGACATCTCTCATTGCAGGTCCGTACTACTGCGGTGTCGGAGCCAACAAAGTCTTTGGCCGAGCCGTGGTTGAGTCTCACTACAAGGCTTGTCTGTTTGCCGGCATCAAGATCGCTGGCACCAATGCCGAGGTGATGCCAGCCCAGTGGGAGTATCAGGTAGGGCCCTGCGAGGGGATTGAAATGGGCGACCACTTGTGGATCTCCCGCTTCATCCTGCACCGCGTCTGCGAAGACTTCGGCGTCATCTGCTCACTAGACCCTAAGCCCATGGAAGGTGACTGGAACGGCGCTGGTGCTCACTGTAACTACAGTACAGTGGAGATGAGGGAAGGTGGAAATGGCCTCAAAGGCATCGAGTAAGTACATACTCCCACTTTGGTAAGAAACCAAAACAGAAATGTTCACAGATTTACGTATTTTACTTCCAGGGTATGAAGATGGTGCTGGTAGAAACAAACCGTTAAAATGTTTCCGCCTGAAATGGTGTATTTATCCAGAAATTAGTAAAAAAAAAAAAAAAGAGAAAAGACTTAAGAAATACTGTGACTGTTTTTCACTGTTTCCTCAAAAAGTGGACAACGTATGGGAATAAAATTTTCACAGATAACTGTTACTGTGTCTTCCGTGATACTTTTGCCCATGAATCTGCATTTCTTTGACAAAACCCAAAGTATGATATTACCTTTAAAGCGCCCTGTTGCAATTCAGCCAGTCTAAGTTCATTCAGAATAAGAAGTTTGCATTTCCCAAAGCTGCCGTGCCTTAAGTTAACACTGAATAAGTGCAATAGTTGGTAGAGTGCGGGTTCGAATCCCACTTCTCTGTTCACCTTTAAATGACGAATCTCACTTTTGATTGAGCATTGAGGGATTCTGTTTTGCTCTTCCAGCTATATTCAGAAAGCAATCGAAAAGCTTGGCAAGTTTCACGACAAGCACATCCGAGCCTACGACCCCAAGGAGGGCGAGGACAATGCCCGCCGTCTGACTGGCAAGCACGAGACATCCAGCATTCACGACTTCTCGTCAGGTGTTGCCAACCGTGGCTGCAGCATCAGAATACCACGCCAGGTAGGTTTATGCCATTCCAAATTTACCTTGTCTAACTTAAAGTAACACTCCTTTCTTCAATAGCTACAAATGGCATTTGTGGTTTATACACAAAAGTTGTTTTGAAACCTTCATTGCGTTTCAAAAGTACAGAAGAATTGGTTGATTAGATTAAATTTGACCATTTTACTCAATTTTCCATTCTATTTTCAACCATTGTTGGATTTTCCTTTAATTCATTCTAATTTTAAAAACAGATTTGAGTATATGACTGACTGACTGTGCCTCCATTCAGATACAATACAACGAACGGTACATGTTTTCTGATAATATGCAACAGGATCTTGCCATGCAAATTATGTCTCACATAGCTTGATTGACACAACCTGTAATAAGCTGCATAGGTAACACAAACCCTATACCCGTAATAGCTTTTGCTGATTGGTTGAAAGTTTTGAGTGAAAGTACCCTAAGAAATTCACTGTTGGACATACTTTGGGCTACAATTTTGTACACAAAATCTCAAAGGGCACCTTTTTCCCACAAAAAGTCAATATTTTCCTTCCTCCGGGTCTTGATAACTAGAGCAGGCTAGTCGAAATGTTGAGACCTTACGAAAAGTGCGAACAAAATCAGAAGTGCGCAAAGTACGAACGATTCTTACATGTGTTTCCGCAAACCGATCCACATACTTTGCTTCCTTTTTGAATTTCGGAAGCCAGAATTTTTTTTCTTACGTTGAAAGTTGACCCAATTCCCTTGTGATATTAAAAGTTTCCTTTTCCACTTTTCTGTTGTCCAGGTCGGAGAAGAAGGCAGGGGTTACTTGGAGGATCGCCGTCCATCCTCGAACTGCGACCCCTACAGGGTGACCGAAGCCATGGTCAGGTCAACTGTACTGGACGACTGGGAATCCAGCTTTTAAATATGGTAACAAAAATATCTTTGCTGCCAAAAAAAACCCCGCAAATTAACAGGGTTTAAATTAACACTGAATCAGTGATGCTGTATAACACGCCAACACACACTTTATATATTTATAACAGATATATCCATTGTTATAATTATTGAGAGCTTCCAAAGTTCCAATATTATTCAGTGAAAAATTGTCTTACTTGCCAAAAATGGGGGGAAAAATGAATTCTGTGTGTTAAAGGTATATTTGGTAAAGGTCACAGAGCAGCGCTCACACTTTGTCTGATCCAACATGTGCATGAAATAGTAAACCTGTTAAAATATGAGCTCAATTGGACATCTGAGTCACAAGAAAACCCTACTCAAATCCGATTAAATGTTCTTCTAAAAAATAAAGCTTACCCCAAGATCAAAACTAATTTCGGACAAATTTCTGAATAAATACACCATCTCAGGCGGAAATATTTAATGGTATGTTTCTACATGTACCAGCACCATCTTCATACCCTGAAAGTTAAACATAAATCTGTGAATATTTCTGTTTGGGTACGTTTCCAATCCTGCACAGTACCTTTAAGTATAATTACAATCCAATTGAACGATAATAATAAATAATACTAAAGCATTCCGCTCCTGTGAGCAAGAACTGAAATCTTGTTGATTTATCAGTGGTGGTGATTTTAGTATTTTAAATCCTTACTATAAATCAACAATGGATTTGTTTAATCAGATAATCTGTCTTATTATCAGTAAATCTGTGTATTATTATTCAGGTTCCAGTGTGAAATGGATTGGCAATAAAAATATAATAATATTGAATGTTGTGATTAACATGCAAATGGCACTATAAAAATATGCAGTGGAGAATTATCATTTATAGTTTAATAGTTTTTCCTCTAAATATTAAGTATGGATTTAAGCATTTTTTTTTTTTTACGATTACTGTTTGAATGAGCAATTGTTATTATCCCACTATAGTACTATACACTCAGAAATGAGAATTAATTACAAAATGGTTGAATCATAATAGTGTCTTTCTTTGCAATATAATTTGCATGAATTTGTGGCATGTTTTATGTAATGCCACGTTGTTTAATGTGTATGTGTAATGTCAAACAATATATAATTATAAATGATTGTCATTGAAAAGTGAACAAAGAAAAATTGACTTGAGCGGGATTCGAACCGGCGACCTCCTGGATACCGTACAGGCACACTAACAACTGAGCTATCCAGCCCTACGTTGGTGGTGTTCCCAATAGTCAATTATCTTTTATGAACAAAAATAATTACCAAAGTAGGGCTGGATAGCTCAGTTGTTAGAGCACCTGTACAGTATTCAGGAGGTCGCCGGTTCGAATCCCGCTCCAGTCAATTTTTCTTTGTTAACTTTTCAAATGACTTTAAATTCAGTCAGTTTCCCTTGTGGTTATTCGACGATTATAAATTATTCTGTTATCTCACTTATTATATTTTAGGAGATTCAATTGCACCGTATTTCCATATGGGCCCCAAATAGTGGACGCTTTGTATAATGAATTGTTGAAAATAATGTGGAGTATATTTTGCAGAATTTGAGGTACATGCTCCTGTCATTTGGATTTTTCATCCCGTAATGAACTTTTTTCCCGTAAGGGAAAGGTGTCAATTCTAGACCTGATTCGCTCTTGTAACACATTATTATTTTGTAATAATTGTCAGCTGACCTGGGACCAGAACAATAAGGAGGAAGTAACTTTCCCGCCATTTGAACTGGCAACAATAACATGAATTGTTCCATTGTTAGTGAGCCTATGGGGGATCCGCAGGCGATTACATTGTACATCCTATAGGTATTTCCAGACCATTTCATCATCATATCCATTGTAGTGTTCGTAATTTGTTCAGAGCTCCATTATCGGTGTGAAACTGCCACCTGTTTACCTACCTCATACAATTGTATTTTTGTGTAGCTGGTGGCGATAAAATGTGAACATGCAAACTGCGTACTTGTAAAAAAGGCTGTAAAGACATGGTATAATGTGTATTGTGTACCTACATATACAAAGTGCATGTACTTTCTTTGGTTTGCTGGGGATGATGTCTGATTAATTTGCCTAAACGTTAGATAGGCCTATCACAAAGAGGTAAAGTTAAACAGAACTATTTAATGCTCAGTTTTGTGTTTTATACCACCATAGCTTGTGCACTTAATATAGATGAATATTCGCCCATGGTCTCCGTGAGATCTCGTGTTGTGTACAGTGTACATACTTATACATGTACATATCCAGCATTTTACAAAAATGAAAGGGAACTTGAAAAAAAGAGACAAACTTCATTCTTTCTTGTCTTCAGATGTCATCTGTATACGGGTCGAGTTCCCAATTTTTTCCCTGGCAAGCTGCAGGGTCAAGTTGTTTTTAAAACCTAAAAGTTGTATTTTGTTCATAGGTCGTCGCACAAAATCCACTATCGTAAATATAAATAAATTATTAAGAAAATGTATTTAATATATCATATTGTTAGGTTGTACCATATATTAACCATTTGCAACTGAAATGTTTGCTGATTCCATTTTCCCGGCGTTATTATTATCTTATTAAAAATAATGTGAGAAATCGGAACAAAATTAACAAGTTGTATTATGTACTGTGATTTATTTTTTGTGTTGACTGAGTATAATTACGCTACGTGTGGTCTCAATTTTTTATAAGGCCGAAAAAAAATTGTTGTGTTGCCCTCAGCGACCGACCGTAAAATGCCAAAACTTTGGGTCTGGATTTTTTTTCTTTCTCCGAGTCCTAAAGTATAAAAACTCACCATTTTTGACAGAAAATGTAAGATTTAGCAGTAAAAAAGCGTGTCTCCTCAAAACGACCTAAAATCGTTGATTTATAAGCCGTGGTGACCATACATCCTGTAGGCCTATTTATTCTTAAATGTTTGAAAGTCGGCCCCCCCTCCAAAAAACAAAACAAAAATCGACCGACCGACCCAAAATTTAAATTTTTCCACTTGAGGGCAACACAACAACATTTTTTTTCTACGGCCTAATTTGCAGAATTCGGGGATGTGTCCCTCCAGTTCTTCACCAGTTCCGACCAGGGGAACCCCCTTCCACACCCGTCATCCGGCCGGCCGGCCCCACCCCCGACTCGATTCCAGACATCCTATAAAATATTCAGTATATAGATGATCCCGACCCGTCGTATTGTCCTCGTGGGGTCATCGACTTGTCATTCCATATTCTTTATTTGCATAAAGGGGGATGTTTTTTTTCCTTAATATTGGCTTATCTTATACAATATCTGGTTACGGCTTTATGGGTGCACACCATTCCCCCCCATGTTATAATCATGGAGGTAGAAATAGATTTTTATGTGACTGCCCCTTTTGGCGAAAGGCTTCGATGGGGATACAGTTCGAAAACAGCACTACTGTGTAGTCATTATTCATGCAACTTATAATGATATAACAACTGAAGCTAAGCTTATGCCGGCTATGTCATTAATCAGTAAGACTTTTCGGCGGGACGTGGTCTGTATAATAATGCATGGAGATGATGAATGTGTGGCTTTAGTTGATTGCATTGCCGACTGGGTCATTGGAGTCCGCAATAAAATAGTCCAATTCACATCATTAACGTTTAGCCGGCCTAAATCGCATCAAAATTAATGTGTTATTGCTCATTAGTACACGGTGAGAGAGAAACACCATAGAGAAAATGTGTCTCATTTCTCCATACACCATGAGGGAATGGGAACTAATCAACTAAATGATTAACCAATAACTGAATGATTGGATATTTGGATGACCGAAAACATACCGGTACATGTACTATCTATGTAGGCCTATTAAATATTATAATATTAGCACGCGGTTGGTCAGTGGCTGAGCACGCTTCGACCATTTACCTCCACGCTTCGCACACTCGTGGAATCCAACGGTTTGTTGTCAATCGCATAGGGTGCATTCGATTAGCTCCCTCGGGTCGACACCAGTCAACCTCTTTCCCCATTCTCTAGCTTATTTTGTGCAGTATAGTACGACCATTCCCAGTAAGGGCTGACCCGTGTTAGCTAAACGAAACGCATAGCGAACCATAAACAATATAGCACGTGCTTTTATCAACGACGACTTCACGACCAATCATCCCCTTGCTAACCTCAGTCACGCGTACTAGCCAATCACGGCGCGGCTATCTCATGTTACTTCCCCTACTGACCAATCAGCGACGACTTCATTGATCGGGGCTTCTGCAATATATCGCGGGTTATTTCGCGCGACATGATCATTTTACGTGGTTGAAGCTGCTCGAGTCGGTTGCCCTTGATATTTCCCTGTCGTATCGTCGGATATTTTCTCCTCTTTTTGTATCAATATTGTCTGGTGTGACTAAAACAGTTGAGGTGAGTGTGTACTTTTTTACGGATGTTGCTTGTTTGGTTAACTGACAAATTTATAATCATATGATCGAATCAGTAAGCAAGAAGAGGCGCTCTGTATCCTGACAACATTTTCACTAACTTTTGTTTAGGGCATTTTCACTTTTTAATTTTTGCCACAAAGTTGTGGCTCCATAATTTCCAATTCATTGGTTTACTGCCATAATGGCTGTATTACTGAGTCTCAGTTTGCCTTGGTTATTGGTCATAAAATTTGGTTATTGACACGGCCGTCGGCCCGGCCATTTTCTACAATATTGCAGGCTTTGTAGGTAGTTTGTTAAAAAAATAAAAATTGATGTTGGGAATTGGCCTAGTTTGGTTCGTTTTTATCGGTATTTACCCCCATATATTTTGCTGTTCGGTACTTAGTATAACTTAGTTATAGTAGACTAGGCCTACTACTTTTTTGTTATCTGCCCTTAATTAAAAAAAGAATGGTTAAAACTGATATTATCATTGTCCATTTGGGCCTTGGGTTTACGGCTCATGTGTTGAATAAGCACGTGTGACTTGGGCGAGCCAATGGACCAACTGAATGAATGACGTCAAAGTATTGCTATTGTCAGATTGTGACCCATCATTACTCGCTCATATTTGTCAATGAGTTCATGGCCGGTGAATTTCTTTGTTGGCTTGCATTTATATGTAAAGTATAGGAAATATGGGTGGTGGGCCATCGCACGTAGTGACATGCCTGTGCTGTGTTGAATTAACTGGGAAAGAACAAGTTGGCTATGTTATGTACTGTAGGTTGAGGCTGGGTTGTGTAGGAATACTTGACTACTACTAGATTGGCACATTGCCAATTGGACAGTGGATTGGAATTTTCATTCAGTATTATTTCTAGGAAGTGCCAGTACAATAAACTACAGTACATGATTCATGTCAGAAACTGAAACTTTCTCCAATATTTCCTTGTTGTACTGTCTGATAATCTTATGACGTTAGTCACATTTCAAAATACAGTGAGAAGAAAGAAGAGAGCGAGACCAAAATTTACACAAAATTTCATTTCAAATTCTTTGAAGAATTTTTTTTTACTATGAAAGTTGATTCATTGTGGAGAAATTTGTTTAGTAAGCTTAACTTGATGTGGCCCATAAGTATAAAGGAAATAAAAACATTTTTTTCAAAGTTTGGGGTAACTAGTGTGATCGTCATCAAGGATTATTTTCAGACATGGTATCTACAGTAAACTAACTCATCTATTAAAATATGTTGACCAGTTGTGATGTCCTCTTCAATATGAGCAAGGTTACATTTGTGGAAAGAGGGCAAGGCTTTGATTTTTAGGGAAATTATAGGTTAAAAACTGTAACGAAGATGCGACATTTTATGGCTGCAGGGACGGTCGCAGGCGAGAATATAGTCTGGTTTCCTCTTTGATTTTGAGTATTCTTGATCGGTTGGGTATAGGAACCAGACTAGACTAATCAGGCGTCACACGACAATATTAGTATTCCCTACACAAGGTTTAGTCATTGATGTTTATTTTTCAGACCAAGCTACCCAACCCTCGCGACAACCAGCGATTGTGAATGTACATTATGGACAGATACAGATACTTATAGTTACATATAAGGTTAAGTGCTGTATGTTCAGTGGGAGAGAAGAGATCAAAGAACAACTGATGGAACAAATTTACACTATTTTACTTGCAGGCAACATGACGGAATACTCAGCAAATCTGGATAGAACGGTCCTGCAAGGATATATGGACCTGCCCACTGATGGGCGAGTGCAGTGCATGTACATTTGGATAGATGGCACTGGCGAGAACGTAAGATGCAAGACGAAAACTGTAGACGAAGAACCACAAAGGCCAGAAGGTAAGAAAAAGCAATTGTTTCTCGGTTGTCAGTGAAGTTTTGATTGATCAGGGGCCAATTTCATAGAGCTGCTTAAACACCAAAATTTGCTTAAGTACCAAAAACCTTTGTAAATAAAATCAGTATGCCAGCCAAATCTCCTTGTCATGAATGTTATGCTCAGCAAACAATGGCTGGATACAAGTCAAAAGCAGTAAACATCACTTGAACATTTGGTTTGTAATCCTGTTTGATCAAGGAAGACTTTCATGCTTAAGCAAAGTGTTGTGCTTAAGCAGCTCTATGAAATTGGCCCCTGTACGCTGATAGTCAGGCTGGCTTAAGTTTTCAAAGCTATTTATTATAGAAGAATGTATTGCTTCCCGTTGTGTACAAATATTAGTGCATCATCTGCGAGATTTATGTGCACGTCAGACCAGATATCGACAAGCAGAAAGATCAAGCCTCTTAAGTCTTTAAAATTGCCAAGTTTCACCTTCTCTTTCCGAGATCTTTACCTTCAATGTAATGCAGAATTCTATGTTGACATGAAAATAGAATCTTTGAGCAGACTACTTGTAGCTTCAGTTGAATTTGATACTTTTAGTCAGCACAGTACTTTTCAGATACTGTATCTCCACCCCAGCTGCATGTTGATATACAATGCTAGGATCAGAATGTTTTTATAATGAATTTAATACAGTAGTACTAACTGTGATCTTTTTTCCCCTCTTCAATTTTCAGACCTCCCTATGTGGAACTATGACGGCTCTAGCACGTGGCAATCGGAGGGCTCTAACAGTGACATGTTCATCGTTCCCAGAGCGCTCTTCAGAGATCCTTTCCGTCGTGGCAAGAACAAGCTTGTCATGTGCGAGGTGCTGAAGTACGACAGAAGACCAGCAGGTTGGTGTAACATGCAACTTTATTTGGCATCCCTTTAAAAGAACTTGTGAGAAAACCCAGAACTTGTGAGAAAGCCCAATATGCCAACACTAAATTCTGACCATAATCTACAAAACAAAGCCCTTAATAAAGCCCTTATTGGGCCGTGGTACCACTGAACTATTGTGGAATATCGGAAATGTGTGATGCAACACAGTAAAGCATCATAAAAGTCAATGAACCACACTGCAACAGTTTTTAGTCTGAATATATAATCCCCAAATTTTGGAGTCATTTTCCTGCTGAAAACAATGTGATTATTATGTGTTCTTGATATTTTAGATGCCACTTCAGAAGTTGTTGTATTCTGACCTTATATATGATTGTTTGCATAGAAATCTTTTCCAAATATCAAACTTTGTCATTTTTATTAAGTAGCAATTAAGTACTTAAAATTTATCAAAACTTCTTATTAAATAGATTCTTTTTATTTGTAATTTTTGTAATTTTCAGAGACCAACTTCAGGTATACGTGTAACAAAGTAATGGAGGCGGCCAAGGCTGCCCAGCCGTGGTTTGGCATCGAGCAAGAGTACACTCTACTAGCCCAAGACGGACATCCCTTCGGCTGGCCCAAGCTTGGCTATCCAGGACCCCAAGGTAGGCGTCTTTTCCTGTATCTCACAGAGATTATGTCTTTGAACTTGGGCAGACATTCATCAGACTAAGGTCCCTTAGTTAACATCACCAGATATGAAGTTTGAATTTCTTTTTGGTCAGGAAAAATTTTGGGATGTTGCTTTACTCGCATTGCATTGATTCTTTGGTTACAGGTCCGTACTACTGCGGTGTCGGCGCCAACAAAGTCTTCGGCCGTGCCATTGTAGAAGCTCACTACAAGGCTTGCCTGTACGCAGGCATCAAGATCGCTGGCACCAATGCCGAGGTAATGCCAGCCCAGTGGGAGTATCAGGTCGGACCATGTGAAGGAATTACAATGGGCGACCACTTGTGGGTCTCCCGCTTCATCCTGCACCGCGTCTGCGAAGACTTTGGCGTCATCTGCTCGCTTGACCCCAAGCCCATGGAAGGTGACTGGAACGGCGCTGGTGCTCACTGTAACTACAGTACAGTGGAGATGAGGGAAGGTGGAAATGGCCTTAAAGGCATCGAGTAAGTACATGCTCCCACTTGCAGCCTTGTCAAAACTTTTATTGTAACATCTCAGGAGAACCTTCTTGCAATAAAAGGCAGCCAATTGAAACTTTGTCTTCTATGTTCAAGAGGAGACCACACCATAGAATTAACCGCAGGGCTAGGGCTAGTATTAAGCCTTCTTCATCTTGCTTGTGTCTGACCTCTAATGTGTCATTTGTTGTTATGTTCCTCCAGCCATATCCAGAAGGCAATTGATAAGCTTGGCAAGTTCCATGACGAACACATCCGAGCCTACGACCCCAAGGAGGGCGAGGACAATGCCCGCCGTCTGACTGGCAAGCACGAGACATCCAGCATTCACGACTTCTCATCCGGCGTTGCCAACCGCGGATGCAGCATCAGAATACCGCGCCAGGTAGGTTTGAAAGTCTTAATGCTTGATAAGTGTCTTCCTAGCTTCTTCTGGAGGGCCAGCCTCCCTTGGCATCAAGCTATACGTTGAAACTAAAGTCTGTGCCTTTCCAACCCAACCAAAAGGGCTTTTGCTTGGTTTTGATTTGCCGTTTGTTTTGAAAACCTTATAGCTACATACTTCTGACGGGTTCCATTAAACGTTTCACATAACTGGAAAGTGAAGTTGTTATCCCCAAAAATTGTTAACAAAGAATTTGAACAGGGAAATGCTGAGTGAGCTTAATAATGTTGGTGATTAAAGTGTGTTATATGTATGTTATCAGTGTGTTTATCAGGGGCCTATTTTACTATCGCTTTGGTATCAGAAAATTGATCGCTACTTTTGTGTAGCAATTTTCCATTTAGCGATGGATTTGGGCTTTAGCGATGACCGCAAAGTGTTAGTGAAATCGGCCTGTGGCTTCATATTCTGATAAAAGGGGAGATTTTTTGTGTTTATCTGAATGTCAACAAAGTTTACTGAAAGAATCACAACGATTCTTTTCATGACACTGTACATGACACTGATTTTTGACTTGCTTCATTTTCGCTCCCTCTCTGTCATACAGGTTGGAGAAGATGGTTTAGGCTACCTGGAGGATCGTCGTCCATCCTCTAACTGCGATCCCTACAGGGTGACAGAAGCCCTGGTCAGGTCAACCGTACTGGACGATTGGGTGTCCACTTTCTAATGTAACCTTCCGTTCCCATCATATTGACGGGGAAGAAAGACTCGGCAACCGTGCTCCGACCTGCTTTGTACCATACCATTTAACAATGTACAGTCTGTATATAATTCTGCATTCATTTCCCTCTCCAGGAAATATTCCTTCTTAAATTCCTTCTGAATAGAAAAACTCCAACTCTGCCTTATGTTAAAACGAACAAGATAGTGTAAATGAATAGACTCGATACCAGTATTCCGAGTGACTACGTTGCTTATGCCAATGTTGAACTTTATTTATCAGTGAATATCGGTAATAATCATAGGTCAACACTGTCTTGAATCTGTACTGAAGTTGTATTTGTAAGAATAAGATTCAAAATTTGTCAGACGATGCTAGGATACAATTGATATTTATTTTTTTATGGTTTCATATCATTTTATTTCTTCAAATGTTGGCATCTTCCCTGAAACGTAATGATTTCCCTTCGAGAAAAATCACCAATGATACAGTTCCAGTTATTAGGAGTATTTCCAATATAGTGTTGAACCAAATCCAAAATATATTTTCTCCGAAATATCCATATCCTTAAGGAAGTTATCAAACTAATTATTATTTTTTGTTAAATTTTTTAGAAATTGTACTTGAATATTTGAAATATTAATTTAAGATTTTTAAGAATCAATCAGTTTATAAACTAAAACACGAGATTACAGCAATGAAACTCGAAAGGGCGAACTTCGTTGCAGGGTACTTTGGATTATTTCTATAAAATTTCAAGCCGGAATTTTAATGGCAAAATTTGTTCCCCCCTCTAATATTTCATTGTTGTATTAACTTGTTCAAGAGAATTGTGTGGGTCTTTTTTGTCTTGAACTGTTTCACTCAAAATGTTCCCGTTTTAGATGTATTGTATTTTTAAACATAATAAAGCGCTGCACTTCATTCTTTAAACATGAATGCTGGTGTTCTCGTTGTTGTGTTTGTACAATGTAGCAGAATGTTTAAACAGTGATTGAAATTAATCTTGTTTGTTTGATTTGTGGTTTATTTGATAATTTTATGCTGATGGAAAGAAGTCATATCCACATTTTGAGTGATTCGGATTAGATGAATTGTAAATGTCCGAATTATCTATCTACAAATGATCCTGGGATATATACGAGTGGGATCGTGGGTTTTGGATAGGAAAGAAGTCAAATTTACATTGATTTTCAAAATGAATTTGGGACATGCAAACATAACACAACATGGGGTTAGGTCTCTTATTAGGCAGAGCACCGTTATGGTAATCTACATTCGGCAACAGTCCGTTTACACTTCATCTCTGAAGGATATTGTTTGTGTATGAATTACCGAGTTAAACAGGGCGTAATGAGAAGTTCCGACATGGAACAAAATATTTATTAACATATCCTTTATGTATGTGAACTGATGATACTGTGCTATTATCATCCGTAGAGGGCGGCATTTAAAATTAACGTTAGCGAAAATAGTAAATAGAGAGGGCGCTGTTGAACATGCCCGGAATCCCCACATCACAATCGCCCCGCCTTGCACACTGTTGGCTTTTTTTTTTAGTAGGGGCTGATTTCAGGTTCTAGCGTCCGTTCGAAATAAAAACCCGAAATCTAGCGTGTTTCTGTTTTTTCCTTCAAAATCCGGATTTTGTATCTGAAACAGTGAAAGACACAATTTGGTAACATCCACATTGCGAGAAATTAGTTCAATATTTGAGAAAACTATTAAAGGTATGATGCATGATTGGTAAGATCACTGAATTAGCACAGCACTCGCACTTTGCCTGATCCAGCATGTACATAAATTAATAAACCTGTGAAAATTTGAGCTCATTTGGACATCTGAGTCACGAGAAAATAGCGAAAACCTGACTCAATTTTTCTTATAAAATATAAGGAATGGTTTTGACCTTACCCCGAGATCAAAACTGTTTTCGGTCTTTGTTTGACTAATTTCTGGATAAATGCACCATTTCAGGCAGCATATTTTAACGGTATGTTTCTACCAGCACTCAGTGGCATCGCCAAGGGGGGGCCAGGGGGGGCACGTGCCCCCCCCTGGAAAACCTCGTGCCCCCCCGCGTGCCCCCCCATTTGAGATTTGGGTTGGTGAAAAAAAATATAATACATATTATTGTAGTGCCCCCAACAATTGCTAGTGCCCCCCTTGTGCCCCCCCAGACTCAAAAGTCTGGTGACGCCACTGCCAGCACTATCTTAATACCCTGAAAGTTAAAGTGAATATGTGAACATTTTTGTTGGGGTATGTTACCAATCCTGGACTGTACCTTTAATAATTAAAACATCAAACAATTGTATCAATTACATTAATTTCGGTGAAGATCATTAACGAGGTGCTTATTAGTTTTTGAGACAATACTGAAATACTGTCTTTGATAAAAAAAAAAAAGAAAAACGAAAAAGAGCTAATTTTACAGACATTAATTATCAAGTTCCCTCAAATTCGAATACCCCGAACTGTGATAACTTGGTAATATATTAATTGCATAACCCACAAATTAATTGAAAAATAGTTTAAAGTTTAAAGTTAATAGTTTATTACACATTTTTTGGGTTATATACCACAGACATGATTTTTTTTTTGTGGCGATAACTGGCTGTTATATTTACGGCTCTGACTGTTATTGTTATGTAGCGCCCTCATGTGACTGTAAAACTTTCAACCAACCACGATGCATCCGTCTCAACTGGTTCGCGGACTACTGACTTGTCACAACTAAAACCAATGCAATTAATATTCGCCCATGTATGTATACCAGCGACAAAATGTCTGCGTACATGTGAGACACGTGGGAGGGTCCAATGTTGTTGTTTTGAAACAGAAAGATGGACTTGGGCTGAAAAGTACTTGTACTTGTTGTAGTTGTAAACAAACCCGTGAAGTACCCCCGTGTGACAAGGACCACCTTAGCTTGGGCTACTCCAAATAGGTAAGTATTAAACAGTTAAGGACTCGAAATCAGAAGCTTTCCTTTGACTTAGTCGTGTTTACTTTTTGGCCAGTAAGTAAGCCTACTGGCACATGCAGTTGTGAAGTCATGATAAAGTCAGTTTACTTAAGATAATGATAAAGTGCATAATGTATGAATGATGTCGAAGTGCACTGAAGTCTGGATTTATGAGTAGTGAGTAGTACTAGTAGTAGTACCACTACTAAGTAGAGTACTAGTACTTACTACTTAGTCTTAGTAGCTGCAGTAACTGTAGCCCTATAAGGCTATATTACTCCTGACGTTGTTGTCGTAAAGGCCCTATATGGGCTACAGGACATTTAACTTGAAAAACACGAGTCCATAATTCCCCACCCCTAAAATGACTGTTGTGTTAATCAGCGATCTGTGGCATAATAACTCACCCTGGTGTTCCTGATGTCATGAAGAGGCATTCAGAAGATGTAAAATTTAATTATCATTTCGGATGTCAACAAAAACAAGAAATTTTCAGCCCAAATTTCAGTACATACAAAAAAGTCACGGAATCTGTGACTTTTCCCATGAGGCTTTGCGAAATAATAATAAAGAAATACATAAGAATGATCTCTACCTGTCCAGTCTACATTCGATTTACATACAACGGAGCGAACAGGACCAGTCTACTCTGTACACGCACGCAATGCCGCTGGGAAACTATTATGCGATGTCTGTTGCCTGATGACAGTCTTACTTCCATAGATTAGCAATGCATTAATACTCGTTTGCCTCTTGTCATTTCTTTTATTTCATCTATCAACTGTTGTTTCCAAAACCCATAGCGTTATGGCACCCCTCATTTTCTTATATAAAACATACTAAGGCCTAAAGAATGGATTTGATCTTACCTCGAGATCAAAACTGTTTTCGATTTTTATTGACTAATTTCTGGATAAATACACCATTTCAGGCTGATATGTCTTATATCGGTATGTTTTCTACCAGCACCATCTTCATATCATGAATCTGTGTACATTTCTCTTTGGGTATGTTACCAATCCTGTACTGTACCTTTAAACAGTAATTTATGTCTAGGTGCATATCACAGCTCATCTCCATGATAAGACCACTTTTGAGAAGCATGTCCTGCCTTTTGTGACATTCTTTGAGATAAGCAGAGTAAAATAGGATCCATTGTTCCAGTGACTGTACTAAACGCATGGAAATGACCGCTTGAAAATAACGTGGCCCTAATGTGTTCAGCGCACTGGCTGTAATTGGGTTTGACGACCATGGGTCTGTATACTCTCATTTAGAATTCATGAAAATTAAGACAACTGAACCGTGTACAATCCCCTATTTGACTCGCTCCAATGCATTTTTCACATTAGGGAGATGGTCGCATGCAGTTTCAACACGATTAGAGTCCCTGTTCCGATATATACAACAATTTTATTCGTAGGCTTGATGACGAATCGTCATTAAAGGCAGCGTACAGGATTTGCAAGTGCCTCCAAAAAATATTATTGAGTTTTGAGACAGAAAATGGGCTCAACAGTTCGTAAACAGTGCAAACAGTCACCATGGGAAATCTTGGTTCATCAGATGCTGGGTTTTTCAAGGAAATCAAGATTTAGTGTCATTTAAGGAGATCATTTGTCCGAACGATTTATAGTGTTTCGAAAGCATGGTGTAACTGTGAAGGATTTGGAGAGGGGCAAGATTATTTTGGCCGTTTTTCTGCTATCCAGATGAATAAAGCGTAAAAAGGTGCATGAAACAACGTCTGTAAGGAAGTTTAAGACCTTCACTTCTATTTAAGTACCAAATTAAGCCAAAAAGCACATCTTTGCAAATCTATATAAATATGCTCCTTTAATAGTAGTGTGATACTTTGGTTTTTATCAAAGAAATGCAGATTAATGGGCAGAAATATAAAGACAGATACAGTAACAGTCATCTGTGAAGATTTCAGTCTCATACGGTTCCCCCTTTTTGAGAAAACAGTGAAATACGGACACAGTATTTCTTAAGTCTTTTCTCTTTTATTTTTGATCTTTTAAAAGGTCAGAAAGGTTTTCGGTTGTTGTTTTACTAATTTCTGGATAAATACACAATTTCAGGCAGAACATTTTTAACGGTATGTTTCTACCACCACCATCTTCATACCCTGTAAGTTATATGTAAATCTGTAAACATTTCTGTTTTGGTCTCTTTCAAATACTACCTTTAAGTCGTGTTACATGTCCCTGAGTGCTGGCCGTCAGTAGCCATGCAATATCTCATTTCATGCATGCAACTATCTGTACATGGTAGGCAGCGCATGGCCATGGTCTACGATCTGATGACTTGATTAACACATTTCCCGGATTGCAGCTTTTAACACTGCATATATTCATCGGTTTCCATGGAGATGGCCAATGGGATGTCATCCGATGTGATGGGAATTGTCCATTATACATCCGGGTATGTTTCTTTGTCACATACTTTAAATTTATTCATGACAGTTTCCTACACAAAATTTAAGTTATTCTGGTACAATATTCTAGAGGTCGCTGGTTCAAATCCCGCTCCAGTCAATTATTCTTTGTAGCTCAGTTGGTAAGAGTGCCGGAACGATATTCCGGAGGTCACTGGTCCGAATCCCGCTCCACTAAATTTTCTCTGTTCACTTTTCAATGACTCAGATGGTTCAAATCCTGTTCCAGTCAATTTTTCTTTGTTACTTTTTCAATGACTTAACCAGACACTTTCCCTTGTGGTTATTTCATGATTACAAAAAGTCATAACATCTTTGAGTGATCCCCCATGTACTGTTTCTCAAGATAATTGTAGCATTGTTAATGCTGTGTGTATCTTAAATGATCCTTGGGATATAGTGGTGTGTGAGTTGATTTCATGGCTTCTGACTGCCAAACGAGCAAAGATAATTGACTATTGTGGTCACCACCAACATAGGACTGGATGGCTCAGTTGGTAAGAGCGCCGGTACAATATTCCAGAGGTCGCTGGTTCGAATCCCGCTCCAATAAAATTTTCTCTGGTCACTTTTCATTGACTTAAATTTCTTTTCCTTGTGGTTATTTGATGTTTAAATATGTTTCTTCACCCAGGTGTAAATGGGTACCTGCGAGGGTAGATTAGCTTTGTGGTTTGATAAGCCTCTGTGCTGAATACGGTAGCACGGGGCTGTATACTTCTCATCATGCAGCGAGTTTATATGGTTTCAGGAATGTAAATTATGGCCCAATGACAGATGTGTGTGTGGAATAAATTCAGAAGTTTATTATAACAAATAGGCTCCCTAACACTTTCAACAGTAAGCCCTGTCTTGGTTTATAATTAAACATGATTAAATCAATTTGTTGTTATATCAAGCCCTTTCCCTGCATGCTCATTAAAATATTCACACCTGAAATAAAAAAATGAAAATTTACATAACTAGGCCAAAACATTCAAATCGAAAGTGCACTCTAACTCACAGAGAGGGTTCGGCATGCTTAAAAAATCATTTAAGAATTGCCTTTATTGATGTTTGCATAATCATCTGTAGTGTCCCCTTGAAAAATTGATGTACAGTGGCCCAACATGCCCCAATAGAAGTGTGGCCCTAGTTACTCAGCAGATGTAAATACATCATGTTGTTTTCTTGACCTGTTTAAATCAATATCCATGTTCTCCACTTGTTTCCTTTTGTGAGCCTGATGGTTCTTCCATGTTCATTATTCTTTTTGCCACCTTGCACCGTCGTCTGTCAACATGTTTTGTGTGGTTGGTGGACTTGTCAACTTGTCAAGAAGAGACATCGTAACCTCATTTTCTTCTTTCTCTTGATCCCTTTCCTGACTTTGGTTCTTCAGAATGGGCCTGCCATCTTGTCGGGCAATAATAGCCTGACGAGCGACCGCACGTCACACGTAACAAATGCATGTTTGGTGCAGTGTGGCTGAGGAAAGAGAGGGAATTTAAAGGTAGTATCATACTTTGGAAAGAAACCAAAACAGAAATGTTCACAGATTTACGTATAACTTACAGGGTATATAGATGGTGCTGGTAGAAATATACCATTAAAATATTTCCGCACGAAATGGTGTATTTATCCAGAAATGAGTAAAACAACAACCGAAAATCTTTTTGATCTTTTAAAAGATCAAAAATAAAAGAGAAAAGACTTAAGAATTACTTTGGCTGTGTTTCACTGTTTTCTTAAAAATGGGCACTGTATGGGACTGAAATTTTCACAGATGACTGTTACTGTATCTGTCTTGATATTTTTGCCCATTACTCTGTATTTCTTTGATAAAAACCAAAGTATGATACTACCTTTAATACATTATTAATTACAATATAAAATTATATGCATATGTAAGTGCTTACTTTTGACCAAAAAATTACAAAATCAGTACATGTATGCCCCGCCCCCTAAAAAAAGTCCGCCTTGGAACCGATCCATGCAACAAATAGCGAGTGACGTCACCTACAGAACTAGTATAGGCTCGCACCACAGTATACTGCGTGGTGTTCTGCATGTGTTGTAAGCGAGGTTTTTCGTCACGAAAAGTGGGGCGCTAAAGTATGGGTCTAAAATACCTCCGTTTTCTATATACACATTTTTTTATTACAAATAATGATAGACAGGTTGAGTTTTATAACACTATACAGATGTATTTAACTTCATATGTGTTTTGATTATGTACAGTAAACCTTTAAGGGAAAGGTGTTTGGAGTTAGGAGGGCCTGTCATTTCGATTCCATAACAGGATCTTTATCGAAGGCTAAATGACAAGAGGACAAGAACATACAAGTAAAGATACATATAATAAATGGATGAGAGGATCAGAACATTTCTTTGATAAAAAAACCAAAGTACTGTATGATATTACCTTTAAAAGATGAAAAATAACAGTGAAAAGACTTAAGAAATACTGTTGCCGTTTTTTCACGATTTTCTCAAAAAGTGGGCACCGTATGGGACTGAAATTTTCACAGATGACTGTTACTGTATCTTCCTTGATATTTGTGTCCATCAATCTGTACTTCTTTGACAAAAACCAAAGTATGATACTACCTTTAATACACAAAATGCCTTTAAACATTTGAGGGGAGAGTCTTCTTTTCCGTTGTTCATTATTGCATGCATCGTGTGTGTTATTACATGGTATTGCTGATGGACTGTAAACTAGCTTTTTACATCCATGGCACTTTAAATGTACAATTGCATGAGACTTGACTCTCAGTTAATTAGACTGTGGTGAGATTTAGTTTATATTGTCAATGTGAAGAGGCACTCCAATTTACTACCATTGGAGTACAGTACATATTATGTATGCCTTGTACTGTACATGAATACATCCAGCATTGGAACCATTAAGTGTACTGTACAGTCCACCAAGTAGAATGATGACATTTCATAGGTGACTTGCTCATAAAAGACTAATAAGATTGTGTACCAGTACTTTTACATACTAGTATATATGTATCCATTTGAAATGGAAATTGTGAAGAGCGTTTTGTGCTGGAGGAGAGCTGGCCCTTCTGTCTCTGTTTTCTCTTGTTGGGTTTTGGGGTGTTTGTTTGTTGGGGATGTTTTAAGTTTTGTTTTTGTTGTTCTTTTGTTGTTTATATGTTGTTTGTAGTTTTGCTGTTTGAAGTTTTGTTTTTATTGTTTGTTTGTTGTTTGTAATTTGCTGTTTGTTGTTGACTGTTTGTTGTTTTGTTTTTTGTTGTTTGTTTGTAGTTTTGTTGTTTGTTGTTGATTGTTTGTGGTTTTGCTGCTTGCTGTTTGTTGTTTTGTTTTTGTTTGTTAGGGGGGGTGTTGTTATATATATATATATTTTTTTTTTTTGGGGGGGGGTTGTTTTGTTTTTGGTTGATATTTGTTTTGTTTTGTTTTGTTTTTTATTTAGTTTCGTGGTCATTTGTTTGCTTTTTTTAGGAGGGGTATTTGTTTCTTTATTTTTTGGCAAGTAACAGTCTGCTGGAAAGTGCTTATCAACCGAAATATTGACCTGAAATACATTGTATATAAAATGCTTGAAGTTAGGAGGGCCTGACATTTCGATCCTAGCAGGATCTTTCTCAAAGGCTTAATGACAAAGCACAAGTAGGTACAAGTAAAGATCCACATTGTATGGATGAGATGATAAGAGCAGAGGAGGGACAGATGTTGAAAAATTTAGATGACTGCCAATTCCATATCTTAAATGTGTGTCGAACCAAGTTCAGACAGCATTGTATTGTACCGTGCATAGCAATATAAACACATGTCACTGTGTGCATGGAACCACTATTAAAGCAAGTGTGTCTAACAGTCAGTTGAATGTAGAAGACTTGTAGTCGTCAGTTCTGTAATTTGACGGGACGTAATTGTGTTTGGCCAGCCTGACATTCTCATGTTGTGACAACCTTGAATTTGGGAGAGACAGTGTTTTGTTTTCTAAAGGCTTAGGTTTAGGCCTATGGGCTGCACGTGGAGAATTAGAAGAAGGCCATATTAGTTTATGTACTAGCAATGTCTATTCATGCTCAGACAAGCTCTGCATGTGATGTATTTCATTTCAGTCTGGGTTTTATTACTGTTTGACATTCAAGTCTAAAGTGGAAGGACAGGGCAGTGGTTTTCTCCTGGAGTGGAAATCATAACATTGCTCATACTTGGAATAGCAGGAACGTCTATCCACATAACAACCCAAAACATAATGCCTACGTAACGAAGATTATGGTCTAGAAACCTCCCTTGAAATATTGCATCCTGAAATACAACAATATTTTTTTTTTTAAAGGTCTGGCAGTTATGTATGTCGTGGCATACAAGCATTTTTGTTTGCAAAATTCCTGCTTAGAGCAGAACTTCATGGAGCTGCTTAAGCACCAAAATTTGCTTAAGCACCAAAAACCTTGGTAAATAAAATCAGTATGCCATTGCCAGCCAAAACTCCTTGTGACTGTATATGATCTCCAAACAATGATGGCTGAATGCAAGTCAAAAGGAGTCAACATCATGTGAACATTTGGTTGGCATTATTGGCAATCCTGTTTGATCAAGGAAGACTTTTCATGCTTAAGCACCAACAAACTTGGTAAATAAAATCAGTAGCCTATATGCCAGCCAAAACTCCTTGTGAATGTTATGCTCAGCAACCAATGGCCACAACACCACATGAAACTATGGTTGGCAATCCTGTTTGATCAAGGAAGACGCTTCATGCTTAAGCAAATTTTGTGCTTAAGCAGCTCTATGAAATTGGTCCCTGACTTGGTGGATGGAATGGCTTGTTATTTTCAAAGGTGTGTCATTTGATGTCCTTGTTGCATCAGGCTTTTCCATGTTATTCCTTGACCTTTTATTAGACTGTATGATCATGATCCTCAGATCCGGAGATTTCCATCAGGAGTGAAATTAACCTTTAGGAAACAGAATTCAGCTTAGTGGAAGGAAACCTGAAAGGCCATGTACAACATTGGTAAAAGTGACAGAGCGTATGCAGGCTGGCCATAATTTGATTTGTCATGAAATAAAAACAAACCTGTGAAATTTTCAGCTCAATTGATTATTGGAAACAGTAGAAAACAGTGAAGAACCGTTGCAATTGTTACGCCAAATTGTGTGGGAATAGCTGTCTCATTTTTTATCTTTCCAAGATCAGAAATGTTTTTGTGTTTGTTTTTACTCTTTTCAGGATAAATACAGCATTTCAGGAATAAACATTTTTACAGTATGTTTCTAGTACTCTCTTTATACCCTGTAAGTTATATGAATCTGTGAACATTTCTGTTTTAGGATGTGGATCGATTTGCGGAAATACCATGTAAGAATCGTTGGTACTTTCGCACGAAAGGTCTCAATGTTTCGACTAGCCTGCTCTAGTCCTCATCTGTTTTGGTTTGTTACCAATGTGGTATGCCCGTTAAGCAAAGAAATACAAAGTATCTGTACATATTAGGGTAACAAAGCAATTACCAAAGGAAAGCATTCAGTTTGTGATGTTTTTTTTTTTGCACCAAAGGGTTTAATGTGACAGGGTTCAGTAGCACGGACATTTGCAGGCCCTTTCCATGGTAAATTGGTGGAAACTTCATGCAGTGGACAAATAGGAAGGTCTTCGTTCGCTCCAAGTTGTTTTTGTTTTGATCTTTATTTGTTGTTTTGATCTTTATTTGTTGTTTTGTTTTGGTTTTCAATTATATTTTTGTTTTGATCTTTATTTGTTTTGATCTTTATATGTTGTTTTTGTTTTGATTTTTCATTTGTTGTTTTTGTTTTGATCTTTATTTGTTGTTTTTGTTTTGGTCTTCATTTGTTGTTTTTGTTTTGATCTTTATTTGTTGTTTTTGTTTTGATCTTTATTTGTTGTTTTTGTTTTGATCTTTATTTGTTGTTTTTGTTTTGAACTTTATTTGTTGTTTTTGTTTTGGTCGTCCAATTAGTTTCTCCCAGAAGGACTCCTTATTGGAATAGCATTTCACCCCGAGCAAGACTAAGCAGTTGCCATGGTAACGATGATGTCATCCGTGTTTGGGGGTTGGGGAAGGCAGACCAGATGCGTAACACATGCAAATTTGCCTGTGATTGCCCCAATGCAAGCTCCTTAGTAAATCATTTGCCACTTTTGGATTGTAATTTTGCCTCCGCCAGACATGGACGGGACTGTATAATTTCCAGCTCGGGGCTTCAATTTGTCCCCCGCTCGTGAGAAGTGATGCGTGAATCGCAGGGCTGTTGTGCGAGTGCGATGAAACAGCCACAATAGCTATACCCAGGCACTGCTGCCTCTTTCTCTTATTTCGTATTTGAAATATTTTTTTTTCTTTCTTCTTCGGCTAGAGCGGGGGTCTGATGATGACATCACTGTCACCATGGCAACAGGGTTTTCGGCTTGTGAAGTTTATGTTTCCGAAGCACCAGGGGCTGTTGTTTCAGATAGGAGAGGTATGTCTGCAATATAGTGTTTACTGCATAAATGTACAATGCCCAAGGTATATTAAGGCCTATATATCCTTCGTGCGTTTCAAAAAGGATTCTGTTCGATTGCCCTCCCAAGAACCCTTATAAAAACCCCAAACAAAAAAAAACAAACAAAAATACATTTCTGTCTTGATCCCCATGAGGGAATGCGTGTTTGTGACGGCCCAGTTAGGCTTGTTTTTCAGGAAGTAATCCCTTCACAATTGTTATTTGTTCGCAGATGAAAACAGGAAAGCGATAACCTGCCCTCTATAGATCTGAAAATGACTTCTGAGCCGCACAAATGAAACTAATTAGGTCATTGCTTTATACTGTTCATAAACATCGTTCACGTGCTGTGCATTTTTATTTGTAGCTTTTGTTTTCCCAAAAGAGGATTGCAAATATTTCAGAGCATTCGGCATTATTTTGAATAATTTTTTTTAAATTTGTGTGAGAGGTATCCTTTTTCTTTTTTTTTCTTTTTCCTCAGGTTTTCTCTAAGGGCCTGTTTATCACGCACGGGATCCCAGATTTGCAGATCCACGTCCTATGCAGGGTTCTTCTTGAACTCTCCTTCGACTTGGGACGTCCCGTTTTGACAGGGTCAGTCTTCCTAGATATTTTAAATAGGCACTTTCGCAATCGACATGGCACAAGATGCAATTCAGCATGCCATATTATAGGGCCTATCAAATATTTGGGCATCGAGATGTTTTTCAGTGCGAGCCAAACTTGCACAACCCAATTTTCAAATCCTGCCGCCCACAGCAGGTGTGTACATTGTATGGCTGTGTGATCTGCCGTCCCACAACCATGCAGTGTACATAGTCATAATATAAATTGATACAGAAATTTTGTACACTACACAGGACTGTAAATCACTGATTATAAGTATATTTGACAATGAATATATCTTCTTTTTTTAGTGGTTTTGTGAGTGGTTTCATGGCTTCTGACTGCAAAATGAACAAAGATGATTGACTATTAGGGGCACCACCAACAGAGGGCTGGATAGTTAGTAAGTGTGCCCGTATGGTATTCCGGAGGTCGCTGGTTCGAATCCCACTCCAGTCAATTATTCTTTGTTCACTTTTCAATGACTTGAAATTAACCAGTCAGTTTCCCTTGTGGTTATTTGATGATTATTTCTCCTTTTTTTAGTTTCTTTTGGTTTGGGGAAATGGAGACTCAGACTTAGTTAGAGGAGAATCAGTTACTGATCCATGAACAAGATGAAATGATGGCAATCTGAAAATCCCAACTTCATCCAAAATAACTCTGGCTGCTCTCATTATTTTTATCATCTGATTGGAATCTAGGATTGAAATGTTCAACATATTTTAATTGTGTGTGTTTTATTTGTCGTTTTTCTTAACAGAGGAGGAGAAATCACCTGTCACAACACCTGTGTTGCATCATCTAAAAGTAGGTGCTAAAAGTGTGGTTCCATGAGTATGTTATTCATTTAGCACCTCATGTTTTTTTAGGGCCTCAAAAACAGTAATACATGGAGACATAAGTATACAACCATGACTACATGAAGGCTAATCAAGCACAAAGCCATCTCTACCCATTTACACCTGGGTGAAGAGGAGCAATATGCGACAAAGCATCTTGCCCAAGGATCGATGCAAGCACCACTAGCCTATGGCTGGCTTTGAACCCACAATCTGTAGATTGACCACAAGATCTTGAGTAAGACACGCCAGACCAGTATGCCACAGCACTCCATATGACAATGAGATGCCTTCTTTTAGTGTACAGGTGTATCTCCTACAGCCTGAGCTGAGCTACAGGTGGGTTGCAAGACCGAGACACCATCTGTGCTGACAATTGGCTTGTAGCTGTCTAACGTGCTCTAATTTTCTTTCCGTGCAGGTAACAGTTGTTCACTGACCAGTTGTGTGATGACATGCTATTTATGGTACCTCTACAATGGTCACAGGTAAATGTGAAGTCCTACAGTTCAAATTTAACCATTATTGTAATCAGCAATGCCCTGATTTCCCCTACGGTTGACGTCATGCGTTGTTTACCTATTATTAGCTCCCCAAGTCTTGTTGTATTGCTAGAAAAACCGGGTTCGAGTAAGCCAATTGGTTACTTCTACTTTGTTTTGTATTTTTTATCCGCCCGCAAATGCCCCATGGGAAACTAGGGCAAGCTCGCCCCTGGCAACCAGCAAAACAACAACTAAATAATAAATTGGAGTCAAGTTTCTGTCGGAATTCAATTCCTCCCGTCTGTTGATCATGCAATGACATTTGGGCTTAAGTGACTTGTCATCATGTGAATGGCTCTTGATCATCCGCAGGAAAAAAAAATTCCCCAGAAAGAAGGAAACGAAGACATGGCAGGAAAGAAAGGAGAAACGAGAGAAGGGATTGGAATTGGGGACAAGGTTCATCTCTCTCGTCTCAAGCCAAACGGATCCAGAGATTTGAGAGGCCCGGCCGGCCCGTCTATAGAGTCCCTCAGCAAGGCTGTAAGTAGATCAAGCCGTGCGGACCTTGCGAGGAGGTTAGTTGCCGCTAGCCAGGGTCCCCCCGACCTTTAATGTCTTCGGGCCACGGTGAACTTTTGCTTGTTTACTGTGAGCGGCATTCATAGCCTGATTCAATATGGTGCTCCGACCCCCGCAGATGAGAAGGCATAAGATGACGTTCATATGAATGATCCTAGAGTAGTAACTTAAAACTCACTGAATTATTCTCAAGGACCCAGCCATCCAAGCCGTGGACTTTAATCTAACAAGAATTATCTAACAAAATCCCCAAAATTGTCTTTCAATTGGCATATTTGTAAAAGGTCTTGTGCTATTATAGTGTTGCCTTATACTTAAAGGTAATATCATACTTTGGTTTTTGTCAAAGAAATACAGATTCATGGGCAAGAATTTCAAAGAAGACACAGTACTGTCAAAGTGAAAATTTCAGTCCCATGCAGTGCCCACTTTTGAGAAAACAGTGAAAAACGTCCAAAGTATTGTTTAAAATCTTTTCACCATTATTTTTTCTCTTTAAAAGATGAAAATTAGTTTTGGTCATTGGCTTTACTCTTTTCTGGATAAATACAGCATTTCAGGCAGAACAAGTTTAATGGTATGCTTCTACCATCACTATCTTTATACCCGGTAAGTTATAGGTAATTCGGTGGAGATTTCTGTTTTGGTATGCGACAATAGTATGATATTACCTTTAATAGAATTTATCTGTTAACTGGCATATCTACTGGTTATCTGTTTGGTCCCTACTAGCTGTAGTGTTTTTGTGGTCCTTTTTTGAATAAGAATTTGCATTTTTGTATAATACTGTACAAGGAGCGTTAAGCTATACTTCCTAGATGATCCCTTCACGTCCTTCCTGTTTTGTGTCTCATATTTAATCACTATTAAAGGTATAATACATGATTGGTAAAGGTCACAGAACAGCACTCACTTTGTCTGATCAAACATGTACATTAATGATAAACCTGTGAAAATTTGAGCTCAATCGGACATCTGAGTCATGGGAAAACTGCGATATCCTGAAAGTTATATGTAAATCTATGAACATTTCTGTTTGGGTATGTTACCAATCCTGTACTGTACTATTAAATATTGAGATACTGCAACAGTGTATGTATTAAATTAGCCTAACCAATTCTGTCCTCACAGAGTGTGCATCATACAATGCTTTATAGTATTAATTTAGACCCTGCAAGATGTCTAAGAGGACTCTCAGACTGTATGTAAATCTCACCCATCTTGATGAGGACGTTATGGGGGATGGTCCTCCTGTGTTGATGTTCATGGATGCATTTTGTGCGGTGATTATTGGTTGGACTATAAAATTGGACCTGATTTCCCTCATCTAGTATATGATACTTGTGCTTGTCTAGAGGCCAATTTCATAGAGCTGCTTCAGCACAAAAATTGCTTAAGCATGAAAAGTC
Organism: Astropecten irregularis; assembly: GCA_963971285.1. Lineage (NCBI taxonomy): Eukaryota > Metazoa > Echinodermata > Asteroidea > Paxillosida > Astropectinidae > Astropecten > Astropecten irregularis. The sequence goes on along the minus strand of OZ020260.1, from coordinate 5,469,637 downwards.
TTCTTTAATCTAACAGGATTACCAACCAAATGTTCATGTGATTTCTACTGCTTTTGACTTGTATTCGGCCATTGTTTGCTGAGTATATAACATTCACAATGAGTTTTGGATGGCATACTGATTTTATTTACTAAAGGTTTTGGTGCTTAATCAAATTTTGGTGCTTTTAAAAGCAGCTGTACGAAATTGGCCCCTGATCTGTTAGGAGGGTAGGTAGGGAAGCGCTGTGGCTTCCTACAAACTGTTACAGTGCGACAGGGCAAGAATTGGGCCAGAATTTGAAAGCAAAGGCGTCCCGATTGGTTTTGCATGGTGCCAAATGATATTAAACTTAATTGATACAATAATTTCCATCAATGCTTGGCCATTTTCTTGTCCTCTTGTCATTTAGCCTCCAATAAAGATCCTGCTAGGATCAGAACGTGTCAGGCCCTCCTAACTCCAAGCATTTGATAAATTTCAGGTCATGGGCTCGTATTCATAAAAACTAGCAGGTGCTTCCAAGTTAATACTTCTAGTAAGTACTTTTTTCTCTAAGTATTTAGCATAAGGTGAAGCTTATACTTGATTCCATATTTATAAAACGAGCATTTGGTACAGAATGCTAGACTTACAAACTTCAAGGTAATGCTTTGCCAGTGGAATACAGATTGGTTTGATGTTAATGGGATTACATGAACAATTTGAGAGAAGAAACCATTGTCAGAGGATAGCAACTGTTTGGCTCCGTGCAGGCGAACAGTTAGGGCAGATTTAGCCTTCAGAAAACGGGGGTTGGAAAGCAAAAAGTGTCATTTCGATGAAATCAAGTCCTAAACTGAGTCGCAATCTGAAAAACTTATCGAGGGACGTGTCATGGCTAGAGCACATCAAATTCTTCGTTTACAGAACAGAATATTTTTTTGTCAAGATTTTTCTCCAATTATAGGGCATAAAACATGAAAACATTTATCAGATCTTGGCATGTCAATTGTACATAAATGTTGTGATTGTTTTTTTTTCTCCAATAAAAATAATATTGAAATGAATTCATTTGTAACTGTGTTCTTATTTCAGTGCCTTATTTCTTTGGAAAGAACAATATAATTGTCTGTTCTTTGTTTGGAGTCGTCAAATATTAAGTTATACTAACTCAAGTTTTGGATTCTTGCGTTTAACCAAGCTTTTGGACTATGTTCATCTGGGGGAACTACTCCCATACTGGGGGAACTACTCCATACTGGGGGAACTATTGCATACTGGCACTACTCAATACTGGGGGAACTACTGGGGGAACTACCTGGGGGCACTACTTCATACTGGGGGAACTACTAGGGGAACTACCGGGGGGCACTACTTCATACTGGGGGAACTACCGGGGGGCACTACTTCATACTGGGGGAACTACTGGGGGGCACTACTTCATACTGGGGGAACTACTAGGGGAACTACCGGGGGGGCACTACTTCATACTGGAGGAACTACTAGGGGAACTACCGGGGGCACTACTTCATACTGGGGGAACTACTGGGGGAACTACCGGGGGGCACTACTTCATACTGGGGGAACTACTGGGGGGCACTACTTCATACTGGGGGAACTACCGGGGGCACTACTCCATACTGGGGGAACTACTGGGGGAACTACCGGGGGGCACTACTTCATACTGGGGGAACTACCGGGGGGAACTACCGGGGGGCACTACTTCATACTGGGGGAACTACCGGGGGGCACTACTTCATACTGGGGGAACTACTGGGGGCACTACTTCATACTGGGGGAACTACTGGGGGGCACTACTTCATACTGGGGGAACTACCGGGGGCACTACTCCATACTGGGGGAACTACCAAGGGGCACTACTTCATACTGGGGGAACTACCGGGGGGAACTACCGGGGGGCACTACTTCATACTGGGGGAACTACCGGGGGGCACTACTTCATACTGGGGGAACTACCGGGGGGCACTACTACATACTGGGGGAACTACTGGGGGCACTACTTCATACTGGGGGAACTACTAGGGGAACTACCGGGGGCACTACTTCATACTGGGGGAACTACTGGGGGAACTACCGGGGGGCACTACTTCATACTGGGGGAACTACTGGGGAAACTACCGGGGGGCACTACTTCATACTGGGGGAACTACCGGGGGCACTACTCCATACTGGGGGAACTACTGGGGGGCACTACTTCATACTCTGTCCTCAGGAGAGTGTGTGCCGTGAAGCGAGACGTCAGTGGGTAATAAAGGAAACCGGAAGCAATGGAGCGTGGAGATGGGATTCTAGATAGAGTGCAGTCAACTGTGGATGGCGGGAAGTTGGTTTGGGTATAGGAGACCCTAGCCAAGATGGAGGTAGGGGGGGGGGGGGGGACCTAGAGACTAGAGTGTTAGGAGGGGGGGGGGGGGGGGTTCAGGTATAGACGACCCTACTTCCCAGGGGTGGTTGTGTTCAGGAGTGGGCGCCAGATGTCACTCAGCTTGAAGCCCACGTCTTGGGTGACGGTGTTGTGGCTGAAGATTTCGATGGCCTCTCTGATCCTGCGTGGAAACCAGTTCTTGATGGGGGTGATGAGTTCTGCTTTGTCCCATATGATGTTGTGATCCGAGTAGTGTGCGTGGTTGACGATCGCTGATTTATCATATTCACCTCGTCGTCCGTGTGCTCGATGTTCTTTGACTCTAGTTTGAAGGTTGCGTCCAGTTTCCCCGATGTAGACTTTACCACATTCGCATGGAATGCGGTATACTCCCGGTTGGCTGTTGGGTGGTCGCTTGTCCTTGTGGGTGTGAAGCGTGGCTTGAAGTTTGTGTGGGGCTGAGTGGAAGACCTGGATGTTGGAAGACTGGAGGATCCTGCGGAGCTGGTGGATGGTGGGACCTAGGAAGGGAAGGCATACAGTGGCAATGGGTGGGTTGGCTTCGGGTATAGGAGACCCTAACACCTTGGGGCGGGGATCTTGGAGGTTGATCTTGTTGCGGTTGTAGCCATTGAGGGTGAGGGCACTCTGGATGTGAAGGAGTTCCTGTGGTAGATGGTCTTCGTGACAAGTCCGGTATGCACGTCAGACGAGGGTGCGGTTGATGGATGACTTGATGGCGGGGTGCTGAAACGATCGTTGGTTGAGATATTAATCTTAATTGATATAATAATTTCCATCAATGATTGGCCATGTTCTTGTCCTCTTGTCATTTAGCCTTCAATAAAGGTCTAACTAGGATCGAAACGCGTCAGACCCTCCTATAACTCCAAGCATTTTATACATTTCAGGTCATTATTTTGGCTGATGAGCAGTTTGCAGTAGTTCATTACATGTACTTATATTAATATCCATGATTTTTACACCTGGACGTAAAAATAGCCCAATGCAACAGTACAACAGCAAAATTTGTGGTCCAACAGACATGCTATACTAAATCTTTGCCTAAGTTTCCACACAAGGCAAAGACACATATTAGATGCATAAATAATATTATTATTAATATTTATGGTTAAAGGGAGGGTACAGAATTGGTAAGACAAAATACACTTCATAATCACAGATTCACATAAAACTTACACAGTATAATGGTGATGATAGGAGAAAACATCCCATGAAATGTTTTTGTCTGAAATTCCATATTCGTTGAGAAATAAATGAAACTAATTTCCGATTGGAATAAATCGCTTCGAAGCGTTTTATTCATTTGTTGAAATGTGTACAATTCTCTGTACACAGGTTTTCACTATTTTCTCGTGACCCAGATGGCTGATTGACCTCAAACTTCTACAGGTTTGTCAGTTAAGGTATATGATGGATTACATAATGTGCTTTCAATGTCAGCAACGGTTTTGTCGCAAACACCAGTTCTGTACCATCCCTTTAAAAAAACACAATCATTTTTGAGGAAAAGACTGCAAATGGTACTTTTTCGAGAAATGGTTTATTACAACAACATGAGAAATGTTTCCAAAGATGTTTTCCTTGCATGTGTGTCCCTTCTTTTTTTTAATACCGAGTTGTATGTGTACCGTTACTGTACATAATATGATATAAAGGAAACGCTGATATTTAATAGGGATATATTTACTGGTCAAACATGCAAATAAGAAATGAAAATCAATCAAACATATGAGAGACTATTCCCTGTAATGATACAGAAGAATGACAATTTCATAAATTGAAAAAAAAAAGAACAACCCCAAAATGTTCAATATTTGTTTCATAATTCAATGGTATAGCAAATATAACATGTTTTTACACGTCCTCTTTAAAAAGAAAAATAACATGCATATGCATGCCATCAACAAAACTTCCAAAGCAAGACAAATGATATATGGACTCGATTTTTAATAATTCATGTGCTAAAAACAGGTCGTTTCAGTACAAATTGAACTTGATTAAATGCTCGATTGAAATCAAAAATAAATTCAGGTAAATAATGCACATGATATTGAAACAACTGCAGCGTTTAAAATATTTCCAAATATGTCCAAAGATGCAGTATTAACTAGCTTTGCTCTTAAACGTTCAGACGTTTTTCTCATTAGATCGTGTTTTTATACTAAGTTGCATTTGAGGTCACTTCACAGCTGCTTAATATTAAAGATACAAGTATTGTAGATTTAGACTCTGAAAAGTATCCGCCCAGCGGAAATTTAAAATCAATTCAACCTGAATGAATTAAAAAAAAAAACAACAACAACTATATGCAATTAATTAAATCAGCATTTTTACTGACCAATATTTGTTCATTCGATTCCTGACGTGACGTAAAAAGGAAGTATCATGATGAATGTTTTAATAAAAACAACAGCAATTTTTCTTACACATCTGAAATTATTTTGCCAGGTGCCATTACAGCACTGATAATTGATCCTTTAGAAATAACATACATGTCTGGGAGGTTTAAAGAAATAATCAAATTCGCTTAAATTTGATACCCGTAGGTCTGTTCATAAGAAATGAAAGGATAACCTAACATACAATAGGTACCACTTATATCATTCATCAGGGACCAGCTAATGATAATAAGGTTTTGCAGTGACCTTCCGGGAACCAGTTAATCTCGTTCAACCACTTCAGGACTAGTTCATTCCAAACTGATCTGTTCTGGGGTCGATTTCCCCAAACTCATCGTAGCTTGATATCACTTGTCGGCCTTATGAAACATTGAAGCCCTAGGCAGGATAGGATTCCTACAATAGTTTTTTCCTTCGTAACTTAAGTTACGATTGATCGTAGGGCTTTCTGAAATCGACCCCTGGGGTCAATTTCACCAAACTCATTGTAACTTACTATCAATCGTAGGGCTCATGATGCATTGCAGCCCTACGTAGGATACGATGGGTTATCCTTCGTAACTCAAGTTACAATCGATGGTAGGGCTTCGTGAAATCGACCCCTGAACAGGACATAAAGAAAGAAAAACTATCTGGCCAATGAGCTATATACCTTCCAAAAGCACTGCAAATCATACCACTATTAAGTACATCAAATTGTTTATGAAACATTGTCAGTATAATATATCCTTGCATGATCGTTTAGAAATTGACCAGAGTTTTTTATAAGGGGAAGCATCAAATAATTCATAATTGTTGAATTTCTTCAGTTCACTTGTAACTATAATAAAATGATGAGTATAACACTCAGTTCATACTGCCTGTAAATTGAAATACAAAGTGAATTTTGGTGATGTATGCTGTTTTTCGTCCCCTTTTTGTGTCAATGCAATGAAATTTGCTTAGCTTCATAGTTTGCCTATAGAGAGCGTGCACGTGACGTCACTTGACAGCTTATCTGCCATTTTGGACGGCACGCATACGCACGCACGCGTACGCGCGCACACACATACGCGTACGTACCAGACAGCATCATATATGCACGCACTTCTGCGTACACGTCTGGTTGATTTGCAAGCTACGCGAATACATTACATACACTGTACGTACGTGCATTATACATGTGTACAGCGTTGCCGTCCAAAATGGCTTCCTGATCACGTGACTGCACAACCTCTATACACGGGTTTACACCATGGCGGCCATCTTGGATTTTGATCGCAACTTCAAAACGAGGCACTTCCACACGTGCGCACTTTTCTAAGTGTAAGCCCGTCCATTGTCGAAGACAATACACGGGTTTACACTTGGGCAGTTTTGATCGCGACTTCAAAACGAGGCACTATCACGCTTTTTTTGAAGTGTAAACCTGTGTATTGGCAACAGTATGAACTGGGCTTAACATTAATTGTACACTGTACAATGGTCTTACAATTTATATATTTCAGAAACATAAGTATATATGAAGCCCTAGGGCAATATTTCAAATGCTCTGGCAAGTTCTAAACACATTTTGTTTTTGATTGAAGCTGAAGCTCTGTTTTCTTTTTCAAAGCAGAGAATCAACTTCCGAACTGCAGCCAAAAGTCTCTATTTTGATACCCGTTATTTTAGAATGGATTCACAAAATGGAGCCAGAGCCTGAGCCTATGTTTCATAAACCCCTTCTTATTGTAGGTAAATTATCATTTTGTTCGTTGTTGTATTCAAGGATTATAAACATATTGTTTGGCATTTCTACAGGGGAACTTCTTGTCAAATTTATAGAATAATTCTCTTCTCTCTTTTTTTTCATTTAAAAATCAAATGAACACATGCCTTATTAAGCAGATACACATACATAAAAAAAAGGAAATTTTTTTGTAAAACCATTAATTTTTTTTTTACACATAATTGTCAATTTCTGTACACTAAATCTTTCCATATATATCTATTCGCATTATATATACAGGTACAAGGAATTCTAAAAATAAAAACCCAAAAACAATTTAAGAAAATGTTTAAAATCTTAAAAACTTCACAGTCCTGTGATATTTGTTTACGTACCTAAGTGTTTTTCTGCACTGCAAGAAAAGTTAAAAATATGAGTTGATCAAAATGAGTTGACGGAAATACGCTCAAGTTTCTGACTGGTGATGTCATGAACTGCACTCTTTGATAATAATCTTCAACTACACGTTCATCAGGTAGATTCTCGTTACATTTACAAAAAAAAAGCATTAAAGTATCTCTACGACCGTATTTTTCAATCACTGTAACAACCACCCTGTAACAAACGCTGTTAACAAACACTCGGTCATTAAATGGACTAATGGTGTACGTCCACGAGTAAATGAACCCAGCTTTAACATTAGACTAATCTCACCAATTAGGAAGGTTGGCTCAATTCTATTTGGGTAAGACTTTATACAAGGTTTCTGGTTGGTGTACAGGGTGTCCCCCCAAAAAACAACCTGCAACACTTTGTGTCGAAAACCATTGTATTAACATTAAACTGTTTATCACTTCAAGATTCAGGTATATAATAAAGCCATGTCTTGGCTATCACCATGTAGAATTTGAGAAAAATTGGACTGAAATTGAGGGAAAGACTGTATTACCCAACCTCAAAACCCGATTTTCATCTTTCTTTCAATACACATTCTGTGGTTATTGACCACTTATCCTGGAATTCTGCAACTTTGTTTTTAAAGAGAACTCTTTCAATTGGTCATATTTTTGCCAATTTCAGCCCGAATTTGCTTAAATTCTACATAGTGATAGCCAAGACATGGTTGTATCATATAACTGAATCTTGAAGTGATAAACAGTTTAATTTTAACATAATGGTTCCCGACACAAAGTGTTCCGGTTTTTTTTGGACACGCTGTATAAGCCTAAGCCTCTATGCCACATGTCAACGCAGGTTTGGATACTGATAAAAGGAAACATATTTTTCTCTGATTTAAATAGCATTTTTACTTCTTCATTTTTTAAAAATCACATTTCAATACAATCATGTTCTCCAACTACAGTTTTTTTCTAAACCAACAATATTTTTTTTAACTTCTGAGATACAGTGTACAATGTTATAATAATTTTTTTTTGACATCACTGTGGGCAAAATGTTGAAAATGCAAATAGAGTTAGACAATTTTGACAGAAAGTATACGGAACACCTTTTTTTTTAAGAATTACGCTTTACAAAATATTTCTGCTTTTAAAGCTTCGTACACTTTGATCTCTACTTGATTCATGTGTGTTTTAGTTTCTTACTTTCTCTTAGAACTGTAAAAGTTAATTGCAGTCATGAAATATTTTCAAACACCTAGACGAGGCAGTGTCTGATTTGTATGGCTTTTGGCTACGACTTAGGCTTACAACTTACATTTATGATTGCGATTTATAAACCTTAGCCGTAGCCAAATTATCCAAACATGACTTATCACCAATTTCACCCGTAATCTTTCATAATTTTATTCATTTTTTGTTTGTCAAGTTAAACAAAGGCTTGAATGGGGGTAATTTAACTTTAAATTAAAACAAAAATCTTGTTCAGATTAATTTTCTTTTGTGAAAAACAAAAGCAGAGTTGTTCTTTTGGTCATGAGTTGTTTTTTCTTCAGAAATCTCAATTTTGATTCATTCAAAAGCCTTATAAAAGTCTTATTTGGAAATGTGTGTAGATTTTATATACCTTCCCGAAAAAATTACCTGAATTCAAGATTACGTAAAGAACTTTCCACAAATACATATTTATGATGACTGCAGTATATATATACACACATATATATACTAGTTTTTAACAGTCAAAACCAAAAATAAAAAGGGAAAAAAAAAAAGCTGCGCTAAGAAATAGGAAAAAATTTCACACACTTGTTAATAACATGTTTTAGGCCCACACTACTATAAGTAACGTCCCAATCGGAACTCTGTCGACCCACATAAAGATTGAATGAAGCAGCCACACATTACTCCCATCTAAAAAAAATCAAAATGGCGACGAGGGGAGATAAAACTCCGCACCACATATGGTGCCTAACACCAAACCCAAAAAACATTCAAAAGTTGTGTTTGTGAAAAGAAGTGGTTAATTGCGACTGCAGCTAGCTGTGACCACACCAATGGACTACAAGTCTGAATCTAGAAAAAATGACACACCCACATGCAGGTTTCGAATGAATTCCATAGCCGAAAATACATACACATACAGTACACAACAGCTTTTTTTTTCTGGATTTGGCAGGTTTGGGAAATATAAAAAAAGGAGATACTGTTTTTTGACTAATATTCATAGTTTGGTCGTGGAAAACGTTGCACATGAGTGTCCTTTTTTAATAATATAAGAGACTTGTACGCACTAAAAATATATGACAGGGTATAGTACAGTGAGTTTATAAGTGCTGAGGTGGAGTGCTTAGCCATGCAGCTGCAACAATTTCCCAACTGCTCCGTTTTTTCGGAGAGGCGTTGATTTCAACCTCCATTATTTCAACAAGGTTATTGACAGGCATGTGAGCCGTAGCCGCTCGTGGTTTTTATCTTTCCATTGCAGGAGGATTGATCTCATTCTCCAGCTACCTCTCGGAAGAATTCCTACGACTTCTCCGCCATTTTGTCAGTTTAAGAAGACATTTTGCAGCTTTTTCGCTGCCGTGACCGGCATGCTTTCATCTCATTGGCATATCTTCCTCATGATGAGTAATGCATGTAATATGCATATACCAGACCCATGATCACTTCACACTGCATATAAACAACAGAGTCTAGAGAATATTGATGTAGCAGCACACAGTGCGCTATTAAAAAAACAACAACTCATTTTAATCCTACATTACCACATGCAGCCCACGGAGGCATGTAACTCTTTTGAAAATTCTGTCAAATGTTCTTCATTGTTTAATATGTTACTTTGATAAGTGTCTTGCATAATAACTTTATCATCGAATCATGTTTCAGGCATGCAACTTGAACTGAACAAAAAAACGTGGAAATTCCAATCTTTATCAAACTTTTTATAGTGTTTTTCACTTTTTAATGACGTAAGAGTGAAGTAAGGAAATCAGCAGATCCAAGGGAAAGTTGCATGCCTGATGTATGCATCTTCATTTGTTGTTCATTAACTGCTTTTGGGATTGGGGATTTAAAAAAACAAAGAAGATATTTCTAAATAAAGAGAGGAGTGAGTAGACATACTATGCCTGGTGATATGGAAATAAAATCATTCTCAGCAAAATCTGTCTTTATATCATCTATTTATAACCAGATTATACTGCACGGCAGACTCATTTTGTGTATTACCATAAAAAAAAAAAAACAGGGAAAAAAGTCAGTCATCTTGACATTTGAAACTTGTCAATTACCTGATTGACACTTGGCAAATAGACCCTTCAAAAAAATACCAGGGGTTAAATAATTCAAGTGGTTTTAATGTGATAAAGATATTAAAACGAGTTGTCATTTTTGGGGGGTTTAATCTGTTTACTACTGTCTGATCATCATGTTATATGTCAATATTACCCAAGACTGTTGAATTGCAGATTGAAGCTAGAGTCTACTTGTTCCGTGGCTGTGTGCCTCAATCTTCTCCTGAATACAAATGCCCGTGAATTTCATCTCCCTTCCCTCCTTCCCCCACAAAATTACATACCGTGACATTTCAAGAAACGAGGAATTGACCTTTAGAAAATAATGGCCAGTTCTTCTCGAGATCGTCGCCAGCGAATGAGATCTCAGATCCTGTGACAATCAGAAATGATGCAATATGCTGTCAACAACCAATCCTCTCTCAATTGCAGGTTATTTTGGTTCTAAATCCAGTTGCTAAAGTCTTGTTCTTTTCTTCTTTTTCTCCCTAAAAACTTTTCAAATAGCAGCAGGAGATAAAAGCTATACATGTGAACGTGCTACGACTCGAATAACAAAGTTTAGTGCACTAGAAAATATATTTAAGAATGGCATGATGAATTGTGTACAGATTTCAGCTAATTCTCGAACGTAATAGAAGTGGGTCGCTCGACTGTTGACTTAATGATTACGCGTGCTGTGCATAAAAGCGAGAGTGTCCTTTTTTTACTGTCCAGGGGCTGGGCGATAATGCCTTCCCCTTAAAAGGCTCTCCTTGTTGACAAGACGAGAATGAAAAAAGCCCCGAAGAGGTAAGATGAGCGGACTTGTCTGCCAATTTGAGAGGTCCAGACTCGACTGCCGTGCAACAACAAGAACTGGAATGACGTTCCGTGGTTCTTGGCACCTGGATCATTGGAGTGGAGGTGTTTGGGGTTGAGGGAGGGGCACATGCTGGGGGTTTCTTCTCCTTTTTGCTGTCCAGGCAGCTGCTACACGGCTTCTTCAGTCGCAGCACGGGTGGAGGCGAGGCAGGTTTTCGTGGCAACGCATCCAATGATGATAATGATGATGATGATGAAAAAACGGCAGAAACCTGTCGAGGTTTTCGCAGGGACTTTGACATCCAGGGCCCCTAGGCTGGGTAGAATCTCCTCGCACGATCCAGCTCATCCCCCAAATTTTTCATTCTTATCGGGTAACACTTTTAACAGCACTTCTAACGACACTGGAAGCGAGAGGCTGCACTAATACTGACTCGGGTGCTACACACAAAAAGACTGAGGTGGCTTCCGTGTAAAAAAAAAGTGGTGCATTGTGTATTCATCAGCCACTATGATACATCTAGATTTTTTAAATCTGTTATAACCTACATCCAATGAATACAAGTGTTTTGTGTTCACGGTTGGCTCTCCTTTGCCAGATTCTAACAATGAACAATTGTTCTCTTGTTCACTTTTTTTTATAAGTTGCATATCAGCTCGATTCCAGTCTTTGGCTTGTTGTTCGGTAATTTGCAAGCGTTTAAGATATCTGAGGACTGAAATTCGAAGGTGACGGCGATGAAGGTGTCGCGGTTTAAGCCTCATTTGGACTTCTTGATGAATTCCTTTAGAAGTTTTTGGTAAATGTCCGAGCGTAAGAACCGCGGGTAAGAGTCCTTCTCCATGAGGGCTTCGATGCGCTTCTGGGCGTGCTCAAAGGTGGTCTCGTCGGGATGGTTGACGTTGGCCGTTGTCTCCAGCCTGGTTCTGGAGTCTAGGTTAACCTTTTCAGAGAGAAACAGAAAAAACGTCTGTTATTACAAACGAACAAAACAGAAATCTAGACAGATTCGAGGCTTTGCATGGTGACAATCGGTATGTGGATTGGTTTGCAGAAACACCATGTAATACTTGTTCGTACTAATACTTTCGCACTTCTGGTTACAGGTAGGTCTCAACGTTTCAACTAGCCTGCTGTAGTCATCTTCTGATGGTGACTAGAGCAGGCTAGTCGAAACGTTGCAACGAGACCTAACCAGAAGTGCGACGAAAACAGAGTTCTGAAGGCTGCATCCTGCATCTTCGCTCTGGAAGCCTGTTTCGGACACAGCCTATGTGAGACTTGCAGAGACACATGCATAATGCTCTTTTCGGAAGGTGTGTGGTCCTGATAGAAGGACCGATGAGAGTAAGGGCCTGTTCAACGCACAAAATCATGAATCCTGCTGATCCGGATCCCATTTTAGCTTACTCTGCATAGCACATAGATCCCCAGATCTGGGATCCTGTGCGTTAAACACACAGGCCCTATAAAGTTATCAACGTTTCGACCAGTGTGCTCTGGTCATCCTCAGGAGAGAGACTCTCAGACGACTGAACTCACCTCCCGTGGAGCCTGTATTGTCACGTAATCATCAAATATCTGCTGGGCCCGCCTCTCTAGTACACTGGGATCTAAATTCTTGTACTCCTCGCAGGCCAGCCAGAACTCGATGTTTTCATCGCTGAATTCCGTCTGTAGAAACTTCCTGAATGCCTCCAGACCAGCTGTTAGAGAGGAAGATTCAGGAGAGGGAATGAGGAGAAGGGGAGAAGGTTGTGGAAAGAAAAGAACAAAAATACTCAATTTAGACATGGCATACTGGTAATGGACCATTCCAACTTTGCTCTTATGCCCCGCATCCCTTAGCAACAGCACATGATTTAAATACAGCATGTGACCAAGGTAATGGATGACAACGACTCCAATTGGTCAAAGCGCACAATTTGACTGACAGGCCGGAAGGGTACATTGGAACATGGGTCGATTTCACCAAACTCATTGTAACTTACTATCAATCGTAGGACTTATGATGCATTGCAGCCCTATATAGGATACATTGGGTTATCCTTTGTAACCCTAGTTAGGATAGATCGTAGGGCTTTGTGAAATTGACATGAGGTACTTCATTTTCACAAGTACAGTTGACTGCATCATCAATTATCCTTTTTAAATGACTCCTAATTAATACTGTTATAACAAACACCCCATAGATCTACGACCCACATTAAATGTACAACAGATTGCAAATAATAAAGACTCAGATACCATAATAGAGATGCCACCAGAATTTCATGAAAAACCTGAGACACTTTTACCCGGCCCAGACAAAAACCTGAAACTACCCTTACCCCCTTTCAACAAATGTGTTTTCTGGATGTTTCAGACGAAATCGAGTACAAGAAATTGGTCAAATTTCTAAGAAAAAACCTGAATTCAGGCTTAAACCTGAAAAGTGACATCTCTGCCATTATATTGTTAATATCTGGCGTTGTAGTTCACAGGAGATTATGAAGCAAGCAACCTTAAGGATTCACTTCAGAATTTTACCCAAATTAAAATTAATCCAGTCAGTTTCCCTTGTGGTTATTTGATGATTAAAATCATTTTTTGTTTGGTAGTATAACTGCCACATCATACTTTCATTCCATATCCTAGCAAAAATTGAAAATATCTTCCCGCATCAAAACAAGTCATTAAAAAACCAAAATATCCCCTTCAGAAGCTACGAGCCTTCCCCTTTTGACAGACAGTCTGAATTTTTTTCCCACTGTGCTTTCAAATTTCAGAGGGTGACTTGATTACATTATAAGTACCTATGGTCAGGTCTCTTATTATCTAATAATGCTCGCGGCAATTCGATATGGAATAATTCCAGCTTCATATGCATGCAGTGGTACCAGGAGAGTAATTTATTCATTGGACATTTTTGAATTTTTCTCCAAAAGAAAAGCTAAAAATTTTGGATTTTCAAATACATGAAAATACACACAAGGAAAATTTAATCTTTAAGTGTATGCATTTCCGAATAACAGGAATTTTAAAAATGTCAACTTTTCAATAATTAATATTTGTAACATTCATAGATATGATAATTTTTGTGTTCTTTTCATGTTTAATCTCAGAGGTTGTGCCAGGCTCAATTATTATTTGTAAATTAATGTTTATACTAATTTGAATTTAGATATTTGTAAACACACAAAGCAATTAAATATATTGAATTCTTAAGTCTAAATCGGGAAGACTACTAAAAATTCATTTTGTTCTTCATTGGAAGTCAATTTTGTATGTATGAGTATGCACCGTGATTCATAATAAAGAACGGTGCAAATTGCAACTATGTTTCAACCATAGAGACTATTTTTCAGCCAGTTCTCTTTTTCCACAGTGCAAATACTTTTAAGGAGTCTCAGTCCCACAGTGACCACACAAACCCCGAGCTCCTCGAGTATCGAGAGAAAAAAAACCCAGAAAAACAGGACGGAAAATCTAATAGAAATATCTTCATTTCAAAATTAAAAGGACCTTTTCCATTCCGTCCGCTATTCATGGGCATGTGCGGCAGTGAAATGCGATAGTCATTTCATCCGTGGCCTTCTCAGTCCCGTCGTCTCAAGACAGAAATACCCCGACACTGAATCGCCCCACTCAATTGAGTGGCTACACTGTAAAATTAACCCACATAAAAACCTGCTGAAGGATGAAATGTCTTTTCGCACCATTTACTCGGCAAAAAAGCGGCATTTGAATTTTTTGTTTTTTCTCTTTTTTTAACTACTGCTTCACTTTCAAAAAGAAAAAGAGGCAAAAAGAACGTTCCTCTCTTAGACTTGTTTTCAATTCGAGTACTTTAGAGTGAAATACTAGGCGACTGAGACCTGTGACATTTTCTACTCTGAAGTGTTGGAGAGATAAGCAGGGAGGTGACAACATATTGATGGAGACATTATATTCTGCCTGAAGCCAACAATTGGGCCGAGTATGTAATGTTACATGATTCCATATCATATCTAGCACCATGTGCACATGAAATTCCTAGGCTTTATTCAATTGTGCTTCAAAGTTTAAACATGTAAAAAAAAAAAAAAAAATACAGACAAACAAGAAAATAACATATAAATAGACAAAAAACCAGACACACAGATATACAAACCAACAAACAAACAAACAAGAATACACAAAATGACATTGAAAAGTGAACAAAGAACAAAATTGACAGGAGTGGGATTCAAACCAGCTCCGGTACCGTACCGGTGCTCTACCAACTGAGCTATCCAGCCCTATGTTGGTGGTGTCCCTAATTGTCAATAATCTTTGTTCGTTTGGCAGTCTAGAAGCCATGAAACCACTCAAATACCACAATATCCACAGGATCATTGAAGATACGCACAGCATTAGCAATGCTGCATCCTGAGAAACAAAATGACAGCACAGACAAACAACCAAACAACATCCAACAAACAACCAAACAACAAAGAAACATAAAGAACAACAGACAAACAAACAGCTATGAAGTCTGCATGTACAATTAGTAAAATGGCTCAACACTATCTTCCCTTGGTCAACAAAAACCAACGCCGAAACTGAAAATAAAATTCCAGTTTTAAGAAGAAGAAAGTCTAAAGCATATTGACTATGGTTTAATACTAATGGTATTGGTGTAAGCCATGCATACGTGTACCAGGAACTTGATTGGAACCCTGCACTCGGACCCCACGGGCCTTATCTACTATCTCCCTCTCTATAGCACACTATAACAAGGAAAATAGACAATACCTGGCACTTGATTGGACCCCTGCACTAGGACCCCATGCGCCTCCCTTATCTACTATCTCCCTCTCTATAGCACGCTATGACATGCTTTTAAGGCAACTAGACAATACCTGGGACTTGTTGGACCCCTGCACTAGGACCCCATGCCTCAAAAAGCCTTATCTACTATCTCTCTCTTCAGCAGCAGTATGCTTTCAAGGAAACAATACCTTATTAAACCTGGGACTTATTTTGACGCCCACACTAGTACCCCATGTCACCAAAGACCAATTATCTTCAATCTTACTGGGTATCTCTCTATAGCAAGTTCCTTTCGAGCAAATAGACAATTATCTACCTCACCTTACACTTGATTGGACCCCTGCACTGGGCCCCCATGCCTCCAAATACCAACAACTCCCCCTCTTTCTCTCCCCCCCCCCCTCCCCCATGTGGCTACGAGCGCATCCACATTTACTCAGGGGCCAATTTAATAAAGCTGCTTAGCCCAAAAATTCACTAAGCATGACATTTCTGTCTTAATAATAAAAACAGGATTAACAACCAAATTTCCATGTGTTGTGTATCACTTGCAATGGGAGACTTTTGAGAACCGGTCTTCAAGTCAACAGCGCACGTGCACGCACAACAGTGCACGCACAACAGCGCACGCACAACAGCGCAGGCACAAAACAAAGCGCGCATGCTCACAATTGCGTGCGCGTGCGCTGTTGACTTGAAGACCGGTTCTCAAAAGTCTCCCATTGTTCTTTGGCTGTTGTTTGCTGACCACGAATATCAAATCGAATTTTTCTGGTGGTTTGTTCTATTGGACAAGCCATTTTTGTGCTAAGCAATTTTTGTGTGTGCTAAGCAGCTCTATGAAATTGGCCCCTGGCCAGGATATCTCACAGCCCTGTGAAACACGGCACAGTATAAAATAATGCTAGCAACGACTACAAATCATACATACATGCATGCACACACCCAGCTAAGACCCACATAGAATATGTATGAATGAGGCTTTTAGTCTCCTGGGGCTCTATAACATCAAGGAGGAGGTGGGACAGTATGTTTAGGAGAGACGGAAGGAAGCAGACTGTCTCGGGAATGGAAACTGAGGAGATTAGGAAACAGGTTGCATCAAGGAGTAAACAACGTGCTTCAGTTCCATGATGAGCGGACCCCCATGAAGTTATCAATGTCAACACTCAATGTGTTTGGTCAGCCCTCCTCCTCCCTCCTTATAAACAGCCATTATATGCATCCGGGGCCAATTTCATAGAGCTGTTAAGCACAACAAAATTTGCTTAGCACAAAATGACTTGCTTGATAAAACAAACCACCATTAAAATTCAATTTGATATTCATGGTCAGCGAACAGCAGTCAAAGAACAATCACAAGTGATGCACAACACATAGAAATTTGGTTGTTAGTCATGTTTTCACTATTAATAGAGAAATGTCGTGGTTAGCAAATTTTTTGTGCTAAGCAGGGCTGTGAAAGTTGCCCCTTGGTATTAAATTGCCAATTATTAGAACTACTGTGTTGCATGAATCTGTTTATCAAGTGAATTTCTTATCTCTTTTTGTTTGAAAAGGTGTTGCACATTAACCCTATATAAACCCACGGTATTGCATATTTAGAACCCTAACCCACCCCATACCAGTTTACCACAAATTATTTTTCCTGGTACCCTGAATACCACAATTCACCACAGTGTGGTTTATGTGGTAATGCGGGGTTTATGATCCAGTTCCTCTATGTGTGGTTGGTGCAGAGGGTTTAACGGCTATCCATAAAGAGCAGCCTTGCAATACAATGCACATGTCCCAATCAATTTTTCTTTGTCCACTTTTAATTGACTTAAAATTCAGTCAGTTTCCCTTGTGGTTATTTGATGATTGCACCAGGTTTTTATGCGATACCTTTTTATCATGTACAAATTCCATAACCGTGATCCCAGACTGGAAGGAAATCGTTCACCATCAGACTATTCCAATGCTTCAAAGGTTGCTTAAGAAGTGCATAGGACTTTGTTCGCTGATTCTGTATGTCAGTGCATTATAACTGCTGAATTGGGAGCGTGGACAGATCCAGAGAAGTGCCTCCATGATCAAACAGTGCTCAAGCATCATCAACAATCAACAATGTCTCAAATCGTGTCAATCCTTAGTCTCCATTATAATAAACCAAACTGTGAGTGTATGGCAAATCCTGTGGACCCAGGGGCCAATTTCATAGAGCTGCTTAGCACATAAATGTGCTAAGCATGACATTTCTGTCTTTATAATAAAAACAGGGTTAACAACCAAATTTCCATGTGTTGTGCATCGCTTGTGATTGTTCTTTGGCTGTTGTTCACTGACCATGAATATCAAATGAAATATTTAATGGTGGTTTGTTTTTATACTGGGCAAGACATTTTTGCGCTAAGCAACTTGTTGTGCTTAGCAGCTTTATAAAATTGGCAGTGTTGGAGGTCTCGAGGCCGGCCTTGGCCTCGAGGCCGGCCTCGAGGCCGGTTTTGGGTGGCCTCGGCCTTGGCCTTGGCCTTGCTGTATGATGACTCGGTCTTGGCCTTGGCCTCGGCACCTCCTGGCCTCGGAAAATGGGCCGAGGCCGGTTCAAGGCCGCCAGATTGGACTCAAATTTCCCATCACTTATATTTAGGTTTTCGCAGTTAAATATTCACCCTATTATGTATGTGATACCCATTGATCTGCACGAATCATACACACCGCGCTGCTATGTGCGATGCGCATTGTGAGTGCGCATTTTTGAGTCTGGATTCTCCAACAATTCAAACACGGATCGTCGCACTAGACTGCATGTAACACAAACAAAGTTTTGGGGTTATAAGTTTATATGAAATTCTGATGATTCCAAGTAAAAAAAATCCTACATATATTGCGTGTGCACTAAACAACCGGCCTTGGCCTCGGCCTTGGCCTCGGACAGTGTGGCCTTGGCCTCGGCCTCGGTCTCGAATGCTCATGACTCGGCCTTGGCCTTGGCCTCGGAGACCCATGACTCGGCCTTGGCCTTGGCCTCGGGGGTTGTGGACTCGACTCCAACACTGGAAATTGGGCCCAGAATTAGTAGAACCACCCCCCCCCTCTCCTCAACACGGTGACGTTTGAAGGAATGGATTTGGACAGGTTTTAAAGTGGTTGCTCTATCATGCTGTCCCTTAATGCTTTGAGTTGTGGAGGAGCTGTGGGCTCACTGACAGTTGATGAAGTAACTGTTGAGTCACGTCCGAGACGTTGTGCGATTGATACCGCTTCAATCGGCAGAGAGATCGATCAATTAATTAAGCAGGGGCGGGCTGCATCAACAAGGATCATGGCGTTACACATTCCATTCTTCCTGCGCTTATTTTACTACGGAGTGGAGAGTAACAGGCCGTGGGATCCAGTGTGTTGTGTCATGGGTTGTTGGTGCAGGGGCTGATTTCATAAAACTTACGACGCGTCGCAGAGTTAAGACGCATATCCTTTCTCTATGGACTCACCGCATAGATGCGACGTGTCGCAGCTAGGACGCGTCGCAAATCGTGTTGCTACGCGTCGCAGAGCTTTATGAAATCGGCCCTTGGCCTAGTCTGATCACAGAGCATATGTCCTTGTGGAAGACACTTTACTTTGGTAATTCCTCCTCTTTATCCAAGAGTGAACATGAATACTTGTTGAGATAGAGATCTTACTGTGTTTGAATTCATAATTTTGTGTATTAAACTTAATTGTAGTGCTCGATTGTACACCCCACACTGGTCACAGGGAGCTTAGATTGTCTAAGGCCCATGCCACACAAGCAAATTTACAGGCAACCAGTTCCAGGCAATCTCTGAGAAGAAATAACATTTCTCTTTAAATTTCCATATAATTTTCTTGGGGATAGTGAGAAATTACCAGAAAAATGAATTTTGTAATATTAGCAAGATTTTCATCTTGCATGACACATAGCTGCCAACCTATCTTATAGGAAATTAGGAATACTTCTGCTAAAAAAGAGAAATTACAGAGCAAACTACATAGGAATACATGTGTATTTCTAAACCAAACATCGAAAATCTGTTGTCAAAGAGCTTGTAAAAAGTGATAAATTTTTATCAAAAAAAGAGGAATGACTTGCCCAAAATGGGAATGGTTGGCAGCGATGCATGCAGTTTAGTTGGTTGCCTCCAAGTTACCTGTAACTATTGCCATGTGTGGGAAGGGCCTAAGTCTCCAATAAAAATGAGATATTGATAAGTTGAAGATCAATTTTCAGTGATCTTGGCATCGTACAAAATCGCAGCCATCATCACAATGATTATTATCACTGCAAGGGTAGAGTAGGATAAAATGCCAAGGCTTTTGAGAGAAGAGCCCCGGATCTGAGCAAATGGTCAAATCATATTGTTATAACATGTCACATCCGTCATAAATTACATCATGATGGCGAATACAAAAGAGTCCATCCGACAAAACAAAACCCACACACTCTCGGACTTGTGTAAAAGTCATTAAGATGCATGCCGTACAAATATCAGAGGAAATTGCGGTTTGATACATAAATACATGAGGCTGGCAATTCCTATAAAAGCTGCATGTCCGTTGCAACAAACAGCTCATAAATGTCAAGTTTCTCAGTACTAAGGAATAATATTCTCTTTCAATTTTGACAAGTTATGGAATGAAACAGGATGTTAAATTAACGTTTAAGTTAATATGCATTAGCCGTCTTCCAGAGTATGGAAATGATAAGATTACGCTAGCCGGCCGGAACAAGTTCTTATTACGGAGTCAAACAATTCAAAGATTAATAGGCTTAAAATCTTTCCGCCTGAAATTTAATACTTCCATTTCCAGTAAATTTCTGAGCCGATACTAAAACCCAGTAAATTTCCAAGACACAATTATTTTCATACTTTTTTTTCAGCAAGATACGATAGGCTGCTGCAAACTGCTTACTTATTAACCCTTACCCTCAGCACCTACCACACAAGGCAAGAGCTGCTTGCCACACACTACCACAGACTCCACAGGGGGATTGGATCATAAACCATGCATTAACACACAAATCACGCTGTGGGGTAATGTGGTAATCAGGATACCGCACTAACCACAGGAAAAACTGTTTGTGGTACACTGTGGTATTCAGGAGGGTTAGGGTTAACAAAAAACATGCTTCATTTTGAAATGATAGAGGGCTAGATATCAATTGCTATCCTAGCCGGGTTTTTTCTTATAAATAAACGTCAGTGCCCATTACACCGATCCAGTAGGCCACACCCCTTTACAAATTGACCAATCACAATGTGTCATTTAATGTCCGACAAATTTCCGCCATTTTGTCCGACAAAAATGTTTTAAATTTTGTATTCTTTACAATCCACTTTCGTTGAGTTTCCTTTTGTTTCGCATGTACAAGGCAATTCTTTTACAAATCCGAGCTTTATTCTTAAATCTTAACCAGGGTCAAGCGGTGTTTATATTTTCATTGTAATTCTGACTCTCCATGCCTTGGCTGAGAGGAAATGTACTTTTTTTTGCCTTTTCCAAAACCAAAGTCCAACGGAGAGAAGTGCTTTCGGTGGTTGAGGACATGTAATTTGTCGCGTGTGGGCGATTGTGACATGTTGTATATGTGCGCATGTGCATCGTTGCTTGGCCATTGCTATGGTGGGTCTGGTCTGGTCTGGATCGGTGTATTCTACATCAAGTAAAGCCGTGTGATGGGTTCTCCTTGCCAAAAAATTTGTTCACCTCTGTAAGCTCGGCAATTTTACATCAAGTAAAGCCGTTATATTGAGGCATACAAAACATCCGATTGTCCTTCTATTTCAAATAAAAACATATTTTTGTCCCCCTTTTCAAAAATCTGAATAGAATCTTAATAAAATGGAATATAACAGAAAAATCACGGCTACAATGCCAATGCTGTTTCCAATTTCAAAACCAGGTAACCTTTTAAAATGATTACTTTCTCTCTCCTTTCCTTCAGAGCCAAATCCACCCTCCTCTTTCCTCTCCAAAAAAATATATAAAGAGAAACAACCGGAGGGATTTATCAGAGAGGATTTTTTTTTCTGTAATAGGAATTTGCTGCATTGACATTCAAGAGAGGAAACCCATCAGACAAATAGATCATGAGATGGCGACAGCGCGCTAAAAATCGCTCTGAGCACTTCATTATGGGTGTGTCGTGCACCGCAGTTTTTACATTTTATGTGGGCGCTATAGCTAGCTACAGTGTATAGCTATAGCTAGATATAGGTCCGGTGTGATAAAGATTCCGGGATCTTTTTTGCATGTGAATCCGAGGAGGAAATTTAAAGGAAGCAAGTAGTGCTAGGCAAAATCGGATAATTTCAAATCCGGTTATTTATTGCATAAAAATAATCAGGTTAACAGTTAACCTATGTAATCACACGCGACATGTCTTCTTCAATGTGATGCTTTTTACGATGTTATTTTTTAGATCAAGCATTTAGATCAAGAACATACTATGTTTCTTTTAGATCAAGTATGTGAAAAGCATGTTTCTACTTGGCAAAATCTGGCTGAAATTCTACAGTTTACACTTTTTGGGGTGTTGAGCATGAGCCAAACTTTCGTCCCCCCCCCCTTTTTTTTCTTTCAGTTTCGGCTAACCGTTACTGAAAATTTGTAGCTGGATAATTAAATCTGTGTCGGTTAACCTACATCAGGATAAAAATCCCAGCACTAGAAGCAAGTCTTCATATAAAATGAACCTAAAAATAACAAATGAAAAACAAAAATATAAAAATAGGAAAGTAATTATGAAGTTTCCACTTGCAAAACTTGCAAACCAAATTTGATTTGATCTAAACTTGTACAAGACATGTTTAAAAAAGCCAAGCGTGAATTACCATAATTATTTTTGGTTTAATACAAGAACCCACTCACAATTTCCCTCCCCCACAAAAAAAGGAGAAAATGGTATATGCCCAGTTTATACGAAATGCGAAGCGAATTTTCTTGTGTCACGATGAGAAAAGCAACGCATATTGATTGTGATGTCAGCAAAATTTCATTTCGCATTTTGCAGTTCTATAAAATGGGTGTTTTGACTTTGTCAAGTGCAGCTTGCCTGCCCTAGGACAACAGACATGCATACATGGCATATCTAGCTCATCCTAAGCCATGTTAAATATCTGCCAGTTTAATTACACTGCACTTACGGCAAATATTACCTGCTGGGGACACTTCAACATAAATCGGTCACTGGGTTAATTTTAGCCTGCCCACTGAGCCAATAAAAGTAGACGGACAGCTGGCACGATAAAACGAAAAAAAAAACAACCCTTCATCCAATGTATCATCTTATTTTGCCTTGAACCGACAATGAGATTTCAATTTGAGTCGCAGGCACAATGGCTGCCCGCCCACGACAGATGGAGCAGATTGCTATAATTGATTCTCATTTGAATGCCAATCAGAAATTGGCCATAATGATTAAAAGGCAGTTATTACGTAGGTCTTACGGTCAATGTATGGATTGAGCAAACAACAACCATGGAGGTATAGTTCTGTCCGGGGCGGGGACTACTTTTCCGTTCAGAGGACCAACTCTTAAGGGGAATGTCTCAAGGGGTGACACTTATTAAAGGTCGCACCACTACCAAGGCACGGCCTCCGTGCGGACAACACCACAGGCCTAAAAAAAGAAGGACAGACTGAAATGAACATCGAACGTCTGAAAACCAAAACCATTCAATTCCATCCGGCCAAATTCCGAGTCCGACAAAAATCTATAATAATTTTCATTTCTACAAGTAAGTAATCCGAGCGGGAGAGTAGAGTATGCCAAACTCGGACACCGGTCAGACTGGCGTTCTGCGGTTTGAACTTTTCTTGTCTGCTTTCCTCTTTTCATTCAGTAGCGGTGCCATATTGAAGTTTCGTATCATGCATGGTATTGAATTGATAAACATGTTGCCAAGAGACCTAGCTAGCAACATTGTAATAATTACATGGGCACTATCATATAAACAAGGAGAGAGGCCGTGTCCAGACACTGCGGTAGTCTGCAGACATTTTGATTCATCAGCATTTTAGCCGCCTAGCTGTCAGTGTGTCAAATTTCCTGTTTTCTATCTTAAATTGCAATTCGTAGGGAGGAGGTTGGGAGCCTGAGTTGGACCTATAGCTGGCCGATAGGATTTTGTGTACGACAAACTGGCAGACATTGCATTTCTCATGCCACTTCGATGCATGATTGCACAGGGCCCAATTTCATGGAATCCGTTAGGGCCTATTTTGATGCTTACGGGCACTGCTATGCGTAAAACCTGTTTCATGGAATCCGTATAAAAACAAGACTTTCATCGCGTAATCAGTTTATGGCAAATCATTTTTAGGCTAACCTTGATTTTTTTCTGCTAACGCGCTGTCATGTGCATTAAGCAGAAAGTCCTTGCTTAGTGTAGCGAGAAAGAAAACTCTCCGGTGAAATATGCAAACCGTAAGCAAAAAAGTCTGCTACAGTAAGTGAAGAATGTTTGCTAATATGGTAACAGATTCCCTGAAATTAGGCTCAGGCGATTTGCATAGTAGTCACAGGCCTAAATGCACACTACATCTTACAAATGACATAAAAAATATCCAAAGAAAGTATGACTGCACGACAGATGATTCATCTTGCCCCAGACATTATTCAAAACACAAGAACTTTCCCCCTCCGTCTTTTTTTTATCAAACTAAGTGGAGAGAAGAGAATTTAACATTTGAATACAGATTCGATGTTCGAAGTTAAAAGGGAAACACAAGCTGCATTATTCTTTTAAAGTGAAAATGTAACAGGAGAGGAGAAAAAGAAAGAGCACTTCAACAGGAAACAGCTTTTAAATATGGGTGAATTTGATCAATTCATATTTACGACTGACATTTGCAGCCCTAGTCTTCCTGTCAAACTAACAGACGGAAAATGCCATAAAATGTACATCTTTCACAACATCCTCCCATCATTCTAAGAACGTGCAGACAACGACTGCCGGTCTGGAAACGGACTCCTCTTTTTTTTTATCATTATTATTATCAGGTTGTCTTAAATTGAGAACCAGGTTGCTGTCGGCCTAAATTGAGAGATCCTTCAATGCCGGTATGCTCAGCGCTTGATTGATGCTTCTAAAGCACTTTGTCAATTGTCCTTTGAGCATGCATGTCGAGCATTAGCCCGCACATCTTCCCGCAGCACGAACACCGACAAAAATACATTTTTATCTAAACAATTCCTCAAGATTTACGTCCCCGGGGTAATTTTTTCCCCGTCTTCATCTCTCCCTTCTCCTGCATTTAAGAGGAAGGAGAGGGGTAGAGGCTTGCGGATTCTGAGTGATTATTTGGAAAAGGAGGGAAGGTTGAATGAAAAACGACTGCTTTGTCATCTCCGCATACCATCAAGATCTCTGTTGATTCATTATCGGACCCATCTCTCTACAAATACCCTATGAGATCAAACCAGGGGCCAATTTCATAGAGCTGCTTAGCACAAAAATTTGCTAAGCATGACATTTCTGTCTTAGTAAAAACAGCATTAACAACCAACCAAATTTCCGTGTGTTGTGCATCACTTGCAATTGTTCTTTCGCTGTTGTTCGTTGACCATGAATATCAAATGGAATTTTCAATGGTGGTTTGTTTTATTGGGCAAGCTATTTTTGTGCTAAGCAATTTTATTGTGCTAAGCAGCTGTATGAAATTGGCCCCAAGATTCAAACTTCAAAAACAATATTCTCATTCAAATTGAAGACTTGCGGTAAGACTCAATGTGATTACCGGGACTGTATGAATTCTCAGTGCTTTCAGATCCCTTGAGAAGAAAAAACAAAACCACAAACAAACTCGAAGGCTTGGACCAGTGGGATTTTGGTTTCTGCGACCTTTTGCTTTGGTACTAGTGGGGGTGAGACATTCTACCGTAGCAGCTTATCACCATCGAGCTCAGTGTGGTCGTCTGTAAATTTTGAATTCTCTGTAGGAAGTAGGTAAACACTAGTCATTATCATATAGATGGGATATTTACACTGACGAGAGCAATGCTTGCACTATCTTCCCAGAAGTGTGTAGGCCTATACACTTGTGCTTTTATTATAAGCAAAGGTGTATATGCTTACATCAGGGCCCTTTTCCAAACCTCGGTTCCGGCTCAGGCTTTGGCTCTAGCTCCATTTCATGAAACTATTCTAAAATAACGAGTATCAAAATAGAGGCTTTTGGCTGTGGTTCAGAAGTAGATTCTCTGGTTTGAACAAGAAAACAGAGCTTCAGCTTCAATGAAAAGCCACAACTTATATTTTCAGCACATGGATAACAGTGCCTGAGCCTGAGCCTGAGCCTGAGCCTGAGCCTGAGCCTGAGCCTGAGCCTGAGCCAGAGCCCAAGCTGGAGTCGAGGTTTGGAAAAGGGCACCGTTCTTCTTTGTAAAAATCTCACTGGTCAAGAAAGTGGCCAAAGTAGTGTCTTGGAAAGAAAGGAAAAAAAATCATTTATGTTGTGCTGTTTGCGGTTGCTTTCCTTGAAACCTTGAAATTAAATTTTTGAGCCATCTTCAGAGACGCGGGAGTGTTCATAAATGGCGAGCCTGGCATTTCCATCAAATACTTGCATAATTTATGCACCTAATACCCAGCTAATGAAATACCTGGGTTCCTATATTTGCCAATTAAGAAATTTACCCACAGCGCATGGAACAAGTCCCAGCGGGGCGGGAAAGAGATTGAGTCTGGGGGAGAGAGCTCCGGTGTTCTAGGCATAAATAATAGCAAGAGGGGTTATGAGATCAAGGCGCTAGTGCTTAATTACTTCACGATCAAGGTACACTGTTTATCTGCACTGATACAGGCTGCTATTTCTACTTTCAATCCACTGCAAGTCCACCATACCGGCTGGTCCATTAATTATTCATATGCACGGCCAGTAAAACTAGATTGTTAAGGTTTTTACGGCCGAGCGACGCCTTTGCGTATTATTGCCACGCTAGTGCTACTATAAAACGAAGTGTAAGGCTCTTTATTACGATTGTATGGCTGGAAGGTTCATGATCATTATTACAAGTACAGTACACAATAATTGATATCATATATCCGCCGGGAATATAAAATGATCTCGCAGAAATTACGTGGGAAAACTGCACGCGAGGATTTGAGCAGAATATATGGATGAAAGGGGACCGAAATTAGGCTTACAGCGAAAAAACGTGACGTCTTTAAACTTGCCAACGCTGTGAACATGTGGACAGCTTTCCGGAGTGATGACGTCAATTTTTGAATGGGAATAAATCCAGCTGGTCGCGCCGCGCATATAGGCTATGCATGAATATGACTACTATCCAGTTACTGCAGTGACGTCATCGTCTTTGAACAGCTTCGGGCTAAGTGTTTGTACTTAGTGAGAATGATTAGAACAAGTGGCTGTGTTTTACATGAATATAAATTGATCCACTTTCAATTGCACTTTAATACCAATCCTACTCACCAGCTATTAAACTAGATCCTTCATTTACAAATAATATGCAACGTTCGGAAGAGAGTAACAAGGACGTGCGTGACCACACACAAAATACAAATCTGAAAACACCAAGGAAAAAGCTGAAATTTTAAAGTTCCTAAACTATTGTACCGAGCAGGTTTAAAAAAAAAAGCTGAAATTCTGACTTTAAAGATGAAGTACAGGATTGGTAACATACCCAAACAGAAATAATCACAGATTTACGTATAACTAAATTTCAGGGCAAGATTATGCTGCTGGTAGAAATATACTGTTAAAATATTTCTGTCTGAAATGGTGTATTTATTCAGAAATGAGTAAAACAGAGTATTGATCTCGGGCTAAGATCAAAACCATTCTTTATGTTTTATGAGAAAAAAATGCAGTTCAGGTTTTTGCTGTTTTATCACAGGATTTAATATTTCATGTACATGCTAGATAACATAAAGTGTGAGTGCTGTTCTGTGACCTTTACCAATCATGTATTAAAAATCGGAAAAAATTCAGATTTAAATCTGATATCTCACATCCCACTTCAAAAGTGAACACAATTGTGGGGTTAATTTCGTAGTGTGAAACCTATTCTTTCAATTTCTCACCGGGGTAAATTTCTACACAAAGTTTGATCCTGCTCTCATGTGGCACAACATATATGTCTGAGTCAATCTCTTCCACGCTCACTCCAAGAAGGAGGGCACCAAAATATTATTG
Source organism: Astropecten irregularis (assembly GCA_963971285.1). Classification (NCBI taxonomy): domain Eukaryota; kingdom Metazoa; phylum Echinodermata; class Asteroidea; order Paxillosida; family Astropectinidae; genus Astropecten; species Astropecten irregularis. The sequence goes on along the minus strand of OZ020260.1, from coordinate 5,441,737 downwards.
CAAGGTGCTTCCCCAAGTGGAGCTTAGTCAGCTTATCGTTGTTGAAATATTTCTCAAGTCAATCCTCCTGATAATGAGGTCAACCGGAGTGCTTGACAGTGCGCCTCTCTACGGGGATTTATTTTCTAGCCGGGGAAGGATACGTATTAATGCACTGAAAGTGGGTCAGGCCTCAACTCAAGCGTATCAATCCAAACATATAACGACTGCATTTGGTAAATGTGTCTTTCCCATCATTGGTTATTTGACTGTTTATAGCAGTTCACAGACTGACAGATTAAAAAAACAGCTTAGATAAGATACTATTAAAATTAACAAAAAAGTGGCAACATTTGTATAAAATTACTATAGAAAAAAAAAAACCCAAAACAAACAAGGTTACAAATTAACATCAAACTTCCTTGAGACAAAATTTGTACTTGGTGGCAGAGGTGGGATACATGAATTCCAAATAAGTAGTGTTAAAATATAGCAACATTTCTCAAGCTTTCTGCTTTTTATTCATTTGCCAGTTAATGTCCTTGGATGAAAAAATTGCTCTGAGAATGATCCTCCAGTATTTATGATTGCTTCCACCGGGTACAACATCAAACATCCAAGAGACAAAATTTGTACTTGGTGGCAGAAGTGGGATGCATGGATTCACTATCAGTTGAATATAAGTAGGGAACTGGGTTATAACTTTAACAATATGTCTTAATATAGGAACATTCTTCAAATTGTCTGCCTTTTTTCAATTGCTTGCCAGAATAATGTCCTTAGATGAAAAAAATTGCTCTGAGAATGATCATCCAGTATTTAAGATTGCTGCCACTGGAAAGCATGCTATTTTTATAACACTCTCCTAGCTATCTCTCTCCTCCAAAACATTATTTTTCAACCTTCGCAGGCGAAATAAGCAAATCTGAGTTTCTTAATTCGTCGCATCTGCCTACAGAACATGTCAGGCTTTGCCAAAATAGAATTAGGATTCCTTTTTTCGGGAGTATGATTTCTTTCTCTCTATTTTTATTGACTTAGGGCTAATTCGATTCCTGCAGGGTCTTGTATTAACTGCGGGACAATGTGCGAATAGGATATATAACCGGGATGCGCCGTGCACCCATGCATTATGTCTCTTGCATTATTAAAAGGGGCTTTTTTTCGCAGAGCAATTTATAGCTGGCGGCCATCCCTTCCATCTCTACATATAGATTCCGATCTCGATCACTTTCCAACAAGGACCTTCGATTGATCGGTCAGTCTTGCATTCTAATCAGTGCATTTGGGGAGAAGGGAAGAAAAAAGCAGAAATTGCAAATTGAATGTTTTTATGATTGGAGTGGCAAGCAGGTGACAACCCTAAAAAAAACCCAAAAATTATTTCTGGTTGTTAGTTTCATGCTAATAAACAGACCTTCGGGATAAAGGGGAGCCCTGGAAGGCCTAGGGTGAGTGATGAAGCGATATCATCGTTAGAAAGGAAACAAATTGGGAGGGATCATGGTTGGGATTGACAAGCAAAAGGCATACAGTCACTCCAGGCAATCTGTAGATCATTAGAGCTAAGCAATCATCAGGAACAAAATAACATCACGTAGGGCTACCCGCTACCGTTCTGTTTTCAAACAACGCTTCCTTATTTTAAGCCTCTTCCCAGCTCCATGGTAAAAAACTGTCAGGTAACTATCTTATCTTCTGCACCGTATGAGTACTCCTTTCTCTCCTTGCCTCAGAGTTGGGGGTGATTAAAATTCATGTCTTGTGTAACGTGGCCTTTAAAGTGAGAGGGAGTTTTTATCTCAAAAATAAAATCAGCTTGTCTTCTTGTCGCATAGGAAATTATAGGAGTATAAACCATGTGGATCTGTGCAGATGCTATTAGGTTTGCTAAGCAATCTGTTAGTGATCGTTTTGAGTACAGAATGTGATGAACGGTTGTTGTTTTTTTTAATAAGAAAACAATTCTGGATCCTAATTAATATAAACATCCTAGGGTATTGAAACCTCACTATAAGTACAAAGAACAACATGTTTTGCCAATTTGCTGTGTAACTTTCATACAAATGAGCTGCCATTGTTTGAGGTAGGCATGAGGGCGCCATACTCAATATGTCTTATTCACGGTGCAACAATCTTGTCACCTTCCTTGTATACCCGCTGGAAATGATAGCACCAATTCTAAAAAGAAAAACAGGTATCAGACTACTTTGAAAAGCACTGCTTTGAATGCACCGTGAATAAGGTCTATGATGTCATTTGTACAGTATGTAATGCTCTACTTTTCATTAGTTCATGCAACTGAAATGTCACCAAAATGGAAGCAAGACAGAAAGACAGCAAGGCAGCAGGGTGTGGACTCAAGACTCCACGCAGGCTAGATCGGAGGAGAAGGGATTGAGTAACCAAGAAGCTTAGAGCCTGGACATCAAGGGCCTCTCACAGAGCTGTCTGGGAATCTAGGATGACAAGGCCTTGTAGGGCCCCGGTTTTCCAACCCAACACTTCTCATGTTAAAGGATCGGATTCGTCACCACTCTGCGCTGTTTCCCCACGCCACAAAAACAACAACACTGGATCTCCACTTGGGCCTAGTCCTCCCTTCTTCAGTGAAGTGTGGGGGTGTAGGTGCGGTGTAAGAAATGGCCCTGGGAGAGGGAAAACTTAACTCACATCTTTTTCTTTCCCTCCTTATTCCTCACAGACAGCATCTAGATTTCAGATTCCAATATTTCATACGACAGGGCTATAAACACCTGCATGTTTTTTTCGCGCATGAGATCTGAGATCTGAGATCTGCAGATCCATGCACGTCCCATGCAGGATACCGGTACTCTAAAATGGGATCCTGAGGATGACTAGAGCAGGCTAGCTGAAACGTTGAGACCTTACAAGAAGTGCCAACGAAATAGAAGTGCAAAACTACAAATGATTCTTACATGGTGTTTCCGTAAACTGATCCACATACCAATAGGGCTCCGCGCTCAAGCTATTTATAAAATACGCCCTTTATATCGACAGCTATAGTTGCCCGGATGTTCGGACAAATTGCACAATGTTTACATGTAAGTTGGGTATATGACATACGACTTGTTTGTCCGAACATCTGAATGTGACGTCACGAGCACGGAGCCCTATTGTCACCATGCAAATCCTCAAATCTTTCCTAAAATGGGATCCTCCAAACTTTCACAAGACCAAAGATATTTTTCTAACACCATAGGTGAAGTAGAAAAACGTGTTGCCACTACAAAGCCTGAAGTGATGATTTCAGAAACTACTGTTCCCTGTTTCCCGCCAAAAACAAGCAAATGTTCCAGTCAACCTGTAAATCTCATCATTGTTGGTGACCAGTATATGAACTCCAAAAAATCGCCGGGCCAGCGGACAAGTCTAATTAAAAGAACCCAAAATCTGGGTCTTCAGCGAGACACCAATCACAGGACTCGATCAGGCAGTGCACTGGATTATTTCACGCACTGATTAATACACACAGCTTTTCAGTGTTCAATTGGTGAAATCACCGTAGGCCAATTTCACAGCATTGCCGAGAATTCATACAAAATAAGCTTTGCTATCAAATACCGGGTAGGCCCCAAACCGGGTTACCATTCAAAATTGTGTGTATTGTATATTGCTGGCAACTGGTTCACAGCAGGTTTGCTTTGCTATTAAAGAAAAAAAATGGGTTACCAACCAAAATTGTGTGTATTGCATATTGCGGGCAACTGGTTCACAGCAGATTTGTTTTGCTATTAGAAAAAGAAATGGGTTACCAACTAAAGGTGTGTGTATTGAACATTGCGGGTAACTGGTTCACGGCAGATTTGTTTTGCTATTAGGAAAAGAAATGGGTTACCAACCAAAATTGTGTGTATTGTATATTACGGGCAACTGGTTCACTGCATATTTTTTGCTTTATAGCATAGCAGTCTTGCTCTATAGCAATTATTTCCCACTAAACAGCTGTTTGAAATCGGACTCACGCTGCAACCAATTTCCATTTAGAATGAAATTCAAACTCTTCCTTTGGGGTTCTTTCTTTTTCCCTTATTTTGTTTTTGGAGAGGGAAAAAAAGGAGAAGTAATTTCTTCTCAAGAATCTGTGTTTGTGCCTCCATTGTAATTCAGCCTGCGTATAACAAGGTTCTGTCTGTCAGTCAATTCGGCAAATCAAATTTAGAGATTGTAATGAAGCGAGCAGGCCGGCACCGACTGTTCAAATTGACCAACAGCGGATGGTGTGTGGTACGAGTCTGTGTCAATTTCCAAAGGAAAAAAACACAAAAACTGGTTCATTTCCACAAGCCCTATCATTATATTCCATATTGTGGTCAACAAAATTTGAGAATCAGACATCATTTCAGATCAGAGAGTATTTCTCAGCGCCCCCCCCCCTTCCCTCCCTCCTTCAATTCCCCGGAAAAGCAGCGAGACTTTAATAACGACTTATTTCCCATCCTGGAGTTGCCATGCATTATTAATGCCACAAATTTCCCACTTGACGGAGCTGGCTCAAGTTGCAACACGTGACAAGACTGTCTCCCCTTTTTTTTCCTCAACTGTGTGGACGACAAACACATATCGTCATCGAATAGGGGACTATAGGCCTAATGTATGGGTACTGTATCACTATAGTATCAGGTGATATAGCGCACATGCTATTGCAACATCCCTGCAGACAATTATAAATGAAATAATTCTTCCCAGAAATGGGCAGGAAATGGGTTCTGCGATTTAAAAACCGGACGCATTTCGAACGGTAGTTAGTCTGAAGATAAACATGACGAGGTGAAATTACATGCCACATGAAAATCTACCAGCATGTGAAAAAGACGAGGAATAAAGAAAATACGACTTCATCACAACACCCACTGCCCACTATACTAACCAAACAACAATTACACAAATTACCGGGAAATTGAGGTTAATTTCGAATGCCATTTGAACAAAAATTGTTTTGAAGGTTAAGCTAGCTGGAAAATTCCATCTGTCAGCCTACCAATCTTCCTTAATAACTACCGGTACAATCTTTTCTGCTGTGTTGTTTTCAATGCAGAATTCCAGCAATGACTTAAGCATCACATCCGACGCAGGCCGCCACTGACCACCCTCCCACACAACACACACGCACACTTGTAAATCAAATTAAATCTACGTCATACCCTCAAAGGTGCTAACACACTTTGGTAGGAAACCAAAGCAGGCATGTTCATGGTTTCATGTTTAACTTTACAGGGTATAAAGATAGACCTGGTACAAACATACTGTTAAAATTGTTCTGCCTGAAATGCTGTATTTTTCCAGAATTGATTAAAACAAAAGACCGAAAACAGTTTTGATCTCCGAAATCAAAACCTCACAATTACAATTACCTCACAATTTCGCGTAACAACAGTTTTCCGCTGTTTTCTACTGTTTCCAATGATCAATTGAGCTGAAAATTTCACAGCTTTGTTTTTATTCCATGACAAATCAAATTATGAACAGAACGCAGCTGTTCTATCAACTTAATACCAAAGTATGATAGTACCTTTAAGTTTCGCCCCACTGCTGTAGTGTGGAACGGATGATTTGATTTCTAATTACGGGTACTGCTGTTTTGGCGAGCAGGAAATTGACAGACAGGAAATTGCTGATTGCACATTAATTTTGTTAAGAAAAGAAAAACAATTTCATTGCTTATTTTTTTTTTTCTGTTGGTAAGCGCAAATGACATAATCCTCTACATTTAATAAGTAATTAAATCAGCGAATAAAAATTAATTAGCACGGTGAATCTCGCCCCTAAAGTGTAAAACCATCTTCCTTCTAATAATTATTGCCTATGAAGACTATGAAGTACTCTATGAGCACCAAACTGTTTACAAAATATCCTTTATTGCAATCCATTTTTCTTGAACTTGTTATACTTTTTTTTTTACTTTTGAGAGTCTTCGAAAATCGATCTTAATAAATTCTTTAATTTCTTTCTGTGTTTCGTGTATTTTCTCAGTTTTAGTGTCGTTTTAGTCAGAATTCTTCTCAGTGAGTCTTGTCTTTCTTTTTTTAGCATGATTTCTTGGTGAATTTAGATGTGACGTAGAACATTTCTGAGGAAATAGAGCTCTGTGGTCGAGTTCACAAAGCACTGCGATCGATAGTAACTCGAGTTGCGAAGGATAACCCATCGTATTCTACGCATGGCTGCAATGCATCATAACTAAGTCCTACGATTGATAGTAAGTTACGATGAGTTTGGTGAAATCGACTCCTGGTCTATTAAAATGATTAACTTGGCATCATGTATAAGAGGATTATTAATCAACAATGGCAACATCTGAGTGTTTTCTAAAGAAAAGTCGATTCAGGGGTCGATTTCCTAAAGCCCTACGATCAATCGTAACTCAAGTTACAAAGGATAGCCCATCGTTTCCTACAATAAGGGCTAAAATACACCACAAGTTCTACAATTGATATTAAGTTACAATGAGTTTGGTGAAATCAACCCCAGGATAAATAAGTAATAACTTTGTAGAAAACTTGTTGAAAAATATTGGGATAAATTATGCAGTTCTGTACTGATTTTGCAAACCCATGGCTTTTTAATATCAAAAAGTTGTCGGAACAAAAAACCTGAAAAATCTCAAACTGAAGAATCTGAGACAAGCATCAGGGCTTTTCGACCAAAAAGGCGGCGTTTTTTGTACCAGGGGCAGAGAGAGAAATAGAAAAAATAAATACAAAAAAAAAACTTGTACTCACTTTTGTCGTGGAGGAGATTCTCGAAGCAGTCCGACCACTTCCTGACGTCCGACTCGGCCGAGTCTTGGACGAGGGCGGTAGACTTCTCGCAGTCCAGTTTATCCGCCGTATCTCTGAGGGAGCTGTCCGTGTGTCGCCGCCTCAGGAACCGCATCTTGTCCTTTAAATCCCTGGCACTGTCGAAAAAAGGGAGCACAGAGGATATCAGACACAAGACCACAGGTTGTCGGTTGTTAGGCTCTTATCAATTTCCCCCCCGTGAAAAACAGCTCTCACACGAACAAAAAAATAAGGAAAAAGAAGATGCACGGTGGTTTTACAGAATTTAGAATAGAAAACGTAAGTTAAACCTTCAAAAAGCCAAATTTTAAAAATGTTCGATCCTCCCTTGCTCCCCTCTTGTCTGTGTTCTTCTCTATTAATAAAACTGAATAAGCTTTTGGCAGAGTTTTGCATTTACAGATCACGATGGTGATGATGATGCGCCTGTAGTCGTCTCCTCATTTCCCGACAGTGAAAGAAGCTCGCTTTGGTCTGTTCTGTAACCCGAGACTTTAGACCATCTTATATCTAGCCCTTCCCTCAGTCTCTACGTTCCTCCTCCACTACGCAAGCACGGCGACACGGCTGCTGCATGCCGGTATATGGCTTAGCAACGAGTACGAGTCACCGGTTATGTGGGGGGGGGGGGAGCAAGGGGAGTGGGCACGTGCAGCAACACGCTATGCAGGCAATACAGATTTCATTAGCCAGAAACCACTCACTCTATCACCCATACACATACACACACACACACTGATCGTCCACACGGTTCATAAGGAGTACGTGTGCAAAATGCATAATAAAGATGAAAATGCACAAATAAAAAAATGGCATGATTCAGCTGCATGATCGACCACCCCTGTTGTCATCCCTGACGTCGTCATGGCTGTATAATATTCCTATTTCTCCGATGGCTTTACATTTTGCAGGCAATAAATTTGATGTGCTCTTTCCATTATTCATGTGCTCATCATTGCCTTAGTCTCGGTGTCTATTGTAACCATACGTTTGCATGCATCAACATCGGGCAGTCCCTCCAACGGGTTTTGTTATCCCCCTTGTGTACTGGTCATTTCTTAATCACCTGTTCATGTTTTGAGCTGTTGTTTGTCCCAGAAGGCAGCAGGGTGAGAAAGGGTTAAGGAGTCTACAGTGCTCCGATCCTCAACCCACTTTTGGTCCTTTCCGTCGGAGCAAACGGGGAGGAAATAAAAGGGACAGGGTCAATCACGAGCGGGTACTTCTAGCATGTAGGTCACAGACGATCGGCTTTCTCCATCATCACCAACCCCCCTAACCTCCTTCCTGGCTTCCCAACGGACGACTTTTTGCTCAGGTACTGGCCGCACGTCTTCCCCTGATGGTCACGCCGCTTGCCATTCCGGCAGCTCCGGTTTCTCCGCCGGTGTAATAGTTTCCTGGTACGGCGCGGCGGTCCACCCCGCCTGACGGACAGGAGATCCCATTATATCAAGCCAGATGAGGTCGGACAGAAGCAGAAAGTGAGAGAGAGAGACTGAGTGGCCTTTCTGAGTATTCACTCTGATGAACGTCTTAAGAGGTTAAGGCGAAGATCAGATCGGACAGACGATGCCACATCATCTCTGTTTTAGTTATATCCGATGAAATGAGTGAACCGATCCTCCTCCACAACGGTAAAAATAAAACACCCTCATCAACCGTCTGACGTCTAATTGACCTTTGCTACAGTACAGTACAGACTCCGATCCGTTGATACCCGGTAGATCCATCTGTCGCTCTATGCAAGCTATATACCGTAGTAATAATTTATGCAGGATTACACTTTCCAAGGTTACATCTCTAGCTCGTTACGGCAGAGAATACAAACATCTGACAGGCATAGCTGAATTTTAAAAATGAATAACAGACTCCTTGCTTTTTCAGCAACCCAAAGACAAGTGACTGGCATTCCTACATGTATAGCCCTCCTGCTGACAAATGAACCATAGAGCTACAAACTGTTTGTAGCTCTACGATTGAACCAATAACCATTTTTCTATTTTAGCAACATCTTTCGGCGGATAATTGAGTGCATATTTGTGAGGGCTTTCTCCTACTGCAGTTAGGCTGCTATTTATAATCTGTTTCATTCACAGTACGTTGATAATTGGCAAAGCGACCTTAAAAAAAAAGAAAATTAAAACTAATGAGGTGTCCCACTCAGCCTTCGTGTTAGATTACCACGTTCAAAGCAAAACTATAGGCCCTTCAGCACATTTAGTCATGCTTGAGTTGGACGGATTTCAATCAACTCCGGGTATGACTCTGTGAAGCATTTTCAGGATATTTCACTTTCTCTTTTTGCATGCAACAATACAAACTGGGAGACAGCCTAGGACATGCTTAGAGTAAGACCTGGGCCAAATTTCATGGAATCCGTTACCGTTAGCAAAAATTCTTCGCTTACGGTAACAGACTTTTTTGGTTACGGTTAGCGTATTTCACGGAAGAGTTTCCTTTTTGGTAACAATAAGCAAGGAATTTGTGCAGCATGCATACGGTAGCGCGTTAGCAGAAAATTATCACGGTTACCCTAGAAATTTTTCGCTAACCGAAAGGTCTTGCTTACGGATTCCATGAAATAGATTACACGCGTAGCAGTGGCCGTAAGCACAAAAATAGGCCGTAACAGATTCCATGAAATTGGGCCCAGGGCTAAAAATAAGGTTTGTTGAGGGCAAGGCCAATTTTCCATTGCAAGGGGCACTTCCATTGGAAAAATCATAATGTCTATGGAAACATTTGAAGGGGTACCAAGCCCAAGAACCAGGGCAACGAAGGCCATGGCCTCTGTGGCCTCCGTTTATTTCCACTGGCTTGTAAGACTTGATTTAATTTGATTTGAAAAGGTTAAATTTACAATAAAAGTCATTACAGCCAAAGGCCGAATTGAGATATTTAAAAAATATAAATAGAAAATACAAAAGAATAAACTCATTAAAAGAAAAAGCAAGAAAGGTAAAATATTGATGATTAAAATTACATTAGATAGAATGTAAATGGATTCCGTGTACAAAATTAAAAGGTTGGAATTGAAAACTTGATATCTCCGTTCACCAATAAATAGAATGGGTTACATAATGAAGGCGAAAACCAGAAGAATCGTTCATAAAAAAAAAAAACCTTATTGAAAAAAAATTATTACTGAGTAATAATTTAATAAAAAGGACATTTTTGGTAAAAATAGGAATAATGAGACAAAACTGACAATTCTATACGATAAAATCGTCTGTTCAATTGGATTCTGCAAGATGTGTATTAAAGGTAATATCATACTTTAGTTTTTATCAAAGAAATACAGATTCATGGGAAAAATATCAAGACAGATACAGTAACAGTCATCTGTAAAAATTTCAGTCCTATAAGGTGCCCACTTTTTGAGAAAACAGTGAAAAACGGACACAGTATTTCTTAAGTCTTTTCTCTTTTATTTTTGATCTTTTAAAAGATCAAAAAGATTTTCGGTCGTTGTTTGACTAATTTCTGGATAAATACGCCATTTCATGCGGAAACATTTTAACGGTATGTTTCTACCTCCACCATCTTCATACCCTGTAAGTTATACGTAAATCTGTGAACTTTCGTGTTTTGGTTTCTTACCAAAGTATGATACAACCTTTAAGGCCTTTTTGGAGGACCAAATCCCATTAAAACTGCAACAAAGACAAATGGTTACATAGCAGCCACATGATTTATCTTGAAACAGGAAATTACTTTTATGCTAAAAAGAATAGTTTGGCCAACATAACCACATTTTAAAAAGCTCTGCAAATTTGTGACAGGCATACATCAAAATGTCACAGAAATCTGCATCAATGTGGGCGATGCATTCTCAAACAAAGACGTATCACTCACATTTACTTTATCAAAAGGGCAAAACAGTGCAAATTGCACCAGAAAATTTTCAAAGTTCAAGGAAGTATGTCTTTGAAGAAACAAGCAAACATTGCGTGACTTATCTCCGTCACCTCAGGGGACAAGTTGCTGCATGTGTGAAAAGGTTTCTGATTTTATGAATACAATTTGCAATTTGTGCTTGGATTTACAATCATTTGTCAGGAGGGGTTTCAAATATTCAACCACCTGCAGAATACGGTCGGGAAAGCAGTGACGATCTTCGATGCTGTCTGTTCTTCAGGTTACACGCTGTCATGCAAAAAGACAAGTCCCATTGCCAAAAATGACACACCCGGTCCCAAACACACCCATTTTATATACCCAAAGAAATCATCTTTTCAGCAAAATGGCAAATCCAGACAGACATGACCTATCATAATCACAAATCACTAGCTATCACCAAAAAAAAGATGATGCATGACGATAAGGACACACCCTTAACCTACCCTTCCAACACTTGAAGACAAAGATCCATCCTGTCACCAAACCAGGACAAAGGTGTGCCATTTCACCACCATCAAAGACACACCCTGCTCTTTCACCACTATCAAAGACACGCCCTGCCCTTTCACAACCATAAAAGACACGTCCTGCTCTTTCACAACCATAAAAGACACACCCTGCTCTTTCACCATAAAAGACACGCCCTGCCCTTTCACAACCATAAAAGACACGCCCTGCCCTTTCACAACCATAAAAGACACGCCCTGCCCTTTCACAACCATAAAAGACACGACCTGCCCTTTCACAACCATAAAAGACACGCCCTGCCCTTTCACCACCATAAAAGACACGCCCTATCACCAAAAAAAGGCACTGATACGCCCTTTCACTGCAAAAAGACAGAGACATTCATTCAGATGTTGTATCTAAAGATACCCTCGGTAAGGATAGCCCGAGAAACTGTGCACCAATCATTACTTGATCCTGCGACATTAAGCCCCAACCCTTCTCTCATACCTCCATTGTTGGGGAGAGAAACTCAGCCGTATTTTCAGGCTTCATGAAAAACGCATGCGCAGAATTGCTCTCACTCGCTCACAGTGTAACAATTTCGTTGCCTTCCCCTGCAATGGAACAATGTGGTCTCCTCAGCTTGCAATACTAATTCTCCAAGCTGCCCAAATTGTATGCACTCTTCGATTTACATAACCCCAGTCGAGTCCACACCACCTTCACTGTCGATGTCCGTCAATCGAGCATACCTCTAAACCAAACCACAATTTATCTTTTACCTCGATCTGTCGAGTAATCCTCCCAAACACCCTCCCACCTCCTCCCCGAGCTCCTTCAAATCTGCCCTAGAAACCCACCTTGCCTACACGTATCCTAGCAACCAACCATCACATCATTTTCATCTTTCTCGCAGAAATTCCAGACGAGTTGTTTGGTTGCAAAGGTGCGAAGGTGTGAACGACGCTGTCAATTTGTTTTTCTCTTTTCGGACAGAGGTCTTGGTACACAGTCAACAGAGTGCTTCACGCATCTTGACGGTTAAGCCTGACATTTTCATCAAATGACATTTTGACGGTATAACAATTTGCCAAATAATCACATTCCAATAATTTGTTTTCAACAAATTTGATAAAAATGTTTGGGAGTTAGAAGGGCCTGATGCGTTTTGATCCTAGCAGGATCAATATTGAAGGCTAAATGACAAGAGGACAAGAACATGCAAGTAAAGATGCACATAAATGGATGAGAGGATGATTCTATAAAGTACCACTGCTGGGTTTATGCCTTCAGAATATCGGGAGAAAAAAAGAGACAAGATGCCATGAAAAAGATTTAGGAAGGTGGAAGGACTTCAGAAATGATCCTAGTATCCTACAAAGTACGATCAGAGTATCACTCAGAAATCAAGAACCAGATTTGGTTCTTTCTCCAATCAAATGAATGTCTTGGAAAACTGACGGATGAGTTTTATTTGTAATTACTATGCCTCATAAATATTCATGACCTAGAGCCGAATCCCAATGAGAAACTTTGGAGAACTGTGGTCGATTTCACAAAGATTTGCGATTCATCTTTTAGATGAGTTGTACCTGTTTCCATAGCAGCCAGTATTGTGACATCACACGTTGCTTAGCAATTAAGATTGATACGCAAGTTGCGATCCATCAGCCTTTCGTGAAATCGAGCACCGGTCTTCTAAGTCAATAGCGCACGCGCACGCAATTGTGAGCATGGGCGCGTTGTTTTGCGCATGTGCGCGCGTGCGCTGTTGACTAGAAGACCGGTTCTGCAAAGTCTCCAATTGGTCAATGAGTGGATACATTTGCTGATTACCAGCGTGTAGGCCGGGGAATCTCCGAAGGAACTGTTACACATGTAACATCTATCCACCCTCAAACCACATGATATTTGTATAATATCAATTCGAAAAAAGAACCGCTTTTGACAGGACGTACTTTAGTTCTTCCTGCAAAAATGACTAAAATTCTGCATCATATGGTAGTTCAGCAGCGAATAATAAAGAGGCTGTTTTGCCCATCGGATGTGGATCGGTTTACTCATGATAAAAGGCTCTTATCGTATTTCAGGCAGACGCAATTCTGAAGCTCCGTACAAAGCCGCTGCTAATGGAATTTTTTCGCGGAAAGGAAAAAAAAAGTTGCCCAACGCCAAAACAACTTTTTTTTGCAAAGAGCAACTCGCTGAACAAAACCTCTAAAGAACCTCTTCTCAAAAATGTTTGAATATCAAATTATTTATTCATTTATTTCAAATCGTTAGACATTGTTGCATAAATATATAGCCCTATTAACATAGGGAGACCAGTTTTCGTATGTTAGCGAAGGTTAGGGCGAACATGGTACTTGGGGAGACTTTTGGAGGTCGCCCTCACGTCCTAGCTACCTTTTAAAGAAATATATTTGCTGTCCAAATTTTTATACTACACAGAGAATGCTCTCAATGTAAACACATGTAAATTTCAAGTTAATTGGTTTGGATGATGTTTAGAAATAGATAAGTAAAGTTTTGTGCACAACCCTATGGAAATGTCACCCTATAACCCAATAAGTAGTTATGTATATGCATGCATGTTATGTATGCATCACATTATGTATGTTTCTATGCATGGATATTCTATATATAAAAACCCCATCGTAATTAAACTGCAATGATATAATGTATTTCTTACATGATATTCTGAATATTAATAAGCAAATACTTATTATACAAGCAGAACAAAAAAACAACAATTAAGAATGTTCTGTGTGGGCTTTGCCGATCAGAGCTTCTTCAAATAGACATTTTCATGCATATTTCATATACATAAACATAAATTGATGCATACTAACATTTACAGATATATGTGGGTCGATGCCGCAGCAGTTCAGGGCAGGAATTGTACGGTGTCTGACAAGTATTAAACTTGTGCCATTTTTTATCCAACTTAAAAGTAATATCATACTTTGGTTTTTATCAAAGAAATACAGATTCATGGGCAAAAATATCAAGGAAGATACAGTAACAGTCATCTGTGAAAATGTCAGTCCCATACGGTGCCCACATTTTGAGAAAACAGTGAAAAACGGTTACAGTTTTTCTGTAGTCTGTTCTCTTTTATTTTTGATCTTTAAGAGATAAAAAAATGATTTGGGTCATTGGTTTTACTCTTTACTTGATAAATACAGCATTTCAAGCAGAAATATTTTAACGGTATGTTTTTACCATCCCCATCTTTATAATCTGTAAGTTAAATGTGAAGATTTCTGTTTCGGTATGCTACCAAAGTATGATACTACCTTTAAGTTCAACTCCTAAATGAACTTATACTGAATTTTTCGTACTGATTTCGGTCCAATTTGAATGTACACTCATTTACAATGGCGTGAAAGTTGAACTTGAAAGAAGTTCCCGCCTGCTCATCGACACCGTCACGCCATATCTGGCCTCACCAAGTTGAAGGTCGCGAATCTACAGACATAAATGCGCAATGCGCAATGCATGCACATCATTATGCAAAAAGATAGATATCAGGATCTCCGCAGTCATTGAAAGGCCTTAAAACCCACATAGTATTTTGCATTTAAATTGTTTCTTTCTAGGGTTTTTTCAGTGTGTGTTTTGTAACATCTTTATTCTTTGGCTTTCGTAAAGACTTATTAAATGTAGGTTACATTTATCAAGGTGAATCAAGAATGTGGGCGGGCAGACGTTTCAACCTCAATGGTGAGAGGGGGTGGGACGATTTTTAAGCTGAGGAAATTTGGATAGCTTTTGGAATGAGTTTGTATGGGAGAAGAGACAGTGTAAAAACCTTATATACATGTACTGTGTGGACTTTGGGACAAAGGATGTCCACAGAAGGCATGATCGAAAGAAGTTATGTGGACTTGCACAAGAATGTTTGCAATGAAATAGAAAATGATGGTCTTGGTCTTGGTTTTTTTTTTTTTCCAAAATGGAGCAATTTGCAACGTGTCTGGCAAATGTGTCACAAATTGAAGTTTATCACTCCAGGGATATTCGGTCCAAATTCCACCATGAAAACAATGAATACTATTCAAATACCAATAGTTTAAAAAATATATAAATTTGTTAAGTACATGAGAATAAAGGAAAGTCCAGAGAAGATCCCATAAGTAAAACAAGACTGGGTGCATGTAAACGCCTGCAAATGTGGATCCCTATTGTTCCATCTTGGCAGCAGCTCCATTGGTTTTGTACATGCTTTCCAATCGTGGAAATTTTTCTAATCATGAACCCTATTGTCCCTTATTAGTCCACGGTTTAAATGCCCGTACTAACACTTGGATGTGCGTATGCGTGGGGGGAGCGAGTCCTGCCATCGTGATGCCATAACGTACGGTACGGTCAGTCTTTTTCTTCATGCCAACTACATGTATTGACACAATTCCAGGCACTGTGTAAATCCGAACTAAATCTCTCGTTGGATCTGCAGTATATATCCCGCATCATTGTGGCACAGATTCACTCAAGACAGGAATCAACTCGTGCCCTCACAAATATCCCCTCACCTGGCCTACATAAACCCACATCAACCTACATGTAAATAGACGTACGTACACACGGAAAAAAACAGACAACTCGACTTTTTCCTTTTTATAGCAGAAAGCTCGGACTTATCCATTCACCGGTTACCATAGCAACAGCCTTTCCATTCCCCCCACTCTTAGAAAGCTGAAAAGACTCGTCTTTCCCCCCCCCCCATTTTCTTTGCTTTTTTTTGTATCTTTGAAGCCCTTCATCAATATGTTGATTGCCTGCGAGAAATATTCTTTTTTCGTGGAAAGGACATAAAAAATTCTTCTTTCTTTTTTCTTGTTTCCACCATTTTTATTTGTCTCCTTTTATACCCCAAGGCTATGATCACAACTTATCAAATTTTGGCAAGATTGAACATGCTGAGCAAAATCGTGTGCTATGCACGCAAGTCGACAAAACTGTACTCTAGACTTGATGTCACTATAGCCAAAAATTGAAAGACGTTCGGGGAAACGTGAAGCGAGTAGACGAGAGGTGCTAGGCAACAAGCAGAGAATATTAGAGAGGGCCAACCGTTACTGGTAACAAAATACGTGTAGGGAGTTTAAACACCTCCATGTTTTTTTAGTCTCTACGCTGCACATGCCTAAAGTGTGAGAGCCGCCATTTTGTGCCCACACAGTCCTGTGAAAATGTCAACGGAACATCAACGGGGGGAAATTTCCAAGAAACGTACACTGTGCCTTGATTTATGCATTCAATCAACTATGCTTTCACAATACTTAACAGCAAAATATAGAAATAATATTATTATTTTCATTTTTTTAATTCAAAGTAATCTGTATATGTGTGCTTAGTTTCTTTATTGCATTTATGAATGCTTGATGGAAGAATGTGGGGGGCCTATCTTCTGTAGGGCTGCAATGCATCATAAGTGCTACGATTGATAGTAAGTTACGATGAGTTTGGTTGAAATCGACCCCAGATATAAGACTAACATCAGAGACCAACCAGGCGCGGTTCTAGAACCAAAATTGTTGGGGGCTAGAAGAGCCATTATTTTTTGGGGGGCTAGAAGACCCAATATTTTGGGTTCTTTCAACACTCGCTTCTGCTATGACTTATTAGGGGTCGAAAAACATGCACATTATAGCCCACACAACGCGTTTGTATGTAATTGGCGCTTAATAACTGAAAAAATCCAGTATTTTCAAGAATTTTGTTTTTTTCACTTGCATTTTTTTTGGGGGGGATGGACAAAATTTTTGGGGGGCTAGAGCCGCCCCTAGCCCCCCCGTAGAACCGCGCCTGAGACCAACAGTACATTTTATGTCGCCAGGTCATTCTGCTCGGCAAATCAGTTGGCCTGATTTCTCAAAGAGGGAAGCTTGAGGTTGTCTGATGTGATCCCGTCGTCCCGTTCAGTCTACGGACGATGTGCATTACGTGTGGATCCCCGCCAGGAAACACCTACCCCGTGCCCGCTGTTTTAACCCACAGGCGACAGGTAGCTAGTCACTAGGACCGAGAAAAGGAAAGGAAAAGGAAGGACCTTCCCTTACTTCCTCCATACTGGGACTTACACATGTACTCTACTGATCACATCTATTGCCTCTAGAACGACGCGATGGATGCGATATAAACAGATGTCCATCTCTGTTCAACTCCCTGTTGCATTCTGAAGTGCCCGTTCGCACGTCAGCATTTTTGTGGTTTTTTTCTCGGAGGAATCCGACGATAGGGAGCCAGAGCAAACGTTTATCGACTGGAGAGTTTCCAACAAAGTGCAAAACAACACCGCTTTTCATTCCAAACCAAAATAAAGGACACGTTAGTGCGGGAGAAAGGTTTGGCCAAATATTAGGCTGCGTCCCAATCTCTTGGCTGCGGCTTCAAATTACACACGCACCTATGGCAGCCACTAGCCAGTGACTGTAGACATTTCCATAGACTTGTGTGTAATTTGCGGTCGCTGCCAGAGAATAGCCCTCCGCACTTGCGCTAAAAATAGCACCAGATCTCAGACAAACATCGCAGTCATGCAAACGTGAGTGGGTGTGTGCGCTTCCATGTACACTACGTATGTTAGACAATGTTTGTCTGACATCCGGGGATTTTGTGATGTCATTAGTGCTAACACGGCCACGGCCTTAATAAGTTGGAATTTAAATGTTGTAATTTAAGGGTGATAAAGGATTGGAAACATACCCAAACAGAAATGTTCAAAGATTTACGAACAACTTTCAGGATATGGAGATGGTACAGGTAGAAACAAACCATTAAAATATTTCAAGCCGAAATTAGTAAAAACAACGACAGAAAAAAGTTTTTGATTTCAGGGTGAGTTGTTGAGATTCAGATCGGATTCTCATTCTTTTACTATGTACCATGAAAAAAAACCTCAAATTTGATCAGGCACACAATAAAATGTATTTTAAAGTTTACAGAAGTAACAGAAAAGAGCCTGATTATCCTCAGAAAGCAACAAAAAGAATCAGGTAAACAGAGCTTGATGTAGCATTTTTTGGAAACTATCATGCTCATTTGATGAGAAAACTACTGTATATTTTGGAAAATCACTTTTTTTTTCAGAGAGCGTAGCATTTTTATGAAAAAATGATAATTAAAGACACGGAAAAGGAAAAGTACTTTCTCTTTTCAGAAATAATTTTTATCCATGGCTCGACCTTTCACATAGAGGCCTGTATATCAGTAAACCCTACTACTAACAGACACAGATAAATAAACCCATCAGGCTAGAACTTTGGTCCCTCTGTTCTACTTCTAATACCCAAGTGATGAGGAATAGTCCAGAACTTCCAATAAAAGCCTATGATGCAACACATCCAGGGAATTTGTTTTTTAAAAAGCACTCCAAAATGGTTGGCACACAAATGGTTATTGGATCATTTTTGCATTTGGCAGCAGGATTTAATACAAAGAGCCCTCATCAGACTCCTAAGTTTGTCCATCGTCAGACTCGCCATCTGTAAAAACACAACATTCCTCCCCAGAACCAAAAATAAACAAAAAGATCGGTCGTGCTGTTCCTAAATATATACCTCATGTGCGCAAATTGTCTTCTGAAAGTGTACAATGTGAAAACTGAGAATACAATGAATAAATTAAACGAAAAAAACTTAGGACGTCATTCCCCTCTTCGACATCGCACCGAATCGTACACTGCTGACGTCGATCGGGGGGAAGACGATTAACGTCTTTTTTTATTCCTCGACAATCCCCCCCAAAAATAAAAAGGTCAAGATATTGACTGGACGAGTCTTGCCCAGTTTAAGATGCGGAGAAAAGAAGAAGGGAAAAGAAATTGCCCCTGCGTAGGAAAACGGTCGGAGAGGACAGCGTGGGGGAAAAAAAGGAATATCGGAAATGGCCTCTTGATTAAGTTTGCTGGCAAGAGAGACGTCAGCTGATAGATCGGGGCACTTCAGTAGTTCAAACATGCATGGGCAGCCATTATGGTAATCACAGGTCGTCTGTGAGTTAAGTACCTATCATCATTGGCACTTTTTGGGCTATTCTCATTTCTCTCCTGTAATTTAAAGTTGGCTTCATACTTTTGTTTTTGCAAAGGAAATGCAGATCCATAGGCAAAAATATCAAGGAAGATAAAATAAAAGTCATCTGTGAAATTTCCAGTCCCATACGGTGCCAAAACCTTGTGAGAAAACAGTGAAAAACGCCACGGTATTTTAAAATCTTTTCACAGGATCTTTTATCTTCCGAAGATCAAAATTGTTTTTGGTCATTGGTTGTACTCTTTTCTTGGTAAAAACAGCATTTCGGGCAGAACTTTTAACGGTGTGTTTCAACCATCACCATCTTTATACCCTGTAAGCTTTACGTAAAATCTGTGAACATTTCTGTTTTGGTTTCTTACCAAAGTATGATACTACCTTTAAACCAGCTTCTCTTTTTAGGAAAGACATAAATATTCAATACGATATTTCCTCTTCATCTGTCAAACCTTCTCCCCCTTTTTTTTTGAGGGGGAGGGGGTTTGGCAGGTCAAAGTACATCCTCACTCACAGCAGTGACTGTACTAGCATTATGAAAACATAGCAACAAAATCCTGAAAATCACACAAATTCCTATACTTCTGTACAGGGAAAGTGAGAGAGGAAAAAAATCCTGAATTCACTATTTTTAACTTATAAATCACACACCTGCTAACTAATTCTCAAAGTCTTCATCTGAATTGGGTCAAATTCCCCCGGTCACTCTATAATCCTACTAAGGACAGTTTTTCTAGTCTGTTTTTTTTATAACTAAACAAACATGTTTAATAGCGAGTTCAGGTAGCCAATGGCAACAACCATAATGTCACGCTATGCAAATTCCCCAAACCCAAAAAAGAAAGGAGCTAAAACTAGCCATGCAGAAGATTACCTCACGCCTAGAGCAAATTTCACGAAACTGAAGAAGGCTCGTAGAAACTTACACCAGCTTAAGAAAAAAAAAAGCGCTGAAATAAAAGTATGTCCATTCGATACAAAAACTGATACAAACTCAAGGGGGAATTAAAGCCATATCATTGGCTTATAATGGCAGACGAATCGATGATATTCCGTCCGTCTAATTTAAAAATCACACGAGTGATTTGGCCAGCGTGCACATGGACAAAATCCTGGATGTCAGACAAACTTCATGCATGCACATGCATCACACAAGCACACCCACCACACATTTGCAATGTTTGTCTGAGATCCAGTGTGCTATTTTTAGCACAAGTGCAGAGTGCTATTACATAAGTCACACCCTAAGAGTTAGGCACAGCTCCCATTACATAAACCCTTGTAGCGGCAAGCCGGCTGACAGGATTTTGTGAACAAGATTTCAGCGTAGACTATCCCACAATGAATTTCTCATATACCTTCAACACACACTTCATGCCAATCCACTTCAGGGTCCACATGTAACTGGCTATGGCTAGCTCAGAGCACCTGCCTGCAATAAAACACTGGCTTGGCACATGAGAAATGCCCTCAGCAACAGCTGTGGCTCTTAACTCTGATTCAGCCTTACTGCAGCAAGAAATAAATCCTTTTCACATAAAAAAAAAAACCAAGAAAAAGTTTCAGGCAAAAAAAACAAAAAAAAAACAAAAAAAAAAACCGTAAGGAGATTTCATTAAGTCACTTCTATTCTTAGTACCCCCCCCCCCAAAAGAAACCACACCCCCAAAATAAACAAAAGGCAATATTAAATCAATACAAAATGGCGTCATGACTAGTATAGCCAAAAGGTGAACTCACTTTCATACAGAGCGACATTAGACACGGAGGCAAGACGAGCAAAAGATAAGATTTCAAGGTACAATTCCGCCGGTCTAGATCCGGCCACTCTACACCCTTGTCAAACATTGCCCGGCTACCCGCGGAGTATTGCTAATCAATACACCAGACTGCCTGCAAAAGTTCAATTTTTTTTCCTTTAAAGGTAGTATCATACTTTGGTTTTTATCAAAGAAATACAGATTCATGATGGGCAAAAATATCAAGATAGATACAGTAACAGTCATCTGTGACAATTTCAGACCCATACGGAAACATTTTAACGGTATGTTTCTACCAGCACCATCTTCATACCCTGTAAGTTATACGTAAATCTGTGAACATTTCTGTTTTGGTTTCTTACCAAAGTACCTTTAAAGGGCACATACAACATTGGTAACAAACCAAAACAGAAATGATCACAGATTTATAACTTACAGGGTACGAAAACGGTCATCGTAGAAACATACTGTGAAAATCTTTCTGCTGATAATGCTGTATTTATCCAGACAAGAGTAATTTAACCAAACACAAAAACATTTTTGATCTTTGGATGATCAAAAATGAGACAGCTATTCCCTCACAATTTGCCATAACAAAACGGTTTTTCGCCGTTTTCTACTGTTTTTGAGATAACATGAGCTGAAAATGTTACAGGTTTGTTTTTATTCCATGACAAATCAAATTTTGTAGCAGACTGCAGGTGCACTGCCACCTATACCAATATTGTACATGGTCTTTTAAGAAGGAAAAGACAAGTGTGGAGTGTGAGAATTTCCATTCATACAGATGTTTTTAATGCATTTTAATAATAATTCATTGAAAGGTGAAAAAAGAAAATTGAGTGGGATTCAATCCTCCGACCTCCGGAATACAGTACGGGCTCTCTTACCAACTGAGCTATCCAGCCCTATATTGGCGGTTACTCAAATTGTCAATTATCTTTATTTGTTTGGCAGTCAGAAGCCATGAAACC
Organism: Astropecten irregularis; assembly: GCA_963971285.1. Classification (NCBI taxonomy): domain Eukaryota; kingdom Metazoa; phylum Echinodermata; class Asteroidea; order Paxillosida; family Astropectinidae; genus Astropecten; species Astropecten irregularis. The sequence continues at coordinate 5,419,832 of OZ020260.1, read as the reverse complement.
ACTCACATAGTGCTATATCATTGGGATAGTTTAAGATGCATGCAACATTATCAGCAATGCTGCAACCCGAGAAACAACATTTTGGGAATCACTCAAAGAGGATGCATACACATACTGCACACTGGCCCATGATACGTGGCATCTATTTTCTCTGCTATTTTAAACATACGCAAATCTATTAATCAACGATGCCTCATTTTTCTCTCCTAGCCTAAAATTAGCAGGAAATCAATCGCTGAACATTTCACGGAGAGATTACATTTAATAGCGCTTATTAAAAGTCATATTAAACGGCAACAGGTGGTGTGCTGACATGTCCAGGTACGTGATACATCAAGGAGACATATGTCACGTAAAAAAAAAAAATACGTAGGCGGAATCTGTTCACATTATTAAACAGTCTAGGGCATTGACATAACCATACAAATGGTATCTAGTCATACATTACCACATTTGCATACCGGTACTTAAAATACGCAAGCGGAACTTATTCACATTGTATTGCAACAGAGTCTAGGGCATTGACATAACTATCTAGCAATGGTATACCGGTAGTCGTACATTACCACATTTGCGTACCGGTTGTTTAAATACGCAAGCGGAACTTGTTCAAATTGCCTTACAACAGAGTCTACGGCATTGACATATCTGTAGAAATTTTAAAGTCATACATTACTACATAATAAAAACAGGATTAACAACCAAATTTCCATGTTTTGTGTTTCACTTGTGAATGTTCTTTGGCTTTTGTTCGCTGACCATGGATATCAGATGGAATTTTTAATGGTGGTTTGTTTTACTGAGCAAGACATTTTTATGCTAAGCAATTTTGTTGTGCTTAACAGCTCCATGAAATTGGCCCCTGGTGTGACTTCAAGCAAGAAGACGAGTATATTATGCTGACATAATACCCGGTGATTGATACGACTCGGCAAGCAGAGAAATGAGCAGTCTGGTTCAAGCCCAGTGCTCAGACGGTTTGCGACGCAAGACTAGGTCCGAGCATAAATGACTTTTGACAAATTATGGACGTCGTGCCTGGTCGCAAGGAGGCCCATGTATATGGGAGTAATATAAGGAAACGTCTGCTGTACAGGTTTTGCATTTTAGTCTTAATGCAAACAGGGGCTGATTTCACGAAGCACTAAGATTGATCTTAAGTGTGCATTAATCCTTAATCCAGGGCCCACTTTCATGGAATCCGTTACGGCCTATTTGTGTGCTTCAGGCACTGCTTTGCGTGAAATCTATTTCATGGAATCCGTAAGAAAGATTTTAGGTTAGCGAGGATTTTATAGGGTAACCGTGATTATTTTCTGCTAACGCGCTGTCATATGCATTCTGCAGAAAAACTTTGCTTACTGTTATACCAAAATGAAAACTCTTCCGTGAAATACGCTAACCGTAAGCAAAGAAAGTTTGCTAACAAAAGCAACAAATTTTTGCTAACGGTAATGGATTCCATGAAATAGCACTGCGCACTTGAGCTAAAAATAGTACCAAACCTCAGACAGACATTGCAACCGGCAATGCAAACGTGTGGTGAGTGGGGGTATGGTATGTGTGCGCGGGCATGGAAGGTGTGACGTCATTAGTGCAGAATGTATTTGGCCCTGATTACCGAGCAGTCTGATGTCACAATACAAATCACTATATGCTGATACTGACAACTCATCTTAAGATTAATCTTCATAGTGTTTGGTGAAATCCAGCTCTGAGCTCTGAATAACCATTGGAGTGGATGAATAAACCAAGTACATTGATAAGATTTGAGGCTTTGCATGGATATGAAGTAAAGGTTTGTGGGTGCATCATAAATGTCTCAAGTCCGTTGAGTTCAGTGCATGCTCTGAAACATATTCAATTTGGCTGTTTAAAGGTAGTATCATACTTTGGTAAGAAGCCAAAACAGAAATGTTCACAGATTTACGTATAACTTTTAGGATATGAAGATAGTGATGGTAGAAACATACCGTTAAAATGTTTCCGCCTGAAATGCTGTATTTATCCAGAAAAAGAGTAAAAACAACGACCGAAAATCTTTTTGATCTTTTAAAAGATCAAAAATAAAAGAGAAAAGACTTAAGAAATACTGTGGCCGTTTTTCACTGTTTTCTCAAAAAGCGGGCACCGTATGGGACTGAAATTTTCACAGATGACTGTTACTGTATCTTCCTTGATATTTTTGCCCATGAATCTGCATTTCTTTGACAAAAACCAAAGTATGATACTACCTTTTAGAGATTCTTTTATACGCTGGATATCAACAAACATCAGATGTTACATTTGGAGAGTTCTTCCGATGTTCTGAATCTGGCAAGCCATAAACTCACAAAACATTTGATGTCAGTCACTTCATTTTTTTCATTTTGAGTGGGTGGCATACTGGCATCATGTAACTTGTCTCCAAACCACTCTTTACTGGCTTTTGACTCTCGTTACATTCGGGATAAAACTTGTCACAAGTCTCAGAAGCTGATTCCGAGTAAAATGTCAATACAAAACGTCGCACTTTGGAAAATTAAGCCTTTTCCAACCAAATTTGTTACCGTTTTCAGGATTTATGTATACACATATGTTTCTTAGTGGTGCACAAACAAGATGGAAATTCATGAAAGACAAGTCGAGACCTTTAGATTCAGTTTGTAGGATTGTGGGAGGATTATTTTTTAGCTAATAGTTTAAGCTGTCTGGCGGGGTGTTTGTTTTTATCTGCAATTGAAATAAAATTGCCCAATTTGTTGGAATTTGTTACCGTAAGCAACAATTCTTTGCTGATGATACCAGATTCTTTTTTGCTTACCGTTTAATAGCGTATTTCATGGAATTCTTTCTCGCTACGCTAAGCAAGTACTTTCTGCAGAATGCGGATGACAGCGGACGATTAGCAGAAAAAAAAGATCAAGAGTTGCCTAGAAATTGCGCCGAAAGTTTGCTTTCGGATTTCATGAAATACATTTCACGTGTACATAGCAGTGCCTGTAAGCACAAAAATAGGCCATAATGAATTCAAGGAAATTGGGCCCAGGTATTTCTTTCGCTATTTGCTTACCGGTACTTTTCCTTCATTTTTCTTTTGCTTGTATGTTGTATTTCAAGTCATTATTTTGGTTGACATGGTTTGCAGCAGTAATTACTACTCGAATTGATAATAACTTAATTTTTTGGGTGGGGAGGGGGGGGAGGGGGTTGTTCTTTTCAGAGAGGTTATAAGACCGGAACTGATGGGCACTCGATCAATCTTGAAAACAAGAACAATTAATGCAAATGAAGCCACTTGTGAAAATACTCGGCCGCGATAATCACTGGCATTTCACAGTATAAGCGAATCTCTTGAGACTGACTGGCAGAAAAAAAAAAAAAAAAAAAAATGTTCTCCTTATCGGATCAGCTCAAGATGAAGGACGTGCCGCGGAATTGCTCATTAAAAACGGAATTATCCGGTCATAACATCATTGATTCTTCTCCGAAACGGGGAGGCCACGCGTCTTCCATGATAAACATGATAAATGTCGCTGGGAGAGATTTTGTTTTTTCAATGCACAAAGTTCTTTCTTATGTCTCGTTAGGTATGGATGACAAGGTGATTTCTTAATAAGGAGGAGGTGGAGGGAATAGTCGCATTGAGGCCTTGCATACAAAATTAGACGATTTGTAGACCGGGTGGGGGGGGGGGGAGATAGGTGCAAAAATGTACTCAGAAAACTTTCTTGACACTAACAACTTGGAATCATTAAGTGCAAACATAGTAGTCTCATTCACACAAACCCAAATAATTGCAATTATTTCCAGAGCGATACCCATCTCTGGAATGGACTGGTTTCCTTTGTGCCATCCTTATCCGTTATGAACATGGCCCAATTTCATGGAATCCGTTACGGTCTATTTTTGTGCTTACAGGCACTCAGCTTTGCATGAAATCTATTTCATAGAATCTGTAAGCAAGATTTTTGGTAATAGCGAAGAATGTCTGAGGTAACCATGATTATTTTCTGCTAATGCGCTGTTATACGCCTATGCAAGCCGTAACCAAAAAAAAGTCTGCTAAAGTAAGCTAAGGTAATGGATTCCATGAAATTGGGCTCAGTGCATGGACCTTATCGGAGATAGCCAAAAATTGGCTGTGCGCAAAGCACTCTGGGAAACGCAGGGTTGTTAGGGCTGGCGCTGAGTGCATAAAACGTATGGACATGAAAATTCAACTATAAATAAGTACTCAACTTTACACCGCTGGAACAAGTGACTCGACAGTAACATTCCATGGACCGTTGTGTAGCATCGTTATGTATAACAACTCAAAGCAAGGCTTTCTTCTGGGAAAAAAGACAACTTTAAACTTCGCGAGCCGGCAGCTATACGAATATACGCGTGTGGTAAAACTTTTAAACCCAATGTTGCCCACTGTCCTTTGCGCGCGCACGCGCAGCGCGGAAAACAAGCTATCTCCGATAAGGTCCATTGGTGCAAGACATCTGTTATGTAAACCAAGCAAAAGCTTGCCCCGAATCAGTGTCTTTAATTAGTCTGGGAAATTCAAACTGGGGTGTTTATATGCAATGAAAGAAGCCTGTGTACCAGATACTATTCAGATTTACACACATATACACCACAAAAATGGCCTCCAAATCTGTGAACATGACCCATGTGTGTGTAATGTGACTTCGGGGAGGAAATGAAGAGGAAATGGTACTTACATATTTCGGGGCTTGCGGCCTCCCATTTGTCTGTTGTTGACGGAGTTTTGCTCAGAAGGTAGTTCACTCGGATGCTCATCCTCCTCTTCCTTCACAGCATCGATGGAGTTGGGTTCCCCTGGCACGCAAAGGAGGTGATCGTCGCCCATGGAAAGGGTCCGCCTTGCTTTCTGCAAAGAAACAAGAAAAAAAGGGAAAAGAGATCACTAATATTGTACGAGTATAAAGTGACCAGACTAATTTGGTTTTGAAACAAAATAGCGCTCAGCACTTGCGTTAAAAATAGCAGGCTAAATGCTGTGATGTCACGACGGATCTCAGACAAACATTGCAACCATGCAAATGTATGGCGGGTGTGCTTGTGTGTATACATGGTGTACACTACGTGTGTGATTCAATGTTTGTCTGACATTCAGGGATTTTGTACATTATGCGTGCGTTGGCCAAATCACTTGTGTGAAGTCATTAGTGCGGAGCGCTATTATGAGGATCTTATGGAAGGATTAAGTTAAACCAAGGGAAGGGTTATTATTAAGGAGAGCTGGTGTGAACAGGAATCTGATTTGTGAGGGGAGGATCAGACTGATGATGAGTTTCTCCTCGGGTCAGGTAATGAGGAAAGGAGAGCCAGTGCGAACAGGGAGGCTGTTTTGTCAGCTGAGGATCAGACTGATGAGTCTCCTCGGGTCACGCAATGAGGAAAGGATAGCCAGTGCGAACAGGGAGGCTGCTTTGTCAGCTGAGGATCAGACTGATGAGTCTCCTCGGGTCACGCAATGAGGAAAGGATAGCCAGTGCGAACAGGGAGGCTGCTTTGTCAGCTGAGGATCAGACTGATGAGTTTCTTTGGGTCATGTAATAAGGAAAGGAGAGCCAGTACGAACAGGAGGCTGATTTGTCAGCTGAGGATCAGACAGATGAGTTTCCTGGGTCACGTAATAAGGAAAGAGGAGCCAGTGTGAACAGGAGGCTGTTTTGTCAGCTGAGGATCAGACTAAAGAGTTTACTTGGGTCAAGTAACAAGGAAAGGAGAGCCAGTGTGAACAGGAATCTGATTTGTCAGCTGAGGATCAGACTGATGAGATTCCTTGGGTCACGTAACAAGGAAAGGAGAGCCAGTGTGAACAGGGAGGCTGTTTTGGCAGCTGAGGATCAGACTGATGAGTTTCCTTGGGTCACGTAATAAGGAAAGTAGAGCTGGAAAGTTTGGATCGGACAGGAAAGATAGAGGGTAAGAGGAGCTGAGGAAGAACAAGAAGAAGAAGGTCAAGTCTTGATGTCCAGCTTCAAGGAATGGTAAGTAGACCAGGGTGTGAATGACCAGGCTACATATCTGCTGTCGATTTCACAACTTCAAATGTTACGTACGCAACATTTTCCTGTCCTTGGTTGCACAAGTTATGTCCGTTTCATGAAACTTATGCAACATTTGTACGTTGCATAAGTTAAACAACATTTTGTGAAATCGTCTTCTGCTGAAGAAAGGCACCAACAGAGAATTATGGCATAAAACGTGATAAATACGTCAAGAGACATGGCACCTAGAGAAAAAAAAGAGGGGGGAGGGATAAAGACAACAAAACACGCACACACCTTCATAAACACAACAATAGAAAAAAAAACCAGACAAACAAACAAAGAATAAGCATTCACATTATGCAAATGAAGACTAAAAGCGACAAACAAAACAGGAAAAAACACACTCCACACGATCTGCGAATTCAATGCTTAGCCTATTTTCAAAATGTTTTCCGGGAGTGTGGTGGGCTCCTACAATGATTAGCACCCCGGGGGACTATAGTGCAGGCTTTAATCAGTAAGGCAGTTGTCAAAACAAGTTCTAGGGGCTTGCGTCTTGGGATCCCCCTATATATAACGGTATATATATGTATGTATATATATATACCGATAGAAAAATAATCCCTCCATTCTCATTATAGCCAGCATGCACCAACCTAATAATAAGCGTCAACAAAGAAAATGCACTCATGATCCATGCGATGAACCTCCCACGATACCAAGTTATTTTTTTTTCGTTCCTCAAGCTTCTGTTTTGCCGAGATATGAGAGAGGCTAACATTGTACATGTACACAAAAGCCACTTCTCTCGTTCGTTGATTACAAAAAGAAAACCTTGTTTTTTTCTCGAAAGTTACTCGGGAGGTCAAGAAAACCATGGCACAGAATAATATTACATTGCAGAGACAACTACCGGTACCTGTAGACGTCCCTCACCATTTTCATTTTTTTCATTTTTCATTCATTTTTTATTCATCAAATTTTGCGTTCAGATTTCAAACAGGCTTTCTCATTCCTGGGAGATTTACATCAAAATCCTCACCCTGAACATTGCTAAAATTTATAAATATACATCAGCTGGAGAAAAAAAAAGGTCAGGCGAGGGACTTAAAGCCACATCAAATTGCCTTGAATTTTCATAAGTGAAACGCCATTCAATCAGGCAACACAATTAATATCACATCTATAATCGGTTGATCACAAAGACGTGATCAACCGAGGTCACTATTTCTTTCACTGTCTAAATTTCTATAAAATGTTAGCATGCAGCACAATTAAATCAGGGGAAATAATAATTAGCTCAAATCAGAATCTTCAATAGAATAAGAAATAAAAACAACAAATAAAATTTGCTTAAAAAGGTACTATCATACTTAAACAGAAACCTACACAGATTTACCTATGATGTTATGTAATGGTGATGGTAGAAACATACTGTTAAAGTTGTCTGCCTGTAATGCTGTATTTATCCAGAAAGAGTAAAACCAATTGACCAAATACAATCTTTATCTTAGGAAGATCAAAATTCCTGTGACAAGATTAAAAAAAACAGTGGCTGCATTTCAATGTTTTCTCAAAAAGTGGGCACTGTATGGGACTGACAATTTCACAGATGACTGTTACTGTATCTACCTTAATATTTTTGCACATGAATCTGTATTTCGTTGACAAAAACCCAAAGTATGAAATTACATTTAAGGGCATGAGTCGCATGATTTGTGTTTCGTTTATTTTTCTTGGGATTTACTCCTTCTAAAATCTTAATCATTGTTATTGAGCAGACTAGTTTCAAATGAAATATCATTATTTAATATAAACAGTCCGAATATTAAGTACCTTAATTTTCTTGAGGTGAATTCCTTCGCCTTTACCTATCAATCCTCAAAATTGGAAGCCAAAATATTTCTCTACCATGATGCAATAACAGACCCCGAAGCTACATTTTTATTTTTTCAAATGTGCTTCTATTTAATACCTGAAATATCGAAAGCAATTATTTGGGCTGGCAAATACGTGCCCATTTATAAACTGGATGGTAAACGAAAATATCAGCAAAACTTGTTTTCGTAGGGTTATTAAAACTGAGCGTATTTTACTTTATCTTAACAAATCTTCGTGGAGATTTATCAAAATATAGGACAGGTCTTTACCGAGGGCCTTTTTCAAATCTCAGCTAAGGCACCAGCTTCATCTCTGTCATCCATATGCTGAAAATATAGGCTGTGGTTTTTCATTGAAGCTGAAGCTCTGTTTTCTTTTCCAAACCAGAGAATCTACTTCTGAACTGCAGCCAAAAGCCTCTATTTTGATACCCGTTATTTAAAAATTGATTCACAAAATGGAGCCGGAGCTTGGGTCGGAACCAAAAGGATGGTACTTATGGATGGTACTTGGTTGTTGTTCCTCCAAAATATTCCTTGCTGGAATTTTAACTGGAGGTTGCGGTGGTTGGGGTTGGTTTTATGGATGGTACTTGGTTGTTAAAAAAGCCTCTATTTTAGAACAGCTTCACGAAATGGAGCCAGAGCCGGAGCCGGAGCCTGTGCCAGAGCCAAGGTTTAGAAAAGGCCCCAAAATGTTCTAAATCTTCTTTGCAACTATCTTTCTAATATTCCTCCATCTTTGTGTTGCTTGGATTCACACATCACACATGATTTATAGTCTCCTAATGACACTAAAAACAAGTTGTCTGAATTTTGAATTCGCATTTTACTTATTTATTGGAATGGAAAGAGGAGATTGCATTAAACTGCTATACTGACTGGGATGACGAGAAATACACCGTCTTCCAGTGCAGAGACCGGGCTGATCCCAAGTCGTTTATTTCCCAAGGGATTTCAACTGGCTGTAGGGACCGACGATGCAAGAAAACTCAAGGCGGCGCAGGAAAAATAAGGCGGCAACTTGGAAAAGCCAAAAGGGATAAATATCGGAATGAACGAGGAAGAAAGGTCGTGGCGCGATGGAAACTGCGAGAAGATCAAAGGGAACTGAGAACTGGAAAGCGTCAAAGAGAATCAACTATCAAAGGAAAAATGCAGATGTTTATCTTTATTCATTAGGTTCTTATCGGCTCTGAATGTAAATATATGGCCATGTCCAAATCTGTCCATGTTTATCTGTGATGTTTTTTTTTACTGCCCGTGGGGCATAATATGCACATGCACGCATGCATCACTACAGAGCCAGTTTCAAACAGGCGGCCATACATTAATGTTCCCATTTACATATTTCATCCCAATGTGTCTCCAGGGGCCAATTTCATAGAGCTGCTTAGCACAAAAATTCGCTAAGCATGACATTTCTGTCTTAGTAAAAACAGGATTAACAACCAAATTTTCGTGTCTTGTTTATCACTTGCAATTGTTCTTTGGCTGTTGTTCGCTGACCATGAATATCAAATAGAATTTTCAAGGGTGGTTTGTTTTTATATGGGCAAGCTATTTTTGTGCTAAGCAGCTCTATGAAACAAAAACAGCTATAAGCACAAAATTTGCTTAAGCATGAAAAATCTTCCTTGATCAAACAGGATTGCCAATCAAATTTTCATGTGACACCAGTTCCTGTGCAAGGAAAAAATGTTAATTTTATTCCATGAATTCTCTGCATGTTTCATTGCCAACGACTTGTGAAAACCTGAGTTGTGTGACATGTAAAACTCAATTTCAAGCACCGGTTTACAAGCCGAACCTTAGGTAATTTACATTAAAACTGTAAGTTGGTTCCCGACTTCCTGTCAGGATTTGCGAAGAATGAGCAGCTCCAAAAAATGGGAAAGAATCCAGCCGATCCACCTCTCAGAAATGTCAACAAAACATCGGACATGTCAAACTTCTTTTACGATAAATCTATAAACAATGATCTGTTATCATTATCATTTCAGGATTAATGTCTACTATTCTCCTTATCATTTTGGAGTTTTTTAGTCTGCCGTCCACACGCCCATTTTGTATTAGTCAGTCACCCTCACAGTCTTCTTGTACTAATCATGCTCCGAATCATTATCCTCTTGCTTTATAATACTTGCCACCTGAAAGCAGACAGGATGTGTGTCTAATGGCCTCCGTCTTAAAAAGATAAATCTCCGTTGATCGCCTTTCCTGTTCTTCGGTTCGCGACAAGAAGGGAGGAACGAAAAGAAAAAAAAATTATGCAAAAGCGCAGACGGTGCCGCGGTGCACCAGCGAAATAAATTTCTCATTGCCTGCAATGTGGCTGAATGCCACTTGCTTTTTTTTCCTCGTCTCTCTTGGTTTATCTTCTAGTTCTCTGCCGTTCTCGTTGGACATAAATTACGTGGGCGGGTGGATGAAGCCTCCTGCTCCGTCTGCGCCGCAAAGAAGAGATGGAGGCCCCTCCGACCTGAATAAACTTCTCCACGGGGGTACGATCGCACGTTGGGTAATTCAATACCGGACAACAAGTCCCGCAATATGCTCCGAGTTCCTTCAAAAGGATCTAATGACTATAGCGCTGTGTCGTGTCCGTGTGCCGTACGATGCGAAACAAGGAAGGGAAGAAAAAAAAATCGCAGATGCAAGCTACTGCAGCTAATGCTGCTAGCTGCGGCGGCACTGTTGTAATGCCGTAATTCAATCATATCTTCGTGTTATTTTTAAACTTGAATTAATTTACGTTTTTATCTCGATGAGATGTCTCACAGAAATGCCGACTGATACATGTAAGACAATCGTACAGAATTAAGAACGGCCTAAATTTATCACATTCATCATTGTCCCATATTGAATGTTATATCTGTATCGGCGCAAGACGGATTTTATTACGCAGCGAACAGTAGTTTGCCTGAAACTGTGTCTGTCAATTTATTTCCTGTTAGACAACCAAATTATAACCAATATCCAATCTAAATGTGTGGTAAAATTTGAAAATATATACTTCATCATGACCATTATCCAAATGCTTTTAAAGGTTATCTTTACCAAAATAACTTTTACATAACCCAAATCCTTTGCAGATTATTGCCCTGAAATAATGCATGAAAAGCTATCTATAGAATGGATTTTGTTCAAACAATACTTATGACCACGAAAATGTTCTCAGGAAATTAAACACAAATTGTATAGTTTGTAAATGGTTGATCTAATAGTGCATAAATAAGAACATCTGGATGCAAATTAAATGCAATTTTAATTTGTTTTTATTTCAAGAGGGGGGATAATACATTACTGAATGTTGAAATTAGAAGCTGGCAACCATTTTTTTTTTGCAACCAGAGTTTTTCTGGGTGCACAAAAGCAGAGAGGGAATCTTGCTTATTAAGTTGATGTGAGAACATTCAGCCATTGCAAACACTGTTTAATATTGCTATAGTGCTAAGCACACATTCCTGTTTCACATATTATTGTCAGAGCCTCGGGACAAGGCAATGTCTTTTCTACTGTTCCTATACTTTAGTGCACTCCCATAGACTAAGCACACATTTGTACATCAGAGGACAACTTTGAACAAAAGAAGTATATGTTTGATGACAAGAATGGTTTCATTGTTGTTCCTTTGTCTTCTTGTAATTGTCCCTGGTTCTAACGACAGGACACGTACACGCTTTGTTTCTTGCAGCACTGGGCAGTGAAACACTCCAGGGGCCAATTTCATGGCCCTGCTTAGCACAAAAATTTGCTAACCATGACATTTCTGTCTTAATAAAAGCAGGATTAACAACCAAATTTCCATGTGTTGTGTTTCACTTGTGATTGTTCTTTTGCTGTTGTTCGCTGACCATGAATATCAAATGGAATTTTTAATGGTTTGTTTTATTGAGCAAGACATTTTGTGCTAAGCAAATTTTTTTTGCTTAACAGCTCCATGAAATAGGCTCCAGGTACATAGTTACACTACACTTGGTTGCAGCGGTGGGATTTTAACACCCCCTCTTTTTTTTCAATCCTAGGAGGTAGGTTGCTTCGGTAACTCACTCATTTTACACTTGGCAAGCGTCAGTTACAAAAAAAGGAGAATTTTTTATCAAATTACATTTGCATGTACAGGCTGCAATTAAGTTAATCAAATAATCAGGAGTAATTGTACGTGTACTGAAATATAATGCTGGGCTGGACCCGTTGAGAGTGTGCACTGTGTATGTGATGCTGTGGCTATCTAGTCGGCGCACGTGTGCATATGCGTGACAGCTGACAAATTGCGATTTAGAGAGCTCGCCGGTTTAACGACTTTTATCGGAACCGATCATTCACGGCGGCTATTTCATCTGCGGGTACTGCAGGAAATGTCTTTGTTAAATTTTTTTATAACTCATGGTGATATTGTCAAGACCATCAGATGAGAACGTTTCAAATTAGGCTTGCCCTTCCCTGATGAGTATAAGCACAGTATACTCAGTGCATTAGAGTGTACTTAAACAAAAAATCATACACTGACTCAGGTGGGATTCGAACCCACAACCTCCTGTTTACTAGTGCAGACCACTAAGCTTGCTGGGGTCAGCAGGTTCATTTGAATCTAATATCGCAGCGAGTGCCGCAATTAATCACTGTTATCACAACTTTTCGTCAGAGTCAAAGAATTATTCAAATTATAAAGCTTACCCTTTACTGACGACGACAGTGGAATCCCACCTGAGCCAGCGCATGATTTTTTCATGTGCACTCATAAGCACTGAACATTGCTGATGCACGTCGACGAAGGACAAGCCTAATTTGAATAATTCTATCACTTCGATTGAATAATCTTAATAACAATGAGCTGAAAATTTAGGCGCCGTCTGTTTTAAATAAACACCGCCCCCAGTTGAACAAATTTGGACAGGTTTTGATGGCCGATGTGCACATTGTGCAGGTACTGCAGGTCATTTAACCGCTGCAGTGCAGCGAGGGCAAGGTCTACGGCTTAATAAGCCAGACCCATAATTGGTGTTCCAGATTTTTTTTTTATTTGACCGGCGACTGTCAAGGTCTTATATATCTGGATGCAAACCTGTTCCAATTTTTTTTTTCATTTTCTAAGAAAAATGTACATAGCATTTCAACATTTTAATGCACGTACATTAAAAAAATTAACACTGGCTATGTGAATGTTGGAAAATTTGGTCGATCAAATTTTAAGCTCTATATATTTCAACTAAGAAGTTTTATTCCCCTATTTGACTATTTCTAATCCCGTGTCTGTTCAAATGGTCTAGACTTTAATAGTCTCAATGAATGAAATCATGGCATTATATGAAACTTAACGATACAGTACAGGATTGGTAGCATACCCAAACAGAAATGTTCACAGATTTACGTATAACTTTCAGGGTATGAAGATGGTGCTGCATGGTAGAAACATACCGTTTAAATATTTCCGAGAAATATCTCAAGAAATTAGTCAAACGAAGACTGAAAACAGTTTTGATCTCGGGGTAAGACCAAATCCATTCTTTATGTTTCATAAGAAAATTTGAGTCGGGCTTTTGCTATTTCCTTGAGACTCAGATGTCCGATTGAGCTTACATTTTTACAGGTGTGTTATTTTATGTACATGTTGGATTAGACAAAGTGTGAGTGCTGTCCTGTGACCTTAAACCAATCATGTATTACACCTTTAAACGGAAGTAACCAGCACCCCCCCCTCTCCATCTCCTAAAACCCAAATAGTCAATAAAATCTTTAACAAACCAATACAATTATTTATAAGGCATTCGCTATTGCATAATATTTCTGAGAAATGGAATTATGACGTTTAATTTCCTACTTTTTAATAAAATTTATGTCGCCACACGGTTGACCTTGCATCGTTCATTGGCAATTGGGCCGTTCATTGGCGTCTAATGGGATATGTGCATGGCTGGATGCCGCGAAATTACCGAGCTGACTACTACTGTTGTACCCTGTCCTGCCAGAACAACTCAACCGCCGTCAAATGTTAGATTCCGAGAAGCAATTTGGCAAAACCGCAATTTATCAGAACAGTGGGGGTGGGGGAGGGTGAGCAATTTCATAGAGCCCCTCCGAATAAAAAGAAAAAAAGATCGCTATAAGACGACAAACATTTCTGCTTATCAAAGATTGGATACCATAAAAATGCCATGCTCACGCACATTTCACATTTCTCTCATGACTTGCTTCTCATCTGCTAAGTTATTTGCTTAACATAAATATTTTCTAGTATTTCTTGTTAAAGCACATCTGTAGAGTAGAGTTAAAGCATCGGACAGGCCAGTTCAGAGAGATGGTAAACGTACAAGTTCTGCAATTCCAGTATACTGAGTTTCGTTCACTCCTATGCCGGTTACCAACCAGTTTCCCATGCACTGCATGTATATTGCTGGTACCTAGCTGTCAGCTTATTGTTGCTATGTACACAAAAATCAGGGCCCAATTTAAAAACTTTCCTTGCCGCAGAATTTGGCACTTAAGATTCTCATTCTATGCTTAATGGGTTAAATAGCGTCAAATTTCTATGCTATAGCTGGGTAATAGCGCTCCGCACTGGCGCTAAAAATAGCATTGGATCTCAGACAAGCATTGCAACCACGCAAACGTGTGTGGGTGCGCGCGTGCATGTACACTACGTGTGAGACAATGTTTGTCTGACATCCGGGGATTTTGTGACGTCATTAGTGCGGAGCGCTATTGAGATTCTACGCTTACAGTTTTAAAGCGGAATTTGACATTGGGGCCATGATAAGCTAATATTAGATGCTGACGATTGTTCAAATTGCTTAATAGAATAAAAAATTACAAGAAATAAGAATCTAATCAGGCGCATGCTTCCATTTTAATCAAATTACCAATAGGGTATAGAGACAACATTTTCAATTCATATTTTTCTTCAGGTTTCATATTTTAGCCTAAAGGCCCTCCTTAGATTTAACATCAATTTTGCTTTCCAAGTGTGTAAGAAAAAAAAGATCATTCAATTTGGATGTTTATTTTCTTGAAGGAAAACTCAGACCTTTTGTCAGAAATGGCAAAGCATAATAATATGTGCAAGTGGAATGAATTGTTTTATTTTCATAGGAGAGTCAGCCATCTGTGCTTATTGATGAAGACAGCCAATCAGAAACCAGCATTGACTTCCTGTTTGAACAAGCCAAGACAATCCCACCCAGCATAAAAAAATGTTTTTCAAGGCAAATCGAGCGAAGATTTTTAATTATGCGGAAGGGTCCTGGACAGCTAGCTTGCCTCCCCCGATATCAAACGACAGAAGCTTCATCTCAGTTACCTTCCTCCTCTCAACTCACTCTCACTCCAACAACCTGACCGTTCACATCGGAAGCAATCAAAGAAGTGAAAACAAAGAAGGGACCACCTCTGAGTATTGGTTCCAAACCTTCTTCTCAATCCTATCTCCTCTTCCCCTCTCCTCTGAGTCTCTCTACCCCTCTTGCTATCTCAACCTCCCTCCTGCCACTGTCCTGACAGATTAAAATCCAAGTGGGATGCCGCAGCCATAATTGTCTTTTGCCAAAAGATATCTGTGGGGAAGGCACTCAACCACACCTAATACCACCAGTAGAGCAGGTGCAAGCCGCAATATTCTCTTCAAAAGGCCGACAGCAATATATTCGGCAGTGTGCATGATGCAATATGAACGGTCATCATTTCATTTTTTTTATCTTCCCCTTTCCTCCCTGGTGATTTATACGCTTTGAGAATGCAAAACTATTCGGTGTGAG
This sequence comes from Astropecten irregularis, assembly GCA_963971285.1. Lineage (NCBI taxonomy): Eukaryota > Metazoa > Echinodermata > Asteroidea > Paxillosida > Astropectinidae > Astropecten > Astropecten irregularis. The sequence continues at coordinate 5,404,205 of OZ020260.1, read as the reverse complement.
GGAGAACAAATATGTCATGCAATAGAATCTGTCAAACACGGATCTTTATTCAGGAGATGTGCAAATTGTGCATAGGTAGAGTTTTAGTTATGCTGCTCTGACTTGCTGCTGCTGCTGCTGCTGATGCATTTACTGCTGCTGCTGCTGTCTTTGTTTGGTTACTATTGCTGATGTTGCTTTATTGTTTACTGCTGTTGTTATTATATTAAACTGCTGCTGTCTTTGCTGTCACTGTTGTTTTTAATGTAACTGTCTGTTTCTTGTTGTTACTGCTGCTGCTGCATCTGTGCTGTGACTGTTTAGTTTTTTTCTAGTTGCTTTTGTTGTTGTTCCTTTGTTGTTACACAGGTATTACTAATGGTACTGTTCGTTGATTTGTCACTTCTCAGTGCTGCTTTTGATGTTTAAACTTCATAATTGGGACTGAAACTGCCCAAATAAAATGAGTACAAGTAATAAACTTTTTAGCATTTGATATTAAAGATCCTGCTAGGATCGAAATGTGTCAGGCCCTCCTAACTCCAAGCACTAAATAAAATGAACTTGTTTTAACATGTAAGCCAATACATCAGTAAGCTTTCATCATAACATCAGTTTCTGCAAATTTCACCCATTTTATAAAAGTGTGACTTATAATTAGGCCTGAAATCATGAGGTAATCCATCAGTGCTAAGACTTTTTAAGACAAAACAGACAAGCAGGATGAACAAGGAGATAACAGACCATAGCACTGCCACAGACATTGTAATAAATGTTTCCAACTACAACAAATCTTGAATGGTATTTTCGGCCGACAATTTTGGGGACCATGTGGTCAAAAAAGGAAAATCAGCATCAAAACTTTCTTAAATTGGTCAACTGAGGGCAGCATTCAAATAGACTGTTGAAAAAAGAGAGGAAACAAATCTGAATGGTTGAAAATTGATGATGATATCATAAGTGGAGGACCAGGATAAGACAATACTTCATTTCTGATTCTCATAAATTTGGAAACGATGTATCATGGTATTGCTCAATTTCATCATTTTTACATCCCTATTATATAGTTTGATCCCTCCATTTCTACAAGAGATTTTCTTGTCAAAGTGTTCTTTGTAAGTTGTTGCAATTTTGGCCGAACAATAACAATAACAACGATAGCAATGCAGTTTTTATTGGAGCTAGTGTTTCAATGGAAGTAATTTAAGAATCATGTCACTCCAACTCCAGGGTCATTGACACAGAATGACTCATAACTCAACCCGAGTCAGCAAATCATTGACTCGTAACGACACCGACTGAACCTCACAAAGTATGATCGCAATGCAAGTGGGGGTCATTACCACCGTATTAATGGTTGGTACGGTTCAAGTTCCCCGAATGTGTCTACGATGATAGACATCTTTATTGCCTTTCCTCCTGAAGAAATTCTCCGAACACTCGGTCTTCGGTTTATTTGGTAAAAAAAGACTTTCCGTCCCAATGCAATTAGTCTGCCACGCGTAGGTCTTATTAGGCTCCGCACTGATGGGAACACTTCTCAGCGGATTTCTAAGCCTAATCCAAATCCAGCTGAGAATCTCTCGCTAGAGAAATTGCTCGGCCGCTATTACCTGTCTATGCCACGCACACACAAAATATAATTCTTAGAGTGCTTATCAAATTTGTGCCCTTCACAGTTTTGGCACCAGGTCGATCCTCTTGTTGTTATAAAAAAGAGCGACTCTCATTGCAAGTGTCGCTGATTATGCAACTCGAGTGAAAGCAGCTCTACAAAATTCTTAAGATTAGATTGAGATTAGGCGAAGGTAACCAGGAATCTGTCGTGATCATCATCGGAGTACTGGACCACCTCTAACTAATACCTGACCAACTGGCCATCCCTGAACCCTCCCTTGCCTCCACATTCCACATGGCTTCTTCAACTAAGTCTCAAACGTCCTTCGTAAGAGTCCAGGCAGGCGATGACCGGCCGTAAACCTCCAACGATCGGCCAATCGGCCAACCGACAACTATACCGTGCAATGCAAACGTTCCAGCGGCTGTAGATAGATAGCAAGAGACCTCATTAACATTAATGCTGATGAAGGCAAAGGAATTTCCCTGGACAATATTTTGTCAGCTGTGGTAGGCCGGCCACAATGCCAATGATGCTCCACGGAGCATATATCCTGACCGCACACCGGTCTCTTCGCTTGGTATTTCCTTACAGGGGGTATTAAGCAGTGCGTCACGGCAGATTTATTTTAGACACAGGCTTGACCAACTTGCCCCATCACTCTGGAAATGCGTCAGAGCGTCACATGTTTTAGGACATCACAGAATGCAATGGCATTTTTTGAACATGTCACGTCCCACTTCAAGAAAAAAAAATCATAACCACAATGTTCACTATTATCAGCCCCCCCTGATAACTCCAAGCATTTTTATAAATTTTAAGTCATTATTTTGGCTGACGAGCAGTTCGCAGCAGTTTTTTTTACTTACAAGCGTCTTTAAATTTTTCCCAATTTTATCTAATATTTGTTTTGCATTACTTGATCTGAAAGATGAGAAATAAAAAAAAAAAATAATTTTAAAAGTTAATGGGCTTTCAAGAGATACAACATGAAATAAATTAAATTTACAACTATGGGTTGGCAACAGATCAACTATGAATTACAATTAGAACTGACACTTGGAATAATGCCAATAAGAGCTACTATAGAAAGACTCGATTCCACTGATGACCATTACGGAAAAAAAAGGTTATATTCTCTTTGCGTCAACTTACTGGATACAAATTATGATGAACTTCACTGAAAAGTGAGATTTACAGATTTGTTGATCTACAATGATACACTTGAAATTCAGCGGCAGCCATTTTGTTTTTCAAAATGCCCTGTCAGTCCCATAGGGTTTGTGCACAAGTTATGGTCGACTAATGGATATAACTCATCCATTCCTTATTCATTCTGACAAATTTACATCTCTTTTTGCCCTGAAATTTTGCAGAGAATTTAGGTTCAAGTCTGTACATCTTTAAGGTTCTGTGAATATCTGTGTATAAACATTCTATGTCACATTTCACTGTATCTGGTTACAACTGAGAGTCTTACAGCACTCTATAGCATAATGCATCAACTGCTTTTTATAGCAACCTATGTTTATTTTTTCTTTCTAAATCTTTCTATCTTGGTGAAAGGTTTTGTGCTTTCAAAAATGATAATTTATGCAGAATCGATCACAGTTGAATACAGGATTGAATACATTTGACTGAAAAACAATTATACATTTGGCTACATGACTTTTGCCCCTCCCCCACCTCCAAAAAAAAAAGAAGAAGAAAAAAAACCCCCAAAACTCATAAATAATAATAAAGTGGCATTTCCTAACATAGTACAGCTTTGAATTTGTGACTAAAAAGATAAAGAAATGTCAATAAATGTCATTGAAGTGATCAATTTCAAACTTGATTAAAAGCATCTGATGGTTTCTTTCCAGCAAATCCAATACTAAGGACAGATTTATCCAAACGAAACTTTGTCTTGTCGGTTTTTGCATTCAGTTGGCAGTCGAACTCTGACGCACACATCACAAAGATGACACTGATTCGACAATCGCTGCGGAATGCTTGCAAAATTGGTCGTCACGGATGAAAACCAAATTTCTGGATTTTTAACAGGGAAAAAAATCCTCCAAAATCACCATCCCCAACACAGTAATCTTAGTATGCTTTTGCGCGCCGGTGAATTTATCAGTGTAACCCTACACTTTCATTAAACTGCGTTGATAAAACTTGACAAAGTGCATTTTGTGACATAAACGAGGATTTCGACAGACGGCATCCATTTGTTTTCTCGGCTGCGTGAACAAAGTCTAGAGAGAAACATTCAACATTTTGAAGGATTTTTTTTGATCAGAATTCATGAATTCTTTGATTTGAGATATCGATGATTAAATATGCAGAAAAATGCAGTGGATGCCTACTGCTGAATTCTTAAAGGTAATAACAGGTTGTGATTTGTATACAGAGTTTTACAATGGCATTTGGATTCAATGGAATATATGTGTATATTATATACTTGCTTGCTAGCCTTATTGCCCATCCTGCCGAAGCAGCACATAATGATCGCACAGACTCCACGTTCCAGCGAGCTCATCTTACGCGACATCCCCGAGCTGTCAGGTTGGTCCTCCGCCCGGCGTGACCGGTCCGATTGCCCGACGCTGCACCGCCGTGCCGGCCTGCTCCGACGGTGATCATGGCGTCTGCCTCGGTATTTTTTATTCTTAGAGTAGTAGTGCAGCAGAAGAAGAAGAATTGGTAAAGCACAGCTCGGTTTGTGGTTTCCGCGGGCCGCCGTCCGTCCGTGTGTGTGTGTGCTATGCAACTCAAGCAACGGGGGAACTGTCATGTCCGTAATCACACAAGATACCGTCCTCTCTTCCTCACACTCCACCCCCCCTCCCCTAACTCCCCCCCCCCCCCCCCCCCCAGAGCGCTGCGCAATAGCTCGCAAAATACCATTAAACACATCTCAGTTAGTGCTGAATTTCTTCGCTGTGCTTGATAAAAGGGACATTCTATTCAGGGGGAGTTGATACGGCGCTTCTCCACACTATCTTTATTCATTTTTTGTGTATGTGTATTTTTTTTTCTCTGATGTCGTCGTCAACATTTTCTTTTTAAAAAAAGAAGAAGATGATGAGTTCCTTTGAGTGAATGTTCAAACCCTGAAGATAATTTCATCTGATTTTAGTCTGCAAGTCATTGCGTGGCTAGAATAATTTTAGGTCATGTTTCTCGAGGCAAAAAAAAACACCCCAAAATTGACAGAAACAAAATTGTTTGCTCTCAGCAAAACCAATAATCTAAATTCCTTTCGGCATCAAAATTCTCCCAAATGAACACATTTTATTTCATCTTAGAAATGAAACTAAACAGAAAAAATCTTAATTTGTCGCAAGAGTAATATCCATCATTCACTTCTAGATGTGTGCCCGGTTGCGAATTAAAAACATAATTATTTATTGTGAGGGAGGGAGGGGGGAATATATTTTGTATATAGGGCAGTCTATTTGAAAAGAAAAAAAGAGGAACGAAGAAGAAGAAGAAAAAAAAAAAAAAAAACCAAACAAGAAGACCCTTTAATATGAATGCTTCTGTCGATGAGGTTTTGACTTGAGGCCGTTCTGCAGCGAAGCTTGTTGCCTTGAAGCTGCGCTGGTCTTCTAATGGAATTGCCCGTTCCAGCAGACGAGCCTGAGAATCATGTGTAATCTTAAGCCTCTTTTCAAAATGGCACCTGAGTGCTTCACGCTGGCATTTGACGGAGAATGAATTAAAAAAGAAAGAAAGACAGAAACGAAAAAAGAAAGAAAGGGCAACCCGGTGGAAAAAAAATAAAAAATAAAAAAAAAATAATGAAAGGTGCCACTGCCAGAGCGCAAATGCCTTGCATTGTTTTGAATTGAATTAGCTTTCTTTGTACGTTCTTTAGACCGTGATTCTAGCTTTATGAGATTCTTTCTTTCTTTGTGTGGTCGAGACTATAATGTCAAGCACACAGGGCACTCGTACATGTATCTACATTTCAAGTAAACAACTTCACAATTTAAAGGTACTATCACATACTTTGGTAGGAAACCAAAACAGACATATTCACAGATTTGTGTATAATTTTAATACAGGGTATAAAGATAGACCTTGTACAAACATACTTTTTACTTCAAATTTTGTTCTGCCTGATATGCTGCATTTTTTTCTTCAGAAATGAGTAAAACAAAATACTGAAAACAGTTTTGATCTCCAAGATAAAAACCTCACAATTACAATTACCTCTCAACAATTGTGACTTTTTTTTTGCTGTTTTCTACTGTTCCCAATGATCAATTGAGCTGCAAATTTCACAGGTTTTTTTTTATCTCATGACAAATCAAATTATGAACAGACCGCAGCTGTTCTATCAACTTTACCAAAGTATGATATAGTACCCAAGGGCAGCCAAAAAAAAAACAATATTTGAAAAAGAAGACATAAATAAGACAGCATTGAAAATTAGATTTTTCGGAATTTTTTCTACCATCCCATGCTCCCCCACCCTAAAAAATATATGCACATTTATACTCATGGATAAAATGTGACTTTCCATTTGAATATCTACACATAACATTGTGCAGGCCTACATGTATCTTCGTATAAATTATATTCAAGCCCCGTGAGCGATTTTTTTTAGTGTTTATTCCCTGGATGAAATATTCACAAAACAAGATGCCTAAAGAAATCAAATTTGACTTTGAGATTCTAACTCATTAGAAGAGTGAACACAGACACTTCTTCAAAAAAAAAAAAAAAAAAAAAATCAAGGCCAAAAAAATTTAATTTGTATTCTTCTTTGGACGGTTTATACAAAAACCCGCCCGGTTTTTTAAGGCAGACAATTTATTGACTGTTTTGCGGTCCGATAAATCTTGCTTTGGGCTGTGATCTGCAGTGTCAAATTCCTCCGACAAGGTAGGGGGCGAACACAGGGTGGACGAACACAGAAACGAACACAGTAATCAGGCGATATTTGTATCGCATCGCCCCTTTTTGAAATTTGTTTTTACATCTGAAAAGGATTTATAAGTTGCTTGGAGAAACGTCTGATGCGCGGGAGTCTTTAATCTGAGAGCAGAGAGTTTGCGAAGAAAACGAAAAAACCACAGGGATTATTACACGAGGAAAATACCTAGCTGCAAGGCAAAATACTCGGGTGAAACAAAAAACTACAACAAACAAAGAAACTGATTCAGTCCGGGTGTTTGGCGCCAAGCTTTCTCGCAGTACAATAATCCGGCTTGTATTTGCATTTAAACTCTTTCGGCCACTATGGTTTGGTTTGTACAGTCCCACATGATGACATTTCTCTTCTTAATGTTGGAGATGGCTATGTGACAGCGATGCAATAATCACATGCAATTATGACTTTTTTCATTTCTATTCATTTTTCAGAGGTGGTGCAAATTTGTACCATAGTCAAAATTTTGAATTAAAGGTATAATACATGATTGATAAATGTCACAGCACAGCACTCATACTTTGTCTGATCAAACAATGTGCATGAAATAATAAACCTGTGAAATTTGAGCTCAATCGGACATCTGAGTCACAAGAAAATAGCGAAAAACAAATTTTTCTTGATTTTACATTGTAAGATCAAAACTGTTTTCAGTCTTTGTTTTACTCTTTTCTGGATAAATAAACCCTTTAGGCGGAAATAATTTAACAGTATTTTTCTACTAGCACCATCTTCATACCCTGAAAGTTATATGCAAATCTTTGAATATTTCTGTTTGGGTATGTTATCTTTAATATTACCGTACTGTGCCTTTAATACTCAACATTAGAGAACATTAAATGTACCATACAAAATATGTGAACAAAAAAAAAATCATTGAAACAAACATGGAAATTGGGTCGTAAACATTTTCACGGTTATGTAAACAAACTGATAAATGGATACTGCTTGCTGCATGTGGCGGAAAAAAAAAACAACCCCCACATGTATGCACACATTATGATGCACATGAATATGTAGGTCAAATAATGTACAAAAAAAAAAAATGGAGAAAGATATTAAATAAATAAAAAAAAATAATAATATAATCTTCCCGGCCGGCCGCGGATAGCTTCAGGCTCTAACAGTAAAGTATTTCACTGCATAATTGGAAAGCTCTTTAGCGATATTAAAAAATGGCCGCAGTAGCATGAAGGGGCAAAAAGGATGGGAAGGGGGGAGGTAGGAGGGGGGAGGGGGAAAACCGGGGGTTCAAACAGGAATTTGGAAAAGGGAAGAGTGGAATCAGAGCTCTTAAGGTCCGTGCAGCAGCAAAGGATTTTATTAGGGGGCAGGATGAAGCGGACTGAAACATAATCTGGGCATGCTTCAATACACAAGACACATTTCATACTTTCAATTTCATTTCTTCTATTTTTAGAATTTATTCAATGTATTTTCATTTTCTCCAGTTTGTAGCTATTAATGTAGGTCATGCTGCAAATATGTGTCAGGCTTGGAGTCTGAATCTTAAAGACGCCTTCGCCATTTACTACTGATTGAGGTGCTTCCGTTGTAAATTGTAAGGTGTCAACAAAGGGAACACAGAGAATAACACCAAGGAAATGGTAGAGCGCCTGTACCGTGTTCAGGAGGTTGCTGGTTCGAATCCTGCTCCAGTAAATTTTTCTTTGTTCACTTTTCTATGACTTTATAATTCAGTCAGTTTCCCTTGTGGTTATTTGATGATTATAATAGCAATGTTTTTTGTGACATTAGATTCAGCAGTATCGTAAAGCATGTAAATTTATGCAAGTGTATTATAAGGGTTCCAATATATCCATTGATTTGCATAGCTTCATAAAAACAAACAAACACAACGTGTGCACGGTCTTCTGTTTATAAACAACCTCTTTACTGTTCATTGCAAGGAGCACGCAGAGTATCATCAGGGAATTTATCCACGGGACAAGGTTTTTGATCCTGTGATGACAATTATTGAACGGCATGCACGGGAGGAAGGAATGGACACGGAGTCTGAACGGCCGCCCGATTCAAAGGTTCGGGACTTTGTCATTGCGGCCGCATCAATAACAGGTGCATTAGCATATGCATGCCAATCAATCGGTTTACCAATCTGGGTACGCATCAACGCAGCCAGACATGTCCTACCCCACTAGCATCGCACAAGATGCTCAAAATGGACACCAGTTATTTAAAATTTTTTATATATTTTCAATTTTAAGAAGAAATCCATCTCTTGAAAGATTTGAGGTTTTGCATGGTGACAATAGCGTTCCGCACTAATGACGTCACACCATGCATGCACATAGCCCCATTCACCACACGTTTGCATGGCCACGTTGCAATGTTTGTCTGAGGTTCGGTGCTATTTTTAGCGCAAGTGCGCAGTGCTATTGGTGTGTGGATCGGTTTGTGGAAACACCATGTAAGAATCGTTTGTACTTTCACACTTCTACTTCATTCACACTTTTCGTATAGGTCTCAACATTTTGACTAGCCTGCTCGAAATGTTGAGACCTTATGAGAAGTGCGAACAAAAAATAAAAGTGCGAAAGTATGAATGATTCTTACATGGTGTTTCCGCAAACCTATCCACATATATTCATCTCTTCAAGAAAATAAATGAATAGCGCTCCGCACTTGCGCTAAAAATAGCACACTGGATCTCAGACAAACATTGCAAACGTGTGTGGGTGTGCTTGTTGTGAGCATGCACGGGCCACGTGCATGCATGAAGTTTGTCTGACATCCGGGGATTTTGTACAGTCCAAATCACTCATGTGATGTCATTATAGCGGAGCGCTATTGATGAGAGGGCACAGATGTTGACATGGTAACAGGAACGCAAAGCTTATAAGAAAAATACCTTTGATAGATTCTACACAAGACAGCGCTTGGATCAACCATCCAAGTTTTACACCTGGGACGACAACGTTACTTTATAATTCAGTTCACGGTGATCATGCATGTCACTGGATCTTCAATCGAAAATTCTTGTCTTCCTCGGACTCTTGAAATTGTAGCTGTCAGAAATTGCCAACAATTTGCATTAAAGTCATATTGATGTCGTGTCGTAATCTGATTTTGGTTTTTTTAGGAGAAATTTAATGGCATTGAATTGCCAATGGGAAATTAGAGGAAGAGATTTGCATGTCGGCAGATTGTGGGGAAAGAGTTCCACTGACGAAAATCATTTTGACACTAGGCACAAACCCTATGGGAATGAACTGGAGCCCAACAGAGGACATTTTGAGATAAAAAAATGGCTGCTGCTACATTCAAAGTCTATCATTCTAGATGCCAAAAACAACCTGTAAAACTCACTCGTCAGATAAGCTACCCCAGTTTTACACAGCTGAGATTGAAGTTCATCATATCCAGGATTAACTCACTTTTGCATACCACAGTTTACTACACATGGTTTTTCCTGTGGTAAGTGTAGTATCCAGAGTACCACAATTACACAACAGTGTGGTTTGTGTGTGGTTTGACCATCATCACAGTAATAATGTGAGGTTTATGATCCAGTCCCCCTGTGGAGACTGTGCAGTAAGAAGCTCTTGTCTTGTGTGGAAAGTGCCAAGGGTTAAGGGTTAAAGTATATAACGCTTTTTCCGTAACGTCCGTCAGTGGAATTCTTCCAATTCCAGCATATCAACGAGATACTGATGATCTACACAGCGAATCAGGAAAAATCCACTACAAAGGTAGAAACAGTTTCTGAAATCTTGATGCATATGAGGGATCTATGTCTCAACCGGGCAGGTGCACGGAATACTCATACCAGCAACAGTAACGAAACCCCCGAGTTCAAAGAGATTCCAGTTTATTAAAACCACCGAGCCAGCAGCCGCATCTCTATTACTGGTGGGATAAGCCAGAACCAAAATTGACTCTGTTATATTCGAAATCAAAACTATTAACACCTGACATTTATGTGTGCGGCAGGTGGGTATCTCCGGCTTCCTAAATCCTTCAAAAATCCCTCCAACTACCAATAACAAAGTCCTATCTATCAGATTTAATCATTACTCTTAATGAAATTATGGCCTATTTCCTATTACAGGACAGGGAACCATGATTTCATTTCATAATTAAGTGAAGTTAATTAATTTTTTACTTTAGCGTGCACTCTACATTAAAGGTACAGTACATGATTGGTAACATACCCAAACAGAAATGTTCACGGGTTTACGTATAACTTTCAGGGTATGAAGATGTTGCTGGTAGAAACATGCTGTTAAAATAATCCACCTGAAATGGTTTATTTATCCAGAAATTTGTAAAACAAAGACCAAGATTAGTTTTGATTTCGGGGCAAGATCAAACCATTCTTTATGTTTTATAAGAAAAAATTGAGTCGGATTTTCGTTGTTGTCTTGTGACTCAGATGTCCGATTGAGGTCAAATTTTCACAGGTTTATCATTTCATGTAGTCCTAGGCCTACATGCTGGATCAGACAAAGTGTGAGTGCTGTTCTATGACCTTAACCAATCATGTATTATACCTTTATTGTGAATTCAATTAACTTTTTAGTGAACGTGCACTTTAAATGAGATGAGTATGGGGAAAATTTAAGGGGTTGCAAATTCTGCCTAACCTGCAGTGAAATTACCACATTTTAACCATTTTTCATTAGTACCAAATGTGACTCATCAAAATAATTTCAAATCATGTTTATATTCAAATATTTTCTTTAATGCTCAGCATTAGGAGGGCCCGACGGTCCAATCCTCGCAGGATCTTTCGCAGAGACATTGAGAAAGTTCCTGCTGGGATTGAAATGTCAGGCTCTCCTACATCTGAACATTTGATATATTTCAGGTCATTATTTTGTTTGATGAGCCATTTGCAGCAGTTTATATGTAATAGTGTTTTGAATTATTATCATCAGTATTTGTGCAGATGTACAATGCTAAATAAAATTGGATTTTCCTTTTTTTTGTCAAATTAGGGATTGCCCTTCATATATCACTGACGTATATCAGAGCTGCATACTCAATGCTTAAAAAAAAAAATAATTCTAGACTATCATCCCGACATATCTTCAGACAATTGTTCAATGTTATTTTATATTTCTTTCCAATGAACTGTTCGCCTGGTGAATGTTTTCCTTTATCATGTGACTTGCGTTCCATCACAAATGTCAATTTCTCCCTTCAGCTCGGCCGAGCACGTCTCCTTATTTCAGCTCCTTACCTTGAGTTGCTTTTAGACTTGCAAGAAGCCAATTTCCATTATTAAAAGAAAAAAAATTGCATGTGCGCCAATTGATGACAAAAAAAAAACAGGAGCAAATAAGGAAATTATTAAGTTAGGGCAATCTATGCAATGTCAGTCTATTATGAAATTGAAGGGAAAAAAATGACACAACATGACTACCTTAACAATGTATGCTCTTAGATGCCAGCACTTAAAAAAATAGTTCAATTTCAAAGAAAAAAAACATCATAAAAAATGGCCTTGGCCATGTATTCAGCATTTTAATGACAAAACAAGATTATTGTGCAGTATGGTAAAATCATCAGCAGGCAGTTAAACAAGCAACAACAACTATTAAAACCAGTGCAATCAAAGGACTACAAATATTTCCATCTTTATTAAAGGTAGTATCATACTTTGGTAAGAGACCAAAACAGAAGCGTTCACAGCCTGTATGTATAATTTACAGGGTATGAAGATGGTGGTGGTAAAAACATACCGTAAAAAAATGTTCGCCTGAAATGGTGTATTTATCCAGAAATTAGTAAAACAATGACTGAAAATCTGTTTGATCTTTTAAAAGATCAAAAATAAAAGAGAAAAGACTTAAGAAATACTGTGGCCGTTTTTCACTGTTTTCTCAAAAAGTGGGCACTGTATGGGACTGAAATGTTCACAGATGACTGTTACTGTACCAGTCTTGATATTTTTGCCCTTGAATCTGTATTTCTTTGATAAAAACCAAAGTATGAATATGATACTACCTTTAAAGAAAGATTCGATTGAAGCACTATACTGGCCGTATCCTGAATATATTTCAATGAGTATCGGATGAAAATCGCACTGCTCTTGTCATTATGTGCACGCATGTATTATACAGTCGTGCCAAATGTTTGTTTTACAGTGTCGGAGGGCAGGGGAGGGGGTGGGGGGGGGTGGGGAGGGAGGACACATTGACTGCACGTACGCTGTGTCAGAATTTGACAGATCTATGGCAAAATATTCATGTCGGTCCTCATTCAAGCATGAACGCATACATTACTCCAAGTCCAAGATCACAGCTATATAAAGGACAATAAAAGGGATGAATTGCGATTGCAAAATATTCATCAATTTTATACAAAGTGGGCCGGTCGACTTTCAGTCAATGTGGAGCCAAATAGTGTCTGTTTATGAGGGAAAAACTGAATTTGTCGATACAAGTGTCTGTTGGATAATGATGGAAATGGAATTTTTACAAATGGAAAAAAAGAAAAAGAAGATGTACATCTTGAAAGTGTAAAAATCAGAGTCTCTACTAAAAATATACTACAGTTAAAGGCTAAAAGCCTTTAAAGAACTTGTTCTGTTTTGTTAGCTATTGAAACCCATTTATGTAGTCTAGGGGCCTGTTTGTTTAATGCACAGGATCCAAGATTTGCGGATCCACGTCCTATGCAGGGTACGCTAAAATGGGATCCGGATCAGTAAAATCTGTGATCCTGTGCTTGAAACAAACAGGCCCTGGATTGATCACTGACACATTGATCATTGGGTCACTGATTGATCACACCTCCTAATTGGTTGTAAGCACTTAATACTTCTGTTATAAATTGTTGTTGTTGTTTGGTAATACCTCATTCCTGAAGATGTTCCGAATAAAGAACGAAATATAGAATCAAAAATGGCTTCCCTTAGTCTTTTTGGAGTATGTATAATATTGAGATAATACAGTATTTTTGAAGAAGCTGTCTTTTGGTCATAAACGTGCATTTCAATGCGTAATATGGGGGAATGGGAGACATTTGAGACATCGAGTGAAGTCTCATTTTGCTATCTCTGAGCGTGTGCGTGCAATTGTGAGCATGCGCGCGTTGTTGTGCGTGTGCGTGCGCTGTTGACTTGAAGACCGAAGCTACAAAGTCTCCCATTCTTGGACAACATCTCGCTTTCCCAAAGGGTCAATGCATACAAATGATACCACAGGACATTGCTACGGTCGCCATTTATTTTTAATGTGCCGGACATGTATACATGATTTATGTAATATTACATAAATCATGACAGTTGAGACGTTGCACTGCATAAATTCACTCCATCTGCAGTCTTTAACCTCCCTCTTTGCCATCATCTTCTTCCATAGCCCATCCCACCCACTCCTCCTCCCCCTAAAAAAAATCAGATCCGTGTTTATTTGGACCCAGTCTGAATATTCCAATCTGTTTCCTTTTGTTTTCTCAACATTTCCCCCTCCGTGCATCTTTCATTTTGCTGCTGACGCGGGAACGAGGGAACCTGGTAGAATAGAGAGTCTCTCTCTCTGTGTGGGCGTTTGGCTCTCAGGGAACGGTGTGGGGGCGAGGTGTATTCAAATATTCGTGCTTTGGAGAAGGTTACGGAGACCTGCCGCTGCGCCGGGGTGAAACAACAAATAAAAAGGCACGAGGGTTTGCAAAGATGAGAGGGTGAACTAAACGTACTCACCGACCACTGGATTTAAAATGAACAGGCCTTGGGCCAATTTCATAGAGCTGCTTAGCACAAAAATTTGCTAAGCATGACATTTCTGTCTTAATAGTAAAAACAGGATTAACAACCAAATTTCCGTGTGTTGTGTATCACTCAATTGTTCTTTGTCTGTTGTTCACTATTCCATGAATATCAAATGGATTTTTCAATGGTGGTTTGTTTGATTGGGCAAGCTATTTTTGTGCTAAGCAATTTATTGTGCTTAAGCAGCTCTATGAAATTGGCCCCTGGATAGAGATGGCAGCTTGTTCGTTTTATATACAAACCCTACTCCCCTAATAAAAACAACACCTGAAATATCGGGGCAAGGATTCCTTTGTGTTCGAATACAATTGAAGATTCCTGGTCAGTATATGCTCAAGCATACACAGTAGCAAATTAATTGGATGAGAGCGACTCGCCAGTCGGCCTTCCCCCACTTCTGATAATTATTGTTTGCCTGACGGAATATAATATCTGCCTGCTGCTTCAATCTCATTAAAGGTAACTTCATACTTTGGTTTTGGCCAAAGGAAATGCAGATTCACGGGCATGAATATCAAGAAAGATACAATAACAGTCATCTGTGAAATTTCCAGTCCCGTGCGGTGCCCAGTTTTTGAGAAGACAGTGAAAAATGTTGACAGTATTTTCAAATCTATTCCAAGGAGTTTTGATCTTCTGAAGATTAAAACTATTTTTTGGTCTTTGGTTTGACTTTTTTCTGGATAAATACAGCATTCCAGGCAGAAAAATTGTTAACATTATGTTTCTTCCATCACCATCTTCATACCCTGTAAGCTATACGTAAATCTGTGAAGATTTCTGTTTTGGTAAGCTGCCAAAGTATGATAGCACCTTTAAAGACCTCACTATTTTGGGAAGTGCCAGTCAGAGGAAATGTACCAAATCGATACTAGCTGCTTTCACCCCGACACTTGGTCCCATCTGAAAACATTCAGACTGTGGAGTGTCAATCATCCGAGCGTAGAAATCAAAAGCCCGGTTCATACTTCATGCGAACTTGCAAAGCAAAGCAAATTTTCTTTTGTCGCAATAGAAAAACAGAGAACGTACTATTGCTTTCCGTAGCAATTTGCACAGGAGTAATGAACCCGTAGCCCTGGGCATTTTGGGCTTCACGGTTCATTCTCAATTATTCCACTTCGACCAATAATCGTCCAATTACAGAACAAAAAACATGATTATTTCCTGAATCTTCCTGAATCACCTGTAATCATTTTCTTGCTTTGTTTCAACAGAAAGGTATACAGTGAACTAGTGATGTTGTCGAGTACTTCTTGATGAGTACTAGTACGAGCACTTTTCCATGAGTATATGAGTACGAGTACAAAAAAGTACTCGAGTACAAGTACGAATACAAGTACTACAACATTGGTATGTGGATTGGTTTGCAGGAACACCATGTAATATTCGTTCGTACTTTCACTATTTCGTCGCACTTCTCGTAAGGTCTTAACGTTTCAACTAGTCTGCTCTAGTCCTCATCAGGAGACTACTACAACATTGCTTATACACTCATTGCCTCAATCCTGAACCCACCCCCTCTATCTTTTTAAAAAGGTGTACTGATTGTCTTAATTATTTGAAATTTGTTCCTATTTGTAAGCAATGCACTGTGGGTACAACAACACTGATGATATTACGGATGCTGCAATCTCTCTATTGTATTTATATTGATAGCGCCCTCTTGAAAGGAGATGTGGAGAGGCGACGCTATGATGATGTTGAAATTTCCTGACACGTACAATAAAGTGCGTGTTCCGTGTTGAATACAAAATACATGTAATACTAAGTCCATATTATTCCCTGAGTATATAACACTCTTCCTGGTCTCGAATCCGGTATATACAATCAAGCAAGACCTAAAGGAGGGGGCTGCAGTGGGCTAGAATGGTGCATCCATCTTATCACCTTCCTTGTATACCCGTTGGAAAAGATAACACCAATTCTAAAAAAGAAAACGGGTACCAGACTATTTTGAATCCAAGCCTCTGGCCGTGTCCGAAACGGGCTTCCAGAGTACGGCTTGTCTTGGTGTCTCCCTGTTTTTCCAATGGAGCGAAGACCTAGACCTAGCTCTAGACAACAGATTCGGATGCATGCAGCCAGAGCTATGGCTAGGTCTTGGTGTCTCTGTGTATTTCCAAAGGAGCGAAGACCTAGACCTAGCTCTAGACAACAGATTCGGATGCAGCCTGAGCTATGGCTAGGTCTTGGTGTCTCTGTGTATTTCCAATGGAGCGAAGACCTAAACCTAGCTCTAGACAACAGATTCGGATGCAGCCACTGCTTCGGATGTCGGATGGATGCACCGTGAATAAGGCCTATAAAGGAAAGGGGTATAGGGAAGAACCTAAATGGCAAGGAACTGCTACGATATGTGACCCTCATGCTAATGCCAAGAAAACCACTTCCATCATGTAGTTATTCTTAATAATGGTTCTTCAGCAAGGGGGAATAAACCATCATATCTCCTTTATTACACAGGTCCCCAGTGGGCCAATATCATTTACCTCCTTTTTTCATCATCGGTTATAATATGTCTAGTATATTTGCATAACATTTTGCAGATGAGGCCTACGCTATCGTTCGTTTGAATAGCAGTGCACTCAGGGGACAATGCCCGTTCTCAGACCAGGAACTGTCACAGATTGCTATCAATGCGGCGGTCAGTAACCTTACACGAAATTATCTATCCTTCACCTGTTCATTGATTTTTTTTCTGCTCAGGAGAAAATTTTAGAAAGCGACCCATGGAAGCAAAGGTCACTGTTTAATTATTAGCAGTTCTGTTCATTCGGTTACATCGGGTTCTTTTACGCTTGTAGTCGTGTGCCTATTAATACTGGTTGTTTAGAGCATCATCAAGTGAGATACTTGCTCACTTTTATACTTGTAGTGAGTGCCAAACTCAAGTTGAACGCATGTTGAGTGCTAGACTTGTGTTGAGTTCTAGGCTTGTGTTGAGTGTCGGACTTGTGTTGAGTGCCAGACTTGTGTTGAGTGCCAAACTCATGTTGAGTGCCAGATTTGTGTTGAGTGCCAGACTTGAGTTGAGTACCAGACTTGTGTTGAGTGATAGGCTTGTGTTGAGTGCCAGACTTGTGTTGAGTGCCAGACTTGTGTTGAGTGCCAGACTTGTGTTGAGTGCCAGACATGTGTTGAGTGCCAGACTTGTGTTGAGTTCTAGGCTTGTGTTGAGTGTCAGGCTTGTGTTGAGTGTCAAAGTTTGTGTTGAGTGCCAGACTTGAGTTGAGTGCCAGAGTTGTGTTGAGTGCCAGACTGGTGTTGAGTGTCAGACTTGGTGTTGAGTGTCAGACTTGTGTTGAGTGCCAGACTTGTGTTGAGTGTCAGACTTGGTGTTGAGTGTCAGACTTGTGTTGAGTACCAGACTTGTGTTGAGTGCCAGACTTATGTTGAGTGCCAGAATTGTGTCGAGTGCCAGAATTGTGTCGAGTGCCAGACTTGTGTTGAGAGTGCCAGACTTGTGTCGAGTGCCAGACTCGCGTTGAGTGTCAGACTCGTGTTGAGAGCGCTAGACTTCATTGAACATCTTTCAGATACTTGACTGAAACTGCTTGACAAAAAATGTGATTGTGATATAAAACCCCTACAGCTACCACATAATTATCCACTCTATCAGCTCCTTAAAGGATAAGTTGTTTTCAAGCGCATTATCAACAAGATTGATTGGTCTACCCGATCATCAGAACAACAATAATGACAACATTATGACAGCAGACTACATTGATCTTCCAGAAAATGAGAACATCGGCATCATCAATAAATTCTCAGGGATACCCATGAGAACAGCATCTTATTAACCCCAATTCCGGCTTAATAAAATGGCCATTAGACAAAAAGAAAATCACATACATGGGACCAATCAGTATGGAATGCCAGTACATTAAGAGTATGGAGGGCCTGACATTGCATTGCTAGCAGGCTTTATTATTGTCATTCAGCTTTTGAAAGGAAAAAAAAATGATTGAAGAGTCAGACTGTTTGTATTGAATTCTGAGCACTGTGTGTGATCTGCTCTACCGAAATGAGGAATACGTGTTTGTGCATGTTTTTGAGAAATGACAATTCTTAAACATGTACATAGTGGGCAAAAAATCACTACAAGTGAGTGTTTTTTGTTTTTTAAGTTTTAGCATTTGTAGACAGATCTGTTGTGCTAAGATTATCAACTGAAGATGTTTGATTATTTTTTTTTATATTAAAATGTTTTTATTGGCATACAAACAAAGATAATTCACTATTGAACAGGACACCACCAACTAAGTCAATTGTTTTCCTAACTTTGTTTCCTTTTCAATGACTGAAAATTAAACCATTGAGTTCCACTTGTGGTTATTTGATGATTATAAAAAAAGTTTCATGTACAGAGGGGTAGAATAGATGAATATTATAAAGTCACTTTTTTACATTTCAGATCAGATGTCTCAGATTTTGAGATGTCACTCCAATCACGTCTTCAAATTGCAGCAAGTGGGATAAAAGCAAATCCACAAATGTAAATCATTTGACATATTCCCCTTTTTGCTGTAGCTTGTCACATCGTTCAGGTCATTACTCCAGCTGGTTGAACAATTTGAAGCAGTTTATTGTCTGTAATATGTCGAATCACAGTCAATTGTGCGTCACTGTGTATAATGTCACTGACACTTCTGTTAGGATTAAAAAAAAAAAATTCAGGAAACATGATGTCTGATATGTCTCTAAAATATTTTGATAGGACCTCAATGAAAACCCAAGAATGCCTTCAGGGGACAAATTCACGGCCCTGCTTAGCACAAAAATTTGCTAAGCATGACATTTCTGTCTTAATAAAAACAGGGTTAACAACCAAATGTCCACGTGTTGTGTATCGCTTGTGATTGTTCTTTGGCTGTTGTTCACTGACCATGAACATTAAATGAAATTTTTAACGGTAGTTTTTTTTTTCATACTTTCATACTGGTATAATGCATATAAGTAGTTTGTTCTGTTGTATATTGTTCAGACATTATTCTCTACTTTGTATTACACTGTATTTCCATTTTCACTTCTTACAAGGCTTTGAGAACTTCTGTGGATATTGCGCTATTAGGTAACCATTATTATTATTATTATTACTATTGGGCAAGACATTTTTATGCTAAGCAAATTGTTGTGCTTAGCAGCGCCATGAAATCGGCCCCTAGAGATGATATGAGAACTTGAGAAGGGAAAAAAATGAATAAAGAAATAAAGAAAAACCTTTCCTGGTCTCCGGTTACTGATTCTGGATAGCCACATTGCTAATAGTTTAGTATCGGGTATTTTACACCTGGGACTACTGCGAGCTCTCTCATCTAGCTACAACCTATATCTGTCTCAACATCCATCAACCCTGCTCTGCTAGGGAACTCTCAGACACCCACCCCTCCTTTCCCTTCTTCATCTGATGAGTTAATCCCTTCATAAATAATCCCGTGGGCAGGATTGCAGTGGCTTGGTCCGACTTCATACCGCTAGACTTGGAGGTGCACAGGATATCAGTCAAACGAAAGGGGGAGATTTTGTGATTTGAGGAGAGGGGGAAGATTGGGTGGGGGAGGGGGGATTTTTTAACATGGCTGCCGCACTCATGTGAGTGCCTTTCAGAGGAGCGCCTAAATTCTCAATCAATGTTATAAGGTATGGAATCTTATGAATATTAAATGATTTACTGCGGTACCCGCCACGATATTGGATTCGATTCACCCCACTGACCCCAGCTAGCACGGTGGCCTAGCGGTATGGCATCTGCACTAGTATAAGCAGGAGGTCGTGGGTTCGAATCCCACCTGAGCCGGCGTGTGATTTTTTCACGTGCTCTCACACGCACTGTGTGCAGTGCTCATCCACGTCGGTGAAGGGCAAGCCTAATTTGCGTAGGGAATATTCTTATGGTAAAAAGTTCCTAGAAACTCAACTAGATATAATATATGTATATTATAGGCCTACAGTCGTACCGCTATACGCTTGATCCTTCGGCTTTAAGCAAATGGCATTTATAAGCCCTAGATCATTTCACCATTTCCAGAAAACTGACTTAAACAGGGGGGGGGGGGGTTGTTTGGTCTCACAAGCTCGTAAGTGCATTTTTGATTGAAACGGACACATCAGACCTTTCGGTTTTATGCCAAGTCTACATAAGGTGTTCTAAATTTGCTGATCAGGCCCAGTCATAATTTAGACTAGAAATTAATGTCAAATTGTATAAACAGGTAGAAAAATAATAATCAAGGTAATCAAATACCATTAAAAACAAATTTTCATGTTTCAAACACATTGTCAGCAGAATGTGAAGAGGCTGGAACATAAGAAATCAGGTTCTTTTGGAACCAAGAGGTAGTTCCTGAAAAGAACTCGGCACTCACATGGTGAGAACCAAGAGGTAGTTTCTGAAAAGAACTCGGCACTCACATGGTGAGAACCAAGAGGTAGTTCCTGAGAAGAACTCGGCACTCACATGTTGAGAACCAAGAGGTAGTTCCTGAAAAGAACTCGGCACTCACATGTTGAGAACCAAGAGGTAGTTCCTGAAAAGAACTCGGCACTCACATGTTGAGAACCAAGAGGTAGTTCCTTAAAAGAACTAGGCACTCACATGGTGAGAACCAAGAGGTAGTTCCTGAGAAGAACTAGGCACTCACATGTTGAGAACCAAGAGGTACTTCCTGAAAGGAACCAGGCACACTCACATGGTGGAACAAAACACCTTCCCATTTTTATCACGGCACTATGGCAAATACTCCTTCCACTTGCAAAACTTTTTAACAAACCAGCTTCATTTATCTAGAACAGGTGGTGGAGAGCTCAGACAGTTTATTTTAAGCTCGTACACTCAGGGGGGATGGTGTAAGTCCACTGAACTACTGACGGACTGGCAGCGGCAGGCCCTGAATAATCTTAGCAAATGGAAATGCCAGGCACTCCTCCTCGGGAATAGGGCTAATGACTTGTTTTATTGTAGGAGGTGAGGAGGCGGGGAGGTCCGGGAGGGTCTTTGAGGCGGAAGATAAGAAGTCTGGCAGTTCCTCTCCGGGCTTCACCATCACCGACAACGTCTCACCGAAACCCCCTCCTATCCTTGAGGAGAACGATTCTATCCCTGGAAAAACATTATCAGCTGAATCTTTCATCAGATTCATCACATAATCGCCAGCTCAGATGATTGGAGGGACTTTATTGGGCAAACCTTTGGCAATTGACGTCACCTGACCCTTTCATGGGACAGGATATGCAGGGCTGGTATTTAGTTCTCATTTTCGCTCACTCTCTTTCTCTAAAACCTTTGTACCTATCATTCGGACCAGGGGCCGATTTCATAAAGCTCTGCGACGTGTCGCAACTCGATTTGCGACACGTCCTAGCTGCAGCGCGTCGCATCTATGCGATGAGTCCATAGAGAAAGGATGCGTCTTAACTCTGCGACGCGTCGTAAGTTTTATGAAATCGGCCCCATGCCTTCATTTTAATAAAAATGAGGAGAGCTGGAAATCACTCTCCTTAAATCAACGTTTAGAATGTAGGAGAGTGATTTGCTCTAGTTAACAAAACTCAAGTTTGAGCTGCAAATTTAACTCTTTAAATCAACATAGGGCCTACTCATTAGTGAATACAAAGAGCAGTTTGCTCATGCTAAACCAAGTTTCTGCATGTGTCCGGTGTCGGAAAAAGAGAACTTTTGCTTGTCCTGTTGAAAATGTTTGTATTTTCTGCAAAGGGTAAATGTTGGCTGTGAAAATGTATGTGATGTTTTGAAAAAAGGCAGCTCTCCTTTAAATTGTTAATGAGCTATTTTTTCACTCTCCTTGGAAAAAATTAAGGAGAGCGGAGGAGAGTGATCACTCTCACTCTCCTTACAAATTAAGACCAGCATTCCTAACATAAATTTTTGTTTGCTGCTATAAAAACAGAGAGCCAAGCTTTCTTTTCCTTCTTTAAACGGTCTGAGCACTGGATTATAAGGACAATATTTTATTATGTCAAGGACTGATAGGCCATTACCAAAATGGGACGAAGCCGCAAATAGCTTCAGTAAATCTACTCCGGGCCATTAAAGATAACTTCCGATCACTGGCTGTGTCAACGAGACTGGATCTGGCGCTGTTATCACAGTGATCACGCTGTCTTCATGTCGTCGTCCCTGTGCATGCACCATATTTCTGTTTAAATGCACGCAGGATGCAAATAATCCAAAGCTCCCAAATCGTACGACATGCACTGTTTTTGATTTGTTGTTTTAAAGGTAACATCATACTTTGGTAGCATATCGAAACAGAAATCTCCACAGATTTACCTATAACTTACATGGTATAAAGATGGTGATGGTAAAAACATACCGTAAAAATTGCTGTATTTATCCAGAAAAAAGTAAAACCAATGACCAAAAACAATTTTGATCTTTGGAAGATAAAAAATAACGGTGATAAGATTGTAAAAATACAGTGGCCGTTTTTCATTGTTTTCTCAAAAAGTCGACACTGTATGGGACTGAAATTTTCACAGATTACTTTTAGTGTATCTTCCTTGATATTTTTGCCCATGAATCTGTATTTCTTTGAAAAAAAACCAAAGTATGATACTACCTTTAAGCCAACCCCCTCAAGAAAAATACTGGATCATACGACGATGTCCCGTGGAAGAAAACAGAAGAAAACACTCAGGGACCATCTGGATGTGAGAAATAATGGCACAGAAGGGAGGCAGAAAAAAGAAGAAGATTCTTCGGGGAACGGGAAGGCGGAAGGTGGGAGGATGGAAAAACCTTGAACACAAGAGCCATGCAAAGCCCCGGCTTCAAAATTGAATCCCACTCCGGCCAGGTAGTCCGATACACGCTCAGCTCCTATCAAAATGAAGCATATTGATTGGACGGTGTCCTGCACCTGTAAAAATATGAGGTCTTTTTCACGCACACACACAAAAGCTTAAAACATCCCCCCCCCCCCCGAAATAAAAAAAAGAAAACCTGAAAGGTACATGTACTTCAAAGTAAATACCCGTCAAAATGACAACACATCCTTTAGATGCTTCATCGAGGCAAACTAAAATAAATTTAAAAGCCCCCCCAAAAAAAAAAAAAACCAATCCTTTCTGATTAATTTTGGACAAACTCATTCAACATTCAACGAATGTGTAACATGAGTGTGTAATTTGAGTGGGGAACTGTCCTTCCCCAGCCCAAACCCCCCCCCCCAGAAAAAAAAAAAATAATGAACAAAAAAACAGAACATGGGAAATTTAGAGAGTTGTGCCAAGCAATGCAGACATCTAATTTAATCAAGAAATAATAAATAATCAATGTTATATAGTCCAGGACTATGACTCATACACATTTTTTTTTTAACCTCCTCTTCTTAATTGCATGTTTTCTCCTTCTGGATTCAAATAAACTTTAAGCGGTCCCGTTTCCTACACTGAACTGGAATTGCTGGTTCATGTTCCAAATTGAGAAGAGGCAGGAAGGACACGAAGCTAATTGCTCCGCAATTGTTGTTCTTTTCCAACCACGGAAGGAAAAGACTCTGTATTTTTTTTTCCGTGGGTAATTTGACGCCGCTAAGTCCAAGTTTTATAATCCTCGTCGTGACCCGGGGAGCTCCTCAGATTGCAAATGTTTGTGTTTCTAGGAAGATGGTGGGGAGGAGTTTGCTCTCGGATGAAGGAATCTGCCGACTGCACCACAGTTTTCTCCGAGAAGGCCTCAAGAAGGATCCAAGACTGGCGGACGTATACGTGCCCATAACCAGAAAAATCATAGGATGTGGAATGCTGCAAAAAAAGCCAGCAAAGAAAAAACCAACCAACTCTCCAAAAAACCCAGAAACCGACGGGCTACAGTTGACTGTCCTTCTCGGAAAACAAGACAACAAAAACAGCGAATCCGACTCTGCTCAGGCTGCATATGATACGATTAGAATCAACCCCTCCGAGCTTATAAGCATTTTCTAATTTGGTTCCAATCCTCATCTTAATTCCAACTCCCGGTAGATCCGGGGATTTTTTTTGTTTTCGTTTTCTAACAGGAGAGAGAGAGAACTAGAGAGAGGGTCGAGGGAGAGGAAAGAGAGAAGGATGGCCTCTGCTTGAACTGATGCAAAAATAGGAAGGAAGTGATGACATCTGTCACAAGTAGTCTAGAAGCACACGGCAAAAATCTGCTTGTCAGGAAGATTTCGGAAGCGACGACGAGGAGGGGCCACTGATCGGAAGATAATTGAGAGGACAGTACAAAGGACCACTTACCTGACTTCGCTTCGGTTGGGCATGAAAAACATTTTTCAGAACAGGTTAATATAAAAAATTTAAGATCTTCGAAGAAAGAAGTGATGCCGACAGCTGTAGTTTGCTCTGATAAATAAGAAGACTTTGAATATGGTAGAAAGACAATCGGAGGAGTGGGGGGGGGGGGGGTGGGTATTGCAAGAAACCTTTCTTGTGTGCTGTTTGAAGGACTGTCTTTTATCATCAAAGAAGCTTTCAACTAAAAGCGTGATGGCCGTGATCCTCAATACGTGAGAACCTTCTAAGTGGACCGATTACGAATACACAAAATATACGCGCATGAAAGAAACCGCATTGTTAGAATCATAATGGCAGCGAGATACGCACAGACAAATGGTGATCGGGACAAAGATCGCTTTCACTTCGGGGAAACTAGGGACGTGCCATTAATCATCTGGGGGGTATGGATAACAAGAAATTAATGATAATATTTTCGCAAAGGAACTGGAGGACATTATTATCAAGCAATGTATCATGTCTGTTTGCTCAACGCTGAGCTGTCAACGTGAGGCGCTCAAGAAAATACGACTGCTGTATGTTTTTTTTAGCTATGAAAATGTCATCGATAGTAAAGATGTCAACGACTGATATGCCATGCTTTACTACTCCCTTGAGAGTAGGTTATACTACTGCACAAATGTTTCTCGCATAAACTATCAAGTAAACATCAGCCGGGTACCGGTTACAAGCAATAGACATACATGGATTTGTGGTCGGTAACTGTGTTTTTACTATTCAAACGTTCAGTAATTTTAGCAAATTTGTCCCTAGAGCCTGAGTTGAGCCAAATAAGCCCCCAGTGCCTAAAGATCTAGGAAGGGAATCTGTGAAGAGCTGTGAATTTGGGTCCTGAATCTAGACATTCTTAAGGTACTATCATATTTTGGTAGAATACCGAAACAAATCTTCACAGATTTACCTATAACTTACAGGGTATAAAGATGGTGCTGGTAGAAACATACGGTTTAAATGTTTCTGCCTGAAATGCTGTATCTATCCAGAAAAAAAGGAAATCAACTGGTCAAAAGCAATTTTCATCTTCGGAAGATCAAAAATCCTATGAAAAGATTTAAAATATACTGTGGCCGTTTTTCACTGTTTTTCTCAAAACGTTGGCACCATATGGGACTGGGAATTTCACAGATGACTGTTACTGTATCTGTCTTGATATTTTTGCCCATAAATCTGCATTTCTTTGACAAAAACCAAAGCCACTGAGTTACAAGTACAAAAATAATTACAAGGGTAATCCCATTTGGAATGCACACTATTTGTGACAATGTCCTTCATTTTAAGAAGTGAACACACCATTTAGTGTCCTTTTCTAATGAATGCAAATAAATTTAAAAGACGGACACCATGGAGGCCATGGCCTTGATTGCTGGCCGGAAGAGTTCCCATTAGCACTTACCAACTATTAACATCTGAGAGATTTTTGTGTGAGGTAAAGTAGAATTCTTTTTATAAAATGCGGACGCAGCGGACGTGCCGTCGCTAGGTTTCAAAGTGAAGTTTGACCTCCACAAATTCAAATTAAAATTAATAAGACTTTTTGTTTCCATGAATACCGGAAAAAAGCAATCAAACAAAGCAACAAATGGCAAATACATATAAAATGGCAAACATGTATATATATTATTAATCCAGGATATTTTGGTGATGAAGTCAGTAGATCAGTGAAGATTATTTTGGCTTTAAAGATAATTCAAATTAAGTGAGCGAGCGGGAAATTTGTATTCGTAGAAATCAGTTTGCGCATATAAAGTGCTATTCTGAGTATAACCCTTTCTACTCCGTGCCACACTTTGTACGAACGTCTGATACATGTGTGCGTGCAAATTTTATGCAACGCGCGCGGAACATCAGCCAATCAGATCTGTTTTGAGAACATTTCCGTCTGGATCATGATGGAGGCCGAGGATGTTGATTGGTCAAAACCTAGAGGTCAATGCTGGGTTGGCTTGCATAATTAATCAGGAAATCTGCACGCATGTGATAGACGCTTGCTTGGTGTACGGCGAGTGCATCTATCACATAGACTAATAAAGTGCCCGGTAAGTCGGGAAAAAAATAGAAAGAGTTAAAAATTGTAAGCATTTCTAATGGAAGTAACCCTTACAGAGATGATGTGGCCATGCCATTCCGTCAAAAATATAATCTCGGGACTGTACTTTTGGAGGCGCCAAGTGGCATATGATTAGAAGCTGACTGATGAAAAGCAACACGGGGCAGAACACGTGCGTGCCCATCAGAAATGACAATTTTCATCAAGACTGGAACCTCATGCTTTAAAGAAAAAGACAGAAAGTGGGGCAGGGGTAGGGCATGCTCTACGTATCTGTTTCTGACTACACCCTAAGGGGGTTTATGAAACGGAGGCTCAGGCTCAGGCTCAGGCTCAGGCTCTGTCATCCATGTGCTGAAAATATAGGTTGTGGTTTTTTATCAAAGCTGAAACTCTGTTTTTCTTTTTCAAACAAGAGAATCTACTTTTGGACGGCAGCCAAAAGCCTCTACTCGATATGCATTATTTTAGAATGGATTCACGAGATGGAGCCGGAGCCGGAGCCAGAGCCGGAGCCTGTTATTGGATTCACGAAATGGAGCCGGAGCCGGAGCCTGAGCCTCCGGAAGGGCAAGCCCCAAATGTCAACTGGAATATCTTTACCTGTCAACTGTCTGAACATAGCCTTCAATTTTTGTTATTAAATAATGGCATCGCCCTAGGCTTGCATCCAAGCCATAACCACGGACTTGAACTTGTAGTTCTTGAAGTAGGTACGTCAAGACATGTTTTTCCTTCCCTGGCCTTGGCACTAAAAGAGTTCGATGAAGAAAATATTTTTTACGGCTTAACTGAAAAACTATTAAGAAAAAAGTTCAGTATTGCTAAAACATTATCAGTTTTATAGCTTGGAGTTTGATTTTCTAGAGTTTCAACTGGACAGTAGCTTGGCGTGAACAACATCAGTCAAGAGGGTGGGTGGACCTCTTGAAAAAAACCTACCTTGTACAAAATCTTTATGTGATTATCAATTTGTGGACTGGTAGTAAAAATCCTTGGGCTTGTGAAACTTGAGGCGGGTTGGTCAGAAATAATACGGTTGACCGGCCCAGCGGCGCGATCCAGAAAAACACGTAACACAATCCCCGTCAAAATACATAAATTTCTTTTTTTTTCTTTTTTTACAGAACTCCTTTGGCCATTTCAGGTCAACAACGGTTAAGTGCTTTGGGTCTTCATCAAAGAATACAGGACAATTTGAGCTTCTTGAAGATTTTTTTTTAGATGCCGATATATACATTTCCAATATTTTGGTCGGCATATGGGTACAACTTCACAGACTGCTAAGGGTGAAAGGATGAAACTCAAGACTTCCAAGGTCAGAGCTGGAAAAATTTTACGGTGATGTGATGAGCAAAATCAGTTTAAATTTCATTTTGATCTTGCCTACCCCATAACCCTCTTTCCCTGAGCACACTTGCCAACAGCCACAGTATTTCTTAAGTTTTTTCTCTTTTATTTTTGATCTTTTAAAAGATCAAACAGATTTTCGGTCGTTGTTTTACTAATTTCTGGATAAATACACCATTTCAGGCGAATACATTTTAACAGTATGTTTCTACCACCACCATCTTCATACCTTGTAAGTTATACGTAAATCTGTGAACATTTCTGTTTTGGTGTCTGACCAAAGTATCATACTGCCTTTAAAGCTATGTATGGTGGAGGCACTAAATAAGGTAGGTGTGCAGTAACACCATGCATGTAATCTCTTGTGAGTGAGTGAAGTTCTGAGAAGAACTGATGGTATTATCTCCACATTCTGAACAGCACCCTTGACACTAATATAACCAGCATCCCCCAAGTCAGGCAACCAGTCACCCTCCTGAAGACGAACAGAGCACACTGTTCGGAACATCAAGTTTTAAAAGTTAAAACCACCGGTTCTTCTCAGAACCAAACGCACTCAAAGAAGAGATTACGTGGTGTCACCGCGAACCTACCAATATAGAATCATATTAACACGCATCTGAGCCTATAACTGGTCCGATCGATTAACACAGGAAGCAGAACCACATGCATGACTGCAACAGCTTCAAAACCCAATATCTGTATACCGACCCTGACCCCCAAATATAGACAAGCGTACAAAATGAAAACCGGCCAAAACAACAAAAGCAGCAGCCAAAATAATAATAATAATGATGATAATAATACGTGTGTAGATTGTAGGCATATCAGTCATGCAATGTTTATACAGATGCTGCAATGCGGCTCAGACAGGAAATTTGTCCCTGTCTCTTTTGCGTCAATGGTAGTCAGGGGCCAATTTCATAGAGCTGCTTAAGCACCAACATTTGCTTAAGCACCAAAAACCTTGGGAAATAAAATCAGTATGCCAGCCAAAACTCCTTGTGAATGTTATGCTCAGCAAACAATGTGCGAATATAAGTCAAAGGCAGTATTAAACATCACATGAAAATTTGGTTGGTAATCCTGTTTGATCAAGGAAGACTTTTCATGCTTATTAAGCAAATTTTGTGCTTAAGCAGCTCTATGAAATTGGCCCCAGACCATTGAAGGTGCGAGTACACAAGTGGTTATGACTAGCTTGGAAACAATATGGCTCCGCGCTCGAGCTATTTATAGAATACGCCCTTTATATTGAGAGCTATAGTTACCCGGATGTTCTGACAAATTTCACAACGTTTACATGTAAGTTAATGGGGCAATGTGCGACTTGTTTGTCCAAACATCTGAATGTGACGTCACAAGCGTGGAGCCCTATTTAGCAGTCAAAAAGCTAAAACCCCAGAAAAATTAACATTTTTTTTCCTTCCCCAGATGACCTAATTATAATTTGATGGTTTTCGATTTATTGGTTTTGTATTATGCAATATTTCACCGAAAAGGTTGCTGCTTAGATATGAATCTGGAACAAGCGTAGGTTATATTAATAAGGTCAATTTAAGCCATTTTCCTTAAAAAAATTAACTACAGCATATCTAGGGGGAGGGAAGAAGAGAAATAACATATATCAGACAGTTCATCATGTTATAAAGGGATCCAATAGTCATAAGCATTTAAAGGAATTTATCAAAGGAATACAGATTCATGGGGGAAAATATCAAGACAGATACAGTAACAGTCATCTGTGAAAATTTCAGTCCCATACGGTGCCCACTTTTTGAGAAAACCGTGAAAAACAGCCACAGTATTTCTTAAGTCTTTTCTCTTTTATTTTTGATCTTTTAAATGATCCAAAAGATTTTCAGTCGTTGTTTTACTAATTTCTGGATAAATACACCATTTCAGACAGAAAAATGTTATCGGTATGTTTCTACCATCACCATCTTCATACCCTGTAACAGGGTTGTTTGATTTAAATCACTCGATTTAAATCATTGATTTAAATCATGATTTAAATCAATGGAAAAAAATCAAAAAAATCGCTCATTAAAATCAATCATGATTTTTTTAATTATTTCATGATTTTTTTTTACGAAAATCAGAATATCTTACTGAAAGAACACTTGCATTAACTTTTGGCTTAATTTTTCCACTATAACAGGGTGTCTTAAAACAGTTTATGTTGTGTTATTACAATGAAATTGTACTGTACAAAATACGCAATGCACGTATACACACATGTATGAAAAATGAGGCAGTATCCTGAAACAAAGTACAATGTACACATGTATGTGTACAGCATTACTTGTAATTTACAAGTATCTATACAATGAATAGAATTACACAGTGAAATAATACGCACATGTATGCAACTGCAAAGAATTAACTTTTGTTTGTGTACATCACTACATCTTGACTTTGCACAATAATACTGCCATGAGTAGCTGTAATACACATGTTCTGAGATGCAAATGGACCACTGGTACATGTACAAACCATGAAACATCTTTGAATGTGGTCTTAAACATCCCATCAGCAAGGAAGCAGTACAGTATGCCTGTATTGACAGTCAGTAACATTTTCTGTTTTTTGTTGCTTTGGATTTTTTTGCTACATTTTAATTACCACAATGCCCAAGCGACAAGAAGATGCAATTTGGCATCATTTATGGGTTTTTTAAGCAAAATTTTACGATAGTAAAATGTTATTACGTAAAAACAATTAAGATTTTAATTTAAATCAAAAAAATCGACTTAAATCAAAAAAATCTGATTTAAATCAAATAAATCCGATTTTTTTGATTTTTTTATAAAAATCATGATTTTTATCAACCCTGCCCTGTAAGTTATTATACGGAAATCATTTCTGTTTCGGTTTCTTACCAAAGTATGATAATACCTTTAAGCAAGCTCTCCCATATCATTAATGTAGAATGTATATCATTTTAATGTGCGCCATTTTCCGGAGGACAGTAGGGCTGTAGGGATCGGTGCGCACTGTGCGACACAATGTGTACAGTTGATGCTGTGAGCTGCTCATATGGGGTATAGTGTACTTGACACCATGGAGGGACGAATATTGGCACCCTCTAACTCACATCAGGTGCCAATTTTTCTCTGCAGAATTTTGCAGCAAAATCCATAAACCTTCTCACAGCATCATCCCAATATGTTTAAATTGGCTATAATAAATGCCACAGTATTCATAAAGAAAAGGCCACGGTGATAGATATAAAGATAAAAAGAGTGGAAAATTGACCTTCTAAACTGCAGAATTCCCTCAGCAGATGACGGCCATTGAAATGTCAACAGCATATGGCAACCAAGAACACATGCCATAGAATACAGTGTAAACATACAAATATCGATATAGTCCTTCAATTATAATGAGAGCAGAAAGACACGCGCTCACAAGGGATTCATCACCTTTTAAAGATCGGTAATATTGCCTCGGGTGACCCGAGGCCCAGTTTCAAAGGTCCCGAGCTAAGCAACAAAATTGACTAAGTTTAAGACGACTGGCCAGAATTTCATACGACGACATGTTCCAATTGTAACTGGTTCTCAAAGTTTGTATGCAGCATAACAGATTTGGTAAGCATCTGGCTAATTGATGGTAAAACTGCTAAGCATACTCATTTGCTTTATAGCACAAATACTTGCTAGCTTTGATCAAACTATACAGGTTATCAACTAAAATCCTACGTAGTGATAGAAACTAGTTCGTTGCAGATTTCTGCTTAGTATCAAAATTTGGTAAGCATCATTTGCTACCGAGTAGTTGTATGATTTTGGACCCAGGTAATTAACCCTAACCCTCTAAACCTTCAATGCACTGAGCTGTTTACCACACATTACCACAGACAGAGTCTCCACAACAGGAGTGGATTATAAAACCATGCATTATCACACAAACCACACTGGTTTATTGTAGTATTCAGAATACCACACTTATTACCACAGGAAAAACCATGTGTGGTACATTGTGGTATGCAGGTGGGTTAGGGTATTAAAGGACATGTTATCCTTCGCCCAAATTTGTCAGATGATCATGTCACAGATTGCAGTAGAAGTCATGGTGGAAGCCATTGTTGTTGAGCTCTTCTAAATTTCTGTCTGCAAAGC
The DNA here is from genome assembly GCA_963971285.1 of Astropecten irregularis. Lineage (NCBI taxonomy): Eukaryota > Metazoa > Echinodermata > Asteroidea > Paxillosida > Astropectinidae > Astropecten > Astropecten irregularis. The sequence continues at coordinate 5,372,126 of OZ020260.1, read as the reverse complement.
TTTCTAGGCCAGGACATGGCCATTTCCCCACCTTAAGTCGAGGGGGCTACATTGTACTCATAAAAGGATGTTCCGGTAAACTGTTATTACTGGAGGGGCCACTTAGGCCCTTTTTGAAACTTAGGCTCAAGCTCAGGAACCATTTTGTGAATCCATTCTAAAATAACGGGTATCAAAATAGAGGCTTTTGGCTGTGGTTCGGAAGTAGATTCTCTGGTTTGAAAATGGAAACAGAGCTTCAACTTCAATGAAAAACCACAACCTAAATTTTCAGCAAATGGATGACGGAACTGGAGCCTGAGCCTCTGTTTCGAAAAGGGCCACAGATTATAACAAGGCTTAGAATGATGTGTCCATACATATGGTGAGGAGAAACAAGCCCCTAACACTGTACTAAGACTCATGGGGCCAATTTCATAAAGCTCTGCGATGTGTCGCAACTCGATTTGCGACGCATCCGAGCTGCGACGCGTCGCATCTATGCGGTGAGTCCATAGAGAAAGGATGCGTCTTAACTCTGCGACACGTCGTAAGTTTTATGAAATCGGCCCCCGGTATCAAAATAGAGGCTTTTGGCTGCTGTTTGGAAGTAGATTCTCTGGTTTGAGAAGGAAAACAGAGCTTCAGCTTCAATGAAAAACCAAAATCTATATTTTCAGCATATGGATGACGGAGCTGGAACTGGAGCTTGAGCCTGAGCCTCTATCTGTTTCGAAAAGGGACACAAATTATAACAAGGCTTAGGATGATGTGTCCATACCTATGGTGAGGAGAAACCAGCCCCTAATACTGAAACAATTCAAGACTCATGGTCTCCTTAGGGCTATTCCACAATATTTACATGCAACTTGGAGGCAACCAACTACACCGCATGCAAGAGACAAAACCTTGCTATAGTACAAAAGTCAATTTCTGGTAGTTTCTCACCATCCCCAAGCAAAATTTATGAAACTTTAAAGAGGAATTGGTTATTTCATCTCGGAGATTGCCTGGAACTGGTTGCCAGTAAATTGCCTCGTGTGACATATGGGCCTTACAGTACAAATAAAACTAGAATGGCATACAGGCCTACCTACGGTACATCACAGCAAGGTAATTACATGCTTCCATCCCTACGGTGTGCATAAACCCAATTATTCACAGTGGAACAAGACTGATGGTGTATTTAGCTGTACAAATAGGAGTTGGAGGCAACATCTATCGGCAAGGCAGCGTTTTATACCTCCGTGACCCTTGATGTGCATGTAAAAGAAGGAACTGTTTTCTTGCTCTAAGAAATCAAGACTGTTGTTCTCTCTTTAAAGGTATACTTGGTAAAGGCGACAGAATAGTACTCACACTTTGTCTGATCCAGCTTGTACATGAAATGATAAACCTGTGAAAATGTGAGCTCAATCAGACATTCGAGTCACAAGAAAATAGCGAAAACCCAACTGTTTTCAGTCTTTGTTTTAAACTCGATAAATACACCATTTCTGGAAGAAAACCACCACCATCTTCATACCCTGAAAGTAATAGGTGAATCTGTGAATGTTTCTGTTTGGGTATGTTACCAATCCTGCAAGTCCTTTAAAGCACAAGTATGACTCAGCAGAGTGTAGCTAGACCATGGCAAGAATAAATATATGCATCTCCCTGTACTTTGGTTTCGGGGTCAGCTTTGGCTGGTAACCAGCCTATTCCTTCCACATCATATCCCTGGGAAGCGCCAGCTGGATATATTTCCTTACTTTCGGAACATAGTGCATTTAGGAGAAGGAGGCTCAGTTTACGGCTCCATTTCATGAATCTATTCTAAAATAACAGGTATCAAAACAGAGACTTTTGGCTGCGGATCGGAAGTTGATTCTCTGGTTTGAAAAGGAAAACAGAGCTTCAGCTTCAATGAAAAACCACAACCTATATTTTCAGCATATGGATGACAGAGCCGGAGCCTGAGCCTCGGTTTTGTAAACCCCCATGGGCATTTCATTATTAACTTCCGGTTCCCATGTGCTGCATGCAACGTCGTTGTACTTAAATAACATGGTCGAACAATATTTTAACCCTGTAATAACCCACCTCTATCCACAGAATACCACACTTGTTTTTTTTTTACTTGTGGTAATACCACAATACACCACAGTGTGGTTTTTGATCTAGTCCCTTTGTGGAGACAGCTCTTGTCTTGTGTGGTAGGTGCAGAGGGTTTGGGGTTTATATTCTACGAACCTATACATCCACAATATGATAAAACGATCTCAACACATCAATTATGAAAGAATGGGTAATATACCAATTCTTTTCTGGACAGGAATTAAACGATACCTATCCTCCCAAAAAGTGACAATATCCTTCATGGCTCGACAGCCAAAGATGTTCAGAAACTTATAATGCTGCTAGAAAATGATATCCATATCTCCCAAGTTTTGCAGGACGGAAATACCAGTCCATCCATTGATCGCATAAGTAGGTAGGGGAAGGGTATTTTTCAAATTTCAACGTGCTCTACGTGCAAATTGCTGGATTTCCCAGTTTTAAATTCAGTTAGAAGTTTCATGGCAATTTGCACGAATATATCTCCCACTTCAGGCAATGTTACACAGACCGTGTAATTAACATTACGCTACTTTCATGCAATGGTGAAGCACGTGTGCAGTCGCGAGAGGAAGTCACGCCGTTTTCTACGTGACTATTATGTGAGCCTAGTAGGCCGCACTGTTTTTGATTTTCGCTAGAGGCCACAAATTCCTAAAATGCGAGTCTTTAGTGGGCATGCGTGAGTTGGCAGGTCACTTGGCCACTCTTTAATTTTCTCATAAAAGAGTATACTTTAAAGCAGTTTCTTAAAGGAAGTATCATACTTTGGAAGCATACCGAAACTGCCTGAAATGCTGTATTTCATATCCAAAAAAGAGTAAAACCATTGACCAAAATTATTTATCAAAAATAAAAGAAAAAAAGACTATAGAAATACTGTGGCTGTTTTTCACTGTTTCTCAAAAAGTGGGCATCGTATGGGACTGAAATATTCACAGATGACTGTTACTGTATCTTCCTTAATATTTTTTGCCCATGAATCCATATTTCTTTGACAAAACCAAAGTATGATATTACCTTTAAGAGTCTCTATTTTGTTCAGCCAGGATTTCAATGTGAACATGATATACTGACGAGAGAGAATTCTCTAAAACGATCCTGAACAACAATTTTGCTGATGACCGGCCCAAAAGTGGTTATTATTAAAAGTAGACCGCTCATGTAACGCTTAGTGAAAATAGAGAAGTTGACAAGGATTCATGCCACACAGAGTAAAACAAAAACACTGTAGGCCTATATTATAATATCATTCAGTCGCACCACGGACAAATTCCTCTTGGAGCACTAATAAAAAACGCACCAAAGAAGAATGACTCACACAAACACCTTACACTCTAGCTGCGTGCATTCCAGCGAAATAACCAAAGAAAATGGGGGAGCTATAGGTGTAGAGTAGCTCCTTGGCTGGTTATTCAAAAATATTCCCCCTCTCTCTACCCCCCTCCCCTCTTTGAATAATCAATTTGACATTTTCTGCTGCACCTAGATCAATGAATGCTATACACATTGTGTGGCCTGGTTTAATATTGAGAGCCAGGCACAAATCGGTAGGGGTGTTTGTCTATGTGTGTGTGTGGGTATGTGCCGTGGTGTGGTGTGTCTGTGTACTGGGACAGTAATAGATACAGCACTATCTGACCTTTCCAAAGATTACTTCCAATTAATTAATTTATTTAGTTTTTTTTTTTTTTTTTCTTCTTCTTCGTTTTTTTTTTTTAATGTTTGTCGTGAGGAGACCCATAGCAGGGGAAGTATGCGATACTTATCCATTCGATCAAGTCCCGACTGTTTCAGGCCTTAATAGTGATCATCTAAATGTCTCTACGGGTGTAGGTAGGGTGAGGGGGGCGGGGAGCGGAAGGGGGAGGGGGGGTAGAGGGGAGGGGAGGGTGCCACATACATCAAAGGATTATATTAATATCAATACAAGTAATAAACTGATGCAAACTGCTCATCAGCCAAAATAATGACCTGAAATTTCGAAAGTGCTTGGAGTTAGGAGGGCCTGATACATTTCAACCCTACCAGGGGCCAATTTCATAAAACTGTTCAGCGAAAAAGTTGCTTAGCACAAAAATGTCTCGCCCAATAAAACAAACCACCATTGAAAATTCCATTTCATATTCATGGTCGGCGAACAACAGCCAAAGAACAATCGCAAGTGATACACAACACATGGACATTTGGTTGTTAACCCTGTTTTGACAGAAATATCATGCTTAGCAAATTTGTGTGCTTAACAGTTTAATGAAATTGGCCCCAGAATCTTTATCGAAGGCTACAATTATAATATCACTGATCTACGAGCACATTAAAAAAATTTCAATTTCTGAATTCCATTATTCAATTATTCATATTCACATGAGTATAAATCTTTTGATCTTTTGCAAATAGGGTACCTGGTGAAACAGTTTAAATATTCATAAAATATGATAGATTATCGTGATTGTTGGGGTATCTTTTTTAAATGGCTTTTGCCGCATGCAGCAAATTCGCCCCGCGGACAATTTGAAAAGCGTACGTAATATGCACCTGCCACAGCGAAGGATACGCCGAAATAACTGGAAAGAGAATTTTGTTTTGCCTTACGGCGAACAACAAGCATTCTAGTGAAGATGGATTTGGGCATTTCCATGCTTTGGGGAAATTTTTGCAACGTAAGCTATCTCTTTTTTGCATATTTCAAGGAATCATAATCAATGGGATATCGGAACTTGCTAATTCCAATAAAACATTATTTTTCAAATTGGAGTCTTTCAAGAATAATTGATCAAGGAATAGGTCAAAGTCACTTAACAGGTCTCTTCAATACGTTACCCTGGAATTGCCAATTTTGATTTTTCTTTTTCGTGCTTTTTTTTTGATGATGAAATCATTATCTCTAAAAATTGTCAGATTGCTTAATTATGAAAAAACAACGAAATGTCGCACTTGGGTGATTTATTACAAGGTTGTTCGACTCAAGTTGCTTCTGCTGGAAGTACGACAACTATGGGCGTTTACAAAATGGAGGCTCGGGCTCCATTCCGTGAATCCAGGCTGAAATAACGGGTACCAAAATAGAGGCTATTTGGCTGTGGGTCTGAAGTAGATTCTCCGGTTTGAAAAGAAAAACAGAGCTTCAGCTTCAATGTAATATACCACAACTTATATTTTCAGCACATGGATGACAGAGCCGGAGCCTGAGTGAGCCTGAGCCTGAGTTTCGTATAAAATGCCCCTTATCTCCTAAAATGCACACGCTCTTTGCTTGAGAAGTGTATCACAGTGATCTTGTTCGTCACTAATGACCAGGAATACACAATTATGACTTCTGTGATTTTATTTTCCCTACGTCATCAACTGTCTAAAGGTAATCAGGACACGACTCAATGTTGCTCTTGCAGGAAGTACAGCAACTTTGTAATGTCTTTTTACTGTAGATGTGTATTACGGTGATCTTAATATTCGTCACTAATGACCAGGAATACACAATTATGACTTCTGTGATTTTATTTTCCCTACGTCTCCAACTGTCCAAAGGTAATCAGGACATGACTCGATTTTGCTCTTGCAGGAAGTACGGCAACCTTTTGAAGTCTCTTTACTGTATAGATGTGCATTATGGTGATCTTATTCCTCACTAATGACCAGGAATACACAATTATGACTTCTGTGATTTTATTTTCCCTACGTCATCAACTGTCTAAAAGTGATCAGGACACGACTCGATTTTGCTTTTGCAGGAAGTACGGCAACCTTTTGAAGTCTCTTTACTGTATAGATGTGCATTATGGTGATCTTATTCGTCACCAATAAGAAGGAATACACAAATATGACTGTACCGTATTGTGATTTTGTTTTTTCTACGTCTCCAACTGTATGTATTACACTAAATAGGTACCAGAGTCCATAATTTTTAGAAGAGATAAAAAGGATAATGACGGTCCATTAGGCAATGCTGCTTGGCCATAGGCTGTGTATTTACAAAGGCAGCGTACCAGAAAGGGTTTTTTTTTTTGGGCGGCTCTCCCCATAAATGTTTGTCTATCGACTCCAATCATGCAATGGATACTTTCTTAAAAGCGCCCATAGAAATCATGCTGTTTAAATATTGACGTTGCGTGTCTAGCATTTAGCAGCGGGGTTCATGGGCTGATGGAGATAAGCAAATGCGGGCGGGTTGGTTTGATCACTTACCTTTCCATAAACAAGTGTCTATATCCTCGGACGGGCAAAGCGTTGATCGCGAGTCGACGACTCTCTTAGCAGTGTGGGCAATTGATCAGGGGAACGATGGCAGCTCTAGGGAAAGGTGGGTGGCGTACTCTCTCACTGCACTCTCTTCGTCTGTGGCAGTGCGGAGGCCTTTGTACAATCGTCGTACACACGCAGCCGACTCAAAGTAGGGAGGCAGAAGAGAAGAAAAAAATCAACGAGTTCCTTGAGGTGCTTCGCCTCTAATCACGACCCCATCCAGCGCGGAGAAAGATTGATTGTGACAATAAAGATCAGCCCGTTCAACTCTCGTTTTATGGCACAATTTTTTTTTCTTGGAAGGAGTGTCTGTGAAGAGTCGGTAGGGTACGTCCGAGATGCCTTGACCGTCCCCTCAGTTCACCGTGAAGTCATCAAGCCGGTTACGATTCCGACAGACTCCCGAGAAACAAACCCCCGAAAAAGATGAAGATCAAACAAAACGAAGACGACGGCAGCAGCACCGGGTCAACTAAACCAATCCTATTCCTGTTGGTAATTGTATACCGGCAATCATATCCCGACCCCCACTTTAAGTATTATTGGCACATATATATATAATATATATATATATCACACTCTATGTATGTATAACTGGCTTGGTCTGTGCCGGTGTGTTATGTTGTGCACGGCTGGTTTACCAGTGGAGAGTGTGTGCCGATCCGATGCTCCTTGTGTGCTTACTAAACATCCTCTCTAACTCAGCGCCGGGGAATACGGGACTGGCATTATTTTTTGGTGAATCGGGTTAATAATGCCTAATAGCTTCTGGTCATGGCGCTGCGTGGGCGTAGGCCTAGGTAATCAGCCTTCCCTCCCTCAACCTTTTTTTCCCCACTATTTTCTTCCTCTTCTTTTTTTTTCTTCACACTTCCACAAAATGAAAAAGAAGACGAGAAAAAAAGAAAAAAAAAAGAACCACATCAATGATTATTTTAGTCCTCATCCCCCCCTGGAGGATTAATGGACTGATCCAGTGCTGTGTGACGTGTGACACTAAAGGCATATTCTTTTAGCACGTAGGGGGGTGCTCCGGCATCCTGTCCAACACTGTACGTATCTCCAACGGTTGCAGGACAAGCCAATGGCTCTCCTTCTTAATTAAATCAGATACGGACCAAGAAGAACAACCAAGAAGAAAAAAAAAAAAAAAAAAAGGGCAATGTTTTTTATCTGCGATTTAATCTCCCATTTTGCTCTAGTTACAGCCAACCGCATTTTCACAAGGCCGATCACACTCCAAAGATCCTCCACAATTTTTTTTTTTTCCCGCAATTTTTTTTTACCGGCCGCCCATTTCTTTTTTGACTTGGTTCGTTTATTGAGGATTTTCAGTCCCCGAAGCCATTGAAATCATACTGTCCGATGTTTTCTCACGGGCTAGGGTATGATATTGGAAGGCGGGGTGGGATATTACTCCAGTCACAAACTTACTCTTTGCTTTAGCGTCTGTTTTTTTTTTCACCCATTTTCTTTTTGGCACTTTAGGGCATCCGTGCATAAGGACGTCAAATTATAGCACTGTCTTTAGCATCTCCTGCTGTTTTGCCTATGGTGGTGCACGCACAGGAGTTTTATTGCTGTACCAAGACAAAATACATTAATAAATACAGGGCGGCTAAAGCATGGAACATATTTAAACACAAATTACAAAAAATGATTAAAGGTAGTATCATACTTTGGTAAGAAACCAAAACAGAAATGTTCACAGATTTAGGTATAACTCACAGGATATGAAGATGGTGATGGTAGAAACATACTGTTAAAATTGTTTCCGCCTGAAATGGTGTATTTATCCAGAAATTAGTCAAACAATGACCGGAAATCTTTTTGATCTTTTAAAAGATCAAGAATAAAAGAGAAAAGACTTAAGAAATACTGTGGCCGTTTTTCACTGTTTTCTCAAAAAGTGGGCACCGTATAGGACTGACATTTTCACAGTTGACAGTTACTGTGTCTATCTTGATATTTTTGCCCATGAATCTGTATTTCTTTGATAAAAATCAAAGTATGATATTACCTTTAAACACAAATAAAAAAAATTAATTAAAATGCACATGTCATATAAAAATGGCCAGACTCTAAGCATGCAATTTAATTCTGCCAGTCGCAAGAATCTATTTAATTGCGATTTAGTATAATTTTGATTAATTCCTTGAGAAAATAATTGATGAGGGGATTTAAAAAGACACAAATAATTTGGATGATTGATGATTGTGTCGTCTGTGTGATCAAACATTTTGTCGTATTTGATTTGTCCGGTCGTTGGTTGAGTTGTGAGTGTGCTGAGGGGCATATTGGGTTGAAAAGCTAAATTGCCAAACTGAATGACGTATAATTTCTGGTTTTAAGATCGCCAACGAAAAAATATTCCATGATTTGAGTGATGCTGTCATGTCAACATTTCACTTGTTTGCTCATTTGGGAGGCCAAGTCCGCCATCACTTCCAAATGAAACGCTTTTACCAACAAATCAAGCATCATCGCAATGCGTCCAAAACCGACCCGTCCATTTGGCCACACGGCTAATTATATGCATGCGCCGGTGTATCAAAGCATGTGCGTGTGGATATTTCTTTCCCACTTTCGGCGGCGGCAATTGCGATGCGCGCACTCACTCCGTTGACGGTAATAAGACAGTAATGGCCTAGCATATGATTATTAGTATTACTATCACCATCATAAATTTGCACGGCTAAATGGGATTTCACAGGTCGAGTTGGGGAATAACGTGCGTAGGCTGATAAGTGCACACGAGTACGTTTAACATTCTGTCACCTCTTGTAACTCAGGTAGACTAATGACCTCCGACACGGGCCACTTATAATGCAAGAACGTATATCAAGCACGTCATTCCTGCACTCGTCGTGCTCAGGCAAAATTTTGAGCCCACAGGGTCTTAAATTATAAAGCAGAGGAACAGAAATGATCAGAGACTATCAATGACCTTTGGTCAATGGCTTATGCTAAAATATCAGACTGGATGAGTTAATTTCTGAAAAAATAGAAAATAAAATGAAAAATGCCAAACTGCATGCATTCAGTGATCTCCAATCCAATCTTAATTTAAAAACTGTCTAAATTTCAATTTGCATTATTTGTGTACGTGACGTATAAACGCACATGAATGCATATCTGGTGCCTTGTGGAGAGCGACTGAGCACAATAGGTTGAATATGTTTCCACAGGGAAATTCTAAAGGTGTATAGGTCGAATCTCTACAAGGTTTTTGCGAAACTGATATTTGGAATTAACTCAACAAGGAGAATTTAATATCTGTCGCAAAGACAGACTTTCTTCTCTGGTATTTACTTAATGAATTCATTACTCCTTTACAACTGAACCGTGTGTGGTTAGTCCTGTCTGTCCTATCCCTTGTAATAATTTTTCATATTTATTGTTAGTGTAATTAAGTAAGTAATTAATACGGGCGTTTCACAATTTAGAGCGCCACCAAGAGGGCAGCAGGGAGAGGCCGATTTACGCGGTGCATGATGGGAAATTGTCGACATTGGAGATTTTTCCCTTATACATTCAATCGTCTTCGCCATTTAACCCACCGTATATCTTTCATCCATAGGTATTTCTCAATGTTTTCCAGTTTGGATGTGTGTGCTGTGCATCCGAAAGATACGCAAACATAAACCATTGTGATAACACGTGAAATAAACGCACAAAACGACCCAAGAATTAGCAATAACGTTAAACGTACATGTATAGGGGAAAAATCTCCTATGTCGATAATTTCCCATCATGCACCCTGTAAATCGGCCTCTCCCTGCTGCCCTCTAAATTGTGAAATGCCCGTATTGCAACTTAATAACAAGGGTCTCTACACGACAAGCTTGATTTCTGGAGACCCTGCCACTTTTTCTATACCTCTGTCTATCATTATTAATAGCTAATTGACAAAATACTATTGTCCTCTGAGAAAGTATCAAATACAATGAAATGAAATGAAATGAAAGAGAGACGTATTTTACAATGTTCGCTAGAAATTTCAACCCAGGAAAGTGATTCTGGTTCAAATGGGAGCGATTTCAATTCAGCTCTTCGGAGAGTGTTCAATAGTACACAAGAACAAATTAAGCCATGTCTCCACAAGGATACAAATTTTGCTATTTGTTTACATTTGTGTACCTCGGGTATCAATATTGCAATGACTGTCCAGTCACGGAAACCCTTGGCTGGATTATTCTGGCTCGATTCATCTATATAGTACCGGTCACTCTGGACTGATAACAATAATAAAAGGTCAGATTTGAACCGGGGCCAAACAGCTAGCCTTCGCTTTGAAGCCAAACCTTTTAAAGGGATTATAATTCACTTCAGCTGTCAAAAAGGGAGAGACAAAAAACACAAGACTTGGAAATTCCTTTGGGTAGTTACTTCTAGCTCTATCATACAATGTATGCTTACTTTCCATCCGTGCACTGAAGGACAATAAAGTCAAGCCTTTTCCTTTCCAAATTAAACAATTCTTGACTTAAAATACAGGCACGGAACTTGGACACAATCCCATCATTTTTTGTTAGGCCAGCCCTAGTCCGCTGCTTCATGTTTTATAGTCACAGTATAATTACAAATGGGGTATTAGGGAGACACATTAGCATCTATAATAGCACTCCGCACTTGCGCTAAAAATAGCATCGGACCTCAGACAAACATTGCAACAATGCACGTGCGTGGGTGTGCGCGTGCATGTACACTATACGTGGGTGAGTCAACGTTTGTCTGACATCCGGGGATTTTGTGACGTCATTAGTGTGGAGTGCTATTAGGGAGACAACAGGAGTTAGAGAGACTTTTCGACGTCTCCCTAAGGTACCAGTTACCTTCTAAAGACATATTAGAAGACAGAGAATGTTCTCAATATGAACATATGTCCATTACAAGTTTATTGGTTTGGAGGATGTTTAGAAATAGGTAAGTAAAGTTTGTGCACGACCCTATGGGAAAGTCTCCCTTAAGTACACATCCTTGGTTATTTATATAACCCAAGCACATTTCTAGGCTCCTTCTTAAAAGTATGATTATTGTTACTATGCATACCCTCTTCCTTGTGTTGTACATGTATTTGTGAGAGGTTTTTTTTTTTTTTTTTTTTTAGATTTCTTTGTATAAAGAAAAAAAACAAAACATAAACATTAATAAACAAAATAAGGAAATTCCAATCTTGACCATACATGGGTCAGTGTTTTTTACTTATCAATGGTATAAGAGTGAAGTGAAACAAAAAGAGAAGAAATCAGCTGATCCAAGGAAAAGTTGCACGCCTGAAAATATCACTGTAATGAAAACAATTCTATGGCCACAGCTGTATAAGGACAATGGCTAGCAGTGGCGCACCCAGGGGGGGGGGCCTCGGGGGGCTTGAGCCCCCCCCCCCCCCAAGAGGGTCCCTGGAAAAAAAAAAAAAAAAAAAACGAAAAAAAAAAAAAAAAAAGGGGGGGGGGAGAGGGAAAGGGAGAGGAGGAAGGGGGGGGGGAGTCACAAAATGTTTTGTGGGAGAAAATTTTTCTTTGAGCCCCCCCCCCCCAAGACAAAATCCTGGGTGCGCCGGTGATGGCTAGCACGGCAGAAATGAATAAAACAATAAAGACAGGATATACTTATTATTTATGCAAGGATATCACGGTGTACTGAGGCCACTTACTATCGCATGTTCACTATTTAATGGGCCCAATGACCAGCACTGCCAAGTACAGGAAAAATGGACTAAAATGAATGAATAAGGAAGAACTTGGAAGCAAATGCTATCATTTGAATACTGAAAGGAATACAACTTGGAGGTAATTTGTGGAACCTCCGAAATGAGACAGTCCAAACATAGAGCCTTTGCAAAACCAGGCTTGAGGCTAGGCTTGGGACTTTATATTTCGCTACCACCATTTTGTGTCCTTAGAATGAAATGAAGGGCTTGAGATACATGGCAAAGCTGGAGCCTTTTTTTCGACTTCGTCCTGTGGCTCAACCCGCTCAATCCCTTCATTTTGGTTTTGCGGGTCTCAGATGGCGGTAGCGAATTAAGTCTCAAGTCTAGCCTCAAGCCTGGTTTTGTATCAAAGGCCCATAGCCTTCAGGCTCAGGCTTTATATATATATCTTAGAGCTGAAATTCAAGTCCGTATAGCTTTTCTCTGAAGTTGGGGCTCTGTTTTCTTCCTCTAAGCAGGCTATCTTCTTGGGAAGCCTAGCTTGAATGTAAGCCTCTGTTATGATAACCGCTACTTTGAAATGGACCTGCAAAATGTTGATGAGACAGGGTCCGAGCTGAGCCGAAGCTAAGGATTATAAAAACGTGGCCTTGGTTTTGCGGACATTTATTCAACTGGCAAATCTTGCAGCAAACAAATCTCATCAACCCTATTGTAAATAAAGTAGACCCCAGCAATAAAGTCGCAAAGTAAACATTTTCAATCCTCAATTTTCATTTATAAATGCATTAATTAGAGAGATAAAGTTTTAATAGCTGTTCATTTAGCCGACATTAATCAAGCTTTATATCCTGACAATTATAAGAAGACATCTTTTGCTGGAAAAATTTTCTTCCGATTTGCACTTTGCATCAATTTTTGTCTTCCATTATAAACTCAAAATAACCATCTGCATGGTTGGGGCACAGTTGTTTAGGTATCAGGGGTCAAATTCACAAAGCCCTATAATCGGTCGTAACTCGAATTACGAAGGATAACCCATTCTATCCCACGTAGGGCTGCAATGCATCATAAGTCCTATGATTGATAGTAAGTTACGAAGAGTTAGGTCAAATTGACCCCTTGTGTTCTAGTTAGGTTCAACTTTATGACACAGATATCTTGTGAAGGTGAATTTTTTCAACACTGAATCAAAGAGTGGAAACAGAAGTCAAGATTTCCATAAAATTGAAAAATGTACGGAAAGAAATTAAATTGACTTATGGATACAGTCTTTCAATGCTGAGAGATGGTCCACAGCAGACATCTCATTTCAACACTAAGCATCTTCTCAACGCTTTGACAAATTACCTAGATTTGATTGAAAATTTGGCCTGCGGGTTTCTGAATGTTGAAAGACAAAACCAATGATGTTAAAGCTGTACCAACATGTAACAAATACATTTGCAAATTGCAATACAGGTATTAATAAACTGCTGCAAACTACTCGTCAGCCAAAATAATGACCTGAAATATATCAAATGCTTGGCGTTAGGAGGGCCTGACATGTTTCGATCCTAGCAGGATCTTTATCGAAGGCTAAAAATTAATAAAGAATGTTTTACAGACATTGGTTATGGTTGTACTTGTAATCACAAGCTCATTATTGAAAATTACCACTTTTCTCATGGTCAATATATGGATAGGGGTGAGAGTTAAGTCTGACTTGGCCACAAGAGGGCAGTATAACAAGCAAGGCATCCATTTTGATTTTGACAACCTTGGAAACAACCCCAGGCTTGTAAAAATCTAGCATGATAGAGCATACTTATAAATCTTAAAAAGAATTTCCTTTTTTAATATTAGGGTAAGAATTTGTATGTATATGCTGTACAAGGAAAGTCAATGAAAGGTGAACAAAGATGAACATATTGACTGGAGCGGGATTCGAACCAGTGACCTCTGGAAAACCATACTGGTGCTCTACCAACTGAGCTATCCAGCCCTATGTTGGTGATGTCAAATATCTTTAGTTTCATTTGTCAGTCCAAAGCCATGAAACCACTCACATACCGCTATATCCCAAGGATCATTTAAGATAAATGTTACATTAGCAATGCTGCAACCTGAAAAACAATATGTAGGGGATCACTCAAAGAGAACGCAACATTTTAATGAATAGAATAAATATAATAATATGCTGATTAAGAAGCTACCTAGTGTTTGGCAAGGCCACAAACAATTCAATGTTTTCATTGAATACATATCGTTACCTAATTTGCATTTGGATACATATTCGGTCATAAACTCAAAACCCTATAAGAACAACAACTTACTTGTTTCCTGTCTTTTTGCTCTCCAGCAGAAAAACAATCGTCAAAAAACTGGGAAATCGTTGTCCCACGTTTCCTCAATTAACCAGCCAGAGTTTCAAACACTTTTACGCACGCATGTATACGCGCACACACGTGTACTATACATGTAATATTCAAGGATCCAATATATGAACTGATCAGGTAGATATGGTTATGTGTCCGCTGGGAGCCTCCGTCTAGTACAATGCTCGGTCCTCCCCGTGTCATGTACAAACTGCTTTCACTATATATAGCTCAAGGCACAATCTTATACTTGACGGGGCATATACTGCACCGGTCTTCCTATGGCCATCTCAATGATTATATGCTTATGAGGCCTCGCTGCTCAATGCACTAATGCATGAGCCGTATATCTCATGCATACCGAATGCAGATTTCTGGAGTTTAATACTATAGGTGTATGGCACTGTATATGTGTGGATTATTGTAAAGGTCGGGACTGCACTGTGTTTATATGGCTTATCATTTTTTAATATTACTCTAACATTCCTTGATAACGGTTCCTGCTGGCATAAGAATGTGATGAGGTCATTAATTACAGTTTTGGATTAGAAGACGATCTTCGTCTTTAATTTTTTCAGAATGCAGATGCAGCTATCCTGGTACACTATGTCGCCTGGGCTGTATATATCTTCCTCTAATTGGTCTTTAAAGGTACTATCATATTTTGGTCAAGTTGATAGAACAGCTGCAGTCTGTTCATAATTTGATTTGCCATGGAAGAAAAACAAACCTGTTAAATTTTTAGCTCAATTGATCATTGGAAACAGTAGAAAACAGAGAAAAAACATTGCAATTGTTGCGCAAAATTGTGAGGTACATGTAATTGTAATTGTGAGGTTTTGATCTCTGTTTTTGGTATTTTGTTTTTTGATACTCATTTCAGTTAAAATACAGCATTTCAGGCAGAAAAACGTTAACAGTATGTTTGTACAAGGTCTATCTTTATAGTACCCCATAAGTTATACATAATTATGAGAACATGTCTGTTTTGGTTTCCTATCAAAGTATGATACTACCTGCAAAGGTTATTTCATACTTTGGTTTTTGTCAAAGAAATGCAGATTCATGAGCACAAATATCAAGAAAGATGCAACAGTCATCTGTGAAATTCCTAGTGCCATACAGTGCCCACTTTTTGAGAAAACAGTGGAAAACCCCCAAGGTTTTTTAAAATCTATATCAAAGAAGTTTTGATCTCACCCCAAGATCAAAACTGTTTTTGGTCTTTGGTTGTACTATTTTCTTTAAAAAAACCCAACACGCCCCAGCATTTCAGGCTGAAAATATAAACAGTTTGTTTCTACTATCACCATCTTTATACCCTGTATTTAAGTTAAAGGTAAATCTGTGAAGATTTGTGTTTTGGTACGCTACCAAAGTATCTTATAATTATTACCTTCAAAAGAAATAAAATAATTACCGGCCAACATACGAAAACAGCAAAAACAAAAACAAAACCATCAAATAGACAAATGAAAAAACCAAAACTAGAAAAAGGGAAAAGAATGCAATTAGTAATCATGGCCGTATTATTGGGATGGTGTATGTTTGTACATGGAATGTCTCAACTACATACACATTAAATACACCATAAATTGCATAGGCCTTCACTCAGTATTCATTTATCCAGCTATACAAAGTCAACGGATTCTAAAAAACCAGGGCCAGGGTCAGAGCAAAATCCTCCCGTGCTCCCAGCGGACTCTCAAGCCCTCCGCCAACATGCCAACAAGCATTTACTTTTAAATCCCCAGTTATTAGATACAGATTAAAGCTTCCAATGCAGGAATTTATTTATTTATTCATCCTTCTCAATTCTCCGACCCCCCCTATATGTACTGAAGGGGGAGGGGGTGGGGGAGGGGGGTGGGGGGGCTTAGGCAATGACTGAGCGAGAGCATGTCTCCACATGTCTCTTAACATAGGCCTAGATACGCATGAACCACGCTTGGACGTTCACCTGCTAGATAATTTTAAGAAATTGCCTTCATAAACTGCACTCCAAAAAAAGTCCAAGCTTTCTTGTTTTTTTTTTCTTTCCCCGGGTCGATGTCACGAAACTCTAACGATCGATCGTAACTCGAGTTACGAACGGTAACTCATCATAGTGGGGGCTTCGATGCATCAAAAGTCCTACGATTGATAGTAAGTTACGAAGAGTTTGGTGAAATCGACTCCTGTTCCACTGATCGTAGTGGAGATCTAGGTCATCACACTTCTTCTCTTTTTTTTTTTCTAGCATGCTGCAGCTTTTTTCTTTCTCCCTCTCTTTATCCATCTACAAAGTTCACAACTGCACCTGGCCTTTGCACGTTCGGATAAAAATACATCTTGAAATATCAGGAGACCCGCAACGAGCGACGACGCCATTATATTAGCTTCCTACATTTTCTCTGTATTAGGCTGTTGGGAATCGGCGACAGGTTTGCAGGTTCGGTCGGTCCATCAAGGACGTTACAAGACATTCGTCCGGCCTCGTACATGTATTTACAATATTTATCACAATGTGTATGTTAAATACATCATAGACATTCCATTGGTAGTTAGGATTAAGAAAAAAAATAACACGAAATACTTGGGATCATGAGAATATTCAATGTAATATTTATCAAACAAAAACACTGAATGCAATTGAAATGCAATGAATTGTCAAAAGATTGACGCAATTTTCGCTGGTGTTTTATAAAAAATTTGCTGCAAAAGGGCTTTTCACACTAAGACTATCCAAAATTTCAGGATTGGAACCCGGATTGAACACAAGATTTTTTTCAACCCTTTTTACACTTAAAAAGTTTCAACCCCAAGCCAAATCGGGTAGGACTGTCTATAACCCATATCAAAATCAACCCTGGTTGAACTGGGTTGAAAATATCAACCCGGTTCCAAACTGAATTTTTTTTCATCATGATCTGTGTTGTATGAGCCGGTTCACCAAAAACATATAATGTGATTGTTGTGTCTCTTGGATCGGGTTCAAAAACTTGCCAGGCTGAACCGGGACAGATCTGGGTTAGTTTCAACACGGACTGAAAAGGAGACAGTGTGAAAAGATCTCATCTCTCTTGGTAGTGATGATCATGGTATGAGCTTGAGGTAAGGTCAAAAGATTCGAAAGAGTTCAGAAGATTTAAAGTCGGCAGAAATAGTGCTTTTGATCGACTGGACATTTTGATGACATACGGAGCCAATTTAATGTACACTGTAGTTCCTAATTTTATTTTAAAAAACCTTATAAATATTGAGCATTTCCTTGATGACAACGAGATTGTCAATAAGGCTTCGCGCTCGTGACGTCACATTCAGATGTTCGGACAAGGTAGCACGTTGCCCAATTAACTTACACGTAAATGTTGTGAGGTTTGTCCGAACATCCGGGTAACTATAGCTGTCGATATAAAGGGTGTATTCTATAAATAGCTCGAGTGCAGAGCCCTATTGGAATTTCATGTGTTGTTGATCACTTTCGACTTGTATTCTGCTGTTTCACTCGGCATAACATTCATGTGGGGTTAGGGAAATGAGTTGATTTTGAGTGCTTGGGTCAGAAGGGCCTGATGACATTTCAATCCTAGCAGGATCTAGTAAAAAGATTTTATAGCCTTTTGAGGAAGATCCTGCTAGGATCGAAATGTCAGGACCTCTGAAATAACTCCAAGCATTGTATTTCAGGTCATTATGCCGGTTGATGAGCAGTTCGCAGCAGTTTATTACTTCTATTGATCTGTGGCAATTTCATAGAGCTGCTTACTCCTGGTAAGCACCAAAATTTGTGTAAGCACCAAAAACCTTGGTAAATAAAATCAGTATGCCATCCAAAACTCATTGTGAATGTTATGCTCATTAAACAAAGTCAAAAGCAGTTAACATCACATGATAATTTGGTTGGTAACCCTGTTTGACAAAGGAAGACTTTTTAGGTTTAAGCAAATTTTGGTGCTTAAGCAGCTCTACTAGATTGGCCACTCGGAGACTTTCCTTTCCTTTTTTAAGATCAGCCACCACAAGATGGTGGCTGTTGCAGTGTGTATATCAACCCCACAGAAATGAACTAGAAAAAACCCTGAAAGAAGACGAATTGCCGGCGGCTTGTGAACAAAACTTGCCGGTGCAAGTCTTTTCCTGGCTGTCAGCTGACAACCTGAGACAAACGAGGGGGCATTAGCGAGATAAAAGTCAACAGAATGTTGTCTTTTCAATCAGGCTGAAAGGGTAATGACACCTGGCGACTTTCCACTCAAGTTGTTGTTTTTTGTCCCCCCCCCCCCCCCCCCCTACTCATGCCCGGGCACATACCGTGATACCTCCGCGTAACTCGGTGAGCAAATAATGATAAACTAGCCGGTCGGCCGGTCGGAGCAGGGATCTTAAACGGTACAATCTACTGTAGGACAGTAGGAGGGACAACATATTTTACACAGGACAGAGACTGGTTAAGTTTAAATACCAATAAGCAGTATACAAATTAGCACAAGGGTCCTGGAAAGGCGATCGACAAATGCACCATAATGCTAGCTATACTGTAATAACTTCTCTGATCCTCCTCTCCGAGTGATAAAAAGGGGTTCTTGCAAGCACTGTGATGATCCCCTCCACCCCCGGTATCAATGGTTGGACCTGTTTCCGCTGCTGTCCCATCAGCATTCTTGACAACTCATAGACCGGACCATTTTCAATCCAAGGGGGACTTGGACAAGCAGCCACCCCCTCTCTTCCTTTGCCCCTTTTCCCTTGGTAAAAAAAAAAAAAAAACGCAGGAAAGAAGATGACGAGATGAGATGAAAGTCCAAGTAGTGGAGGCAACCGGAGGTGTGATTGACGGTCGGACAGCTGCTTCTTAACAAAAAAAAATTGGGGGCATCGCTGCTCGCAAGTACAAAACGGGGGCAAAATGTTTATCTTTCACGCCTAGACCACTCCATTGCACTACTTGTTTGGATTGCCACCCCCCCTCTCTCCGCTCCCTCAACCGATATCTCATTAACTTTCACGAATACTCATACCTAGCCAAAGGTAAAAAAAAGGAGGGGGGGTGGAGTGAGATGATGCCCTAAGATGGATGGACCATAGAGATATGATGACCTCATGTTTCAATCTCTGATGGCCACGAAGGAATCAGTCATTTTTATTACGGGTCTCATTTATTTATCTCTCGGTTCGCTCTCTCTCAGTTCTGACTGGCAAGGTGACATCTGACACTCTACAGAAACATCCATCGCGGGAGCGGAATGGAGGAGGAAATCGTGTCGACGACGTGAGAATAGCAGCGCAACAATGGAGAGGTGTTTATCATAGCTGGCACCTCTAAAAGATTGAGCACTGTCTCTGGCTTTAATAATAACGAAATACGAACGAACGATCTAGGAAGATTACCATATGGGGAACAAATTGGCATATCTGTATACAGGGGAAAACTGTACTGTACATGGTTATTTAAAGGTGCAGTACAGGATACCCAAACAGAAATGTTCACAGATTTACATATAACTTTCAGGATATGAAGATGGTGGTGGTAGAAACATACTGTTATTTTTTTTTCCGCCTGAAATGGTGTATTTATCCAGAAATGAGTAAAACAAAGAGCGAAAACAGTTTTGGTCTTGGGGTAAGATCAAAACCATTCTTTATGTTTTTTAAGAAAAATTGAGTCAGGTTTTCTACAGGTTTTTATTATTTCATGTATATGCCTACATGCTGGATTAGACAAAGTGTCAGTGCTGTTCTGTGACCTTTACAAGTCAATTAATGTATTATACCTTTAACAGGAAAAGGCCCACATGTAGCTATAAACTTTATACATCATGATGGACCAAGTCATCATATATACCTATGGGGGTTTACGAAACAGAGGCTCAGGCTCAGGCTCCATTTCGTGAATCCATTCTAAAATTACGGGTATCAAAAAAGAGGCTTCCGTTCGGAAATAGATTCTGTGGTTTGTAAAGGAAACAGAGCTTCAGCTTCAATGAAAAACTACAACCTGTATTCTAAGTATGGATGTCAGAGCCTAAGCCTAAGCCTAAGCGTAAGCCAAAGCCTGAGCCTGAGCCTGAGCCTGAGCCTGAGCCAACGTTTTGTAAACACCCTTTATAGTTTAAGATAATTATGATTTGATGATTCATGAACAAGAAAGTGAGGAGTCACAGTACAGTGTGGTAATGTGTTGTTTATGATCCAGTCCCACTGTGGAGACTCTGGTAGTGTGTGGTAAGCAGCTCTTGTCTAGTGTGGTAATTACAGAGGGTTAGGGTTAATATATACCCTTGACAGGGGATAAAACATGGCATAGCAAAAAAAATCATCTACACCATATATTTGTTCATATGGCATATTCACAGAAAAAGAAAAACCTCCCCTGTAACAGCCATCCATACCTAGTATTAAACATCAGTAGAATAGGAGCCAAGAAAAGCACATAACGATATTAAGGCCGTGCCCTCTGAAAATCATCCCCTCACAAAGAGAAGAAGAAGAAAAAAGTGGCGTGCACTTCGACAACTGTGCCGCATAAAAACATCAACAAACACGACAAATTGAATTTGGTTCGGAGCAAACACATCCCGTGCAATGTCCTCTTTTTAAACTACAAGCAACCTCCTCCTCCCCGCCTTCCAAAAAAAAACCACCCCACTTGTTCGGCAGCTCTCTGCATCCCATCCTCGCGTTCCTTAATCATCCAGGAACGGATAGAGTCTGACATTTTCCACATCACGTCTGCGTGTGATCGTCCCCGCCCGTAGGCCAAGGGAAGGGGGAGAGTTCTCCAAATCCAAGCTGTCTAAATGTCGGCAGATTCCATTCCTCCCCCTCCCCCTTATCCTCCTCCTCCTCCCCTTAAGTTTGTTTTCCAGGACA
The DNA here is from genome assembly GCA_963971285.1 of Astropecten irregularis. NCBI lineage: Eukaryota > Metazoa > Echinodermata > Asteroidea > Paxillosida > Astropectinidae > Astropecten > Astropecten irregularis. Next base: position 5,350,946 of record OZ020260.1, on the reverse strand, counting down.
GGATTAAAATTCCCAGCACTTGGGCGAGGATGCATATAAGAAGGGCGACTACGGGCGAGCGGGCGGCCCAAATCTGCCAATAGCATGCCAGACAACGGATCTATCCTTAAACTGCCCCCGCTTAAAGGGATGGCACAGAATTGGTAAAACAAAATACACTTCAGGATCACAGATTCACATAAAACGTACACAGTATAATGGTGATGATAGGAGAATATGAATTTAATATGATGGATTACATAATGTGCTTTCACTGTCAGCAACGGTTTTGTCGCAAAAACCAGTTCTGTACCATTCCTTTAAAAGAAAAAAGGTTGAAGTGGGTTTTGCCTTAATTACATTATGTACCAAACTGGATGAACAAACTGGTAAATTGAACAAGACAGATACTGCCCCCCACCACTAAAAAAGGTTGAAGTGGGTTTTGCCTTAATTACATTATGCACCAAACTGGATACATGTATACATGTACGTGTTATGAAAAACTGGTAAATTGAACAAGAATACAATCCGGTTATGAACGAGCTTGTATTGTGAAGGCTTATTATGATACCGCACAATTGAATCATGCACAGAACAAAAGAGACATCAAATCTGGCTCTTCACCAGAATCTGTGTACACATGAATGCAAATTCAAACATGTATCATTCATTTTTTTCACATTAGAATACTGGTAGAATGATTGCACGACCAATGTTTACATGCAATTACGTGACTTATAGTGAGTATTTTTTTAAATTCGTTTCAGTTGAACAGCGTTTTAAATGAGCCACGACGACTATTCTTTCTTGCCAAATGAGATGACAAATTTAAATTCCTACTTTATGTCATGTGTTGACATGTTGGTCGTTGAATCGGCAAATTTAGCTGGATCTGGAGATGGATTATTTGAAAAATGAATACAGCCGCAGATTTTTCAAAACAAATAATGACATGTACGATTTCAATATGTCATGATGCTGGATTCCCCTAAACCAAATGAGCCGTATTGAAAAATCTCTTTCGCCCTAAAAAAATATTGATGTGACACACCTGATTGTCTGGTTAATGCCTGTGTCCGAATCTCCAAATGGCATTATGCCAAAATGCCAAAGTTGCTTGATGATTGCACAAAACCTATATCTTGTATAAAACACCACAAGCTCACACTTATGAATTCTAAAAGAACGAACCTGCAAATTGTTGTATCAAATTTTGCCGCACGATTTGCAAAAAAAAAAGAAACAAGGCATTGAAAAGCTATCACTACTGTGCTGTAAACAACGTCAGTGCAAGAATACTGGGTCGAAAATATCAAATTATTTGAACTAACTTTTGACATCAATTCAAAAATTTTTTTAAAAGGAAAAAGTACAAGTGTATTCTCTTGAGAAGTCCCACGTCAATCCTGGTTTTTTTTTAAGTCAAAGAAAAATACACTACTGACAGTTTTTCCTTTTCCACACAGGGAACAGTCATAAAATAGTTAAAAGAACATATTGTTTATCTGTCAACTGTAGAGTGCATGTACATTATATATATACATGTACAATAATAGGTGTTTTTTTTTTTTTTAAAGCAATCACGTACAACTTTTAATTTCTGTCGCACCGTCCCCCCTTACAGTTGTCATTATCGACCCAGCCCGTGGCAATTCTTTGGAACTCACTGACGTCTTTAATAACGACAGGCACAACCCCCCCCCCCACACTTGGCTCTAGTGCTGGGAAAAAAACAACATCACTATTTAATAGACACAGAGAATTCTACTAACTTCATCACACCAACAGAGGGCAGTATTTAAGTCACTGACTGGACAATTAGAAATTCAACTGTAAGCATTCTCACTTAGCATTATTATGTGGTTTGTGTTTATACTTTATCAATAGACAATAGGGGGAATTGTTCTTCTCCAAAATATGAAAAATGAACAATTTAATGGTGGTGGAAGGAAAAGAGGGGAGGGGCTGTGACGGATACACTTCATGCTGTGAAAGACATTCACTTCGCGCTGTGATAGATACACATCGCGCAGTGATAGACACACATCACACGTACAGCGGTACACATGCATTACAAGTGACCTTTTTAGGACACCATAGCCAGTGGCGTAGCCAGGATTTTTTAATAGGGGGGGCCAACATGTACATTTTAGCCAATACCGGCTTGACCAGGCCTGCGCATTGGGTGCACTAGGCCTACTGAATACGCGCGCCAGCATTGAGGCTCGTTGGTGTTGTCTTGGGGGGGGGGGGGCGGGGTAGGAGTAGGAGCCCTCATACCTTCTTCTTTTTTTTTTTTTTAGGGGATGAATAGGGGGGCCCTGGCCCGCCCCCCTGTCTACGCCAGTGACCATAGCATGGAGATGGGGGGGGGGGGGGTTGTCTATCTAAGGGCGTTTACGAAACAGAGGCTCAGACCCGAGCTCCGTCTTCATTTTGATAATTCATTCTAAAATAATGGGTATCAAAATAGAGGCTTTTGGCAGCAGTTCAGAAGTAGATTCTCTGGTTTGAATAAGAAAACAGAGCCTCAGCTCCAATAAAAAAAACAAAAAAACTTATATTTTCAGCATATGGACGACAGCGCCGGAGCCGGAGCCTGAGCCTCTGTTTCAAATTATATGTACCCACACCATTTTGTATTTTCCATATGGTCGCAAGTGCACCAATTTGAATTCAGGTCCATCTTAATAATGAAGGTAGAGTATTGAAGTATCCTTCCATTTCATTGGAATAAACTAGATTTTCTGTGGAAGGCAATTTCATGGAAGGTTTGCTTCTATTCAGACGCTTGCCAATTTCCATTCCCCCCCTCTCTTTCATCGACGAATTCAATGGAGTCCCCCGGAGCAAAAAGCTGCCTCGACGAGTGGCCATTGACCAAAAAAAAGAGAAGAAGAAGAAAAAAGAAATATTGGACGGGTTTCGGTCAGTATAAGGACCGGAGCCCTGGTAATTTTCTGGATGTAGATTGTATGGCAAGTCTCTTCAGAGAGCCAGGGGGATGGTCTGGGTATCATGCTGCCGTCCGTGCACCCCGTTTGCTGTTTTTTTTTATCCAAGATGAGGACCTTATTTCCCTGTTTCATCCTACGACAGTCCGTAGGCCTATATTACTCCACTGGCATCCAGCAAACATGGGTCAATTTGCTTAACACAAAAATTAGCTAACCATAAAATTTCCATCTTGAATAATTGAAAACAGGGTTTACAATTAAATTTCAATGTGTTGTGTATCACTGTTGTTCGCTGACCATAATTGTCAAATGGAATTTTTAATGGTGGGTGGTATGTGTTATATTCAGCAAGACATTTTGTGCTAAGCAATTTTTTTCTGTGCTTAACAGCTCCATGAAATTGGCCCTATATATATGGACACAGTGCAAGACAGTTACGGACACCCTGGGCTAATTTTGGTTTTTGTGCTAGAAATTCTATCATCAATTCACAAATATGGGAACAATGTTTTTTTCCGATAAATCTGAAAATAAAACTACTTGGAGTTAGTAGGAGGGCCCGATGTTTCGATCCTAGCAGGTTCTTTCTCAAAGGCTACAAAAAAAAGGCTTTTTAGCCTTGGAGAAAGATCCTGCTAGGATCCAAACGTACTTTATAAATTTCAGGTCATTGTTTTGGCTGATGAGCAGTTTGCAGCAGTTTATTACTTGTATTGATTATCTAAAAAAACTTGATCTGAAGATCGCACGTTTATAGACCTGACCAATCATTCCATTAAGTAATCCAGTCAGAAAGGTTGTCAAACTGTCAAGTTTTCTGCTATGAAATTTAAATGGATTTTGCTCACCAGCGCCGTAAGCTTTTTCCAGGTCTGACCTTGGAAGTCTTGAGTTTCATCATTTCACCCTTAGCTGTCTGTGAAGTTGTACCCATTTGCCGACCAAAAATGTGAAATGTATATCGAAGTCAAAAAAAATAAAAAAATCTTCAAGAAGCTCAAATTGTCCTGGATTCTTTCTTGAAGACCAAAAGCACTTAACAGTTGTTGACCTGAAATGGCCAAGAGGAGTTTTGTAAAAAAAATTTTTTAATTCATTTTGACTGGGATTGCGTTACACGTTTTTCAGGATCAGGCCGCTGGGTCGGTCAACCGTATTTTTTCTGACCAACCCGCCTCAAGTTTCACAAGCCAAGGATTTTAATACTGGTCCACAAATTGATAATCACATATTTCGTTATAAAATTAGACGTGTGTCTAGTGGGTCAAAACAATTGATGTTGATGACCTCATGGCAACGTTTCAATTAAAACTTCCGGACTTAAAGGTATAATACATGATTGGTAAAGGTCACAGAACAGCACTCCCACTTTGTCTGTTCCAACATGTGCATGAAATAATAAACCTGGGGACATTTAAGCTCAATCGGACATCTGAGTCACGAGTAAATAGCGAAAAACCTGACTAAATTTTTCTGATAAAACATAAAGAATGGATTGATCTTACCCCAAGATCAAAACTGTTTATGGTCTTTGTTTGACTCATTTCTGGATAAATACACCAATTCAGGCGGATATATTTTTAAGATATGTTTCTACCAGCACCATCTTCATACCCAGAAAGTTAAAAGTAAATCTGTGAACGTTTCCGTTTGGGTATGTTACCAATCCTGTAGTGTACTTAACTTTAACAGATACAAATAAACTGAGGTTCATAGTGTGTGTAAAAGACCTACGTGCAATGTCTATGATGGAAAGACGTGTATATGGGATTTAGGTGAAATATTTTAACAAGATATGAAAAAAAATGAAATGATGACATCATCATGATGTCACTTGAAATGTAGCATGTTAGGCACACATCCTACATACGCACGCATGCTCACAATTGCGTGCGCGTGCGCTGTTGACTTAAAGACCGATTCTCAAAAGTCTCCCATTGGTTGTTCCTCTTTGACCAAATAGTCGCAAACCAAACTGGTGTAGCGGCTCTTTCCTCACCTTTCACCTCTGTGGACCGGGTTCAAGTCCGGCTCGGTCCACAAGTGGATCCGTGGGTTCTACCCAGAATATTACTCTGGGGTTTTCCTCCCACCTCTTAAACTGTATCTTCTTCTCATCATCTTTCCATAAAAGGTTTTATCAGGCTTGCGAGCTACAGTGCCTAGGGCACTTATGAGGAATCCTTGGTGTCATTACCAGAAATGAATGATAATAATAATAAAATTCATAATCCATCTAGTGCTATTCATTAATCTTCCTTCCTTCGCGGACACACAGAGGAAGATCTCATTCCCATAATTTGACTTATAACCCAAATATTCAATCATGCATGCTCAAGACTGAACATCCAGGCAAGTCAAGGCTAGAAACGTGTACCGAGATTAAAGGGATGGTTTACAATTGGTAAGACAAAATACACTTCAAGATCACAGATTCACATAAAACTTACACAGTATAATGGTGATGATAGGAGAAAACATCCCATGAAATGTTTTTGTCTGAAATGCCATATTCGTTGAGAAATAAATGAAACTATTTTCCGATTGGATAAATCGCTTTGAAGCGTTTTATTATGAACGCATAATATCGTTGAATTGTGTAAACAGGTTTTCACTATTCTCTTGTGACTCAGATGGCTGGTTGACCTCAAACATCTACAGGTTTGTCAGTTAAGGTATATGATGGATTACATAATGTGCTTTCACTGTCAGAAACGGTTTTGTCGCCAAAACCAGTTCTGTATGTACTATCCCTTTAAATGTGTACAGAGATTGAACGTGTATGATTGAATCTGACCAGGGACTTTGATAAGGCATATTATATCAGTAACATGAATCCCTCGTCCTTCAGATGTATTTGATTACCCCCAGGGCAGTGAAATATGGCCAAGCATTATGCGAATCATCAATCATTCTACATGTTTAATACTCATACAGGTTTATACATGGCTTTCCTCAACCGAGTGGCAGTTGTGAAGAGTGGAAGCTCACGAGCAAACAAAAGAAGAAGGTTTATACTCATTGCTTGAATCCGATGCATTGCAGCCCTGCATAGGATACGATGGGTTGTCCTTCGTAACTCGAGTTACGATCGATCGTAGGGCTTTGTGAAATAATAACAATAATATAGGACATTCATATTGCGCAGCTACTATATCAATATACTCCACTGCGCATTACAAATTATTCCTGGTCATCGGCCCATAATTTACATTCCTGAAACCATCTCAGCTCCCTAGGGAGTATACAGCCCTGGCTACCGTATTCAGTGCACAGAGGCTAATCAAACCACAAAGCCATCTCTACCCTCGCAGGTACCCATTTACACCTGGGTGAAGAGGAGCAATATTGTGACAAAGCATCTTGCCCAAGGACACAAGCACTATTAACACATGGCTGGATTCGAACCCACAATCTGCAGATTGACCACAAGACTTTGAGTTCAACACGCCAGACCACTAGGCCACAGCATCTCACAAATAGACCCCACAGGCCCATAAATACTCCATCATTCAACAAACTGTTTTAAATGTTTATGATGCTAATGAACAAAGATAAACACTGTAATTGACAATTTGGGGCACCGCCATCATTAGGCTAGATAGCTCAGTTGGTAAAGCACTGGTACGGTATTCAGAGGGTTGCAGGTTCGAATCCTCAAATCCTACTCCAGTCAATTTTTCTTTGTTTCCTTTTCAATCACTTCAAAAAATAATCTCAAATTTCAAATTTCGGACACATTGTTTTGCAACGGTTGTGCATGATCAAGCACGAGAAGTTCACAGATGACTGTTACTGTATCTTCCTTGATATTTTTGCCCATGAATCTGTATTTCTTTGACAAAAAAAACAAAGTACTACAAAATCACCTTTAATACTAACATTTGAGAGCACGTTCTAAAGTTAACTGATAAAACTGATGCGAAAAGCACACGTCTTTTATGATTTTCAATGAAGATCAGCTTGTAATGTGTTTTCCGTTCACAATTTGTTTTTGCTTGGGGATTTTGTTCGTGTGCGTGTGTGTGTGTATGATGTGCGCTCTATGCTCTTGGGAATTACAAACTTGTTAAAGCCCCTAAGTGCAGCGTGTTCTTCTGTTCTTATTTAATAAGGTTCCGCTCGTAACGATTATGCTCGTGGCGCCCCGTGTACTACCCGGGCTCAATGCTTAAAGTTTATACCGTTGGATCAATAAAGCTGCATGCATGCTTGCATGGAGGGAGGAGGGGGGGGGGGTGCTTACTCGAATCATACGAACGAGGACTAGCTGTGCCATCGCGCTGTACATGTATAATACACGTTGCTTCAATATCGGTAGCAGGGATGTGTATATTTAGATGTGACCTATTTTGCACAGCAGGAATGGCTCAATGTTTTTTTTTTCTTCCTCCAAATTTGCGGCATGTAAACAACATCCCGAGTCTCTTCCACTGTAAATAATTGCGTGCGGATAAATTAGTCTGGTCTCCCGCGACGTCCGAAGATGCAAGGCTAATTTCAGTCGCAGATAATACATGTATAGAAGCCATTCTTGTTTGTGTTAGCGCCTACACTAGAGGCTACATAGCAAAATTGCTTAAAAGTGCAAATCAAGCATAAATTTCACAGGTAAGCATGCGTGAGAGTCAGTTGATCAATTCAACTCAAATTTTACATTGTTACTTTTGCTATCAATAAGCCATACTATGTACAGTGCACCTTTTCCACTGACTTTTCAAAGTGACTTTTGTGATAATCATTAAAGGTACAGTACAGGATTGGTAAACATACCCAATAACCCAAAGAAACAGTAATGGTCAGAGATTTACGTATAACTTTCAGGGTATAAAGATGGTGCAGGTAGAAACATACCATTAAAATATTTCCGCCTAATATGGTGTATTTATTCAGAAATGAGCCAAACACTGAAAACAGTTCTGATCTCGGGGTAAGATGAAAACCATTCTTTATGTTTTATGAGGAAAATTCAGTTTTTCAGTATTTTCTTGGGACTCAGATGTCGGATTGAGCTCAAATTTTCACAGGTTCATCATTTCATGGACATGCTGTATCTGACAAAGTGTGAATGCTGTTCTGTGACTTTTAACAGTCGTGTATTATACCTTTTAGTCAGGTAACCTTGTCCTTTGTGAATCGTTATTTTCAGTCTTCAGAACCAAACTTAATAAGCACATATGCAATTTAAGCTCCATTCTTTTCCAAATATGTTTGTAAGAAATTTTCAAGAGTGCCAAACACTCAAAGAATATTTAAGAATATGCACATGGGTTTATTTTTAAACCATCATATTTTTTTTATGCTTGGAGTTAGGAGGCCTGACGTTTCCATCCTAGCAGGATCTTTCTCAAAGGTGTAAAGAGTGTACAATTTTTTGTCATCAATATGAAACTGTGAAACAAAATATGAAACAAAATTTAATTTTGCCATTGTAAAATAATGGCACTGCATATACCACGTATAGTGCTCAAAGTCTACAGGGTGCACATTGTGTGCACACATATGGCAGCATATTACACACTTTATAGGTGCTCATAAATGTAACGCAGATCTGCCTTTACCAATTGTTATCATAATATATGTCCATTTGTTCTTGTTCAGTTCTCCCCAAGAAGATTTGCATGTTTTCCCGGTTGCATTGAGAATCTGTCTACTTTTATTATATTCATCCCACCTGTGTGTGTGTGCGGTGAGTGAATGCATATATCTGGTGCCTTATGGAGACCAAGCACAATAGGTTGAATATGTATAATTCTAAAAATGAGGTGTATAGCCCAGGTCTCCACAAGGTTTTCACAAAACCAGGGCTCGAAATATTCACTAGACCGTGGACCGAGTCTAGTGATTTCAGTGTCAGTCTAGTAACATGTGTACTGCACTAGTCCGGCTGTCTAGTGATTTTGTTTTCCTTGCACAATTGAAATGGTGCCTAAATTGATACATTTACGGTTTTCCTATATACAGGAATGCCACAAGTTTAGTGAAAAAAGTTCTGGTCTAGAAAAATGTTTGAATTACTAGACCTGCTGTCCAGTGCTTTTTTTTACGAAAATCGAGCCCTGAAAACTGATATTTGGAATTAACTCAAAAAGGAGGAATTTTCAAGTTATACTAAATCAGTTGCAAAGAGAAGTATTTTATGTAAGGGACGTTTGCTGCAAATTTCAACCCAGGAAAGTGATTCTGGTTCATATGGGAGCGATTTCAATTCTGTTCTTCGGAGAATGTTTATTTTAATAATATACAAGAACAATATATGTCCCAAAACTGTGGAAATGCCCCTAGATGCATAAAAAGGTTGATTAATGTACCGAAGGAAGAGACAATACCTATAAAACAAAATTCTGGTTTCAACAAAAAAAAAAAAAAAACAGGTTCAAAGGGAAGAAAATTAATCTAAAACCTCCGAGATCACGTACATGAATGACAGTTTGCCTCATTCACCAAACGCCAATTTTCACCCGAGCAATTCTGTCACATTGGGTTCCCGCGGCTGCCATGTACTACACACATGTACAGCTGACATTTCCGGCGTGGCGTGAAAAACTAGACTCAGCGACCTTTTTTTGGGGGAGGCCGACTTTTTTTTTAATTTCGAGGTTGAGACAACCTGAGCCTTTTAACACGACAAGGCGCCGGCTTTATACAGATCAGGTGTAAGGCGAAGAGGTTGGAGAGGTCGGAGAGGGAAAAGGGAAGGGTAGAAAATGAATAAAGGAGCTTTGGAAATGTTACTTTATCCCTTTTTCTTAATAAGGGGGAGGGGAGGGGTGGCTTGAAGGAGCGTTCGTATAGTGGGAAGACAGAATGGATATTCATGAGAGTTGGGACACACCGTGAACTGTCAGAGTTGATTGTCATTGTAAAAACTAGGAGGATGCATTTAAAGCCTGGATGCAGTTCAACTATTCAACATGAGAAACAGAGTACAATGCTTGCACGGTAACAAAATCTGAACAATATGTTCGGAGACCTAATTTTCTTCACGTCTTCAAATACTGCTTCCAGAGTGGAATAGAGTTGATTACTTTTACTTCTTAAACTTTAGGAAGACTAGGAAGAAAGAGAAATAAGATGGATAGGAATGATTAAGTGATCTTTGTTGTGTTCAAGGTTTCATCTAGCTTCAGTTATTGTTGGTTCTATGTCCAGGCCGAAGCATAGGGGATGAGATGATTGGGTATTCTAGGGACAAGATGCAGTCAATGCTGGTTCACTTTTATATTGCAGGTCTCAAGACCTTATGTGGACTCGCACACTAACGTCCACATAATGTTTTCATGCCAACGAAAAGCCAAAGGAGAAATGTTCCATATATTTTTATCTGTTGCAAATTGAAGTTTATTATTTAAGGGATATTCTGGGTTCTGGGAGTAGTGATTTGGCTAATGACCTGGGATAATACTAAAGTCTGTATAGGAATGACTATCTGGGCCCTAGTGCAATGTAGAACATATGTAAGCACACTCAAGGGGGAACTGGAACTAGTCTTACTAAAGTTCACCTCACTATTAACGCAAAAACATTTGAGATTAAAGCAAGGCCCATTTTCATTAGCATGCTTGCCATGTTAACCATATAATGTTAAAAATCTCACTCATTGTATTTTTACTTTGAAAAGATTCAAAGTTGCAGCAAACCTGTTTTGTTCTCACGCCACAGTACATTTGACAGTAGTTATTCCTTCATTGGTTATGGAAGTATACTATTACAGGCATGTGAAGTGGACATTTTTGTTATGATGCCAAAGTATATTTGCATATTTATGAGCAAAGTTGAGATGTCGTAACTTGAAGGAAACATCTCAGTGTACTGGCAATAGTCAGAATAGATTGTAAACAAGTTGCTAATTCTAAGCTTTTTTTGTCCTGAAGTCAGATATCTCCTTCATTAAATCTGCCTCCTAATTCAATTAGTGCATTTACCATACGGCACTCGAGTCAGATCATTCAATTATGGCGAAACAACCCTCTAAGACAAACTCTCAGATTCTCATTGCACCGATTGTACTTGAAAGAACAGTATCCCTCTTATTTATGAACAGCGCCCTCAATCATATATCAGAAAATAGCAAGAACTTTTTCTTTAAACAGCTGAGAGACTAATACAAGTTTATGTTTGTATTACATTAGTTACATTAAAAAAGGGCATGGATAAAAATAGACACAAAGAATGTGAGTTTTACTACTTCACTGTGACTTTCAAGCTCGATGATAATTATATTATAACCTTGCAGCTATTTGTGCATGTATGGATGGTACACTATTATTAAGCGCATACAAGTGTACATGAAGCACACCTTATCAACTTCTGCCAACAGAGGGCAGCATTCGACTTGCATGGATTGTCACGGCTGCACGTGCAACATGACAAGAGTAAACTGATTCCTACACATACTGACACAAATCACAGTTGGTATTTGCCGGTTAGGAGCTGTAGTAAGGAGAAACCATTTCTTCAACAAAAAAACTTTCTTCAATTAAAAAAAAAAAAAAAAAATTTTTTTTTGGTGGGACGTAGGCTATTTTTGGTTTGGATGACATTTTACCGTTTGATAAAGTTTTCCATCACGTCTGAATTATGAGACAGATAATTTCATTATCTATCATATTCCATCACGCCATAAAACATGACGAACCCGTAAAACTATATTATTTGTTGCAACGCACCTGTCGTTGAGGAGCATAAAATTGTTTCAAAGATATTATTGTGGCAGGACGAAAATAGGAGGAAAACTTGTACGACATTAAAAATTGGTGACATCTTTATCGACAGTGGAAGGAGTTGGAAAATGGCTTCCCTATGTTAGGCCGGTGACACTTGAAGTGCTACCTCTATCCGTCTGTTGAAACTGGAGACAATTCTGAATATTTCTTTTTACGGCATTCGTCCCAAAATAAACAAACAACATATGTTGCCTTTGGATGAATATTGTAGAAAAACTTAATGACGAGCGACAACTATCTCCTTGTTTAGTTGTTTGTGTAGTATACAGGTTTCAAGGAATTCAACCATGTTGGGATACTGTTAGAGACGGTGATTGTACTGTCTATTACTCGTTATGAAAATCTATAGTTGATGATGTCATAATTTCTTACACAGCGATTTACTCCATGGTAAATTTGTTTACAGAAATGAAGCACATATATGCATTTCCAATGTAGTTAAAGAGGATTCATCAAACATCACGCCCTAACCTAGTATTAATAAATCCAGTATTTCATACACTAGCATTTTAGAATTGCTTTTTCAAAATGTGGGAAACCATGTCTTGTTAGTTTGAAATGAACAATAGCTTTTTTCTTACCTTCTTCGAGTCAACAGACTTCTTGACGTTCTTCTTCTCGCGCATCGAGCCGGATCTTGGACTCCCTGAGATATCGTCCTTGGGGATTCCTGAGAATCGCTTGAAGATGCTCTTGCGCAGCCGGCCCTTGTTGGCCGCCGCCGCCGAGGACACAAGATCCGGCGAGGAGTGCTCCGCCCTGTGCAGGAGCTTCTTCTCCGCGTGACGCTGGTGGTGGGGGTACTTGGAGGAAGGAGAGTTGGGCGCCGAGAAGGCGGTGGAGGATTTCAGGTGGTCATAGCTGTAGTGGTGCCGGAGGAAGCCCGGCGAGGAGTTGCCCGTGTAGTCCAGCAGGGTCTGGCTGTGGTTGGTGCTGGAGGAGTTGTTCTTCATGGGGGATCGGCCGCCCAGCAGGCCGTCTTCATCCTCATCTTCGTCGTCATAGCAAGCCGATCTGACGAAGCCCTGGTAAGGGGTGTCCTCCAGGTAGTAACCACTCCTCGTCCGGTCGCAGGTCAGAACAACGTCCTCTGCCTCCTTGCTCTTCTCCCGGGTGCACCTGGGCCCGGGCACCGGCTCCAGCTCAGGCTCCGGTTCGTCTTTCCTCTTGTCCCGTTCGGCTTTCTCCATGGCATCCTCCAGCTTCCTCACCAGGCAGTCCTTAGCATCCTTGTCTTTGGCATCCTTGTGCTTCGTATCCTGCATCTGGAGGTCCTCCTCCGGCCGGTCCGCTGCTGCTACCGCTGTCGCCACCGGGGCCTTGCTGACGTGGTTTGCCGTCGCCACCTGGCTGTGGTTATTATTTTCCATGGCACATGATGATGTCGCCGGGGCCACAGTCCTAGTGGGGTTATCTCCGCCGCCTAGAGTCTGCAAGTGAAACAGAAGAAAACAAAAAATGTATTCACAAAGTATTCACCTCATCAGACAACTCCAAGCTCACTGCATCCTAATTTACAAACCAATCCCACGACAATAGTCCGTAACTTCAATTCCTGACCTTCCCTCCCTTCTACGGTTTCTCTTGTCTGTCTGTCCAGCAAGTTATAAACCAAACATCGTCATAGCCAGGGACGTCACAATTATATCAGAAGCTTCACAACTCCTCTGGGGAGTTTACAGGAAACTCCCACCAGCTGACGCTCTACAAATCAACCACAATATTGAAGCATATTACAAGCACTCCCATACAGACTGTCCATATTGGTTGCTTGCTTGTAGAGTTTCTTCCCAATCACTGTGACCTGTACGCCTTCGACGTCAATCAGAATATGACAAAAACATGCAGCTATTAATAACCAGCGATAAAACACTGCACTCGTCGGAGTTGTATTAGTTTGGATAACAACTGCTCAGGATGCCAGAGATGACTTGTTATACAAGTAAAGGTCCCGACATGGAAGTTCTCTAATGCACTGAGGCCCAGAGAGAAGGAATCTCTGTAAATATACTGTCAGAGGAGTGATATACTTGAGCATAAATCACGGCTTTTCTAATGAACGATGCCCAGTTTTACTTCTTCACATGGCTGGTAGAGGCGAACAACTTGTGCTACATCATGCTTGTGGTATTAACTGCAGAAGCTAAATGGGTTGCACAGACGGATAGGGTTCAAGTCTGGGATTTTAATCAGCCGTATATGACCTTGCACGCCCCATGGCCAATGGTGCTGGTGATGATGATGATGATGATAGTGAACATGGCATGCTGAATCTTGCTTAATCTCCCTGAACATTCGAGAGTGTTATAAGCAGGAAGCCTCAAGTTTCAGATGATTAATTCCTGAGAAGTTCTGCTTTGGATCTAGCTCCGCAGACACTAACTACCACCGATGGATGGCAGGCTCTAGACTAGTCTAGGGAGGCCAAGGATTTCAAAGGGGACACTATCATACTTTGCTGTCCTGGTCTTGGTCTTTCCAACCCTTCAAAATGTTCCCATAAAATTTCTTGATTTTCCGTTGGAAAACGGAAAAAAAAAAATGGAAAAGAGGCCCATCTCCAACAGCCCATGGGAGACTTTTGAGAACCGGTCTTCAAGTCAAAAGCGCGCGTGCATGCTCACAATTGCGTGCCCTGTTGACTCGAAGACCGGTTCTCAAAAGTCTCAAATTGTTCCAGGATAGTATAATTTGCATGTGACATATATATATCTCTTTTGTGAGAATGGGGTGGCTCTGAAAAGAGCTGGTTAACTTGACGTTTCGGTCAGTATACTCTGGCCGTCTTCAGGAGAAAGTTATTCTTCCAGGGATCAATTTCACCAAACTCATCATAACTTACTATCAATCGTAGGACATAATTCATTGCAGTCCTATGTAAGATTACAATGGGTTATCCTTCGTAACTCAAGTTAGGATCGATTGTAGGGCTTTGTGATATCACCCCAGGCCTGATTCAGTCTGGTAGCAGGTAGGCCTACATATTGTCACAAATCAAGAAAATCTCTGAATACACTCAGTAAGTTTTAGCTAAGGAGGGCTTGGCTGGGCTTCAATTAACCAAAAATCTGTCACATGTGCACATTCAGTTACAATTCTTATGTATGGAGCTTTCTTTTGCAACGTCACAGCCCAAGTTTTTGCCAACCAAGCTATGGAAAGTTTGTAAAAATGTTGAATTTGGTCACGCCATCTGTCAAGAAGACGAAATGATTTGCAACATTTGGCCACCCATGCCAAGTATTGCCAACCAGCATGTCAGTGTTTGTAAACAAAAGAAAGGTCTACAGATCAAAATGAGATGCATCTGTTGCTATGGAAACATGATCAAACAAGAGTGGTCCCGCCAAAATCCAATAATATATGCTCTCTTGAACAGGCTTCCAAAGGGACTAAAAAAAAAATAAAAAAAAAAGAAACGATGAGAAAGCCGAAATTAAAGATTAACATCAATGTGGACCAATCTTGTGACGCAGACAAAAGCAACTACCGTGATCAAAGCCAGAGTCTTGATAAAAAAAATAGCAAAGGTGAAAGCCCCTAAAAAACACAAACAAAATCGTCAAGTGGAGACTTTGCCATTGAACCAGCAAGCAGTTTTATTAATATTAATGGATGGTATCTTAACAGGGACTCGAGACTGCCCGGCCGGCCATCGGACTATCAATCGCTGGCCATGACAAGTTAAATTGAGGGTGATGCTGGACGACAGGACTAGATGTGGATGCAATAAGTGAGCAATGAAGAGGGCTGAAGTCGCTGACCAATGGCCCGAGGGTCTCAGTGTTGCTGACAGGAAGAAGCGAGTCAAGCGACCAGGGACCGATTTCATAAAACTTACGACGCGTCGCAGAGTTAAGACGCATCCTTTCTCTATGGACTCCCGCATAGATGTGACGCGTTGCAGCTAGGACGTGTCACAAATCGAGTTGCAACACGTCGCAGAGCTTTATGAAATCGGCCCCAGGACGAAGAACTATGAGAGCAATTCTGGGTGTTTTGTTTAGTTTTTGTTTTGTTTTGATTCTTCTTCTCCTTTTCATTTGTCACCTCAGGGGTACATACTAATCAATTTCAAAAAGATTTAAATGAATTGGATGACGACCAACGTGCTCGATGAAAACGAGGAACAATATACAGCTCTGGGTTTATTTCAAAGCATTATAGGCACCACAACTCTGTTATACGTTCACAGGAGTACAGTGTAACGCCAGTATAACAAACATGATGGGATCCACAGATATTGTCTGTTATAGCAGCTGTTCGTTATAGCGAATTTAGAGAACAATGTTTTGCGCACAAAACTTAAGAGCCAAGGATGATATACGGTTTAGCCGAATGATCGGTATAATGGTATTCCTGGGGCCAATTTCACTAACACTTAAAATCATCGCTAAGCCTAAATCCATCGCTAAACGGAAAATTGCTATGTAAATTTTCTGTTTATAAGCGATGGATTTGGAAAGCGTTAGTGAAATCGGCCCCAGGGCTCAATTCCATGGAATCCGTTACTGTAAGCAAAATTTTCTTGGCTTACGATAGCAGACTTTTGCTTATGGTTAGCGTATTTAACAGGGGAGTTTTCTCTCTCGCTATGCTAAGCAAGGGGTTTCTGTACAATGCAAACGACAGCGTGTTAGCAGACAAAAATATCAATATTCTTCGCTATTAGCGAAGAATATTGATATTTTAAACTGATTTTAAACTGATTAAACACCGAAAGTCATGCTTACAGATTCAATGAAATAGATTTGACACGCAGTACCACGTAAGCACAAAAAATAGGCCGTAACTTGAAATTGGGCCCATTGCAGCTAACATTGCTGGGAGCTATTAAACAGAGATGGATGTTGGCTGTCTGAATGCACACATTTCCTGGGTTCCCTACTTTAATTAACCATGCTGTCGAGTCCAAATGATGGTAGCAGAGACAGCAAAAGAAAAATGTCCAATACTTAATATGGCTCATATTACAGTCACAACTTAGAAATGAAACTTGATCCTCAAACAGTGTTGTTTAGAGGGCGGTGTGAATGTAAGTGACCTACAAAATGGTGATCCAATGATGTATGTTTTTCGTGACTTTTGCACAGATGCCCTGCAGGCAATTACACATGTTATCTTTTGTTCGCAAACACTGTGTGTGAATACAACCTAACTTCAGCTGAATCAACATCTGACCCCCCTCCCCCACCACCCACCCAGGAGAATGTTTAGGAACGAAAGAAGATAACAGCGATGTTGAAAAAAAGACTTGCAAAAGACTGGATAGTAGCCAGCTTCGTTTCCGTGGCATTTGAAACTTTGTCATTTTATGCGTGCTTTGTTTATGTCGCGTGCATGGATCCGTGACATTCATGGGCGCCCTTGGCTGCCAGCCACATCAACCCATATATGACCACGGAGCACAGCCCGAGATCGAAAGTGTTTTGATATTTTGTAGGAAGAATGAATTATCTGTTTGCATTCAGCAATCAGTGCTTCCAAACTACACAACCAGGTGTGCAAATGCAATCATGGACCCCCTAATATTGTTCCTCTTTTGTTTGGACGTAAACTTTGGGGCAGCAGCTCCATTGGTTTTGTACATTGCTTTCCAAACATGGACCTTTTAACAATAAGGCTGCACGCTTGTGACATCACATTCAGATATTCGGACAAACAAGCCGTACGTCATATACCCAACTTAAATGTAAACGTTGTGCAATTTGTCCGAACATCCTGGTATAGCTGTCGATAAAAAGGGCGTATTCTATAAATAGCTCGAGTGCGGACCACTATTGTGGACTCTATTGTCCCTTTTGTCATTAGTCAACAGTTTGAACACCAATGCAAATGCATACATCATCACCCTTTCCCACCATTGACCCCAAAACCTAAAAAAAAAAAGGTTTACTTGTTAAAAAACACTTGGCTTGGATAGAGGATGGACCGTTCGGGCTTTGCTCTTAAGCCCCGCCCATGTGTGTGTGTTACATACAGCTGTGACCGAGTTTGACCAAGGCTTTTGTGGTCACCTGATTAAAAGTCATTCTTCAATTGGTTAATGCGCACAGTTTGATTGACAGGCCGGAAGGGTTCATTGTCATTTTAGCAGGTCCATAATTTCTACGGTTTTGCAGCGAGTCACTGGTTCGAATCCCGCTCCAGTCAATTTTTTTATATTCACTTTTCAATGACTTTAAAATTAATCCAGTCAGTTTCCTTTGTGGTTTATATTCCATGATAAAATAAAACACTCCATAAAATGTTTCCAACTTGGGCCGATGAGCTATTTATATCTTCATTAATTTCAAACTTGAAAGACGATAACTTCCACACCAATGGATACAATATTTCACGATTTATACAAAAACAAAACCCAAGGCGCTGTCTTTCAAATGAAACCTATAACTCATGGCCGAGAGTCTTATTGCTGTTTTTTTATTATCCTATAAATTTCTTAGTGTGTCTTGGTGTTGGGACAGATGAGGCAATCTACAGGCAATCAGTTTCAGGAAATCTTGGAGATGAAAAATAAAAGCCTTCAACTTTCAATTTTCACATAACCTGGAGGGAACAGTGTTCAGAGACATGCTGTCAGGCAAATGTCTAAATGTTCTCTTTTTTAGCATACAGTTCCAATGGCTTTCTCTATTTCGAGTTGCTCGTATAAAAAAGTTTATGACAAGGCACTTGGGCCTCCCTTTGCAACGATAATTGACTATTCAGGGACACCACCAACGTAGGGCTGGATAGCTCAGTTGGCAGAGCGCCTATACGGTTTTCAGGAGGTCACTGGTTCGAATCCCGCTCCAGTAAATTTTTCTTTGTTCACTTTTCAATGTATATAAAATAAAAATAATAAGCCTTGTCATCATCTTCATTCAATAACACACGATGGGAGAAAGAGTTGGAAGATTGACAAATTTCTCACCCAAAATAAAACTTGCGGTTGATAACCCCATTCCTCCAAGTACCCCTTCCTCTCTACACGTTCAAATATTTGTCAGACTGACCCTAAATCTAAATCATCATATTTTCAAATGAGAAACTCCACCTGGAGTAGAAGATACGGTGCTGCTGGAGATGAGATGAGATAAGCCAGGGGGGACCGCCTTGAAGCGTGGCGTCGTCGGCGAGGGATATGACAGGGGGCGACAGAACACTAGACACCGGCCGGAGTATTCAAGTGTTTCTGGACACTGGCAAAACAGATTCATTTCCTGTATACATTTCCCAAAGCCCTCCTTTTGGACTGGAGCAACTTAAGAATCTTGAAGTGGATGGTAAAATGACCGAGGAGCAACTTGATATTTTGTAGCGGTTTGGTTTCCTTTTTTTTGACTGGACACTGAAAATGGCCCGTTGGATTTGAACGCAAACATTTTGGGAAGGCAAAAGTTTTCTTGATTTGTCTTATTAATCACTGAAATATTTAACAAACTGGATAAAAATGGCTTGCAGGCATTTTGGCAAGCCTTCAATTCCGATCGGCTTGGTGGCCCGCACAAATACAACACGGACGGAGTTGCTGGTTGCCACAAGTCCAAACAGTTCCATCTTGATGATAAGGTTTGATGATGAAGAACATACGAGTATTAAACATGTACATCGGATCTCAACTTCCTGTCAAAGAGGAAGATTACAATCTACAAATATCGGCACATGGATGTTGTCAGTACATATCAGATCTGAGAAGAGAGGGCAGGCAAGCACATCCCCCACCCCCGGGGGCAGACTTCACACCATCTGCTCAAGACTCCCCTCCCCCATCTGACAGGGAGGGTATCTTTATATCAAAAGGGAGGGCTGGGGGGAGTTGGAAAAACACTTGACTCCGGCGACACCCACCTGTATATATTTTGTGCACATCTTGCCCTGGCCAAAACACTCTATTGCCTTAAAAACACCCTGTGGCCATAATACGTATATGACCACGATCCTACGCAGCAAATTGACGCAAAGACACTACTCAAAATTTTGTTTCGTTTTGGTGTGGTCAGCCAATCAATATTTTCCATGTTTCAACTTTGCCTGAGGGTAAACCAACACAGCAAGACAACAAGCTTTAAATTTGATGTCTATAAACTCCAATCTTGTTCTTGTCCAAACCTCACAACACAACAAGTATCATCATAAAATAGTTTCTACAGTGGAACGCCACTATAACAAACATGCCGGGATGCACCGAAATGGTTTGTTATAGTGGTCGTTCGTTACAGTGCACACTGTTCAGCATTGTGGATCGGTTTGCGGAAACACCATGTAAGAATCGTTCGTACTTTCGCACTTCTATTTTGTTAACACTTTTTGTAAAGTCTCACGTTTTGACTAGCTTATTCTAGTCCTCATCATTAGACGTTCAGCATTCCTATACATAGCACGTAAAAAATTGGGAGCCAAGGATGATGTTCGGTGTAGCAAAATGTTCGGTATAGAAGGTATTCACATAATTTCATTTGCCATCAAGCACAATGACTGCACGCGCGAAACAATATGCTTCAGTGCATACGCAACGTACAGTATCCTACGTGTAACCATGGACAACATAGAAAAAGCTTGACAGCCAATCATGTGATTTTATGACGTCTGTGAATAACCTCTATAGCAGTGTTTGTGGCATTCCACTGTATTGCTAGACCTTTTTGGGGGCGGGGCTGTCCCATCCCCCCACCTAGCATTTAATGTTATTTACATTAAAGCCAATTACAACACAATAAACACATCTGAAGCAATGTGATGAATGTTACTCGGCCAGCGTGTTATTAAATCAAACAATTCTAATGCTGTTTTCAACATCACGTACACTTTGCGCAGGGGCCAAGTCTTTACATGATGTAATGCCAAGAGCGTCACTTAACACTCCCATGGGTTTGCTGTGAGGGGAGTCTGGGGCTACTGAGCAACAAGATGCATTACAAGTCCATTCAATCATGTTTACATCCCTAGCATAACAAGCATAGCTGACCCGTTGATGTTTGAAAGGTATATATCACATCATTCCACGATCATGTTGGGATTTCTTCTTGGAAGAGGGTCGCCGTAAATTCTGATCATCTATTTTTCAAAATATCACAGCAACTTCTCAAAGTCAAAAATCAGTGTTTGCGTCTTCAAGCAAACAGCAAATGACGTCTTTTTGTTATTCATAGGTTTGTACAAGTTTTTTCTGAGTTTAGTTTTGATATGATGCTACATGAGTGGTTTCATGGCTTCTGACTGCCAAATGAACAAAGATAATTGACTATTAGGGACACCACCAACATAGGGCTGGATAGCTCCGTTGAGCACTGTAACACTAACAGTATTCCGGGGGTCGCAGTTTTGAATACTACTCCGGTAAATTTTTCCTGATTATGACAGAATTTTATATAAAAAGGGAAATATTCTACAGAAGGAACTAAACAACCTTTTCTTTTGAGTGATTATTACTTTTTACCAATTCAGCACTATACCTTTCAAGGTAATAACTTCATACTTTGGGTTTTTTGCCATTAAGTAAATGCAGATTCATGGGCAAAAATATCAAGAAAGATACAGTAACAGTCATCAGTCCCATACGGTGCCCACATTTTGAGAAAACAGTGAAAAACGCTCAGGGTATTTTCAAATCTATTCACAGGAGTTTTTTGGACTTTGGTTTTAAAATGCTCTTTTCTGGATAAATACAGCATATCAGGCAGAACAAATTTAACAGTACGTTTCTACCACCACCATCTTCATACCCTGTAACTTATAGGTGAATCTGTGATGATTTCTGTTTTGGCATGCTACAAAAGTATGATACTACCTTTATTACAGCATACTGTACAATGCATTCATTGCAATTAGCAGCTGAGTGTGATGTCACTCAATCAATTATATTGATAAATCAATACAGAAAATGGATTCAGTCATTCAGTGATACGCGCTTCCGAGAAACAGCAATTAATTTCCTGATTATTAGCACCTGAAATTATTCTTTTATATTTGCTTCCCAATTATGTCTTTCTTTTTATTTTCAAATACAACAGTACACAGTGCCTGTGCAGCTAATACCATGGCTTTACATTAGAATTGGATTTTAATTAAAGGTAGTAGATCATACTTTGGTTTTTATCAAAGAAATGCAGATTCATGGGCAAAGATATCAAGGAAGATACAGTAACAGTCATCTGTGAAAATTTCAGTCCCTTACGGTGCCCACTTTTTGAGAAAACAGTGAAAAACAGCCATGGTATTTTTAAAATCTTTTCACTGTTATTTTGTATCTTTCAAAGATCAAAATTGTTTTTGGTCATTGGTTTAACTCTATTCTGGATAAATACAGCATTTCAGGCAGAAAGATTTTAACGGTATGTTTCTACCATCACCATCTTCATATCCTGTAAGTTTTAGGAAAATCTGTGCACATTTCTGTTTGGGTATGTTATCAATCCTGTACTGTACCTTTTAATTAAAAAAACCTGCATTTGAAATGGATCCTTTAGATTGTGTATGGTATTAACAAAAAAAGAAAGAAAATGTTACGTGCAATCATTACGCTGTCTTATTACGAGAGTCAATCTACAGATGCTGTATTGCGACCTTGACATTGTTGAATGTTCAAGTAAATCCCCTCCTGGAAAGAGTCTCCCAAAGGGATTCCTGCCCCTATGGACAAGACATCATGATGGGCTCCGAGAGAGTCAGAAATGTGTGGTGATTTACTTTGTCTGACAGGCTGAAAAGTGATAGCTTACTGAGTTTGGGATTGCGTCATTTTCTGTGTACGTCAAAAAGCTCGCGCACACCATATGTTTCAACTGAGGGGAAAAGTTCAGAGGGTATTTTGTGGTCTGTCTCCTCCTCTCTCGGTGTGCTTGAGCAAGGCTAGGGTTGCATCTGGAGAGAAGACATTTCGTGAGTCATTTGGGGAGGGAGGAAGCAAGCACCAGATTGTGTATGCCAGCTAAGTGGAAATATTTCTATCCCTGGAGAGGGGACTACGTGCCTGTTATGTGCAGACCTCTAGTGTTGAATGATGGGTAGCATCATAATTACATGTGTAAGGGGAATATGTATGCCACCTCAGGGAAGATGTTTGGGAAGGTCTCTGGGAGGTTATCTGGGAGTGACTCTGGAAAGGACTCTGGGTGGTTCTCCGGGAGTGTCTCTGGGTGGTTCTCTGGGAGTGTCTCTGGGAGGATTCCTGGGATGATCTCTGGGAGGGTCGCTGGGAAGTTCCTCTGGGGAAGGTCTCTGTGGGGATCATTCTGCAAGGTTCTCTAAGGGTCTCTGGGAGGGTGTGTCTTGAAGGGTCTCTAGAGACTCTCTGGGAAGGACTCTGGGAAGTTCCTCTGGGGAGGGTCATTGAGGAGATTTCCTCAAGCTTCTCTGGGGGTCTATGGGAGGGTGTCTTGAAGGTTCTCTTGAAGGGTCTCTGGGAGGGTTTCTGGGAGGGTCTCTGGGAGGGTCTCTGGGAAGTTCCTCTGGGGAGGGTCATTGTGGAGATTTCTGCAAGCTTCTCTGAAGGGTCTATGGGAGGGTGTCTTGAAGGTTCTCTTGAAGGGTCTCTGGGAGGGTTCCTGTGAGGGTCTCTGGGAGGGTCGCTGGGAAGGGTATCTGGAGCCGCACTCTATATTGCAGGGTGTACGTCCCCTAATCATGGGACGTACACCCTACAATTATAGAGTGCGGCGGAGCGTAAATTTGTTTGTTGCCGGACAAAAGGCAGGCGGAGACACTGCAGTAATGGCGGACAGTACTCGTGCCATAGGATCGGTGTATACAGGTCCATTTATTGTAAAATTATTTAATTGTCCCATTCCCCTGATAATGTTTGCCCACACCATCCTCTCTTTGTGGTTTCCCAGCTTTATTGGCTAGCTTTCCCTGTTTCCCTGGTCACTCTGTCTCCTTTTTTCTGATCCTCTCATCCATTTATGTGTATCTTTACTTGCATGTTCTTGTCCTCTTGTCATTTAGCCTTTGAGAAAGATCCATGTTATTTCTAAGTCAATATTTTGGTAGATGAGCAGTTTGCAGCCGTTTATCACTTGCATTGAAATAATTAATTAAAAAGTGTCAACATGCAGCTGTTCATCAAATTACCAATGAAATCGATCCGCACCTTGAACGTAAAAATAAACTAATTAGGAGTCAAAGTATAGGATATGGCTGTAAGTCAAAACTGGGACAATTAGAATGATCGAGTGTGTGGGTATAAATTATAAGAGTATAATGTTTACGAGTTTGTAGATGACAACTTGACAAATGGTGTCTCAGCCCCCGTTCCTGGTGGAATGATCCGTATTCAAGGCATGGCATACATCTGAAAGTAGTACATGTGTACATGCTTAAAGGTATACAATCATACTTTGTTAGCATACCAAAGCAGAAATCTAAACAGATTTACCTACAACTTACAGGGTATAAAGATGTTGATGGTAGAAACATACTGTTAAAATTGTTCTGCCTGAAATGCTTTATTTAAATTCAGACAAGAGTAAAACCAAAGATCTAAAACAGTTTTGATCTCGGAGTGAGATCCAAACACCTGTGAATAGATTTCAAAATAACTGGAGTGTTTTTTACTGTTTTCTCAAAAAGTTGGCACCGTATGGGACTAAAATATTCACAGTTGACTGTTCCTGTATCTGTCTTGATATTTGTGCACACGAATCAGCATTTCTTTGACAAAAACACAAAGTATGAAGCTACCTTTTATATAAAAGGATGAGAATGCAAGCTTGGCATAATTTATGAGTTGGGGCGTATGATTAATATTTGAATGTTGAAGAAAGGAAACAACAAAATCTAGAAAATGAATGGAATTGCCCCTTTTTACATCACAGGACTCGGATCTTCAATGAGGTTTGTCATTAGGAGAAAAATCATACCATGCAAAATCATCAACGTAACTGTTGACAGACCCATCCATTTTCTACACACATTAATAGTGTGCATAAAAAAGCTGGGTTAGGGCTTGATGACTTATCTATGGGCCTTTATGAAGGCAAGCTTGAGGCTAGGCTTGGGACTTATTTCACTATTTGAAGCCCACAAAACGAAAACAAGGGATTGGGCCACACGTGACAAAGCCAAATGAGCCACACGTGACAAAGCCAAATGAAGGATCCAGGCTTTGCCATGTATCTGAAACCCTTCATTTCATTTAAGACACAAAATAAATCCCAAGCTATAGCCTCAAGCCTCATTTCATAAAGGTCCTATGGAAAGAGGCTGCTGCCACTTTCACAAAATGTGACGCACACAAATTTAAGCCAAATAAGCTTTAGTCTTACATCGGATATGGCTTATGATGGTGGTTTGATATTTTTGCCCATGAATCAGCATTTCTTTGACAAAAACCAAAGTATGATACTACCATTGGTTCCTTTGCAATAATGCACTCACTGTGCGAGTGTGTGTACACTGTACAGTGCTAAGATTTTCCCCTTCACATTTCAACTGGTCAGCCTGACCAGTAGGTCTCAAGTCTAAATGCCTTTTCACACTGCAGAGCCTTTTACACGTGTCGAAATTTGCGTTCCACTCTGTGTCAACTCTTCCAAATTTCATCGCTGGCCAATCATGCTCTTGTGATCACACTATGCAGCACAAAATGCAATTCAAGACGTTTTTAACCACTACTCACAAAAAACACGTCCAATTTATCAACGCCGGGTCAACAGCTCTCAAGCCATCTCACGAGTAGTGTTATACTTGTAACGCAGGTCAAGTACTTTTAACACATCCGAGCTGTGTTAAAACCTTACAGCACTTGTGAAAAGGTCAGTCACTTTTACATGGTCGGACCCGGAGTACAACTTAGAGATAAAAACAAAATTGAGCAAAAAGGCAAGACTTAGACTTTTACTTAATTCCATTTTGTGGCCAAATCATCGTCCGATTCAATAGCGCTCCGCACTTGTGCTAAAAATAGCAGGCTAAATGCTGTGATGTCACACCGGATCTCAGACAAACATTGCAAACATGCAAGCGTATGGTGGGCGTGCACCTGCAAGGATGAAAAGTTTGTCTGACATCCGGGGATTTTGTACATGAGTGCGCTGGCCAAATCACTTGTGTGACGTCATAAATGCGGAGCGCTATTGCACTTTTCTTCGGTTTGACCAGCCAGCTACTATTTTACTTAGCATTTGGCTAAGAGATTTAGCACAGTTGGGGCCGGCTTAAGAAGATTTGAACTTGATGGCACCTATAGGAATACCCAAAGACATTTGGTGAAAACTGCGTCGGTGTCAGTACCAATCACTGATCTTGATTCCACCAGGTTTTAAAGGTACTATCATACTTCGGTAGCATACCAAAACAGAACTGTTCACAGATTCACCTATAACGTACAGGATATAAAGATGGTGATGGTAGAAACATACAGTTATAATCTTTCTGCATGAAATGCTGTATTTATCCAGAAAAGAGTGAAACCAGCTACCAAAATTATTTTTGATCTTCTAAAGATAAAAAATAAAAGAGAAAAGACTTAAGAAATACTTTGGCCGTTTTTCACTGTTTTCTCAAAAAGTGGGCACCGTATGGGACTGAAATGTTCACAGATGACTGTTACTGTATCTTTTTTGATATTTTTGCCCATGAATCTGTATTTCTTTGACAAAAACCAAAGTATGATATTACCTTTAAGGCATGATATTTCCTGCGGGTATCAGTAAAATCCATTTATTATCCTTTATTGAATGAGCGCCCGTGCGTGGCCTGTGGCAATGCATCAAGACACACGTGTACATGGTACATTACTTTTTACACATGTATATCCTTTGTGAACTCTGTCTGCCCGTATGGTGCTTATAGTTTGTAAAGCCCATGAAAAAATTGTCTTTTACTAATCTGAGAAGGGTCTTGTAATGTGATCAGACAATTTCATAATATCCATAAAACTTGTTCAGGCATGAAAAGTCAGTGTTTTTCCTATTTTCAATTGCATATTAGTGTGATGAGAAAAATGAGGAAATCAGCTTTTCCAAGGAAAAGTTGCATGCCTAGGTACTTTGGTAGCATACCAAATCAGAAATCTCCACAGATTTATCTATAACTTACAGGGTATAAAGATGGTGATGGTAGAAATGTTAAAAAAAATTTAAAATGTAAATTTTTAATTTAAAACAAACGTTCTGCCTGAAATGCTGCATTTATCCAGAAAAGAGTCAAACCAATAGACCAAACACAATTTTGATCTTCAGAAGATAAAAAATCCTGTGAAAATATTCAAAAATACTGTGGCCGTTTTTCACTATTTTCTCAAAAAGTGGGCACCGGAGGCCTATGCAACTAGGAAATTCACAGATTACTATTACTGCATCTTTCCTGATATTTTTGCCCATAAATCTGCATTTTTCTTACAAAAACCAAAGTATAAAATTACTTAAAAAGTACCCATTTCTCCTGAAAATGGTGCAGTGATATACAATCAGAACAACTTACAAGAACAAGGATCAATGGGCATGTCTGCAGAATTGAACTGATGCCAACAGTAAAGTTAAAACACAATAAGGTGAGCAAATACAACAGCAGCAACAGACTCACCATCAGCATAATGTGTTAAGTAATCTTCTCTGCGGGTAATGCAATACAGCCGTAACTTCCCCCCCAAAACCCACAACAGGTCATCCATTAGTCAACTTACCATTGGCATAGAATCCGTCCAGACATCATATCGCATCACAAGCGCTGATAACAAGAGTGGCCGGACACCGGCTAGCGCACGTACACCGGTTGATGACCATGATCGAAGTACATAGTGTGTCCCCCCCCCTCTAATGCTCCCTATAACACAGGCAGAGTCCACTAATATTCAATTCAACCCAGTACACGGCTCGAGGATTAGGCCTACTGAAGATAGGGTGGAAGGAGGTAGGAATCGCTTGCTGTAAACGTCAGCTTTTACCACAGAAAGTACGTCTGTGCTCCGCATTCACAAGAGCTCACCACAATCCACGCCAAAACCACCACGCACGTCAAAACAACACCATCCCGATGAATCCAGCTACGCTATACTGGAAAACTCACTCCTCTCGGATCCAGACTTTTTTTTCTATGAGTGTTCCGATGAGACAACCCGCAAATGAAAACATTAAACACGAGAATCTGGAGGTTACTTCTTCTCGGACGAGCCTTCGTTCACGGGCGATAAACACAATGATGGACGACACAGCCACATCAATCCGACACGTGCTTGGCGGAGGACGGTCTCCTCAAACTCACGGCCTCAATGACCGTTTCAATTGCCGCAGGCTCTAAATTCAATATCACTTTATCTGTGTGTGTGTGTGTTATCCTCCCACACACAATCCAGAGTTTGCAGTTTCATCACTTTCTATGATGATTCGGTATATTTTTGTCTTGAATATGACAAAAACAGCGGGTTTTTCAGTGTCAATGAGGCAGTAATCAATAACCGATTTAATATCTACTATTGATTATTTCATCGAGCTTTTACAGTGTCAATGATGCAGTAATCAATAACCGATGCAATATCTACTATTGATTATTTCATCGATCTTACACAGTGTCAATGAGGCAGTAATCAATACCCGATGCAATATCTACTATTGATTATTTCATCGATCTTACACAGTGTCAATGATGCAATAACCGATGTAATATCTACTATTGATTATCTCATTGATCTCATATCAATTAAATATCTATGATCAATGATTTTACTCATCCAATGCAATCATTGATTTGTCTTCTAAGGGTAATACCATTATCATTTCATTAATGCAATATAGACAATTGATTTTCATCAATGGAATGAATATATAAATTCATTTCTATTAAATGAATATAATTTCAATTTGAATACAACTATTACTTCCATTGATAAAGAATCGGTTACATGATATTGATGATTATAAGAGTGTAATATCAAATATTGATTATTCGAAATAACATTCACTGATACAATACTAAATTAAATGATAAGTATGATCCCATGTGCTTTTTTTTAATAAATCAAAATCATAAATTTTGGTCTTCGGTTTTGCTTTTCCATTAAATTTCAATAATTTAATCATAACGACAGAAAGTTTTATATAGCCGACGAGCTAGATGCTAAAAAAAATATTCATTAAGTATGATTTTTTCCGTATATAAGCACGGGATGAATTGAAGCGCAAGTCTTGTCATAACACTGCACAGCTGGGTTCAGAATGCATTCACATGTAAACAATTTGCAGGAAGTGCACTAGAGGCTTAGTAATTACTTCAGTGTATCATATATTATAGTACAGTGTGCACAAAACCTCCCCAGATGAAAAAAAAATAATAATAATAATAATAATTTCGGCAAAATCACTTTAGGTCTACGGATTTTTTGTCGAGGCCACAGAAGAAAGAACTCTTATCTTAATTTTTTTTTTCCATTTTTTTTATAATGGACTGAGGAGAAGAAGAAAAAAATAAAGCAAATTCAAAAATGTTTCGGCTTTCTTGAAAACACTTAGGCTTGGGCAAATTTGTTGTTTTTTCGCTGAAGTTTTTCTTTTTGGATCTAGACAGCCAGTAGCTTTATAGTATAGGTGATGAAATGAAATAAGGTAGGTTTGCGGTGACACCATGTAATCTCTTCTGTGAGAGTGTGTGGTTCTGAGAAGAACTGATGGTTTTATCTCTCGACGTTCTGAACAGTATTCTCTGTTCGTCTTCAGGAGGGTTAGGGTTTGGGGTTGTCTTCAGGAGGTGACGAAATGCATGTAATTTCAAGTTTGGTACGTAGCTTTTGGTTACAAAACTGTAGTGGCTTGAGAATGGTAAAATGGCTCAAAGTGGTAAAGAAGATTTATCTCATACCAACTGCAGTGGTTTTTCTGTCTATTTATCATTTGGTTGTCCTTTGAGCTAGTTGCTGTGAGTTTAGAAATTAACATAAGCCCACATTCAAAGGAGTATTAAATCCACAAGACAATTACAACATCGTTTGAATTGATTCTCGGTTTCCACATTTGTATCAAGGCTCCTCGAGTCACACCTCGCCCGTCATATTTCATTTTTTGATTGCAGGTCCCACCTTGACTCGATCGCGAGTGTGAAATATAACGCAAGAGCATAGTACCTGCTAAAGAACAACCTCCCCCACAAAAAAACTGTTCCCCTCACGTGAGGCGACGTGCGAGTTTCGGCACGTCGCTCTGAACCTCAAGCAGCCTGCTGCAATGCAGATGGTCAAGGATGTGAAGAGGCCATTCATCTACCAATTTTGCTGCAGAGCATGCAGACTCAGCAAGAGAGTGTCGATGCTTAATTGGTACAAACTATAACCATCTCGACGTGGACAGGATAGGGAAGGCAACCGCTAGCTCTGGAGTGTGTGGTCATGCTGCCTGCAACTCTAATGCAAGGGAGGAGTGCTTGCTCGGTAAATGAGGCGGCGCGAGACAAACACCGAATCACGTCAGACTGACGTCAGGACGAGGCCGTCCTTCGGTAACAACAAAAAAGAAGACCCTCTACACGCGCACGCACACTTCACGGGGCCCAAATAGAAAATAACCGGTATTCATTTGTCCCAAGGTAATAGCAGATTAGTTGTGCTGCGATTTATCTTCTTCTTATTCTTCTTTTCATTTGGCTAATCTATCTCTTTCCTTTAGGATGATGAAAGTGGCATTGTAAATAATCAATCAAACGGGATGACAATCCTGAAAAATGGCCCTGAGAACCACCAAAAAAATGAGAGAAACAAGATCTGCCGAAACAATGTTTACCCGTGATGAATGAGCTCGTAAACACGAGGCCATTTGGGAAATAAGCCGTTTGCGTGAGAACGTGACCTTTCTACGTCCCACAAATTCAATTCTTTCTTTTTTTTCTTTTTTTAAAGGGAAGGGTATTTGAAATTTCTCTTCCGGAGTAGATTCCGAAGAGTTGGATTTAGAGAAACATAATCATTGTATGCATCAAGTACCTGGTGGAAGCTTCTTCTTCTTCTTCTTCTCCTTAACAGCAGGTTTTCTGCTTTGCACATGGAATATATGAATAATATTTTGCAATTTGATAGCCTGTTTGTCTTCAAATCAAGTCAAGTCAAGTCTTCAACTTCATCCTTAAATCAACACTTTTTATTTTCCATATTCCCACAAAAACACTCCATTTTCTTCCTATATAAATTATGTCTCAAAATGTAGCCAAACCAAGCAATTTGTAAATTGTACTTCAAATGCCTATAATTTGTCAAAAACCAAACTAAGTTAGCAAATGTAATAAAATTTGAAATGACATTGAACATGCATGGGTGTTTCCATGGCTTCTGAAGTAGCAAACAAAGGAAGGTAGTTGACAATGGGAGACTTAGGAGCTGGGTCATCAACTTGATAGCGCAAGCGCACAACAACGCGCGCATGCTCCCAACAATGCATGCATGCTTACAACTATGCACGCATGCTCACAATTGCGTGCGCATGCACGTCTCAAAGGTCTCCCATTTGGGACACATCCACAACATGGAGTTGGATTGGTACAGGAGTGCCGGTGAAGTATTTCGTTGGTCAGCAAAATTTCTCCCTTCACGTATGAATGACTCAAAAAGAAACAAATAAACAAAATACTAAAAGCCCGATTCTGGCAAGGGGGAGGGTGGAGGGTTAATTTCTTTCCAGACATTTACTCTCTTCCTCTTTACACTGGGTAAAGAAGAAATGACCAAGAGTAAGGATTGATCAAAGACACAAGGAGAATCCGCTCAGCCAGCCATGCAAAGCGACACTCAGACAACCAACAACAAAAAAGAAGAAGAAAGTACAGGTAAGACTCTCTTGCTCCTAGCCACTATATATTGTAACAAACAGCCTCCCTCCCCCTTATTCTTCAAGAGGGGCGGGGTGTGTGTGACTTGTGTGTGTGCACAGTAGTCTGTAACACGTAATTTGATCGGAAGGCACTTTGCTAAAACGTAACGAAAACCTGAGAGACAGAAAGAGATCAACTCGGACGTCAGGTAACAGGTAATCGGAAGAAAATAGGGCAGCCCTTTTTTTTTTTAACCGAAGCTTATCTCAGAAAAGCTACGTGTACATCAATGTAATTTGTAATTAGTACATGTTGTTCATGTATGTCCACCACATACACTGGAACATAACATACACTGCTATCATCAGGCATGTAACTTGGACTTAACAACAATTAAATGAGGAAATCCCATACTTTGTACACACAGGGCTTGAAATAGTACTAGCCTGGCGTACGATGTCTAACAAAAACCACTCTGGGCTAGCTAGATTCACTTCCTTGGTTGCCCGGTGGGCTAGTAAAAAAAATAAGAACCTACATGTCAAGGTATGGATCAACATGGACTAGTAAAAATCTAAACGTGCTAGTAAAATTTGGAGAAAGCTGGGTCCGATTTCACTAACGTTTTGCGATCATCGTAAAGCCCAAATCCATCGCTAAACGGAAAATTGCTACACAAAGTAGCGATCGATTGTCTGTTTAGCGATGGATTTGGGCTTTACGATGATCGCAAAGCGTTAGTGAAATCGGCCCCTGGACTGGTGGGCTAGCCAGGAAAAAAGTTAAACCAAAGGTGTTTTCACTTTTCAATGGCATAATAGTGAAGTGGAAAAAGAAGAAATCAGTTGATCCAAGGAAAAGTTGCATGCCTGTATTATTAAACATCTGGCTAGACTGAACATAGCGCTCCGTGCTCGTGACGGCACATTCACAGTAACCACATACCTGGAGTGCCCAGATATTTGGACAAACAAGCCTTGTATGTATGGCTTAGAAAATAGCATCAACTCAACCATTCATAAAAAATACATTTCACAAAAAATTACATTCCTGGTGCAAATTTAGACATTTCCAAGTTGTGCGACTTTTTACACACGAAATTTGCAGCAAATACTCAGAGTACGTTCTCACAAGGACTTACATAACACAAAATTTATAAGTGTCCTGCCATGTTCGTTATAACAGCGTTCCACAGTAATGCATAAATTTACAGTATGTATTTTTGAGCGAAGGTTTTAAATTCAAACACCGATGATTCTTAACTCTAACCTCAAAGGTATCAATTTTCACTCCAGTGGGAAACAGATGCAGTAACAAAGTAACTCACTTCGACAAAATCGTCAACACAACAAAAACTCAAGAACTAAAAGATGATGACGATGGCCATAAAAAAAACAATCCATGATTCTGAAACTGAAGTGGAACTAGTACAAGTGGCATTCAATTGATTCTAAACTTCCGTGCTATTGAGAGTAGAATTACAGAAACATATCAGGCTCACGTCCACATGGGAATCTCCTAACTGGCATGGTCCGGCTGGCAGGACTCTTAGACACCGCGAAGAGCACACAGCACTGTCCTAGTTAGGACAGAAACATGACATGGGGTATGTTCAGACAGCCTTTTATTTAAAACCAATTGAGTTAAACCACTCGGCAATCGCTGGGGGTAAGTCGTAAGTTAAAATTCTGTTGCGTCCATACAGCGTTTTACTGTTTGCAGTTAAAACAGATCGGTTTTATTTTTGGTTTTAAGAGGTCATGCACTGTGCCTTGACCCCGTACAGGCTTCCAGTCATAAAATAAAGCGAGCAGATTATTTTATCTGTGTGTTGAATATAAACAAGCGCACCACAACAGGTGTTACGTAACCAGCTGCCAGGATTCTCTGCACTGAAACAGGATGTCGAAAAGTTATTCTGTCTCGACAGCGTTTTAGCAGTAAACTCGATCGGTTATATTAAGGTGCTAAATTCCTCCTGCCGAGAAGTTTTAACTTTGGTGTTTTAGTGGCGGATAAAACCGATCTGTTTTAGATATAAAACTGTTTTAGAGCTTAGAGCGGGTTAAAACGGTTGTTTTAGCGAATTTAACACGCTGTCTGAACGTACCCATATGCACTGCCTCTTTATGATGGGGTGAATCTTCCACGGTTGAGAGCTCGGCTTAATGATTTCATGTACCAATTGGTCCGTGACATCATATGTCACAGGTTCTATCGGTGTCAACCATGGTAATTATTATGATTTATGCTTTTTTTAAGGACAACGTGAAGTTTGTCTTAAAAAAACGAGGTTAGCGTGTCACACCCATAGAGCTATATTAAAATTACTAGAGCGCTAGCTCCGTGTAAAAATAGTGATGCCTACTGGGCACATCCATGTTTGAGCACAAACCTATGGAAAGCCCAAAATTTTGTACGTTTTTTGTAGGTTCATTTGCATACCTGCGTTGTGTTCTATACAGGTGCGTTATCGAAGCCAAATTTGCCCAAAATCTGATGCACCTTTGGTAAATGCGCGTGTCATTTATCGCCGTGCACACACACGCTCTGCACTTCAGTCACGCAAAGATTGCATGCGTCAAAAAGACGCGGTACCGGTACCATTCGCGCATACTTGCGCGTTGCATATAGATTACACTCTTCGAAAGGCATTCCAGTCAAAGTGTTCTTGTTTTACAGACATGCACTCAAATTCAAAATGACTGCGCCCAGAACGGCTTCAAAGAAGCTTTACATCAGTGTATGTCTTTCGAAACTTTTCTTGTATCCTCTCTACAGTAAAATCTTCTGAAGTACAGCACAGGTAACAGACATGTACGTGTACTCCGAATAATAATTGTGGAAAGATCCGTAAAACTGGCATGACCTGGCATGCATCTGTCAACAATTAGCCAAAATGTCCCGCATAACTCAAGATGAATTGCCATTAAAACGCTGCACAGGACCATCAAATGTCTAATGACTTTTAAATAGGGCAGCATGCTTTGCCGCAATGGATCAATTTCGAGCAAGTCTGCGATTGGAATGAAGTTAATGAAGAGATGATTTTCGACCTGTTAATCATTCTGAAGACTGTGACTGTGACTCGAGATGTTCGAGGAGAATTCCACAATTTCCACTGATTGTGGTTCCAGTCCCATCCATGCGGGTCCCTCAATGTTTAATTACTGGTACTTATACCCTCCTAGACAGCAAATAGAAATACCAGTGAGAGTAGAGGCTTTGTATGAATAACCTTTGTGCTGCCCAATATGAAAAGACCTGCATACTGGGGACAATTTCATAGAGCTGCTTAGCACAAAAATATGCTAAGCATGATATTTCTGTCTTAATAGCAGAAACAGGATTAACAACCAAATTTCGGTGTGTTGCGTATCACTTGCAATAACGCTCCGCACTAATGACGTCACAAATCCCCGGATGTCAGAAAAACATTGGCTCACACACGTAGTGTACATGCTCGCGCACACCCACGCTCGTGTGCATAGTTGCAATGTTTGTCTGAGGTCCGGTGCTATTTTTAGCAGAAGTGCGGAGCGCTATTGTTCTTTGGATGTTGTTCGCTGACCATGCATGAACATCAAATGGAATTTTCAATGGTTGTTTGTTTTATTGGGCAAGCTATTTTTGTGCTAAGCAATTTTTTGTGCTACGCAGCTCTATGAAATTGGCCCCTGTTCAGTGCTCATTCCCTCCTAGAGGGGAGTTGAGATGGTTTCAGAAGTCCAAAATGTGACATTGACCACGCGAGTGAATAACCATATTGCAAACTCCATTACAATTTCCACAGATCATCAAATAACCACAAGGTATGAAACTGACTGATTTGAATTTAAGTCATTGAAAACTGAACAAAGAAAAATTGACTGGAGCGGGATTCAAACCGGCGACCTCCTGAATACCATACAGGCGCTCCACCACCTGAGCTACCCAGCCCTACGTTGGCGGTGTCCCTAATATTTCTTAGTTTGGCAGTCAGAAGCCATGAAACCATGCATATCCCAAGGATCACTTTATCGATACTCGCAGCAATGCAACCTAAGAAACTGATACAAAACTGTAAGACTTCCATATCACAGTAAGGCTTCTCTACCTATCAAGTTGATTGTTGATATCAAGTAGGCCTATATGGTCACTGATTTGAGGTCAAAAGTCCGGGAAGAATCACGACACTCTACAAGGAAGACTCCCAAACCAACCTCAGCAGGCCTGAGCTTGTCAGTCTCTGGAGACTGGAGAGTCCCTCTCAAGACACCTTTTCTGAGAACCTGCCACAGATGGAGGAGGTCACATTTCAAGGATCTTCCTCCTCCTCTTCCTCCCACTCTAACCTGCCAGAATTAAGGACACTGGACCACACATCAAGGGGAGGTCAGTGTCATTGGTCAGGCTGAAGGGCAGCTACTGGTCAAGCTGAAGAAGCCAACAGAGGGGATCACGGACACCAGGGGATTAAAACAGTTTTGAAGCATGGTTTCCCATTCGACCCACAAAGTGCACAAACCCTAAATATTTCTCTCTTTTTTCTGATTCTTTTCTATTTCACCTACATAGTATTCTAATTATTTTCTATATCAACTACATAATTCATGTACATGTATAGTTATATCTATACATAGATACATATAATATATTCTGCTAGATGATACATTAAGGCAAAATTCCCATAGCCCCCCATAGGTTCATGCGCAAACTTTACTTTTTTTTAAATCCTTCAAACCAATCAACCTGAAATTTCTTATCTTACTTGGAGCATTCTCTATCTTATATAAACAAATGGACAAGAATACAAATGTTTCTTTAAAAAGTTACGTTAGGGAAAAACACAAATTTCACTTTAACTTACAATTTCTCCCTAACGACAACTTTTATAGCAAAACATTTCCCCTTAACGTAGATTATAGATATCATTCAATATACAATCTATATCAAAATCTATAGATATCTATCTATCTAGATATATTTTATCTATATCTACGAATACATCAAGATATACTGAGTTATACTTAACATGTCATCAGAACTTGAATCCACATCCAGCAAATTATTCATAATTCTATCACAGATAACTTGCTCGGTGTAGTCCGTCCGTTCCACGCTGGAAAATTGCACACAAATAATGAGATGTAGAAAACACCCTATACCCCTTTGCAAAGCACGCTACCCAGAAAATTGCCCACAGGGCCGAGGGGGGGGGGGAAAAGGAAAAAAAGAGGAGAATACCCACTGCATCTCTCTGATAAGATGGGTACTCAGGTATCCTATTTCCGGAGAAGAGGAAGTGAAAATGCAAAAAAAAAAAAAACACGAGAACCCAGCAGAAAACCGATATACCGTAATCAGGGCCTCTGGGCTCACTGGGGGTTCGGGATGACATTTAGAGGAAAATGTCACGCGCGAGGACAGCCCGATCCACCTTAAAAAAGTGCAAGACTTGCTTTTTGAAAAAAGAATTTAAATTCGAAAACGTAAAAAAACGAAAACAAGAAAGAAAGGAATTGATCGAGTCCAAATAACCAGTGGGCGATGA
Source organism: Astropecten irregularis (assembly GCA_963971285.1). Classification (NCBI taxonomy): domain Eukaryota; kingdom Metazoa; phylum Echinodermata; class Asteroidea; order Paxillosida; family Astropectinidae; genus Astropecten; species Astropecten irregularis. The sequence goes on along the minus strand of OZ020260.1, from coordinate 5,314,038 downwards.
TCAATGCTATTGCATTGTGATGGGCGCAGAGGGATGCCAACGTTTTTACTATCATTGTATAACATTTTGTTAAGGGTAGGGTTGTTACAATCACAAATTGGAAAACAAGGTACAATAGCAGGTGATTTTGACGGCCTGAGATGCAATATAGAACTGGCAGGGGAGGTTGTTTAATATCCCAAGGGGTAGGTTCTATACTGATTAATGCTGCACGTGATGAGAGCCCTGATCGCAAGCCGGAACTGAAAAGGGACGAGGTCTGAATAGGGAAGCCAGATAGGGTGATGAACTCTCTGTATACTACACTATCCCCTCCAACCCACACACGAGAGGTTAATCCTCGTAAAGGCAATGGCAATTTCTCGGTAAAACCCTGCAAGAACCACCGGCCAAAGCCCTCCCTCTGGTATACTGCAGGATTTTTGAGAGAGAAAAGACTGTAGACCTCTTGAATCAGAATCTTAAACAGATGTGAAAACATCGACCAACTTGGTTCTAAGTGGATCGGTTTGCGGAAACACCATGTAAGAATCGCTCGTACTTTCGCGCTTCTATTTCGTTCGCACTTCTCGCAATTAAGGTCTCAACATTTCGACTAGCCTACTATAGTCCTCATCAGGAGACAACTTGATTCTATCATCAAAGTACAGAACCCTGTCGTAGGGGATACTGGAATTGGACTTGGAATTGATTCGGACAACATAGGTAAAAAACTACAAATCAAAAGTTTTCAAAATTAAAAACATCATTTTCTTGTTTGCTTGTTTGTTGGGCTGTATGTATAGCTATCTGTCTGCTGTTTTGTTTATTAATTTGTTATTTTCTTGTTTGTTTGTTTGTTGTTTGTTTGTTGGGGCATTTGTTAATTTGTTTGTTTGCTTCTTTCTTTCTTTGCTTGCTTATTTCTTGGTTTTTTGCATCCTTGAACAAAAAATATGAAACACATAAAGAATTTCATGGAATCCGTTATGGCCACTTTTTGTGCATATGAGAACTGCTACAAGTATACAAGCTATTTCATGGAATCTGTAAGCAAGACTCACGATGCTTAATCGGTTGCATTCTGAAGAAAGTCATTGCTTAGCGTAACGAGAAAGAAAACTGTCTCATGAAATATGCTAACTGTAAGCAAAAAAAGTCTGCTATCATAAGTGAAGAATGTTTGCTTACGGTATAAACAGATTCCATGAAATTGGGCCCATCTTGTAGATGATCTTTTATTTTGTAGTTGTCATGGAATTTCATGACATCAAATAAATATTATTATGCTTGGAAAAACAATGGAACTGAATATAAAGATTTGATAAAATTAAAGATAAACCATTTCAAATACAAAATTAGCAGATTTACGGCATTAATGCATTCCTGGTTATCAAGATGCATAAATTTAGGAATGCCGGTGGCGTATGGTTATAATTACTATATCCTTCAGATAGACTAAGTATTAAATTAGATATGTATAGAAATTGTAATAACATTCAAGTTTATACTCAAGTACGTACAAAAAAGCTGTACATGTATATTCGTTAATACTTGAAAAATCAAGTACATACATGTATACTGAACATGTTTATTCGTTAATACTTGAAAATTTATGAAATGGGAGAAACAGTTGGCACTCAAAGCAATTTACAAACTTGTATAGTTGGAACTCGTCTAAAGGCCCGATGAATCGCTACTAAAATCACCATTGATGCCTCAAGAAACTAATACATCAATATTTATTAGATCCGGCCAATTTCATAGAGCTTCTTAAGCAGCAAAATTTGCTTAAAGGTACAGTACAGGAGTGGTAACATACCCAAACAGAAATGTTCACAAATTAATTTATAACTTTCAGGATATAAAGATGGTGCTGGTAGTAACATACCATTAAAATATTTCTGTCTGAAATGCTGTATTTATCCAGAAATAAGTAAAACAAAGACCGTCAACAGTTTTGATCACAGGGTAAGAAAAAACATTCTTCACTGACTCCAGTTTTCGCTATTTTCTCATGACTCGGATGTCCGATTGAGCTCAAATTTTTCAAAGGTTTATTATTTAATGTACATTACTGGATTAGACAAAAGTGTGAGTGCTGTTCTGTGACCTTTACCAATCATGTATTATACCTTTAAGTACCAAAAAACCCTGGTACATAAAATCAGTATACCAGCCCAAACTCCTTGTGCATGTTATGCACTTATGCTCAACAAACAATGGCCAAATACAAGTCAAAAGCAGTATAAAACATCACATGAAAATGTGGTCGGCAATCCTGTTTGATCAAGGAAGACTTTTCATGCTTAAGGGTAATATCATACTTTGGTTTTTGTCAAAGAAATACAGATTCATTGGCATAAATAACACACGATACAGTCACAGTCATCTGTGAACATTTCAGTCCCATACGGTGCCCACTTTTTGAGAAAACACTGAAAAACAGCCACATCTTTAAAAGATCAAAAATAATTTTGGTCATTGTTTTAATTTAACTCTTTTCTGGATAAATGCGGCATTTCATGCAGAACAATTTGAACAGTATGTTTCTACCATCAACATCTTTATAACCTGTAAGTTATAGGTGAATCTGTGATTCAGTTTGGGTATGCTACCAAAGTATGATGCTATTGCTACCTTTGCAAATTTTGTGCTTAGCAGTATGATACTACCTTTAAAGGTAGTATCATACTTTGGTTTTTGTCAAAGAGGTATAGATTCATGGGCAAAAATATCAAGGAAGATACAGTCACAGTCATCTGTGAAAATTTCAGTCCCATACGGTGCCCACTTTTTGAGAAAATCGTGAAAACTGCCACAGTATTTCTTAAGTCTGTTCTCTTTTATTTTTGATCTTTTAAAAGATCAAAAAGATTTTCGGTCGTTGTTTTACTAATTTCTGGATAAATACAGCATTTCAGGCGGAATGTTTTTTACGGTAGGTTTCTACCAGCACCATCTTCATATCCTGTAAATTATACGTAAATCTGTGAACATTTCTGTTTGGGTATCTTACCAAAGTATGATGCTACCTTTGCAAATTTTGTGCTTAGCAGTATGATACTACCTTCAGCAAATCATGTGCTTAGCAGTATGATACTACCTTCAGCAAATCATGTGCTTAGCAGTATGATACTACCTTTAAGCAAATTTCGTGCTTAGCAGTATGATACTACCTTTAAGCAAATTTTGTACTTAGCAGTATGATACTACCTTTAAATTAAGCAAATTTTGTGCTGAGCAGTATGATACTACCTTTAAGCAAATTTTGTACTTAGCAGTATGATACTACCTTTAAGAAAATTTCGTGCTTAGCAGTATGATACTACCTTTAAATTAAGCAAATTTTGTGCTGAGCAGTATGATACTACCTTTAAGCAAATTTTGTACTTAGCAGTATGATACTACCTTTAAGCAAATTTTGTACTGTCAAATATAGAGGGTATAGGCCTGAGTCCATTGCTGTTCAGATGTACATACTCAGTAATTGGGAAATCCATGAGTGTAAATACCATGCATTGCCTAAAGGCTTCGGTTGATACAATTATCCTTCAAGGGCAAGGCCAAACAAGAGTGTTGAAAAGCTTTTAGGCATCCCCAGCAGAAATGCGTATTTACCATATTGATGATGATGATACAAACCAGTACATACACACAGTGTAATATAGGCCTAGTATAGTCAAGCTACATTAGCCACTGATAGATGCATACATTTTCATAAATCATTTTCTGCGAATGTGATGGAAATTGAGAGAAAGGAGTTGGTTGGGATGGGTTGGGGCACTGGAGGAAGGTTAGGCATAGCTATGGGGGGGAGGTGGCACAAATTCTGTGCCCCCCCTCCCCCCACAAAAATCACGGGTAGGAAAAAAGGGTAAGCATCATCTGTATACGGTACAATACCTATAAAGGAAATAAAAAACAACTTAATAGCTCTACTCTTCCAAAATGATATACAGTATTGTATATATAAATGTTCTCTTAAAAGGTGCTTATGACTAAATTTCCCTAACATCGACTTTCATATATCAAAACGTTTCACCCTACGTAGATTTTAACAATATGATTCAAATGCTATGCGTTTGACACAGGATGTATAAAGTGGGTTGAGCAGACAATGGTCATGGACTTTTAGCATCCAGCTTCCTGCATGAATGTTATTCCTCTAGATCCTGCATATATCCTACCACGAATGCCGGCACAAATCTGGCTGATCACGAGTCTTATCTTTAGAACTTTGCCAAGAAAAAAAGAAGAATCCTTGAAACTAGGCACCAGAATAGTCAGCATTTTGAATAACCCGTACTCCCTGTACATTGAAATGCATATTATGCATTGAGTCTAAACCCTGTGAAGTTATAAACAGCCTTTTGCACAAGGACACCGAAGCCAAAAAGGATTGAAAATCCACTTGTAATGCTGGCGTTTTCAAACGTCTTACTTCAAAAGAGGAGTTATTTTTGGTGCTGTTTTTTAAGAAAGGGCAAAGCACTCAGCAAGATTAGTCAGTGCATACACTTTATGCCGGCAATTTGAATAAAATAATTGAGTTTGCTCATGGTGGTTGTTGAAAGTAGCTTTGCTCGCCACCAGGGGGCTTAAATAGCTAACTTACGAAAGATAAATAAAAGAAGAAGAAGTTACAACGAACAGTTTCAAAGACGACGTCGTCAATTTCAAATTCATATAGCAATAAAGCTGCACCGTCCATTAAAACTTTGCCAATTTGTGCATAGGTGTGTATTAATAGAATAGACATGATTAATTGGACAGTCCTGAATCTCCCCCAAGAGAAGTCTAATGACACATGGGATATAAGAATTATCTTCAGCAAACTGTCACGGCAAAACTATTATTATTATTTTTTTTTTTATTTTTTTTTTTTATCAATTGTCCCACGGTATTAATTTAGTATTTCTGTGACGGTTATGTGATCATGGTGTTTTTTTTTTATTGTGTGCAATATTTTGTCCGGGCAAGCTCACGACTTGTGGGAAAATCCAAGCTTAATTGAATCAATTTATCATCGGAGTGGAGCGGAGCGTCCGCGACAAAATGAATTGGCAAAAAAAAAATGCATGAAGAGGGCTAATCGTCGAGGGAAAAATGACAAGTTGATTGCTAACGAACGAACGGCGCACAAAGCACCCCAACATCTGTGTTGCTGTGCTGTAGTACACACTGAGCTCATTCAGGCACAACATTTATTCAAAGGGAAAAATAATTACCTAAATTTGTTCAAATATTAATTATTGCATTCATTCAAATCATTAATTTTTCAGGTTTCCCAGAAACTAGACATAGTTTGTTCATATTTAATTTCATGGCACCAATTTCACGGCCCTTTTTTGCACAAAAAATTGTTAACTATGAAATTCCTGTCTCCATAAAAAAAAAACAGGATTAATAACAACCAAATTTCCATGTATTGTGTATCATTTGTGATAGGCTGACCATGAATATCAAATGGAATTCTCAATGGTGGTTTGTGTTTATTGAGCAAGACATTTTATTCTTAGCAATTTTCTTATGTGCTTAGCAATTTTTTATGTGCTTGGCAATGAATTCCTCAGCTTGACCAGTAGCTGCCCTTATTTCAGCCTGACCACTGACACTGACCTCCCGTTGAAGTGTGGTCCAGTGTCCTTCTGGCAGGTTAGAGTGGGAGGAGGAGGAGGAAGATCCGTGAAATGTGCTAAGCAATTTTTGTTTGTGCTTAACAGCTCGATGAAATTGGCCAAGCTTGCCTATCAAAGCTCAATTAAAGATGAGGCTTAATGGTGGGGTTCTAATTCAAGACCTTTTGAACCTAGCAAGGGGAGGCTCAAACAGTCAGGCACCCCCTGAAGCAGAGATGCCATCCAAATCGATCTCTACCCCCAGTGCTTGGATTTGAATCCCTAAGAGGCCGGATAACTTTCCACCGGATCCTTACAGGGAAGGAAGGGCTCTCCAAAAGAAACCCAAATATCAGAGGGGCAAGGGGTGGGGGTGGGAGGAAGACCAATAATAACCCTTGGAGCAATAAATGCTGTATTGAGTGGAATCGACCCACCTGTCAATGATGGGTCAAGTGCACTGCATTGGCTGGTTGGGTAGACTCAACGGGGGCACGTGTACTTGTCAAAGCAAGCCACCATTTGGGGTCAGCGTACTGTCCTGTATGATACAGTGGAACGCCACTATATAACGAACATGCCAGGATGCACAGATATTGTCTGTTATAGTGATCATTTGTTATAGTGAATAATGTTCATTCATTCATTCATTCATTTCATTTATTCATCATGATGACATGAACATTTTCAGAAATGAAAATGTATAGCATGCCTATACATTGTACACACAAATTGGGAGCCAAGGATGATGTTTGGTATACCCAAATGTTTGGTATGGCACTTTTTGTTATAGTGGTATTCCAATGTATACATAAAGTGAAAATCGAATGTGGGTTCGAATCTCACATGCGACAGCGCATGACTGTTTGTTCATGTGCACTCAAAAGCACTGAGTAATACTCAGTGTGTATATAGTGCTAATATTCGTTGGTGAAGGGCAAGCCTAATTTCAACAAGATCTGTAATGTATGAATATGTGTATTGCACAAAATAAAGCTTATTGTACAATGTTGTTCAACACATGATCTGACAACATAAGTATTGCAGTAAACAAGACGTCCATCGCTAAGTAATCCACTTGGCCATTTCTGAATTACTTGGCTACCGCTAATATTCAAAAATATACACATAATGCTGTAATGGCTACCGTAGACATGTGCATATAAAACTGAAGCCATAGTTTAGCCAATACTACAGAGCCCTAGCCAATAATATGGACTTAGCCTTAATTCTTAGCAAGGCAAACTCAGAGAGACAGAGCCGATTCCAAAGGCCAATACAATACATATTCCAAAAATCAAGGGTTTCACGTTATTATTCTCTTGAGCCTCGAAGTCGCCGGAGAGACCGGATATGTAGAACGCTGACAGACCTCCTGACCAGCTCTCATACCGGTACACCCACTGACAACCTGAGCTTACCAATCTCCGCAACAACAACATTTGGTGAAGGGGAGATAGAAGGAGAAAGGAGAGGGAGGTACGGGAGGGGGAGGGAACACAATATTGGAGACTCGAGTGTTTTCACCCAATACCCTGGTTTTTTATTACGTGGGTAAAATGTCAACAGCGACTCGACTCGCTTGTCGGCTCAAGAAGAGATGCCATGTTCTGATTACACTATACTATGCTGTGGTTTCTTGACTTCGGGGTTTTGGGAAATTTTTAAAGGTACAGTACAGGATTGGTAGTAACATAGGCAAACAGAAATGTTCACAGATTTACGTATAACTTTCAGGGTAAGAAGATGGTGCTGGTTGAAACCTACCGTTAAAATATTCCTGTCTGAAATGGTGTATTTATCCAGTAGTCAAATAAAGACTGAAAACAGTTTTGATCTTGGGGTAAGATCAAAACCATTCTTTGTTTTTTACGAAAAATTGAGTCTGGTTTTCATTATTTTCTCGGATTCAGATGTCCGATTGAGCTCAAATTTTTATTTTTGGACCAAATAGCAAATTGGGACTGATTTCAAGTTTTGGGGCCTATAAAATCAAAATATTCTCTGGGTGGCCGATACCAATAACTAATATTTGTCAACCATGCAAAGTCTAGTCTTTCAGATTATGATTTGGCCTTTGAGAAAGATCCTGTTCTAAAGGATCAAAACTGTCAGGCCCTCCTAACTCTAGTAACTGGGGTGTCAGGTTGGCGTAGCAGTTCTTTCCTCGCCTTTCAGCTCTGGCGGACCGAGTTCAAGTCCGGCTCGGTCCACAAGTGGATTGGGTTTTTAGTCCCTACTTGATTTTGCGGGTTTTACCCAGAATATTACTCTGGTTTTTTTGTACCCACCTCTAAAACTGTATCTTCTTCTCATCATCTTTCCATAAAAGGTTTCATCAGGCTTTCGACACAGTTAGAACCCCTACAGTGCCTAGGGCGCTTTTGAGGAATCATTGGTGTCATTACCAGAAATAAATAAATATATCTCGGGTCAATGTTTATAACAACAAGTTTAAATTATAACTTGTCATCCAGAAGTACTAGCAAGCACAGTAATGCTTTGGGAACCACACTAAGGAACAAGAAAACGTGTTAGAAAGCAAACGAGCTACATTAGCATGCTGAAGAGGGACACTGGCTTAGACAGTATCGTGGAGCTAAGGACTGTCATGTTGGAAAGAGTGGCCTGGAGGGGATATGTTCATGGTGACTGAGCAGGCATTGGCTAAATCATGCCTAATGTCTTATCAACATAGTAGTAGTAGTAGGAGCTAAGGACTGTCATGTTGAAAAGAGTGGCCTGGAGGGGATATGTTCATGGTGACCAAGCAGGCACATATTGGCTAAATCATGCCTAATGTCTTCCTGATATAGAAGTAGTTATTTCTGTGCATCTAGATGATACTTTATTCATGACTTGTGCCTTTAATGCAAATTAAAACCAACATATCCAGAAGGGGTATTTGCTTGACATTATAAATATACGGGTCTACGATTGAGTTATGCATGAAATTCATTATGATGTGCATACAGTATGTCCTCGGTGTTAACTATTAAAGTCTACCCCGATGATTGAGTGTAGTGAGATAGCAAGCATGATGCAGATTGTGCCCGGAGCGATTCAAGTTTTGCCCACTACATGTTTTCCAATCTGCCTATGATGGATGGGTTTGGCTAGCAAGCTATATGCACCTATTAGTGAATTCATACATAATGGTTTATATGTGCTGAATAATTCCAGCTGGCAGGGGGGTGGGGGCATTTGACTGAAATAAGTGTGTGTTTTTCATGCAGATGTGTCTGGGTACCAGACCAGAACCAGACAGGAGAATCTGGGGGCTTCTTACAAAATGAGGCTTAAAGCTATGCCTTATTCATGCTACGTCCATCCTACATTCGAAGCAGTGCTATCAAACTGAGGCTTGGATTCAAAGTAGTCTGGTACCTGTTTTCTTTTTAGAATTGGTGTTATCTTTTCCAAAGGGTGTACAAGGAAGGTGACAAGATGGATGCATCATGAATAAGGCCTATAGCCTATAGGCTTGGGATTTTGCTACCGCCATTTTGTGTCAAATGAAATGAAGGGCTTGAGATGCATGGCGGAGTTGGAGCCTTTCTTCAGATGTACCTTCAAGTGGCTGTTTATCAGCTTATATGGACCACTTGATTAAACTTGACTAATGAAATGACTCAATCTTTTTTACATACCAGTAATGTCTGTGGCAGAACAAATTTACACGAAAATTAATATGAATGTTCTGCTACACTGGACTGCAGATGTTTTTTCTTTCAATTCGGCACTTTTTCCCTTTTAGCTTTAATAATGATGACAATCAAAATTCTTCAAAATCCTCCGTACTTGACAAGGGAGTTTTATAGGTGTGGGGTCAACAACCACGCTGACATGACAAGGTATCAGTCAGGCAGAAGGAGGTGCTTTAGGGCAAAACACAAGACTTGCCTACGAAAGTCTGCAGAGATTAAAATCAAGATCCCCGCAGATGGACGACTTTATACCGTGTTGAGACATTCGCATCACATGATTAGACACGGGACAAGGAAATCAGAACTTACAGGGGCACAACCAACTAGGCTTGGGCAATTCCAGCAATTTCGGAATTGATTCCAATTCCAAGCTGGAATCGTGATTACACTCGGAATCGATTCCATTTGTTTGCAAAAATAACATTGAAATAAAAGCAAACTTCGGTAGGTGACGTGCAGAGTTCATAGATACCGTCGATACTGGGATTTTCACATATCAATATATTGGACAAAACTATGTGACGCTGTCTGTGGTTTCGCAGACAAAACACAGATGGTGCTGTAGGCAGTTAAGTTCTTCGATACATAAAATCAGCCAGGCTTTATTTCTTAGAAGATTGCCGAATCGGTTCAGTTAATGGTTCAACGATCAAACGACCCAGGAATCGCTCGGAGCATTTTGGAATCGACGCTCCCAAAACACAAAATCGATCATTCACGGAATTGATTCCTAAAATAGTGAAATCGCGATTCCGATTCCAAATTTTAAATCGATGCTAATCAATGGGCTCCGTGCTCGAGCTATTTATAGAATACGCCCTTATTATCGACAGCTTTAGTTACCCAGGTGTTCAGACAAATATCACAACGTTTACTTATAAGTTAATGGGGCAATGTGCGACTTGTTTGTCAGAACTTCCGAATGTGACGTCACAAGCGTGGAGCCCTATTCCAGCATGGAATCCCCCCAAGCCTACAACCAACTAGATCGGAATCTATTAGAAACTAGCTCTCAAGCAGTATTGAAGGTTGATGCAGTTCATGGTCGCCCTAGAGGATGTTCCATAACTCCTTCCAACCCCCAACCACCTACCTACTCCCCTACATCCCACTCCACCCCTGAAACTGCAACTAAAAAACAATACCATGCTGATTTTTCTGAGAGATAAACCAGCTTGGATTTGTCTGGAAATGTTGACTTGACAGCATAGGGCCTCAAGAAAGATGCACACAGTCTCCCTCCATGGTGGTTGTGATGGATGATGCTGATAAATAAGGGTGTATAAATACTGCAGCTGGGAATGAGTTTGGTAATGTGAGCCGGGCATTGACGCAGACCTCCTATCTCATCATCAGACCATGATCAGACATCTTCAGTAGAGAAACCAACGCATGGGGTGAAAAATAGAAGTGACATCACCCTCAGCAACAACCATCACCCTCACTCTACCAACCAACCTGCTCTCCCCCCCCCCTCAGGCAAACAAACAATCCCCCCTGGAGGGCCTGTAATTTGAACACTTCCAGGAGACAATTATCCAGCCCTGAGGCCTGCAATTACCAGAAAATGCTGCCAAATTATCCGGGCTTTGGGGAGATGCAATTCTGAGAGGAGTCGCTCGGGTCACAAGAGGGCTGGATCACTCTGGAGATTTGATAGAATTGGCACAGTTTATACTGATCAAGGAGGGGGAATCCGGGGGATAAATCGTTCTGAAGGATGCAATGTCAGGAAGGAGGTGCACATGTTTCACGTACTCTCTGCGGAGTGCGGACAAGACATTGTCTTATCTACTTTCCTTGTACTTGAATACACTCCCCTATAAAGGTCTCTTCACACGATGCTAAAAAAAACTCCCAAGGCTTGCAAATTTTTCTCATGCTTGAGAAATCTTACGAAAGTGCTCTCTATGCTCTCTATTTTGATATCCGTTATTTTAGAATGGAATCACGAAATGGAGCCTGAGCCTGAGCCTGAGCCGGAACCTGAACCAGAAGCCTGAGCCTGAGCCGGAACCTGAGCCTGAGCCTGAGCCTGAGCCAGAGTCAGAGTCAGAGCCTGAGGTTTGGTAAAAGACCCCTAGTTTGTTCTCATATCTAGAATTATTCAGCATCAGCTTAATAATTTGACAATTTCTTTGGTTTTTCAAGACTGATCCTCCTTCCACCCCCTACCCCCACCCCACCTTCCCCTCAAAGATAACTGCATGCCCTTCAAATGACAGCACAATCTTGAGGCGACTAGTCAATGAGACTACACGTCCGATTAACAACTGGAGCCAATCACACAATGAAGAATTTGTGGCTCTACAAGACTGGCTGGCTGGCTGGGAGGAGGTTGGCAATATTACACAGGATGTGCAACTACAGGTTCAAGTACATACTGTAGCACACAAATTGTGCATGATTTTTTCTGAGAAGACTGGCCAGATGGAGTTGGGTTTAATGAGGCACATCACTGAGGAGTATCGGGCGGAGGAAATGAAGAAGGCAAGAGATATATCCTATGCGGATTGCCCTCCCATATTTCACCAGATTGTTCTTGGAAGTTGGAAATGTCACGTAGGCTCACAGCATGCAAACGAGAAAATTTCAATCTTTACCATACTTTGTATAGAGTGTTTTTCACCTTTCAATGGCATATAAAAGAAAGAAGTGAACAAAACAGGGAGGAAATCAGCCGATTCGAGGAAGAGTCGCATACCTACAGACTGTTTAAAAAAGAAGGCAGAATTCGTAATGGATTCGAAGAAAAGCATGTCAAGGATATATGATTACTCAGAAACTCATGGGTCAATTTCACCAAACTCATCGTAACTTACTATCAATCGTTTGGAATTCTGATGCATTGCAGCCCTATGTAGGATATGATGGGTTATCCTTCGTAACTTGAGTTACGATTGATCATAAGGCTTTGTGAAATCACTGGTCATATATGAAACAAACTCAAACTTGTACTTGAAACTCTCTACAACATCAAGGTTTTGCTCTTGAAGATATTCTAGAGCACAATTGCAAACACTGCACTTTCTTCCTGTGCACATACCCGATGGAAAATCATTTGCTGGTGTTTGCACACATGGAATGCACCTGCAATGTGTCTATTTGATGTCCGGGGCTGCATGAGCCGCCATCCCTAGCCATGGAAGTCGCCATTAATGTTAGGTCAGATTGCTCTGGATAGTACTGTTTTATCAGAGCCACACACATCTTTTCCAGTTAAATATCAGTGCCTTAGGCCTATACACAAGCATTATTATTGTTACCCATAACATCAAGCTACATTTTCTAGCAACTAGCAACAACAAAGATCTTATCAGTGTTAAAGGTATAATACATAATTGGTAAAGGTCAAAGAACAGCACTCACACTTTGTCTGATCCATCATGTGCATGAAATTATAAACCTGTGAACATTTGAGCTCAATCGGACAGTCACAAGAAAACAGCAATTTTTCTTATAAAACATAAAGAATTTAAAGGTTTTGATCTTATTCCGAGATCAAAACTGTTTTTGGTGTTTATTTGACTAATTTCTGGATAAATACAGCATTTCAGGCGGAAATATTTTAATGGTATGTTTCTACCAGCACCCTCTTCATACTCCGAAAGTTATACGTAAATCTGTGAAAATTTCTGTTTAGGTATGTTACCAATCCTTTACCAATTACCTTTAAGCCGCACACAAGTGAATTCCCACAAGTTGCATGCACAACCTAGATCTAACGTGTTTTTTTTCGCATAATGCTCACTGATTCTTATCAATAAATGATGTTATTGTGGACTTTTGGTGGATAAACAGTTTTCACAGCAGCAAACTATTGCTTCTTTCTTTTTTGCATACATAAGCACCCAGTTTTTATATAAAAGCTGGGAATATTTGAATTCAGCATGTTGCGTCTAACATCCTCTCAAGAGAAATTTATGAGAGACGCACATACTGAAACAAACAACAGGCTGCCGGCCGTATGATCTCTGTTAATATTTCTCCACACACTACGTGACTGAAGAAAGCACCCGAAGAAAGCCAACATGAGATTTGGCCATGCAACATACAATAATCCCAGCTATATAGCAAGGCCGTCCGCAAATGAAATTAAAACTGAGAATACAGGAAGAGCTCGGGCTGGCTGGATAGGGGAGGCAACGGTGGAACCTCTGGCCTAAGCCAGTAATACTAATAACCACACTTAATATTTCAGGGGCAAAATATTTCAATTTCATCAGTGTTCTTTAATATTAACAAAAAGCTATGATGACTGAAGGCAGGTATGGAATTTCAACAATGGGTCAGTTGTCGATGGAAAGCAGCCGGAGATTCTGAAGCAATTATGGACGTCACCGCGTCGTGGTGGATGAATTGAGAGGTTAGAATGAGAATGTCTGCACACAGCGCAAGGCTATTCATGATTTTTCTCCTCGGAATGGGGTGCTTAGGCTCTTGGAGGTTTTATATCTCAATAATCTAGACAGATGATTGTATCCAGTCGAATTATGATGTGATCTTTCTCCGTGATTATTGGGGGGGTCGATTTCACAAAGCTCTACGATCGATAGTAACTCCGTTTATGAAGGATAAGTCATCGTATGGGGCCTATGCTACTGATAGTATTAAGTTATGATGAGTTTGGTGAAATAGACCCAAGGGCATTTACTGGTCTCTAGAAGGGAATATTATAGGGTCTAATTGATCATGACTTGGTATTTGGCACGGAAGCAAACAGCCTGCCAAAGCAAGCTTTTTGCTTTGTTGTTTCTGGCTTCAAAATAACTCAGTGTAGCCTATAGGGACCTTTTCGAAACAGGCTCAGGCTCAGGCTATGGTTCCCTCACCAAAATTCTGAAAATATAGGTTGAGAATTTTCGTTGAAGCTGAAGCTCTGTTTTCCTTTTCAAACCAGAGAATCTACTTCTGAACCACAGCCAAAAGCCTCTATTTTGATACCCGTTATTTTAGAATGGATTCACGAAATGGAGCCGGAGCCTGAACCTGACCCTCAGTTTCGAAAAGGCCCTAGGATCGGCTCCTCAACCAATGGAGTGCATTCATTCTAATCATCTAGTTTTCAAATCACGTATAATCCTAAATCTAACCTATGAAATAGGTCTTACCAAATTATGTGTTTCCACTGAGGAAAATAACAAAGAAAAGTTTGTTTTGAGCCTATTATTATTAAGGGCAACTTGTTTCAGGCACGAGATCGGTGATCCTGCTGGTCCAGATCCCATGTTAGCGTATCCTGCATGGGACGTGGATCTGCAAGATCACTGATCTCGTGCCTGAAACAAACAGGCCCTAAATGACAACCTTACCCCTTTAATAATGAAAAAAATAATACCTGCTCTCTGAAAGTGCCCGTCCACCCCAAGTCAAATAGTGCACAGTGATACAAGTTTCCTGCTCTGCAATCCGAGCCTATGTGGACAACACTCTAACCCACTCTATTTCCGAGGTGAATAAACCTTTTCTGCCACGTTATAGACTCCTTGGAGAATGTCTTGGTGCTGTGAACCGGATTCAAGGAGGCGAGACGAGGCGTGGCAAGAGAGAGAGACAGCCAGTGACTGATGCCGCCACTGTTGAATCATGTGGTCTACAAGGAATGCTTTCCGAAGAAGTGCACAGTTACATGTACGTAATAGACAGATGGCCAACAGTTCATGATGGGTGCAAATGGCTCCAACTTTTAATAATAGGCACCGGACTATTAAAAAATATGATCTGCAGCTAGCTTAGCAAGAGTTTCGTTGTAATAACGCATCGCTAATATATGGGGACATGCAGTGGGAGCGGAGGGTGCGCCTTGGGCGACTTTTTCAGCGAGGTTTCTGGCGCATGCGCGCTGATATGCAAATGTAGGTAAACAGAGGTGAGGTGTTTTCTGTAATGGAATGCCTCATCAGTATGTATGTATCTTAATTGTGGAAGGCGGGACCAAGGGATTTTGTGTACAGGTTGCAGCATTGCTGCGTGTATGATTGAAAAGATCCTTGGGGTATGGCGGTATGTGCATGGTTTCATGGCTTCTGACTGCCAAACGAACAAAGATAATTGACTATTGGGGTCACCACCAATGTAGAGCTGGATGGCTCAGTTGGTAGAGCGCCTGTACGGTATTCAGGAGATCGCCGGTTCGAATCCCGCTCTAGTCAATTTTTCTTTGTTCACTTTTCAATGACTGACTTTAAAATGCAGTCAGTTTCCCTTGTGGTTATTTGATGATTACAAAATTGTTAATAGCACAAAATGTCTCCAAATGCATTTCTCATTCACCTTCACTGCGAGATTTTTTTTGGGGGGAAGCAACAGAATAGGTCCCAACAAGTGTCCACGCTATGGGTTTGCCGGGGAAAGTCCCAATTATCCGTTAAGATTTTCTGGATTTTTATCAACATGGAAGTGAATTTAATATGAAAATTTATAACGGTTATCATCAAATAACCACAGGGGAAACTGACTGGATTAACTTTAAGTCATTGAAATGTGAACAAAGAAAAATAATTGACTGGAGCAGGATTCGAACCAGCGGCCACCAGAACACCGTACCAGTAGCCGTACCATATTGTGCCTATGAATATCAGCTGGTGTGTGAAGTTTCAAGTTCCAAAATCAGTTTTCTGGAATGTGCATTTATATCTGATAATCAGAGGGGAAATTTTATCAAGGAATACCGAGTTCAGTGTATGAAATTGGTGAATATAGTGAGCTTGGAGTTTATAGGAGGGCCAGACGCATTTTGATCCTTGCAGTTTCTTCCTCAAAGGCTGAAAGGCTGAAACATAGTAAGCTTTTAGAACGAAACGCGGCAACAGTGGTTTGGGGCCCATTTGTTTCAGGCATGCAATCAGTGATCTAGTAAATCAACGTCCCATGCAAGATACGCTCAAATGCGATCCCGAGCAAATTTTGCGTGCAGGATCACTGATCGCGTGCCTAAAACAAACAGGCCCCAAGATTCTCAATACCAAATCCTGTTATTCTCTCTAGTTTATAGTCCGTAGGGCTGGGATTGTTTTCTTCAAAGCATGGATGTGTCATACACAAGAAATATTGAAGCGCCCTTGCCTCCAGACAGGTTGTAAACACAGATTACTGAGAGAGATATGTAAGGGGGGGGGGGGTTCGGTGGCAGAGGTGGGATAGCAAGGCCTGAGGATAATTAGTTTGTGTGATGGAGATAAACATCAGTTCCTTTGGCTGTGTGGGCTCGGTAATATCACAAACTTCTTGTATCTGTCTACAGCTGTCTCTTATAATAACCTCGTGGCCTTGAATTGAAACAGTTTCAGTCTAGTCGTGGTTTTGGTTTGGCCTGTTGCGGTGTGATGTGATGTGGTCTGCTTTTAGAATGCAGTCGGACTTAACTCGTAATTGGGTTCAATTTGGCATATTTAGTTCAATGTCATTTGAAATTGGGTTCAATTTTATTAAATTGGTGCGATCTGATTTAGTTTGGTACGGTTTGATTTTGATGATTTTTATTTTAATGTTGTGGTGGTGAAGAGGTCGTGAGTTTGTGCTTGATTTGGTTGGGTTTGGTTTGGTTTGGTTGGTTTTGGTTTGAAGGGGCAGGGCTGGGATGGGTTGCGTTAAGGTTGGCTTGGGTTAGGTCAGGTTCGGTTGTTAATACATAGTTCTATTTTGTTTCATTTAATGTGATTTTATTTAGTTTGGTCTAATTTAGCTAATTACCCATTAGTTATAACAGTTATTTCATAAACATAGATGTATAATAGAGAGTTGCACAAATCCACAAAAAAAGAAGATAACAAAAACACAAAATAAAATAGTTTCATACTTGCTGTCATCTTAAAAAAATGATAATTGATTATTACAAAACTTTTTAATACAGATTAGTGTTATGTACTTTGGAATCTAGATGTACACATACATAACACAACCAAAGTATAATACAACTACAACCTTTATGTCATCTATAATATGGGCGATGAACAGCAGATCCCAAGGCTTAGGGTTCATTCGAATCAGATTCCAAGAATTGGACATTGGAGATGAAATAAATCAAAAGCAGTTGAAGACAGGCATTTAAATCCTTTCATCCTCCCCGTCCAGAACGTAGGCAAAGATGACGTCCAATAATATGACCAAGGATTTTAATCATTACGTTGCCAATCACGGATTGTCTGATATCCTAATCTCCGGAAAAGCAGATGTTCCGCGGCAAGACAGACATAATTATTATTAAAGGTCGTACGTTTGATGACTGAGGGGGTTCATGTCTGAAAAAGACGTAATGCTTCATTAAATTCTCGACCACAGGTGGACTGGGGCCTCTCAAATCTGACAGGCATGGACATCATGGACATTTCATAATAATGGCGACATGCCGACCTCTTGTTTCCGTTGCGCCACACCTTGTGTTATATCCAGTGAGTGGTTTGGAGAGAATGACTTTGCATATAAAGGGTGTCCCAGAAAAACACTATGAAGGGACCCATTATGTCAAAATTAAACTGTTTATCACTTCAAGATTCAAGATATGATAACAACCATGTCTTGGCTATGACCATGTAGAATTTAAGCAAAATCGGGCAGAAATTTACAAAAATATTACCAATTGAAAGAGTACTCCTTATAAACAAATTTGCAAGGACAACACGCATTGTGGTCAGTACACACATAATGTGTATGAAAGAATGATGAAAATCGGGTTTTGAGGTTGGGTAATTCAGTGACAGTCTTAGTTTTTTCACTCAATTTCAGTCCAATTTTGCTTAAATTCTACATGGTGATAGCTAAGACATGGCTGCATTACATATCTGAATCTTGAAGTGATAAACAGTATAATTTTATATAATAGTTCTGACGCAAAGTGTTGCGTTTGTTCTGGCACACCCTGTACAGGGTATCTGCAGGTTTCAGCAAGTCAAATTTAAGACTTTTTAAGACCCTTTCTAATGCCACCTTTACAGGAATTTAAGACTATTTAATGCTTTTTAAGGCCTAAATTTTGAAAATTCAATTTAAGACTTTTTAAAGACCTGCGGACACCCTGATAAAAAGGAACTGAGATTGTACAAGGATCATTTTCTCCGTCACTGGGATAGTATAATCTGTATGTTTGGGAGTATATCTGATGCCTTGTGGAGACCAATCACAATACAATAGGTTGAGTATGTCTCCACAGGGAAATTCTACAGGTATCCACAAGGTTTTCACGAAACTGATATTTGGAATTAACTTAAAAAGGAGGAATGGAGGTACGGTATTCAGGAGGTCGACGGTTCGAATCCCGCTCCAGTCAATTTTTCTTTGTTCACTTTTCAATGACTTTTAATAAATTCAGTCAGTTTCCCTTGTGGTTATTTGATGATTAAAAAAAAAGACAAAGAAGAAAAAGAAAAAAGTGTACTCTCATCAATATCTAGTCATTATCCTCATCCATAGTGGAAGTAAGGAGAAGTGGACCTAATGGCGTTCAAGTAATCTAGTAATTACAACGCTCCATTTGGCATCAAGGCAAGCAACTACACTACAAGACTACCCAGTAATACCTGGCATGACTCGTGGCCTGATGCTAACCGAATGGACATGAAAAAATCTGGCCATCCCCGCATCATGCCGTGCTGTTGTTGTCTTTTTCGCGACACGTACTGTTCTGAAGCATTCAGAACACAGGGGCCTAATTTTTGTGTTGCCCGTACGTTCTATTTTCTTTTCTTTTCTTCTTTTCTTTTTAATGTCACAGCACGAACCCCGGGATCCTTGTGGTTATTACATTAGGGACAAAAGGAGGAAAGCCTGGACAACCATTAAGGCACTTTGAATGGCACTTTAAACTTGATGTCCAACATACTACAAAGAGTATTGAGTAAGAGGGTCGCAGACCAAGATAAAAGAAGGAGGGCTGGAGGAGTGGAAGTGTTTGATATGTGGGTGTAAACCAGGGGCCAATTTTATAGAGCTGCTTAGCACAAAAATTCGCTAAGCATGGCATTTCTGCCTTAATAATAAAAACAGGATTAACAACCAAATTTCCATGTGTTGTGTATCAATTGCAGTTGTCCATTGCTTGTTTGTTATTTGCTGACCAAGAATATCAAATGGAATTTTTCAATGGTTGTTTGTTATATTGGGCAAGCTATTTTTGTGCTAAGCAATTTTTTTGTGCTAAGCAGCTCTCTGAAATTGGCCCCAGGACTGAAGCAGCAACAGCTTTAGAAGGTCCATGTATTTATAATCTACTTCAGAAAGAACAAAAATATACAGTGAATGGCATTAATATGGGTTCTTTATCATGAAAGAAAAACAAAAATTTAAACAAAGTACAACATCAAAACTGAATTTCTTGCAAAAAAAAATGACTTCAATGCAACTAATAAACTCGTGCAAACTGATCACCAACCAAAATATTGACATGAAATATATACAAATGCAAAATTTAGCCTTTGAGTCTGAGAAAGGTCCTAGGGCCAATTTTACGACCATGGCCATGAAACCATGAAATTTATGTCTTAATAAAATCAGGATTAACAACCAAATTTCCCAGCGTTGTGCATCGTTTGCGATTGTTGTTTGGCTGTTGTTCGCTGACCATGAATATCAAATGGATTTTTTTAATGTTCAATGGTAATTTGTTTTAATATTGAGCAAGACATTTTGTGCTAAGCAATTTTTTGTGCTTAACAGCTTCATGAAATTGACCCCTATACTAGGATCAAAACGTCAGGCCTTCCTATTAATTAACTCCAATCAAAAAAATAGTACTTCATTTGAAATGGAGATCTGCCATTTGTTTTTGACATACATACATGTATGCTTCCTTCTTTATCCCCGCTGCAAAGCAAATTTCCTTGATGAATCCATTAGCATGTTATTACGAAGCAAACGGAATAATCAATACATGTTTACAAGGAGTACACTGACCCCCAATGTTTTACAATAAACCTTTAATGCAATGGTGTCATAATACAGCCTTCTCAGAGGCAAAATAATGACGGCTGAAAACGATAAAAAACCACCGGCAACCAGGGCTGACTGTGTACACATGGGCCATAGACAGGGTCAAGGAACTTGCGTTTCTTGACCTGTAGCCCAGAGCACCCTATACATTGTACTTTTATACAGGATGTAGCTGACGCAGTAGAAATTGTAAAATATGAAAAGAGTGTAGCACAAAAATGCAGATCAGCCGGCGCAACAATGAATACGTTCATAGCCAGTATTAAAGGTAGTATCATACTTTGATTTTTGTCAAAGAAATGCAGATTCATGGGCACAAATATCATAGAAAGATACTGCAAGAGTCATCTGAGAAATTTCCGGTCCCATACGGTGCCCACTTTTTGAGAAAACGGTGAAAAACGCTCACGTTATTTTCAAATCTGTTCACATGTAGTAAAACTGTTTTTGGGGTCTTTGATTTTTTACACTTTTCTTGATGAATACAGCATTTCAGGCAGAAAATGTTTAAAACGGTATGTTTCTACCATCACCATCTTTATCAATATATTTATATAACGGTACTCATTTTGCAAGCTGTGCATAGAATGCTAATACTTGCCTGAATCTAAACATCTGAAAGGGTATTAAAGAGTCATTTTTACGTGCACAGCTAAAATGTGTACTTCTGTACTGTCAAGTATTCCACAGACAGATTCCATGAGTATCTTCATTAAAATAGACGTAACTCCTCTTAGGAATGATCAATTAATTTATTTCTTTTTTCTAATAAGCAAGAGAGAGTGCTTGTTAAATATATGCTTCACTGAATGTTTGAGTGTCATTCGTTTCTTTTTAAAAACATCACCAATCCCGGTCAAGTTCTTTTTGACTCACCCTGTACACAGTACAAGCCTGGTAATGAACACTATAATGACACCGTCCTTAGTGATAACATTATGGAATGACTGTCTTCTCGGTAACTTTACATGGGAAAGAGTTGCCTATACCTTCAAGATGAAGTGGAATACAACTCCATACCTAAACGTCTATTTGTACCCCTAAAAATTAATCAAATGTACGTACCACAGGAAGCCAAACGTCCGTCTGTATGCCGACACTTCCCCAATGATAACAGCCCCAGAAATTAATATCCCCCTTCATCTCTTGATTAAACTTCCTCCGTAAACTGAGGAGACAATGTTGCTTCTTTAAAAGATACAGCACAGGATTGGTATTAAACATACCCAAACAGAAATGTTCACAGATTTATGTATAACTTTCAGGATATGAAGATGGTGCTGGTAGCAACATACCGGTAAAATATCTTTTTCTGAAATGTTGTTTTATCCAGAAATCAGTCAAACAAAGATCGTATTTAATACAGTTTTGATCTCGGGGTGAGATCAAAACTCCTGTGAATAGATTTGAAAAAACCGTGAGTGTTTTTCACTGTTTTCTATAGTTTTCAATGATGATATGAGCGGAAATTTCACAGGTTTGATTTTATTCCATCATTTATTCCATTTTGCCTGAAATGGTGTACTTATCCAGAAATTAGTACAACAAAGACCAAAAACAATTTTGATCTTGGGGTAAGATCAAAACCATTCTTCATGTTTTATAAGAAAAATTGAGTCGGGTTTTCTCTATTTATTCGTGACTCAGATTGAGCTCAAATTTTCACAGGTTTATTATTTCATGTACATGCTGGATCAGACAAAAGTGCTGTTCTGTGATTTTTACCAATCATGTATTATACCTTTAAGCCAACCCTGAGTCCATCATCCCCACACAGAAGAGAGAAGGGCAGAAAAAAAAAATTGAAAGGGAAACAGAACAAACAAATGAAACGTAATCACGTTAATGGTCCTCTGTGGCCAACCACAAACTGACCTAAATATTAAACAAAAAACCTGAAAGGGAAAAGTCTCCTCTATGATAACAAACCGTTTAATTATTACACGAGAGCCGTGCCTGCTTTTCCTAAAAGCTTTTTCGTGGAAATTATTTTAACCAACCTGTTGGTTGGCCAGGCTCCATTTATAATCTTGAAAGGGGTGATATGGGGGGGGGGGGGTTAGGAAGGCGACAGGCATACAAAGGATTGAAGAGACAAATGATTATCCTGTATGCCTGCCATTTTTCTACGCCTGCCTTTTTTTGTTCTGAGGATCTGATCCTCTCATCCATTTATGTGTATCTTTCAGGGCTGTGATTGTACGAAAGCATAAATCTAGAACAGCGAAGCTGTCATGGCTCGCTGCAGCCTTACGTGCAGTTACAAACATGATAGCAAACACCCATCTATCACACACACACCCATCAAAAAAAAATTCAACATTATGAAACAACAGAAAAAGCTTCAACATTTTTCATTTACAATAATAACAACATTATTTTGGACAACGCACCAATCAAAAAAAAAAAAATGGGGGGTTCAAGCACATACTAAAAAACTTTAACATTTCACGCGGACGGCCGGACGGGACGAACGGTACTTACTACTACAGTGTACATAGGCTTCGCAGCTCGCCAAAAAAAACCTTGAAAACATAGCCCAAAAAACTCAAAATCATACATTTCCTATACTATTGTACAGGCAAAGTGAGGGCAAAAACCTGAAATCAGGATTTTTCCTGACAAAATCACATCCCTTTTCTTTACTTGAACGTCGTTGTCCTCTTGTCATTTAGCCTTCGAAAAAGGTTCTACTAGAGTAGAAACTTGTCAGGCCCTCCTAACTCCAAGCAATACAGAATACAGTAATGTCAAGTAATACATCACTACAGTAATGTCAAGAAAATATTGGGGTAATGATAATGATAACTAGATGTGTTTGTTGACAAACACTGAGCTGTTTCGCGTACGTTTTTATAAATAATATGAAAAACAAACATGAACGCAATTGTCCCAGTACAGAGAAATTGTGGTGTTTTAATTGTCGTAAACAACTATAAGGAGCGTCGTCACTCGTCCATTAATATACATATAGATACATGTACATACACACGACCATGAGAAACACAGAAATGGCAGAGTCTACTATAGGCCAGCGCGCAAAGTATGTATGGGTGTGCATGGGCGGTGGAAACAGCAAAATGACTGATTTTCTAGCTCGTCGTACTACGTTTACATGTACACAATTGGCCCACTACTATGGATAGCCATATCAGCGGTCCAAGAATTTGCAAGGCCCGTGTTTTGTGTTATGTTTGACTCTAAATGGCAAAATTAATGATTCAAAAAAATCAATACAAATTCAATCGATGACGTCATCGTGACGTCACTTCACATTAGGGATACTAGTACCATTTCCTACTTACCCACCAAGTTTCATTTCGATCGGATATTCGCTTCTATGTGTTTCCGTGAAAAAATGGCAAAATTTATTATTCAAAAATCAATAAAAAATCAGCCGATGACGTCATCGTGACGTCACTTCAGATTTAGGATACTAGTACCATTCCCTACCTATCCACCAAGTTTCATCACCATCGGATATTCCCTTATATGTGAATCAGAAAATCGGCTTTTTGATGACGTCATCATGACGTCACACCTTTTTGGTATTTTGTGGCATTTTCCTATAGCCTAACGAACATTTTTCAGAAAGAATTTCGAAAATACGATTTGTCGTTCATGAGATATAAAGAAAAGGTCAAAAAATTGAATAATTCATATAAAATCACACGATGACGTCATCAACACGTGACTGCAATTTTTGTCTATAACACGTCCCCATATACTTACATACCAAGTTTGAGCTACATCGGACTTGCCGTTCCGGAGATAAAGAGCCCTAAAATTTGCACTTTTATGATGACGTAATTGTGCACGTGATGACGTCACGATGACGTACATACGCGGGACACTATTCCGGGTGTTGGTCTAACTATGTGCCAAGTATGAAGTTGATCGGAATTGGCATAATGGTAGAAGTGACTTGTAGAAAACCCCTGTGTTATGTCTATGGGAAAAAAGTGGAAAAAGAAAAAAAAAAAAAAAAGAAAGAAAAAAAAAATAAGAAAAACAAAAGCTGTTCCGCTGCATGCGAAACAGCTAATAATAATTGTATAAGCGCTGTGATTTAGTTTACTAAAAACAAAGTTTCAAAAGCTGGTTATCATTACTATTATTAGAAAACTATGATAACGTTTGAAATAAAATTTAAAAACCTTCACAATAACGTCGAGTGAAGGGTGTACTTGTTATCTCACAGCCCAATGACCATACATGTACATGCATACATTCTAGATGATCACAAGGAGAGCTGTATTATAATCTCACTACGACGAAATGTGAATGCACTATATGGCCAATCATTCTCGTTTATTATTCAGATGCATCACTTCGACCAGAAATGAAAGGCAACATGCCGGTCGGTTGGGAGAAAATGAAATTGTGCAAATTATTAAAACCTCGTACTGATCTCATCCACAACTGTTGGAACCATAACGATGATGCTTCACCCCCACCAAGTATATCACAAAAAACAAGGCTATGATCAGAAAAGTGGTAATTAAATTTTTTATTACCGGGACTAAAAAAGGGGGAAAAAAGAGGGGATTATAAAATGGAAATCTGAAAAATATGGAGGATTGATGATGATGATGAGATTTGAAGAGGATTTTTGAGGATTTGATGAAAAATAACGGGAGAATTTAAGGAGTGGGTTCATGAAGATCAAGAAAAATTTAGAGATTATTTTTTGAGGATTGAGGATTTGAGGAAGATTTAGAGTATAGTTCGGAGGACGAAGGATAATTGAGAACTGAGGGGATTGGAGGAGGATTAAGAAAGAATTAGGAGGATTAAAGAGGATTTAAGATGAAAATAAATGTTGGATTCCGATAGATTCAAGAGGAATTCGTCAACAAGAGACCAAATAATCATTCAAATAGGGCTCTGCGCTCGAGCTATTTATAGAATACACCCTTTATACTGACAGCTATAGTTACCCGGATGTTCGGACAAATATGCACAATGTTTACGTGTAATGTTTAAGAGTAAAGTATATGACGTACAACTTGTTTGTCCGAACATCTGAATGTGACGTCTCAAGCGCGGAGCCCTATTAGGCTTGCTCTTAAAACAGACGTAGATGAGCACTGCCTACTCAGTGCTGTCGAGTGCACATAAAAAAAAGTCATGTGCTGGCTCAGGATGGATTCGAACCCACAACCTCCTGCTTACTTTATATAGTGCACATGTAATACCACTAGACGAAGAAAAAGACTGTATGAACATGTATAAATTTACCCTTTGCTTACTGTGGCATGTCCTTAACAGACGTATATCAGCAGTGCACTGTATACTCGATGCTTTGAGTGCGCATGAACAAAGTCATGTGCTGGCTCAGGTGGGATTCGAACCCACAACCTTTTCTCACACTCCTCACAGTGTTCAACTTCAAGATAATACCGATTTTCAAAGTGAGTATTGAATTGCGTACAACAGTGTGCTGAATAGCATCAAGTCTTTTTAGCCAATTTTTCTTACATTCTCTAATTCATTTACAATAAAATTCTTGAGGGTGTTCAGAAGCTATCCCAGGTTTAGCACTCTACGCTTGGCACCGCTTTAAATGTTGTAATGTCCAGTTACTGCATTACTCCTTTTCTAACCATGGTGTGAAAAAACCTTCAAACTGTTATTGGATTACACTGGTATGGTTCACCCGCACAAGTATGTTTCCTGGCTTTAAAGGTAATTTCATAGTCATACATCTTGGGTTTTTGTCGAAGAAAATAATGCAGATTCATGAGTGGGCAAAAACATCAAGGAAGATACAGTAACAGTCATCTGTGAAATTTCCAGTCCCATGCCCTGCCCACTTTTTGCGAAAACAGTGGAAAACGGTATTTTAAAATTCTTATCACAGGATTTTTTTATCTTCTAAAGATCAAAATTGATTTGGTTTTACTCTTTTCTGAATAAATACAGCATTTCAGGCAGATAGGAATGGTATGTTTCTACCATCACCATCGTCATACCCTGTAAAGTAATAGGTAAATCTGTGAAGATTTCTGTTTCGGTATGCTACCAAAGTATGATAGTACCTTTAAAATGTTGGCCATAATATCCCTTGCCATGTATTTTCATTACGTTTTTTCTGAATGCAGAAAACAGTCCTTTCTCATTGTGGTGTGTAACTGGACAGTATTGAATTATCGCACATCACCAGACTAAGTGCGAATGGACACTCGCTAAATCCAATTCACAGATTGCCGGCCATCAAGGCCCGAGCTTTGTTGGAAATATGGTGCCACTCATCCTACGACATTTCCCGTAAAGCGGACTTCGAGACACGATAACTTAATTTTCAATCATCAGTATCACGGTCACCAGTCCTCGCCTAAACTAGTCCACGTTTGTGAAGTATGAAATGAAAAAGGACAAGAAAACAACAACAACAACAACAACAACAACCCCAAACAATTTTGGGTTTTTTCTATCAACTGTATTCCAATGCCTGAAGTTGGCAATGGTGATTGAAAGATACAGTACAGGATTGGTAACATACCCAATCAGAAATGTTCACAGATTTACGTATAACTTTCAGGGTATGAAGATGGTGCTGGTAGAAACATACCGTTAAAAATATTTCTGCCTGAAATGGTTTATTTATCCAGAATTTAGAAAAACAAAGACTGAAAACAATTTTGATCTCGGGGTAAGATCAAAACCATTCTTTATGTTTCATAAGAAAAATTGAGTCTGTTTTTCGCTATTTTCTTGTGACTCAGATGTCCGATTGAGCTCAAATTTTCACAGGCTTATTATTTCATGTACATGCTGGATCAGACCAAGTGTCAGTGCTGTTCTTTGACCTTTACCAATCATGTATTATACCTTCGATACACACTGGCTTAAAAATGTTAACAATGACTAAATAAAAAGTCAACTTTTATAACTTCACTATAAACCTAAAGTAAGTACTTTTCAGACCTTAACTCAAAAGTTGAAAGATGCTGAAATGGACTAACAGATATCATTATATGGTATTTTTTAGGCCAAGCAGATTATGCAAAAGGTGAACTGTAGTATCACCAAGCTTTTTTAGCTCACACTGTAGACGTTATATGGCCCATAGAGACCCCAGCAGAATGATGCAGCGTAAAAAAAAGAGTAGGGGGGAAACCTTCGCTTGAATGTTAACACTTGGTTTGACAACATGGCCAGAACTGACTCGGTCTGACAAGGGTGTTCACTGACCAGGAGGAGAGGAACTACCTGCCTTGGTTAACTGTCTTACTTTACATGTATTTGCCCAGAATGATGCTCCAGTGCATATTTAGGCTTTAAGAGCGACTTGTTTAGACATGGGAATCATGATTGCACAACTGCTTTATAGGAGTTTCTCCTTTTGAAGGTAAAGGTTCAGCAGCCGATTTCACAAAACTTCAAATTTTGCGTAAGCAACATTTTGTTGCATAACTTATGCAACATTTGGCCTTTGGTTGCCCAAGTTTGCCTGTTTCACGAAACTTACGCTTTACGCAATATTTCGTGAAATCGGCTGCTGAAGTCGATTTCACAAAGTCCTGTGATCGATCGTAACTCGAGTAACAAAGGATAACCCATCATATCCTACAACTTCAATGCATCATAACTCCTACGATTGATAGTAAGTTACAATGCGTTTGGTGACATCGACTCCAGATCACAGAAGGAAAAGTTGAAGGGAAGAGGAAGAGATGACGTCAGAAGAAACAGTGGATTGATAACATCAAAGAGTGGACAGGAATGAGCTTAGTCCAAGCTAAGCGTCTAGCTCAGAACAGAGCTGCTTGGAAGAAACAGTGGATTGATAACATCAAAGAGTGGACAGGAATGAGCTTAGTCCAAGCCAAGCGTCTAGCTCAGAACAGAGCTGCTTGGAAGAAACAGTGGATTGATAACATCAAAGAGTGGACAGGAATGAGCTTAGTCCAAGCCAAGCGTCTAGCTCAGAACAGAGCTGCTTGGAAGAAACAGTGGATTGATAACATCAAAGAGTGGACAGGAATGAGCTTAGTCCAAGCCAAGCGTCTAGCTCAGAACAGAGCTGCTTGGAAGAAACAGTGGATTGATAACATCAAAGAGTGGACAGGAATGAGCTTAGTCCAAGCCAAGCGTCTAGCTCAAAACAGAGCTGCTTGGAAGAAACAGTGGATTGATAACATCAAAGAGTGGACAGGAATTAACTTTATAGTGCAAGCCAAGCGTCTGACTCAATACAGAACTGCTCCGAAGAAGGAGATAAGGAGATGCGTTCAGATGATCGTCATTAATGACGACAGCCGAAGAAGAAGAAGAAGAAGAAGACGAAAGCACTGAATGTTTTGCAGTAATGGAAGGGTGCTCTAGAAAGTTAAGTACGTACGTCTAGGACATAGTGCAGCTGCTAATATAAGGACACTTCTATTTGACAGTCAAGAAAGATTGAGAAGACTCTGAGGGGACTCAAAACATCCGTCTCTCTCAATAATAAATGCAAATTTCAAACTGACGTCAAAATGCAGCGTCTTGACAAAATATGACTGTTGTTAATCCATAAAGTAAAGATGAAACATTCCCGTTGACAAGCGGTTGGCGCTGGGGGCATGATGCGGAGCAGACGTTAATGCATCATCAGGGATCTACTCTTGGGATCTGTTGATGAGCCCACTAGGTCAACCCCTCTTCACAGAGCCGCCTGAGCTGTTTGGCCCGAACGTGGCCTGAAGCGATGGTTCCGCATTGACGATATTGACCGTCCGTGACGGTCAATATCTTCCCTGAAGTGGACAGGACTGGATGGTTCTTAGCTGACCCTCCGGCCCTGCCCAGCCCGCTGACCGAGTGGGTGTATTAAAGACAACCAAACATCACCTAAAAACGCATTAGGCATATGATACCCGCAGGCTAAAGAGAGAGGCGGGGATAGGTCGAAGGATATCGCTTTGAAGAGTCAAACTGATTTAATAAGCGACAAATTAAGCATGAAAGCCGTGCATGCGTGCCGTGTGAGTGGTGGGCGAAACTCTTATGAGATTTTTAAAGCCTCCCTTGAAATCAGTGTGAAAAATCTGGCCAGTAATGATAGTGTGTGATTAATGGGAGTTGTGGAAGGGAAAGCTTGATTCTAGTAATTGAATACTAGGAGCCAATTTCATAGAGCTGCTTAAGCAACAAAATTTGCTTAAAGGTAATATCATACTTTGGCAGCATACCGAAACAGAAATCTTCACAGATTTACCTATAACTTACAGGGTAGAAAGATGGTAGAAACATACCGTTAAAAATTGTTTGCCTGAAATTCTGTATTTATCCAGAAAAGAGGAAAACCAATGACCAAAATGATTTTTGATCTTTTAAAGATCAAAAATAAATGAGAAAAGACTTAAGAAATACTGTGGCCGTTTTCCACTGTTTTCTAAAAAAGTGAGCAACGTATGGGACTGAAATTTTCACAGATGACTGTTACTGTATTTGTCTTGGTATTTTTGCCCATGAATTTGTATTTCTTTGATAAAAACCAAAGTATGATACTACCTTT
This sequence comes from Astropecten irregularis, assembly GCA_963971285.1. Lineage (NCBI taxonomy): Eukaryota > Metazoa > Echinodermata > Asteroidea > Paxillosida > Astropectinidae > Astropecten > Astropecten irregularis. The sequence goes on along the minus strand of OZ020260.1, from coordinate 5,284,306 downwards.
AAGCATGAAAATTCTTCCTTGATCAAACAGGATTACCAACCAAATTTTCATGTGATGTTTTAATACTGCTTTGGACTTGTATTCAGCCATTGTTTGTCGAGCATAACATTTACAAGGAGTTTTGGCTATTAGGGGGAGTGTCTTGGTTCATCAAGATACTGTCTTACTAACAAGGGACTGACCTTCCTAGTAGGCAATGGATGAATACAGAAGCAATATTAGCCTCTTGAAATTTCCTTGACAGCACTTCACAGAAACTGAAGGGGCACCAAGGCAATGATGACCAAGGACGCCTAGACAATGACTAAGGGGCACCAAGGCAATGACCAGTGGCACTAGGGACAAAGTACTTACACATGTAGCTTCCAGTAAGGCTCTTCAGAGATCTGCAGAATATGGTGGAACGCTGCTATAAAGAACACGCCGGGATGCACAGAAATTGTTCATTCCAGTGGTGGTTCGTTATAGTGAACAATGTTCACTTTTCATGCCTATACATTGTAAATAAAAATTGGGCTAAGGATGATGTTCGGTATAGGCAAATATGCAGTATAGTGGTGTTCATTATAGTGGCGTTCCACTGTACAGGGTGTCCTCCAAAACCACAACACTTCCTGTCGAGAATTGAGGGGAAAACTAAGACTGAATTACCCAACCTCAAAACCAGATTTTCATCTTTTTTTTTCAATACACATTATGTGTGTACTGATCACTTATTCTGGAATAATGCAAATTTGTTTTTGATTTTTCCTTAAATTCTACACGAGGGGTGAGAATCTTGAAGTGATAAACAGTTTAATTTTACCATAATGGTTCCCGACACAGTGTTGCATTTTTTTCTGGGACACCCTGTATACAGATATTGTTTTCAGCGTGTTTTCATAATAGACAAGCCATCAATCGCAGGTCGTCAAGGGGAAGCCTGTTGCGTTCCCAACTTACCTCCCAAGCCAGGATTTCAGGTACTTAACGCAAATTATACATAACACACCCAAGCCGCTAATACTAGCATATTACACGTATTGTCATAGGCCATCACAAAGTATAATCAAGCCCTCATCCTACCCCAGCTTATCTCCAAGTCCGAGCCCACCAGCAGCAAAATGCACCGATATCAACTGAAGAATGCAATTAAACCATTATTCTAATCCAACAGACTCATAAGCAAGTCATCTGTTTCAAATTAATCCCCTCTCCATTTAAACATGGGAAGTACCAAGGCATCCACGCGTATGATCCCAGCGGATACAGCAAAGCACAAGGGACGCACCGTGATTTTTCCTGAACCTATATTACCCGTGTCCATTAAGATGTCTTCATTTGATAATATTTTCGTCTTCCTTTGTAAAGGTCAGTGCTGTTTGGACAACACCAATAGCCTCAACCCAGTTTAAAAGGGCACATTTACATATAAATTGCCCCGTCAGTTACTCGACCGATCAATGCACCGGAGGTGGCCATTAAAAACTGGGGGAAAAAAACTAATACAGGTTGGGTTGGGTTTGTTGTTGTTGTTTTTTTCAATTTGTAATTGGTTGAAAGGAGATCGGTCATGCATCGCAGATGAATGTTTTTAAAAAGGCTCAAAACTACGTCAATGACGGATAAGTGACAGTGCACGCCTAATGATGGTAACAATAGCGTTCCGCACTAATGACGTCACACCATGCATGCACGTGCACACACACAGCTCAGCTCACCCTACGTTCGCATGGCCGGTTGCAATGTTTGTCTGAGGTTCGGTGCTATTTTTAGTGCAAGTACGCAGTGCTATTGTAAACTGCCATTCAAATTGAAAGACATCCCCCCAAAAATAATTCATTATTAATTTTGGCTTTTGTTTTGTTTTGGAGGAGACAATGACATTGATAGGGATGGTTTGCATGTATTTGGACTGAAATCATTTTTTATATTTTTTTAATATCAGAAGTCATATAGTGTAGTGGCTAGATTCCCTGTGAGTGATCCTGCCAGGCGGATTCTCTCTATGAGAGAACCTACTGGTAGGACTCGCCCGGTAGGGCATCCACATGACACATGGGGCCGATTTCACTAACGTTTTGCGATCATCACTAAGCAGAAATTTGTTACGCAACGTAGTGATTGATTTTCCGTTTATCGATGGATTTGGGTTTTAGCTTCAGCCCACCGGTTGCGTCACATGGATTGTTATTCGTTACTTTGCTGAGATGGGGATGGTGGTAGGGTGGTGGTGGGGGGACCCCCCAGGTTTTTATTTTTTTATTTCAATAAAAAAAATATATTTGTGCACAAACGTATATGGAAGTACGACCCAGCTACAGAATCATACCCCCCCCCCCCCAAGGTCTGAGGAGGTGTCTACGCTACTGGAAAGACATCAGAGACTATGGGAGGACCGGTGATTGCCTGCTGTCTAGTGTCTACAGGCAGACTGGAACTATAACAAGCCTCCAGAATTGCCCTCTCAGGAACGGATATCAGTCAGCAAATGATGCATCTGTCACAATTCCCACAACCTCTCTTCTTATTTCCTCCTAGCTGTCTTTCTTTTGACTGCAAGTTATCCATTCTGAATAAAAGGCTACAGTCTGTTTGTTGATGGTTTCCTCCCAGAGTACATGTAGATTCTATGGCAGAGAACCCAAAGCAACATCCATCAACGTAAATATGTAATGTGTATGCCCATATAAAACTTGTTGCTGTGTAGTGTGAACGTCATTGGACCGTCACTGCATGCATGGAGTTCAAATCAATAGCCCTCCGCACTTGCGCTAAAAATAGCACCACATCTCAGACAAACATTGCAACCATGCAAACGTTTGTGCGTGTGCCTGTGCGCGTGCATGTACACTACGTGTTTGAGACAATGTTTGTCTGACATACGGGGATTTTGTGACATCATTAGTGCGAAGCGCTATTTCTCAATACGGGACGGGTTCAATTCCGTGTTTCTGCTTACTGATGAAATCTGCGTTTATAATCTTCTTCACTTTAAAGGTAGTATCATACTTTGGTAAGAAACCAAAACAGAAATGTTCACAGATTTACCTACAGTATAACGTATAGGGTATGAAGATGGCGGTGGTAGAAACATACCGTTAAAATTTTTCCGCCTGAAATGGTGTATTAATTTTATCCAGGAATTAGTAAAACAACGACCGAAAATCTGTGTGCTCTTTTAAAAGATCAAAAATAACAGAGAAAAGACTTTAGAAATACTGTGGGCGTTTTTCACTGTTTTCTCAATACGTAGGCACAGTATTGGACTGAAAATTTCACAGATGACTGTTGCTGTATCTGTCTTGATATTTTTGCCCATAAATCTGCATTTCTTTGACAAAAACCAAAGTATGAAACCAATTTCTTTTGCAACTGATACATTTACTAAACATGTTTGTCTGCTTTGGATGATGACATCATCAGGCATGCAACTTGGACCTAACAAAAATCCAATCCAATCTTTACCATACTTTGTACCGTATTTTTCACTTTTCAATGGCATAAGATTGAAGTGAAAAATAATCTGAAGAAGAGGAAATCAGCTGATCCGAGGAAAAGTTGCACGCCTGAATTCCTAGATCTATAGATCTAGGAAATTATGCAGATGCTGCTTTTAACTAATTCTGATCACATTTCTAATTCTTTGCTTGTTTTGCTTTTTTGTGTTCTGTTTTGTTTTGTTTTGTTTTGTTTTGGATTTTTCGTTTGTTTTTGTATTTGTTTTCGAAATTCATTTGTTGTTCTTGGTTATAATTTTAATTTTTTTTTCTTTAAATAGTGGAAAATTACTGCAAGTGATAATTGGATCCACCTGCATATTGCGCAAATCCCAATAACTACCACCCTCCTTGTTGTATATTACTTAATTACTGCTGGTATATTTGGTATATTAACCAAATTATTAATGATACACCGTACGTGCATATGAGTCAAATTCCGTGACCCATGAAAGTGTCAACGTTACTTCAGCTAACTTTTGCTGGTATATCCAGTACTAAATATGAAATATATTTAGTCTAATTCTTGGTGCTATTATAGTGCTGAATGATATAATTTCCTACTTTATGTGCAAATTTTATATCTTTATTGTGATTCTGGAACAGGCACTTATTTGATTGTAACATATAGCTCCAGTACAGGATTGGTAACATACCCAAACAGAAATGTTCACAGATTTAGGTATAACTTTCAAGATATGGTCGTTAAAATATTTCAGAATGAAATGCTGTAACTAACAGCTGTATTCATCCAGAAATATGTCAGATAACGACCGAAACCAGTTTTGATCTCGGGGTAATTCCCCCCCCCCCCCCAAAAAAAAAAAAAAAATCAGTCCACAGTTCTCATTTATTTGTAGTATACCCTCAAAATCTTTTGAATAAAAACATCTTCTGAGGCCTATATGAATATCATGGAGGTAGAAATAGAAGGTGGGGAAAAAAATGGATGGAACGCGGTCCCCAGAGTTCGGCTTTCTTTTTTAAATATGGCCATTTTACATGGAAGCCTATGGGAAATGATTTACATCGCGTGACTTTGATCGCCTTTTGCCTTATCCACTGTGATGAATAACCCTTTCCTTTCTAATAATTTACAGGTACACACCCTTTGCTAACTGCTGGAGGATGCGGCATGGACCACCGGTTCCCAACACAACCGGTTCCCATCACACAGTGCCATCACAACTACAATCTGAGAAACTGTGTATACAAGATTGTTTTTGTGTGTTTGATTGTTGCACCATTGACCACTTAACCACAGAATATTCAGACAATCTGATGCAGCACAGCCATATTGCATTACAATAATCAGACACAAAACTCAATGAAACTCCAGTTTACATTGGTTCGTGCATTTATAACAGTTTATCCGGTTATCATTAAACAGATTGACAAATAAAACAGCCCTGAGGAAAAAGCAAAAATGAAGACGTGAGTCCTATCACGACATTGAAGTGGCTGGCAGCCAAGTTTGTCAAGCAAAGACCAAAGAAACAGCAACACAGTTTAAAGGTAGTATCATACTTTGGTTTTTGTCAAAGATATACAGATTCATGGGCAAAAATAGGAAGATACAGTAACAGTCATCTGTGTAAATTTCAGTCCCATACGGTGCCCGCTTTTTTAGAAAACAATGAAAAAACACCCACGTTATTTTTAAAAACTTGTCACGATTATTTCTGATCTTTTAAAGATCAAAATTGTGTTTGGTCATTGGTTTTGCTCTTTTCTGGATAAATACAGCGTTTCAGGCAGAAACATTTTAACGGCATGTTTCTACCATCACCATCTTTATACCATGTGAGTTATAGGTAAATCTGTGAAGATTTCTGTTTCGGTATGCTACCAAAGTATGATACTACCTTTAAAGACAGAGTAAAAACAGCCTTCGAAGCAACAACTACTATTATGTATCATGAAATACAAAGAAGAAAATCATGACCAGTTCAAACTCTCAAACACGTCTAGGTTTACAATGACTGTAAAGTAAAAATTTACAAGTTCCCTTTTTTCTCCTCACAATCAATATAAAATAGCCCGAGTCTACTTTGAGTTTGTACACTATGTAGGCTGAACTGTTTGCACATTTCAGTTTTTGATTACACATTTTATTCTCAACTTACTGCTGGGGAAATGATACCAAATATCTGGTTATCCTCAAAGGGGTATATCATTCTCCTCTTTAATGTACAAAGAAAGAAAAAAAATGAAATGTTTGTCCATACATACGTGTACAAACTGCAGTTCAATGACAGTATTGCATATCATATGCAATGCACTGTTTGTGTCTCTCAAATAGAATGTCACACTGCATATACATGATGTACAAACAGTGGAAGCAATTACAGATCGGCTTTATAATGGTAATGCCATACTTTGGTTTCTGTCAAAGAAATTGCAGATTCATGGGCAAAAATATCAAGGAAGATACAGTAACAGTCATCTGTGAAATTTTCAGTCCCATACGGTGCCCACTTTTTGAGAAAACAGTGAAAAACGTCACAGTACTTTTAAAAAATCTTTTCACAGGATTTTTGATCTTTTAAAGATCAAAATCATTTTGGTCATTGGTTTTACTCTTTTCTGAATAAAAACAGCATTTCAGGCAGAAACAGTATGTTTCTACCATCACCATCTTTAAACCTTGTATGAAGTTATAGATAAATCTGTGAAGATTTCTGTTTCAGTATGCTACCAATGTATGATACCACCTTAAAAAAAAACAACCTGAAAAGCATTTGAGTAAATTCTAGAAATTTGTTTGCAAAAGGTATCACAATCATAATCAATATTTACTCTAACAAAAAACCCCAAGATTTACATAAGAGAAGCAACTGCAACAGGATAAAACTCCCCAAATCTTCAATTTCAAATCCAAGATTTTTTTTCAGGTTGGGCTTTGCAATTTGCACGTCGTCGCAGACACCACACGTTAGTGACAAGTTATTAAAGCAAGACAGACTTCTCTAACTTACCTCCTCAATGGGTTTCCATATATCACTGATAGACGACAGCATGGTTAGCGACAGCCAGTTCATACCAAGACAACAATCAATCCAAAATGCATCGTCATACTCGTATTATCCAAAAACGTTCTTCCTTCTTTTCCCTGGTTGTCCTTTTAGTTTTGCTTTTCCAATTTTGTTTCCAGTTTTTGTTTTAAATAATCACCCGACACTATATCCACGTGATGAAGAGTTATAAGACCCACGATTGTCATTTCATGAATGAAGCCGCACGCGTTGTGACAGCGAAGATTTTTCTCCACGTGCAATATGCCGCGACCGCACACCAATAAAAAATAATAAATGAAGGTACGCAGATTAATAAACAAAAAAACAAAACAAATTTCAGGGCGTTTAGAGACCACAAGACCACCGAGTATTCAAAAAACACAGTGTGATATGTCAAGCTGGCCGGCCGGCTCACAGCCAAGTGAAGCGAATACAGTTCTTCTTCCTCTACGATATGAGTTTGCCAGGAGTGTAATGTATTGATTGTCACTGCTCGATTATACACAGGGAAACACATTGGCTGAGGGAGAGCGGAGTGGCTGACTACAACAGAGACCAGTGAATGGACAGAACGGCTATACGAAGACAGTGTGAGGATATAGGAAAGGTGGGCGGGTGGTTGGGGGCGGGGACAGGGAAAGCAGAGGGGGGGGGAAGAGGACAGATGATGAGACACAGACCAGGAGAGATGGAGGGGGAGGAGGGAGTGAGTGCTTGTGTGTGTGTGTATTGTGCTGAGTGCGCAAGCAGTGTGTACATGTACAATAATAAACCGGGTCTTTGCACAGGTCATTAGTTGCTGGTGGAGTCAGCACTCAGCGGACTCGGGCCGCAGCGTAGCCGGCGTTGTTTAAAGAGGGCCGCGGGGACAGAGGGGAAAAAATAATAAAATTTTAAAAATAATAATAGAAATGAATAATGACTGGAGATTATTTTGCACTTAATTCATTTGGATGTTTGGGCAGTCCCAAAGGCCATGATAATTAATAATATATTGATTTCAGCCTAAAATCCAAAAAAAACAAAAAAAAAAAACCTCCAACAAAAATCCCTGAAAATTAGGAATCATAAATGAATTTGACATTTTGATTCCTCAGAAAATTACTCAATATTCATATATCGAAATCTGAGAAATGGTTGCCCTTATAAATATGAAAGGAACTCAGATTTCAACTGCATGTGAGAAATTAAATTGATTCGCCTGTTAAAGGTACTATCATACTTTGGTAGCATACCAAAACAGAAATCTCCACAGATTTACCTATAACATACAGGGTATAAAGATGGTGATGGTAGAAACATACCGTTAAAATTGTTCTGCCTGAAAGCTGTATTTATCCAGAGTAAAACCACATGACCAAAAACAAAAAACAAAATGATCTTCGGAACAGCGAAATGATTTTAAAAATACTGTGGCCGTTATTCACTGTTTTCTCAAAAAGTGGACATTGTATGGGACTGAACATTTCACAGATGACTGTTACTGTATCTTTCTTGATTTTTCACCCATGAATCTGCATTTCTTGGACAAAAACCAAAGTATGAAATTACCTTTAAACCGGCATACACACCTGTACATGCAAATAGCAAGGTTCAATTTTAGGAGACATTTTTGTAGTGCGGTATTCTCTATCTATATTCCCTCAACATAATGGCTCTGATCACATCCATGGACGGTATTTGCCAAGCAATTCATGTGGTTTTCAAGTATTCAACGCCCCAAATTAAATGCCAGGAAAGTAGGGGGAGAAAGCGTATAACGAGAAAACACAATCATCTAGTAGAGAGGAAAGGAAAGTATGGCACTCATTGACGGAGTAATTACAAATGCGTATACCAAAAAACAAAATCAATATATGTACTCCGGTTGAAAGAAAAGTGTACACGAAAATAACCACTTAGGGTAATTCATGGTTTTCTCATTTCAACCTGCTGCATGATGTATACTCTGTGTAATTTCAACTGCATTTGAGAAATTAAATTGATTTAACTGTTAAAGGTACATGTAGTATCATACTTTGGTAGCATACCGAAGCAGAAATCTTCACAGATTTACCTATGACTTACAAGGTATAAAGATGGTGATGGTAGAAACATACCGTTAACATTTTTCTGCCTGAAATGCTGTATTTATCCAAAAAAAGAGTAAAACCAATGACCAAAAACAATTTTGATCTTCGGAAGATTAAAAAATAATGGTGAAAAGATTTTCAAATTCCCATGGGTGTTTTTCACTGTTTTCTCAAAAAGTGGGCGCCGTATGAGACTGGAAATTTCACAGATGACTGTCAATGTATCTTTCTTGATATTTGTTGTCCATGAATCTGCATTTCTTTGACAAAAACCAAAGTGTGATATTACCTTTAAGTGAGGGGGGGGGATTCGAACCCGGAACCTCCTACTTGATAGACCGGAGGGTCTTTTATTACCAGTACTCGCTGACATGTTGAGGTTGCCATGATGTTGAATTGCAAATCACGGCAGAAGATTGCGCCGCGACCAACTAAATTGCAATTTCGTTCTGGCTTCTTGATTTTTAATGGAGGGCGGAAACTATTCGCAATTCGTGCAATCAAACAAAAATTGAGTGGCACGGAAGAATCAATCGAGTGTATCATGAACGAACGAAGCATGAAGCATTTGGTGGACGCAAATGATAAGACAACATGCCATGAGCAACTGACCATTCTCCAACCACGCACAAAATTATGAATACGCAGACAAATGAAGCGGGCACGAGAAGTTTAAAATCACCGATAAAGGTGACGGATGCCCCGAGGGGGGACAAACGGGACTGTGAACCCATCCAAATGGCTCGGTAAGGAGCTGTGGAAGCGGAATGAATGGGAAAGGCTATTTGATAGGCCATTTAAGCTCTAGTCACTATTGCTCTCTTGCTATCGCTCTACGATTAAGCCAAGCTCCAATAATTTACATAGGCCAGTATCCCGGCATCAACTGGATTTATTTATCTCATTTTTTTCTGAAATTATTGAAAAACATAGTGGGTTTACGAAACGGTGGCTCAGGCTCCTTATCAGGCTCTGGGCTTCATTTCGTGAATCCATTCTGAAAATAACGGGTATCAAAATAGAGGCTTTTGGCTGAGGTTCGGAAGTAGATTCTCTGGTTTGAAAAGTAAAACATAGCTTCAGCTTCAATGAAAAACCACAACCTATATTTTCAGCATATGGATGTCAGAGCCGGAGCCTGAGGCTCCATTTTGTAAACGCCCAACATAGGATTATGAAATGGATTCTCAGGCTTTAGGCTCCAGCTCTGTCAACCATTATGCTGAAAATATAGGTTGTGGATTTTCATTTAAAAGCTGAAGCTCTGTTTTCCTTTTCAAACCAGAGAATCTACTTCCGAACCGCAGCCTCTATATTAATAACCCGTTATTTTAGAATGGATTCGCGAAATGGAGCCTGAGTCTGAGCCTGCTTTTTCAAACCAGAGAATCTACTTCCAAACCGCAGCCGAAACCCTCTATTTTGATAACCCATTATTTTAGAATGGATTCACGAAATGGAGCCGGAGCCTAAGCCTCAAGCTTTTTAAACCCCCATTATATAGATCAATATGCAGACATTAATACAGAGCCAGTCCAAGCCATTATTTGGCTCTGTTTGTGTAATTTCATTTGGACGCAATTACTTTTGCCAGTGTGGATAGAGTGGCTACAGTCAATAAACTCAATTGGTGATTTGATACTGGTAATGAACAATACTGATCCAACCAAAATGTATGGATTTAAAGGTAGTATCATACTTTGGTAAAAGACCAAAACAGAAATGTTCACAGATTTAAGTATAACTTACAGGGTATGAAGATGATGCTAGTGGAAACATACCGTTAAAATGTTTCCGCCTGAAATGGTGTACATGTATTTATCCAGAAATTAGTAAAACAATGACCGAAATTCTTTTTGATCTTTCAAAAGATCAAAAATAAAAGAGAAAAGACTTAAGAAATACTGTGGCCGTTTTTCACTGTTTTCTCAAAAAGTGGGAACCGTATGGGACTGAAATTTTCACAGATGACTGTTTATACTGTATCTTCCGTGATATTTTTGCCCATGAATCTGTATTTCTTTGACAAAAACCAAAGTATGGTACTACCTTTAAAGGTATAATTCATGATTGGTAAAGGTGACAGAACAGCACTCAGACTGTGTCTGATCCAGCATGCACATGAAATGATAAACCTGTGAAAATTTGAGCTCAATCAGACATCTGAGTCACGAGAAAATAGTGAAAACCCAAATAAATTTTTCTTATAAAGCATATAGAATGATTTTGGTCTTTCCCCGAAATCAAAACTGTTTTCGGTCTATGTTGAACAAATTTTGGGATAAATACACCATTTCAGCAGGAAATATGTATGTTTCTACCAGCACCATAACTTGTACATTATTGTCCTCTTGTTATTAAGCCATTGCTAAGATCGAAACATCAGGCCCTCCTAACTCCAAGCAATCGTGATGTCCATTTCAAGAATATTTTCATTCAAACTTTGATTTAAAATGGGAAAAAAAATCATCCGGCATACTGTATTATGCTCTTAAAACACATTTGTGTCAGATATTCTCATTAGTCTGTGAGAAATGCCCACATCCAAAACTGTCAATCATCTTTGTTGTGTGAGGCAAGTCAAAAGCCATAAAACCACACACACACAAATACCAGTATGTATACAAATGATACACTCTGCAAATGTATTATACCAGCAACATGTTACAAACCTGAGAAATGGCACATACACATTTACACATAGTGACAATGCAGTTTGTCAAAAATACCAGATTATCAAATTAAAGGCCTTTTCACACTGGACAAATCTCGGAGTTGACGCAGGGTTGAGGCGGGGGTGACGCGGGGTTGAAATCGGCGTTGATTCACACTGGACACTTTTCAACCCCGCCCCAACCCCGCGTTAACCCCGAGATTGACTTCAACCCGGGTTGAAGTCAACCCTGCTCCGGGCCAGGGTTGAGATTTTTCGCCCCGGGTTGAAACTTTCACCCCGGGTTGAAAAGTGCAGTGTGAATTGAATCGGGCTGAGTTCGCCCCGGGTTGAAGGTGGGTTCGTGAGAGGCAAGTGTGAAACGACGCTGGGTTGAACGTGGGGTTGAAAAATCAAATTTCAACCCAGGGCGAGAATGAAGTTCGCCCCGGGTTGAGTTCCCCCCGGGTTGAAAGCTTACAGTGTGAAAAGGCCTAAAGTTGCAGAGGAAAACTGACTTGGGGCTAATTTCACGAAATAGCAAAGTGAGATGTCGCAATATAAATTACTGTGGTGATACTGACAACTAATAAATAAAATACTAATTTATAAAATTATTAACTAATTAAGTAATTAATAAAAACACAAAGAACAAAAGTGGAAATGAAGCTAGCAGATAATACAAGCAGCTGACTGCACTTTGTGTGAAGTAAACACAAACAGAAAGAAGTTTAATGTCAAAACTTACAGCACATAACGACTCATCATACGTCATGTAAGATTTTGTACGTAGGAGGCGAAGTATGCTGAAATCACCTGCCACCTGTGGGTCTACATTAAGCCGTTGTAAATTAGTATGAGGTAATTCCTCTCATCAGACATTCGAGCATCTTTGAAACATATGCCGCCATCGCCGCTGTAGAGAACTTAATCCTTATGCACCAGCAAGAGTAAGTCAGATCTCCTTAAAGGTAGTATCTTACTTTGGTAAAGTTGATAGAAAAGCTGCAGTCTGTTCATACACGTAATAATAATAATAATAATTTGGGAGGCTAATCATCCTTACTCGCAGCTGGGGTGCTGAATTGCGAAGGATGCGACTTCAACGTGATCGAGAAGCAGGCTTTCATGGGCGCCCTTGGCTGCCAGCCACATCAACCCATTATATGATCACGGAGTACAGCCTGAGATCGAAAGTGTTTTGAGTTTTATGGAGGGAGGAAAACCGGAGAACCCAGAGAAAAAACCCTCGTAGCATAGGAGAGAACCAAACGCACAACTCTACTCACATATGACCCAAGCCGGGATCGAACCCGGGCCACATTGGTGAGAGGCGAGTGCCTATTAACGCACTTTGCCACCTATGCCCCCAACATGAAACTTCACTCATTCATTCATTCATTCATTCATGATTTGATTTGTCATGGAATAATACCAAACCTGCGAAATTTTCAGCTCAATTGGTAATTGGAAACAAGTAATAAATTGCTGCAAACTGCTCATCAGCCAAAACGCTTGGAGTTTTAGGCGTCAGGCCCTCCTAACTCCGATCATTGGAAACAGTAGAAAACAGCGTAAGACCATTACAATGGGAGACTTTTGAGAATCGGTCTTCATGTCAACAGTGCACGCGCAAGCAATTGTGAGCATGTGCGCGTTGTTTTGCGCAGGCGTACGAGTGCCTGCGCGTGCGCTGTTGAATTGAAGACAGGTTCTCCAAAGTCTCCCATTGTTACGCAAAATTGTAATTGTTTCGGTCTTTTGTTTTACTCATTTCTGGATAACATTTTGGGTGAAAACATTTTAACGGTATATTTGTGCCAGGTCCATCTTTATACCCTGTAAAGATAAACATAAATCTGTGAATATGTCTGTTTTGGTTTCTTACCAAAGTATGATAGTACCAGTACCTTTAAGTTCTAATACATGTACCAGCAAGATCCCTCCAGCGCCCCCAAACAGGTGGGTTGATATCAAACCTCTCTTGGCATTTTATTGAGAGTATGTTTGCGTGGGCAATATCGAAAAAGGAGAGGGTTTACGATGCATGACGTGCATGGATATCATGGGGGAGGAGGGTACAGGATTGGCAACATTTAACACTGTGAAACATTCAGCTGTTAATACATAACATGTTATGAGAGATCAGGTGCTCATACTTTGGTAAGAAACCAAAACAGAAATGTTTGCAGATTTATGTATAACTTACAGGGTACGAAGAAGGTGATGGTAGAAGCATACTGTTAAAATTTTTCCACCTGAAATGGTGTATTTATCCAGAAATTAGTAAAACAATGACCGAAAATATTTTTGATCTTTTAAAAGATCAAAAATAAAAGAGGAAAGACTTAAGCAATGCTGTGGCTGTTTTTCACTGTTTTCTCAAAAAGTGGGAACCGTATGGGACTGAAATGTTCACAGATGACTGTTACTGTATCTGTCTTGATATTTTTGCCCATGAATCTGTACTTCTTTGACAAAAACCAAAGCATGATACTACCTTTAAGACCATGGTCGACCAAGAGTCCCTTTTTCTGTTTTGGAGATTTTCAGTATACACTGTAAATGGCTATTAAATGTTAACGGCATATACTGTATCGAGCGCTGGTCGCTAGCATAGTACTTGATTTTCTGTGAAATTTCTGATCGTAATTGACCTCGGAGATCTATCTGTGCAAAGTGATAATCAGAAGAGGAGAAACTACTCCGGGCTCGTAAAAAAAACTCATCGACAAAAAAACAACAAAACAAAACAAGAAGATGGCCGCATACATTATCGATAATTGATGACGTCAAGGGAAGTTGAGCTTTCCTTCATTTAAGCCCCGGCCACTGCATAAGTGTCTCCCCGAGGGTATTAAAACAGAAGTGGGATGGAAAAAAAAAAACAGAAAAAGGAGAAAAAAACAAAAAAGGAAAAAAAACAAAAAAAAAAGAAAAACAGAAATTTTCAAACAAGCCTCAACCTGTTCGGGCACAAATATTTCTCTGCAGTATAGAAAATTTATGTCTTTTAATTACAATCGCACTTAAAAGAAAAAAAAAGATTATTAAGGATGAACCAGTATCCATAGCAACGATGACATAGGTAAGCAGAGGACAAATGCGACGCAGACAAAAATAAAATCCTTTGATCATTGGGTTGAGAATGGTTTATAATGTGGATATTATGAGAAAAAAAACCTTTCAAGTCATTTCCGCTCAATAAGAAAGAAAAGATATCTTGCTGATGGCAAAATGCAACAATGTTTTCTTTCTTTTAAAAATTGTTTGGTTGTTTTTTATTGCTTTTAAGATGTTTGGCCAAGAAGTATGATCTATTATTCAAGGGGAGATCTTAACATAACCATCAAATAACCACAAGGGAAACTGACTGAAATTAAAGTCATTGAAAAGTGAACAAAGACAAATTGACTGGAGCGGGATTCGAACCGGCGAAAATAACAAATATAACAGTGTGTCCAAAGCAGCAAACAGAGTGTCGAAAACAGCTATAACAGAGTGTCCAAAACAGCTATAACAGAGTGTCCAAACAGCTAACAGAGTGTCCAAAACAGCTATAACAGAGTGTCCAAAACAGCTATAACATAGTGTCCAAAACAGCTAACAGAGTGTCCAAAACAGCTATAACAGAGTGTCCAAAACAGCAAACAGAGTGTCCAAAACAGCTATAACAGAGTGTCCAAAACAGCTAACAGAGTGTCCAAAACAGCTATAACAGAGTGTCCAAAACAGCTATAACAGAGTGTCCAAAACAGCTATAACATAGTGTCCAAAACAGCTAACAGAGTGTCCAAAACAGCTAACAGAGTGTCCAAAACAGCTATAACAGAGTGTCCAAAACAGCTAACAGAGTGTCCAAAACAGCTATAACAGAGTGTCCAAAACAGCTAACAGAGTGTCCAAAACAGCTATAACAGTGTGTCCAAAACAGCTATAACAGTGTGTCCATAACAGATAACAGAGTGTCCAAAACAGCTATAACAGTGTGTCCATAACAGCTAACAGAGTGTCTAAAACAGCTAACAGAGTGTCCACAACAGCTATAACAGAGTGTCCAAAACAGCTATAACATAGTGTCCAAAACAGCTAACAGAGTGTCCAAAACAGCTATAACAGAGTGTCCAAAACAGCTAACAGAGTGTCCAAAACAACTATAACAGTGTGTCCAAAACAGCTATAACATAGTGTCCAAAACAGCTATAACATAGTGTCCAAAACAGCTAACAGAGTGTCCAAAACAGCTATAAGAGTGTCCAAAACAGCTATAACATAGTGTCCAAAACAGCTAACAGAGTGTCCAAAACAGCTATAACAGAGTGTCCAAACAGCTAACAGGGTGTCCAAAACAGCTATAACAGAGTGTCCAAAACAGCTATAACAGAGTGTCCAAAACAGCTATAACATAGTGTCCAAAACAGCTAACAGAGTGTCCAAAACAGCTATAACAGAGTGTCCAAACAGCTAACAGAGTGTCCAAAACAGCTATAACAGAGTGTCCAAACAGCTAACAGAGTGTCCAAAACAGCTATAACAGAGTGTCCAAAACAGCTATAACATAGTGTCCAAAACAGCTAACAGAGTGTCCAAAACAGCTATAACAGAGTGTCCAATACAGCTAACAGAGTGTCCAAAACAGCTATAACAGAGTGTCCAAAACAGCTATAACATAGTGTCCAAAACAGCTAACAGAGTGTCCAAAACAGCTTGAACAGAGTGTCCAAAACAGCTAACAGAGTGCTTACAACAACTTAAACAGGGTGTCCAAAACAGCTAACAGAGTGTCCAAAACAGCTATAACAGAGTGTCAAAAACAGCTATAACATAGTGTCCAAAACAGCTAACAGAGTGTCCAAAACAGCTAACAGAGTGTCCAAAACAGCTAACAGAGTGCTCACAACAACTTAAACAGGGTGTCCAAAACAGCTAACAGAGTGTCCAAAACAGCTAACAGAGTGCTCACAACAACTTAAACAGGGTGTCCAAAACAGCTAACAGAGTGTCCAAAACAGCTAACAGAGTGCTCACAACAACTTAAACAGGGTGTCCAAAACAACTATAAAACAGTGTCTAAAACAGCAAACAGGGTGTTCAATACAACTTAAACAGGGTGTCCAAAACAGCTAACCAGAGTGTCTTAAACAGCTAACACAGTGTTCCAAACAACTAAATGGGTGTAAAAAAAAACAGGCCACTCTAAAACAGCAAAAGAGGGTGTCCAAAACAACTGTAATAGGGTGTCAAAAAAAAGTACCCACCCACTAGCTAGAACCAATGCAAGGCAATTTTGCATATTATCTCCCACCACCACTACCCCATCTTCTTCTTGTTTTTTTCCCCTATCTCCATAAAATTTTTATGATCTATTTGCAGGTGTTAAATAAAGCCGTTGATCTTACAAAAATGACATTTAGCTCTCGAGAGCGAATCGAGTTTTAAGCTTGATGATAGCAAAAAAGCTGCTAATACCCTGCTGCTAATGGCATCCGCACTTGGCAGGGCATAGTGCTCCTCAAAATAAACCGTGAAAAACAACAACTTTGAATTTCATCTTCATAAGCCTAAAGTTTGACACTTGGAGCAATGCATTGCATACATTTAAACTGCAAATTTAGATGTGAATGTCAAATGCCTTGTGCTTGATGAGGTCCTAAAACTCTTGGACTGTACCCCGAGGGGATCAACTTTGGCAGCTGTCTGCTACGAAATGACAGCAGGGACATTTACTCCAAACTATCAGGTCCCAAGGGATAGCCACTTGAAGTCTGAAGGGCCTTCCACACACAAATTTACACAGGTCTGAAGCATGTAAGAGTAACTGACCAGGGGCCAATTTCATGGCCCTGCTTAGCACAAACATTTGTCAACCATGAAATGTCTGTCTTTTAATAAAAAACAGGATTAACAACCAAATTTCCATGTGTTGTGTTGTGTTTCACGTATGGGACTGGAAATTTCACAAATGACTTTCTTGATGTTTTTGCCCATGAATCTTTGACAAAAACTTACATATGTAAGTATGAAATTACCTTTCATACAGTGCTCAATTCAATAGGTTTATCGCATTTGTAACCCTGAACCCTAATTCTGAAGACCAAGACGTGCACCAGCATCAACAGCAATTGAAAGAATGATTGAAAGGCACAAACTGCATACATTGTATGTACAGGTATACCACTCACATCAGTAAATAACTATGATGTATTGCTAATGCAATAGTGCAAGCTGCAAACAACTCAAAATGACAACAATGAATTATAAAACAAAATAACAGGGCTGAATTGCTGAAAGTAAAACCCAAGACGATAAAAGAGAAGAGAAAACGACCAACCTTATTCATCCTGCCTTGGCTAGTACCAGTAGATGATTTTCAATCAGTGCAGATATACCGTCCAATGACCACACTCAGACCTGTGGCACATCTCTAGTCTCTAGCTGTAATAATTCCCGAGTACATAGCCTGCGATGTGTCTATTTCTACCTCCATGATCAAAAGCTAGGTAGCCACAAGTCACAATACTCCACAGATGCACACACACACAAAACACCATTGATTCATCTCCTACCACAACTGATTCCCACTTCTCAGGACCACAAAAACTCCCCAAGCAGGAAGTCTTTAATTGCAGAGCACATGTACATGTATGGGAGAAACTCAAGGTGATAGACATGGTTAATGGCTATCACATATGGTCCCTGGAGTCCCTGGGGTCATGGAGGGCTAAAATCATTACTTGTCCTGGGACTAGCTAGTGAGTGTGTCCTTGGTGGGGCATGTCCTTGGTGTAGGGGGACTTGGGCTGAACAAAGAACAAAGGACTGAAGAAAAACTGAAATGCAGAAAGACTGACTTTAAAAGGCCTTTTCCCACTTGACCAATCTGGGGGGGGGGGGGGGGGGGTGGCCCCGGGGTGACACAGGGGTGAAAATAAGCCACGATTCCCACTTGAAATGTTCACCCCTCCGTCACCCCCGAGCCACCCCTGAGCCACCCCCGAGATTGCCTTATCTCCGGGGTTAGTTCAACCCTGCTCGGGACCAGGGTTGAAATTTTCACCCCGGGGTGGCGCCGGGGTGAGTTCGCCCCGGGGATGAGCGCTCTAGTGGGAAAAGGCTTTTTGTCACGGACTATTATAAAGTCAAGTCAAGAACCATATTGGTCTTTCCACTATTAAGAAAGAGGAAAAGCAGATGTGCACAGGGCCCTATTTCATGGAATCCCTTACCATATATTAAGCAACATTTTTTTAAATTATGATAGCATACTTTTTTGGGCTTAGGCTTACTGTTAGCGTATTTCACAGGAGAGTTGTCTTTCTCGCTATGCTATTTAAGCATGGACTTTCTGCAGAATGTACTTGACAGTGTGTGAGCAGGAAAAAAAAAAATCAAGGTTAGCCTAAAAATTCTTTGTTAACTGATAAGGTCTAACTACTGAAAGTCTTGCTTACGGATTCCATGAAATAGATTTCACGCTTAGCAGTGCCTGTAAGCACAAAAATCGGAGGGGGCAAGGGGGGTGGGAGGACGTGTGACCTAGCCGCCACTTTTATTAACTTTGAAGTTAATGGAAATCAAATCCAATGAACAAAGAAAGAAAGATTCAAATTTCAAATTGTCTGATTTTTTTTTCATCGGCATCAGAAGTTGGAATAAGGGGCACAACTTTAAATGCTTGGCCCATGCCCGCTTTTCCCTAGATACACCGCTGCATAATGTACAATACAAGTAATAAACTGCTGCAAACTGCTCATCAGCCAAAATAATGACCTGAAATTTGTAAAATGCTTAGGAAAGATCTTGCAAGGATCGTAATGCGTCAGGCCCTCCCAACTCCAAGCATAATGTACAAAAACCATCATGTTCATGTACATGCAAGTATAATGAGCTACTTAAGTTAAGGCGCAAAATGAAAAAGTTCATCCAAGTTCATCAAGAAACAATTTAAGTGGAAAATTGCTTTCCATATGCACGTGTAGATTTCACTCACTAGAAACAAAAAGTACAAGACAATTAAGTTGTACATGAACCATACATGACCCTTTCCTCAAAGCTTCATGGTTAACTTGAGCTTGAAGTGAGTATATACATGTGAGTTTCTATGTAGAGCCCCCGCAGGTATTAGTTGAGTAGTCCAACTCACCTTAATCCCCCATGCAGCATGGATGGCTTGGAATGTTCCATGCTCACCTGATGGGGGGAACAGGTTATACTTCTTATCTCTCAGTCCAAAATTCTCCACCGATTTGCCACATAACAAGCATCATTAACAATATGTGTGAACAATTGCTTTAGAACAAACAAAAAATGCACAGCGCAACTAAGGTTGAACCAATTAATACGGAAACGCACTAATTTAATTGTAAGTTGCTAAAAAGGGTAATTTCCTCTTGGGAGAAACATATGCATGGCACAGATGTGACACTGTAGATTTGTGTACAGAAATCAATTGACGTGCGTGTGTGTGTGGGCTTGCTAATGGAAGAACGCATTCAATAAAAAGGTAATTAGACCGTAATTAGTGCATATAGGACAACGTGGTAATGTACATGTCCCGCCAATGGAAAAAAGAGAGCATTAGAAAACAAAAAGGCAATTAACATTGAGTTGCGGTTTGAGATAACACTGGGACATACCGGTAAAGGGAAATTGTCTTCTAACATGCTTGCTGTGATTTTCATCAGGGTACTGGTCAGTAGTTTATATCTGGGGCCAATTTCACGGCGGTGCTAAGCACAACAATTTGCTTAGCACAAAAATGTCTTGACCAATAAAACAAACCACAGTTACAAATGTCATTTGATGTTCATGGTCAGTCAACAGCCAAAGAACAATCACAATCGATACACAACACGTGGAAATTTGGTTGTTAACCCTGTTTTTATGAAGACTGAAATGTCATGCTTAGCAAATTTTTGGTGCTAAGCAGCGCCATGAAATTGGCCCCTTGTCATTCTTCTGGATAAAAAAAATACTCAGATTATTTCTTTTAAAGATCTGCTGATCTGAATATTCTACAGATAACTCCGGTGTAACTTGAGAAAAATGACAACCAAAATTAATGCAAGTTACAGGCCTTCATTTTAATGAAAATGAGGAGAACTGCAAATCGCTCTACCTTAATTCAACGTAGAGAATTTAGGAGAGTGATTTGCTCTCGCTAACAAAAATCAAGTTTGAGCTGCAAATCCAACTCCTTATTAAATCAACATAGGGCCTACTCATAACAGTGAATAAAGAGAGCAGTTTGCTCTTGCTAAACCACGTGTTCACATGTGCCCGGTGTCAGAAAAAGATGCAAAATTGTGCTTTACAAGTCCTCTTGAAAAAGATTTTTTTGAGTTTTTTTTTCATAAAGGGTAAATGTCAGCTGGAAAAATGTATGTGATGTTTTGAAAAAAGGCAGCTTTCCTTAAATTGTTAACAAGCTTTTTTTTCATTCTCCTTGGAAAACATTAAGGAGAGCGGAGGAGAGTGATCACTCTCACTCTCCTTAAAAATTAAGGCCTGAAGTCATGCAACACTATATTTAAAGATAGCTTCATACTTTGGTTTAAATTGCCCAAAGAAAATGCAGATTCATGGGCTGAACAGTCATCTTGTGAAATTCCCAGTCCCATAATATGGTGCCCACTTTTTGAGAAAACAGTGAAACATTATCACGGTATTTCCAAAATCTTTTCACAGGAGTTTTGATTTCCCTGTTTTGGGTCAATGGGAGACTTCGGAGAACCGGTCTTCTAGTCAACAGCGCACGCACACGTGCGCGTGTGCTGTTGAGTTGAAGACCGGTTCTCCAAAGTCACCCATGGGTGTAACTCTTTTCTGGATTAAAAATTCGCGAAGAAAAAGTTTAACAGTACTTATGTTTCTACCATCACCATCTTTATACCCTATAAAGAGCGTGCACGTGACGTCACTTGACAGCTTATCGGCCATTTTGGACGGCACGTATATGCACGCACGCGTACGTACCAGACAGCATCATATTATATGCACGCACTTCTGCGTACGCGTCCGGTTGATTTGCAAGCTGCGCGAACACATGTGGGTTACATACACTGTACGCACATGCATTATACATGTGTACAGCGTTGCCGTCCAAAATGGCGTCCTGAAACGTGACTGCACACCCTCTATAGGTAAATCTAGGTGAATATTTCTGTTTTGGTTTGCTACAAAGTACATATACCAAAGAATGAAACTACCTTTAAAGCTGGTATGGTGATCTCTGTTCATGGATACAGTGTAGGACCATGCACTTTGGAAAATCACTTTGGGTTTTAATATCAATCAAACACAAATTCTGCAGATGAAAAATTGAGAAAAAAAGCTTTATGGTAGTAACCCGACCTGCCTTGCAATTTTGGTTAATAGAATACCAGATTACCGACTCCAATTTTGTTTGCCATTTTCGCTACTTGATACACAGTAATATTAAACGGACATATTACGCATTTGGATTTTTGTTTTAATAGCTTGCTTCATTTACGTGCACTCTTCAAAATTTAATTAAGCATCTCACTGGCACATAGAGTTTGAGGATTTCATTCAATACCGAAAAAAAATTTGAATTGAAAGTGTGCATTAATAATGAAAGGTAATGGCCACCTTTGTACCAGCTTCACTGGATCCATCTACATTGTATGTATGCTATTACAATGGAGGTTTAAAAATTTATTAACTTAAAACCAAGACTAATTTCAAAAATCTGTTGACTATAAGCATGGAATTAGCACTTATACTTACAGTTTTAAGCAGAAAAATCTTTGCTTAAAACAAGATCCTATTTCATTGATTAGGGAAAATAATGTTAGTTATGGTAATATGCACATGAGTACATGTAGTTTTCATATTAAATTTATAAGGATTTCTTGCTTATTAAATAACACTTGACTAACATAGACATTTGGTGCTAAGCTGCTAACCCTGTATCATGAAGCGAAGAATATGAAAAAGATCATAAGGCCTAAAAAAAATGGTTGTGTTGCCCTCAGTGACCGACCATAAAATGCCAAAACTTTGGGTCGGGAATTTTTTTTTCTCTCTCTCTTAGTCCTAAAGTATAAAAACTCACCATTTTTGACAGAAAATGTAAGATTTAGCAGTAAAAAAGCGTGTCTCCTCAAAACGATCCAAGACAGTTGATTTATAAGCCCTGGTGACCATTCATCTTGTATTTATTCTTAAATGTTTGAAAGTCTGCCAAAAAAAAAAACAACAACAACAACAACAAAAATCGACCCAAAGGCCCAAAATTTTAATTTTTCCACTTGAGGGCAACACAACAATTTTTTTGTATGGCCTAAGTGCAGAATACTCCAGTAAGCAGATCCGGTAAGCAGAAAATGACATTTCTGTGGATTCTGCCATTTCTTTTTCAAAACTCAGATACACACATGACAAATATGATTGATTTTGTTAAACTTGTGTGAAATTGGGTCACACAGTAATCACCCCGACCCAAAAAATGTTAATAGGGAATAAATTGCTGTCATTATAACATGATGAATTATTTCTGTCAATGGATTCAGCTGTTTTTTATTTCCATTTTAATATTAGGATCGGAGCAATGAAAATAGGTTTGGGCTCTCGGGTGCCAGTTTATTGTATCAACAGAAAGGAAAGGGTTATTCATCGCGGTGGATACAGATACTTGGAAAAAAGGTGATCAAAGTCACGCGATGTCGTGTTGCTGATAGCGTCGTTTCGGCTGCTAGTTTATCTCATGTGAAAACAATTGAACAGATGCTTGCCAGATACAAAAATTATATAATAATATTAATAATGATAATAATATGGCACACTTATTCGGAAACCCGAGCAGGGCACCTACATTATTATTATCTCTGGTCATTGGGCTACATTAACATTCCTGAAACCATCTCAACTCCCTGCGGAGTATTGTATATCCATGCGCTAACTATACAGCCCCGACTATCGTAAAGCGCACAAAGGCTAATCAAGCACAAAGCCATCCCTACCCACACAAGTACTGTACCCATTTGCTAAATTGGATCGGAATCAACCCTGGGGTCGATTTCACCAAACTCATCATAACATATTATCAAACGTAGGACCTGCAGCCCTATGTAGGATACGATGGGTTATCCTCCGTAAACTCGAGTTATACGATCGATCGTAGGGTTTCGTGAAATCAACCCTTGGTAGGGTAATTAGGACCAGGGTTGAAAATCCCAACCCGGTTCCGAACTGCATTTTTCGCCGTGATCCGTGTCATATGAGCCAGTTCACCACCAACGTAGTGTGAACGTTGTGTCTCTTCGATCCGGTTCAAAAAGTTGCAGGGCTAAACAGAGGACGATCCGGACGGATCGAAAAGGAAATACATGTATCGGTAGTGTGAAAATTGGCCTTTAATTGGTGTACCTAGATACCAAGGACACGCAGCACACTAGAATGCGACAGTGAAGTAGGGGTTGCTGGGGGTAAATTCAGCGATAATTATTCAGGCGCACAGGTGTTCATTGAAGTAGGCAAAACAAGGGTAAGCGTCCATGGAGATAACCTTTTTATACCTCCATGGGTAGACTATTAAGACATTAACTTCAAACATTTTCCACGTACAACATCATCTTAAATTTGGTCTGAAGGTTTAACGTCTATGTTTGTAATTTACATGTATGTTTAATACATTTTTACATTTTATCTTCCTCTACAGGCATTTAAAGGTAGTATCATACTTTGGTAAGAGACCAAAACAGAAATGTTCACAGATTTACGTATAACTTACAGGGTATGAAGACGGTGCTGGTAGAAACCTACCTTTAAAATGTTTCGGGTTACAATGGAAAATTGTTTTTCGCTGGATTTTATGACTTAATTCAAACTTTTTGTGATCTTTTTATTTGTTGTTTTACACTATTTTTCAGTCTTCCTACACGTGTAAATCTTAAACAAAAGAAAAGAAGTTCAAGTAAACGGTTGGAAAACCAGGAATTCAGGAAAAAATTTATCCCTTACAGGATTATAAAATGAGAGATGAGATTCAACAATGACAAAAATGTCTGAAAACAGCTGACATAAAGCATAACAAGTCTGAAATCTGAAAATCTCCTATACTTTTGTACACAGCCTGTGAGGGAAAAAAAAAATCTGAAATCTAAAACAAAAATAATCGGAAATCAGATTTTAATCTGAGAAATCTCATCCCGGAGGACAGTGGGAGATTGGGGTGAAATCGGGGAGTCTCTCCACAGAATCCGGAAGAATTGACAGCTCTGTATTTATGTATGCAGTTTCCGCCCATTTTTGCTGAAAAACAAGCTCTTAGAAGCTCTCTTGAAAATTCAACGGCTGAATATTACATTTTGTGGCATTTTCACACACTTAAGGCTCAGCATGTGCATATATGTATAATGGATCCAGAGCCTCAAAATACTTGAGATATACATATCGATGACATTTATACAAACCTGGCAGAACAAGTATCAACAACTTTTGTCAAAAACTGTGTGAAGTGATGTTTGAGTTTTTACCACTAAATTTGATAGGCTTGCAGTCAATGGGAGACTTTGGAGCTGGGTCTTCAACTTGATAGCGCACGTGCACAACAATGCGCGCATGCGCACAATTGCACGCGCATGCTCAGAGCTGGCAAAAAAGAGGCTTCAGTCTGCTGCCGCCAATGTCTCTAAAGTCTCCCATTCGAGCCATTCAAAATTTCGTATAAAATGAGTTGTCCAAGAGTCCGTTTTAAATAATAGAATTTTTCCAAAAAAAATAGGATTTTAAGGCTGCATCAGAATCTGTTGTCTAGAGCTAGGTCTACATGTAGGTCTTCGCTCCATTGCAAATACGCAGAGACACCAAGGCCCAATTTCATGGAATGCATTACGGCCTATTTTTGTGCTTACGGGCACTGCTTTAAGTGAAATCTATTTCATGGAATCCGAAAGCAAGACTTTTCGGTTAGCGAAGAATTTCTAGGGTAACCGTGATTATGATATGTATTCTGCACACATTCCTTGCTTACCATTCCCAAAAAGAAAACTCTCCCGTGAAATACGCTAACCGTAACCAAAGAAAGGCTGCAAACGTAAGCGAAGAAATTTTGCTAACGGTAATGGATTACATGAAATTGGGCCCAAGACAATAGACCTAGCCATAGCTCTGGAAGCCCGTTTCGGACACGGCCTTACAGTAGTAAGGCAAGGAGAAGAGAAAGAGGTTGTGTCCCCACCTCACCTTGATAAAGACATCCCACTCGTCCCACTCAGCTTTTGAGTAAAGATATCTATTTTCTTGTGCCATATCTTAACTCCGGAAGTCGTGTCCTTGTGGGTTGTGGAGGAGTGTACTTCTTCAGCACAAAGAAATCCAACGCTTCTGTGAAGTACAGTATCAGCTTCTAAGGGTCCATTGCACATGGACCCTACATAATGCCAAATACAGGTTTCAACAGCGGCTTAAAAAATTATAAATAAATCCCTCTTGCTTGATCCCCGAGATCACCGCACTCTGCCTTGTGACGTTCGGCTGGGATGGCCTGTCACAAGGAGTGGCATTCCACGCTCCACGGTTGACCGGTCGCCAACATTCATGTGACTGAAAAGAACAAACGCTCTGCTGTGACGGATGAGCGGTTTTGCGCTGGTACGTGATGCAATTAACGAAGCTGGATGCACGATGGGACTGAAGTGACTGATAAGTGCAATGTGAACTAAATATCTGGGTCCTCCTCGCAAATTTGTAGCATTCTGTTTTCTGAAATTCTTACATCTAAGAAGGGATGAAGAAGAAGAAAGCATCGTGATGAGAACCTCCAGAAAGCATCCAAAATGCCACAACAGAAGTTGTCAAAGGTTGACGGAAGAGTCTGGATGAGACTCAAGTACAGACACGAGTCGGAATGGCAAAGTACCGAGGGACAACCTCATGAGCCACAGTCGGCTGAGAGTGATGGAGCTGTCCAAATTTGCTGGCGTGTCTCTTTCCGGGAATTTCAATAAAAACCTCCTTGAGTATGATTTCCCATTTCCCGATTCCGACTGTCTCCGATAATCCACCATCTCATTCTTCAAGGGGGAAGTCTGCTCGTCCCGGAGACTCAAATTCGAGAGTCCAGACATTCACATTATTGACGCATTTCTTTAGCTTTCCAGTTTCAGAAGCTATAACATTTGAGAGGCATTCTACTCAAGGTGCTTCTTCTTTATGTTTAGGGTGGGAGAACTGAGAATGGAAAACAATATTTAACATGACTTCAAAAAGTATCAATTGAAACGAGAAGAATCTCTGTTTGTACACATGCGGATACCAAACTATGGTGATCTCCCAATTCTCCGTCTGGTTTTATTCACAAAGTAAAACCAGATTCATTGAATTACAAAGTGAACTTCCAATTTGAGGGTCTATATCCTGAATGGCGGACATCACACAACCTCCAGAGCAGCAAAACTTCAGATCACCTCCAGAGAGAGACCTGCTGTTCCGCCATCGATCTGGATCGAACACTAGACTAGTTTCCTTTCTCCTTCACAAGCACGGAAAGAACAGTCACAGTGTTTCAAAATCTCCATCAGTCTCCGTAAAACAAAATCTTCTCAAGCTCACAAATCCAAAACCTGATACCAGGCTCTGCAAAGACAACTTTCTGGGCAGTGCTGGAGGATTTCTCAACACAGACGTAAGACGTTAACTGGCTTCTGAGAGGGTAAACGTAAATCTGTTTGGTTTTATACACTGAAGCAAGAGATACCTTTGAGAGAAGTGAGCAGCAGTTCTTCATAATGATACATGTATTGCATTCATAAAGCAGAGACCTCCCTTAGGGTTCAATATCAACTCATCTCCATTACAAGATGAGTGATGGTAACAAATTTCTGACTGTGTCCTCCCTGACAGGTCCGCAACTTCCTTTGCCTCCGAACTTAAAGGGGTCAAAAAAAGGGAAAGAAAATCAATAGTGGGTCAAAAAATCCAACCTTCAGACTCTTCTTCCAGCAATAGGTCTCTGATGCAGCTGGAGACCTCCCGCTCCCCCCTTCCCTCCAACCACCGAAAGTGGCTCCCTGGAGAGCGGCCATCTTTCGAGGCCAGGAGGCACAGCTGCATCGGGTCACAGCGGGAGGCCCAGTGGGAGCAAATCATTCCCTACTCCCCACCAACAGCCAGCGAGCTGCTGCGCTGCCCGGATTGCAAAAAAACTCCCTGCCTCAAATTTTATATGAAGCCAATTCGGAGGAGAGAACTTAGAGAAGCCAGCCGGATGGCAATGAAGCATGGACGTCTTTGGAATTACGGGCCAAGCCGCGGGGGAGCACTTCTCTGGAGAATTGGATAAAGATTTGCACGCTGGGGGAGGAGAGATGCAAGAGGGGTTTGGTGGATGACTGATAGCAACAGATTCTCTTTTCTTCATTTTTTTTTTTAATGACTACCGGACAGATGGCTCTTTATCAAAATGATCTGTCAGATAGAGTATCCATATGGGCAGGCAGGCATGGGAAAAATGGCAAATGGATATATACGTCTGTATTCACAATATACAGTGGAATAACAATAATAATAATAAACCACTTTTATATAGCACAAATCACAATCAAACATGTCTCTAAGCGCTTGTAAGAAAGAAGAAGAAATAAATAAATAATCATGGACATCTTTAAGATTCACATAAACACAGTCAAAAATATCAGAATAAACCAAACAATCAATTTTAAGAATAGATGTGTTTTAAGGAGTGCCTTAAACTGTTGAATAGTACCAGCTAGCTTGATGTTCTCTGGAATAGTGTTCCAGAGTTGTGCTGCTGCTGCTGCTGAAAAAGCTCTACACCCATATGATTTTGTTGAAGTATGGGGGCACACTAATTGAGACTTGGATGAGGACTGGAGATTTCTTGTAGGATTGTATTGTTGAACCAATGACTGAAGATACATTAGATCCAACCCTTGCAAACTAAAAAATGTAAGTGAAAGTATTTTATAGTCAATACACTTTTTAACCGGAAGCCAATGCAGTTCACGCAAGACTGGAGATGTATGTTCCCTTTTTCCAGTGCGTGTTACTAATCTGGCTGCTGAATTTTGAATCCGTTGAAGCTTTTCAATTTGTTTATCAGGGAGACCATATAAGACACTATTGCAAAAATCAATTCGAGACATTACATGTGCTTGCACAAGTCTCTCAGTGGCATTATTTGACAAGAATGATCATTTGTACATTGCCACTATAAAAACAAACACCGCTATACATCATGATTCATCCTTGGCTCCCAATTTCTGCATACAAAATACAGAATATGGTTCTTTAAATCACTATAACGAACTACATGTACCACTATACACCGATCCTTATGTGGACAAAGATGGGAAACCAAGGGATGATGTTTGGTAATCCGAACACATGTTTTTGAATGGCGCCCTCTTTTAACATAAACAGAATCTATGGTGGTGTTTTTCAGTCTACATTTGTATGTATGCACTACAACTTGCAACTCCGGTTTGGTGCGTGGCGCGCAATTTATTCCTGAAAGGAATATTCGGAATGGACAACGTCTCCCGGTTCTCGGTGTTTTGTGCTCTTCTCTGGACAAATACAGCATTTCAGGCGGAAAGATTTTAACAGTACGTTTATACCAGGTCTATATTTATACCCTGTATTAAGTTATACGTAAACCTGTGAACATTTTTGTTTTGAGTTCCTACCAAAGTCATTTCAAGTCTGATATTATATAAGAACTGAATGCAATATGTAATGTACATGTACATACAAAACGTGCCACATTAGAAGCTCTTAAGCACTACAACACTCTCCTTGGCTGAGCTGTTTTGCACAGACAATTTTGTGCAATTGGTCCAGAAAGTTTCCTGACTACAACAACGTACTTCGCGCAGGAGCGAGCTGCAGATCCAACCGTAGGGAATCGTCAGCTATGTCAAATGTTGAATTTGCACGGTCCACTGGCCTGCCCATACGTATTTACAGATCAAGCAGAGATCATCGAAGATGATATACGTCCACTTTAATTAAGCAATCGGCATTCAGAGGAAAAAAACGGTTTATAGCCAGAAGCTATTTCATTTTTTTTTATATAATAAAATTCACAACGTCTGAATAAACACGTAACTGGGTCAAATCGTTTCGCTGTCAGTGGAGACTTGCGGACGAACCCCCTCCCCCCCCAATCAAATGAACGGGTTTGAGAGACCATCAGCATCTTCGTTCACTTGTTATCGTGCTATCACTTTAAAGGTACAATACATGATTCGTAAAGGTCACAGAACAGCACTAATACACTTTGTCTGATCTAGCATGTGCATGAAATGATAAACCTGTGAAAAATGTAAGCTTGATCGAACATCTGAGTCACGAGAAAATAGCAAAAAACTTGACTACATTTTTCTAATTATTACATAAAGAATGGCTTTAATTTTATACCCCGAGATCAAAACTGCGATCAAAGGCGGAAAGATTTTAACAATATATTTCTACCAGCACCGTCTTCATATCCTGAAAGTTGTACGTAAATCTGTGAACATTTCTGTTTGGGTATGTTACCAATCATGTACTGCACCTTTAAGGGATATGATTTTGGCGCAATGTCTCCGTTTGGGTGTGATGGTATTCACATGGGGTGTCAATAAACAGGGTGCAGGCAAGAATTTGAAATTTGGGAGGAGCACAATTTCCACACTCAGTGGGGGTAAAAAGCGGCCTGGAAAGGAATTTATCCGAATAATTTCATTGTGGAACACCTTTTGGGATGGAGTTATTTATTTGCAAGGCAGGACAAGGTAGTACAAGAATGTAATGGAATACAGGGCTCGAATTTCGTTAAAAAAGGCACTGGACAGCAGATCTAGTAATTGACTGGGCATCTTACAAGACCTGAAAATTGTTCACTAGACCTGTGGCATTCATGTACATAGCAAAACAGTAATTGTATGCAATATTGTGTCAAAAATCATCAATTTAGACAACAGCAAGGAAAACAAAATCACTAGACAGCCGGACTAGAGCAGTACACACTTTGAGACCGACACTGAAATCACTAGACTCGGTCCATGATAATATTTCGAGCCCTGGAATAGCTGTTAGCGGTGGTCAATTTTGTAGCCTCGGCTGAATCAACGGCCAATTTCTCTGCTTAATTATTTTTTGTTTTCCATTTCCTAGTCTTGTTAATTTTAGTGTAGTGTTAGTGTACACTGTACACACTAGACAATGCATGCGTTAAATACTGCTAGCAAATAAGTGATGTGACAATGGAAATTTAGGAGTTATACTAGTCTATTTTAATACAGGTACTCATTTTGCAAGCTGCCCATATCATATTAATGCTTGACTGAATATAAACATCTGAAATGGTATTAAAGAGTTTACGTACACAGCTAAATTGTGTACATGTACTTTACATTGGTTTTGTCAAGTATTCCATGGATAGCTTGCAAAATGAGTACCTTCATTAAAATAGACATAAGCAGGGTTCTAGCCACGGTGGGCGGCGCTGGGCGGGCCAGTCCGGCACTGGAAATTTGCGCCCGGAACTAAGGTCTAAAATAAACTCTGCCGCCCAGCACGAATTTCTGCAGAGTGAATAAAAGTATTGCCAATATCGTGAATTTTGATCACATTCCTGTATAAAAGTTCATTCTTTTCTGTTATATACCGGTACCTGTATTTCATTGAATATCAGTCCTTAAAAGGTAGCTAAATATACCATAAGATGGCGCTGCCATCGGAACGGTGAAAATGTTGGCCCTGGACCTTGATCATGTTGCGTTGCATT
This sequence comes from Astropecten irregularis, assembly GCA_963971285.1. Taxonomy (NCBI): domain Eukaryota; kingdom Metazoa; phylum Echinodermata; class Asteroidea; order Paxillosida; family Astropectinidae; genus Astropecten; species Astropecten irregularis. The sequence goes on along the minus strand of OZ020260.1, from coordinate 5,253,329 downwards.
TTTTCTCACCACGGCTCAACTTCATTTCTAGAGCCCACCACTAAAATTGGTCTGGCTAGAACCCTGGACATAAGTCTTCTTAAGAATGATCAATTTGTTTCATTCTTTTTTCTATTAAATAAGCAGGAGAGAATGCTTGTTAAATATATAAATGCTTTACTGAACTTTGAGTGTCATTTGTTTCTCTTGAAAAAAAATCACCAATTCCGGTCAAGTACTTTTTGACTCACCCTGAACAGTACATGTACTTCTCAAGCTTTTCTACACCAAATTTACATACATGGACAAGCACACCAATTCTCTTTTTAATACCCTTTGATAACACTTCCACCTCCCAAGCTAGGAACAGAAAATGCTGGCACCTATTTGTACATGTACAATCCACAAAGGCATCGGTTATTATGCTGCCCTGGGTAATATAGTGCTTTCTTATTAACGCAATTTCCTGGGAGACAAAGGGTATGTTTTGATAACACATCGGCCGGACCGTAGAGGGAGGGGAAACCTACAATTGGGGCAATTTCCTTCGCGGCAGATTATTCAGTTTAAAGATAACAAAATTAGTGCCCCTTGGTCTCAGCCTCGGTTTTGAGGGGTGAGGAGACACCATACTTGAACTTTGTGGTAAAGTTCACACACAATGAGTGGTGTCTAGTCGAGGAATCTTATTACTGTTTTGGAAAGACGAATGGAATCAGATAAATACACCAGCCAAGGACTGGATAGAGAGAGGCATCTCACCAACAGAAAGCCTGAGCCAGCGGTCACAACCTCCCATGGCCAACCTGGAAGACCTCCAACAGATTCAGAGTGGAGCAGGGGAGGAGCAAAAGCACTGACAGACAGATAAATGTAGCAGTGGCGCAACACAGACCATGGCTAAGTTCAGACGCAGTACTCCAGGCGTTTACAAAAAGAAAACACAACAGTAGTTTCTGGAGAACTTACTAGCGATAGGAGGGGCCGCCTACCTCATTGAGAGGTTAGGTTGCTCGACCAAGAGTGAAATTTGAATAGACGACTTGGTATTTATAAAAGGATGTCTGAGAACAATGTTACGTAACAAAGTGCGCAATCTTTACGCGCTGCACCTGTCGTATGATAACGAAAAGAAAAGTCACTTCTTTCCGATGGCCTGCATCTGACACAAAGCACGCAAAGAATTGCGCGCTGCACCTGTCGTACGATAACAAAAAGAAAAGTCACTTCTTTCCATTGGCCTACGTCTGACACCCATGACAAAGTGGAACTGCACTGTACTTTGACACAGTGACATTTCCTACATGTAGCAATACAACCAGGGACCAGGAACATAAGGATTATAGGTCATAATGACACAAAGCCTAATATTTGGGAGCATACAATAAGAGCATTATTTTCTCTATAGAGGTTTTCATACGTACACCTGTAACTGAAAATGCATATTTTTTCCAACAATAAAGGGAAAGAGACCAAAAAAATATCAACCCTCCACCAAAAATGTGAATTAGTTGTGGTATAAAAGTTTATATACAATGACAACCATATTTAAACCATGGTAGTTATCATGAAACTATGAGCGTTTACGAAACGGAGGATTAGGCTCAGGCTCCAGCTCTGTCATCCATATGCTGAAAATATAGGTTGTGGTTTTTCATTGCAAAAGAAGCTCTGTTTTTCCTTTTCAAACCGAGAATCTACTTCCGAACCGCAGCCAAAAGCCTCTATTTTGATACACGCTATTTTAGAATGGATTCACGAAAAGGAGATGGAGCCTGAGCCTGAGCCCGAGTCTCCGTTTTGTAAACCCCCTATGGTTACCAAGCTAAAAACTTCTGCAATCCCCTGGCACAAATCCACAGCAAATTACACATGACAAGCTTTCGTAATGCTATTACCATGGCGACCAGCATAAAGCAATGGTTTCCATGGTGTTTTTTTTTTTCAAGAGAGACGGAGAGATGAGGTTTGACTTACCGAGTGCCGATGGCCTCCTCCGCACTTGACATCCATGGTCCGCTGTTGGAGAAGGCCGTGCCAGGAGTTCTTGAGCTTGGTGGTGGGTGCCAAGAGGCTGATGGTGCGGCCGTGTCTGACCAGAGGGTGGGGCGGCGCGTCCGACACCAACGTTATGTGAAACTCACGAGCTGTGCATTTAATTCAAACAAAGAGATCTTGTATAAAAAATACAAATATACATCTATATTGTATATTAAGTATACAATGGGAGTATGAAGATCATCAGGAGTTTAGCAACAAATGGAGTAAGCAGCACAGTGTCATTTCCAAGCTTTGTAAAACGCAAATTCCTGAGAAGAGTGGCACAACATCCAACTTCAATAAACATCTTTGTGAAACAAAATATGTATTGTACTGTGCATGTACACGTTGGTACTCGTACTCGGCCCTTAAAGGTAGTATCATACTTTGGTAGCATACCCAAACATAAATCTTCACAGATTTACCTATAACTTAGGGTATACAGATAGTGATGGTAGAAACATACCGTTAAAATCTTTCTACCTGAAATGCTGTATTTATCCAGAAAAAGAGTATTTAAAACCAATCACCAAAAAACAATTCTGATCTTCAAAACTTAAAATATAACGGTGAAAAGACTTAAGAAATACCATGGGCGTGTTTCACTGTTTTTTTCTTAAAAGTGGGCACCGTATGGGACTGAAAATTTCACAAATGACTATTACTGTATCTTCCTTGATCATTTCGCCCATGAATCAGCATTGATTTGACAACAACCAAAGTATGATATTACCTTTATAGTACTCGGAGTACTCTGTAGGCCTACCGGTACTCAGATTTGAGGACTTGACTATAAATAAAATTACTGCCCGGCAGCACTCACCCATATTGCAGTTGAAGTCCAGGATACTGATTTCATAGATCCATAGAGGGCAGCAGACGACTTTAACACGGGATCCGTCCAGTGGCTTGGTGAAGAGTAGCACGTCACTGTACAGGAGGAGCAACATCTGCGAAAGAGCCAGTCCGGTAAAAAAAAAACATCAGACGGTCAGATCATTGTATATTTTCTCATTTGCGGCTCGCCAAAAATAATGACGTACTCGACCCACGATCTACAACAGTCCTGAAACCATATACAAATCTCTTTCCATAATAGACCATTGTTAATGAGAACAATTGACAAGGACAATTTGTGTTGTTCCTATTAATACATCCTATTAATAATTCCTAACTGCAATGTCCCAACCACCTCTTAAAGGTAGTATCATACTTGGGTAAGAGACCAAAACAGAAATGTTCACAGATTTAGGTATAACTTACAGTGTATGAAGATGGTGGTGGTAGAAACATACTGTTAACATTTTTCTGCCTGAAATGGTGTATTTATCCAGAAATTTGTATTAAAACAACAACCAATAATCTTTTTGATCTTTTAAAAGATCAAAAATAAAAGAGAAAACATTTACGAAATACTGTGGCCGTTTTGCGCTGTTTTCTCAAAAAGTGGGCAACGTATGGGACTGAAATTTTCACAAACTATTTTTGCTGTATCTTCCTTGATATATTTGCCCACGAATCTGTATTTCTTTGACAAAAACCAAAGTATAATACTACCTTACTAGTGAGATTCAACCGTATACATTATGAAAAAAAATCTGCTTCAAATCCATTTCCAAATATGTACCGCATGTTAATTTTGTGATTCTTCAATAAAATACCAAGACATGTGCCCTATGTCATCTTATTCAGTAAAAATTTGAGGTAACTGCAGTTTAATTAATTTCAGTAATGCAAACGTGTACAGCTTTATTTGGCTCTCATTTTTGTAAAACTTCAAATAGCGCCATAGGCCATACACACAAAGAACCATTAATATTTATAAACTATTGACATATACAGCATGACTACCTACCTCATTCAATTTCTTTGACTTTCTCTGGACAAAAACACGGCCCATGTACACAAACTCTCTCCAGGGTAGTTCCAATGGTATCGGCTGCGACAAAAAACAAACAAGCCAAGATTGTCTGAGTGAACTTGAATTGCATCGCATTCTCTCGGGTAAGTACTTCCACAGGCAACTTTTATTAATGAATCGGTTATGTCCGCTAGAACATCTGAAGGGGCAAAGGGGCAACGACCAGGGACCAATTTCATAGAGCTGCTTTAAAGCACAAAATTTGCTTAAGAATGAAAAGTCTTCCTTGATCAAAAATGATTACCAACCAAATGTTCATGTGATTGCTTTTGACTTGTATTTGGCCATTGTTTGCTGAGCATTGTATGCTGATACTAGAAAAGAGGTTGTTCATCCTAGAAAATGGAAAGAAGCTAAAGCGTTCCATGGCTCAGGTTGTTGGCTGAAAGGTACCACAAGTGTCTTCATCAGCTTGACACAGGCTAGCAGTCTGCAGCCGCAACATCGCTACCTTTCAGCTGACATAGAGAGCCAACAAACACTTCTTTATACAGACATGATGTTTGCTTCCACCTATTGCCATACCGTAATCTTCCTTGACCAGATAACCCTCTGCTTTGCATTCGCAAAGGGTATTTCCATGGAGTCTCCGCCATTTGCTAGTCTTCCGTTGCTCTTCCTTGTTCCTCCAAATGTCCGCGCCCTCCTGGGCGATTTGAGCTTCCTCTTTCTCTTGCTGAGTTTGCCTGGCTCCTCGGCAGCTGGTGGGCCCTGAGAAGATGGCACCTCAGAGTGGAGGTCTATTAAGTCGGTGGGATCAAGGCATCCTGGTAACGCCGCAGAATTTCGGGCTCCAACCAGGATGCTGTCCAGGACGTCGGCAGCCGGTGGGCCCTGCGAAGATGGCAACTCAGAGTGGAGGTCTATTAAGTCGGTGGGATCAAGGCATCCTGGTAACTCCGCGGAATCTCGGGCTTTGGCCAGGACGCTGTCCAGGACGTTGAGATCGTCGGGGACAATGGACGCCATCACGTCCGACTCCCAGGACGAGGAGCTGTTCCGGTTGGTGACTGTCCCGTTACTGCCCTCCTCCTCTCCAAGAATGCCACCAGCAGCAGCTGCATCATCTGGACCATTTGCTGTTGACCCGTCCAAGAGGTCATCGTCAATAAGGTCAGAGTGAGAGATGTCCTGACTACGACTGCTGAGGTGTCGCCAGTCCAAACTCGCTCTCTTCAGGTCGCGACTGCGACGCTTCAGGCTACTATGCTTGGTACCCGAGTCCCTGTTGAAAAGTACAAAAAAGCCCTTGATTTCAGTCCAGTCTGATAAAACATTGAAAATTTGTTGTCAATCAAACACAGTCATTAAAAACAACTGCTTGAATTCAGTTAAATCTACTGAAATAACAAGTACTGATTATAATTTATGTTAAAATGCAACTATGGGTAAAACGTTTCTAAAAAAAGTTCCTGGAAAAGATCTTGGGGTGGTTCTTATCTCTTTTATTTTCTTCTGGTGTTTTTTTACCTGCAAATTAAGCAAACAAGGGAAGTCTAATTTGTCAAACGCCATGGCGTGGCGCAATAAAAGAAGCGCTTACAATGCCTCCACCATACCCCAATATTTGGCCAAGTAAAAACAAAACATGTTTAGCGTCCCCACTGGCTTCCTATTTTGAGGCCACCTGTTGTTTGTTTTTTGGTGTTTTTTTTTAATAAAACCAGAAAAAAAGTGGAAATTACATGATTTGTTTCGGAAAAATAATTTTTACAGCTGTTCCGATAAAAATTAAAGCCTAAAGGTCTAAAAACTTAGAAATTTTAAGTCATTTCCTGGCCTGTGGACCTGGCCAGTTGTTTTGGATAAATGGAAAGGTCGGCCATTTTGGAACCAAAAAAAGGGCCTCCTCCTTCCATTTTTTTTTCAAAAAGGCAGGACGTTAAACACGTTTATTTTTTTACTTGGCCTTACCTTCTGGATTCGCATGTGGCTGTGGAGGAGCTTGAGTAAGATGAGTTACAACTGACAGAAAGCTGGAGGCATTTGTGCTGATTCAGCCGGGCTTTACGCATGGCCACCTTGGCCACTAGTTCCCTCTGCAGTCTCTGTTCTACTATTGGCTTCGTCCTGGAAATAAAACAAAAACAGACCGCCCGAGCAAATGACACCAAAATCTTTCCTTGAAGTAGGCCTATCTCTTTGTCTCGTAAAGCCTTTTCGAACGATGCTTAAAAAAAAAACTCACAAGGCTTGAGAGTTTTTCTCATGCTTGAGAAATCTTACAAAAATTTTCATCTTGTTTAATATTAAAAGGGACAGCAGTGGTTGAGAGTGACCGACGTCCCTGGTGAATCCTTGAGAATTTTCTCAAGCATAAGAAAAAAATTGCAAGCCTTGCAATTTTTTTTTTTAATCGTGTGAAAAGGCCTTTACACAGTAAAAGCGGGACAATATTGGTGATTCTAAATAATATTGGGCCTCCAAGAGTATGCAACGCGTTGGCCAACCACAATGCGTGGAAATCTGTCATTAACCTTTATTTTTTTCTGCTATTTGTCATATACGCATTCTGTAGAAAGTCCTCACTTACCGTTGCCAAAAAGAAAACTCTCCTATAAAATGCACTATTAACCGTAAGGAAAAAAAAAGAGTTCTACCATTAACAAATAATTTTTGCTTAAGGTAAAAGATTCCATGAAATTGGGCCCCGATGTTTCGATCAAAGCCAAGAAAAAGTAAACAGATGGAGAGACTTGGAAGGGAGATTCAATGTCAAATACAACTCTCTAGATCACCATTAAAGGGATGGTACAGAACTGGTGTTTGCGACAAAACCGTTGCTGACAGTGAAAGCACATTATGTAATCCATCATATACCTTAACTGACAAACCTGTAGAAGTTTGAGGTCAATCAGCCATCTGGGTCACGAGAAAATAGTGAAAACCCGTGTACGGAGAACTGTACACATTTCAACGAATGAATAAAACGCTTCGAAGCGATTTATTCCAATCGGAAAATAGTTTCATTTATTTCTCAACGAATATGGCATTTCAGACAAAAACATTTCATGGGATGTTTTCTCCTATCATCACCATTATACTGTGTAAGTTTTATGTGAATCTGTGATTATGAAGTGTATTTTGTCTTACCAATTCTGTACCATCCCTTTAACAGATGTCCAATACTGTCATCCGAATGCAAGTTTGTAAATGGCGCCCTCTTTTGATATAAACAAAGAAAGTGAGGTGGTGTTTTGTGGTCTGCATGCATGGGGGTAGATCACGGGGGGCTGGGGGTTACAACCCCCCCCCCCCCCCCAGGTTTTCACTTTTTATATAAATAAAAAATGATTTTGTGCACAAACATGGTATTTACCATGAACGTGCATGACTGATAGGGATTAAACAAAGTAGACTGGTAATGATACAAACACAATTATATATCATGTTATCCATACACGAACATCTGCAATGACATAGTTCACATTAATCCTCGGACTCTGAATTCAAATTTAAGGACTCTACTCCAACACTGCTATCCAATGGCTAATGATCACGGACAATGACCGATAATGGAACTAGCTTATCTGTTCTACATCCACTGGTGTCGATTTCTTTTCATGATTGGGGGGGATGATTGGTGATTTGGTGTCCTATGCGAGGGAGCGAAGCGACCGAGCGGTGGAGGCTGTGGGAGGTGGGATACTCCCTCCAAAACCAGGGACTTTTTAATAAAAACAGAGTCGAAAAGTCGCATTTTAGAGCATTAAAAAAACAATATTCATAAGAATTAAACATAGTAGGCCCTATAAATTTACTGCGAAGACAAAACAGCAAGGATCATGCAATATTTCTACACAAGAAACTTAAATGACATTCAACCTCAAAATATTGGGGGGATAATAATACACGCCATCCCCTCCACCTCAAATATTTGGGGGATATATTCCCCCATCCCCCCCGTCATCGACACCCATGTCTACATCATATTCTCTGTAAACTGGAGAACTTGCCTGCTGAGTAGGGCTTCGATACGTGGATTGATGTGTTTTGCAACCTTCTCCTTTGTCTCAAGGCTCTTTTGGACGTCATCGGGCTGCCTGGTGATGGTGGGCTGTTTGTTTGTTTGCAGATAGGGAACTGTATTCATTCGCTGCATCAGCACACGCAAGGAGACAGTAGCTTCCCTGCATGCAAGGATAGATTCAACTCCGTAAGGAAAATAAATTAATCCGAGGCTCTAATTAGGAAACCTTACTTTCCAACGAACATACTAGAGCCAGTGTGTCACACCGGAGCCAACACGTGTGTCACACCTGAGCCTGATTATTTTTCACGTGCACTCACAAGCACTGAGTATCAGTGTTGTATGACTCGAGGCCGGAAATTTGCTGCCTCGGCCTCAGACTCGGCCTCGTAGGTCCATGACTCGGCCTCAGCCTCGAAGAATTTTGAATGATGACTCGGCCCGAGGCCAGGTAAAAATTCATTTAAAACTGACAAAACCCAACATTTTAGGGGGGAGAATTTTAAATTTGTCATTAAATAAACACTTACAGAAAGAAAGTTAGTGTGTAATTCATCGAATGTAATGACTTGAGAGCATGGTGAATTGTGCTAGTGTGGTTATAAACTGCATTGGAAAGTTCGGGTATTGCGTATAGACTAGCAAACAGTCTCTCACGAAGTGAAATGATATGCTCACGTGCCTTGGCCTCGGCCTCGGAGACCCATGACTCGGACTCGGCCTTGGCCTCGGAGGTTGTGGGCTCGGATACAACACTGGATCTCGTGCGTGAAACAAACAGGCCCTATATCTACTTGATGTCTAGAACTTTGGACCACCAAATCAAGGCTAACCAGGAGGAAAAATAATGACTGTTCTTGATTTGGATTCTTCTAGAACTTTGGATCCACAATTCAAAATTCAAAAGTTGCCAACCTCCCCCCCCCCCCTTCACCTCCCGTCAGAGTAAGATTGACACAACGTGCTACTACATGTACATCTGTATGAAATTAAGAGTACAGTACAGTGGAACGCCGCTATTATAACAAACATGGCAGGATGCACAGAGATTGTCCGTTACAGTGGTCGTTTGTAATGGTAATTTAAAGAACCGGGGGCCGATTTCATAAAGCTCTGCGACGTGTCGCAACTCGATTTGTGATGCGTCCTAGCTGCGACGCGTCGCATCCATGCGGTGAGTTCATCGAGAAAGGATGCGTCTTAACTCTGCGACGCGTCGTACGTTTTATGAAATCGGCCCCATAATTGGGAGCTAAGGATGATGTTCGATATACCCAAATGTTCGGTACAGGGGCGTTGCACTGTATTTGACTTGTAAAAAAACAACAAAGGATATGATCAGAAATGCAAATTTTACGGCAACTTACGTGAGCAGATCAATAATGACTTTGCTCCGGACTACTGCAACGCTGTGACCTCCGACCTCCAGGAATGCATCCCCAGCCTGCAGCCCAAGGATCTCCGCAACACCACCTGTTGGATGGACAAAAGTAAATGAAGTTATTAACCACACTGTGTACCGCATCAACAACAACAACATCAACAGATGGTTGCACAGAGCAAGAAAAAGATGAGACACAGGAACATGCCCCAAACTCAAAAATAAAAGGGAGACTCGCTAGCACTGTGTAATACTTTTACTGGGGAGACGACTCAATGTCTTCGGTACTGGGTCTCTGAGGAGGATCCTTGGGTAAGGCTGGTCAGACCGTGTGTCTAACGAGAGGTTACTCCGGGAGAGTCAGATGAGACCTATTACCTGCACGATATGTGAGTATCAGATGCGACTGTAGGGCTATGTGGCTAGATTCCCTGGGAGCGATCCGGCCGGGCGGATTATCTCTTCCAGCAAACCTAAGGGTAGGACTCGCCTGGGGGGAGTCCACATGACACATGGTTGCATGAGGTAGATTGTTATTTTTGCTGAGAAGGGGATGGGTCGCGTGGCTGCCTGGGGGATGGCCATCGGAGGACTGAAGGACTACCGCTCAAAAGGTAGATGCCGCAATGTGCTGCCGCAGCGCATTGCTCCCACTGATTGATTGAATACTTTTAAATACCGGTAATAAGAACCAAGGAGGCTGATTGCTCGTAGCTAATGAACTGAATTACAAAGGAAGTGGCTGCAATGTGATGGGTGCCTCTGGCCACCAGCCACATCAACCCATAGATGCAACCACAGAGGGTTTCACTTCTCCAGCCTAGGATTGAAAATGTTTGATTCTTGTGGAGGGAAGAAACCAGAGATATCAACCACTATGAACAACTTTTCGAATTTGTTTGCCTTTATTAAAACCAGAGAACCTAGAGAAAAACCTTTGTGACCCAGAAGAGAACCGATTACACAAATAGACTCACATATGACCCAATTGACATATAACATCATTTAAATTTACAATTTACATCCACCGTGTGAATATGTGCAAAATACATGTACCAAAGCTTAAACATGTTAAGAAACAAAGACCATTGTATTGTAAAAAGTAGGTTGGCCTAGTGCCAAGGTTAAGATTTGGTTAACGTTACTACAGTATGTGAGCAGGGCCCCATTTCATGGAATCCTATTTTTGTGCTTACGGGTACTGCTACGCGTGATATCTACTTCATGGAATCCGTAAGCGAGACTTTTTGGTTAGCAAAGAATTTCTAGGGTAACCGTGATTATTTTCTGCTAACGCACTGTCATATATGCATTCTGTAGAAATTCCTTGCTTACCGTTACCAAAAAGGAAACTCCCGTAATATACGCTAACCTTAAGCAAAGAAATTCTGCTACTGTAAGCAAAGAATTCTTGTTAACAGTAATGGATTCCATGAAATTGGGCCCTAGTGCTTTGTGCGTGGTACGCACAGTATCTGCATTGTGCTGCTGGCACTCGAGTTGAGTAACAAATTTCAACAATAGTAAATGCAAGCACAGGTCGTGTGCGCCACGCCTCATTTTATGGCTATCGTAATTATTATTGTTTTTAGCTCTGGTAATGACACCAAGGATTCCTCAAAAGTGCCCTAGGCACTGTAGCTCGAAAGCCTGATGAAACCTTTTATGGAACGAAGATGAGAAGAAGATACAGGTTTTTTTTTAAGAAGTCGGAGGAAAACCCCAGAGTAATATTCTGGGTAAAACCCACAGAATCAGGTAGGGCCTGAAAACCCAATCCACTTGTGGACCGAGCTGGGCTTGAACCCGGTCCACAGAGGTGAAAGGCGAGGAAAGAACCGCTTCGCCAACCCGACTCCCCACGCCAACCTGACTCCTCGTAATAACAGCAGTGTTAGACCACCGCCGAATCTCACAGAGAAATCAAGGTGAACATCAGACACATTCCTCTACTTGTTGTTTTCCGGCCTTTTATTGACGCCGAAAGAAATAAACAGGAAGTTTTGAATTTGACTTCAAAACAAACAAACAAACAGGAAATCCGGTTCAAACCAGAAAAGTGGCATCATTTTCTGTCTTGTTAATCAACAACAAAAAGGTTGACGTCTGTACAATCCAAGGATGGTTGTATCACCGTGCACAAAATCATATAGCTTTGAAATCATACACTGAGGTACATGTATAATGTACATGTATGGGTTCGTCCTGCTAGGTCATTAAGAAAGACTACTACTCTTAAAGACTACTGTACACATAATTGCAAATCTCAATGCTAAATAAAAGGGTGGAGATGCAGGAGGGCAAATCATAACGTCAGCCAGCTGGGCCGAAAGAAGCAACTTACAGTTGACCGTCCCAAGCCAACATCTTTAGGCCTGTATGAAAAGGAACATTTTGCAAATGATTCCTTTTCTGACTTGGTTCCTCAGCAGCTCATATCAGGGTAAAGAGCTGCTGTGCTTAAAAGTGGCCTGAATAAACTGTCTAAGGCAATTCCTGGTATTAAAAAGAAAGAATTTCTCAGTCTTGTCAGCAGTTCAGAGCTCTGCAAATCAATCGGAGATGACGTCTGCTAGCGTCATCAACCTGATCCCTCTCAATGTACAATTCAACGAGACAGCCAAATGCGTTTTCAGAAACGTTAACAATTCAATGAATTGGACTGAAGATCTCCACGTCGCGATATCCACGAGAGTCGCTCCGGTCATTCTTGTCCTGGGGATTTTGATCAATACTTCATTTTTAATCGTGTTGTTCCGCAGCAGATCTCCACGCAGCGTGCTCAATCCATACCTTGCCAACTTGGCGGTCATTGACATTCTCCAACTGCTCACGATCACAGTCAGTGGGATGGTCCACAGCTCGGTCCGCTCAGAAAACAGCCAATGGACGCACGTGTTGTTCTTTGCAATATCCCGCTGTCGGGAATTTGCTGCCAACGTGGGCGTGGTCCTGATCGCAATCGAACGATACAATGCTGTCTGTCGCCCACTGAGGCACAGGAACTTGGACAGAAGCCACTCTACTAAGATGCTAACGGGTGCATGGGTACTTGTCATCATGCTCTTCGTGCTGTTATTAGTAACCAACGTCCAAAACTCTGTTGAATGCACCCAGCATTATCTCATCACTTTTCTATGGACTTCCGGGCTGACGCTTCTTTTGCCCATCATATGCTTGTTTGGTACCGTGTCCCTCTACGCACTGATTCTGCGAAAGGTTCATCAACAGAAGAGGACAAAGAGACAGTCGTCCAACCAGAAACAACGCAAGGTGCTCCGCATGGTCATCATCAACACGGCGATATTCTTCCTTTTGGACGTGGTGATGCTCACTACACTCGGCCTCATGTTCATCCACGTTCTTCTGCAGCTCGTGAACCACGGACTGATTGTCGATACACCGGCGGAGGGAAACTGGCAAGCGGCCTCGGACGTCTGGTTTGCTATTCTCATCGCTCAAGACGTCTTGGTCATGATCTCCGCTGCAATCGACCCACTGGTCTACGGCTGCATCAATGCATCATATCGGGCTGCCTTCGTCAACTTCTGCTCCAGCTGCCTCTACTCCAAACAAAACTTCCTCATCAGAGAGACCAACATTGAGATGAAAAAAACAGACGCGTGGAGGACTTAATAAAAAACCTCAGCCAATGTAACGATATCATTGAAATTATGTCCAGTTCATTGCTAGCATTTTACTGCATGATGACATTCCGGGCACAACCAATGTGCTTTCTCACATTCAAGAGACAGGCAAGTACACATTTAATGTGCTTTAATAATTTTAATTTCCCCATTTCCTACAAAACCTAATGGAAGCTGTATACACCGATCCGACGGCACGACCATGGAAGTAGGAAACACCCGCCATAACTGCAGTGTCCCCGCCCGTATTTTGCCCGGCAACGAAAGAATTTACATCCGTCGCACTCTATACTGCAGGGTGTAATTATAGAGTGCGGCAGAGCGTAAATTCTTGTGTTGCCAGACAAAAGACAGGCGGGGACATTGCAGTAATGGCGGCAGTATATCGTGCCGTCGGATTGGTCTATAGAGACAACAGCAGCTAAACCAATATTGGTAGACTTTGCCTACACACGCCATAACTTTTTTTTTCGGAACCAGTTGACAACTTTTCGGGAGATCAAGGCAATTTGGTAATGTCATTTTATTAAAGGTAATATTACTTTTGGTTTTTGTCAAAGAAATGCAGATTCATGGGCAAAAACACTAACAGTCATCTGTGAAATTTTCAGTCTCATGTGGTGCCCACTTATTGAGAAAACAGTGAAAAACGGCCACAGTATCTTTTAAATCTTGTCACCGTTATTTTTTATCTTTAAAAGATCAAAATTGTTTTTAGTCATTGGTTTGTTTTACTGGATAAATACAGCATTTTAGACAGGAACATTTCAATGGTATGTTTCTATCATCTTCATCTTTATACCATGTATAAAAAAGTTATAGGTAAATCTGTGAAGATTTTAGGGCTGTCTCGAATATATCGAATATTCAAATATTCGATCATCACTTAAATATTCGAATAATATTTTGCCCGTTCGAATATTCGAGAAAAAATTAACGCGATGCCAAAAACAGATTTTGTACCGCAAAATGCATTGAAGCCGGCCGCGATCCATGGTACCAAAGCCATCCACGATCTGCTATTAAAAAAGGCAGGGTGTTTTGATAGGATCTGTTCATGTTCTGTAATTGTTTAGCCCGCACGCGGCGTCCCGATAGCTACCAGCGGCCATTATGCAACGTACTTTCGTATTTTTGTTTTCTTATGTTTTACATTAATTGCGATTTTTTTCGAATATTCGATAATTTTTTTTCTCGATTTGCGAATACTAAATTATTCGTAAATGGACAGCCCTAGAAGATTTCTGCTTCGGTGTGCTACCAAAGTATGATAGTATCTTTAAGATTCCCTACCTTTGTGGACGGTGCCAATCTTCACTGGTACAGTGTCCAGAATGGTAAAGCCATACTTGCCGGAACTGTCCTTCTTGATGTCAAACTGTACACCACAAGGGGGAGATTCGAGAGAGTAAAAACAACAACAAATGAAAATTAGTGTTTAAAAAAACTGAAAATCAGTCAAATTTGACTGAAGAAACAAAAGCGTTCTGAAAAGAGCAATTCCTTGATGGAGTGGACATGGCCTTAAAATTTCAAATCCATGTTAAAGCCACCATCCATTAAATGTGCATCTAGTTCAAAGTTTGTGAAACAAATTGAATTGACTGAATTCTCCCAGTATTTTGGGAGAAATGGCTTTCTGAAGTGGAAATATCATTTATCAAAAATGGGAACTTTTTAATTTGTTTTATATTTGGTGGAATTTCAAGGATGATAGCGTCACGTCTGTTACGGGATTTTTTTTCTGTTATCCATATGACACTAGAATTCAGGTTTGAAAAAAAAGGAATTGGCTCAACTAGCTTTGTTTAGGAAGATATGACAAAACTTTCAAAGAACTTTTAGGGGATGTCACGTGAGTAACCAAAAAATGATATTTTTCTGCTAGTGAATGAGTTTGCCACTTGTTATTATCACTTGTTTGATAATATCCAATGTAAAAACTGGGTTATTTATGATGTGACTCTTGACAGTATACAGTAAAGTGATCGAAAACTGTAACGTGAGTAACAGAGTAACGTGAGTAACCATTTATGTCATATAATTAGCTACGATAATATGGGGCAAATATTCTTTTTAATAGGAGTGCACAGACAGCCTTTACACATATAAAAGGCGTGCAAATATTCCATATTTTTGAACAAAAAGGACAGTTAAAGGTAGTATCATACTTTGGTTTTTATCAAAGAAATACAGATTCATGGGCAAAAATATCAAAACAGATACAGTAACAGTCATCTGTGAAAATTTCAGTCCCATACAGTGCCCACTTTTTGAGTGAAAAACGGCCACAGTATTTCTTATGTCTTTTCTCTTTTATTTTTTCTCTTTTAAAAGATCAAAAAGATTTTCGGTCGTTATTTTACTAATTTCTGGATAAATACACAATTTCAGGCGGAAACATTTTAACAGTAGGTTTCTACTAGACTACTAGCATCATCTTCATACCCTGAAAGTTATACGTAAATCTGTGAACATTTCTGTTTTGGTCTCTTACCAAAGTACGATACTACCTTTAAATACAGACTTGAATGAATCGTGGATACTATCAAGCTTCTTTCTTTGTCAATCTTTGGAGGCTTGTGTTATTAATTTGCCTTGCTGGATCCTGTGAACGTACTTATTTTTTTCTAATACAAATCCTACACTTTTGTATAAATTTAGACAGTTGTTTTATTCATCTCTTCTACACCAAATAGTCTCATTGCTGTCTTGTATCCATTGTTCATCAGATAACGTACTTGTGCAGTACTTGTCAATGCGGGTTGTGATGAGACAATTTTGTTTATAAAGTGTATTCGTTTTTCCATTTGTTGACGCCCATGTGAAAACAAACTTGATAAATATCTGTTTTTGTTATTAATAGAGAAGATAGAGAAACAATGACATTTTAAAGTCTAACAAAAAAACAAAAAGTATACATCATTTAACTATGTAAAAACTTAAAGTAAATAAATTTGAGATATTTTGTTGAAAATGTTAATATGATCTCTTCATTGTACAACAGGAAAAGAACAATTATTTTCAAAGTTACATGTAGTTTGCTGTTTTTGAGTTTCTGCACTTTGTAACGTGAGTAAAAGTTATTTTTGTGGACTCACCAAAAAAAGGGGTTACTTTTATTGTTTTTTGTCTCATGACAAGGTGCTTTGTCCAACTTTGATTGTATGAGGAGACTTTTCGATTAAAGCTTGTTGGCTTTTAATGCTTATCCGACAATGTAACTTGAGTTTGACGGTATAAAACCGATTTTGTGTGTTTTTGATTGAATCATTCTGAATGTACTCCTTAAGTTATACTCAAAAGCTCTAGAACTACTAGGCATTCCCTCATTACAAAGTAGAAGAAATCACCTTCTGTTAAGCTTTGGATCAAAACTAATGAAATCTGACAAGTATAGAAACATACTTCACCCTCAAAAAACGATTAGTAGGCCTACTGATAGAAAACTTAGGAATGGTACGTCCTCTTAAGGCCTATTTACACATACGCGACTTTGTCGCAGCGACTTAGTCGCGCGTCAAAGTCGCACACGCGCAGCTGTTCAAAACTAAGCGATATGTCGCGCGACTTTTTCCAAATTTTGTGATAAAAATCCAAATCAGAACTTCTCTTTTTCAAAAAAAAGGCCACCTTATATGCCTCATCTTCTTCGTGCTCGGAAGAATACATTTTGCTTAGGGGGCTACTGGTTTTTTGGCAGCTAGAGTGATCCTATACCCTCAGGAGGAGATCATAATTAGGCATAATTATGTTGTCTTTTCGCCCGGCATCTATATAATGTTTGTTAGATGCTTCAGACAATTAATTATATTTCTGGACCTCAGTTATTTTGTCCATCTTTCCCAAGAAATCAATACAGCTGGCACGTTAGGACATAGGGAAATACGTGTGCATCTTTTTTTGTCGCGCGACAAAATCACTTTCAATTTGATTTCAAAAAGTCGCGCGTAAAAAAACTAAATGTAAACACGCCCATTGATTTGTGCGCAGTTAAAAATACACGCGACAAAGTCGCGTATGTGTTAATAGGCCTTAACTCTACTGTAGAACTGAAAGATAAAAAAAAATTGACAATACCAGCGCTCTCTATAGTACTGTGAATACAATTTCCCTTTAAGATAATTATTTATATAGCTCTATATTTCTTTTTAATGCACATAATGACCTTATGGTTTTAACATTGTTTTAAACTTACTCATTGAATTGATTATCAACTGTCTTATCTATGTTTATTACATGTAATTAATGTTTGTAAATACTTTTGTATGTTTTAATTCTATATAATTTATATCATATAATGTTACACATGAAAATATCGATTTTAATTAATGTAAACCTGTCGTGTCAGTCACCCCATGTGTCTCGTGATGTGACTGTTGATATGGTGTTTTTGTAATAAACTATTAATATAATTTAAATTGTTAGGCTTTGGTATAAAATCAATGACTTTTATGGCTTGACTCAACAGGAGCGGATCAAGGATATTCCAAGGGGGCGACGTGGAAATAAAATGCAACAATTCAATAGCGACAGATGCATTTTGGGGCGATCAAAGCTAGCAGGTTTCGGTAGGCCTTATTTCCCCATTATAATAAACAAAAAAGGCCCAACCCACCAATCAGAGCCATGCTGTCTCCGGATTGGACGGACCATGGTCCAATCAAGGACCCACACCCACCACTTTCAAAACCAAGCCTGTATATTACATTAAGACCATGTAAGTGTCTTTGACAGCTCGGCAAAGGGTTAGCAGTCTGGTACCCAAACCTTGCTACCTTCCAGTCGACATAGTGAGTCACAGAAAATAAAGGGTGCACAAAAAGAAACTTCCGTTGATTTTGACGCCCGACCCCCTTTAAATCTGATCGGTTTGGGGTGTGTAGCTGTGCGTAACCCATTGTCGACCCAAACAATATCGCCCCATGCAATGTAGCGCATGGTAAGTTCAAACTGTATACCCAAAAGTGCAACTTTTGGTTTTGTACCTTTTGACAAACAATGGTGTGTGTATTGAACAGTGTTGAGTCCTTGGCATCAAGTAGGGTATCAAACTGCAGCTTAAGATGTGCTCTAAACACCCAGACTACTCATTTTACCCCAAACCAATTAGATTTAAATTTATTTTTTAAGTTAGGCGAAAAGAAAAAAATGCTGGGTTTTTGTTAACATGTTAAAACAAAAGTTGGGTCGGTCGGTAGGAATTTTTTATTTTTTTTATACACAAAAATTAATGAGAACTTCCGCACACGCCAGCACTTGAATGCATTTGCATTTAGCAAACGTGCATTTTGGGAAAAAAAATCAAAAGAGAAATTTACATTCATTTCGAAAGTAACAACAGATGACAAATAATAAAAGTATACCTTAGCTTAAGAGCGAAAACCAATCCACAGATTGACCGTCCGCACGGGTACGAAGCATTAGCTCCACGGCTCTCACACAGCACATCGCGGTAAGGTAAATCGCATTGTGGCAAGATTAGAGTCAGCAGTTGCAATCAAAAACTCAACTTTATGTATGTAAAACCATTTGTACCTCATAATTTCCAAAAATGGCATGATGTTTTTTGTGGATGTAGGACTCATCTTCGAAAATGTAGTTTGAATTAAGCAACATTACTTTGGAGGAGAGAAAAAAAGAAACTCACAGAGTGAAGGGAGATCCAGGGCAGGATGCTGTTTGGCCTGTTCATGTTCTCCTCGTCCTCTTGATTAGATTCCGGCCTGGCCTTGACCTGGTCTTTCCTGCCGGCACTGACCGCAAGGTGCTTCTCTCGTCCAACCTTCTCATCGAGTAGATGATACCAGCCATTCACCTCCTAATAATGGTCAACATGGTAAAACTGCATATTAATATCACAGGCTTTTTGGAGCTTAGCGTCAGCGAACAATTCTGCTTCAGTAGTAGTCTGATGATCAGTTCTTGATTCAAGAAATGAACACTCAGGCTCAGGCTCAGGCTAAGGCTCCGGATCTGTCATCAAATATAGGTTGTGATTTTTCATTGAAGCTGAAGCTCTGTTTCCCTTTTCAAACCAGAGAATCAACTTCTGAACCGCAGCCAAAGCCTCTATTTTGATACCCATTATTTTTAATAAAATGGATTCAAGAAATGGAGCCTGAGCCTATGTACGCTTGAGCCTCTGTTTCATAAAAGTCCTATGTATCCTGTACAAATCAGGTAGTACAAGAATCGCACCTGTACTGTACACGCAACGGTAAAAGCAAAAGTAACCAACTGTCTAATATTTACCGTGAACTTGAGGCTGAAGGAAGCATCTGAACCGCATTGAGAGTTTCAAAGAACAGTATAACCAACTTTTAGGAAATGCAATTAGCGTAGAAAAGAGAAAAAAAATTCGAAGGGCAAACAAAGAATACAAGAAAGAAGAAGAAATGGCCTCGGACAGCATGGAACAGCAATGTACATGTATCGTAGTACCAGGGTGCAGGTAGTGCACTTGATGGCCGGTGAGTCAGAAGGGTCCATTTATGGCACAGTGTTCCTGTCACGTGATCGTTTGGAGTGACTCACGGCGCATGCACGGTGAAGGGACCCCCTTACTGCTTAGATGCCGGCCCTACGTGTAGTGACAGATCGTAGTCCGCTGGGAATACTAAGAACTTAAGCTATTTTAGTATAAATTCCCAGGAGTCAAAAAGAAGTTGACCCGGATAGGTCATGTTTTTAAAATGACACTCAAAAGTTCAGTAAAGCATATATTTAACAAGCACTCTCTCCTGCTTATTAGACAAAAACCAAATGAAACAAATTGGTCATTCCTAAGAGGAGTTATGTCTATTTTAATGAAGGTACTCATTTTGCAAGCTGTCCATGGAATACTTAATAACAAAACCAATGTAAAGTATTTCTGCTGTGTACCCTATGCTACTTAAGATTCAATCAAGCATTAACATTCCATGTACAGCTTGCAAAATGAGTACTTTTATTAAATTTAAAATGGACATAACTCCTCTTAGGAATGATCAACTTGTTTAATGATTCTTTTTTTCTAATAAGCAGGAAAGAGTGCTCGTTGATAATGTGCTTTACTGAACTTTTGAGTGTCCTAGGGTCGGTGCCCACTTTTTGCGAAAACTGTGAAAAAACAGCCACAGTATTTCTTAAGTCTTTTCTCTTTTATTTTTGATCTTTTAAAAGATCAAAAAGATTTTCGGTCGTTGTTTTACTAATTTCTGGATAAAAACACAATTTCAGGCGGAAACATTTTAACGGTATGTTTCTACCACCACCATCTTCATTCTTCATACCCTGTAAGTTATGCGTAAATCTGTGAACATTTCTGTTTTGGTTTCTTACCAAAGTATGATACTACCGTTACACTCACGTTGCGATCGATCGTAGGGATTTGTGAAATCGACCCCTGGTCAACTTCTTTTTGACTCTCCCTGTATTCCAACCTGGGTTTGTGTGCGTCTTTATAGACACACTCAGCAGTCAGAACAAGCTCAAGATAAGGACGGAAAGCATTAGACAGATGCCAAGACAAATCAGCCTCCCAATAAAGACTTAATAAGAATTATGCCTTACCTTGTTGCCATTTAGAAGATGAACAATTCCAAAGGACATACTCCCAAGGCATTTAATCCTGCCAAAAGAACCAAAAACAAATGTTTAGAGTAATAGGAGGGCCTGACGTTTCGATCCTAGCAGAATCTTTCTCAAAGCCTTGGGTCTGACATTTCGATCCTAGCAGGACCTTTCTCAAATGCTAAAATCTTCGATCCTAGCATGACCTTTCTCAAAGGCAACAATTTTAACCTTCGAGAAAGATCATGCTTGGATCAAAATGTCAGACCCTCCTCGAACTATCCACTAGACCTTGGACCGAGTCTAGTGATTTCACTGTCGGTCTAGTAAAGTGTGTACTGCACAAGTCCGGCTGTCTAGTGATTTTGTTTTCCTTGCACAATTAAAATGGTGTCTAAATTGAAAATTATGGTTTTCCGATGTACATGAATGCCACAGGTCTAGTAAAAAATGTTCAGGTCCAGTAAAACGCTTCAATTACTAAACCAGCTGTCCAGTGCTTTTGTTCACGAGATTCGAGCCCTGCCCAAGGAAAAAGGATTTCAAACTTTTCATCGTTTTTGGTTTTATAACAAAGAAGACTTCAGACCAAAAAGAATGATGAAACTGCAATAAGAATGATATATTTTTACAAGAACATCACTTAAGAGAAATAGTCTTGTTCATTGTGGCATCACAAGTTGGAATAATTTGACTGATACTCTAAAAGCATCCCCCACTCCATGGACATTTGCGAAGAATCTTAAGATAAGCCTACTTAATGTGAATATATAAAAATGATAAAAATGATAAATGGTGAGTTTAAAACGTCTCTATAGTGATCTAGAATGATACGGACGCAACTGTGGTTTTTTGTCTAATAATTTGCTTTTTTGTTTGTCTTATGCCTGTTTGTAGGTCCCTCTTAGTCTCTGTCCTTGTCTGTCCGTAGGTTTAGGGTATAAAAGCTTTGCTTCTCCCTATACCTAGATATTGTCAGGTATAAATGTTGATTGCTTTTGGTTCCTGATTTTGTTTATTTTACTTATTGTAATTGCTTACTTGGCTACCAACAATGTGTATTTATACCGGTCAAGATTGAAATAAATGTCATGTGAATTGAATTGAATTGAATATTTTGTTATATTTCATTATTTTTGGTTGCACCAATTTATGTAGGTTTGCTGGCAGCAAAATTTAAAGGTCATTTATCTTTATTTTCGAGTACTTTTAATCGAGTGTGAGTTCTCCAACACTGTAAACAAATTGTAAAATGTCCGCAGATTTAGATGGGTAAATACCAAAAAGAAAATAAGAAAGCTTTTAGCATGGAGAGAGCCACATCAAGGTCCTTCATTCCCTTCATCCTCAGGACAGAGGGGGGGGGGAAAGGAAAGTACGGGACTAATTAACACGCACACTATTCATGGGGTATCGAAGTTGATAAACATGCACTGTAGTGTAAGTGCCAAAATCTTTCCTTACATAAAATGAGATTTTCAGTATTTTAGACTGTGCCCACTATCAGTGACGTAACTATGGGGGGGTGGGGGGCAGGAGGGCACGTGACCCGGGCGACACTTTTGATGGGCGCCAAAAAACGCAACTTAGGCAAAATAAAAAAAGGTCAATGTACTGTCAACATGGTCAATGAAGTTATTGGAAATCTAATCCAATGAATAAACAAAGAACGATTCCAATTTCAAATTGTCTGATTTTTTTTCCATCGGCATCAAAAGTTGGATTTAGGGACGCAATTTTAATAATAATAATAATAATAATAATCAATTTTTTTTTTATAGTGCTTTACATTAAAATCTCAAAACGCTTTACAATTAAAACCATTTAAAACACTACTAAAATTACAAATCTACAAAAAAAAAGATTTTTTAGCGCTTGTCCCGGACGACATTTTTCCTAGATATGTCGCTGACATTATATTATGAATACTAATTTAACAATTTGTGCAACAAGATTGTATCTTGTCACCTTTAATTTTCGTATGGTTATTAAAGGTACAGTACAGGATTGGTAACATACCAAAACAGAAATGCTCACAGATTTACATATATCTTTCGGGGTATGAAGATGGTGCTGTTAAAAACAAAACCATTAAAATGTTTCTGCCTGAAATGCTGCATTTATCCAGAAATTAGTAAAACAAAGACCGAAAACAGTTTTGATCTCAGGGTAAGATCAAAATCATTCTTTATGTTTTATAAGAAAAATTGTGTCAGGTTTTCGCTATTTTCTCATGACTCAGATAGATGACCGATTGAGCTCAAATTTTCACAGGTTTATTATTTCATGTACATGTTTGATCAGGCAAAGTGTGAGTGCTGTTCTGTGACCTTTACCAATCATGTATTATACCTTTAAAGAAGTTTTGTTCAGTATGTATGCGACATTTCTGAATATTTCACATGAAGATATGACCTTTTTACACCCACACAATGATACTCAGGTGTCTACAGTCAGTACAGCGAATCAGTAATCTTTTATAATAATAATAATAACTAGATGTGTTTGTTGACAAACACTGAGCTGTTTCGCGTATGTTTTTATAAATAATATGAAAAACAAACATGAACGCAATTGTCCCAGTACAGAGAAATTGCGGTGTTTTAATTGTCGTAAACAACTATTTAAGGAGCGTCGTCACTCGTCCATACACACGGCCATGAGAGACACAGAAATGGCAGAGTCTACTATAGGCCAGCGCGTAAAGTATGTATGGTTGTGCATGCAGGGCTCGAAATATCCACTAGACCTTGGACCGAGTCTAGTGATTTCAGTGTCGGTCTAGTAAAGTGTGTACCGCACTAGTCCGGCTGTCTAGTGATTTTGTTTTCCTTGCACAATTAAAATGGTGCCTAAATTGATGATTTTTGACACAATATTGCATACAATTACGATTTTCCTATGTACATGAATGCTACGCGTCTAGTAAAAAAGTTCAGGTCTAGTAAAATGCTTCAATTACTAGACCTGCTGTCCAGTGCCTTTTTTCACGAAATTCGAGCCCTGGCATGGGCGGTGAAAACAGCAAAATGACTGATTTTCTAGCTCGTCGTACTACGTTTACATGTACACAATTGGCCCAATACTATGGATAGCCATATCAGCAGTCCAGGAATTTCCAAGGCCCGTGTTTTGTGTTATGTTTGACTCTAAATGGCAACATTAATGATTAAAAATAATCAATAAAAATTCAATCGATGACGTCATCGTGACGTCACTTCACATTATGGATACTAGTACTATTTCCTACCTACCCACCAAGTTTCATTTCAATCGGATACTCGCTTCTATGTGTTTCCGGGAAAAAATGGCAAAATTAATTATTCAAAAATCAATAAAAAATCAGCCGATGACGTCATCGTAACGTCATTTCACATTTTTAATACTAGTATCATTCCCTACCTATCCACCAAGTTTCATCACCATCGGATATTGCCTTATATGTTAATCTGAAAATCGGCTTTTTGATGACGTCATCATGACGTCACAACTTTTTCGTATTTTGTGGCATGTGCCTTTAGCCTAACAATCATTTTGCAGAAAGAATTTCGAAAATACCATTTGTCTTTCGTGAAATATACAGAAAAGGTCCAAAAATTGAATAATTCGTATAAAATCACATGATGACGTCATCAACACGTGACTGCAATTTTTGTCTATAACACGTCCCCATATACTTACATACCAAGTTTGAGTTGCATCGGACATGCCGTTCCGGAGATAAAGAGCCCTAAAATTTGCACTTTTATGATGACGTAATTGTGCACGTGATGACGTCACGATGACGTGCTTACGCGGGACACTCTTCGGGGTGATGGTCTAACTATGTGCCAAGTATGAAGTTGATCGGAATTGGCATAATGGTAGAAGTGACTTGTAGAAAATCCCTGTGTAAAGTCTATGGGAAAAAAGTGGAAAAAGAAAAAAAAAAAAAAAAAAAGAAAGAAAAAAAAAAATAACAAAAACAAAAGCTGTTCCGCTGCATGCGAAACAGCTAATAATTTAACAGTACTGCAAATGCAAAAGTTTGTTACTTGATATCCCCGGTAACATATTCATGTCACGAAAAGAAATGATCAATTCAAACAGACCCATTGCTTGTGTCCTTTTTATATTGGTTGCTGGCTGACTGGTGATTTCAGGTTGTCATTTTGTTGATGAACAATTTGAACATGATGAACAGGTTGGAGCAGTTCATTACTTGTTCAATATTCGGTCAGTGCTTCATCTCAGATCACTTTGGATTTTCACTGTGAGACTTCATCATTAGTAACACCAGACAAAAAATTTTGTAATTTCAGGCGGAAATATTTCAACAGTATATTTCTACCAGGACCGTCTTCATACCCTAAAAGTTATACATAAAATCTGTGATCATTCCTGTTCGAATATAATATCAATCCTGTACGGTACTTTTAAAGGTAGTATCATACTTTGGATTTTTTGTCAAAGAAATACAGATTCGTGGGCAAAAATATCAAGGAAGGTATAATGAAAGTATTCTGTGAAAATTTCAGTCCCATACGATGCCCACTTTTTGAGAAAACAGTGAAAAACGGCCACAGTATTTCTTAAGTCTTTTCTCTTTTATGTTTGATCTTTTCAAAGATCAAACAGATTTTCGGTCGTTGTTTTACTAATTTCTGGATAAATACAGCATTTCAGGTGGAAAAATTTAACAGTAGGTTTCTACCAGCATCATCTTCATACCCTAAAAGTTATACATAAAATCTGTGATCAATCCTGTACGGAACCTCTAAGCAATTTTTCACTCTCTGAAATTGGCTGCTGGAGGTAAAGAAGCCATATCTTTGCTTAACAATGGAGGTTATAAATACAATGCCAATTACTAAATGCTAGTATAATCCATACCTTGTTGACATCCGGTTGTATGCAGTAATGAGGAGCCTGGATTTAGTGGAGTGGAAGGCTTCTTTTGGACTGCATTGAACAAAAACGAAATACGTCATTGTAAAAAGTATGGTACAGTATAATTAGCGGAGACTTATAATAAAAGCACATTGGCCCATGGACCAGTGTTGTAGTCGAGTACTTTTTTCCGAGTACCAAGTACTGCCGAGTACTTTGACTGTCGAGTAACAAGACAGGTCGAGCACTTTGCCAGTCAAGTACAAGTACTGGTTTCCGAGTACAAGTACTTGTGCACCCGAGTACAAGTACGAGTACAAGTACGAGTACAAGTACTTATCTTCTGAGTACGAGTACGAGTACAAGTACAAGTACTTATCTTCCGGAAAAAAAAAGAACAAGTTGCGCTGTAGCGTTTGACTCCATTCTGCACAAATTCTCCGTATTCTTTTGAACCCAAATTGAACAACAGTCGATGTGGACGACATGCCTACTGCTGATCTAAAAATGGTGGTCAACACACGTGGCTATGCATTGCAACAGTAATACGTTACAACAACGTAAACGCCAGGCACGGCGAAGTCTATTTTCCAGACTCAACTATTCATAAGCATGTTATTTCTATACGCCAGCTTCGATTCGTTGTTAGAATGCTCAGATCCACGAACTTTAAACTGAACAGATTTTTTTTTAACGAGTACTTTGCGAGTACGAGTACGTAGATGCTCGAGTACAATTTTTCGATGTCGAGTTCCGACAACCGCCTAAGACATGTAAGTATGTAACCCACTCATGTCAACTGGACAAGATGTCCATAGATGCCACCATTATGCATGCAGGCACCATCTGGATTCAAAATTTTTCAAAATTATACCCCTCCCCCAAGACAGGGATCACTGTCCCCAAATCATCTCAACAAAATATGGTCACCTTATAATAATACTTACAATGTCTTGGTTTCATTGAAATGAGGCTGTCTGTCATTGCAGAACATCTTTGTCCTTTGAACAGAGCTTTTGCCGACATCAGATGAAATGATTGATACCTGTTATGACAAGACAACACATTAGAAACATAAACTGCATGCGCAACAATAGGTAATAATGCTTTATCAAAGTTAATGATAAAGATGTTTTGCAGCAACACGGAAACCAATACGCAAACGGATACTGTAACCTTTCACGTTCCCGTCAAGGGAAGATGAAGCTTTGGTATCGCATAATTCTGACGAATACCTGAGGAGGGTGTTTAATAATCAAAGTGCTTGTTTTACATTACATGATAGAAAAAACGGACAAAAAAAACATGGTCCGGGTGGGGCTAACTTTCAATAGATGTTATTCACGTGACGTCATCAGCTTGGATTGGCCGTCAAGCATAATAATTGCACACATGTATTACATGTTGTTGTTGCTTAAAACAATACGCTACAGTGCACAGGTAACGTACAGTATCGTACGCGTAACCATGGAGAACATTGAAAAGCTTTACGGAGAATTACGTGATTTTATTTGAATAACCTCTATAGGCCTACCTTTAATTCTTGGCTTGACTCATTTTTTAAAATCTAATGTGAGAAAAGAATCTGCTGATAAAGAATGTGTCATGAAATAAATTCACCCAAACTCACCTCAATGTATGAGTTGCATTCGGTTACATTCTTTCGAAAGAGTTGTCTTGCACCAAAAACTGTTGAGGAAGAAGAACACATTCGGGTAAAACTTGTGTCATTACAAAAAAATTAACTAATCAATTTAATGATTAAAAGGGAGGATTTGAGTGATTTCCAATGTACTGTTTCTCAGATTGCAACGTTGCTAATGCTGCGTGAATACTGAATACCGAATCCTTGGGATATAGCGGTATGTGAGTGGTTTCATGGCTTCTGACTGCCAAACGAACAAAGAAAATTGACTATTACGGACACCACCAGCATAGGGCTGGATACCTCAGTTGGTAAGAGCGCCGGTACGGTATTCTGGAGGTCGCTGGTTCGAATCCCGCTCCACTAAATTTTCTTTGTTAACCAACAACTTGAATTAATCCGGTCATTTTCCCTAACGGTTTATTTTTATTCTATCATTTTATAATCAATTTTGTTAAACAAAATTATTTCTACTTTTGTTTTGCAGTGAGGAGAAAAATGGAGAAATGCATGCTCACCATGGACTAAGAGTTGTGTCTGGCTCCAAAACACAGCGAGTTTGACTTGACCTGTAACGTTCAAGGGAGAGTATTTGGAATTGCTGTCTTAGATTATGGTTCATCAAAACATGGCTAAATTTATGGCTCTGTTTTCCAAAAGTGTAGAGTTAGCAACTTAGCACTTACAGAAGCAGAAGATTCTGAGCCTACGTGATCTCATTAATTTTATGGATTAAAAACAAAGGAAAGATTTCCACAAATGGACAATAGAGAAAAAGCATTACATATATCCTTTAAGAGCTAACTTACTGGAAACAAGCATCACCTGAATCCTCCAAAATCCTCCTGGTAGTTTTGGAGGATTTCGGAGGACTCAGGATATAATGTCATTTTCCAAGTGAGGACCACTGGAGGAGTGGCAAGGATTCAGGATGAATGCAATTTTTGAGGCAGGGCCAATGAAGGATTGTGAAGGATTCAGGTACCTCTCATTTTGAGTATAAGTGAAATCACTGGAGGACTGTGGAGGATTCAGGATGAACGCAGTTTTTAAAGTATGACCATTGGAGGATTGTGAAGGATTTGGGATTCAGGTACCTCTCATTTTGAGTAGTATAAGTGAGATCACTGGAGGACTGTGGAGGATTCAGGATGAACATAGTTTTTAAAGTGTGACCATTGGAGGATTGTGGAGGATTCAGGATGGTCACAGTATAATGCACCCAGGCGGTTAGGAAATTAATTAAAACTCACTTAAATTTTAGCTGTTTATATACAGTACAACTGTACCCTTGAAAGTCGGTGGTTCTAGATAGCACGAAAAGATACATTAATTACACAAAAACCTTTAGACCTACTTATCATACCTCTTCTTATACATGCTGAGGGCTCAAGAGTTGTCACCGATCCAGACACCGAGCTTGAGATGCGTGCGTCACTGTGACCTGCGACCTTTTGTCTCTTGGGTATGGGTGGTAGCGTCAGATCATTGAATTCAGAGGACGCCATGTGGGGTCGTTTCAGCGTAGAAGTAAACACTGGCTTAGACGCAGTGGACTTGTTCATTTTGAAATCCTTACATGAGTTGCTGGAAGAGATAAAAACAATGTGTCTAGTTTTTCATGTCGAAATCTTTAGTAAGGAGTGCAACCGATCATGTCAAAATGGTTAAGGCCAAGTAAAGTTGGGATTGCATTTTTTTATTTGGGGGAGGGGGGGGAGGGGGGAGCACTAGACACAATTTTGGGCCCCTAGTAGTAGTACTATAATCGTGCTTGTGCAGGAATAATTTTGTGGAAAGAGGGCAGGGTTTTGATTTGTTATGGTAATTATGGGGGGAAAAACAACCACGCCGACAGCGCAATGCCATGTCGGTCGTTCCCGCATGTCTGAAACTGAAAGTCAGGTAGGGCCTACAAAAGTCGCGTTTTCCTCTAATTTAATGATCTGAATTAACATAGGGCCAGCAGCATTATGAGAACATTACTTGAGGTTTTACTCTTTTGGTGGTTAGTGTCTTAGAGCCCACAAGGATTATTTTGAGACAATTATTAGCTTCTACTTCTACTGTTCCAAAATGAGATTTTTACTTGAAGCAAATGTTCCTGGGTCCCAACAACGCTACATTATTTTGACAATATTTTAGTTTACCGTAGAAACTAATAATTGTCTCAAAATAATCCATGTGGGCTAAAAGACACTAACCCCCTCTTTTGTCAATTTTGTGAAAAATTTTCAAACAGGGGGGTTCCTGAGGTTTAGACTTTAGTACACTCAGGTTAGGTTTAGTACACTCAGGTTAGCTGGTACCCAGCTTTCACTCACCTAAAAATACGACTCTTGACTTGGCCATAGTAGTAACATGAGTGTACTAAATAACTAAGGGCCTGTTTGTTTCGGACGAATCCTGCGGATCCGGATCCCATCTTTCGGATCCACCTCCTATGCAGGGTACGCTAAAATGGGATCCGGATCCGAAGGATTCATGATCCTTCGCGTGAAACAAACAGGCCCTTAACCTCAGGAACCCCCAAACAGGGGAGGGGGGAAATTTGACAATTCCCTGTGGCTGCTGTGGCTGTAGGCCCTGACAAGTGACATGCCTCATGGGCTGCCTAGCTAGCTGTGCCTGTGATTTGAAGTTTGAATTATCAAGAATTCAGTTTGAACAATTTGGAATTGTTAAGCAAATAGTCTTTATGAACCAGTTGCTATTCATTTAGAAGAAAAGTCCCCCAAAATCCCTCCACTCAACCATAGAGCAAGGTCCAAGGGGTCCTTCCTGGCTAAGCCAGCTTGTTCTATGAGTATGACTATGACTCAATCAACCGTGTAAACAAACGAAATCAAATCTTCCCGCCACGTTTTTGCCATGTCGTGATTTTGTTTTCGTCGAAATTTAACTAGCCTGCTTACTTACTTTCAACCTCACCCGACGCTATTTCTAAAGTGAAACCTACCTCTATGCCTACTTCAAAAGTCAGTCTTTTCATTACCTCACTAATTCATTCCCAAAAG
Source organism: Astropecten irregularis (assembly GCA_963971285.1). Taxonomy (NCBI): domain Eukaryota; kingdom Metazoa; phylum Echinodermata; class Asteroidea; order Paxillosida; family Astropectinidae; genus Astropecten; species Astropecten irregularis. The sequence continues at coordinate 5,223,306 of OZ020260.1, read as the reverse complement.
GCGATATTTCTGACTATAATTCCACTCAAACTTGGCGTAAAATTGAACACGGAGCTCAAGCAGACGTTTACGAACTTTGATTGGAGCATAGTCTGGTACCTTTGTGTAACTTCGATTGAGCCGCATGCAAAGTAATAAGTGTATGTACAGGGAGCTGTACCATTCTGAGTTTTTGTATGATGTTTATGTAGAGCGCCCCCTACGGTGGATTTTGGATTTGGCCTTCGAAATAAAAATTAATCAGTTTTTCTCACATGATTGTAGAAAAACAATCATGATTGTACATGAAGATAGAAAACTGTTTTGCATCTTGTATCATGGATAAATAAGGACATATCGTGTCGGGATGTCCAAAAAAAAATAAAAAATGAAAAGATCAAAAATAAAAGAGAAAAGACTTCAGAAATACTTCAGCCATTTTTCACGATTTTCTAAAACAAATGGGCACCGTATGGCACTGAACTTTTCACAGATGACTGTTTCTGTATCTTTCTTGATATTTTTGCCCATGAATCAGTATTTCTTTGACAAAAACCAAAGTATGATACTACCTTTAAAATATCGTAGGCGGGTTTTTTTTTCTCACTGTTTTCTCAAAAACAAAGTGAGCATATCGTGGGACTGGGAATTTCACAGATGACTGTTGTTGTGTCTTTCTTGATATTTCTGTTCATGAATCTGCATTTGACAAAAACTAAAACAATTACTTTGAACAGTTTTTCATTTTCAAAAAGGGGGAAGGTAAAGCAAAAAAAGGGGGGCGTGAGGCTAAAAGGAGGGCAAGGGGTTAAAAGGTCGAGGTGATATTTTTTTAGTGTCCGATGACCATTATTAGCTGTCTCACCGTGTATCCGGTGAGCAGGGCGTATTACCAGTGAAGGCAATGCATCAAACGTGATTATGAATGGAATTTCTAGCCTGGTACCCGACTAATGCAGCATCATCGTGCGCCTGCCACCACTGGGAACCCTCGCTAAACTGTGATGGATATTAACACTTGTCCAATTTTATACTGGGGCCACTAAGAAAACCAAACCAAAAATGATGACTCGGTCCCAGTTCATAAAGACCTTACCTAATTCAATTTTCGATGAGACTGAGTAATTTTTATTAGGGTGATACACCAAAAATGATTCCGAATAGTTAAATAATATTGAACTGAATTTTATCTATTAATATTATGAGACAGTAGAGATGTTTTCTTGTGCCCTCATTTTTTTGTCCTTTTCCACCTTCGATTATTAAGAATGATACACAAGGAAATTATTATGCAAATCCATTCGTGGATTTATTTTGTAATACAATGGTTTTTGACTGGTATTACTTACTTTACTTGGATTTACTTTGATGTAAAGACGTAAAGCTTACAGCTTATTTGCCCCTCGTCATGTTGGATAGTCTCTGGTAGGGAAAAAACTTAAGTGGATGGTTTTTCCAGTGCCTCTCAATAGCTGATTTGAACATATTCACACTGGATGCAGAAACTGCTTCCTCTGGTAAAGCATTCACATTATTTATACTTCTAATTGAAAAGGCATTTTGCCTTATCTGCAATTTGCATCTGTGCTTTTTTAGTTTCATGCTATGACCTCTAGTTCTACCATGAGCATCAATTTCAAAGAAGTTGTTGAGGTCAATTTGATCAAGTCGTCTTGAAATCTTGTATATTTGGATTAATTCAGCTCTTTGTCTTCTGTATGACAGTGTAGGTAGTCTCAAAGCCTTTAGTCTTTGTCAGGATATTCCAGATGACGGAGATGAGATAGTTGCTCTCTGTTGTACCTTTTTCCCGTAGATTTTCGTCTCTTTTAAAGACATTCGTATGTATTCATAACACACAGCTTCAAAAGTTGCAAGGAACCGCGGCAAAACCTGCAGTTTTCCTAAACACCATTGGAAGTGTTTAGTTCATATCCATGTAAAATGTACGACAAGAACATCACCAATGTTTAAAAGTACAGCACAGGATTGGTAACATACCCAAACAGAAATGCTCACAGATTTACGTTTAACTTTCAGGGTATGAAGATGGTACCGGTATAGAAACATACTGTTAATATATTTCCGCCTGAAATGGTGTATTTATCCAGAAATTTAGTCAAACAAAGATCTCGAGGTAAGATCAAAACCATTCTTTATGTTTAAAGGTAATATCATACTTTGGTTTTTATCAAAGAAATGCAGATTCATGGGCAAAAATACCAAGGAAAATACAATAACAGTCATCTGTGAAAATTTCACTCCAATGCGGTGCCCACTTTTTGAGAAAACAGTGAAAAACGCCCACAGTAGATTTGAAATATTTTTACTGAATTATTTTAGATCTTCCAAAGATCAAAATTGTTTTTGATCATTGGTTTGACTCTTTTCTGAATAGATACAGAAATTCAGGCAGAAAAATGTTAACGGTATGTTTCTACCATCACCATCTTTATGCCCTGTATGTTATAGGAAAATCTGTGAAGATTTCTGTTTCGGTATGCTACCAAAGTATGATAGTATCTTTAAGGAAAAGGCCATAATTGTAATGCAAAACAACAAATCAATAGCATTAAGTATTAATTTGAGAACTTCAAAAATTAGTATGAAAATCTCAGCAATGAAAGTTGATATTTTGGGAGGGCGCCACCATCGGGCCATGCAAGGCCAGTTTAGGGAAAGAGGGCTCTATCCTCGGCTGTAGTTTCAAACTTTTTTTGCGGTTGGACAAATGAAAAGTACTGTACTTATTGCAGAATTTGCATCTTGTCATTCTCATGAAACTGGTCAACAGGATCTATCATATCACTCAGCAATCTTTATGCAATAATATTCCTTTTAGGTGTGTGAAAAAAGCCGAGAACCACCCATTAACAATAATAATCATATAAGAGTTTAGCTGGTAACCTGAGTTATTGGTGCTGCGTTATACCGTAGGCTACTTCTGCGTGCTTAAGAAGCTCAATGAACTTGACGTTGTACCCCCTAACCCCAAACCAGTGAACTACTGCAACGAACAGCATACCAAAACACAACAACCAGGGGCCAATTTCACGGCGCTGCTTAGCACAAAAAAATTGGTAAGCATGACATTTCTGTCTTAATAAAAACAGGGTTAACAACCAAATGTCCATGTGTTGTGTATCGCTTGTGATTGTTTTCTGGCATGTCTTTTACTGACCATGAATATCAAAATATGAAATTTTTAACGGTGGTTTGTTTTATATGGCAAGACATTTTTGTGCAAATTTTGTGCTTAGCAGGTCCATGAAATTGGCCCCTGGCAACATGATTACTAATAAAACTGAACATTAATGTCTTGATCGCACTAACACTCATGAGTGAGCGACGCAATGTGGATTCTGTTAAACTCACAGTTCTTATAAAGTGGGCCACGAGACCAGTTTACATTGCGAGTTTTAGGCCTAGTACAGCTTGCCATACGTTCACAAGACGTGTTGAGCGTCTTAGGCCTGTGTAAGGTCTGATAAGGTCTCAACGTATTACAAACGATTTGCAGTCTATCGTTTATGACGGATCTTTTTGTCTGCAAGTGAGAAAGTGAAGAGAGACAATTATTCAGATGAGGGAGACGGTGTGAGGTGTTCGCCCCTAATGCGTTCGGTCAGTGCGAAGCTTAGCACGCGTGTAAGGTTAAACCCTCTTCTAATCCGGAGCTTCATTGGTCGCAGAGCTAAGGCTTCTCATTAGCATCTTGCCCCGAGCTGGCCAATCAGAGGAGGCGGTGTACCGACCGGCGCGCGCGCACGTGAGCTAGCTCCACACGATTCATGGGAAAGTGCGACGACTCTTGAAGCTCTCTGGATTAACTTTACAGGCCGCAAAGGAGGAGTGTCCCCCTGGCCACCACCAACAAGAAACAAAAAATTGTTGCTATCGACCGACAACCCAGGGTCTTGGGTCACTGCTAATGTCTTACCGGGGGTTTATTGCTCCAGACAATTTCCTATTTAACGCGCAGCACGCTGCTATGCTCGACCAACTGGACAATTTTGGTTGTATAGGGTCTGTACGTCGCTGGATGGAGGGCACATACGATTCGCAGCATCATTTTGAAACAACATCGTGCTGGGGAGTTCTAAGGAACATCGACGAAATTACTGCTCAGTGACGATTTATGCCATCGGAGGAGGTGCTCTAGGCTGTACAAGCTTCTGTGCCATTGCAACTATTACTGACATAAGGGAAGTTAAAACTATTCTTCGAATTCACCCCATGACGTTCGCCGAAAAGCCAGCATCATTCAGTGATCTATTTTATCTGTATGCCTACTGTAATCCAGGCGGCACGTTCAAATGGTATCTTCTTCCAAAAATCTAAATTCTGTGTATTAAGACAACGTTCTTGCGTTAGGAGCGATTCGGGACAGGAGAGGAACAGAAATCCTAGGAGAAATTCGTAACTAACTGCCCTACGTGTATATCAGTCCTGTGGACGTGATTGTAAGCATAACCCAGAGTAACTGATTTCATCGGACTGTTAATTGTTTTCTGGCAGCATTGTCAAAGTCCTAGAAATCGAGAGTGATTATTAATTAAGCACAATCATCGGCTAAGCAGGTGACAATTAGCGGGAAACTTATTCAAGTTTGGAAGTTAACCAAATTTAACTTTGGAGGAAAACAGAAAACGAAAATGGAGCGAAACGAGACGATGATGGCTTCCGTGACCGACTACTCCGATAATACCGTGCAACAGACGGTGCTATCGGACGCCCTGGCCGTGCATCATCACCACCACCACCAGGCGGCCAGGAGCTTCTCCGTCTCGCACTTGCTCAACCTGGAGCACGTGGACTTTTCCGACGCGTCTTCCCTGGGCGACGCGACCGGGCAGAACGGCGCGTTGGACGGCGGAGACGACGCCTCATCCGGCTGCTACGAAGGTGACTATCGTTTCCCTTAGTACACGGCATTCCTTGTCTTTATTTTTTCGTAGATCCTCTAGTTTAGCGGTCAAGTAGTTGCGAAGGTAGTGTTTGAGAGTACAAGTAGACTTATGCATAATACATATACCATGGATTTTATCGTGGTAGACTATTGTTATTGTATATCACAATATTTAGGTAAATCAACACAATTTTCGTCATGATTGACATATTCAAAATTTTCAAACTTGACACTTTCTTCAAAGAGTACTTATGGAGTGGGTTAATGGCAGAAAGAGAGATATTATACTTGCCTTTCGAAGACAATTTTCAAATTGATCATACAAATTAAAGTTCCAAAACTAGTCATTTGAGGTAATTTTTTGGTCGTCAGTATGTAGAACTGTCACATTGTGCATTTGGAACACTATGGGTTTATGGGACATTGAAAAAGCCTACAACTTTTGTTTAGCATGAACTATCTTTTGTCACAATGACTGGTTAAATCCAGATTTCTGTAGAAAAATGTTGATAATGTCCATTTAGGGCAGAATCCACGTAATAATCGCATTTGTTCTAGTGATTAATTTGTTTTAATGAGAGGTGTAGGTTTGAAGGGACTCGGAGGGAGTGGAGCGGGAACGCGAACCTGTGCCAGTGGGGGAGAACGCGGCGAAGACCGGCACAGTGTCAAGGCCGACGCGCGGTGCCGGACTCTCAATGCGACTGGGTGGCGATATTGGGAGTCTTTCACTATCAATGAATTCTGTTGATGATTTGACGCGTCGAACAAAACCTAAGGCTATGACTGACTGGACTTGAATCTTAATATTGCGCATTTATTCTTTGTCCTGAAGTTAGTCATTCATTCCAAGTTAAAAAGAGGAATACTTTCCACTTCAAAATCATGATTTACAGTTTGACCACATCCCGCGCTGTTCAGAGGACGACTTGACCCAATTGTGGGCAGTGCCTCAGACATGATGGTTTAACCTAGTTTTCTTCTAATCATCAAACAACCACAAGGGAAGCTGACTGAATTTTTAAGTCATTGAAAGGTGAACAAAGACAAATTGACTGGAGCGGGATTCGAACCAGCGATCTCCGGAATACCGTACCGGTGCTCTTACCAACTGAGCTATCCAGCCATAGTTTGTGGTGTAGTCAGTCTTTGTTCGTTTGGCCGTCAGAAGCCATTTCGTTCATTTCTTAGTGGAAATTAAGTATTAAAAGCGAAGAGCATCCCTCTAAATAATGTGTACGACCAGGGGTCAATTTCACCAAACTCTTCGTAACTTACTATCAATCGTATGACTTTTTGATGCATTGAAGCCCTACGTGGGATAGGCCAACTACGATGGGTTATCCTTCGTAACTCGAGTTACAATCGATCGCAGGGCTTCGTGAAAATCCTTTGAGATGACAAGTTTTGTATAGCAAGGAACAAAAAATACTTCAACAAAATCCTTGAGATTTTTTTTGTCTTCATTTGGTTTGTGATTTGTTTTGGATATAATCGTGTTCTGCTTTGTGTTGGAGGGTTGTAAAACTTTAGTCTGGTGGACTTCAGGGGGAAGTGGGCTTAAGTGCTCTGACCTTCATTGAATGACTTTCAAGTGCCGGCGATATCTAAGAGGACGATGTGTTGACGAAAGCCGTATGTGCATGGGTTGTAAGACTGAATTTTATCTTTTGTTTTGACAAAGATATGATACATACACTGATATACAGTCACATAATTAATTTGTGTCACCGTAACTTAAAGGTAATCACTAATATCATACTTTGGTTTTTATTTAAGAAATACAGATTCATGGGCACAAATATCAAGGAAGATACAGTAACAGTCATCTGTGAAAATGTCAGTCCCATGCGGTGCTCACTTTTCGAGAAAACAGTGACAATCGGCCAGTTAATTTCTTAAGTCTTTTCTCTTTTATTTTTGATCTTTAAAAGATCAAAAATAATTTTGGGGCACTGGTTTTACTCTATTTCTGGATAAATACAGCATTTCGTGCAGAAAGAAATTAACGGTATGTTTTTACCATCACCATCTTTATTTCCTGTAAGTTATAGGTAAATATGTGAAGATTTCTGTTTCGGTATGCTACCAAAGTATGATACTACCTTTAAATTGTACATTAATTTACGAGTACATGTTTAATAGAAACTCAAGTCTGCAAGTGTTTAGTTGTACGTTTATATGAATACAACATGAAACTATGTATAGCTTATAATAAGCACCACGACAAATGAAACTATAGGTACAGTATACTGAGGGGCTTTCGAAACCATTCTTAACGCTTGGCCTGGGACTTATCTCGCTATCCACCATTTTGAGGCCCACAAAACAAAATGAAGGGATAGGGCCATAATTATGCCGAAGCCGAAGAAAGGCTATACAGCAAGCCATTTCATTTAGGACACAAAATGGCGGTAGGTAGCGAAGAAATCCAAAGCCTAGCCTCAAGCTTCATTTTGTAAAGACCCTATGTCTGGCTGCAACAGCTATAGAGCATTTCTGTTTTTCTTATAACGTTTAAGACTTGCAATGCAAAAGAAATTTGAATTTGGCATGTTCGTGAGTGACTAATGACAAATGAAATTCAAAGACAATTAGGTGACAACTTTGGCTTGTATAAAACAAAGACGGTTACATAACGTTTCGACAACAACGACATAGATACACAAAACGTGTCAGGAAGACTGACAAATACGTGAGGCAAGTAGCAAATAAGCCAATAAATAACAGAGCAGTTTTATCTTTCGGAAAATGATGAAGACAAAACTAAGAAACGAACGCAATGCACTGTAAGATAAAGCAGACGTTTCAATGTTTCTGTCTTATACAATGTTGCCACAACAACATTGTAACTAACTGGAGAGGAATATAATTACAGAAATTATAAATCCATATCAATATACGCCAATTTATCGTCTGCTTATGGTGGTCTGTTTGTGACCTTCTAAAGACTGGCAGTTTTTTTGGCTGAATATACTAAAACTGTTTGAATCCGACGAGCGAAGATGGTCTTTTGTGGCCTACATAATTTTCAAGAATGAGGCCCGTGTATGCGAGTCAATGGCCCCGCCATTGTGCGTGTGCTTGGGGGCTCCATTTTGTTGCCGTGTCATTATTGATGTGGAAAATCAGATAAACAGCAAAAGGCGAATGACAATAATTACTGTTTAAACATATGAGTGAGTTTTGTGAATTATGTGGTTATGATTCCATGAATATAATGTGACTCGGGGTTAGTAAGTCCTATACCCCTAGTTCAGACAGTCGCAACACTCGAGTCTTGCAAGGAGATATGAGACGGCCATAATATTTCATGAAGCTTACACACGCTGAGCTCATCATTCGACCATCTAAAAACAAGTGTGTGTACAAAATCTTTTAAAAGATCAAAAAGATTTTCAGTCGTTGTTTTACTAATTTCTGGATAAATACAGCATTTCAGGCGGAAACATTTTAACGGTATGTTTCTACCACCACCATCTTCATACCCTGTAAGTTATACGTAAATCTGTGAACATTTCTGTTTTGGTTTCTTACCAAAGTATGAATGATACTAAGTTTAAAGGCAGCGTATACAGGATTTGCAAGGCTCCAACATTTTTTGTGAGATTGAGACAGAAAATGGACTTTCTATAGAGCTAGTATATACGCTGGAAAACAATAGATGCTTATATACAGAACTCACGCCTATGGGCAAAGGTGTCATTGACGTAGGGTATATACAATCTCCATAGTGACTCGTTGAATGGTAATCAATGGGGCAACCTTTACATGTTTACACATTATGGGCAGCAAAACATAAAGATAATGCATAAAGTAACATTTCATGAAGTCATTTCATGCACAGTGCAGCATGCTACCGACCTATACTAGTAGCATAGGCCTACACCAAAGCTCCACATGCACTCTTTCTGATCACTTGGATTATTATATGGCCACATTTTAGCGCCTTTGAGAAAGATCTTGCTAGGATCGAAACGCGTCAGGCCCTCTTAACTCCAAGTATTTTAATTTGTCATATATTTCAGGTCATTATTCTGGTTCACGAGCATTTCGCAGCAGTTTATTACTTGCATTGAAAGCTTATTTTGGTCAAATTTACGCAGAGCAGATCACAATATTCTTCCAAATTAGAGAGATTGCTTTGTAAGTATTTCGTGTTTAAAGGTACAGTACAGGATTGGTAACATACTAAAACAGAAATGTTCACAGATTGTACGTATATATGGGTATATGAAGATGGTGCTGGTTGAAACATTATGTTAAAACATTTCCGCCTGAAATGGTGTATTTGTACAGAAATTACCAAAACAAAGACCGAAAACAGTTTTGATCTCGGGGTAAGATCAGAACCATTCCTTGTGTTTTATAAGACAAATTGATGGAGTGGGGTTTTCGGTATTTCTCCTGACTCAGATGTCCGATTGAGCTCAAATTTTCACAGGTTTATCATTCCATGTTCATGTTTGATCAGACAAAGTGTGAGAGTTGTTCTGTGACCTTTACCAATCATGTATTATACCTTAAAAGGTCTGTGTACCAATAACCTTCAATATGGCATTTTCTTTACCCTTGTGTTTTTATGGCAGCCATTCCACCATAATTTCGTTATTTTATAACATTTTATAATGTTGACATTGTCACCCGAGTGACATTTATAGCTGGATTTTTAACTACCAAGCTTCTTCACGAGAACGTAGGGTAGAGGGGGCCTGTGTGTACCTGGTCGTCTGCCTGACGCCCCGTCGGTGATTGCTCGCTGTCCCTGCTCAATGTCTGCAAGTGTCAGTATCAAAAGGGACGGAAGAAACACTGTTTGGCCCGGAAGTGTGCAGTGGAGGTATAAGACGGATGGATTGTGGGATAATTTGTGATAAGATTGTCTACATGATATTTCATAGGCCGGCTTTTCTATATTGATTCTTATACTACATGTGCATTCTTTTAATCAACTTGAGCATCATCTAAAGACCTTTCTTCGTTTACAAACTTGACATGCTGGTTGGCAATACTTCGTATGAGCGGCCAAATGTTGCAAATAATTTTGTCTTCTTGACAGACGGCGTGACCCCATTCAACATAATTTGCTAACTTTCCATAGCTATAGCTGTACAAATATACATACCATCATTGCTTGTGTTGTTTCCATTACATTCAGCAATATCTTTCATGATGTTTATGAAACGATGTGTACAAATGGTGTTCAAATTGTGGTTATATTTCATGCCCGGCTTTGTGGCTCTCTATAATTTCCGCCATCTTGGTTGGCAAAAACTCGGGCAGTGACGTTGCAAAAGAAAGGTCTATAGCATCCGCTTGGTGCCTTTTACCAACAATGCGCCAAATTTCTGGAAAAGGTCCCATCTTGTCGAACCATAGGCCTGATAATTCTCCACGGTCACATAAGCCAGTGTGTCTCCGAGTGTGATGCGAACTGCAAATGAACTTGTAGCCTGCCCTAATGGTGCAAGGCTTGTTCAAATTTAAGATCCAGGGGTCGATTTCACCAAACTTATCGTAACTTACTATCAATCGTAGGACTTATGATGCATATTAGCCCCACGTAGAAGTCGTAGGATACGATGGGTTATCCTTCGTAACCCGAGTTACGATTGGTCATAGAGCTTCGTGAAATCGACCACAGTATACACAAACTTACTGATACTGAGTTACTGACATTCGTTTGTATATATGAAGTAATAGTTGGGACACTGTTCATTGTGCAGCCGTTCTTTATAGAGGAACGTGCAAGTTTCATTTTGTCTTTGAATGGTATTAACTATAGAGTTCTCATCACATAGTATTGGCCAAAGCATGGTATTTTCCAGCCCTTAAAATTACAGCAAGCAGGGGAGCAATTGACCCCCAAATCAACCCACAAATCGACCCCCAAATCGATGCGAAGTCGTCCACGGCGTTTACGAGACGGAGGATCTGACTCCAGCACTGACATCAATAATTTATGCTGAAAATACAGGTTGTGGTTTTTCATTGAAGCTGAAGCTCTGTTTTCCTTTTCGAACTAGGGAATCTAAATCAGAACCAAAGCCAAAAGCTTCTATTTTGATACCCGTTATTTCAGAATGGATTCACGAAATGAAGCCTGAGACGAAGCCTGGGCCTCCGTTTCGTAAACGCCCTATGACTTCTGAATTGGCATACAAATGTGTACAGTGTAGAGGCCTTTACGAAACCTGGCTTGAGGCTAGGCTTGGTACTTATTTTGCTACAGCCGTTTGAAGCCCACAAAACGAAATGAAGGGATTGGGCCACATGGTGAAGCAGAAGAAAGGCTCCAGCTTCACCATGTATCTCACTCGGCCCTTCATTTCATTTAGGACACAAAATGGCAGTATCCAAATAAATCCCAAGCCTAGCCTCAAGCCTTATTTCGTAAAGGCCCTATGTCTTCCTCGTATTCAAGGAGCAGGTTGACTTCATTCTTAAAGTTGAAGAACTTCGAAAGTGCACCATAAATTAAGAGATAAAGAATGGTGCGACTTCACTGATTTCTATTTAACAGGGACACCGTCACAAAATTGTGCCCAGGCTTGGTGGAATGACCCACAAGTTCGAACGGGAAATTCTGTTTTATTTAAGCAGCCCCATCACGGAAAAGGAGGAAGGAAAGCACGGCACATGCATATCATTATTAAAAGTAGTAATTAATACAAGCAATAAACTGCTACAAACTGCTCATCAGCCAAAATGACCTGAAATATATCAAAATGCTTGGAGTTAGGAGGACCTTACGCGTTTCGATCCTAGCAGGATCTTTCTCAAAGGCTAAATGGCAAGGGGACAAGAACATGCAAGTGTGGTAAGATCAAAATTCAGAGCAACAAAATGTCTATAAAGTGTAATGCGAGAAAATAAATGGCTTTTATTCCAGTCACTAGGCGTGAAGTGCAATACCTCGATGTGCGGTGAATTGCTTCGAATCAAAGCTCACTGCTCAGCCGTATCTTTTAACAGAAACATACACGTGTAATGCGGTATACATGGACTTAAAGGTAGTACATGTATCATACTTTGGTAGTAAACCGAAACAGACATCCTCACAGATTTACCTATAAATTACAGGGTATGAAGATGGTGGTGGTAGAAACATACCGTTAACAATTTTCCGCCTGAAATGGTGCATTTATCCAGAAATTAGTAAAACAACGACCGAAAATCTTTTTGATCTTTTAAAAGATCAAAAATAAAAGAGAAACGACTTAAGAAATATTGTGGCCGTTTTTCACTGTTTCCTCAAAAGTGGGAACCGTATGGGACTGACATTTTCACAGATGACTGTTACTGTATCTTCCTTGATAATTTGTGACCATGAATCTGTATTTCTTTGACAAAAACCAAAGTATGATATTACCTTTAACGTTTATAATAATACAGCTATAATAATAATGTAGATTTCTATACCATGTTGGCTGATTTTTATAGTGTACGTTTACGTACGTACGTCGGCACAGACTTTACGCACGATCTGTATCGGCCTGCCAAGGCACAGGGAGGGATATGGTAGAGGATTATCTGCGTCGCTTGTCGGTCTTCTCCAAAAGCCGTTCTCCGGTCGGTTTGGGTCACGGTGGATTTGGCCGGCTTAACCCGTTGGTCTGGCGGCGAGCTTAGGACCCGATCGGCCTTATTATATAAACCGAGCACTATAGCATCTGGTAATAATGTCAACGAAAACGGGTCCTGGAATTCTTGACGAAGCTTGGTATTAAGAAAAAACTGCCTTATTTCCAGAGTCATGCACGTAATTGCAGATTGTGGTTTTGTTTTGGGATTGCGATTTGGTTTCAATTTTTCGATGATTGATATGAAATTAAGAGAAAAATTAAGGGAAATTGAGAGAGCCCGATCGGTCAACACGTGGTCCAAACGACGGCGTTATACAAGGGTGATTTGTACAAGTAATAACCTGCTGCATGCAAAGTGCTCATCAACCAAAATAATCATCTGAAATATATAACATGCTTGGAGAAATACTTTGCAATAGGATCGAAACGTCAGGTCCTCCTATAACTCCAAGCAAGTTCGTGGAAAATTTCTTTTCGTATACGTTTCCGTGCAATCTTTAAACTCCGGAGAGTAAAACTATACACAAGTGATTAGCCAAGTGATATTCACTTCGATTTTTTTTACTTTGTTTTGTTTTTTGTCAAAGAAATGCAGATTCATGGGCAAAAATATCAAGAAAGATACAATAACAGTCATCTGTGAAATTCCCAGTCCCATACGGTGCCCACCTTTTGAGAAAACAGTGAAAAAAGGCTTACAGTATTTTTTAAAATCTTTTCACATATAGAGTTTTGATCTTCCAGAGATCAAAATTGTTTTTTGGTCATTGGTTTTATTCTTTTCTTGATAAATGCAGCGTTACAGGCGGAACAATTTTAATGGTATGTTTCCACCAACATCATCTTTATACCCTGTAAGTTATAGGTAAATCTTTGGAGATTTCTGTTTTGGTATGCTACCAAAGTATGATAGTAATGTTAAGGCAAGTTTAACTTTAAAGTTTATATCATACTTTGGTTTTTATCAAAGAAATACAGATTCATGGTCATAAATATCAAGACAGATACAGAAACAGTCATTTGTGGAAATTTCAGTCCCATACGGTGCCCACTTTTTGAGAAAACAGTGAAAAACAGCCACGGTATTTCTTAAGTCTTTTCCGTTTTATTTTTGATCTTTTAAAAGATCAAAAAGATTTTTGGTTGTTGTTTTACTAATTTCTGGACAAATACACCATTTCAGTCGGAAAAATTTTAACGGTTTGTTTCTACCACCACCATCTTCATACCCTGTAAGTTATACGTAAATCTGTGAACATTTCTGTTTTGGTCTCTTACCAAAGTATGATACAACCTTTAAGACAACTATTCCAGCCTACCTCAGCTTCGGGAAAGAGCCAGGGGAACTGACGTTAAGCCGTTGAGGCCATTAAATTAATGCAATTTCCTCCAACATTATCAATGATTGTTAATCTTTCCTTCTTAAGACACCAACGTGCAGTCAGTCTGCACTGCCGAACGCAGAAATATTGTGACCGTTTTTCACTGTTTTCTCACAAAGTGGGTACCGTATGGGACTGAAATGTTCACAGATGACTGTTACTGTATCTGTCTTGGTATTTTTGCCCATGAATCTGTATTTCTTTGATAAAAACCAAAGTATGATACTACCTTTAAATGACGCAAAATTATAACTGCATGGTCAGTTTCCCACGTGGTTTATTTGATGAATTAAACCAATTTGTTTTGTTTTTTTCAAATTTTCGGCACAGGTTCCGAGGAAGGCCTCACGCCGGCCCAGGTGAAGCAGCGCAAGAAGCAACGGCGTAACCGGACCACCTTCAACACAGCCCAGCTGGACGCCCTGGAGAGAATATTCGAGAGGACTCACTACCCGGACGCCTTCCTCCGAGAGGAGCTGGCCAGGAAGGTGGACTTGAGCGAGGCCAGGGTACAGGTAAGCATGCACGGTATTTTTGTTATAGGGTTGCACCCAAGTAAATAAACTCCCATAGACAACAGTGGTAAATCCTCAAACTTAAAATCATTAAAATGAGACAGAACTCTCACAGCTGTTCAAGTTGCACAGAAAAATGATGATGAACATGTCACCTTTCATTTTCTTTTCGTTTTATGGAAGGGTGACCATTGAATTTTTGAGATATACTCATTCTCAGCTGACCACCTCTAAATCAAGGTATGGATCACTCCAGTCAAAGAAGCCATTTAAAAAAAAAAACATCCCTCTGCAAAGCGGCTGAAATAGACCCACTTTCTCACCCAATTGCATCAAAAATTTTCACAAATGGAAGCCCAGAATCCAGGCAGGAGGTCCAGTGCCATATTTCTTCAATCTATCATTTTCATAGCTCTCACAACTCTCTTATTTAAAATATATTGAGTGCTTTTTACTTGGGTGCACCCATAGGGGCTTTACGAAATGAGGCTTGATGCTTGAGGCTTGGGGCAGTGAGGCTTGAGGCTTGAGGTTTGAGGCTCGAGGCGAGTGAGGCTCAAGGCTTGGGGCTTGCGGTTTGAGGCTTGGGGCTTGAGGCTTGAGGCTTGGGGCTTGGGGCTTGAGGCTTGAGGCTTGAGGCTTGAGACTTGAGACTTGGGGCTTGAGGCTTGAGGTTTGAGGCCGGGAGGCTTGAGACTTGAGGTTTGAGGTTCGGGATTTAAGTTGGTACCTTCATTGTGTCTCCTAAAAAAAGGGTTTGAGATACATGGTGAAGCTGCAGCCTTTCTTCGGCTTCATCATGTGCCCCAATCATTTCGTTTTGTTGGCCTCGAAGAAATACAGATTCATTAGCAAAAATATCAAGGAAGATACAGTAACAGCCATCTGTAGAAAATTTCAGTCCCATACGGTGCCCACTTTTTGAGAAAACAGCGAAAAACGGCCACAGTATTTCTTATGTCTTTTCTCTTTTATTTTTGGTCTTAAAAAGATTTAAAAAAATAATTTCGGTCACTGGTTTTACTCTTTTCTGAATGCATTTCGGGCAGAAAAAAAATTAACAGTATATTCCTACCATTACCATATTTATACCCTGTAAGTTATAGATAAATCTGTGAAGATTTCTGTTTTGCTATATCAAAGTATGATACTACTTTTAAGTCTATTTTCTTTCCCAAACTCAATAAATTTTTTTGGAGGCCTTGCAAATCATGTACGCTGCCTTTAATACAAAGTGACGGCAAAATAGTGTTTGATTCTATAAAGCAGTTATAAAATATTAGACTTCTCTATATGTAACTAGATCTCATATATGATGTATGGACCAGGGTTATTAAACCCATCAGCGTATAATTATGGTTTTGCAATTAAAACAAAATGACATCTCTGAGGACTCATTCCATGTCGTATTGACATATCTAGCTGCTTAACTATTTCCGCTCAGTTAAATCTGGGGCCAATTTCATAAAACTGTTAAGCACAATAATTTGCTTGGCACAAAAATGTCTTGCCCAATAAAACAAACCACCATTGAAAATTCCATTTGATATTTCAGCGGTTGTGCATGAGATGCGTTATAGGCATGAAGACTAGTAGTATAGGATGCTGTATACACAAGTCATTGAAAAGTGAACATAGAAAAATTGACTGGAGCGGGATTCGAACAAGCGGCCTCCTTACCGCGGCGCTCTTACCAACTGAACAATCCAGCCCTACGTTAGTGGTGTCCCTAATAATCAATTATATTTGCTCGTTTACATCTTTGCCCGCTATATCCCAAGGATCATTTAATTGTAGGCTCCATTTCGTGAAGCCATTCTAAAATAACGGTAAAATGGAGGCTTTGGGCTGCGGTTCTGAAGTAGATTCTCTGGTTTGAAAAACATAACAGAGCGTCAGCTTCAATGAAAAACCACAACCGATATTTTCAGCATATGGATGCCAGAGCTGGAGCCTGAGCCTGAACCTGAGCCTGAGCCTGAGCCTGAGCCTGAGCCTGAGCCTGAGCCTGAGCCTGAGCCTGAGCCTGAGCCTGAGCCTGAGCCTGAGCCTGAGCCTGAGCCTGAGCCTGAGCCTGAGCCTGAGCCTGAACCTGAGCCTGAACCTGAGCCTGAACCTGAACCTGAGCCTCCGTTTCGTAAACGCCTTGGAAGAGAATTGCCAGACGCCATATTGAATATTCGAAAATAATTCGTTCGAAAATCAGTCATTTTTCCGGGCGTTTAATTGTGCTGCCGTAGACAACAACTCACTGTGATTTTGTCATCTTAACTCCGAACTTCTTCTAGACGAAAAAAAAATGTTCACGGCTGTCGGTGAACACTTTGTACTTTTCCCAAATCTGGGAGTAATAATGAGCTTTGTGTCTGCAGGGAAAAGCAGTTAGGAGTCTCACAGACTCACTCCCGTACATCCTTATGGGTGGTCAATGAGATATGCGGAATTAGTCTTTAATCATCTTGTGGAAACTTATGCCGAAATTATTTCAAACTAATGTACATCATGGGTCCCATTGGGTTTGGGGGAATAGAGCATTCATTTTAATCATGTAGGTCCTATGTTTGAAAATACATGTACAGTTAGCAAGGGGACGAGGTTAAAGGTATTAACATACTTTGGTAAGAAACCAAAACAGAAATGTTCACAGATTTACGTATAACTTTCAGGGTATGAAGATGATGCTGGTAGAAATATACCGTTAAAATGTTTCCGCCTGAAATGGTGTATTTATCCAGAAAAGAGTACAATAACGACCAACAATCTTTTTGATCTTTTAAAAGATCAAAAATAAAAGAGAAAAGACTTAAGAAATACTGTGGCCGTTTTTCACTGTTTTCTCAAAAAGTGGGCACCGTATGGGACTGAAATTTTCACAAATGACCGTTACTGTATCTGTCTTGATATTTTTGCCCATGAATCTGTATTTTTTTTATAAAGACCAAAGTACGACATTACCTTTAAGTCTTCTCAAAATGGCAGGCCCACCACCGCGGTGTAACTGAACGGACTTGCGAGTCCATGGACCATGCCGGGGAACCGTTACAGATTATGATGGAGTACCGGACGGTCGACGTTTAGGGCGGCGTGCGGTCCTCTATAAACGCCGGTCATTTATCAAGATCTCGTACGTAGTTTGCGGTTCCTGACCCCTATTTTGCAAGGAGATGGATGGTTCTCTTTAATGCGATTTGGGTATACAGACATGAACGCCTCCGGGCGCAACAACATTTTGGTACTTCTTTTTTTGTGTTCAGTCACACACAACGATCAGCCAAAACAAATTAAAGGTCTTGGCTGTGACCTTTCCTTTCTTAATCTCATCAGAGAGCTATAGCAGGGCCCCTTTCCAAACCTAGGCTCCGGCTCCAGCTCCATTTCTTGAGTCAATTTTAAAATAACGGGTATCAAAATAGAAACTTTTGGCCGTGGTTCGGAAGTAGATTATCTGGTTTGAAAGGGAAAACGGAGCTTCAGCTTCAATGAAAACCCACAACCTCTTTTTTCAGCATATGGATGACGGAGCCGGAGCCGGAGCCGGAGCCGGAGCCGGAGCCGGAGCCGGAGCCGAGGTTTGGAAAAGGGCCATGTACTCTGTTTGATGAAAAGGCCTATTCGTAAAAAAAAAACACGTTCTTTTGGCCTACATTACAGAAACATCAGTTTGACTACTGCATGCTGTACAATCGATTTCACGAAGCCCTACGATCGATCGTAACTCGAGTTACGAAGATAACCCATCTTCGATGCAATGCATCATAAAGCTTTACGATTGACATAAGTTACGATGAGTTTGGTGAAATATCTTCGGTAATGACCACGCTGGAATCGAAACTTTCAGGCCCGCACCCAACTTCTAAACAATTTATTTCAGTTCCTAATATTTTGGTCGGTTGATGAGCAATTTATAGCAGGTGTTGTATTGGTATTGTTGCTTTTCAATCGCTGTCACTTGACCTAGTTTCCAAGCGACGTGTTATCGTCATATATAGATCATATACACATTTCTATTACATGTATTTCAAGTCTTAATGGTCACGATTCAATGTTGAGACAAGGAAAAGGGGCGGGGTTTTCTTCCTGGAGATAAGGAGGGGCATGTGCTTGAGCACAACATGAACAATTTATACCAAGTATACTGCTTTGCACTTTGTCCAACGTACTTGCGTTCTTAATAGATCAAGACATTCTTGGTCATTAAGCTCCAAAAAAAATCAGGTCTTTAACGGTCAACGATAAAATACGAACCTGCGTTTAGCTTGGCTTTCATAATTAAAAAAAAAAATAAGGAAAGCTGAGAGAAAAGGAAAGAAAGATGACAGAACAGGGCAGAAAAGCATATCCAGGTCAAGGTACAGATTTACAAGTCCGCCGGGACGCAGTTCTTCTTGGCAATGCGACCTGATTCTTGGCCGATATTTACGGCCCTGTGGTCGGCGTGAGTTATTGGCTAGCCTCCCGGCCCGTGGGAGTGTTTGACACTAAAGACCCCGGTCCGGACTGTGTTTTATTTGCACTGCTTTGGTCGTTTGTGTGGCGACCTCGCAACAAGTTGAATTCTGGGTCTGTCCATTTGTAAGGATTCATGGCTTGTATACTGTGTATACAGATATAACGTTTACGGTATGTTGGATTTTGTTAATGTTTTAAATAACAACATCGGCAGCAGATGCAGCTTTTAGCAACAACAGAACAGCAGCAGCAACAAAAGCAGCAACAGCAGCAGCAGCAGCAGGAGTAATAACAACAGCAGCAGAAGCAGCCTTTAGCAACAACAAATGAGCAGTAGCAATAGCAGCAGCAACAACAACAACAACAACAACAACAACAACAACAACAACAACAACAACAACAACAACAACAACAACAACAACAACAACAACAACAACAACAACAACAACAACAACAACAACAACAACAACAACAACAACAACAACAACAACAACAACAACAACAGCAACAACAGCAGCAGCAGAAGCAGCAGCAACAGCAACACTAACACTAACAACAACAACAGCAGCAGCAACAACCACAATACCATCAACAACCAAACAATATTTATTAATCAAGTGAACAACCAACCAAACAAACAAACATAGCGTCCACTTGAACTTCATAGCTGCTGCCCTTATGTGACCACGTAATCGTACGCTACGCCATAAAGTGGACGGCAAATTTGCGATGTGGAACTTAAAATGTATATCAACTTTGGGAGCATACCGAAACAGAAATCTTCACAGATATACCTATAACTTGCACAGGGTATAAAGATGGTGATGGTATATAATACTGTTAAAATGTTTTTGCCTGAAATGTTGCATTTATCAAGAAAAGGGTAAAACCAATGACCAAAAACAATTTTGATCTTTTAAACACCAAAACTAACGGTGACAAGATTTGTTTTAATACCTAGCGTTTTCACTGTTTTCTCAAAAATTGGGCACCGTATGGGACTGAAAATTCTTTGACAACAACCATAGTACGAAATTGCTTTTAACTTTCAAAGCGTCCAAACGTTTATATACAGTTCACAAAGATTTCATAGTGCCGGACTTTCTGTGTCCATGCGCATGCATGTACATTCAGCCGTTCCAATATCTTCTTCTCCTTTCAAAATTCGTAATTCTAGGACTCCGCGGAAGTTATCAATGTATCACTTTGAAAGTGAAATTCAGTGTAGGGCTTCGTCCAACCATGGGCTCAGCTTTTGGCCTCGTTTCAAATTATCTTAAAGTTGAAAATATACGGGTTCTGGGTTTTCATCACAGCTTTTAACTCCGTTTATTTAGTGAAAACGGTAGCTACTTCAAGATCATAGTCGAAAGCGTTTCATGTCGTTGCAGTTTATACTTGGCCTGAATATACTGACAAAGTGGTGCTGGTACGGAGTCTGAAGCTGAGGTTTGGCGAAGGGCCAACAAAATGGGGAAATCGCGCACACTTTAAACACTCATTGTCAAAAATTCATCGCATAAATTAGTGGACAATGGAGGACACCGGCCGTATAAATGACCAACACATTTTAAGGGTACACAATTGGGCATTCTTGTTAAGAATGTGGAATTTGCTATTTGGGTACTGCAAAGTGTTTGCCTTGTATCATACTTTGGTAGCATATCGAAACAGAAATGTTCAAAGATTTACGTACCGGTAACTTACAGGGTAGAAAGATGGTGCTGATGGTAGAAACATACCGTTGTTGTTTTTCTGCCTGAAATGCTGTATTAACCAATTGACCAAAACCAATTTTTGTATCTTCTGAAGAACAAAATAGTGAACAGATTTTTAAAATACCGTTAGCGTTTGGGACTGGGAATTTCACAGATGATTGTTACTGTATCTTCCTTGACATTTTTGCTCATGAATCTGTATTTCTTTGACAAAAACCAAAGTATGATATTACCTTTTAGCAAACTTGTGTTATGGAGAGAACTAAATCAAGTGTAGATGATTTTTGTTTGAGATATTTTGTTCAGAGACTTACCTGTACACCTGTATCTGTCTTTTTTAATCTTCTTACCAGGTTTGGTTCCAAAACAGACGGGCCAAGTTCCGGCGCAACGAGCGCAGCCACCAGGCGGCCAAGTCCTCGGCCCGCCGCAACGCCGGCAACGTCAACGGCGTCAGCGTGGAGCAGCCGGTGGCCGCCCGTCCCTGCCCCGTCACCAACCCGGCCGACTTCGCCTCGTGGAGCCCCACCACGTACAGCCGACTGACCGGGACCGTCAGCATGGCCCCCGGTAGCGCACCCACGCTCATGAACCCCTGCATGGTGAACGCCGAGAACGCTGCGGCCGGCGTGGGAGTCGGCCTGGGTATCGGGCCCAGCCTGGCCAATCTAAGGCTGAGAGCACGGGAATACAGCATGCATCAGATACCACTCATGTGATGATGTTTTCCTCGGAGTTTCCTGAAAATTAAACTGTAAAATAGTTTGACTTTGAACATTTTTTGTTTGGTCTTCGGAGTAATTTTGTGATGTTGTCACGACCAAGCTGATCGAGGTGGAAGCCTAATTATTCAATTCTCGCCGAGTGGATCTGTGGTTAAACCATGCGATGACCAGGGGCCAATTTCATAGAGATGCTTAGCACACAAAATTGCTTAGCACAAAAATGGCTTGTCCAATAAAACAAACCCTTATTGGAAATTCGATTTGATATTCATGGACGGCGAACAACAGACAAAGAACAATTACAAGTGATATACAACACATGGACATTAATTGTTAATCTTGTTTTATTAAGACAGAATAATTGTCATGCTTAGCGATTTTTTTGTGCTAAACATTTCTATGAAATTGGCCCCTGGGGCCTTTCTCAAAGCTCGGCTCGGCTCTGTTTTCATACACTGAAAATATAGGTGGGGATTTTCATTGAAGCTGAAGCTCTGTTGTCTTTTTCAAACCAGAGAATCTACTTCCTAACTGCAGCCAAAAGTCTCTATTTTGATACCTTTCATTTTGAAATGGTTCACGAAATGGAGGCGGAGCAGGGAGCCTGAGCCGAGCAATTTGAGAAAGGCCCCAGGAGTCGATTTCACTAAACTCATCGTAACTTACGTAGGACGTATGATGCATTGCAGCCCTATACGTAGGACACGATGGGTTATCATTCGTAAGTCCACTTACGATTGATCGTAGGGCTTCGTAAAATCGACCTCTGAGCTAATTTCTGAAATCAATTGTTCGACCAATGGAGGAGAAAATGAATTGAGCACCGTATTTTTATTTCGAGCAATGATCAGAGTGGCTAAAATGGGACTATAATTCCCCGTAACGGGGAGGGTAAATTGAGATGTATGAGATTTGGGCAACCAAGCCCTCTCTTTCTGTATATAGTATTATATGTTTTTATTGACCTGTTTGCTGTACTAAACAAACAAATAATATGAAGATCTTAACAATGGTTTAAACCAAACAATAGACAAACCCTTCATAATTTATTCTGTTTTTACAGGTACCATCATACTTTGGTCGCATACCGAAACAGAAATCTTCACAGATTTACCTATGACTTACAGGGTATAAAGATGGTGATGGTAGAAACATAGCGTTACAATTTCTAGAAAGACTAGAAACATACCGTTCAAGTTGTTCTGCCTGAAAATGCTGTATTTATCCAGAAAAGAGTAAAACCAATGACCAAAAACAATTTTGATCTTTAAAAGATAACAATAACAGTGAAAAGATTTTTAAATACCGTGGGCATTTTTCACTCTTTTCTCAAAAAGTGGGCAACGTATGGGACTGAAATTTTCACAGATTACTTTTACTGTATCTTCCTTGATATTTTTGGCCATGAATCTGCATTTCTTTGACAACAACCATAGTATGAAGTTACCTTTAAGACAGGATGCATGAAATGAGCCGGAGTCTCAGTGGGAATACAATACATTATTGAAGTCCACATGTTTGCTGTCGCCTGTAGTAAAACAACATACCAAATCCCATACCTTCCATAATTATTCCCAGATAAAATTGCAACTAAATTATTATTTATTTTTAGGGAAACTGTTATTTTTCCTTTATCGTATCGAAATGATAGCAAATTCTAGTAATAAAAGTCAGTAATGCAATGCCATAGACACTTCTTTAAATTAAAAAAATGATTGGTGTCTGGAAATGCACAATAGGATACTTATCACATCACAATCTTAACCTGTGGAGCAGTATACATAAACGTGATATAGAATTGGGAAAATCTATCATCATATTGAAATAATACAATGAAGCAAACAATGGCATTGCCATTAATTACAGGGCGTGACAATGTCGGTGGTCATCTTCAAAATTGCAAAGGGCGCCCCTTACAACAGGCCGATTTAAACCTTAGGCTGCATCCGAATCTGTTGTCTAGAGCTAGGTCTATAGGTCTTCGCTCCATTGGAAATACACGGTGACACCTATAGACAATAGACCTACATGTAGCTGTAGCTCTGGCTGCATCCGAATCTGTTGTCTAGAGCTAGGTCTAGGTCTTCGCTCCATTGGAAAAACACGGTGACACCTAGACAATAGACCTAGCCGTAGCTCTGGAAGCCCGTTTCGGACACGGCCTTAGCCCTTTTCTAAACCTTTGCTCCGGCTCCGGCTCAGGCTCTGGCTCTATTTTATGAGTCCATTCTATTGATTCTAAGATAACATATATCAAAATAGAGGCTTTGGCTGCGGTTCGGAAGTAGATTCTCTGGTTTGAAAAGGAAAACAGAGCTTCAGCTTCAATGAAAACCCCCATCCTATGTTTTCAGCATATGGATGACAGAGACGAAGCCGGAGCCTGAGCCCAGCTTTGAGAAAGGCCCCAGATGGACGAGTATAAAACTTGGCCAGTGTATATAAAAACAATTGTGTAAAGTGGAAATTAATGTTTATAACAACACAATGTTACAGTGAGTTTCCATTTGATAGCATGTTTAATGGAACGACCTAAGGAAAAAAATAGCCAATGGCAGTCTGCGGTATAATTTATTCAAAGTTTTGAAATAAAAGCTGTAAATATCCGTCTTTTTGAGAGAGGAACATGCGTAATATTTGAGTTGAAGATGATTTTTCTATTTAATTTATGAATTTTTGAAATCGTTTTTTGTTTTTGTATAAAGAAACTTGATGTTATATAGCATTTAAAAGATGTGACGTGTCATTGTCACATGACATGTCACGTGACATGTCACATGACGAAATATGTAAATGAGTAAATGACACACCATGGACTGGTCTCGCTATAAGCGAACTACTACATAGTCTTATACAAGTCATGTAGTAAATTAATGCCCACGACCAAAATAATGCTACGCCATTTTGGGCAACCATAAACTCGGGGTAATTGTGTAACAAAGTCAACTCGTATCCCCTGTAATAGTTAAATGATTAATCTGATGAATAAAATCATAACATTATTGTGAACAAAACTACAAACGGCTTTCCGTCTTGATTTAAATGACCGTGGTATTGCATGTTATTATTATTCGTCAGTCAATAATTGTATTGTCTTATAGGCCCACAGGGGCCAATTTCATAAAGCTGCTAAAGCACAAAAATTTGCATAAGCACCAAAAACCTTGGTAAATAAAATCAGTATGCCAGCCAAAACTCCTTGTGAATGTTATGCTCAGCAAACAATGGCCGAATTACAAGTCAATAGCAGTAAACATCACATGAAAATATGGTTGGTAATCCTGTTTGATCAAGGAAGACTTTTCAGGTAGTATCATACTTTGGTAAGAGACCAAAACAGAAATGTTCACAGATTTACGTATAACTTACAAGACATGAAGATGGTGCTGGTAGAAACATCCTGTTAAAATTGTTCCGCCTGAAATGGTGTATTTATCCAGAAATTAGTAAAACAACGACCGAAAATCTTTTTGATCTTTTAAAAGATCAAAAATAAAAGAGAAAAGACTGAAGAAATACTGTGGCCGTTTTTCACTGTTTTCTCAAAACGTGGGCACCGTATGGGACTGAAATTTTCACAGATGACTGTTACTGTATCTTCCTTGATATTTTTGCCCATGAATTTGTATTTCTGTGACAAAAACCAAAGTATGATATTACCTTTAAGCACTGAAATTTGCTTAAGCTTCTAGGTAAAATAAAAGTCAGTATGCCAGCCCAATACTCCTTGTGAATGTTATGCTCAGCAAACAATGGCCGAATACAAGTCAAAAGCAGTAAACATCAAATGAAAATTTGGTTGGTAATCTTGTTTGATCAAGGAAGACTTTTCATGCTTGACATTGACATTGGCCCAGGTCACACTAGAGCGAGATTCGAACCTGCGACCCCGGAATACGTAAGTACCGTACTAGTGCTGTAACAGCTGAGCTATCCAGCCCTATGTTGGTGGTGTCCCTTATAGTCAATTATCTTTGTTCGTTTGGCAGTCAGAAGCCATGAAACCACACACACACTGCTATATCCCAATGATCATTTAAGATACTTCCAGCATTAGCAATATGCAACCTGAGAAACAGTAGGCCTACATGGGGCATCACTAGCACTCAGGGAAGATGCGGCTTTTAACCGCAAGAGAAACTAGGGCAGTGACGTTGCAAAAGAAGTTCATGCACACTTGGTAAATATTGTCCTCTGTCTCTAATGTGTTCCATTCCAGGATGGCGGCCATTTTGTCCAAATCACTTGACGACAGTCCTTCAAAACGTATAGGCCAATATTGATTAGCTTGATTTGGTCATTCAAACGGGTGCTGTCTGCGATATTAGTGTGACAGTCAATTTCTACAAATCGCAGTCAATGATTGACTATTAAGGTTACCACCGGCTGTTGGTAGCTAAGTTGGTAGAGTGCCTGTACGGATTCAGGAGGTCGTCGGTTCGAATCTCGCTCCAGTCAATTTTTCTTTGTTCACCTTTCAATGACTTAAAATTCAGTCAGTTTCACTTGTGGTTATTTGATGGTTATAATGTTTATTCAGAGTAATCTTCACTTTATTATTTCATGTTTCTGACTTGGACCCATTATTATGGCTTCCGAAGTTCACGTGTGCTATTCCCAGCTCTGCAATCTACGGAGAAGTCACGTTGTAACCTCCAAAGAGGGTACCACGTCACCGCCGTATGGCAGCACGGGGGAAAGTGGCGGTTTTCGCCCGGCATTTGTCACTCGTCGCGCTGCCCAACTTCACCCGCCGGTACTTAGTCATTTTCACCCACAAGGGAAAAGGCAAATTTTTCCTGCGTCGATCTGAGGAAAAAGAAAGAAAAAAAAATACATATTAATAAAATGAGATAAAATATTTTGCCCTCCGGATTTTCTTGAGTTACTGCCAATAAATATCTTATCAAAGAAACTAGTTGTTTCCTTTCTTTAACTTCGAAGGTTAACATTTTTGTTCTTGGAATGTCACAACGGGTTTGCTACAAATACTTAGTTACCACTGACTGCAGTGATCTTTGCTTCAGAATAAATCAATTATCAGACCCGTGTCTAATAATGTACCAATAAAGGTTTATGGTCGTCAACAATAATTGTTAGGCTTGTAGTCTGATTTTTCGCTGTGGGGCATTGGTGAAACAAAACCAACCAGTATCCTGCATGGGCGTATACAGGCAGTACAGAAACAGTGGTAGGCCCGGCTGACCTTTTTTTCCGGAACCCATGCTCGCATTAAAGGTAGTATCATACTTTGTTTTTTGTCAAAGAAATACAGATTCATGGGCAAAAATATAAAGGAAGATACAGTAACAGTAATCTGTGAAAATGTCAGTCCCATACGGTGCCGACGTTTTGAGAAAACAGTGAAAAACGGCCACGGTATTTCTTAAGTCTTCCCTCTTTTATTTTTGATCTTTCAAAAGATCAAACAGATTTTCGGTCGTTGTTTTACTAATTTCTTGATAAATACACCATTTCAGGCGGAACTGACTTGAAATTTTAACGGTGTGTTTCTACCACCACCATCTTCATACCCTATAAGTTATACGTAAATCTGTGAAGATTTCTGTTTCGGTATGCTACCAAAGTTTAATACTACCTTTATAGACAAGTTCGCCCAACGTTTGTGGCATTCAATCGTCGACATGTTGTGCTATAGGCATACCATGAGTTACTTGTGATGTCGTCCTAAGACAACCATTACGTATCGGGATACGACGAGGTTAAAAAAAGGGACATCTCAAAGATGCACCGTTCTACCATTGGTATATAACTTGAAGGCCGTGTCCATCTCTGGCTGCGGCTGCAAGTAACACACAAGTCTATGGAAACGGCTGCAGTCACTGGCTAGTGGCTGCCGTAGGTGAGTGTGTAATTTGCAGCCGCAGCCAGAGATTTGGGACACGACCTTTCAAGAAAGACAAGGGACTAGTTGGTATTCGCTGGCTACCACCCAGGCGCGGTTCTAGAGCCAAAATTTTTGGGGGGCTAGAAGAGCCATTATTTTTTGGGGGGGCTAGAAGACCCAATATTTTGGGTTCTTCTAACACTCGCTTCTGCTATGTCTTATTAGGGGTCGAAAAACATGCACATTGTAGGCCACACAACGCGTTTTTTAATGTAATTGGCGCTTAATAACTGAACAAATCCAGTATTTTCAAGAAAAAAATTGTTTCACTTGCATTTTTTTTGGGGGGCTAGACAAAATTTTGGGGGGGCTTCAGCCCCCCTAGCCCCCCCGTAGAACCGCGCCTGCTACCACCTTTTTCGTACAAGATCTAGATCTGATCACAAACCCTTCACAAGCCTGCTCGCTTTATATGAGCTATTCTTAGTTCGGAAATGTTCTGGTATAGCAACAAGACAAGCATACTCACTTCTTTTATAGAAGGAGCGGTCGTTGGAAAGAGTGATCGGTGTATTGAGATTTGGTGGACAGTACTCCACGGGTTAAGAGTTCGAAACCCATGCATGGAAGTGATGATTGGGCCCCTTTAGCAACCCGTAAACTGTCACTAATTGCCCATGCAGAAGTATAATGGTTTACCTGTGAGGGTACAGTGTTGAACTGTTTCCAGAAGCTTTCATGAGCAAACAGGTTCTTCAAAAGTACAATCCCTCATGAAACTGTTGAGGAGTTTTCAGGAGTGATGCATTTGGCCAAAATGACCAGGGGGCCAATTTCATAGAGCCGCTTGAGCACAACATTTGCTTCGCATGAAAAGTCTTCCTTGATCAAATAGGATTACCAACCAATTTTTCATTTGATGTTTACGGCAGTTTGACTTGTATTCGGCCATTGTTTGCTGAGCATAACATGCACAAGAAGTTCTGGCTGGCATACAGAGTTTATTTACCGAGGTTTTTAGTGCTTAAGCAAATTTTGGTGCCTAAGCAGCTCTAGGAAATTGGCCCACGGATAAAATATTGCCAAGAGCGCCAATTCCTTCGCTTATGACATAGGCCCATTCTTTTCACATAAACGTCTTCTTGTCACTATATACCACTTTGTTTCCAGCCTAAAATAAATCAGTATTTCTGGCCATTCAAGGATGACCCATAGGTAAAGACTGTACATCACAGCTAGTCATAAAAATATACAGACCCCCCCTAACCTCTGATAACACATCAATCAGTTTCAATGATACACTACATGATGTATTTATGAGGTTTAATTGTCAGCACAATTTTCCGGGTTAAAAGAGTCGCGCAATCGATTTGACTCCGAATCGCTTATACCGCCGTGGTACCGAGCCAGAGGGATTTCGTAGCCTGGGATTTCGAAGCCTGGGCCGGGAGGGAGGTCTGTACCGTACCGGATGCCGAACAGGCTGTCACGGTACCAAGCGCTGGTGAAACGGTAAATCTCTCTAGGGAACGGGGCTTTTTGTTGTAGGGGAGACAGTTTGTGTGGATGAGGTGAGTTTCGGAGTCGTTCTGGGTCAACAGGGGCCAGGGCAATTACATGTTCCCCTTGACTTCTTGGCTCTGTTGCCGAGCGGTGCCATCATGGGGGAAGCTTCGGGCTTCTGGGTCCGTGTAACCAGCCAGCTCACCGCCGTAGAATATTCCAAGCGGTAGGCCAACTTTACTGGTTTGGTGTTGATGTGTGATCGTCATTCACTGTACCAAACCACTTGATGGATGGGGTTAGGATAGGAACAGGTGTATGGGGCCCCCTTGTTGTGTACTTGGCCGCTACGAGCTTGCATGATGGGCGAATTTAGTGGTGGTGACGGTAAACGATTTCAGATCGTTACAATTGGTATTGGATTGCTCCAGGGAGGGAGTCTGTGTGGGGGGAAATACTCAAGTTCTGTAGCAATTGTTAAGGGTGTTACCGATCACGTTTAAAGGTAGGGTTGAGCATTTGGTCATGTTCTTTCTTTAGAATAGAGAGCATTTATACCAATAGTTTAAGAAGATGCATTAAAACTTGGAGTTTAGGAGGGCCTGACGTTTCCATCCTACAGCAGGATCTTCCTCAAAGGCTAAATGACAAGAGGACAAGAACATGTAAGTAAAGACACACATTAAATGGATGAGAGGATCAGAACAAAAGGGGATTCGAAGTGACTAGGTATATAAGATAGAGGTAGAAGTGTGGTCAGGGGACCGAGAAGGGGACAAAGGGGTGTGGGGTAGGCTTACAAGAATATAGTATTACTAGTATACAATATCACATGGTTTGATGGTGGACAGTCGATTCTAGCTCCAGAGGTGTTGGACGTTGACAAACTATCATTCCCGAGTTGTTGTTTTTAAGAAAAATGCATTAATGCTTGGAGTTAGAATGGCCTGGCGTTTCGATCCTATAGCAGGATCTTTCTAAAAGACAAGAGGACATAATGTAATGTAAAGACAGACATAAATGGATGAGAGGATCATGGAGCAATGGGAAGGGGAGGGTCAGAGTGAGCAGGGAGAATATGGGTAGGCGAGATCAATGGGTGTACAATAACAAAGGGGTGAAAATGCATGATGGCAAAACTTGATGGAAAGGTTAATTGAAAAAAAATGCGTTTATTTTACAAGTAACTCGCGAAAATTTCATCCAAATCTTCGTTCACTTTTCCAGAGAACGAAAAACGGGTTTGTGTATATAGCGGGACTTTGTGCATATTTCTAGTGTGATTTATTCCGTTTTAGACTGGTGCATGTGATATTTGTTTAGATATTTTATAATTTTACACAATTTTTATCTTGTATGTGACTGCAATTAGAATATTCTGCAGAAATATTGGATCTAGTATTGACCAAAATGGCAAGTTTCAAGAGTAAAACGAACTCGAAACGAATGATTTTTGTTTCATCCTTGCCAAATCTGACTCGTACCGTCCTACCCGAATGGAAATAAAAACGATTAAGTGGTTATTAATTTATAACACATTAAAACGAATTCATTCATACATTTCGTAGGCGCCCATTTTTCCTCCTCCTAATAATTAATAATAAGAAGATTTATGGTGCGCCTTTTCCACAAAAGTGATCAAAGACGCATTACAACAAACTTAAGTAAATCAACGAAAGAAAAAGGATCACAAGCGTTAATTTATTACTGAATAGCGGACAGAAAAACGTATATTTACACTGTCGACATTTCTTCAATAGGTTTTAAGGACTAAGGAACATTTTTCTCATTTCGGAACGGTATTTTACAAGCTAGGCCTATTTAAGAACTTAAATAATCAATGTGTTTTTAGGTGGACTCAGTTCAGGTATCACCACGGTATGCTCCATGCACGTGGAGCCATAGACCGTAGGTCCGGTTGCCGATAGCACGACGGATTTTCAGATCACGGAACTCAGGATTTCTCGCTTGCAACTCTGCTATCTTAAGAAATTCAGCGCTTACCTTGTAACCTTGTTGAGCCGTAAATTTGGGCCCTTATCTCCACAATAAGACTGAATTTATAAGATCTGGACATTGCCATTATTGCTGGGAGTTTGGTAAACTATTACCCTGTATCAATAATGGTTTTGATATAGCTCAATATTCACTGAATTTTCTCATAAGGAAGCCAAAGAGCGCGCACGGAGTACGGCTGTTCAGTGCTTCAAAAGTTCTGTGATCAGAACATTTTGATCGAGTTTGAAAAACCCAATTCCCCATGACCGGGATTCATGTTCACTAACTATAATCGGAGCATTTTAATGTGACAAGCCTATGGTTTGATGATACAAACGTTTGACGAATCGAAGACTCGACAAAAACGAGGCTATTTAAAGGTACTAAAGCATATACCGAAACAGATATCTTCACAACTTTACCTATAACTTACTGAGTAGGCCTATGAAGATGGTGATGGTATAAACAAACACCATTAAAAAAAATTCTGCCTGAAATGCTGTATTTATCCAGAAAAGACTGAAACCAATTGACCAAAAACAATTTTGATCTTCGGAAAATAAAACAATCCTGTGAAAAGATTTTTAAAATACCGCGGGCGCTTTTCACTGTTTTCTCTAAAAGTGGGCACCGTATGGGACTGAAATTCTCACAGATGACTTTATATTTTTGCCCATGAATCTGTACTTCTTTGACAAAAACCAAAGTATGACATTTTATACCAAGGTTTGTTGAAAAACACTGTGTATTCGGACTATCGACGAGGTTTGACTGCCAAGTTGGAGCGAACAAATCCTCAGCTCGATCGGCTAAAAAGCTGAGATATATCTGACCTCCCACAGTCTGGAAGATCAGGACAAGAGATGGAACGGCCTAAACTTCAAGGCTCTCTGAATTTGGAGGGTATGAGCGGGTTGTATAGCTTTGACACCTGCAGGCTTTGTGCTCACACATCAAGGCCGCTGAAAAGGGTTGGAAATATGATACACATAAATGAGTTAACCATACATCTCTCTAGATGATCGGTGAAAATAAAACATGTTGTAATTTCGACGTGGACACTTTTTTGGAGAGCTTCCGACTGCGCGCGGACCGTCGAAAATTAACTTAGGTGTGCCAGAAATTGAACTAATTGCCACCGAGCATGTTACATGGAGTTGTAAAGTGTGTACACCAACGACTAGAACAGATGCAAGGTTATATCGCCTTGTGGAGAAAAAAAAGAAGAAGATCGAAAGATCCTACCGAGATTACGAAACGAACACATTATCTGTAACCTTCACCGAGAACGGTGCATTTCAAAGCGAGCATCAGGCATGCCCGACCGTGGGTTAGACTTATACAGCAGCCGGGCCGTGAGGGTCAGGGTTGGCTGGTCCTGGCAATTATATAACAGATCTGAGGTAGTGCGCGCCGGGCGGTTGAGCCCTACCGGCTTGTCGGTGATTTTGACGGCGGTGAATTCAGTCGTAGACGCGGTGCCGACAAAGGTGCCGGTGCCATGCGGCTGATGTGTGGAAATTTCGCCACAACAATAACAGCTTTTTGGCGCGGTTGCTCATCTATTTTTTCCCCATGGTTTTTAATTAGGTTTACGTGTATTCTTCTTTCCCATCTGGAATGGTATAAGAGGTGTAGTATGCGTAGCTAGTGAAGACGAACATGGTTAAACCTTATGTGAACTGTGAAGACCACAAAACCTTTTAGACAAAAATACTTCCCCGACCAAATTTTGCCCAAATGGCAACCAATATTGGAAACAAAATTTTCCAGTAAATTATGCATCGTGGATAATTACATATAAATGTTTTCAAATTGTTATTATTGATTTTGCTCAGATAGAATGATGGAAATTATCTATAACCCTTCACCGATGTAAATGAGCACTTCACTAAGTTCTTTTTGAGTGCACATGAAAAAAAATCCGGTGCGCTGGCTCAGGTGGAATTCGAACCCACGACCTCCTGCTAACTAGTGCAGATGCAAATAAGGCCACCAAGCTAACTGGAGTTACATTATTTCACATGAATGCGTCTATAATATAGATACTATACACTACTCAAATAGAAAACTCCTTCGAAGAAATAAACGCTATAGCCCTTTATTTTAGGCTTCTGCCCAACCCTAAAGGCACGGGCTAAAAAGTTGGGAAGTGATTGTACAGTTGTACTGTATATAGAAAACACATGAGCCCATTTTGCCAACGGCAACATTTTCATCCATAGAGCTTTAGGCTCAATCATAAAACCACATTATGTATAAGAAGAATGTGCCATAGTTCGATGAAATCAAGTCATAAACTGAATCGCAATCATGAAGAAGGTATAAGCCTAAAAAAGTTTATCGTGGGACGTGCAATAGCTAGTATGAATTTTGGCACGGCCTCAAATTCTTCGTTTACAAAACCAAATCACACAAATAGCACAGAGAGCTCCTATAAAGTCATATACGGAAATCTGATAGCATTCAATTTTTACATAGCAGCAGCTATGTGTATGTGCTTTATTACTCAGCGTTTGAGAATTACCAGACACATCAAACATATGATGTAGACATGTCATGCAATTCATTAGTTCAGACACAAATGTATATTTTACGTAATGCAAACTAATAGCTGTATATCACTACACATCAAGCTATTTCCTGCCACCAATTACCACCGACATTTTACATCATACTTAAGCAGAGCTAATAGTTAATAAATACCACTTCTTTTCAAACTAGCGAGTATACAAATTAAAATGTACATTATACTATCACTTGAGATATAAATCTTTCTCACTCATTCACATTAAAGGCAGTATCATACTTCGGTAGGAAACCAAAACAGAAATGTTCACAGATATAACTTGTATAACTTTCCAATGTTACTGTTAAAAAATGTCTGCATGAAATGTTTAAAACAAAATAAAACAATTCATACCGAAAACAGGTTTATTTGCTGTTTTCTACTGTTTCCAATGATCAATATGAGCTGAAGATTTGACAGGTTTGTTTTTATTCCATGACAAATCAAATTATGAACAGACCGCAGCTGTTCTGTCAACTTTACCAAAGTATACTTCCTTTAAAGACCTGCTGTCTTAGTGTCTTGTATTTATCAAGTAAAAATTCAAAAACAAGTTACAGACAGTGGGTACATTATTATTTACAACATATTTTTGAATTAGAACAATGAAACTGAAAATAATCATTTCATTGATTTTACAGCCACTTTTGTTACTCAGAATGTATTGGAGGACAACACATAGTTATGCCTATAAAACATATCAGAATGTTATAAAAATGTTACATTATATTGAAGAAAAAATATATTAGAATTGATTGTATCAAATTTGTAAAAAGTTTGTGCAGGTTTATCCATAGGATTCTCTGTACTCAAAGATGAATTCGAATACAGCGCCTTTCGCCAGTCAAAAATTAAATGCATAGTACGTAATAATTGTGTGATATCTTTCCGAAATGTCAAGGCTGTATGTGTAACCTATGTAAAACACTGCACCTTTAAAATGTCCACTTTCTCTTCTATTAAAGATCAGGGCCAATTCCATGGAGCTGCTAAGCACACACAAAATTGCTAAGCACAAACATGTCTTGCCCAATATAACAAACCACCATTAAAAATTCCATTTGATATTCATGGTCGGCAAACAACAGCCTAAGAACAATCACAAGTGATACACAACACATGGAAAATTTGGTTGTTAATCCTGTTTTTATCAAGAAAAAAATGTCATGCTTAGCAAATTTGTGTGCTAAGCAGGGTTATGAAATTGGCCCCATGGCTGTTGAGATATTGTGAAGAGCATGGGCCGAATGGTTTGGGCTGCAGTGCATGCTCGGAGCTTATGATCTTGTGTACATTGTATACAATGTCATGGACTGTACTCTGTAGGCGTTAAGTCTACCCATGGGGACTGTGATGCTTGTATCCTTGAGCCAGACGCTTTGCCCCTCTTCACCCGGGAATAATGGGCAAAATAACAGCTGGGGATATGTATATACCCTCACTGTGAAGATGGTTTCAAATGCCATACATAATTGCTGCAATGATCATGGGATAATTCTACACAGGGCATTGAGATTTCTAAACTGTTGGGCTATGGGATGTTATATGCATATGCATAACATCAATTCAACAGATCTCGATTTGAAATAAGCAGGAATTTGAACACCACAACCCAACCCAATTCTGTACCCTACACGCCCAAAGCAACTCTAGGATCGAAACGCGTCAGGCCCTCCTAATTCCAAGCAATTTACACACTAAATGACAGGTGATAATAAAGCCAATTAAGCGATCTGCAAAAAAAAAAAATCTATATCCAAGTTATAAACACATTCCACCTCTTGGAGAAGATGGGGGCGCTCGCTCACATTGGCCAAGCTCACATCAGTAATTAATGGCAATATAAAGCCTTTTGTGGGTTAAAATTGAACAATATCTGGTACACTTAATTTTTTCACTGTACATAAACATCAAAACCTGAATTCTCCAGACTAAAGACACTGTTGCTATATCACATGATTCAAGCTTTTGCTTGGTTACATAACAGACGACTTGCACCAATGCACTGTTCATAATGTATAAGAATGGCAGAAAGGAACCAGTCCATTCCAGAGATGGATATCCCTACGCAAAAGCTTGCCCCGAATCATGTGATATACCAACAGAGTCTTTAGTCTGGGAAATTCAAACTGGGGTGTTCATATGCAAGGAAAGAAGTCCGTGTACCAGATACTATTCAGATTTAACTCGCAAATGTCATATTCAATAAATGTTTCACAAGTTCACATTATATTACAATGCAATTTTTAAATTGTTTTAATACATATTTACATTTGATACAAGATTTATAATGGAAGTGTGTTATAAGAAGACAGTAAGGGTGGTCTTGAAGGCATCCCCCCTCCAAAAATTCGTTTTAGGTCTTTGGCATGAATATCTTTTGATCGGAAATGAACAGGTGTCGGACGACAAATTTAACAAGCTATATTGTCATCGTTTTTTTTTTAATTCATTTTTTTTTTTCAACGAGTAACCTTGAGCAAGTGCTGGGGAACTTGGCTAGTTTCCTTATGGGGTGTGTCATATTGCGGGCCGCATAATCTCTCCAAGTTTGGAAGAACAGAAATATTGTTTATCTGCCCATAAAAAAATGTAAGGGACTTGTCATATAAGGTTTTAGGTTTTTTTTCTAGTACTGGAGACCAACTGCACTGTGTACGCAATAAATAGTTTGATGCTGCATGAGGCAAACCTAGGAGCTCCACGAGTGCCATTCCACTTATCCAGATAACCACATAATTTATTTCGCCGAGTCGACTTAAGCCCTAAAAGTCGACTTATCGAGATAATTTATTCGTACAAGATGACTTAGTGAAAACTATTAGAAATCGACATATCCTGATAATTTATCTCGCCAAGACGACTTACTGAAAGAAGGAAGTCGACTTGTCCTGATAGTTTTACCTTGTAAAGAAGACGCAATAAAACTGAGAATATTTATCAGGATAAGATGACTGTTTAGATGCGCTTCGTTAATTTGGCCAGATAGATTTTCAGGATAAGTCGTCTTCTCGTTTCCCTAAATGTCATCTTGTTGAGATAATTATTGAGACAAGACGATTTTACCACTCCAAAAGTTGACTTGGCGAGATAAATTATGTGGTTATCTGGAATGGCACTCGTGGAGCTCCGTACAAACCAAAAAGTTATAGATGGTGTTTTTTAAACTCTAAGAAAATGATCATCAAATAACCACAAGGGAAACTGACTGATATGAAAAGTGACAGTTCTTATAGTATTCAAAGTGTATAATCATACAAAACTAACCAGCTCTGTGGTCGTGTATTTAAGAACACAAAGAATTATAGTTTAAGTTTGTATGAGTGCCTAGGCATGGTCTTCACGACAAAAGACATCCATATAATGCAGGATCCCAAGACATTATGTGGACTCATACACCGGCATCCACAATATTTTCATGCCAACAAAAAGTCCAAATGGAGAAATGTTCAACGTGTCTTTACATGTCACAAATTGAAGTTTATCATTCAAGGAATATTCGGTTCAAATTCCATCGATAAAAAAAAAATGGCTACAGTTCAATTATCAATGGTTTTGATCAATTTTGATCTCAGGGAGATCAAAATAGTTTATCATGTTTTCTCAAAAAGTGGGCACCGTGTGGGACTGACATTTTCACAGATGACTGTTACTGTATCTTCCTTGATATTTTTGGCCCATGAATCTGCATTTCTTTGACAAAAAACCAAGGTATGATATCATCTTTAGAAGAGGTGCATATAAATGCCCATTTCATAATTTTATACTGGACAGCTTACTGGCTCATCTTGGTCTCCATCCAAAAAAGAACATGGCATAAGATTACAGCATTTGGTTGCAAACTGAAGGGTTATACATGAACAGTTACCGGTAAGCCCAGGCAATGCAAGCAAGCAAACCTGACCTTAT
This sequence comes from Astropecten irregularis, assembly GCA_963971285.1. Classification (NCBI taxonomy): domain Eukaryota; kingdom Metazoa; phylum Echinodermata; class Asteroidea; order Paxillosida; family Astropectinidae; genus Astropecten; species Astropecten irregularis. The sequence goes on along the minus strand of OZ020260.1, from coordinate 5,186,216 downwards.
GGCTCTTCTGAGCGGCCCATTCTTTGGTCCACGTCCAAGGGATTCCGGAAAGTTTCCCAGCCACAGCTTCGGAAGGGATTAAGTTTAATCCCATGAGGGACTAGAGTATTAACAATGGCAATGTAGCCTCTACATGCTGGCAATGGATCTTCACAGATATGTGACTCTGCAATGAACAGTGCATGATCTTTTGTGGGCAAAATTCTTTTTTGGTGAAAAAAAACAAAAATCAGACAACAAAACAACACTGCTTTTGGATTTGATACCGAAAGACAGTCCAGAGCCCAAATTCACATAGCCGTTTAGCAGGAAAATAACAATGCTTAGCAAGTTGAATTCATGATCATGCTTAAAGCTAAATTCTGCTGAGTAACTAGGCTCAAGCCAGCAGTGTGCGTCACATGGAAGTCTGGCTGATAACCAAGATTTTCACAAGGATTTGGAAACCGGGCGAACAAAACTGAGCTTCATCATCATCTTACAAAAAATCACCAGGGGTCGATTTCACAAAGCCCCACGATAGATTGTAGCTCAAGTTACAAGGGATAAGCCATCTTAATTTACTCAATCAAACCGATTTTCATGAGGTTAAGTTATTTTTCATTTGTTTGCGCTCACAGAGATGGTGTCCAGTTTAGCGCCTTTTGATAATGTAAATGACAAGATGCGTTTCTCTGAATCGTGTGTAGGCCTATTTTTCACTCCTCATGTGTGGCTAAGTAAGACTTGAAGCTATGCATGGTGGAAGTACAAAAAGAAGGTAGGTTTGCGGTGACACCATGTAATCTCTTCAGTGAGAGTGTGTGGTTCTGAGAAGAACCGTTGGTATTATCTTGACGTTCCGAACAGTGTGCTCTTGTTCGTCCTCAGAGTTTGTGTCTAGGTTGTATGGGCTTTGTTGAGCTTCTGTGAAAAAAGAAAATAAATCAGCACTCACTAAATTTAGAGAACTGTTTTTGACACTCAACTGGAAAGCATAAGTTTACATGCCAAAGCACATACAGTATCATAATTAAGACCCCCAAGTGATAACAAAACCAGACTTGTTTGTACGTGCGGCATTTTAACAGGCATGAACTAAAATGACATCCACAGCTTGTTATTGTCAAGATTATTATTATTATTTTCTTCTTCTTTTCAATTGCATTGACGTATTAACAATCACAGTCTTTTTTTTTTCACTACCTGGGAAGTAGATTTGTGGGACAAAAACAGTCAGCTCTCGGAATTTCCTCAACTCGAAATGTAACGAGGAATTCGGCCCGACGTCATAATGGCCTCGTCAGATGTTCAATTATACAAACGTGTGGGAAAACCGCTATGATGTTTGGTAAGCTTATAATTCTGCGAATAAAATGTTGTGTAAACGAGTCCGCGTGCTTGTTGTTTTTTCATTAAAATCATTTTCAATCACAATGTTGACCATAGGCCTAAGGCTGACATATGTAATTCTAAGAAACGTTTTGGCCACAGGTCTTCTCAAACTTTAAATTTCAATCTGCTAATTCTTTCTTTAAAATCATGCAGATCAAAATATACCGGTACATAAAAAGACCTGCAAAGTTGGTGGCATTAAAGGTACAGTGCAGGATTGGTAACATACCCAAACAGAAATGTTCACAGATTTATGTATAACTTTCAGGGTATGAAGATGGTGCTGGTAGAAACACACCGTTAAAATATTTCCGCCTGAAATGGTGTATTTATCCAGAAATTAGCAGAACAAAGACTGAAAACAGTTTTGATCTCAGGGTAAGATCAAAACCATTCTTTATGTTTTATAAGAAAAAATTGAGTCGGGTTTTCGCTATATTCTCATGACTCAGATGTCCGATTGAGTTCAAATTTTCACAGGTTTATTATTTCATGTACATGTTTGATCAGACAAAGTGTGGGTGCTGTTCTGTGACCTTTACCAAACATGTAATATACTGTACATATCATGCTTTTTAACACCTATTTCATGGCATCTACACAACGACTTCAAACTTGCTTATGAAAATGGGTGTGGCGGTATGTGTGTGTAAAGTTTACAAACCAAACTATGGTGGGTCCTGAACTTAAAACAGAGTGGAAAGCCCTTACCCTAGCATGGTAAACAGGGAGGGGTTGGAGGGGGGGGGATATAGGACCACGCCCGGCTTTATACAGGATATGTGGTATTTCTGTGGTTTATATACTTGTAAAGTTCACAAGAATAGCACTGCACGTGCCTGCAATAAATAATGGCTCCCCCCCTCTATCTTGAAAGTCCATTGGGGTCAGCAAAGCTACACTAGGCCATTCGTGATGGGTCTGGCCCTCGTCTTTGTGTTTCATACAAGCCGCCCGTCAATCAGACAGCTCACCCAGCGCCAGAGGAAATGGGCTTGGAAGAGCAAAATCCCACCGTCTCTTACTCAGCAGAAAAAGGACACCCCAAAAAAAAAAAAAAATTTACCACTGGTCATTTCTAGTTTTTTTTTTTCATTTCTTCTTTTCGTCAACCAAGCTTACCACCCCTAAACCAACACGACGTTGCTGATGCATAAATCTCTTGTGTAATAATTACTGTACATGGCATGAGGTCATGGGCCCGGGGGTTGAGAGTTGGTAATAATAGGATCTTGATATGGTTTCCCTCTCTGTGGGGTGCTGTGGTCTGGCGTGTTGAAAAAACTCAAAGTCTTGTGGTCAATCTACAGATTGTGGGTTCGAATCCAGCCATGGGTTAATGGTGCTTGTGTCCTTGGGCAAGATGCTTTGTCACATTATTGCTCCTCTTCACCCAGGTGTAAATGGGTACCTGCGAGGATATAGAGATGGCTTTGTGGTTTGATTATAGCCTCTGTGCGCTGAATACAGCAGCCGGGGCTGTATATACTCCCCGGGGAGTTGAGATGGTTTCAGGAATGCATTTAATTATGGCCCGATGACCAGGGATAATAATTGATTTGCGTCATGAGTGCCATGCTTGGCGGATACCGGCCGCATTATAAGTGTCCATTATATGGGGTTTCACAATCTGGGGGTCCCTTTCCTCAACGATTACACGCCATGACGAATGGGTTTGGGCCAATCCCCCCTCCCCCTCCCCTCCCCTGACTGGGACCCCCTAGGGGATTGAGGGTGTGAATTGACTTGAGAGGGATTTAATCCAATGGGAAGGGGGGGTTTTACTGATGATGATACATAGTCATCTCAGATACGAACTGACAGATAGTCCCACTGGGGGGACAAGTAGATAGGGGGTAAGGCTAAGGGGTGAGAACGAAGAACTTTGGGGGGCCAATTTCACGACCTTGCTTAGCACAAAAAAAATGCTTAGCACTAAAATGTCTTGCTGAAAGAAACTGTTACAAATCTGATATTCATGGTCAGCAAACAACAGCCAAAGAACAATCACAAGAGATACACAAGTGTGAGGCTAAGGGGGTGAGAAAGAAGAACTTCAGGGGTCAATTTCACAGCCCTGCTTAGCACCCCAAAATTGCTTAGCATTTAAATGTCTTGCTCAATAAAACAAACCACCATTGCAAATTCCATTTGATATTCATGGTAAGCGAATAAAAGCCAAAGAACAATCACAAGTGATACGCAATACATGAAAATTTGGTTGTTATTATCCATTTTGTGTTAAGAAAGAAATTTCATGGTAAGCAAATTGTTGTGCTAAGCAGGGCCGTGGAATTGGCCTCTGTGCTTTTGTTTTGTCTGAGTGTCTCTTAACCTTGGAGACAGTGGACTAAATGTATTAAGAAAGGAAGCAACCTCTAGTGATTATTCTAGTGAGATCTTTACACCAGGGGCCAATTTCATAGAGCTGCTTAGCACAAAAAATTGCTTAGCACAAAAATGGCTTGCCAATAAATGGCTTGCCCAATTCCATTTGATATTCATGGTCAGTGACCAACAGCCAAAGAACAATTGCAAGTGATGCACAACACACAGAAATTTGGTTGTTAACCCTGTTTTCATTAAGGTAGAAATGTCATGCTTAGCGATTTTTTTGTGCTAAGCAGCTCTATGAAATTGGCCCCAGGCTATGCAACAAGGAGAGGGATGAGTCTTGAGAAAGGGTTGTTGTGACTGAGTCTTCAGTGGAGGCTTTTTAGAGGGCTAGAGGGAATATAACTAAAGGAGGCCTTTGCCTGGTTTTCTTCCCTGGAATTGGCCCTTCACTCAGGTTGTGTGTACTTCATATAAAAGAAGACTGAGTCTTTACACAAGTCCAACCCGTGTTAAGTGCTCAATCTGTGTTGAAAGTTGGTATGCCACGGCACCAAAGCATGATGTTACTTTTAAAGATAAAGTAGTACATGTACATCAATGGTCAATGTTTTGTTTTGAGTGAATTTGATTGTTTGTCTATTTGTTTGTTTGGGTTTGTTTAAAGAGAGCTTTCATTCAAATAAGCAACTTTTCAAAAGGCATATTAATAATGTTGACCTGTAAAAAGAATTTTATCAAACTTTGTTTCCAAGTTGTTGAGAAATGACAAACTGACAATTTCAGGCATTTTTTCACATGTTTAAAACCAAAAATGTGTTTGTTGAAACCAGTTGATGGAATGTTTTTTTTTTTAGAGAAAGATGTTTTTTGAGACAAACGGTATTTCATATCGACTTTGTGAACAGCAAGATTTCACACAGAAACTAGGCAACGAATCGTGTTTGTGGTCATTTGCCAATTCCCTGCCCTTATCTTGAAGGGGGCAGGCCTAATTTCAAGCAAGGTGATGATTAACAGTTGAACCATCATTACCGTGGCGACCAAATGTCTCTCGTTCCCATGGTAATTACACAAGGGGATGAAAAAAAAAAAGGGGGGGGGGTTGAAATAACATATGTTGTACATTTATCTGGTAATGGTTTGAGGGTTAGATGAAGACAAAAACCGTTTAATTTGAAACATAATCGACAAAATGATAAAACCATGCTCCTAGCGTTGCAGACTCAAAATGCCGCTGGGATTTGGGAGTTCACTCAAAAGAAGGTTTAAACCACTCGAGCCGTAAAGTAAAGTATAATGGACGTTAAAACAGTGACAGCTTGCCTGGGCAAAAGAAAAAAAAACCTATGCAATAGACGGAACAAATTAGAGATTAATTTCCTGAATTGATGTTGGAGTATTCACTTGGGAGTTTGGAGGCCAGATTTGTGAGAGGCTGGGATAGTAGAGTGTGGGGATCGGAGTCATAGAGGGGACGTTTTCAATGAGGTTTGCCTCCTAGCTCCGTCTTACCCTCAGGCAAGAGGGGAAGGGGTTCGAAACAGACGGTGGGGGTTTCCCCATGTGGGGACTAGGGGTTAAGGAGTGGTCGCTGCGCTTCTCTCAACACCTTGTGAATGCAGGGCCCATATGGGTGAACTGGGGATCCCGATCATTTCTCAATCTATTGGCAATGGGTCTTGCAGAGATAGATGCAGCCGGCCTGCACAACAGAGCAAACATACTGTTAACATTTTTTTTCCTGAAATGCTGTAATTTTCCAGAAATTAGTAAAACAAAATACCAAAAACAGTTTTTATTTCTGAGATCAAAATTACAATTACCTAACTGCAACGGTTTTCACAGTTTTCTATTGTTTTTATTCCATGACAAATCAAATTATGAACAGACCACAGCAGTTCTATCAACTACTTTACCAAAGTATGATAGTACCTTTAAAGGTACAGTACAGGTTTGGTCAACATACCCAGACAGAAATGTTCACAGATTTACGTATAACTTTCAGAGTATGAAGATGGTGGTGGTAGAAACATAACGTTAAAATATTTCTGCCCGAAATGGTGTATTTATCCAAAAACAAAGACTGAAAACAGTTTTGATATCGGGGTAAGATCAAAACCATTCTTTTCGTTTTATAAGAAAAATTGAGTTGGGTTTCTGCTTTTTTCTCAGGACTCAGATGTCCGATTGAGCTCAAATTTACACAGGCTTATTATTTCATGTACATGCTGGATCAGACAAAGTGTGAGTGCTGTTATGTGACCTTTACCAATCATGTATTATACATATACCTTTAAAATTAATCTTAATGCTTTGTGAAACGGACAACGGAGGACCCCGCCAATCCAGAACTGCACCCGAATCCAGAGAGGGTGGAAAGCCCGAAATCTGAGCCCAGTGACTCCAGAGCACTTTTTCCACAGGTCATCCCAGCTGCCAACACCACCGTGGCACGGCGTGCCGTGGCGGCTTCGAGCTTGCAGCTAGACCCCCGTCTCCTCGATCAGCGGTGAAGCTTTGGTGACAACTCACTCAAGTTCAGCGATTATTAAGCCACTAGGCCTTAAGCCCAGGGCTTTCCTGATACCCATGACTATTCAATAAAAACCCCCAGTATGACGAAGCCAACATTGTCTATTAAAGCATAGAGAAGGAATCGGGAAGGGTATTTGGAATAATGAGATGGCGCAACGTTTAAAATATGTTACGAGCTCTCTAGATTATCAACAAGAAATGGGATCAGACCTGTATTGGTCACCAACCAGTACTTGGTGGGGCGGGGTGGGGTAGGTATGGGTTGAGGGCAGGGTTCTGGGTTTTTATCTGTACAAGACAGAGATATTGCAGGCTGAATCTGCAAAATTTTGAACGCTGATGCCAAGGGGGTGATGTGGGAGGGTGAAGGGGGGTTGATGGGGTCATTGAGAGGTGAGAATTAGGCCCTATAGTACCTACAACAGACAGTGACCAAGCATGTCTATTATGTTTATATGCAAGCATGGACCATGGTGTCTATTGAATTTAGAATGCTTGGATATAGGAGGGCCTGACGTCTTGATCCAAGCAGGATCTTTCTCAAAGGCTAAATATATTGAATTTAAGTAAATCTAAGAATCAAGACCATCTGGAACGATAACAAAATCATGCTCAGCTCCAAAATCAGACTGATGTGCTCACTAGTCATACCCATATTATTCCTGTATGCCTGCAAAACATGGACTATAACATCCGACACAGAAAGAAGAATCAATGCCATGGAAACGAGATGCTTTCGGAAAATACTCGGCATCTCACATAAAGATCGCATTACCAACGAAGAAGTCAAAAACAGAATCAGTTCAAGTAATTGGGCCCTACAAAGACCTGCTAACCACTGTTAAAGAATGCAAACTAAAGTGGTATGGGCATGTATCGAGATCTTCAGGACTTGCCAAAACAATCTTGGAAGGCACAGTAAGGTGGGAGAAGGTGAGGCAGACAGAACAAGAGATGGGATGACAACATCACTGAATGGACAGGCCTTAGACTGAGTATCACCTTGAGAAAGTACAAATGGGGACAGCTAGAGTGACCAGGAGAACAGGGAAAGTATGCCATAAGGCTGGGAAACCACAAAGAGAGGATAGAGATTGGCCTGTGTGGTCAAGAGAAGGGGACAAAGGGGGGTGTGGAGGTGTAGGGGTATAAAAGTGGACATAAAGGGGCCAATTTCATGGAGCTGTTAAGAACAAAAAAATTGCTTAGCAGAAAATGTCTTGTTCAATAAAACAAACCAGCATTAACAACTCCATTTGATATTCATGGTCAGCGAACAACATCCAAAGAAAAATCACAAGTGATACACAACACATTGAAATTTGGTTGTTAATCCTGTTTTTAAAGACAGACATTTCATGGTTAGCAAATTTTTGTGCTAAGCAGGGTCGTGAAATTGGACCCCCGAGTGGACAGGACTGAGTATAGAGGGTGTAAAGGCATGTCTGGTACACCTCGGTGGGCTCTGTATTGCACCCACGCGCTGTGCAGAGCCACGTTTCAGATAAATAATAACACTATACTGGCCTTGCCTATAGTCTCGCTGCAGTCTGCTGCAATTGTAATCAAGTTGACGGTGCGATGCGATGCGCCGCCTCGCCAGCCGCCGTAATGAGTATTGAATGGCATGTAAATGCTCCCTTGTTTTGCCCATTGTAACAGATGTCTCCTATGTGCTATGTGAGGTGTGTGCGTGTTGGGGAGGGGGGTGGCAGAGCAATTGGGGGGGGGGGGGGTGTTCAAATCCTTTAATCCTGGCAGTCGGGCCCTCTGTAGTCTATTGGTGGTTTCCTGCTGTACGTATATGTATGATACTAGCAAGTCTAGTCTGTGCATTGAGCCAAGCACGCTCAGTCTTAGCCATTCGGACGCATTTATACGCATTTGGGTATTATGATATTAACAGATTGGGCTTTTTCGTGGTGGGGAGAAATTCTCAGACTCTTCCATCCAGCTTGCAGGAAAAAGGTTGTAAGGGGAGGGGAAATATGATATCACTAGGTTTCAAGAATTTCTCTTCTGTGGGGGTTTCTCAATTTTAGTCCTTTTAAAGTTACTATCATACTTTGTTTTAGGAAACCAACATAGAAATGTTAACAGATTTACGTATAACTTTACAGGGTATAAAGATAGACCTGGTACAAACATACCATTATTAAAACAATTTCCGTCTGAAATCTTGAATTTATCCAGAAATGAGTACAACAAAAGACCGGAAACAGTTTTGATGTCCGAGATCAAAACCTCAGAGTAACAATGACCTTAAAATTTGGCGTAACAATTTTCTACTGTTTCCAATGATCAATTGAGCTGAATATTTCACAGGTTTGTTTTTATTCCACGACAAATCAAATTATGAACAGACTGTAGCTGTTCTATCAACTTTACCAAAGTACGACACTACCTTTAACCAACAATTTACAAAACTAATAAGTGTTTTTTTTCTTTTATTGAGTCAGAAAAGAAAAGTGTATTAGTGTTCACAATGTTCCACTTGGACCCTTAAATTGTTGTCCGCGAAGAGTGAGCTAAGCAACTGCCGATTCCTTTCCGGGGGATGGGGAGATGGAAAAAGGGGGTTGGGCATGGGGAGATTGGGGGGAAGATGATATTACGATAACTGTCAATCCCACTCTGCAATTTCAAGGGTGATTATCCCACAGATTCAAGTAGTCATGTAGGAAATGTACTGTTCATGGGGGTCCTTTAGAACTAAATCCCTCTCAACTCTCGATGCCTGTGTATGACTTGCATTTCGCCGGGCTATGCCGCTTTTCAGAAACAATTGACAGGGTATTAAGCTATGGAATGCAGCTGCCGTCTCGCTGCATGACACGCCCATGTTTGTTTGCAGTCCTTGTGTGGACGTCCCTTTGTCTCCCCCTGTGGCTTTTCAGAAACAATTGGCTGGTATTGGCAGTGGATTGAAGCTGTTTACTGGCTGCTTTGTTGGCTGCCACGCCCCTGACACGCCCATGTTTGTTTGCAATCCTTGTGTGGACAACCCTTTGTTTATACCTTGTGGCTTTTCACAAACAATTGGTGGGCATTGGCAGCGGATTGCAGCTGTTTACTTGCTGCTTTGTTGGCTGACACGCCCCTGACACGCCCATGTTTGTTTGCAGTCCTTGTGTGGACGTCCCTTTGTTTCCCCTGTGGCTTTTCAGAAACAATTGGTGGGTATTGGCAGTGGATTGGAGCTGTTTACTTGCTGCTTTGTTGGCTGACACACCCCTGACACGCCCATGTTTGTTTGCAATTCTTGTGTGGACATCCCTTTGTTCCCTATGTATATACTGAGCCACAAAAGAAACGAAAACAATGGGTCCATTTACTTTAGTGTCATGATTTTGACATGACAGTGCGGCTGTTTTAGATGAATCAAATTCAACAAAATTAGGACAAAAAGAGCAACACTCAAGTCAAAAACTTGGTACCAAATTTTGTTGAAGGTGTTTGAAGTTGACAAACTAGTTCCATAGTTTGTCAACTTCCAACACCTCGGGAGCTAGTATCGACTGTCCACCCTCAAACCATGTGGTATTTGTATACTGTACAGTACCTCGAATACAAGCTACGGGTTCAAGTTCATTTGCACCATAACTTTTGGCGAGCATAAAAAAAAGGGAGACTCCATCTGGCAGTGCATCTTTAAAATTAAATTAAGGGTGAAATGTGTTGGCAATGGTGAGAGCAGAAGCGTGGCTAATTGTGGAGCGACCTTCGGGACTCAGGCGCGGCAAGCCTGCAAAATTGACACCCAATGGCTTCTCCATCCCAATTGCAAGGTAAAGGCAGCCGACAGGAAAAGACATAATACAGGGGGAAGATGGAGAGGGGGGGGGGGGGAGGTGGAGGGGAATATCAAATCGATTTTTCAATGGTAGTTTGTTTTTATATATTGGACAAGCCATTTTTGTGCTAAGCAATTTTTTTGTGCTAAGCATCTCTATGAAATTGGCCCCAGAATGTGAGAAGGATTTGAATTGATTGATTACCAAAAAAAAAGACAGTGGGTCAGTTTGATTTGGGTACCTTAGTTGCTGTCATCCGGATCAGATCCACCACCTCCGCCGCCCACCAGGAACCGACTGAACCTTCCCAGGCACTGCACCAGCTGCTGGCCCGCCAGCCCCACCAGGTGGTTAGGCCGGCAGACCAGGGTGTTGGAAGAGGCAGAGGACTCCACGGACGCGTAGGAACACTCGCTGCCGGTCGGAGTGGGCAGGAGGTTGCAGGAGGAGGCGGTGGCTGCAAGGGCCGAGCCTGTCTGGAGGAGTCCGGCCACGTCCAGGGACAGCCGGTCCCAGTCTACGTCCGCACCTGAATTAGACAATGTAGACAAGGAGCATGGACCATGAAAAAATTTGTTTTCAACTCCGATTACGGTACATCTAAAGGCCTTTTCACACGATGCCAAAAAAACTCTCATTTCTCTCATGGCTCCCATTTTTGTGTACAATACATATCGAATAGGTTCTTTAAATCACTGAGTATATATAACAAATGACCACTATAATGGACAATATCTGTGCATCCCGCCTTGTTTGTTATAACGGTGTTTAATACACTGTAAAATATGGGCGTAGTAAATAGTTCTGGAAAGACAAAAATAACACCAACAAATGACAAGCAAAAAAAGAAAGAAACAAAAAATAAATTGCCAGACTTAAAGACATCCAATGACTATTCTAAAGCCAAGATCACACTTCAATCAATTTACAAAGCAAAAAAAAAAAGAATTTGAAGTGATCAATTCGCAGCGAACACTTATTCCCACAATTCGGAATTTACATGTACATTCAACTTCGTGCGAACCTTCTTTGCGAATACCCAGGTGATGACGTCAGTTTAGCTTTGCACAAAGTATGAACCTGGGCTTAAAATCAAAAGCCCACGGCCAACCTTTTTGCACCCGACTCAAACCTGACTCACTATTCCTAATAAAAAAAAATTACACCAGTATCAAACACAATGACTAAACACAAAAAAAACCTTGCATTAAAAAAAAAAACCCAGGAGACAAGACAAAGAAAATTGAAGACAATGAATCACAAAGCTGAGGCAGCAAAACAAAAAACCGAACCCAACTATAGCTCAGACTGTCTAGGAAGATGAAACACTGTACGTTGGTATTGTTGGAGGAGGAGGAGGGGGAGGGGGGTGTTAGGGGGGGCAAGAAGAGGGCTCAGACCGAGCTTTCCCCTGGGACTTTGCGTGTCTATCAAGAAGTGGCTTGATCATCATGATGGAGGGGAGGGGGGACATCATCACAGACCCCCTCCGAAGGGGGTTATGTTTGTTTAGTGGATAAGCCCCCCTGGGATTTCCCCTGTCTTTACCCTGATGCTGAGTGCCGGGCCAAGTGACGGACTTGGAGGGCTGGCTGGCTGGCTTGGCTGGAAGAGGGGGGACACTCGCTGGGATTTGGCCGATCATGTTTTGGGGCTGCTATTGGGATTAGCCGGCTACTAGGAAGGGTTAAGGCGCAAAGTGGGTGACAAGCCGCGACACGTGTTTACGTGCCACGATGCGGAGGGGTTTGAGTAACGGGGTTTGTTACAGGATGAAGTGTATATACCCAGATGATGACGCGTCATTAGTCAGATTTCAACTCACTCTCCGACGCGGCAGGACCATAGCCAAGCATGATTGCACATACAAGTTACAGTGTGCGTCATCAATGATTTTTAAAAACCTGGGGTAGGTATTGAAGAGGCTGGAAAGAAGATCTATTGGAGAAGAGTTAGTCTTGACCGCTATTATAAGGAAGTGGCAATTTTTACAGGGGAAAATCGAAGGAAGGGAAGGAATGCCTGATCAGTCCTTTCTTTCACCATGAACCACTGATTTGTACTTCCCCTACACTGTAAGTTGAGAAATTCTGAATCAATTCTGAGTCAATACCAATAGATATGGAATTCATTTTGGCAGGGTATAGGAGCTGGAGAGTGGGGTGCCGGGTGCGGGTATTTAAAGGGTTGGGGTGGAGTCGGGTTGACTTGGGGTGGGACCAGGATGGGGTAGGCATAAGATTGGGGTTGGCTGCACACAGGCCAATCTCTGGATTGTACACGGGTCTGACCCATGTCAAAGTGACTGACCTATGGGCCCAATTTCATGGAATCTGTTACTGTAAGCGAAAATTCTTCGCTAACGATAGGAGACTTTTATTGCATACGGTAAGCATATTTCAAAGGAAATTTTTCTTACTTGTAATACTAAGCTAAGGACTTTCTGCAGAATGCATGTGACAGCGCGTTAGCAGAATAAACAAAATTAATTCTACGCTATATACCGATTAAATGCCGAAAGTCTTGCTTACAGATTCCATGAAATAGATCGATCACAATTCACAAGTAGCAGTGCGCATAAGCCCCAAATTAGGCTTTAACATATTGGCCCTGGTTACCTGAAAAAGTACAATAGTGTGAAAAGGCCCTGTGATGTCTCAGACTATGCATCCCTTTTTTCGATCCCTATAAAGAAATCAACATTTTATATAAATTATTAACTTATTTTGTACACGTTTCAAATAATGACTAACTTCCTCGACTTTCTATGATTAAATATTCCCATATCCTTTGGAATGGATTACGGTAGATATGACCCAAATTTTTATGATCTTGAAGGTTTCCCTAAAATAAGGGTGATGTGAAGGACGCGACGGCAGGCAGATTGTGACTCAAGTTGCGCCGACAAAAATAAAATGGCTGGGAGTGTGGTCAAGGACAGCACCACCCCAAAAATAAGACAGGGACATTTCTAATGCCGTAAAATTTGTTTCATTTTTGTGAAGTGATATGCGAGGCATTTGTCTTCCTTTCTTTTCTTTGGTCAATGGTAGAAACATATCGTTAAACTCTTTTTGTCCGAAATGCTGAAATTTATCCAGAAAAGAGTAAAACCAATGACCCAAACCAATTTTGATTGTTTTTCACTGTTTTCTCAAAAAAGTGGGCACCGTTTGGGACTGAAATTTTCACAGATGACTGTTACTGTATCTGTCTTGATATTTTTGCCCATGAATCTGCATTTCTTCGACAAAAACCAAAGTATGATACTACCTTTAAATTCAAGAGGGCGCATTATACATGGTTTGGGAGGGGAGTGTGGGAGGTGGGTGAAGGGGGGGGGGGGGTGGGGGTATGGGGGTGTGGGCTTGGAAGAAAGCCGTACCAAGTGTAGAATTTCACAATTTCCCTAATATGACAGCCGTGCCATTTTGTTTCACCTATAATTCATGAACTTTATGACGCATTGACAGGTTCTCATGTTGTCCAAGGTCTGGGCAAGGAATGTTACGTTTGCGGTGCAAACTGGGCTTCAAAAATGCTACGGTAAAATTTTTTTTGTCATTACAAAGTCTTTTTTTTTAGGGGGGCAGCAACACTATAAACACTATTACAAATACACTACTGGTAATGAAAACTTCTATTTTATGCAATACACGGGTTTACACTTCGAAAAGTGCGCATGCGTGAAAGTGCCTCGTTTTGAAGTCGCGATCAAAACCGCCGAAGTGTAAACCCGTGTATTGTCTTTGACAATGGACTGGTTTACACTTCGAAAAGTGCGCATGCGTGGAAGTGCCTCGTTTTGAAGTTGCGATCAAAATCTAAGATGGCTGCCAAGGTGTAAACCCGTGTATACAAGGAATAAACTGCTACAAACTGCTCATTGGCCAAAATATTGACCTGAAATATATAAAATGCTTGGACTTGGAGGAGGGCCTGAAGCGCTTCGATCCTAGCAGGATCTTTATCGAAGGCTATTTCAAGTCTGAATCAAGTCTGACGATATCATTCCCATAAATCAATGTTACGGAACTTTGGTGGTTAGATTAATTTTATTAATGAGTTGTTAGTATCACCATGGTGATTTGTATTGTGACATCACACATCGCTTAGCAACTTGGATTGATTCATGATTTTTAAGATTAATCTTAGGCCGTGTCCGAAACAAGTCTTTGAGAAAGATCAAACGTCTGAAATATTCACTAGCGAGGCATCTTGGGAAACTCTTACTATTGCAAATTATAAAAAGACCCTTTCCAACGAACCCAGAAGGGACTCGTCATATTTTGTTTCACCTGTTTTAGGGCACAAGAGGGGCTCGGCTGCAATTGCACGTGCCGACAATGTTCAGATATGATTCGATGGGATGGGCCAAAAAGTACACTGCGCCGGCCACATGGCAATCTGTTGAGTGGCATGTATGGTGTTTCAGATACAACAATGCGGGATGGCTCAATTAAAACCCAGTATTGTCTGGTCCGCTGTGATCTGACGTGACGAGCTCTGCCCGGTGCGGGATGGCGTGTGCGGCGTGAGGGAGGCAACAATTATAGCATGACGCGGAATGCCTGCCGAAACAGAACGCCTGCTCTCGGCGCCAAACCGAAAGGGGGCATGCTGTTGCTCCAGAGAGGGCCAGGTGGAACAGGTGGGCGTGGAACAGCGAAGGAAGCGAGGATTATTTGTCCTCACGAGTCTGGGGAGGGGGTATGGGGGCTGGGGGTTGGCGGTGGCATGCGGTTACATCTCCAGCCTCCAATAACGGCATAGACAACCTTGATGGACAATTAAGTTGCTCCAATTAGGGTGCGGCACAGGAAGTTGAAGTAAATTTTCTTTTTTGTGAAGGAGCTTCAAAGATTCATACTGCAGCTACGTGCAAGTTCACAGGAATTTCATGGAGGGGGTTTGGGTCATCTGTTGGCCCCAGGATCAACCAGCCTTGGTTCGGTCCCGTTTCAAAGATTCCTGTGGACATGCCGGGCCTGATTGTTTAACCCAAAGGATCTGATATTTAGGGATCCACCTCCTATGCAGAGTACGCTAAAAAAGGGATCCGGATCCGCAATTTTCGTGATCCTGTGCATTACAAACAGGCCCTAATGTAACGGTGTACAAACAGGTCCGATACCTATAAAGGGAATAAAACAACTTTTTATAAAGAAACTTACCTAAATGTACCTTCGTGGTGTCCTCTCCAATATTATTAACAATAACAAGGTTAAATTTGTGGGGAAAAGGGCAGGGCTTTGATTTTTGAGGGAAATTATGGGGTAAAAACGGTAATGAACACACGTAACGGCCGCAGACGCGCAGACGAGAATATGGTCTTGTGTTTGCTCTCATTGTGTGGACTTTCAATACGTTGGTTGTAGCAAAGATCTTTGGTTGTAGGTACCAGACTAAACTTACTAGCCAGACCAGACAAAATGGCCGACGGGCTGTTTTGAAGTTTGTAACAAACAGGTAAGAAAATTGTATTTTTACTCTGAAATGTTGCACAAAATTCTTCAATCTGGGGTTTTAAGGACTCGGGAACATTTGCTGAAATTCAAAAATATCATTTTGGAACAGTAGAAACTATTAAGTTGGATCACCAACTGGCTTGACCCTTATATAATGTTGTTAAAAAAAGAGAGAGGAAATCGTCTCATTTGGACACCCTAATCTTCCGAGCCAACCAATTTGTGTCCAATTTTTTTCAAATTTTGGCTGTGACGTTTGACCCCTTCCCCACAGGACTCTAGTGGCCTGACATGAACGACCTTTCTTATTGCGCAAGTTTGCTTATTTTTTTACAAGGATCATTCGTTACATGACCTGGCCCGAGAGCCACATCTAAGTGGCCCGACCTTGAAGATAAACCTATTTCAAGCACTCCCCAAAGGCTATTGCATGATTGTGCAATTATAAACACGTTTTATACACCACATAGACAAGATCAGGGCCGGCTCAGACCTAAAGATAAGGTGCAAACTCTGGACAGCTGTCATGTACAATTGCACCGACAGTAATGCTTTATCTACCAGAGGAAGATATCTGTTAGCTCTTTCATGGAAAGTTCAGAACAGAAATTTTGCTAAGCACAAAGATGCCTTGCTTAAAGGTGCCTTGCATGATTGGTATTAAAAGGTCACAGAACAGCACTAACAGTTTGTCTGATCCAGCATGTACATGAAATAATGAGCCTGTGAAAATTTGAGCTCAATCGGACATCAGAGTCACAAGAAAACTGCAAAAACTTGATTCAATTTTTCTCTTGAAACATAAAGAATGGTTTTGATCTTACAAGGAGATCAAAATTGTTTTCGGTCTGTTTTTACTAATTTCTGGATAAATACAGCTCTTTCAGATGGAAATATTTTAATGGTATAGTACAGGATTGGTAATCTATCCAAACAGAAATGTTCACAGATTTACGTATAACTTTCAGGGTATATAGTTGGTGCTGGTAGAAACATACCGTTAAAATATTTCCCCCCCGAAGTGGTGTATTTATTAAGAAATTAGTAAAAACAAAGACCAAAAACAGTTCTGATCTTGTGTTAGACCAAAACCATTCTTTATGTTTTATAAGAAAAATTGGGTCAGGTTTTCTCTCTTTTCTCGTGACTCAGATGTCCGATTGAGCTCAAATTTTCACAGGCTTATTATTTCATGTGCATGCTGGATTATACAAAGTGTGAGTGCTGTTACATGTATGTGACCTTTACCAATCATGTAGTATACCTTTAATGCAAAAAGAGGAGGCTGAGTTACGAGGTTATATTACAGGTCAAAATTCAATGGAAATTTCATGATGTATTATAAACAATACAAAATGCATTTTTTTGTTTACGTACTAGTCTTAAAAGCCAAGCATGTTATGTTGAATCTCAACTGCCAATTTGGGCCTGTATGTTTCAGGCACGCGATCAGTGATCTTGCAGATCAACGTCCCATGCAGGATACGCTAAAATGGGATCCGGATCCTGAAACAAACAGGCCCATTTTGTTTTGTGTATAAAGGGCCGTGCCACGTGAGGCAATATGCAGGATACGCTAAAATGGGATCCGGATCCTGAAACAAACAGGCCCATTTTGTTTTGTGTATAAAGGGCCGTGCCACGTGAGGCATTTTACTACAAATAGCGCTCCGCACTAATGACGTCACATGAGTGATTTGGCCAGTATGTACACTTTTTTGTACAGAATCCCAGGATGTCAGACAAACTTTTCATGCATGCACATGCATGCACCCAAGCACACCCACCACACGTTTGCATGGTTGTAATGTTTGTCTGAGATTCGGTGTGCTATCTTTAGCACAATTAGTGCGGAGTGCTAATTGTTTCCATGCTGTCATTGTGATGTCGGTCAGAGATGACATAAGCACAAGAATGTTGGGTCTTACCTGTCGCGAGTGGTGCCACGGCTCTGTTGACCGAGCATACCATGTCGCCGAGGTCTGAGGCCTGCTGGACCAGCCGTCTGGCCCTCTGGTAGCTCTGGCTGTAGGCAGTGTCCGGCCGCTTATCCCGGCCGTCCAGTACACTGGCCAGCTCAAACTGGACATCTTGGCACTTGTTCAGCAGTATCTTAGCCGAGGTGGTCAGACTGAGGCAGTGTTGAAGAGCGCTGTCTGTTACCTGCAAAGGACAATAAATGCTTTAATAAGAAGGGCTTTTCACACTATCCAAAATGAATCTCGGGGTTGGAACCGGATTGAACCCTGAGATTTTGTTCAACCCTTTTCACACTTACCCGGGTAAGATGGCCCAACAAGATCGAAAACAAATTTTTGAAATTTTCAACTGCTCTCAACCCACCTCAAGAGCAGGGGGTTAGTTTAAAACTTTCAACATGGGTTGAGTTGCTTGACACGGATCGATGTCACCAGGTGCGGATCTAAGTGTGAGGGGTGGGGGGGGGGGGGGGGGGGGGGGGGGCTAGGGGGTCCCCCAAATTGTGCCATAGCCCCCCCCCCCCCCTCCCCCCAAAAAATACAATTGAAAAAACATGCTGGAGAATCTTTTCAGTTATTACGCGCCAATTACTTGAAAAACGAGCTGTGTTCGCTGTTTTTAGGTATAGGTTGCTTTTCTACTCCTAATAAGACATAGCAGAAGCGAATGTTAGAAGATTATGTCACGTGCAAAGGGTCTAGCCTCCCCCCCCCCCAAAAAAAAACCAAAATATTCGCTCTTTTAGCTCCCTCAAAATATTGGCTCTAGAAATGTGCTTGGACGCCATGTTCAAACCTTGCAGTGTGAACAGATGGACACAGTATAATCCGGAGATGTTTTGTAGTGTGAATTAAGGCCATGATAATTGTATTTTCAATGGATGTTGGTAAGACCACGAACAAGGCAGAAAACATTAGGTAGGAATGGTAGGTGGGTAGGATGTATGTCTGGCATGTCTTTTTGTCAATCTACAGATTGTGGGTTTAAAACAGCCATGGGTTATTGGTGCTTGTGTCCTTGGGCAAGACGCTTTGTTACATATTGCTCCTCTTCACCCAGGTGTAAATGGGTACCTACTGTGAGGGTAGAGATAGCTTTGTGGTTTCATGCATGTTTAGTGTGCCAGGTCTGCATACTCCCCAGGGAGTTAAGATGGTTTCAGGAATGTTAATGTAGCCTAATGACCAAGGATAATGATAATGTGCAACGAGAGCTGTTTATGGCGGATACCGACGCTATACAAATATCCATCATTGTTATCATTAGCATTTCATATTAAAATTAATTAAATTTGAAATTAAAATTTGATAATCGTTTCAATCCAAGTCCTTGCCGTGGTTCCACTTGGTCACAATATGTAGGAGAACCCAGTCCCACACACTCAAACCAGACAGATGTTCACAATTCACAATATGAAATGAATAAAATGCCGTGCCTACATCATGTACATACAGTAACATCATGGGCACATGGGGCACCAACTACATAATGCCTCTGCCAATATTCATTAAGGCAATCAAAATCAAGAGTTGTAAATCACCGAGCCCCAGAGGCGGCCCAGGCTCCCAGGCTCCCAGGCCCAACACATCACATCGCATGCTCCCTGCTGTATCTAAGTAGCTGTGGTAGGTGGTGCAGTAGTCATCTGCTTGGAAAATGTCCCCCATAAATCTCACATTTTTTTGTCGGAAGCCCCCCCCCCCCCCCACCCAAGTCTTCTTGGCATGCTGTTGGCCATTTTTTTGTTGGTTTCTTTCATTCTTTTTCTTTTTGAGCCAACTGGGGGCCGTAAATCCATAACCATTCCGTCTCTGAATGCCGTGAAGCAGGAGGTTGGACTGGCCACTAAGGTTCAGTCAGCAACGGGTATAAATTACAAGACCAAGGCCTGGGCCACCACCAGGGCAGAACAAAAATTATTCCCATGGAATCTGTCAAGCTGAGGTCTCAGTGACGGAGGATTTTTATTTTGGTCGAGCAACCGCAGAACAACCGCACAGTATAGAGACTTGCTTAATAGCTCAGAGAGATTAGCTCAATGTGCTAAGCGCCAAAAAAGGTTTGCTTCCGGTTCCAGCACTTGGCAACATTTGTAGGACTGCTTTTAAAGGTAGTATCACACTTTGGTTGCATACCAAAACAGAAATATTCACAGATTTACATACCGTTAAACTTTTTCGCCTGAAATGCTGTATTTATTCAGAAAAGAGTAAAACCAATTGACCAAAAACATTTTTGATTTTTTAAATATTAAAAATAACGGTGAAAAAAATATAAAACAAAAATATTGTGGCTATTTTTCACTGTTTTCTCAAAAAGTGTGCACCGTATGGGACTGAAAATTAAGTATACTAACTTGCATAACTGGTCCTCTACCACATTTAATTGTGCTAAGCATAAAAAATGAGTGTATTTCTCTCAGCTTAAGGTCAGTCATATGGGGTCAGTTTTACAAATCTGCTATAAGCAATGCAAATGTGGTAAGCACAGGAAGAGGTCTGGCCGGTGACTGTGCTAAATCCCAATGTCATAAATACTAACTTGCAACTGGTCCTCTGCTACATTTATTTGTGCTAAGCATAAAAAATTCTTGTATTTCTCTCACTTTAAGGTCAGTCATATAGGGTCAGTTTTCCAAATCTGCTATAAGCAATCAAATGTGGTAAGCACAGGAAGAGGTCTGGCCGGTGACCGAGCTAGATCCTAATGTCATAAAGAATACTAACTTGCAACTGGTCCTCTGCTATATTTATTTGTGCTAAGCATAAAAAATTAGCGTATTTCTCTCAGCTTAAGGTCAGTCATATGGGGTCAGTTTTACAAAACTGCTTTAAGCAATCAAATGTGGTAAGCACGGGAAGAGTTTTGGCCGGTGACCGAGCTCATCCAAATGTCATAAATACAAACTTGCAACTGGTCCTCTGCTACATTAATTTGTGCTAAGCATAAAAAATGCTTGTATTTCTCTCAGCGTAGGGTAGAACTGAAAAATGATTTGACTCTAAAGGTCACCCTGTGGTAGTGGAGGAATTCCTTTGGTAGAGTAAAGTATCCAATAAAGAATCAAGTTTAAATTTCCCAACTTGATATTTCTGGGAAGGTGGTTTTGGAAAACTCCTTGGCATTTTGCGGGGCACTTGGGGGAACAGTAAATCTTGGGGCCATATGCTGATCATATGGTTAGGTATTTTATAACTGTGCAGTATGATGACCAGTGACCTATTAAGAAAAAGATTCTTTTGTGATTTAAAAGTGTCCAATTTGACAAATATAGGGGTTTTACGAAACGGCTTGCTTAGGCTCAGGCTCAGGCTCCAGCTCTGTCATCCATGTGCTGAAAATATAGGTTGTGGTTTTTCATTGAAGCTGAAGCTCAGTTTCCCTTTTCAAACCAGAGAATCTACTTCTGTACCACAGCCAAAAGCCTCAAGGCCCTGCTTAGCACAAAAATCTGCTAACCATGAAATTTCTGTCTTAACAAAAACAGGGTTAACCAATTTTCCATGTGTTGACAGTTGTGTATCACTTGTGATTGTTCTTTGGCTGTTGTTCACTGACCATGAATATCAAACAGAATTTTTAAGAGCGCTTTGTTTTATTGGGCAAGACATTTTTGTGCTAAGCATTTTTTTTTTTGCTTAGCAGCTCCATGAAATTGGCCCATGGCGGTTGGGGCCTGCCTCTACTAGCTTAGGCCCTTTTCCAAACCCCGGCTCCGTCTCAGGCTCCAGCTCAGGCTCTGGCTCCAGCTTCGGCCCTGTCATCCGTATGCTGAAAATATAGGTTGTGGCTTTTCATTGAAGCTGAATCTCTGTTTTCCATTTCAGACCAGAGAATCTACTTCCGAACCGCAGCCAAAAGCCTCTATTTTGATACCCGTTATTTTAGAATGGATTCATGACATGGAGCCGGAGCCGGAGCTGTAGCCAGAGCCGAGGTTTGCAAAAAGGGCCTTAGATAGGGCTTCTGATGAACATAAATGAGCTTCCAAGGCTACCCAGATGCAGCATTAGCTCATCACAGAGTTCAAGCAAAACCCCAACGAACAATCTGCACGGCCAGTCGTACTGGCGCCCTCGCAAGGTACATCACGTACTAGCTTTTGCTGAATGCCAACCAGAAGCCATACATGTGCAGGTATATGCATTTACACCGGTAACCGGTTCCATAAATCTGGAATGACCACAAGATGAGGCACATATAACAGGTAGCCCGTCTGATAAATGGCAAAGTACGGAATGACAGCAACACAGCGCATTCCTCTGAAGATATATTCCTCAATCCTTACAAGAAAAAAACAAAGTAAAAGAAAAGGATACCATAGACGCCTACACACACATGGACAAAGCCCTCCAAAAAGTTGCACAGAATCCCCAAGTGAGCCATCATTGAACTTACCCTTTTGCCCCCCAAAAATATGCCCCCCTTTAAAAACACACCCCTGTTGCTAATTAATACCTTCCTCATGTCTTTCACCCACATCCCCCAAGGCCAACCCCCCTCCCCCCCCCTTACTTCTGACCTTGAAGTTTCTGGAATGGTGGGGGTGGTGTCAGGCAACGCTAGCTAGCTATAGAGTTGCTGGAGATTATTACAGGTATAATACATGATTGGTAAAGGTCACAGAGCAGCACTCACTCTTTGTCTGATCCAGCACGTATAGAGGTTATTCACGTGATGTCATTGGCCGTCAAGCACAATGATTGCACACGCGAAACAATACGCTTCAGTGCACACGCAACGTACAGTTAAGTGTCCTACGGGTAACCATGGACAACATAGAAAAGCTTGACGGCCAATCACGTGATTTTATGACGTCGGTGAATAACCTCTATACATGAAATAATAAACCTGTGAAAATTTGAGATCAATCGGACATCTCATAAAAACTAGTGAAAACCTGACTAAATTTTTCCTGTAAGGCATAAAGAATGGCTTGATCTTTATACCCCGAGATCAAAACTGTTTTCGGTCTTTGTTTTACTCATTTCTTGATAAATACACCATTTGGGGCAGAAATATTTTAACGGTATGTTTCTACCAGCACCATCTTCATATCCTGAAAGTTATACGTAAATCTGTGAACATATCTGTTTGGGCATGTTACCAATCCTGTGATGTACCTTTAACATAGTCTGGTTACCTTCTGGAGAGACTCATTAGCACGTGTGATATATGGGTGTATTTGGGCTGAGCTGCCAGACAGGTCCAATTAAGGCCCCATAAATCTGGCCTGGTTATGCCCTAGTTGGCTTGTTGACAAACTGCAGGGTCTAGGGGGGTTGATATGTTGATAAGTAGGGCAGTGGTACAGTTCTTTTTATTGATTTCAGTGTAGTTCTTTGGGTTTTTGTTTGTCAAGGATTGATTGGAAAATTGCAAGTATGCAAAGGGAGGAATCATGGAGCTCCGTTTAGGAATTGACACCTTTTATGAGTTGGGGATAGAGCGAGAGAGAGCGGCATTTCTTCGTATCATACTCAGATCTTAGAAGCCGGAATCTACCTATGTGAGGTTCAAATCCAGCCCGAACAAAATGTGGTCTACAAACGGTAGAAGGGTTCAAATCCAGCCCTAAAGAAATAAAAATCTACCTACAAACTTTGAGGATTCGAATCCAGCTCGAACAAAATCTACCTACAAAGTGTGAGGTTCAAATCCAGCCCTAACAAAATCTACCTACAAACTATGGGGTTCTAATCCAGCCTAAACAAAATCTACCTACAAAGTGCGGGCTCAAATCAAGCCCTAGTGTCGATGGGGCTTGTAATTGTGTCCCTGAGCGAGGCACTTTGTAACATGGCACCAGCTTCTTTTTGCCGGGCAGGGAGTGAGGGTAGAGATGGCTTTGTGTAATGCACACTTTATACAGATGATTTCATGAGTGATAATAAGGCCCAAATGACTAGGGGTCCATTTAATCAAACTCATCGTAACTTACTATCAATCGTAGGACGTATGATACATTGCAGCCCTACGTAGGATACGATGGGTTATCCTTCAAAGAAAAAAAATCGTAACTCAAGTTACGATTGATCACAGGGCTTTGTGAAATCGACCCCAGGGATAATACATGTAATAGGGGTGTAGATCGCATAATATGCACTGCTTGAAGGACTGGTTCCAGCCACCAGATTTCTGCCTTCTAAAACAGTTCTTCTAAACTGGGTACCAGACTACATATACAAACATTAAAATTCATTTCAGTGGGACAAATGTTAAAATCAGCCGCATAGGAATACCAAGATCCAACCAAAAACGAACAAAACCGAAAACTAAAACCAAAACCGTCCTTTATAGGCCTACACATATTTCCAGACTTCAGAGCGCAGTCATAAGTCAAAAGAGTTTCCAATCTTGACATGCGCAGGTTTTATTACTGGTTTTTATTTCAACTTTCTGTCGCTTTTTTTCCAACTTTCAAGTTATCCAAACGAGGGCCTATTGAGACTCATTAATCCGTTGGCTTCACCAAAAAAAAAAAAAGTGGAACACCAAGGCTCACCTTGCCCTCCATAATCAGGGATTAACCATCGTGCAGGGGCAACTAGGGGGTCATAAAGTTTTTTGGGGAGGCCCTTATGATATTTCTTTTTTGGTCTTTAATTCTAGGGGTGACTGATATAAACCAGTGGCCCCTTCTTTGACCGAACAAGGTTACCAATTCTGTGGGAAATAAAACTTGGTGGATGTTGAAAGTAAACCTAAACAAGCAAAAAAATTACCATCAATGCGTTCTCTTTGTTTTCATTTCGTAATGCAGTTCTGTAGGACTTTTTTGTCAGAGGTTGTGAAAAATTACTACTGTATGTACAATTTTTTGGGAACAAAAAATTAACTTGTTTGAGTAAGTCATTTGAAAGGTTTGAAAAACATTAATTTCTGAGAAGAGTGGCACAACATGATCAACATCCAATTATAAACATCTTTGTGAAACAAAATGCCCTTAACTCGACCTTGAATGTACTTGGACTCGACAGCAATGTACTCAGACTCGGCCCAGTACTCAGACCTAGAAGTACACAGAGTACACTTTACTTGAATTTGAAGACTTGACTCCAGCACTGGAAACATACCATTAAAATGTATCCGCCTGAAATGGTGTATTTATCCAGTCAAATCAAGACCGAAAACAGTTTTGATCTCGGGGTAAGATCAAAACCATTCTATATTGTTTTAAAAGAAAAATCAGGTTTTTGCTATTTTCTCGTGATTCAGATTTCCGATTGAGGTCAAATTTTCACAGGTTTCTCATTTCATGTACATGCAGAACCACGTCTACAGTCTTGCACTCTTAGATTATCCAGCCAGATCAAACTTTGCCACCATATCAGGTACAAATACCAATCAACAATAAAATACCATCATTTTTTCCCCAAATTTTTTTTTTTCCAGCAGGCAATAGACATCGAGCATGATTCACGATCAACCAGAGAACTGACCAGCCAATAATAAGCTGCTCGGAGTTCAAAGTCAGAAACGGTAACAGTATAGTCTAACTTCGGCCTGTCATCGGAATCAGATCGGCATGAAATACGACCCTCCCCATAGGAAAGATGTGTTACTTCTCCCTAGGCGTGATTCAGTGTATATCAATACATTAAAGCAGTAAAGATTTTGAACGTTCAACAGAAAGTTTCAAAGCAGTTTTAATACTGTCTAATAAAAGTTTAAAAACCAACAAATAGAAAAGAAAGAATAAAACTAAATCATCTATAAAAAATTGAATTTTGGTGTTTTTCATAGAGGAAGGTCTTTTGATGTGCACTGTACAAATGAAACACTGTGCAATATCCCTATGGCATATTAGTTCCAGACAAAAGTTTGCATGACCCATAACGCCTGCACAAGATTTTTGTGGTTGGGAACACGTTTTATTTGGACTTATAGGCTAAATCCAGCCAGTACAACCCAGTGTTGGATTTGGAGTGAGTAGTCCACAATTCCGAGTACAGAGTACTCTGAGTACTTCAAGGTTCGAGCACTGGGCACTTGGGCAGAGTACAAGTCCATTGCTGATGAGTCTGAATCCAGGGCATGTGGCGACCGGGACAAGCACTAAAATCACACCACCACCAATTTCTGATGCCAATTTCGTGAATTTCAGCACCATTTTGTGAATCCATTCTAAAATAACGGGTAGGGCTTATACATAAAAACATAGGCTTTTGGCTGCGGTTCGGAAGTAGATTCTCTATTTTGAAAAGGAAAACAGAGCTTCAGCTTCAACGGAAAACCACAACCTATATTTTCAGCATATGAATGACAGAGTCGGAGCCTGAGCCTCGGTTTCCAAAGCTCTCTCCCCATCTCCTTCTCCCTAGGGCGAGGAAGGAAACCATGGGGGCGGTTCCTCCCTTGTTGTGAGATGTAATATGAGAGGATGGGATGGGAGGGGCGGACGGGCACATTGCCCGATTAATTTTTTTGGAGGGCCGGGCAAAACAACACCAAATGTCACAATAAATTTCAGATCTTTACCAATGGAAATGTTTATTAATTTTTGGCAGATGATTTGAAGAATCTGTTTCGCTGCTTTTTACATCATTTAAAACTGAGAAATCTTTTTACGACATTGCCGCATTAATTCTGGAACTTTGGTCTGACCAGAAACCAAGAATTTTTGTCTCATTTTGCCTAAACTGCATGTTTCTATAATACTTCTTTCCCTATTAAATGACCATGTACTGGAACGAACTGTGTATAAACGAGATTTCCTGGGATTGCCGAGATTGGCTAAAACTGTCATCGGAACTGTAATTGACTACATCCACCGGCAAATTAGAGAAAGAGATCTGACAAGATGATTGTTCAACTTTTTGTTGTTGGTCTTTTTCATTTTGTCAGCATTCTTTCCTCGCTTTGCTAAGTCCAATCATTTCTTTGCTCGGGCAAACTTCTCCCCTCCAAGCTGACTGACCGGAACGGAATGGATTGTGCAAGGAGATTTCCTCGAGTGCTCCGCTCGGCCAGCCGGAGGGGGCCCCAGGATCAGCGACTGTCATCAGATGTAATTGACTGCATCCACTCGTCCAGGAGAAAAAAACACGGACTTTTTTTTATAAAACTCGGCCGAGTCTGGATACATTCTGTCCCTGTTAAACCCAATCAATTAGGATTGGTCTAAAAAATTGGCATTTTGCTCCCAGCTAGCTAGGGGTAGAGGGAAGAGGTGGACCAGTAGGGGCTTGTTTTAACCACCTATGAGTTCCATGTCTCTCTTTTTACTCCCTTGGGCCTTCTTGGGTTTGCCTATTACTTCGGGAAGCTTGTCCGTTTGGCTCGGGCCGAGCGCAGCATTGCCATCCCTCAACCCCCTGAGTTTCCATTGGCCGACAAGCCATCTGGCAGCTTTGTTAAACAAAAATTCTTGCTCCCAATTTTTTTTCTTCAAAAGTTCACATAAGACAGGAAATGAAACATTTCTTTCCCTTTTTTTTTTTTTTTTGAGGTACCGGTAGTCAGAATGGATGAAAAACATGACGTATATCTTGAATTCTGATGAAAGATGACAATCAGTACCATTCTGTTTTTTTCCTGGTTTTTGAAACCAGTTGAGGTCTATAAGGCACCATGTCAAGAAGAGTTTTATCGGCACGCCATGGCCTACCGGTACTCCTGGCAAGCGCTCTAAAACGCCGCGGGTCGGTACACCCCGTCCCATCAACTTTTCTGTGTCGTGGGATAAAAACTACTATGCTGGTAATCTTTGATGCTTCTAGAAGTATACTGAGCCACAAAAGAAACGCAAACGATGCGTCCATTCAATTTATTGTCTTGTGTTTGACATTTCATTGCGCCGTTCAAATTAATCGAATTGAACAAAATTATGACAAGAGCAACACTCAAGTCAGAAACTTTGTAACACATTTGTACAATCAAAAACATATACCATCTGTGCATCTGAATGAAATTCACACATGTAAATGTTCAAATTTTCATTCTTGAAACATTTTTTACAGGCATGGAATTTGTACTTGACACAAAAAGAGGAAATCCCCATCTTTACCATACTTTGAACAGTGTTTGTCACTTTTTAATGGCATAAGAACGAAGTGAAAAAAAAGAGGAAATCAGCTGATCCGAGGAAAAGTTGCATGCCTGATTTTACAATCACATGGGTTTCACTATCAAACCTGTGACCTACAATTCATATGCTACATTGTAAAACGTGGACGATTTTTCACAGCACACTTGGAATTTTCGGGAACAAAACCTTCCAAATCCTTTCTAAGTCCTATAGCATTTAGCAATGGATCTTGATGGATAGCCGACAGAGCAAGCTAGCTAGGAAGAGCTAAGCAGAGGATTCCACACAAAGTCTCCTCGAGTCACACACACAGCGGCGGCGGCGGCATGCCTTGACGATCGTGATAAGGCTTGCTTCTTCTCGGACTCAGGAGCCAGCCGTAATCCGTTCTCGATTCAAAACACCTGGACAGGAAAATTACACCTGTTCAAGGTATTCCCTTGGTAAAGAGCGGGGGCGGAAAAAACCTCCAAACCGATCCAGATGAGGACATGCCTTCGCCCGATGTTTAATTACTCGGGAAGCAGCTATCTGTTGCCAAAAATGAATCCCTGAATGCAATTAGGGAGTCAAGACATCATCACAGGGCAGGCAAAGCTAAAAGATGAAGGCTTCAGGGGAGGGTGGCTTTTTTAAATCTTAGCCAAAAAAAAGGTTTAATGGTAAAAAAAATTCAAGAATCTTTGCACTGAGTAGACTATGACACAGTAATACTGTACACATGTATGACTACTGCTGCATTTCAGTGATAGCTACAAACATACATATATCTGTATCCTTGTGGAGACATAGCTTTCTTTTTGTGTACTAATGAACACTCTCCGGAGTCTGGAGAGCAGAATTGAAATCACTCCCATTTGAACCAGAATCACTTTCCTGAGTTGAAATTTCAAGCAAACATTCCTTATAATGCTTCTCTTAACGATGGATAACTATATCTTGGAAATTCCTCCTTTTTGAGTTCATTCCAAATATCAGTTTTGTGAAAACATTGTGGAGACCAAGATACACCTTTAGAATTTCACTGTGGATACTTATCCAACTATTGTACTCGGTCCCCACAAGGCACCAGATTCATGTTTCTACCATCACCATCCTGCAAATTATAGGTATATCAGTGAATCTGTGAAGATCTCTGTTTCGGTATGCTACAAAAGTATGATACTACCTTTAATATCAGCCTATCAACAGTTTATTCCTAGTTAAAGGGATCAACGTTATCTCAGGGATCATGCCGTACTTTACTCGGTCAATCTACCAGATCCCTTTCATCTGACGCGATTTACTGATCATCCATGGAACCAACCGTATCAAGCTAAAAGACCGAATACCGATACATGTATCAGTTTACTCCAGTCTGTGTTATCCCCATTAGACCGAAAAAAAAAATTGTTGTGTTGTCCTCAAGTGGAAAAATAAAAATTTTGGGTCGGTCGGTCGATTTTTTCCCTTCTTTTTTTTGCCGACTTTTTAGAATAAATACAGGATGTATGGTCACCAGGGCTTACATATCAACGGTCTTGGGTCGTTTTGAGGAGACACGCTTTTTTACTGCTAAATTTCACATTTTCTGTCAAAAATGGTGAGTTTTTATACTTTATGACTCGGAGGAAAAAAAAAAAAATCCCGACCCAAAGTTTTGGCATTTTACGGTCGGTCGCTGAGGGCAACACAACAATTTTTTTTTTCCGGCCTTACTCTCTTAGCACAGGATCGTTGTAAGCTACAGGATCTTCTGTTTCAGTTTGCTTACTGTGTCAATCTACGAGATGGATCCAGTGAAATGCAACAAGCTTCTTAGCCAGGCAGTGTATGAGATGCATCATCAGTGTACGATATCCACGTCAATCAACAGGATCTTTGTTTCTAGTCTATGAGATCCTGTTACAATATGTGCACACTTCACTCTATGCCAATCTATGGTATCCCCTGTAAAGTCGACCAGATACTCTACAGGGGCCGATTTCATAAAGCTCTGCGACGAGTCGCAACTCGATTTGTGACGCGTCCTAGCTGCGACGCGTCGCATCTATGCAGTGAGTCCATAGAGAAAGGATGCGTCTTAACTCTGCGACGCGTCGCAAGTTTTATGAAATCGGCCCCTGGTCTAGAAGATCAGAATTATACCATCAGTCTACTATATATACATATATATATAGGATGACATATGTACATGTCATCCTACAGTGGTATTAAAGGTATAATGGGTGCATTCGATTAGCTCCCCCCGGGTCGACACCAGTCAACCTCGTCCCCATTCTCTCGCTTGTTTTGTGCAGTATAGCAAGACCATTCCCAGTAAGGGCTGACCCATGTTAGCTAAACGAATGCACCCAATACAGGATTGGTTAAGGTCACAGAACAGTACTCACACTTTGTCTGATCCAAAATGTAGATGAAATGATAAACCCGTGAAAATTTGAGCTCAATCGGACATCTGAGTCACGGGAAAATAGCAAAAACCCGACTCAATTTTTTTCTAAAACATGAAGAATGGTTTTGATCTTATAAAGAAGATGTCAATGAGATTCCAACGCAATCAATGTAATCCAGTATCACTACCAGTCTGCAATTTTATAAAATTCATCATAAGCATAAGTCTGTGATATCCTTGCTTGTCTAAAAGATTTCTGTAGGATCCTATAAAAAACTTAATTACTATGATGCTAATCTCCTGAATCTCTTTACAGCTCATGGGATTAACGTAGCAAATCCCTATACAGTCCATTTGATTCCCTATCAGTCAACAGGACTAATCTCTATCAATCTGAGATTAACTTTAATGAATGGGGATTAAGTCTGGTGTAAATACACCAGACTTAATCCCCTCCACGCCCTATTAAGAGCCTATAAGAGATTACTGATGGGGGTCTAGGAGACCCAGAAACTGCATGTAATCTTGCCCGGTCAGCAAGATGCCTTGTCCCTTTCGTGTAATCACACTTTCCCTTTACAATGTAATCAAAAATGTCTATGATATCACAACACGGTTCTTATTATTGAAATTTTTTATATTTTCCGAAAACGGTAAATGTTGGCTGGAAAAAAATGTATGTGATGTTTTGATAAAAGGCAGCTCTCCTTAAATTGTTAAGGAGCTCTTTTTTTCACTCTCCTTGGAAAACATTAAGGAGAGCTAAGGAGAGTGATCACTCTCACTCTCCTTAAAAATCAAGGCCTGATGTACCATTAAAGATGAGGATTTAGACAGTATTATTTCCTTAAACAAGTTCAATGTCAGAGCATATGGGTCGGGTGGCTGATGAATTTGGTAAAGGTAGAGGGGGAGGGGATGGAGGGGGATAGAGGAAAGGTTGCCTGGGAGCCCGGGGGAGGGGAGAGAGAGGGGGGTAGCGGGGAGGAAAAGGATGGACAGATTTGATTCCTGGAGTCCGGATCAGGAATCAATTTGCCTGTAATAGACCCGGGGATCAAATAACAAATGTTGTTGGAGGTAGGCATCCCAGGAGGCTGGCTCCCGGCTGCCATGCAGGCCCCAGCCCCAGTCACCAATACTCCCTCCCTTTCCTCTCCAACCAGCCCTCAACACAGGCTGACAGCCAGGATTGCTGACATCACCGGGGCCCCCCGCCGGCGTATTAATGAAGGAGGGCTTGAAAGATTGGGGAGCTGGTTGTAGGGGGATTCTCAAGGGTTCCCGTGGACTGGACTAGGGATTTCCGCCGCCGCAGAAGCAGCAGAAGCGGCGGGCAAGACTCTCTCTCTCTCTCTAGTCAAACCTGGCCCTGATATGTTCCCAGAGACTTGACAAGGCGGCACAATATTTGTCCATCTATTTTGGAACTTAATGGGGGAATAGGAGAGGGAATAATCTCCTTGCAGTCACGAGATCTGGGCCACTCTTCGAAAAAGGACAAGGATTTGGGGTGGAGGGTGAAGCCACAGGGACAATGGGAGGGTGGTAGCATTGGCCTTCAACTTGAAGGTGTACAAATTTGTCGGCAGGAGTGACCAGGACAATGGATGGTGTCCAAAGATCTTATAGCGCCTATGGCGCAAGATAGTCTACTCAGCCCAAAAGTGAAGTATCACTCGGCCGTCATTTTAGTAAGCAACGGAGCTATCATTGATGTTATAAACATCAAATTCAACTTTTGTAGGTTGAACCTTTCACCCGAACAATTATCATTACTATTATAATTACAAATGGGGTATTAGGGAGACACGTTAGCATCTAAAAGCGGACATTAGGGAGTCATCGGGACTTAGGGAGACTTTTCGATGTCTCCCTAAGGTACATGTACCAGCTACCTTTTAAAGACATATTTTTATCGTCCATATTTTAATAGAAGACAGAGAATGCTCTCAATATGAACATATATGTCAATTTCAAGTTCATTGGTTTGGAGGATATTTAGAAAAAGGTAAGTAAAGTTTGAGCACAACCCTATGGGAAAGTCTCCCTAAGGTCCCATCCTCGGTTATTATTATTACTAAGACCTATTATTACTATCTATTCAGCCGGAATCACACACCAATGAAAACAGTAAATCTTGCTTACTAAAATGTCTGCCTGTGCGTACTTCCCCTGGTTGCACATGATTTTGAAAAGAGTAGGCTATCTTTTGCAGCTATAGGATCTTTGATGGTGGCCTAACCCTAAAAGTTCTGACCCGAATCCCACGCCCGATGACCCAGTCTCAAAATGGATGCCGGAGAAAGGCCAGACAAAATATGAGAAGGAGGGAAAGACTTTAAGAGGTATTATGACCTTGACTTTAAAAGTCAAAAGGGTGGGGCAAACTTGTTATGATTTTTATGGCAAGGGAATGCAATCGTGCCCCCGAAGACATAAAAAAAAAAATCTAAAAATTAGGCCAAGGTTGGACAAGTATTAACAAGACGTGTTTTGCTTTGGGACTGTCTACTTTAAAAATCTGAGAAAGAAGGTCACGGGTCTCTGTGAATTAGGAGGATGGGGAATTGGACCGAACTTATTTCGTCTGGATTTGTTTGCGCGACTAAAGGGTGGGGCTGGTGTCAACTCAAATGCGCAGGATTTCGTGGCAAAGAGGGTTTGACATTTTGAAGGACTTTAATTTTTTTTTGGGGGGGGGGAGGCCAATAAGTGGGTTTTAAGGGGATGTGGTTGCAATCATATCATTTCCATATTATTTCAAAACGACGAAAGTTTTTATAAAGTAATAAATGTATGACATAAACTGACTTAAAAAGGTAATTTCATACTTTGGTTTTGTCAAAAAAATGCAGATTCATGGGCAAAAATATGAAGAAAGATACATAACAGTCATCTGTGAAATTTCCAGTCCCATACGGTGCCCACTCTTTTTAGAAAACAGTGAAAAACGCTCATGGTATTTTTGTTTAAACTTCAAGTCACCATAATTTTTGTTCTTCCGAAGTTCAAAATTGTTTTTGGTCATTGGTTTTACTCTTTTCTGGATAAATACAGCATTTCAGACAAAAATTTGAATGGTATGTTTCTACCATTACCATCTTTACCCTGTAAGTTATAGGTAAATCTGTGAAGATTTCTGTTTCGGTGTGCTACTGTGCTACCAAAGTATGATACTACCTTTAAATCTTCAGTGCATCAAGGTAGTGGGAAAAGAACCCATCACCATACTATAGGTATAAAAAAAACCGACCCCAAAACTCTACATATAGATGTGTCTCTCATTTCAAACCAAAGGGGTCCTTCATTGTGTGAGCGCTGGCAGACCGAGTACCCCCAGACCCTAAGACTCAACCTAGCATAAAGTGTAATCAATATTCGAGTGGCCAAACCTTAAATTTAACGGAGGCCATGGCCTTCGTTGCCCTGGTTCTTGGCCTTCGTTCGCCCTTCAAATGTTTCCATACACATTATGATTTGTCAATGGAAGTGCCCCTTGCAATGGAAAAAAATGGCCTTGCCCCTTTCAGAACCAAATTCAAGGCCTGAGTGTCCATACCTAATCGTGAGTTACTTTATACAGCAACCCCTTCCCCTCTTGATCTGCTTCCCCCTCCCAAGTAACCCCACCCCTCCCCCCACCAACTCATTAGCCAATTTGTTAGATATTTATATTCCATTTCCCTCAAGCACCAGCCACAGAAGGATCATAAGGAGATGAATGGAATAGCCATTAAGAGAGAGGGAAAAGATTTCACAGTCAATTCAGCCGGCCGAGGGCTGACTGGTGCGAGGCAGGTGGAACTCTCATCAGAGTCTATTCATTGCACCGGCATTCTTTTCATGAATAGGTATACAATAAAGGAATATATAAATGGGTACTAATTCGAAACAGGGTTAACCGCAACCTAAGTACCCACAAAGGTAGCCCCGAACGAACGAAGGAACGAACCCCCTCCCAGACAACCCCAAGACTCTGCCAAGTCGAGAGCTTGGCAGCCCGAACAAAAAAACGTCAGATGGTAAGTGTTAATGGTAGAGACATGTGAATCAAATTCCTTAAAGGTAGTATCATACTTTGGTTTTTATAATCAAAGAAATGCAGATTCATGGGCAAAAATATCAAGGGAGATAAAGTAACAGTCATCTGTGAAAATTTCAGTCCCATACAGTTCCCACTTTTTGAGAAAAACAGTGAAAAACGGCCACAGTATTTCTTAAGTCTTTTCTCTTTTATTTTTGATCTTTTAAAAGATCAAAAAGATTTACGGTCGTTGTTTTTAATACTTATTTCTGGATAAATACACCATTTCAGGCGGAAAAATTGTAACGGTATGTTTCTACCACCATCATCTTCATACCCTGTAAGTTATAAGTAAATCTGTGAAGATTTCTGTTGGTATGCTACCAAAGTATGATACTACCTTTAAGTGTCAATGGTAGAGATATGTGAATCAAATGAGAGAGAGAGAGATTATTTTTGGAAGCCAAAGACGAAATACAGAAAAAGAAATCACAAAACATAATTACGGACAAATCTCATGGGAGGTCTAACCTATCGGTACCCAACCCCGCCCTCCTACTTTGTCAAAATGAGGAATTTAAATCAGAGCTTAACTATGAGCGATGATGAGGATGATATGAGCAAGATATAGAAATAACTATCTACCCCTGGTCAGGAGATGTGTTTGACATCTGTGTACGTATTACTCGGTACCGGTTCGCATCGCACGCACTTATAAACAACGTGTGCGGTTCAATTACGAAGCGGGACTATATACCAGTAGCAGAAAGACAAGCTAGGTAAGAATTAAAAATAGACTGGAGGCGTAGGACTTGCCAGTCTCGCGTGCGACGTTTTGCACAAAAGCTGGTTAGCAAATCACATGTTCTGCAGATTTCACCATCTCGTCAACAGTGAACAAATACTGGACACGGGCCAATTTCACAACCCTGCTTAGCACAATTTGAAATTTGCTAAGCATGAAATTTCTGTCTTTGAAAAGTGAACAAAGAAAAATTGACTGGAGCGGGATTTTTCAATTTTCTTTGTCGATTTTTCTTTGTTCACTTTTCAGTGACTTTAGATTCAGTCAGTTTCCCTTGTGGTTATTTGATGATTAAATTTCTGTCTTAATAAAAACAGGATTAACAACCAAATGTCCATGTGTGGTGTATCACTTATGATTGTTCTTTGGCTGTTGTTCACTGACCATGAATATCAAATGGAATTTGTAATGGTGGTTCGTTTTATTGGACATGACATTTTTGTGCTAAGCAAATATTTTGTGCTTAGCAGCTCCATGAAATTGGCCACTGGACAAACATACCCTAAAATGCTCGCTATGCACTAGAATAAGATATGCTATCTTGTAATGGGGTACTGTGATGCCTAGTGACCAGTTCGGTGTGTCATATACTCAAGGTCTTGTGGTATAAATCAACAAATTGTGGGTTCGAGTCCAGCCATGAGTTTGGTGGTGCTTGCGTTCTTGGGCAAATAAGATCCTACAGATCACTCCAAAGTTTCCAGGGTGGGCTCTGGCTTTGACTCAACTTGACTCAATCCAATAGACCGATCCAGTAGGCCACGCCCACCATAGCAACGGCCAAGCAACGACGCACACGCGCGCGCGTAACGTGTCACGATCGCCAACACGCGTTGCACGCCCATCACCGAAAGCACTTATCTCTATGGGACTCTGGTTTTGGAAAAGGTCACAAATGTACGTTTCGTCTCTTACCAGGCCAACGAGAGTCAGAATTACAATGAAAATACAAACACCATCAATTTGTAGCAAAAATATACTGTACTTGTGAAGTTGTGCTGCATTTGAAGAGGACGGAATTTATTGTTTTTCCAGTTCGTAAACGTAAACACTGCTGTAATCAATACCGCGATCTCCAGCATAAGATCACCAAAATGGCTGCTGCAATTGGTGATCAGATTTTCGTGGCTGTGTTTGGTCAATGCAAAATAGGGCGGGGCTTAATGGATCGGTCTATTCAGAGAAACAGCTCAGTCACAGAACAGAGCCTTTAGGCCGCAGTTTCAAAAAATGAATCTTTTGTGGAACGCCACTTTAAAGAACACTGCTTCATAACAAACATTTAGCTAATACCAAATCCTTAGCTCCCATTTTTGTGTGTACAAAACATACCAAACATTACTTTTTAAAAATTTGCTATAACGAAGTGACGGCTATAACGGACAATTTCTGTGGGTCCCAACATGTTCGTTAAACATGTAGTGGTGTTCCATTGTACAGGGTTACAACAAATGACCACAATCAGTATTTTCAACTTTTAGAAGAATTTTTAGAAATTTTGAAAGAGACCTAGGCAAAACCTAGGCAATAAGGGTTCGCAATGATCTATACATCGGTTCATTAAAAAAATCTGCACTTGGTCAATGATAAAAAAAAACACATGTACCGGTGTTCAAAATCTTCACATCAAAGAATGCAAATGCAAAGTGGGCACCGTAAGAGACTGAGAATTTCACAGTACCTGTAATTTCTGTATCTTTCTTGATATTTTTGCCCATGAATCTGTATTTCTTTGACAGAAATTACGAAATTACCTATAAAGTAGAAAAACTGATGAACCTTACAGACACAGAGTGTTGGGAAGGATTGACCCCCCCACCCCCCTCCCCAAAAAAAACCCAACCGTCACAAAATTCCACAGAGGGCGCCAAACTGAAATAATGACTACATATTTTTGACGAGAGGGGGCTCCAATGACCATCTGTTAATTTTGGTGATTTCAAGAAATTTGAAAATTTGAGTGTCACTTTACCTTGGGCAGATGGCTGTCGGGTCCTAGTGTGACCTGTAGGTCAGCCTCCCGGCTGGTCAGGGCTTTCAGAGCTTCCTGGAGGGTTCTGTCAATCAAGACATCGGCCCCATTCAAGAAACCTTGCTTCAGCTCAGGATCCACCTGAACAATTTATATAAACAACAACATTTGTATAAAATAAGGTATCAAAGTTAAAAATGACAAATATATGAAAACAAAATCAAGTTGATTTTTAAAAATTTTGCTATGAAAACATTGAAAGGAGAATTTTATTTGAAAGAAAAAAATTAATAAAATGAAGGAAATTACCATTTAAGATAATGAAAAATGGGAAAAAATTAGGAATTGAAAACTGCAAAATTGTTGATATGCAAAGTAGAATTTATAATCTAAAACATAAAAAACTATAAAATAGAAATTACATTTTTTTTGGGGGGTGATAGAATTTGCAAATCAAGCTAGCCCTTCACCGACGTACATTTGTATAACAGCACTGCATACCCAGTGGTTTTTTATTGCACATGAAAAGATCAAGTGCTAGCTCAGGTGGGATTCGAACCCACGACCTCCTGAGCATGAAGTTCTGATGTATGCCAGTGAAGGGCAAGCCTAATTTGCATAAATCGATTATTACCAAAATGTGACAGACATATCTAAACCAAAAAATAGTGCAGAAAAATCAAAACAAAACAAAAAAATAACAAACAAAAGCAGTTGGTAGAAAAATGGCAAACTATTTTACCGTGGCATCCCCCGACCGATCCCCACCATCACTGAACATGACGACATCCAGTCCAGTCTGCAGTGAAGCCTCCCCTACTAGCCTAGCTAGGAATACCAGGCACTGTGTGATCTGGGTAGTGGCTTCGGCTATCATTGCGTCTATGTCACCTTCGCAACCCTGGAATGGAAAGTTGGAAACAATTCCTCTTAAACATCGGAACAAGATCCGCGGAAGTTGTTTAATCGTGCTGTTCCACTGTCCCCCTTTTGAATATTTTGTGAACTGTTGTTTAAAATATACTTTTTTTTTGGACGAGGGATCGATTTCATCGAACTCATCGTAACTTAACATCAATCGTAGGACTTAAGATGCTTTGCAGCCCTATGTAAGATACGATGGGTTATCCTTCATATCTGGAGTTACGATCGATCGTAGGTCTTCGTGAAATCGACCCCTGAACTCATAGAACCCCCTACCTGAAAGAGTTTCATCAGATGGCCGGCAGTCTTCTGGCACGTCTCCGACATCTGCTCCAGGAGCTCTGCATGTGACTGATCAGGGGGCAGGTCTGAATGCCGGGATGCCTGGGGCTGGTTCGAATCCCACACGGCAATCAGATTGGACAGGAGGTGCATGGAACTAGTGGCTTGCATCAGCATGTGGTCGATGCTCGTGGTGCCCGATAGGTCCCCTACAACAAGGAGAAACAAGATGAAGAAGAGGAAATATGCGTAAGCATGAAAAGTCTTTCTTGATCAAACAGGATTACCAACCAAATTGTCATGTGTTGTTTATTGCTTTTGACTTGTATTCGGCCATTGTTTGCTGAGCATAACATTCACAAGGAGTTTTGGTTGGCATACTGATTTTATTAACCAAGGTTTTTGGTGCTTAAGCAAATGTTGGTGCTTCAGCAGCTCCAGCTCAAACCAACAATCTGTAGATTGACCACAAGATCATGAGTACGACACGCCAGACCACTAGGCCACAGCACCCCACAACCTATATCTATACCGGGAATATTTACCGGAATCGACGAAAGCTTCATTCCTCGCAGAGTAGACCTCCTGGATGGCACCCGATGCCTCCTGGATGCGCTGCATGGCCTCCATCAGTGGGTCAGCGATGGTCTCCTTGCCGTGGGCCCGGGCCCGGGAGGCCTTCAGAAAGGTCCGGCACAGACCTGGCAGGCCACTGCTGCCGGTCACGGAGGAACATCTCTTAGTCTGTTCGCTGCCTGAAAAAAAAAAATGATAGACCACCGAGTAGATCAGAGAGTTGAAGAGTACCCAGCTTACCACTGCAAGCCATTGTCTACAGAACAGCCTACCCCATTCCATCACAAACTCAGTTAGTGTTTCAACTGCAATGGTGTTACTGCAAAAACCAATATGTACTTTCGCCATGCACAGCCTTAAATCTAAAAACTTACCAATGCTTGCTGAAGATCCAGGCCTGGACAGGCTGCCACTGCTGCTATTGGTCAGAGAGGCCAAACGACTAGGGGTGCAGGATCCTTTGAAACACCTTCAGATTAACAAAACATGAACATTACTCCAATGGCTTCTTTTAAAATCAAAACTATAAACGAATCATCACACAAGCAAATATGATTCAATACACATGTATCTCCTGATGATGACTAGAGCAGGCTAGTCGAAACGTTGAGACCTTACGAGAAGTGTGAACGAAATAAAAGTGCGAAAGTTCGAACGATTCCTACATGATGTTTCCGCAAACCGATCCACATACCAATAGCGCTCCGCACTTACGTTTAAAATAGCACCGGATCTCAGAAAAACATTGCAACCATGCACGTGCGTGGGTGTGCGCGTCCATGTACACTACGCGTGTGAGACAATGTTTGTCTGACAGCCAGGGATTTTGTGACGTCATTAGTGCGGAGCGCTATTGCCACCATGCAAAGCCTCAAATCTTTCTTACATATCATATCTATCATCGTTCATTAATACTGTTTCATGTACTGTTTCTCAGGTTGCAGCATTGCTAATGCTGCGCGTATCTTCAATGATCCTTGGGATATAGCGGTATGTGCGTTGTTTTATTGCTTCTAACTGTCAAACGAACACAGATGATTGACTATTAGGGACACCACCAACATATGGCTGGGTAGCTCAGTTGGTAAGGGTGCCAGTACGGTATAAAAGTACCGAAGTACTGCGTACTGTGAGAGAAGTTTGCACTGTTGGCTGACTGACCTTTTCAAGGGCGTCACTCTTGGCGAGTCAATCTGGTAGTCTTTCTCCCAGTCGTCGTTGGGATTGTAGAAGACGTCATCGTCCGAGGAAGAGCTCCTTCCCCTTTCAGAGCACTGAATCAATGAGACGACGGTGGTGGGTGTTGGGAAAAAGTAGATGGGTTGACTGGTTTGCAAGACTACTAGAATCCTTCAAACAAGTCAATATTTCTTTGCTCGATGACTTATAAATTAATCCAGTCAGTTTCCCTTAAAAAGTTGCACCTTCTTTGAGTGATCCTCCATGTAGCTGTTTCTCAGGTTGTAGGGAACAACAGCCAAAGAACAACCACAAGTCATACACAATACATGGACATTTAGTTGTTAATCCTGTCTTTTAAAAAAAATTTGCGCTAAGCGGTGCCATGAAATTGGCCCCAGGTCAAAA
Organism: Astropecten irregularis; assembly: GCA_963971285.1. Taxonomy (NCBI): domain Eukaryota; kingdom Metazoa; phylum Echinodermata; class Asteroidea; order Paxillosida; family Astropectinidae; genus Astropecten; species Astropecten irregularis. The sequence goes on along the minus strand of OZ020260.1, from coordinate 5,146,151 downwards.
ACTGGAGGGAATAGATACCCCATCCCAAAATAATCTAAGCCCCTTGGTGACGTGGGGTTCCTGATTGACCTTCTAGTACTAAACTGTCAATGATGACAGCATCTTCAGCTCATAATGACGGAGCTCAGACTGCATCCGAATCTGTTGTCTAGAGCTAGGTCTTTGCTACATAGGAAATACATGGAGACACCAAGACAATAGACCTAGCCGTAGGTCTGGAAGCCCGTTTCGGTCTTGGCTCGTGTCGCATCCCCTCACCTTAAACAGCTCTCTCATCTGGATGAGTCGATCCTCAAACTTGGTCAGGGACCAGCGGGTCGTGATACCCAGCCGGCCGTTGGTCACCCTGACCTGGATAGTAGACTGCAGGTCGTCCGACGCCGAGCCCCTGCTGCCAGGGGAGACATCCTGCCGGTTGAACACCTTTGCAAAAACAACGACAAGACGAGAATCAAGAATCTGGAGGTCCACAGCATGTTAAAAATCTCAGTGTCAAGAAGTCAGTCACTTTTACACTGGTTGGACCCTTACACAACCCGGAGATTTTTCATGGTGTGAAAAGATCCACGGATAAACCTCTCCTCTGATGTAAGGATGTCTGTAAATGGGACATGAAGGCTGGAAACTTGATTCATCCACTAGACTGGGAAACAGTGGCAGCTAACCGGAGCAAAATGGAGAAGAGCAGTAGAAGCAATCAGCAAACCAGAATGAAAATTCAAAACAAAGGAGGGCACGTAGAAAGCAAAGAGCATCAGATCCTGAACCTGCAGCTATATTTCCCTGCTGTAAATGCGGTAACCAGCGTCCCTCTCATATTGGCGTGTTTATAGGGATGTAAGTGACCAACGAAGTCATTTCCGGAAAATCTCTGAAAGCCAACAAATTGTGCGACTGCGAGTGAGCGCTTGTGCTACCGAGGTGAGAGACACACGGCAGGGGCGCAGACGCCTTCAGTTTTTAGGTGGTCTCTTACATCCCTGTGTTTAGCCATACCAGAAAGCTGTCATGCGACTGAGTGAACTAGCGCATGCCATTGTCTCTCGAGGCGGAATGTATACCAACAAAGTGAGATAGTCTAACCCGTTATGTGTATCAGGTACTTACGGTGTGCTTGGCCAGTTTCTTGCTGATGTTGTTGGCCTCTTGAAGCCACATGGACAGCTGCAACAGACTCTTCCTGCTCTTGGCTGATGGTCCAACAAACACAAGAAGACAGATATAATGTATGATCATACCTCCCACTGAGATGGTAGGTCTAGCAAATCTAAGATTCACAAGCTCAAATGTCAGTCTTGCTGAAATTCTACTACACTAATACTGCTATTCAATCCTTTATCTGAATTCCAGAGCCGCACACAACTACCACCTACCTACTACCAATAGACATGACTCTCTCAGCATCAAAACCTAGCCACGACTCCCACCTCAAAGTTTTGACTAGTCAACATCATAAGAACACCAGGAAATACCCACAACCCAACTCAAGGATTTCTTATCCTTAAAACTCCCAGAAGTACCCACAACCAAGCTCAAGGATTTATAATCCTTAATACAACCACAAGTACCCAAACTCACCTCAAGGATTCATGATCCTTTGAGCACCCATTCATGATCCTCCTAACACCCAGAAGTACCCACAACCCAACTACTGGAGGATTCACGCACCTTGAAACACCTAGATGTACCCACCACCCACCTCATGGCAAGCCTTGAATTTAACGGAGGCCACGGAGGCCACAGAGGCCATGGCCTTCTTTGCCCTGGTTCTTGGCCTTGGTGCCCCCTTCAAATGTTTCCACAGACATTATGATTTTCCAATGGAAGTGCCCCTTGCAATGGAAAAGTGGCCTTGCCCTTTTCAGAACCAAATTCAAGGCCTGTCATGGGTGGCCATGATCCTCCCCAACACCCTGACTTACCTAGCTCACCTGCCCCGACCTTCTTGGCCTTCTCCCGCCTCTCCCTGGCCAGCCTCATCTTCTCCATCTCCTTCTCGGCTTTCTCCCGCTCCCGCTCCAACTCCCGGAAGATGTGGGACTGGTAGGCCTCAGTCTCGGCCAGATTCTGCTGGGCCGCCTTCACCTCTAGCTCCAGTCTGCGCCTGGTGCAGGACACCTGGCCCTCCAACACCTGCCATGAACCAAACCAAAACCAACCATCAGGGGACATCAAAAAGAAGGTTATTTTTTATATCATACTTTGGTAGCATACCGAAGCAGAAATATCCACAGCAGCATCATCAGGACAAATTAGATAGTTGAATTGAAGTGATGCACGATTCTTTCGCGGATAAAAAACCTGAGTTTTCTGATCAGAACAGGGGCTAATTTTACAGAGCTGCTTAAGCACAAAAAATTGCTTAAGCATGAAAAGTCTTCTTAATTAAACAATATTTAATACCAACCAGATTTTCATGTGATGTTAAATGATTTTGACTTGTATTCGGCCATTGTTTGCTGAGCATAACATTCACAAGGTGTTTTGGCTGACATACTGATTTTTATTTACCAGGGTTGTTGGTGCTTAGGCAAATTTTGGTGCTTAAGCAGTTCTATGACATTGGCCCCAGGACAGCAACCCTTGCTTGAAGTAATAGTTGCTATATGATATACCTTGTTTTGTATGTTGAGATCCAGTATCTGTTTCTCTGTGGTCTCTCTTTCATGATCCAGAGTTTCCTTCTGCTCAATCTGTTGCTCCTAGAAAACAAGAAATGAAAAGTAGCCAAGTATTGACATACATGTACCACACCCCCAACCAAATCAAACTGTTGAGATACAGTGGAAAACAATATAATGCTATAATGAACACTGCTATACTGTACATTTGGCTTTAATACCGAACATCATCCTTGGCAAAGTGGGCACCGTATGGGACTACAAATCTTTCTTGACTTTATCTTTCTTGATATTTTTGCCCATGAACTATGAAGATACCTTTGAAATCACTAGAACAAACACAAGCTATGATGGACAAGGTGTTGATCCTGCCGTGTTTGTTATGCCAGTGTTCCACCATAGTACACTTTAATAATAAAATTTACTACAATTATCTGTTTATTGCACCAGACACTTTTTTCTACCCCTAACTTCTGTAAATCTGTGTCCTTTTAGAGTGGGATGCTACATTTGTGCTAAATTTGCTTCTAATGATTCTTGTTGTGGATCTTACCAGTTGAATGCAGAGTTGCTGGATTTGGGATTCGTATTTCCTCTTCTGCTTGTCCAGTTCCTCTTGCGCTGCCTCCTGAAAAATTGTACGAGAAATATTCAGCTTGCTCATGATGAAAACATTTCAAGGTTACACAAATACTCCTTTGTTAATCCCCTACCCCAGCACCACTCTTTCCAACCCCTTTTGTAGTCTATTACCTTTGATCTTGCCTATCTGATCCCCACCCTTTGTCTGACCTATCTTACCCACCCTGACTCTCATACCACCCCTTCCCTTTGTCCATATCCTCTGATCCATGTATGTATGCTTCCTTCACTTGCATGTTCGTGTAGTTCATCATTATAGCCTTTGAGAAAGATCCTGCTAGGATCAAAACGCGTCAGGCCCTCCTAACTTTAAGCATTTGATATATTTCAGGTCATTTTGGCTGATGAGCAGCTTGCAGCAGTTTATTACTTGTATTACACAAATACTGTTAGCTTGTATCACCCTGTTACCCTGTACCTAGGCTATCTGTATTACCTTGTCCCCGGGCTCTTTGAATCACCCTGTTACCCAGTCTCTCTGTACTACGGTTACCCTAATTACCTGGGCTCTCTGTATTCCTTCGATCTTCTCCCTGTGGTTTCTGAGTCTCTCTTCCTCGACTTCAGCTTCCAGCCTGAAAACAAGAGATCAAATTTCATTTAGGGGTCCTGTCAAATTCCACTTCCATTCAGAAAACTGAAGAATGCCAAGCCAGACAAGTCACCTCACAAATCATCACAAGTCATCCCAAATTCATCGCAAGTCATCACAAGTCACCACAAGTCATCGCAAGTCATCGCAAGTCAACACAAGTCACCTCACAGGTCATCACAAGTCATAACAAGTTACCCCAAGCCATCGCAAGTCATCACAAGTCATCTCACAAGTCATCGCAAGTCATCACAAGTCATTGCAAGTCATTGCAAGTCATCACAAGTCATCGCAAGTCATCGCAAGTCATCACAAGTCATCACAAGTCATCACAAGTCATCACAAGTCATCGCAAGTCATCGCAAGTCATCATAAGTCTCGTCATAGGCTATAAACAAGACATTGCTTGTGGTAACTTGTGGTGAGTCGATGACCAACTCCAGTTAGAGGTACACCCTTGAGATACAAAATGACAAACAGACAAAATAGAGAACAGGGAAATTTCTTTGCAAATAATATACCTAGCACTCTGAGCCGCCACCAGCTCGTTCCTGGCAAATTCAAAGTCCACGCTGCCCACTGAGTTGTCTGATATCTTGGATCGGTCCTGGACCTGTCGAGGATGGTTGAACCTGAAGTAATGGTCGCCAATCACCAGCCTGTCACCCTGGTAGAGTCAAACGGGATTCAAGTAATTTTTTATCAAATTAGATTTTGACTGCAGTATTCGTAATATCCGTGCTGTTCGAATTTGTGACAATCGGATTATTGATGACCATCAGAAAGTTCATTGTCCATGAAGATGAACAGAATATGCTGTCCGAAACGTCGGGATGCACTCTCATGCAGGTTCTTATGAGAATCACACTTCTTCAAGTGAACCGAGGCTTTTAATAACTGGACACAGATTTGGGATTGGTACTTACATGTTTCAGGGAGTGTGTTCTGGAGATGAGGTGGCCGTTGACAAACGTCTGGGCGTCCCTGACCGGTCTCACGGTTACAGAGCCCTCTCTGTTGCTGATTAGACTGGAAAAAAAAACACACAAAAAACAGGCTGGCCAAAGTAGAATGATCAAAAGGCATATAGATGTCAAAAAGCAGATTTCCTCGGAAACGAAATCCGTACCGATAGAAACTGGTACTTAATTTTGTTTTCAATACGTCAAAAGCTGGATGTCTGTTGGAGAAGGAGCTTATTCTCACCAGTGGTTGTCGGCCACCAGTGCCCCTCCCAGCTGGATCTGGTGACCGGAGCGTTCGTCCGGCTTCCCCAGCCTGGTCTCTCCCTCTCTCAGCACGTACAGCAGCACCTCCGACAGCTGGGGGTCCTCGTTCAGGTTGACCAGGTTGGGAAGGGTGTTGTCAAACTTGAAGGCCACCCCAGATTTCTGTTGGGAAGGCATTGAAGAGAGCGAGTGAAAAGATCCTACCGTTTTCTATAAAAATAAGTTAGACTCAAGTAATCAAGAAATCAACAGTTATGCCATCTACACACGCGGATGACTGAAAATTCCATATAAGTCCATGAAAAAGGTTCTTGCAAGCATATATTTTATAGTTGAATTATGCAATGGGAGACTTTTGAGACATAGGTGGCAGCAGACTGAAGTCTCTTTTTTGCTAGCTCTGAGCATGCGTGCGCAATTGTGAGCATGTGCGAGTTGTTGTGAGGGTTGTTATCAAGTTGAAGACCTAGCTCCAAAGTCTCCTACTGGGTCCAGGACAGTGCTGCTCCATCACCTACCTCCATCTCTTGGACTTCCCGGACCCTTCTGGTCTCGCTCTCCTGGAGTCTCTCCTTCCAGGAGCCCTCCACCTCCTGTACGTGCCGCTCCGACTTGGCAAGCCGCCTCCGCAGCTCGGCGATCTCGGCCAGGGACTCCTTGATGGCTTGTGTGTGGACATCCTGGGCTGCATCCTTCTGGGGGGCATCCTGAGGGGCAGGCCCGCCGGGATGGTGAGGTCCCCGGGTCGGCGTGGTGAATCCCTGGTCTCTGAGGCGCTCAATCTCGGCTCTCAATTCTGTGCCAAAAAGAAGAGGGTAAAGAATTTCAAAATAGGACAATGATGGTTTAATGAGGATGTCTTTTTCAAATGTCTTGAGTCTGGATAGTCGAGGCTGTGGCCCTTCCATTCATGGAGCGAAATCTCCAAAACTCACCTCTGATGAGTCTAGCCTTGGGGTCTTCATTGACCTTGGCTAAGTTGATGATGGAGCGAGCCTGCTTGGCATATCTCAGGGTACTCAGGGTCTCCTCGATGTGCAGGCTGGAGGGGCTGACGGTGGCAATCATGGCTGTCTTGGAGTTACCTCCAAGACTCTCCTTCAGAAGCCTGGAAGAGACAGAGAGAGAGAGAGAGAGGGAGAGAGAAAGAATTGTGAACAAACAGATTGTACTACAGCCGGACGCTGCTATAACGAACCAGGCCTTGATTTTTAAGGAGAGTGAGAATGATCACTCTCCCTCGCTCTCCTGAATGCTTTCCAAGGAGAGTGAAAAAAAGAGCTCCTTAACAATTTAAGGAGAGCTGCCTTTTTTCAAAACATCACATACATTTTTCCAGCCAATATTTACCCTTTGTGGAAAATACCAAAAAATTTCTACAAGACAAGCAAAATTTTGCATGTTCTCTTTTTCCGACACCGAACACATGCAGAAACTTGGTTTAGCAAGAGCAAACTGCTCTCTTTATTCACTAGTATGAGTAGGCCCTATGTTGATTTAAGGAGTTGAATTTGCAGCTCAAACTTGATTTTTATTTAACAAAACTTTTTTTGATTTAAGAAGAGTGATTTGCAGCTCTCCGAACCTTTTTTCATATTTTCTAGAATTGTTTACTTTTTTTTCTTACCATGTGAGGACGCTATCTCGGTAAGGTATGAAGAACTTCTTCTTCCGGTTCACAGAATTCTCTGCCAGCTGGGCTATGACTTTACTGAGAGTCATCAGCGATCTGTTGATGTTTGCTCCCTCCTACATGATGCACAGAAATATGGACCGATGAATTAATTCATTTATTCAAATACTAACACTAAGGAGGGTCGGAAATTTTGATCCTAGCAGGATCAGTAGATCAGAAAATTGTAGCAGTATCCTATGAGGATCTTAGCAGGATCTTAGGAGGATCCTAGCAGGATCAAAGGAGGATCCTAGCAGGATCTTAGCAGGACCTCAGGAAGATCCTAACAGGGTCAAAGGAGGATCCCAGTAGAATCTTAAGATGATCATTGCAGAATCTTAGGAGGATCCTAGCAGGACCTTAGGAGGATCCCAGGCAGATCCTAGCAGGATACCAGACAGACCCTAACAGGATCCTAGCAGGACCTTAGAAGGACCTTAAGAGGATCTTAGGAGGATCCTAGCAGGATCTTTAATAGGAAGATCCTACCAGAGGATCAAAGGAGGATCCTAGCAGAATCTTAGGAGGATCCTAGTACGATCTTAGGAAGATCCTAGCAGGATCAAAGGAGGATCCCAGCAGAATCTTAGGAGGATCCTAGCAGGATCTTGGAAGGATCCTAGTGGGACCTTAGGAGGATCCCAGACAAATCCTAGTAGAATCCTTACTTAGGAGGATCCAAGCAGGATCTCTGCTGGATCCTATGGGCTTTGATCGAAACGTTAGGCTCTCTGAACTCCATGCATTTCATGAATATAAGGTCATAAATGTTTGGTTGATGAGCAGTTTGCAGATAATTTTGTTCATGATCGTGGGAACCCCGAGTACAGTTCTGTCACCATCACAGCATCCTATGCTGCTTGATTCTACGAATCGATGGTCAAAGTCTCAAGAATGTACAGCATGGTCATGACCTTTGGCAGGTACCAGGAATTAGTTCCTGCATGGTTTATAGAATGATGGAGGTGTTTGTCTCGCAAACCTTGAGTCTGTCTCCTGTGGTCTGGGCGGTGCTACACCTCTCACTGCCGGCCAGGTCCACCAGGTTGATCTTACTGGTCACATTGTGCGTGTGTTTGTCGCCCTCAATCAGCTCGCTCTGCAGAGACACAAATGAGACGAGTACGAAATACAGTAATCTGAACAAGTTTTTGTGTGGCGCCCTCTTTTGATTAAAGGTACTATCATACTTTGATAGCATACCGAAACAGAAATCTTCACAGATTTACCTGTAACTTACAGGGCATAAAGATGGTGATGGCAGAAACATATCGTTCATGTTTTTCTGCCTGAAATGTTGTAGTTATCAAGCAAAGAGTCAAACCAATGACCAAAAACATTTTTGATCTTTTAAAGATCACATGGAAATTTGGCTGTTAATCCTGGAGTCGATTTCACGAAGCCCTACGATTGATCGTTACTCCAATTACGAAGGATAACCCGTTGTAGGGGGCTTACCCAACGTAGGGCTGCAATGCATCAAAAGTCCTAAGATTGAGAGTAAGTTACAATGAGTTTGGTGAAATCAAACCCTGTTTTATTTAGACAGAAATTTCATGGTTAGCAAATTTTTGTGCTAAGCAGGGACATGATATTTGGACCCAGGAGAGAACTCTTTTCACATATGACCCAAGTCGGGATCGAACCGGGGCCACATTGGTGAGAGGTATTATAAAGTGCCCTGTGCACCCGCCCTCCATAACCTCCAAGAAGGAAGGGTGATATGAAAAAGTTCCACCACGGCGACCCCTGACCCACCTTTCTCTTGGTCATGACGATGGTGAAGACGGAATGGGAGCGGCTGGATTTGTCGTTCATTCCCGTCGCAGCTGTGGCCCGCTGTTTGTTGCCCAGCTCAATCCAACTGTGGATGTCCCCGTACGAGTTGGCTACAAACCTGGTAAACAGGCAGCCAGTACAGATGACGATAAATCAATCACACATTAAAGGTACAGTACAGGATTGGTAACAAACCCAAACAGAAATGTTCACAGATTTACGTATAACTTTCAGGGTATGAAGATGGTGCTGGTAGAAACAAACCATTCAAATATTTCCGCCTGAAATGGTGTATATCCAGATATTAGTCAAACAAAGTCCGAAAACAGTTTTTCGTGGTAAGATCAAAACCATTCTTCATGTTTTATATACCGGTAAAGAAAAATTGAGTCATGTTTTACCTATTTTCTTGTGACTCAGATGTCCGATTGAGCTCACATTTTGACAGGTTGATTATTTCATGTACATGCTGGATCAGACAAACTACTACTTACGTTGACAGACCCTCCACGTATGGCCCCAGCACAGGATGCTCTCTGACTTTCAACTGCAGAAAAACGACAACAAAAATTCAATATTACAAAACACTGCGTCCATTTGAAGCTGAACAATATTCACATCTCAGACTTGATGTGGGCAGAACTTCAATCTGGCCAGGCTATCCAGGGTCCTGGCTTCAAGCAGCTCTATTGTATCGAAGTTTAGAGCTAGTAGGAGGAGGATTTTAGGGCCGAAGGGCCAGGCCTCGCTGGCTTTTCAACGGCCGGGCCAAACCAGTATAAAAGTTTCTCTCCCTTTGATAGCCAAATTTGGTAAAGCACTGAGGCACTTTTAAAGACAGAGTTGGGAGGGAGTATGGGGAGTCTTTGAATAAGGCTTTTGCAACTTAAAATTGAACAATATCCGGTACACTGAATACTTCTGTGTACGCAAACATCAAAAACTGAATTCTCCAGACTAAAGACACTATTGCTATATCACATGATTCGGGGCAAGATCTGCTCAGTTACATAACAAATGTCTTGCACCAATGCACTGTTCGTAATGGATAAGAATGGCACAAAGGAACTAGTCCATTCCAGAGATGGGTATCACTATGCAAAAGCTTGCCCCGAATCATGTGATATAGCAACAGAGCCTGGGAAATTTAAAACAAAACTAGGGTTTATTTATGAGCAATGAAAGAAGTCAGTGGGTCAGATACTATTCAGATTAACTCGCAAATGGCTTATGGCTTGATTTCAAGATTTTCATAAGCATATAGTGCAGTTTGAGTTTACCGTGGTGCGTTTCTTGCCGGGGTCTTTGTCCGATTCAGCCGATGAGGCCAAGAGGTCGTGGATCTTCTCATTGTAGATCTCAAAGAAGCTGATCTCAATAGTGTACTTGGCCTGGAAGAACAAAGGAAGAAGTATGACTAAGACAATGCAGAGGTAGTATAATCTGAGGCTTGATATATTGATTTTTCATCACTCTAGAAAGCAAGTTGTAGGGTGGGTATTAAGAGGGTGTTTAGTAAGAGGGAAGGTCCACAGTGTTGGTTGTACATTTTAGGCATGCATTTATAGTGAGGCTGATAAAGGTGGTTCAGGGCTAATTTCAAGGTTAACTCCATCTGCTTCATTGTATTAGGGATGAATAGCAGCCTAATACGTACCCGTTCCTCTTGGCCACCTTCGTCCACTCTCCGGAACAGCTCCCGGCAGAATCTTGGAATGATGCCAAGCTCTTTGTTATAACCCATTATTCTGGAGAAAAAAAAGAAAAAAAACCAATGGGAAACAAAATCAACAGAGCTCGTTTCAACAACAATAGCAGCAGCAGCAACAGCAACAACATCAGCAGCAATAGCAACAGCAGCAGCAACAACAGCAACATCAAAAACAGCAGCAGAAGCAGCAACAACATCAACAACAGCAGCAGCAACAGTAGTACAGCAACAGCAGCAGCAGCAACATCAACAGCAACGTCAACAGCAGCATCAGCACCAGCACCAGCAGAAGCAGCAGCAACAAAAACAACAACAAGAGCAACATCAGCATCACCAACCAAAATCGAGGCCTTGTAATGTATTTGGGCTCTATCCACAACTCATGGTTTTGATTTCAATTTCATAACTTACGTGTATGACTTTCCGGACCCAGTCTGTCCGTAAGCAAACAGGCAGGTGTTGTAGCCCTCGAAGGCACCGTCTAGCAACGGCCTCCCAAGCCTCTCGTAGACGTTCTCCTGGCTGGCAAACTGACCTCCGACCCTGTCAAAGGACCAGAAGCAGTGGTCGTAGCAGAAGGCACTGGCGTGGCCCAGCTTGTTGGAGACGGTGGTTTCGTTGCCGTTCATGGACACCACACACTTCACATCTTTCTGTTTCTTCTCTCTGCGAATAAACACAATAATAATTTCAGTTTAATAGCTGCTTTACTCAAGAATGGCCCCCAAGCATAAGAACATCTGGGCCCTTATGTGGCATAGTTGGTGATTTTGTGTCCAAAAGTTTTGCATAACATAAACTGACCAACAATGTATTTCTTGTACAGGTCAGTGCAGAGTGACGTTATTCCAAAGAGCAACGAACTCGCCGACCTTGAAGCGATGAGTGGCAAGTTCAATCTTTTTTAAGACAAAAATCTGCCTTAGTATAAGGTACTTCAAAGAAGGATCATTTGTCTGAGGGCAAACTATGACTTGACAATGGCAGTCATTCTTAACATGATCTCTAGGCCTAGTTCTTGACAAAAGTACTTGAGAAAAAAAAAGCTGAATCGCGACTTGACGACGGACAGTGTGCTATGTTTTGTACATGATTTGTCCGTAGCTTGCGGCAGATGGCGCGATGGTTTTAATCGGTTGTCAAGTTGCCTTGCGCTAACTTTTCTTCCTGGCTAGCTCATCGGGCCAGCTTACTTCCGATTTTAGTAGCCTGTTTAGATTTTACTGGCCCGTAGTCTGTACATATTGTTGATCCATACCTTAACATGCAGGTAACAGGCAACCAAGGAGGTGAGTCTAGCTAGCCCAGAGTAGTTTTTGCTAGACATATGCATTGTACGCCGGGCTAGCACTATTTTGAGCCCTGACTTTTGAAATGGCATTTAGAAAATCAGATCAGATTGCTTGGCTGAGAGGAATGGGAGGAGGAGAAAGATGGACATGATGGAGGGAGCCAGGGAGGTGGGTACTGGGTAGGTACTTGCCTGTCGCTGAAGGGTCTCACTCTGACAGCTACGGTCACGCTGAAGCCATCACCTTCCCCTATCCCGATCGGGTGCTCCACACCCAGTCCCGACCATCTCCCGGGGGTTTTCACCTTAGGGGTCTCAAACTCCACCTGGTTGAAGCATTCCGGAGTTCCTAGCAGAGGGGTCCGGGCCTCGTGCTTGAACCTGTTGGTCGGGGTGCGGAACAGGTCCCGTTTAGGGGTGTTGGCGTTGTTCCCAAGTGGGGTGAGGGGTGGGGCGGGATTATGATTCTCCTTCCCAAGCTTGTTCCGGTGATGACTTGCCGCGTCCCCGGGCGAAGAGAACAGTGCGTGATGATTTATCTTTGCCGACATCCTTTTTGGTATTCCTAATGTCAAATGAAATAATTAAACAAATTTAATCTGGAATGGTCAAAAACAAAAATTTTACAACTAGGTACAGGATATTGTGAACCATTACCCATCTCAGTGACATTGACCATTTAAAAGTATTACAAATACATGATTGGTAAAGGTCACAGAATAGCACTCACATTTTGTCTGATCCAGCATGTACCCAAAATAATAAACCTGTGAAATTTTGAGCTGAATCGAACATCTGAACCACAAGAAAATAGCAAAAAAAACAGACTAGTTATTTTTTTCTCATAAAACATAGGCCTAATAGGCCTACATGTAACGTTAGGTTTTGATCTTACCCCCGATATCAAAACTGTTTTCGGTCTTTGTTTTAATAATTTAAAGATAAAATACACCATTTCCGGCGGAAATATTTTAACAGTTATTTATAGTGGTATGTTACCAATCGGTACTGTATCTAGGGTCTAGTTCCCTTCTAGGGAATCGTCACCAGTGGCAGTGCCTGGCATCATTCATCAGTTCATGGATGACATAGTCATACTCGAGTCATAGGCCTATTCATATTATTACTTTATTAGGCCTACAACTTACAAGTACAACTGAAGTTCAAGTTGAACGTTAGGCCTCTAACCACAAGTTAAAGTTGAAATTGTTTAAGTTGATATATAGGTCTAGACCTAGGCCTACTACGTACTAGGCCCATTTAACGGGGATTGTGGGTTAACGGGTCCTAAAACTATAAAGGAAAGGAAACTACTATTTAAAAAGTAACTTAATTACCTACATATACTTTGTTGGTCTCCTCCTCTATCTTACCAAGCTTAAATTTTTGGAAAGAGGGCAGGGCTTTGATTTTTGAGGGAAATTATGGGGTAAAAACGGTAACCAAGATTGTAACATTTCACCGCCGCACGGACGGCCGCAGACGAGAATAGTCTGGTTTCCACTTAGCTGCAGTAACTGTAGCCCAATATTACTCCTGACGTTGTTGTCGTATATAGGACAACAACGTCAGGAGTAATATTGGGCTACAGTTACTGCAGCTAGTTTCCACTCTGACATTTTGAGGACTCTTGGTCTGTTGGGTCTGGGCACTAGACTAACCAGACCAGACAAAATGGCCTCACGCGATCAGACGGTCTGTTTTAAAGTTTACAAGAAGCGCGGAAGAAAATTGAATTTTAACCCTGAAATGTTTAACAAATTTCTTCAATGTAGCCTTTTGTAGGCTTTTAAGGACCCAGGAACATTTGCTGAAAGTCAAAAGTATCATTTTTGAGGAGTAGAAGTTAGTTCAATACCAAAAAAATCAATGTGTTTTGGGATCCCGTTAACCCACAATCGCCCAATTAACTATGATGAATGATACATGTAGGCCCTAGGCCTACATGTAAAATGTAACGTAGGCCTACTTCGTAAGCCTTTGGCTTTGCCTGTTGAGTGTTGTTTATTTTTAATTTCATAATCATAGGCCTAACTTCAGCTGAAAAAAAATCGAAGTTTTACTTTTAACGTCTCCTTTATAAATTACCTCTTATTTCACTAGCAACAACAGTCAATCGTCCGAACTGGCATATTTTGCATCTCTGAACACGGAGCAAAGGGGTAAACTTCGTTGACTTTTTGTGAGGATCCAAAGCAAATTTTGTTCCCAGATAATCACAGCCCGCTCGTTACGTTGAAATTTGCAGGTTCCGCTTGTCTAAAATTGCAGAAGATGATTGGTCGATTGGCAATTTTTTAGAGCGCCCTCTCGCGGTAGCTGGCAAAAGACTTCCAAGATGGCGGCGCCCATGTCATTTTCTCGAGCGAAGAAAGCTCGTATGAAAAATGACGATTTAAGCAAGAAGGGAAGCATTGACGAAGAAATTGTAGAACTGGTTAATTTCATTAATGAGGAAGAAAACTACTGCACGACAAGCTCTTGCTCCGGTCGAGTAATAGTCATTTGTGAGGTATGCAAAGAAAGGGAATTTTGTTGATTAAAAACTGCGTATATTTTTTCATTACCCCATTGTGATATGTTCAGCATGTACAGCGTGTTCAGTGAATATGGTGAATAAAAATGTGAAATGCAAAATTGACTCTCTTTTTCAGTTTTTGTATTTTGATGATGATACACTCATTTTCCTGCAAGGTTTAAAATAATTAAAAAGAGCCTTTTAATATTGTCAAATGTGTTAGGCCCTAACACTTGAATTTTATTTATTTAAATTGAACAAAGAAAACTTGATTGGAGCAGGATTTGAACCCTTGACCACTGGAATACTGAGCTATATATCTAGCCCTGTGTTGCCGTTGTCCCTACTCCCTAGATAGTCCATTATCTTTGTTCGTTTGACAGTCAGAAGCCATGAATCCCACTCCAGCTTCATACAATTTTTCTTTCAATCTTTGTTCAGTTTTCAATGGCTTATTTAAATTAATCCTTTCAGTTTCCCTTGTGATTATTTGATGATTGTTATATTTTATTTATTTATTAATGTGTGTCATCAATCAGTTACACGGGTTGACCATGCTGAGTCATCTGGTCATAAGAAATACATTTTGGTAATTTGAGGCTAATCTTCATTCTACTAGTACTACAATAACGCTAACAGTACCAATTTGTATGTTATCTGACGGTGTTATGTTACGGTGTGCAGGGAAGTGAAGATTTGGTCACAAAGAAAGGCTGCAAGTGGCTGTATGTCTCACACAAGCCGGCTGATCTGTCTTCAGTTGTAAGTGAAAAAACTTTCAGTTTATTTTATGTTCTCTTAGCCTAGAATTTACTTACCTGGAACTAGACTAACCAGCATGTTTTACTGACTGCAAATTAAATTTGGTAATTGTGATAATCGTAACCCTTGGTGTGACAGGTCCATGTCCCAATTACCAAAGTTCAAACGATTATTGCAAGTATAAATTTGGATGCAGGAATAATTCCACTGATGACCAACACTTGTACACAAACCTATGGAACTGACAGGGGACATTTTGAAATAAATGCCTGCTGCTGCATTCAAAGTGTATAATTGTAGGTTTAAAACCCTGTAAAACTCACTTTTCAGATATGCTACCCCATTTTATACACCTGAGATTGAAGTTCATCATACCATGCATCCAATAAGTTAACTCTTGGAGGATATAATCCATTTTCCGTAATGGTCATCAGTAGAATGATTACTTTGGATGCTATGATCATCCGAATATATTACATCATTTCCTATACACAGGAAGACTCCTTGAAGGATCTGAATGGGATGGCTGTCTTCAAGTTTGAGCCCTTCATTCTTCATGTACAGTGCTGTAGGCTGGAAGATGCCAAACTCATGGTGAGTTCCTCCGACACCGGTCTACGACAATATCGTTAAACATCCGAGGATTACTCTCAGCAATGTTAGATGGATGGATCATTATCACTAATACCAGTGAAGTATTGTTTGACTAAGCAAGCACAAAATTACTGAATTTCAAACAATTTACCAAATGTTAGAATTACACTACAGCACCACAGTGCCAGTGCAGCTAGTACAGCTATTAATTGGTGAACAGCCAAATGAAAACCTATCTCACTTAATATGTTATGATCACAGCTTGTCAATAATGTTTTCAGCCTTCATTTTGTGATTAACCCTGATCTAACAATATCTTTTCAATTGAAAAGTGATAGGGCTGGGTAGCTCAGTTGGTAGAGCGCCTGTACGGTACTCTGGAGGTGGCTGATTCGAATCCCGCTCCAGTTAATTTTTCTTTACAAGTTCACTTTTCAATGACTTAGAAATTATAATCCAGTCAGTTTCCCTTGTGGGTATTTCATGAATATCTCTTTAAGATGGACATCTGTATGATTTCTATTTTCATTTGAAATTTTTTTTCATTGATCGGCAGCATGTAGTGGCAGTGGAATCCGGTTTCAGGAACTCAGGCATAACCATCGGCAAGGCAGGCAAGGTTATGGTGGTACGTCCTCTGCTGTCCTATCATTCGAACTGTTCCTATCAGAGTCACCACAAGTATAAACTATAAGTCAATTCAAAAGTCTGGTCCCAAGCTATGTATGAAGCTATATTCAAATATACAATATATAACAAAGATAATTGACTATTAGGGACACCAGCAAATTTACGTATTCATCTTTAATAAAATCAATCGTTCATTTCATTTTCAAAAATTTACTAAAATGAGCCAAAGGGCTTATGCAGAGAAAAACTGATAAACTCCTAGAAATTACCTGAACGATTTTTGACAAGCCATTTGATTTTCAGTTGATATACATTTAAGTTTGATATACGGGGTGACGTCCGAGTTTTTAAAAATGTTGTTCTCTCTCATGTACATAACAAGGCTGTAAGGAGCACTCACGGCCTGGAGGTTCCCCTCTCCGATGGGACTCAGCTGCTAGTCTCATCCCAGTACCTGGCCTTTTTGGTTCAGCTGGCCAACGCCAAACTCCAGGAGAATTCAAAGAGGATCACAAGGTACGTAGACTCCAAAGTCTTTTTCCAAACCTCGGCTCCGGCTTCTTCTCTGTCATCCATGCTGAAAATATAGGTTGTGGTTTTTCATTGAAGCTCTGTTTTCCTTTTCAAACCAGAGAATCTACTTCCGAACTGCAGCCAAAAGCCTCTATTTTGATACCTGTTATTTTAGAATGGATACATGAAATGGAGCCGAAGCCAGAGCCGGAGCCAAGGTCTGGAAAAGGCCCCAAGACTAAGAGTGTTTGTGAGACCAGGGGTCGATTTCACGAAGCCCTACAAACGATCGTAACTCGAGTTACGAAGGATAACCCATGAAATCCTATGTAGGGCTGTAATGCATCATAAGTCCTACGATTGATAGTAAGTTACGATGAGTCTGGTGAAATTGACCACTGCACTGCAATTTGTAAGGGGCCCTCTTTTGACCAGCAACCCATTTTATGCTGTTTTTGTTTCAATCAAGACTTTTCATGCACATCTGAAATATGTTTTCTCACCTGTTATG
Organism: Astropecten irregularis; assembly: GCA_963971285.1. Taxonomy (NCBI): domain Eukaryota; kingdom Metazoa; phylum Echinodermata; class Asteroidea; order Paxillosida; family Astropectinidae; genus Astropecten; species Astropecten irregularis. The sequence goes on along the minus strand of OZ020260.1, from coordinate 5,129,083 downwards.
TTTTACAGGTTCTACACAAATTTGGTGAAGAGATTGAGCAGCCGCACATTAGAGAATCTCACTCCAGCAGACAATGCCCCGTGTACACACCGCAACAGGACCAAGCCCGACAGAAAGGCACAGCGCACACAGAGGAATGCGGACACCAATGAAACAGATACCAGTGACCAGGAAAGACTGGCGTCTGGTCATGAGCATACACAAGGCATGGTAGGAGGGAACAGAACTAACGGGTCAAGCTTCTCACGAGGCGGGGTACCAACAACCACCTCAGTATTGAATACGCAGCATGAGGATGTGGTAATCGGTGAAAATGGAACAGCACAGGACTGCCAAGTTCAGCATGATTCAGAATTTGCTCTTGGCGTGGAATCTGAGAACGATGACGGATTTGGTTTTGACTTGTTCACATGACATCGAGAGAATCGTTTCCTGTAAAGCATCACAGTCCCCCATGTATACTTTCATTCATTTCAAGCCTAAGACTCCAGTTCAATATGTCCATTTTATTGCTTAAGTTATAAAATTAACTCTATTAAACTAAAAAAGAAAATACAAATGTAGTATACTTTTTTATCGTACATGATCTTAAGTTTTGGGTTTTATGAACCTTTTCAGATAGCCAGCCTATGGGATTTTGTGTACAAAATTTCAGCGGAAATTGTGCTACAAGTTACAACACATTTCCCAAACAACAAAATGTACATGTACATCCAATGCACATATTTTACGGACTGTCTGGGACAGTGTATGTGACTGCCCCACTACAATACAAGACCTGTTTACCACACACTACCACAGGGGAACTGAATCATAAACCATGCATTACCACACAAACCACAGTGGTGTATTGAATATACCACTGTGGTTTGTGTGGTAATGCATGGTTTATGATTCAGTCACACTGTATTGTGGTATTCAGGATACCACACTTACCACTGGAAAAATCATAATGTGGTAAATAGCAATATGCATGTGGGTAAGGGTTTATAATAAAAATACAGAACATAATTATCAACTTAAATATCCTATGTAAAAGCACCCTTAGAATTAGGTAGATAAACTCAGTTTTATAAAAAAAAGCATAACTAATAATAAACAGTTTTATATAAATTTCATCTGCATTTTTAAGTATTGCCTGTAATAAAGTGTATGAATAAAAGAAAAATATACTGAAATTCTTGCACTTCCTCTATTTTTCTTGTACTCGTGGATAAAAAAAATTGAAAAATCTGAAATTGTACTACAAAATAGAGTCTGGATATTTTGTCTAGATATAAAGGTACACTGTATTCCTAAGCAAAAATAAATATTATTTACATTTCATGCAAGGTTCTGAGATGGTTGGCACACACAAAGTACAACTTGATCCTTATTGCTGGAAATTTGTTAATATTTCGCAGTTGGCAGTTTCTGTTTAAAGGTAATTTCATACTTTGGTTTTTTCAAAGACCTACAAATTTCGTGGACAAAAATATCAAGGAAGATTCAGTCACAGTCATCTGTGAAATTCCCAGTATTATACGGTGCCCATTTTTTTTTTTAGAAAACTGTAAAAATGCCCACTGTATTTTAAAATCTTTTCACAGGATTTTTGATCTACCGAAGATCAAAATTGTTTTTGGTCAATTTGTTTTACTCTTTTCTGGATAAATACAGCATTTCAGGCAGAAACATTGTAACAGTATGTTTCTACCAGCACCATATTTATACCCGGTATTTTTGATATAGGTAAATCTGTGAAGATTTGTGTTTCGGTATGCTACCAAAGAATGATAGTACCTTTAATATTATACATTGTGCCCCCAAAAAACGATACCAATTTTAAAAATATATATATCAAAAGAAAATGTATTTTTTCAGCTACTGTATATGATTTTTAGTCAATCCATTCAAGCATCACTGAGCAATTACTGATTGTCTGGAAAAGTCCATTTTGCTGCCTTTACAAATGAGTGACAATGGTGGTTAACTTTTTATTCTAACAGTAGATGTGATCTGCAAATCTACTCTAACCATGGCCACCCACATTCACTACACACAGATCACAACTAAGATAACCAGCTGAAATCATACAATTTTTTCCATAATCTTTTTTTAAATGGGTATCTATTTTTGGATGGAAACACTGTAGAGGTGTCTACAAAGCAGACTGATCTATTTTTGGTCTTTACTCGGACATTTTCTGTGATCTAGATCGTCGAAAATACATGAAGCGGGTCACAATTCCTGCAGCATCTTGAATACAAATAGCACAAGGTATTCTCAGGGTTGCAACAAGGTTAGACATAAACCATCATCAGGTTTCTACTGCATCCACTGTCTAAGCTTGTTGTACTTGATGACCAGAATCATCATTCAAGGTGGCCGTCTGTCCATTTGGTTCTAGTTTCCCAATATCCTCACCTTCTCCCGTGGAAGTTCTGTGTGAGGTTGAACTCGGCTGTGCTTCTACCTGGTGTTGCGTGACAGCACCCGAGGAAGATGTTGATGAACTCTGACACGGCGCTGAGCTGGTAGTAGCAGGATCCTTGGCCTCTACCTCAGGCGTCGTGTTCGGCAGAGGAGATGATGAATCTGTAGTCTCGGTGTCAGAAGTGGGATTGGTGGGTTCCTGAGGAGGTTTGTCCTTCGGTGAGACTGGTGTATCGCCAGTGGAGGAGACTGATGGGGTCCCCTTTGGGTTTTCTGAGGAAGGGCTTGCCAGGGGGGAGGAGGAGGAGGGCGATGCTGCCTTCCGCTGCCTCTCGGCCTTCTTGGCAGCCTCCGCCTCCAATTCAGCCTCGAAGGAGGCCAGGTTGTCCACGTCCAGCTTCTCCACCAGCTCTTCTAGCTTCCTGGACTTGCGCAGCTCATTCTCCCGGATGATGGTGCAGAGGTGCTCGGTCAGGGCTTCCTTGAGCTCCGAGGTCTTGTGCAGGTGGATCTTGGCAGCCACAAACTCCTCCTCTGCTTTGTTATACCGCTTCCTGATCAAGGCCAAAATGAAGCAAGTAAGAATCGAAACAGCAAATAAGGACACATTGAATAGCCGGATTTGATCTCGGGGTAAGATCAAAACAATTCTTCATGTTTTATAAGAAAAATGAGTCAGGTTTTCGCTATTTTCTCGTGACTCAGATGTCCGATTGAGCTCAAATTTTCACATGTTTTTTATGTCATGTACATGTTTGATCAGACAAAGTATGAGTGCTGTCCTTTGACCTTTACCAATCATGTATTGTACCTTTAAGTGGAGGAGGGTTTTTCCGGTTTCCGAATCCGATCCACTATTAAAGGCCAAATATGTGGATAGAGATTTTCAGTCCTTGATTGATCTTAAGGGTTTCCAACCCACAGATTATTATCTTGGGTTTTCCTCCTGTTTCTACGTTTGTTTGATATCAGGGATGGGGGCATTGGTGGCAAATGCATCAAGCACTCATCTCTCATGAGTGGCCTGGGTTCGATTCCCACTTAAGTCATATGTGGTTAGAGTTGTGCATTGGTTCTATCCAGTGCCAGGAGGGATTCTCTCCGGGATCTCTGATTTCCTCCCTAGCCCTGCATTAAAATCAAACACCTTTGATCTCGAATGTGCTCTGTGGTCATACAAGGGTTGATGCAGCTGGCAGCCAAGGACTGACAGCCGCATCCTTCACATTTCAGTGCCCCAGGTGTGAGTAAGCACGAGCCTCCCAAATTATTATCAATATAGTTATTACTTCCTCAAAGTTCCTTCCTTGTCTTCTCCCAAAGGACTCGACTAGAAATCAGTTAACAGACTTCCATAGACTGACCCCCAGATAAATAATGGCAGGTGAATAATGAATGAATGAATAAGGATTCACGTACTGTGCCTCTGAGTAGCTCCGGCTCGCCTCCTCGATCTTGTCGCGGAGGATGTTGACGTCGGTGGTCAGGAACACCTCAATTTTCGATAGCTCCTTCTGGATGAAGGCCAGTCGTTTCACTTCTGCCTGAGTTTTCTTCTTTCTGCATAAGAATCAAAGGAGATGGCAAGAAGATGACAGTATCCAATGATTAATGCAAGTTCTGCTTCAAGCTGCTCATCATTTTGTGAGGAGGGCCTCATGGTTTGATCCTAGCAGGGTCTTTCTCAGAGGCCACAAAAGAGAGAGGAAGATCCTGCAAGGATCAAAATGTCAGGCCATCCTAACATTGAGAAGTTCATTTCACTGAATCGGAACAAATACTGAGAAAGATCTCTTTGAGAAAGATCCGGCTAGGACCGAAATGCGTCACGCCCTCCTAACTCCAAGCAAATCCTGAGAAACTATCAAATTGTCTGACCTGTCGGCGATTGCTATTGCCAGAAGGTTCTTCTTGCGTTGGTTCTCGTCCTCGATCTCCTTCTGCTGTTGCTGGAACTCCTCCAGTTTGCTCAGCTCCCGGCTGCGAACAAATAATGGTAGATACAAGGAATCCGATTGAAAAAAATGTACACAGGTACTGTTTGAATGATACCATATTTGTAGTTTCTCAAGCTGCAATATTGTCCAAATGAGAGAACGGGGAACGCTAAGTAATTTCTTCAGGAAGTAATGTCTTGATAATGAGTTAATGAGATAAAGGACACACCTCAATCCCTCTTTCTCATCTAGCTCTTTCCCTAATGCCACGCTGTTGTCTATCAGCTTGTCTGCTTTTGGCTTCTCTGGCGTGGCCTCTACCGCGGGTCTTCCAGCTGACGTTTTCGATTCTGGAGCTGGACTCTCCTTGGGCTCTGGCTGTTTTGTCCCATCGTGATTGGATTGCCCGTCATCCTGCCTGGGCGTCTCCGTCGCCGTTGCTCGCTGATGGCCCCTTCTTTGCTCTTGTTGCTGTTTCGGTTTGGAGAGCATCTGGCTCTCCTGGAGCAGAGGAGGCTGTGATTCCGCTGGGCGGTTGTGGCCTGGAGGCGGCCTTCCGCCTCTCCCTCTCTGCGGCCGTGGTCTGGTGTTCATGGCTCTGGCACGCTGACCGTGGCTCTCTGTGGCAGGTTTTCGGGAGGGATGGCTGCTGGTCTGGGGGTCTTGACGGTAACCAGGCAAAAGGAAAGAAAACCAGAAGATGCATACCATGGATGTGGAAATGTTTTCGAAAATCAAGAGGAGGGCAATCTGTTGCCTGGGGGGAAGTTTCCAGGCCTGAAATGATGCAAAAGCAGAAAAAGACAGAGTCTGCTAACTCCAACAAATTGCAACAGTGAGAACCAAAAGGTCTTTCATTTCATGCTGCTGAAGCTTGGAATCACATCTGGGTCGTTCGATTTACACTCTGTCAAATATTAACTTTGCTGGATATAGCTGAATAAGCATTTTGCGAGTTAAATCTGAATAGCTAGTATCTGGTACACAGATTTCTTTCATTGCACATAAACAACCTCAGTTTCAATTTCCCAGACTACAGACTATATTGCTATGGCACATTATTTCAGGGCTAGCTTTTACATAGCAATACTTTTACATCTCGCCTGTTATGCAACTATGAAAGTAAAAGCTTGCCCCAAATCATGTGATATAGCATTAGCAACAGTGTCTTTAGTCTGGAGAAGTCATGTTTTGATGTTTACGTACAGTGAAAGAATTCAGCGTTCCAGATACATGTATTGTTCAATGTTAATTGCCAAAGCTAATTGGTGAAGCACTTGTGAGGTGCTCCGGGTGTCGCAAATTTGAATACTGCTCCAGTCACATTTTTCTTTGTGCACTTTTCAATGACTAAAACCAATCCAGGTCAGTTTGATGATTATAGATAAATATTTACCTGGCTCGGACTTGAGCTCTCTCAGCTGGTCATCTGTAAATCCTGACCACTCCATTGTGGCAGCTGCTAGATATCAATAATTATTGAGAACAAAAAAGTCAGTTTTAATGTTTTAAAATGTCTGCATTAGCTACAGTATAATTTATCTGAAATGCTTTACATTAGCAGTGGTAAGCACCCTATACCTTTTCAGTGTTCTACAAAATGTTACCAATACAAGTAATAAACTGTAATTGTGGACATCCCAAAACTATAAAGGAAAGGACAGGTTGTTTCTAAAACTACATGTATAGAGTTAAGCAACTTTCCCTCGAGAATCGAAGCTCTGCCCTGCCGTCTTTTCACAAATTTAACCTTGCTATAATGCTAATATTGAAGAGGCAATCACAACTGGTCAACATATTTAGGTGAGTAAGTTTACTGTAGAAGCCATGTCTGAAAATAATCCTTATGGACTAAATCAGGTAATGGTTTACAAGCAGGTCCGATACCTATAAAGGGAATAAAAAAAAAAAAATTATAAAGAAAGTTACCTAAATATACGTTCGTGGTATCATGTCAATAATATTAACAAGGTTAAATTTGTGGAAAGAGGGCAGGGCTTTGATTTTTGAGGGAAATTATGGGGTAAAAACAGTAATGAACACACGTAATTACGGCCGCAGACTAGACGCGCAGCGCAGACGAAAATATGGTCTAGTGTCTGCTCTCATTGTGTGGACTTTCAATACGCTGCAACGCGTTGGTTGTACTTTGTAGGTACCAGACTAAACTTGACAAGCCAGACCAGACAAAATGGCTGATGGGCTGTTTTGAAGTTTGCAACAAACATGTAAGAAAATTATATTTTTACTCTGAAATGTTGCACAAAATTCTTCTATCTGGGGATTTAAGGACTCAGGAACATTTGCTGAAAGTAAAAAGTATCATTTTGGAACAGTAGAAACTATTTTTTAATTTTTTTTTTCCCTTTATAGGTATCGGACCTGCTTGTAAACCGTTACCCTAAATCACACTAACCCCGCATTCCCTTTGTGCACAACCAGTCAACTGGTTGTGCAGTCACTTAAGTCTAAACCCCTAAAATGACCAAACATGAATCATTGTAGTCTAAAAGTAATGGGTCAGAGTAATGGGGTTAGGCCTACCTCAGTTTAGTACACTCAGCATGCTCAGAGCAGCTGGTACCCAGCTTCTATAGTAAACTAACTAACCTAAATATGACTCTTCATGGATGCCAGCTACCCTGAGTGTACTAAACCATGGAGGTATAAAAACTAAATAAAGTCTCAACTGTCTAGGTTGGAAGTCTACTCTCGACTCGAGTCGACTAAGCGACTGTTAATGTTAATAGTTAATACTAGTTAGGCCTAGTGTTGTTGTGTTACTTAACTTAGACAGTAAACAAATAAGCTGCAAAACTCTTTCTTTTTTCATGTGAAAATCTGCAATATAAAGTGGCAAAACTTACCAAATCTACTGGCGTGGCAATGCCACGCACACAGATTTTGCAGCTTTCAATTCAGCTGCAAGTTGAAGTGGTATGTTGATTTTTCCTGTGCAACCAAAAAGAAGTTTTTGCAGGTGCCACGTTCACAGTTTCTGAATAGCGCCCTCAAGAGTAGAGCTCATCTGGGGCCGATTCCACGGCGCTGCTTAGCACAAAAATTTGCTTAGCCCAAAAATGTCTCGCCCAATAAAACAAACCACAGTTAAAAATTCCATTTGATGTTCATGGTCAGTCAACAACAGCCAAAGAACAATCAAAAGCGATACACAACACATGGATATTTGGTTGTTAACCCTGTTTTTATTAAGAGTGAAATGTCATGCTTAGCAAATTTTTGTGCTAAGCATTGAGTTGGTTGTCCGCGCCATGTGTGTTGACATTACATGCAGCGAGTTGGTTCCCTACGCAGTGCGTTGTACTAGGTAAGCAAATTGTAAAGATGTTTGACAGGTATTTGCATGATTAAGCCACGATTCTGTGCCATGCTAGTGTTACAGTTATGTTCCTTGGATGATTATGAGTTGAGGGGGCGATGTTACAATGTTCTCGATGTCTTCGATCAGGGCTAACAATTTAGCTAACCATTTCACTGTTCAGGATGCAGAGCCAGTTTTTGGCATGGCATTGTTGATGTGTAGGGCGCCCTCTTGTGAAAATTAAAATGACTAACTCTCCCAAATGATGGTCATTCCAAATGTGTTTTTTTTAAAGAAATAATATTGACTTCATCCCTGACCCTGATGTCTCCCAAAAGCTGAAAATAGTGCCGATTGTAAAGTTCACGACCCCCCCCCTCCCTATGTTTTGATCACATGCACAACATGCACAACGGAATGTATTACGCCTACGGTCATTCCGGCATGTGGTAAAAACACAGAGGGGTCCAGAACTTTACAATAGGGCTCCGCGCTCGAGCTATTTATAGAATATAAATACCCGGATGTTCGGACAAATTTCACAACGTTTACGTGTAAGTTAATTGGGCAACATGCGACTTGTTTGTCTGAACATCTGAATGTGACATCACGAGCGCGGAGCCCTATTGCCAAAATAGTGGTTGTGTTATTAAGTTGAAACAGAAGGTGTGTTCTTCAAAACAGAGTATCAACTAGGTCTAGTATTATGGTCCGTCATGGTGGCATTCGAAATTATTTATTTATCTTATTTTCCTGTATATTGATTAATACTCTCTGTCATCTTTCAATAGCGCTCCGCACTAATGATGTCACACGAGTCCCCGAATGTCAGACAAACATTGACTCACGCACGTAGTGTACACCATGTATGCACACGCACATACCACATGTTTGCATGTTTGCAATGTAATTTGCCCGAGATCTTGTGTGCTATTTTTTAATAGCGTAAGTGCGGAGTGCTATTGGATTGTTTCTGGTAATGTCCAACCAGGCAGAAGTGTGGAGGTATTGACTCTATTCCTTCCTATTCTCTTCTATAAGTTTCTGACAAGTTGTACCCAACCAACTTCCCCTCCTCGACCCCTCTGAGACTGAGAGATGGCGGAGAGTGGCACGCCGGAGGACGATCTGAGCGTGCCCCGGGCGGCCCTCAACAAGATGATCAAAGAGCTGCTGCCGTCGGTGCGGGTCTCTAACGACTCACGGGAGCTCATCCTCAACTGCTGTACTGAGTTCATCCACCTGGTGTCGTCGGAGGCCAATGAGATGTGTAACAAGAGTCTGAAGAAGACCATCTCACCAGAGCACGTCCTAGCAGGTTGGTGTGATGGGGGGGGGGGGGGGGGGGGGTGAGAGTAGGCAAGTGTGGTAAGAGAAAAGAGGGGTCTGGGATAGGCAAGATGGAAGGTGGACAACAACAAAGGCGTGGGGAAGAATGGGGCTGGGGGAACTGGGATTAACATGGTAATTATTAAACATGACGCAACTTGGCAGTCCCAGAGTTGTCAGAGTGGTCATGATATGTAACGGAATCCAGTTGAAAATTGTTTGTGCCATGGAAGACTCCATCCATGTTCGAAAATCAACTAGAACTGTTTGGAATGTACTGTGTTTGAACTACATTTGTTACTAGTCCGCCGGGCTATCAAAGTGGTGTGTTTTACTAGCCCGTCGTGGCGTCGCAGAATTACTAGACAATGACCGCCAGGCTAGTGCTAAGGTCGAGCCCGCAGGTGTTTATAGTGTGGAGAAAAAACGTTTCCGTTTTTGTTTTTTAGCCTTGGATAGCCTGGGCTTCAGTGCCTACCTGGAGGACTGCAAATCTGTCCTGGAAGAGTGCAAGACGGTCGCAGCTAAGAAGAGGCGGGCCAGCAACAGGCTGGAGAACCTGGGTATCCCTGTGGAGGAGTTGCTCCGGCAACAGGAGGCACTCTTTGCTAAGGTTGGTGCCAATGAGGATGTTATATTACTTCCTTCTGATTTATGTCAGTCCTCTATTCTTAAGATGCTGTATGTTGGATTTTGCTTGTTGATTTGAACAAAAATGTGGGGTTGGCAGATTTGCGACTTGTATATACAGTGTACTGCATGGCATTCTTCATGTGACGTAGTAAGGTTTTTTATAGCAAAAAGTGGGGTGCTAATTTATGGGTCTAAAATACCGTACCTCCTTTATTTTTTATATACAATACAATATTATTTTCAGCACAAACAATGATACTGGACAGGTTGAGTTGTATAACAATATAGATGTATGTAACGTCATTATGAGTCTTGATTTCTGTAAACCTTTAAAAGCCATGATGTGTTATTCAGTAGTGGATATTTCAGAGGATCTGTTTTTTTCTTGTTGGTTTTTCTGGGATTATCCAGGCGAGAGAGGAGCAAGCCGTCATCGAACAGCAGGAGTGGGTGCAGCTTCAGGCCGTTCAGGCAGCCCAACAGCAACAGCTGCTGCTGCAGCAACAACAACAGCAGCAACAGGATGCACAACAGCAAGGAGTAGGCCAAGCACAGCCTGCTGTGCCACCATCTCACACCCAACCTGGAGCGACGTGATTTCAAGAATCAGGGTGCCCCCCTCTGGCCTTTGGGACAGTGAAATAGACACTTGCCAAAATATGGAATGCATTGAACTATAAACCACTTCATGTGAGATGGTCAGGATTTGAGTCGACCAACAAACTAGCTAGGTGCTGCTTCTTAAGCTCACGTTAAGCTCTCAGAGTATCCATTGATTACCAAGTTTGAAAAACTGGATACTCTTTACCCTTTTTTTTTATAGGGTTGCACCTTGAAGAACTTACTGTCAAAAAATACAACAACCCTGACTTCTTTGAAGTATTGTAACAGGCTTTTTGCAAAGAATGATATAGTCGCAATTTTGGGAAGTAGTTTCTTGAAGGTAACATCATACTTTTGTCAAAGAACTAGAGGGTTCACTTCATAACTTGCTCCATCTGCAAACATTTGGGATTGCGTACACTGGGCAGCATATTGGCGAACAAGAAGACCCATTGTTTGTCTTGTTACGATTGACTTGTAAATCTTGGTAATTGTTGTCAATGGGAGACTTTTGGAGAGTCGGTCTTGAGTCAACAGCGCACGCGCAATCCATGATTGCGCAATTGTGAGCATGCACACGTTGCATTGCGCGTGCGTGCGCGTGCACTGTTGACTCAAGACAGACTCTCCAAAAGTCTCCCATTTATCAGAGATGTAGGTTACACATTTTGTGCAACCAAATCCTATGGTGTAAATAACAGCCTTTTGCCTATCAACTGGATTTAACTTTTTGCAAATTCTACTTTTTGAAGTTCATGTTTGATCAAGTTTGATGTTTTCCAGTCGAAACCTGGGTGCACATAGGAGATTTCCTTTTCTGTAATACCAACACTTTTTGTACTTATATATTTTTTAGTCATTGAAATTAATCATTGAAGCCATACCTCCAAAGCGCGCGGTGTGTGTGTGGTTTCATGGCTTCTGACTGCCAAACGAACAAAGATAATTGACTATTTGGGTCACCACCAACGTAGGGCTGGATGGCTCAGTTGGTAGAGCGCCTGTACGGTATTCAGGAGGTCACCGGTTCGAATCCCGCTCCAGTCAGTTTTTCTTAGTTCACAATGACTTTAAATTCAGTCAGTTTCTCTTGTGGTTATTTGATGATTATATTTATTTTTTTACTTAGAGTAAGGAGGACCTGACGCATTTAGCCTTTGAGAAAGATCCTGCTAAGATCGAAACGTGCCAGGCCCTACTATTACTCCAAGCATTTTATATTATTTCAGACCAATTTTGGCTGATGAGCAGTTTGCAGCAGTTTATTACACTGTAATTAGATTATACACGAAACTTTTGGTGTACTGAGGGCGCTATTTTGGGCGCCATTTTGGGGAACAAGTCAGAACTTAAACCAACTAAGGCTGTGTCCCAATTCTGTGGCTGCGGCTGCAAATTACACATGTACCTATGACAGCCACTAGCCAGTGACTGCAGCCGTTTCCATAAACTTGTGTGTTATTTGCAGCCGCAGCCAGAGAATTGGGACACGGCCTAATACAGAAGGTGATTTACATAATTAATAAGTTCATTGAAATCAGGTCAAATATATTTAACAGCAGGGATGTGATACATAATTCTAATGTTTTGTTTATTATAAATAAGGGTAATAATGTACGTTCAAAGAGGGCGGGCTTCTAGTGCCCTTATTTAGTATGTAAACAGATTTGGCCTATGGTACACGTGTGCATTGAACACGTATCATTTTCAATGGTTTCATGATGTGCGAAATATGCACGTGTGCAGGTTCAGGATTTTTAATGGGAGATGTCATTTTGTGAAACAGTTTTGTCCACAAGGTCCGTTTGGCAAATAAATTCTCCAAATTCTTTCTTCTTTTTTTTAAAAACCGTAGTCTGTGCATTGCCTTTGAATGTGTCTGTTTAATTCATGATGGATATGCTTTTGGCGACTGCAAGTTGAGGAGGAATATCGAATATTCAGACTATGAAAGACATGTGAATACTGTACAGTTCTTGGAACCGGATGCAGTGTGCACGAAGTGAAGGTTTTAGCAGATCCTAACACACTAATGGGCTGGCAAGCTAATCAACAATTATTAAGACCAACCAGACATCAACAGTGCACAAACATCCCAATGTGAAAGACCGACCATACGGAGGCTTTACTGTAGCTGCTTCCATAGACGTGTGTGTTATTTGCGGCCGCAGCCAGAGAATTGGGACACGGCCTATAACTTCAGCTGATGGATCTAGCTTTATTATTATTTATACATGTACCAAAAAAAAACAACTTCAGAAATCTGCAAGTCATTCATGGCATTCGTCGAAGTCGAAAAAACGGAGTCGAAAATATTCGCAACAGCCGGAAGTCATCAATACAACGCTAGGAATTTATATGGTGTTATAATTATATAGTTAGATATGTCATGGCGAATGCTCTTTAGACCTTCTTGGAAGGAGTCTGGAAATATTATATTCATGTAATAAAAACCGTAGAGCTATTTTTATGTGTATGCAGCAACCAATGCTGCACAATCTGAACTGAGATACCGAACATAAATCAGCCGATTAATGTAAGTCACAAATTTTAATTGCAAACTATATATGTAGTAAAGGAACGTTGATTACATGTAGGCCTTGGCCTACTGTAATGCATGTCATCTTTGGTATATTTTACTGACGACACGACATCGCAACCCCCCCCCCCCCCAAAAAAAAAAAAAGAAGAAGAAGAAGAAATCGGAGCTTTTGCCCCGCTAAAGGGTACCGTGTCATAGTAGTATCATACTTTGGTAAGAAACCAAAACAGAAATGTTCACAGATTTCTGTATAACTTACAGGGTATTAAGATGGTGGTGGTAGAAACGTACCCTTAAAATGTTTCCGCCTGAAATGGTGTATTTATCCAGAAATTAGTTGAACAACGACCGTACTTCTTTTTTTATCTTTTAAAAATAAAAAATAAAAGAGGAAAGACTTAAGAAATACTGTGGCCGTTTTCCACGATTTTCTTACAAAAGTGGGCACCGTATGGGACTGAAATTTTCACAGATGACTGTGACTGTATCTGCGTTGATATGTTTGCCCATGAATCTGTATTTCTTTGACAAAAACCAAAGTATGATATTACGTACCTTTAAAGGGCATGTACAACATTGGTAACAAACCAACTTACAGAAATGTCCACAGATTTACGAATAACTTTCAGGGTATGAAGATGGTGCTGGTACAAACATACTGTTAACATTATTTCCGCCTGAAATGATGGTGTATGTATCCAGAAATAAGCCAAAGACCGAAAACAGTTTTGATCTTGTGCCAAGATCAAAACAATTCTTTACGTTTTATAAGAATTTGTTATAGGTTTTCTCGTGACTCTGATGTTCGATTGAGCTAAAATATCGACAGGTTTATCATTTCATGTAATGCTGGATCATACAAAGTGTGAGTGCTGTTCTGTGACCTTTACCAATCAATGTATTATACCTTTAATCATGGAGGATCCCATATTCCTCCGTGGTTTAATCAGCGGACGTGATGCCGCCGCATGCTTGTCATTTCTATGAGAAATCAGCCTCAGTTCAGAGAAATAGCAAATATCTGACATAAGTGTGGTATAACATTGACGTCATATCGTTGCCCACATGTTCGCGAGCGGTTTTTCAATTTCAACTGGAATTCATTACAGTATACTGATAAAGCTCCCTTGAATTGCATAGCTAAAATATCACAAGTGGCATTGACATTTAGGATTATACATTGTACTAACATTTTCCGATTTCAACGTCCACATGGACCGATAGGCCTATACGTATTATATTGTATACCCCATGCTGAGTTTGCACTCACGGTGCCGATAGCAATTTCCGTTTCTTTATCGATATAGGGCTGTAACGGTAAATTGACTGAAACATTACATGCTTTAATATACTGTACTATATCAGCTATATGCTTACGCCTACGGTATGGCTGTTATTTTATATCTGTGAGGATACAGATGGTTTTGTATAGACGTAGACCGCATGTCCCACTATGACGTAAGCTGTTCCCCAGCCAATCCAAAGGCTTTTCTGGTTGCTACGTTAAATTAGTCAGGTTCCCTGCCCAAAGATCCACTGACGACTCTTATTATGGGCATTTACCAAACTGCTATAGCAAGCTCAGGCTCAGGCTCCGGCTCCGGCTCCACCTCTGTCATCCATGCTGAAAATATAGGTTGTGGAACTTGTGGTATTACATTGAAGCTGAAGCTCTGTTTTCCTTTTCTAGAGAATCTACTTCATAACCGCAGGCAAAAGCCTCTATTTTGATACCGTATAATTATTTCAGAATGGATTCACGAAATGGAGCCGGAGCCTGAGACGGAGCCTGAGCCTCCGTTTCGTAAACGCCCTAAAAATCTTAGCAGATCGGAGGTTCTTGGTCTGGGAACCAGACTATTACGAAATCATCTACGTCACCAGCCATGTCTGAGCTATGCATCCGGCTGAGGCTTCGACTTCCATTTCAAAGCACGGCCTACTCTTTGAACAGGGGTGAAACGGAGCTTCAGCTTCAACGTATCCATAGCCTTTCAACTTTTGGATGACGGTAACGAAGCCAAAGACGGAGCCGAAGAAAAAACAAACGTTATGGCTTGGCTCATCGAATACGCTATATCCTCCAGGGACATGTCAAGTCTACGATGGGGTTTACTGCCAGCCAGGTGTTAGACTAGCCAAGCCAGTCCGTCCGGCCGTCTGAGACCCGAGAAGAGGCGGTTGCAATTGCACCAACACCGTATACATAAATGAGATTGCCCCCATACAACGCGTCGCACGGTCTTTTTTCTTCCAGGCAGATACAGGCCGGTCGGCGAACCTTTGTGAGGGTCGTTGCGAGGGCATAGTCGGGATGAATGACATAGCTTTTACTAGGAAATACCGACCGAGTTTGGCGTTGTCTTGGGGTCGAGCCGTCTTGCTGGAATCTCTGTGGCCTCAATAAACCGAGTTGACGCACATTAGGCATAGGCTTAGCTCCCCTGGGAACGAGGATGTTATTGGTGTGACGTCAGATCGTAGGCCTGCATAATTTTACTTTTGAAAATAAATCTTCAAACACGTGAAGCAATGGCACAGCATGAATCAAATTCTTTCGTCACTCAGGTATGGTGCGAATTGCCCAACAATACCACTGCCAGAGCAACAACTAGTTGATCACTGATTAGAAAACTGTGAGTATATTGATCGTTCTTATACCAATGTATATATTTTCTCCAACAATATTTGATAACGATGCACCGTGAGAAGTCAATTTTAATCATTAGCAATTAATTTCTAGGATGATTGAGACGAACCTAAACTGCACACCTTCTTACTTGAAGGTAATTTCATATACTTGGAGGTAGAAATAGAAATCTATTTCTACCTCCATGGTCAAAAGTTGTTTTGTCAAAGAAATGCAGATTCATGGGCAAAAATATCGCAGAAGATAACTGTCATCGGTGAAATTTCCAGTTACACGGTGCTCACTTCCAGTTGAGAAAACAAAACAGTGAGAAAACACTCACTGTATTGAGTTCACAGGAGTTTTCACAGGAGTTTCACTCCTCTATTCACAGGAGTTTGGATCTTCCTGAGAGGCTGAGATCAAACATTTTTTTTTTTGGTCAATTTATAGCTTTACTCGTTTCTGGATAAATATAGCATTTCATGTAGAATCGGTATGTTTCTACCATTACCATCGTTATACCTTGTAGGTTATAGGTAAATCTGTGAAGATTTCTGCTTCGGTATATACCAAAGTATGATACTACCTTTAAGACAACTCATACCTTCGGAATTAACTCACAATTTGCCATGTTGTGGGTAAGGATATGTCTGATAAAATATAATAATAAGTGGGCGGAAGAGGTCGACCCTATGTCTAACCCTAGCCACTTTCCGAATCCCTAAACGAAACTACTGAAACGTTTTGCCAAAGAAATCATGGACCACCCATTGGAAAAAAGTAGTTCAATTTCAACTACTTCCCGTAAAAAGGGTAATTCTTGTTGAAGGGTAAACCGTATAGGCCTAGGCCTATTAAAGGTAGTATCATACTTTGGAAACAGAAATGTTCACAGATTTACCTAGTATAACTTACAGGGTATAAAGATGGCGATAGTAGAAACATACAGTTGAGATTTGTCTGCCTGAAATGCTGCATGTATTTATCCAGAAAAGAGTAAAACCAGTGACCAAAATAATTTTTGATCTTTTAAAGATCAAAAATAAAAGAGAACAGGTTTTAGAAATACTGTGGCAATTTTCCACTATTTTCTCAAAAAGTGGGCACCGTATGGGACTAAAATTTTTACAGAATGACTGTTACTGTATCTTCCTTGATATTTTTGCCCATGAATCTGCATTTCTTTGACAAAAACCAAAGTATGATAATTATTACCTTCAACATGGATGTT
This sequence comes from Astropecten irregularis, assembly GCA_963971285.1. Taxonomy (NCBI): domain Eukaryota; kingdom Metazoa; phylum Echinodermata; class Asteroidea; order Paxillosida; family Astropectinidae; genus Astropecten; species Astropecten irregularis. The sequence goes on along the minus strand of OZ020260.1, from coordinate 5,112,439 downwards.
TAATATAAATCGAATCGACGGTAGTCCTATATCTGGACTTAAATAACTTGACCGAAGGTACGAGTTGGCGAAGGTATACGAGTTGATATGTGCTATTGCTTATGGGCCTATTAATTTTCGGGCCTGCGTTTGAACGAGGTTTGCCTTGAAACATCAGTCTCTATTACACCCAGCAGGCTTGGCCTTGGTTCCCCCTTCCCCTTCAAAATGTCCCCCGATACTACCCTCCCCAACGGATCAGCATGCTGAAAGCACGTTGGCCTTTTTTCACCTAAATAACATTGAAAAATTCATTTCTGTTTTGGTGTCTTACCAAAGTATGATACTACCTTTAACATAGAAAATTCCGACGCCCCCAGTTTTGTTTAAACTATAGGCCTATTCAGAAATTAAAAACCAGTGCATTAATTGCACTGAAATCATATCTTCTCATTGTATACAAATTCAGTCACTCCTTGCGACGGCACATTCCTGTCCCACGGGGCAGCATCATGAGCGTGACTGACTCTTGCCTCTCCCGGGGTGCGATCCAATTTCTGTCGGGCTGAATAATGGCTAAATATTGACCATCGCTAGAAGATGCTCCCTTGCTTTTCCGTTCCGAATGGTGTAAAACTTTCAGAGTTCCAGAGTTCTCTGTAAAAATGTCTATCCGTAAAGAGTAGGTATCGTCATAGATGTACTTTTGTACCACATTAGAAACTTGTCTGACCATTCTTCCAACGCCTACCTTCCAATCCCCCTTTTTGTCCCGATCCTCTCATCCATTTGGCATCTTTACTTGCATGTTCTTGTCTTTTTGTTATTTAGTCTTTGAGAAAGACTAGGATAGAAACACGTCAGGCCCTCATAACTCCAAGCACATTATAAACTGTTTAGCATCAGTGGCGTTTAACAATGGGTAAGATTTCTGAGTGGGCACAAGCCGCACAACACGAATGTGCGTACAAATTTTTCAAGGGTAACTAGAGTAGACATCCGTACAGGGCAGGGGGGTAAGGCAATTTGAAAAAAGATTTAAGATTTCAAGGGGCAGCCCATACCGACATCCAGTAAAGGGGCTGTGTTCCTTCCTCCATGCTGTGACTAACACACAGTTAACCCTGCTGAGGAATCCAGATAAACCGTTTCTCCGAAATTGCTGCGTATATAATGTGGTATGTGTGTGGCTTCTGACTACTCAAACGATCAAGGACCAAAGACTGGATGGCTCAGTTAGTTATTGTTCAATTTACCTTCAGAATGGACAGCTCTAACAGGTGTGGCGGTCTCCGCTGTCTCCCGGTCTCAGCTGTCCCCCTGTCGTAGCCGAACATAGCACGCCACTTTAACGGATGACTTTCCCGTTGCTGTGCACCACAGGTGTCGATCCCGGGGGAGATGGGGGATATATCCCCCCATATTTGAGAAAGGGGGGATGGTGTGTATTATCATCCCCCCCCAATATTTTGAGGTTAAATGTCATTTAAAGGTAGTATCAAACTTTGGTAAGAAACCAAAACAGAAATGTTCACAGATCTACATATAACTTACAGGGTATGAAGATGGTGGTGGTAGAAACATACGGTTAAATTTTTCCGCCTGAAATGGTGCACTTATCCAAATATTTGTAAAGCAACGACCGAAAATCTTGTTGATCTTTTAAAATAAAAAATAAAAGAGAAAAGACTTAAGAAATACTGTGGCTGTTTTCTCAAAAAGTGGGTAACGTATGGGAATGAAATTTTCACAGATGACTGTTACACTGTATCTGTCTTGGTATTTTGCCCATGAATCTGTATTTTTTTTTAATAAAAACCAAACTACCAACTACCTTTAATATATACCTATACAAAATATCTGAAGTACCTACAAAATAATGAAATCTTAAGATAATGCTCTTGTAACAAACAAATTCTGCAGACATGTAGGCCTATCGAAGACAACCTTGATTACTGATATTTTGGCGGTACTGAAAAAAATAATTTTCAGGGAAATGACAACCCCTTCCAGTATGCATGTAAACCGTAACCCATTCCCAAAGTGCATTCGCTTTACACAGTCTGCAAAATCAATTTGTAACATGCTAATTTGATCAAAATAAGGCATAAGCTATTTTTGAAGATAGGGATAAAGAAAAAATGGCAGGCTTTTTCCATTATCGTCAACCTTCAACATTATACGGTCAGACCACGTAGAGGTCAGACCGCGTTCTGTTATACATGGATACTTTATATACTGTACTGCCAGACACACACGGCTTGCCATACACACAACGTGCGAATCTTTAAGCTAAATTTGTATGAGTTGTTTATTTTACGGTGTTGTTTATTTACACTTTCTCGTTTTATAGTGCGCGGTGTGTGTTTACAAGAGTCGGTATTTCAAGGTCTTCTGAGCGGAGAAGTCCACACCGTTAAAAGAAAGGGGAAGAATGCTTCTGAGATCCCACACACAGTGAGCCGAGCAGTTCACACGTGTACGTACCACGTTCCACATCCTGTGCATGGTTTATCATCGGCAGCGCACAGAGAGGAACTGGTCGCCGATAGAAAAGCCTGTTTTACCCGTGGCCGGATGACAGCGTGCACGCCAACCGATAGCGGACTCTTGTGGTGGTTGTTAGAGAACAGGTTAACTTCCTATGCTTTCAGACACCAGTATGATACCCTTTCTTCCCAGCTACACGTACCAAGACTGATGTCATAAATTGGGACGTGTGATCATGCTGTAGACCTACTTACGAAATGATGTTGTTACAAAACGTACCTTGCTGGTTTTGTGTAACCGTAGTCGCAACAGAATCTTCTTGTCAACTGTGGAGGAAAGTTTCGTAGAACTCGAAGCAGCAGCCATCTCGATAATTATTGTTCAATGCACCTCGCGTGCATAGATGTCACCTACTTCTAACAAAAACACCAAGGATTTTGTTTGGCTAAGCGGTGGGCTAGCTTTGCTAGTGTAAATAATTACAACGCCAACACCACAGCGTCAGATTATAAGAAGGAAATGCACGGTGGTCTGAGCGGATGCAACAGGTACAAGTGTCGCGTAGTATAACCATACCTCTATGGTATAACCATATAGCTATGGTGGTATAACACACTTGGTGCCAGAGCTAGTAGAGAGAGGATTGTCAAGTTAAACTTTCAGGCCAGCTGGAATAACTACATGTTGCATTCGAATCACAGGCTGCACCCAGCACCGTGAGCCTCTCAAGTTGATTCAGTCACCGGCTGGTCCACAGCTGTGGCTTTATAGGTAGTAGGCGGGGTCTTACTACCTTTTCCCCCTCTCCTTGTGGGGGAATCTCTTCATCTTACCGCGGTGTTGAGCTAAAAACAAACTCCTGGTCTCGCCGTTGGCTAGCCAGCTGGCACACAATCACACCATCACCCACAAGTAGGGTGACTGACCACTTGGCAACTACATTCAGCAACCTTACCACCGGTCGTCTGTGAATCACGATGCTCTTCAGAACAGGAGAAAACGCCGATGGAACGGTAGCTGATGTACCATCACTTCGATCGCCGTCCCCTACCTACGGGACTAACGGGGCTACGATGCAGCGACAAGGGACGGCTGCCGGCAGCAAAACTTCGCAGTGCCGCCGGCAGTCTGCTGCGGTAAATGGCGGTTTACCGCGGTTTAGTCTGTGCTGGTTTGCGGCTGTGCTGCTGTCGCACGTGTGCTACGTCGAGTGTCTGTCCGAGATGAGGCATCAACTCGGGGAGGCAGCAAACGACAACACGGTAATGTTTTCTCATCTGATGTCGGGGTTGACCGGTCCATAGCCCTACCAATTTTAAATTTAATACAAGTAATAAACTGCTGCAAACTGCTCATCAGCCAAAATGACCTAAAATAATATCAAAATGCTTGGACCTGACGCTTTTCGATCCTAGCAAGACTTTGAGAAAGATCCTGTTAGGATCGAAACGCGTCAGGTCCTCCTAACTCCAAATTTTTAATTTAATTTGGCAAGCTGGATATGAATGATTATCCAAACAAAATTAATTATTGCATGCATTTTCTTCCTCGACCTTGTTCTATTAATTATGTAGGCCTATAGGTATTAATGCCCATGCATTATCTAGTTAATAACATCACAATAATTGATCTTATAGTAAGATTACATGTATTTTGTTTCAATTATCTGTTTCAGGGTGAAAGCTACACACAAGGTTAACACAATGTTAATAGTTAATACTTCCAGAAATGGCTAGAATACAAAACCTCAAGAAAGCACAATATTTCTGACATAAAACAGTCGTTTAATTTGTGCTTGAGCTGTGTTTTGATTGAGTTTTTTTATTGTTTCAAACGGCGCTCCATCTTTTAATTGCGCCCCTGCAGCACCTGGGGCCAATTTCATCTTTGCTTAACCACCAAAATGTGCTTAAGCACCAAAATGTGCTTAAGCACCAAAATGTGCTTAAGCACCAAAAACCTTGGTAAATAAATTCAGTATGCTAGCCAAAACCCCTTGTGAATGTTATGCTCAGCAAACAATGGCCGAATACAAGTCAGAAGCAGTAAACATCACATGGAAATTTGGTTAGTAATCTTGTTTGATCAAGGAAGATTTTTCGTGCTTAAAGGTAGAATATTACTTTGGTTTTTGTCAAAGAAATACAGATTTATGGGCAAAAATGTCAAGAAAGATGCAGGAACAGTCGTCTGTGAAAATTTCAGTCCCATACGGTGTCCACTTTTTGAGAAAACAGTGAAAAACGACAACAGTATTTCTTAAGTCTTTTCTGTTTAATTGTTGATCTTTTAAAAGATCAAAAAGATTTTCGGTCGTTGTTTTACTAATTTCTGGATAAATACACCATTTCAGGCAGAAAAAATTTACAGTAGGTTTCTACCAGCATCATCTCCATACCCTGTAAGTTATACGTAAATCTGTGAACATTTCTGTTTTGGTCTCTTACCAAAGTATGATACTACCTTTAATCAACATTTGGTGCTTAGCAGCTCTATGAAATTGGCCCCTGGTCGCAGGACTCGACTTGGCCTGGCCTCTATACTCTCCGTGGGCCTCAGACTATGCATGGAGAAATGGGGTATTTCCATAGAGGTCTATGGTATTTCTACGGGGGCCTACCTCCATGGTATTTCCTTCCACTGTATATTTCCCATCCGGTGACGTAATATATCCGATATACTTTAATTACTCTCCGAGCGTTCTTTTCCACCAGTTTTCCTCCGGTTTTTGTTGTTGAAAGACCGTGGGAATTGACGAGGAGGAAGCAATTAAAACCGGGCCAAAAACAAAAAATAACCTGTACCCGGAATACATCTTGTTTCCACTGAAAACAAAATTGGAGGCAATTGGCTGATTGATAATTCGCGATAAAATATCTTAAAGGTAGTATCATACCTTGGTAAGAGACCAAAACTGAAATATTCACAGATTTACGTATAACCTTCAGGGTATGAATATAATACTTGTAGTAAAACCTACTGTTAACATTTTTCCGCCTGAAATGGTGTATTTATCCAGAAATTAGTCAAACAACCACCAAAAATGTTTTTGATCTTTTAAAAGATCAAAAATAAAAGAGAAAAGACATAAGAAATACTGTGGCAGTTTTTCACTGTTTTCTCAAAAGGTTGGCACCGTATGGGACTGAAATTTTCACCGATTACTTTTACTGTATCTTACTTGATATTTTTGCCCATGAATCTGTATTTCTTTGACACAAACCAAAGTATGATACTACCTTTAATACCGAAAAACAAGTGAAATTGGGTAAGTGAGCAATAGCCCCGCCCCTATCAGAACGTGTGGTTTCTCGCACGCGCCCTTGCGGTCATACACAATTACCGACCTAACCGACAACTACGGACGACCACTAACAAAACATGACAACTACACGTACACTACGTGGCAGTTTTATGGAAGTTCTGTTAATTTCAGTGATATTCATGGCTATCGGTTGTTGTCGGCACAAGTCAGTAATTAGTATGTTGATGACCCCCCCCCCCCCCATGCGGCTTTATTTTTCATTTAAAGGTAGTATCATACTTTGGTTTTTGTCAAAGAAATACAGATTCATGGGCAAAAATATCAAGGAAGATACAGTAAAAGTAATCTGTGAAAATTTCAGTCCCATACGTTGCCCACTTTTTGAGAAAACAGCGAAAAACGGCCACAGTATTTATTAAGCCGTTTTCTCTTTTATTTTTGATCTTTTTAAAGATCAAAAGGATTTTCGGTCGTTGTTTTACTAATTTCTGGATAAATACACCATTTCAGGCGGAAAAATGTTAACAGCATGTTTCTATACCATGCAGCACCATCTTCATATCCTGATACTTAAATCTGTGAACATTTCTGTTTTGGTCTCTTACCAAAGTATGATACTACCTTTAACAAAAGCATTTTGGCTCTCAAAATATTATTTCAAGGTATCGAAGAAAACCGTTAATATTAATACCAATTACCAAGTGTCTGCTTGTACCGTTTCTTTATGAAGTTGATAGGATAATAATTCAAAAGCAATCTTGTCAAAGCTTAGTCGGACATTCTGATTCACTAGAAAATATAGCGAAAACCCGATTCAATTTTCTTCTAAAACATAAAGAATGGTTTCGATTATACCCCGAGATCAAAACTGTTTTCGGTCGTTGTTTTACTCAATTTCCTGATAAATACACCATTTCAGGCGGAAATATTTTAACGGTATGTTAATTTCTACCATCAGTACCATCTTCATAATCCTAAACGTTTGTTACCAATCATGTACGATACATGTACCTTTAATAATATCATAGGCATAGTAAGCGTTCAAACTGAAACGAGACTACAGTGTTTTCATCTATGATGTTTACATTCTACCAAAGTTCCTTTCGTCGCGCTATTAAAGGTAATATCATACTTTGGTTTTTTGTCAAAGAAGTACATATTCATGGGCAAAAAATATCAAGGACGATACAGTCACAGTCATCTGTGAAAAGTTCAGTCCCATACGGTGGCCACTTTTTGAGAAAATCGTGAAAAACCGGCACGGTAATTCTTAAGTCTTTTCTCTTTTATTTCTGATCTTTTAAAAGATCAAAAAGATTTTCGGTCGTTGTTTTACTAATTTCTGGATAAATACACCATTTCAGGCGGAAACATTTTAACGGTAGGTTTCTACCAGCACCATCTTCATACCCTGAAAGTTATACGTAAATCTGTGAACAATTCTGTTTTGGTGTCTTACCAAAGTATGATACTACCTTTAAAGTATTATTTTGTCTCCGAGAAGAATCCATATCTCGAAAGCTAAGGCCACCATGGGCGATATAATATCATATGCATACAAACACCGTGAAGCCAGACAAAACAATACATTTTATGCAAATTCGCCTCAAATAAGAAAATAAAAGCCACATTAGGTAAAGGGCTATTCAGGGAAAGAACAAAATATATTATGGCTGCTCATTTTAATTCAGCTGAACCATATTGTATGCTAATTCGAGTGAATTATCGAGTCCAACTATTGGATGAAATAACTGTTTGCATCAAGGCTAAACAAATCCTCGACTTGGGGCCAATTTCATAGAGCTGCTAAGCACAAAAAATGCTTAGCACAAAAATGTCTTGCCCAATATTCATGGTCACTAAACAACAGTCAAAGAACAACAAGTGATATACATAACACATGGACATTTTGGTCGTTAAACCTGTTTTTATTAAGGCCGAAATTTCTTGGTGAGAATTTTTTTGTGCTAAGCAGGGTCGTAAAATTAGCCCCCGAGTTAAAAAATTCTTACAATTACCCAGAAATAGATCTTACCTGGATTCGTTCATGATTCGTTGGACCGCCAAAAATACCCCTGAAACTCACCCCATCGGCCGGCCGGGGGACCAAGGGGGAGACTGGCCGTCTCGCATGCCTTTAGCTTTCCGCGTGTTTGCACAAACGGTTTGTAAAGAGCGCGCCCAATTTATCAACAGTATATCAATTTATGCACTCGAGGTATTGTGATAGCCCAAACTTTTGTGGTATAGTTTTGGACACCTCCCTCCCCCTATCGCAAACCACACTCCAGTTTGGTCAACACGTTGGAGATTGTTTGTAAACAGGCTTGTCAAGTTATAGTTGTGTGAATTTAAAGGTAATATCATACTTTGGTTTTTTGTGAAAGAAATTCAGATTCATGGGGCAAAAATATCGAGGAAGATACAGTATCAGTCACCAATGATATTTTCAGTCCGATTATTCCGATACGGTGCCCAATTTGTGAGAAAACAGTGAAAAACGCCCACAGTATTAACTAAAATCTTTTCACCGTTATTTTTGATGTCTAAAAGATCAAAATTGGTCATTGGTTTCAATCTTCTCTTGCGAAATACAGCATTTCAGGCAGAAAAACTTTAATGATTATGTTTCTACCATAACCATCAGTACTCAGTTCAATTCGGTATGTTACCAAAGTATGATTCTACCTTCAAACAGGTCTTTCTAAATTCTGACAAGTATACCTTGCATACTTTGAACATTCCCATGTTTTCACAAAAGGTATCCTTAATTGTTGCACTGGTTTGCATATTAATATTAAGAATAATTAACAACTTCAGAGTGACTTTTGTTAAACCTAGATTAACCGATCACGTCTTTTTTAAGTTTTGTACATGTAACCTAATTCATTCGAAGTGGTTGGAATTATTATTCCAAAAGTCAGGATTTTTTAATAATTTTTTTTTAAATGTTGTGTAAACTAGAAGTTCAATGATGTACTTTCATATATGTTGGTTCTTAATTGGTATCATTTTCACCGTTGAATAATATTTCAGGTTGCTTGACTGGATGGTCGGTTGATTGGTGTAAATTGATGGGTTTTTCTGTTTCATTAATGTTTGTCGCTCTTTTTTTCGCATGTCTACTCTTTGCTTATAAAGTTATATAATGATTGCTTTTTGGATGTCATAGGCTTGTTGTTGTTGTTGTTGTTGTTGTTTACCTGTCAATTTGAGCTTTTTCGTTCCATTCCTAATTTTGTTTGTATGCCTGTTTGCAGATTACTGACCAGTTTCGTTGGAGTTCCACTGCGCCATGGACAGCATGCAGCAACACGTGTGGTTACGGTATACAGTACCAAGACAGGAGTTGTTTAAACCAAAGGTATATTTTAGGCATGATTGTTCATTTGGGTAAATCCAAGCCTAATGCGACTGACCATTCACTGTACAAAGCCTGCAACATTTCCAATAGCATTGCTTAAAGCTTTGGGTGTCAAGTTGAAATCAGTATACAGTATAAACTTGACAGAAAGACTCGTTCTTGTAAAACTTATACCACCAAGTTATAGAATTGACAAATACAAGTGCATTGTAATGTGACTGACCATGGAATCGCCCATTACGATGTTAGAATAATGACTACATTTTTATCATCCTTGAAGATCTTCAAAACCACACCAAAACCCACTGACTAAAATCACATTAAAGGTATAATACATGATTGGTAAAGGTTATAGAACAGCACCCACACTTAGTCTGATCCAGCATGTACATGCATAAAATGATAAATCTGTGGAAACTTGAGCTCAATCAGACATCTGATTCACGAGAAAATAGCGAAACCCGACTTGATTTTTCTTATAAAACATATTTTAGGCGGAAATATTGTTTATTCTACCTGCATCATCTTTATACCCCGAAAGTTATACGTAAATCTGTGAGCATTTATGTTACCAATCCTGTATTGTACCTTTAAACTATTGTTTGTAAGCGCGAAGACAATAACCAACAAAACAACAGTGCAGTGACCGTCAAACAAACGAACATGAAATTGAAACAATAAATTGTGTTAGTGTCCTTCAATAAATTGCGTCAGATGTTTTTGTTGTTAGCTTTGCGGTTTACCATTTTCCATGGTTGTTCCCAGAATTTGTTGTTTGTTATTTGGGTTATTGTTTTTCTCGGATGTAAGGATGTACAGTTGGTAAAATGTAATATCATGCTTTGGTATTTGTCAAAGAAATGCAGATTCATGAGCAGAAACAAACATCAAGACAGATACAGTAACAGTCTGATCTGTGAAATTTCCAGTCCCGTACGGCGCTCACTTTTTGAGAAAACAGTGAGAAACGCCCATGGTATTTTAAAAATCTTTTCACCTTTAAATTTTGGTCATTAGTTTTACTCCTTTTTTTGGAAAAATACAGCATTTCAGCCATTTTCAGGCAGAAAAACTTGAACGGTATATTTCTACCAACACCGTCTTTATATTCTGAAAGTTATAGGAAGGTCCCCCCCCCAATAAATCTGTGAAGATTCCTGTTTCGGTGCGGTAGACTTGCAAAGTACTTTTAAATGCCGTTTTTTAATTCATAATTCATATTTTGTTTACAGAAATGAAGTAGCGGACGCGAGATTTTGTCTTGGTTCTGCGAGGAAATACAAAGTTTGTATAACGGATACTACGCAGGTATGTTATAAAAACACAAAAGTAGTGCTCGTGATTTTCTTTGTGATAAACGATATTCGGAAGGGATGGCCCAGTGAATTTGCAGTTTTTGTATCGTTTATTTTGTGGCCATAATCAACTAATGCAGACATAATGCTGAATGATCATTCAGCAGTTCGATAAAATTGGTAAAATAACCCATCCATCAATTAAAAAAACTATTCAGTATTTTCTTGTATGCAAATTGTACGAATACGAACATGCAACCATAATTCATGTGCAATTATTTTATTCATATTTTTTTTATTTATTCATAAATAAACCATATTTATTGTCATTTGTAATTTCATGCATATTTTCTTGACTACTTATAAATAATTTCGAAATGCCGAAGACATTAAATTAATATGTGTAAAGGATGTTTTCTCTGACCATAAGCTGACGCGATTTGCCATGAAACGATCCGGCGCCAATTTCATGGCGCTTAGAAACAAAAAAATGTGCTTAGCACAAAATGTCTTGCTCTATAAAACAAACCACCATTAAAAGTTCAATTTGATATCCATGGTCAGCGAACAACAGCCAAAAAACAATCACAAGTGATTCACAACACATGGAAATTTGGTAGTTAACCCTAGTTTTTAAGACAGTTGGCCGCTTTCATGTTTAGCAGATTTTTGTGCTAAGCAGAAATTTCGTTTAATTTCTGTTTCACATGCTCAATCATGTTACAACTTCATTAACTAACTCTTTCTCATTTTGATGCCTAGTGCCCGGGGTACTACGCGGAATTTCTGACTCGGGAATGTACTCAAAACGATGAAAGTCTAAGATGGAGTGCGCGACGTGGTAAGCAGATTAAAATAATTACCTTTTCTGTCTTAAATTTAGTTGTCGAATGAGGGCGCACTTCAGCGCGACCGTGAAATCAAAAAAGCAGACGACATTGCCATTTTTCTTTTTCACTTTTTCGCAATTTGACTAACTTTTGTCGTTCACAAAAATTGCACGAAAAAGGAAACATGTGCAGAATTGTAACTAAAAGCTGGGTGAGTAGGAATTGCTAATATTATCAGTTATCGAACCAACTGGCCATGTGGCTGGAAAAAAACCCTTAGTTTGGGGAACTATTTTGGAAAGTTTTTGTTGGAAAGTTGGAAGCAGGCTACAACCTGCAGCTGTAGGCATTACCACTCGGTTCATGCTCAATTGACAAGTCATAAAACACATTTTTCAAAATGTTCCAACACTTGTTGTAGCCTACTTGAAAGTTGTAGATGATCATTATCAATAATACATTTGGTAATTGTGGGCAAGTGGTTCCCAAAACTATAAAGGAAAGGACAAGTGGTTTCTAAAACTAGGAAAGGAAAGCAACTTTGTCTTCTAACGTTTGTTCTACTAGTTCTACTGCTCTCAAATGATATTTCTGACTTTCAGCAAATGCTCCCAAATCCTTAAAACCATATAGGCCTAGATTGAAGAAACTTCTCCAGTAGTTCACTATATTTTCTAACCTGCTTGTTGCGAACACCCTGCCATTCGCTTGTAAATACTACTTACTAGTTTCAGGAACCACTTGTCCACAATTACCAAATCAGTGAAAATAAAGATTGTGACTAGCCTAGGCATAATCTTAACTTTTTGATTGATGTTTCTGCTAAATTCCCCCACCCCTTTTTAGTTGGTGGATGTCAGTTTGCATGCTATGGTGTGTCACGGATGGGACGACGCTACACAACGGCCAGCCAATGGATGCCGGATGGCATGCTGTGTACCAGACACAGAGGCTGTGATTGGTGGAGCCAAGGCGGGGCCCTACCCAACGGGGTGTGTCTTCAGGGACAGTGCTTGGTAAGGCATTTTGCAACTTGGCAGCAGCCCAAATTGCGGGGATTCCAAAAAGTAGCACCACCAAGAGTTTGTAATGCGTTGGCCAATCACAATTCACAGAATTTGGCGACCCATTGCGCATTTTGAGAAGGGTTGATAGATTCCACACATTGTGATTGGCCAACGTGTTGCAATTTCTTGCAAACGCTTGGTGGCGCATTATTTGGAATCACCCGCATTGCCCAATACCCTGTAGGCCCTATATGATAACTCAGGTTGTAATTAGTTGCTGTAACTTTAGCCCAATATTACTCCTGACGTTGTTGTCGTATATAGGGCTACAGGTCCCTGTAGCCCGACAACAACGTTGGGAGTAATATTGGGCTACAGTTACTGCAGCTAGATGTAAATTTGCAGATTTTATTCAACTTGTGACATCCAATCCAGTAGTAACCTGTCTTCATACTCAAGGTCTTGTGGTCTATCTACCGATTGTGGGTTCGAGTCCAGCCATGGGTTGGTGGTGCTTGCATCCCTAGGCAAGACTTATTGCTCCTCTTCACCCACGAGTAAATGGGTACCGGGGATACCTGTGAGGGTAGAGATGGCTTTGTGGTTTGATTAGCCTCTGTGCGCTTAATAGTAGCCGGGGCTGTGTATTCCCCAGGGAGTTGAGATGGTTTCAGGAATGTAATTTTGGCCAATGACCAGGGATGATAATAATGTAGGGGCCTTGATCGGGTTTCCGGATAAGGTGCCTAAATCCATATCAATTGTTAATATTATTACTTTGTCTCTCTTCCTTACTTTATGGTCTTAGGATGTTGGCTGTGATGGTTACGTGAACTCCACCAAGGTCCAGGACTCCTGTGGTGTCTGCGGCGGGGACTCAACCTCCTGTCAAGTCGTCACGGCCGAGTTCACCGAGATTCTGCAAGTAGGTAAGGCATTGGAGGGCTGACTAGGCCATGTGTACTTCACTGTCGTGCTTATTGAATGCTAGTCATCCTTACTGGCCTTTAGAACCTTCTGAACCTACCACACAAGACAAGAGCTGCTGGCCGCGCATAACCACAGTCTCCACTGAGAGGACTGGATCATAAACCCCTCATTACCACACAACCACTCTGTTGTGTATTGTGGTATTCAGGATGTACCTTTTCTCAAGATGGAAGATACATTCCATAGAAATATTGCGGAACCAATATTATTGTTTAGTGGGTATTTTGTCATCTCATTTGGCACAGAGCAGCGATGGAAATGTACAAAGAAGAATGTGGATGATATAATAGTCTTCTTTGCTCATTTCCAGCCCACTGCTGTTCTGCACCAAATGAGATGACAAAATACCCAGTTTACCCACTATAAGTCACGTGATGGCATGTAAACATTGGTTACACAATCTGTCTATTAGGTTTTTTAACAATTTACATCTGAAAGAAAATTTCCAACATTATTCTGAGGCCGTTTGCAATTGGTAGAGCTCAGATTTTTTTGCCGGAATCCCGAATTTCACTGGTTCACATCTTTTTCAATCCTATTTTTCTCCTTGATATTTTCATTTGCAGGCTACACTGAGGTGATAGACATACCAGCGGGTGCCCACAATATAAGGATATATGAAACAAGCCCAAACTTTCTCGGTAGGTGCCACTGATGTTTTGGGGTATTTACGTAGGAAAACGAAGAACCACTATGTCAATTTCTGTGGATCCGTAGTGTGTTTGTAATATACATGTAGCAGTTTCCCACTGTACTATCTATAATGTTACCTTTGCAGTGAGCTGGACTTTATAATTGTATGAAAATAACCTTATATGTGGGTTTTGCCTGACTGATTTTTCTTTTTTGGTGAAATTTCTTCTTGTAGCCATCATGGATGAGATGGGGACCATTGTGTTTAACGCCGACTTTCAAATCGCGAAGCCGGGACGGCACGAGGTTGCCGGGATGTACGTGAACTACAGACGGTGCGGGGGCAGTCAGTATCGACCGAGCAATTACGAGGAGCTGACCATCGAAGAGCCCATTGCCAGCAAGATCATCATTTCGGTAAGTTTTTTTTTTATCCCTGGATCAATTTCACAAAACTCATCGTAACTTACTACCAATCGTAGGACTTCTGATGCATTTCAGCCCTACGTATGATACGATGGGTTATCCTTTGTAACTCGAGTTACAATCGATAGAAGGGCTTCGTGAAATCGTCTCCCTGTCTCGGTTAAAGCAGGAAGTTGTGCATTAAGGGTATGTGAGCAATGCACTGTGGGACACTTCTACTCTGCGCCCAAATTTTGCACCCGAATTCTCGTAGGCCTCTTGTGGGACAGTTAGTGCCAACATTTTGCACACAAAATCCCATAGGCTGGCTAGGCTGTTGAAAGGGTCTCAAATAATTTTTCATTCTTGACATATCGTAGCCCTTTCTTCTAAGTGTATGTTTTAGTGGATGATTAATTTTGTTGGGAAACCATGGGCCATTTCCAAACCTCGGTTCCGGCTCAACCCCCGGCTCCATTTCGTGAATCCAATTTAAACAACAGGTATCATAATAGAGACTTTTGGTTGTGGTTAGTAAGTAGATTCTCTGGTTTGAACAAGAAAACAGAGCTTCAGCTTCAATGAAAAACCCACAACCTATTTTCAGCATATGGATGACAGAGACGGAGCCGGAGCCTGAGCCAGAGCCGAGGTTTGGAAAAGGCCCCATGTGTGTTAAACTGTACTATGTGCATGTGGGTTAGCCTTAGGGTTAAAGAACTGACTGAAGTTTGTTGCCATTTTTGTTTGTTTCTTCAACTGCAGGTTGTTAGTGCACATATGAACTCTGAAGCTAGAGCCGCCTATCAGTACAGCCTTCCACTCCCTCCTGAGGAAAAGCCCCCTCAGACAACAGCAGGACCAACAACATCTACCACACAGGACACGCCGGTCCCAACAAATGCAAGAACCACACAGATGAGAGAGGACAAATTAGTTCAACTGACCACAGCAGCTAGAAGGAGCCAGGATAATATAATGCCCGCAAAGAGCGATTCAGTAACACCACCAAGCACTGACGACCAGCCCACATCATTTCTCCAAGAAGGTCCTGGATCATCGGAGCACAGCGGATTCTTGGAAACACCCAAGTCAACAAGCTCTGAGAAGTCGAATTTTAATCGGAATACCTCCTCAGGAGGAAAATCCTTAGAAAATCCAAGCATACCAATTGCTATGTTTTCAGAAACTGCAGAAACCCTATTTGAGGACGCGCTGGACGTGCCTAGCCCGGTTGACCCCCCCAGGACACGAACGCATCTCGAGTCTGAGCGAGACGATCTGCTAGAAATGTCCGGCCAGTTTGAGGACAGGCCCTTGTCAACCACCACGGAATCCACGTTAGTTTACTCGAGCGAGAACAGCATTTTTGCGTCTGAGAACAATGACACAACTGTTGACACACAGCCTCGCCGACCACTGATTCCCAAAGACCAAACAAACTCACCTAAGGCGAGCAAAACCCCAAATCCTTCCCCTACCAGTGGCAAAACAACTCCTTTAGAAAACAGGCTCTTTGCTGCGGATGAATTTGAAGAGACCCTGTCATCATCACCTACATATGAATCTAGCAGACCGGAAGAATCCAGTAGTTTAGAACCAATTTTTGTGCCAACCAGTGCATCGTTTGTGCCACCTCGGAGAACGATAGAAGGGGAACAAGTGGATGGTTTGAGAGACTTCCACCGTGCGGATTCTCCCGAGCTTCTCTTTGGTGAGTTCCCGCAAGTCATGGAGCTCATCAACCCCTCCAGGGAGAGCCAGGACTTGGCGGCCCAGCCGTCGGCCGCCCAGCCCTCGGCAGCCGCATCTACCTCCATCGTCATCTCAAGGGGGGATGTGCCCTGGGAGGAGCAGCAGGTGAAGCCACGGTACTTGTGGGCCAGGACGGGAGTGGCCCCGTGCAGTTCTACGTGCTCAAGAGGTAGGCCCAACTCTTTAACAGCAAACTCTATCAAGGTGTGTCTTGGTTAAGGCTTTATACAGACTCATGCCCTTCTGAGCTCGTCAGGAGCAAATAACCGTAGCGCCCATTGTGCGTTTTGATCAAATAGCCTTCTCTAGCCTGCTCATGGGTGGATTTGAAACATTTGTCAGGGGAGGGTATTAAGAATCAAGTAAATCCATCTCGGTTACCTGGGCCATATTTGATCTTGCATCCATGACCCAGGCAGGATACTAAAATGCGATCCGGAGCAGCTTTTGTGTGCCGGATCACTAATCGATTATATTCCATACAGGTCCATGTAGGCTCTGTCTTCTAGGATATATTGATGGCTTTTCTTTATCGATAGGATCATCTGGGATATTAATTCTACATGTCCCTATAGGGCTCCTCTGTAATCCTCATCATTATTTATTATCCATGAGACATCTCTAGCCCTTGGGACATTCCTTTTTGGTCATTTGAAATTCATTCCCATCCACCCTTTCTCTTCCCCCCCCCCCCAATCCGTCCGCTTGATCATCACGTCATTTTGCTGTTTTTACCAATAACCCTTTCATGGGTAGCCTGCCTATGGGATAACAATTAGAACAAAACTGTCCCACAGTGCATTTCTCATATACCCACTGCACACTTCCGGCCCCCATCTATCTATGAAGGGGTCTGCTAAGTAATTGTTTGACCACCCTACCCTCTCTCTTGTCATCCAAAGGGATGAGTCGCTCCTATGCCTACTGCACAAACCGCGGAGAGCAGGTTTCAGACACCTTATGTGACCCTGCCTCCAAGCCGATAGTGGTGGAGAGGGAGTGCGGAGGAAAGCCTTGCGAACCCAGGTATGGTATGGGGTTGATTTCATGCAGAGCTTTATTTGTTCCAGTGTTTGTCTGAGCCATGCATGGTTCTCACTCTTTTGGGCAATTCCACGATAACGTAAATTACCTGTTAAGTGACTTTGTCCTATTCCTTGATCAATCATTCTTGAAAGAATCCAATTTAAAAACGTTTTATTGGAATCAGTAAGAAGAGGTAACTTACGTTACAAAAATGTCCCCAAACCGTGGAAATGCCCTTTTGTCTCCATGCCTCTGACCAACTAGCCAGAAATAAGGCTGTGTCCAACTTTACCTGGCTAGTGGCTACGACTTGAATTCACACATAAGCAGCTGAAGTCATCTTACATAGAGTCACAGCCTGAATTAACCTAACTCAGCCTAAACTTTGACCTCCTTGGAATGAAGATCTTATACCTTGTCCCAAGCCTTAAATTTAACCTTTTTGTCTTTCTTACGGCTCTGGCTTGATGAAGAATTGTCACAGGAAAGCGGTATCAGCATTAAAATTAGCATCCTGCTCCAAAAATTTGAATTTGATAAGAAGAAAACTTAATGTTTTATGGCAGACTTAAATCATCTTGCAACAAGCCACATTTCAAAATCCCATCGTATGGGTCCAACAAGTGTTCATTTTATAGAGAGCTTGTCTTTAATATCCGCATCCCCCTAGGTGGGCATCCGGAAGCTGGAGCCAGTGCACGGTGTCCTGCGACACGGGCTCCATGTATCGCACCGTCCACTGCTGGTTGATGATCGCTCCGGGACTGGACACCAGCATCACCAACAGCTACTGCAACCAGTCCAACATACCGGACAGCGTGCGGTCGTGCAGTCTGGATCCGTGCGGCCCTCTGTGGCAGACGTCCGACTGGTCAGAGGTAAATCTTGACTCATCACACCTGTGGTACCTTTGTGGAGTGGTTTGGAGCCAGTGCCTCATAACCAGGCCCTTTTTCAAACCTCGGCTCCGGCTCACGCTCAGGCTCCAGCGCTGTCACGCGCATCCACATGCTGAAAATATAGGTTGCAGCTTTTTATGGAAGCTGAATCTCTGTTTTCATGTTCAAAATAGAGTATCTACTTCCAAAACATAGCAAAAAACGTGTTATTTTAAAATGGATTCACGAGCCTGAGCCTGAGCCAAGGTTTGGAAAAGGACCCTAGCTTGTAAAATTGTAGCCACAAACTAGCGACTGCATCCATTTCCATTCAACCATGAAATGTTTCCATTCAGAAATAGCAAGACAATTACAACGTATTCAGCAACTTTTTCATGGATGGATTTTCGTTTGATTTATCTCCTTGAAAATCTTGCATTATGTGATGAATCCATAAGAATTACCAGTTTATCATCCATGAGTATTTCCATTCCTAATTTGGCAAACTCTGGATGGAAGATCATTATAACTACCCACAATACCACTCCTGAAAATCAACAAACAAACAAACAAACCAACAAGCAAACAAACAAAATGATTAATAATCAAGAAGTGGAAAGTGAGTATAAAGCTGGATATGGGAAAACAACGACTAATAGTCAGATACCTTTTTTTTCCCTCCTTGCTTTTGGCAGTGTTCACAGCAATGTGGAGATGGGGTCCAGACGAGAGAGGTCCGGTGCTCCGTTGAAGGTGGTAACTGTAACACGTCTAAGAAGCCACCTGCTACCAAGACCTGCAGGCTACGATCCTGCCCCAGCCGATGGACCACTTCACAGTGGAATATGGTAAAAGCAGAAAGGGTTTCCTATAATGCCCAGCTGATTAAGAGTTGTCCAAACTCCTGAATCCTGATGCTTTTCAGACAGGTACCTCAAGTCAAGGAGATCCTCAAAATTTTGTCTAGCCCCCCCCCCCCAAAATAAAAAAATGCAATTGGAAAAAAATATCGAAAATACTGGATCTTTTCAGTTATTAAACGCCAGTTACTTAAAAAACGTGTTGTGTAGACTATATGTGCATGTTTTTCTACTCTTAATAAGACATACTAGCAGAAGCGAGTGTTAGAAGAAGGGTCTTGCCCCCCAAAATATCAATTGGGTCTGCTAGCCCCCCCAAAAAAATATTGGCTCTAGAACGGCGCCTGCTGAGAGTAT
This sequence comes from Astropecten irregularis, assembly GCA_963971285.1. NCBI lineage: Eukaryota > Metazoa > Echinodermata > Asteroidea > Paxillosida > Astropectinidae > Astropecten > Astropecten irregularis. Next base: position 5,093,305 of record OZ020260.1, on the reverse strand, counting down.
TTATTTTATTTTATTTTCCTGCCCAGTGCCGGAACCGCTGTGCGTTGCAGTTCCGTCGAGTGGACTGCGTCAACCAGGGGGACATCATTGTGGACCACAGTGCCTGTTCAGCTAATGAAAAGCCGTTATCCAAACGCCTGTGCGGGGAGAATTGTCCAGCCCAGTGGGTGCCGCAGAGCTTTGGTCCGGTGAGCATTCTTCTCTTCTTTTTGTTTCCATTTTAAAGGAAAACAATTGAAACACCACTCTGTGCTAAACAGCAAGTACATTTTTGAAAGTTGATGCGTCTCCTTGATTTTATGTTGAAAAACCACAAGGAATAATTGCTGCAGCCAGAATAATAACCTGAAAAATACACTTTCATACACTCCCAGAGGGCGTTCACTTCCAGAGGGCATGGGTGGTTACACAAAGTTTGTTAGAACCTGATTATTAATTGCCCTGTCCATCCATGCCTCCCTCCTCTAATGATGGGAAATGGATGTCTCTCTCTCTTCATGTGTTTAGTGTCAGGGGCAGTGCGGATCCACCACCCGGCAACGGAAGGTGGTTTGCGGCAGGACGACTCAGGCTGGCGGCATGCAGGTGCTGGCCAACTCCGTCTGCACGGCACAGAAGCCGGCCACTGAGACCAACTGTCAGCTGGTCAACTGCCAGCGTCAGGCCATCCGTCACCGGCGCCAGATGCCCCAGTGGCTGACCACTCCTTGGTCTGTGGTAAGCAACGGCTTCATGATCACGGTTTTGCAAATGTTTTTATTTTTCAATGGGAGAGTTTATACACAGTGAAGTGTGGTAAACAATTTGAGACTTTTGAAAACTGGTCTTCAAATCAACAGCGCACGTGCACGCAGTTGTGAGCATACTTGACTTCTCAGGAGAACCATCAAAGGTCTAGACATCTTTAAGGTGGTGTTAACACAGGCGCAGTCATACAGATTTCAGTTCAGAGTTCAGACCAGTGGTCGATTTTGACCAAACTCATTATAACTTAAAACTATCAATCGTAGGACTTATGATGCATTGCAGCCCTATGTAGGATACGATGGGTTACTGTTCGTAACTAGAGTTATGATCGATCATAGGGCTTCGTGAAATCGACCCAAGATACCAGAAAGCCCAGAATCGGTCGCATTCTTCATGAATCACTGCCTAAAGGTATATCCAGTTTTCTGTATGAATTTTGTTTTTTCCCTTTCTCAGTGCTCGGTAACCTGCGGCCGTGGCCAGCGTACCAGGAAAGTCACCTGTAACCGCAGAAGGAACCAGAATAATTTGAACTGCAACCAGAGTAAGAAGCCGGCCACCTCGGAACCCTGTGCCATGGGAGAATGCCCTCCAGTCAGTCCTGGTAAGGGAACACTCATTTCCTAATAAAAGCTAAGAATAGTGATTTAAGAAAAAATTTGCTGGAGCGGGATTCGAACTAGCGACTTCCGGAATACTGTACCGGCACTCTTACCAAATAAGCTACTCAGTCCTATGTTGGTGGTGTCCTTAGTCAATTATCGAACAAAGATAATTGACAGCACCAACATAGGGCGAGGTAGCTCAGTTGGTAAGAGCACTGGTGCGGTATTCCAGAGGTCGCTGGTTCGAATCCCACTCCAGTAAATTTGTCTTTGTTCACTTTTCAAACATTGCATTACTTTAAACTTTGCTGTGTAAAATTCATTGTGCTTGTTGTTTTCATAGACCACATGTTTTATAATTCGTTAAATTTTGATATACCCCACTCCTACATCCCCCCACCCTCCCATTGTCCATATCCTCTCATCCATTCATGTATGCTTCTTTCACCAGCATGTTCTTGTCCTCTGTCATTTAGCCTTTGAGAAAGATCCTGCTAGGATCGAAACGCTTCAGGCCTTCCTAACTTCAAGCATTTAATTTTGATATAATTATCAAATAACCACAAGGGAAACTGAATTTTATTAATTTGTTCGTTGTTGCAGTGTGTTCTGACACCAGCACCACGGCTAACTGCAACGTGATCCGACGGGCCAACCTCTGTCGCTACGCCAGCTACAAGAGATCCTGCTGCCTGTCATGCAGTCCCTGATGAGGAAGAGAGAGAGTCCCAAAAGTCTTGTCAAGTATTGTACAAAACATTATTAATGTAAAGTATGGCCAGGCATAAACCCCCAACACCCCTAACCATATCCCTCCAGTGGCGTATTTAGGGAAAACGGCGCCTGGGCAAGCACCAAATTCCGCCCATAATTCCAACTTGACGCCAATGAAAACAAATCAGACAAGTTGAAATTGGAATCTTTCTTTCTTTGTTCAAACTTCATCGGATTAGATTTCCAATAACTTCAACAGTACAGCTTCTTCTTTTTTTTGGCCTCTAAAAAGTGACACCCGGGGCACGTGCCCCCATTCTCCCCCCCCCCTCCTAGTTACTCCACTGTACCCCTCCACATGCCCCATTACTGAAACATTGACAAATAATGTGAGCGCAGTAATGAGCTAATGGATAACGGAAAACAGTCACCTTTGGGTAATAGCATCAAGTATTAGTATTGATTTTTCAGTCATTTGATTGATGCCAATGGTCCCTTCCAGCCTGTCAGTCAAACTGTGTGCATTGACCAATTGGAGTCCTTGTTGTCCATTACTTCAGTCAAAATCAGTCACATTCTGTATGTAAAACACATGCCGTTGCTAAGGTGGGCGGGGCTTAAGAGCAATTCCGAAACAGTCCATTGGTGCTGCATTACCTTCCTCAAGTGAACATTTCCAGGTTTTGGGCATCTATAATTTTAACAATGTTTCATTCTCATGCCATGATCATATTTTGGTCGAAACTCAGTATTGTAGGGATTCACCTCCGCCAACACCCTAGATTCTCGCTCTCAGATTCTGAAAAACAATCAGAGGAAACCTTTCTGTTTCCATCAACTTTAAACCCGCCATGACAGACACTTCAAATGTACATTCTATCGAGCTCGAGGATAACTCGATCACGACGCCAGTGCCTATTCATTTTTCCAAGTTGATTGTAAATTATTCTCTGTCAAAAAAAAAATTCAGAAGCCACACTGTCTCTCCCGGAAATTGTTGATAAAACTGAATATTTCCAATCAGGCTCCAGTCAGCAATACGTCAAAGAGCCATTCCATTTCCTTACCTGCCTACAGCCCTCCTCCTCTTCCCATGCTCCGTCTCCTTGATAATCAAATCATTTTCCGCTAATTTTCCACCCTCCCCCTCTCCCCGCCCCCCTTAGGCAAGTGTATCCTGAAAAAAATTAGTCATGATGAGGCCGACACTGCCACATGACTTTCCTGTGCATTTTAATATCCTTATTTATCTCAGCAATCCCAGACATTTACATTGTATATATACATTGAGATCGAAAAAGATGGGGAAAATAATTATTTAACTGCATTCCAAGGGTTTTAGCCAGTTCTTGTAGATGTATTAAAGGTACAGTACAGGATTGGTAACATACCCAAACAGAAATGTTCACAGATTTATGTATAACTTACAGGGTATGAAGATGGTGCTGGTAGAAACATACCGTTAAAATATTTCCGCCTGAAATGGTGTATTTATCCAGAAATTATTCAAATTTTTTTTTATAAGAAAAATTGAGTCGGGTTTTCGCTATTTTCTTGTGACTCAGATATCCGATTGAGCTCAAATTTTCATAGGCTTATTATGTACATGGATCAGACAGTGTGAGTGCTGTTCTGTGACCTTTACCAATCATGTATTATACCTTTAAATATTCTCTCTTTCTTTCATTTTTTATCAAACCTTGATGGATGAACATATTTTTCGAAACAAATTAATAATAATCTGCATGGTAGTTTAATAATCGATTCTAGCATGATTTGAGCAGAAGTCGTCTGCCTTAATATTTTTTGTCGTTTTAATTTTCTCTTTTTTTTTTAAGTTGAAAACTTAATCTGTTTTTGCTGCCATGCAAAATTTCATTTCTCTGAATTTTTTTATTACGATAATTGAAAATTATTTATATCAATTTTCGGCTCTGGAGTAATGACACCAAAATTAAGTTAATTTTTATTACTCAAGTCCATCTTAAATTCAATCAATAAAGAGGTTCTTATTATCAGTCCAATCAGGTTTTTTTTATTAAAGGTACTATCATACTTTGGTAGCATACCGAAATTTATTTTACCTATAAACTTGCAGGGTATAAAGATAGTGATGGTAGAAACGTACCATTCAAATTTTTCTGCCTGAAATGCTGTATTTATCAAGAAAAGAGAAGAAAACCAATGACCCAAAAAATGTTGATATTTAAAAGATCAAAAATAACAATGAATAGATTTTTAAAATACCGTAGGTGTTTTTCACTGTTTTCTCCAAAATTGGGCACATTATGGGACTGGGAATTTCACAGATGACAGAGTTGTATCTTTCTTGATATTTTTGCTCATGAATCTGTATTTCTGTGACAAAAACCAAAATATGATATCACCTTTAAAGAGTATTCAGTAAATTGCAAAAGCTGTCTGTCTGTCCGTCAACTTGGAATTCATAGCTTGACTGGTATTTTTTTCTCCCTGTAAAATTATTTCCTAGTTTTGGGCAGATTTTATTTACTGTAATTTTTTGTTTTAACTTAATCATTTAAGTGATTGCCTGAGGCTAGCTTAGTCACTTGGGTTTGGACGGAAGACGTCATTTTTCACGTCTTCAGGGGCAATTTCTGAATGATTTACTGCTTTGCATTCAGGAGTTATTGTGCACTTTATTTTACGAGACTGTTTAATAATCCAGTCTGCATCAAATATTCAATGAAATACAATAAGTAATATCTGTCCCCCTAAAAAAATCATTGTATAATAGTTGAACAAATACAATCACTTTTTAGATTCTATGCACCCCATTTTTTGCAGTGTATTTGTATATAGTATAATTTAAGTATGATAATAATTTCTTTAAATGTTTTCGGTTAACAGAGGAAAATTCGCACAATCACATTTTCTCGGGGCAATTTTTTTAAGAAGTGATTATTGGGTAGTTATTATAAACATGCCACTCACCAAATGTCACTGATGCTGTAGTGTTGAATTCTGAACAACACAAACAACATCCGAGGTTCATGTTTCTATTGTGAAACTTATGGAAGAAGTTTCTTTCTTTCTGTAGTTTCCAGTGGACATAAACACAAAACAGTCACTGGGCAGTGCCAAAATTCTGTGACTTTCACACCTTGGAGTTCAAACCCCAACTGCTGTTTCCTGTGGCACAGTTGCCAGCCTCAGATTTTCTTGCGGCTGATTTGTCTGCTGCCATCTAGAGTTTGATTTATGACAAACAGACAATCCTTCCCCAGATAGGACATAATAAGCCATTGGCAAGTTAAATCTGAATAGACTTCTTGCATTACACATAAACATCTCGGTTTGAATTTCCCAGACTAAAGACTCTGTTGCTATATCACATGATTCGGAGCAAGCTTTTGCGTAGTTAAATAACAGACAAGTGGACGTCTTGCACCAATGCACTGTCCATAATGGACAAGAACGGCATAAAGGAACCAATCCACTCCTGAGATGGGTTTTTTTTTTTGCAAAAGCTTGCCCCGAATCATGTCATTTAGCAACAGAGTCTTTAGTCTGGGAAATTCAAACTGGGGTGTTTGTATGCCATGAAAGAAGTCTGTGTACCAGATACTATTCAGATTTAACTTGCAAAATATTGGCTCCACAAAGGTCTTTCAAAAATTACTCGGATTCATATTGTTTATTTGTTTCTGTTTTGTCCAGTACACCGTACTTTCACCCGCATTTTAGTCCCATAATGACCCAAATATCATCTTTTGTCTTAAGACATCTTTAATTTTGTTCTTATTGTTTTGTTTTTTATATTGATTTGTTTTTATATTCCTGATGTAAGTTTCATGTAAATAAGTAATTAGATTATTAATGAGACATAGGTAGTTTCTGAATTAACAACACCATAGAACACTAATGTGTGCACCAACATAGAAATATTTGATAGCGTATATGCCATTGATATTAAAATGCTGGTTTATGTTTTCTTAAACTTTGACACTTCATCACAGCTTCTTCTTATTTTTCTCCAAATCGCCTTGGTTAATACCAGGGTGCTAGGGAATTGGTGATGAGCCCTCTACTGGCAAGAAAGAGACAGTGTCAGGCAAGGCATTTTTATTTTTGCATTTTCGTAATCAAGTACTTCGGGAAAAGCCTCTCCGAAAACTGGATGCGACAAGAAGATGCAAGACAGATATCAAATGGCCGAATACAAGTCAAAAACAGTAAACATCACGTGAAAATTTGGTTGGTAATCCTGTTTGATCAAGGAAGACTTTTCATGCTTAATAAGCAAATTTTGTTCTTAAGCAGATATGCAGGGTCCGGTGTCATAGAGCTGCTTAAGCACCAATTTGCTTAAGCACCAAAAACCCTGGTAAATAAAATCAGTATGCTAGCCAAAAACTCCTTGTGAATGTTATCCTTGGCAAACAATGGCTGAATACAAGTCAACAGCAGTAAACATCACATGAAAATTTGGTTCGTAATCCTGTTTGATCAAGGAAGACTTTTCATGCTTAATAAGCGAATTTTGTGCTTAAGCAGCTCTATGCAGGGTCCCATGTCATAGAGCTGCTTAAGCACCGAAATTTGCTTAAGCGAATTTTGTTCTTAAGCAGCTGCTTAAGTAACAAAATTTGCTTAAGCATTAAAAACCTCGGTATTAAATAAAATCAGTATGCCAGCCAAAACTCCTTGTGAATGTTATGCTCAGCAAACAATGGCCGAATTCAAGTCAAAAGCAGTAAACATCACATGAAAGTTTGGTTGGTAATCCTGTTTGATCAAGGAAGACTTTTCATGCTTAAGCGAATTTTGTGCTTAAGCAGCTCTATGCAGGGTCCCATGTCATAGAGCTGCTTAAGCACCAATTTGCTTAAGCACCAAAAACCTTGGTAAATAAAATCAGTATGCTAGCCAAAAACTCCTTGTGAATGTTATCCTTGGCAAACAATGGCCGAATTACAAGTCAACAGCAGTAAACATCACATGAAAATTTGGTTCGTAATCCTGTTTGATCAAGGAAGACTTTTCATGCTTAATAAGCGAATTTTGTGCTTAAGCAGCTCTATGCAGGGTCCCATGTCATAGAGCTGCTTAAGCACCAAAATTTGCTTAAGCGAATTTTGTTCTTAAGCAGCTGCTTAAGTAACAAAATTTGCTTAAGCATTAAAAACCTCGGTATTAAATAAAATCAGTATGCCAGCCAAAACTCCTTGTGAATGTTATGCTCAGCAAACAATGGCCGAATTCAAGTCAAAAGCAGTAAACATCACATGAAAGTTTGGTTGGTAATCCTGTTTGATCAAGGAAGACTTTTCATGCTTAAGCGAATTTTGTGCTTAAGCAGCTCTATGCAGGGTCCAGTGTCATAGAGCTGCTTAAGCACCAATTTGCTTAAGCACCAAAAACCTTGGTATATAAAATCAGTATGCCAGCCAAAACTCCTTGTGAATGTTATGCTCAGCAAACAATGACCGAATACAAGTCAAAAACAGTAAACATCACATGAAAGTTTGGTGGGCAATCCTGTTTGATCGAGGAAGACTCAGTTTCATGCTTAATAAGCAAATTTTGGGCTTAAGCAGGTCTATGAAATTGACCTATCTATTATTCATGATAAGTGCTTCACACAAAATCCATTATAACTGTACTCCATGTAAAATTCATTATGCAGCAGCATTTTATTACCACCATGTACTGCTGTAGTTTGCCTCAGTAGTTAAAAGGTATATGCATTGTAACATGTGTGTAATTTCATGCGTGAATGCTGAATTCTGAACATGTGCATTCATTGATGGTTGATGATAATAATGGTACATGTCTAGGGATGCATAATATGCCCAGGCCAACCTGGTGGAATGACACATTATAACATACACATCATCAACAGGTCAATTAGAGGGAATTATGGCTGTGTACACAAACACAGCACACACACAACCACATGCAAATGCAGACCATAAAGAGATCACCATAATGTCAGATATTGCTACTCATTATGCAAATAATTATAATAAAAAAGCAAACAGCCGAGTATTAGGTAATTTTAATGCACGTCACTCCTACTGAATGTGACAAGGTGCCATTTTCATACAGCTGCTTAAAAGCACAAAATCTGCTTAATCAATGAAAAACTTCCATGATTAAACAGGATTACCATTCAAATGTTCATGTGATGTTTACTCAGTGCATTTTGACTTGTATTTAGCCACTGTTTGCTGAGCATAACATTCACAACAAATTTTGGCTGGTATAATGATTTCATATGTCAAGGTTTTTGGTGCTTAAGCAAATGTTTGTGCTAAGCAGCTCTAGAAGATGGCCCCATAAAAGAAGGCCATAATACACACTCGGGAGACTGGCCACAGTGACACAGCATTACTGACAGTCCAACTGCATGTACATGTATCAATAATGCAACCCGCTATAGATACAACTTCCGGGTTTGTCTTCATGCGCAGAGAATTAAATACATGATGAAAATCCACATAGATGAATGGATGAACTCTCCTACGTTATGACAGTGAGCTCTGTCTGATATTGTTTCAAAGTGCAGCTTACCCCGGCCACCGAATGCAATTCATAAGGCAGACGCCACCGCCTATACATTTCATTTCCCTCCGAAGTCGACTGATTGATGTTGCAATATACCCCCATGCCCTTTTCATATATCAAATTTGATTGTGAAGAAATAATACAGGCATCACCATGCCATCACCACACAAAGAGATGGTTTCACCAATTGTTCATTGGGAATGCCCCCCCCACCCCCCCTCGCTTTCAAATCCATTTATCTCTGGAAGTACATGTATTGCATTCATTATAGGAATAGCCATCTCATAACATAATGCGTTGATTTTACTGAATACCTTAAAGGTAGTACATGTATCGTAATTTGGTAGCATACAGAAACAGAAATCTCCACAGATTTACCTATAACTTACAGGGTATAAAGGTGGTGATGGTAGAAACATACTGTTTAAATTATTCCCCCTGAAATGCTGTATTTATCCAGAAAAAGAGCAAAACTAATTGACCAAAAGCAGTTTTGATCTTCGGAAGTTCAAAAACCCTGTACACATTTTTAGAAATGGAATGCCCTTGGCGTTTTTCACTGTTTTCTCAAAACGTGGGCACCGTATGGGACTGGGAATTTTACAGATGACTGTTACTGCATCTGTCTTGATATTTTTGCCCATGAATCTGCATTTCTTTGACAAAAACCAAAGTATGAAATGAGACCTTTATTATCACAAGTCATTTTGCATTGTGCATCCATTGTCCATTCTGTCCTTTTATGTGCAGCTAGTATGCCCATGCATGTATTGCACATAAACACTGCCGCCAAGAAAGTCAAAATGTGGATACAAAAACACGTTGTACTATTATGAGCCTTCTAAAAGGTGTTAAATTCTGCAACACATTATCGACCCCACTCAAGCCTGGTGAGGCCGTGCACCCTGACTCCTGCACAGGGGCCAATAACACTGGGCTGCTGGAGAACCAATAACGGCATAAGCACAAATTATTGCAGGAAGCTGCTTAAGCACAGACACAAACATTGCTTAGCGTGAAAGTCATCCTCAGTACAAACTGGCCGGGGCCAATTTCATAAAGGAGATTTGGCTGGCATACTGGTTTTATTTCCCACGTTTTTGTTTAAAATTGGCTCTTAGTCTTTGAACCGGTTCTTATTTTTTTCAGAGACATGTCGAATCTCCCATAAGAAACCCCGGTAAACTGATAAGACAAAAACATTCACGCTCTAGAAATGATTTAAATTTCAGCTGCCTTAGCCTGCCTTTACAAACTTCAAATTTGAGTGAAATGTCACTGGTTAAAAAACAACATGGTTCTGTAAATGTCAAATAAAACCGTTATTCAGCAATGTACATTCAGTATCATATATGTCTACATTGCTATAACTCAACAGTATTTCACACACACTGTCCTCCCACAGAAAATGGCATCCATGTGCGTGTATATATACAGTATGTATATTTTTTTTTACACACAACCGATTCAGCTGTGCGTGAAAATTATCTCAGTTACCATGGCAACCGCTCTGCTGTTCCCCCATGAATGAATGCAGACGTTTTTCATTAATATGCAGTGACCGTGGAGTTGCACAGCACAACAAAATTGTTTCATTATATATTCCTCATTTGAACCTCAAAGTCAATTATTTCATATTGAACGCATATACATGTAGCTGAATTTATGCTTGGAGTTATGAGGGCCTGACGCGTTTCGATCCAAGCAGGATCTTTCTTAAAGGCTAGAAAGATCCTGCATAGGATCGAAACGCGTCAGGCCTTCATAACTCCAAGCATTTGATAAATTTCAGGTCATTATTTTTGGCTGATGAACAGTTTGCAGCAATTTATTACTTGTACTGAATATTTGTTTTTAAGAAACAAGACGGTACCAAGCCGGTTTCGACACATTGTTTTATCACTATATGCTGCTTATTGTTTTGTTTTGTTTGTTTGTTGGGGGTGTTTGTTTGTTTGTCTTTTGTTTTTGTCTTTTTGTATCGTTCTTATTTATGCTTTTGCAGGAAGCATGATGACCTTTTGCGAAGTCGTTTCCAATTCTGAATTGATATCAAAGAATGTTACATTACATGGAGCCTCAGATTTTAGTGCTTCATTTTGCCGTATCTTTGCATTATAACTCACCATGGTACTAATTCCCATAGGCCTGTACAGTATATAGATGCATCGATTTAATTAAAAAGAAAAATTTCCTCATTTCTTAAATCAATAACTGGAGATATTTGCTTCCGATTTTGAAGTTGCAACATGTAATTACATACGACGTAAGATATTTATACAGACAAATTCGCCATCCAATTAAAAAGAATGTTTCTATATCATAACAAACAATCAATACCATGGAGACCCACAGAACATATACAGTAACATTTCCTGCCTGCTAGGCTTAATGAACTGCCTTAGAATGTATCCCGGGCTCCAAAGCTCAAGGTTGTATAATTATAGGTAATATCATACTTTGGTTTTTGTCAAAGAAATACAGATTCATGGGCAAAAATATCAAGACAGATACAGTAACAGTCATCTGTGAAAATTTCAGTCCCATACGGTGCCCACTTTTTGAGAAAACTGTGAAAAACGGCCACGGTATTTCTGGTCGTTGTTTTACTAATTTCTGGATAAATACACCATTTCAGGCGGAAAAATTGTAACGGTATGTTTCTACCACCTCCATCTTCATACCCTGTAAGTTATTCGTAAATCTGTGAATATTCCTGTTTTGGTTTCTTACCAAAGTATGATACTACCTTTAAGTCACTCCATAGGGCATGTCCTTGGCGTTCCAAATCCTTATTTTATATTTTACTCTCAAGCTACAATCTCTATGATCTTATCTTGGAAGTCAGCTTGTTATATTTTGAAGATCAGGTGAGAATGAAGCTTACAGAAAATTGTTTTTCTGAGAGCCATGCATGCAAAAAAATTATTACACACGATCCTTAAAGGTAGTATCATACTTTGGTAGCATACCGAAACAGAAATCTTCACAGATTTATCAATAACTTACAGGGTATAAAGATGGTGATGGTAGAAACATTTTTCTGCCTGAAATGCTGTATTTATTCAGAAAAGAATAAAACCAATGACCAAAAAATGTTTGATCTTTTAAAGATCAAAAATAAAAGAGAAAAGACTTAAGAAATACTGTGGCTGTTTTTCAATGTTTTCTCAAAAAGTGGGCACCGTATGGGACTGGGAATTTCACAGATGACTGTTACTATATCTTCCTTGATATTTTTGCCCATGAATCTGTATTTCTTTGACAAACTAACCAAAGTATGATATTACCTTTAAACTACACACACTCCTTAATCTTATATTCCATCCTATGCTGTGCCTCGTCAGTATTTTTATCTGATTCTTGTGAGCATGCATGATGCAGACCTTGAGCGGGTATATAGTGCTGCCATGGTAACGAGTTAATTGGTCATTATGCGAGATCCTCAGCCACTCGACACAAATGCACCAGACCTCTGTGTGTCGTGGGAGCATCGACCAGCCGTTCCCTGCATGCAAATTTGGTTGACTTCAAGGTCCATAAACAAGGACCAATTTCATAGAGCTGCTTAAAGGTAATATCATACTTTGGTTTTTCATCAAAGAAATAGAGATTCATGGGCAAATATATCAAGACAGATACAGTAACAGTCATCTGTGAAAATTTCAGTCCCGTACGGTGCACACTTTTTGAGAAAACAATGAAAAACGGCCACGATATTTCTTAAGTCTTTTCTGTTTTATTTTTGATCTTTTAAAAGATCAAAAAGATTCTCGGTCGTTGTTTTACAAATTTCTGGATAAATACAGCATTTCAGGCGAAAACATTTTAACGACATGTTTCTACCACCACCATCTTCATGCCCTGTAAGTATAATGCCCACGTAAATCTGTGAACATTTCTGTTTTGGTTTCTTACCAAAGCATGATACTACCTTTAAGCACAAATATTTGCAATAACCATGAAATTTCTGTTTTGATGAAAAGAGGATTAACAACCAAATTTCCATGTGTCGTGTATATCACTTGTAATTGTTCTTTGGCTGTTGTTCGCTGATCATGAATATCTTAATGTAATTCGTAATGGTGGTTTGTTTTATTTAGCAAGACATTTAGTGCTTAGCAACTTTTTTGTGCTTAACAGCTCAATGAAATTGGCTTTCAACGACAGAACAGCATTGGCTTTTTCACAGAACAGCATTCACACTTTGTCTCATCCATATATATTAAATGATAAACCTGTGAAAGTTTGAGCTCAATCAGACATCTGAGTCACGAGAAAATAGCGAAAACCCGACTCAATTTTTCTTATAAAACACAAAGAATGGTTTTGATCTTACCCAGAGATCAAAACTGTTTTCGGTCTTTGTTTGACTATTTCTTGATAAATACACCATTTCAGGTGGAAATATTTTAACGGTATGTTTCTACCACCACCATCTTCATACCCTGTAAGTTATACGTACATCTGTGAACATTTCTGTTTGGGTATTTTACCAATCCTGCACTATACCTTTAAACGAGAAATTGATTATACGAGATATGGAAAAAATAGCACAGACTCCTTGTTAATTACAACAGGACTTCCAGACGAGGTTTCTGAATGTTTCGATCGTTGTAAATCTGATAAATTTATTTATGTAAAAAGACGAAGAAAATGCATGGAAATCCGTTTTCAAGAGATTTCAGAAATCAATATTAGTGCTCCCGGAACCATTTTCACCAAGCGCATTGCAATCATGATTTTTTTTGATATAAACATCTGAAAAAATTAAATTATTATTCTAGTTTGTTTACAGTCAGTCGTTTGGGAGACAGAAGTTATGGGATATGGGACTGAAGATATGGGACTGGGTCCAATTTCATAGTGCTGCTTAAGCACCAAAATTTGCTTCAGTTCCAAAAACCTTGGTAAACAAAATCAGTATGCCCAGTCAAAACTCCTTATGAATGTTATGCTCAGCAAACAATGGCCCAATGCAAGTCAAAAGCAGTAAACATCCTCATGGAAAATTGGTTGGTAATCCTGTTCGATCAAGGAAGACTTTTCATGCCTAAGCAAATTTTGTGCTCAAGTAGCTCTACGAAATTTGCCCATTGAATTTTATGGAGACATTTCATTGTTTCCCCAGTGTTTCAGCATTTACACGGGAGGCGTATTTATTACAGTTTCAGAAATTAGGGTATAAATATTTTTGCCATGAGTTCCCAAACCTCTGCTTAATATTTTGAAATTATAAGGACTGATGAATATGGGATTTATTTTCGTGCGAAAGGGATTCATTTCATACCAAATATCGAAAACGGTCCCCGTTTATGTTGAGTATAAAACACAGAAATGTTCCTTCAATACCATGAAATAATTTGGGGTTTGAAGGGGGAAATTTGTGAAGAAAAGGCAAGTACTGGCAACATAGGTAACCCCTATACCTTTCATATAATTCATATTTACCGCAAAATTCATTTAAATAAACATAAACATAATGGTGCTGCGTAGTTAGCATTTCCATGATGCAGTTCTCATGAATGTACATACATGTAATTATAAATTAAGTAAAATCCATTAACATTTCTTTGAGATAATCCCCTTTTTTTTTAGTATTGTAAGTACATGTACCTTAATTCAAACCATGTTTAAACCTCAATTTACAATGCCCACACACGCTAAGTGGTTACCAAAGTGCACACAGTACATTGTGACCGTTAATATTATTAATAAAATACAGTATTAAACACACTGACATTTGTTCCATTATAAAAAAGAGAACACCATTTGCATGTTAATTAAACACACGATGCATAAAAAGATACACTCAACTCACAAATTAAGCACTGAACAAAATAAAATGCAATGAGGTTATTTTACTTATTTACTTGAGTTGTGATGAGTAACCCCATCTCCCGCCCTTTAAGAGAAAGTCCTGTCATCAGTTTGTCATTTAATGTTACAAATAATTTCGACCATGCAGTTTGTATCGTAAGTCAAATATCCTAATTGTGTGTCACTCTGCCCCCATTTATATACCACAGCCATCAGCACTAGTCATTAATCAACCATGGCTTGATGCACCCTCCTACGGTGGTTGGGAATTCAATGCTCCATTAGCTTAATGCACGCAAAACAAGAACAAAATGCACACTTAAGCTGATCTGACATGTCTGTACAAGGATGAGGTTATTTTGCAGAGTGCACTCACAGAGTTCGGCTTGTAAATCAGCAACCTGTGCTTGCTTATTTTTCTCCGTCAGAAGAGGTCGTTAATTACAATTTTTTTGAGAGAAAATTAAAGAATAACCACTGACCACGTCTCGTTCACCGTCTATTAAAGGTAATATCATACTTTGTTTTTTTTGTCGAAGAAATGCAGATTCAGGGGCAACAATATCAAGGAAGATACAGTAACAGTCATCTGTGAAATCTTCAGTCCCATACGGTGCCCATTTTTTGAGAAAACATTGAAAAACGTCCACAGTATTTTTTTTTTTTTTAATCTTTTCACCGTTATTTTTTATCTTTAAAATATCAAAATTATTTGTGGTCATTAATTTTTACTTTTGTCTTGATAAATACAGCATTTCAGGCAGAACAATTGTAAAGGTATGTTTCTACCACCACCATCTTCATCCCCTGTAAGTTATAGGTAAATCTGTGAAGATTTCTGTTTCTGTATTCTACCAAAGTATGAAAGTACCTTTAAGTTTCAGTCCCACACAAACACCAATGACTAAAAATAAACCGTGACTGCATATTATGAATTTTGTTCTATAACCAAACAATAAATATTTTGTAAGTACACTATTTCCATTAAGCGTTGTCTGCGAAACCACTTTGTGAACAATAAACATTTACAATGGTGCAAAAATTCGATTACTAAAAATAAAGTTAAAATTCAACTATTCAAATAAAAATCAGCAAAATACATATAACAATACCAAAGGCATAAATTCTAAATTTATAAATTTTATAATGAAAATATTTTTGACAAGAAACTATTCATAATCTGCCAAGAATTACATTTAGAAAATGACAAAGACATTAAATATACCGTAAAATAAATACATCATTCATTTGGATAAGTGACACATGACAATTAAGAATACGTTATTAGTTCCCGTTAGAAATTTCCAAGTGGATGGCATTTTTTTAATGCAATATTTATTACTGGCCATAATTAAGAGCTGGCCTACATTTGTCAATCTTAGTTAATTGTCAAGTACGATCTTGGGCCAATTTCATATGCTTTTGCTTGGATTTGACGGCTCGCCATAGCATTTAGAATCGCCATTTTGAAATCAAGCCACTTTTTATAAAATGTGTAATGTATCACAAACACATTGTTGCCCTGCGAATCTGTCCTTACAAGGTCTTAGCATATGGGAGATTCTAATCAGCATGAAAGGACAAATTGCATGTGTGCTTGATGCTGAAGAAAAATAACGCCGTGGGTATTTTGAAAATGAGGGTTCAATATTAATCCATGCGTGCATGACGGATTGTATGTAATACTCAGTGCACACTCCATGGTGAATATGGGACCCTTTTCGAAACGGAGGCTCGGGCTCAGGCTCAGGCTAAGGCTCTGGCTCTTTCATGCTGAAAATATAGGTTGTGGTTTTTCATTGTGAGCTGAAGCTCTGTTTTCCTTTTCAAACCAGAGAATCTATTTCCGAACCGCAGCCAAAAGCCTCTATTTTGATGTCCATTATTTTAGAATGGATTCACAAAATGGAAACGGAGCCCGAGTCTGGGCCTCCATTTCGAAAAGGCCATATAAATCTCTGCCCGATATTGTATCGTTAACAGGCGCGGTTCTAGAGCCAAAATTTTTTTGGGGGGCTAGAAGAGCCATTATTTTTTTTTGGGGGGGGGGGGCAGAAGACCCAATATTTTGGGTTCTTCTAACACTCGCTTCTGCTATGTCTTAAAAGGGGTCGAAAAACATGCACATTATAGGACACACATAGCGTTTTTTATGTAATTGGAGCTTAATAACTGAAAAAAATCCAGTATTTTCAAGAATTTTTTTTTTCACTTGCATTTTTTTTTGGGGGGGGGGGGGGGGCTAGACAAAATTTTTGGGGGGCTACAGCCCCCCCTAGCCCCCCCCCCCCGTAGAACCGCGCCTGATCGTTAAGATTTTGGCACTGGTCTTCAAATTAATCTGTGATGTGTTTGCATTTAAGTTTATGCACTAAAAAAAATCACTGTGATAATTAATTTACAAAAAGAATGCATATAAGACAGTTATAATTTTTGTAGAAAAATTTGACAAACAAGCTGATGAACAGTATTATGTACATTCTAAAATAAATTTCTTTTGCAATCTATCCAGTTTAAAAACAAACACAAAACCAACACACATGAATTTCACACATCACATCACACATTCCATGGCTTTCCTTTTTACAAAATACAAATGCAGAAATTGTTGCTTTTTACAAGACGCCACTATAACACCTGTGTCCTTTGCTATGCAAATTCTGTCAAAGTTGCATCGTGTGAGTGACGTTCGCCCAATGAAAATCTTCCTGTGTGTCACCGAAAAACTAAGGACCAATCAGATTCGTTCAAGCGTACGCATGCTCCTGTAAAAGAGCGGTCATTTTGAACTCGTGGTCTCCATTGTGGACTGTGTTAATGTTGTTCCTTACGTTGGACTTCCAGGCTGCGTTCGAGCGGTTACTCCCGGTAACACGAGTGTGATGCGCGCGCAATACTCTCCGGTGCAGGAGTATACTCCCCAACGCTGGAGAGTATACTCTCGCTGACCCGAGTGTCGTACTCCGGCCGTTCGAGCGCTCAGGAGTATACTCGTGTTAACACGAGTAGCTCGCTCGAACGCAGCCCCATTGTGCACAAGATGAAAAACTCCGCCATGTTGAATAGTTTGCTTTCAGCAGGGAATATCTGTTGCTTGCTTGCATGGAGACAGAATGAAGAAGTGTGACCTTTTCCAGGCCTACGTGACCGTAAGTTGTGGTCGTTTTTACTTGTTTATCATAGCACGGGGCCAGGCTCATTGGTTGCAGTGAATGCCATTCAAAAATAATCATGGGGCTAGTTTGCTTTAGTCCACAAGGATTATTTCAGACCCCTCCCTCAAAAACCAAACCTTGCCCTCTTTCCGAAAATTAGACGTTGCTAATATTGAAGAGGACATTACAACAGGACTGGTCAACATAATTATTTAGGTGAGTATGATTTGAAGCTTTTATATTTAGGTGAGAGCGTTTACTGTAGAAGACATGTCTGAAAATAATCCTTGTGGACTAAAGCACACTAACACCATAATCATAATGCAGTTGCCTGTATTTGTGATGAGATACAGTCGGCATAGCACTGACTGACAATAGACCTTATTCATGGTGCATCCATTTTGTCACCTTCCTTGTATACCATTCGGAAAAGATAACACCCATTCTAAAAGGAAAACGGGTATCAGACTATTTTGAATCCAAGCCTTGGTTCGATTACATTGCTTCGAATGCATGATGGATGCACTGTGAATAAGGCCCATGGTGGGTCTTGCAAGTCTCTCGACCACTCACTGTCTCATAAAAACTCCAGAAACAGACAATTTCTGGGCAATGTAGTTCGAACAGCTGATCCTAGCAACTCAAGCACAAGGAGTCTCTTTTCTTGACGTGAAACAACCCTTGCTCTCCGTACACGTATTGATTAGAAAATGTCAAAAGTTAATTGGACTTCACTTTTCCCCGCGTGCTAATTTTCGTACATCACAGGCAAAAATCATCAGTGTTCGTACAGCCGATGTATAATTTCTCCTGGAACGGTGTGTCGTATGTAGTATTATAGCGATGTTAATCTGATTTTTATCATGGAATGTGACCATCGTTCTAATGAAGAAGTGAAGATGAATGTTTCTGAATGCGGCAGTTCGTACTGATAATGTTGTGTAGAGGCTGTAGGAAGTACGGTTGCAGAATCAGTCAATATACATACATGTACATGTAGACTTACTGGTCTGGAGAATCTTTGCAGAGCACGGACGCTCAGAGGAGGTGCCTCGGTTTGCAAGTCGTGCGACCCGGGAAAAGCAATCCTGAAAGAAATAATTTTGACTAAATTTAATCATCAAAATTAATATTAAACCACAAGGTAAACTGACTGAATTTAAAGTCATTGAAAAATGAACAAATGGCTTAGTTGGTAGGTCGCCTTAGTTGGTACGGTATTCGGGAGGTCGCCGGTTCGAATCCCGCTCCAGTCAATTTTGTCTTTGTTCACTTTTCAATGACTGAATTTAAGTAAAATGAAGTTAGCCCCACAGAGAACCAAATTAGTTTCAGCAGCAAATTTGGTCCCAATCATGTAAAGAATGACGCTGGTAAATTTGTCTCTATTTTGAAGTTCCTTGTGTTTCAATTTGTGTCCTTCATTTTTTGGTAGGGGAAATGTTGTTCGTTGATCGTTTGTTTCTGTGTTTGTTTTTCTATAACTCGAGCCATTGCAATTCATTTCAGACTGAGTAGGGTTGAGTCGTGGATAGTTTTGTTGTGATTGTTGAGTCTCAAAATCATTTTTTTTTTCAAATATTATCCAATCTTTTTATTTATTCAAATGTGTTTAACAGATATGAAGTAAATGTTAATTGCAATGGAAATTCTATTTCCAAACCACACCGAGTATAGACTTATTTGGATTCAAAAAGAAAAATTATCCATCGTTATTAACTGATTGCCAACAAATCTGGAATCAATAATGAAGATAATATATACAATCGAGAGTCCCCTTTTTCCAATCGACTTGTTTATTTGTTTGTTAGTATTAGGAGATTACGGTATAAATGGAATTTACATACTCGGTATTTTGACCAGTATAGATACATGTATTATTAGTCTGACGGATTAGGCGACCCACACCATTCCATCCCAGCTGTTACCTGTCCCAATTCTCTTTCGATTCTCATTCTTCTTTTTCCCAACATGACGCAATTCCCACAGACTCGGTCTGCAGCGACACACCTGTATGTGACAGCTATTTTGAAAAATGATATGTTTGCTCGACGGTGATTCACTTCGTTCAAATGAATTGATTTGTCTGTCTGTGTTTCGCTGTGAGAAAGTGTCATCTTTCAATACAGTATCATCACTTTTCTTTTTCCATGGGCTTACTCATTCAGACATGGAATGTAAATGTAGAATGCGTTACTCATTATTATAAAAGGTGCGGCTGAATTTTACCGAAACCTATTTGTTTCTATCACCACGTGACCCATTAAAATGTTTAATTCTTTCTGTTCACGATAATTGCAGAGCCCATATATTGAATATGGCAAGTCAATTTCAACACGTGCGGCCATTTGAAGAACTCGGTACTAGTACTGTGTCTTATTTTGAGTTTGAAACGAAAATAAGATATAGCCAAATAAGCCACGTCGTTTGTCATGTTTACGGGCTTTACAATTTTGAAATAAGACGTTTTAATGTGAGGAAATTGGACTTGGAAGTCATCATAAATAAAACTGCAGACAACGGAAGAAATGCTCGTCTTCACGATTGATTGCAAAACTGGAACAGCCACAAAAATCATTTCAATTTCAATTTATCAATTCATTTTTTTGTCAGAGTTCGGATTTAAATCTGATTTCAGATTTTTTTTATTTTTTGTTAAGATTTTAACTCAGAATTTCAGCCTTTTTTGTACACCTCTGTACAAACGCATAGGAACTTTTAAATTTCAGCTTTTTTTGCTTGGTGTTTTCAGATTTTGTGTGGCCACTCACATCCCTGTTTTATAAAGAGGCCTATAAAAAAAAAATCAAATTTGAATGACTGACTCATGGTATTGTGAATACAAATTGAAACGACTGTGAATGTGGGATAAACCAGAGATATCGTAAAAGAAACCCATCATGTTCGTGGATTTAATGAAAGACATCCATGTCCCCCTATATGATATGGACTCTTTAATGCAAATTGTGTACATGGGAAATCAGAACACCTGCACGTTTGGATTAATGATTAGTTCAGTTGTGCATAAATGGAGCATGAATGTGAAAAACATTCGTGCACATTACAAGGTGTGACGTTAACACCATGGGTCCAATGAGAACATTCAGTTATCAAAATATATCGGGCGCAGTCAAAGAGATATTGATAATAAAAACGAAAATTAATAGCAAATTAATTTATGTAGTTCCATGGGCACAGCTTTATCGATCGCTTTTTCATATGGAAAATTGGAACATTCGAGTTATTGTGTATAATTACGATCAATGAATTTCCACACCAAAGCGAAGCGAATTTCATTCTTGGTTCCCAATGATGGTGTGGAATGAGAATAACACACCTGCCTATTTATGCATTTGTTATTTATTTATTTGCATTGTTGGTATCTGTGTGTGGACAATTTGGTACAAGATTGGGAAAAGGTCCATGATTGGAAAGTATGTACATGCATACAACCAATGGAGCTGCTGCCAAAAATGTCTTTAAGTCCAAACAAAAGAGGAACAATAGGGGGTTAAACGATTGCGTTTACACACTTCAAAAGTGTAAAGTAGCTTAAAAAAAAAATTAAAAAGCAACACTGAATTTAGCCTAACGTTATAAAATATCGTAAGCTTGGCAAACCTTGTTGAGCTGAGTTTTCTGTCGAGCAAAGAACCAAACAACTACGAAAAAAAAGAAGCAAAAACGTAAACAACTAAAACAAACATATCAAAAGTTGTACATTCGTATGCCGTGCCAAATAAAATGCATTTTGATTTGTATGCGACTACATGTATAAGGCATGTATAAGTATTACTGTGTCTGAATTATGCATTCGGCTTGTTTCTCAGAAAAACGGAAAGGAATTGTATAAATCAAAGTTTCTAAAGGTGACAGGGACGAATTCCGAGTAGATTTGCATTTTAAGTGCTAGAGACATGAACAACTGGTGTGATATGAGTTATTCTTATTTTTTATACTTAAACAACATTTTAAAAAGGCCAAAGTTTGTACATTCTCCTGATATTTGTAACATGTATATCGCTATACGGGAAATCTGCATATAAAACGACAGCTGTTGCAGAGAATTACTTGTTTCTTTTAAATGCAAAGTTGCCGATCGCAATGCATCAACTGGATACGAGATTACGACCTTTATGGAATGATGAGGCAAACATCATCTACCTCATGCATTATGCATGAGACGTCCCATTCGTCAACGAACAACAAACAAATCGAATTGCTATGAGCTGAAGGAGATTGCACTGGAACTGAACGGCAAAATAAAAATGGTAACATTAATTTTTTTTATCACGAAAAGCAATCAATGCTTACAATAGTCTCTTCACCGGGTGGAATTTATACCTATTAACCTATATCGATACACATAATGTTTGATAAAAGTAGACCTTGCAATTTGGGGGCAAGAACGTTTGGTTATTAAAGATGCATTGCTTGACGTTAGGCCGAGGTGACGGTTAAAAAATGGATTCGAATTTTGAAAGGCAATGCGAAAAAGACGAAAGATTTAACGCTTTGATTTAGCAAAAGTTAGCCGAAAATATCCGTCTAAATCAAAATCCCTTTAATGATGAAAAAACGTAAAACTAAAACACTGCCTTGTGGGCCAAATTTGAAACCAATAAATAAAATGGGCATAAAAATGTTTGCTTTTTATGGGCCTATTTGTAATGTATGTTCCTGACAGAAATGTAACTTTTCCATCAAATTAACCACAAGAGAAACTGACTGAATTTAAAGTCATTGAAAAATGAAATATAACTTATTTAAGTTTTCCTTATACAGATATGATTATTTCATTCGGTAATATCTAATGCTTTCTCTCAAAAACTGCCAGTGCATCTCTAAAGACAAGCACGAGACCGTGGACTCGCGTCTACTCCATAGCAACCGTATATGGTGAATTATTATTATCAGTTTTTAATTCCGCGCGGCACGGTCGAAACGCACCCCACACACAAAAGAACATTGTCAGTCACACTGGACTTTGACCACATCTATTGGGTCCAAACGGTGTTCGTAAATAAGAGATATTATTGGTTTTATCAAGGTAGTTAAGATAATGTCGGCCATCTTCATGAATCATGAACACGGGAACAGCAATAGAAGGTTCATAATTTTCGGTTAACGGACTGACAATGCCATTCGATTCCTGTTTGTGCTCCTATCTGTTGTTAAGCAACTATAGATACCCTGGAGGACATCCACAGACACGGCGCATGTAGACATGCGTGTAATAATGAGCAATGAAGGACGTTTTTATTGGCTGCGGTATACATTTTGAATCATAAAATACATTCGCATGTTTTTAATATACATGTACCAGTAAATATGTCCCTCTCAGAGAGTTGTATGCGATCCCGTGCTTTGTATTGTTTTAAAGGTAAAGTACAGGATTGGTAGCATGCTCAAACAGAAATGTTCACAGATTTATGTTTAACTTTCAGGGTATAAAGATGGTGCTGTTAGAAACATACCGTTAAAATATTTCCGTCTGAAATGATATATTTATCGAGAAATTAGTAAAAAAAAGAAAGACCGAAATAGTTTTAATCTCGGGGTAAGAGCAAAACCATTCTTTATGTTTTTTAAGAAAAATTGAGTTTTTCGCTATTTTCTAGTGACTCAGATGTCCGATAGAACTCAAAGTTTTACAGGTTTATTATTTCATGTACATGTTTGATCAGACAAAGTGTGAGTGCTGTTCTGTGATCTTCATCAATCATGTAGTTTCACAAAATACGTGATGCCATATTGCTATAAAAAGGAACCTGTTTTATTTCCGTGTGTTTGGTTGTTTTCATCGCGATGACTGTTGCAATGTTATCGAAACTGTACATGAGTATGTTTGTGAACTGGATATTTTTTTTTACGACTCGGCGAAAAAAACAAAATGTTCTTAGGATCAAGATTAAAATTGACATAGGTATAGCATTTCTTGTTTATATGCGTGGGAGGCATCGGGGATTGTATACCAAGCGAAAAGAATGGAAGTAAAACTAAGAGAAACCCTATACGCTAACATGAGTACGACTGGATATTGACACATAATCATATTACATGGCGTGCAATTCATACCCTCGTGGGCTCTGATACAAGTGTTTTTGTCTCCTAAAGTCTGGTGATAACGGCTTAGGGATACCGGATATCAAATGATAAGGTGTGTGTTATTATGCTGGTTGGTATGAAGTGATGTGGTTTGGGTTGGTGTGGTGTTGGCTTATGTAACAGTGACTTTGGATATGTTAGGTGGCGGTGATGGTGACGGTGAATGTTGTTGATTAGAAATGGTGAACTCGTATATATTTGGGGTTACATACAAACAACCTTAGGACTTTTGATGCATTGCAGCTCTACTTAGGATACGATGGATATCCTTCGTAACTTGAGTTACGATCGATCGCAGGGCTTCGTGAAAACGACCCCTTGTGCCTTATGAAGACCGAGCACAATTGGTTGAATATGTCTCCACAGGGAAATTCTAAAGGCGTACATAGGTCTCTACAATGTTTTCACGAAACTGATTTTGGTCTTAACTAAAAAATGAGGAATTTCCAAGTACTTATCATCGCAAAGAGAAGTATTGTATATAAGGGACGTTCGCTAAACATTTCAACCCAGGAAAATGATTCTGGTTCAAATGGGAGCAATTTCAATTCTGCTCTTCTTTGAGTGTTCATTAGTACACAAGATCAAATACATGTCTCCACAAGGATTCAAATTCCAGGGGCCAATTTCATAAAACTGTTAAGCACACAAAAATGCTTAGCACAAAAATGTCTCGCCCAATAAAACAAACCGCCATTGAAAATTCCATTTGATATTCATGGTCAGCGAACGACAGCCAAAGAACAATCACAAGCGATACACAACACATGGATATTTGGTTGTTAACCCTGTTTTTATCAAGACAGAAATGTCATGCTTAGCACATTCTTGTGCTTAACAGTTTTATGAAATTGACCTCAGTATGGAAGGTTTCATATTGGTGATAGTGATGCTGTGTTGAGGATACAGTTTACGCATTTTGCCTACAGTGTATTATGTTAAAGATGTAGATGGTTATATGAGATGATACCAATCATGTTTTTACACGGTTGGTCCAGGTTGCTATGAAGGTGATGAGGTTTCTGCGAAGACGGTGAGGTGTCAGTGACATTGTGATTTTGACCGTATTAAAGATGCGCAAGATGATTTGATTACACAATGTGGTGAATATGATGATGGATAGTATAATACTGATGAATATTGGATAACGATAGAGATGATGGGGACGCTTAGTTTTGTGAGGTGTAAGCATAGTGATAAGATAATGATATGCAGTAACATCATGAGATATACATTAAACTCTTATAAATTGAAAAGTGAACAAAGAAAAAATTACTGGGCGGGATTCGAACCAGCGGTCTTATAATACGGTATTCCGGAGGTCGCTGGTTCGAATCCCGCTCCAGTCAATTTTTCTTTGTTCACATTTCAATGACCGTAAAATTCAGTCAGTTTCCCTTGTGGTTATTTTTGTTGATGATCTTTTATAAATTGAGCTGCGTGTCTCTGAAAAGAGCCGGTTAACTCGACGTTTCGGCCGGTATGCTCTGGCCATCTTCATGAGAAGATAGTGATAATTGTGATGGTGATTATGGTATAACTGCATGGTGAAGGTTGCGATGACGAGGAAGATTGTAGGGACAAGGCCATGGGGGATATTGGTGATGAAAGTGACGAAGATAAAATACTGGTGATAATGATAAAATAATCTTCACAGTGAGGCTGGTGGTGAAGATGGTGAACACGGTGGTGATAATGGTGATAAATATTGGGTGATGATGAGAATGGTTATGGTGGTGAGAATGGTTATGGTGGTGAGCAATGGCGACATGGTGTATTATATACTTCATGTGGTGTCTGATTCCTTATGTAGTGACAAGATGAATGATAAAGATTTGGAGAGAAGACTCAGAATTGGCGTGACGACAGTGTATCGTGTGGAGACAACATTATCAGTTTCATCATCAGCTTTTGGATGAAAACTGTCAGTACTCAACTCACTGTCAACTTATCCATACACTCTCAACTTGTTTACAAAGCATACCGACAAAGCTTGTCACTTTAAACCTTCATCGGCCATAGGTCTTTGACTTTTTTGTGTCAATTGGTAAATGAGAAAAACGAATTCGAAGTTCAGTCAATCAATCAGCCAAATTTCAAGCGGTCGAATGACAGTTGCCCACGTCCTTAGGTATAAAACAAACACGTGCGTAGACAACGCCCATTGTTGAAAGCTCGTCTGTCTAATTACATTTTGTCAAAGGTTCACGCGACTTTGGTGTCAGTCAATTTGGCGACGTAAATCGGCCATTTTAGCCGCCATTTGTAAAAAACAAAACAACTAAACTTATGTTGGTGGCCGGCTCAGCAGAAGAGCCTCATCACTCAGTTTTATTGGCTATCATGTTTAAGAGTATTATATTTGAATAAGATACATATCTGTGGCACTGTGTGTATATTGTCTGTTCTGTACTAAATTCTTCTTTTTCTGGGTAAATTGTGTTTATCTGTCCTATTTACAACCACAAAGAATGTAAATGGTATAGGTTTAGTGTCGAAAACACGATCAGTGAATTTGAATCATAAATACATCCAGTTTATAACGTGCGGTTTTTTTTCTTCACGGTTGGGATATATTGCGGCAGTTGTGTAGCTTATTTTGTTTCACAACCCATTTCATTTTTTATTCCAAAACCGGCCTTAGTTCGTTGCCATGGAAACCGGGCCGATTTGATATTTCATCATAGTTGCCCTGCATTACTACCGTCACTACGTCTGAAATAACTGTATATCATGCACTGTTCAGAATTAATATGGTTTTCTGTCACAGCCCGATAAATATTAAGCTTTTGACATGCACAACGAAAAGTTAGCTTTATTGGTAAGTTGCCCAATTAGATCAAGTATCAATTTGGGCAAAGGTCATATCCATTAGAAAAACGTCCAGATTATCTGGTGTTAAAGGGCATAATGATACAACATTGGTAACAAACCAAAACAGAAATGTTCTGAAATGTATGTCTGAAATGCTGTATTTATCCAGAAAAGAGTAAAACTAAACATCAAAACATTTTTGATCAAAAAGATGAAAATGAGACAGCTATTCCCACACAATTTGGCGTAACAATTGCAACATGTTTTTCTACTTTTTCCAATGATCAATTGAGCTGAACATTTCAGTTTTGTTTTTATTCCATGACAAATCGAATTGCCTGCAGCTGCTCGGTCACCTTTACCAATGTTGCACATGCCCTTTAACACTGAACAACTTGCCACATTTTCCCCTCTCCAAATAAGTCAAACTAATTGTCATGTTTAATGTTAACGCCGTAATCGTTAAATTTGGACCAAAAATGTTACCAAAGAAACTTACCTGGTATTGATGACTGATGGCGGCCGTGTTACACCAGCTCCGGTCCTCACGGACTTCACAGAGTGCCTGCTAGATCACCATGACAGCATCCCGAGGACATAATCTATGAACTCCTTGGGTGTACAGCACGGTCTTCTCTGTCTCCTTGCTCCTTGCAAACACGGTCAGAGATCCTCCACGATTTCTCCACGTTCTTCATGGTCGATTTGATTGTCCTACATTCTGGCACAAGCATTCTAGTCGATCACTATAGCGACAAGATCCACATTAAGGATGCCATCTCAACAATCCGACAAACAGTCTCCTTGTGAAGTAGTTCAATGTATTCATGTCACTCGGGCAATCCTCTGATTTGCATAATTACACGGATTTAGGTTAACTTGAGTATTGTCACAAATGATGTTTTATTGGGGAAAAGGGAGGGGGTCTGGAATGCGTTCGAATCATGTCTGTTGGCAAACGTCATCTTTGCCTTGAATGTGAAAAAGGCAACTTTTGATGATGAAAAAGTACTGGAAAATATCAAAATGGCCAGTTCAATTAAAGCAGAAAAGTTAACGAAAGGTCAACACAGTTCAATTGGTTTGCATTGTTAAGAAAGTGTTTGACCTCTACGGCAAAACGCTGATTTGAATTTCATTTTTTCAGTGTCAAAGGTCAGTGACCACCATTCCGGCCAGGTTCTCCAGTTTCTCGAGTTCCGCATCCAGGTCAATATCTTCCAAGATTTCCGGGTTGTCTATCCATCCCAACTCGTCCGGTTCCGACTCGGGCATCAGGACGCACATGAACCGCTTACCGGTCGCTTCGTCGATCGGGTAAATGGTGGTCGGGATGAAACGCTCCTGACCCTCTACCCACTGGCACAGGCTGTCGTAAATCTCGGTATGCTGATGTCGCAGATTGACGCCTCGCTGACGCAGCTGACGCTGGATGTGGACGAAACACACCTGCCTGGATTTTCTGTCCAGTGCCCCGTCTCTCTGAGGTCCGGACGGAGACGTTATGATGAGGGTGTCCGGGACGGGGTCTGGATTTGTCGAGGGAGTGTCTGCGTGAGAGGTGACCAGGCTGAGCTTGGCGCATTTCTTGACCGCCGTCTCTGGTCGCCTGGGCTTTCTGCTGCCGCGCTGTTCCTCGCTGCTCGCCATGACGGCAACGTTCAGCACAAACTTCTTCTCTGGATTGTACGTGCGACACATCTCCAGCAGGAACTTCATGTGGTCGCCGAAGAGGTCCGAGTTTTCAAGCTCACGGATGGTCGAGTAGGTTGGCGCGCTTGGAAGGGCATCAAATCCTCTCTGTGCGTAGTTCTCTGCTGAGTCCGTGTCGGGGAAGATGAGCAAAATGGCTCCTCGTCCACGGGAGAGGTACCCCGTGCGAGCTACGCGAGTGAGATCAGATTGAAGCTGTCCGTTGTATCTGCTGTGATAGATGACATGCTTACAGGCACTGTTGACGCGGCTGAAGACGCAGCGTTTTTTATGGCGAGGCCAGTGAAGTTTTCGACACTGTCTGGAGCAGTAGTACGTGTAGCAGTTGTGGCAAGTCTTGAAACTCTTTCGGGCGTCGGCAAGCTCTTTCGTCCGCGCACATTTCTTGTAGCTGCACTTGACCAAGATGATCTCTTCGCCTACAGCGTCGCTGTCGCCCTCCTCGTAACTGCCTCCCAAACGCTCCTCATTTCTCCTCCTGCCGACAATGATGGAGTTGAGAACATTACCATCGTCGCTGAATAGACTGTCGACACTGTGGCTTTTCTCTGATGAGGACACCGGGGTGCTTCCCCGACTAGGACTCCAAGAGGAACTAAGATCTGGGGTGGAACAGGTGAGAGGCGTTGATGTGGCGCTACTCCCTCTGTACCCATTGCTGTTTAGATCCATGGCACTTGTTGCCCGTTGGTACGGAAGGCCTAAGAGGCTGTCCACGATCTCTTCCATCGTGACCTCTTGGGGAGGAACGAAACCACTTCCGGGGAGGTATAACCCCGACCTGTCGCCGGGCTTCATGTGTCTTGACGTGACGACAGAAAGAACAGCGGCAAATTTGGATTCTTTCAGCTTTTCTAGATCCAGTGGCACCCAGGTGTTTGTCGTGCCGTCAACCACGGTCTCCTGGTCGGACGAGGACGCCGAAACCTGATCCTGGTCGCTGCGATTCCCGGCTCCCGATCCCGAGTCATCGTCTTCCAGGGAGGTGTCTGTGACCAAAATTCTCACGGGCGTTTTCCGAGGAGTGATGCTTCTGGGCGAGCTCCTCGGTGAGTCCTGTTCTCCACCAGACTGCGGAGTGATCATTGCAAACCTGGGGGAGACTTTGTAGTTTCTGCTGCCGTCCGGATTGTACCGGGGATCTGGTTTTAGGTCCCCGGCTTGCTGATGAACACTGTTGAGTGATGGGCTCTCTCTAATTGATCTACGCGGGGCAGGAGTTGGAGTCCATTGTGGATGGACGTCAACGGGTCGGTCATTATCAATGGCGGCGTATAAATCAGGAGTCTCAGCATAAGTTGTTGCCCGACTTTGCTCCTTGTAACTGTAATCGCAGGACACACCATCGTGTTCCACTCTTTTCTCCAAGTATCCGTTTTCATACGGCCGATCATTGATGTATGATGGTAAAGTTGGCCTTTGGGGTAACTCCGGTGAGGCAGAGTCAAGTGGGTAGGATTCCCTCATTTGATGGATTTGTCTTCTGTACTCCATGTCGTCAATAGATTCGTCGGGTAGGCTTCCACTTGCCAGGTTGCTGTTGCTGTCCGACTGATCGTAGCCCAAGTCGTTTTCTGAATCGGTGTAACCAGTGACAAAGAAGATGGAATCGTACATGTGACGCTCAAGTCGTTTCACGGCCAGCGAATCAAAATACGTGATCTGATCAAGACTGTCTCCCTCTGACTTACTGCGCGAACGAAGACCATGCGAGGGGGATGGCTGACTCGATGGAGAGTCCGAGTTTAAATCATACAGAGACGATGTCTGATTGAGCGCTTCACTGTGTGGCACATTTGTGTTGTCTTCGCTATGGCAGATATCGTTGTAGTCAATGTCACTAGTGCGATTCAAAGCGTTACCCTTCGTAAGCCATTTCGAATTTTGAGACGACAGTTCTGCGCACGAGAAAGCGTTACGTATCGGCTCATTCAAAAGCCCCTTTGGAAAATCTCGACGGTACCTGGCCTCGGATTGAAATGCAATTTTGGTCGAGACGGGCGAGAGGCTGGAAACTTCTTCTGATGAAGTCACGCTCCAGCAGTCACTCAGACAGGAGGAGGGGCTCCTGGTCATGCGAGGTTCCACATCCGACTGGTAGTCACGAGGAGTGCTCCGATCGCTGTTTAAGACACGGTTGTAGTGGTTGGACTTCTTGTACCAATCTGGCACATTGAGTTTCTCGAGGCTTCTTCGGATTCGCGCGCGCTGCTGTGCGATGATGTCACTCGGGCTAGTAGCAGAGGAGATGTCCGAGTCTGAGAGATCTTTGGACGAATGAGCATCGGTGCTTCTCGGTGATTTCAGGCGTCGGGTCTCTCCAGAATTCGGACTCTTTGACGAACCGTTTAGGAGCAACTCCTTAGGTCTCTTTGAGGGTAGATTCTCGGTCAGGCTAGCTCTAACTACATCTAAATCGGCGTCCCGGTCCCCTTCTTTGTCACTGACAGAAACACTGTCGGTTACTTCATTTTCCAAACCAACTTCATTGTCCGTGTTCAATTCATTGCCATGACAGGACAGTGTTTCTGAATCAGTCTTTACTACTGCGTCATTGGCTAAACTGTCAGTCTGAGTTGCCACGCGTACAGTTTCTTGTTCCTTGCATGAATGGGAGATTTCTGTGTTTCCATTATCCCTTGATACACTATCAGCACATTGAACCTTTTGTAAGTTACCTTCATCAGATGATACTCCTGTCGATAAACTTGGTATTCCAATTTCGTAAGGTGATCGACTTGTTACCGCGTCTTGTTTACAGAGTACGTCGCCTCCCGGGGTGTCTTGCTGTTCTGAAAGACTATCGATGACATGACTATCGTGTGGCGAATTTTTTTCAACCTGTCGCGAATTTTGTTCGCTTGATCCAACTGCTGCACGAAAAGTGTTGATGGGGCCGGGTGTACTGCCTATGACTGTGAAAACACGAGCTTCGGGTTTAAAGGCAACGCTGTCATCACTGCCATCATCAATATGAGTTACTGACTGCGGACTATTATCTGAAGAGTCAATATTAACTCTCTTTGTAATACCCGTCCCTGTTTGTACCCCGTCATGGAGTGCCGCGTCGCTCTTTTTGTTCTCCTGATCGCCGTGTTTAGTTTGTTGATGTAATCCGTGGTAGGAATTTCTCGAGGGTTGCTCGGCACCCGGGCTTGGGCCACGTTCCTCCACCGGTGACTGGTCAACGTCCGTGATGGGTTTGAATCCAAAAGTATTTATAGCTGGCGTTGCCTCCAGCGGTGGTGGCGCACTGTCTGGTTGCGATCGGGGGTGACGGGGGGAAACCGCTGGGGCCTGATTGTCAGATTGGCGTATGATTCGGGCACGGGGTTTAGGAATCGGTCTAGGGACTTCGGTGATATGGGAGTCTTCGTGTTCTGCTTCTTCCGTACTTCCATCCTCCTCATTGTCAAGATCAATATGCACAACCTCTGCTTTCAGTTCATCCGAGTGTTTCTCAGGCAGTCGTACCGTAGAGGCAAGAGTTTCAACCCACTGGGAAGAACCGCTTGAAGCAGTTTCGTTAGCGTTCGAGTCGAGGTATTCATAATTCAAACGCTCGCCGGATGAGCTCTGGTCGGATGCAGTCGGTTCGTGTATCTGTATGTCAGGAATAGACAACTTCCTCTCGACTTGCCGAGTGGGAGTACTGTCGAAGGAGCGCACGCGACCTTTGAGCATGAAGTTTGTCCGCGCATTCTTAGCGTGATCAGATTCCATGACGGTCTGTGGTTGGCCGGAAGTTACCCCGATATTTGAATATTCATGACGAGGCTCGCGGGGCCATGGCTTTCGTTGCAAAACGCCAATTGGCGACCCGGAGAACCCAGTAATGGCCTTTTTACGATCCCCATCTACAAAACTAATATCTTCATATTCATAGTTCATGGTATTGGGCTTCCGCTGGTCAAGCACGAGACTGCCCTGGGTCGCTAACTGATCAAACTGAGTGTCTAAATCGCGGTCTTTAGGCAGAGTTGGAATGCCGCTTGATGATATGGAAAAATACCAGCTTGGGACCCGAGAGCCTCTCTTGGGGCTGTGCCTCGATTTGTTTTCAT
Organism: Astropecten irregularis; assembly: GCA_963971285.1. Taxonomy (NCBI): domain Eukaryota; kingdom Metazoa; phylum Echinodermata; class Asteroidea; order Paxillosida; family Astropectinidae; genus Astropecten; species Astropecten irregularis. Next base: position 5,061,034 of record OZ020260.1, on the reverse strand, counting down.
CTTTACTCACGTCTTCCTGCTCTTCGTCCTCCTCGTCTATGCTCTCCAAGGAGGTCGGCCACTCCTTGGACTTTCCGGACAGAGGGCCCTTCTTCCTGGCCGTTCGTTGTTTCTCCGCGGGAGGGGGGTCGCTGCTGCTGCTGCTGCCTCCGCACAGATCTTGGTACTCATCGTGGGATATGATGGCCCGGTACTCCCCACGAGGCGATGAACACGTCATATCAGACGCCGTCTCGGAGTGGGCAGGTTCCTCCGATGACTCGCGGTGAGCACTCCCATCACTCCCGTTATCCAAACCAGTCGAGCCATCCACGCACTGTTCGCTTCTTTCCTGTGCAATTTCCTCCGCCGATTCTTGTGGATGAACCGGGTCTCTCCTCTCCACCTGCCGGCGGTCGGCGTTTCTCCTCGGCCCGGGTCCCTCTCCAGGATCCGGCAGGTGTTTCAAGATGTAAACCGCAGTCACTGCTACGGCGATTAGGGCGACGGATATCTGAGCGATTAGCGTCACCGGGGCGACACCAGACATGGTAACGGCAACCTCCCCGTTCACTCCCGCTGCCTCCATGATGTATAATATTCCACCGGCGATGTATTATGCGAAAACGTACAGCACTATCTGTCAGTCGTATTGCCTATGCATGCAACCAATGTATCATTTTACTGCACAGTGGTTGCCATCTCCCGTGCATGCAGCGCATGGCATTCGTACGGTTTATCTCAATCGGTAACAGTTTCTATTTCACTGGATACATTCCCGTGATTTCTCCAAGATTTTCCAGATGGCGACGACTCGAACCTCGAGCTGGTGAAGCCGTCATGCAAGTAAGGAGACGTGGGATGCATGTCAGGCTTATTTGCAGCCTTCGTTGTCACTAGCAACGTGCATGCGAGATGGATAGACCATGAAGATAATCAGCGATCACAAGTGCAGTCATCAGTACTGCTCTGTGCAGGTCGTTGAAACGCGCTTTTATGCATATACCACCCAATGTACAGGTACACACGCACAGTACGTGTCAAAGCCACATGCCGTATACAATAATTCCCGATGCATTATGAACACAGCGTATAACGTCATGGTTAAACCTCGACCTACACACGTGTCAGCGATATTCCATCCCCGCCCCCTCGCGATGAAATGGTACGGACTAAAAACAAAATCTGCAATTTTATAGCAACTCTATAACAAAAGCGAGGGGAAAATCGATTAACACTAAAGCTTTCATTGTCAATTTTGTATGTGATATTTTTTGAACTATTATAGATCGTGGTAAGTGTTAATAGGCAGGGAAATGAGATGGGGCTTGGTGAGGCAAATATTAATCATGAGATGGGAGTGGGCGGGGTGTTTCGGTGCGGCGAGACTGCGCAAGGTGGTTCACTGCACCGATTCACATTAGAAAGTAAAAGGGACATACAAGACTGCAAGAAACCAAAACAGAAATGGTCACAGATTTACCTATAACTTACAGGGTATGAAGATGGTGGTGGTAGAAACATACCGCTAAAATAATTCCGCCTGAAATGGTGTATTTATCCAGAAATTAGTAAAACAATGACCGAAAATCTTTTTGATCTTTTAAAAGATCAAAAATAAAAGAGAAAAGACTTAAGAAATACTGTGGCTGTTTTTCACTGTTTTCTCAAAAGTGGGCGCCGATTTTGATGGGACTGAAATTTTCACAGATGACTGGTACTGTGTCTGTCTTGATATTTTTGCCCATGAATCTGTATTTCTTTGATAAAAAACCGAAGTATGATATTACCTTTAAAAATGAGAGTGGGAGGGGTGTCTCATCTCAGTGTGGCGAGACTGCGCAAGGTAGTTCACTGCACCAAATCCCATTACAAAGTAAAAGGGACATACGAGACTGCAAATGAACATGCAATTAAAATCCATTAGGCCAACTGCTGCGTTGTTTCTGCCCGGCTTTCAATTGTCAACAAATACATGCATGATATTGCATATCGCTTTCTTTATCTTGCCATCATTTTGTTTTACATTACAAAGTGGACTTTGAACAAAATTACCCAAACAGATATGGGCCAACGAATGAATAGGCCTACGGTAAATTAATTTTCAGAGTACTTGACTATACTACGGACTGTCCCCCCTTTTCAATTTTAAATTAAAATTTGAATTTTCATATGATTATCGGTAAATATGTACAATGATTTGTTTGTTTTTTAGTAATACTCTGTAGTCTGGTACCTTTGATCTTGCCTACCTGACCCCCTCTTTGTCTGACCAATGCCCCTCGTTATCCTTTTGTCCTGATCCTCTCATCCATTCATTTGTTTTTCTTTCTTGCACTTGCATGTTTTTGTCCCCCTTTTCATTTAGCCTATTTGAGAAAGATCCTGCTAGGATTGAAACGCTTCAGGCCCTCCTAACTCCAAGCAATACTCTATATAATTATATTCTGTACATATTACATATTTAGTACATATTTGGGTTTGGTTGCAAGAATAAATTCTGTATAATTTTTTCCAATACAAGTGATAAATTGATGCAAACTGCTCATCAGCCAAAATTATGACCCGAAATTTATAAAATGCTTGGAGTATCTAATGACGCGTTTCTAATTATTATTTCAAAATTACAAATGTAACCTAGACAAAACAAAGTTCATGCATGTTGCAATCCAACGAAAACAGAACGAAATTCGTTTTCACAAAGAAACAAATATTTACATAGCACCCGATATACACGCCGGAGGTAAACCAAAAATTTATTAAAATGGGCGATACTGAAACCGTATCTCAAGCCCAATTTTAATGACAAATTTTCTAGTGCTTTGAAGTAGTTTATATAATATCGGACCAAAGTTCAAAAACCCCGCATTCTAATTCTCCCAGTATATCAAAACCATGACTGTGCATAATATGTATTTATTCCCACTGTGTATATCTTTATTTTGAAGGTCAACATGCAATTATGACTATGCTTCTGTATGCAGTAGTTGTCCTGTGTCTATTTGCTAGCTGCACAAAGGGCATGTTGTTCTTTTGTAAACGACAATAGGAGGATATCAAAATATTGGGCTCGGTAACAACTTCGTATGATGTCAATAAGGCACTATCCCTTTAGCTCGTGAATGCATGAATGTCAATGGGTTTGTCAAGTGATGAGAAGAATGCTGTCTAAAATTATCACGGTCTCGTGTTATTCTGTAGTGCAATTTTTTGTTTAGCACAGGTATAGAATTGCTTACTTTATTGCTTACTTGCATGTTAATGCTAGTCAGAACGCCACGTGATATACAGGCACTATCTTCATACATGTTGGCCTACATGTATCCTGAAAGTTATAGATAAATCTGTGAACATATCTGTTTGGAATCCTGTAAAAGCGATTAAAAAGATATAATAGATAGATATATAGATAAATGGATTATTCGTTTTAAAATTACAGGATGTGGCAATCAGAGATTGAATTGCATCGAGTCATAACATAAAAAGATAATCTAACATCATAGTTACTTCAAATAAATCCAATTAAAAAAACCTTTAAATATGGCTAAAGAGTTGTTCCAAACTGAAGCCTACGAGTTTATTCAAATACTTCGTTATCGGAAACGACAAAAGACAAACAGAGTACAAATTTGTATCTGATTAAGTATAATTATATATATTTTATTAATCGCTGGTATAGACACTTACTGTATAAATTAATAAAAATTAATGCTATTCATATATTGTTCCAGAAAAAACAACACTTCTCCTCACAAACCACACCAGTAAAAGTTAGACTTAATAGTCTCGACTTATAAAACATAAGCTTTACCACTTTTCTTTTACAGCGATGGTACAGAACTGTTTTTTTTTTTCGACAAAACCGTTGCTGACAGTGAAAGCACATTATGTAATCCATCATATACCTTAACTGACAAACCTGTAGAAGTTTGAGGTCAATCAGCCATCTGGGTCACGAGAAAATAGTGAAAACCCGCTTACACATTTCAACGAATGAATAAAACGCTTCGAAGCGAATTAATCCAATCGGAAAATGGTTTCATTTATTTCTCAGCGAATATGGCATTTCAGACAAAAAACCTTTCAATGGATGTTTTCTACTATCATCACCATTATACTGTGTAAGTTTGATGTGAATCTGTGATCTTGAAGTGTATTTTGTCTTGCCAATTCTGTACCATCCCTTAAAATTACGAGCAAGCTACTATAAATTCATATCTACATTAAAGTAGAAACGTGTACAGCTTGCAATCAATGTGAAAATAAGTCAAAATACTCTTCGGCAACAAAGAAATATATTCTATAAAAAATCAGGATGACTAATTTGTTAAGCTTGACTGAATAGATCACGATAAGCCGTTAATTTAACTCCTTACATGCAATAATAGTTTGTCTTCAGAACAGAATCCTACGGAGCCCCTAAAAGGACGGGGCACGGTGAAAAATAACAAATTGAACATGAAAAAAAATTGAGAGTGAAAAACAAAACACTCCCAATTTTGTTTCATGCCCAATTGTTGTTGTTTCAAGCCCATTTTTTATTTCGCGCCTAATTTTAATTTTTTTCCCGTCCTGTTAGGGGCTCCGTAGAATCGGGAATATTTTACTTAGTTTTGAAAGTGGTCTGAAAGTTTGGCATGCAAAACATCCCGGTTGTAAGTGATACAAAACGCCAGCAGTTCTTGAAAAAAAATCTGATCTGCATTATACAATTGTTTGTTTAAAATCAAATCTGTGAGAATTGCACAGAAACGTGTTTCTTTTTTAGAAAGAGAGGTGGGTGGGGCTGGGGCAACCTTTAGATTGTGAAATCAGACAAAAGAGGGCGCTATCACCAATTCTCTCAACAGTAGAAGTTATTACATGTACATTTTCCTGCCATCCGCCCAATAAACCACTTTTCCCAACATTATTCATCAGTCATTAAATGCAGCACAAAGAAACCTGACTGAAGCGGGATCTGAACCCGTGACCAACAGAGTGGCATGGCTTTCTGACAGTAGGCCGGCACTTATACACAAACAACTGCCATGACACTTGTGCCCAAAGATCCTATAACTGCACAAGATAGCATACTCTTTCAAAATCACGTGCAACCAGGAAGTAGGAAGTACGCACAGACGGCCATTTAAAAAGCCAAATTTACTGTTTTCATTTGGTGTGTGATTCTGGCTGAATATATAATAACAGGCCTTAATAATGATTATAAAACTTATTCGGGCGAAAGTTTTGTCATACAAAACTTAAATTTGTTGTTAATAACATCAGAGATAGCTCCATTGCTTACTAAAATGGCGGCCGAATGATACTTCACTTTTTTGGCTGAGTAGGCTATCTTGCACCGCAAGCAGCGCTATACTATCTTTGCTTGTGCCCAATACTACCAACATACAATCTTTGGTGCACAAAAACACACACCAAAAGCAAACATACAGTGATCATCTATGGAACATATTTATGACGTGCGAAAACCCCATTCTTAATTTTGGCAACACTGCAAGAAAATCACAATTTGGATTGTGACAGAGGAAACTGTTTCTAGCCAAGGTGCTCAGATTCTAGAGAAACAAACAAAGTTTGTTTTTTTTGGTTTTAGCATAAAATGTCCACATTTCAGCAAGCTGCTCCAAAATATTCTAGTCTCAATAATATTTTTGTTTGTTCTGGTGAAGTTTTCACATCAAACTCAGATGGGGAATGCTTGATTATCATTTAAAGGCATAGTACAGGATTGGTAAAGGTGACAGAACAGCTGCAGACTGTTCATAATTTGATTCGTCATGGAATAAAAACAAACCTGTGCAAATTATCAGCTCATGTCATCATCCGAAACTGTACAAAACAGTGAAAAACGCTCATAGTATTTTCAAATATATTCACAGGAGTTTTTATCTCACCCCGAAATCAAAACTGTTTCCGATCGTTGTGTTACTAATTTCTGGATAAGTACACCATTTCAGCCGGAAATATTTTAAAAGTATGTTTCTACCAACACCATCTTCATACCCTGAAAGTTACACGTAAATCTGTGATCATTTCTTTTTGGGTATGTTACCAATCCTGTACTGTACCTCTAAAACAAAATTATATAGCTAGGAAACATTAGTTTTTTTTTCTTTAATTAAGATACCTAAAGCCCTGAAAGGTAGAAGGCCTCAAAATTGTAAGCTACTCATCAATTCTGACCCCCTATTCCTCCAGTCCTGGCTTGCCACTTCAACCACTCAAGAGGTCTCTTCACAAGATGCTAAAAAACCCTTACGATTTTTTTTCTCATGCTTGAGAAATTTCTCAAGGATTCACCAGGGACGTCGTTCACTCTCAAGCATTGGTGTCCTTTCACACGATGCCACTTTTGCAAGATTTCTCAAGCATGAGAAAAACCTTGCGAGTTTATCTTTTGGCATCGTGTGCAAAGACCTAAAGCCCATAAAGCATCAGCTGTCGATATCAAGAAATTTCAAATTTTGCGTACGTAGCATTTTGGTTGTGTAACTTACGCAACATTTTCCTGCCTTTGGTTGCACAAGGTATGCCTGTTTCACGAAACGTACGCAACATGTGTACGTTGCGTAACTAAGTTACGCCAGCAGACTTTATATAATATTTGACTTGCGCCAGAGTGGCAAGCACACAGTGAGTTGTTGAATAAAAAAATCAACATGAAATCAATCTATATGCCCCTTACGCTGGAAATTACGGTAATGCTGAAGATGTCGCACGTCTAGTTCAGATTCTCCTCCAGAATGTGTAGGGTCTTCTCCAGAAGTTCCTTGACATCATGGTTGGTGATGGGATCCACAGCCAACCTCCTGAGGAGAGGGACACCATTCTCTTTCTCCAGGAGCTTGCAATACTTCCCCGCTATTTGCAAAGGAAGGTGGGATGGGAGAGTAAAATACATTATGTTTTTTTTTTCAGGGTGGGTGAATACAAATAGTGTATTCAGTGCATACATTCAAAGAAGACGAGAGCATTGCACAAGTAAATTAACAGTGTGGGGTGCTGTGGTCTGGTGTGTTGGACTCAAGATCTTGTGGTCAATCTACAGATCGTGGGTTCGAATCCAGCCATGGGCTAGTGGTGCTTACATCCATGGGCAAGACGCTTTGTCACATGTTGCTCCTCTTCACCCAGGTGTAAATGGGTACCTGTGAGGGTAGAGATGGCTTTGTGGTTTGATTAGCCTCCGTGCGCTTTACAGCAGCCAGGGCTGTATACTCCCCAGGGAGTTGGTTTCAGGAATCTAAGTGGGGCCCGATGACCAGGGATAATAATGGTAAGCGCCTTGAGCACCCTCTGGGTGGATATGTTGCGCATTATTAATGTCTATATTATTATTATTATTAACAGTATTTACAGAAATGCTTGGAGTTTGGAGGGCTTGACACATTTTGATCCTAGAAGTTCAAACAGTACTCCTGAATCAAATCGTAAAACTTGTAATCTTATTTCTTCACTGTCTCCCTCTGCAGGTTTCTTAAAAGTTACAATGCTCTTGAGGGTTAAAAATCAGGCAAGTTGCAGTGATGAAGCCAGGGACTTACGTGAGACGGTGCACAAGTTGGCGAGGGCCCAGGCTGCCCACTTCTGTACAATTGGTGTGTGGAAGACATTCAGAAGCCGTAGTATAGGCCCAAACGACCTGAAGAAACAAAAAAAGGGTGATATTTTCATCTGGATCATCTAATAATTGGTAAGCTTTGGGGCGCATCATGTGAAAAACTCAGGTGAAATCAGGTGGTTGAATTCAGATTTGGCCAATTTGCACTCACTGGAACTTCAAATTTTCGGCCATGCAGCCAATCTATGGCTGCTATCCTGAAAACACACAAATCTTTGGGAAACTGCAGCAGTTACTGGCCAGTGGCCGGCAAAGGTGCACCATGGTATTAACTGCCACAGCAAGAGATTTGGACGATTGCCATATTGAAGAGTTAACAACCAAAGTAAGGTCAGGGATGAGATTGACCAATGATAAAAATATCTGAAAACAACTGACAAGGGAGCATAAACAAATCTGAACTCTGAAAATCTCCTATACCTTAGTACAAACCCTGTGAGAAAAAAAATCTGAAATCCAAAACAAAAAAATCCGGAATCAGATAAAAATCTGAGAAATGTCATCCCTGTAAGGTACAGGTAAACTATCTAGCTTGGGTGAAAGATATTCCTGACTATGCCAGCTATTTGTTTCCCTTTGGTTTCCTGGACTATGTGGTACGCACCTGTAGTTGATGTTTCTTTGCGTGTTCAGCTCCCAAGAGGAGATGGCTCTGTCCATCTGCTGCAGAACCTGGTTCCGCTGTGGCTCAGCAATGGTCCACGAATCGGGGCCGTCCGACGCAATGTGAGACAGGGTACCAGCCGCATTGTAGCTGACCTCAATACCATCACTCCAGTCTCCCAACAGCTCCCTAGATTATTTCAGGGTAAGAAAAAATACTCTGCTAGTACAAAATTACCATGTTGGCATTCTCAGTCTGACATACTGGTACTTTGACATTTCTTATTGAAGCCGGCCTTTCGTACAACTTAGTCATGTACTCTTTGACTTCTTACCAGTTGTATCAATATATCATAATATTTCATATGCTGACATATTTAGATCATTGTTAGATTTCTTGAAAGCAAGCGTGAAGTGTGCTGTGTAGCCTAGTGGTCTGGTGTGTCAAACTCAAGATCTTGTGGTCATTCTATAGCTTGTGGGTTCGAATCCAGCCATAGGTTGTGCCGTTATGGTGCTTACATCCTTTGGCAAGACGCCTCATCACATATTGCTCTTCTTCACCCAGGTGTAAATGGGTACCTGCGAGGATATAGAGATGGCTTTGTGGTTTGATTAGCCTCTGTGCACTGAATACGGCAGCCAGGGCTGTATACTCCCCAGGGTGTTGAGATGGTTTCAAGAATGTAAATTATGACCAGATGACCAGGGATAATAATAAATTTGTAATGCGCAATAGAGTATATTAATATAGTAGCTGTGCACAATAAATGTCCTAAATCATTATTATGAGGAACGTCTTTGAATATTATGGTTATCCACCGTAACTGGAGAAACGACCAATTGAATTGCTTCATGAAATTTACCCTGGGTCAACTATGTGCACTTACGTAAAAACCGATGCGTATTGTAGAAGATGGGGTCTGAGTCTAGGCACCTCGGCAACATTTCCAATCAACCCCATCATGTTCCTCAGAAGCTCCGGCCTGTCTGGAAATGTCTGCAAAATTAACATTGACAAACCATATTACATGTATATCAAGATGTAATGAGCACTTCCCTTTGATTGTTCTAAAATTCCATTTTGCTTTGCCCGATCACCGTTGCCCATTCTGTTGCACATTCTATGCTGCCTTCAACTTACATCTCTACATCCCAGAAACAGTCTCATTCCATTGCCATTCAGAAACATCTCGCAATTATCCGATGTTTCATCTGTAAACACAAACACACAAAAATGGCAAGTTATGAATTCAACAATTCAACAAGTCCACCTCCAGCTACAATCTGATCATCAAATAACCACAACAGAAACTTGGACGGAAACTGTACGGTACGATATTCCAGAGGTTGTTGGTTCGAATCCCGCTCCAGTCAAGTTTTCTTTGTTCACTTTTCAGCTACAATCTGATCATCAAATAACCACAAGGGAAACTGACAGAATCTTAGACATTGAAAAGTGAACAAAGAAAAATTTACTGGAGCAGGATCCGAACCAGCGACCTCCGGAACGGTACGGTTTTCCGGAGGTTGTTGGTTCAATTCCTGCTTCTGTCAACCTTTCTTTGTTCGCTTTCCAGCTACAATCTGTTAAAAAAATTAAACTGGCATGACTATTATTCTTATTGACTATGTTATCCTTTATTTCATTCAGCAAATTTTTGTATGAAGAGGAAGAGGCACTCACCTGTTACATTCCACAATGTGCTCCATGCAGTCTCCATGACCTCATCACACCGGTGCTTGTCAAGACGATCCTTGATCAGTTGCAGCATGCACTGATAGAGGAATAATTATAGTAAGTAAAGTATTTATTTACTGGCAGTGTGTCCCAAAGTGTCAATTCTCTTTGCTAAAAGGTTACTTATAAGCACCAGGGGCAGATTTCACTAACGTTTTGCGATCATCGCTAAGCCCAAATCCATCGCTAAATGCTGCTGCTGTCACTTCACTCAGCACAGAATTCCCACTGATCAAGAGAATCAGACTAGCTCTATCAACCTTGATCATACCCTCCTCTCTCACCTTGATTATACCCAGCCTCCCGACCAGCAATTTCTGCTCTCCTTCCACGTGACAGACGATGGAGTTGCACATGTGCACGTAGATGCGCTGCAGGAGACCCCGCGGATCCTCCGTCAGGGCCAACTTGACCAGATTGGTCACCACCCGCTCAAACTGCCACCGGAACTCCTCAGGGATTTTAAAGTTGAAGAGGGTCAGGCCGCAGTTCTGCAGGAGGGTGACGCTGTCCGTGATGGTCTCGATCGCGTCCAACAAACAGGTGATGATTGCTCTGCAAATCATTCAAAAGGGCAAAGTGCAAAGAAAAAAAAAATGGTTCGTCTAAAGGTCACGTAGAGGTTGATACTTTTTTTTCTGATGGTACATTTGATTTGGATTATACAGGATAATTCCAACACAACCAAGGGTTGATTTCACAAAACCCTACAATCGATCGTAACTCGAGTTATGGAGGATAACCCATTGTAGGGGTCCTATCCCACGTAGGGCTGCATCAAAAGTCCAAAGATTGATGAAATTTACCCAAGGCATCCCAAAACCACAAAAAATCTCACACATGCTAGAATTCTCAAAGACTCAAGGCTGTAGACCTCAAGCAGTTTTTGTACTAAACTGGGCAGGATGGCCCAACAACATGGTCCCAATTCCAAAGAAAGTTCATAAGAATCCTATCCAAAATGCCTCTGGTCTAATAGTTGATGCAAAATACAGAGACTGGGGTAAAGAATACAGAAGTCATTTATGCCTATTACATCCTTTGAAGATATCTTAATGAAAAAGATATTGGAGCAAATGTTACCCCTCATGGGGACAGGAAATTTACACGGCCAGAACAAAAAGTATCCTTTTGACAGTTGAATGTGGCAAAAATAGAAATATGCCCGCTAAAATTTCCCAAACTTACTGCTTATGTTGCATGCCGAGAAGATCCATGTACGCCGGTCTGGTTAGATGGTACAGAGATGCGCTTTGTAACATAAAAACAAACAAAAAAACATCCAATTCATCATCAGGTTTATAATGTCAAATCTCTGACTGCCCTACAGAGATCATCTGGTAGAAATTGGCACGGCTGTTGATGAACTACTACACCATGTTTCCTAGTTAATAGACATGTCCAACCGCCACCACGACTGGACAGAATACACCAATCCAGTAGGCCATGCCATTTGGCAATCATGGCATGTTGTGTGCATGCTTGCCGTTGCTTGACCATTGCTTTGATAGGCGAGACGGCTGTTACCTACTAGATCGGTGTAATGGAATCAAGATCACAGTCCAGATATAGTCAGCCGTAATCTCAAATTACAACTCGCTCTTGCAAGACATGCTCAAAAATTGACAGGATAGTTTGTGTTCTGTTTAGATTTTTGTTTTCAAAACGAACAGATATTGTATATCTTGTGTATAAACTGGGATGAGGTCTTACCTGCCTGACACCTGCACTTGGTTCTCCCTGGGGTGGTACCTCATCGCAGCCAGTATCAACTTTAAAAACAAATGTAACAATAAATATAAACTTGGGATATAGCAGTATGTGCATGGTTTCATGGCTTCTGACTGCCAAACGAACAAAGATAATTGACTATTAGGGACACCACCAACATAGGGCTGGGTAGCTCAGTTGGTAAGAGGGCCGGTACAGTATTCCGGAGGTTGCTGGTTCAAATCCCGCTACTGGTCATTGGGCTAGCTACATTAACATTCCTAAAACCATCTCAACTCCCTGGGGAGTATACAGCCCTGCCTATTGTAAGTGCACATCAAGGCTAATTAAACAACAAAGCCATCTCTACCCCAGGTACCCCTTTACACCTTGGTGAAGAGCAGCATATGTGACAAAGCGCCTTGCCCAAGGATATAAGCACCACAACACATGGCTGGATTCGAACCCACAATCTGTAGATTGACCACAAGATCTTGAGTGCGACACACCATACTACTAGGCCACAGCACCCCATGTTTCCTTTCTCACAGCACTACCGCCTCCCACAAGATAACACATTGAAGCTTCCTCCTGTGCAATATTTTTTGTCTAACATCATCTTGCAATGACTCTGAAATACAGGTGACCTACCTCAACGGCCCTGGTAGGATTATAACACTCCACGGTGCGCAGTGAATCGAAGTATGCATTCAGGCCCTCCAGCAAGTAAGGCCTCCGCTTCAGGTAAACCTCGATGGCATTCAGGATGTGATCTTCGGTAAACGTCCCAGCGACCTAACAAATTTTCAACAAAAAGTCAGCGTTTGTAGCACACACACCAGGCAAAAAGACACCCAAGGTATGTAATGGCAAACCCTCCTCATCCTCCTCGAGCAACCCTAAGATCACCTCAGCTTCCTTGGCAGCATACACAAGCATCTGATGCTGGTTCAACAATCAAACTCAACCGTTAACAGGTACCCCTGGGCCGATGGGTCTTAGGCCCACAGTGTTCAAGAACACTTTTCTTTACTCTAGCAATATAATGCTTTAATCTTCTCTGTAGTCTTAGGGCCTTTTCGCAACAGAGGCTCAGACTCAGGCTCTGGCTTCGGCTCCATTTCGTGAATCCATTCTATTATAACGGATATCAAAACTAGAGGTTTTGGGCTGCGATTCGAAAGTAGATCCTCCGGTTTTGCAAAGGAAAACTGAGCTTCAGCCTCAATAAAAAAAACCACAACCTTTATTTTCAGCATATGGACGATGGAGCCTGAGTCGGAGCCTGAGTATGAGCCTGAGCCTGAGCCTGAGCCAGAGCCAGAGCCAGAGCCAGAGCCAGAGCCTGAGCCTGAGCCTGAGCCTCCGTTTCGAAAAGGCCCTTTTAATAGTGGATTGATATAAGCTCCCTCCCGAGTTCCAAAGCACACCCTCATCATTCAATTGATGGATCAGTGGACTGACCGATCCATCATACCTTGACGGCCGGCAGCTGGTCAGCCTCACTCTCCTCCAGCCCATCCAGCCGTAGGACCCCCAGAAACTCCAGAGGCTTGGGTAGACCCCGCAGTCCAGCGATGCAGCTCTTGACCCTGGGTACATCGCTCTCCGGTGCAGCTTGGGGAACTGCCGACGATGACGGTGGCCTGTGGTCTCCGTGGTCGGTCTCCATGTGCTCTACTGCCTGCTGCCTCTCCGGTACCTTGGCTGGTGTTTTGCTCGTTGGCGTTTCTTTGTCTGGCTTTTTGCTGCTGGGTTCTTCTACAAAACTGTCAACCGTTCTTTGAAATAAATAAATAAGAAGGCATTTGAATTCTACAAGTTCACTAATGTTTCCTTGTGAATAATTTCTGAAGTTATGGGTTATGGCTAGTTATAATGTGGCACAGCCAGGCCATATAAAATTTCTTTTCTTTCATTCTCAAAACAAAAAAATCATTAGCCCCCAGTCTCTGTCAATATCAGAGCTGCTTAAGCACAGAATTTGCTTAAGCATGAAATGTCTTCCTTGATCAAACAGGATCACCGATCAAATTTTCATGTGACGTTTACTGCTTTGAACTTGTATTTGGCCATTGTTTGCTGAGCGTAACATTCACAAGGAGTTTTAGCTGGCATACTGATTTTATTTAAGTTTTTGGTGCTTATGCGAACTTTGGTGCCTATGAAATTGGCCCCATCTTGGTCACCATCATTATGAAAATATTGTTGCTTTAACAAATTTTGGACTTAATACTACAATACTAGATGATACAACAATGAAACTTATTTTCTTTTCTCCACCGTATAATTTGAGAGAGTACCTAAATTTCAAGCAACTACTTACCGTTGTCGTTCTGTCTTTCTGGTCTCATAAACGTTGCCAGAAATGTCAAGCGACGTCAGGTGTGGTAGACTTTTCACCAACCTCCTCAGGTACTTGTTAGTCAGTATTATTCGCTGCTTGGTATCAACAACGGAGATGTCTAAATGCCTGTAGAGTTTAATAAAACAAACAGAAATAGTCTCTCAAACCCTTACCAAAATCTAGTAGAATCCACTTAACTCATATTGCAGGGCTTCAAGACAACTGTAATTTCCAGGTACAGCATTTTTTGTTGAAAGGTACTTTCATACTTTGGTAGCATACCGAAACACAAATGTTGACAGATTTACCTATAACTTACGGAGTATAAAGATGGTGAACATTTGGCTCAGTATACCGAACATCATCCTTGGCTCCCAATTTATTTTTGTGTACAATACATACCCATATGGTTCTTTAAATCACTATAACGAACGACCACTATAACGGACAGTATCTGTGCATCCCGCCATGTTCGTTATAGTGGTGTTCTACTGTATTGATCATTATTATTTATAAATTGGTAAGGATTAAAGTAGCAGAGTGCCAATCAACAGAACAAACTGAAGGTCAGCTGATGATTTTGCAGACTTTGAGAAAAATACATTTAATCTTGATTGGATGGTGTCATGGTTGATTGTTGAATGAGAAGGACTGGCAATGAAGCCTAGTCTTAACCCTTGGCCCCTAAGGCAGCTCTAGGACAAACAAGCAATACCTCAATTGGGTCCAGTGTGCACAGGTAGTCCAAACTACTCTCGACCAGCATGCAATCATGCAGGACTAAATATCGTAGCTGCTGACATATCGGCCTCAGAAACATCAAGTCCCCATTATGCACAAGTCGGGACACGTCCAGCGACACCAGATTGGCCAGCTGATTCAGCAGGCAGTGGACCTGGGTGCTGCTGAGATCGGTGAACCCGATGTTCAGCACGCGCAAGTTCCGCAAGGGGAAATCAAAGTGCGGGAGTCCGTACTCCTCCAGGACGGTCACATCGCTACTGATGTCCAGCACCTTGAGGGAGGTCTGCTTCAGCAAGTCCGGCAGGCAACGGGCAGTGAGGTTGGGGCAGTCGGCCAGATTCAGCTCCACCAGGCGGTGGAATGCCAGGTGGGCCAACGAGTCGTCCGAGACGTTGGAGCGGCTCAGGTTGACCCGCCGGAGGGTAGCCTGATCCGTCTTGCAGAAGACGGCGATGAAGGGGTCCAGACGCTGCTCCCCGAGGCCCTTCTCGCACACCCTGGACACCATGAGGTCGGACATGTTGGCCGGGATGATGACATCCCGCCTGATGCTGGTCGGTGTCTTGCTTCCCCCATTCTGCACCTCACAGAACGTCTCAATGTGGGTGATGCAGTATTCAATGAGGAGGTCCAGTAGCTTTGGCGGTGCGGTGCATGGCGGAGTGCTGACAGCCATTTTGGATCACTCTTCACCTAGCTTTCCATGAAAGAGATGCTTTCCTTTGAAAATAAAACAAAATATGATTCAGTATTACTGGTAATTACACTACACAGTACACAAAATGTCACTTGTATACAAGATTTCAAAAGATATTTAAATTTATGTTATCTCGCGATTTGGCATAGTGACATAATAGTTATACCAAGTTACCTACTTAAATATGATGTATTTTTCAATGTTTTCAGTGGAGTTGCATGTAGTCATAAAAACAAGACATAATTTAATTTCACTTCAGTTCTGCCTTTATAAAAACTCAGACTACGATGTACTCAAGATTCAGCTTAATTGCTTCAGTCAAAATGAGCTGATGCATTGTTTTAGATATAGGACTAAGACAACATTTCATTTTCAGAGAGGAATATTTCACAAGAAGATTGGTGTTTATTATAATACATGTAGCCTAATATGATATCAAATCTAATATATTAACATAATTAGGGCCTAAGCAGTAACTTAGGCTAGCATTATCAATTATGTTAAAGTTCACAAACGTTAGTTTTAAATTATAAGAATTCAAAACTATGCAACCTCTTAAATTGGATTCTTGTGTGTAAAGTATACTAGTAGGAGTTGTGAATTAAAAACTAGTCCAAAATATAATTTAATTTTAAGCATGGCCATGTTACATTCGTGGACTCTGAGGTAGGCCTAGGCCTACTGCAAATTAATTAAAAGAATTTCCAACCCTGTAATTTTTAGTTTTTTACCAATAAACTTCGTTATAAATTATGTATAAAGAATGATCTATCAGGAAAACACTGTTCAAAGCACTGTTGTGGACAAGTGTGACGACTAACGTTAGTCATAAAAAGGAAGGAAGGACTGTGACTGTGTGAGTGTGTCATGTGTCAACGACTGACAATCGACAATACGTCACTTGTGCAATATTTTATTATTTATTTTACGGCCTGCCTCTCATTCTCAAAGTTTTGGTCTAGTAAAACGGGTCTAACTGTAGTGTTAGTTCATCGACAAAACATCCGGCATGCAGCTAATTACATAAATTGATAATCATTAATCAATTTCATACCTGTTTGTCCATAAATCGTGTCGATGAGATTAGTCAACGTAGTGTTTTACGCCACACTAAAGTGGGAAGTCCGTTCATGATGATGTCAATGCAATGTTGTGTCACTTGCCAGCCAAGGGGGCCGACATAATTTTCGGCTATACGCTATTCTACCGTGAAAGGGGAAATCTCCTACGGAAGACTAAAATTTACACCATTAAATCAATTAAACATAAGTTTCCCATGGCCGGGGTCAACTGAGTCAAGTAAGTGTAAGGTGGGCTGGGCCATTTTAAAGGTAATATCATACTTTGGTTTTTGTCAAAGAAATACAGATTCATGGGCAAAAAATATCAAGACAGATATAGTAACAGTCATCTGTGAAAATTTCAGTCCCATAGGGTGACCACTTTTTGAGAAAACAGTGAAAAACAGCCACAGTATTTCTTAAGTCTTTTCTCTTTTATCTTTAACCTTTTAAAAGAACAGATTTTCGGTCGTTGTTTGATTAATTTCTGGATAAATACACCATTTCAGGCGGAAATTTAACAGTATGTTTCTATCACCACCATCTTCAAACCCTGTAAGCTATACGTAAATCTGTTAACATTTCTGTTTTGATTGGTTTCTTACCAAAGTTAAGGCCCAATGCCATTTCTTTATGAATTGAATGCATTGGATTAGGCACGTGTACCCATAGAAAATACATATCCTGTGATCCCCGACCCCTCATGTTGCCGCATGGTGACCGTCCAGAACAATAATGCAAAAAAATGCATTTATGATTGCATAAAGTGCCAACAAAATACGTACACTACTTTGACTCTTCTTTGAGGGTATAAAGTAAGCAAGCTTCGTAAATTTGAGATCAATACCCGATAGCCTCAGTTTTGAGAGAGTAAATAGCACAAAAATGTATCTCAAACTGTTCTGCTATACTTGAAATTTCGGAATAAATCTAATTGTTACAAACACTGAGTTATTTGGCCCTGTAATGGCAATTGGCAAATTGGTGTACATCATGCTTTGAGAAAAACGACTTTTGAATATTCTGTCTATGCTAGTTCCAATTTTTTTTCTGGTCAATTTAATTCAAGAAAAAGGTTGGTGAAATTTTTCTCATTACAAGCATTTCCAACTCTTGGTACTCCTTTTTGACAGCACAATCGATGTTGACCATCTCAACACATTTTTGGCTAAAGGGTGTAAGTCATGTTAGCATTGCTCATGTAGAATTCATTGTCTTGGTAAAAGGGTGTAAATCTATGACGCAAACTGGCACATGCCAAAATTTGGGCCGAAAAAGGGTGTACTTGTATATGTGTGTATGTGTATTTCTGTTTTAACAAAGGGAGGTATCTGGAATGGTGGTGAATTAACTTAATGAGATTTGAAATAAATGAGTATCGGAAGCCCAAACATTTCACGAAAAAAAATGTTTCATAAAAAAAATGGTCTTTTACGAAATTTCCAGTATTGCCATAATGAGTTCAAGCCGTGTACATAACGGGACATCGTAGTGAACGTAATTACGTGCGGTAGAATACCAGTCAGCTGGCCGAAATTGTTTTAATAATATTTTGTGTATTAATTAAAATGTACAAAATGAGGCTCAAGTTGTCGACCTCTCCATGCATAGGGAGCCCTGTTCACTGACAGTTCTATTTAGGCAAATGACAATAACCAGAGCTACCTAGTATTCTGCAATTCAATGAAATTCATACTGTAGCAAGCTTATTTTAAACTGCTGGGTTGCCTAAATCAAGTCTTTTTTTTCAGAGCCGTAAATAAAGTGCATAGCGCCCTCTAGGGAATAGACATGATTGCACATTATGTGCATACGGAAAGTTCGAAGAACGTCTACTGCTAAAATTACTCCTCAAAAATACCATTTTCAAGTTTATTTACAAACAAAACCTGACCATGTTTCCTGCCACAAGTAGCTTGAAGAGCAAAATGATGCTACCGCACTCCTTGGTTAAACAATGCGTCTGGAATTGTCGGTCTGCACACAGGAAAAAGATTTTCAGCAGGTATTTTTGCGTTGGGGATGAGGGCTCTTCGGGCCCGAAGACCGACGACCAAAAACCAGACCTGCGAAATGGCAACCACAAGAGCAAATCGGAGAGGATGCAGGGGAAACTGGAAAAGATTCGCAGACGACAGCAGAGACAAGAACAGATCGAGGCAATGAGTGCCAAGGTGAGCTATAGACATTGGGGACGTTCTGGGGAATACAAGTCAACTCGCCCCCTGGCCGACTTGCCCCTTACCTTACCAACTCGCCCATTACCAACTCGCCCCCCTTGCCAACTCGCCCCCTGACTGACTTGCCCCTTACCAACTCGCCCCCTCCCCGACACGCCCCCCTGGCTGACTCGCCCCCTAGCCGACTCCCCCCCCGACCGATTTTTTAGTTTTTGTCACTTCTTGAGATATAATTACTATTTTTCTGGCAAGTTGGTAAGGGGCGAGTCGGTCAGGGGGCAAGTTGGCAAGGGGGGGCGAGTTGGTAAGGGGCGAGTCGGTCAGGGGGCGAGTTGGGGAGGGGGCGAGTCGGTCAGGGGGCGAGTTGGGGAGGAGGGGAGTTGGTAAGGGGCAAGTCGGTCAGGAGGCGAGGTGGCAAGGGGGCGAGTTTTTAAGGTGCGAGTCGATAAGAGGTGAGTCAGCTATAGGAGGCGAGTTGACCTGTTACCATCCTGGGTTAGCTGACATGTGGCTGGTCCATGGAGGAAGGATGTGGGGGGATGCTTGTCCTGAGCTTACTTGGACAACAACACAATTAGGCCTACTCTCCAGTTCCAGTAGTTTGTGTCCTTGGTTTTTTTATTGTGTGTAGTACTGTGTAGTGTGTACTGGTATGGAACTATGCACTCATTGAATAAACTGCATTCATTCATTCATTTAATGTGTGGCCTTCTGGCATTTTTTGTTTGCCTGTACACCTGGCTAGTATTAATAACATTAACAACCAGATGGCAGATGACTTTTTAACTTCAAAAGGCTCTGTCTCAGACATTATGAAATGTTGTGGTCGTAGTTGGGAAGGTCTTTGGTAGGCCTGCCTAGTTTGGGTTGTATTAACTACTATCATCACCAATTAGTATTGCATGAATTGACTGGTTTGAATGGCAAATTCCGTCAGACGTGGAACTTTGAATTAGTGTGCTGGTAGGTTTTCTCTGCATACAGCAGTGTATAATAACCTACACGTAAAACATTTTGTATCATACTTTGTCATTGAAACTGTCCTTGACCTGGGTTCAACCACTTTATTTTCACCCAGGCCATATGTGCAAGAGTAAAATTTACCAACAGAATATGATTAATTAGTATACAGTAAATGCAGCTTGTTAGGGCCTAACAGTTGGTGACGGTTGTAAAAGGTAAGAATGGAATTGCTATTATTCGTACTGTGAGGTTTTAAGCTCTCGCTCATTTTTATAAGAGAAGGCCTATTGGTTGTACATCTCTGAGGCTTAATTTTGTTGATTGTAATAATAATAATAATAATAATAATGGACACTTATAAGGCGCCGGTATCCGCCATGATTGACGCTCATGGCGCACCTTGTTGGACATCCGTTTCAGGTCAAAGTTAAACAGCGCAAAGCCTGGACCCCAAAGGAGGCGATTCAGTACAGCGCGTCGACCATGCCAGGGGATAAAAAAGGTAGGCTGGCTTTTTTTTTCGTGGGTGCCCACTTGGCCCACTTGGCTAGCCATCTTCAGATTCTATTAGCCCATTTAAATTTTTTTAACACTTTTTAACCCAGGATCTTTCTCAAAGGCTTTAGCATTTTGACAAAGATCCTCCTAGGATGGAAATGTCAGGCCTTCCTAACTCACAACTAGCTCCAATTTATGCATTATAATCGCAATTTCCCTGATTAATTCAGTACCTCGATTAAATCAGCATCTAAAACCAAATCTAAATTGCAAATGTTACCGTAATTGTTTTCTGGTTGTCATCTGCTTAGGGCTTCAAAAATGAAACATCATACTTTGGTTTTTGTCAAAGAAATAAAGATTCATGGGCAAAAATTATGTTGATCCTCTAAAACAAAAACAGTAATTTTGCAATGTATGGTACATAGCCCATACCACCCTCTTGCATACCACGTGTGGTAACCGGTAGATAAAATAATGATTTCATTGCAATCTTGACATGGTTTTGTTTTTTCCAGATACTAGCATTCCCTTGCCAGTGTCATACAGCCCGACCTATGTAGAAGCAGCCTGGTATGACTGGTGGGAGAAGATGGGTTTCTTCAAACCAGAGAACATGGTATATCCTTTTAACAGTCATTCAAATAGAACTACATGTAAAACCAACCAATTTAAATCACTTTTGATATAAGTAATTTGTTCAGTCGGCGGTTTCCCATTTGATGATAGGCATTTCCACGGTTTTGGGACATTTTGTAACTTAAGTTACCTCTTTTTTGCATATTTGCATACATTTCAAGTAACCCTAAATTGGTATACTTGCTCATGCCAATAAAACCTTTTTTAAATTGGAGTCTTTCAAGAATTATTGATCAAGGAATAGGTCAAAGTCACTTAAAAGGTAACTTACGTTAATACCGTGGAAATACCCTGATTATATTAATAGCTGCATCCTCTTTGAGTGATCCCCCATGCCCCCCTTCTCAGGTTGCATCATTGTGAATTCTGCGCATATCGAATCAATAAAATTATCCTTGGGATATAGCAGTATGTGCGTGGTTTCATGCCCTTTGACTGCCAAACCAACAAAGATAATTTACATTTATTACCCTGGACACCACCTACATAGGGCTGGATAGCTCAGTTGGTAAGAGCACCGGTACAATATTCAGGAGGTCGCTGGTTCGAATCCAGCAGCTCCAGTCAATTTTTCTTTATTCACTTTTTAATTGAGTTTGAATCGTTCAGATGAAGGAAACCTGAATGTTTGTTTTCCTCACAAAAAGGTTCCCAGAGGTGCGGAGAGCGTAAATCCCTACACGACGTGCCTCCCGCCTCCCAATGTCACAGGCATGCTGCATCTTGGTCACACCCTCATGGTCGCCATTGAAGACAGCCTCGTCCGATGGTAAGCCATAAGGGAATATAAATAATAAATATTACGGAGCTTTAGATTTTCACATAAAGTACGTCGACTTATATGTAATGGACCCTTCCGGCCTGTCAATCAACTGTACGCTTTGACCAATTGGAGGACGCCTTTTAATCATGTGACCACGAAAGCCTCGGTCAAACTCAGTCGCACGCTGTATGTGAACACACACGTGGGCGGGGCTTAAGAGCAAAGCCGGAACGGTCCAGTGCATCATGCCGAGTCTTTGTGCATGCGTCAAGTCATCACCAACGTTGTCTGTGTGAGTCAAGGATGCACAAACTACGTTATTTTGACGTTCAGCACGATGTTCTTGCGTTTGTGGTCGACGTGAACGAGGTACACGTTCACGCCAATCTAAAGCTCCCCAATGTTGACTTGTGCAGGACCTTGCAGTTCTGGGCCCAGTTTTATACCGCCGTTTACTGTGGGCATAGAGTCAGAGCTTACGGAAGCTAAAGCTTCTATACTTAATATGTCCCAGGACTTTAAGGCTTTTGCAGAGATGACTGTGGCTGGCCATGTATCACGCCACAATGAGCCTGGTGGTTTAGTTCTGCTATGGTCTCCAAATCAACGGAGGGTGGGCCGTCCTTGCATCACTGTCAAGTCGATCATTGAAGAGGAGTAAGACATGTAAGAGGACACCAACCTTGCTGGAGTTCATTTGATGGATGCAATGAGGGACCGGGGAGTCTGGAAGTGGAATTTCATTGATGTTTCACCTTGAAGAAAGAATGTCTCAAGCAGCAGTGTTCTATTAATGACTCGTCAATGTCTTTAATTTGATATTTGCAGGAACCGAATGAGAGGGAGACCGACCCTGTGGCTACCGGGCTGCGATCATGCCGGCATCGCCACTCAGATCATGGTGGAGAAGTCCCTGTATCAGAAACAGCAGAAGACCAGACATGAGCTGGGCAGGGAGACATTCACCCAGGAGATCTGGAAATGGAAGAATGAGTTGAGTAAATTGGTCAACTAACAAGGAGTAGGGTTGGATAGCTCAGTTAGCCGAGCACCTGTACGGCATTCAGGAGGTCGCTGGTTCGAATCCCACTCTATTTTTTCTTTGTTCACCTTTCAATGACTTTAAATTCAGAGGTTTCCCTTGTGGTTATTTGTTG
Organism: Astropecten irregularis; assembly: GCA_963971285.1. NCBI lineage: Eukaryota > Metazoa > Echinodermata > Asteroidea > Paxillosida > Astropectinidae > Astropecten > Astropecten irregularis. The sequence continues at coordinate 5,038,328 of OZ020260.1, read as the reverse complement.
ATTATAAGGAATTGGTTGAATGGGGTCATAGAGCTGAGTAACTAGGTTAAACAAAGATTTGAGTAATCAGGCCGCACAGGTGAGTAATTTGACTGAAGAAGTGAGTAATTAGGGAAAACAAAGAGTTGAGTAATCAGGGAAAACAAAGAGTTGAGTAATCAGGGAAAACAAAGAGTTGAGTAATCAGGGAAAACAAAGAGTTGAGTAATCAGGGAAAACAAAGAGTTGAGTAATCAGGGAAAACAAAGAGTTGAGTAATCAGGGAAAACAAAGAGTTGAGTAATCATGAAAAACAAAGAGTTGAGTAATCATGAAAAACAAAGAGTTGAGTAATCAGGGAAAACAAAGAGTTGAGTAATCTTGAAAAACAAAGAGTTGAGTAATCATGAAAAACAAAGAGTTGAGTAATCCAGCAAAACAAAGAGTTGAGTAATCAGGGAAAACAAAGAGTTGAGTAATCATGAAAAACAAAAAGTTGAGTAATCATGAAAAACAAAGAGTTGAGTAATCATGAAAAACAAAGAGTTGAGTAATCAGGGAAAACAAAGAGTTGAGTAATCATGAAAAACAAAGAGTTGAGTAATCATGAAAAACAAAGAGTTGAGTTATCATGAAAAACAAAGAGTTGAGTGATCCGGCAAAACAAAGAGTTGAGTAATCATGAAAAACAAAGAGTTGAGTAATCAGGGAAAACAAAGAGTTGAGTAATCATGAAAAACAAAGAGTTGAGTAATCATGAAAAACAAAGAGTTGAGTAATCAGGGAAAACAAAGAGTTGAGTAATCATGAAAAACAAAGAGTTGAGTAATCAGGGAAAACAAAGAGTTGAGTAATCATGAAAAACAAAGAGTTGAGTAATCAGGGAAAACAAAGAGTTGAGTAATCATGAAAAACAAAGAGTTGAGTAATCATGAAAAACAAAGAGTTGAGTTATCATGAAAAACAAAGAGTTGAGTGATCCGGCAAAACAAAGAGTTGAGTAATCCGGCAAAACAAAGAGTTGAGTAATCCGGTAAAAATTAGAATTTGAGTAATCAAGGAAAATAAAGAGTTGAGTACACGGATCAAACACGAATTTGAGTAATCAGGGAAAACAAAGAGTTGTTAACACAATGAGTTGAGTAATCTGGCCAAAGATTAAGGCATTGAAGAGCTGAAGTAAGCTGGCCAAACAGTTGAGCTATGGGGACAAAGGTAAAACAAAAACAGTTCAAGAGGTTTTTTGTAAAAAACAAAAAAAAAAAGAAAACTGTTCAGACTTGCCGGCCACCATTTCAAAAAAATTACATTTCATTTTACTGGTCAAACTTGAACTTTCAGGAAAGGCGATGAGATTTACCGACAACTGAAGCGACTAGGGGCCTCGCTAGACTGGGACAGGTCAAAGTTCACCATGGATGAGGTAAGGGGACCATTGGGTCTTTGTTTTGTTGATGGAGACGCAGATTTTGCTAATAATATCCAAATTAATATCTGAGGACAAAGATACGGGTCTTTAGGTCCCTGGCCTTGCCTGTCTTACTCTACGGTTGTGAGTCATTGACATTGACTTGGGGCCTGGGGAGACAACTCAATGTCTTTGGTACTGGGTCTCTGAGGAGGATCCTTGGGTACTGACGGTTGGACTGTTTGTCTAACGTCAGGTAAATGGTTATTTTTGGTGAGATGGGGATGGGTTGCATGGCTGCCTGGGGGATGGCCATCAGAGGATCGAAGGAGTACCGCTCGAAGGTAGATGTGGCAACGGGCTGTCCCGGCACATGCTCCCACTGATTGATTGGTTGATCCAAATTACCATGGTGATATGGATAACAACTCATCTTAATCGTGAATCGTGAATGTGTTTGAAATTGTGGCCAGAAAAAATTTGCACAGAAATAGAAGCATGTTTCGGTGTTCCCAAACCAAACATGAGTCGGCCGCCCCTGATACTCGACTGCACTGACCACATTGTGTTGCATTTGTCTTCAGGACTACGCCCGAGCAGTGCGAGAGGCTTTCATACGTCTCCATGACAACGGTACGATCTATCGCAGCACCCAGCTAGTCAACTGGTCGTGTTCCCTCAAGTCAGTCATTTCCGATATAGAGGTATGAAAAGAGTTGGTAGTAATCAGAAATAACTACCAACTACTTTGATCAAACTTTTATATCAAATTGTTTTGTCATTGAAAAGTGAACAAAGAAAAATTGACTGGAGTGGGATTCGAACCGGCGACCTCCTAATATCGTACAGGCGCTCTACCAACTGAGCTATCCAGCCCTACGTTAGTGGTAACCCCAATAGTCAATTATCTTTGTTCGTTTGCTAATTGATTAATAATAGACTATAGACTGAATGTGGAATTGAACCCTATACCACTGCTTTGACATGCCGTCTGAGCTTATTGTCCAGGGGTTGATTTTTCGAAGCCCTCAATCGATCCTAAGTCGAGTTATGAAGGATAACCCATCCTATCCTACATAGGGCTTGTAATGCATCATACATCCTAAAATTGAAAGTAAGTTACGATAAGTTTAGTGAAATTGACCCCTGGAGTATGAGGGGCCTGTCTGGTTTTAGATATTTGAGCCAAGGTAAATGACAATGATGTTCTTGTTACAGGTGGAGTTTAAGACTGTGAGTAAAAGGGAGCGGATTCCGGTGCCTGGCTATGCAGATAGTGTGGAGTTTGGCGCGCTGACATTTTTTATGTACCCTGTCCACAACTCAGGTGGGTGGATGGTTTGGCCAGTGGTACTGGCCTCCTTTCTTTCTTTCTTGGTCTGTCCTTCTGTCTGGGATGAGTCAGAATGAAGTTAACCGGAATTGGTGATATTTTTAAAAACAAACACATGACACTCAATTGTTCAGTCGAGCACCCTATCCTGCTTGTTATATAAAAAGAATGAAAGATGAGGTATGTCTATTTTAATAAAGGCACTCATTTTGCAAGCTGTCCATGGGATACCGGTACTTGACAAAACAAATGTAAAATATGTACAGTATTTTAGCTGTGTAGGTAGCTAAAATTACTCTCTTATACCCTTTCAGAAGTTTAGATTCAGTCAAGCATTAACAATCCAATCAAATAAGCAGTAGAGAGTGCTTGTTAAATACGTGCTTTACTGAACTTTTGAGTGTCATTTGTTTGTTTTGAAAAACATCACCAATCCCGCTCAACTTCTTTTTGACTCACCCTGTATGTGAGGCTGACGGTCCGCTTGCGGAGGGTTGGGGAGTAGTTGGGTTTGGTTGGAAGGTTGGCCGGTTGCATCATGATTTGGGAAGGTGATTGTGTACTGCTCTGATGGGATTTGGAAGGTGGCTGGGATGGGCAACTTTACGGTTTCAGTTGTAGGCTTGGAATCTGTGATTTGTTTGGGCAGGTTTCGCAAGATCATGCTTGTTCGCTCAGTGGTATTGACAGTTATGTTGATCTTTTTGTGGGTGTAATGGAAGAAGGATGGGAATAGACCTTATTCATGGTGCATCCATCCTACATTCGAAGCAGTGCAATCAAACCGAGGCATGGATTCAAAACAGTCTGGTACCCGTTTTCCTTTTAGAATTGGTGTTATCTTTCCCAACGGGTATACAAGGAAGGTGACAAGATGGATGCGCCGTGAATAAGGCGTATGGAGTTTAGGGACAAGGCGGACGTTGGTGTTGGTGCAAGTTTATTACCTTAGTTATGTTTTGGATGGGTTGGTTGAGTAAAAGTGAAAGTTGAAATAATTGATAATCGTAAAAAATTGCCAACGTCAATGATCTATTATTTTGTCACAGATGAGAAAGTGACCGTGGCAACCACTCGTCTTGAGACGATGCTGGGCGATGTAGCTGTGGCCGTCCATCCGGACGACGAGAGGTACATCCACCTGATCGGTCAGTCCGTTGACCATCCCTTCACCGGGAGGTCATTGCCGATCATCGCTGACCCTTCAGTGGACCGAGCGTTTGGAACAGGTACGTCCGGTGAAGAGCTCACTCTGCCATCTGAGCGTCCTGCCCTACCACGAAGTAGAAATAGTTCTGGGGCCAATTTCATTGAATCTGTTACGGCCTATTCTTGTGCTTACGGGAACTGCTACGCGTGAATTCTATTTCATTGAATCCGTAAGCAAGACTTTTCGGTTAGTGTAGAATTTCTAGGGTAACCATGATTATTTTCTGCCAATGCGCTGTCATAGGATTCTGCAGAAATTCCTTGCTTACCGTTATCAAAAAGAAAACTCTCCCGTGTCGCTAACTGTAACCAAAAAAAGTCTGCTACCGTAAGCGAAGAATTTTTGGTAACAGTAAACGATTCCATGAATTTGGGCCCTGGGTGCTCTTTTGTTATCAATTGCAAGTAGCAGAATGATGCTTAGACACACTGTTCACTGCTGACTGAAAATCAACAGAGTACCAGCCACAGGCCTTATGAATGGCATGCAATTTTGACTGGTAACCAGCCCCAAAAAGCATACCATTTGTACTTTGTACCTAAGGATTTGAAAATGTTGTCTGCAATTTTGTATTCTTGGTTTTTTTTTGTGGTTGTTATTTCTGAAACGCAACTAGGTGTGGTCAAGATAACTCCTGCCCACGACTTCAGGGACTACGACTTTGCGCTATGCCACCAGCTGCCGTTTGTTGGCGTCATTGATGACACAGGTCACATGACGGAGGAATGTAAGCAGTTCCAGGTAATTTCATTTTCTTCTACTTTGTGGATTTTAGTGATAAAGTGTCTCAAATTACGAGCATGGTCCTGTGAATGTTTGAGGCTGTTACGTATAAATTTAAAGAGCTTTGCAAGATGTTGCCTGAGTCATGCAGCATCTTGTGTGTTGGCAGGCCACAGCTGTTCGCAGCTGCAGCATGTTGCCCACAGTTTTCATCATACTCTTGTGTTTTATGCAGGGCATGGCTAGGTTTGATGCACGGAGAGCCGTGTCCGATGCACTCCGAGAGAAAGGCTTGTACGTAGACACCAAGGACCATCCAATGGACGTTCCATTATGCAGGTACAATTGATAGTTATAGACTTATCATATTACGGTTATCCATTTTCCGGTAGTGAAAATGACCTAGGCTTTACGTACAAGGTGCCGATAGTACATCAACCAAAATAATGGCCTGAAATATATCAAATGATTGGAGTTGGGAGGGTCTGATGTTTGGGAAGCCTTCGATAAATTGGTCCTGCTAGGATCGAAACGTCAGGCCTTCCTAACTTCAAACAGTAGTAACAAGTCCACAGGAATGGTTGTAGTCACTGGCTAGTGGCTACCAAAGGCTGTTGTCGCATATGTGGGGGTCTGCAAGTTGCAACACAGCCTGTCACTGAGCCAACCCGACACTTTTGCTGTCTTCCGATTTCGTCCCCTCGTCGGTCCAGTCTATAACCAACCCCTCACCCTAAGGTTCTTTTGGGATGCTGTTGTCTTTTTCAGACGGTCCAAGGACATCGTGGAGCCCATGCTGAAGACCCAGTGGTTTGTGGACACCAAGCAGATGGCCCGAGATGCCGTCACCGCCGTGGAGTCAGGCCAGCTGAGAATCATCCCGGAGGTCCACAAGAAGACCTGGTACAACTGGCTGAACAATATCAGGTACCTTAGACCTTTTGGGTGCATTTTGCAGAGAACTTGGGTTGATTTAGGAAAATTAAAAACAAAAATATTGCAGAGGGACTTTGTGTTTTTGTAAGCGGGGAAACCAGTACAGAGTTTCTTTGTGTAGTTGTACCCTGTGTAGTCCTGATTTTTTCTTTGAAATGATTTTCAAATTTCGTCATTTTGTTTGGTAGGGATTGGTGTATCTCTCGTCAGCTGTGGTGGGGTCATCGGATACCGGTGTATCGGGTAACCAGTGAGGATGCCGCATTGAAGAAGCAGCTGGTGAGTCTTGGCATGGTTTCTGATGAAAAAGAATCCATCCACCAATTTTTCATTGATTAATTTTTGAAATGATATTCTGGAAGGGGTAGAAGTCATTCCTTCTGCTATGCAAATTTGTCCACATGAAATGGTGTATTTATCCAGAAATTAGTAAAACAACGACCGAAAATCTTTTTGATCTCTTAAAAGATCTAAAAAATAAAAGAGAAAAGACTTAAGAAATACTGTGGCTGTTTTTCACTGTTTTCTCAAAAAGTGGGCAACGTATGGTACTGAAATTTTCACAGATGACTGTTACTGTTTCTGTCTTGATATTTTTGCCCATGAATCTGTATTTGTTTGATAAAAACCAAAGTATGATACTACCTTTAATATCCAATTTTGATTGTTTTTGTTTCTAACTTGGTTTCCACCCTTCAGGAAGACTGTTGGGTGAGTGGCCACTCGGAGCAAGAGGCCATCCAGAAAGCTGCCAGGATGCAGGGCGTTCCAGAGGAGAGCCTTCGGGTTGAACAAGGTTTGCAACTCCCGACACTTGGAAACTGACATTATTACTTACTTATTTATTGAAAAGTGAACAAAGAAAAATTGACTGGAGCGGGATTTAAACCAGCGATCTCCGGAATGCAGTACCGGCGCTCTACCTACTGAGCTATCTAGCCCTATGTTTGTGGTGTCCCTAATAGTCAATTATCTTTGTTCATTTGACAGTCAGATGTCATGAAACCACGCACATACCGCTATATCCCAAGGATCATTTTATCAATTTCTGGTTTTAAATGAAAGCAAGGATTCCTCCAAAAGTACCCTGGGCACTGTAGCTCGAAAGACTGATGAAACCTTTTATGGCAAGATGACGAGAAGAAGATACAGTTTTAGAGGTGGGAGGAAAACCCCAGAGTAATATTCTGGGTAAAACACCATAGAATCAGGTAGGAACTGAAAAACACGATCCACTCGTGGACTGAGTTGGACTCGAACCCGTGCCACCAAAGGCGAAAGACAAGGAAAAAAAGAACCGCTATGCCAACCTGACTCCACATCTCTGACACCCATGCTTGATTTTTATTTCCCCCTTGTCTAACAGATGAAGATGTTTTGGACACGTGGTTTTCGTCCTCTCTGTTTCCGTTTGCATCTCTTGGTTGGCCAGATGAGGTATGAAGACATAATGAAAGGTATCATTTGCAAAACAAAAACTTTTCTGAAGAGAACAAAGGAAATTAAGGACTGAAACTGGAATCGAACCTGCAACCTCCGGAAGTCCGTACGTTTTGCTCTACCAACTGAGCCCCCAGCTCTATGTTGGTGGTGTACCAAATTGTCATTTTATACCTGTATTGCATTGTCAGATGCCATGGAACCACACACAAAACACATGGAACATTGATTTCTGTGGAGGGAGGACAATCAAAGAACCTGGAGAAAAAGCTCTCATAGCACATGAGAGCTTTTTTTCAATTTTTCAATTTCATGTCCAGAGCTGTTAAGCACAAAAAGATTGCTTAGCACAAAATGTCTTGCTCAATAAAACAAACGACCATTCAAAATTCCATTTGATATTCATGGTCAGCGAAACAACAGCGATTTCCGGAATACCGTACTGGCGCTCTTACCAACTGAGCTATCCAGCTCTATATTGATGGTTTCCCTTATGGTCAATTATCTTTGTATCAATTGTTTAATGGCTTCTGACTGCCAAACAAACAAAAATAATTGACTATTAGGGACAACACCAACAGAGGGCTGGATAGCTCAGTTGATAGAGAGCCGGTATGGTATTCTGGAGGTCGCTGGTTCGAATCCCACTCCTTGAAATTCAGTCAGTTTCCCTTGTGGTTATTTGATGATCAAATTCTTTTGTGTTGAATTTCCACAGACTGCAGACTTGCAGCATTACTATCCCACCACCATGCTGGAGACTGGTCATGATATCCTCTTCTTCTGGGTGGCTCGGATGGTCATGATGGGCCAGGAACTCATGGGAGCATTGCCCTTCTCTGAGGTGGGTGGCGTCCCTTTTTCCGTCTGCTTGTCTGTCTATTGGCATTTTGTAGAGACATCGTCACTGAAACCACTAAGTGGCACCCTCCACCTTCCCCAAACGCATAGTGTGTGTCAAATGTTAGCATCAGCGATGGTGTCATCTTCTGCTGTTGTACAGTGTTGTCTAAACCTGTAGTGATTGTACCATAATGTACTGGAATTTGGAAGAGGAATTGCCACTGATCTAACCTTTTATAGGGAGAGAAATTTTGATACTGGTGGGGCCAAGCCTGAAATCCTCCTCTTGTCAGCCCCGAACTTAGCTACAATAGAGCTGCTCAAAATCAATAAAGCCCGGCTTTTGGATACTGTCCATGATCAATGTGAACTCAATCTGTCAATCGGGTTGAATAGTGCAAACTATGATCCAGGAAACAGCAGGGCCTTGAAGTTGATAGTTCAAGGCTGGGGATTATAGAAGCTCAAGAGCCCAGGTAAAGCCTAGGCCTGGCCAGGCTTTTCAGTGACAGGGTCCAACTAGCATTATAAAAGTTTCTCTCCCTTGAATGAGGCTGTCTGTTTCTCAGCGTGTCTGAGTGTTCGTAGAAGCAAGACTCAACTTCTGTCTTCTCTCTGTCTTTCTTGCCAGGTTTATTTGCATTCCATGGTTCGTGATGCTCACGGTCGCAAGATGAGCAAGTCCCTGGGCAATGTCATCGACCCTCTGGATGTGATCAAAGGCAGCTCCCTGGAGGTAAGAAATCGAAGCTACTGGCGGGCTGATCATCAACTCTCCAACAGTCGATCAGCTGTTTATAGTCGGCTGGCTGGGTTAGACAGGCACTGGTCAGCTGGTTGTTTGTTGGTGGTCAGCTGGAATTCAAGTGCCGGTCAGCTCGTGCGAATACTTGGCTGTCATCTCTAGCAGTCAGTTGCTGGTCTGCTGATAGTCATTTGGTCAGTTAATGAGGAAGCTGGCAATTATTTGGTGGTTCGTATCTTGGGCGGCTGTCGAAATGTCTTTCTAATTCTTGATGTCTCCCAAATGTTCACTTTCAGACGCTGTAAACCTGTCTCCCTAATACCCTATTTGTGAAAATAAAACAGATGACCACTTTGTTTTCTTGACCGATCGTCAGGATCTGCACCAGAAACTGATGTCCGGTGTGAAGCTGGATGAGCCAGAGCTCACCATCGCCCTGAGTGGTCAGAAGTCTGACTTTCCGGACGGAATTCCGGAGTGTGGGACAGATGCTCTGAGGTTTGCACTATGCACGTACAAGGGCCAAGGTACCAACAAAACCGACGATTTTTAAACAGCTATCAAAACGAGACAAATCTTTTTACAGAGCAATTATAGAAATTTTTTAACAAAAACATTATTTATCAAAAAATGAATCAAGAGAATTGACCGGAATGAGATTTGAACCGGAAATTTCCAGTATTATGGACGTGCAGGTTCGAATCCCACTCCAGTCAAATGTTCTTTGTTCACCTTTTAATGATTTAAATTTATCCAGTCAGTTCCCCTTTTTGTTTATTTGATAAAATATATTATCATGTTGGAAAATTGCCAAAATTAGAAGCAGGCCTCAGCTGTACTGATATACAGTCTGGGGTCGATTTCACGAAGCCCTACAATCTATCGTAACTCGAGTTATGGAGGATAACCCATCATATCCTATGTAGGGCTGCAATGCATCATAAGTCCTAAGATTGCTAGTAAGTTACGATGAGTTTGATGAAATCGACCCCTGGAGTGTTAAGTTTGCTATGTTTAAAACCCTAGAACCCTCTGCACCTATTACACAAGACAAGAGCTGCTTACCACACACTACCAGAGTCTCCACAGGGGAACTGGATCATAAACCATGCATTACCACACAAACCACACTGTTGTGTATTGTGGTATGCAGGATACCACACTAACCACATGGGAGAAACAAAATACTTGGTAAACTGTAGTTTAGAGGTGAGTTAGGGTTTTAATTAATAAAAGCACGAGACCTTTGACAGATTTTGTTGGACTGCTTGTTTATTATTTCAGTGGAGGATCTGAATCTGAGCATAGACAAAGTGATGGAGTACCGACTCTTCTGCAACAAGATATGGAACGCTGCCCGGTTCACGCTGAGTCACCTGGGCCAGGACTTTACCCCACTGGCCCTCAGTCAGGTAAATGATTGTGAAAACAAATGTCCTACGTCTTTTTGTCAGGGTCGTTGAGGGTCTTCAAGTGTCTTCATCTTGTGTTCCAGTGTGGCATGTGAGAGGAAATTTTGTTTGTGTAAATTGGAAGAAAGTTTACCGATCAGTCTGAGTCTTGGTGTTGGTAGCTGTGGTCTGAGTCTATGGGCCTGTTTGTTTAACGCAAAGGATCCCAGATAAAATGGGATCCGGATCCGCAGGATTCGTGATCCTGTGCAAAAACAAACAGGCCCTTGGTCTAAATCTTGGTCTTGGTCTTGGTCTCGGTAGCTGTGGTCTCTGTCTTGGTCTTGGTCTCCCTAGCTGTGGTCTGAGTCTTGATCTTGGTCTCGGTAGCTATGGTCTCAGTCTTGATCTAAATAGTCTTGGTAGCTGTGGTCTGAGTCTTGGTCTTGGTCTCGGTAGCTGTGGTCCCAGTTTTGGCCTTTGTCTCAGTAGCTGTGGTCTGTATTGGTCTTGATAGCTGTGGTCCCAGTTTTGGCCTTTGTCTCAGTAGCTGTGGTCTGTCTTGGTCTTGATAGCTGTGGTCTCAGTTTTGGTCTTGGTCTAGGTAAGTGTAGCCTCAGTCTTGATCTCAGTCCAGGATGAACTGGTGTCAACTGGAACACTGCAAGTTATCAGTACTGTGCAACTAGCTCAGGGTTTATACGCACTTTGATCTTTTCCCTCTAGATTGCCGGTGACTTACAGCCCATGGACCGATGGATTCTCAGCAAGCTGGCAGCCGCAGCAGATGCCAGCAACCAGGCCTTCTCCCAGTACGAGTTCCCCACGGTCACCGGTGCTATTCATCAATTCTGGCTGCAGGCATTCTGCGATGTCTACCTGGTGAGTGACTATAATGGTTATTGAATTTATTAAATTATTTGGTATTCAAGGGAGAGCAGCTCAGTGGCCCAGCCACTGAAAAGCCTGGCCAGGCCAGGTCCAGGCCTTGGGACCTGTAATCCTCCTTTTGTCAGTCGTGATCTTTGATAGAATATAGCTGCTTAAAATCAATGAAGCCAGGCTTCTGGATACTGTCCATGATCAACGTGGACTCAACATGTCAGTCAAGTTTAGTGCCAACTATGGTCCAGGACAAAACAGGGGCTTGAAGTTGCTAAGTTCAAGACTAGGGATCATTATAGAAGCCCACGTCCCCAGGCAAAGCCCAGGGCTGGCCAGGCTTTTCAGTGACTTGACCCAACCAGTATTTAAGTTCCTCTTCCTATTAAAGTCCCAGCACTGACATGTATGACCTTCTTTGTTTGAAGGAATCGGTCAAAGGTGTGTTAGCCTCAACCGAGCCACAGGCTCAGCGGGCAGCCCAGCACACCCTGTACCACTGCCTGCACGCCGGCCTTTGTCTTCTCAGTCCGTTCATGCCCTACCTGACCGAGGAGCTCTACCAGAGACTGCCAAGGGTCCAAGGGGATGACTGTCCCAGCGTGTGTCTGGCTGAGTATCCTACCAGCGATCACGTGAGTTAACGATCATATCTTGTCAGTTTGTCACCTTTGCACTGCAAAATAAGGTTAACAAGAAGCAAAGAAAATACAGGTCTCATTGCAGTTTAGGACACTACCGATATAAGTCTGGATAGCTCAGTTGGTAGAGCTCCAGTATGGTGGAGGTCTGAATCCTTCTTCAGTCAGTTTTCTTTGTCCACTCCAAAAAGACTTGAATGAATTTATTGAGACAGTTTATCACGTTGTTAATTTGTTTATTTCAACCCACTGAAATAAGGTGGAAAATAGTGTTTAATAGTACTCGATGCTCTGAGTGCGACTTTCCAAACTAGCATTCTCAAAAATGATGTTCCTATTCAGCGAAGAGGTCATGATTCTTGTTGCTCTTCACAAATTTCATCTGTATTTCCCGATTGCCACTGACCATCCAGTCTCTCCTGTTTTGACAGTATCCCGCGAGGGATGAAGAACTTGAGCGGGACGTGGATGTGGTCTTGCAGACCCTTCATGCCATGCGGTCACTCCAGGTTGAGTATGGCATCAAGATGAAAATCTCAACAGGTAAGACTTCTCTCCCTCGCAGACGGCTGCCAGAACTGTGGCTTATTTTTTTTGTTCTGTGTGGATAGCCCTGAAATGACAAGCCCAAAATAAACCTGTTGACTGGACTTCGCTAAGAATGTAAAAGAATCAATAAGAATTGGGGTCACCACCAACGTAGGGCTGGATGGCTCAGTTGGTAGAGCGCCTGTACGGTATTCAGGAGGTCGCCGGTTCGAATCCCGCTCCAGTCAATTTTTCTTTGTTCACTTTTCAATGACTTAACAACTCAGTCAGTTTCCCTTGTGGTTATTTCATGTATAAGAATGTAAAACAGTGGAAGTCATATTGAAGTAAGAAGAAGCTAATAGACCAATTGCGTGACCAAATGTCATCACATGACTTATTGTAGGTATTTTGACAACTCATTTTGTGCAGAAAACAGCAGAACAGCAGTGGAAATGAACAAAGAAGACTATTATATCATTCACATTCTTCTTTACACATTTCCACCGCTGGTGTGTGCCAAATGAGATGACAGAATACCAACTATACGTCACGTGATGGCATGTAAACATTGGTCGCGCAATCAGTCTATTGTTTGCTAATGCGATCTCCGATGCACGTTACCAACCCACCAATCAGAAGCATGCTATCTCCGGATTGGATGGGGTATGCTCCAATGGAGAATTCAGATTGAGGCCCTTGTCCTGGTTGGATCAAGCCATGGAAAAGCCAGGCCAGGTCTGGGCTTTGCCTGGGGCCTTGCCCTAGCTTTAGGCTATCAACTTCAAGTCCCTGGTTTTGTCCTGGATCATAGATAGAACTAAACCTGATAGACAGATTGAGTCCATATTGAACATGAACATGCAGTATATCCAGAAGCCAGGCTGTATTGATTTTAAGCAGCTCTGTTGTAGTTATCTTCGGGGGTTATAAATGGAGGATTACGGACCAAAAGGCAAGGGCTGGCCAGGATTTTCACTGGCTGGGCCCGACCAGTTTCTCTCTTTTAAAAACCCAACATCATTGCCTTCTTTTTTTTGAAGTGCACATCGTGGCAGGCGATGCCTCTACTGGGCAGACGCTGGAGAAGTTCTTCCACACTCTGAAGGCGCTGTCTCGTTGCTCCACCATCAGCGTGTCATCAGCTCCACCGCCTCCCACCGGATGGGTGTCAAGCCCCATAGACGGCAGAGGCTCTGTGCATTTCAATATCAAGGTACGGTTGCATGCTAGAAGTCCCTTTAAATTTAAGAATGCCTACCTCAGATCCCTTGGCTTTTTTCCCTGAACACACTTGCCTACCCGCACCGTCTTTGGTCCCACTGAACACCCCCCTTTTGTTCTGATCCTCTCGTCCATTTATGCGCATCTTTACTTGCATGTTCTTGTCCTCTTGTCATTTAGACTTTGATAAAGATTCTGCTAGGATTGAATCTTGTCAGGCCCTCGTAACTCCATGCATTTTATAAATTTATGATCATTATTTTGGCTGTTGAGCAGTTTGCAGCAGTTGATTACTTGTATTAAAATTTTACGAAGTTAATGGAGAATATATGGCATTTTGGATCAGTATAATGGTTTAGAACTGATTGTACCAACAATAACAAAATGAACACAGAAGGCAACCGATTCATCTCCCCCTAACTTTTGTTCGCAAACATTCCAGGACTCGATGGATGTACAAGTTGCAGTGACGAAACTGACTGCTAAACGCAAGAAACTTCAAGCTCAATTGAGTAACCTGGAGAGGACTATAGAAGGCGCCAAATACAGCGAGAAAGTGCCGCTCCGAATTCAAGAGGCCGACAAGCAGAAAGTAAGACTGTTAATAATTTGATGCTAGAATTTTTCTGTGTGGATGTCCGATCTGTCAGTGATTACACGTCCTCAATTTTTTTTTTTCTGTTTGCCTCCAGATTGATCAGATAAAATCTTCGCTGAAGAAGTTGGAGAACTCACTAAATGTACTGGCCGCAGCAAGCTGATGATGTACCGGTAGACCAAATTGCCGAGAACTGAGGCTTTGCCTGGAGTCTTGGGCTTCTATAATCCCCAGCTTTGAACTACCAACTTCAAGCCCCTGCTTGTGTCCTGGATCACGGCTGGCATAAACCTGACTGACTGATTGAGTCCACTTTGATCCTGGACAATATCGAGAAGCCTGGCTTCCAAATGTGACTGTACGGTCATGTGGCTAGATTCCCTGCGAGTGATCCTGCCAGACGGATTCTCTCTTTGAGAGAACCTGCTGGTAGGACTCGTCCGGTAGGGCATCCGCCTGACACATGGTTGCGTAAGATGGATCGTTTATTTTGCTGAGATGGGGATGGGTCGCGTGGCTGCCTGGGGGATGGCCATCAGGAAACTAAAGGAGTACCGCTCGAAGGTAGATGCGGCAACGCGCTGTCTCGGCGCATGCTCCCACTGATTTATTGATCTTTGTCACTGTGTGAGAATCTTCCGTATTCTAACCTACCTGGATAGGCCAGATAAAAGTCCTTCCTTGAGTTTTCTACATCCTTCTCCACATTCCTGTGTTGATGGAAGGTCTTCAGTGTGAGAGACATTTCTAGATGGAGACATTTTGAGATATCCAGCCCTATGCTGGTGTTGGCAAATAATTGTCAATTACCTCTGTTCGTTTGACACTCAGAAGCCATTAAACCACTCACATACCGCTATATCCCAAGGATCATTTAAGATGTGCAGCATAAGCAATGCTGCAACCTGAGAAACAGTACATGGGGGATCACTCAAAGAGGATGCAGATTTTTTTTATCAATAAAATCATCAAATAACCACAAGGGAAACTGACTTGATTAATGTCATTGAGATTAATCACATTTATAATGGCATTGCAGACAATTTCAATGTCTTTTTTATTTTGATTACCAGTAATCAGAAGAATATGAAAATTTAGTCATTGTAATTGCTGAATTCTGCCAACATTTACAATTTGACATTATTTTACATAGAACAAGTTAATTTAAGAAAAAAGAAAATTACATTTAATAACTATTATGAAATAGGAAAACTTCATATGAAAGTGGTTCCATCGAGCATGGTCTGAATAAAAACAAGCAATGAATACTGTTATTTCATGTGTGAAAGATTTACATTTACGATAATAATTAGATCAACAAATGTAATTTAGTGACCAAAGTCAGTGAAATATTTTATTATAAATATACCCAAAAAAAACATTTTTAGAAAGTGGCAGAGGAACCAAATTATTAACTTCACAAAGTTTAAATGATATGTGCTTCATTTAAAACAATGGGCCAAGATTAAAAACAACTTGAAAAAGAAAGGAAAAAATACTATCATTTTGTTCAATATTCTTCTCCAGGTTCATGAAAACAGCACAGGTATAATTAGATTCTGTCTGGAGAATCTAAAGTAATATTTATTTGCGAAATTGGATATTCCGGACAGCTCTGCAATGATCTTGCCGCCAGCCCCAATCTGATTTTAAGTTTAGTTGTATTACGCCCTCTTTTGCCCATTGTCCAATTCGAGCCAAGCGACGTCATCTACTGATTATCCAATCAAGGCATTTCTTTTCAACAAGTAAGCCGTGTCTCGATTATTGAGTGACTGTGGCTGCAATACACGCACCTATAGTAGTAGCCGCTTGCCAGTATAACTGCAGCCATTGCCGTAAACTTCTGTGTATGTGTGTGTTTTTTTTTTACAATCGCAGCCAGAGATAATGCTTGCCAGAAAGTGGTTTTACTTTGGCATCGAATGAGCATTGTTCTTTGGCTGGGTAGTGAAGCATAGTAAACGCGTTTCCGGTCAAGTTTGCCGATGGTCATGAGTAACTCGTGTGGCCTGTGGAGCTGTTATGCATGGCGCATTGTTCGACGTTACAATAAATGTTGGCTGATGATCTGCAGAAGTTGTTGAAATTGTTCAAGTAGACGCGTCTACGCAACTTTGAAGGACCGGAAAAAGAGTCATCCCATTCGCACTCAAACCAATTATGCCATTCAAACAATATAATCCAATTATGGTAATTCTCAATGTGACTTTATAAGGCCATTTTGATTCACAAGTACATCTCCGGCTACGGATATAAAGCTAACAAATGATCTAACAAACGTAGATAGACTACCGCAGGTTCGTTCCGGTTGCAAGCAGAGGCGCTAGGCCGGATCTGATTCACCGTGTACGGTACCTGATACTAGGAATTTGAACATAATTTGCAAACAGTAAGAATAATAATTGTTGGCGAATAAACCATTGAGATTAGGAAACAAGATAATTGAGATTCTAGCCAAGGGGAAGGGGGAATGTGGCGACACTTTTTTTCAGGGGGCGCAAAAACGCAAAGGTAAGGAAAATGAGCTGGACTTTTGAAGTTACAGGAAATCTAATCCGAAGAAGTTTGAACAAAGAATTAAGAAAGATCCCAATTTCAAATTGTCTGATTTTTTTCCCCATTGGCATCAGAAGTTGGGATTAGGGGCGCAATTTTTGCGCTTGCCCCGGGCGCCGTTTTCTTCTATCTATAGATTGTTTTGATAGTTCGCTCGTTATTTCATGTACACCACCAGTGACAACACATTTCTATATTGTTTTCCAATAGGGTAGTAATTAAGTCACAAAAACAGCGTTCAAGTTCATGCAATATCTTATATGCAAAGCGAGGTGTGACGTCATTGTGTCTGCCAAGGATACGAATATGACGACAAGTTTGACCATATATATACTCTTCAACTCAAGCGCAATTTAATAGTTCACTGAGAAATGGCGCGCGTCATTATTTCGTTGCAATCATCCTTTGAACTTCAAGCAGCCAGCCTATAAAAAGTCGAAATCCATAGGCCCTACTGCTATATTTTTCTTGTTACTTTTTGCCCAATCTATACTTTCTTTGACAAAAAAACACTTAGCAATAGAGATCCATAACCAAAGTAAACCTTTCGTTATTAATTTGGTTCAATTTAACGATGATTCCATTTAAAGGTAATATCATACTTTGGTTTTTGTCAAAGAAAGGAAAATTCATTGGCAAAAAAATCAAGAAAGATACAGTAAAAGTCATCGGTGAAATACGGTGCCGACTTTTGAGAAAACAGTGGAAAACGCCCATCTTGTCACCGTTATTTATTTTTTTTTATCTTTTAAAGATCAAAAGTCGTTGCTTTTACTATAAATTTCTTTATAAATACAACATTTCGTTGAGGAAACATTTTAACGGTATGTTTCTACCATCACCACCTTCATACCCTGAAAGTTATACGTAAATCTGTGAACATTTCTGTTTTGGTTTCTTACCAAAGTATATGCATAGTACCTTTAACGACGATCCAATTTAAAGACCATATAGCCTATTGTATTACTTTCAGTATTTTAATTTGAAATGAATGAGTCGTATTTTATATCAGCCGTGGTGCAAGCTACCTCATTAATGAAAACTCCTTATGCACACTTTTGTACTAGAAAATGGGACCCGGAAGTCAACGTATCCGCGACACTTACCAGCTGTAATTACTAATTAGACTGACATTATCAATTCATGGCCCCAAGTCCCAAAAACTATACAGTTGTTAGGCCACACTGGTTCGAAAAAATCCTTCAAAATAGTAAATTAATATTCAAAAAATTAAACAGAAGTCAAAAACTCCCCCTTATATGACAAACCCGTCGCGTGGGCGGTTGAAAAAAAAAACATCACAAACAAAATCCAACACAATACTTTTTCTCAATAATTATTTTGTGCCACCCCCACTTTGGACCGTTCCATTTTGTTGGGGTTATTTTGCAAGATGGCCGACCACATTGCGGAAAGGGAGTGAGGGGATCTGTATGGGCTAAAGGAAGTTGGAAATTTATATCTGTCCACCCAACGTCAACATGGGCTGTCGACTCAAGTAAGTGCCCCTAAAGTCTGGCTGGGATTTCATGATATCGAAAGTGAATTGGAATTCTCCCATCCCCGTTATTTTGTAATTTTTTTTGGCTTGCTTGATTTTGTTCAGGCCGTGATTGTTAACTAGGCTAACACGATAATGGCCTACCACTACGTACGTCTACGGTGGTGCAATACTGCAATTTATTTTGGCAAATTATGTAGGCCTACACAATTTGTGTAATTTGTATTCTTTAAAAAGACATGATATATTAAATCTCATGTATTCATCTTCATGAATTGTCCCGAATGGATCTTTAAAGGCCATTTTAGCATTGCCATTGGCATTTCCATTAGTTTGGTCAGATCCGAAGCTGAAGCAGTATCACTGAGTGTCAGTGAAGGCCGAATTAATTTAACTTTACATTGTGTGTGAACGGCACAGGCTAGAGGGGGAGGGGCAGTGAAAGATGGAAAATTTCTCTTTTCATCCCTACAAAACATTCAAAATGCCCCTACAGTTGTTACCTGTAAGAGTAAACTCTTGTGTCAGTGACAGTGTCCATACTTTGTAATTAAGACGATTGTAAAGTTTGAGACCTTCCTGTGTTTTTATTAATCACATTTAGGCCTGGCTAAGTCATTATGCAACCTAACGTTAATGTATTCTTGATCATTCCGGCGTGTGATAAAAACACTGGATGGTCCGGTAGTTTACATTTTTACAATCGCCGTAATGAATGCACCGTGGTTATAGTAACTTGTCTAAGGCCTAGGCTTCCTATTTATTTGTGTGTTATGGGGTTAGTTTGCAATAGTCCACTTCACAAGGATTATTTTCAGACCCCCATAATTTCCCTCAAAAATCAAAACCCTACCCCTTTTCCACAAATTTAACGTTGCCAATATTGAAGAGGAAATCACACCTGGTCAACCTATTTAACTTTAGGTGAGTTAGTTAACTGTAGATGCCATGGGCGCATTAGACACTAAATAAAAAAAACATGATAATTTTATTATTGTCATAAAAAGCATTGTTCAAAAAATCAGACTGGCTTTGCATCTGTTTTTAACATACTAAAAGTAATACAAATAGGCCTACATTGAACTTTGTTGGCCTATCACTGTATCAGTATCACTCAATTTAAATTGTATTTTTTCACACATTTTCAGTAAGCCATTTCAGTATTAATTACTGGTACTACAGTACATGTAAATTATCCCAACTGTCTACGTACAGAGAAGGTGTTCTACTTAAGAATGGTGCACACATTTTATTTCATTTCAGGCCTGTTTCATAATTGAAAACTTAATGTTGGCCTGTGCGGTACATACATGCCTGGCCCTGTATTGTACAGTCCATTTAATAAGTCCATTTAATGCTTGATCATTGTTTCAGGTGAACTCTGTTTGAGTTGATTCAAACCAAGTTCACATTGAATGGAGTTTTAACTTGTACTGTCCAGGTGCATTCATTCACTGAAGCAAAACACCTAAGAACTTTATCCCTTTGTGGCGTTTTCTGACCAGTCATAAGTGAAATCTGAATTGTGATATTCACTGCACGCAGGAGTTTTGCATTAAACAAGGTTGTACTCTCAAAATGAGACACGTGCAATGGATAAATGTACACGTAGTACACATACAAACAGGTATTGCCATACTTTTTATGTACAAATGTACATCAGTCATTTATGCATGTAGGCCGGCATACATACATGTACACGTGTAGGCTATACCAGCAATTTCAATAACTGTCGTTCATTTACTTCTGATTTGTAATGGAAGGTGTGGTTGCCAGGACAACCAGAAAGTCATCCGGACTACATTAAACCATACATGAAACAGGCATGAAGAATAGAGCCTTGCCCAGTTGGGAAGATGTACCATTACATAAATGGAAGAATCATACTTTGGTCATTCCACCTTGTTTTGCCATAATAAGTCAGAGTAGGGGAGAAAGGGTTTTTTTGTCAGGGAGATAGCAAAATATGCAAATTAGGGGTGCCCTTAACCAACGGAGATGAGTACTGCATATTCAGTGCTGTTGAGTGCACATGGTAAAAAAAAAAATCATGCGCTGGCTCAAGTGGGATTCAAACCCACGACCTCTTGCTTACTAGTGCAGCTGGGGTCATTATAAGATGATTAATTGCTGTACCCGCATCGATATTGGAGTCCACTTACCTGTGACAGTGCTGGCCCCAACTATCTTGATGACCCAGACAGGAGGCCATGGGTTCGAATCCCACCTTCACATGCACTCAACAGCACTGAGTATGGTAATTGGTATGCAGTGCTCATCTACATTTACATTGGTAAAGGGCAAGCCTTATAATTTGCACATTGTGTAATCCCAAAGGGTTCATTGATAACTGCACAGCTCTGTTTTTCCAATTACATCTATCTATGGAAAATTGCACTCACACCATTCGTAATTTGAGAAAGTTCAAGAAGTCTCAGTGCACTGTGTATGATATCTGAGGTGCAAGAATACTGTACAAATTTTGTACAGGTATGACCACTGTCAGCATATCAGGCCCCAACTTGGTGGAACGACCCACTTAACATGTAGGCGACATGAATACATAAATTGACATGGCTTAAGACATGGCGCTAGGAAGCGCTTCATAGCTCCATGCTTAAGAGTAGGCATACTTGCATGTTACACATGTACAATGTACATATGTGCATGCATTAGTAACACGATACACTGTACATGTAAAACCAGACTAATTGCTACATGTGACCTTAAAGTATTGATTGATTCAATCTGTGCAGCCTGGATAGACAGCAGCTACCTTACTGAATGAAGGACTCCAATCAATCCATAGTATCTAGTAAAGTACAGTAATTGGCAATGATACACATGTCCAATAGGTTTCAGGTACTTATCCGCCCCCCACATGGCCACAGTATTAAAATCATCCTTGACTTTATGCTGTGCTCTGACAAATGTAGCCTGATAGGTATGCCCGTAGACCCTTTCGCAGGTGAAGTACCGTAAGCAGATGAATGACCTGTACATGTACTGTATACAGGGGATTTTGTTATTTTTGTAATTAGCGAAAGCTATCCCACAATTGATGCATTTCTCATTGTGATACCAAACCTTCACTGTACATTTCTGGCCAATCTGTGATAGGGTCTATATTGAGATCTGATTTGTAAAGAAGCTTATTCCAGGGGTAAATAATAAATCAATATCATTTATAAATAAATAAACAACCAACTCACGGGACATGCAGTGCAAGGCAGTGTATGACCAGTAGTTCATTTCATAGTGTCTAATGATAATAATAATAATATTAATCCAATATCAATATTATTGATGATTATAATAATTATGATATAAACGTGCGTGTCACAATCAATGACATGTATAATAACTGCATTAGTTTATCAGGTTTTTTGCAGGGAACATATTTACCTCCAAAATTGGCTTGTTTTTATAGCAAACAGAAACGTACGTGTGTACATGTACAGTCACTGTACACATTACAAGTACAGGTAGTACACAAGTATACAACTGTAAACTGTACTTGTTAATGTACTTAGTTACTTGGTACCATATTGTGCCAATGGATAGAGCTCATTTTCATACACATATTGTATTATCATTTCGATGTTGATAGTACAATATCTTTTAAAACCTTGGATCTGAGCCCATTTTGTAGTATGAATTCTGGGATCAGAATTTTGAACAGGAACCACCACCGACCACATAGGACAGGGCTCTTGGCAGCCTGACAGGGGAGGTACTTTCCCATTCAAGTCCCTTACATTAGTGCTTTGTTACCCACGCTCAATGTATTGTGAACATTCAGGTTCAATGGCTGAGTAGAGGAGATGGTATGCACAGTATTAGGCCTGCTGCTGAACATATTTCACATGAATACACGCATGAATTTGTATGGGTGTGTTTACACAAATGAAAGGGTACAGTGTACATTGTTGGGATGCACATTCTTGTACTGCATTTCCATAATTGGATATGAAGACATACTAGTACATATGTGTTTACATTTGAACGTGACAATGAGGGCACTCAAATATGGGTCTGTAGAAGCCTTGCCCTTTAACACCTGATACATGTACACAGTGCACAGTCTTTCATATCCTTTTGATAATCCAATTCTATGTACACGTACATTGAAATTTTAATCAAATAACCACTAGAGAAACTGACTGGTTTAAGTCATTGAAAAGTGTTCAGAAATTGGAAAAAAAAGTGAAGAAAATTTGACTGGAGCAGGATTCAAACCAGCGACCTCCGGAACACCGTACCGGCGCTCTTACCAGCTGAGCTACCCAGCTCTATGTTGGTGGTGTCTCTAAAAGTAAATTATCTTTGTTCATTTCAGAAGTCATGAAACCACTCGCATACTGCTTTATCCCAAGGATCATTGAAGATACGCGATCAAGCTCATTGAAGACGTTAATGTCAGAGAAAAACAATTTATATGGGAGTATTGGTGGATTGTCAGGAGATGGCTAGATTGTGACATTAACTGAAAAATATTCAGGTGTTTAAAGTTCAAACGTCTTCTCCAATCATTCTTATTCCCAGACCCTTCTTCAACCTGTCGGCTATTGTTTTTGTGTTTTTTATACTTTTTTTGATCTCGGGGTTCAAATGATTCTTTGTGTTTTTTATAAGAAAAATTGAGTCAGGTTTTCGCTATTTTCTTGTGACTCAGATATATGTCCGATTTAGCTCAAATTGTCACAGGTTTATCATTTCATGTACATGCTGGATCAGACACAGTCTGAGTGCTGTTCTGTGACCTTTACCAATCATGTATTATACCTTTAAGTGAGATTTGATGCTTTGCAGGGTGGGTTCACAATGTAGGATAAACGTCTGTCTTCTGATGACCACACCCTGCCCAGACTGTTGAGTTAACGGCTCTATATGCTCTGAGCTGCACACTCAGTCTCAAAAGGTATTGCCCGCAAAGTGCAAACATCCATACTTTGTCAACATTAAAACCAGATGAGTTATTCTTTAATAAACAGAACCGTGTTTTCTATTATATTTCCGCTGGTTTCAAGTGCCTTGCTGCGCATTCTGAAAAATTAAACAGTCTTTGTTTGAACTATTCACAGCCTTTCATAAAATGTTTAAGTACATAACATTATATATGCGCATTAACATGCCAGATCGGGACAGCCTGGGTTGCACCTGTTTGAAAGTTGCCCTGTATGCAATGCAAGATGTACATTGTATGGTGACTCATATGTTATGGTGCCCCATGTTGTGCCATGTACCACTTTAAAAATGTTTCTTGTAGGCCCCTAAAGGTTTTCACTATAGGTCATGTTCAGGATGCACACGGACCCAGATCTCTAGACTCTACAGGTTGGGTAACCTTTTGGATCCAGGTCCAAGTCTCTGACCCTGTTTTGGTTTCACACGGACCCAGAACTCTAGACTCTACAAGTTGGGTAACCCTTGTGGTTCCATGTCTGACTCTCTGGTCCTGTTTTTGTTTCACACAGACTCAGATCTTTAGACACTACAAGTTGCTTAACCCTTGTAGATCCAGGTCCGACTCTCTGGTCCTGTTTTGGTTTCACACACAGACCCAGATCTCTTGACTCTATAAGTTGGGTAACCCTTGTGGATCCAGGTCTGACTCTGCAACCCTGTTTTGGTTTCACACACGGACCCAGAACTCTAGAGTCTACAAGTTGGGTAAGCCTTGTGGATCCAGGTCCAACTCTCTGGCCCTGTTTTGGTTTCACACGGACCCAGATCTCTAGACTCTACAAGTTGGGTAGCACTTGTGGATCCAGGTCCAACTCTCTGGCCCTGTTTTGGTTTCACACGGACCCAGATCTCTAGACTCTACAAGTTGGGTAACCCTTGTGGATCCAGGTCCAACTCTCTGGTCCTGTTTTGGTTTCACACGGACCCACATCTCTAGACTCTACAAGTTGGGTAGCCCTTGTGGATCCAGGTTCAACCCTCTGGTCCTGTTTTGGTTTCAAACTGAACCCAGAACTCAAGACTCTACAAGTTGGGTAGCACTTAGATCTACATGTAGGTCCAACTCTCTGGTCCTGTTTTGGTTTTACATTGAAGAAGTGATCCTGGTGCACTGGTTCCCACACCAAATCCCACCTGTTGGATGCAGGGAGCCAGTTGCCTGAGCACTAATTGAGTGGATAATATGGAATGATCAGGATCTATTGGGAAATAAACAGGTTCCTTTTTGCAGCAAACATACACCGCACACTAAGAAAGTCAGGAGCCTAGATTCATTATAAAGACTCATCAGAAGGGAAAGTGCTTTACAAGAGTAACAAAAGCGATTACCATGGTGACCTGCCGGTTTAAATTTCAGTCATACACATGTCACATGTACAAGAAACCTGTGCCATAGGAAAATTGCCACTTCAAGGCCTTGAACTAAATATAGTACAAGGCTGGTCTGATGTCCCTTTCATACATGTGCACATGTTATGACTGTTCATTTTAATAAGCATCCTGTTGGTTTCAGGTTGTCAAGTGTGCAACAATCATGACAATACTAGAGTACTGCATACTGTACATGTACCAATTTTGTACGTACATGTACCGGTACATAGTTTCAGTTCCCATGGTATGTAGTTGCTTTGATCCATCGATTTGCCCGGTGATCAGCGAGTGGACCTTTTCAGTTATTGCAGTTAATGAAAAACGTGCTGTGTAGGTACATGTAGGCCTATTTGCTTTCCTACTCCTACATAATAATAAATAATACATACAGTGTAGCAGAAGTGAATGTTAGAAGATTACATCACGTGCGAAGGGTCTAGACACCCAAAATATTGGCTCCTCTAGCCCCCCAAAAGTATTAGCTCTTCTAGACCCCCCCAAATGAAATGTTGGCTCTTCTAGACCACACCCCCTCCCCCCCCAAAAAAAAATTGCTCTAGAACCGCTCCTGCTCTAGCAGCCTAGCAAGAAAAAAATAAACACAATATTTAGCATTGTGTACAGTATGAAAACATGAATTTTGATGGAATTTTCACAAATGTCTTTTATTATGTATGCATACTACTGGAATGCTTTAATCCCAAGAGCAAAACCAATCTGACCAATCATGTATGCTGTGCTTATGTCCTAATATTTGTAACCAATTTCAATATGCTATTTTTTTTCTAGTGTAGTCATCCTGGTCATGTACAGTTATACAATAGTTTAATCTGTGCATGGCTTTAGTACTGGTTGGTACTAATAATCTAACACGTTTTATTTTTCCTGTACACAGAGAAAATCCTGAAAGCCTCTTCGTTGCATTCTTTGAAGTAACCGCACCTGTTGACAAGAGTTCAGGTAACGTTTCCTCTTGTTTTTGGGGGTGATTTATTTTTGTTCCTTGGTCCATGTTTGCCAACTAAGTATTGTTGTGATTTTACATGATTGTATATCATGCCGCTGCGTGCAGAGAAGCGTTCGCTGCGCGAGCTGCGCTAGCGCCCTCTTGCGATGCCGTGCGTGTAATTGCTTTGCCGCGCCACACGCGCGCTGCGCTGCTCATGTCTTATGTTTCCTCCTTTATATTTGTTGTGATAATGTTTTGTTCTTTATTCGATGTTCTTGATATACAAATGTGTAATGATTTAGAATGTTGACAGTTTGATAGTTGGACAGCTTGGCTGAAGATTGCGGTCTGGTAATTTTGGTCTGTCAAATAAATAAGTGACTACTGTTGTTGATGCAAAATATCGTGTCAGTTTTCATTCCTTAATTGCCTCCTCCCGACGGCCGAATTCACCACAGTATGTTGAAATTAGGTGATGAAAGGTGCAGTCCTGGGGCCAATTTCATAGAGCTGCTTAAGCACAAAATTTGCTTAAGCATGAAATGTCTTCCTTGATCAAACAGGATTACCGTCCAAAACTTCATGTGATGTTTACTGCTTATTTGACTTGTATTTGGCCATTGTTTGCTGAGCATAACATTCATAAGGAGTTTTGGGTGACATACTGATTTCATTTACCAAGGTTTTTGGTGCTTAAGCAAATTTTGGTGCTTGAGCAGCTTTATGAAGTTGGCCCTAGTACACTTGCTTGGAAGTGTTAGCCTATAGTATGTGGAGAAATGAATGACCTTGTACGGTCTAAAGCCACATTTCAGGCGTGGGCAATGACCAGTCATGAGGATCATGGGCACCAAGGACTGTCCAGGGGCATCAAGGCATTGAGCCAAGGCAATGAACAGTTGCACCAAGGCAATGACCAGAGGCACCATGGCAATGCCAAGGGATACCAAGGTGATGATCAGGAATACCAAGGCAATGGTCAGGGGCACCAAAGCGATGACCAGGTGCACTAGGGCGATGACCAGTTACACCATTGGCAATGGCCGAGGACACCAAGGCAATAAAACTCTTTGTCTCATTTTTCCCTTTACAGCTCCTCAGATTTTATCCCAGTTCCCGACTGATTTTGCCGACGCCGATGTGACAAAAGAGCTACCCAAGTTCTGCTTCCCCTGCGACCTCAGCAAGTAAGCTTGTCTCCTGAAATTCATGTTGACCACTGTACATTGGAATCTCAGGTTTGGATAATATTGGATATGCCCAAAGGTCTTATTGGAAACGTACCCAGCCCTGACCCTACAAAGTGAATCTGGGTGGCTTCCATCAAATTCTATCAATTCCAAATATCCATGTACCGTTTCTCGGGGTTGCAGCATTGCTGATGATCCTTGGGATATAGAGGTATGTGAATGGTTTCATGGCTTCTGACTGCCAAACGAACAAAGATAATTGATTATTAGGGACACCAGCAACGTAGGGCTGGATAGCTCAGTTGATAGAGCGCCTGTACGGTATTCAGGAGGTCCCCGGTTCAAATCCCGCTCCAGTCAATTTTTCTTTGTTCACCTTTCAATTTATGCTGTGTCACAATATATTGTGTGTTGCAGGTGTAACATTGCCGGGCAGTTCTTCACGTTTGTCCTGACGGGATTGGATCACAAGCAGCGTTTCGGCTTCTGCAGACATCCGCCGGGGGCAGCAAATTGCCTCTGCATACTAAGGTAGGTCTTGAAGACCTTGGTTCAACGTCCCTTCAATGTGGGACCATTGGCCTGTTGCCTGGGAAATCCATCATTGTCTGGCTTCTATTAGAGGTTGGCTGGATGGACTCCCTGGTTCTTAGTCAAGGTCCTAGCCGTGAACTTGAAACCCTTGGGTCTATTTTGTTCTCATTCCAATTTGAAAGAAAATGGTCGATTTGCATCCTTTGCAATCTTACAACCGATTATGTGCTATTGAATTTGGACTGGTAGTGATCAATTTGAAGCTTTGAAAGGTACTATCATACTTTGGTAGCATACCGAAACAGAAGTCTTCACAGATTTACCTATAACTTACAGGATATAAAGATGGTGATGGTAGAAACATACCACTAAAATATTTCTGCCTGAAATGCTGTCTTTATCCAGAAAAGAGTAAGAACAATTTTGATCTTTGGAAGATACAAAATTCTAAGAGTCAACTGTAAGGGTACTACCCCTTTGTTGGATTCAGGACATTCAGAAAGGCTTCAAGCCCAAGCTCCCAGGAGATGTAGGGTTGATGTCGCAAGAATATTTTTCTTAATTCCCGTCTGCATATGGTTTTTCTCGTCTTGCTTGCAGTTACTTGCCGTGGTTCGATATATTCTACAAGATACTCAACCAGTTGGCAGAGCTCAAGAACCATCAGAAGGTGAGGCATCGCAAGATTTAATATGGGGTAGAGACTCCGGCTCAGGCTCCGGCTCTGGCTCCGGCTCCGGCTCCGGCTCCATTTCATGAATCCATTCTAAAATTACAGGTATCAAAATACAGACTTTTGGCTGCGGTTCGGAAGTAGATTCTCTGGTTTGAAAAAGAAAACAGAGCTTCAGCTTCAATGAAAAACCACAACCTTTATTTTCAGCATATGGATCCCAGAGATGAAGCCGGAGCCTGAGCCGGTGCTGGAGCTGAGCTTTGATAAAGGCCCTTGACCAGGCCTGGGCTTTGCCTGGGGTCTTGGCTTCTATACTCCCTAGCTTTTCTATCTATCAATATCAAACACCTGCTTTTGTCCTGGAACATAGTTGGCACTAATAAACCTGACTGACTGGTTTCGTTCACATTGAGCATGAACAGTATCCGGAAGCTGTGCTGTGGTGATTGTAGGCAGCTCTATTGAAGTGACTTTAAAGAGGAGGATTACAGGCCAAAGGACCAGGCCTGTCCAGGCGTTTCGATAGCCGCGCCCGACGATACCCATCTCTGGAATGGACTGGTCCATTGTGCCATTTTTATCCATTATGAACAGTGCATTTGTGCAAGACGTCTGTTATGTAACCAAGCAAAAGCTTGCCCTGAATCATGTGATATAGCAACAGTGTCTTTAGTCTGGGAAATTCAAATTGGGGTGTTTATGTGCAATGAAAGAAGTCTGTGTGGCAGACACTATTTAGATTACCTAAGGGCTAATTACACAGCATTTTGTTGTTCAAATTTTCAAGACCTTTTTTCTGTTTTGTCCAGAATGATATTGCACAGGAGCTGATAGCCCAGCTATTCACAGCTGAGGTTCCCAGTGCTTACCAGCAAGTTAGAATATCCGTAGACTCCGATGATGGCACTGCACCGGTGGTGAGTATTTCCTATCCCGCATGTTACCTCTAAAATCCCAAGAAAGTTTTCTAGTTTTTTTGTAAAAGGATTTTGAAAGGTTTTGAAGGGTTTTCAAATGTACTATCATACTTTGGTAGCATACCAAAACAGATATCTTCACAGATTTTCCTATAACTAACAGGGTATAAAGATGGTGATAAACAAACATACTGTTAAAATTCTTCTCCCTGAAATGCTGTATTTATCAAGAAAAGAGCAAAATCAATGATCAAAAATGTTTTTTTTTTCACTTTTTTCTAAAAAAGTGGGCACCATGAGACTGAAAATTTCACAGATGACTGCATTTCTTTGACAAAAATCAAAGTATAATATTACCTTTAAAGGGTTTTTAAGGTTTTTGTAGGGTTTTAAGAGATTGAAAGGATTGTATTGTATTATTGATATTGTGATATTCCGTTATTGTTTTATTATTATTGTATACACTGTGTGGTACTTGTAAACAGAGTCCACTAACGTTCTTTCTTAAAAACGCTTATCTTTTCAGCAGGTGAACTTCACCGGCCCAGACAGCAAGTCCCTCCCTGCATTACCAGCAGATGTAAGTACAGTGGAAAAGAAAGAAACTTATAATTCCTAAAGTCGAGCAAAGAGTACTGTCTGAAGCATGTGTGGAACCCGGGACCTCCGAAATACAGTACAAGTGTTCTAAAAACTGAGTTAGCCAGCTTTCTCATTAGTGGTGTCCCAAACCAAACTAGTCAGTCAACTTGTTTTTTTGCAGTACCATGTGTAAGTGGTTTCATGGCTTGTGGCCAACAACCAAAAAACAAATGCGATTTGACAATTTATGATGCCGTTTACAACATCCTTGATAGCTCAGTTGGTAGACTGCCGGTGCAGTATTCAGGAGGTCTCGGGTTCGAATCCCGTCCCAGTAAGTTTTCTCCGTTCTAAACTTAGATTATCAAATCTAGCCAGTTAGTTTTTTTGTGTGATCTCCTGGACAATTTTGCTGTGAGAGATTCCTTTCAGTGCAGCATTGGAAATTTTGGTTGCTGGATCAACAATTTTCTCGGAACTGTTTTGTGTAGAACATTTCTATAATCATACATATCCAAACATCTGATTACCGATTTCTTATCTCAACTATTTTTTTTTTGTCAGAAAAACATCAGTGAATATTTCAGTGTGGTCAGCGATGCCAACATGATGATACTATTTGCCAGGTCAGTCTGCTCATCTGTCAGTCTCGTCTGAAACCGTTTCTTCTTTTACACATTTTGTTTGTCCCTCAAACTTGTCTGGTGGGACTTGCTATATGGGAGCCTTTGGTGACTTCTTGGGCTGGATTTCACAAAAGCACTAAGATTAATCTTAAGATGAGTTGTTCAGTATCACCATAGTGATTGGTATTGTGACATCACACGTTGCTTAGCAATTAAGATGAATTCACACTTAAGATCAATCTTAGTGCTTCGTGAAATCAGCCCATGGTCTCAGTAATTAATGATTGCATTAAGATTCTTCAGAAGAAACTACCAGTAGAAGGAAAACAATCAGAGTGTTAAGTCTTTTTAGGGAGAGAAACTTTGATCCTGGTCAGAGGCCGAGCCATCAAAGAGCCTGACAAGGCCTGGGGTCGATTTCACACCAAACTTGTCGTAACTTACTATAAATTGTTGGACTTAGATTGCTGCCCTATGTAGAAATCGTAGGATACAATGGGTTATCTTTCATAACTCTAGTTACGATCGATCGTAGGGCATCGTGAAATCGACCCCTGGGCCTTCAGGCCTGAAATCCTCCTCTTGTCAGCCTTGAAATTTTGATACTACCTTAGAGCTGTTTTAAATCTATGAAGTCTGGCTTCTGCATGCTGTCCATGAACAATGTGGACGTACTTGACCTTATCAATCAGGTTTTATAGTCAGTGTTAAAGCCAACTGTGATTCAGGGCACAGCAGTGGCTATGATAGTTGATAGTTCAAAGTTAGGGATTATACAAGCCAAAGACCCAGGCAAAGCCCAGGCTTGGGGCCAATTTCATGGAGCTGCTAAGCACAAAAATGTCTTGCCCAATTAAACAAACCACCGTTAAAATTTCCATTTGATATTCACAGTCAGTGAACAACAGCCAAAGAACAATCACGGGTGAGACACAACACATGGGAATTTGGTTGTTAAAAATGTTAACCCTGTTTTTATTAAGACAGATATTTCATGCTTAGCAAATTGTTGTGCTAAGCAGCGCCGTGAAATTGGCCCCTGGCCTGGCTTTTCAGTGACTTTGCCTGACCAGCAATCTCTCCCATCTTTGGATCCGATGCTATTTCTTATAGCAGTCCACCGTAACCAAATTTTAAAAGTAAAATAATGTTTGACTTTATATTTCTTTGCAGTCTCCTGTTTGAGAGAAGAATCCTAATCACATCAGATAAGCTGAGCAGGGTAAGTTTTCAGTTGTTTCTTTTATAATGATAACGACAAGACGATCAATTTTTAAGGGCATATACAACATTGGTAACAAACCAAAACAGAAATAGACACAGATTAACAGGGTATAAAGACGGTAATAATGGAAGAAACATACTTTTTAAAACATGTTTCAGCCTGGAATGCTGTATTTATACATGAAAGAGTAAAAACCAAACACCAAAACATTTTTGATCTGGGGAAGATAAAAAATGAGACAGCTATTCCCACACAATTTGGCGTAATAATTGGCGTAACAGTTTTTTGCTTTATTCTACTGTTTCCAATGATCAATAGAGCTGAAAATTTCACAGGTTTGTTTTTATTCCATGACAAATCGAATTATGAGCAGCCTACAGCTACTCTGTCACCTTTACCAATGTTGTACATATGCCCTTTGATATGTATTGGAAAGTAATATTAATGATATTGATCATAATAACCGAGGATGGGTACTTAGGGAGATATTCCCATAGGAAACTTTATTTTATACCTATTTCTAAATATCCTCCAAACCAATGAACTTGAAATTGACATATGTTCATATTGAGACTAGTCTTGTCTTCTATCAAAATATGAAATATGTCTTTAAAGGGTAGCTGATACCGAGACTTAGGTCGAATTTTTACCTATAGGGCCAATTTCATAGAGCTGCTTAAGCACCAAAATTTGCTTAAGCACCACAAACCTTGGTAAATAAAATCAGTATGCCAGCAAAAGACTCCTTGTGAATGTTATGCTCAACAAACAATGTCCGAATACAATTCAAATGCAGTAAACATCACATGAAAATTTGGTTGGTAATTCTGTTTGATCAAGGAAGACTTTTCGTGCTTAAAGGGAGGGTACAGAATTGGTAAGACAAAATACACTTCATAATCACAGATTCACATAAAACTTACACAGTATAATGGTGATGATAGGAGAAAACATCCCATGAAATGTTTTTGTCTTAAATGCCATATTCGTTGAGAAATAAATGAAACTATTTTCCGATTGGAATAAATCGCTTCGAAGCGTTTTATTCATTCGTTGAAATGTGTACAGTTCTCCGTACACGGGTTTTCACTATTTTCTCGTGACCCAGATGGCTGATTGACCTCAAACTTCTACAGGTTTGTCAGTTAAGGTATATAATGGATTATATAATGTGCTTTCACTGTCAGCAACGGTTTTATCGCAAACACCAGTTCTGTACCATCCCTTTAAGGAAATGTTGTGCTTAAGCGGCTCTGTTCTGTGTTTTCGATGGATGATGAGTTTTGGTTTAATTATAATTTGGTTGTGTTTAATCTATTGATCTTCTAGTTGACGGCGTGCGTGCACAGTGCAGCCTCCCTGTTGTACCCCCTCTATTGGCAGCATATCTACATTCCAGTCATGCCAGCCCATCTCATTGACTACTGCTGCGCTCCTATGCCATTCCTGGTCGGTATACATTCCTCATTCATGCCGGTAAGTATCTCCAGCTGGCTGCTGCTGAAAGGCCAGGGAAAATTAATGTTTTGTTTTCAGTGAAAAAAATATATTCATAATGACAAGTTGCTACTAGTTGTGTACAACCTTTGTACTGTTTTGCTACCTGCTAAGGCCAGGCAAAATAAATGTCTTGTTTCAGGTATTAAAAACTAGAAATTCTGACAAGAAATTATACTTGTTGTGTACAACCTGCTAAAAGGCCAGATGAAATAAAAGTTGTGTTTCCAGTAAGGAAAATATACATGTTGACAAGTTATATACTAGTTGTGTACAACCTTTATACAGGAATCGACTACAAGTAGTTGTTTTTGATTTAATAATCATCAAAGATATCAAGTTTTCAATGGAATTTTGTTTCTTACCTGCAACCTCCCTTTTTGTTTGAATTTGCAGCAAGTTCGAAAGATGGCGCTTGACGAAGTGGTGATTCTCAATGCGGACAATAACTCCATCGAGACGCCCTTTGAAGATCTACAAATGCTGCCCCCGGAAGCCGTAAGTTTTTTAACAATTTTTTTTTAGAGAATTTCCTTTTATGTTCAACACTCAACAAACCTCACTTTATTTGTTAGAACTATAATCCTTAAATTACTTGACATGAGAAAAAAAAAAATTTATCTCACACTGAACATAGAGAGTCTTTTATGATAATTTTTCTCTCAACATCATGCTCAACCCGCAAGCTCTCCAAAATTCAGGCTCCCATATCTGATGTCACAAAATCACACAGATTTGTCTGCTGCCCCCAATGATTCACAGAATCTGAATTTTGGGGAGTTTGCGGGCTGAGGGAACATCCAAAAAGACTCGCTTTCTGTGTTCAGTGTGAGATAAATATTTTTTCTCATTTCAAGTAATTTAATAAGGGTTATAGTTCTTTCTAACCAATAAAGCGATTTTTGTTGAATGTTGAACATCCTCTTTAAAAATTCCCGTAACATCTGTAATCAGCTGATGCGTTTAGTGCAGTATTTGATGCAGTTTCCTCTCTAGTAACAGGATTTCAAATGGGAGATATTTAAATTATTACATCTTTATTACAAAAAGTGAGCTTTCACGCTGGAACTGAACAATCTTTTGTTGGAGTTACCAGACCTTGTCGAGATTTTGACAAATGTTTGAATTTCTGACTTTTTAAGATTGGATGATTGGAGTTAGGAGGGCCCAACGTTTCAATCCTGGCAGAATCTTTCTCAAAAGCTAAAAGGTCCTGCTTAGGATCAAAACGTCAGCCCCTCCTATACTCCTAAGCATTTTATAAATTTTAGATCGTTATTTTGGCTGATGAGATGTTTGCAGCAGTTTATGACTTGTATTTTTTTAGATTGAAGTTTTGAATTAATTACCCATTTTTCATTTGTTGTAATTGTTTTTAATTTGTTGATGTTTCCCCCTTCAGGTGAGCCAGCTGAAGAAGAATCTGAAAAACAGTTCCCTCTTCTACAAGGACACGTTAGCCAGGTCCTTCCTCAAGGTCCTGGTCTATCTATTGGGAGGCTACAGGGAGGCTGTCAGGATCAAGACCGTGAGTCCTATGTTTGGCTATCAACAGACCTTTCCTTTTCTGCTGATGAACAAACAGTACTGGTTG
Source organism: Astropecten irregularis (assembly GCA_963971285.1). NCBI lineage: Eukaryota > Metazoa > Echinodermata > Asteroidea > Paxillosida > Astropectinidae > Astropecten > Astropecten irregularis. Next base: position 5,004,258 of record OZ020260.1, on the reverse strand, counting down.
TTGTGGCTAGCCAAATATCGCAAAAACATCAAATCTTCTTGAGAGACACTGTTACTAAGGGCCTTTTCCAAACTTTGGCTATGGCTCCGGTTCCGGCTCCGGCTCCGGCTCCGGCTCCGGCTCTGGCTCAAGCTCTGGCTCAAGCTCTGGCTCCGGCTCAAGCTCTTGCTCAAGCTCCAGCTCCTGCTCCTGCTCTGGCTCCATTTCGTGAATCCAATATAAAATAACGGGTATCAAAATAGAGGCTTTTTTCTGTGGTTCGAAAGTAGATTCTCTGGTTTGAAAAGGAAAACAGAGCTTCAGCTTCAGTGAAAAACCACAGGCTATGTTTTCAGCATATGGATGACAGAGACGAAGTTGGAGCCTGAGTCGAGGTTTGGAGAAGGGCCCAAATTTCATCATTTTGGCAAACTGTTGATGTATGCATTCAAAGACATCCCATTATTGCTTATTCTGTTGGTGACAAACTCATTATTACCTTTAAATGGTTATGAGACATTCTGCCCAAGTTTGTATTGATTTGTCAGAGCATCAGGCTGTCCAGAGTCTACCAAGTCCTCCTTTTAACCTCGGGGGCCAATTTCATTGTGCTGTTAAGCACAAAAAATTTGCTTAGCACAAAATGTCTTGCTCAATAAAAACAAACCACCATTTAAAATTCCATTTGATATTCATGGTCAGCGAACAACAGGCAAAGAACAATCGCAAGTGATACACAACACATGGACATTTTGTTGTTAACACTGTTTTTATTTTTTTTGTGCTAAGCAGGGCCCCAGGCCCCATTTCCTCCTTCTTGTCTTGACACGTGGTTCTTGTTTCCGGTTCTTCAGCAGAACAACGAGCTATGGTTTGATTCGGACATCTTTGTGCAGTGCAGGTCCACTCACATGCAGCCATTCCTGGAGAAACTCATGCACTTGCAGCACTTCACACAGGTGAGCATCCTCTTCATCTGCTGTAGTAAATGGGTGGTACTGGTCAATATGACTGGTCAATATGATTGGACAGTTTGACCGGTCAGTCTGACTGGACAGCCTGACCGGTCAATTTGATTGGGCAGTTTGACCAATGGATCTTTGGAAACGGTAGAAAACAGCGAAAAACTGTTGTTACACGAATTGTGAGGTAATTGTAATTATGAGGTTTGGATCTCGGAGATCAAAACTGTTTTCGGTCTTTTGTTTCATTTCTCATTCTCTACTGTTTTTTTTTAGTATTTCAGGGCAGAAACATTTTAACGGTATGTTTCTACCACCACCATCTTCATACCCTGTAAGTTATAGGTAAATCTGTGAACTTTTCTGTTGTGCTTTCTTACCAAAGTATGATACTACCTTTCAACATCCTTGTTAAAACCTTTCTTGCAGTTCATCGATGCCCGAGTTCAGATGATCAGTGCAGGCAAGCCCATCAATGATCTATTTGAAGAGGAGCTGAAGATAGCCAAACAGGATGGCAGTGAGTATCTCCCCTCATTACCATACCTCATGAATTAATCATCAGGCAGCCAGGCATTACCAAACCTCATGAATTATTCATCAGACAGCCACTGCCTTACCTTACCTCATGAATTATTCATCCGGCAGCCACTGCATTACCATACCTCATGAATTATTCATAAGGCAGCTACTACATTACCATACTTCATGAATTATTCATCAGGCAGCCACTGCATGACCATACCTCATGAATTATTAATCAGGCAGCCACTGCCTTTCATTGGTCCATTTAAGAAACTCTACCCTGAGATAGTTTTTACTGTTTCCCCTGCATCCTTGCAATATGTGTGATGTTATTCATGAGGTGTACTGAATCGAAATGCAAATTTGTTTGCGTAGAAATGAAAATTTAATGACCCCTTAGTGTAGGGTATTTGGCTTAAGCTCCGTAGAGTTATCATACATATTAGGGTCATTACTTTTCTTTATTTGCTCAAAAACCATGTGCCATTTCTTTGAATAAAAAAATTTAAATTCAGTCTACTCTTGGTAAAGTCCTGAATAATTTATTTGTTATTTTGTTAACCTACACTGAATCGGCAAGAAATAAATCTTCTCTTATCGTTTTGTCTTTTATCAGGTCTGTCAAGCAAGAACTTGAAGGAGACGTTTAAGTCACATCTAACGAATGTCAAGACGGACTCCAAGAAAATCCTAAAAGACGTCCAGAAAAACGTCCAGCAGAAGGTAAGATGAAGAAAACTTCCTTTGATCGGCTATTTTGTCCCATCTTTTCATTCCTTCTGAAAAAGAATGATAAGACCTTGTAAAGAATGTCAAAGGACTTTAACAAACAAGTACAGATTGGATGGTCAGACTTTGGCCTGTCCAGCTGTTCCAACAGTGACCTCCTGTCAACTCGTCACATTAGGTCCAAACTATTATCCGTTTAGGGTCACCCATTCGACCTTAAATTTTTGGCAACCAAATTCATCGACTTTTAAACTTTCTATTTGCCATTTTGCTTTGAGCATCTTACTTTTTTATAGAAGGAATCCTTTATGCAATTATTGTCATTATATAATTATGTAACTCCTTTCTTACGCTCTAAGAATCTTTAGATTTCTTGACTTAGAATCAAATCTTTAATTTTTGTCGGCCAAATACACCGACTTTTAAAATTGTAAAGAAGTACAGCATACCAAAAAATAAAGTCCTTTTTCAAAAAAAAATATAATAATGTGTAAATGATTGCACGGACCATTGTGGTCTTAACACCCCCCCCCCTGAAAAAACCATTAAAGAAACGCATTGCCGCATCAATTGTGGAACTTTTGCTTTGGCCACAGACCATGGTATTTGTTTTTTGTTTTGCCGTATCTAAAACAGTTCTCATTTTTTTTTTTTTTTTGGGGGGTCTTACAATATCTGCCATTTTGAATACCCAGAATTTGAAGTGGCCTAGAAAAAACAACCTGCCCCACTTTTTAAAATGTCAGGGGTTATTGACAAAAGCTGTTTTTTGGTTCGTGGCTTGTAAGCCAGTGAACCTGTGCCCAATTTTACGATGCCCGGTTATCAAAACAGATACAGATACAGATATGTTTTGAGCATCCTCCATCCCTAAGTAAAACGTGAGTGCCTTTAGTACACACAAAGAAAGGCAAGGTGTGATTTCACACCTTTGGCCAAGATTTGAGCTGATATTGTTTTGTCCTAATCCTCTTTCTCTCACCCTCAGCCTCGAGTGTGCAAATTTTTTTTCACAGCAAGTTCTTGAGGCCCTCAGTCGCTAGTTGTTTGTTTTTTGTTCAGAAAACATTTTTTTCAGACCCTGTTTGCAAGTCCCGAGAGGGGAAAAGCTATGAAAGATGCATTTTTATTATCCGTGGATGGAACAATTGTGCTAACACTTCCCCCTGGCATTTCTCCCTTGAGTCGTTTCATCTCAGTTCCCTTTTTCTATATTGTGGTAAAAACCAAGCAGTCTGCTCAGGAAATATATAGATATACGATAAACGAAATGTGTTTGCTGAAATATGTATCTTAGGGGGGAAAAATTACCTGGGGTCGATTTCACCAAACTCTTCGTAGCTTGATATCAGTCGTATGACTTAATATGATGCATTGCAGCCCTACGTAGGATACGATGGGTAACCCTTCGTAACCCGAGTTACGATCGATCGTAGGGCTTCTTGAAAAAGCAGAATATTCTGTGCTTTAGATTCTATTTCACAGATTAGGGAGGAATTGTGAATTGTTGGAGTGTGTAGTTCATGTCACTTTAGGATTTCTCGTTTGCTCTTCTAGCATTGAAGCTAAAACCATAAGAATAATTCCTTACAAAATGAGAATTAACAAGGGAAATCAAAATTGAGGATTATTCAACTCCCCCGATAGCTTGCAGTATACATAATATTTGCAGATTTATAATGCATTTACATGTATTTAAGTATGGCCTCCAGAAAAAAAAACCTTATATCACACTTTGGTTTTTTTCAAAGAAATGCAGATCTATTCATTGGCAAAAATATCGAGGAAGATACAGTAACAGTCATCATTTCCAGTCCCATACGGGGCCCATTTTTTGAGAAAGCAGTGAAAAACGGCCACATTATTTTTTAAAATCTTTTCACCGTTATTTTTGATCTTTAAAAAATTATTTTCGGTCATTGGGTTTTACTCTTTTCTGGATAATTACAGTCTTTCAGGCAGAATATTTTTTTAATGTTTCTACCATCACCCTCTTTATATCCTGTAAGTTATAGGTAAATCTGTGAAGATTTCTGTTTCAGTATGCTACCAAAGTATGATACTACCTTTAATAGTAAATGAGTTGCTTGCAAAACAAAACCCCTTGGCCCCAGATTAGACGGATCTTCTCCGTAAAATAGTTCCATAATTAAGGACTGATTTGACGTGGCAATGAGCAAATCCCCCCTCCCCCCATCTCACTATTAAACCTTCATGAATGAAATTAGTATTCATTTATTCAGTGGTGCTGCAAATCTACGGTATATGCTTATAAAAGAAAGCTAGATATCTATTTAAATAAGTAATCTGCCCCCTCCACCTCAGTAAATCTCCCCTCCCACATATTATTGTCAATTTATTATTGAACTCCTTCATCATGAATTAAATTGGTATTTATTTATTTATTCAGCATCACTGCCAGTTTATTTCCTTATAAAAGAAAAACTTGAAAGCTATTAAAATCAGTAAATCCACCCACGGTGTCGTGCTCGAGCCCTTTTTACTTAGGATATCCTTGAACCAAATGGATTGATTTTTTTTGGTTGCTGCAAAATAATTCTTGTGTTAAAGGTTGTATCATACTTTGGTAAGAGACCAAAACAGAAATGTTCACAGATTTACATATAACTTTCAGGGTATGAAGATGATGCTGGTAGAAACCTACCGTTAAAATATTTCCGCCTGAAATGGTGTATTTATCCAGAAATTAATAAAACTACGAGCGAAAATCTTGTTCATCTTTTAAAAGATTAAAAATAAAAGAGAAAAGACTTAAGAAATACTGTGGTCGTTTTTCACTGTTTTCTCAACAAGTTGGCACCGAATGGGACTGAATTTTTCACAGATGACTGTTACTGTATCATCCTTGATATTTTTGCCCATGAATCTGCATTTCTTTGACAAAAACCAAAGTATGATACTACCTTTAATCATTTTTTCCCGCCAAAATGCTTGGATCCTAGCCCAGCCTGCATTGTACTCTAACATACTTGGTGCTTTACGTTGCTTTTTTTATATTTTGGTTTCTTCCCTGCAAACCTTTCTGTTTGTCACCTTTTGCCTAAACCCTTGCATGATCAGATGATCCAAGCTCAGGGGTCCATACGGCCCAAGGTAGGTAGGCTTTCTGTCGCTCTCCGTCACCGAGTATTGGACACCCTCTACATCCCATTGCACTACCATACTGCTTGCTGTGTACTCTGCCATCCCATACAAAAATCCACATCATGAACTTTCATAACACTCATTTTCATTGCCATGTTATGCCTGAAATTCAAAAGTTATTGTCATTCTTATCAACATGCCATATGACAATAGTGATGTTGCCATGTGACAATTAGAATACTGTCATGTGGCAATAATGTTTTTGACATATGAGATTGTAATGATATTGCCATGTGACAATAGGAATGCTCGATGCTGTCATGTGACAATAACAATATTGCCATGTGACAATAACAAACTTGCTACACAACAGCAACAATATTACCATGTGACAATAATAATGCTGCTAAGTGACAATAATTTCAACACAAAATATCTGACTGCAATCCATCTCTTATTCAAAAAACCTCACTGCTATTAAAATACAATCAATAAGCCGTGTCCCAATTCTCTGGCTGCGGCTGCAAATTACGCATGTACCTATGGCAGCCACTAGCCAGTGGCTGCAGCCGTTTCCATAAACTTGTGTGCCAGAGATGTGGGACATGGCCTTTTAATAGCAAAAAATGAAAATCAGTTTCAATCCTGAAAAGGAAAATGTCAATGAGAATGCAAATTTACATTTACACATTCTGCAAGATCGTGTCAAATTCAATCAAATTGCTTCAAAGGGAAGGTCACTTTACAATATCAAGTGAAATTCTTGAAGACCCTTTTATAGGGTCTCTTCTGCCCAATCATAACCTTTCTCCAGTGTGCTCCTTGCTTCCTTTCATCAATCTCCTCAACAGGTGTGATGGTATTTTTCTTCCATTCTTGTTTTGTTTCTCTTCAGCTGGTTGTTGTCCCCATTACGATAGCACCTATTAACATGTCCCATCCATTTTTCCATTCTCTTACTTTCTTCTGCGTGTTTTTCTATCTCTTCTTCATCCACGTGTGCGGTGTTCTTCGGTATAATACACACGCAGGCAAATCCTGAGGCCATGAAGCTCAAGTTGAGACAGGTAACGACAAAAAATTCAAGATCAGATGAAAACAACACCAAATTTTCCATTTTTTCCTCCCTCTTAAAGGTATAATACATGATTGGTAAAGGTCACAGAACAGCACTCGCACTTTGTCTGATCCAGTAAATTATGTGCAGGAAATAATAAACCTGTGAAAATCTGAGCTCAATCAGACATCACAGTCACGAGAAAACAGCGAAAACCCAACTCAATTTTTCTTATTAAACATAAAGAATGGTTTTGATCTTACCCCGAGATCAAAACTGTTTTCGGTCTTTGTTTGACTTATTTCTGGACAAATACACCATTTCAGGCGGAAATATTTTAACGTTGTGTTTCTACCACCACCATCTTCATATTCTGAAAGTTATACGTAAATCTGTGAACATTTCTGTTTGGGTATGTTACCAATCCTGTGCTGTACCTTTAAGTTTTCTTTGGGTTTGATAATTTGTTGACCCTTCACCTCCCCCCCCCCCCCCCCTCCCCATCAAACAGTTTGGGCTAGGAACCTTCACGAATCCACCAGAATTTATTCTTGTTCTGTGTGCCTGTGGAGGGAGATCTTTTGCTCTTTGGTTTATTTAAAGTTTAGCCCTCAAGCCTCATGTGATAGTTATTGTTATTGTCCCCTCAAAGAAACTTTTGCAACACTATGGGGTGGATTCTGGAGGATTTAGGATGGTTGAAGCTCAGAGAAAATAGAAGTTTTATCTTCTTCTTATAGTAATCATCCACAAAGGGGAAACTGACTGGATTAATTTTAAGTCATTGAAAATTGAACAAAGAAACATTGACTGGAGGGGTCAGAAGCCATGAAACCACTCACATACCGCTATTTCCGACGCCAAAAATTGAATTTGGCGGCAAGAAAATTTCAAAATGTTTGAAATTTCTGTCGCGCCACTTGCATCGAGCAATCAGCGCGAAGTGTCCACCAAGTGGCACCAAATGGCGCAAACAATCCGCCTATTGGAATCCAATTTTAAAATGTAATGGTGTGCGCCAAGTTGCGACACTCCACGCCAATCACATAATCTTTGGTGCGAACTGGCACCAACTCGCGCCGGCCCAGTGGACTCCTAGCATTAGGAACACTGCCAACATAGGGCTGGATAGCTTAAATAGTGGAGTCTCGGTAAGGTATTCTGGGGGATGTTGGTTTGAATCCCGCTCCAGTAAATTTTCGTTTCTTCTTTAAGTAGTTGCATTTGGCAATAAAAGTACCAAAGCACATACGCAGCATTTGAATACATTCCCCCACCACCACATTGCACAGTATCACTGGAATGGCCCATTGTTATGCATTTCTGTTCACAGAATCTCGTTTCAAATGTTGTTGTGTTTTTTTCTCGGGAAGTGGGCATTTTGCTGTGATCTCTCATACTTTCATCCCTCCTTCGTTCCAATCTCCCCTAATCACATCTTGTTTCTTAACCATTCGTTTGGGTCCAGTTGGCAATTAATTTTTTTTCTAACCACCTGTATTATTCTCTTTGGTGTTGGATCGGCCTGTTCAATATTCCATCAAAATAGGTGATAGAATAAGGCAGGAGTTTTTCCTCTAAAAAGTATTTTGAAGTCAGTGAATGTTAGATTTGAGGCTTTGCATGGTGACAATTGGTATGTGGATCGGTTTGCGGAAACACCATGTAATTATCATTCGTACTTTCGCACTTCTATATCGTTCACACTTCTCGCAATTAGGTCTCAACGTTTCGACTAGTCTGCTCTAGTCCTCATCAGGTCTCCTGATGAAGTGCGAAAGTACGAACGATAATTACATGGTGTTTCCGCAAACCGATCCACATATCAGTGAATGTTTAAATCCTGAAAAAGTCAAGGACAACCTCTTGTTCTAGAGTCTGCGCCATACACACTCATTCCAAGACTGTATAATATGGAACCGTGCACCAGCCAAAATCAACATATAGTGTGCACTTCCCTTTACCGGTAGTACGCTGATATCATTTCCGCTCACCCTGAACAAAACAAGTTTTTGAGCAGTAATTTCATTTCTCCCAAGCAGTATTTTCGGCTGTGCAAATTAATTTTTGTTTTCTTCTGCTAAGCAAAATTGATGAGAATTGGCCTTTGATGTCATGTTTGTTTTTGATGTAATTATAGGGTCGAGACTTCGCAAACAAGCAGTTTATCGGCATGAAGACTAAGCTGATTAAAGGAAAGGTAAGCGTGAATTTAGAATTTTCACTTTGCCTAGACACGTAGAAATACAATAATGTAGTAATATAATAATGTGTGAATGTAATAATGTGATCATGCACTAATGTAATACGGAAATGGCGCAGTAATGTAATAATGTAAAAAAATGAGAAATGTACAGTAAAATAAACTGCTCTAAATTGCTCATCAATGCTCATTAGAGTCAAGGAGTGCTGGGTGTTTCAATCCCAGCGCCCGCCATCTTGCCTCACTTGGCCAGGTTGATAACAATAATGCTAGAAATCTGAACAACAGGCTCCAAGGGCTTTCACACTAGACAAATTTCCTTGGGAGTTGGCGGGTTATTGCCGGGGTATTTTGGTCAGACCTTTCACACTACCTAAGAAATTTCCGGGTAATTGCCCCGGGGAGTAGGGTTAAACAGAAATCCCCGGGGTTTTGCGTTTTTTCCCGGGAGTTTCCATGGGTCTAGTGTGAATGGTTGCTGGGGTGGTGGTGAGGGACAAAATCCCTGGGAATTTTCCGGGGGATTTATTTCCCCGGGATCAGCGCTGCAGCATGAAAAGGACTTAAGGACTTTCCTTGCATCCATATTTTCAATCATTTCAATTTGATTATTCAGTAAATTATATGTTTCATATCCAGTGTAAGACCACTATTACAAACATGGCAGGATCCACGGAAATTGTCTGTTTATTAAAGTGGTCTTTTGTTATAGCGATTTTAAACAACAACGCTGAGTGTTCTGTGTACAAAAAAATTGGGAGCCAAGGATGATGTTCAGTATAGCCGAATGTTCAGTGCAGCATTGTTCAACCTGGGGAGTCGGGTTGGCGTAGCGGTTCTTTCTTCGCCTTTCACCTCTGCGGACCTGGTTCAAGTCCGGCTCGGTCCACAAGTTGATTGGGTTTTCAGTCCCTACCTGATTCTGTGGGTGTTGCCCAGAATATTACTCTGGGGTTTTCCTCCCACCTGTAAAACTTTATCTTCTTCTCATCATCTTTCCATAAAAGGTTTCATCAGGCTTTTGAGCTACAATGCCTTGGGCGCTTTTGAGGAATCCTTGGTGCCATAATACCAGAAATAAATAATTATTATTATAATAATAGCGGCATTTCACTGTTTGGTTCTGATCATAAATGTCATATTTTTGTCAGGAAACGGAAGATCTAGATGTCCATCGACGGACCAACCACCGGCAGACGGCATACCTGGATATCTCCTTACCCCTCCCAGCATTTAGCGCTCCCAACTCCCCCTCCGCTAGCCCCGACAGCAGCCCTCTACCAACCAGATCCAACTTGGACGTCCGGAGGGTAAGTTGATAGCTGCCGATTGTTCATTTTCATCTCGCCAGGGTCTGGGGCCAATTTCATAGATTTGCTTAGCACAAAAAATTGTTTAGCACAAGTATAGCTTGCTCAATAAAACAAACCACCATTGAAAATTCCATTTTATATTCATGGTCAGCGAACAACAGCTAAAGAACAATTGCAAGTGATACACAACACTCGGAAATTACTGTGCTTCATTTGTAGTTGGTATGATGTAACAAATGCTTATCCAGGAACCCACAGATATATGACTCTGATTTTGGAACAAAGTTTAAAAAGATTGTGTTTTTTGGAATGTTTGCATTGCACACTACACCTATTTCAGGCAATTAATAGTCACAATATATAAAAATTCTGGATTTTAATATAAGAAGTGAATATCGATTTTCAGTTTATTCAATTATAAACTACTTCGAAAAAAAATCGGAATAAAAAAAACTTTTGACTATTTTGAGTGGCACCTTTGAAATGAAACAGGGTTTTTCAGCCAGTATTTTCATAAAAGAAAGCTGAAACGTACTGGTATTTAAAAAAAACACAGAAATATTAGGTTTCTAAAAATGTTTTCTAATTTTAGTTAGCTAATATTTATTTATGGAAAAACTTGTGTTTGGATTACAGTATATGTTAAGAGTGGCATTATGTTTGATTTTGTTTAATTTTTTTCTCATTTTTTGTACAGAAAACCACTTCAAATGCTTCCCGCAAGATCTCGGAAGAGAATACTCGACCAGTGACCGTGGCCGGAATAGAAGCATCTTCTTTGCCCATTACGCTGCGATCGAATTCAGATGTGTATGTAACGTTTGATTTTATTGCCCTGGTGCCCTAGATTATTGCCCTGGTGCCCCTGGTCATTGCCTTTAGTGGCCCTAATGATTGCCTTGGTGCCCCTGGTCATTGCCTTGATGTTCCATTGCCTTGGTGCCATTAGTCACTGTCTTGATGTCACAGGTCATTGCCTTTATAGTGACCTAATGATTGCCTTGATGTCCCTGGTCATTGCCTTGGTGCCATTAGTCATTGCCTTGATGTCCCTGGTCATTGCCTTGGTGCCATTAGTCATTGCCTTGATGTCCCTGGTCATTGCCTTGGTGCCATTAGTCATTGTCTTGATGTCCCTGGTCATTGCCTTTATATTGACCTAATGATTGCCTTGATGTCCCTGGTCATTGCCTTGGTACCCTTAGTCATTTCCATTATAGTGACCCTTATCATTGCCTTGATGCCCCTGGCCATTGCCTTGGTGACCCTGGTCATTGCCTTTTTAGTGACCCTTATCTTTGCCTTGATGTTCCTCATCATTGCCAATAGTAGTACCTTAAGTCACTGCCTTAATAATGCCCCTAGCCTCTGCCTTGAACCCCTTGGTCACCACTGCCTTGGTGCCCTTTGTCACATCCTTGGTGCCCCTGGCCATTCATTGCCTTGATGCCCTTGGTCCTTCACCTTGGCACCCGCGGCCATTTTTCTTGGGTGTTAATAAACACTATCTCTGAACCTCTTGGTCATTTCCTTGATGGCCCTGGTCCTTGCCGTGGCATCCCCATCAACTGGCCCAAATGATGATGACCCAATCGCCCGCGCTTTAATCAAAACTGGGCCATGTCCTGAACTTACATTGGCAAATCGTAAGGTAATTGATTTGCAGTAACATCATGAGACATAAATTATATTCTTTAAAGAGTTGTGTGGCTCTGAAAAGAGCCGGTTGACTCAATGTTTCGGCCAATATGCTCTGGCCATCTTCAGGAGAATGTCAAGTTAACCGGCTCTTTTCAGAGCCACACAACTCATAAAACAGGGATGTGAGGCTTCAGATTTAAATCTGAATTCCGATTTTGGGGGTTTTCATTTTAAACTCAGACTTTCAGCTTGTCTGTACACCTGCTCTGTACAGAAGTATAGGAACTTTCAAATTTCGGCTTTTTCCTTGGTGTTTTCAGATTTTGTTTGTGTGTGTGGCCACTCACATCCCTGATAAAAAGAGTATAATTAATTTATGTCTCATGGTGTTAATGCAAAATCAATTACCTTAAGTGCTTCCGGTCATGCATAGACTTAAATCGATTAACTTATTGTAGACGCATGTCTGCAAATTTAATTTTTGCTTTCATGGTTACTGCCTTGGTCACCAGGCAACAGCTGCCGTAGGTGTTTGTGTTTTGTTGCATGGTCCCGTCAGACTGTTTGCGACTGTTTTTTCCCCCACTAGTACTCCACCGAGGTTACCCCCGAAGAGCAAGAGTAGCCTATTCACCAATCAGGAGGAGCCATCATCATCATCATCGAACATGAATCTGATGGATGATCTTCAGGAGGTCTTGCAGAAGATCGAGTCTGATCATCTCGGGAGTGCGGATGCCGAGGGCAAGGTAAGGGCACGACAATTTTATCGTAACAAGATCCCTCGAGATTCCATGAACAAATCCTCATCACATTTTCTGTGAACTGTCCTCCGTATCCAACCGTGTTTTGTCCTCTTTTTATGTAATGTTTGCTTTGGACAAGGCTATAAAAATGCAGGGATGTGAAACTTCACATTAAAATCTGAATTTGGATTTTGTTGTGTTAAATCTTAACTCAGAATGTTAGCTTTTGTGTACACCTGCTCTGTACAAAAGCACACTTACTTACTTACTGTGCATTATGCCTCCTGGCATGTAGAGCAGCAACAAAAGCTCTCCACTCCTGTCTGGCTTGGGCCAATCTCTGAAGTGATCCCCAGGTCTGGTTGAGGGGAGACATTTCACTTTCCTAGGTCCGTCGCCAGGAACTATTAAATAATTTCAGGTTTTTCTTTTTTTTTTGGTCACTCACATCCCTGAAAATGCCACTTGTCTGCTTTTTAATCGGAGGAAACAAACAACAAGCAAACAAACAATTCAAAGTAATAAACCACTCATCACAATATTGACCTGAAATATATGAAATGCTTGGAGTTAGGGGGGCCTGACACAATTCGATCCTAGCAGGATCTTTATTGAAGGCTAAATGACAAGAGGACAAGAACATGCAAGTAAAACTTCACACTTCATTTATATGTAGCTTTACTTGCATGTTCTCGGGTTCATTTCATGAACTACTTCGATCAATCCTAACTCAAGTTACGAGTATCCTACTTATCCTATGTAGGATTTCAATTGCACCACAAGTCCTATGATTGATGGTAAGTTACGATGAGTTTGGTGAAATCGACTCCTTGTCATTTAGCATTCGATGACGATCCTGCTAGGATCGAAATGTGTCAGGCCCTCCTAACACCAAGCATAACAAATAAACGCTAAATCAAAATCGGCGCCTGCTCAGAATTATTTCCGACAGTCGTTTTTAATTGTCAGTCCCATTAAGAAATTATAGAAGAGGTCAGGTTTCTAGACATGGCTGAATTTCTCTGAGGTCCAATAATTCCTTGTGAGGAAGGCCAAGGTCTTGTGTGTGCCTCTAAGTGCTTGAACCTTTGAACCTCTTAACGGAAGAGAGCTTTCTCGTTTAATAAATAGATTGCTTAAAGAGTGGGATAGGAGTCGTTTATCATTGGTGCATATATCTTCATCAGTACGCATTAGCGCTGGGCAAAATCGGGTAATTTTATATCCGTTGCTAAAAAACATCAGGTTAACTGTTAACCTATGTAATCACCTTTATCGTGCGTGCTTAGCGTAGAAGAGTAAGGCCTGAATAAAGCATGCATGGTATTGACGGAGGGTAGTGACATGACCACAATGGGAATCTGTCTATTGCTTGTTCGACATGACAATATTTATCGTTATCGCGATTTTGTTCTAAGGCTTTTTACGATTTTTTAGATCAAATATGTGAAAAGCGTGTTTCTACTTGGCAAAATAAATGACCGATATATGTATTCTACATTTGTCACTTTTTGGGTTGTTGAGCATGAGCCAAAGGTTCGTCCCTTTTTCCTTTCAGTTTCAGCTAATGGTTTGTGGAAATTTGTAACCGGATAATTAAATCCAGGTCGGTTAATCTACAACGGGATAAAAATTCCGGCACTAGTACCTATCTATTTCACAGGTGGTTTGAAAACATGTATTTATAAACAGATTTTGTTTTCCACTTTGTGTTGTTTGTGTGCGTCAACGATATACGATAGACTCTTGTGCGAAAAGTGAAATCATTGGATGACACGAGATATGATTCAAAAGACTTATTTAGGTTGTTGAAGAGATTTTGTGTGGGGGCGGGGAGATTGGGTTGGGAGAAGGTGGGATTTGTTGATCTCCATTGAAGATCAATATCCCATATCTCCAGATCCTGGGGTCGATTTCACCAAACTCGTCGTAACTTTATACGATCAAGCGCTAATTTACGATGTTATCATAGTGTCACGATCATTCGTAGAGCTTCAATGGGTTCTAGGATGGATTTCACAAAACACATCGTAAGCATGATGCGTTTTTATATTAAGGCAGAAAGTTTCAGTTGTGGGCGGTGCCGCCGGGTGCCGCCCACTGTGGCTCGAACATTTGGCCTAGTACATTCACCAATGATAAGTCTGATGTCATGAATGTGTTACCTGTGTGACATGTTCCATTTCAGGCCCAATCCTTCGCAAAAGCTCAAAAGTCCCACGTCGTGTGAACTCGTACCGCTGGTAAATCTCCTCTTCTGTCAGAGAATCAAGCAGGTTTTTCTTTTTTTTCTGTCGAGAAAAACTTGTTCTCTCCTTATCAGGTACGTCTGGCTTCGAAATTAGGTAGAAGCATGATTGCCATTTCTGAATTAATTTGTTTTTTGGGGTTCAAAGAATTTATAAGTGAAGTTATAAGTGATATTGATTTAACTATACAGGGTCTGAGTACATTGTATTATTAAGTCACCGTAACTTGTGATGTATTACCAGGGAATTCACCTGGACCCAAGATGGTAATTTTAGAAACATACTGTAAAAGTTAGTGTTTCTGCCTGAAATGCTATATTTATCCAGAAAAGAGTAAAACCAAACACCCAAACATTTTTGATCTTGGAAGATAGAAAATGAGACAGCTATTCCCTCACAATTTGGCTTAACAGTTGCAACAGTTTTTCTCTGTTTTCTGCTGTTTCCAATGATCAATTGAGCTGAAAATTTCGTTGTTTTTGTTTTTTTTTAATAACAAATCAAATTTTGAGCAGCCTGCAGCTGCTCTGTCACCTTTACCAATGTTGTACATGACCTTTAGTGCGGGGCAGAATAATAAATAACCGGGCTTTTTTGGCCTGAGGAGGGGTGGGGGTTTCACCAATTCTCCTGGGATCAGGCTCTTTGAATTTTGAACTTCGTCCGAAGGCATGATACCGTACCAAGGATTAAGGTGAGAAGATGTGGCTTTATAACCGTGCATACAGACAGAATCTTAATTCACCCACCTCCGTCAGTTTTCCGTATTCATGAGGCTCGTGACGAGCACAGGAATTATTTCCTCTTCAGTTTGCTCCCTCGATACGCACGCCGTGAATTTGCGTCTGCTTTTTTCACAGCGGCCAACAAGTTCGACAAGTTTTTCATGGATGGGGACATTAAATATTGATTGAAACGAATCGTCAGAAATTGACTTGGATTTTTTTTTTTTTTAAAAGATGCGACTTTGAAATGAGATTTTGGGCATTTGGGGAAAGAAAATTTGATGGATTGTAAAAATGGGCATATGTAAAAATAATCATTTCCAAGTTTGAATGCTGAAAGGGAGCATATAGGATTTGCAAATATGTGCGTTTTGGCTGAATTTGGTACTTTAATAAACAGCAGTGAAAGTCTTAAATTTCCTTTAATGCAGACATTGTATCATGTACCTTTTTACGCTTTGTTCATCTGGATAGCAGAAATATGGCCGAAATAATCTTGCCCCCCTCGAATCCTTCACGGTTACACCACGCTTTTGAAATGCTACTACGTTGTAAATCGTTCGGACGAACAATTTTTTTTTAAAGACACTAAATCTTGATTTCCTTGAACAATCCAGCATCTGATGAACCAAGATTTCCCATGGTGACTGTTTGCACTGTTTACGAACTGTTGAGTCCATTTTCTGTCTCAAACTGAATTTTTTTTTTTTTTGAGGCCTTGCAAATCCTGTACGCTGCCTTTCAACAGTGAACTAGTGGCGAGAGAGTGCGTATCTTTTGCCAAGGGCATTGGATGGGATATGCTAATGCCATGTACTGTATCTTCTTGACTTGCAGATCATCGGTCATTTGGCATGTTTGTGATTGATAGCTTTGCTAGAGATTATGGCTTTAATTAACGGAAGGATGTTTGTCCTTCGGACAGCCCTCGTAATGAATTCATCAGTGGCTACCAATTTCAATATTCATTAATATAAAATAATTTTTGGTCGGGAAATGGAGAATTTTTGCATGATTTCACAATTGTCTTTTTATCTTTAAACTTAAAGTCAATTGGTCGACTGAACTTCGTACGTAAATTTATCCTGATGTAAACAATTTTTTGATCCTGTAACGGAGGAATTCCTCCCAAAAGTATGGTACTTATTCGTAGAATTTGAGAAATTATGTTTCTATGGCCCTTTTCCAAACCTCAGCTCCGGCTCCGACTCCATTTTGTGAATAAAAAAAAAAAAAAACGGGTATCGAAATAGAGGGTTTTTCTGCGGTTCGGAAGATACTCTGAGAAATTGAGAAATTATGTCTCCGAGTTTCCATGGGGTGGGGGCTACTTTACATTCTAGTCGTCCACCCGGGGTAGTTCTTCTGAGATTGAGAAATTTGCAGCAGACCATCAACTGCAACACAACCTGACTACAGCACTTTGAATGTGGTGTTGTGATTGACATACATAATGTACAGAATGATAATTTGAATACAGTTTTAGTTTGTATGACTTATTCACTGGGCTTGGGTTGGGAACTTGGGATTCCCAGCTTAACACACCTCCTAGACCGAAGCAAGGTAGAGGCAAGGTTGCTCAAGGTTTTTCTGAACTTTGTATTTTTACAACTTGTACATGTATGTTCATCAACTGTATAAGCTGAATTGTATGCATGTCGATTCTCTAGATACAGCTGTCAGTCTGACAAACTGACAATCACTAAATTTAGGGCCTTTTCCAAACCTCGGCTCCGGCTCCGGCTCCGGCTCCGGCTCCGGCTCCGGCTCCGGCTCCGGCTCCGGCTCCGGCTCCAAATTGCGAATCCATTCCAAAATAACCGGGTATCAAATTGGAGGCTTTTGGCTGAGGTTCTGAAGTAGATTCTCTGGTTTGAAAAAAGTTTGAACAGAGCTTCAGCTTCAATGAAAAACCACAACATATATATTTTCAGCTTATTGAGCCGGAGCCAGAGCCGGTGCCGGAGCCAGAGCCAGAGCCAGAGCCGGAGCCGAGGTTTGGAAAAGGGGTCAAGCTTCCATGTTTTCGATTTTTTTTCCCCTGTAATGTGCTTCAATCTATGCCAGGTTATTGATGGCAATAATGATCATTTGCAATAATATGGCATTTTAAAAGATTTGTATGCATGTGCGGCAGTATAAAAGGTCGTAAGATGTTTTATCCCCCAAATTGCTTGTTTCGAAGATGGAATAAATTGAAGAATGCCACTTTCGCTTCTTTGTTTTCAGACGGTCGCCACAGATGACTTGCCCGTTCCGATGCCACGCAGGAGACGGGTACAACGAGAATCAGGGGACGTGACAAGAAGCATCCAACGTCCGCTTATCCCACCCCCTCCCATCCCGCCTAGGCGGGAGCGTCGCAGTCCTCTGTCTTTGTCGAACGAACGATTGATCGACATCGCCACGGAGGAGAGGCAGCAGCCGGACATGGACCTGTCTCAGGCACAGGGGGCAGCCGTCCACAACGCGCTGGGTGTGGACTGCGAGGACCACATCTTGGCGTTCCAGTCCGTGCACCTTAACAATAACGCCCTGGCCGGCGCGGCCTACCCACGGGAGGACATGCCCAGGAACAGTTCTGCCCAGACCCTGCTGGCTGATTACGGACTCCAGTTTGGCATGCCTCCGACGTCGCCCCCGGCCGCAGCCACGGCCACTGCTACTGCCACCACGGTTGACACGGCGTCTCCCACCCACCACCTGAGCGTGCCGGGCCTGAGGGCCACGAGCAGCAGCCCGGACCTCCACAGCTTCAACCAGAGCAGCAGTCCGCCCCGGCCAACCCTGGTCCAGCAGGTTCTGGTGCAGCAGCCGCCGGCCAGCACCTTGCCCGATCTCCTCAACCCGACAAACACCACACCGAGGCAGAGCGGGGGTCTGGGCATGCCGCTGTCCGGCATCCAGCCTACGATGCCACCGGCTGGGGTCAAAGTGCCGATGCAGAGCCCGTTTCAGCTCCAGCACACCCCCTTGCAGCCGGTCGCGGCTTCTGGGAACCCATTCCAGCCAGCCAGCAAAGCCAACGAGAATGATCCCTTTGCTGATTTGGTGTCGTTTCAACGTCAGGAAGGTGAGTCATTTTAAACTTTCAAATCAAACCTGGCACCACTTTATTGCCGTGGAGTTGTACAGAATCCTGGAAACTAAAAAATATTGCATACTTTTTATATAGAAAAAGGAGGTATTTAAGACTCGTAAATTAGCACCCCACTTTTCACGATGAAAAACCTTGCTTATAAAGTCACATGCAGAATGCCATCCAGTATACTGTGGTGCGAGCCTATATTTGTTCTGTTGGTGATCACGCACACCCGCACATTAATAATGTTATTGCGTGGATCGGTTCCAAGGGGGATTTTTTTTTGGGGGGGGGGGCATACTTAATTACCGGTATGTACAGTATTAAGCAATACTTTTAAAGACTTTCATTGTTTTATCCCTTTCCCAAATTTGATTACAGAAAACCTTAAATGTGTAGCCAATAGAACTAGGTGTTGGCCTTGGGCGCGACTATTTAGGGAGGGGGGTAGCAAAAAACACAAAGGGGCAGCACAAAGAAAAAGAATAAAAGTTGCTATGCTGTTATTGAAGTTATTGGAAATATAATCCAATGAACAAACAAAGAAAGATTCCAAGTTCAATTTGGCAGATTTTATAAAATTTCAAAAAGTTTGAATAAGGGGCACAATGTTAGTGCTTGCCCTAGGCGCCGTTTTCCCAAGAATACGCCGCATTGTTTTCCAGACTACAGCGTCGAGTGTGGCTGGTCAGGCCGATGCAGCTGTGGAAGTCTCTTCCACGCTAAAGCGTATTTATAGTCACATTCAAATGGCAAATTTGTCACGTCAGAATGCCACAACATAAGTCTGTTCTGAGCTGCCCACGGCCACTTGGCCCCTCGTGGATGGGTCAAACTTAAGCTCTGATTCCCTTAATAGTCTGGTGCTCAGTCCTCTGAGAGTTGCCCTTCAGACCTGGGGCCAATTTCACGGCGCCGCTTAGCACAAAGAATTGCTAAGCATGACATTTCTGTCTTAATAAAAACAGGGTTAACAACAAAATGTCCATGTGTTGTGTATCACTTGTGATTGTTCTTTGGCTGTTGTTCACTGATCATGGATATAAAATGGAATTTGTAATGGTGGTTTGTTTGATTGAGCAAGCCATTTTTGTGCTAAGCAAATTTTTCTGCTTAGCAGCTTCATGAAATTGGCCCCTGGAGTTGTGTGCGGCTGTACACATGTACATGTACCACACGTACACCAAGTACAATTGTACATACATGTATGCTAATGCAACGTGCCTGTATTTTTCGTGCACGTTGCGTCTTTTACATGTACCACTAGTCTTTGTTTAACCTTTGTGGTCTGCGGGGGAATTTTGAGCGTGGACGGAAATGTCAGGCCCTTCTACTATTTTAATATAACTCCAATCATCGGGTGTACATGTATCAGGTTATTAGTTGGATCTGTCAGGAGTTTGCATCAGCAGGTTGTCAATTTTCTCTGCCTTTTTTTTTTTCAAATCCCTTCAAAATCTATTGCTGTCGGATACTCGTGCATCATGGGTAGATTGCTGGCTTTTGACTGTCATGATATAGTGGAACGCCATTGTGACCAACGCCCCTATACCAAACACTTGCGTCCAAATTTTGTGTACAAATAATATCGAGCATTATCAAAATTATATATACCCAAATCCGACGAGCGATTCATGAAGTTGGCTCAACAGGTGTGTATCGTACAGTAATAGTGCGGTGGAGCGTAAATTTGGAGCTGCTAAGCACACAAATTTGCTTAGCACAAAAATGACTTGCCCAATAAAACAAACCACTATTAAAAATTCCATTTGATATTTATGGTCAGTGAACAACAGCCAAAGAACTATCACAAGCAATACACAACATATAGAATTTTGGTTGTTAACTCTGTTTTTATTATTAAGAGAGAAATGTCATGCTTAGCAAATTTTTGTGCTAAGCAGCGCCGTGAAATCTGCCCCTGGTCATCAACATGCAGGGGATATCGTTTGTATAATTTGCTCTTATCTGTGGTCTTGTCACACTAGATTACAGTACTCGTCTCCATTTCCATATTGAGGTTCAAGAAACTGGTCATTACCTTTTGATAACCTCACTCCAGTTCGCGACGGTCAGTGACGACGGTCATTTCTTCTGGTCGTCAACTTGCATGGGATATTTGTTTGTATAATTGGCTCTCATCCGTGGTCATTGTGGTCTTATTGGACGTGGTTACATAGTCTCCATTTCTTTATGATCGAGGTTCAAGAAACTGGTTGGCCCGACCTGCTTTTTTGGCGAGCTGCGGAGCATTAGTAGTACCATTCGTCCCGTCCGTCGGTCCAATTTTTTTTTTTTTTTTATGGGTGTGTTGTTCAAAATAATGTTGTCATTATTGTAAATGAAAAATGTTGAAGTTTTTTCTATTGTTTCAAAATGTTGAAGTTTTTTCTATTGTTTCAAAATGTTGAAGTTTTTTCTATTGTTTCAAAATGTTGAAGTTTTTTTTTTTTTTGGGGGGGGATGGGTGTGTTGTCCAAAATAATGTTGTCATTATTGTAAATGAAAAATGTTGTTCAAAGTTTTTTCTATTGTTTCAAAATGTTGAAGTTTTTTCTATTGTTTCAAAATGTTGAATTTACTTCAACATAGCGATCAGACCCATTATCCCTTATAGAACTGGCCTCTATACTTTAGTCTCTATTTCAGGAAATTTCTAACTCTGGTTTTTAGACAAGCAAGCTAGGAAACAGACATATTGCAGTAAGTCAGTCACACAGACATCAAACAGGTGGAAATGGAATGGATGAAATGAACATATTGATTTTCAAATCAACCACAAAAGTCCAGTGACTAGATTATGACTCGAGCACAGACGGATCCGAGGGGGAGGGGAGTAGGGGTGGGGCATACGCCCCCCTAAACCAACACATAGGCCTATAGAGAGGGAGAGAGACTCAATAAGAGACGAAAAATTACGGGAAGAGAATATATATTGGGCAGTTCACATCAGACAGACTCACCGTAAGGCCATAAAAAAAAATTGTTGTATTGGAGTAACGGAGGGTTGGAAAATAGGGTAGGGCGGGCGGATTTTTTTTTGTTTTATTTAATTTTTCCTGTATTAAATGTTTTTTTTCCTGTATCACAGTATTTGACGAGTCAAATAAAGACAAAAAATTACATAACAACTTTAACCAGTCTGGTTTCCATCTTTTGCTTCTTTTAACTTAAGCTTTTAATCTGCATACAAATTTGCGATTGTTTTTGTTTTGTTTTGTTTTTCTGATTGTTATTATTTATTTCATTTTTATTTTTATTTTTTTGGTTAAAAATGTTTAGGGTCAGGGCATATTTTTGGGTCGGGCGGGTTACGCCAATACAGCAATTTTTTTTTTATGGCCTAACCTGCTAGCTTTGGTCGCCCCGAAATGCATCTGTCACTATATTGAGTTTGCCAGTTTCATGGCCCACCGTTCGGGGATATAAGACTTCAGACTTTTTTTTTGGTTAGATTTCAACTTGGAATTTCTGCCTTTTTTTGTATTATACCTGTTTTGTACAAAAGTATAGGACCCCTCGGATTTCAGCTTTTTTGCTTGGTGTTTTCAGATTTGTGTGTGTGTGGCCACTCACATCCCTGACCATTAGGCCAAAAAAAATTGTTGTGTTGCCCTCAGCGACTGACAGCGACCGAAATTTTCGGTCGGTTGGTCGGTCAATTTTTTTTTTTTTTTTCTCCGAGTCCTTAAGTATAAAAACTCACCATTTTTGACAGAAAATTTAGATTTAGCAGTAAAAAAGCGTGTCTCCTCAAAACGACCCAAAACCGTTGATTTATAAGCCCTGGTGACCATACATCCTGTATACATCCTTGGTGCTTTAGCATTCGGATCAGATTTAGGAGACACGTGTGGCTCATTTGACCCGTGGCCACAATTGCCACGATTGAGGGTCGTAATGGACGTGGACAAAATGGACTGGAGGCCAATTTCACAGCGCT
Organism: Astropecten irregularis; assembly: GCA_963971285.1. Lineage (NCBI taxonomy): Eukaryota > Metazoa > Echinodermata > Asteroidea > Paxillosida > Astropectinidae > Astropecten > Astropecten irregularis. The sequence continues at coordinate 4,981,999 of OZ020260.1, read as the reverse complement.
GCTTTAGCACTGTAACAATTTGCTAAGCACGAAATTTGCTAAGCATTAAATTTGCTAAGCATGAAATTTCTGTCTTTAATAAATACAGGGTTTTAAAACAACCAAATTTCAATGTGTTTTGTATCACTTGTGATTGTTCATAGCCTGTTGTTCACTGACCGTGAATATCAAGTGGAAATTTTAACGGTGGTTTGTTTTAATATTTTAAGACATTTTTGTGCTAAGCAAAATTTTTGTCTCCTGATGAGGACTAGAGCAGACTAGTCGAAACGTTGAGACCTATTGCGAGAAGTGCAAAGGATATAGAAATGCGAGAGTACGAACGATAATTACACGGTGTTTCCGCAAACCGATCCACATACCAATTGTCACCATGCAAAGCCTCAAATCTTTCTCAAAATTTTTGGGCTTAGCAGCTCCATGGAATTGGCCCCTGGAGGCAATTTCAGACGGAGTCCAACGAGTTTAAGGCTGTACACTGTCCAGAGGGATGAGGAAACGATCTTTGCTTTGATCATGGTTCTTGTCAGTCTCCTTTGATAATGCGGTGCATTTTAAGTATAGCTGTTCGTCCCAAAGAGGGGTCGGTCACAGCTTAACGAGATTCACAGGTTAAGGCCGCTCGTCTCATAAAATGCAATAGGGCCAAAAAAAAATTGTTGTGTTGCCCTCAGCGACCGACTGTAAAATGCAAAAACTTTGGTTCGAGATTTTATTTTTTCTCTGAGTTCTGAAGTATAACAACTCACCATTTTTGACAGAAAATGTAAGAGTTCCATGTAGCAGTAAAAAACGTGTGTCTCCTCAAAACGACCCAAGACCGTTGATTTATAAGCCCTGGTGACCATACATCCTGTATTTGTTCTTAAATGTGTGAAAGTCGGCCAAAAAAAAAAAAAACGACCGACCGACCCATATTTTTTATTTTTCCACTTGAGGGCAACACAACAATTTTTTTGGTTGGGCCTAATCCGACCAAATGTTGTTGTTTTCTTGTCTGGTTTCTATTTGAAATTTGATTTTTTTTTGGCTTGCAAATTTGTGATTTGTTCTATCCCTGAGGCGCCGACGCTAATTGAAATGGCTTTTCAGGGATAAATGTGCATTACCTTCACTGTCTTTTTCTCTCTATTTCAGGTTTTTTTTGTCTCTGTTCTTTTTTTTGCCCTCGTATCTGAGAATTGTTACAGTCTCTGTGATTGTTTTCCTTCTTCGGTTGATCCTGTTTTATGATGCATGCTTGCACCGTTATGGGAATGGGATTTCTTGTCTAACTTTGCCCCGAGTCCTCATAAAATTCTCCAGAGTGCAACTCAAGGCCATCTTCCTACTCGAAGGACAGGAAGTATGGTCAAAAACAAAAAAACGTAAGACAAAAACAAAGAAAAAAGAGCAATAACATCCATTTGCTGTCTCGATGTTCACTAGAATAGATGAATGTCAATGTGTATGCTATGACGCCACAATGTTATTAGTACTGGCTGTTATGGGTTTTTTTTTTTGGTAAATTTTTTTTTTTTATTTGAGGAGATGTTGAGAATGAGATCTTATTGTTGCCATGGCGCACCATCACTGTGCTGTACATCCCTGAGGAATGATGACGCTGTTCTCACTTTATAAGCCCTGTCCCCACTTAACGTTTTTTGTCTGGGGGTTTCACTGAAAAATTTGAAAAATGGGCAAATATTACTAGTGTACACACTTGGACTTTCGACTCGGAGATTTATACTTTTTACATTTACATACAGAAGAATTGATACTGAGCTGTCAATACTAGGCTCATGATTCACACTGTACTGTCCGCACTGGACTTTTCGTCTCAGGTAAAGTGTCTCGGCTTCTGTGTCTCTAAAGCCCTGTCTGCATTGGACTTTTTGGGGGCAATGTAACCGAGACGCTGGGTACTTTACCCGTTTTAAGTTCAGTGCGGACATCTCAGGAAGTCTACCTCTCAGTTACTTTGCCCGAGCCGCGCGGGTATTTCTACCGGCCAACTTCTGCCCGGGTAGAATACCCGAGACACTTTACCCGAGACGAAAAGTCCAGTGCGAGTCGGGTACCCTCATGAGCCTAGTATTGTCAGCTCGGTTATTCTTCCATGCGTGCACGGTTATGTTACCCGAGTCAAAAGTCCAAGTGCGGACACTGATAATATTTGCCCATTTTTCATTTACCCATCGGCTCGGTTAAATCCCCGGAAAAAAAAAGTCCAGTGCGGACAGGGCTTTAGTGTCTCTTTGGCCTCTGCATATTTCCTTGCTTCGTGTCTCAAGATCTCCCAGCAATTACTCCATCTTTTAGGCGGAAAAAGACCTCAGTGAAACTTTATTTATTGATATTTACTGTGATCTGTACCAGCATGTTTTAATACAGCAAACACAATCACCAATATCTGCTATCTCCCTCCCCCCCCCCCCCCACCTCACCTGAACACCTCAAAACCAAAATTTACAAATTATTTTATGTTGTTGAATATTTCCTTTATAGTAACAGGTTGTATTAAAGGTAGTATCATACTTTGGTAAGACACCAAAACAGAAATTTTCACAGATTTACGTATAATGAAGATGATGGTGGTAGAAAGATGGTTGTGGTGGCCTGAAATTGTGTGTTTATCCAGAAATTAGTCAAACAACGACCGAAAATCTTTTTGATCTTTTAAAAGATCAAAAATAAAAGAGAAAAGACTTAAGAAATACTGCGACCGTTTTTTCCACTGTTTTCTCCAAAAGTGGGCACCGTATGGGACTGAAATTTTCACAGATGACTGTTACTGTATCGTCCTTGATATTTTTGCCCATGAATCTGTGTTTCTTTGACAAAAACCAATGTATGATATTACCTTTAAGAGCCCAAGTAGTAAAGAGACTTGGCAAGTAATGCGCTCGACAAATTGTAAGCCATGCATATATGGAATTTTTATCTCTTGTTTGTTACCTGCTTTTTGTGGGGGTTCTTGTGATGGAGGCTCCACAGTTGAGAGACGTGATGTTTATAGAGATGTTCATGAATGATTTGGGCCCTTGAGGCTTCTCGGTCTGGAGAGCAGCCTGGTCAGTGGCCTTTTGCTCCTGGCCGGCCCGGCCGCTCCTGACCACTGCCCGCTGTGTCTGTTCCCTGCTGAGTGCCTTTTGAGTCTAATGGTCCCCTGAGATATGACGGTGATAATGTCCTTCATTGCTAAGTGGATCTCTGAAGAGGAAGTTCAATACTGGAAAACATTTTTGTTTGATCCTTGAAGCTGATCATTAGAGTTTTGAAGATGAATTTTGTCTGGAAGCTATTTTCTTCTAATAACACCATTGGGAAGATTGAAAACAGCCATTTTCAGGGATGTACCTGGTCAAAAGAAAACCTGTTGTTTTATTTGGGTTTTGGGGTCGTTGTTTTTTTAGATAAGAGTTAAACAATTTACAAAATATTACTCTTGAATTAGCAGAATATTTTCGGCTATTTTCTCAGTGATTTCGATTGACAAAAATAAGTCAATTTTTTCACTGATGTGCTACTGTATTGCACGTAGGCCTACATATTTGACCAGTTATTTAGTATGAAATATAATTATTATCATTTCTTTTGTCTTTATTTATTTATTTAGGTAATTATATCTCAAGCCCTTCATTTCATTTAGGACACAAAATGGCGGTAGCAAAATAAATCCCAAGCCTAGCCTCAAGCTTCATTTCGTAAAGGCCCACAGAATCAGATAGGAGACTGAAAACATGATCCACTTGTGGAACAAGCCGGACTCGAACCCGGTCCCCAAGAGTTGAAAGACGGCCACTGACCCTAACTTGACCCCTCATCACATATCTTGTACAGATCTGCCCCCAAGGCCCCTATAAAATTGAAGAAGTGTGACCACATCAAATGTCTGCAAAGTGCCTCATGTTTTGTGGCTTGCTCAGCAGGGAAAACATTTGTGTGCTTAGCGAGATACATTAAAACCATCCCCTCTCCCTCTCGTGTGTGCTTTAGGTCCTCATGTTACATGTACAGAGTGATAAAGTTCACCTGAAATTCCACAGGGGTACCTGTTTAGATTCACTTATACTCTTGGAGGTGAACTACCTTTGGAGAAAACAGAATGTGTCTGGTTTTTTTTAAATGTTTGGACGCCAGGAACTCTGAGAGTAAGCAAAATATTTGCCAATCTCTTGTATTTTTTCAGTTCTTTAAAGGCAGCGTACAGGATTTGCAAGGCCTCAAAAAAAAAGACAGGAGGGCTGTCTGCCTTCACGAACATTCTACAAAGTTAACAAATGACAACATATCTCTGGCTCCAGCTCCATTTTGTGAATCCATTCTTAAATAACTGGTATCAAAATAAAGGATTTTGGCTGCGGTTCTGAAGTAGATTCTCTGGTTTGAAAAGGAAAACAGAGCTTCACTTCAGTGAAAAACCACAACCTTGTTTATTTCAGCACATGGATGACAGAGCTGGAGCCTGAGCCTAATCCGCTGTTTCGTAAATGCGCTTAGAGCCAGAAACTTTTGAAAGTACAGAAATGGAAAAATAATTTTGGACGTGTCGTCGCCACCATTGGAAAATTGGTGTAATATATCTCTATTATCTCTCTCATGTATGTTCACCTGCACACACGTTAAGTACAGTGGTCTGTACATAATGTGACAAGGATTTATGATTTTTCTGCACGAATGTTTCACATTGCGTATCGTTGTGTCTTTAACGTAAATGAGAATTTTTGGAAGAAGTCTCGATCTCTTTTAAAAATAACAAAGGTCTGAGGAGATTAGACAGGGATAATGCCTTCCTTTCATGGTACTTTGTTTTCAACATCGATCATGTAGTTCTAGTCTATGTCCTTTGTTAAAAGCCTTGTTCAAAATGGTCTTGACTTGTATTCTTCCTATTAAGGCCTCTTCACACGACGCTACGAAAACTCGCAAGGCTTGCGAAATGTTCTCATGCTTGAGAAAACTTTATACAAAAGTGTCACTGTGTAAAAGGACACCGATGCTTGAGAGTGACCAACGTCCCTGGTGAGTCTTTGAGAGAGATTTTGTCTGAGGTCCAGACCTACGACAGAATTTTTCGCTAGCAGAAGATTTCTCACGGGAGCTTTGAGAACTGGTACCCTGTTTCATGGCCTTTGCAGACTGTGTACTTTACCTTTTACCTTAGATTCATGTTGATTCAATCAGCGTTTACATTCATATGTATGGTATCAAAAGATTATCAAAATATGGATACCCATCTCAAGGGAGGCTTGCAAAATGATAAACCACTCCGTGGTTTGAGGATGCAAAAGCGGCCAGAGTGAAACCGTTTTGTAACATTTCTCAAGCATGAGAAAAATTACCTGTAGCAAGCCTTGCAAGTTTTTTTTTAACTTTGTGCAAAGAGGCTGACCTCTAGCTAGCTCTATTGCTGTACCTTTCAACGCACAGCATTAAAATGTAATATCATAAGTTACTTTGGTTTCTGTCGAAGAATTGCAGATTCATGGGCAAAAATATCAAGACAGATACAGTAATAGTCGTCTGTGAATTTTTCAGTCCCATACCGTGCCCACCTTTTGAGAAAAGTGAAAAACAGCCACAGTATTTTAAAAATCTTGTCACCGTTAATTTTTTATCTTTTATTTATTTATTTATTTATTCAATGAAAACCAACAGGGGTTAATCGCCACTTACAGGCATCATAAAACATTTAAAAGAAATAAGATGATTCATATACATATAAAAATTAATACTAAATAAAACATTTCAGTAAAATTTGGTAAACTCCCCTAAAGACCTACATCCACCGTCACAGTTAAAAGCACACCCCGCACACGCACACTTTTAAAGATCAACATTGTTTTTGGTCAATTGGTTTCACTATTTTCTGGATAAATACAGCATTTCAGGCAGAAACAATCACCATTTTTATACCCTGTAAGTTATATGTAAATCTGTGAAGATTTCTGTTTTGGTATGCTACCTAAGTATGATACTACCTTTAAACAGTTGTTTGGCAGCGGAGTATCATCATGCTGTGCCACAGCACAGTCCTCTAGATGGAATTTTCTGGAGTCAAATTTCAGTCGATTGTTTTCACATTTGCCTCTAATTATAGCGAAAAAATGAGGCCAGGAGAGCTGACATTGTGGGTTGACATATAGGTGTATTGAATGATTTAAAACGGTGTTTTGAAGACAATCTCGGTCGAGACTGGCGCCATTTCTTCGACCTACTTGTTTTTAATACGTCAGAGTTCTGAGAAGAGAAAGATGGGGACTGGATTTTTTCACCTTTTTATTATTTTTTTTGGTAGTTATTCTTTTCTGTGTGCAATATTTCTTGTGGGAAGATGGAACGAAGGAGTAGGCGTTGTTTTTGACTTTGGACTTTTTTTTTCGTGGGGTCATGCGTTCCCCTCAAACACCCTCTTTACTGCCTGGCTTGGCTGCCCCAAGTTTAATATGTGTTAATTCTTTTGGTCATTGAGAAGTTAATAAAGAAAAGTTTACTAGAGCTCCATTCGAACCAGCGACCTCCACAATACCGTACTGATGCTCATACCAACTGAGCTACCTAGCCTCATGTTTGTAGTGTCCCTAATAGTCAGATATCTTTGTTCGATAATTGATTATTGGGGACACCACCAACATAGGTACGGTATTCTGGAGGTCGCTGGTTCGAATCCCGCTCCAGTTAATTTTTCTTTGTTAATTTTTCAATGACTTAAAATTTAATCCAGTCAGTTTCCTTGCGGTTATGTTATGATAATTCGTTTTTGTTGTTTTTGTTTTCTTTTTCATTTACAGTTACGAGCCCTTCGTGGAAGAAGTAACTCCATTTCTCAAGAGCAAATGACTGCGAGCCAGGACTGTAAAAGGTATTAGTTTTTTACCTTTACAATCAACCTGACAGAAAATCCCGATGATAATGGAAAACAAATTTTTACAAACATTTTTGGCGCCAAATGTTGGGTTGGCCATGTCAGTTATGAGTACATTTTGTTATAAAACGTATTTTAAGGTATTTAAAAAAATAGGATTTTTTTTTTAACTAGCTTGTCAGTATTGTTCCGTCAGGGGTGGATTTAGAGGGGTGGGGGTGATGCATCCCGAATTCAGCCGCAGCCCATTGATATTATTGATATCAGTAACATACTGGTATAGAAAAGAAAGACAAAATAGGCACCCTATAACCAAATCATGAATTTTTCAAACCATTTTTGTCAAACCATTTTTTACATCTGTGATTTGATTGTTTGCCATATTTTTTATGCACTATAATTTGAGAAAAATCTTGACCAAATGAAGAGTTGGAGGTTGTGCCCAAAATTCATAATCTAGCCATTACACGTTCCTCGATAAGTTCTTTCAGGCCCACCTTCTTCATGATTGCGACTCAGTTTAGAACTTCATGTTGCTTTATAGCAATTCATTATAAAGGTAGTATCATACTTTGGTAAGAAACCAAAACAGAAATCTTAACAGATTTATGTATAACTTACAGGGTATGAAGATGGTGGTGGTAGAAACATACCGTTAAAATGTTTCCGCCTGAAATGGTGTATTTATCCAGAAATTAGTAAAACAACGACCGAAAATCTGTTTGATCTTTTAAAAGATCAAAAATAAAAGAGAAAAGACTTAAGAAATACTGTGGCTGTGTTTCACTGTTTTCTCAAAAAGTGGGCAACGTATGGGACTGAAATGTTCACAGATGACTGTTACTGTATCTTCCTTGATATTTTTGCCCATGAATCTGTATTTCTTTGATAAAAACCAAAGTATGATTACCTTTAAGATGAATTGACACTAACACCAATCTTAGTGTTTCGTGAAATCGGCCCCAGGACTTCACGATCCCAGCAGGATTCTTTCTCAAGGGAGAAAGCTCCTGGTCGAGGATCGAAACATCTGGCCCTCCCTCTCATGACTTTGGACTTGTTGTTGACGAGGCGAATGTCTCACCCCACTGAGGGTTAGAATGACCGACTGCAATGTCTGAATGTAACATTTTAGGATGGAAGGGAAGTCGTAAGGGGGGCACTAAGGCAACGACTCCGGCCGCTCTGAGCAATCGACCTCTCCCTTTTTATCCTCCAGTTAAGTTCAAGTCTGGATGTTTACCGTGATCTTCACCACACATGGTCAAGGGTATTTGACTCCGTCACTTCATTCAAGCCTGAGGATATGTGAGAGAGTGAAAAGGAAAAAACACACAAAAACTAGATATCCTCTCAACTGTTTCATTGAAATATGGCATAAATTTCCCTCGTAATTACTTCAAATTTGTGTGATTTCTCATTTGTTTACAATTTTTTTTAAAGCTTTAAGGGTAAATAAAAATCAATCGTTATTATAATCCAGCATGTGTATATAATTGGATATTCTAGATTTGTACTTGTAAATGATGGATCTGTTTGGGTTTTTTTTTTTTTTTTACTTGCAAATCATGAAAGCATGAAATCGCTTGCCATTGGAGGTAAATATTTCTGTTGTATCTTCATACTTTATTAAACTCAAAAGGAGGTTTATACTAGTATTGGATCACGACTTTGTTATTACCCAAACCATACCTCCATGCTGGAACGTACGAACCGATTACCCGCACTGACACGCACGCACGCACGTAGTCGTACAGTACGTAAAGGCCTCTCTGAAACATAGTCTTGGGAATCCTGTAAAAGCTGTGAGTTGCGTGTGCACCTCGTTATGTAGCGCGCTATGTCGTCTCCATGACACTGTTGAATATGTACGATTACCTGCACTGGTCTGCATGCATGGACATGTATGGTGTACATGTATCATATTAATGGGATGCGGCTGATTCAAAAGTAACGCATACGCAGTGTGTTTCCCCCCGTTTTCGGGGGGGGGGGGGGATTTTACAGGATTCCCAAGACTATGTGTTCCTAGCTCTATGGTTTGAGAGAGGCCTTACGCACGTACGTACGTACATACGTACGTGCATGCAGGTCAGTGCGGTTAAATGGTTCGTACGTTTGAGTAATACATGTAACATAGTCGTGAAGCAAGACTAGGTTTATTCCTGATTCGGGGGAGTTTTTTTTTATGTGGGTGTGTGTGCATTGGGAGGACATTATTGTACCCCAATAGGGGTATGCTTACATTGGGGAGTATTAATGGACTTAACAGTATTCGAGTATCTGAGCATAATGTGAGTGTATTCCCCCGAGTAGATAAAGACTTAGTTTTAAAGAACCCATTTCAGGAGGGGACTTCTTGTTACAAGCTTTTGCATGATGAATCCTAACAATTTCTGGAGTCATTGAATGATGAACAAAGAAAAATTTACTGGAGCGGGATTTGAACCAGCGACCTCCTGAATACCGTACAGGCGCTCTACCAACTGAGCTATCCAGCTCTACGTTGGTGGTGTCCCTAATAGTCAATTGTCTTTGTTCATTTGGCAGTCAGAAGCCATGAAACCATGCACATACTGTTATATATCTCCAATTTCCGGAGAGTATTTGCTTATTTGTGCAAAGTGGGTTAGTCAAGAACACAAGCACTACTGTTTGCACGATATGGGCTCAAGCGCACAATATATTGACCTATCAACACAAGATCTTGGTTTTCCTTGTCACGTCACCCAAACACTAATTCACTGCACTCAACCAGGACATCCCCAATCCACTAACATTCTGTAAAAAAAAAAATTCAGCAGTTCTAAAATTAAATTCCAAAGATAAAAAATGCACCAAACATGTCTAGACAGATGGCATTATGTTTCAATCCAATCTCTATAAAATAAAATATCCATCTCCGATATCCGCGCTCTTTACAAAATGAGAAATTCGACACTTTATGAATTTTTCAGTTACATCCTTTTGATACGTCCCATTTCCGGCTATTAGTTTTTCCCAGAGAAAGCGAAGGTGTTAAGCATGGCCAGGGGCCAATTTCATAGAGCTGCTTAGCACAAAAATAGATTGCCCAATAAAACAAACCACCATTGAAAATTCCATTTGATATTCATGGTCAGCGAACAACAGCCAAAGAACAATTGCAAGTGATACACAACACACTGAAATTTGGTTGTTAATCTTGTTTTTGTTAAGACAGAAATGTCATGCTTAGCGAATTTTTGTGCTAAGCAGCTACTGTAGGCTATGAAACCTAATACCACGCATAGAAATATCCTGCTTGGTCGATGCAAATAACATATAACTACATCTGGCTCACTGATGATTGATTCTTGGCTGTTGTAGGATGCTTCAAAAGCTTCTGAGGGATAACAAATTCCAATTGAGCATTTAAAGGTGTTGTACAGGATTGGTAATGACCTTTTCCCCTCAAAAGTGACTGTCCAGTTTTCTGTAGTGGAAGCTTAATACTGTTATAAACAAGACCAGACTACGGCCGGCTGTATCCAAAATCTCTGGCTGCGGCTGCAAATTACACACGCACCTATGGCAGCCACTAGCCAGTGATCATGACTGCAGCCGTTTCCATAGACTTGTGTGTTATTTGCAGCCGCAGCCAGAGATTTGAGACACGGCTTACCAATCTTCCTGTGAATTATTTCCCTCTGAAATGCTGTCATTGTCTTGAAAAAAAAAATCATCTGAATTTACCTTCATCTGCAAATTTCAATTAAAACAATCGGAATAAAACACGATAGGAACGTTCACAATGCCACCATGAAAAAAAAAATCCCAGAAAAACCGAAATGTGTTTTGAAAACTAGACTCGTGACTGCAAGGAATTTAGTCTCTTCCAGAAATTTGACTCAAACACCTTTATTGCATTCTGTCACATGTTACATTTTGATTAAATCTATACGTAGTATAGTGAAGAAAGATTTTGAGGCTTTGCATGGTGACAGTCATCACCTGCTCTAGTCATCATCAGGAGGTGACCCTCATGATGATGACAAGAGCAGGCTAGTCAAAACATTGAGACCGTACGAGAAGTGCAAACAAAATAGAAGTGCGAAAGTATTCTTACATGGTGTTTCCGCAAACCGATCCACATACTAAGGGCCTGTTTGATTAATGCAAAGGATCCCTGATTTTGGTATCCGCAGGATTCGCCAAACTGCTCATCAACCAAAACAATGACTTGATGCCCGGGGCAAGCGCTAAAATTGCACCGCCCTAATTCCAACTTCTCTTGCCAATGAAAAAAATGAGACAGTTTGAAATTGGAATCTTTCTTTGTTCATTGGATTAGATTTCAAAATAACTTCAACAGTGCAGTAACCCTTTTTGGTTGCCTTTGCGTTTTGGGGCCCCTAAAAAGTAATGCCCAGGGCACGTGCCCCCCCCCCCCCCCCCAGGTAAGCCACTGGCTTGAAGTTATACATGTTGCGATACTATAGCAGGCATCTTTTTCAAAGGCCAGCCTTTACAATTCAACACTTTTTCATAGGCTAGCATTTGAGAAAGATCTTACTATAGGATCGAAACGTCTGTCCTGTCTTACTTAAAACATTAATTTGATTTATGTTGAAGTTAGAAGTTGTATAATATTAAACATTACAACTGTTACATCCCTTTAATCTAGCTCAATGAGTATACTGACACCCACTAGACTAAATCAATTTATCTTTGAAGTTGTGTGGTTTTTTTTTTTTTTTTATGTGTAGACTATATTTCCCTGTCAAAAAATTCTTTGTAGCTAACATAGCCCCTATATACGTCTTCCATTATTTTCCCCAGAGTTAAGGGCTTTTAAACACACTGCGTGTATATCCTACAAATCTCATGATATCACTGCATGTATACTAGGGTCTTCTTTAGTTAAATGTCATAACCATCAGTGACCAATATTGAACTCTTTGTCCTTGAGTAGCCCTGGTCTCTATTTCATAAAAGTTAGGAATATTCCTATCGCGGACTTAGGAACAATTATTGTTCCTAAGGCCGAGATATTTCCTAGCTTTAAGAACATTCCTATCTTCGTATTTCATAAAGCAATTTAGGAAGAATTCATTCCAATCTTTGTACCAAAATATGTTCCTAACTTAGGAAGATTCTTTATTCCTAAGAGAAGAATGTTCTTTTGCAATTGTTCCTAAGTTATTTAGGAACATTTATTTAGGAAGATTCCTGAGTTCTCTTTATGAAATGGAGCCCCCAGATCAAGTTTGACAAACACTACTGTTTACCATCAGGGGCCAATTTCATAGAGCTGCTTAAGCACCATAAAAACGTGGTAAAAGAAATCAGTATGCCAGCCATAACTCCTTGTGAATGTTATGCTCAGCAAACAATGGCCGATATACAAGTCAAAAGCAGTAAACATCACACTAAAATTTGGTTGGTAATCCTGTTTGATCAAGGAAGACTTTTTATGCTTAAGCAAATTTTGATGCTTAAGCAGCTTTGTGAAATTCACCCCTGTTGGGGATTTTTCTCCTCGAGAAAGTGTAGAATTTTAGAAGCCGATAAGTCTTTGGGATCTTTTTTCAGCAACTTTCTATCAATGAGGTTTTAACTTTCTGCGATCACCCTAAAAACTTGGCACAATTCCACTAAGAGTATATCTTTTTAAATCTGTTTTTTCGCGTTTTTGTTTGTCTAAAAGGAAGAGGGAGTTTGAAGAACTATTCTTGCCTACATAATAATTATCTCCCAATTTCGGGCATCTTGCAACAAAAGAGTTAAAATGTAATATCATACTTTGGTTTTTGTCAAAAAAAAAGGATTCATGGGTAAAAATATCAAGGAAGATACAGTAACAGTCATCTGTGAAAATTTTCAATCCCATACGATGCCCACATTTTGAGAAACAGTGAAAAATTTCCACAGTATTTAAACTCTTTTCATCATTATTTTTGATCTTTAAAAAATCAAAATTGTTTTGGTCATTAATTGGTTTCTGGATAAATACAGCATTTCAGGCAGAACAATGTTAACGGTATGTTTCTACCATCACCATCTTTATACCCTGTAAGTTATACGTAAATCTGTGAAGATTTCTGTTTCGGTATGCTGCCAAAGTATGATACTACCTTTAAACTATTGCATACTTTTAATGTAATATGTCCATTAATAATTATAAAATGTGTAGTTATAGAATAAAAAAACTAATGTACAAAGAAGAGGTTAACCTCCAAGACAAGGAAAATAATGCTGAATAAAATTGTAGTCATTGAAGTATATTTGACTCTGGTAATGTTCTTTTGTGGTTTCGTCTTGTTATTAGTTGCAGGATTTATGTATTTTTTTCAAGTATGAGAGCATTTCAGAGGGAAATAAATTATTTCTCAGTTATATAGTTTCTTTACCAAGAACTTTCATACATCGTGATTTTTTTGCGGAGCGAAACTTAACAATGATATAGATTAACAATTGTTATTTCAATTTGTACCAAGGTAATATACTTTTTTATTCAAAGAAATGCAGATTCATGAGCACTGTGAAAAATTTCAAGGAAATATACAGCAACAGTCATCTGTGCAATTTCCAGTCCCATACGGTGACAAATTTTTGAGAAAACAGTGGAAAACGGAATTTTCAAATCTCTTCACTTGCAGAAGTTTTGATCTCCGAGATCAAAACTGTTTTTCTGTTCTTTGATTGACACTTTTCTGGATAAATACAGCATTTCAGGCAGAGAAATGTTAACGGTATGTTTCTACCATCACCATCTTTATACCCTGGAAGTTATAGGTAAATCTGTGAAGATTTCTTTTTTGGTATGCTAGCAAAAGTATGATACTACGTTAGCGTGACTTAAGATTAAAGAGTTGCATACAAGACCATAACATCACCCCTACACTCACCTGCACCCTATAGCACCCAACAGCACCCCCAACATTCACCCCTCCCAATACCCGCCGTACCCCAGGGGCACCTATTCACACCCACCCACCCCCATGCTACCCCCATAACACCCACATCACCACCCTCACAGCCACACACACCACCTATACTAAGTGTACGAGCACCACGAACTATGGACCCCCATGCTTCCCTTTGTTTGGACTTTTTGTCAATTTTTTTGCCACAGCTCTAATAGATTTGATACATTTTTTCCATGTGGGGGCCTCTTCCTAACCGTGGACCCAATGCATTGTTCCTTTGTGTAACCAGTCCTCGGTTTGACGTGTTCCCTTGTGTAACGAGTCCTCGGTTTGACATGTTCCTTTGTGTAACGAGTCCTCGGTTTGACGTTCTCGCCCGAACCTGCCACACCCACCTGCCCCAAAAATAAAAGTGTCCAATCACGGGGGGGGGGGAAATGGATCCAAAAATCTTCACTTCACCATTTTCCTCTTCATTCCTCATAAAGATGTCTTCATATGCTCATCACTCCTGTATGACCTCCTCAGAAAACTTGATTCCGCGCCTCTGGCAAATAAGTACTTCATACGATGTTCATTATCGTGCAGTTTAAGGAAATGGCGCTAAAATGCCAACAGCACAACCGGCTGACTTTTTGTATCTAGAAAAATAAGATGTTTCTTAATTCAAAAAGAAAAGAAAAGAAAAACACTTTTTTTGTCAAAGAAATACAGATTCGTGTACAAAAATATTAAGGAAAATACAGTAACAGTCATCTGTGAAAATTTCAGTCCTATACGGTGCCCACTTTTTGAGAAAACAGTGAAGAACAGCCACGGTATTTCTTATATGTTTTCTCTTTTATTTTTTATCTTTAGAAGATCAAAAACTGAATGATTTTGGTCACTGGTTTTACTCTTTTCTTGATAAATACAGCATTTCAGGCGGAAATATTTAAACAGTATGTTTCTACCAGCACCATCTTCATACCTGAAAGTTATGGGTAAATCTGTGAACATTTCTGTTTGGGTATGTTACCAATCCTGTACTGTACCTTTAAATGTATATGCATTCAGTTTAGTGCATACCGGTACAGGCTATGTGAGATTCCCCGAGCAGCGCTGAGTGAGCGCAATATTACCAAGTTGTCATGTGCAGTCTTCACAGTGTCATACTTGCTTGGGGACATTATTGCATTCCCTTCACTTGCATGTCAACCCCAGTAGACATGATTACCCTTTACTCGGGGGAAATCACTTCGCCTAGAATATCGTCACGACACATCTTTGCATCGAACTATTATAAACACACCTGGGGATCGGTTTCACCATGGAGGAATATCCCTACGATCGATCGTAACTCGAGTTACGAGGGATAACCCATCGTTAGGGCTGCAATGCATCATCATGGCCCTTTTCCAAACCTCGGCTCCGGCTCCGGCTCAGGCTCCGGCGCTGTCATCCATATGCTGAAAATGTAGGTTGTGGCTTTTCATTGAAGCTGAATCTCTCTTTTCCTGTTCAAAATAGAGTATCTACTTCCAATCCGTAACCAAAAGCCTCTATTTTGATACCTGTTGTTCAAAAATGGAGTCACGAAATGGAGCTGAAGCCGGAGCCTGAGCCGGAGCCGAGGTTTGGAAAAGGCCCCATATGTCCTACGATTGATAGTAAGTTACGATGAGTTAAGTGAAATCGATTCAACTATCGATCGCGGGACTTTACAGCCTATGATGCGTTGCAGCCCTACATAGGTTACGATGGGTTATCCTTCGTAAGTCGAGTTACGATCGATCGTAGGAATTCGTGAAATCAACCTCTGTATAAATAATGCAGTTACCAGCCGTTTATTATACACATAATACATTGTGTGCGTTTTTCATGTTCTGCTTACATTTTGTTGGATTTGCTCATGAAAAATTTTCAGCAAAGATTATGTCGAATGATGTAGGTTGGAATATACAGTGCATCATGTTGGTTGGGTTGGTGGTTTTTTTCGGGGATGTTATATTTGCTTTTGTTTGTTGGTTGCTTTGAAGAGATCATTCATTTTGAATCATCCACTTTTGAAAAAAATGCATCATTCATAAAAATCACCTGTGGAAAACATCCTCAAAATCGATGCGCGTGCATGTTTTCGAGAAAGCGACGACTAAACGGCTTGTGATTTTGTATGTGACTTTGCACACGATCCTGCCAATTGCAGGCATTCAAAATGTACCTCACACTCGCAGATAGAGAACTTGTTTTCAAGCACAAGCACAAGTTCATGTTCTTCCATTTTTTTTTCTGAGCACAGTAGGCCTATGTTTCGCACCTAATTGCTTTCTTAAAGGCAGTATCATACTTTGGTATAGGAAACCAAAACAGGAATCTTCACAGATTTACCTATAAGTAACTTACAGGGTATAAAGATGGTGGTGGTAGAAACATACCATAAAATGTTTCCGCCTGAAATGGTGTATTTATCTAAAAATGAGTATAATAAAACAACGACCGAAAATATTTTTGATCTTTAAAAGATCAAAAATAACAATGAAAAGATTAAAGAAATTCCGTGGCCGTTTTTCACTTTTTCTCAAAAAGTCGGCCCTTATGGGACTGGGAATTTCACAGATGACTTTTGCTGTATCTGTCTCGATATTTTTGCCCAAATGAATCTGCATTTCAGTGACAAAAAAACCCAAATTATGATATTTCCTCGGGGTAAGAAAGGCGTCGGTGTCAGTCGACGTCTATGCCAGAGAGTGGCCCCTTGCCGATCGTCACAGGTAAGAGTCTAATAATTAAGGAAACAGACGCTCAGAAGTTGAGAGAAAAAAAGGGGAATTGCATAGACTAAAATTTAATTTCTCGGTGGCATTTCAACAAGGCAGAAGCCGACGTATGTGAGACATTTTTGGTGGCTCCAATTTTCAGGTATAGTCTCCGACCTTGAGAGTTTGCACGTAACTCCAAATTGTTCGGTTTCATGTGACCGTTTTTGTTTTAAAGATCATATCATACGGGTAAGAAACCAAAACAGAAATGTTCACAGATTTACGTATAACTTACAGGGTGTGAAGATGGTGGTGGTTGAAACATACATTAAACATGTGTCCGCCTGAAATGGTGTATTTATCCAGAAATTAGTATAAAAACAACAACCGAAAATCTTTTTGATCTTTTTAAAGATCACTAATAAAAGAAAAAAGACTAAAGAAATACTGTGGCCGTTTTCCACTGTTTTCTCAAAAAGTGGGCACCGTATGGAACTGAAATTTTCACAGATGACTGTTACTATATCTTCCTTGATATTGCATTTTGCACCGCAGCCTTTGAAATAATAATAGACACATACTCAGCCGTGCGAATAAAAGAACATTTTGATTTACAACGGTGTCTGATCACACACAATTATTGGTGTATTCTCCCTGTGAACACAAATAAACCCATCTTCACCTATACTTGACCACTTGCGATGTGAAATTCCGCCGGGAGCGACAATTATTTTAGGATCGAACTTGATGGGCCTTGCCTCGGGCTATAGCTGCATTAACTGATAAACACGGTTGTTGTCACTTCACTGGTTGGGGTGACGATGTGTGCACATTCGTAAGCATTGTTTACGATTCAGAATCAATCGTAGTGGAAAGTATGGCTAGCGATTGGATTTGAGTGCGCTGAGCGATATAATTATATGCGTGGTGATCGCCTACGTCAGTTTACGACTTGATCGGTAACGTGACTCGAGTGCTCGCGAGAGCCAATTCGCTGGCTATCAGCACGGCTGTTAATCACTTGATTTCTCAGGGTATATACTTGGTGTATTCTTTCGGCGCACCTCCTGTCAAATGTTAATTTGGTCTTCATTTGGCGATATTCCTTCGAGTGGCAAGCTTTTTGAAGCTCAATGTAGGATAGCATAACGATAATTGTGTGGGCTATACGTTAAAATGATGTAGGCTGTTGCGCTCTTTCAGCGGCTGAACTGGCTTGCTTGGTGTGCCTCGCAAACGTAGTACAGTCTAGTCAGTTTTGAACAGACCTCGCGCGGTGAGCGCGCGTGTAAAATACTGTTGTACCAAGTGTAATTTTTCGCGGACTACCGGCGTGGAGGATTAAAGTACCGACGATCGAGCCACCAGTCATGGGGACCGGTTCCAGTGTGGCCGGTCGGTGCAAGATGAGACGGCAGCGCCGGACCGAGGACGCTGCGCTGGCCACGACGCAGTCTCTGAGGAGCAGAAGGAACACGGAGATTAACAAACTAATCGAGGAGGAACGAAGGGCGATGAGGAAGACGGTGAAACTGCTTCTGCTCGGTAAGCATTATTGTCTAAATGGTTAACATTATAGGGTTGTGGGTTTAACCAGAAAAGGGACTTTTCAAATGATTTTCAGAAATGTCATGAACATCCAGCCAAACCCAGAGTGTGAAGCAATTTTGCATGCATGCGTCAACTTCCTCAAGTCGCATTCCCCTTTTCGGGGTCGGTAGGTTCGAATCCCGTTTCAGCCAAACTTTGTTCATTTTGTTCGCATTTCAATGCCTTGATTCAGCCAGTTCAGTAGTCCCTGGTGGTTGTTTAAAGATGACGTTGTTGTGTCTGCAAGTCAATTTATGCTTTTTCTACGTCAATATTATCAATACAAGTAATAAACTGCTGCAAACATGCTCATCAGCCAAAATGACCTGAAATATATCATATGCTTAAAGTTAGGAGGGCCTGACGCGTTTCGATCCTAGCAGGATCTTTAACGAAGGCAAACTTTGCCAAACTTTGCCTTTGAGAAAGATCCTGTTAGGATCGAAACGCGTCAGGCCCTCCTATCAATATTATCTAAGGATTCACAGCTCGGTTTTACCCATGAATTTTAAAATGTTATTTTAAAGATTTGGAGAGTGTTAGGCCTACATACTTGACCATTCAAGGTACAACACGGAGATTAGTGGTAGAATATTATTGGTGGTTCATATAAAACAAAAAGCCAATTGACTCATTCTCAGAGAATTATTATTTCCCAGTCCATCAGCTCCCGAAATAATTACCAAATATCTTATGCTTTGATTTACATGTGTCACCGTTTGTGCTCTGGATCCATTGAACTGTGCTGATTGTTGGGTGTGTAAAACATTGTATTGGCCCTAAGTGCATACAATAGGTTTTGTAATAGTCAAATACCCACAAGGGAAACTGACTGAATTTCAATAGTCATTAAAAAGTGAACAAAGAAAAGGGTTCACTTTTCAATGGTTTTGTGTCCAAGAAAAATACGCGCGTGAAAAAAATTGACTCTATACCTATACCGTGGTCGTGAATATTTATATCCGTATTGCTGTAATATGCAAATGATCACTTCAAAGTATGATGGCCGCACAGACCTTTCGTTGTTTCTTGTTTTCATTAAACTGATCCCATTTCTTTCTTTTTTCCGTTTATGATATCAAAATGAAAGCTTATAACTTCCCTCATCGCAGAGTTGTATAATGACTCGAGTCAATGACTAGACTCGAGTCACAATTTTTGGCGACTCGACTCGACTCGAGTCCCGAATGCTGATTGACTCGACTCCACATTCTTGACCTAATGACTCAACTCGATTCGAGTCACTTCTTTAAAGGTAATATCATACTTTGGTTTTTGTCTAAGAAATACATATTTATGGAATGAAAAACCAAGGAAGATACAGAAACAGTCATCGTTGAAAAGTTCAGTCCCATACGGTGCCCGCTTCTTGCAAAAACAGTGAAAAACGGCCACAGTATTTCTTAAGTCTTTTCTCTTTTATTTTTTTATCTTTAAAAGATCAAAAATAATGTTGGTCACTAGTCATACTCTTTTCTGGATAAATACTACTATCACCATCTTTATACCCTGTAAGTTATAGGTAAATCTGTGAACATTTCTGTTTTCGGTATGTTACCAAAGTATGATACTACCTTTAAGATGACTCGACTCGACTCAAGTCACAAAAATAACGGTGACTGGTTACAACTCTGCCTCATCACTCACCGTCGATTCGACATCATTAAAATGTGATCGTACAGTGGGGAAGTTGGTACAGTTTTCAATCGTTTTGTTTCTTTCTTAATGCCTCTCTCTATCTCGTTTTGTATGGCAGGTGCTGGGGAATCTGGGAAGAGTACATTTGCTAAACAGATACGGTGAGTTTTGGATGGTTCAATGACCAGACTCCACGGTGTGTGTGTCCCACATTTCCGAAAATCGAACATCCGATATAGGTCTATGCCTTCTTGAAAGACGTTTTGCTCTCCATGCTTTTAAGGAGAGTAGAGTTAGCACTTCACATCGCTAAATTTGTTCACTGTAGTGTTGGTTTCACATCGGCGCCACCGTGAAAGCAAAAGGGTGTAGTGGATATTTACACAGGCTACTGAAATGATACGTGATGTAGAATATTTGTGCTCGTGAAAGAACCGTGCGGCTGCATTGTATGCATTTGGTGTGCTAATTTAAACGCGTATGGGGCGATTTCCCTGTTTGCCATATTAAGTTTGAATAACTAACCCAGAGCATTGACTTCATAATTGCATGTGCACGTTTCAAACTTCCCCTAGAATTAGAAATGACGCCCCAGATATCACGGGATTCGGGGCACTGACCGCTATGTTCCGCAAAGTTATACTGTCATCATCCCAATTAAACTCATCGTAACTTACTATCAATATAATCGTAGGACTTTTTATGACGCATTGCAGTCCTTCGTATAGGAAAAGCCACCTATACGATGGGTTATACTTCGTAACAAGAGTTACGATCGATCGTAGGGCTTCCTGAAGAATGTAACCACGTGTGGGTTGGAAAAAATAATACACCGTACGGTATCTTTGCATGTTATTCTTGCACTGTTATGATTGAAAACTCAAAATCACTCAAAACCGTGGTCGCCATTTTTGAGTATGCCTAACCGTCGCGCGAAAACAGATCTTACAACTCGGATTTGGGGTATTATATTTATACAGTTACGATCACCACGAATGGGTAAGTGAAACACCCGCTGTGATAATTCGGTGTATTGAGCATACAGGTAGATCCTATTCCAACCTAAAAAAGATACAGATTATATTAGATTTCACAGTGAAGGGTAGGAGATGATGATACGCAACACGACACCATCTTAAAAAGCCAGCATTACATCCAACTTAATGGCTGGTTTGAACTGGATAAGAAATTGCCGACGGCAGCTCGTAGACATACTAAAAGCCCTAGCTACTCTACGTGATGGCCGACTTAGGAAGGAAATAAACCGGAAGATCAAAGGCCAACGATATAACAAGACCTGTGATCTCATAATATGTCGTCATCCAGAGATAATTTATCTGAGGATCTGAACAAGTTGGATGGCTTTCCTCTAGACCTTCGTTATTCACTCAAACCGAACAGGCTTTATTTTCGATTTTTACACCGTCTTTGGAGCATTTGGAACGGTCATGGTCACACACCCGGCGTCTGGGATCATTTGAATGTTTATTGGTAAACTATGAGGTCTAGTAGGTGCGACAAGGACGGCAAGGTTGACTAGGCCGAGTGGTTCAAAAAGAAACGGAGACTCAGGCTCAGGCTCCAGCTCTCATTATGCTGAGAATCTACTTCAGAACCGAAGCCCAAAGCCTCTAATTTGATACCAGTTATTTTAGAATTGTTTCACGAAATGGAGGCGGAGCCTGAAACGGAGTCCGAGCCTCAGTTTCGTAAAATAATGCCCTATACCTTATGTTTACAGGCTGATCCATCATGGTGGTTTCACCGACAGCGAGCGAATGGTGTACAAAGGTGTGATCCTCTCCAACCTCATCAGTGGAGTGACTGCCATACTGGACGCCATGTCAACACTGGACATACCATACAGCGACCCCAAACGACAGGTGAGCTGTGGACGTGTGACCATAGAGCAAGGTCTATCGCGAGGCTCTATGCCATGACTTAGACCGGGGCTAAACGCCGAGCAACTGCCGTACCGAACTTAAATCAAATTAGTACAGCAGTAGTGCGGCAGTAGCACGGCAATAGCGCGGCAGTTGCGCTGAACGCCCAACGCCGTTTCAAATACCGATAGCGCGGCAGACCCTGTCGAGCTGAAGAGCTTGCCGTGCCGAACACAATTTACCGAGCCAAATTAAACGCGAAACACCGTGCTATATATTGCCGTGCCCAACTTCGGCACGGCCGCAGCCTAGGACTCGAACTCATGTCGAGCCAAATTGACCAGCCAAATTGAGTTCGGCACGGCAGTAGCTCGGCGGCATCTAGAACTAGAAGACTCCTCCGTCTGTGAGTCCTACAGACGTAGCCATGACTCATTGTCGACTTTGCATTTGGCCGATGGTGGCAAGCAATTAAAGCGTCGAACTTCTTCGGAACTCTTTTCAAGTGAACAAAAAAGGCATAGAGAAAAATTCCCAAGAATCTGGCTTATCCACTGGTCTTTTAATTACTTGTTCTGCTTTTTTTTTTTAATCAAAGATGGACGAGATGCTTTTCCGATCTTGCTTCACCTTGCTCGAGCACGGCACGTTGGACATGACCACCTGTCTTGCCGACGCCATCACAGACCTGTGGAGGGACCCCGGGGTGCAGCAATGCTACGATAGATCCCACGAGTATCAGCTGCTGGATTCGACATCCTAGTAAGTACGACGTAGGCCTACGCGTGATCGACAGTCGGTTGGCAGCACTGTACCAAGTCGTGCATTACTCCACCATTTAGATGTAGGCAACATAATCATTGCTGAAAAGTATCATTCGTTCATGTGACTACTCAATGCCTGATCGGTACTGGGTCTAGGCTGAGGAGGATTTTGGGTACCGCTGGCCGGACCGTGTGTCTAACGAGAGGTTACGCAGGGAGAGTCAGATGAGACCTATTTCCTGCATGATACGTGAGCTCCAGATGCGACTGTACGGACATGTGGCTAGATTCCCTGCGAGTGATCCTGTCAGGAGGATTCTCTCTATGAGAGAACCTACTGGTAGGACTCGCCCAGTAGGGCGTCCGCATGACGTGGTTGCGTCAGATTGCTCGTTATTTTGTTGAGATGGGCTGCCTGGGGGCGGCCATCGGAAGACCGAAGGAGTACCGCTCCAAGGTAAATGCGGCAACGGGCTGTTGCAGCGTCTGCTCCAACTGATTGATTGACTGATTAAATAATTCTTGTCTTCATTAAGTATTCATTAATAATTTCATTGATTGATTTATTTTCTCTTGAAGTTACATTGATAATGTCTATCGCATAGCGGATCCTAGCTGGGTACCGACGGATGAAGACATCGTCAGGTCCCGTCTGCAGACCACGGGCATTGTCGAGACACGCTTCCAGTTCCGTGGACTCACATTCAGGTAACGGCACTTAATTAAAAGTAGGACTAATTAGTAATTTCAAATCCTTTCGAAGGAGTTCTGATCTTGCTGAGATCCTGATCTGTTTAGGGACCCTGGGATGCAGCAATGCTACCACGGATGGTTGTAAATTCAGAATTTCCGGCCAAAAAACGATGTTAACGGTATGTTTATACCATCACCATCTGTGGAGATTTCTGTTTTGGTGCGCTACCAAAGTATGATGGTATCTTTAAAAGTCCAAACGCAGCTAAACCCTCCAAATAAACACAAAACCTTGAAAGGAAACCTGGAAACTTTAAAGTTGTTTAAAGGTAAACGAAGTACGTGTACTGAGTAAAACTTGGCTGGACGATAATTATAAATCGTCTGTAAACCGATACAACAGGAGTCAAGTCTATTCTTTGCAATTAGTGCTGTTAATTTGGTGTTGCATCTCTAAATTTTTCAATCATTTTCGTTGACTTGAACTGTCTTATAATCGCAAGCTTTTAAATAATTTTTTGTGGTTTCCAACCAAAGTAGTCGGCCTAATGGCCCTTTTCAGTACTTTTTTTTTTAATTCAAGTTGACAGCTGCACTTTGCATGCATGCATTGGGCATATGATGTTTTTGATATTCATGATGGAAGCCGCACAGGAAAGATATCCAATTGAAATGAAAAAGTGAAACATCAGCTCTGATCATTGGAGACATTGTGTCTGATGATTTAAGCTCCTCCAAACTCATTGGGGATTGCAAAGCAAGAATAAGATGTTGTCATTAGTAAACTGAGCTGGAGAAATGACCATCATCAACACTCTCAATGGAGACATTGTGTCTGATAGTTTAAGACATAAGGAAGCCATTAGGAAAGATTGTCCCATTGAAATGCACCTCGTGAAACATTTGGCACTTTTGTGACACTCTCCTCGTTAAAGGTAGTATCATACTTTAGTAAGAGACCAAAACAGAAATGTTCACAGATTTACATATAACTTACAGGGTATAAAGATGGTGGTGGTAGAAACATACCATTAAAATTTGTCCGCCTGAAATGGTGCATTTATCCAGAAATGAGTAAAACAACGACCAAAAATCTTTTTGATCTTTTAAAAGATCAAAAATAAAAGAGAAAAGACTTAAGAAATACTGTGGCTGTTTTTCACTCGGTTTTCTCAAAAAGTGGGCACCGTATGGGACTGAAATTTTCACAGATGACTGTTACTGTATATTCCTTGATATTTTTGCCCATGAATCTGTATTTCTTTGATAAAAACCAAAGTATGACATTACCTTTAAAGGCGCATTCGGACTGATATCCCTTTGAATGACAATCCTCTAAAAGCCCATTTACACTGATGATTTGAAAGATTTGCGAAGTTATAAGTCCCTGGGATTGTTGTGACGTCAGGTGTGTCATTTCCAGTACAGCTGATTTATTACTCTTCATCAGTGCTTTTCATTATGTATTTTGATGGGTTCTCTTTAGTTGGGGATTATAAAGATGAAGATTGATGCATATGTGCATTTGCAAATTATGTAGATTCACCAGGATTTATATAAGATGTACAAAGTTTCGTAACAAAACTGTGTGCCTTATATTATTTGTCGAAGGACCCCCCAACCCCAACATTCACAAACTATTGCTTAAATTTAAGCTTTGGTGGTTGTACCATAATTATGTGCTTTTTGGAGTTGTTGTAGCTGTTGTTGTTTTGCTGCTGCTGCTGCTGTTGTTGTTGTTGTTGTTGGTGGTGTTTAGCTGTTGTTGTTGTTGATGTTGATGTTGATGATGTTGTTTTATCTGTTGTTGTTGTTGTTGATGTTGATGATGCTGTTTTAGCTGTTACCTGTTGTTGTTGATGTTGTTGTTGTTTTGTTGTTGGTGGTGTTGTAGCTGTTGCTGTTGTTTTGTTGGTGTTTTAGCTGTTGTAGCGGTTGCTGTTGTTTTGTTCTTGTAGCTGTTGGTGTTGTTTTGTTGGTGTTTTAGCTGTTGTTGTAGCTGTTGCTGTTGTTCTTATGTGGTAGCTGTTGCTGTTTTTGTGTTCTAGCTGTTGCTGTTCTTTTGTTGGTGTTTTAGCTATTGTTGTAACTGTTGCTGTTGTTGTAGCTATTGCTGTTACTGCACGTTGTTGTAGCTAATGTTGTACTTGTTTTATCTGTTACTTCCTGTTGTTTTGTTGTTGCTGTTGTTTTGTAGCTGTTGTTGTTGTTTTTCAGTGATTCAGGGACAGCCATCACTAATAATAGCAGTTTCTGTTACTAAAGAGTCATACATGGTTTCTCATGTTTTCACTCTGTTGTAAATTGTCATATTTAGACTGCTGGATGCTGGAGGC
The DNA here is from genome assembly GCA_963971285.1 of Astropecten irregularis. Classification (NCBI taxonomy): domain Eukaryota; kingdom Metazoa; phylum Echinodermata; class Asteroidea; order Paxillosida; family Astropectinidae; genus Astropecten; species Astropecten irregularis. The sequence goes on along the minus strand of OZ020260.1, from coordinate 4,956,620 downwards.
CAGAGGAGTGAGCGCAAAAAGTGGATTCATTGCTTTGACGACGTGACGGCCATTCTCTTCACGGTGGCCATCAGTGCCTACAGCCAGGTGCTTAGAGAGGACCGAAAAACGGTGAGGCACAAACCACATTGAAGGTAGCATCATACTTCAGTCAAGTTGATAGAACATATAGCCTCTGTGGACTGTTCATAATCTGATTTTAAAACAAACCTGTGAAATTTTCAGCTCAATTCATCATTGGAAACAGTAGAAAACAGCAAAAACCGTTGCAATTGTTACGCGCAATTGTATACCATATAAGGTCATGCTGTACCATTTTTCTCGTCATCATCACCTCATGAGCCAATTTGGTGACTTGTGACTCATTTTGAAAGAGCGGGTAATCACTCGATTGACTTCCATTTCTCTTCTTCCACCGTCAGTCTAGAATGGAGGAAAGCATGAGGCTCTTTGATTCCATCTGCAACTCCAAGTGGTTCTCCAAGACGGCCATGGTGCTCTTCCTCAACAAATGTGACCTGTTTGAAAAAAGACTCAAGAAGATTCCCTTGAAGCAAATCTTCGCAGCTTATGAAGGTGAGATGTTTGAATAGACCTATACTGGCATGTCTTAGAATATTCACATTGCGAAGAATTCCACTGATGGCGAAAACTTGTGCATAAACCTATGGAACCGACAGAGGTTGTTTTGAGAAAAATTGCATTTGAATTAATTGTAGGTAAACCAAAAAACAACCTGTAAAACTCACTTTTCAGATATGCTACCCCAGTGTTACACACCTGAGATTGAAGTTCATCATAACTTGTATCCAGTAAGGTAACTCTTAGAGGATATAATATTTTTCCCATAATGGCCGTCAGTGCAATTCTTTTCTTGATATTTTACCTCCACTATCATAGGCATGGCCCTATAAAGAGGGTTTCATATAAAAAGCCCCCAGGCCATACCTACAGCACCCGCCCCCTACACACCCTTATCATGGGCCACATATCATGAGCTAGCATCTTATGGGCCCCTATAGGCAGCCCATATATGGGCCCCCTTATCATTGAGGCCAGGGGCCAATTTCATGGAGCTGTTAAGCACACAAAATTGCTTAGCACAAAATGTCTTGCTCAGTATTAAACCATGGAGGTAGGAAACCTCCATGAACAAACCACCATTAAAAATTCCAGTTGATATTCATAGTCAGCGAGCAACAGCCAAAGAACAATCACAAGTGATACACAACACATAGAAATTTGGTTGTTAATCCTGTTTTTATTGAGACAGACATTTCATGCTTAGCAAATTTCTATGCTAAGTAATTGGCCCTGAAATTGGCTCCTGGCTGGCAATCTGGCCATTCAGATTTATCTGGGGCCAATTTCATAGAGCTGCTTAGCACACAAATTTGCTAAGCATGACATTTCTGTTTTAGTAAAAACAGGATTAACAACCAAATTTCCGTGTGTTGTGTATCATTTCCAATTGTTCTTTGGCTGTTGTTCACTGACCATGAATATCAAATGGAATTTTCAATGGTGGTTAGTTTTATTGGGCAAGCTATTTTTATGCTAATTTTTGTGTGCTAAGCAGCTCTATGAAGTTTGCCCCTGGTCTTTGCAATTCTGCAAGCTTGTAGGCACATGTCACACGGGGCAATTTTATACAGGCAATTTGTTCTAGGAAATCTTCAAAACGAAGAATAGAAAATCATCTTAAAATTTTCAGATTCCCAAGGAAGTATAGACACAGCTTGCAAGCCTATCTTCGGTATTATAGAAGGTTTCCTTTTTCACACAGTGCAAATAGCTTGTTGCCTTCACATTGCCTGTGTAAGATGGCCTCATGTGGCATAGGTCCTTGTGAGTTCTGACTACTATTATACTAAGAGGTCATTTATTTATTTAGGTAGTCAGGTTGCCGTTGCGTTTTTTTCCTCGCCTTTCACCTCTGGCGGACCGGGTTCAAGTCCAACTCAGTCAACAAGTGCATTTGGTTTTCAGTCTCTGCCTGACTCTTTGGGTTTTACCCAGAATATTACTCTGGAGTTTTCCTCCCATGCACCTCTAAAACTGTATCTTCTTCTCATCATCTTTCCACAAAAGGTTTCATCAGGCTTTCGAGCTACAGTGCCTAGGGCGCTTTTGAGGAATCCTTGGTTTCATTACAAGAAATAAATAATAATGATAATAATTTGTTTTGTTGTTTCTAATGCCAGGACTGAACGAAGTCAAGCCCGCCAGGACTTTCATCTGCGGCATGTTTAAGAACCTCAGCAGAGTCAAGAAAAGGGAGATCTACCATCACTTTACAACGGCAATCAGCAGGACCAACGTCCAATTTGTCTTTGATGCTGTCTCCAACGTCATCCTACACGACTCCCTTGGCGCAATCGGTATGTTCTAAAGAACAAAATGAAGTACATTATGACTAAGTCCACCTCCAAGAAGACAAGGGTGAAACTGATGGAGGTTTGCGATGGAATACTTCCTCTGCTAGTTGACGCTTCTGGCGAGATTTACAAGCCTTTTTCAGGAGCATGGCAGCTAGCTAGGAAGGTGACGTCATGTTTTGACACAGTTCGAGGAGGCCGTGGCTTTCAGGATGGATGCAAGGATTGTTGAGACACCTTGAGCTATATGGTCAACAAAGCATGCTGTTTGGAAAGCGTGGAGTAACAGATTCTCCTCAGAACTCACATGCACACTGCCCAGCTTCGAACCTCATTTCCATCAGAGATCTTACCACTGCCTGTTAACGATGGACAAGTGCAACAGCGATTACGATCCTTGGATCTAGTATCCCACCGACTTCTTAATAATCTAGTCTTGGATAAGATCCAGAAAGCACTGTGCAGGGATATATAATAGCTTTCCTTCTGTGTGTTCATCTCATCTTTGACCTCACTGAGGGGTTGACTCACTGAAGTGACTAACACTTGTGGAGTTCCGTGGCTCTGCCTGAGCCCCTGCTTTTATAGCTTCTATTTTGAGAAAGTATCCATCCCACCTGGAGTTCCTCTATTCCAAAGTCATTCCCCAGCTCCTTCCACTGATTGTGAGTGTGTATTTGCATTGAGAAGAGCCAGCACCGTTTCATCTCGCTCTGAATTGGAAGAAGTTTGCCAATACCCAGCCAGCTTAGACCAGGCAATTCAACAAGTTGACTGCTTAATGTGCAACAAGCCTCTGGCTGTCCTGACTCCGGATTTCTTCTTCCTATTATGTCCACACACATCAGATGTTGTGTTTAAGTCAAAGCTGGACACAGCTCCTAGCAACATCAATGTACTCTGCAAGGTCCTCAGCTTTGCATTTGTGCTCCAATAAAGGACACTTTAAGAGGTTCTCCAAGTTGTCGCTCAGTGCCACACATTACAGGTCACATCTTCAGTGTCTTGGAAGCCCCGATTCTTGAGAGACACGTACCCTGCATCGGCCAGGCATCGGCCGATTTATAGTTACCCGACAAGAAATTGATAAACCTTGCTGTGAGATCTGGACCAGAGTCTATCGTCTCTAAACAAGATGGCCGCACACAGGTTTTCTGCTCACCCAAATGCTGAGTATTTTCAGAGAGTTGGCATGATCCCATCATCAGAACATGAACCAGAACTCATAAGTACACTTATCTGAGGATTACTGGATCTCTGGTGGTGGAAGGTGATAATGGTTTTATGTGTAAATACCATGAATCTGGTCCAAGCCTCAATATGCACGATTTTCAATGTGTTTGCCACCACGAAAGCACACCACAGAGTCAACAACTTATCCCAGCTATTTTTATATATGCAATTTCAAACGATTTTAAATATCTTGAAGAATGGCACTATGTGCTTAGATTTTGACAAACTAATCAAATTTGTGTGTATATTATGCACATTATATTGTATATACTTTTTCAAACAATCACAAGCCCCACAGCATATGACTAGTGTACAAAATCATGTACACATAATAGCATACAGGTATGCCGTTCATAGACATGTAAAATGAGCAAAAACCTGGCTTGAATCAAGTATTACCCAGGATATGTCAGGTAAAAAGAGCTTCTGCAGTTAGTGGAACGCACGTGGAATGCTATATTTTTACTACAAATTGCTCATAATTTATTGAAAGTTGTTGGAAGTAATAAGCACAGTGCAAAATTGCCACATTTTACGTAATTATTAGGCACCACATATATTGGTTGTTGCACCCCAAAATATTGGCTCGTATTCATAAAAACTAGCAGGTGCTTCCAAGTAAATACTTCTAGTAAGTACTTTTTTCTCTAAGTATTTAGCATAAGGTAAAGCTTATACTTGATTCCATATTCATAAAACGAGCATTTGGTACAGAATGCTAGACTTACAAACTTCAAGGTAATGCTTTGTGGTTTTGTGGTTAAGTACCTATTCAATTGCCAGTGGAATACAGATTGGTTTGATGTTAATGGGATTACATGAACAATTTGAGAGAAGAAACCATTGTCAGAGGAAAGCAACTGTTTGGCTCCGTGCAGGCGAACAGTTAGGGCAGATTTAGCCTTCAGGAAACAGGGGGGTTGGAAAGCAAAAAGTGTCATTTCGATGAAATCAAGTCCTAAACTGAGTCGCAATCTGAAAAACTTATCGAGGGACGTGTCATGGCTAGAGCACATCAAATTCTTCGTTTACAGAACAGATATTTTTTGTCGAGATTTTTCTCCAATTATAGGGCATAAAACATGAAAACATTCATCAGATCTTGGCATGTCAATTGTACCTAAATATTGTGATTGTTTTTTTTTCTCCAATAAAGAAATAATATTGGAATGAATTCATTTGTAACTGTGTTCTTTTTTCAGTGCCTTGTTTCTTTGGAAAGAACAATATAATTGTCTGTTTTTTGTTTGGAGTCGTCAAATATGAAGTTATACTAACTCAAGTTTTTGATTCTTGCGTTTAACCAAGCTTTTGGACTATTTTGGACTAAGTTCATCTGGGTTTTAATTGGACTCCATACTGGGGGAACTACTAGGGAGCACTACTCCATACTGGGGGAACTACCGGGGGCACTACTTCATACAGGGGGAACTACTGGGGGAACTACTAGGGGGGCACTACTCCATACTGGGGGAACTACTAGGGGGCACTACTTCATACTGGGGGAACTACTAGGGGGCACTACTTCATATAGGGGGAACTACTGGGGGAACTACTAGGGGGCACTACTCCATACTGGGGGAACTACTGGGGGAACTACTAGGGGGCACTACTTCATACTGGGGGAACTACTAGGGGGCACTACTCCATACTGGGGGAACTACTGGGGGAACTACCGGGGGGCACTACTTCATACTGGGGGAACTACTGGGGGAACTACCGGGGGGCACTACTTCATACTGGGGGAACTACTGGGGGAACTACTAGGGGGCACTACTTCATACTAGGGGAACTACTAGGGGAACTACCGGGGGGCACTACTTCATACTGGGGAACTACTAGGGGAACTACCGGGGGGCACTACTTCATACTGGGGTAACTACTAGGGGAACTACCAGGGGGCACTACTTCATACTGGGGGAACTACTGGGGGAACTACTAGGGGAACTACCGGGGGGCACTACTTCATACTGGGGGAACTACTGGGGGAACTACTAGGGGAACTCCCGGGGGGCACTACTTCATACTGGGGGAACTACTGGGGGAACTACTAGGGGGCACTACTTCATACTAGGGGAACTACTAGGGGAACTACCGGGGGGCACTACTTCATACTGGGGAACTACTAGGGGAACTACCGGGGGGCACTACTTCATACTGGGGAACTACTAGGGGAACTACCGGGGGGCACTACTTCATACTGGGGGAACTACTAGGGGAACTACCAGGGGGCACTACTTCATACTGGGGGAACTACTGGGGGAACTACTAGGGGAACTACCGGGGGGCACTACTTCATACTGGGGGAACTACTGGGGGAACTACTAGGGGAACTCCCGGGGGGCACTACTTCATACTGGGGGAAAAACCGCAAAACCCTCTCTAGAACCATTCCTCACTGAGGTAACATGGGGCAGCATGTCGGACGAAGATGTGACGGGTAGCTAGCCAGTCCACATTTTCTTCACCAAAATGATAAAAACGCATGAAGTACGATGGCCAATACAACTGCCTGACATTATAAACATTTGTTTTCCTCCCTGCACCTTCCACAAGTTCAATGTAGCCAGACACGCCAAGCACAAGTAATCACAAAGACGTTCAAGCCTGGTCTAGAATTTTCCAAGGATATGCTTGTAGTTCATGCTTAATACTACTCTTTATGAATATGTATAGAAGGAGATGCTTCTACTTTTAGTATTTGCTCGATGTCTTGAAGGAGATACTTTTACCTGAAGCATATGCTTAAAAGTATAAGCAAATCCTTCCCTTTTTATGAATATGGTGCAGGCTAAATACTTGAAAAGTGAAGTAAAAGCATGTGCTACGTTTTTATGAATACCAGCCATTAAGTTTGAGTCAATTTCAATCGAGTCATGGATAGTTCAGTTCCATTTGAGTCATGGATAGTTAAATTTCATTTGAGTCATGGATAGTTCAATTTTATTTGAGTTATGGATACTTCAGTTCCATTTGAGTCCTGGATAGTTCAATTCCATATGAGTCATGGATAGTTCAATTCCATTTGAGTAATGCATAGTTCAATTCCATTTGAGTCATGGATAGTTCAGTTCCAATCGAGTCATGGATAATTCAGTTCCATTTGAGTCCTGGATAGTTCAATTCCATACGAGTCATGGATAGTTCAGTTCCATTTGAGTCATGGATAGTTAAATTTCATTTGAGTCATGGATAGTTCAATTTTATTTGAGTTATGGATACTTCAGTTCCATTTGAGTCCTGGATAGTTCAATTCCATATGAGTCATGGATAGTTCAATTCCATTTGAGTAATGCATAGTTCAATTCCATTTGAGTCATGGATAGTTCAGTTCCATTTGAGTCATGGATAGTTCAGTTCCATTTGAGTCATGGATAGTTCAATTCCATATGAGTCATGGATAGTTCAGTTCCATTTGAGTCATGGATAGTTCAGTTCCATATGAGTCATGGATAGTTCAGTTCCATTTGAGTCATGCATAGTTCAATTCCATATGAGTCATGGATAGTTCAATTCCATTTGAGTAATGCATAGTTCAGTTCCATTTGAGTCATGGATAGTTCAGTTCCATTTTAGTCATGGATAGTTCAGTTCCATTTGAGTCATGGATAGTCCAGTTTCATATAAGTAATACATAGTTCAATTCCATTTGAGTAATGCATAGTTCAATTGCATTCGAGTCATGGATAGTTATATTTCACTGGGGAAAGGTACAACGGTAACAAACTGGATACGATGCACTTGTTCAAATAATTAACATACATCAGCATTTAATAATTTGTATTTTGGATACAAAGGAGGAATAAAATTGGTGCGTTATGTGCACATAAATTTAACTGTATGTGCATCAGTTGCAAATTGTGTACAGACTGGTAAATTTTAAAAAAGAGTATAAAAATCCATAAAACTGTATCTAAACAATTTAAAAACATTGCATTATTGATGAAAACATAATCTAGCAAGAAAATAGCAACATTTCTTAATTTAGAGGAGGATTAAGTTATTCAATTTCATACACCGTTTTGATTTATGGAAATTTGAAGAAAATGGCAAGGGGAGACCCAAGACAAACTCTGTCTGAAACTTCAAAGGGTGAATGGTGTAGCAATGTCAGGGTTTGTGGTACCAGTAAGCAGGTTCTGGAAGGAATTGCATGAGTGCGTATTAAATGTTTCAGATGGTACGCTCCGACCATCTTCAAACAGATTAGGCTCCCACAAACCTTAACCATTTGCAGTCCTGTCATGCACAGCATCGAGTGGAAATAGCATTGAAGAGGATTATAATGATCACTTCACAGTTTTGAGTGAAAACTGACAGAGGGATAGGGTTGGGGCTAGAAGAGTACCTTAGCATCGATTGGATGCCTTGATAGTTTGCTAATCGGGGCACAGTGTTGGTCAGACTCTTAGATCCTGGCTTTAGCCGACCAATGACCAACATAAGGCATTAATTACTGCAGAATATTCAATCATGTCTCTTGGAATGCGATTCTGGTCTTGCACTTGGGCTGGGTTGGGATAGGTTTGGCTTTAGGGTGGGGTAGGGTAGAGTTGTGGTTAGGGTTGGTTGGGGTATAGTTGAGGTATAAGACCCATCAAACTGGGAAGCCTCTTCTGCTGACCGAGACAAATGGAGGTAGTTAGTGAGGGAGGGCGTGGATCGGAGCGACATGAAACGAGCGAGACGGTGGGATCCGCGAGGAAAGGCGTGATCGCAGAAAGCGAACAGTTTGAGCGCAAATAACCTATTGCCCTTCGAGACAAACAAGATGCCATTGAGTTGAGAGTTGAAGATGGTGGGGTTGGAATTGCATAATGTTTAGATATGTTTAAAATGATTACACATATAAAATACATCATAAAACCGATACATAAAAAATTAATACAGATAATTCATAGATAATTTAACACAGATAATTCATACCCATCTGGCCAGTATACGCAGTATATCTTAAAAACAGAACCAGTAAACACGACGGTCACTTATTAAAAACTCAATCAGGTCTCATCCATAATAACTGAGATTAATATAATTTCTATTTTAATATTGCGGAAATTATAACATGAAAGATATTCTATTGCAAAAAAAACTGCTATAATAATGATTGTATCATTCTTGTGCATGATGAGTTGTCAAAGAAAAGGAAATTTTGGTATATTTTTGTAGCAGTACTGCTTTTATATCAACGACTATGTTTTATCAGCATCTTGTGTCATATACCTGATTTTTTGAATACCTGAATGTTAGGAAAATTAGGAAGACGTAGAAAAATGGTGGTTGCAACTTGTGGAAGATTATATGACAATCAACTACATGTAGTTGATCAACTGTTTAAGACCTGATCAATCTGTGACTGATCAATGGTAATCAACTTGTGACTGATCAATGACATTCAACTTATGACTGATCAATGACAGTCAACTTGTGACTGATCAATGACAGTCAACTTGTGACTGATCAATGACAGTCAACTTGTGACTGATCAATGCCAGTCAACTTGTGACTGATCAATGACAGTCAACTTGTGACCGATCAATGACAATCAACTTGTGACTGATCAATGACAATCAACTTGTGACTGATCAATGACAGTCAACTTGTGACTGATCAACGACAGTCAACTTGTGACTGATCAATGACAGTCAACTTGTGACTGATCAATGACTGTCAACTTGTGACTGATCAATGACTGTCAACTTGTGACTGATCAATGACAGTCAACTTGAGACTGATCAATGACTGTCAACTTGTGACTGATCAATGACAGTCAACTTGTGACTGATCAATGACAGTCAATTTGTAAACGATCAATGACAGTCAACTAATTGCGGCTGATCAATGACAGAACTTGTGACAGATGAATGACAGTCAACTGATTAAAACAAATCAGCAACAACAATCAGCTGATTACTAGCGGCTACCAGTCAACTTGCCGCTGATTACACTGACAGCCAATATGTTGATAATTGTGCCTGATATAGATGTGTAGCCTACATGTAGTGGACTATCTTTTGACAGTGACTAATCAGGAAACTAGATTTCTGGTGGTCCGTTGACGTTATTCAGCCTGGCGTGTGTTGATGCAGAATTTATAATATAATTACAGCTGTTCAGGTGATGCCGTCCTGGCAATAAATCTTTGTGTAGCAGCTTTCAAGAAGGTTCTTAGATTGCAGCAATGACTTCCTCTGCTGCCCGCTGGCCTGACTGGACGGCTCCGTTGAGCGTCCTGCACCAGGCCGTGCTGGCATCCGACCCAGCCCAGTGAACTCTGCAAAAATCAAGAAGCCATACCAGGTCATAATTTTTAACTTCATCGAAAGGTATTCATCAAAATACAACTGATTAGCTGTCTGGAGAGCAGAAGGAATGCACAGGATCACATTTTGTTTTCATATTCAAGAGTACGGATTGAATTATGCCACGGTGGTTGGTGCAGGAATGAGCCAACGCCCATGTGAGTGTATTTAAACCAACCCGCCTCACTGGGTTCAGTGAACAAGAATGCTTCTACATAAATGTACTTAAAACAAATGGCCCGTGCATGGCCAAGCTAGGACTAGGAGTTTCTGGCTAGCTAGCTGCCTAAAGAATATTCACTGGTCAGGAATTTCAAAGGTACAATAGTATCGCAAGTTAGTTACGGTAATACAAAGCCACAGGTCTACAAATGCACACGTACTAAGTAATCGACTGACTTAAAGATGATGTTCAACACTCAACAAACCTCACTTTATTTGTTTGAACTATAATCCTTAAATTACTTGATGTGAGAAAACAAATATTTATCTCACACTGCACACAGAAATAGATTTTTTTGGAAGATTTTTCTCTCAACATGCTCAACCGCAAGCTCCCCAAAATTGAATTTCGTCAATGGGGGTAGCAGACAAAACCGAGTGATTTTGTGACGTCAGATTAGGAGCCTTTTTTTGTTCAAAAGAAAAGGCTCCCATATCTGGCGCCACAATATCACACAAATTTGTCTCCTGCCCCCATTGATGAAATGGAGCTTGCGGGCTGAGAGAAAAATCATCAAAAAAGACTCTCTTTCTGTATTCAGTGTGAGATAAATATTTTTTCTCATGTCAAGTAATTTAAGGATAATAGTTCTAACATATAAAGCAAGGTTGGTTGCGTGTTGAACATCCTCTTTAATGTAAGTCGGTTGGTTACATAATGTTGTATGTATGTACCTTCCATGAGGCTTGGTCACAGAGGCAAGAAGCTGAGATGAATTACTGACTGGTGACTTGTCTCCATCAGTCTCATACAGCCACTCCTTCATAAAGGCAAATCAAACATCATGGGTTTATAATATTAGGCTCTGAATAGTTTTCCATTGCATCGATCAAGCAGCCAATTGCATCTAGCAGCCGATTGCATCTAGCAGGCGATTGCATCCAACAGACAATTGCATCTATATAGCAGCCAATTGCATCTAGCAGCCGATTGCATCCAACAGACAATTGCATCTATATAGCAGCCAATTGCATCTAGCAGCCAATTGCATCTAACAGCCAATTGCATCTAGCAGCCAAATGCATCTAGTAGCCAATTGCACCAAGCAGCCAACAGCATCTAGCAGCCAACTGCATCTGGCAGCCAATCACATCTACATGTAGAAGCCAATTGCATCTAGCAGCCAACTGCATCTAGCAGCCAATTGCATATAGCAGCCAATTGCATCTAACAGCCAATTGCATCTAGCAGCCAAATGCATCTAGTAGCCAATTGCACCAAGCAGCCAACAGCATCTAGCAGCCAATTGCATCTAGCAGCCAATTGGATCTAGCAGCCAATTGCATCTAGCAGCCGATTGCATCTAGCAGCCGATTGCATCTAGCAGCCAATTACATCTAGCAGCCAATTGCATCTAGCAGCCAACTGCATCTGGCAGCCAATCGCATCTACATGTAGAAGCCAATTGCATCTAGCAGCCAACTGCATCAAGCAGCCAATTGCATCTAGCAGCCGATTGCATCTAGCAGCCAATTGCATCAAGCAGCCAATTTCATCAAACAGCCAATTGCATCAAGCAGTGTATAAAGTGAGAGGACATTATTCTGTATATTAACCTTTTCTGTGTAGTCCAGACAGTCCCGAATCTGAGGCCCGAAAATGTCGCTCAGGAGGCGGACTATGATGTCCTTCCGTTGCTCTTTCTGGAATACAAGACAATTATTTGCAATCATTTTAATATGCAAGGCTGGGAATTCATGAAACTGGAATAACGACTGAATGGAAATCTGAAGACTCTGTCAGTTAAAGTTTGGAGCAGAAGCTCATCGAAATAGGAACCTCTCAATTGCTTGAGGTAATAACTCCAACTTTGACATTTAAACAATGAGCATTATATTGATATTCTCCTGATGACAGAGGAGACAAGAGTATGGCTTCAAAGCCGGGCATTCCGTCCGTGACTCTACTCTATGAAGCCCATCGACTTAAAAAAACCAAGAATCAATATCGTCTTACTAGCGCTAATTGCGCCTTCGCAATTGGGAACTACATGTAGCATGGCAGCTCATTATTTAAGAAGGATTCACGAAATGGAGCCAGAGCTGGAGCCTGAGTCTGAGTTGTGTAAACTCCCTATGACAGATGCTGCAAGTTAATGAAGGGGATGGTTGAGGTCCGTACCGATTTTCCCTTCAGCTTGTCCGGTTTGGAGAAGACTTTGAGGGCGGCCTGGCCCCCTGGCTGGACGGAGTCCATGGTAATGACGATGGTCTGATCTGCGCCGCCGAGGTCCGCGGCCGTGAAGGCGGCCATGTTTAGGTACTCCCCAGTGTGACCTGCCTCTCGCCAGAAGGGCTGACGGAAGATCAAGCAAAAGAAGAAATCTTTTAAGTCTTTTTGTTTTATCAAAGGTAATTACCCCATACTTTGGGTTTTGTCAAAGAAATGCAGATTCATCAGCAAAAATATCAAGAAAGATACAGTAACAGTCATCTGTGAAATGCCCAGTCCCATACAGTGCCCACTTTTTGAGAAAACAGTGAAAAACATCGATCCATGGTATTTTGAAAATCTTGTCAGCATTACTTTTGATCTTCCAAAGATCAAAATTGTTTTTGGTCATTGGTTGTAATCTTTTCTAGATAAATACAGCATTTCAGGCAGAAACATTTTAACGGTATGTTTCTATCATCACCATCTTCCTACCCTGTAAGTTATAGGTAAATTTGTAGAGATTTTTGTTTCGGTATGCTAATATAATCATCGAAAAGTGAACAAAGAAAAATTTACTACAGTGGGATTCGAACCAGCGACCCCTGGAATACCGTATGAAAATATTATCACAAATAACCACAAGTGTACCTTGAATTTAATTTTACGTCATTGAAAGGTGAACAAAAGAAAAGAAAACATGACTGGAGCGGGATTCGAACCTGCAGCCCCCAGAACACTGTACCGGTGCTCTGCCAATAAAAGCTATCCAGCCCAATGTTGGCAGTGTCCCTAATAGTCAATTATCTTTGTTTGTTTGCTAGTCTGAAAGCCATGATACCACTCACATACTCTAATACTCACCGATTTATATGTTACTATGCTGAGCAGACGATCACTTTGCCTCGGTAGCGTCTTGCTTCTGTTTGTTCGCAGAGGAGGGTCAAAGTTCACTTTCCCTGTTGGACGGAGGACAGAAACAGGTAAATACAAAATTGGCAACAGCAAGGACAAAGATTCTGGTTAAAACATTCGGGGCCGGAACTGACTTATCTGGTCAAGAAAGTCTTGCATATTATCTGTAGCGACTCTACAGATTACTGAAGGCCGTTTCTTTGTGTTAATCTAAGACAGAATGCAGTAAGATGCTACAGCTATCAGGCAGCTAACAGGTATTTCTTAGAATTGTTCTCACTGAGAGCAACCACTAGCTGGAGCAAGCGGAGTGAGTTAAGGCACAGAGGTATGGAATTAACATCTCTGGTTCTTTTCTGAACCAAATCCTTTCCCAATGAGTTTTTTTTTATGATGTTTACCGAAAAGCCTTTTATCTTTCTCCCTTGGTTAGTTTCAACAACGGACTCCTCTAAAAGACAAGATTTCTATCCCCCAAAGAAGGGAAAAGTCCTTCTTGACACAATTGGTTGATATACTGACCATTGAGATTTCTGAACAACAAACAACAGGGAAAATGACAGCAACAGCAAATAATAACAGCAGCAGCAACAGCAACAACACTATCAGCAGCAGCAACAACAGCAACAGCAGCAAGCAACAGCAGTAGCAATAACATCACCATCACCATCATCTCTTATTTCTTGAGGTATTGCCTTTCCTCTCCCGTACCTGAAACGGTGCATGGCGTGGCCATGATGACCCGCTTGGCTTGATACTCTTTCCCAGACGCTGTAGCCACCGTCAGCATCTCGCCTGCCTCTACGATCCCGCTGACTGCATCTCCTAGCAAAATGTTCTCTGACTTTATGATCTCGCTCAGTTTCTGGCACAGGGACGTGACTCCCTCCTGCAAACAGGCAAATATGTGACGTTGATGTTGAACCCTTCAAAATGGCACTGAATAAGTCATTTGTGAGTTAAATCTGAATAGTATCTGGTACACAGACTTCTTTCATTGCATATAAACACCCCAGTTTGAATTTCCCAGACTAAAGACTGTTGCTTTATTACATGATTCAGAGCAGCTTTTGCATAGCGATACCCATCTCTGGAATGGACTGGTTCCTTTGTACCATTCTTATCCATTATGAACAGTGCACTTGTGCAAGACGTCTGTTATGTAACTAAGCAAAAGCTTGCCTCGAATCATGGACAGTTATTTTAATTAAATTTAGGCGGCATTTTGTGTTTTCACACTCACTTTGTGTTTAAACTTTTAAACAAATGGGCAAATCATAAACGGTAATTGTATATTTTAAAACGAAAAAGATTATGTTTGTAATTTTGTTTGTAGTCCTGTGGACAGTTTTTGTCTGTGTGTGTTAAGTTTCTCTACAGTTTTTTGCTTATTCCTCAATTTCCTGACGTGCAAGGCATCTTGCCATGAAGGTCTGAAATGGAATTAACATTTGTGAGAAGTGAATGCTTATTCACCAAGTTGAATGCTTGCCAGATTGCCGTTTAAGGCATTGGACGAATTTGAATGCACGACAGAATGATCTGAATTTGAAAGACCGGATTCACAGAAAGAAAGCTTCAATAACGAAATTGAACGACTTAGTTTTAAATTTGAATGCACAAGTGGACGAGCAATTCATTTGAAAACAAACTTAATTGAGCTCCGTGTTAAAATGAATGATTCTTTGCTGAAATGGACCGGGGGAAAACATATAATAATAATAATAATAACACACTAATCAGATTGCCTGATCTGTGATGATTATTTTTCTTCTGTTGATCATACCTTGATTAGAAGATCTGTTCGTCCCTTGTCCCCACTGTTTATATGTGGGTCCCAGCCTCCGCAGGTGTGGATCAGATACAGATATTGCATCATGGTCAATTCTGCTGGACATGCGTCGCAGAAAGACAGAGTCATGGTCTCAATGGTCACCCTGCCGACTGCGGACGAAAGAGGAAAAGTGGACGTTAAAAAAAGAAGACAATCTTTTCGGTATCACTAGTTCACTACGCTAGGAGTATTACCATTAACATTTGGGGTCGGTGTAACAGCCTCCACATAATAGTTGTACTGGTCATCAGTGGTTTTGGCGAAGTTTTCTATGTACGCCATATCCCACGTACTTTGAGTGCACATTCACATAGCCCTTTTTAGTACCATATACTTTACACACAAGTGGCCTCCATATCCCACGTACTAGTACACATTAACCTAACCCATTCAAGTGCCATATCACTTGCAGGGTGCTGACGTGGCCTAGCTATTAGTCTGGAGTGTCGTACTCAAGGTCTTGTGGTCAATCCTTTTCACCCAGGTGTAAATGGGTACCTGTGAGGGTAGAGATGGCTTTGTGTGTTTGATTAGCCTCTGTGTGGTTTGCAGGCAGCTGGGGCTGTATGCTCCCCTGGGTGTTGAGATGGTTTCAGGAATGTTAATGTAGCCCAATGACCAGGGATGATAATGCACACTAGAATATACACATAGTTTCTACGTCCTATGAAAGATTGATCATTATTATTAATATAGCTTGCCTTGGGTCCACAGGTATTTCTTGAGGAATTCTTCCACCGTCATGGCGTCCCACTCCTCGGCGTGTTTGCATTCGTGAACTCGGTCCATCTTGATCTGACCCTGCATACCGTCCACCTGCCCAGAAATGAAAGTATTACAAATAGAAACAATCATTACCAGAAAAGTCAAGGGTACTGACCAATAAAATGTACATAGCATAAGGAAGACTTAGCAGGCATGTAACTCCGACTTAACAAACAAAATTTCAATCTTAACAAGACTTTGTGCAGTGTTTTTCTATTTTCAATTGCATAAGATTGAAGTGAAAAAAGAGGAAATCAGCTGACCCGAGGAAAAGTTGCATGCCTTATCTAGGGAAAATGGCACCCGGGGCAAGCACTAAAATTGCGCCCCAATTCCAACTTCTGATGCCAATGAAGACAAAAAAATCTGACAATTTGAAACTGGAATCTTTCTTTGTTTGTTCAATGGATTAGATTTAGTACAGCACAGCTACCTTTTTTTTACTTTGCACTTTTTGCGCCCCCTAACAAATAGTGCCCGGGGCCCTGCTCCCCTTGACCAACCACCCCCCCCACCCCCAGATATGCCCCTGAAGATGGCAGAAGGTACCACCTGACTCCTCACCTTCTTGAAGTATCTGACGACATCCAGTAGGGTCGCGTAGGGCAGGGGCGGAATGGCCCCGGAGAACTTCTTCAGCTTGCCGTCGGGCAGTCGCCAGAACTTGTTGCCCTTGTTGTACTGACGGACTGTCTCCATGCCTAGGTCCTTCAGCAGGACCAGAATTTCCTTCTGAAACCTGGACAATTGGGAGAATTTTTATTTTTGTCAGGATTTTCTTTAAAAAGGTGCAAGAAGATTTGGTTGGCTTTCCAGGGGCCAATTTCATAGGGCTACTTATAAAGCACAAAGTTGCTTAAGCATGAAAAGTCTTCCTTGATCAAACAGGATTACCGACCAAATATCAATGTCATGTTTACTGCTTTTGACTTGTATTCAGCCATTGTTTGATGAACATTACATTCAAAAGGAGTTTTGGCTTGCATACTGATTTGATTTACAAATGTTTTTGGTGTTTAAGCAAATTTTGGTTCTTAAAGGCAGCGTACAGGATTTTCAAGGCTTCAAAAAAAATTATTGAGTTTGAGACAGAAAATTGACTCAGCAGTTCATAAACAGTGCAAAGAGTCACCATGGGAAATCTTGGCTCATCAGATACTTGGTTCATCAAGATTTAGTGTCTTTTAAAAAGTGTGGTGTATAACCGTCAAGGATTCGGAGGGGGGCAAGATTATTTTGGCTTTATTTCTCCTATCCAGAATGAACAAAGCCTAAAAAGATACATGAAACAACGTCTGTCAGGAAGTTTAAAACCTTCACTTCTATTTAAGTACCAAATTCAGCTAAAACACACATCTTTGCAAATCCTATATGCTCCCTTTAAGCAGCTCTATGAAATTGGACCATGTTTCTTAACTATGAGGATATTCCATGCTAAGCCAGTTTTTTTGTGATAAGCAGTTTAAATTAATAAACTCCTGCTTCAGTTCAGTCCTCCCAAATATAATCTCCACGTATGAACCTCACCAATCTCAACTCCTACACAAAAACCTTAAACACAACCCCTACAGATCTTTTCCATTTAGGAAATGGATGTGACAAGGAAATAATGCAATTCACTGTTCCTCGCAATGACAGGCAAATCATAGACAGAAACTTACGATCCAATGAGATTTCCACAAATGTCAAATTCATTGTCTCCCGATGGCGTCCTCAGCATTCCACTCGATATGTCACCGCCAATTTGATCTGCAGAAGAAAAATCCAAAATGTTACTCCACTGAGGTCTCAATAATTCTGAATCCCATTGTTCAGCCAAGCAGGTCTACCTTAGGGAGAGAAACTTTCTTGCTTATGAGGCTCAGCCATAAAAACAGGTCATGCCTGGGCTTTGCTTGGGCTTCTATACCCCCTACTCTTGATCATCTCTAAAGTCCTATTTACACATACCAGGGAAAAGAAATCTGAAAACACCAAGGAAAAAGCTGAAATTTAAAAAGTTCCTACATGTATATTTTTGTACAGAGCAGGTGTCGTTTTCACAAAGCCCTATGATCGAAAGTAACTCTAGTTACCAAGGATAACCCATCGTAGGGAGCTTACACTATGTATAAGACTGCAATGTATCACAAGTCCTATGAGCGATAGTAAGTTACGATGAGTTTGGTGAAATCGACCCCAGGTGTACAAAAAAGCTGAAATTCTGAGTTAAAATCTAAAAAAAAAAAAATCGGATTTCAGATTTTAATGTGAAGTCTCACATCCCTGACATACGCGACTTTCAAACTGCGCACAAATCAATGGGTATGTTACATTTACACTTGTAACAAAGTAGTGGGACTTGTTGCGTAACTTTTTTTAAAATCACTTTGAAAGTGATTTCGTTGTCCAACAAAAAAAGTCGCACAAATGTTTCTCTGTGTCCTCACATTGATTGGTTGGGAAAGATGGATGAGAAAATATTAATTGTGGTCAAGAAATACAATGACTTGCATGACATACGTTACAAAGATTATATATATAGAAAAGACAACATCATTATGCCAAATATGACCTCCTCTTAAGGGTGTGATGTTCCAAAGATCACCTGTATCGTTAAGCCCTAGCTGCTAAAAAGACCAGTAGGCCCCAACGCAAAAAAACTTCTTCCTCTTCTGAGGACGGAGAAGATAAAGATATATTGGTAGCCATGTTTTGAACTAGAACTGTGACATTTCGTATTTAATATCATTTTAATTTTGAAAATGTCGTGAGACAGATTGCTTATTTTTGGACAGCTGTGCACGTGCGACTTTGTCACGCGATTCAAATCGCGTAGGCCTATGTGTATATAGCTCTTAATCCCCTGACGGTCCTTGATTGTAGTTGGGATAAACCTGATTGACAGGTTGGGTCCACATTGATCATGGACAGCATTCAGAAGCCGGGCTTCATTTATTTCAAGCAGCTTTACTGTATTGAAGTTTAGAGCTAGCAGGATGATGATTTCAGTCTCTTACCAGACTTTTCAGTGGCTAGGCCTGACCAGTATAAAAATTTCTCTCCCTTGACCCTATTATGTTCTAAATGGTTCTTCTTGAAATCTCTTGTCTTTGGTTCAGGCATCAGTTCAATTGTGAGTAAACATTAAAGAAAAGATATAAACTTTCTTTGGAACAAGTGGCCAAATGCCATGTTTTTTGGACATGAGCTCCACCAAGCCCCAGGCATATGGATGTTCAGCATATGGATGACAGAGCTGGAGCCTGAGCCTCCGTTCTGTAAACCCCCCTACAGACGTCTGTCTCGACCATCTAAGTGCACCAACGACGTGGGACAAATTGGGAGAGCTTCAGGTGCTCCTAAGGTTATAGATACTCATATTCACCTAGATTCTGTTCAAGCCTGTGTGGCAGTTTCAGCTGTCTCCCAGTCTCAGCTGTCCCCCTTACCAAATATGGTAAAAAATATGTCATGCTATCTCTGCGCACAACAACAGGAAAGTCGTCCGTTTATTAAGTGGCAAGCTTTTTTTGGCTACGTTAGAGGGGACAGCTGAGACTGGGAGACAGTTGAGACCGCCACATCGCTATTCATCCAGTATATACTGTACGCGAAATAATAACCTCGGGAGATAAACAAATCTTATTTTTCCAAAAATTAATGTGTATGGGATGGATATTAGGAACAATGTCCAGTATCTTTTATTGTTATCACATTGTGACTGTATGCAAATGCTGACTGTGTTTGATTTGGTTATCTGCACTGATCTGGTTGGGTACAGAGTTTGTTTATCCATAGATGGCCATGGACAAATGTTACTGTCTCACTAGTCACTGAGTACATGTGTAAATAACTAAATAGCTAATTGCAACATAGCAATTGCAGTATAGCCTAGACAAATGGGTTATCCTTCGTAACTTGAGTTGCGATCGATCGTAGGGCTTCGTGAAATCGACCCCTGAACAAGTTAAAATGAAATTGGCCGCTCATTTCCCGAAAATGGCCGGGAAAACAGTAGAAATATTAATGGGATATGTGCATAACTTGATAATGTATGCAACAGTCAAGAAATGTACAAATTAGGGACAAAAAGAGCTGCTCCACCTTCTAAATTTGCTTTGCTTCGTTTATAAATTCAAATGATCAATAGACATGACTGCATGACCAATGCGACTTATACTGGATATTTTCCCATCTCATTTGGTGCAGAACAGCAGTGGAATCAAGCAATTAAAGAAGACTATTATATCGTCCACATTCTTTGCAAGTTTCCACCGCTGCTATGTGCCAAATGAGATGAAAAAATCCTGACTATAAGTAAACATTGATCGTGCAATCGGTCTTTTGTTACAGTAGCAGTTCGTCGGTCAGTAAAAGCCTAGCCTTAAATTGGTATATGTACCTGAGGCTTCAATGACCAGCACCCTGGACGTTGGCTTCTTCCGCAGGACGGTGTAGGCAGCGGTCAGCCCCGACAGTCCGGCCCCGACGACAACCACATCCACCATGTCTCCGCTGCTTGCCATGATTGCCAATCAGCTCAGTGCGTTTACCTATAAATGACCAGATGATAACAAATGCAGAAAAATATGAATAAAATTCTTCACAAGTCACTATGATTCCTTGGGAAGAAACCAAAACAGACATGTTAACAGATTTACATATAACTTACAGGGTATGAAGATAGCCTTTGTACAAACATACCATTCAAATTGTTCTGCCTGAAATGCTGTATTTGTCCAGAAATGAGTCAAACAAAAGATCGAAAACAGTTTTGATCTCCGAGATCAAAACCTCACAATTACAATTACCTCACAATTTCGCTTAACAATTGCAATGGTTTTAGCTATTTCTACTGTTTCCAATTATCAATTTAAGAGCAGAAAATTTCACAGGTTTGTTTTTATTCCATGACATATCAAATTATGAACAGGGTATGATAATACCTTTAAGTGGACAGAGGTTGGCCAGTAACACTAAACACTGGATTCGGTTGAAGTATTACTGAGATGTAAGTTTCCTAGGCAGTTCGCACTGGACTTGAAAAGTGTATTCAAAGTAACCACTGTTGCAGTGATCGAGTTTCTACAAAAAAATCTAGTACGAAAGGGGCTTAATTATGCCTTATCATTCTCCAATGATACATATCATAATATTATCACATTGGGGAAAATCGGACCACGCTGGAGATAAAATCTATGTCACTATGCAAATACAAGTGGCACCATGCACATAATATACATGTATATGGAGCTTATTAGTGTACAAACTGTATCAATGGGGTGATTTCACAGAAAAGCAGATTCATGGGCAAAAATATCAAGGAAGATACAGTAACAGTCATCTGTTAAATTTCCAGTCCCATGGTGCCCACTTTTTGAGAAAACAGTGAAATATGCTCACGGTAGGTAACAACATTTTTTTTTTTTTGTCATTGGTTCGACTCATTTCTGGATAAATACATCAATTCGGGCAGAACATTTTCAACAGTATGTTTCTACCATCACCATCTTCATAACCTGTAAGTTATGGGTAAATCTGTGAGGATTTCTGTTTCGGTATGCTACTAAATATGATAGTACCTTTAAGCATTAAAGGTAATATCATACTTTGGTTTTTGTCAAAGAAATACAGATTCGTGGGTACAAATATCAAGGAAGATACAGTAAAAGTCATCTATGAAAATTTCAGTCCCATACCGTGCCCACTTTTTGAGAAAACAGAGAAAAACGGCCACAGTATTTCTTAAGTCTTTTCTCTTTTATTTTTGATCTTTTAAAAGATCAAAACGATTTTCGGTCGTTGTTTTACTAATTTCTGGATAAATACAATATTTCAGGCGAAACAAATTTAACGGTATGTTTCTACCACCACCATCTTCATAGTCATACCCTGAAAGTTATACGTAAATCTGTGAACATTTTTGTTTTGGTTTCTTACCAAAGTATGATACTACCTTTAAACATTACATTGGCATAGAAATTCCTCCTTGCTAAAGAAAACATTACGGGCCAACCAAATGTTCTTATGTTGTTGTATTGCTTTGGACTTAAACCCCAGCTATTGGTTTTTTCTAAGCATATATGCAATTTTGCATGGGGTTGGCCGTTTGGGCCAGCAACCAGATTTTAGGCCAAGTAAAAAAAGAAATATGTTTCTCGTCCCCGCCCGCCTCGTTTTTTGAGGCCGCCTCGATTTTTTCAAAAAATGAGATTTTTGTTGTTGAAAACTTCGTTTTTAACATTGAAAAATCCCAAAATCCCATTGTGAAAAGAATATTTTCAACGTCGTAGCTTTCTTCATAGACTCTTTTGTATCGTACCATCTGATATTTATGCATTTTACAATATCATTGTCTGCATTGAATTTTATATGCTTAGAGGTGCTAACACTTGATGCTAACATTATTAAAACATTGTAAATATGTTAACAATTTCTTGTGTGAATTACAATATCTCTATTATTTTAATGTTTTGCGTGATTGGAAAAAAAAAATCTCAGATGGCGGCCATTTTGAAAAATAAAAAATAAAAAATAAAAAATAAAAAGCTCCTCTTTTTAATTTTTTTGAAAAACCCGGACGAGAAACATTTTTTTTTTTTACTTGGCCTTACTTAGCAAGGATTTCCATGCTTAGTAAGTTTTGGAGCTCTATACAATTGGCCCCAGGGGTATAATGTGCACTTTGTACATACAGTAGGCCTATCTACAATCTGAACAGCCTGGGGAATCACTGTGTGCTGTGCAGGTCTCATTAAATACACAACGATCTATCTGTTTAAATATTCTGACATATTGTTCATGTCATATCTAGGTTTGAAGGCCAGCAGCGGGAATGGGCCGTGGTGAAATTGGAAAGAAAAGTAAAAAGTAGTAGAAAGTACTATTTCCGCCTGAAATGGTGTATTTTTCCAGAAATTAGTAACACAACGACCGAAAATCTTTTTGATCTTTTAAAAGATCAAAAATAAAAGAGAAAAGACTTAAGAAATTATACTGTGGCTGTTTTTCACTGTTTTCTCAAAAAGTGGTGACCGTATGGGACTAACATTTTCACAGATGACTGTTACTGTATCTGTCTTGATATTTTTGCCCATGAATCTGTATTTCTTTGACAAAATCCAAAGTATGATATTACCTTTAAAGCAAATATTCATTTCATGGGTCCTGTAAGCCCTAAAATGAACATATTTCAGTGAAAAAAAACCCCACAGTTTCCTTACCCCAAATAAATACTGAAAATAATATGGGTGGTGTAATAGACACTTTATGCTGAAATGTAGGCCAGTAATACTAAACCTACTATGAGATAAACATTTATTGCGGTACAAGATTTGAATGAATGCAGCTCCGCCTATATGCGATGATCGTAACCCTAGGTCTGACCAGGGACCCTAGGCCCCAGTCCCGATGTCAGACCTAGGGTTACGATCATCGCAACTACTCCGTCTAAAGCCTACATCAATGGTCTGGATTTCCTACTATTAATACGAAGGCAGTGTAAGAATATGCCATAAAATTACTGCTACTGTGCTTAGTACTATGCTACTTACCAGCTTACAACGTTAACGTACAGTTATTATAGTAGTACTCAGTACGACAGTAGCAGTCCTCGGCCTAGTAAAAAACAGCAGCTAAGCAATCATACCACTATGCTACGGTCGAATACATCACATTCAGCGCAACGGGGCAGATTTCATATCAATAATACTTAGTATTCCAACAATGTCCCAAACCCAGCCCAGCTTAACCGAATCGATGTATTCACGGTATCATGAAAGGAACAAATTGACCTACCTTGTTGTCCAACACCGCACGGTAACAACGAATTCAGCAAACTCACCTATCGAGGACACAGGGCATTGTTATAATGTACAGGTGTATCGATCAATCATATGCATACAGTTCTAACAGTAGCTCAAGGTCGAAGATTAATTTATCTAGCGCCCTCTATTATCGTATCATACACAATGCCATGATGGGGAGTGGTGCCTGGGGAGGGTGGGACAATTACTTAATATTAAAGGTAATATCATACTTTGGTTTTTATCAAAGAAATACAGATTCACGGACAAAAAATATCAAGACAGATACAGTAACACTAACAGTCATCTGTGAAAGTTTCAGTCCAATACGGTGCCCACTTTTTGAGAAAACAGTGAAATACAGCCACAGTATTTCTTAGTTAAAGGGACGTAGTATCATTCAAGAAATACAGATTCATGGGCAAAAATATCAAGACAGATACAGTAACAGTCATTTGTGAAAATTTCAGTCCCATACGATGCCTACTCTCTGAGAAAATCGTGAGAAAATGGCCACAGTATTTTTTAAGTTTTTTCTCTTTTATTTTTGACCTTTTAAAAGCTCAAAAAGATTTTCAGTCGTTGTTTTACTAATTTCTGGATAAATAAACACCATTTCAGGCGGAAACATTTTAACAGTATGTTTCTACCACCACCATCTTCATAAAAGATGTAGGTTATACCTAAATCTGTGAAAATTTCTGTTTTGGTTTCTTTCTGAAGTATGATCTACCTTTAAGTCTTTTCTCTTTTATTTTTGATCTTTTTTTAAAAGATCAAAAAGATTTTTGGTCGTTGTTTTACTAATTTCTGGATAAATACACCATTTCAGGTGGAAATATCTTAACTGTATGTTAATCTACCAGCACCATCTTCATACCCTGAAAGTTACACGTAAAAAAGTTTGTGAAAATTTCTGTTTCAGTTGCATGGGGTAATTACCAATCCTGTACTGTACCTTTACTCATTGGGGTGTGGCAGGGTGGGGATCTCACTGAACTTGAAAATGAATAATTTTGATAATTATACTGAATAATTCACAATGCAGACTGATTTTCTACATTTTTTCCCTTTTTTTTAATATTCCTTTTCCAAAAGTGTACAAAAAATTTCAACAACTAGACTCAATTTGTTTAATAATTGATAAGACGGCGTAACGAGTAACGACAATTGAAAGTAATAATTACACAGCTGATAATATTTGCCAACTCCATGAGCTGGGGGGAACCATGCAGTCAAATAAAACACAATATGGCATACTGCGCAGCTGGTAACCAATCACTGTTGTACAAAACAGGGTGTCCCTGAAAAAACGCAACATTGTGTCGGGAACCATTATGTTAAAATTAAACAGTCTATCACTTCAAGATTCAGCTATATGATACAGCCATGTCTTGGCTATCACCATGTAGAATTAATGCAAAATCGGGCTGAAATTGGCGAAAATATGACCAATTGAAAGAGTACTCTTTAAAAACAAATTTGCAGTATTCCAGAATATGTGGTCAATACACACATAATGTGTATTGAAAGAAAGATTGGGTTTTGAGATTCGGTCTAAGTTTTTTCTCTCAATTTCAGTCTAATTTTGCTCAAATTCTACATGGTGATAGCCAAGACATATGGCTGTATCACATATATGAATCTTGAAGTGATAACCAATTGCAGTTTATTTTTCATATAATAGTTCTCGACACAAAGTGTTGCATTTTTTTGGGGACACCCTGTATACTAGCGTGCTTGCAATGCATGTTGGCCGATTTTTAGGGGACAGACTCACAAAAAATTCCATAAAAGACAAAAATTCAATAATTTGCTAGATCCTAATACTTTATTAAAAGAATCTTTCAAATATAGCGCATCAAAAAACAATTGAATGTATCGTTTACAGAGCAAACTTGATGAGAAAGTGTCTGAATTCTTTTATTGATGGACGTTTTGTTAAATATTGTTTCAGTCGTTATACCAATCTATCAAGTACATTTATCATCATCCTTCAAACTTAGGCCAGAAAATAATAAACATTTCTTAATCAAAACTGTATGTTACCATTTCTCCTTGAAAAAGAAGAAAAAATGTAATTAAAAAGTGAAGACATAATAATAATAAGATGAATGGAATTGAGAAGATCGATATTTAAAACACTTTTTTTTTTCAATTAATATATACATCTTTGAGTTCTGCACACTGCTAAATGTGGTACTTTCGACAATTGCCAACACAGCATTTACACAAAACATTTGGGCTCCTTTGTCAAACTGAGCATGTTCACATTCACAAAAGAAACCCTATATACTCTATGAAATCAGGGTCCAATCATTTCATAGAGCTGCTTAAAGGTAGTATCATACTTTGGTTTTCATCAAAGAAATACAGATTCATGGGCAACAATATCAAGACGGATACAGTAAAAGTCATCTGTGAAAATTTTAGTCCCATACGGTGCCAACTTTTTGAGAAAACAGTGAAAAACGGCCACATTATTTCTTAAGTTTTTCCTCTTTTATTTTTGATCTTTTAAAAGATCAAAAAGATTTTTGCTTGTTGTTTGATTAATTTCCGGATAAATACACCATTTTAGGCGGAAATATTTCAAGAGGAGGTTTCTACCAGCATCATCTTCATACCCTGAAAGTTATACGTAAATCTGTGAACATTTCTGTTTTGGTCTCTTACCAATTAAGTATGATACAACCTTTAAAAGAGCACAATTTGCTTAAAGCATGAAAAGTCTTCCTTGATCAAACAGGATTGCCAACCATATGTTCATGTGATGTTTACTGCTTTTGACTTGTATTTGGCCACATAACAATCACAGGGAGTTTTGGCTGGCATACTGATTTAATTTACCGGTGCCAAGGTTTTTGGTGCTAAATTAAGCAAATTTTGGTGCTTATTAAGCAGCTCTACGAAATTGACCCCATCACAGACTGCATTAAAAAGGCAGAGCGATCAGGATCTGCTAGGCTATGGGACGGAAATACTTATAAGCTGAAATTCACAATTTTTTTAATATTAAGTATCTATTTACATGTATACATACATAATTGGTATTCATCAAAGCTTTTAGAGTGGACGGGTCAAATATGGCTCGGATTTATAGAGTTTCAAACTGTTTGAGTCTTTCAAAGATCGACTGGCTCGGAAGACTGTCCATGAGTCTTGGTTGCCACACAAAGTCTTTCGGAGGATGAAGCTGGTGGCCATCCTGTCTGTGTGCAGCTACGACAGGCTTCAGTTGGTTTGGGGCGGGGGATGTGGTTTTAGAAGCTCCTGTAGGGTGCTAGCTCTTACTTTCCGATCTTCTTCTTAATTGCGGATGCGGACCACAAAGTCTCTCAAAGGATGAAGCCGGTAGCCATCTTGTCTGTCCAGCTACGACAAGCTTTGGTTGGTTTGGGGGGACGGGCTGTGGTTTTAGAAGCTCCCATAGGGTGCTCTTAGCCTCTTACTTGCCGATCTTCTTCTTGCGGGCGCGGACCTTGTGCTTCTTTGTCTTGGACTCCACCAGGGACTGGGCCTGCTTCTTGAGCTGGCTCCTGGTGATGATGTCTTCGTCATCACCACTCTCATCATCGTCTGCGTAAACAGAAGAACAAGCAAATTGAAATTATCTGTCTCGTAATTCAGGCGTGATGGAAAACTTTATAAAATGTGCTGAGCAATGTCTATGTATCTGGCCCAAGACTTGAGTGCATGGAAAGGAGCATTATAGCAGAGACGAAGAGGGTTTTTATCAACGCTTGAATACGTACCATCATAGGCAGTGTCTCGCATGGTGGCAGCAAGCTTAATGCGTGTGTTGTACTGAGGCATCTGGCCTTCGATACCGATGTGGAACTGCAAAGAAAAACAACATATACGTACAAATTTAATTTGTGTCCTTGAGCGAGACAAGTTGCAGCAATTTCCTAGACACAAACATACTCTGTTTACATTACATATCCTGTAGTCTTTGCGCATGCATTAAGTCGTCACCAACGTTGTCTTTAATAGTGAGTCAAGGACGCATAAACTATGGTTTTGAAGTTCAGCACGACGTTCTCGCATTATTTTGAAGTCGACGTGAACGAGGTCCACGTTCACACCAATCTAAAGCTCACTGTTAGTGAGTCACAAGTTAGTTGATGCATATTGTTACGCATTACCACGCTATATCAATGGGAGACTTTTGGAGGGTCGGTCTTGAGTCAACAGCGCACGCGCAAACCATGCTTGCGCAATTGTGAGCATACGCGCGTTGTATTGAGCATGAGTACGCGTGCGCTGTTGACTCAATACCGACTCTCCAAAAGTCTCCCATTCCTGCAGATTTTTGTTCCCAAATACAAAATGGATCTCTTTGACAGGACTTTAATTACCTCTTCCTCTTCCATTTGCTGCAAGGTTTCGTCCACATCGTGTCCGTCCAGATCCTCCATCATCTTCAAGAGTTTCTCTTCGCACGTCGAGAGAAGGTCCAGGACGTACTCGTCCGACGTCGGGGACAACTGGGCCTGGGGAACATGGCCCTTGCTCTGAAATATAAAAAAAGAGAGAGAAATTGTGAGTCGTGACTGATGGTAGCAAAACCTTAGCAGTAGGAAACCTCTGCCCGATTTCGCGAAACACTAAGATTAACAGAGTTGTAACCAAGACAAGTTTGTTCAGGTCAAGTCAAGTCGCAAGTCAAATTTTCTCAAGTCAAGTCAAGTCTCGAGTAATTTTGTTTTAAGTCAAGTCACAAGTCACAAAGATTGGTGACTCGAGTCTGATTTGAGTCATAGTCACCGACTTGAGTCAACAACTCTGAAGATTCATCTTAAGATGAGTTGTTGGTATTACAAAAGTAATTCGTTTTGAGACACTTGCTGATAGGGTTGGATGGAGAAACTTTGTGGTGGCCTGCCTTGCAGCCGATTGATGATGATGACAAAGATTGATGAGCTATCCAAAGTTGTATTTCAATGCTGGTGACAGTGTCAGACTAATGCCTGGACCAACCTTAGGAAACGACCCCAAGGACTTAACCGTTGTGCTTCCAGGCTTAGATCTACGATATATGACACTTAGAATTCTGGTGATTCTTGCGGGGTCACTCTGTGGTGCCAGGGTTCACGACTTAGCTCATCTTACACACTTACAGCTTTGAGGTGCTGCAGCTTGTCGGCCAGATGCTCCACGCCGGACTTGACGTTGACCAAGATCTTGCTGGACTTGTCCAGCTTGTCTTGGGAGGAGTCGCAGCGCTCTTCCTCCGTCTTCAGGTGACTCTGGAAGTCCTCCAGCATCCTCTGACCACTGAAGAACCGAAAGAAAGGAGGAAGGAAGTAAGAAGGTTGAAAGGTGAACTTAATTTAAAACAGATGGTTGAGTAAATTTTGCTTGAGGGACGAGAATTTGGAAGGGAGCAAGAACGTACTCCAGTCCAACTAGGAAGCAGATGTCATTTTGTGTTGTGCAGAGTCCCTGTGGACATGCTTTTCAGAGAATCCCAAAGAAAATGTTTTGGACAAAACGGTGGGTAGATGGGGGAGGGGGTCAGCCAACGACTGAAGGTGATCCCTACCTGGATAGTCTGGCCTCGCCGGAGTACTTCATCTCCTCAAACTCCCTCTGCAGCTTGGCCTTGTCCTCCTTGAGACGGTTGACCTGCTTCTCGCCACTCTCCTTCAGGTCCTCCAGGTGCTTGGTGGTCTCCTCCTGGGACTCAAACCTCATCACTACCTCCTAGGAGGAGGAGAACGAAAGAAACGGTACGCATTAGGTGAAGGCTGGATCTAAAGACCCTTGAGGTGAGATTTAGACCTCGAAGGTTTGGAGTTGCCATTTTTAGAAGATAACAACGAACAAGGAATCAAATTAGTATCCTCCAGGGGTCAATTTCACGAAGCCCTACGATCGATCATACACCTTGAGTTACGAAGGATAACCCATCATATCCTACGTAGGGCTGCAATGTATCACAATTCCTATACGATTGATAGAAACTTACGAAGAGTTTGATGAAATCGACCCCAGGACCTCTAATAGGTCATTCCATGAAGTCATTGTAGGCAGCTGGGCAGAAAATCACCAGCTTTGTTTACTGTAAGCGTAGAATTTGCACTTCCAGAAGCAAAAAATTCTTTGCTTAATACTAGATCGTATTTCATGAATTAGGGTTGAGCATTTAGAGAGGGACCTTACGTGGAGGTCGCTGACGCCCGTGGCATCCTTGATGGCGTGGAAGGCTTCCTCGTAGGAGCCGATCTTCTTCTCCTGTTCCTCTCCGCTGATCAGCTGCTTCTGTTCGGCCGTCAGGTCGTCATGCTGGATGGAGGCACGATGGAGCTACCAAAAAAAAAAAGATTTTGTACTAAATTTATATTCAAGACCCCTGGCTGACAAATTAGGTTTCCACAAACCCATGCCGACTCGACTACATTGTTGTCTCAGTGCAAAAAGGAAATGTCTTTGACAGGGTTCAAAGGATATTTCAATAGCATCCTCATTTACATAAGTTAACAAACATTTGTGCAAAAGAAGTTCATTATTCTCACCATAGATATTCACATATTCACACAAAAAAAGTTGTCCACTTCTGAGGCAAGAATATAAACTTCCAAAGAAAATGGTTAAGTCTTAAAAAGCTTTTTAACCAACTAGGCTGCTTTAGGCTTCGATGCTGTTGTGCAAGTGATAAGATTTTGAATAATCACTCCAAATGTTAACAGTGCCTGCACAGGCTGGGAGCTCGGTGGACGTCTCAACCAAGGAACGTTTAAGGTCATGTGGCTTCTTCAGTCCAGGTTGTTTTGTTTTTATACCAAGGTCATGCCAAGAAGGGAACTAAGTGCTTCTTCCCCTCTTCTCGTTCCTGGGGCTATACCCATCATCTCGTTGGCATTATTCCGGGGGAAGGACAGGCTAGGCCACACTTACCCTTCTCTCTACTCTCTCAGCGTGAGCCTTCTTCTCCTCGGCTTGCTTCCTGAGGTCAGCCAGGGCCTCTTCTCGCTCTCGCTTCTCGCGGTAAACAGTCTCCTCATGCTTGGACAGTTCCGCCTGAAAACACAAATATCCCAAATAAACAAACATATCATCATATGCTGTCAAATTCTAGAAAATAACAAACAAAAATTATCAAGGAACAAAGCTTTTGGCATCAATATCGAAGGAACGCTCAAGCTTTGGTCTCTTGTAATCACTCTTCATTCTGAATTGTCTTGGAGATGGATATCAATGCAGCAATGCTAATATTTTGCGTGTGTCTAAGGGCGTTTACGAAATGAAGGCTCAGGCTCCGGGCTCCGGCGCCAGTTCGTGAATCCATTCTAAAATAACAGGTATCAAAATAGAGCCTTTTGGCTACGGTTCAGAAGTAGATTCTCTGGTTTGAAAAGGAAAACAGAGCTTCAGCTTCAATGAAAAATCACAACCTATATTTTCAGCATATGGATGACAGAGCTGGAGCTTGAGCCTCTGTTTCGTAAACCCCCTTAAATGATCCTGGGATATAGAGTTATGTGAGTGATCGATTCATGGCTTTTGACTGCCAAACGAACAAAGAGAATTCACTTTTAGGGACACAGCCAACATAGGGCTGGATAGCTCAGTAGGCAGAGCACCGAGTACGGTTTTCCGGGAGTCGCAGGTTCAAATACCGCTCAAGTCAATTTTCTCTGTTAACCTTTCAAAACAGGATTCATATCAACGTTAACTGTTTGTATTCTTTGCCTCTGAGATGGTCTACTGACCTTATTCACGGTCTATCCATTGAACTTTCCAAGCAGTGCAATCAAACCGAGGCTTGAATTCAAAGTTAGTCTGGTACCTGTTTTCTTTTTAGAATTGGTGTTATCTTTTCCAACGGGTATACAAGGAAGGTAACAAGATGGATGTGGCATGTACTGACCTTAGCTGCGTCCCGAGAAATCTGGGCGTCCTGGTTCATCGCCTGCAAGTCCTTCAGTTCCTGCTTCTGCTTCTCGATCTCGGACTCGCCCCCGTCCAGGTCGTTGCCGAAGGTCAGACTGTCCTTCAGCATCTGCTCACGGATGGCCTGGTAGGTGCGATTGATGTGCTCGGCCTCGTGCAGCTTGAGCAGGGCCTTGTCCAGACGGTTCTCCAACGAGCGAAGGGCCTGCGTTGTGTCGGAATCAAATGCAAAGAGATTTTATTATCGTACTGTACATATTTTGCATGAAATCCACAACACCACGTTCAAAGTGCTGTAGTGGTATAGTTGATAATGTTTTAAAAGAAAAGTTTAGTCGGGTTTTTGCTATTTTCTCGTGACTCAGATGTCGGATTGAGATCACATTTTCACAGGTTTATCATTTCATGTACATGCTGGATCGGACAAAGTGTGAGTGCTGCTCTGTGACATTTACCAATCATGTATTACACCTTTAAGGACACAGTCATATTGCTCAGTGAATTTATTAAACTTTCAGGGATTTTTATGGATATCGTTCATCAGAGATGAGCATTTTTGCATGAGTAGTCTGATGACTGTTTATAATTACAGTCAAAATCGGTTTTAATCATGGAATCTCTTTACAGGACTGAGTCAGAATACTCTTTTTTGCTTCTCCTCATCTGTTTTTATGAGTGGGAGAATTCTTTTAAGGGTCAGGAATTGAACTGACCGTGGCTTCGTTGGAAGTGCCGGCGGTCATGGCATCAGCGTCTGAAGCGTCCTTCCTCATCTGGGCAAACTGCGTCTCCAGCTCGGACAGCTTCTTCTCCATCGTCAGAGTCTGTGAATTCTCGTGGTTGAGACGCTTCTTGGCCTCGCACACCTTCTGGTCCATGTGCAATATGGCATCCTGCATAAGAGAACAAATGCCGAAAGATAGAGGGGAAGAAGAAAAAACAGGAAGGATGATGAAATGAAGAATTGATCTGACTGCATGGAACTTCCATGGTAGGCTTGGGCGATTCCACGCTAGAATCGATTTCGAGTGGAATCGCGATTCCAGCTTGGAATCGAAAATGCTGGAATCGCCCAAGCGTATTCCATAGTTGTAGCAAGCCTTGAATTTAATGGAGGCCACAGAAGCAATGGCATTCACTGCCCTGGTTCTTGGCCTTGGTGTCCCCTTCAAATGTTTCCGTAGACATTATAAATGAATTTCCAATGGAAGTGTTCCTTGCGATGGAAAAGTGGCCTCGCCCCTTTCGGAACCAATTCCAAGGTCTGCTATGGTACTAATAGTCATAATTGCAATACATTGTAATTAACATGCTAATAAGGCGCACTTTATCTTCAGGCATTCAAAGGTGCCAGCCAGGGTAGGTTGGAGACATAAAACTCAGGCATGCAACTTGGACTTGACAAAAAACAAGGAAATTCCAGTCTTCACCATACAGTGTTTTTTTATGGCAAAAGAGTGAAGTTTAAAAAAAAGGAGGAAATCAGCTGATACAAGGAAAAGTTGAATGCCTGAAAACTAAATTTTGAGTTTGTGATGATAATTTATAAGGCCACTGAGAAAATTGACCCAAAAGGTAAATCAAAGACTAGTGAGCCGTGGCTTTCGTTGGCGGTCTTCTTCGGGAGGCTGGAATGAGGTCTTCTCTTTTTACCTTTCCTGACTTGCCCCTGAGGGATGCCCTCTCCACATTGCGGTCCTTGAATGCAGTGTTGATGACCCTCTCGTCTCCCGCTTTACTGTCAGCTAGTGACTTGTGCAGTCTCTTGGTTTCCTTGCGGAGTTTGCTGATGGTCTCCCGATTCTGAGAGATCGTCCATTGAGAGCTCTCATAGTACGCCTTACGATCTCCATCTGGTATGTGAATACACACAATTTTCAATTATTTATTCAAGTTTTGTTACAATCTCACTCGATTAGATACCAAAAGTTCTCAACCATGATGACAATGAGTTCATAAAAGCCAACTGTTTCTCAATTGCGATGATTTGTAACCCTAGGTCTGTCATGGTCATGAACCTCAGGTTGTCACCATGATACACCAAGGGTAACGATCATCATAACTTCAATGAACTATTTTCCAGCATTCAATATTTTAGAAAGTAACAAAGATTTTTATTTTATAAAATGAGGCTTTAATAAATGACATGTAGAAAATAATTTAAATGAATGGTAAGGGAAGAGAGTTTTGGAACTCTAGTAAAACTAAAAGGCCTAGTGCAATTACTGTAGAGGTCACACTAATCAAAGTCAACTCGGCGTCAAGTCGAAAAAGGCGTCAACTCATTCCAAATTATAAAATATTAAAAATAAACAGACAGTAGGCCTACTGCAATCAGTAGTGTAAGAAAGAATTCGCATAAGTTTGAAGTTATAATCTTTTGTTTTTCTCTTTCTCCTTAATTATAACTCCTTAATTGCATTAATTGTACAACCCTAATAAATGGGATCGTCGAGTTGATGCCGAGTTGACGCCTTTTTATAGGGCCTAGTTGACGCCGAAGTTGACATTAATTAGCCTAGTAAAAGTATGACCGTACTGTAGGAGGCAAAACTTATATCATAAACAGATCACTAACGTCCATTTTGAAGTCAAAAATAGTTAAAAAGGAGCTCTCACGGCCCAGTTAGTGGGACTAGGCCTACATGATTGGAATAACAATGTGTTGTGCTGTGCCTGTGCCTGTGGACCATTAAAAATCAATCTGCATAATAAAATAATTCAATCATATGATTACATTCATCAAACTTTTGATAACATTTGACAATTATCTGTACAGCAGCAAATTATGTTCAGTTGTAACACAAATAACAGTCAGTAAAACCATAATTTCGAAATCAAATGTGGAATCCGCGCGGTCACTGGGCCCGTGCCGTGCACTTCGATCACTCAATTATAATTTCCCTAAGTTGACAACTGTGAATGATGATGGCAAGGCAACTCGCCGAAAACACCGTCAATTTTCACTCACCTATCAGGGCTATTTTTCGCTGTACTTCAGATATTTGATCCAACAGTTCAGCATTGCTGACGTTTTTGCCAGTTACTGGCATTTTGAACGATAACTTGTCCACTAGAGTAAGGTTTTTTTAACTTATATTTTCGTTGCGTTTCCAACTTCTCGATCGTCAGTGCCTGAAGTTGGTGTAACAATGGCGAACTGCGCAAAATCGAGAATGGTGTTTGTTTACGTACACATTTGGTCCATAGCAACTACTAACTTCGTTATGTTTTCAATGAACAAAATAAGCGTTAAGTCCTATATTTATTCTCAAACGGACATAATCATCTTATTTGTGATGGAGTATTTGATATTTGACCTTGTAACCCTTTGTTTTAAGGCAAAAAAAGGACTTTTTAAGATTGGTTTTGGAATGTTTTGTTGTACACCACAAGAGGGCGCTGTTTAGAGAAAATATCGCGTGAACACCGAGCGAGGGCGCTATATAAACTGAATATGCAAAACAGGTGTCATTGTTACCGCTGAAACTTTTGTCAACAAAAACTTTACCTTCTCCACGGAACGGCAGCACTGGGTCACGTCAAGCGCTCAAGATAGCTCAGAATAAGGAAGCAACTTCTTGCAAACTGAGATTTCGGTTAAAATGGCAGATAATAACGGAATGAGCGAGAAGACAACTCAACTGGAGGCAGCGGCGATGGCCAAACAGATACGGGAGCAGCACGAGAGCAGTGGGTCAATGTTGTTCCAGCCACGGGCAGCCGGTCAGGCACACGCGGGGCTCTTGTCGTCGGAGCGTCTGGCCAGCCTCTACGAGGTGGACTACTCGCCGAAGACTGTCAAGCCGTCTGAGCCCAGGCCATGCTCCGTGACCAGAAGGAACAACCCTCATCCATCTCATGTAAGCCCAAGACTTTTACTCTTTTGCTCGTTTTGTTTTGTAGGCCTATAAACATTGTTTTTGTTTGCTCATCGATAATGCGATAGTCCTGAATTCTTGTCGGAGGTAATACTTCTGTTTCGGCACTTCGGATGGCCACACAAAGTTGGAGAATCCTGGTTAAACTCAGCAATTTCCTGGATGAAAATGTATCCACTGCCTTATATCTGCCAAGATTGATATTACTCGATAAAAGTAAAAAGAAAGTTGACTCTGGCCGGATGGGCCATTTGGGCAATTCAATTTTGTACAAAAGAGGTTATTCTGGGGGTTCTTTTGTCCAGTATAGCGTGCGTTTTTAGAACTTAAAAAGAAAAATCTCAAGCAAAGGGAAAAATGTGGAACATTATTAGTTCTATTGTTTTTCATTGAAAAGTGAATAAAGAAAACTATTGACCGTGGGTGGAGCGGGATTCGAACCAGCGACCTCCGCGGCACATCGTACCGGCGCTCCACTAAGATATTTTGTGTTCAGTTTTCAATAACTTAGAATTAACCAGTAAATTTCCCTTGACGTTATTTGATGTTAAAAAAAAAATAGATTCTTCTCTAAAATGTCGAACTCCTGGTGTGGGGATTTTAACCATTATTTGCTGATGAAAAGTAATCGAAGATAAATCGAATTGAATGACCACCATCTCATTCTATAAGAGTCCTGGCACAACCTTATTCTCTCTTGCAGGATAGAATTGTGATGTTTTATTGACAAATCGCTTTTAAATAAAATAAAAAGTACATTCTGTCGTCACACGACGTGGTCAACGGTAGAGACCGCGACGCTTCGTATGTAAACTGCAAAATCTCTTTCGTTCTAATCCGACAACTATAGTTTCCGAAAAGCTTATCTTACCACTAAAACGGATCGTGTAATTTCATCAAAATATCAGTGTTAACGTATCATCCGATAGACCAAGGAATAACGGTTTACGAGTAAAAATAATGAAGGTCTGCAATTGATTTTAATAATTTTTGTGAAATTTCCTTCGATATTACGTACTTTGATTTCTATTTTGAAAATCGAAATCATCTGGTGCGATTTCGTACAGTTTCAAACAGAGTTGCCAAGAATACAATTGCACATCTCAGATGGCATTCACATAAAATACTGTCTCCTGGTAGGCCTAAGCCTTCAGACCAAACAACGATGTTTGGTTCCTTAGCAATCTATTTATACTACCTGTAACAAAGTATTCACTTAGTACATGTTATAAGATACCTCGAACACTATAATATACAACATGTTTACAACGACTATTTATAATGGTGAGGCTATACAGCGTCTTCTTGTGTAAACTCGTGTTCTGGATTACAACCCCTTTAAATATACATTGCATATGATTAATATTTGATTGCATGGGTGCGTTTCACTATACCTTGTGTTGGTCCTTAGCTATAGGTGGGTGGACATTATGGTGCCGCCTCGATTTACTGTACGCACGGATAGGGGAAATATACACCTCTTTAAAAGCGTTTGGACTGGCATAGTCTGTTAGGTAACCAAGCAGAGATCTCGAGTTCACGAAGAGGTGACTGGAATATACGGCGGGAGTCCTTCTTATATTTTGCGCCCCAACATTTTTTGAAGAGATTTTAGGAGCTGCACTTAGTGGCGTATCTCTAGGGGAGGGGGGGGGGGGGGCGTGCCCTTGCGCCACTTTGTATGGGGCAAAAACTGCAAAGAAAAAAAAAAGAAGAAGACGAAAAAAGGAGCTGTACTGATGAAGTTATTCGAAATCTAATCCAATGAATAAACAAAGAAAGAATCCAATTTCAAATTGTCCGATTTTTGTTTCATCATTGGCATCAGAAGTTGGAATTAGGGGGCGCAATTTTAGCGCACTATTCATCCCATGCCATTGGTCTTTTAACATAGTACCTATGCAAATCTGATTGTAAAAAGAAAACAAAAAGAAGATCAGTATCTTTATAATCATGTCATATAAATTTATGTTTGAGCAGTATTTATGACCAATAACCCCATTTTTACCAAGACCAATGAGCCGCCGCTACAGCAACCAAGGACAAACACCTGTTAATTAGCATATGCGGCGTACTCTCCAAGTTACGGCCATCAAGAGCCTCATAAAAACCTACGTGCTGGGGTAGCTCAGATGAGCGCCAGGACTGCAACTCATTGGTCGTGGGTCCAACTCCAATTCCCGACTCCGTCAAAATGTTATCAATCCCCATCCATTCAAAAGCATACATTTTATACGTTGATTAAAAATTACTCCACTGAGGTTACTGCATAACGATTCGATAAACAATCCACGCAATGAAATGTCAATGAAATGCAGATTTGTGGTCAAAAATATCAAGAAAGATACAGTAGTAGTCATCTGTGAAATTCCCAGTCCCAAACGATGCCCACTTTAACGCCCACGGTATTTAAACATCTTTTCAAAGAAAGTTTGATTTCCGAAGATTTCTTTTTGGGGTCAGTTGGTTTTAGTCTTTTCTGGATGAATACAGTATTCAGGCAGAAAATAATTTAACGGTATGTTTCTACCAGCACCATACCTAGTAGGTTATAGGTAAATCAGTAAAGATTTCTGTTGGTATATGCTACCAAAGTGTGATAGTACCTTAAATTCAACATAAAATCGGCTGCGAACTTGGGTTAATTTATCCATTAAAATCATAAGCCAAAATTGGGTTGCGGTACTCATTATTTCGAATGCACTCGAACGGAAACGGGCATTAATAGTATAGTTCACTTTTCACTGGAAAGTTGGTCCATCAACCTTATTTATAGGGTAGCTTTCTTTAACTTGAAGGTTTTTATTCCACACGGGCAAACTTCAGATTAAAATGGTTTTATATTATTTTATGAGGATTCAGATTTTATTTCTATCATTGAAAAAAAAAGTCAAGTTTTTACTATTTCAATGTAATGACATGTAAAAAGTTTTCTTTTTAATCTCGCTTCGCCTACTCAGAAACTAGATCGTTAAACATCGTGTGTGATGTGAGTTGTCTATGGGCCCACTATTATTCACAAGGATCTCTTTATTTACACGGCTTTTGTATCTTCTTGTCGGTGGAATAAAAGAAAAACATGGTCGATCGAATTATCGAAGGACTCGGAAAGAGTCAGGCTGTATGTGGCCCAGCCAGGAACACCGATCGTTCTCCCTCCATGCTGCGCTTCAGCGCGCCTCAATTATCATTGACCCCACGGGGCGCGCGTGCCCCCTTCAGTGAACGACCGGGCCACATGCTGTACCCCTAGCAACGGGACACAACTAGCAGAACGTGCCCCCTGACATGTACACACACAGTACCAGTAAATAATATCAAGTACGTGTACTGTAGTTATAGTATTACTAGTGCAACATTTTGGATCTGTAAAATTTTATTATTGCTGAATAGCAGTGAGAGATTTATACCGAGTCTGAAAGGCAGCAGAATGTAGGCCGAGTTTGGCCGTTTTTTGTCTCCTTTTATTCGACGGAAGAATTTTGTGAGCGAACTGCAGGGCAACTATGGCGGCCCCCGCTGAACCGGTAGGTGGAATGATTCTGGAATCATAAACAAATTTCTAGTACCGAGTGTTACAGACTTGTACAAAATTGCCGGCATTCGTATCATGTCTCCTGTAAACATGCCAAAAGGTAAAGTTGGTTATACTTTTTTGAAAGAGTACAATTTGAAGACAAGGCCTTTCCTAATCTTTGCCCAATTTCCAAGCTAAAATAAAGCTTGTGCATTTACTTCAAGTAATACAATTATTATGAGCAAAATTAGTATGAATTTCATCTTGACTGGGTCACTATTATGAACACCATTTTGAAAGAATCAAGTTTTCGAATGTGTTTCTGTGACTTAAAATGTCAGTTCATAAATGTTAGTATTACCTAGGTGTCAGCTATTTAGATTAGATAAACAAAAACGAAGAAGTACATGACAGCTGTCAATCACAAGCAGTACCTTCGAGAAGTAGAGGAACATAATTTAAATACTCCTTGAGAATCAGTCAATCAATTCACATGATCTAAATCAAATTTTAGATTTGATCAGATCAGATCAGATCAGATCAAATTAGATCAAATCATCCATTAATAAAAAAAAATAATGAAATGCTGTGGTAGACAAAATAATGAATGATAATCATGTATAAGGGTATAGGAGATTAAAGGTATTACCCAAAAGATATTATACATGTACAATTATATTCTACTATACCTACATTTTATTTGCTTCTCTTATGTTTCTTTTAAGTTTCTTAAAGTTTCCTACAAAATCAGATGTGTTCCCATGCTTATTTTATTATCATTACTAAGTTACATTAATTTTGTCTCACTTTATCAAACTTGATCTGTATTCTTGTGAAATGTATGGAAATAAATGTTGTTATCGAATTTAACTGAATTGAATTAGTATTACCTTAGCAACCACTACAAGGGATAAAAGAGGAAAAAGAATTCTTTTCTGAATGATAAAAAAACCCATTGAAATTGGACTTAAATGGTTTAAATTCCCATCCATTTTTGTAGTTTTAAGCAAGCAAATTTTGCACTGGACTGCAGAAAAACCAAACCATACGTACTAAACTCATGAACAAAATGCAAATTACATCAATGAGTAAAACAGTTAACTCACTGACTTAAGAAAACTTACACTTTATACTTTAACAAAATGTCATTTTTTTTCTGATTAATAAATGACAGGTGAGTCACAAAAGGCACTCAATTTATTTAAGTTGGTCTCTTTTGCTCGACACACATTCAGGTTCAAATTGCACAAAGACGCAATGAACTTTGGGACTTGAATCTCTCCCATCCCAGATAAGCGCTATCACTGAGCTGTTCGGTACTGAAGCACAGGGTAGAATGCTTGGACTTTTTTACATTGTTTATTTTATCATAACACGTCATCAAGAAGAGGAAAAAAATATATAAATGATTCCATTGAAAATTTAGCCAGATTTGATAAAAGCACAATACTTGTAATTTTGTGTGTGAGACATGGTTGAACGGTAGCAAGGCAACCAATGAAATCAAGAGATATGAAATTATTATGGAAATTGACAAATTTGATCCTGCTAGGATGGAAATGCATCAAAGCCCTTCTAACTCCAAGCATTTTATAAATTTCAGGTCATTATTTTGGCTGATGAGCAGTTTGCAGCAGTTTATTAAAAAGAAGAAGAGCTTAACCTTCACAGAGAAGTAACTGAGGACCATTATTTCAGTCCTCATTAACTCCAATTATATCCTTCACTCAAAAAAATTGCCCAGCCTTCTGGAAAATTCAGTTCAAGGAGTGGAAGCAATTAGACCAAAGTAGCAACTTCTAGCAGACATGCATCCTCCAAGCTGCTGTGTTAAAATCTTGTACTTGTATCTCCCTACCATCTTAATTCTGACCCATGCTGTAATCAAATCTTCAATTGCAAGCAGACTT
Source organism: Astropecten irregularis (assembly GCA_963971285.1). Lineage (NCBI taxonomy): Eukaryota > Metazoa > Echinodermata > Asteroidea > Paxillosida > Astropectinidae > Astropecten > Astropecten irregularis. Next base: position 4,915,825 of record OZ020260.1, on the reverse strand, counting down.
GATAGTTAAATTCAAATTTCATCACTGTAAAACTGTTTACACAGAGTATGTTGAATTGTCAGAGGAGCAGAATGTTGTTAAGGCTGTATGTTAAGCCAGACTATGTGGAAGCCTTTGTGTCAATATTAGTCTGTTTGAGCAGGCATTTGATGTCGGTTTGGCAGTGCTGACAGTTGAGAGGGGATAGTTCCTATAAACAGGTGGAGCGGAGAGGGTCTCTGAGCCATCTTAGCAACGGGTGTTTTGGAGGACCAGTCAGGGTCTGGGCCAAATTTCATGGAATCCGTTATGGCCTATTTGAGTCCTTACGGGCGCTGCTACGCATGAAATCTATTTCATGGAATCTGTAAGCAAGACTTTTGGCACTTAAATGGTTAGCGAAGAATTTCTAGGCTGTTTTTCTGCTAACACACTGTCATGTGCATTCTGCAGAAAGTCCTTGCTTAGCGGAGCGAGAAAGACAACTCTCCCGTGAAATGCGCTAACTGTAAGCAAACAAGTCTGCTATCATAAGCAAATAATTTTTACTTACGGTACCAGATTCCATGAAATAGGGCCAGGGTCTTGTTCCAAATGTAACCCCATGCATTTCACATCAAACATGCGCAAGAATCTGATTTGGAAAAGAAGTACTCTTTAATCATGTTAATAGACAATAAGACATAACAATTCCTTGCAAATCATTTATCAAATCCCTTTGGCATGTTTAAGTTTGAGAGTCCAGAAGCATCATAACTAAATAGCAAAAAACTTCAAAGTTATTCAACTGGCAATATGTTATTGGGTACATTTGAAATCAAGGTATTTCAAGTTTTTCAACACAGTGGACATAAAACCATTTTTATTTACTTGAAAAATTGGATGAAATTCTAGAGTTTGTGAGTGACAGGTGACAATTTTGTTGTCTTGTTTTGAATCTGAACACCAAAGAATCAGTGTTTCTTTCTTAACCGTCCAAATTTACTGCATCCAGTGTTTTTCAGCAAGAGATAGCTGTTTGTTGGCAAATTCGACGGGTTTATGGCTATCCGTCCACAACAATAGTAGGATTTGGATTTAGGAATGTTTTTCAACTGGGCTGGTACTGATGTCCAACAAGGATAATCCTGTCTTTGAATACTGGCCTCTCAAGGTTGAAAGCTTCAGAAGAGCTAATAATCCATGTCGGCTTCCTGAGATAAGCCACATGGACATGTTGGTAAACACAGAGACTGGTGCTCCGTCCTTTGTGTTATGTTAATAGCAGTTTCACCGGTTGCTTTAAGGACTGGCGCCCTGCAATCAAACAGCAATTTGCGAAGCACATGGGTGGTTCCAGGCACCAATTAATGTAACTATATATTGTACTGGAATTAAGAAAACTGCCCTTATAAATTCCAAAATGTCAAGTTTTGTTTAAAAAAAAAGAAGCCCAAGGGTATGGAATAGCATGAGTGTTTCAATAAAAAAAAATACAAGGTATGAAATAAATTCCTATAGGGATAAGACAAATATTTTCATGTTAAAACGGGCGATTTTATGACAGAACGTTTTAATGAATAACTTTGAGGGGCTCCAAACCAATGACTAATATCAATGGTACCAGGGCAATGACCAAGGGCATGAGACCAATGACAAGGGGTACCAAGGTAATGACCAGGGGCACCATGGCAATGACCAAGGGCACAATGGCAATGACCAGGGGCACCAAGTTAATGACCAAGGGCACTGGCAATGACCAGGGGCACCGGGGAAATGTCCACATGCACCATGGCAAATACCAGATAGCACCAAAGAAATAAACCATGCTGACTTTTCATTAAATTCCTCAAGACTAAGAGATGTTTCTGCCCGAAATGCTGTATTTAGTCAGAAAAGAGTAAAAACCGGTGACCAAAATTTTTTTTTATCTTTTAAAGATTAAAGGTAAAAGAGAAAAGACTTAAGAAGTACTGTGGCCGTTTTTCACTGTTTTCTCAAATTTTCACAGATGACAGTTACTGTATCTTCATTGATAGTTTTGCTCATGAATCTGTATTTCTTTGGCAAAAACCAAAGTATGATATTACCTTTAAATTATCAAACATTTGTCTTTGACTGCAATGGATAATTCTACATATCTGTTTGTTTGTCTTTAATGGTGTTTTACAGATGTTTATGAACTGGAAGGTGCCGACCCGTCTAATCGTGGACGAGCCGTCCTACCAGGAGCAGAAGGACAGGCTGTTATTGGACAGCAAGCAGCGCTTCTATGAGGACATCAATGGTGAACGGAAATGTAAGTGCATTGTGCTTGAGCAAATGTTTGGGTGCTTAAGCAGAGTTTTTGTGCTAAACCCCCGTTTCAGACAGGCGTTCCAGTGTCGCGCCAAACCAATGGGAGACTTTTGAGAACCGGTCTTCAAGTCAACAGCGCACGCACAACAGCGCAGGGGCAAAACAACGCGCGCATGCTCACAATTGCGTGCGCGTGCACTGTTGACTTGAAGACCGGTTCTCAAAAGTCTCCCATTGAAAGGCAAGATTTGAATGAAGTATATAGAAAGTTTGACGTCTGAAACAATTAGGAGCTACCAGGTGTGCCTGATGCCGAAAGATCGACGGTCTGGGTCGTTCAGAACGGCGCAAGAGCGACATCGTTCCAGATGATGCCAGTCGTGACGGTTGTGTACGATGACAACAGTCAACAACAAAGTTGACAATATGAATAACGTACGGTCTGAAGCATAAACAACCCCGAAAGGTCTTCCACAGACTATGGCCTTATTGTTTGTAGGCCTATACTTGCACTACAGTGTATTAAGTTCGCCTGTCTGAAACCAAAATCTGAATTGGGCTGGCCAAGCTAGGTTCGCCCCTAATCTATTTAGTTCGGCACGACGCTGGAACGCTTGTATGAAACGGGGGTAAGCTGACCTATCAAAGGACTGGTCGCGACGGAGTGGATCACATTAAATTTTGATAAAAGATCAAATTGTATTAAATGAAAGTCAGAATTCTGAGAAAATGGAATTTTCGATACTCTTACAGACACCAGCACAAGCAGCAACGGTGTCTTGAAGGAAGTGGGCAAGCTGCGTACCATGAACCCTAGCCTCCTGCCCTCCCGTCGGACTGTCCGCACCTCCACCACCCACCACGTTCCTCCTTACGGGATGCTGAAGCACTCCAGGGAGAAGGACATGGAAGATGAGCTGCTGAGGGCATCGTCTCAGGGCATCAAGATGGCTCCGACACCTGGAGGTAAGAGGGGATGGAAGTTAAAGAATCAAAGAAAATGATTGAATGTCACAATTGACTGGAGCGGGATTCAAACTTGCTACCCCCAGAATACCGTACCGGTGCTCTATTAACTGAGCTATCGAGCCCTGTGGTGGCAGTGTCGCAAATATCCATTTATCTTTGTTCTTTTGCCAGTCGGAAGCCATGAAACCACTCACTTACAGCTATATCCCAAGGATCTACGATTATTAAATGCTTGGGGTTAGAAGGGCCTAACATTTTGATCCTAACAGGCTCTTTCTCAAGACTTTTAAGTTTTAACCTTTGAGAAAGACAGCCCTGGAGTTCTGTAGGACCACTACCACTTATTCATTTACATTAAGAATTACATTTTTTGAAAGCAAACAGCTTTTAACGGTTACATTTTACTTCCTATAATTCGCACAGTTCCAAAGTTACCATCAGTTCCCAACTCACCATCTAAGCAAAGGGGAGGTGCTGACCTAAACACACAGGTAAGTTGATCAGGTTATAATGTGTGGCAAGAAGCCTTAATTTTAAAACATTCTGGAGCCGGGGGTTTCAGGCAGTGTGCTGCCATTTTGACCAATATTTGGCCAGTAAGTTTATCTTCAAGTTCTTTTTGTTCCCTCCCTATCCCGTTCCTCTTTCTCTCCAGATGACGCGTAACCTCAAGCCCAGAGCCCTGCCAGCTGCACAGAACTGGCTGAAGACAGCAGGGATCAGCCAGACCAAGATCATCAACAATGCCATGACGGCAGCCGACCTGGACAGGTCGCTGGGGCGCGCCTTGCAACCCGACGCCAAGAAGGCTGTTGAAAAGTGGCTGGCCACGGCCAACGAGAAAGGTACATTGAGCTTAATCCTTGTCCAACTGAACTCCAGGCACATTTGGTTAAGTCCACATCAGCCAAGAAAGCCCCCAGACAGGGTCTAAGCTCCACAGAATTGTGTCCTTCAAAACCCAACAATATGACATGGATCTTAGCAAGTTTAGGTCTAATAACATTAAAAACAGATTCTGAAATTATGTTGGCTTCAAAAAGTCAACATCTCCTATCCAGCTTTGAAAGGTGCTTGCTCCCGGATGATCCGAAAGCATTTTCAGCTGAAATTTTGTTTCACTTTTATCTAGGATTTGAAGTTTTGCATGGTGGAGAGACTAGAATTGGGTAAAACTTGCGGAGACACCATGTATTTTTTAAAACTCTTTTTGGAAGATAAGTGGTCCTGAGAAAGACCGTTGAGAGTAAGTTCTCGCATTTCGACCAGTGTGCTCTGGCGGTCCTCTGGGCTTCCTCTCTCCTGAAGACAGCCAGAGCAGACTGGTCGAAACAACGAGAATTTACTCTCATCGGACCACACACCTTCCAAAAAGAGTGTTATACATGGTGTCTCCGCAACTCATACCCAGTTCATTTTTATCTGTTTTTGAAAGGTATGATCAACAGCATGTTGTTGAGACTAGCCCTCTTTGTTGAGCTCACAGATTTGTATCATTCTTTCTCTTCCTCTCAGATCGTGAGGTGGCCATTGAGTTCTTCAGCTCGCTAGCAGGCAGTAAGCTCATGGGTGCCAAGGAGATCATCTCAGACCACCAGATCCACACTGATTGCAAAGGACAGGCCACCTGCAAGATATGCGATGGGACACGCCTACAACAGGTCATGGATGCCCTCAAAAAGTAAGTCCGAGTCGATCAGGAGTGGCGGGCGGGTCGGATTCAGTAACAGACTCATTATCCAAAAGAGTTGTTGACTTTAATAGACACTGAGCATCTGGGCTGTACTTCACAAAACACTAAGATTGATCTTAACATGAGCTGTAACAAGGATCACCACAGTGAGTTGTTGACTTAGACTCCGAGCATCCAGACTGTGGATTTCACAAAATACTAAAATTGATCTTGGGATGTGTTTTTTCTTCATCCAGGGGGAAACCTGTGGCCTCCGTCACACTGAAGAAGGACACCAAACAGCCGGGTCAGACGGAGCGTCACCTGAAGCTCCTGACCCCTTACACCCGAAGCCACAAGATGGAGTTCCAGACCTGGCATCACCTGCCCGTCTTCAAGCACACCGGACCCGTCTCCAACACCATCGCCCTCTTCACCCGACCGCACCGGCCCATCCCACGTCACTTCACCATTCACCCAGAGTGGGAATAAATATCACCAATAGGCCTAATCCATGAAATTTTTGTAATTTTTGTCTTTACTCATAAACCAAGTTTATCAAGTTACTTTTAGAAATATTTTACCGGTGTTTTGGAGGTTTCATCTGAGGGAAGTTACATTCTACAGAATTTGTTTTTGGGGAGGCTGTTTTGCCAAAAGGCTCTACCAGCGTTTGTAAACAATAAGCTTGTGAACAAGACAGTGTTATATTACAACTGCATTAATTAGAAACCTATAGAAACTGTAACGACAACAACAACAACAACAACAACAACAACATCAACATACTGGAACGAGAATTCCTTTCATCGAAAAGTATTTCAAGCGGAAATTTAAGTATTACAAATACAGAAAATGCTTTCAGAACAACAACAGAAATTGTTCATCAGAAACTATATCTGTCACACGTTTAAAAATTGTTCTTTTAGCTGAAGTGGTGACTTTACTTAATTTTGAGTTTTTATATTCTGTGTTAAAAGAAATGAGCTGCCGGCATGCTTAATATCCTGTGTGAAACTGTGAATGTTTTTATACTCTGCTTAAAAAGACAGAAAATTATCGTGTTTTGGGGAGTGATTTTGAAACTTAAAAGCTTCTTTATATGGTGCGTACTTATAAATACAAGTTGGGGGAACTGAATTAAACTTTGTAAATTGAAAAAACCTTATCTCATGTATTGTGACATCCTCTACTTTAATATGTGATTGTCATATTCAAAACTGCTCTTGACAACCAGTTGTTGTTCGTTATTGAATAATTATTTCTGCATGTTTATTATTATCATTATTATTTTGTTTACACAATTTGTTGAATTTTTTTAGCACAATAAAGTAACTCTCTTACAAAAAAGAAAAAGTTTTCTCTAGAGTTAATGATTCTGTATGGATGTACTGTCAACATACCATCTGGAAATGAAAGACTATCCTGGTAGGATTAAAATATCAGAATTTTTCTTTTATCATACTGAACAGGATCTTTCTCAGAGAGAAAGAACTTTCAGAAAAATACTGCTAGGATCAAAACATCTGGCAGGCCCTCCTTAACTCAGACAAGCTGTTTACCACACATTACCACAGGCTCCACAGGGAAACTATTAAAAACCACACATTACCACACAAAACCACACTGTGGTATATTGTGGTATTCAGGATACCACACTTACCACAGGAAAAATCTTGTATGTTAAACTGCAATATGGAGGTGGGTAAGGGTTAATGGGAAGGTAACACACAATGCTTTTTACTCACGATTGTTCCTTCTGATTCTGTGGTCAAACGTGACGTTGGAGTGTAGAGTCAATCATCCAGGCTTAATTCATATCTTGCATACAGCTGTTTGGTTGTCACGCCCTCTATCAGTGCTGCAAGTCAAGTCAGATCGGAAGATTTGAATGTAAAAATGATGTGATGTCTGCAGCAGACAAGAATGCCTGTCCCCCTATTTCAAGTGGCTTCCATTATGTTTTCTTTCAAGAGTGGGCCTCAGCAATGCAATAGGCGGGTAAAGAGTTGAGACATGAATGGTCTCAAAGTTTTAAACGAATGGCCTGTTGTTTTGCCACGGATCTTGATCACATGTTTGATCTGTCACCAATAGCCAATCATCTTTGTTTGTTTGGCAGTCAGAAGCCATGAAACCATTCACATACCGCTATATCCCAAGGATCATTTAAGATACGCGCAGCAATAGCAATGCTGCAATCTGAAAAACAGTACGTGGGGGGACCCCTCAAAGAGGATGCAGCTTTTTAATCAATGTAAATATGTATGATCATCAAATAACCCCAAGGGAAAATGACTGGATTAAATTAATCCAGTCAGTTTGCCTTGCGGTTATTTGATGATAGCATTGGTTAAAAAAAGTCGCATCCTCTTAGAAAAAAATTGCTTGAATCTCAAAATGTTAACCAATGTGGGTCAGCAGCATTCCTTCTTGGTAAGAGTCTGCTGCGGCTGTGTCTGTATTACTTGGCTACGGCTTTGTCTTCCACTTGTAAAGTACACGTATCATATGGTAAGCCACTGCAGCAGCTTGGCATAGACTTGTGTATAATGTAATTCTAAGCCAAAGCCTTTACCTATCTTTCCCAGCAGCATCTGCCCGGTATCCTTCAGTTCGTTATATTCATGCATCTTGTCTATGTGAGTCCGTAGTTCCTCCTCGCAGTAGCCTCTGGTGCAAACAAAACAAACAGAAACCTCAAAAACTCATCACAAATGTTCAAAAAGGGAAAAACTCGCTGAACATTTTTCAATACAAGTAATAAACTTCTGCAAACTGCTCCTCAGCCAAAATAATGACCTGAAATTTATAAAATACTTGGAGTTTATAGGAGGGCCTGGTGTGTTTCGATCCTAGCAGGATCTTTATTGAAGGCTAGATGACAAGAGGAAAAGAACATGCAGTAAAGATTCACATAATCTTTACTTGCATGCTCTTGTGTTCTTTTCATTTATCTTTCGATAAAGATCCTGCAAGGATCAAAATGCTGCAGGCCCTCCTTTCTTCAAGCATTTTACAAAATTGTTCAAAGCATTTAGAGTCAGGAAGGTCTGATGTCAGGTCCTTCGATCTTTGGGAGTGAAACTTAAATAAAGGCCAGGCCAGGTCCAGCCATTTTAGCCTGGCCAAGCCCAAGCCTTCAGGCCTGAAATCCTCTTTGTCAGCCTTGAAGCTCTTCACAATAGAGCTTGGTTTCTGGATAGTCCTGTATATGTGTATAATCAGTGTGGATTCAATCTGTCAATTAGGTTAGTGCTATGGTCTAAAACAAAGACTGTAAAGGGCTAGGTCAAGTTCAAAAGGAAATTGCATGATTCCATAATCAAATGTTACAAATCAAACGAAAAACTGATCCTCAAAGAAGGTTATAGGCACAGGCATGGAAGATGCTGTACTTACTGACTGCAACTTGCAAGTTAACATGTTAATGAAAAGGCCATTCACAACAAAAACCTTACTCATTTGTTAGGGAAGCGATGTCCGACTCCAGCTCCTTGGCAGATTCTTGTAGTCTCTCGACTTCTTTTGATAAACTCTCCGCCGTGTCCACTGGCTTAGGTGAATCTGGTTGACTTCTCATCTTTAAAAAAAGTTAAGAAGAACAAGTACAGTGTGTATAATCTATTTCACAGATTTATTTATTTGTTTTTTTTACAATTTTTCACAACTCTGGATATTGAGCACTATTGTTTCGGGGCAAGTGAGAAAAACTTTGGAAAAATCTCGGAAGTAACTTCGAAAACTCTGCATCATGGCATTTAATGCTCATATATTCTGAGCAATTCAGCCCTAGTATTCCAATGCTTATAAAAAAGATAGCAATTTTCAAGGTATCACACAAGGCTGTAGAGTGTAGACAGCATGCAAGGAGATGTCTACAGTGTCTTTTGAACACACTGATTTATGTTTTGGACAACCTGTTTTGTTTTGTTTTGAACAACTCATTTGCTGTTTTGGACAACTCATTTGCTGTTTTGGACAACTCATTTGCTGTTTTGGACAACTCATTTGCTGTTTTGGACAACTCATTTGCTGTTTTGGACAACTTGTCAAATGCTGTTTTGGACAACTTGTCAAATGCTGTTTTGGACAACTTGTCAAATGCTGTTTCGTACAACTTGTTTGCTGTTTCAGATGGATAGGTATCGCACATTTAACATTTGGTCACCCTGCTTTTCAGCTGAAGTGCAACTTGAACGCCCCAACTTGGATAGTATGGCTGCAGTGACTGTTTAACAAGGGGCATTATTATTTTCAGCGACTGGCTTCATTTAATTATTAATACGAAAATACTACATCATTACAAGAAATTAGTATTTACTCACTGGTGACTTGAAATCATTGTGTTTGAAGCGTTTCCTTGCTGAACCACTTAATGAGTTCCTTGATGGGAACCTAGAAAAAAGAAATTAAATTTCAATAATAAGAAACAAACAAAAATGCAAATTTCAACACAGATTCATTGGTAATTGTGGACAAGTGGTTCCCAAAACTATAAAGGAAAGGACAAATGGTTTATAAAACTACAATGGATAAAGTTAATATAGGAAAGAAAAAGAACTTTGTATAGGCTAGCTTCTATTGTTCCCAATTCCCAAAGCTGATCACGATATCCCACAACAACGCAAATCATCATGGTGGTAAAGGGTGCATTGCGTGCGCGTTGAGTATAGAGGATGCGCCCTTTTAAATTAAAGGGCCCCCCCGTTGAAATTACCGACAATAGGGTCTATGGTCAGCCTCAGGGATGGTGGAGACTAACTAGAACTGAGTAAGAATACCCAGATTTGCTGACACACCCACTTTCACGCTCGAACGAGCAATTTAATCCACATAATCCAGCACATGCCCAGCATTCACTCTCCTGAGGATGGCCAGAGAACACTGACTGAAACGTTGAGTTCTTTTTAGAACCACACCTCTTCCAATAAATTTCAACAAATTTACGTGGTGTAGTACATATCCGCAAATCTTACTCAGTTCTAGCTGTAGTAACTGTAGCCCTATATTACTCCTTGCTTACAATTCTGATATGATCGTCGAATATAGGACGAAATTGTCAGAATTGCAAACAAGGAGTAGCCTAGGGCCTAATGGCTACATTACTGCAGCTAACTCAGTTCATGACTCTAGTGTAATAGTAAATACCTATGAACAGGAGTTGACTGCAATCTCTGTGACTGTGACATTCCTGATGATGACGCTTCTACAGCTTCATCAGTGTTTTTATTTCCCCTCTTCAAAGTCAAAGACACCTCCTCCTTCAACAAATACGACCCCGGCGACTCGACCCCTCTGCTATTCGGACTGAGCATCGCTGTTTCCACGTCAGTGCTAGCTGTTGCCAAATCAGGCACATCGTCACCACGACAAGGTCTTTTCCTTGTCTCCAAATCACAACTTTCATCCCGATCTGTCGGTGGAAATTTGTTATGCAGCAAACTGTCCGTGTCAGTGGCGTTCGAGCACTGTTCATTCTTGGAGTTTGAGTTTGAGGCATCGTTTGGCGAGGGAAATCCCCAATTTTCGGCAGTTCTCCTCCGTCTTGCGGCCCCCAGGTAACGCCTCTTGGTTCCTGTGGCTGGAGTCCGACTCGCGTCCGACTGCGTAGGGGTGGACATTGCCGATAAAACAAGATTCCGGGGGTTGATTTGTTGCCAGTGAGAAAGTGAAATGAAACAAATTTCCCGCAATCACTTCACTAGCAAATAGCAGACGATCCGATCACTTCCGGTTATATGTTGACAACGCTGATCTTTGTACATTGGGCGCCAAATCGCAACTATTTGGGCGATTGTGTCAAAATCACTCACTAGACTATCCATTAAGAGCCCAATTGGGCGATAGAAGGAGCAGACAGTAACCAGAGACGCTTTCAAGCTCCTCAGCAAGTGCAAAAAAGGTAGCATATGTTGGTGCAACGCTGGGCCGAGTATTGAATACGCATCACGTACTACGTCCGTATCCGTATCCTGATCCGACACCAAATCCGCACCACTGATATTGCGCGCGCCTATGTACTGTTCACAGTGTATTCTGTGCCGCACATGCACCCGAGTTATTCTCGGCAAAGACGAGCGCCTAAACTCTTCACAGGGTTGCTCCACATCTTAACTTATACTAGTGTACATTGTAGTAAATTATTCTCGGCTGAAACGAGCGCCTAAACTCTTCACAGGGTTGCTCCACATCTTAACTTATACTAGTGTACATTGTAGTAAATTATTCTCGGCTGAGACGAGCGCCTAAACTCTTCACAGGGTTGCTCCACATCTTAACTTATACTAGTGTACATTGTAGAAAATTATTCTCGGCTGAGACGAACGCCTATACTCTTCACAGGGTTGCTCCACAACTATACTAACTGTACATTACATTGTAATAAATTATTACTAAACTTATACTAGTGTTGTGGAGCAACCCTGTGAATAATATAGGCGCGCGTCTCAGCCGAGAATAAATTACTACAATGTACAATTGTATCGTTAGTATAAGTTAAGATGTGGAGCAACCCTGTGAAGAGTATAGGCGCTCGTCTCAGCCGAGAATAACTCGGGTGCATGTGCGGCACAGAATACACTGTGAACAGTGCATGTACAGTACATGTACATTGTACATACAGTATACAGGCGATTGTACATACAGTTATGTATAGAGAGGCGCGCGCAATATCAGTGGTGCGGATTCGGGGTCGGATCCGGATACGGATACGGACGTAGTACGTGATGCGTATTCAATACTCGGCCCAGCGTTGCACCAACATATGCTACCTGCAAAAAAGGCCACAAAATAAACGTTGTAACTCGTCATTTCAGGGCAGAAAATTGGTTGGAGAAGTATTTGCACAGTGTCATTTAAGAATATATTCCGATTTAAAATGATCTCAATTCCTCTTAAGATTGTTACTGTCATTGGTTGAATTTATTTAGAAATGATTAAGTTATAAACTTTATTTTCAATCACTTAGAGGGTCTAAATGTTTACCGAAGTATGCAAAGTTTTGGTCGAGTTGATGGTGATGGTGGGGATTTGAGTTTATAATTCTGAATCATGACCTGTCACCGCTAGCATTGGCTGAATTTGTATTGAAATCATGTAATTTTGTTGCTGGTGCAACTCGGATAATCTGAAATATTGGCAGCATGGAGGAAACACTCGCCCAGAAGTACGATCGAATCCAGCAGTTTGCTACACGGGTGAGTTGTGTGCTGCAACTTGCAAGTTGTTGTTGTTTCGTGCAGACTGTAGTGTAGGCCTAGTCTGTATAAATTACTGCATATGCACTGTGCAGTGTACTACTACTACTACTACTGTACTAGTCATGCTATAGCTAGTCTGTACAATGTGTCAGTGCAGAGGTCGCAAACAAAACATTCATTGAACTTTGAAGTTTGAACATTGCTTGAACATGCATGGCAGACTGTTTTCTACACCTCCCCTTTGGCTTTGATTTAAATAAATTATCTCCTATAATTTTGAACTCTGTTTTCCCCTGACCCTGTGAAACTTAAAGAGGGTCACAATCTTATTTATTTACTATTTAGTTGTACTTGTAGGGGCCTCGGCGGTGGCCTAACGTTACTTCTTTGTAGTTTTACAAATTTCGAAAAATATTTTATGTCATACTGTCAAAGATTACTTTAGCAGGAGGTTTTTAGTATCATGCAGAACTCCCAATATTACACAGTTTTTAAAGTTTTTACAGCATAACCGCTACTTTAAGGCTTAATAATAGTTGCGATCGATGAACGAGACCACTTGGGCCCGGCCATTTTCCAGATACACTGGGCGTAGCGATGTATCTGGGCCCCTTTTTTTAGGTTTAGATGATCATAGCTAGTGATTGATCTGTCATAGTGATGTTAGTTCCATAACGCCATAGGCCTAGGCCCTAACACTAGTAACAGACCAAGGGTTACGATCATGGCAACTCGATTATTAAATAGTATTTTACGCCTACCCAGATTCGGGCTATTAAAATGTTTAATATGACTTGGCACAACGCATCTTGTATCAAAATAACTCTCACAAAAATCCCAACAACAAAGTTTTGCAGATTACTCTCTGTCTATATGCAGGACTGGCTTGGCCCAAGTGGCTCCTCTTTAGCAAGGCTGGAAAGAGTCAGGGCCAATGTTCATAACATTACACCGACGACCTCCAGGAACTTACGTCCATCGTCTGCGAGTCGTACCCACAAGATTTACACCGAGCTGGACACGGCACCGCCTCTTGCAACTAAGTCGCTCCATGCCACTGCAGCTGCATGGTAAATTTCATCTGTACACTTTGTACTTCTTACTGGTTGAAGTAGATGGAGTGACTCTTAGAGGGTTTGGGGACAGGGGAACGAAGTTCAGAATTTGGGGGATTTGAAGGTAGAGTTCTGGTACTGGTAATTGATCTTGATCTAGGCTCTAGATCTTTTCAGATCTAGAGCCTAAAATCTGGCTAAACATCCATTCCGATCCTGTGAATCGAAAATTTGGGGACAGGGGAACGAAGTTTAGAATTCGGGGGATTTGGAGGTAGAGTTCTGGTACTGGTAATTGATCTTGATCTAGGGTTCTAGATCTTTTCAGATCTAGAGCCTAAAATCTGGCTAAACATCCATTCCGATCCTGTGAATCGAAAATATTGGGACAGGTTTCATATTGACAGTAAATGTGATCGTTGTCATTCTTATGGGACAGAGGCATTTGCCCGTCCGCTTGGCTGCCACACTCACAGCCAAACTTTCCAGTGGTGCTGCTTCCAATACTATAATCATGGTTGCAGGAAATAAAAAAGCATATGTTCGTCATAAAGTTTGGGTTCATCTTTGTTCTTTGAGATCAGGTTTTGCACTCTAGCAAAATGGTAATATACTAAAGCTGCATGTAAATATTGTGTCTTGGATAGTGGATGAGGTTGATGGGGTTATTTGATATGTTTATCTTGACAGGGGGAGCAATGCATCGGTACCCGAGCTCATCAAACAGCAGGGAGACAGGCAGGTCCAGAGACAGGCCAACACCAAGGGACTGAGACGTCCCTGGAGTGGGCGCAAGGTGCCGCCCAGTCCCACCCATCCGACTCAGCGGAGACCTTCCACGGAAGGCAGTGCCGCTGAGTTGGAGAGCGAGTCCCAGAGAAGGATGAATGCTTTTATCAGTGGTCAGTATAGTCATGATAGTAGGCCTAGTTGTTGACTCATGATCACAGCTCTAAACAGTATCAGTCAGGTTCCATTTCAATGGGCAACTGTACAAAAATTGCTCTCATTAAATTGAACATGGCTATTGAAGAATGAAATTGTCTCTGCAGGGAACATGGTGAAGCTAGGTTTAATAGTGGAGAGTAATGTGGGAGGTTTGGAGCACATGAAGATGAAATTAAATCTATAAGCCCTTATAACTATTTTTCAATTCAATGAAGTGGGAACGTGTGTGAGGGGAAATGATTTTCTTGTCACTACCCGATGGATTGTCAGATATTTTGAAGTAGATTGCTCTTGATAATGTTTCATCAATGGGAGGCACAGTTAGGAGGAGTACCAGTACAACCTTGGGCATTCCGATGTCACACAACTGTTACTAGTGTCAAATTTGTGTCACTTTGCCAAATCGCTGCATGTGTAATTATCTGTATTCCCAGATCAAGGAATGCTCAAACCCGGTGCATAGAGAGTTAAGTCTGTACATTCATGCCTTTCATAGTAGAAATTTGCATGTGGTAAAAGGTATTCATCTATTGCACCCGTGTCTTAGTGAAGGGAGCCAAGTATGACCCCAAGAGCCGCCCTCCTAGCGGCAAGGCATCCAAACAGACAACGGGGATAGCCTTGGCCGATCTGATGGTGGGCCTGGGGGATCTGAGCAAGCAAGAGGTGGAGAGCACCCTGGAGGAGTTCATCCGGAACCAGCCTAGCCCTGGGAGGCAAGAAATGGGTCAGTTCCCTTCCTCCACCCCTTCTTCAACAGAAAATCATCTCAGATTTCATTTTGACCACCCAGCAAGACATCTTGTAAAGCTTGTGCAGGTTATTTCATTTAGTCATTGTGAAAGTGCTACAAAAATTTGGCCTTGTATTCAAAAACATATAAAGTAATTTAGTGTCGGCCTCCACTGAAAAAAATTTTGTGTCATACAGCCCGACTCTCTGCAGCATACGGGAATCCGCCCTCCCTGAGTGCTCCGCCCCCTGCTCCCCGAGGCTCACCGGTACCCAACCCAGAGGAACAGACACTCATTGATGCAGATGGGGAAGAT
Source organism: Astropecten irregularis (assembly GCA_963971285.1). Lineage (NCBI taxonomy): Eukaryota > Metazoa > Echinodermata > Asteroidea > Paxillosida > Astropectinidae > Astropecten > Astropecten irregularis. Next base: position 4,900,674 of record OZ020260.1, on the reverse strand, counting down.
GGAGATGAGGTAAAACATGATGAGGCAGGACACCGGGAGATTGAATCTGAGATGGACAGCCAGGGGTCACCGTACAAGGAAATAGCAGTCAGGCAGGTGAGTTTAAGAACACGGATTCATTCCATTGGTTCAAGATTTGTCACTTGGTGTCCCTTTGGAATGTAGGTACCATATACTTTAGTTTAAAAGGACGAAACACAAAATACCCTGTCAATTTTTCCTGTGCTTGAAAGACATTGCGTGCCCTCGTGCAACTGGTTTCATTTGTTGATTGTGAATTTTGTGGGCCGGGTTGATAGGCTAATTTCGTTGATATGCCTCAATGCTACAATCCATTATTCTGACAGCATTCTGTTCCACACCTTCTTCGACGGCCGACTCCGGAGCCTGTGCGAGTCTCCATGACGATACCCAGCATGGGGGATGATATGAGTGAACCAGAGGAGGAGGACTACTACATCGATACCAGCAGGTTCGTGACTTACTGGATTATTTGGTTATGGCTTGAAATTACACACAAGCCTATGGGAAGTGGCTGCCACTGTACCAATATCGGTTACGGTAGTCTAGCCGCAGCCAATGTGGACCCAATTGTTTCTAAAGTGAAATTAGGCAAAACAGGAAGAGTGTTTTTTGCAGTTGGTGAACTTTTTGCCTGTTTTAGATCTGATGAGGTATTGCCGGACGGAGGACCTGTTGATTTGGAGCTTCAGAGTGTGACAAGTGAAGTCATGTCCCAACTCGAGGACGCACCCTCTAGCCCTTCCAGACATGCAGACCAAACCACTCACCTGAATGCTGATAGTCAGGTCAGGATCTTCCCTTGGAACTCCAGGGAAGAGAAGGAGGGAGATGGTCCGGCATCCGGTGTTGGTCCTGAAAGAGAGCCCCAAGCCAAATCCAGAAGCAGGCACTCGGTTCATATCGCGGAGGAGCATAACGTCACAATCGACATCACCCCTCGGGACATCCTGAAGCCGTACGTGCCCCGACCACCTGTCGGAAAGAGAAGACCACAGAGCGCCGTTACCGTCAGCGGGAATCGGGACGTATCTGAGTTGAGTGCCGCCAGGTCAGGTCCCAGAGTGTCCGACTCATCTGTCAGTCGGGCGCCGGTCAGGCCCAAGTCTGCAAGACCCAGGGTAGCAAGAGTACCTGTTGTCGGAGTAGACTACGGAGATGACTCCAAGAAGGAAGAGGCAGCATCTCAGTCCCAGGATACTGCACACAGCAGGATGAGGACCGAGGTTGAGACTATGATGTCTCGCATGGCTCTCTCTGATGACGAGAATGACGAGGAGGCAGCAAAAACAGGCACTGCCTCGTCAGGATTCCGACAGGTGTCTCAGTCCTCCACCAAGAAGAACTATTATGAGCTCTCCAGGGAGTCCTCCGGTCAGTCCTCACAGGGGACACTCCTGACGACCAAGACCATTCACCTGGGGGAGGGCGGCCTCCTGGAACAGAAGACAGTGTCCACGATCAGACAGGCATCAGAGCCGTCCACCAAGACAGCTCTGTTGAGACAAGATAAAAGGAAAGATGTGGCGGATGGACATAGGGGGAGGGTTGGAAGCCGGAGTGACGAAGATGCCTCTCTCCAGACACACAGTGCTATCAGGAGACCCATGAAATCCTCAAGTTCGGTGAGTTACAATCACGTTCTAGGTCTAAAAGAAGAGCTTATAAAGCTCACACTTCCAACAAACCCTTTATTGCCTGTCCATTTGGCCTTCAAAGCATTCCTTACAGCATCTCATCAGCTCCCTGGCCAGTATACAACCCGAGTTGCAGCACACAAGGGGTTAATTCAAATACATCAACCAACCCTACACCCACAGGTAGCCATTGAAATCCTGGGGTTGAGAGAATCAGTCAGCGGCAAAGTGTCTTACTTAAGGACGCAAGCACCACAGTCCCCATGGCTGGGCTCGAACCCACAACCTGTGGACTAAAACATCTTGAGTCTAACACACAACATGACTTTTCCAAGTCTTTTGTTAAATTCTGTCAACATATTGGTTACAGTTGGGTTTGGCTCTTTGAAATTCCCAAATGAGAGCGTTACTGAGCGGTCAGTGTGAAGTAATTATTCTGGCTTGTATTTCTCCTTACAATTTGCAGCTCGGCAATTCTGCCCCTCCGAGACCAGGATCGAGAATGGGTCACAGACACGGTGATACAGATCTGGGCGCTACCCAGGGGGAGACACAGGATGCTGAGATACCAGAGGGTGATCACGCTGACGCTCCACCTTCCATGGTACAGAGAGGAAACTAAGATACTTAACAGATCTTTTAATAAAGATGAACCTGGAAAAAGGAAGGAAAAATGAAGGAAAAAGAAAGGAAAAATAATGCAGTATTCTACCCAAAATTTCCTGGTTGTTATCATTTTCATATGTAAAACGACTAACACTCAGGTTGTGTCTTTTTGGGTGTCATGCTTATGTTGAAAGTATCGTTTGACAATATGCAAAGTGTTGTCAGCCTCAGATTCTTTTGTACATGACAGCCTAGCCAGGTGACACACATATTAAAGTGCATTTCGTAGGATGCATTCTTTTAAGAAGTAGTTTTACTTTGTTTGGGACTTGCTAGACCCGATGGAGGCATAAGTTGAATCTTTGTTTTCGTTTAAACCCTCCAAGGCACCCAGTAGACCCTTCTCAGCTCCGAGCAAACGTCAAAGTGCGGAGACGGCGTCTAGCCGGAGGAGTCCGGGAAGGATTGGAAGGCGACCACACTCAGCTAAAGTACCTGCAAATGTAAGCATGCAGAGTGCATAACAAAATTTCAGTCACCAAATTTTCAGCCACACTGTATGTATGAACCTTGCCTCAATCCACCAAGATGTTTACTTGGGATTCCCCAAATATAACAGGTGGATGTATAAGTAGTAATTAGTAGTAATACTTGCCCTGAGCATCGAAACGTATCCACCAGGAGCAACTGAGCCCTGAAAGTAAGTACTGGAGATGCCTGATCCGCGTCCGATCTGGCGTGGGAAGATGCATGGTGTCCATGAGTAAGTGGGGCTACACCACTGACTCCACCATGTGTGACTGTGGCCAAGAACCTCAGACAATGCAGCACATACTGAGATGCCCGGTCTTGGAGAGAGCCTGTTCAGGCGGTGATCTGTCATTAAATTCCCGGCAGGCACAAAAATGTGTGCTGTAGTTTATTAATGCGGTGTGAGGACACAAAAGAAGATTAATCAGCTTTCCTTCATTTTGTACTCATTTCAATTTTTTTCTTCAAATTATATCTTCATCCTCAAAATCATAATAGGGAGTTTTAACACCAGACTAACGGTATACAGATATGTAGTTTTTTAGGGTGGAGATAGTCAAATCCAGTTACCTGCAATGCATTCATAATTTCCATTTTCTTTCATCGGTTGCAATCTATAGAAAGTAACAGCAGAGAGTAAACTAAAAAGCTCTTCCAGCACAGCAATTGTAACGTCTCCGAAGAAAAAGTAGGTGGAATGTATTTTTTTTTTTTCTACATGGATATACAGTATATGATGCAGTAATTCTTTTATGTGATATTTGTTTGAATCTTTTTGGATCAGTCAGATATAAAAGAAATCAAGCACATATAAGTGTTGGCAAGTAGAAAACATAGTTAGGTTACCTGTCAAAATGGCATGCAATGAAATGTGCACGCTGTTGGTACTCGGCTTAAGTTTTTGCTTAGCTAAAAAAGAAAATTTGTGGGGCCATATATTTTTCTGAAAATTTAAATTTGACTCAAGCTCTCTGTTAAGTGTAATATGATTGTGTTTTTATTAAAAAGAACAAATGGGAAAATGAGTCCACGTTACTGAATTGTGATTTTGAAAAGTCAACAAAGAAAATTTGACTTGTCTAGAGCGGGACTCGAATCAGCGACCCCTGGAATACCGTACCTGCACTCTACCAACTGAGCTATCCAGACCTATGTTGGTTGGCGGTGTCACTAATCTACGTTCGTTTGGCAGTCAGAAGCCATAAAACCACTCACATATCACCGTATCCCAAGGATCATTTAAGATCATTAAGGATCACTTAGATGAGATGGTGCGCAGTACCGCACACTTAAATCTTACCCAGATTTGGTATGGTTTGCATTGTGTTGCAGGGCTGTAGACCACAAGAGGAACCGGGAAGCAGTCAGGGCTCTCAGAGAGGGCACGCTGAACAGAGAGAAGAAGTACACAAAGCAGAGTAGGTTATTATGGATTAAATCGAGTCATTGCTTGAAAGACTTAATAAGGCCCTTTCACACTAGAAAACAATTTTGACTGGAGCAGGCTAGTCAAAACGTTGAGACCTTACGAGAAGTGCGAATGAAATAGAAGTGCGAAAGTACAAACGATTCTTACATGGTGTTTCAGCAAATGGATCCACATAACAATTGTCACCATGCGAAGCCTCAAATCTTTCTTGTCTGTTTCCGATAGTTGTTGCGGTGGATGAACCCAGGCCGATCATCAGGAAACCAAGGAAACCGGAGTCTGAGTCGTCTGAGGAAGAGGAGCCCATGGTATGTTCACTGAATTAGCCAAAATTCATCCTATTCAATGTGAAAAGAGAAATTGAAATTAATTCAGTCAGTTTCCCTTGTGGTTATTTGATAATTATTATTGATTAAAAAGCTGCATCCTCTTTGAGTGATGCCCCCATGTGCTGTTTCTCAGGTTGCAGCATTGCTAATGCTGCGCGTATCTTCAATGATCCTTGGGATATAGCGGTATGTAAGTGGTTTCATGGTTTCTGACTGCCCAACGAACAAAGATAATTGACAATTAGGCACACCATTAACATAGGGCTGGGTAGCTCAGTTGGTAGAGTGCTGGTACAGTATTCCGGAGGTCGCTGGTTCGAATCCCGCTATAGACATTTTTTTTTCACTTTTCAATTACTCAATTTAAAAAGAAAAAGGTTTACAGAGATCAAAATAGTACTAGCCCGGCATACAAAGTCTAGCAAAAAATTTTCCAAGCTAGCTAAATTAGTTTCCTTGGTTGTACAGTGCAGGACTAGTGCTAAAAAAAATATTTAAAGGTGTAATTCATGATTGTTAAAGGTCACAGAACAGCACTCACACTATGCCTGATCAATTATGATTCAAGTAATAAACCTATGAACATTTGAGCTCAATGGGACATCCAAGTCACGAGGAAACAGCAAAAACCCGACTCAATTATTGTTATGAAACATAAAGAATAGTTTTGATCTTACTCCGAGATCAAAACTGTTTTTGGTCTTTGTTTTACTAATTCTGGATAAATATACCATTTTGGGGCGAAAAATTCAGTAAATTTCTACGAGCACCATCTTCATACCTTGAAAGTTATACGTAAATCTGTTAACATTTGTATTTGGGTTTGTTACCAATCTTGTACTGCACCTTTAACGCACCTGTTAAAGTTTGGATCAACATGCTTTTAGGAATGGGAGACTTTTGGAGAGTTGGTCTTGAGTCAACAGCACATGTGCAAACCATGCTTGCGCAATTGTGAGCATGCGTGCATTGTATTGCGCGTGCGTGCGCGTGCGCTGTTGACTCAAGACCGACTCTCCAAAAGTCTCCCATTAAATAAATGTAGGTCATTGGAGTACAGTGAATAGTCTCAAAACTTGTCAGAGATTTAAGCAGCTTTTAGGCAGTACCAGACTGAGTCAAGTTACTACCAATTTCTTTTTTCTTTTCAAATCGCAACAACTCTGATTTAGTCTTTTTTGTAAATGCATACAAAATACTTAAAGACTCAAAAACCTGCACGGCCTCGTAAACTTCTAAACTGGGGCCAATTTCACGGCGCTGCTTAGCACAAAAATTTGCTAAGCATGACATTTCAGTCTTAATAAAAACAGGGTTAACAACGAAATTTCCATTTGCTGTGTATCACTTGTGATTGTTCTTTGGCTGTTGTTCACTGACCATGAACATCAAATGAAATTTTTAACTGTGATTTGTTTTATTGGGCAAGACATTTTTGTGCTAAGCAAATTGTTGTGCTTAGCAGCGCCGTGAAATTGGCCCCTGGACAGTAGAATCTAAATGAGAAAAAGGTAAGGGCAAGGCCTGGTTTATTTTTCAAAGGAGCACTCAAAGAATTGAAATACAAGTATTATTGCTCTGATCCATTGGTATTAAGCCATAAAGTCTCCTTATTTCTCTCTTTGGATTATTTTTTGCGAAAGGCTGCCGACAAAGTAGTCATGACCCTTTATAAACGTCATACTGGCATTTGGATTGTTTGTCCTTCTATATGCCAAGATGAACGATGTTTTGCTCTGAATTTGCATGATTAGAAATCCTATTGAAGATATATGTCTCCATTTGTTAAGCTTTGTCCTGTGTTATCTATCTATCTATCTTATATGCAAATTAGGTTTGCCCTTCACCGACATACTAGATGAGCACTGCCTACACGATGCTGTTGAGTGCACATGAAAAAAACTGAGGCAGCGCATAATTTTTTTCCCAGTCATGTCCTCTCAAAAGTACTGAGTATGCAGTGCTCCTCTACGTTGATGAAGGGCAAGCCTAATTTGCATATTTCTGTCTCCCCGACAAAAACCATTAATATTCATTATCTAGTATCTTCTCTTTGATCGCTTTCCTTTTGTTATTTCTTTGTTCACCATTTCCGCTCAACAGGAGTTAGAGTTAGGAGGGCCTGACACATTTCGATCCAAGCAGAATCTTTCTTAAAAGCTAAAACAGAATAAAGGCAAAAAGGCAACTGAAATACAATCGGCAAAATATTTTTAAATGCACAATGAACCTAAAAATAAATACATTAATAGATTTCTGGATAAAAACTATAGGACTGGGGGAAAAGCAGATATTCAAATGACTGTCATGTGGCTGATTAATTACAAATTTTTACAACCCAGTGCCAGAATGATCCTTAGCTTATAAGCTTTCATAAGATATCTCATCAAAGCTGATCAGAAGAAGCTAAGAAGAGATAAACAATAAACATCCTTACTGCACAAAGTTAATAAGCAAATTGTGCGTATGTATAATTGAGAAAACTCAGAACGAAAACTTAACCCGACAGCTTATGTCGTAACAGCTAAAAACAGAAATTGCACGATAAATTTGTGCCCGAATTCTTCCAAGGCTGGTTACACTGAATACATCATATCTCCCATGGATTTAGTAAGCTTTCAAAGAAAAACTAAAACAGTCTTCTCCTTTTTTTCTTTTTTTTTTACTCATTTTCAGTTTCATAAATTGGCTTTTATCTGCCTCTAATTAATTGCCTTCCTTGTTTTATTAGCCTAATTAATGTGTCCTTCGCTCTTATGTTCTCCAACCCTTTTTTCCTTAAAGGGATGGTACAGAACTAGTGTTTGCGACAAAACCGTTGCTGACAGTGAAAGCACATTATGTAATCCATCATATACCTTAACTGACAAACGTGTAGAAGTTTGAGGTCAATCAGCCATCTGGGTCACGAGAAAATAGTGAAAACCCGTGTACGGAGAACTGTACACATTTCAACGAATGAATAAAACGCTTCGAAGCGATTTATTCCAATCGGAAAATAGTTTCATTTATTTCTCAACGAATATGGCATTTCAGACAAAAACATTTCATGGGATGTTTTCTCCTATCATCACCATTATACTGTGTAAGTTTTATGTGAATCTGTGATTATGAAGTGTATTTTGTCTTACCAATTCTGTACCCTCCCTTTAACTATTGACTTTCTGTATGAATTTAATTAGTAGTGAAACAATATAACATCGCTCATTTTGTGGGGGAATTGGAAATAAATATCGTGGTTTCCAATTGAAATTGAAGTCCCGAAGGGAGCAATTCGAGTCCCTGTCGTTGGAAATTGATCTTCCCTAGAGAGAAGAGGCAACATAATCAGGTCTTAATTTTAATAAAAAATGAGGAGAGCTGCAAATCGCTCCTTAAATCAGGGGAGAGAATTTAGGAGAGTAATTTGCTCTCGCTAACAAAAATCAAGTTTGAGCTGGAAATCAACATAGGGCCTACTGACTCATAACAGTGAATTAAGAGAGGAGTTTGCTCTTGCTAAACCATGTGTTCGCATGAGCCTGTTGTCAGAAAAAGATGCAAAATTGTGCTTGTCCTCTTGAAAAAGAATATAAATTTTTTTTTTGTATTTTCCATAAAGGGTAAATGTCAGCTGGAAAAATGTATGTGATGTTTTGGAAAAATGTTTTTTTTTTTTTTGGCATGTTTCTACCACCACCATCTTCATGAGCTGAATATTTCACAGTTTTGTATTTATTCCATGATTCCATGACAAATCTGTAGCAGTTCTTTCAACTTTACTAATCTTGTATTGTGCCTTTAAAAATAATATCTAGAATGTAGACAAAATAACATCTTAAATCAATGGGGGAAAAAAAAATGAACAATCGACGAAAGAAAAGTGGAAAAAAGAAAAGAAAAAAAGAAGTAAACTTACTTCAGTTTGAAGGGGCCTATACTAAAGGGAATACTTTTATAGGCTTTGAGTCATTTAGTAAAATTTTTGATCAGCAACTTTGGAAAAAAGTTTGCTGCAAATAGTGCCAGTGTCAGTGGGAATTCTCTGTAGAGAAAATTTTGTGTGTGTGGGGTTTTTTTTTTGCAAAATGTAAACGCAAAATAGTTGTTTATCCCTTCTCTTTGGTAATTTGTAAGAATTACGGAATCCACAGGGAATGGTGATAAAAATTACCTGCAATTACGGTTGAAGTGTCCCTGAAATGAAAGTTTTAATCAGATTATTGTGTCATTATATATGAATTAGGCCTATTTTTTTGTCCTCTTGTCATCATTTAGCCTTTGATAAAAATTCTGATAGGATTGAAATGCGCCAAGCCCTCCTATAACTGCAAGCATTTAGGCCTGAATTGTTAGAAAATCCCTGAAGGCAAAGCTTGTTTTGGTTTGAAACCAAATTAAGGTAGTCCTATTCATTTGGATGCACGTCATAGCAGAATCATCGATTGGCGATTCATTTTGGACTTACAAAGGATGCAACAATTAAAAAGGAAAAAAAACAGGATGGGCTGATATTAATTTGAAGGAGAACAATTGCCAATTCAATACGCATTATTCACAATCAAGGACGGAGTAGATGGTGCTTAAATTTTCCTAATGTGTGACAGGAGGACAAAAAAGCTTGTCCCAACTTGATGGAATTAGCCTGTATATCTGTCGTGTTTACGTGCGGAATTAAAAATAGAATTGTACGTGCATTGAGCAAGTGAAGGGTAAACGCCTGCAGCGCCGAATATACACAAGCCGAATTAACGCTCAGCGGGATTGTTCTTATAAAAGTCAAATTGACTGTTTAGCTCGGAGGGCAATTTGGCTGCCAGATGAAAGGTTGTCAAGTCTTGTTAAGTGCTTTTTTTGTTTTCTCGGAGGGATGCTTACGCAAAAGAGGTGGCATTTGCAGCTGCACGCCTTTGATGATGAGCGATGTCATTGCACTCAAACTTCCCCTGACAAGTTATGGGCAGAATATAAACGTCGGTTATTACACATCGGTACCTTTGGCACTTTTTGCAATTTTTATTTATTTATTTATTTATTTATTTTTTTTTTTGGGGGGGGGAGCTCGTGCATTAATCTGAATATAGTACGTTTTATTATCACTGTATTGTCATGCAGTGAATTCAATGAGAGAATATTAAGTGTAATTAATAAACTGCTGGAAACTGCTCATCAAGCAAAATAAAGACCTGAAATATGATCAAATGTGTGGCGTTAGGAAGGGCCTGGCGTTAAGGTTAAATCCAAAATGTAGACCTGAATGTATAGTCTTTCTGGCAGTTAATAAGGAATTTTTCTTTTTCCTAGTACATAATTTTTTTATTGGTTGAACATACCAGACCTTTACGAGTTTTTCACTTTGGGGACTGATTGAATGCATGATGGTGTCCTCAATTGTTGCATACAACAAATCACGGTTTCCTTTGAATCTTTGAATGGACATTCACACTTGTACAATAATAATAATAATGATAAATTGTTTTTTGTATAGCACAAATTCTGCCAACTGTTGACGCTCAAGGCATTTTACAATAAAAAACTGTACAAAGTTTAAACCAACACAAAATATTTGGTCATCAAAAGCTGAATTTAAATTAAGACTATAACAAATCTGAATAGATTAATAGTAAATTTACATTAAAAAGAACATTTACATAGAAAAGAAAGAAAACACTCATACAAGAATTTCCAACCATGAAAAATTGTCTAAAATCCAAATCTATATCAAACATTAAAAATAAAACCCAGCAATATATAAATATAGTGCCAATGGCTAGAGCTGACGCCAGTAATGCAGAAGAGATTGTAAGTGTTCTTCATAATGGGCATATAAGAGCAGGTGTTTTTTCTTTTGAATCTGATGCACAGGTTGTTCCCCTGAGTGGCCAGGAGCAGCAGATGGAAGACATGCACCAGATGTTATTAGAGAGGGGAGTTAATGTATCTGCACATACCTTGGCCAGGTAAGATGCACAGAGTGCTTGGACATTGACCCACATAATGTGTCAAACTAAAAGAAGAAAATATATTTGAAATTACACTGATGGTGCAATTGAGTTTCTTTTTCATTCGCTGTTTAAATTTGTCTTGTGACATTTGAGAAGAAATGAAGTTTGCACTGGAATCAACTGCAGGTCATGTGGTCGATCCATATGCAAAGAACTTATTGGATTTGAGATCAAAGTTTTGAATAATGACATGCAGGTCTAGTGCGGCCCATTCAGTGCTTTCTGTGGCAAGAATGGCATGTTGAGGAATGTGGGTGTATTGCTTACTTGAAAGCTTAAATTAAAGGTAATCATACTTTGGTAGCATCCCGAAACAGAAATCTTCACAGATTGACCATAAAGATGGTGATAATAGAAACATACTGTTAAAATGTTTCTGCCTGAAATGCTGTATTTATCCAGAAAAGAGTAAAACTAATTGACCAAAAAACAATTTTGATCTCAGGAAGATTCAAAACTCCTGTGAAAAGATTTAAAAAACAAATACTGTGGACGTTTTTCACTGTTTTCTCAAAAAGGTGGGCACCGCATGGGACTGGAAATTTCACATATGACTAGCTGTCTAGCACTGTATTTTGCTTGATATTTTTGCCCATAAATCTGCATTTCTTTGACAAAAACCAAAGTATGAAATTACATTTAAGGGCCATGCCCGATAAGGCAATGGAGGCAACCGACTTCACTGCACACTTCAGAGTAAAACTTACATAAGCACAAATGTGATTTATTGTTATTTCCTGTTGGAAGTGATTGCCTGTAAATTGTCTACTGGTTTGGCATTTCATTTAGCAAGAAATGTGCTAGTCATTCAGCATGTGATAGCTTGCATCACTGTGTCATTTTACAAGCCACAAGGCTGGAAGTTAAAGGGCATGAACAACATTGGTAACAAACCAAAACAGAAATGTTCACAGATTTACGCATAAATTACAGGGTATAAAGACGTTAATGGTAGAAACATACTGCAAATTTTTTTTTTTTTGCGTGAAATGCTGTTTTTGTCCTGAACTTGAAAGTAAAACCAAATCCCAAAAGATTTTAATCTTGGAACTTTATTTTAAAAATGAGACAGCTTTTCCCATACGATTTGGGGTAACAATTGCAATGTTTTTTTTGCTGTTTTCTACTGTTTCCAATGATCAATTAAGCTGAAAATTTCACAGGTTTGTTCTTATTCCATGACAAAATCAAATTATGAGCAGCCTACAGCTGGACTGTCACCTTTACCAATGTTGTACTTATGCCCTTTAAACATGCATTGCCCAGTGATTTACATGCACACAAAAATTGGATAGCGGAGCGGAGCAGCGCTATGAAATATTACCCCTGGTACATCTTGCCTGACATGAATTGATGAAAATGTGTCTCTTATCCCACAGGGGACTCTTGCCTCCCACCCAGAGAGGCTATGATGACTGCCTCTCGGAGCTTCCTGAAAAGTCATCCTTGGGGTAAGGTTTGGCAATGATCCAGGGCCTTTTCCAAACCTTGGCTCCGGCTCATGGCTCTGGCTTCATCTCTGTCATCAATATGCTGAACTGTTTTTCATTGAAGCTGAAGCTCAGCCTTCTTTCTCAAACTAGAGAATATACTTCCAAACCACAGCCAAAAGCCAATATTTTGACACCCGTTCTTTGAGAATGGATTCATGAAATGCAGCCGGAGCCGGAGCCGGAGCCGGAGCCGGAGCCGGAGCCGGAGCCGGAGCCGGAGTCGTAGCCGGAGCCGGAGCGGCTGGCTCCGGCTCCGGCGCCGAGGTTTGGACAAGGCCCCAAATCATTGTTAAGGGTAATACCTCAAAGGTTGATCGATTAAAGGGGTAGGATATTAATCTCATGAATAGTCATTAATGTTTTGGAGTAAGAGAATAATGTGTGCAGGGGACTCTCCCAGAAGATTCTACAGGACCAATTAAAAAGAACTGGACCGAGTTTAGTGTTTTTCAAAAGAAACAAATGACACTCAAGAGTTCAGTAAAGAATATGTTTAACAAGCACTTTCTCCTGCTTATTATAAAATAAGAATGAAACAAATTGATCATTCCAAAGAGGAGTTATGTCTATTTTAGTAAAGGTACTAATTTTGCAAGCTGTCCATGGAATACTTAACAAAACCAATAAAGTACGCATTTTAGCTACATATCTAAAATGACTCTTTTATACCCTTTTAGATGTTTAGATTCAGTTAAGCATTAACATTCTATGGACAGCTTGCAAATTGAGTATCTAGTATTAAAACAGACATAAGTCCTCTTAGGAATGAGCAATTTGTTTCATTTTTTTCTAATAAGCAGGAGAGAGTGCTTGTTAAATACATGCTTTACTGCACAGATATTTTTGGAGATTCATTGTGTCAAATCCAGTGTAAAGGTGGAAAGTGCTTTACTGCACTTTTGAGTGTCATTCGTTTCTTTTCAAAAACATCACCAATCCCGGTCAAGTTCTTTTTGTCTCACCCTGTATTTTATCAAAATGACAAAGTTTTGGGCGGATTGTTCAGGCGTGCTTGGGGCCAAACAATGTTGTCACCAAGCATTCTGATTTGTAATTTATTGTTCATTACTAAGTGCAATTTTTCAGTCATGTGATTGTCTCATCATTGGCTGTGAAGCCTAAATTTCTGTCAAACACATTGATTTCTACTGAAAAGAATTTATGTTTTGTTTTTGGTTTTTCAGCTCTTTGAAACTTTACTTTGAAAATATATGTTTCATATATTGGACTCAGAAGGGTTATAATTATTAGGGTTATTTATTTATTTATTTAAGTTTTTTTTTTTTTTTTGGGGGGGGGGGGTGGGGTTGGGCATGCAAATGTCTTTTAAATACAAATAAGTTACAGGTGTATTTCAGAAAGGCAGGGAATTCCTTATCTGTGGCTTATTTTTACAAGTACAGTTCTATATTCTTCTGAAAAACTTTCATAAAATTAGTTTTGACATTTTGCATTTTAGATTAATTTCTTTGTTGTGTTTTTTTCTTTCTTTTGGACAGATTACTGAATCAACCAGAAATGTGGCTGGGGAAACTCTTTCGCAAGTACAAATTGGCAGAGAAGGCGTTAGGTAAGTTTAACCGCTGGTCCACATTGAGTCAGTATTAGAGGGATTTCACATGACCGCCGACTGCGCATATCCGCACTGAAACTGGGTCTCCCTATGGTGCTGAACTTTGGCGGCACTGCCGTGGCCATTCGGCACACGGTACCAAGGTCCATTTGTTTAGAGAAACAAATTTATTTTTGTATTTCTTTGTTTAATATGGAGAGAGAGAGAGACTCAAAACAGATAAGAAAACAGAAGGGGAAGACAAAATTAATTGGCCTGTTCATGTTAGGCTTGCCGTAAACCTCTAGCTTTGATCGGCCCGAAATGCATCCGTCGCTTTTGTATTGGTGCATTTTATTTCCACTACCTTCCTTTTTGAAAATCTTAGATCCGTTGCTGAGTACGGCCTGTATACGTGACACGAACACCTCACTCTCAGCTCAGCTTCTACTAGGGATTAGGAAGGCTTACCGTTCTTGCAATGCCGACATTCATCCTTTTGAGTGCGACGCTTTTGGGATAGAAATGTCGGGGGCCTATACTCCATAAGCATTATAGATGCAGTTCAGGTCATTATCTTGATTGATGTGCAGTTTTAGCTTTGCAAGGTCCGTCACCCCTTTCCGAAAACCAACAACAACCTCTTAATACTGCACAGATTGATCATATTTCCCTCAAAGATCATCTTTCACGACATCAATTCAATGCTGGGTTTTAGTCTAAGGCTTTATCTTGCTTGCTTGTGCTTTTTTTTGTCGTTGGTTCACTAAAATGTCCAAAGTGGTCTTTATCTGCTTTGCTCATTATCCCAAATTTGCGGGATGTTTTTCTTTCTCAATTTATATCAGTTATTTTTAGTCTCCTTTAGATGTTGTTTTTCTGTACCTAAAGCCTGTTTTGTTTTCACATGGTAGATAAAAGCATTTTATATAATGTCATTATCTCTGTTACCGGTATTCAACACTTTAACAGCAGAAAGGTCTTATAAAGGTAAAGTGAAGGAAATGAGATATAATGAGTCATGCTTGAAATATGCTTCTAATGAAGAAAATTTCCAAATTGAGTGTGTTAAAAAAACCCAATTCAAACATTCAAATGACAAGAAGATTATGTGGATCGGTTTGCAGAAATACCATGTAGGATTCGTTCATACTTTTGCACTTCTATTTCGTTCGCACTTCTTGTACTCAAGAAAGATTGGAGGCTTTGCATGGTGATAATTGGTATGTGTATCGGTTTGCGGAAACACCATGTAATAATTGTTTGTACATTCGCACTTCTCATAAGGTCTCAACGTTTCGACTAGCCTGCTGCTCTAGTCATCATCCGATATGAACGATTCCAACATGGTGTTTCCGTAAAATTGATCCACATACCAATTGTCACCATGCAAAGCCTCAAATCTTTCTTGACAAGAAGATTGTGGTATATTCTAACATTTTGGCGAGAACTGAATCCTATGTGCAATTTTGTGCATCTCTTCTCCTCCCCCTTTAATGGCATAGATGAAGAGTCCTCATTTGGTTAAACTACAGCCCATTGGGGTTTGATGATAATTAACTGCATACTGATCAGTCTAGTTACCGGTACAACCCCATAAAAAGTGAACTGTGAAATCTGGCGTGGAATAGTTCTTTTCTCTCAACCCACTGAAATGATTCTAGAAACTTCCGCAGACCGGGCAATTTGAAAGAGGATGGTGGACTTACCTCAGGTTTCAAAAGATTTACTTGTGAATAATTGCTGGTTTGCAGATAAAAGCCGGGGAGAAAAAAAAAAGACTCCATCACTGAGTTTTGCAGAATCCCCATCAGCCATCTCAGGGGAAATCTGTCAGCTCACTTGCCAATATTCTCCTGCAAACAACAAGATGAATAGTGTTATCTAAACAGACCTCCCTTGGGGTTGGGAGCGGGGGAGGTACAGAGGTACTTCACATGTGTTTGATATGCAGTACAAACACCCAGGCTCTGTCTGAAGAACGTATTCTTCAGAGAATGTCATAACAGTAATGTGTTCTGTCAAGTACAAACACAAGAAAAATGGCACAATTTTCCAGATAATGTCTAGAGAATAAGAACACCCGGTTTGAAACATGAAATGGATGTCTGCTCATATCTGGAGGGTCTCATTTTTTTTCATTTCTGGATGAAAAAGAGAGAAGTTTGCTCTTGCATCAACATTACCGGTACTATGTTATGGTCCATTCTCAGAGGACCGTGAGAGCCAGAATACAGGCTTGAATGTTCAGTCAATAGCCGGCTTCTTTCAGAACCAGACATAGAAGAGTAGAGTAGAATACTGTATATCACATGGTTTTATGATTCATAGACCTTTTGTTATCTACTTTCACCATGCTTTGCCTGAAGAAGTGCGCACTCAATATGAGTTGCCCTCACACAGAGCTCTCCTCATTGAGCTGTGTGTGTAGATAGAGCACATTCAGCATCTCATGATAGAATTGGTGCTTAATAAATACCCATTAATATTATTATGATTAAAGGTAATACCTATAGCTTACAGGTTATAAAGATGTTGATGGTAGAAATATACCGTTAAAATGTTTCTGTCTGAACTGCTTTTTTATCCAGAAAAGAGTAAAACCAGTGACAACAACTATTTTTGATCTTTTAAAGATCAAAAATAAAAGAAAAAAAACTTAAGAAATACTGTGGTCGTTTTTCAATGTTTGCTACTGTATCTTCATTGATATTTTTGCCCATGAATCTGTATTCCTTTGACAAAAACCAAAGTTTGATATTACCTTTAATGATCTCATTAAATTCAATTGACTAATTTATCCCCTTGCTGAGGCTGTTGGTGAAAGTCTATTGGATTTTGGACGTTAGCTGTTAAAATACCTACAGATGCTAAGATTTAAGTTTCCATTTACTCCCTTACCATCATCTTGTCTCCTATTCCCTATTCCCCCATTAGCTATTGCCAATGAGCGGATGGTTGTTCAGGCGGAGGCCGAGGCCAAGCTAGCCGCTCAAGGACCGGCCAAGAGGAAGAAGAAGAAGGGCAAGAGGACGGTTGGTCAGAAGAAGAAGGTGAATCCTAAGAGGAGCAGTACGACCACATGAGAAGCCTAGATGCCAAGGATGATAACTGTAATATTTGACCCGCTCAGTAACAATTTCCCCTAAATGACATCTGGAATTCACATTCTCCACCTTTTTTCTTTGAAATAATCCTCAAGAGCCATAATTTATGAAAAGAATTCTACTCTCAATAATTCATATGAAAATAAGTCAATTACCGAGGAATTGAAAGGACAAAATGCAAAAGCACACAAGTACACACCCTGGATTTGATAACCTGGTATATGAAGCTGGCTTTGGTTGGATCTTTTCAAAACCTTGGCTTCGGCTCAGGCTTAGTCTTCATTCCTGTCAGTAAAAAATGATTTGGAAAAGATTTTTGTCGAAGCTGGAGCTTCTATGTCTTGTCCAAAATAGAGTTGTCATGCCCAAAACGTATGCAAAACTCTTTATTATGAACCACCATGTTAACTTTAAACAGATGCATGAAAATGAAGTCAAAGCCAAAGCCAAAGCCGAAGCCGAACGTGAACCTGATGCTAGTGCTTTGAAAAGAGTCATAATCTAGTTCTGTACAAATTTGCTTTAGGTATAGATTTCATGAAACACAAACATTAATTTAAATTTGGAGTTGGCAATATCACCATAGTATGGTGACATCACATTTTGCTTTGCAATCTTAATTATTAAGATTGACTTACATTTAAAGGTAAAACCAAAACAGAAATGTTCACAGATTTACGTACAACTTTCAGGGTATGAACATGATGCTGGTAGAAACCTACCGTTAAATTGTTTCCGCCTGAAATGGTGTATTTATCCAGAAATTAGTAATACAACGACCGAAAATGTTTTTGATCTTTTAAAAGATCAAAAATAAAAGAGAAAAGACTTAAGAAATACTGTGGCCGTTGTTCACGATTTTCTCAAAAAGTGTGCACCGTATGGGACTGAAATTTTCACAGATGACTGTGACTGTATCTTCCTTGATATTTTTGCCCATGAATCTGTATTTCTTTGACAAAAACCAAAGTATTACTACCTTTAAGATTAATCTAAGCCGCTTAGTAGAATTGACCCCAGGGAACGAATATTTAAGTGGTGGGCTTCAGTGACCAAGATTGCTGTGGATGTGGGTGTGTCAGGAGAAATATGCATTTCTACACTAATAGGCCCTACGTGATTTTATGTTGCATTTATATAATTTTGTATTATAATTTTATTCAACTTGCGTTAAAATTGTGAGAATAAAAACGTGCCAACTGGCTTTTATCTCTGCTGAAATTTGCTCTGGCTATTATGAGGTATAATTTAGTTTGGTTGTCATGGTTAGCAGTTGTTAAGCAATAAGCCTGATCGAGTGGCGAAATAATCTACAAACTTGAAACTTGAAACAAACTCGAGCTCACCCACGGGCACTGGCTCGGGTGTTTGTTGCCGAAGTTAAAACTGGGATTTAAGCCCTTTTCACACGACGCCAAAAAAACTCTCAACCAAATGAGACATTTTCTCATGGTTGCGAAATCTTACAAAATGGTTTTACGCTGGCTGCTTTTGCGTCCTTTCACACGGCCCAGTGTAACATTTCTCAAGCCTCCCTTGAGACGGAACGCGGGTAATCGATAAACTATGCATTTATGTATGTAAAACGCTGCTAGTACCATCACGACGCTGAGGTTGCGCGTGAAGCGCACAGGAGTGCGCGCGGTCTGCTAAGGCCATGAAAAACATAGAAAACACACGCATGCGCACTGCAAAGCACTTCGCAAGGGACCCTTGAGAAATTTTGTCGTAGGTCTGGACCTCGGTCAAAATCTCTCAAGGATTCACCAGGGACGTCGGTCACTCTCAAGCATTGGTGTCCTTTCACACGATTACACTTTTGTAAGATTTCGCAACCGTGAGAGAATTTCTCAATGGTTGAGAGTTTTTTTGGCGTCGTGTGAAAAGGCCTAAAGTCGTTATCTTATATTGATGTTCGCTACTTGTTTTCAGTTCGGCTTTGTATGAAAGCCTGTTGTTATTCTCGTTTCGTGTGGTGTACACATGAAAATAGGTCTATACATGACTTAGGCATCAGTCGACCTACATATTGTGTCATTTATCACAGATGCGCCCCTAGATATAGAGCTATGATTAGGTTATGCCTACATGATTAGGTCTATACGGCAACCGTCGCTGGCAGATTCTCTCAGATCAACAAAATTATATTGGAAATTTAAAGGTAGCACACCGCGGCGAATTTACGCCTTTTTGAGAGTTGGCTAAAAGGTATTATACCGAAACTGAAAATCTTCACAGATTTACCTATAACTTACAGGGTACAAAGATGGTGATGGTAGAAACGTATAGTTAATTTTGTTTCCGCCTGAAATGGTGTATTTAACCAGAAATTAGTAAAACAATGACCTGAAATCTTTTTGATCTTTTAAAAGATCAAAAATAAAACAGAAAATGGCCGTTTTTCACTGTTTTCTCAAAAAGTGGGCACCGTATGGGACTGAGTATTTCACAGATGACTGTTACTATTTTTTTTCGCCCACGAATGTGCATTTCTTTGACAAAAACTAAGGTATGAAATTACCTTTAAACAAATGCAAAGAATGCAATGACGCACATTAGATCTTTAAGCACATCCCATCTCGGGAAAACTGGAAATTAGCCGCAAGTCTGTTTTGTTGTATCTGTTTGTTTGTGATCATTTTTACACGATGCTAAAAAAAACTCGCAAGGTTTGCGAGTTTTTCTCATTGCTTGAGAAATCTTTAAAAATTGTCATCGTCAGTGAATGTCAGCGAATGATCGTCACCAACTTGCTTGAGAGTGACCAACCCCTTCCCAGGGGAATCCCTGAGAAATTTCTCAAGCACGACTAAACTCACAAGCCTTGAGATCATATTTTTCGCATCGTGTTAGAAAGCCCGTGAAGTACACATTCGAGTGGGTAGACGGGCGTCTGTATTTATCATTTGCCGTGTCCTGTGCAAAGCGAAGTCGATGACCAAAATGACGTTGTTTTGCGCTATGGGAGGCTGCATATAGACGAGTTCGTATACATGACGTTGGTTATAAGAAGACTGCACAGTTCTCACCATAGCATATACACCTCCACGACGATTGGGTAAACAGAAGTTGCTCTTAACGATCACTTAGTGGGATCGAGCTGCAGTAAGGGGTTCTGTTTTAAAGCGCTGCTCCATTGTTTAAGTCTGCCCTGCGTTCGTACTATCGTTCCCGAATGACATTTCGTGTCTGTTTACATTTGATCCTATGATCCACTTGACATCCAACGAGACGATATCAAATTTCAAACCTCTGCGAACAACATCTCAGATGCGGAAATATCGCGATCAGTTTATATGATGATAATATAAAAGGGGTTCCTCCTAACAGCGGTCCTATTCCGTGAATCGGCTATCACTGATGACAGTTAAAAGCGATTCTCAATCATGATATCATTATGATGGAAGATTCCTCGAGGAAGAATGAGATTCAAGGCGATGTTATCTTAATGATGCTCCTGAGTACGGAAGTGTTACTTACGCTGTGATGGTAGAAGATTGTATACGTTGAGATGGAAACTCGTATCAATTCGACGGTTCCGTGTAACAATTTGTTGAACTTTACGAAACGTGTGGATTGGAACTTCCAGAATTCAAGCGATGTCGAGCCTCCTGATCTAACCTTTTACGTCTTCTACGTCTTCGGTATCCTACTTCCGCTGTCCTTCTTTATTATAACGGGAAACACGTTGGTAGTCGTGGTCATCCATCACACCAGCTACTCCTTGGTCCAGCAGAGGGCCAACAACATGTTCACGGCCAGTCTTGCCGTGGCGGACTGCCTGGTCGGAATCTTCATCGTCCCGGTCTTTTATTTCGGCATTTTCTTCGAGAGCCTGAAGTCGAACTTCTACTTCTGCTTGGTCATATCCTCGGGCATCATGGTGTTGTGCGGCGTGTCCATGTTGCACGTGCTGTGCATCGCCATGGACAGGTTCTTAGCTGTCATGTTCCCGTTGCTGTACCACACCCTGATGACGCCCAGGAGGATTGCTGTCGTTATCATCTTCACCTGGTCCGTGGTGATCGGCCTGGGTCTGACTCCGTACGCTGGGTGGCGTAAAGAGGTAAGGGATCTCGATTTCTGCTACATTGACCAGGTCCTGCCGTTCAGCTATGTCCTCTTCATGTTCATCATCTCGTTCGCCGGGCCGCTGTTTACAATGGTGGTGCTGTACACTCGGATCATCGCGGCCGCACGGAGGCACGTCCGGCGGATCACTGCGGCCGTGGCGGCCATCCCGACGTTTGAGGGTAACTCCACGAACCCCGGACCCCATCCTCGGGTCGCCGCCGTCAAGGCACCGAAACCGTTTTCCCTTATGGACATGAAGGCGATCAAGACGACTTTCATCGTCCTCGGCGTCTTCGTGCTGTGCTGGCTTCCCCCGTACATCTTCAACTTCGTCATGCATCACCGGAACGCCACCAGACCATTGGGCTCGGATCTCATCCGTGCGCCTCTCGTGGAGGCCGCCCTGAACACGCTGGGCTTCGGCAACTCGGCCGCCAATCCCATCATTTACGCCTTGCGTTACAAGGAATTCCGTGCCGGGGCCCGCAAGATCCTGCACAGACTTTGGTTGACCATTTGCCCCAAGAATTGCCACGGTCAGAGCAGGTCGCAGCGGGATGATCGAGTCGTTGCTATCAACTTGGAACGAATAACAGCGAGTCCAACGACGGGAACAATTCAAAATTACAAATCCGACCAGTTATTGCATGATGTGTAATTCTTATTGTCAAATGCATGCAGCAAATATGGTTCTATGCGGTTCTCCAGTATTTTCCACCACATTTGGTAATGGCCAGTTTTTAACATCTGTTCAAAGGGATGAGACATGATCACTCTTAAGATGTAAAAGGAAAATGCTCCCGGATTTAGAAAGCATAGTATGATGTATGCTAATAAAGAATCCCCCTGTGACATAATTCAGTCAGAAATGCTCTTTGGTTTAAGCAGAATATTAAAAACAACTGACGTCTCATGGAGATCAATTTCTGTTGAAAATGAATCGGTTTCCCGCCATTTTCGGAATGCCGAGTACAAACTTTCACATGGGTGCACGTGGTATGTAGTGAGTGTGCTGTGTCAGAAAAAAAGTGGAGTCTGTTGCGAGAATGACGACTTTACAACCGAATTGAAAAACCGAAATAGCATGATGATTATCACAACACTCGTGTAATAGAGCATTTCATGTAGGTAAGTTATGAGGAGTCCGAAGAGGTGTCATTTTTGAATGTTTGAATAAGTGGGAAAACAAATGGCACAATGATTAATAATATTGAAAGAATAATCGAATGACATGAAACACGATGGTATAATTGAATAATTGGGTGATTGAATGAAAATGATCTGGGACCAATTTCAGAGCTGTTTACAGCACCAAAATTTGCATCAGCACCAAAAACCTTGGAGAATAAAATCAGTATACCAGCCAAAACTCCTTGTGAATGTTATGCTCAGCAAATAATGATCGAATATATACAGGTCAAAATCGGTAAACATCACATGAAAATTTGGTTGGTAATCCTGTTTCAGCAAGGAAGATTTTTCATGCTTAAGCAGCTCTATGAAATTGGTCCCAGAATGATGACAGGCCTATAGTGAGTGGAGTCCATTCAATGGACTGATTGATATAATGGAGTTACTGATTGACTGATTGATTAGCAAGACTAACTGACTGTTTAGATGATCGAGTGATTGATTTATCGATTAATGGTAGATGGATATGACGATTGACTTGATGGTGGAATGATTGATTATTAATTGATCGACTGATTAATAATTGATTGGTTGATCGTGTGAGTGGCTTTGGTGATTATATATAAGTGGCCGACCAGTAAAAGAAAATTATCACAAAACGAAATTGGTATAAAATACATAAAATGCAAATTTTGACAAATGAATGAAGGAATGTAATGGGAGACAGTGAGTATACAAACCTGGTAAGATAATGACAATATATTTTGGTAAATAAGACTTTTAAAAATGTTATTTAAAAAAATATTAGAGCTGGCTCTAAAGTAATCGGTGCTTTTGTCGGTTTCACGAAGCACTAAAGATATATCTTAAAATAATGTGAATCGGCCCAGTGGCGTATCTCTGTGGGAGGGGGGGGGGGGGCACGTGGCCCCACGCCACTTTTTAGGGGGCGAAAAAACAACTAATGGGACAATTTTCTTTGTACCATTGAATGTATTGGAAATCGAATCCGAATGAACAAATAAAGAAAGATTTCAAACAAAAGGCAATTTTAAATTGTCTGATTTTTTTTTCAATGGCACCGCTTATGTCCAGCGTGATGTCACAATACAAATCACTATGGTGATCCCGCCAACTCATCTTTAAAAAGATTGATCTTAGTGTTTTGTTAAATTCAGCCCTGGTATATAGCAATGCAAGTTTTACCACCTGGTATATTTTACATGTAAATAATAAACATCGCAAAAAATCACAATCATTATTGTAATCTAAGCCCATTCTCACTTATACGGAGGAGCTTAAACAGGGGAAATTAATTAATTATAAACAACGCTCTTTCATCACACCAGAATGAAAATTAGAAAATCAGATGCTCTGCATTAGTTCACTATATCATATCGGTGATGAAGGGTAATTGGTTCCACTGATTGACCGGATGCTTTTCACAAAAGATATGAATTACAGTGGATAAAGAGAGATAATTACAGGTCATATCCATGCACGCTATTTATTTTTCCACAAGTGAAGTAACAGAGAGGGTGGGAGTGTATGTGTGTATGGACAGATTTTCAATGCAGGCCGTTGTATTCACATAATTTCACTTCACTATAAAAAAAGATAAAGAGGGTTTTGCTAGAATGCTGCTAGAATCGAAACGTGTGAGGCCCTCCTAACTCTATAGCATTTGATAAATTTCAGGTCATTTTGGCTGATGAGCAGTTTGCAGCAGTTTATTACTTGTATAAAGAGGTTTTAACAGATTATAGCAAAATGCGTCCAGTATTTGAGGATTATAAAGGAGATGAAGTTCGAAACCGCGCCCCGACAAGACCAGTAACACTAAGGTCTGTTGAATATAATAATTTTGTATGAGAGAAAGATAAAGCAATTCATCTGTGAAATTTCCAGTCCCACACAATGCCCACTTTTTGAGAAATTTGAGAAAACGGTAAAAAAAAAACGCTCCCAATATTTTCAAATCTATTTTCAGGGGTTTTGATCTCACTCCGAGATCAAAACTGTTTTTGGCCTTTGGTTGTATTCCTTTTTGAAAAAAAAAAGTATTTCAGGCAAAAAAAACATCTGGAATGAAAACAAGCACGCATAGCACAATGCACTGGAGTGTACTTACATTGTACTTAGTAACACAAAAAGTGACGTGTTGTCGACCGACAGAATTAAATTAAAAAGGCATCTATAATTATATACTCTGTAAGTTATTAAGTTAATTAAATATCAACTGGGAATAAAGTGGAATACGACATAGAGACAGAAGTAACTCCCTATGTTATGTTTGGGTATAGGGATTGGAGTTACTATATACTATCTGGTACAATTTTATGGCCCTGCCTAGTACAGAAATTTGCTAAAAAAACACTGGATTAACAACCAAACTTTCATTGGCCTAAGTGTAGTTTACGCCACCCATATTATTTTCAGTATTTATTTGGGTAAGAAACTGTTTTGTTTTCACTGAAATATTGCTGAAATAAGTTCATTTTAGGGTTTTCAGGACCCATGAATAAATTTGCTTGAAGTAACGAATCTCATTTTGGAACAGAAGAAGGTAAATAAATACTGAAAATAATATGGGTGGCGTAAACTACACTAACCCCCTTTCATTTGATATTCAGCGAACAACAGCCAAAGAACAACCACAAGTGATACACAACACAAGGACATTTGGTTGTTAATCCTGTTTTTATTAAGACAGACATTTCATGGTTAACAATTTTTTGTGCTAAAGGCGGGGCCGTGAAATTGGCCCCTGGGCACGGTAATTGCTGCATGTATCGCAGAAACATCAATATTGAAATCAACTGGATTTGTTTGCCTACGATTGTTTTCAAGACAAGTCAGCGGACCTACCTTAGAGAGTGGTTTTCAGTAGCTGAAGTAAGATGACACTTTCCTCAATATCGATGAGAATTCATGGGCGTACGGCATGTATTTTCTTCAAGTTCTAACACACAAGACGAAGCAGTGCTCCACTAACCTGTAAAATTCGATCGCCATGTTGTCGGTATACGAGTTATACGATATTTGGGGCCTTTTCCAAACCTCGGCTCCCACCGGCTCAGGCTCCGGCTCCATTTCGTGACTCCATTTTTAAATAACAGGTATCAAAATAGAAGCTTTTGGTTACGGATTGGAAGTAGATACTCTATTTTGAACCAGAAAACAGAGATTCAGCTTCAATGAAAAGCCACAACCTACATTTTCAGCATATGGATGACAGCGCCGGAGCCTGAGCCGGAGCCGGAGCCGAGGTTTGGAAAAGGGCCCTGGGCGTGCGACACACGTAGGACTATACCAAAATCAAACTAGGTATAGGTATATTATTTAGGTAATATTGAGGGGTTATTTGACTTTACATTTTCTATTCGACGTTACGCTCTCGAATTTCACTTATCTTCGAAAGCATTTATTCAACAAATTACTACATTACAAATTATCAAGTTTCTTAATTTATTTGTGTTGTATGCGGTGATTCTATTTGTATTATTCCGTGTTGTTTGTCTTATTCTTTTAAGGTCACCCCTCGATGCGTAGTAGTCACGTCCTGAAAAAAGTTTGAGGAGTTAAATTTGCATATGAATGGCGCTCTCTGACTAAAGTGTTTGGTACAAGAAAAGCAGACGACATTTTTTGGCGCTCTGGAAAATTCCTGCATAGCTAACAATGACAAGTGTGTAGCTTTCAACCAGGCCAATGATTTGAAGTATTCGTCGAATTTACCTCTGTCATCTACTTTTTATTCACCATAACAATGTTTGTGGAGAGGGGGGGGTGTCACATTGGCTCAAAATGTCCAGCAATTTCCCTTCTTTCCGCAGGAGAGGGAAAAAGAGAGAAAAATCATGATGGAGAATTAGTGAAATTGGTTTTTCGTAAGTGAACCGGGTGTTCTTATCATAGTAGCGATAGTCGAGAAAATTCTTTCTACACAAAAAAATGTTTTGCTAACTGTCAGGTTACGACGCCCCGATCCCCGCTGGCGAAATATTAAAAAAATACAATTCCCGCCCACAAAAGGTTCTCTCGAGAGTTTTGCTCTTTATAATTACTATCCAATGCAATGCTTTCATGTTTATAAAGCAAATGAAAGGCCATATTTGAGAGAATGAATGTTTTTCTTTTTCTCTGTCAAGGAAAAACAAGTTATTTGAAATTTTATATTTGATATCGGGAGACCACAGGATATATCAAGTGGACGTGTTAAAATATCTCTCTTTCTGCAGTTTCTGAGCAACAAAATTCCTATCAAAGCGTACCCCTTGTCTGGGCTAAATATCAAAGAACTCAAGTTTCCAGACATTGCACAAGCCTATACAATAAAATTATTGGGGGAAATATGACACAATCGATTTTACATTGGTCAAAATTCTAAAGGGCGCCCAATTCTGATGGGATTGGTACAAGAAGCAGTTAGTTGTTCACAAAGATCTCAGCTCGCTGTCGATGTTAAAGGTACTATCATACTTTGGAAGGAAACCAAAAACAGAAATCTTCACAGATTTACCTATAACTTACAAGTATAAAAATGGTGATGGTAGAAGAATACCGTTAAAAATGTTCTGCCTGAAATGATATACGTATCCAGAAAAGAATAGGCCTAAAACCAGTGAGCAACATTATTTTTGATCTTTTAAAGATCAGAAATAAAAGAGAAAAAACTTAAGAAATACTGTGGCCGTTTTTCACTGTTTTCTCAAAAAGTGGGCACCGTATGGGACTGAAATTTTCAAAGATGACTGTGACTGTATCTCCCTTGATATTTTTGCCCATGAATCTGTATTTCTTTGACAAAAACCAAAGTATGATATTACCTTTAATAGCGGAGTACCCGTCTCATGGACAATTTGTGGAACATGCCAGACATGCAACTCAGACGAAGACAAGTTCTGGCCTAAAAAGAACGCCAACACGATATTTAGACTGAGGTATTCCCAGCTATACTACCCGAAACGCGGCGTCAAGCGAAAAACCACATAACCCCTTAGACATGTTAGATATACATGTATACTGTACATGTACATGATTGTGATGTATTCGCTAATGTTATTCTCATTACAGCCAACATACCTTGCTCAACCGTTGACAACTTTCTACATCATTTTATCTGAAGCCTCACATTTTTCCCAGTCATGAGCTGTAACCGCGACAATGCCGATGGGTATCCATTTTGAAGATTGACAAGCCACGATTTCTTTATCAAAATGCTAGATAGATACACTGAAGTGCAATGATAGTGCAATGAACTGATCATATCTGTCAATGACCGCTTTTAGACTTTATTTACTCTAAAATCCGTTTTGACATGTTTTGACAGATTGTACATAATAAGTTAAGCATATTTTCATATAAAAAATTGATCGAGTTAATACATTACAAATGAAATAAACTTAAAATACAAACAAACTAAAGAAAACAGAAGAAAAATTTCCAACAACAACAACAAGCTGAATACAGGTTAAGTTCGAAGTAACAAGGCTTTCCTTTAAATCCCACTGATTTGATTTATGTCCAATTTGTTAATTCGTCTATTCTGCACTCTTTCCTTGCCTACTTTTCCTCATCTAACTTTAATAATCCGCCCACGTCTAGATGTAGATGACTCTCTTTTAAAACCTGTCTCTCTCCGATCGCCATTATACATTGTAATCAAATTTGAGCCATCTACAGCCTTAAGTGTTGGCCTAGGCCAGATAAAAGAGTTGGCTAAATTTGCCAATGGGAGAAAAGGAGACTGAACCGGCGCATAATACATGTATTATGCATTAACAAAAAAGCATCAATTTGTTCTTGCACCAAATCCCTCCAAGGGACTTGATATTACTTTGGCATTTTTCAAAGTCTAAAGCAATCAGTCAGGGTAATGTCCCTATAGCTTCATCTTACATCCGTGACAGCACTTGCATTTTATAATACAACATGAAAAATAAAAAGAACCATGATTTTTCTTTTCCCGAGTATTAAAGGTCCCTTCAAAAGGAAAGGTAATTCTATCACTTTTTGGTAAAAACTCATGTAGCTCTGCCGAAATGGATGAAAAAAATGGATGGGAATTGTCGGAAGAAAAATGCAAATTCCAAACTGATGGGTGACTTATATTAACTTGAATGGACCGAAGGGGCCATTTCAATTGTAAAGCCCCCATAAAGTGACACTATTTGGGAGTCTGATACAAGCGAATGTTGCCAGATTTTTTTTAGAACATTCCTAACTCAAGGGGCACCGGCATAGCCTTATTCACGGTGCATCAATCCTAGATTCGAAGCAGTGCAATCCATACCAACCGAGGCTTGGATTCAAAGTAGTCTGATACCCATTTTCTTTTTAGAATTGGTGTTATCTTTTCCAAAGGGTATACAAGGAAGGTGACAAGATGGATGCATCGTGAATAAGGCCTATTCCAAACATTAGCAAGTGTACATGTGTTCCATTACGTCTTCCATACACACATAATGACATTCACTTTTAGCCTGAATATTCACATACCGGTACACACCAGGGCCCTATATCATAGAAAATGGCAGGCAATGTTGTTCTACTTGACTCAGCTCAGCAGAAAATTGCTTAAGGATACTTTACACGCATAATGGTGATTTGCATAATTACCTCATAAAACTTTAAGCAGTCATTTCTATGTTACTGTCAAGTGGCCCTTTGGAATGAAATTAATCGTTTGGCACACAATTACAGCCCTTAAGTAGCTCTGTCAAATTGGCCCCGGATGGCTCACAGGGACAGGGGCAGTCTAATAAACTGACTCCTAATAGTAATGCCATGACGCCATGTTATGTGCAAGGTTCCCATACCACACTGGACATTTCACTGGGGGAAAAGTCTTATTGCTGCTTTCGAAAAGCTGCCCGGACATGACACGCTGATTAAAACTTGGCTAATCTATGTAATAGCACTGTGCACTTGCGCTAAAAATAGCACCGAACCTCAGACAAACATTGCAACCGGCCATGCAAACGTGTGGTGAGCTGAGCTGTATGTGTGCACGTGCATGCATGGTGTGACGTCATTAGTGCGGAACGCTATTGCCAGGTTATATGCATTCCATTAAAGGGCATTTACAACATTGGTAAAGGTGACAGAGCAGCTGCATGCTGCTCAAAATTTGATTTGTCATGGAATAAAAACAAACCTGTCACTGATTTCCTGCAGTACTCTTGACAATTGTAAACACATACATGTACATGACAAAGACAAGGCTATCGGTAACCGGTGAAACCATACCCTGTTTTCAAATACTACATAGTACTACACTAGTCCAACCATCATGAACTAGAGACCAAAGTCTTGGTCAGAGACCAGGGGCCGGTTTCATAAAACTTACGACGCGTTGCAGAGTTAAGACGCATCCTTTCTCTATGGACTCACCGCATAGATGCGACTCGTTGCAGCTATGACGGGTCGCAAATCGAGTTGCGACGCGTCGCAGAGCTTTATGAAAATGGCCCCAGAGAACTTTCGGAATGGATCCGCACCGTTCAAACTTGATAAGTTTTTACAGGATTCTGGTCATTTTGACGAAGACGTGACGGAGGTTTGAGCTTGCGATGATGGCCCTGGAGGAGGCAACGGGGGCAGGAAGATGGTCTTAAGCTGAGATGAGAGTTCGGCAACGGTGCTGTCCATCGTCTCGTAGTGACGGACGAGCTGGGCAAACTTGACTGCTCCTACGGGGAATGAGAAAAAAATGCAGAAATTTGTTAAGAATTAAGTTCTACCAATCAAGCCAATTAAAGGGAGCATCTAGGATTTGCAAAGATCTGCGTTTTGGCTGAATTTGGTACAGAAGTGAAGGTCTTAAACTTCCTTACAGACGTTGTATCATCTGGACAGCAGAAATATGGTTGAAATAATCTTGCCCACCTTCCAAATCCTTCACGGTTACACCACGCTTTCAAAATGCTAAAAAAGATCGTTCGGACGAACAATCTTTTTTAAAAGACACTAAATCTTGATTTCCTTGAAAAACCCAGCATCTGATGAACCAAGATTTCCCATGGTGATTGTTTGCACTGTTTACGAACTGTTGAGTCAATTTTCTGTCTCAAACTCAATCATTTGTTTTTTGGGAGGCCTTGCAAATCCTGTACACTGCCTTTAAATCCCCATTTCAGATAATGTTATACCTAAAAAACAATGTGTTTTTTCTATAAAAATCACCGCACGTAAAGTCATTCGGCGAAATGCAGTAAGACCACAAAAATGCCCCACCCCCCTCTCACACACGAACACATAAATTCCAAATTTCACAAAGTCTCAATTGAATCTCCCCAGAGTGTGGTTCAATGACTGATTGCAATACAATTTTTTTTCTCCTTACTATATTACTCATCTTGAGTATCCACTGGACCTAATTTTTAACGATTTCTTCTTAATATAACGTCTTTTTGGCGGGAGAAATATCTTTTGTCTCTCCCTTTTTTAATTCTCATGTTCCACCAAAACAATTCAAAGCTAACTGATATTTCACCAGAAAGGAATACCAGCACATGTAGGTATTGTCAAACTGTCATCCTGTTCCATTAAGAATTTGGACAAAAACACAAAATTTCGACCAAATAACAATGAAATTCAATCACGTTTTATACAGGGTACTACTTCCTGCTACACCGTGTGTTATTGAACTTGATACTAGTGATAGTGAGAAGTGAGAAGTGTAAAATAATCATTCAAATCAAATTACAATTTTCCAATTGTAATCAAATTGACAATGCTATGCAGTGCCTCTGGATAGCAGAAACCAAATTGGTTTCGAGTCAGGTTACTTGTTACAACCATCTCGTTTCAACCATCTTGTTTGATCCGGCAAAGAAAAATGGGAAATAACACTCAAAATTCAATCGTGGTTTCCAGTTCCAAAACAAAGAATTCCATCTTCTTCTTCTTTAAGAAAACGTACCATTTGTCATGTATATTTTCGCAACAAAAAACCTTGCTTACATCACAATCATGCAGAACGTCACGCAGTATATTGTGTTGTGAGCCTATACTAGTTCTATAGGTGACGTCACACGTTATTGTTGCGTGGATCAGTTCCCAGGAGGGCTTTTTTAGGGGGCTGGGCGTACAGGTAATGATTTTGTAACATTTTGGTCAAAATTAAGCACTTATTTATTTCGCAAATTATGTATTTAAGGTAGTATCATACTTTGGTAAGAAACCAAAACAGAAATGTTCACAGAATAACGTATAACTTACAAGGTATGAAGATGGTGGTGGTAGAAACATACCGTTAAATTGTTTCCGCCTGAAATGGTGTATTTGTCCAGAAATTAGGTAAAACAACGACCGAAAATCTTTTTGATCTTTTAAAAGATCAAAAATAAACGAGAATAGACTTAAGAAATACTATGGCTGTTTTTCACTGTTTTCTCAAAAAGTGGGCAACGTATGGGACTGAAATTTTCACAGATGACTGTCACTGTATCTGTCTTGATATTTTTGCCCATGAATGATCTGAGCTTCTTTGACAAAAAACCAAAGTATGATACTACCTTTAAGCAATTTAGTTTTAGAGCACTTTCACCCCTTTCCCAAATTTGATTACAGTAAACCTTCAACACCTAGAACGTAGAACAAGTTCACGTTCAAGTTAACTATTGTCTGGATCTTTTCTTGCACAAATACATTGTTCATATATATTGAAACTAGATCATAATACCAATGCATTCAACAGATTTGTACCGAAAAGGTCACAAATTCCTTTGGTACCAGTAGTTGATGATTAATGAATAAATTCACTGCTCACTTCATTCACAATAATGACGGCAATTTGTCACTCTGAGTGATCCCGCGCACAATTTCCATGAAAACATAAAATCTCCATAAATTGCACTGCATTTCTCATTGATACAACAGGTTGATCAGGATAAAAGATTGGCTAAAGAGAGCAGGTGGAAGAGTCTGTAAGAGGCAATCTGTATGCACATTGGCACATGCTGAAACTTTAAGCAGTTAAGGCTGCTTGCATTTTGCATTTGGCTTTAGAGTACGTTTGTGGCCGATCAAAGCCTAATCCCGATTCTAATGTTCAGATTGGGCTAGGATTTGTAACTGAAGACTTCTACAAAATAGCAGTCCCACGTGTAAGGTTTTAGACACTGTTAGAAGTAACTGTCTCGCCTCTTCTAACATTCAACTTGTTTATATACAACATGTACAATGTACGTACAAATTATAAAATACATGTAGACATAAATAATGCACAAGTTTACCATACACCTAGCCACAGGATCACCCCCAGGGCTAAGGACCTATCTACGTGGCCACAGTCTTCATGCTGAGATTTTGTCACTTTATTCAGTGTTTCAGCAACAAGCATGACAAGGCATGCAAGGCTGTAAATTCCAGTTTCCAAATAAAGTTATGTTTTGACTTTTTTTGGTTGCACAAAATACACAAACTGTCAGTCAATATAGGCATGATAGGGGGTTTTATATTAGGGGGCCTATTATATTGAAAATAAAGCTACAGTAAGATTTGACCTTCTTACATATAACATTAGGCCAATGAAAGTTTATTAAAACTAGTTTCTCGTAAGCAATTCATCAAATTTTGCTGAGGTTTTATTTTCATTATTCATTATTTTTCATCAAGGAAAAGTGCAACCAATACACATACACAAACTGCCATTTTGAACCAGATGGGTTCTAAATTCACCAAGAAATGTGAGTCAGATGCAAATCTGTAAAGATAGGCAGATCAGCACATTCCTTGGGCCGAGCTATGTGGAAGGTGGCCAAGACCGGTATATGTTGCAAGATATACAAAGAACTCTGCAAAAACATTGACCGCGCAAACGGAATGCACAAATGGTTGGACCTTTTAATAGCTTGGCAGTGGTTTGTGGGATTTTCCCTAAAATATTTTGCAAAATAATGCAATTTTGTGGTGTGGGCCAAATTACATGACGAGAAACTAGTAATCGGATTTCAATGGCCTTATAATCCCACATTCTTTGCCCAGAGATTAAAAACACACCTTTATGTCCTGGCTTTGCCATCTTGAGACCAAGGCTGTTTCACTAGACCGGCGCCTTTGAATGGTCCCCAGATAAAGGCGTCTTATAAATGCTGTATTATTATTATTATTATTTATTATTGCATTATCATCGTTGGAAGGGGGGGGGGGGGGGGGGGGTCATTATTTACCTTCTCCATCTGCAGAAAAACCGTACTTCTGTATCACCTCCATCTGGATTTGCGTTGCCACGGGAAACACAATCTGCATCATCTTCATCATATCGTTGCCGGCCGCATCCTTGACTTCCTCCATACGGGTCTTGTTCTCCGGGAGGCTGAAGGCGTCCAGAACCCTCTGAAGAGCAGCTGATAACAAGAGAGTCCAAAGTGGAGATGTTCAACATTTATGTACATTTTGTTTAAACTTTGCAACTCGTGGTCAACAATTTTTGTTTAATTAGGCTCTTGTTAGGCCTAAAGGTAGCTTAATAATTAGGCCAGAAATTTTTTTTTTTTTGTGTTGCCCTCGGTCGATTTTTTTTTTTTTTTTGCCGACTTTCAAACATTTAAAGGCATTGCATACGTTTGGTAATGACTCTGAAAATTTATGGCAATAAAAACTTACTTGGTGAGAAGTACAGCTGCTTTGGATAGTATAATGCATATTGAGAAACGTTCAATTCGAAGTACCGTGGTTATGGAAAAATTATGTCACTTTTTATCTCCAAAAATTATGAATCTGAGAAGCGTTATGGCCGTAACGCTTCTCAGCTATTGACTAACTGTTCTCTGGCGTGAAATAACCGCTCTAGTTTGTCGCCAAAATCTCAAAAACGCTACCACCTTTTGAATTAAAACTTTCACAGGTTAGTTTTATTGTATATATATATACAATTATATTGGTTTGAAACAAACAGTAGGCTCAAATTACCAAACGTATGCAATCCCTTTAAGAATAAATACAGGATGTATGGTCACCAGGGCTTATAAATCAACGGTCTTGAGATGGAGAATTCTGCACGTGTAGATCAGGGAGTAGACTGGTGCCGTTCGCTCCATTGCACGTAAATGGAATGTAGACTGGACAAGGTACTAGGGTAGAGTTAAATTCTTATGTATTTCCTTATATTATTTCGCAAAGCACTGTGGGAGATTTGACTCAGAATCCAAGTCATTTTGTATGTACTGAGATTTGGGCCGAAAATTGCTCGTTTTGTTGAAATCCGAAATGGGAATTGAATTTTGTTTCTTCTGAATGCTTCTTCACGACTCAGGAACACCAGGGTGAGTCATTATGCCACAGATCGCTGAATAACAGTCATTTTAGGGGTGGGGAATTCTCAACAGATGATTTCCATATATATCTTCCTGTAGCCCTATATACAACAACAACGTCAGGAGTAATATTGGGCTACAGTTACTGCAGCTAGGCATATCTATGATATCTAAAATATTTGTAACATCCCTATTACTAGCCTATAATAGGCCTACTGTCTTAATAACTAATAATGTAAAATAATGTAAACATGGTAAAATTTCTAATACCTTTGACATCGTCCAGGGATAACTTGGGCTGCGCATTTTGCGCCATGATTAACCACAGAATCTTCTCCTTTCAAAAAAACGATGAATCGAGATAAAGTCGCCTTCCACTTGTAGTTATACACATCAATTTAGATACACACTTTGCTGTCACTTTTGGGTGACAAAAATACCTTCATTGTACACATGCTATCGTTGTGTCGGACACCCAGACGATTTTAGATGGGAATGAGTGGAGAGTAATTTGGGTACCAGTCTATTTAGTATGGCAGCAACCTTCGTTCTGTTTTTGTGTATGAAATCCGTGCGGTGAGGCCGATACCAGACCGTGTTGCCACAGACGCTTTTTTCGTTATCAATCACAACTTCGACTTGCTAAGAAGACCAAATCATGTCTTAAGAACCTGAGAATGACTTGATTACTCTGCCAGATTTACCAGGATGTTGTCAGCTCGATTGGAGCTCGACGGAACCTTTGACCATGCCACCAAAAAGGAATACAGCAAGCATAAAGATGAGGTTTGTTTGTCGATGTCCAGTGCAATTACTTAGTGAATAGTGTCACTTGTTGTTGTTGTTGTTGAATGTTGAGTGTTTGTTGATGTCCAGTGACAGTGTTATTGTATGTTGAGCTTGAGCGCAACCTTTCGGGGTTAGTGTGCTTTACTCCACAAAGACTATTTTCAAACATAGCTTCTACAGTAAACTAATTACTCATCTCAATATGTTGACAAGTTCATTGTGGTGTCCTCTTCATTAGCAAGGTTAAATTTGTGGAAATTTAAAGTGGGCAGGGCTTTATTTTTTTTAGGGAAATTCTGGAGGTCTGAAAACAATCATTGTGGACTAAAGCACACTAACCCCAATCTTTCAACCTTCGCAATCTTTTACCGTTTGTTCGAAGTGACTTGCTTTTAAAGAAAACCTGTGAGGCTGTGTCCCTCGTTTTTAACCTAGGCCTAACTCAAGTGAAGGTAGCTACATGTCGCAGTAAAACAAATCTTAAATGAATGTTAAATTCAAAATTTAAAATGCCCAGTTTAAAACCTGCGTAGCCATCAAAATTGCACTCAACATTTTTACCAAAGCCCAAAGTTTGGGATTATTTGTCGATTGTTAAGCAGAGTGAAGTAGAAGAATTTGCTCAGCAGATTAATTCGAAATTTTAAGCAAAATGTACCTGAGAGCTGGTCGTCCCAAGCAATATGTTATTAATTCTGTTATTCATGCTAAGTGCTAAGCAAGATAACCTCTGTGCTTAGCTGAAAGCAACCATGTTCTCGATCTGCTTCTCCCCGATGATGATTAAATTGTTCTTTTGATGTTCATTGCAGGTGAATTGTTGCGCTTTCTCGCCTGACCTTGAGATGATGGTGACTGGGGCTGACGACGGCAGGGTCAGGGTGTTCAATAGACTCAGTGGTCAGCTGGTCTGTAGGCTTATCGAGCATAAAGGTCAGGGGTCGTGGTAGTTCCGATGATTATATCCCTTGGTCTGACATTGGGACTTGGACCAAGTTCCCATGTCAGACCAAGGGTTACGATCATCGCAAAAGCGCTCCGCACTAATGACGTCACAAAATCCCCGGCTGTCAGACAAACATTGTCTCACACGCGTAGTGTACATGGACGCGCACACGCACACACGTGCATGGTTGCAATGTTTGTCTGAGAACCAGTGCTATTTTTAGCGTAAGTGCGGAGCGCTATTAGGGTCGTGGTTCACAGTTTCTACTTTTGGGTCTCAATTTTGATGTGGTGCTCTCTTAACAAGAAATACAGCAGATAGGCCTACCAATGCGCATAAAAATCACTGCCGAGAACCAGTGGCAATCAATGTACTTTACATAAGATTTTGGCTGGTAACAGGTCATGCACTATAGGTACATACTTTTGTCTTCTTATAACAAATATATATGAAATTTTGGCCACTTACCCCATATCTTTGCTAAGCAAGACATCTTTGTGCTAAGCAAATTTCCTTGGCTTATACATAGTACAGTAGTTC
Source organism: Astropecten irregularis (assembly GCA_963971285.1). Taxonomy (NCBI): domain Eukaryota; kingdom Metazoa; phylum Echinodermata; class Asteroidea; order Paxillosida; family Astropectinidae; genus Astropecten; species Astropecten irregularis. Next base: position 4,864,242 of record OZ020260.1, on the reverse strand, counting down.
CAGGGCTGCTTATTGATAGTACTGAGAAGGCATATATGGCATCATGTTGGTTATATTCTCAAAAGTATTGGAGGTATATGCTTGGAGTTAGGAGGGCCTGACGTGTTTCGATCCTAGCAGGATCTTTATCGAAGGCAGGATCTTAGCCTTTGATAAAGATCCTGCAGAAAGGCATCATTCAGGCCCTCCTACATGTAACACCAAGCATGTTATAAATTTCAGGTCATTATTTTGGCTGATGAGCAGTTTGCAGCAGATTATGACTTGTGTAATTGGCTACTTGTATTGAAGGGATATGATGGTAAACTTGTACAGCTCCCCTTGTATTTGTTACAGGTGCTGTCAGGGGTGTTGCAATCTCATCGGACAGCAAATACATTGCAAGTGCCTCCTATGATTGTACCGTTATCGTATGGAGGACTTGTGACGCGTCTATTGTCTACAAACTAACTGGTAAGAAGACTTAAAACCCTGGATTCAATTTAATGACTGTGGCTGTGAGCATTCTAAATGCCTTACTGCACACAGAGCCATTGACAAAGCCACAGCCATGAACTCAGATCAGAACAAAAAAAATGAATATGAAACAGGATTCGAACCTGCGACCTACGGAATACCATACGAGTGCTCTACCAACCAAGCTATCCAACTCTATACAATACAGTCTTCCGGAGGTCACTGGTTCGAATCCCATATCAGTCAGTTTTCTTTGTTCACCTTTCAATGACTTAAATTGACCCACCCTCATAATTGTCCTTTTTTGGTTAATTTCATAAAAAATTACTACAATAAAAAAGATTGCTTAAAAAGTGCTGGCTTGTTTTAAATTCTCTTTTTTTCAGGTCACTGCAGAAGTGTGGAGACTGTTGCCTTCTCTCATGACGGGCAGCTCCTGTGTTCTGGTTCGTGGGACAATAGCGCCCTCGTGTGGAATCTGAAGGTCAGTCTATATCAGATATCAATCCGATATCCAATCCGATATCTGAGAAACAATGAATTATTTTTGGTACCCGCTGGGATTCGAATTAACCCGCTGACCCCAACTAGCTTGGTGGTTTATAACGGTATGACATTGGCACTTTAGTAAGCTGGAGGTCGTGGGTTTGAATCCCACCTGAGCCAGCACATGAAAAATCTTAATAATAACATTTTGATTATTATTTGCTGTGATATTGGATGAGAATTAAATAACCTGCAGGCTGCACTAAACAACAGTTATGCATGGTTTTTATACAGGTCTATTAATTTACAACAGAGGCAGTGAATTGCTACGGCTGGAGCAGAAGTGGAAATGTACATTTTGGAAAGTGCTATTGCAGTTGCTGACTTGCTTTCATGCTTGTTTATTCTTATTAGTGATCTTTTCCCTTGTTAAATCTATTTTGTTTTTAAGCCAGATACCAAAATTGCCTCAACAAAAATGTAGAACAATCCAGAATTTGATTATTTTGTTGTGATCAGTGTTTTTCTGATTTATTTTCTCGTCAGACTGGAACAGCAAGGAACATTCTGAATGGCCACAAGAACGTCGTGCAGTGCTGCGCTTTCTCTCATAACGACCGATTTGTGGTGAGTTAGTTTTCTTGTCCTGAGGTTTGTAGCCAGTGTGCTCAAAAGCTGGTGTCATTTTTGTCTATGCCGGCCAAGAGGAAAGTAGAGGAATTGACCTAAGTTATATCTCATTGAAAAGTGAACAATTGACAATCGACTGGAGTGGGATTCGAACCAGCAACCTCCAGAATAATGTACCGGCGCTCTTACCAACTGAGCTATCCAGCCCTATGTTGGTGGTGTCCCTAATTGTCAATTATCTTTGTTTGTTTGGCAGTCAGAAGCCATGAAACCACTCACATACTGCTATATCCCAAGGATCATTTAAGATACGTGCAGCATTAGCAATACTACAACCCCAAGAAACAGTACTTGGGGATCACTCAACTCAACAGTCAACTGAGCTACCCAACTCTATGTTGATGGTGTCCCTAATAGTCAATTATCTTTGTTCGTAAGGGCTGTGATTTATGAGATAATATAAGGTACTTCACGATACTTGAGATATCCAGGGGCCAATTTCATAGAGCTGCTTAAGAACCAAAATTTGCTTAAGCACCAAAAACCTTGGCAAATAAAATCTGCATGCCAGCCAAAACTCCTTGTGAATGTTATACTCAGCAAACAATGGCTGAATACAAGTCAAAAGCAGTAAACATCACATGTAAAAATTTGGTTGGCAATCCTGTTTGATCAAGGAAAACTTTTCATGCTTAAGCAAATTTTGTACTTAAGCAGCTCTGTGAAATTGTCCCCTGGTTGTTGAATTACATGAAAGCATGGACATTAAACAAGGCTTCATGACATTTATTATTACACCTAGGCCACAGGGTCCTGGGATCACACAGTGCGCCTCTGGTCCATGGTCAGGGATCCACGCATAGAGGAGTGTAGGATTCTACAGGGACATACAGGCAACGTGCACGCCGTCACGTTCTCAAGCATGGGCATGCTGGTAAGGTGGTCAAATAAAATTACCCTCTCCCTTTACTTAGAAAAAGTTTGAGGAGTTGGCTGGTTGGATTTGGGCTTCAATGAGAATTATTTAATGGAGTTGTAAATTTTAACAGCAAATGGAGACTACCTGGTATACGTTGCACATATTTTTGATTGAGAATCCCGATCCAGATTCTTAATGGTGAAAAACGCCCGCAGTATCTTTGTTATTTTTTATCTTTAAAAGATCAAAATTGTTTTTGGTCAATTGGTTTTTACTCTTTTCTGGATAAATACCCCATTTCAGGCAAAAATTTTTTTAACGTTATGTTTCTACCACCACCATCTTTATACCCTGTAAGTTATAGGGAAATCTGTGAAGGTTTCTGTTTCAGTATGCTACCAAAGTATGATATTACCTTAAAGTGGCAATTCTTTTGCATACACACTGCATTGCGATTGCCGTAATATGCCCCTATGAACTTTTCAAGCGATTAATAGTTATTCCGATTATCTCTGCAGGCTTCAGGTTCTTGGGATAAAACCATCCGTCTATGGAGGCCAAAGGACGGTAGTCTTCTCTTCATTCTTGATGACCATTCCGGATGGGTCAGGGCCCTTGCATTCGCACCTGACGGCACCGTTCTGGCCAGTGCAAGTGACGACGAATCGGTAAGTCGATCTGCAAGTTTTCCTGTTTTGACAAGTTTTGTCGCAGAGGACGGACAGTTCAGTGAGGATTTTGCAAGCTCGTCCAAATTTGTGTGGAATCTTGTTTCATTGGTTTTTATGCAATGACCAGTACAGTATTGTCAACTTATCATGTAAATTGTTATCGTGCTTTCATTGTTTTTGTACCGTATATGGGAGAGAAACTTTATTACCTGATCAGACCCAGCCACTAAAAAGCCTGGCCAGGTCTTGGCCTTTGTGCCTGTAATCCTCCTACTCTTATCAGCCCTGAATTTCACTTCAATAGAGCTCAGTGCTCAAAATGACTACAGCTTGGCTGCTGGATACTGTCCATGATCAATGTGGACTCCATCAATCAGGTTTAAACGTTCCGACTACATGTATGTTCCAGGACAAAGTCATTGGCTTGAAGTTGATAATTCAAGGGTAAAAACTCATGCCTGGCCTGGCTTTTCAGTGGTATTCAAGCTTCTCTCTCTATTGCACAGTGCTTTTCAATATATTTCTTCTGTTTGAAGAAATGAAATAAATCTTAAATGTTAGTAATGCTTAAATTAATAGGCCTAATGGTTTAACAAATTGTTTCTGTGGTTGCTCTGCAGGTGAAAATCTGGGATGTTCTGACCGGAGAGTGTGCCAAGACGCTAGAGGTTAGCATGAAAAACACTTGCTCTTAAGTAACTATCATGTCTTGGTAGAATACCGAAACAGAAATCTTCACAGATTTACCTGTAACTAACAGGGTATGAAGATGATGATGGTAGAAACATACCGTTAACATTTTCTGCCTGAAATGCTGTATTTATCCAGAAAAGAGTAAAACAAACTGACCCAAAAATGTTTTGATCTCAGGAAGATCAAACTCCTGTGAATAGATTTTAAAATACCGTGAACATTATTCACTAGTTTCTCAAAAAGTGGACACCGTATGGGACTGACAATTTTACATATGACTGTTACTGTATCTTCCTTGATATTTTTGCCCATGAATCTGCATTTCATTGACAAAAATCTAAGTATGAAATTACCTTTAACCTAATTAGTGCCACTAATTTACCACTAATATATCCATGTTAATAGATTAATTTGATTAAACTCCATGCCAAGTCCATCTCTATCATAATCAAATTTCCAAATAAAGGAAGAAAAATAATCCAAAAGATTTTTGTCTAGCCACAAAACCGCTCACATACTGCCATATCCCAAGGATCATTTAAAGTATGCTACAGTGCAATGCTACACACTTGAGGAAATGGTTTCTAAAGGGGTGTTAGGCAGTCCTGATTTCTGGAAAAGTTCTAGATTTTGTGATTTGGTTGGATTTCTTTTAGGGCAAACTGGAGCAACTGCAGACCTGCATCTTCTCAACAGAGGGCGCCCTCCTGGCTTCTGGAGCAGCAGCCATTCCTAATCTAGCCTTCAAGACCCCCATGAGCAAGACCCTGACGGCTGAAAGCGCGACGGGTCCGAACAAAGTCTGAACATGGAATCTGAGAGCATAATTTTCACAGACTGGCTCCAAAGATTTAACTGTTGAGTTGACAGGGTCTAGGGGTTGTCAGCAGACTTTGCATAAACAAGAAGAAACCAAAAGTTCTGACACGATTCAGGTTTTCCAAACACTGACAATTTGCTATAACTTGTTAAAAAGTCGGCCTGTTTACAAATCCCTTAAGTAAATAATCAGTAAATCTTACCTTTCTCAGCTCTTCATCCGAGTTCTTCCCAGCAGTTTTAACTGAAGGTTAAAATAAGAGAGAAATTATTATAGTTGTAAGATAAATTTAAAAGAGGGCGCTATTTAGGATCAACGTGAGTGAATGTTATTTTTCCCCCTGGATTAATCTCAACAGAGGGCGCTGTCACTATGTAATGCACAAGGGATTGTTTAGAGTTTGCTCTGAATACGAGGATGTACATAAAGTTACAATTACGAAGCCTGTTTTTAAAATCTAGAACAGATTATTTCGAAATGATAAATGACTAAAATTGCAAATCATAAATTTTAAGATGTGCTATTTGTGAAATTGATAAAAATTATTTCAATTTCTAATGAAAATTAAGTCTATTGCTCAAAAATATTAAACTTTTGTGTAAATAAAAACGAGTCTATGTTGGTGAATAATTTATATGGCTGGTCTAAATACAGAAATAAATTATTTATATTGTTACATATCAACGTAGACAGTACGTGTGCTATAACTACATCATAGCATGTAATATACCCCTATGGAGCTATAGCTCCATGGTTAAACCATTGTATGGTAACGGGCTAAGCATAAAATGGTGTGGGTCAGAAACCAAGCAGCAAAGTGCCATAGTCTACATGTATATTCTGGTGCCGGCTACACTCCTAGCTGTCATCGAGCTCAGCACGAGAGCACTGTCAATCCTTATTGTATTCAAGTACTTGAAAATTGTTTCCACAGAGTCCGTCCGTCTGATTGTCCGGACTGGGTTAGGCCCCCGAAAACAGAAGAAGATAAAAAACACCAGACAGCCGCTCAACATCTGCTCAATCATTTCATCTCTAGTAGTACAGTAAACCGCCATGTTTATACACTATGAAGTGTTATTTACCCCATTTCCAATCGCAGCATTTACATAATCCCATATTTACACTGGCCTAATTATTTAAGAGTCTTTTGAACAAAGGCAGGACCGTAAAAGAAAATCACAAAAGAACATGGCTTCCTAAACGCCCCTTTGTGATGAGGTATTGCTTTTGTTCTCAACTTATAGATAAAGTATTATTTCTGGTTTTTGTATGTGTGACAATGATCTAATTCTGTCTACATAACAATGGTGTACGTCCACGCGTCGTGTGCGCGTTGAACGTCTGATCAGAGTTCAAGATTGTCACAATATAACAGACATACCTAACGCACGCACTACATATTGTGGGTTTGACAGGGCAGCGCGGGGTGTTATGAGTAATTAGCTTTTCCTTCACAATGGAATGCGGCCACCAATAATAGTTTTTCTTTTGGGCCCGAGGAATGACAGTGAATACAGAGCAATTTATAAATGTCACTTTTATTTTCATCTTTTGTATGGCGAACAACGACAATAGGCCATTTTGCCAAGAGATTTTTTTCAGGCACACATTGGTTGAAAACTCACGTTTGGGGTTACAGATTGAGTTCAATTTCAAAGAGTCATTTTAAAGGGATGGTACAGAACTGGTTTTTGCGACAAAACCGTTGCTGATAGTGAAAGCACATTATGTAATCCATCATCCTTAACTGACAATCCTCTAGAAGTTTAAGGTCAATCAGCCCTCTGGGTCACGAGAAAATAGTGAAAACCCGTTTACACATTTCAACGATATTATGCGTTCATAATAAAACGCTTCGAAGCGATTTATTCCAATCGGAAAATAGTATCATTTATTTCTCAATGAATAATATGGCATTTCAGACACGTGATGTTTTCTCCTATCATCACCATTATACTGTGTAAGTTTGATGTGAATCTGTGATCTTGAAGTGTATTTTGTCTTACCAATTCTGTACCATCCCTTTAAATGAACGTCAGACACGGCGGCCTCTGGTTTCAGTTGATTTCGAAGCGGATACTCTTTTTTGAACAAGAAATGGAAAGTGAACTTAAAGGTACTTCATCATATTTTGGTAAAGTTGATAGAACAGCTGCGGTCTGTTCATAATTTGATTTGTCATGGAATAAAAACAAACCTGTGAAATGTTCAGCTTATTTGATCATTGGAAACAGTTGAAAACATGGGAAAACCCGTTGCAATAATATTGTTACGCAAAGTTGTGAGGTAATTGTAATGGTAAGGTTTTGATGCCTGTTTTTTTTTTTTTTTTTTTACAGTAGGCCTACTTTTTTCTTTTAATTATCAAAAAGGGCAACTGGCTGAATTATTTTAAAGTCATTGAAAACTGAGCAAAGAAAAATTGACAGGAGCGGGACTCGAACCAGCGACCTTCCGACCACCGTTCCGGCGCTTTTACCAACTGGGCTATGTTGGTGGTGTCCCTAATAGTCAATTATCTTTGTTCGGTTAGCAGTACATATTGTCTTTTAATGAATTTTCCTGCTGGAGAAATTATAAAGGGAAGAACGCCCTCATAATTTTGCCCCAATTCACAGACACTGTTTATGATTATCATTATTATAAACTACATGTCCATAATTCTCAATAGAAACCTATGCTATAATAATTGCCTATTTTATTTCAACTATAGCCGCATTATAATATTTTGATTTATGATTTTAAAGCATGTATGTACATCTGGGAAAGCTAAACGCATTCAGGTGGCACGGGGCCGTATAGGAAAATAGTACAGAGAGAAGAAATGGAGACAAAAATCAGAGGGAAAATTGATATTATTTTGCCAATGAAAATGCGTGTCAGGCGAATTTCGTGAATGAAACCGCGACCGGCCGGCCGTATCGGTTGCAGAAGAAGTCAAATAGGGTTAGCTCCGGCCCGTTGCAGCGTGATTGTTTGTCAGTCACGGGCCGTGGAGCGACGCCAAACGCCGGCCGAAGCTTACAAAAAAGTTGGGAGAAAAAACATCACCACCGAGGCCAGGCCCCAGTGGGTCGTCTCGTGTTGCTCGCCGTTGAAGTGGCAATATCCCCGGCGAAGGTCCGAAGCGAGAGGCGCGAAGCCTGATCACTGTTCACTTGGTTTCCGGTAACTTTGCCAAAAAAAAAATTGCAGGCGTGCTTGGAGTTGCATGCACGGATGGTGGAGTCAACGTTCAAGAACGGTGTGCATGACAGGGAAGGGGTTTTATGTTGTTGTTGTTGGGGAAAAGGGGTAAAAGCTTGTTGGGAATGGGGCAGGCTGGCTGGATTGTAGGGGGAGGAATCCGCAGTGGAAGAGGAGGATGGGGGATTTTTTTCTTACGGGTGATGAATAATGCATCTGCTTATAGAAACACTCCAGCGGTCTCAGTCATACACGAGAGAAAAAGTTACAATGGATAGGAGAGCGTTACACGGACAAGACAGGCGATTAAGGGGAGGGAAAATTAGAACTGACACAGACAGCCAAGCAACTGACTAACTAACCAACCGACCCACCATGCGACCAAGCAAGAAAATAAAAATACATTAAAATGCTTGATTATTGAAATGACTACTCCTTCGTTCCCTTTGTAGTACACGAATAAAACCGTTGCTTATTATTGTGTTGCTATAACTATAACCCTTACTGGCCGATTGACAACATTAGCCGGTCTTTTTTTCAGTACGATGAACAAACTTCGATCATTTCTCCCTAGCTTCTAAAATTAAAAGTCTTAAAGGTACAGTGCAATATTGGTAACATACCCAAACAGAAATGTTCGAAGATTTACTTTCAGGGTATGAAGATGGAGCTGGTAGAAACATACCGTTAACATATTTCCGTCTGAAATGGTGTATTTATCCAGCAATTAGTAAAACAAAGACCGAAAACAGTTTTGATCTCGGGGTAAGATCAAAACCATTCTTTATGTTTTATAAGAAAGATTGAGTCGGGTTTGTCAGGCTATTTTCACGTGACTCAGATGTCCGATTGAGCTCAACATTTCACAGGTGTGTTATTTGATGTACATTTTGGATCATACAAAGTGGGAGTGCTGACCTGTGACCTGCACCAATCATGTATTATACCTTTAAGAAAAATAAAAACGGAATTGTGAACACATTTTAAATTGATCTAAATAATTGAACAAAACGCCATAACATATAACGGAGCAAAACCAGACAACGTATAGACCCGAACCAATAGTGAACATTACCATGGTGCAGCATTTGCCATCAATGATCATAATAAAGTACATGTAAAAGGCCATTTTTATTTTACTTTATATGAACATAAATCCCTCCCTCATAGATGGGCATGGCGTGAAAGAGAGGGGGGAAGCACCTGTTGTGCTGGGCTAAGATCGATATTTCACTTTCTACTGTAATAGTCATCAGTTCTCGTATAACAAAAGAGAAAGATGACAACAAAAGAAAAACAAGACAAAACAAAACAAAAGCCATGACGAAACATCTGTGAGCAACAAATCGTCATGTATCTTTCTCTCTCTTTCTGTTTTTCCCTTCATTTTCTGAGCCCCACACTGTGGTGTTGCTGCTGTTGCGTTGAGCAGCCTACCGTGAAGCGTGACCGTCATCCAAGCCGGCTGCGCTGCCGGGAAACGCCGTTATCCAACCCCGGGCCCGACCAAGCGGAGTTCGCAATTAATTAAAAAACAAAAAAACCGTGGACAGAGATTATTATTAAAGGAACTACAAAAACAAGAAAAGAAAGAATGTATACATAGTACAAATAGGGACACTCATCATTTTAGGGAATACATGTGTTCGCGCTTTGATTTATGAGTATTGGTGGTTATAATAAAATTACTGTTCAGCATGAATTTTGTCACCGTTGAATTAGCGCACTGAGACATAATAATATCATGATTTCCATTTATTTATTTTGATGGACGTATATAAAACGCACAATGGTAAAACAGCATCATTTAGATAAAAAGGTGTTTCTGTATAATTATGAAAGCTTGACGTTTATAGCAATGGGAAGCATTTGGTGCAATAATTGATGACTTTTGAAATGTTGCTGCATCTGAATCTGAGCACCACCACAACAGCAGAGGCCTTGGCCAATTTCATAGAGCTGCTTAGCACACAAATTTACTTAAGCACCAAAAAAATTAACAACCAAATGTCCATATGTTGTGTATCACTTGCGATTGCTCCCGGCGGTCACTGACCATGAATGATCAAATGGATTTTGTAATCATGGGCGTTTTGTTAAGCGGTGCTAAGCAATGTTTGTGTGCTTAGCAGCTCCATGAAATTGGCCCCTGTATATTACGCCCGACCAACAAGGGCTTATACCGGTCACAAGACAGAAAGAAGAACTAGCCTTCAACCCATCCAGGACCAAATCAGGAACGACATCCCTATAAAACCTTCCGAACCCTTTGTACTGACCGCCGCTCACGACACAGCCTCTGTCTAAACTGCCTAAACCAAAAAATGAAATAATAATTATTATGGAGATCATTCATAATTCACAATGGGAATCAAGCAAAGGGACCGGGTATAATATTTATACTCAACAATATTGGGCCGAGATCATTATATAAAAAAATTATGTTCTCGATTTCAGCCGTTGCGACCAGCAATGGGATACGGGCAAGCCAAACATGATACGTGGGATTACCAGACTCAACTCGATGGAAAGAGCACGGGGGAGCTAGCATAGCCAGCCAGGGAAGAGGGGAAAAAGACAGGGGAATAGGGAATGATGATAATAACGACGATGATGATAAAGAAAAAGAGGAAATCTCCAAGCTCCGTGTTTGACGAGCACTCGTGACCGTCTCTGACCAGGTGGCGCTACGGGGGCTTGAGCGACAATATGCCGGCATATGGTCCGGTGCCCCGGTACGGTCGCTCTCTGCTGCTGCATGGCAAACTCTCGAGTTCCGTTCATGATGGGATTACCTCGAGGGGTAGGGGACAGGGGAGGAGTAGAGAGGGTTGGGGAGGGGGGGGGGGGGGGGGTTTGGGGTTCGGATTGAGGAGGGTTGTAAAACTCCACCTATGTTGTGTGGGTGGGCGTATGGGATTGTGTGTGCATGTGCTATTTCGATACGTTTCTCTGGTTGCTGGTTATAAAGGGGAAAAACACGACAAGCCATAATTCTGCCATTTCCCCCCGTTCTCCTGGGGTCATTTGCTGTAACTTGTAAATACAACATGTACGGAGGTCGTAAACAGACGCTACATGATTATAACAGTTGCAGAATAATTATTCTAACGGGTACAGTACGGCCTATTTGTCAAATAGCTGCTTAAACTGCACAGAATTCGCTTAAGGGTATACTATCACTAACTTTGGTAAGAAACCAAAACAGAAATGTTCACAGATTTACGTATAACTTACAGGGTATAAAGATGGTGGTGGTAGAAACATACCGTTAACATGTTTCCGCCTGAAATGGTATATTTATCCAGAAATTAGTAAAACAACGACCGAAATTCTTTTTGATCTTTTAAAAGATCAAAAATAAAAGAAAAAGACTTAAGAATTACTATGGGCATTTTTCACTGCATGTCTTCTCGAAAAGTGGTAACCGTATAATGGGACTGAAATTGTCACAGATGACTGTGACTGTATTTTCCTTGATATTTTAGCCCATAAATCTGTATTTCTTTGACAAAAACCAAATATGATATTACCTTTAAGAGGGCCCAACTCTTCGGTCCTATACCACGATTTAATACAAGTTTTTCGTTTGTATTATCTTAAAACACAAAAAGAGAACACACACAGCCATTATACCCACAAAGTTAATTATTAATCAATCAATAAACTCGAATATATACCTGTATATAGAAATTTGATCAATAAACCAACATTAAACAATCGGAGCTTACACCATGTAGTCAACATGTTTTGGTAGAGGGATTGCATAGGACAACACCCCTATTGTTGTGTCATGTTTACCGTTGTATATTATTTTCTCTCCACAAGTGGATAATTTTTCACAAAGGGCGGGAAACTTGTGAAGGTCTTTTTTCCCTTTTGAGCTATACGTGTGGTTGTTTTAGGTATGGGTGTGTAGGTCGGGGGTCCTTTGATCTTTCATTCGAGACGGAGTATGAGGACGGTTGCTCACCTGTGAGTGATAATACGAGGGTAGGTTGGCTGTTCTCGGTCCGGGGGAATCAGCAAAGTTTCGAATTTTGGGTCGTTTACGAAACGGAGGCTCACTGGCTCAGGCTCCGTCTCCGGCTTCGGCTCCATTTCGCGAATCCATTATGAAAAATCTGGTATCAAAATAGAGGCTTTTGACTGCGATTTTGAAGTAGATTCTCTGGTTTGAAAAAGGAAAACAGAGTTTCAGCTTCAATGAAAAATCACTACCTATATTTTCAGCATATGGATGACAGAGGTGGAGCCTGAGCCTGATCCTAAGCCTCCGTTTCGTAAACGCCCCTAGTCTAAAGAAACGTATATGAGAACCGTTAACCATAACCATTCATGCTTGTCGCTCGTCAGATTTTATTTTGCAACTATAGCCAAGTATTGTTAAGACTTGGAGAAAGATCGTTGTGTAGGATCGCAACGTCAGCCCCTTCTAACTCTGAGCATTTGATGTCATTGAAAAGTGAACAAAGACAAATTTGACTGGAGGGGGAGTCGAACCAGCGATTTCCGGAATACCGTACCGGCGCTCTTACCAACTGATCCTATGTTGGTGGTGTCCCAAATAGTAAATTATCTATGTTCATTTTGCAGTCAGAAGCCATGAAACCACACACATACCGCTATATCCCAATGATCATTTAAGATACGTGCATTGAGCAATGCTGCAATCTGAGAAACAGTATTTAATGGTTTAACCAAATATTTGCACTCATACTCCTGACTGCACATTATATAAACTACTAAAACAACTCGCAAACAATAATATTACCCAATTTGGGACAATAATTGTTTGCTGCTGTGATAAAAACGTACGCATGAAACAGCAGAATAACATTCAGCGGAACCAAATAACCACGCTTGAACTTGGGTCTCTCCTAAGTTAACGGCGGCTGTTCTCATACAAGACGAACCCAAGAGTCCTTAGCAACAGATAGGATTCCTCGTTGCTCGGAGAGGAAAAAAATAAAAACATAACAAATTCAAAAGTGGAAGTAAGGGACGCACAAGCAAACGGACCGCGGACGCAAACAAGAACATCAAAAGTAAATCTTTATGTACACGCACTTTGTTAAAGGGCTTAAGTCTAAAGCCCACCGCACACTATACGATCCGACACTTCCGACGAGGACCCGACTGGTTTTTGGAAGGATCGCAAAGCATTCTGGGAGTCTTAACCGTGATTGTTCCCAGTCGCAGACCCACTCTGATGGCCAGTCGGCAAGATTCGACTGTCGAATCACGGTTAAGACTCCCAGAATGCTTTGCGGTCCTTCCAAAAACCAGTCGGGTCGTAGTCGGATCGTATAGTGTGCGGTGGGCTTAAGTTACATGGCTGCGTGTGTGGAAAACTTGTATCAGTCCCAACTCTATCCAATACTGACATTGTAATCGTTCTTTAATTTAAAGCTATACAAATGGATTAAGTTGATTAGATAAGAATGTGAGATAGTGGTGGGCCTACGTAGGGCATTAAAGGGCAAGTTTGTGTCATGTCATGAGTTTTTGTCTAACAAAGAACGTGAATGATTGAGCGTGAAAATCATCCTCGTTGCAATCTAATGGAAATTTCTTTTTGTACAGATTCCTATAACAAAAATCGGTATGCATTTGGTAAAATAATTAATTGTTGTTAAAGTCTAACACAATTTAATAAAATCATGAAATAACCACAAGGGGCACTGACTGAATTTAAAGTCATTGAAAAGTGAACAAAGAAAAATTGACAGGACTGATCGGGATTCGAACCGGCGACCTCCTGAATATCGTACATGCGCTCTACCAACTGGATGGCTCAGCTGGTAGAGCGCCTGTACGGTATTCAGGAGGTCGCCGGTTCGAATCCCGCTCCAGTCAATTTTTTTGTTCACTTTTCAATAACAATCAAACTTGAACATAGCTTACTTACAAATAGGCTATGTGAGCCAATTTAAATGGATGGTAATAACGGTCAATTCATTACTGCATGAGCAAAACTTACAAAATAATGACGACCAAGTTCATAGGAATGAATGCAAAAATCCATCGAACAAACTAATAAAGTTAATAAAATTATTTTAAGTCATTGAAAAGTGAACAAAGAAAAATTGACTGGAGCGGGAATTATTTTAAATCAATAACTAAAACTTAAAAAAACCATTACAAGTTATACTTAATTGCCTTGATCTTACGTTATGATTAAAAGCACACCATTGGAAGATTTGTGCTTTAAAGCAAATATATGTTTATTTTTTATAACCCTATACTGATTGTCGGAGAGAGGAGAAAAAGTAGAAACAAAGACATGATGTTCCGAGTAGAGCACCGGGCACCGAGGCGAAGGTCAGACGGGGGACGCGGCGCAAGTTGACGGCACACGGAACATCGTCGGAAGCGGTAAAGCAAAGACACTCCGGACAACACGACCAAGTGACTGATTATGAGTCAAGCTATTTGCCAACACCCTGGGATTATATACACCACACCATACCAGTCCGTCTCGGCTCTCGTCCCGTGAAAAACAAGGAACGCCCCACGCACGACACTCGCAGCTCAGTGGAAGAGCAAAGAAAACAGCGGAACTCAAAAAGACCGACTCGAATCGGAGCGAAACGAACTTTGACACAGTAAAACTTCAGCGGCATTCGTCCACCGGAACGTACGCCGTCACGACGGTATAGAGACAACCTAGAAAACACGGTACACATGTACAAGTGCACCACTGTGAGTGAAAGCAACAATTAGCAACATTGCATTGTGGAAAAAGACACACGTAAACGTCGGTCTGTTGAACTTTTTGACACGAACCATACTGATATTTATTTGAAAGTTTGTTCGGCGGGCAAAACATTGACTGGGCACGTATACACACTGAACGCTGTCCAACCTATTTGACAATTTCAACCCGTGGATTTTGAGTGACACCATTGACGAGGACCATGCTTGGACTTACACCGGTCACAATGTAAGTAATGCTTGAGTTTGATTGGCACAATTAAGGACTTATAATTGAAATGAATTTACTGCATAATAATGTTTGCTTATTTTGCTGAACAGAAATATCTTTCAATATTTCAGATGATTTAACATTTTGTGTTGTTGTGGCCGATGTAAAAACTATTATGTTGATGTGTTCTTTTCAGTCCCACTTTAAAGGAATTGTTGTAATTGTTTTTTTTTTTTTTTTTTTTTTTTTTAAATTTTACCAATGCAAATGTATACCTTTTTGTCTTTGGCTGTTTCATTTCATGGCAATTAGTTTTGCCCTCGAAGAATTTGAATGACCTCGATTTCATGTTGTGTTTTATAATGGCGAAGTTGTGTTCTTCACAAAGATGTTGGTCGTGAGTACACGATCAGTGTACTGTATTCGCGTGCTGTTTGACAAAAAGATGGAAAATACTAGTAAAACTAGAACAGCGCAAAGCGTTACAAAAATAACAGCACTAACAGCAGCAACAGCAACTTAATAGCAGCAGCAGCAGCATTAACAACACCAAGAACAGCAACATCGGCAAAAATACCATCGACATCAGCCAAAAACATCCGTAGCACCATCAGCAACAATGATAACAACGGCAAAACAGCAACAGTATGCACCATGCGGCAACAATACCAGCAACAACAGCAGCAGTAACAGAAGTAACACAACCCTAAGAATATCAAAATCAGCACCCAAAAAGCAACCGCAGCCAAAAATATCGGTATTATCATTAGCAACGATGGTAACAGCACCCCAAACAGCAACAGCCTGTAACCTGCGGTAAAAAGCAGCAACAGCAGCAGCAACAGAAGTAACACAAACCTAAGAACATCAAAATCAGTAAAAAATACCAGCAACCGCAGCCAAAAATATCGGTAGCATCATCAGCAACAATGGTTACAACACCAAAAACAGCAACAGCCTGCAAAATACGGCAAACTAATCATGAAGCAACAGCAACAGCAGCAGCAACAGCAGCAGCAGCAGCAGCAACAACAAGAACAGCAACAGCAGCAATAGTACGAGCCGGTGACAGTTGCAGCACCACGAACATCACTATTAACAGCAACAATATCATCACTGCATTAAAAATCACAACCTCAATTGCTTGTTTCTTTCACAACCCAACATAAAACCCCCAAACCACCCGAATCTGAATCAGGATCAGATTAGACACCAGTGTGAACGCATTCAATGTCTCTGGGCTGCAGGGCTATCATAAAGCCCGGGCTATATACCTTTCCCACTGTCACGATGCCAATTTGCGGCCGACAAATCTGCAGAAATTGAAGGGATAACATTTTCTTGATTTCCATCTGGCGGTTGGAAGATTTGGCGATTTATCACAGAGACGTGAGCCGGTCACGAAGTCTTTAAACGCGAGCAATGCCGCGTCCGGCCGGACGCGGCATTGGGCCGGGCTTAAAGGTAATATCATACTTTGGTTTTTATCAAAGAAATACAGATTCATGGGCAAAAATATCAAGACAGATACAGTAACAGTCATCTGTGAAAATTTCAGTCCCATACGGTGCCCACTTTTTGAGAAAACAGTGAAAAACGGCCACAGTATTTCTTAAGTCTTTTCTCTTTTATTTTGGATCTTTTCAACAATCAAAAAGATTTTCGGTCGTTTTTTTTACTAATTTCTGGATAAATACAGCATTTCAGGCGAAAACATTTTAACAGTATGTTTCTCCCACCACCATCTTCATACCCTGTAAGTTATACGTAAATCTGTGTACATTTCTGTTTTGGTCTCTGACCAAAGTATGATACTACCTTTAAGCAAATTTTGGTGCTTAAGCAGCTCTATGAAATTGGAAGAAATGTCGGCAAGCGGACTGGGAAGACCCAAACAAACCACACAAACCAGTTAGCAACTTACTGGCAAGCCACGAGCCAAGCTGACGTGCATGGAATGGTTGTTTTGCATCTATCATCTCACAGCTAAGTGGTATTTCCCAAGTGACAGTGCGCCGAAGTATCGCATTCACAACCCCGCCACCAACCCCACAAATCAATGCGTATCAATCCAATGTATCCGTATACACAGCAAGCTGCACGTTAACCGTTGCTTTGAGTCCAACACTCAACGAAACATGAACGAAAGAGAGAAACGAGTGTGCATGGGATGCCAATTTCATAGAGCTGCTTAGCACAAAAATTCGCTAAGCATGACATTTCTGTCTTAGTAAAAAACAGGATGAACAACCAAATTTCCGTGTGCTGTGCATCACTTGCAATTGATTCTTCTTTGGCTGTTGTTCGCTGACCATGAATATAAAAAGGAATTTTCAATGGTGGTTTGTTTTATTGGGCAAGCTATTTTTATGCTAAGCATTTTTTGTGCTAAGTAGCTCTATGAAATTGGCCTCAGAGTGTTGACAAATTTTTGGTTAGCTTAATTCGTCGTGGTCAACTCAACCGCGATAACCACATTTCATCTTCAGCAACGCAGACAGAGTTCAATCAACAACTAGGCCTACAGGGAACAAACATCGTATAACTTAATTGATTCAAGTGAAAACATGTTTTAGCGTTTGGATGACCTTATTATCATGATTGGTATACATGTACCTGAAATTGTCTGGTGCTGTTTCAATCAACATTCGTGTTGAAATACAGCTTGGTGTGTAACTCTTTGCATCAGGATCTTCCTCGTTGGCTTGTGTTAGCCTTTGAGAAGGTTGATGTTATCAGGCCTTTCTGACTCTGATGAGCGTTGTATAATTCAGAACATTATTTTGGTTGATGCATGAACAGATTGCAGCAGTTTATCATTTGTATCTAAAAATGGTGATAATGATAATCAATCTTACAATACAAAATAATTAGTTGACATGAAACCGGCGAGACGGCTTTATAGGGGCAATGCGGCGATGCTGTATTGCTGTATCGTGAAGTCGAGATAGGCCCACTTGGTGGTATAGCAGCTCATTGCCGTATTGAGGTCTAAGGGGAGCAGGGTTCACAGGTTCTCGGTGGGGTGTATAAGAAAGGGCTGTCCCATTTTGGTAGTCAGACTTTCCTGGTAACGAAGCCACTTGAGACGCGACTTGACACGACTTGGCGCGGCTTGACGCGACTTGACGCAACTTGACTTGACGCGAATTGATGCGACTTGACGCGCACTGACGCGACTTGACACGACTTGGCGCGGCTTGACGCGACTTGACGCAACTTGACTTGACGTGAATTGATGCGACTTGACGCGCACTGACGCGACTTGACGCGACTTGAACATACTGCACTTAAACATACCGTAAATTTGTTTCTGCCCGAAATGCTGTATTTATCCAGAAAAGAAAATGGCCAAAACAATTTTGATCTTTTAAAAATAAAAAATAGCGATGAAAAGATTTAAAAGTACTATTGCCAATTCTCACAGTCAGTTAGAAAAAAAACGGGCACCGTAACTATGTGACTGAACATCTTCCTTGATATTTTTGCCCATGAATCTGCATTTCTTTGACAAAAACCAAAGTATGATATTACCTTTAAGAAGCAGAAAACATTCCTGCTAAACAAGGAACCTTTATTAATCTCTTCCACAATTTTGTTTTTGAAAAACAGCACGTTCCCGAAGAAATTCACTCTTAACTTGTCTGATATTGCTGTGAGTGTCAAGTTCTAGGGAACCGTGATTTAATACCTCAGACCTGTGAACAGACAATCTCGCGTTTCACTCAAACCTTCTGAACCTCAATTCCAATCATTTTGTTTTTGTATGAAGAAATTGCAAAAATAGAAAACTGCATGTTTGTTTCCACAAGACACGCTAGTTTAATATGAGCCTTGTTCCCAGTTATACTTCTAATAAAAGAAGACCGTTCTTCTTTGACATTCTTGCAAATTTTTCTAATACTGAAAGGTTTTTTGTCCACGGTTGTGAAAAACAACCTGATTTTCTTTCCAATAAAAGAAGAGGTCATTTTGAGGGTCAGCAATGAGATTGACAATTGACAATTGACGCACATTTGTAAATTTCAAGAGTGTATCTCCAACAATTAACAATTGTTTTGATTACTTATCTTTATATTTATTTATTGATTATTGATTATTAGTGGTATTTTTTAAAGGCACAGTGCAGGATTAGTAATATACCAAAAAAGAAATATTCACAGATTTACGTATAACTTTCAGGCTATGAAGATGGTGCTGGTAGAAACATACCGTTAACATATTTCCGCCTGACGTTAATAGTGTATTTATCAAGAAATTAGTAAAACAAAGACCGAAAACAGTTTTGATCTCGGGATAAGATCAATTCCATTCTTAAATTTCGTAAGAAACACTGAGTCTGGTTTTCAATTTGACAAGTGTAATATTTCTTTGTTCATTGGATATGATTTCCATTACTTGAACAGTACAGCTACCCTTCTTGTCTTCGACTTTGCGTTTTTGTGCCCCCTATAAAAAGTGGCGCCCGGGGCACTTGCCCCTCTCCCCTTGCCCTAGCTAGATGCACCACTGCTACAGACACATTAATATAATACATTTACAGCATTTTCTACCTACATAGGTGTACAGTGAAATATGCAAAATCAGCCACATCAACTCAGAAATGTTATCCATTTTAAGAAAATGCCACAAGTTCCTTATACTCGGCGCAGTGCACGAGAGGGGTAAAGGTGGGCTATGGGGGTATCTCGTGGCTGGGTATTCAGACAATTTAGCACCTATAACCGCTATGTGACATTACGGTATCACACGAAACCGACCTGGAATCTGGTGGATTTTTCCCTTCCACGCAACGGGGACCACCCGGTGCCACCAGGGGCTGGTGTGGCCCCCGCCGAGTGACTCGCTGCACCGACCCCGGGCCACCACCCTTGAAAACACGGTGCCCCGTAGCGTCGGGAAAGGCGTTGAGATTGTGTTAAAGGTACTATCATACTTTGGTAGCATACCGAAACAGAAATCTTCACAAATTTACCTATAACGTTTTACAAGGTATAAAGATGGTGATGGTAGAAACATACCGTTAATTGTTTTTCTGCCTGAAATGTTGTATTTATCCAGAAAAGAGTAAAACCAATGACCAAAAACCATTTTGATCTTTTAAAAATAAAAAATAACGTTGAAAATATTTTTAAAAATACTGTGGGCTTTTTTCACTGTTTTTTTTTCTTCAAAACGTGGGAATTTCACAGATGACTGTTACTGTGTCCTCCTTGATATTTTTGCTCATGACTGCATTTATGTGACAAACACCAGAGTATGATATTACCTTTAAACTGGCACCTTTCGGTGTGTGTGGTGGGGCCTTGCCTACGTGGCGGAAGAAATATAACATTACCAAGTAGACCTATAATTTATCAGCGAGCCCGGGGGCCAAGCTCTTTTGGGTACGGGGTTAGAATCTGACTCCCTAATGATGGCTGCATGGCCCCTGTGTGCAAGGTTGTCTCCATGCCGTTACCCCTATGTGCTTGATTTATCATACACGTCTCTACGTTGATGCTTATTTATTTGCTTAGGCTGTGAAAACTGAAAAGAAGTTTCTAGTCAATAGTGGTGGGGGTCTTAGGTGATCAATTCTCAAGTCTTTTCTTAAATCTGGGTTTATAGGACGAATCCATGGCACAATTTCAGTCGACGTTTCGGCACACCGCTTCGACAAATCACAGGGGGGGGGGGGGGGGGGGGGCAATCAAAGATAACATCTAAATCAATTTGAGAGAATAACAAATCGAATATTTCTATTTATCAAATGGGCTGCGAATGCCATTAACTATTATTATTTTTGTCAACAAATGTTAATGTAAACGGAATATAGGATTAAGACACGTTAGTTATAGCTGGGCATGCATGCTGATGACTTACGCTCTATTGTTCGCCACCTCATTCGCTCTTACGAATTGTGCCACCTGGTGTCGATGTCACGAAGCCTTACGATCGATCGTAACTCGAGTTACGAAGGATATCCCATTGTATCCTACGTAGGGCTGCAATGCATTATAAACCCTATACGATTGATAATAAGTTACGAGGAGTTCAGTGAATCGACCCAGTTTGCTTAAGGTAACGAAGATTGAAACATTACATTTCGGTCGCTGTTTGTAACGGAACAGTATACAAATTACAAGGGGCTCTCATGAAACTAAAGAACCACAAAGTACCACAAAATGGTAAAACTAAAGTACCACAAAATTGACCAGAACAAGAACACTATTTCACGTATTACAGATTATACCGAATCGAACGTATGAAAATCATCCCGGAAAAGGTGCAAATTTTCCAAGAATGTTCCTAATACGGGAATTAAAAACAGCATTGTTCATCTTCTAGTCAAGTCGCGTCAAGTCGCGTCAAGTCGCGTCAAGTTGCGTCAAGTCGCGTCAAGTCGCTTCAAGTTGCGCCAATTCGCGTCAAGTCGCGTCAAGTCGCGTCAAGTCGCGCCAATTCGCGTCAAGTCGCGTCAAAAAGGGAAAACTATTGGGATGTATTTCGCGCGGTTAGAAACGTGGTCAGAAACCAGGAATCTCAGTGCCATGTGGAACTTGGAACCACGACGGCCTGTCAGCCGGTCCCCACCAACTTTACAACCTCATCTGTCAATTAGCGAGGACCTAACGAGATAATAGGCTGTTAATTGCTGGGCGATTGCCTCGGAGGGCACGGGGGTACGAGCCCACACGTTCAGCACCAAGCCGTGTCCTTCCAAGGACACGATTGACGGCCCACACACGGGCCCCCACGGGCCCCTGGGGCTCTCGTGCCCCCGTACGGCATGGTGGAACCCGAAGGCTATACCTCTCTCGGGGGCGACCTGGCCTTCAGGGACTCAAGTCGTCTGGGTTTGTGTTGACTGGCGACAGGATGGATACCATCTGACCAATGCACCAGACACCTCGACATAGAAGCTATAAAACAATATTACCCGTCAATAAATAAGGGGGCATACAGCAACAAATCTTACAACAGACTTTTCTGTCATCACCCTTACTCCATTAATTCACACCTCCGAACTTAAACCCTCATTTTAAAAGCATTGGAATCAATTTGGAACACACAAGCAACTTCTCAGGCCGTGTCCGAAACGGGCTTCCAGAGCTACGGCTAGCCTATAGGTCTTTTGTCTTGGTGTCTCTGTGTATTTCCAATGGAGTGAAGACTAAGACCATAGAGCTACAAGTCTGTTTGTAGCTCTATGCTTAGACCTAGCTCTAGACAACAGATTCGGATACAGTCTAAGTTCATTTTCTGTCGGTTTTTAATAACTCAAGTAATAAACTGCTGCAAACTGCTCATCGGTCAAAACAATGACCTGAAATTTATGAGATGTCGACTGAACACCACACTTCGTCATACCGAGAGAATTTTATTTTTTTTTGTATCGCCGGATTTTCCAAGTTAATTGGACTCAATGACGCTTTAAGAGCTCCGTAGATAATATCTACACTACCGTATTAAAACATCGACTCTTATCGAATTCATAAAGCAAGACAGCTCCTTGAAATACTATAGATAATGTACATGTTATTGGGTCATTCTGCAGTTATAGAAAAGGTATTTGAAATTTGCAAAACCCGTTGCCAATTCATTTGCAGGCCATTATTATTTTCTTTCGGCCGTCACAATGACGTCACAACTATTGTGGTTGATCCAATATGTAGGCCCAACATTAGATATTAAACCTGTGGAAATTTGAGCTCAATAATATTGGACATCTGAGTCACGAGAAAATTGCAAAGACCAGACTCAATTGTTTTTATAAAACATAAAGAATGGTTTTGATCATAATTCATACCCCGAGATCAAAACTGTTTTCGGTCGTTGTTTTACTAATTTCTGGATAAATGCACCATTTCAGGCGGAAATATTTTAACAGTATGTTTCTACCACCACCATCTTCATACCCTGAAAGTAACACGTAAAAAGTCTGTGAACATTTCCGTTCTGGTAATGCTACCAATCATGTACTGTACCTTTAAAGAATCGCCTTCAATACCGATGTTCACTTCATTGTGCACCACCTTCAAAAATTGGTGCACCACCGTTTAACCCCCTAGAAATTTGACCATCCTGTTATAAACGCCATTGACACCGAAAAAGTCTTTTCAATTTTTTCTGAGATGGGCGATTGGGGGGGGGGGGTGTTCATCTGCAGTATGATCTTTAAGATATATAACTGTAAGCCAGTGAAATCAATTTAGAAACCAAACCTACACTAATAATTACCGACCCTTCACCGATGTTTTGTTACAGAATACGGGGTGAAAACAGACCGGTTAAGCTATCATACAGTTTCGCTTTAAAAACCGTCCCGCGTGAAATCGTGTACTATTATTGTATATAGGGAGATGACGACTGAGAATTGCCACAAGCTTAAAACAACAACTCCAAATCTGGTGGAAGGAATGAAAAAGGGGAATATGACAGCTTTTAAGACTGTTTTAGTGATGGTAAAGTGGCTGGGCCTACTGTTATGTGTATTTGGCCGAGGGGGACAACCGTATGGTCAACATCGGTCACCCGTGCGTGGACGGGGGGCAGCCCATGGCCCAGTAGGCCAACGGAAAAATCAACCCCGCGTAAAATAAGAAGAAAAAGGAAAGAGGGGGACATTTTTTAGAAAGGTCTTGTCCGGTCATTTGAGAAAGAAGCACAGCAGGATTTTGGCATGATGTGAGATCCCCTCTCGCGACACGGGTTTACCGGGCCGTGAACGAAGCGCGACAGCGGGTCGCTAAGTTCCACCGTGCCGCTGGACCGAGGGGGACATTACCGGTACGAGACGGTTGTCCTTGTGGGGGTATGGAACCCCCTATTCTCTCACCCCTATATCCTGGAGGGAGACATGTTCCCCGTTCTTGTACCTATTCTTGGACCGATCGTGTGACTGTTTCCACGGGGTGGACTCAGCAGGATTGTATGGGGACGGGTGAAATTGTCTATTCCCCAGGCAAATGCACACAATGTACATCGAACCAGAGACAGAATGGAAAAACACCTTGTGGCCATTAACATGAAGCTCTTAAATGAGAAGACATGGACATGATAATGGACAAAACTGCAAACAGGTTTCTTTGTAAACGGCAAACATGGCCATATAAATCCCACTCTGATTCAGACTTTATTTTGATAAACAACTGAAAAGAATTCGTCTTATAAAATACACATTATTAACCTTCGTCCCAGTCATTGAGTCAAGTTACTAATCCACTGAACATCTTTGAACTCCAAATGGCAGTACATTATTGTAATGGTACAGTACAGGATTGGTAACATACCCAAACAGAAATGTTCACAGATTTACGTATAACTTTCAAGGTATGAAGATGGTGTTGCATGGTAGAAACATGCCGTTAAAATATTTCCTCCTGAAATGGTGTATTTATCCATATATTAGTAAAACAAAGACCGAAAACAGTTTTGATCTCGGCACAAGATCAAAACCAGTATTTTAGTTTTATAAGAAAAATTGAGTCGGGTTTTCGCTATTTTCTCGTGACTCATAATGTCCGATTTGGCTTAGATTTGCACAGGTTTACAATCTCATGAACATGTTGTGCCTTTATCAATCATGTATTTTACCTTTAAGCGAATTTAAAATCGAACATACAGTCTCATAACCCTCACAGGGAGAAAATGGTGTTAAGTGGCTTGCTCAAGAACACAATTTGCTTTTTGGTCAAGTAAGCTTACACACATTCTGTAACATACAGAGGATTTAAAGTAACACACTTTTATGATGCAGCACATAACAATGTCTCAAAAGTCACACAGAATTTAAAAAACAAGAAGATATAGTTACTGCTGAAAATGAGCCAAGCTATAGCAAAGGGCCTATTATACAAACGGCACACATTTTGTATACGACACTTGGGGCGCTGCTGTATCTACACCGCGGTCTGACGAAACTTGAGCCAATTCTGGAGGGTCTTAATGGTATTGGCTCGGTCAACAAACACTCTGTAGTTTTTGCCGTATTATGCAGGCTTATGACAAAAAGGGAAAAATATGGCGAATTTCAGGTACTCGGCGCTCAACGTTGACAAGGTGCATGATTTCGATTCTGCTTGTTGTGTGTGTATACAGTGACTGACCATCAGAATTACGACTGCATGTCATTATGCAACTCGTCAATTTTGTGGCCGTTTCGCTTAGTGCGTTTTGATATTATCTCGGTTACAAATTCCGACCAGACAACTTGAAATAGCCGCAGTAAAGTTTTTTTGTAAATTATTTGATATTTTGGAAAGTTTTACTACTAGGAATTCATCGCAATAATGTTGCTGCAAATCTGTGCCTTCCAAAACAATAATGACCAATGTAATTTACCGTTACTAAAATAAAAATCCTCAAAAAATCTAGTAGTCTTCAGAAACGGAACAACAACAAGGGTGGAATGTTGGGCATAGGGCACTCTGTATAAAGTTCATATGAGTGGAGTCTGACCATGTTATTGTATTATTTGTCAATGTTATTCTGTATGTTTAATAGCGTGTGTACTTAAATATTATACAGGGCATATTTCCGCTATGACCACACCGTCGCGTGGGCGAGCCCCGCCCCTGGTGTGGGGGGGGGGGGGCGTCGGGAGTTACCGGTATGTTTGGATTTACGAAAGGCGCGTGTCTCGCATCAACAATTTTGTTTGCCTGTGATCTATTAATAATAATGACGTCATGGTCTATTAATAAACTACCAAAGCGGAGTATAAGGAGGAGCGTATATCAGTGTAAGCTTGTGCAAGCTCGATGTCACTTTGGACCCGGAAGTTCACCTTAGTGCAGTGCATGTTATAGCCAGCGCTGCGTGTCGGACTTGATCGGAAGCGGAAGTTGACATACACTTACGATGATGTACTCTCTTAATGTAAAAGAGTGAAAAACTCACTCCGTCTGCAGAGTGATATTGAATTCACTCTTTTAAAAGTGAACTTCACTCTTAG
This sequence comes from Astropecten irregularis, assembly GCA_963971285.1. NCBI lineage: Eukaryota > Metazoa > Echinodermata > Asteroidea > Paxillosida > Astropectinidae > Astropecten > Astropecten irregularis. The sequence continues at coordinate 4,838,511 of OZ020260.1, read as the reverse complement.
TCGAGTGGAAAAAACACTCCCGGTTTGAGTTTCGTCTTAAAAGTTGAATCACTCTTTATGGAGCGCTCGTATATACCACTCTAAACGTGGAGTGTTTCGGTAGTCACTCTTTTTAGAGTGATTTTTGTTTACCACTAGCAGCTAATCACAAACGTATTCGTAGTCAGTACTACTTTGCATATTACGTACGCGCTCATGATCTGAAAAAGTTTCAACGGCCGCCATTGTTTTTGTACGGCGTAGGCGACAGCGGCCGCGCACACACGTTAACGTATATGCGTACTGCAACTGAGGATGGACAACGTTTGGAAGAGGCTTGGCCCGGTGTTTGAGGTTGCAACGGTTGAAAAAAATCCAGCAGAAATTTCAAGGTACATGAAACTTTTTGTTAGTGGATTTAGCGATTGCTTTCCGTACGTAAGTTTGTTATAATGTAGTTATTCGTGTCATTATGCCTATATTTTGTAAATTGTAGGCTGCTCGATCGTCGTACTCGTACGTAACGGTAGGCTTGGTCTAACGTTAGGCCTAACGTAAGGCCTGTATACCGGCGTAGCGTAGGCTGTAGTGCAGAACACACAAGAGTCGGGCCTGCCTAGCTTCGCCATATACGGGATTTGGCAGCCACAGGGCCTATATAGTCACGAAGAATAGAGTAAATAACACTATTACAAGTGCATATAAATATACAATTGCACGAATTAAGCACTTGGCATGATTATGATAAACATTGTAAGCAAATTTGTTAATAATAATAATCTTTATTATTTTTGGTTTCCCCATACATTACAAGGCTGATGGGACAGATGTTGAGCAGTTCGCAACAACGAAGGAGGCAACCTACACCCAACCCTTCATACTGGCCCTCGGTGAAATGGACAGTGAGTACTTCATCATCGCGGATGCTATGAGTATGACCATCTCTGCAGGAGGTTCTCTTCTTGAGGCTTTTGACCGCCTCTTCAAGGTTCACTACATATTGTGGTGTATATGTATGATGTACATTTGGCAAAGCCGCTGCAAACCTACTTCAACTTTTCTGAGGACATCATATACAAACTAGGAGTTTTAATAATGAGAACTGTCAGAGAACTGTACTCGAAAATGGTAGGAGACATGATCCAAATTGAGGGGTTAGCTTTTTTGTGCTTAGCAGCGCCATGAAATTGGCCCCTGATTTCAGGCTTCTTTCAGTGTTAAGAACTCTCTTGATTTCAGAGATTTTGGGGTCAGAATTTTCACTGATTTCACTTTTGTATCAAGTTGTGTTTCTCCTCATTTCAGAACTTTTAAGACAATCTCTTTTGAAATCTGGAATCCCTGAGGCTTAAATTTATACAAGATAATTTTGAACAATTGAATAGTGAGGGATGTCTTTGTGCAGCTGCACATGAGAATATTAACCATCAGGCTTGTGTTGCTCTTGGACTTTTGGCAACCCTCAAACCTTCTGCCGATTATTTCGTGGATTTGTCAGTTAGTATACCTCCAGTCACACCCCTGCTGTACAGTCGCAACAAAACAACAGAACAAATACTTTCACAAATCAATTAGGGTGACAAGAGTGTGACCTCGAAATTTAAGACAATGAGATGAAATAATTAAGTAATGAATTTTTCAACTTTCAAAAGTCAATTAGGATGACCAGAGTGACTCTTAATTTTGTCTCGAAATTTAAGACAATAAGATGAAATAATTGATGAATTTAAAATTTTTATGTTTGCATAGGATTTTCCCTTGGAGTACTTTTTATAATCTTTTTTGGAGAATAAAATACTTTTATCCTGATTTGAAATTGTATTCTGTTTAATTTATTTGAGTAGTCTTTTACAATAACTTTTACTTGAAGTCGATATGTATTGTTTTTAGGTTGTCATTAATGTTTAAACTTGAATCGTTTCGTCTTTCAACAGCTGCAGCATTGCAATTAATTTGACAGTGTTACATTTGACATGCTCACCGAGAGTATATAGTCTTCACTAAAGTACAAATTTCACTCTTTTCAAGTTCACTCTTTGAAAGAGTGTTTTTTACAAAGCACTCTTGTCACTCTTTTTGTCACTCTTTTTAGAGTGATAGTCACTCTTTCACTCTTTTTAAAGAGTGGTTTTTGTCACTCTTTAAAAGGTGAAATTTCACTCATTTTAGGAGTGAATTATTACCACTCTTTTTTTCACTCTTAAAAGAGTTGTCCGCCATATGGCTCCTTGTAAGAGTGGTTATTTCACTCTTTTAGAGTGGTTTTTCACTCTTTTACATTAAGAGAGTAAGCTGGGTCAAATCGAATGCATAACACGCAACTTCATTCGAAATGTTAATACAAAACCATGTGGGATTCGATTGCGGTTAATGTGGCCAACGGCAGAAGATCCGTCGTGTTTATGGTCATAACATCAACAGCGCCACCTTGCGGCCGAATCTAGCCTCGGATCTGACATCAAGGGAGCATGCTTGACATGATATTATGGAAATATTATACGAATCAATCACCCAATCTAGACACCATACAACGCGGTACAGTGAAATTTCTGCACTATATTAAACTAACTGTGTGTAAGGTGAACAAGTGGACGTATCATTTTAATATAATTGCGTTTGGATTATTAATTTCTGTCGCTGTGTTAGAAGCTTACCCAGGTCGTATCTTGGCACTATGACGCTATAAGCGCACAACTCTTCCTCACTCTACGTTCCTACTAAGCAGGGGGGTCAATTAAAAAAGCTGCCTAAGCACCAACATTTTGCTTAAGTACCCAAAAAGTCATCTTGCAATAATTATTGAGACAGAACGACTTGTACGACTGAAAAAGGCGACTTACCTAGATAAAATGATTTGGTTATCAGGATAAGTGGAATCATGGAACGCCGTATAATAAGAAAGCACCACATAACATGTATGTACATATACATGTACATGTCCTAGTTGAGCATAAACTGCATTGGATGAATAACTTAAAGGGACATTGGGCCAACACGTTAATACAACTGCCACATTTCTACCGTTTGCTTAGCGTCTGTTCGGTATTCAGGAGGTCGCCGGTTCGAATCCCGCTCAAGTCAATTTGTCTTTCATCACCTTTCAATGACTGAAAAATTCAGACAGTTTACCTTATTATTTGATGATTAAAATAATAACAACGAAGAAACGAGTGGAAAAACGATGTTTCGATTAAAATCATTTGACCAACAATCTGCTATGTATGAATTTGTTGTGTGTAGTGGAACCGCGCGAGTGTTGAAGTGGAAATTCTCCTTTCAATTTCGCTAATACAGAGCTAACATTAATAATAGGTGATAAAGGACCAATACTGATTTTGGCAAAATCCAACGTTTGAATACAAAATATCCTATAGGCCTATTATACTCGTTGTGGTGATTCATGAACCACATCTGGAAACAATACGCAAATTGTACTTCTTTTTTATTTTTGATATCAAGACACTTAAAAAACGTTTTTATACCATTATAAGTATGTTATATTATCATTACTAGAATATAGAATAGAATAGTATAGAATAGAATAGAATCGAATAGAATAGAATAGTCTACTACTATGAATATTATGAATATCATGATTTATATCATACCCTACATATACACGAGTCTATTTGTATACACTGGGCTCTTAATTAACTGTTTTGGATGGACAGAATTGGCACAACAATAACTAATAAAGCCCTGCAACTGACGTGACATCGGTAGAACGTGTCCTTGTTTCTTGTCAATTCTATGCATGAGTGCACGCATTGTACTCAATGACAACGTCCACCCTCTGCGTGGTATCTACAACAATACGACCGTTAATGAGACTGGTATACTAGCTTGCAATGAAAACATTGGGGGCTTTTGTTTTTTCAAAGGAGAAATGATTCGAAGAAAATGCTTTGTTAGCTTTATGCCAAAATACTGCATGATGTATTGCAACCATGACATGTATTGCACCAATAGGCCGTACGTTATAATGTGGCCCTAATGCATTTTCAACCCTATAAGGCCTTGTGAGAACAAACCAAAGCAGGTTTGCTTCGGACTGGATTCGAACCGGCGACGTATTATAATGCTGCACGTTTACGGATGTAGCTTTGCCATGTGCTGGACTGCCAAGCTCGCAACGATAAATTTTGCAAATGTGATATAGGCCTAGGCCTATCTTATTAGCAATGAAGCCACCGATCCGCCATCTCAGAGCTGAAACAATGAACGAACACACACCTAGTATTATTTTTAATAACCTTTTCCGAAGCCTCGACAAAGGTGATCGACTTTGGCTTCTGAAAACTGTCAAATACAGGTTGCGGATTCTACCGAGCTGAAAGCTCTGTTTCATTTGTCCTTATGAGAGTATACTCCGCGGAAGGGGGGGGGGGGGGGGGGGGGGGTGGTCGGGGTGTAAAATCGTGCTGTCATCACTCACCCATTGCCAGTAGATATTGATCAGAGGAAACGGCTATCTCTTCCCCGTCTCTCTTTCTATAAAGTGCCGATTTCAACCCGATCTGGATATTTTTTCTAAGTTGTAAGTTTCTTTCTTTCATTTTTTCCCCTTTTGGTCAGAACACGATCTCTTGCATAAGAGTTCGCTCGAAACCTGTTAAACTTTAACCGCTGCACGCGGCAAAGGCCAAGTATAAATTTTTTCCTTTCGTTTTATTTTTTTTACTGTGCTGTAACACAATAATGGCTTGGTTTTATCTTCCGATATTCAATATTGCCCCACGATGCGTGCAAGGAAGTTAAGCAAATGGCCCGGTACCTCCACTATCGGAGCCCCCCCCCCTTTCCAAAGCCCGATAGTGCCCCAGGGGGCAAGTCGGCAGGGGTGGGGGAGAGAGAGAGAGAGAGAGAATACTGAAGAAAAAACACAGGACCCTTTCTATAAAAATATCATTCCGCTAAAATATCCACGTCTTTTTTTCTCCCTGTCCTGCACAAAATCGTTACAGCTGCAACGCCCGCGGACAAACGGGGGGACTAAAATGTTTTCGGCGGCACGCACGGGCAGCTCCGGGCGGGCAAAAACAGCTCATCTCCCCCCACGCGCGGACGGCGAGTTTGACCGGTGAACCGTCAAGTCCCGTTGTAAAAAAAAAATGCACAGGGGACGATAGAATAAGAAACAGGGGAAGGACGAGTAGTAAAGAGATGGAGTGGAGGAAAATATAGAAGGAGAAGTAGAAATCATCACACCGACAAACGAGGGAATACCTGCTGCCTTGCTACCACGCTTGGATAGAGCGAGTCCAGATCGCTTGTTATTTTCCAATTTTGCCACGATAATGCGTCAATTAGGATGACAAAAATCGGCGCGCGAGGTTTTTATAACCGAACAGGCCCAGTCGAGCGTGTGGTGTGGCAGAGCCGTGCCGTGGCAGCACACAGCGCGGCCATCACAGCCACACACTATACACCATCATAACGCCGCCATCCGTAAGAAAATGAATCTCCACACATCAGCCGTTCCAATCCAGGCGTGCACACTCTCGATCTCCCGAGCAGACGAACAGAAAGAATTTGCCCGCCAAAAAAATACGAGAAAAGAACAAAATTCCCTCGCGCCGCAATGCATCGCACACCTCCCTTAACTTTAGGCGGGAAGAAATTTTCAAGTTGCGTGTGAACTGCATGTCAGTGTAGATTTTGTTTTCTTCTTCTTCTTAAAAAAAATCACTTCGATTGATTGGTACTCCGTGCTGGAAATCCTTCCTAAAAAATGACAGAAAATTTTCAGAATTCTCACCGGACTAGAAGAGAAAGCAGCGGGTGATGTTGGACCTATCGATTACCGTGTCAAGACGCAGGACTGCGTGATATCTGACGTTTGAGGAAAAAGGTTTTTTGGCAAAACAACAAAGACGGTGCCTCTTTCCATTAGAGGAAACATTGATATTAACGAATATATTGTATGACCTTGGAGAGCTATAATATGAATCATGTTAATAATATTAATAATACCATCTTTAATTTCAAGAAAGTAACCCGTTGTAAAACGTTTAAGCTTCACGACAGAAAATGACAGCGAATGCCGTCAACATATTTTGCGAACTTTAAAGGTAATCTATCACACATTTGTTTTTGTCAAAGAAACGCAGATTCATGGGCAAAAATATCAATGGAGATACAGTAACAGTCATCTGTGAAATTCCCAGTCCCATACGGTGCCCACTTTTTAAGAAAACAGTGAACACGCCCACAGCATTTTTGAAAAATATTTTCGCCGTTATTTTTGATCTTTAAAAGATCAACATTGTTTTTTTTTGGCCATTGGTTTTACTATTTTCTGGATAAATGCAGCATTTCAGGCAGAAACAATTTTAACGGTATGTTTCTACCATCACCATCTTCAAATTCTGTAAGTTATATAGGTAAATCTATATTAAGATTGTTTCGGTATGCTACCAACGATTTATAGTACCTGTAATACTTACTTTGTCAAATTCATTATTTGTTTCCACTGCATTATAATACAAAACGGCCATTTTGTATCCAACTGGGGACGCCTAACTGGTCACTATATAACCAAAGGGACTGTATGAGATGATATTGTCCTTTAGTGCTCGATTCTGATATAACTAGCTGCTATACCAGAGTGTACATATCCACTTCTGATAAAACGCCAAGCTTATTGCACACACATCACACACACGAGGACACGTGCGTGAGAATCACCAGTTTTCATAAACCAGTATGCCCACTAAAGTAGCCTCAAGACACGGGTTAGAAACAATACCGGTATGGGGATAAGCTCAACCGAAGATGCTATCACGAACCCGTTTCCCGGACCTACCCTCCAAAATTGGACAAAATTTTACCCCCCTCCACCCTATACCCTACCGCCCCAACACCGCCGAAATCCTTGATACAGTTCAATTTCGCCTTTCCTCCCACCCGGATCCCGCCGAAATTAAGCCATATTGCACTCGGCGCTGTTTAAATTTGACCAAATTGCGCTGGGGGTATAGCTAGGCCCTAAGCTTTCGGTCTTTGCATGTTATGGTTTGATTTTGGTTGTGAGCACGTTCGTTTTTATTTCCCTCTTGCTTGCTGTTTAAGCGCAGTCTTGGCTATTTTTCTCCTCCTATTCCGCCTCTGTTTAATTTGGACTCTGTTATCACATTTACCTATCGTCACTTTTGTTATTTGTTTACTATATCCTTCCGGTATTATAGCGATAGCCCTTAAGATATACATGTGGAAGTTAATAATGAAATTGTCTATTGTGTCTACGGTGATATTGGAATATTATGCTATCTCTATCAAAGAAATATGATTTTTTTTTTCCTCTCCACTTTTTGTTTTTAATAGTGAGGCTATTCAATATTGCTGGTTTGGGCTTCCTCGGGTGTTGGCGAGGCTATTTTAATTTCAAACCGGTCCTAATTTGTCTCCCTTTGCAAAAGAACGAAAAAAAAACCTTTCTTCTCCAGCGTTTCAGTCCGAGTTTTCTCCAACCAAGGTTGCAGAAACGATGGACAACTACCGTTTCAGAAAACCAACAACAATAACAACAACAAAAACAACATCAACGGATTATGTCCCTTTACATCAAAATATTTCGCAATACAAAATATTGTTATCAAATAACCACAAGGGAAACTGACTGAATTTAAAGTCATAGAGCATGACATAGAACAAAGTCATAAAACACGACATTACAAAATAGTTTCATTTAATGGAAACAAATAATTGGGATGCATTTTGTGTACAGCTTGGAAGTTTTCCACAAAAATAACTAATGTTAAAATGAATGTTTTGCAAGATTTGGCCGGCCATGCCAACCAGTACGGTTTACCAAAAAAAGAAAATCGCTACTATTGGCCAATAATACACTGTTGGGTCGCTACACGTTTACACGGTTCTGTCCTCCATACGCCTTATTCACGGCGCATCCATCTCGTCACCTTCCTTGTATACCTATTGGCAAAGATAACGCCAATTCCAAAAAGAAAACGGGTACCAGACTACTTTGAATCCAAGTCGAGGTTTGGTTGCACTGCTTCGAATGCAGGATGGATGCACCGTGAATGAGGTCTAAGAACCTTCAGTAGAGATGTGAGACTTCAGAATTTCGGAACCAAAATAAGTTTTGATTCTTTGTAGGCTACCGTTTCCCCAAACCCATATTGGTTCCACCTTGTAAGACACATAAGTACAACTCTCTGCTTATTTACCAAATGACAACACCTTCATTTGTTGTGGGTTGCTTTCTCGAAGAACCGAATTCGAGTTTCAATGTGCATGGAAAAGTAAATGGTAGAGAAATCCATACCCTGATAATGATCAACGATGAATCAGTGCAGTTACGTTCACTGTATTTCAAACCTATATACCAATGGTATATACATGTACCGGTAGTTATTGTTTGGCATAACACCGGTTGTATAATGTTGCTATACCACAATATATACTACAGGGCTTGCATCTCCCTAAAGCAAAAGAAAAACCGAAAACCTTGCCATGTATGCATGCAAGGCACGGAAAATAAAAGAGATTCCTCGCTTCCTACGGCAACGCCGAATAGATCACCGTGTGCTCCGCTGGCGCTCCGGGCTCGATAGCAGCAGCTAGCCCGGGGCATGCAGGACGGTGAGCCGTTCTGGACCGTACGTACGAGAGCCGCTCCCGCGACTTCGGGGATATAAAGTGAAGTACCTAGCTCAATCCCCCCACCTCCTCCTCTTTCCATCTCCCTTTCCCCCTCCCAACCACAACCGAAACCGTTATTTGCCCACAACATACCCTGGGGCAATGCTTTTCCACTCTTTTTTTTCTCCTCCTCGCTTTTGGCGCGCGGTGGACTGAGAACAAGAGAGCAGATTAATAAAAACAGCAAAAAAAAATCAAAAAAAAAATCGCGTACATGAAACATCTCTTCCTATAGCTTTTTATTTTACGCTCTCTCCTTTTTTCCCAATGGATTTTTGTGTGTGCATATATCGACACCGTCAAGGAAACGGATGATGAATGGCGAATGATTTGAAATTCATGACAATGTGATGTTCTTTCTATCAATATGTCTTTTTAAACAAGGAAAGGTTCTTTGAAGGTGTGAATTCGCTCGCTCATTGCACGTCACGTTTTCTGTTCGGTCGGTTCGCAGTGGGATACCTCGCGTCATTTGTACTGCGTAATCATCTCGTTATTCTTGTCCATGTTTTACAAATCACACTGTCGTTTAAAACCTTTTATAGTTTTCTCTGTTTGATTTTATGCAAAATAATCACATTGTTGATGTCAAAATAGGTCTATGTATACGTAATTAAAGGTGATTCTGTATTAAGGATTGAGTATGCTAGAACCCATGCACCAGTGGGTGACGCACGAGCTGTATTCGAAACATTGGCTTTACAATAGGCTCGGCTTCGGCTCCAGTTCTAGCATCCATTCTCAGGTATAAGCAAAACCGAGGCTTTTGGTTGTGTAGGTTTGAAGTTGACATTCTGAGTTTTTGAACAATAAAATGGCGCTTTACTTGAACCAAAGACTTAACAAGAATTTGGATGAAGAGACAAACCCTGAGCCAAACCTGACAAATCTGGCACTGCACAAAACTGGGCCTACACCAAACTAATCATACAACATTTAAAAATGGAAGATGACTCACCGTGACCATTAACGCAGTCTAAAAATGGGTAAAACTGTCACGTGACTGGAGCGTCCGTCCAAAATCTCCAAAAACAATCACAATGCAACCTAAACAAACAGATAAACAAACAAACAAAACCCAGATAAAATCATTTATTTCGGCAAGAGGAATATCATAGGCCTACATTATTGTGGAATATATCGTCAAAGATGGCGCCGACAGGGCGCCCCCATTAGGCCATAACACGATACAATATTGCCGGCCACAAGCCACTTGTGTTGACCTTTTGACTTTAATTATTGGTTCGAAGAGTCGCACATCTTTCAATGAAAAACGACGACCAAAAATAACCCCAAGTTTGTTTCTTGTGTATAGGGGCGTGTATGTGCTACTGTACAATCAAATACTACATTGGTCACTATTAATACCATGGAGGAAGAAAATCAAATGGACCTTGTGTTCTTTCCGAAAAAAAGGGGAAAACGGCCAAAACATTTCACCAATCCACTTTAAAGGTAATATCATACTTTAGTTTTTATCAAAGAAATAAAGATTCATGGGCACAAATATCAAGACAGATACAGTAACAGTCATGTGTGAAAATTCCAGTCCCATACGGTAACCACTTTTTGAGAAAACAGTGAAAACAGCCACAATATTTCTTTTCTCTTTTATTTTTGAAAAGATCAAAAAGATGTTCGGTCGTTGTTTTACCAATTTCTGGATAAATACACCATTTCGGGCGGAAAAATTTGAACGGTATACTTCTACCATCACACCATCTTCGTACCCTGTGAGTTATACGTAAATTTGTGAACATTTCTGTTTTGTTTTCTTACCAAAGTATGATAATACCTTTAAACTTCACACCAGTGTTGTTTTTTTAAACAAGGCTCCCGGTCGCATGCATGCACGGGGCCACGGTATCGCAACAGCCCGTTGCGTTCCCATACCGACTCGCTAGGTAGGCCTCGGTCTCCCCCGCGGTGTACGTACCGTACACCGTCCACACCGCGGGCCAAGCCCCCAACATGTTCCCCACTCCTTCTTGTCCGCGGCCGCTTTCTGGCTCACCACCTGGCTTGAAAGGAGCCGGTCAACCAGCACCTAATGCGACTGTTGTTGTTTTTTCCACACATCCCCCCTCCCCTCGCCTTCCCTTGTTCATTTCACCCTTGTCGATATATATATATATATATATATTAACTAACTTATAACACCAGAAAGAGAGTGAAGTTATACAAAAAGGGGGAGGTTAACGCCCACAAAGTGGAGGGCATGCATGACACGCGAACACTTGCGTTCTGAGAAATGACAGCTATATCATACGGTCGGTTTTATTATGAAAAATGACACAATGAGCAAGGAGGAATGGATGTTAAACAAAAGCCTAGAACTTCCTCAACACAATAGAGAGATTGTTCGCGTATATTGATATAACCCAGTTCAATGCAATGGTGATTGGCAATTGGCAAATTGACAAATTGACAAGTATTTGGCTTATGAGGGATTTGATGGCGCATTAACAAAAACGATCTTACCTTCATTTTGATTACAAGAAGTATTATCATTATCAATATAATTACAAATAGGGTAATAGGGAGACACGTTAGCATATGAAAGAGTACATTTTGGGAGGCATCGGGACTTAGGGAGACATTTCGAAGGCATCAGCTACTTTTAAAAACATATTTTTGCGGTCCATATTTTAATAGAAGACAGAGAATGCTCTCGATATGAACATATGTCAATTTCAAGTTCATTGGTTTGGAGGATGTTTATAGAAATACAATTAAAGTTTGTGCACAAGCCTATGGGAAAGTCTCCCTAAGGTCCCATCCTAATATCATCATATTTTGATGCAGCTCAATTTCAGATTTCGCGCTTAGCAAAAAAGAAGAAGAAGAAGGATTTAAAAGAAAGAAAGGTGAGCTAAGCGAGCAAGAGTATGTAAACCGATTACCCTATTGTGAGCGCTATAGTGGAGCAGATCACAATCTCCACATAGAAAACATCTACACGATTTCCAACAAAAAACACGGTAAAGGGAGATAGATGACTGCAAGGCGTTTGGTTATTTGCACAATGGCGTTAGAATGTATAAGAGACGACACGACTTGTGTGTAATAACGGTCAGCCGCGCAGCTTATATTATAGCTAGCTCCCTTGTGCATCATCACCGAGTACACCAAAAGAGATCATGCATAGATTAGTATATGTGTCTGGTTTCCACTCGCCCGCTACACACTACGCCGTGGTACGAGTTGTGACGTCACGGGTACCAGACGCCTCTCGCGACTCGATTGTTGTTATTATTATGGTACAAGTAATAAACTGGTGCAAACTGCTCATCATCCAAATAATGACTTGAAATTTTTTCAAATGCTTGGGGGTATAGAAGGGCCTGGCGTTTCGATCCTATAGCAGGACCTGTCTCAAAGGCTAGAGAAACCCCTCTTTAAACATTTGAGAAAGATCCAGCTTGGATCGAAACCTTGTCGAAACTTGGTAAAAGGCAAAGCAGCATACCAACAACTACAAGGAGTATAGAAGCGTCTGACGTTTCGATCCCGGCACATGCAGAATCTTTCCCAAAATCCCCCTTTACGATAAGCCTTTGTAAAATATCCTGCTAGTTTCGAACTGTCTTTGCTGCTCGAATTGAATAAGACGGCGGATAAAATATTTATTTAGTGCTTCATTTAAAATGGTGAAAAAGTGGCCGAATTAGACAAAAAATATCAAGCTGGGATCTCACACTCAGATATTTCTTCGTTATAGAGTGTTTTGAGGGTAATTATAGAAACATGACGTCATGCAATAATTGTATAGACGGCGAATCTGCAATTTATAAACAGTGAAGTTTATCAAAAAATGTCTGCATGTGGTCCGTTTTCCTTAACGCTACATCAATTGCAACTTAATGATACATACGGTGCACATCTTGAAAGAGTTGATCGCCATTTTGGGAAAATTATGCAGGCCGTATATGGACCATGTAATTGATGGAAAATGGCCGAGTTTTGTCCGTTCTTTATTTTGCTAGGCAGACCGAGGTTTCGTCTTGTGGCAGACTCGCCATGCTTCTCAAGAACTGGGAGATTCACACCATTTAAACTGAAGGCCGTTGCTGCAATTATTCACGTGCGTGTCTGTGATAGGTGCTTAGGCTAGGCACAGGGGGGAAACGCTCTATTAGGAGGAGAAAGACAGGGGAGAGAGGGGGGAAGATGGTGAAGAGGCTGGAGCTGTTTGCTCACCGTGAACGGCCAGCGCCAACCGCCGAGGTCCTCGGGAATCCATTTACGGCCAACGAGCGAACGGAGCGCCAGACTAGACTACACAGGAGAAGGGGGTATAAAGGTTCATATGGCCGGTATAGGGTAGAGGGTGTCGGTGACGGAGCGTGGCGGGCTGAGGGCTCTTGGCCACTCGGACGGCCTGAGTCACTCCCTCCGTGTGGTGGGTCTAGAGCGGCGCTAAAGGGTGCTTGGCCGACCTGAAGATGTCTTGATAGGTCAAAGAGGAGTGTTTATTCGTCCGGTGGGAAGGACAAATGACATTAAATAGGTAATGACCGGTAGAAGGACGCTGAATTGTGAGGGTATTTCGCTGTTTTGAGGATTTCTTAAGCCGTTACACATAGAAGAATCGCTATCGTTTTTCGGCATTTTCATAAACCTTTATTTTGGCTGAGAGTATCGAAGAAACATGAGAAAAATGAACCCACTTATTGATCAGAAAGAACTCTGTCCCAGTATGACAACGGAAACTGTTCTCATATCTGTCATGGATGCAGACAGTGGTGAGTGTGGTACTGGTCAGGGAATGATGTTGAAATAATCATAATGACAAACAGAACACCGACAATAATACAGTGACCAATACGTAGAAGAAATGCATATACGGTATAGTCATTGTAAACAGCCATGTTCTCTGAACAGACGAGATCAGTCATAAATGATTAAGAGTATTGCGCCCACTGATCTCTGAATAAAAAGACGAGTTGGCTCCGAGTATTGCACCCATTGATCTTCATATACTAAAAGACAAGATAGCTTATAGTATTGCATCCACTGATCTCCATTGTATGAAGACAATATAGCTCATAGTATTGCATCCACTAATATCCATGTATAAAGACAAGATAGCTCAGAGTATTGCATCCACTGATCCCCATGTATAAAGACAAGATACCTTCCGTAGTGGACATTGCATGTGGTATTGTATCCACCAATCTCTATGAAACTGCAGTTCATTGACAATTGACAGCATTAATTATTTTCACTTATCTCTTTTAACTTAACATTAAGGGTCTCATTGGTACCAATGATTTAATCTCAATGTCACATGCAAACATTTTTGTGAAGACCCAATACACTACTTATCTTCCAAGCAAGTGAGATTTAATTTTGGTGTGATTTATCCCATTTATTGATTCCTTCATCCAGTTCAATGAAAAACATCGAAAGGATTTATAAAGATAAACAGGTAAACCTCCATCTTGGTTGAAATCAAAGACTAAAAATCGGCTGTTGTGTAAAAGCGTTTATTGTTGGATTTCGATAATAACTGCACAGGATGAACTTAAAGGACAAAATAATTCACAGATTGCGAAAGACGATTGGCGTCCCTTTATTATGTTCTGCTGGGTTGAATGTTTACAATATTAACAGTGGACGAAACATTAACAGAGAAAGGTTGAACTACGGGCAGAGAGAATGTGCAGAAATTGAATATATTGGGATACATCCACGATCGACCGGCTGTACCTTTATGACACAGGGCTTCACAGCATTTACAGACGATCATATGGGTTTTGTATAGCGTGGTAAAGGAGTAAGTCCCGTGCTTGTACTCCACTGACAAATACTGCTCATGCTATCAGAGCTAGTTGGGATTTCCAATTTTTGTATCAACTTTTCAGCATTTTTGGCGGGAAAATGGAAAGAGAGAAAGAAATAAGAAACACCAATGAAGACTGCGCCTGATGTGTACGGGCCATATATACGACTGCATGCAGAAAGAGTATGCCTTGTGTTTGTAAATCACCCAAACCAGAATCTGCCCGCGTCTTCTTGAATGAAAAAAAAAAACAGAAAGAAGAAATTCTCGCCCGCCTTTAGACGACTTTGCAATCGACCAACAAAATGACAAGAGACATGTCCGCAGGAGATTAGTGCATCTCAATGCTTAGTGCCACAATGTAGCGAAAAGAAGAAGAAGAAAAAACTAACTAGAGCGGCCTCGTGCATACACACATCTCATAAACACACACAAGAAGAAAGGGAAAAATAGCCGAGGAGGATGGAACACGACACCACACGCCGAGCAGCACCGCTCGATGATGCTCGCTCCTTTGCCCGGGCCCCGGACCCCCTCGGGGTGAGTAAGGAACATCCCCACAGTCAGCGGCAGGGATTCGGCACACGGGACACAAACTTAGAGGGCCCCCGGGCTGGCACAACTCAGGAGCCCTGGCTTTTTTCTTCAACCCAAGGAAAAAATGAAGAAGAAGAAGAGGCCGCGAGAAATCTGCGCATCGAAGATGGGTCATTTCCAATTCCCCCGTCCGGCAAAATCCGAAAGACTACACCAAGAAGCGCTCGGGAAAATGTTACTCATTTTGTTCTTTTCTCCCTCCTCTTCTTCGCTGCCGTGCAGTGCCTGGGTGCTCAGTCCGTGCAGTGACGGGGCACTCTGGTGGCGGTCCGGCCCCGACGGGCCTGCGCATCGTATACCCCCCTTCCCTCCTCCTCCTTGCTACAGACATCAAGTCCGGGGCGTTTATAACCTCGGCGTGCGATTTACAATTCATGGCCACTTCGGGCTCTCCTCATGCACCGTCTTTTTTTCTTCCCTACTCTCCCCCTCTCTCTCCAGTCCCTTTTTCTCCCTTTGCTTATCTCCTGCCGGGCCCTTGAATAATCGGTCCAATTCACGCCTAATTCGGGAATTAGTGAATCCCGGACCTGCCATACGAGCCCCAATTTTCTATAATTATACCTTAAAAATTGGTAACCTTAACCGGGAGTTGGAATCGATCCGGATAGAAAACACGTCAGCAGACTGGCCAACATGTGTATCTCGTTTCTGTCATTCTGATTAAAAGGACGTCAACGGGTTATAAGCCTACACGGAAAAAACAGCAGGTATAGTGATAGTTTTCTGGAACAAACATCAAACAGACCAAAAAAGAAGCAAGGAAAACATAAATACATGATCACTTTACTATAGTACTCAATTCGATAGAGTCGAAAGCTTCTATCAAATCTAAATTGCGGATTGAAAATGCATTATCATCTGCCGTTACACTCCTGGCGTGTGACAGTGCAATTTGAGGAATCATTTTTTCTCGAATTGACCGTCGAAATGAACAGTTTGAATCAACTGCAACCACAAGTGGCCAGATATTAATACGGGTCTAGGTTGCTGGAGTGAAATGACGTGCATGAGAACTTCTGGGAAAAACTGCTGAATTTTGTGGTTTTGCCAAACGATTACTAGCCCACAATTTAACCTTCCTACCATATGTTCTGCACTAGGATGGCATTGTATGCAGAAGTCAGTTCCTGACAGAATCACCGTTCCATATCGGAATCAAACAATCAAATTTCCTGTCATTGGTGACACAAAACAACAGCCAACACCCAAATTGACAACCAGATGTTGTCTCGGATGTCAGGACTAAACACTGACACTACTCGGCATATTGGACTCCAATTTCTTCACAATTCATAACAAATTATTACGAAACATTGAGAGAACATGTAACATGAAACATTTTAAAAACAGCAGCAATTTAGATGTGCACTCTCAATTTCAACACACTATAAACCAAACTGCCATGTTACTTCATTTCCCGAGAGGTAATGTCCAATTTTAACTCTCGAAACCGCGAATCCGTTCCATAGACCAGTCAACAGCGAATGGTCCGGAAGTGTGCAGTGAGGTATTATGAGAGAAATGCATTATGGGGCAGTTTGTGGTCAAATTGTGCACAAAATCCCATTGGTTGGCTATCGTCGAAAGGGTCTTTGCCGGTGCTGACTGAGCTGTGTCATGGAGTCTGATCAGAGTTGAAATGATGGAAGCAGATCAAAAACAAATCTTGCTTTATACAACAGGCTGAACCAGCCTGAACGTCACTGCAATTTTACTCGGGCGAAGCGCCTTATATTTAAATCCATGTCATACAAACGGCTATGAAGCTGCCATTTTCACTAAAGCAAAGCTTCATTTTTGGCTTAATTTGTTGGCTTTTGTGTTAATTGTCGAAGTAAATGAACTTCATGCTTGTCTTGGGAGTTAAAGGTGTAATGTGAGACGGGAAGAAGATGAAGTTTTTGCGGGATGTAAACTGAGTTTAAGACAATGATTTTAAACACATCAAAAAGTTTATTAACTCATCCACCATTGACTGCTGTATCAACTTCGTCAGTTTCCCTGACTGACACACATGATGAAATATGAGGAGTCTCTGTAACGGGAAAGGGACCAGTCTAATTTACAAACCACAAACCACAAGGCATTGATGTGAGTTTAGAGACTCGATTTACACAATAAAATAAAGAAACAAGATGGCCGCATGCATCATCATTAATCATAGTGTGGAGCTTGAGGTCACGATCACGATCTATGGCTTCCTATAGTATTGTGTAGCTGCAAGACGTAGCCAGATACATTCGCACACCGAGGCTTATATGAGTCGTTGGGGGTTGACGGCGCAGGGGGCCAGCGAAGCCAGGAAGCGATCGAAGAGCGCGGTCCTGTGAGCCGTCGCTGGTTGACTGACAGGGTGGAGAGATCTTGGAGAGGAGGGTGCTCCTGGATGTATATAGGCTTTCTGCCAAGACGAGTGTGCCGTGATTGAATCAGAGATTCCCCTACTCTCACAGCCCGACTGCCGTACACAATCGACTTCCAGTCATGTTTGGAGGGTCGGAGGTAGAGAACGAGAGAGAAAGAGAGAGGTTGTGTGGGAGGAAAGAGATAGTAAGCTGGCCAGGGAAGAAGAGGAATTACTGGGGACATTTCATGGCCAAGTGCAGTTGGCACACGGCTCTGAGTATGGGATACTTAAGGCCTGATGCGAGGACAAGGGTCGACCGTATAAATTCCCAATTCTCTCCACCTCCCTTCTTTATTCCTCCAAAAAAGTGAATTGTGAAACTGTTCACGCAAAAGTAAAACGCACAAGACAAGGGCGGTGCAATTTGGCGCGAGCTTGCAATTTTCCAATTCCATGAGCGAAATGCTCTGAGCTTTATGCATCATAATGCAAGACGCTGCCTACACAAAGTGATTCCATGAAAAAGTTGTAAGCATGCCTCTGTTTTGTCCCGCGCAATTTGCACCAAGGGTAAACGCGAACCGACCCTAATTGTAAGCAACGCGGTTCCGCGACGATGCAACTTAAGAACGTTCATCCAGGAAGGTGGAAGGTACCGTAGTTGGTTGTTGTTATTCAGAGAACGGAAAATGGGCGCTACGGTTGGGAGAAAAAAACTTCAGAGAGTTGATTGCATAGAAAGCTGGCGCGAGCACGTCGGGTTTGTATAATTATGATACCTTGACCGGCCAATTTACGGTACCGGTTGGTTCAACCGTTTGCAAATCAAGGAGGCTACAAGCATGCTGTTGAGATGTTCACAGAGTACAGAAGTGGACTAGTATACTTGCACTCAGGCTACGAGTTCTAGGGCAGCTAAGTCCAGCCAACTTTCGACCGCAAGGGTCACTCCGTGTTTTGGTATACCGTTAATAACCAGTCATTCCACCATTTTGGCCTACGCAAAGTATTAGCGCCACAGACGGGCTAATGTGATTGCCTATATAGGCGATCTCGTTATAACGAGACATACAACGTATACGAGACATACAACGTACATGCACATTGCAGCTATTATAACTATAAGGCTCGCAACGTCTCACAACATAATTATAACTAAAACTAAAAAGACTTCCACTGAACACTGAATGCCACTCAATAGAAAATGCTCCCACATTATACCCGAAAGAACGCGAAATGGTATCGGGGAGAAAAAAAACAGAAGAACCGATCGCTTAGAATGGTATGATAAAGGACAGTATCCATCCGGCCGGCCGTGCATTAATAGTAGTGTAGGAAGTCGCTTGTAGATAAACATAAAATAGGCCTACCCGTCTACCCGTGTCACTGCCTGCACAGGGAAGTTGGAACCCAACTGGTGCCAATTTCACGGCCCTGCTTAGCACCAACATTTCTCTTCGCTGACCATGAATATTAAATGGAGTTGTTAATGGCGGTTTGTTTTATTGAGCAAGACATTTTGTGCTAAGCAATGTTGCTGGTGCTAAGCAATTTTGTTGGTGCTTAACAGCTCCATGAAATTGGCCCCTGGCCAATCAATGTAAAGCCCAATGATTGCCGGTGTTAGTTCTTTTTGAACGGGGCTGGAACGCCACGGCGTGCGGTCGGAGGAAGAGAGACTAGAGAGGGGGAGGGATGTATGTCGGGGGAGATGGGAGGGAAATGAGGGAAGGAGAAGGTGGAAAAACAAAAATCGATCACTGGACATCGACTGGCCTTTGCTAAGAGCGGTGGATAATATGTGACCAGACCAGCCCTATAATAATAATAATTTTGTAACGCCAGTGCATGGGAAAATGTTGATGCCGTTGTGGTGTCGAAGTTCTATTGACAACAATCATGCTCAGGGGTTAAGCTGGAAACATTGACCGTATATACACAGGTTATCCAGACCACAGATCGTGACATATTCAAGGTTTATGATATTGTGAACCGTTTGTCCTTAAAAATGTAGATTCTGAAAGATGTTAAGCTGAAGTGTGAAACAATGCCGCCAAGAATTAATATTCTCACCAAATTGATATTCGCGGTTAAGGTTGGGTACGTTTGTCGTTTTTGTTTCTTAGATTTTAACTCTCCTTCAAAAACATTTTGTACTATTTTTTAAAAGGATATTTGAAATCGTGGCAGGTTTCCACACAAGGACCTAACCACAAGGTCTCTCCTTAGAGTAAGGAGGGTCTGACGTTTCGAACCTAGCAGGATCATCCTAAAATGCCTCTAAGACTTAGCAAGATCCTCATACAGGCTCGAAACGTCTGGTTCTCCTTTTAGATTCTATCGCGCATTTTTATCAGGTCATTATTTTGCTTGATGAGCATTTTTTTCGCAGCAATTTATTACTGGTATTGATTTTCCCCCTACTCGAATGTGATAGCAATCGGTGACTGTGTGTAGTCCTAGGTGCAAACTCCAGGGTGATGCAGGGCAGTGTCATTGTGACACATGACAAGATTGTTACAAGCGAATTGATTAATAGAGAAAACAAACATTCTAGGGGGAGTTATCGCACATTGTTCGTGTCCGATTTTCTCATTTTTTGCTGTTGGCAGAACGACACGAAATTACCATACAATTCTCGGTCACGGCTCTTAGAAATTTCACTCCACTTCACCAAGGGTGTACCTGACTTTATTCGGCTTAGGTCACGTGGCCAGCGGTTGCCAGGACAACCGTCGACAGCGGGCACCTGTGCCAACAAAGCACTGGGTCCCATACACCCAGCCAAAGCCCTCATCAACAAGGAGGAGAAGGGAGAGAGTTTATAGGGGAGAAAAAAAAAAGAAAAAGAAGAAGAAGAAAAAAAAAAAAAAAACCTAGACATAAAGAACGTGGGCCACGTGGCACCCATTCGAGGGCCGCACTTTTGGCCGGGATTTGTTTGCGTTTGTCGGGTAACTCGTGACGGGGCAGTGGGCCGTGTTTGAACGGGGGTGAATTATTGTCCATGGGACTGGGATTTTTCCTCGTTCTTTTTTTTTTCGGGGGAAGGGGAGAAGGGGGGGGGGGGAGGGGGATGGTGTGAAGTTGAACGGAAGGGAAACCGAATTTAGACGACTTTGTGTTAGCTTGAAGTAGGGGGAGGAACCTCAATCATACACCTGTAATTCCGAGTGTTGTGTATCGAGTCGGTTTTGTGTTGGTGGTGCAGGGGCCGTTGGTTAGGTTGGGGTGGCGGAGGGACTGAGTTTACAGACCTCGGGGAGTTTTGTTGGAGGGAGGGCGAGAAGCTTGCTCGGCAGCTAAACGCCGCGGGGGCTTATCCACCCCGGGACGGGCAAAGGCAGCATGGCGTGTGCGGTACTTTTCTTCTTTTATCCGTATAGACCGCCAGCCACCAAAACAGGCAAGGCTCGTGGGTCTCTTGACCAGCGGCATAATTTTTACCAGGCACGGACCAAGTTTTGCCTCCCTCATTGAGATACGAACAAAATTTTCAAAAGGATAAATATTGCTTGTGATTAGCTCGCGGCTACTCCTTTCATTCAAGCAAGCCTCTTGCCAAATTAACGGCTACGGCCACTACCTACGGCTATATGGTTAGGGACATGACTATAGCTAAGGCTACTGCAATGTATAAGGCTACTGCTAGGGCTAGGGCTACTGCTATGGATATGGCTACGGTTGCGGCTTCACCTACAGCTACTGCAGCTATGGCTAAGGCTACTGCTATGGCTAGGGCAACTGCTATGGTTTTGGTTATGGCTGCGGCTTCACCTACGGCTACTGCTATGGCTACAGCCAACTTTACGGCTACGGCTCTGGCGACGGTTGTGGCTGCTGCTATAAATCATAGAAGCGCGCAGCCTATGCTTCAGTGCACCGAGGAGATGCAAGTTAGCAGTATCCGTAAAAAACGCATTTACCCAATCATGCGCTTGTAGCAAACGACCGCAATTACTTTAACGTGGGCAACAACCAAACCAATATCAATCTGGATCCATATACGGTTCAAGGGAAAGTTCCAAGCAATATTCACCATGACTCATCATTTTGCCAGTCCAAGCATTTTGAGCATCAAGTCAGGTGGGGGAAAAACAATTCGTCCATGGAGTCTGTTCAGACTAAACCAATTCAGATCAAATGACCTTCCAAAAGCAATACAATTCCCGCTTAAACTTACGTCTCAGATGGGAATCAAGGCTATTATTGAGGAGGAAGATAGCAAATTAGGTACTGATGTACTAAGTTTGCGGTAACTGCACTAAATGACGCTTAAAGGTTAACTATGACGCTTAAAGGTTTACTGTAATCAAAATTGGAGAAGGGGTGAAAGTGCTTTAAAATTATTGCTTAATACATAATTAATGACTATATAAATTTATATGTTTATGTAAGTGCTTACTTTTGACCCAAACGTTACAAAATCAGTATGTGTATGTCCCGCCCCCCAAAAAAGTCCCCTTGAAACCGATCCACGCAACAAAAGCAAGTGACGTCACATACAGAACTAGTATAGGCTCACCAAACAGTACATACTGCGTGGCGTTCTGCATTTCTACATTTTGTGGATCCAACGGCACAAAGTTAAGTTACCCCTAAAACCCTAACCCTAACTCACGGTTAAACAAACTCATCTTAACTTACTATCAATCGTAGGACTTACGATGCATAGCAGCCCTACGTTGTGTAGGCCCCCTACGATGGGTTATCCTTCGTAACTCGTACGATCGATCATAGGGCTTCGTGAAATCGACCACTGAAACTATAGATCTTTCATTCTAAGAAAAAAGTAGCGGCCCTCTGACATCAGTGAAAACTCAAAACTGGCGGTCAGAAAATGAAATTGCTTAACCAGCTGACGTCTTTCAGGGAGATCAGCGGTTGCGAAAAACAATGGGTCAGGTTTTCACTTTCTCGCTCGCGACTCCAACGGTTGAGCGACTTCAAACTATCACCGGATTTGGTTATTTCATGGACACAAGTTGAATCACACAAGAGTATAGTCTAGTAATACAGTGCTGCGCTGTGCTGTGACCATAACCATTCATGTGTTGATCCTGTATGAATAAGACATTAATTACTAAGGTGTCTGTGAATGAAATTTGCATATTAAGTGAAAGCACACACACGCACACGCGCGCGCCACTGTCTCTTTCCGCCGCACGTGCACAATTTGAATTGTGTTAATCCCTCTGTGTAAATATAAACAATGCTTGACTAATCAACGTGGTTCCAAGCCAAGCTGTTGCACGGCTAATCCCCAGCTTGCTAGGATCCGGTGTCTTTGTGTACCGTGCTTCGCCCATTGTCAACCGATGAAAATTTGAGAGCTGTGGTGGCCTTCTTCGATGTGTAACCAACGAACCGTCCATGCCTATAGCGCCCGGAGAGCCGTATCGTGTCAAAATAATATTAAGAGTCACCTTTTTTTCTATCGAAGCCCACAATGAGACTGAGGCACAAAATAGTTGCTTAGCACAAAAATGTCTCGCCCAATAAAACAAACCACCATTGAAAAATTTCATTTGATATTCATGGTCAGCGAACAACAGCCAAATGACAATCACAAGTGATACTTAGCACGTGGACCTTTGGTTGTTAACCCTGTTTTTTTTATTAACTTGGACAGAAATGTCATGCTTAGCAAATTGTTGTGCTTAACAGTTTTATGAAATTGGCCCCTGGACATTTGCACAATTCCTAGCCACAACTGAAAAATGATCGCTTATCAAGACCGATGAATATAGCCCGTGCCACACGAGGCGAATTACCGGCAATTAATGCCGGACAATCTTCATTGAGAATCGCCACAATTCCACAATAGAAAGACAGGGGATTCGCGGACTATAACTCACGTTCACGATGTAACCAGGCTCTCAAATTGGTGGTAGTGGGTTCATATCCCCACCATGAGAACCGTCCATCAAGTCCTATGATTCGCATCAGATGACTTATCTTTTATTTTTTTAAATTTAATTATTTATTTCTGGTAATGACACCAAGGATTCCTCAAAAGTGCCATACAATAGGCACTGTAGCTCGAAAGCCTGATGGAAACTGTTATGGCAAGATGATGAGAAGAAGATACAGTTTTAGAGGTGGGAGGAAAACCCCAGAGAAAATATTCTGGGTAAAACCCACAGAATCAGGTAGGGACTAAAAACCCAATCCACTTGTGGACCGAGCCGGACTTGAACCCGCAGAGGTGAAAGGCGAGGAAAGAACCGCTACGCCAACCTGACTCTCCCGAGTCAGGGCAATCTTCATGTTTACCGTCTGATTTCTCAGCGAGAACCGGCCGCCATTGTTGATGAAAAGATAAGGACAAGCGCACGTTACAATAATTTTCAATGCGTTGTACATCGGCCACAACTCCGCCCATACACACTTCATCTATCCCGAACTACATCGTCCAGTGTGGATTTCACCAAACACTAAGATTGATTTTAAGATGAGTTGTCAGGGTTCGCCATAGTGATTTGTATTATGATCACACTTTGCTTATGGCAATTAGGATTCATTCATAACTTAAGATCAGTCTTAGTGCTTCGTGAAATCGGCCTCAGTGTCGCATTTTAAGATTTGATGCTTGTTTCACGATTTCATCACATTTTGGGTGAGATCCATTCCTGGTACATATTTGTGAATTCCCTTCAACATGATGTATTTCCTAAAACAACAACAAACACAAAATGGCGGTACTGACATTGTAATAAGTGGAAGCCCCTGTCATAGGCCGTGTCCCAATTCTCTGGCTGCGACCGCAAATAACACACAAGTCTATGGAAATGGCTGCAGTCACTGGCTAGTGGCTGCCATGTATAGGTACATGCGTAATTTGCAGCCGCAGCCAGAGAATTGGGACACGGCCTTAGTGTCTGCTCACTTTTGACGTTCTTTAATCCCCTAGAGACGGGTACCCAATCGTCGCGTGTTAATTAATAACAATAACACTGTCAGTCACCAGCGATAGCCGTATGTATTGATATCATTCATGTCTAGAAAGAACTTGAGCTATTGCAGAGGGGAATTTTGGGGTTAAATTCATTCTTTTTTTTTGGGTGGTGCATCTCAGAAGGACATGTAGGTCGACTAGCACAGTGTCTGGTTTACACAATAGTAATCACTGACATCTTGAATTTCAGGCCTTCAGTTTTGTACCGATTTTACTCCGTTGTTGATGTTGTTGTTGTCAGTTGGTTTTGTTTCAGTACATCAAATAAACAGCTGCAATCAACCAGAATTTTGACCAAAAATAATGTTCAGAGTGAAGAAGGGCCTGACATTTTTATCCTAACAGGATTTTCTTTCAAGGTTGAAAAAATATAAGCGAAATGTTCCCCAAAGGTTTAACTTTTAACCTTCGAGAAAGACCCTCTTCGGCTGGAAAGGCCGGGCCCTTTTAACTCTATAAAGAGGCTTCCTTTTTGGTGGCACGAAAATAAAACAAAGTAACAAAGCAACAAAATAATACGCGGAGCCAGTCATTCAACCCCATAATAGTCAAGTATCGATTTTGTTTCCCCTAGTTCAAAGTGGATCTCCCTTGTTTTTACGAGAGCAACCCCCCCACTCTGAAACACACGCGGGCGCTCCAGCTCCAACCAGCCATTCCTAGCGGAAAATGTGACGAGGCGTTCCTTAGGGCGAAAGAATAAACCGACATCGTATCCGACCGAGCCCAGCTTCATGCTTTGCTCTCAATCCGCACCTTTATACACCATCCCCTCCTTCTTTAAGCCTGTACCCTGCAACCACCTCATCCACAACCAAGCAACCACCATGCATGCACCGTACCAACCATCTCCTCCTCTACCGAGCCCGCCCGGGTATACGGTCCGGCCCCCGCAGCAGCTTAGCAGCTGCCACGGCCGGACAATAGATGCCGTCCGCTCAGGCGGTAGGTGCCCCCGGCGGGGCCCGGGCAGATACGGAGACAAAGGGTGGGGAAACCCAGTAGCGATGGTCGTGGGCACTGGTCCAGTGTTAGCCTGTACGGCTTAGCTGTGGGGGGAAGAGGGGTGTGGGGGAAAACTCCATAACAGCAAAACAGCAGCGGTAATATATAGATACTACAGAGTTGTTACTAACACTGTACTTTTTTTACCCCTTCTCTTTTCTTTTAACGATGTTTTTATTTGGGTTTTGGCATTTGGGGGTAAAACGCGTGTGTTTGGATGTAACCTTGCGGATCCCTCAAAATTGAAGAAACGAGTGACAATAGATAAATTTTACAACAATTAGTCACATGTATTATGGGCACGATGCGTCTTACACATAAAAGTAAGACGCTGCGCCAATTTTGAAACATTATGAAAAAAAATCTGAAACTAATTCAAATAATGAAAATGTATATACAAGTAATAAACTGCTGCAAAATGCTCATCAGCCAAAATAATGACCCGAAATATATCGAATGTTTGGAGGTGGAGGGCATGATGCGTTTTAAATCTAGCACGATCTTTATCGAAGACTTAATGACAAGAGGACAAGAACATGCAAGTAAAGATACACATGAATGGATGAGAGGATCAGAACAAAGGAGGATGGGTCCAACATAAAAACTAAAATATATCACCCGAAATGTTATTTATTTGAACTTCATCCCCATGCACCGAGACAGTTTTTTCTTGTTCATTGGACGTTCAATCTTTCTGCCCGATTTAGTTTGGAAATCACAAGGTCTATTAAGATAACACACTGACGAAGCTATACTATTTTCTCTTCCTCGATGGGCCGTGCACGCGGGCTGTAAAACAAACGCAGGTGTTACACCCAGTAGCAGAGACGATGTTTGGCAGTTCACGGTATGTCGACAAATCGCCTTCCCACCCACCTCAAACCCTTGTTCCCTTCTCCATCCCAAAACCACCCCGAACCCCCCGCTCCCCAAGAAAAAACCTCTTTGTATAGCATCCCTGCCGAATCCAAAACTTACGCCATCGGTGTGTATAAGGTATTAGGCCCCATCAGCCCAGCCAACGTTTACTCACAAGGCCGAGAAAGGATAAAACAAAAAATAAGAATAGAAAAGAAAACAAAAGATCCCCAGCCATATAGGATCTATATATTTGTACATTGTCACTCTCTAAACTCGGAAGTGATCCCCAAATCGTGCGGGGGAATATACAGGGGCTTCCACCCACCTAGCCGTATAATATCATTGTTGACACCATTTTTTTGTTGGTATGGTTTATTTGCTACTCAATTCTTTTTGTGGTATGGTCTCTTTTTTTTTCTTCTTTTTTCTGTGAGTATTATTTTTGAAGCGCCCACACTGGACGCTTTCAATACCGTGTTTGGCGAAAAGCACACGGAGCACCCGGCCCACCTCACGTGGCGCCTGATGAATTATTCATAAGGAGCGGTGGGCGATCCAAGTCCTAACTCTTTCTCTCTATCCCCCTTCGTTGACTGCCTCAGCTTGTTCGTCGCACGCTCCCGTATAGTCGCATGCATGCAATGCGCCGGACGTACGGACGGACGGGACTGTTGCGTGTCGTCATCCCACCAGCTGCGCGGTAGGACACGATGCGTGAGTCCCACTGCGCAACATTCTCGCCCTCCGTCCGCTTTAGAGATAGAGGGGCAGAAAAAAAAGAGTGACAGCGGACTTGGCACCGGTGGTATAGGCCTACATCACGCACGGGCCAGACACTTCGTGGGGTAAAGGCAAAAGCCCATCACAGAAAAAATATAGAAAACAAAACAAAAGTCTACAAACAAAATATAAAACGCGTTCGAGTGCTAGAACCACGGAAAATACAAACTCACATCATCACTAAGGCCAACAGTACACCAGCGGGAGAGAAAGTGGACTTCGATTTCTGTACAGTGTCCATCTCGTATATAGGACCACATGCATCAGATTGAACGCGTGTATAAGCCTGTATTATTGTCCGCGGTGTGCTCGCGTGGTGTGTGCGTGCGTTATTTTGTATGTGGTGGTGTGGTGTATTTATTGCGTACGTACGTGCAGAGCTGAGAGAACACATACACGTACACACGGGGCAGCAAAAGAGAGGAGAGAGAGTCAGTCTTGGTCGGGGGACACTTTGCGCACAGACACCGCTGGTGCCGGATTAATTAATGACGAACGGAGCGTGCTAGTGTGGCAGGGCTGAGTGAGGCTAGCCTAGGCAGGCAGGGAAGGAAAACCGTCACTTCGCGCGGTCTGCGTCGCCGGGATAACAGGTGGAAATTTCACTGCAGCAATTTCTATAAAAACATCGCAGAGGCAACAAGAAATTAAAAAAAAAAGTGATTTTTTTCTGTGGTCTCTTCTTCTCTGGGAGTCATCATCGCGGAGGACTCTGACCCATCTCGCGGCCTAGTTTATCATCTCACACGGTCAACGCCAAAAAAAGATTGAGAATATTACGCTATCATCCAGAGCAGCTGACGGGGATACTTGGTGCTGCATCAGACCCCTTCTCACACAGGAAGACCGGACTATACACCAGGGGGCCCAGCCCACCAGTTTGTTTGAGAAAGTGACAGTGGCTGTTGGGACTTCACCGACCGACAGGTGTCTTGCCTGGTCAGCGGTGTTGCAGCAGTCTTCAATATCGGTCAGTGGACTGATAATGCTCATCGGTGGCTCACTATAGTTCCAGCATCGGGCACTGAGGGTATATAGCCCGGGCAATTGGAGAGGGAAACTCGACATCGGGAGAGGAACTTCAAGACGGCGGCATCGCGTGATTGATGCGTGCGGTCATCCAACATAATATACCCCTCCTTCTTCAGCTCTGCAGATCTCTTCACTTGAGATTTTTTTCTTTATAAAATCGGATGCAGTGTTGCTGGGAATCTTCAACAAGCTTTTCCTTCACTTTCTCTGACTAAAGCAAGGAGGCAGGTGAGATCTAAGTCCAAGTGAGTGAAACCTGGGTCTACCACGTACCTCACCGGACGTCATCTTCATCAGCTTCAGGTCAACCAAAATCACTCCGGACAAACGCCTCGCTCCAGTCAACTCCAGAAATTGAGAGACACAAAACTAGGAAAACTCAGCTTGACACTTTCGCTCACTTGAGATTTTGTTTTCTTGCTTCTTTTTGCTTTATGCTCGTCAACCTTGCTTCTCCTCCTGAATTGACCAGACTGTCTACCCGGTCTCAGCAACACCGAGGATACTTTCTGGAGGGAGAGACCAGCGTCATGGACATGAAGTTGGAGAAGGCAATAATCACTGGAGCAGAGTGCAAGCACGTGCCAATGGGTAAGAACTTTCGGGTATGATTACCCACTTTTTCATTGTATAGAATATAGACATATTGTAATAATTAGTGGATAGGAATGGCGAAAGCAAAAGTGCTCACTGTCCACTAGTGACACTGTGAGTCCTGTAACAGTGCTGTCAGGATTCACTGTTAAATCCTTACATGACTATATAATTATGCACTTTATTCTATGTCATCGAGCTCTGATACAATGTTGTCTTTGGTTTACCTGGGCAAACTTAACTGGAACTATGGGTCGATTTCACGAATCCCTACGATGGATCGTAACTTGAGTTACGAAGGATAACCAAATCGTATCCTACGTAGGGCTGCAGTGCATCATAAGTTCTACGATTGATGGTAAGTTACGATGAGCTTGGTGAAATCGATCCCCACGGTCTGTTTTACTACTCGTTGGCCCATTCCATGCCCCAAATTTCGACAGTTGTTAACTAACAACAAAACAATCTTGTTTTGCACTACACCTCCGTCGGTATGGAATTACGCACAAGACAAGCCATCAAACGAAAAAATACAACTCTATGCCAAAGAAAACAAAAACACACATTAAACACAAAACGACCAAAATTTTATTTTTCCCAAATTGATTTACAAAATGCAATCGTCTGCGAATGGAACAACATTATTCCTGAAAGATCCGCGTGACAGATACACGAACGGCAATTTTTATGGCAGTTGTTTCTTATTTGGTTTTTGTTTTTTGCTGTCTACGCGCGTGTATCAATTAAAGTGAATGGACTAGCAGTCTACTTATGGGTGAGCACGACGTTGGCTAATTAAACCATAGTGAAATCAATGCTGATATACAACAGGTTAAAAAACCCATCGAGGGTACATGCTCGCGAGAGTCAAGGGAAATCCGCGCTCTTAAGCCGGTACTGCGTCGCCCTAGCTAAGCTAGCTCCCAACTCGTCCTTGCCTGATGATGGTGGTGGTGATCGCATGCTGTGATACCATTTCAATTATGACCGTGTGGGCCTCCTACACCAAGCCATCTCCTCCCCTCCCAAATGCGATTTCAGTTAAATGGTCCCAGCGGGGGTTTAAACCGCTCCCAATGATGCCTTCCACGCGCGGCGCAGCACTCAATTGCATGTAAATTGGAAGGCAACCCGTTGATGGGACCGTTTGATCTGAAGAAGACGGGCGTATTCCATCGCGCGAGCATTATATGTGATTCCCACGAAGAAAATGAGCCCAAATTACGGAAACACTGAATACAAAAGTGGATATTATATGCCTGCATTCCATTAAGTGTACAGACGCACACGTCGGGAAAGTGAAATTTTAAACAGAAGCGGGTCTAAGCTTCAGTCAAATCGTTCGTACGTTTCGCATTTGAAAATGTCTAGTTTTTCTTCTTCTTCTTTTTTTACACTACTACATGTGCCAAACGTAACCCCGTTACCAATTGAAATCACGCTTACTGCTAGCTAGCTTAATTCCTTGTTCCGAAGGCAATTGTGGTATGGGCTTAAAAGTGAAAGTGACATTTAAAACAAAAGCGATTCTATGCTTAAGTCAAATCGTCCGTACGTTTCGCATTTGAAGATGTCTAGTTTTTTTGGTTTTTTTTACACTACTCCATGTGCCAAACATAACCCCGTTACCAATTGAAATCATGCATACTACTAGCTTGCTTGTTCGTTTCGCAGGCAATTGTGGTATGTGCTTAATTTGTCACCGTACACTGCGCGAGGTTTTTTTTTTGGCCGACAAGTGGATTTGATTCCCTGTAATTAATGCAGTGATATTGGCCAGCACACACGCAAACATGTCAGGATATTTTGGCTGCTGAATTTAAATGACATTCTGTCACAGACATCGACAGTAAAATAAAATAATAATAAGGATCTTAGCACAACAAGGATGCGTTGTCAAGGACGGTATGTAACTATGTACAATTGAAATTGTGATTGCTACGGGCAACGTCAAAGCTGTTTTAATAAAGATTTTCCCGTTTGTTTGATTCGAATTAAAATGAAGTGGAACTCTTCGAAATTAGGTGCGTGTGTGATCGTGTACAATTACACAATCAGCACATGTGATTAATATTCAAAATACAATGTAAAATTGTAACGATCGCACCTTTGGTGACGTCACAATGACGTCGCATTTTTTTCTGACAAAAACACGACATTGCACAGAAAATAACTGATAACATACGAAGATGATAACATGTGGTGTAACAAACACGGTAAAAATGGCAAATGATCGACTTACCATTTTTATTCGTTATTTGGTCAAAGTTTAGACGATTATTCATTCAAATCAATGTCCATTAATCCATTAATATTTATCTTTAAATATTCATACAATTTTTTTAAACGGATTACATTATGCTACGTGTTTTGGGGGCAGCGTTATGTAGCAACCAATAATATTGGTGCTTTATTTACAGCGAGAATATCATTTCTCTTACTGTGTAAATATCAAATACGTGTATAGGGTTGCACATTAGTGTTCAGCAATGAATAAAATAACAATAGGCCTTAATAATAATAAAATACAATTTATATTACGCTCTTTACATACAAATGATCAAAAGCGTATTACAAATAAAAGACAGTAACTAAGAACATCAGTTTTAAAGAGAGAGAAAAGACACAAGGAGTAAGACACAGTTTGAGATACAGACAGGTTGCAGAGTCGGTGCAAATTGAACATACCGAGCTTGTCCATATAGTACCTGATTATTATTTCCCTGATTATGAAATTATAAGTAATATCATGACGGTATATTGGATCAATGAAATACCTGGACCAGTGAACAGGTCGGATCTTGTATAATTATAATTAGACTGGTGTAATAACATTGCAATTACAGGTTCGCTGCGAGTCGGGGCTATACGCGAGTCGATAAACCACGGTATAATAATATAGCAGACCGATATAATGTATTCAAATATCTTTTTATTTTATTTCTCCCGTCGTGAAACTTGTGAACTTGTCTCCAACTTGCCTAGGCTCCAAGTCCCAAGGTGATAAATAATTTATATCGGAATGGATTTACCACGACGGTTGAAGTACAAAATAAAATCCCACAAGGCAAATGGGGCAAGAGTTAACTCCTCAAAATGCCTTATACCTCCAATGTACTATAACGCTCATAGTGTGGATAGTGAGGGGTTGCATGGCTTTTGCAACTATGAAAAGCCGTTTTCTGATTGGCTCATTATCAATTAGAACAACCAATCAACCTGTCAGCATGAATTGGTATTTGAATGATGATGATGGTTATGATAACAATGTCTACGGTAATAATAATAAAATTGTCTGAGCGTGTTGAGGTTCAGCCCCCCGTGTCAGACGCGTTCTTGTCCCGTATGGCTCTTGTGTCGTGACAACGCCCCCTTCTTGTAACGCGATACACCTTTCGCTTGATATAGGATTCCGTGCTATGTTTTTCCCCCTTTTCGTCTAGTATGCAACGATTGTCATAATGTGTGATGTTGCCATTGTCCCGTTCCAATTGTGCTGTCAAACAACAGTTCCGTTGACAATAGAACGGATAGAAAGGCAAATATGTAGAGAGCTGAGATATCCTATATCTAGTTTTGCTTTCTTTTTTTTTCTTTCTTTCTTTCTCCCCATATACATCTTGTGGGAGGCTTATGGCATAAAAGAGACTCATGTGCATTACGAAGCCAGGCCAGCTGAACATGGTATGGGCCGGTAGCCTAAGCCCATGGTTCAAAGTCGCATTGTTGGCTGACATTTTAAAGAGCTTAGCCATGACCATAAAACGTCTACAAATCCCTGTCTTCCAAAAATTAGACAGGCACTTACTGAAAGTGTATTTAACAACAATACTAACAACAACAGACACAAATCTCACAGAAACTGAATAAGAACACTCAAACAGGTGCCTATTTTTAAGCATGTATCGAAAAAAAAGAAGAAAAAAATTAAACAAAAACGACAAAAACATTCGGGCACTAAGGGAATACGACAACAAACAAATGAAATCGTGAAAAACAAACAAACAATAACAACAAAAACAACAAACAACCGTGCACTTCGGAAAAAAACAACAAAAGAAACAATTTTAACAAAAAAACACCTATAACAAAACAAAAGAATACGGAAACAAAAACAACGACCGCGACAAAACAAACAAACAAACAAACAAACAAACGCAGAAATAAATCGGGCGATTCAAGAAGCGGAATAGATTTTGGTAACACGTATTCATAATTGCTGATGGGAAGTACAACAAGCTACAAACATATGTCACTACCGACAGTTTCGGATGCATGGACGGGTGACTTCGACTCGTTCCTCCCCGCCTTTGCGATTCAGAATGGGATTAAGAAAATAGTTCAACGACACACGAAGGCTTGGAGTACATATGCAAACACCTGCTCCCCGTATTCTTCCCCCTCTATCCCACTCCCTCTCTCTCATCTCCGGTAACTCTATAGCCCTGATCGTGGACGAGAACGACAAATAAACGGACATACCCCCGTAATTGATTCAAATGACTCGGTATACTATTCGACTACTCTATAAAGATGATGATTATGATTATTATTGTAATTCCTGTAATTCGTGCATTGTCATATGGACTGTTTGATATTATTAAAGACATCAGAAGCGCGGTCGGTTAATTTTTATGAACGGAAGTTGGAATAATAACATGGAAACGTGACGTCATAGACGAATCTTATATGACAAACAATAGAAAAACTGTGTATATACTGAGAAGTATTTACAAAGTATTTATTGAAATCTTATTTATTTTGATACATAGGAAACAACAACAAAATGGCCGACGAGAATCTTCTGTTTGAGGAATGCTACGGCCAATTTCATAGAGCTGCTCAACAACAACAAGAACAACAACAACAACAACAACAACAACAACAACAACAACAACAACAACAACAACAACAACAACAACAACAAAACAACACAACAACACAAATAAGAACAACAATAACAATAATAACAACAACAGCAAACAACAACAACAATCTTGTGATATAAAAATGTATTTGCCAGTCGCAATTTTTCTATGATTTCTTTTTTAAACTGAGTTATAACGGCAGGCTAATACAAGACTTGTGAACGCAAGAAACGTCACAGGGAGATCTAAAAGTTTGATCTTATTTTTGTCAAGGGAGATTTTTTC
Organism: Astropecten irregularis; assembly: GCA_963971285.1. Lineage (NCBI taxonomy): Eukaryota > Metazoa > Echinodermata > Asteroidea > Paxillosida > Astropectinidae > Astropecten > Astropecten irregularis. The sequence goes on along the minus strand of OZ020260.1, from coordinate 4,804,753 downwards.
ATTGTAATCAAAATTGTTGTGCTTAATAAGCAGGTCAGGCTCTGTTTGGATTTCATGGTCACTTTTTTTTTCGTATCTGTATTTTTTCATTTGGAAATACGTTCCCGAATCTTACCAGCATACGGCTGTTTGGATTTCTTATCTTATTTTTTTTCACTGGCTCTCTTTTCGCGCCACTTAAAATCCGTCATGCCACGATCAATGACGAAGAAAAAGAATAATAATAGTCTGGTTCCGTATTAAGCAAACATGGCATCTCATTAAACTCCATCCGGCGCTCTTAGTGTATTTCATAAACCGATAGCTTTGCCAAAGAAAAACACGTATGAGGAAAGAAGGAAGGGAAAGATAGAAAAAAAGCGAGGACCGACAAAGTATCGTGTATTATGTACACGGTATAGGTTTAGAGGTCGATGCGGAACAGAACAAACCGGCGTGGATTTCCTCGCCACGCGAGTGAGCGAGCGAAGCGAAGCGAGGGTGGATGACGGGCGGCAGCCGAGTCCAGGAACCTCGGACCCTTCTCCTCCCGTATGATCACGGAGAGTAGGGGAGACCGAAGATCGGTGAGGAGACTGGGCCCGAGCAACATCCGGGACGCGCGCCGGCCCGTCTCGCTCATCTCCTAAGGGAGGTAAGGGAAACCACGCGTCTCGTATCTAGCCACCTGAGTACACAAAAGCGAAACGGGCGACGTGGGGGGGAGAGCTAGCTGAGCTGGGACCGCCGCGACAGGCAGGATGGACCGATTCGGATGCTCTTGTTTCGTTGAATGCTTGGAGGCGATTTCTGCCTCCCCCCGTCTTTTTATTTTCCTCTCAGTCCCTCCGTATACTGCATTTCTTATACTGGCAGCCATGGACGACAAATCGATCACTTTGTACAGGGCACGTGTTCGGGGGGCGAGTTGTCGCAAGGTCTTTCGGGAGTTGTGAACCTTGACCTCCGAGTCGGGGAATGACGAGACCTTTTTCTTTCTTTCTAAACGCCGGCCACTTAAAAACAACAACATCACCACCAACAACGCAAAAGATGTACAGCTGACTTACACAAACTGTTTTTTAAAGGTCGTGCATCTTTATGGGAGACTTTGGAGAACCGGTCTTCTGAGTCAACAGCGCACGCGCAAAACAAGGCGCGCATGCTCACAATTGCGTGCGCGTGCACTGTTGACTTAAAGACCGGTTCTCCAAAGTCTCCCATTGTTTTTAGACTCAGATACGTTCACGCACTTGTATACAAACGTCAGCGTCTAAGTATAGACACAAGACGAGTTGAGACTCTTGACAATGTCTAGGACGCGCCTTCCTCCTTAAAACGGCTGTTAAATATTGTGACGATGTCCCCGTGGAGTCACGGACAAAATAAAACCTGAAAGAAACCCCACGTTTGGTATAATAGGAAATCACCGCGAACTTCAACGCGTATTCGAGTGTGCCGATAGCACACACTCTATCAATTTGCCCACAAACATGTCGAGGGGCGGCCTGGTCAAACACAGCCTGATTCTATCTATCCTACTCGGTGGCTCGCACTAGGTCAGCCATGAAAGAGTGCCACCACCACCAACCCAGTTTCTTTTCGCTCCCCTCCTACCGATGAGAAATAAGGCAGGGCCCGGATCTCGGTGTCTGAACACGGGGAACATTTCACGGTATACCACCCACTACTTCTACCGTACGCCCCCTCGACGAGACCGTGCCGTCGTCGCTTTTTTTGTTGGGGGCAAACCAGATCCCCCGGTATTATACGACAAACACCGCGCATACGGGCGTTGTAGAGGCCGTCCAGCGCTCTCCAAACACCCCACATATCAAACTCTTGGCAAACATCGATGGAGTCGGACGGCTGTCACAACATGACAATATTGGTGGGGACTCATATTAGAATGTCTGGGACCAGCCTCTCATATCGTATACGTGTGATATGAGCATGCTTGCGCTCGGGCTTTGGACCCCGGACAGACTATGACTGTGGTGTTCGGATTCCCAACCTGGGACCGTCCAACACTCTCACGGCTATGAATTTTATTTCAAGCTGTTTTTAGGACGGCTATGAATTCATCACGAAAAAAGAAAATTAATAATGTGGTCCGCTGTTGGTGTGGCCTTGGAAGTTTGGAATGATGTAGCTTCATCGTCTAAGACAGCTCATGGAAGTGAGTTAATTATAACGGATCGTCCACCACTGGGCGTGTTAAGCTTAAGCAAAGACCACGCCCAACACTTAAAGGTAGTATCATACTTTGGTAGCATACCAAAACAGAAATCTTCACAGATTCACCTATAACTTACAGGGTATAAAGATGGTGATGGTAGAAACATACCGTTAAAATGGTTCTGCATGAAATGCTGTATTTGTCAAGAAAAGAGTAAAACCAGTGACCAAAATTATTTTTGATCTTTTAAAGATCAAAAACAAAAGAGGAAAGACTTCAGAAATACTGTGTCCGTTTTTCACTGTTTTATCAAAAAGTGGGCACCGTATGGGACTGACATTTTCACAGATGACTGTGACTGTCTCTTCCTTGATATCTTTCCCCATGAATCTGTATTTCTTTGACAAAAACCAAAGTGTGATACTACCTTTTAACCGAGAAACACACCCAAATGTTGCCGTACCGTAACTCCCTAAAGAATGTATCTATACAATTACACAACAGGTCAAACGCAATAAACCAACCTATATTTGATATGGAAGAATTGAAATGAATTAGCAATTTGTTTACATATAGGCCAACTATATTGTAGGTGACTTGCACAACAATATAACTTATACATGTATAAAAATGTTCATAGAGCCAAGTGTAAAGAGGATAAAATCAAGGATTCATAAAAATATAAATATAGCTGCATAATTATAATTCTACAGTAAATATATTAACGTATCGAGCCCTTGTATATGCTATACTGATCAGGCCTTCGTCTTGTCAGAAAAAAATAACCCAAGAATCGATTGTAAACCCAGTGGGGCATATCCACACAGATGTTTAAGCACGCTCAGTTTCTCACCACAAATTACCCAGGTTACCAGTTAAAGTTACATGTAATTATTACAAGTTATGACTGGTACCCTGAAGAGGCATGCAAACAGTTAATTATCACTGGTGTAACGAGTAGTGAAGTGAAGAGAATGGAAAATTGATTAAGGTTCGAGTCCCGCTCCAGTCAATATTTCTCGGTTCACCTTTAAATGACTTTCAAGCGAATCCAGTCAGTTTCCATGATGGTTTAACGGTAAAACAGTATCATACTTATATCTAAAGAAATGCAGATTCATGGGCAAAAATATCAAGGAAAATACAGTAACAGTCATCTGTGAAATTTTCAGTCCCACATGGTGCCCACTTTTTTTTTTAGAAAACAGTGAAAAACGCCCACAGTATCTTTCCACCGGTATTTTTATCTTTTAAAGATCAAAATTGTTTTTGGTCATTGGTTTGTACTTTTTTCTGGATAAATACAGCATGCATTTCAGACAGAAACATTGTAACGATGTTTGTACCATCACCATCTTTATACCATGTAAGTTATAGATAAATCTGTGTAGATTTCTGTTTCGACATGCTACCAAAGTATGATAGTATCCTTAAATGGGAGAAAATTGAAAAGCCCCTCCCCACTAAGCCCCGCCCTCCTTATTCACGAGAGAAAAAAAATCATTCTTGTGATACAAGCAAAAAATGATAGCCACACACCTTTGAAAAAATAAATACCCAAACCAAACCAAAACACAACAGTATAATAATTATACACATGCACAGAATGACAGCGCTGTATATAGTATAATTATTTGCGATTGTGCACGACACAATGGGCATTGATTGGTTGTATACCTAATTATGCGCACAAAGGGAAGATGATTGCTATCTCTGTGAATCGCACGCTTCAACATCAGGCTGGGAGAACATGGCGCATATTATAACTTTGGAAGTCACGCGTGACTGACTGTGAATTGTAATCATTATCATCTGTTCATATTATACATGGGTCCACATGCAGGATCTGAGTATTATGAAAACGGCCAAAACGAAATACTAATTGCCGTTTTTAAATCCAAATTGAAATTAATTTTAAGCATATCGGGATCTCTTGCAGCGCAGTAGAATATATTTGCAAATCTAGTTCATTTTTATTGGGCCTATTTATTATTATTCATAAGACATAGGTTCGATTTCATCAAATTCAGCGTATTAAACTTACTATCAATCGTAGTTTAGATTATCGGTTGAAAATTTCATCGAAAACACTACATGTATTATTGAAGTTGATAATGTACTTGAAAAACCATTTTACCCAGTGCGCAGTGCTCAAACAAAATAATCTTCAAGGGTATACTGTACTTAAAGGTAATATCATACTTTGGTTTTTGTCAAAGAAATACAGATTCATGGGCAAAAATATCAAGGAAGATACAGTAACAGTCGTCTGTGAAAATTCCAGTCCCATACGGTGCCCACTTGTTGAGAAAGCAGTGAAAAACGGCCTCAGAATTTCTGAAGTCTTTTCTCTGTTATTTTTGATTTTTAAAAGATCAGAAATAATTTTGGTCACTGGTTTTACTCTTTTCTGGATAAATACAGCATGTCAGGCACACAATTTTAGCAGTATGTTTCTACCATCACCATCTTTATACCATGTATGTTATAATAGGTTAATCTGTGAAAATTTCTGTTTTGGTATGGTACCCAAGTATGATACTACCTTTAATTATGGTATACCATACCAATTGAGTAATGGCATCTTGGTAAATTTACTGGTAAGAAATGCAACTCGTGGCCAATTTAGAAGGGGGAAATGTCCAATCATTACAGTTGCTTGTGAGTTGATGCAAGTTTCCTGAATTTTTCTTGATTTCTCCTTCTAAAAATATATTTTACAGGCATCGGCAGAACGTCAAAGGAGGTATGCGCTGGCTGTGCAAGAGCCATCGAGGACCGGTATCTGATGAAGGTCATGGATCATTGCTGGCACGAGCATTGCCTCCAGTGCTGTGTCTGCCAGTCACCTCTCTCACACTCCTGCTTCGCCAGGGATCGCAAGCTTTACTGCAAGCTGGACTACGAAAAGTAAGTCCCTCATTTTTGTTACTAATACAGACTGAACTTTTTAAAAGCAATTCGTGGGTAAAGTTATTTTGCAGGTTTGGTGGAAAACAGATTTTGCATCAAAGTTGAAGTGTTTAAAACAATTTGTAAAGAATCAATCTGAAATTCGAGTCAACGTTTCGAGCAAATTGCCTTGATCGTGTTGTGCTCTGCAGATTCTTTCAACTTCGAGCTCAGGAAAAAAAGGACCAAATCACAAAAGCAAACTGGAAGAAAAAACCAACCAATCGCCAGATTTGGATTACAAAATAATCACAAACGGATTATAACACATACAGGATTCTTCGGGCGATTCAAAATAATAATGCAAACTTTCTCCAAACGACATTACAAATTGACAAAATCGCAATACAGTATACAAAAATAGACTCGTGCGTTCAAAGGCTATACTCTTCTCAGTAGTTTGGGATCTCTCTCGATTTTACATAACCTGTGTCATTTTACAATGGCATAACTTGATGGCTTCACGTAAAGATGATTAATATAGATCAACCACGTAAAAATCGTTATAATTTCTTCCATTTTTAACGCTCTGGCATGGCACGCGTTACGAAAATGACAACAATGGATAGCTATATAGCTATCCGTCGTACTTGACAACTCGCATCGTGCGTTGTTGTCTTTTGTGTGAATTGAACCACGTGCTTCGCCCCTTCGTGGACCAAAAAAGGAAGAAAACTAGATAAAAGACAAACATTCTATACAATTGTCATGACGGTATGCTTAAACAAAACATTTGCAGTCGCAGGGCGCATCTCTTTGTTCGGAAACCCATTCAAATTCAGAACTGTTGTTTTGTTGGGAGTATGGCACGATGAATCTTCCTTTCACAAAAGCATGGCGAGTTGTTGCAGCCCGCTGGGTTTAGGGGCCGGGGGGTTCTGGCTCGCGTGCAAGCTGACGTTCACCGGGGGCAAGCCAGCCATCCAGCCAGTCTGCCAGCCGTGAGTTTTGTGGATGGGTGCCGGGTTTAGGACCCGACGTTCACGGTTCATGTGCGCGCACGCTCGTTTCCGGCTTCGGTGGGCAAACTTTTTTTTGGTGAACTGTCTTGTATGTTGTCGTTTTTGGGCTCTTTTTGTATGAAAAAAGGGCGAACGGTTTATAAAACTTATCTATAACCCCTAAGGGAGTTAACCTACGAAAGTTTCGTGAATTACATTCTCAATGGCGGCAGTACAATCACAAAGTACTTTCACATTCTAAATGACATTATCACTAACAGCAGCTTATCAATTCTGCTTAACTTCGTGGCTGATGTTATAAGCAAAACGTCGCGAAAGAAACCAACACAATCATGTACATTGTATTATGCAGTTGCATTCATCAGTCTGTATATAGTTTGTGAATGATAATCATTTTCTATTCTGGTTAACTTGATCTTTATATACGAATTGGTTAACTTGGTGCCCATTTCGCACAGTGCTGAGTCTGATATATCAAGATAGGAATCAATCTTAATTGCTAAGCAAAGTGTTATGTCGCAGTCATGGCTTAGCTGAAGGAATTCGGTGTACTGTGCAATAAAATGGTCCTGGCCGCATGCATGTCTAGATATAGTGTCTATAATAACCACGCGTGATTTATAATCATGAACGATTATGTACGTGTATATAGGCCTACGTGTGCTGGGTGTTCATGTAAGTTTATAACGGACGGTATTCCGTTTTCAATGGTAATCAGTTTCATCTGTCACCCGGTGTCAACTTTTGGCCAATCAGAGACGCCGGCTCATCGGCCACTTTTAACAGCCTCATTGATTGGTTGACTTACTTCCTCGAAACAAAAAAGATCCAATAAACTACAAACAAAACATGAGTATAGTAATGGCGAATTTAGAATCATTGCCCGTGAAATATCATTAAAGATGAAATTTTCTCTAAATATTTTATCGCAAATAAACTCCGAACCAATCTCCAATATAAACAGTCACTTCTCACGCTCACACACAAAAAAGAAAACCTAGTTTTCTCACCGTTACACACTTTCCCACAGTGTTTTTGTCTCGATCCCATTTTTTTTTTTTGCTCAAAGAAAAAAAAAAATTAATATGACAAGCTTCCATTAAGAGACGTTAAAAGGGAGCCACTCGGCTAAATCAGGCTTGTTACACACTGCCTGTATTTTCTCTGTATGCCGAGACGGCAATGCAGGCGTTCCCCACAGGCTAAGCGGGCTATTAAGCCAGTCCCCCCTCGCCGCACGATCCTCGACTTGGGACCGTCCTCGCTGTTTGTTTTCCCGCGAGCAAATGACTTAGAAGTAAAGCCGGGCACCTATGGGAGACCTGGCCGTAAAAAGACTGGGAGAGGAAAAAAATCCTTGCGCCGCTGCCTTTTAAAAACTATAATGGTACTAACACACTATCGGGGGCATAGGCTGAGATAGCATTGGCAGATTTCATTGTGGCGGTTTTTTTTTTTGAGCAAGCCTCAAAAAGCGTTCCACGCGGCTGCAAAACGCTAACTTGTATTCCGGAGCTGTATAAACATAGGGGATTATATGCACGATGGACTGAACGTGTTACACCCCGAGTAGTATTAGGGTTCACTGTTCTTTTTTTTGCCCCCTCCCATTTTTGCTTGTATTTATTAGTCTAGCATATAAATATAAGGGAGGAGGATGGAGGTCGGTTGTTCTATACTGTATTAGTCTTAATAACGCCAGGCCTGTTTAGTGTGGAGTTCTGTCTTTACTCTTGGCGCGCTAGATACTAGGCGAGCCAGACTTGAGAGCGCCTGCCCAATATTAGGTATGATTATTTCATTTTTGTTGTTTGGCTCCCCCGTACATTGCGTGTGGTATTTAGACACGCTATCCAGCGGGGACTGACGTGATAGGTACAGGAATGAGTCCTTCTCTCTTGTCTCCACGTGTAAGCTCAGTGTTAAATCTTCCTGGAGTTGATTAAAATATCATATTTTTTTCTCGGGAGGAGGGTGGAAGTTTGCGATGCTCGCTCTGTGTTTTATACGGTCTAAGCCCCGCACAAATCCCGTTGATCGCCCCAATTCGAAATAATTTGTCTCGAACGGGGAAATAATAAAAAAAAAAGGCTCGCCCCCTAAAAAAAAGTGCACAGTAACCTTTTCAGATGGAGTCGACGGGGCCGGACTTGTGATTTTTATTTCCTTCACTGTCGGTTTTTTTCTAAATCATAAAAGAGTATCAGTATGTAGTATACAATTATATGGCAGTCCACTGGTTATAGAATACTTGAGTGGTTTGGTCACGTACGTATGTGGATCGGTTGTGTGGAAACACCATGTAATATTTCGTTCGTACTTTCGCACTTCTATTTCGTTCGCACTTCTCGTTTAAGGTATCAACGTTTCGACTAGCCTGCTCTAGTCATCATCAGGAGTTTAGACACCACAGTGTTTTTCTCTCTTCTCCCATGGTACAGTTTCAATCCCCATCAAGGGGGGGGGGGGGGTCCATGAAGGAAAAGGGCAATCGATAACCCATACCCAGTGTACATCACCGCACCTTATCAATGTCGCTTGCCGATCCTTGGGGGCAAAAATATCAAATGATATACCAAGCGGGGCAACGGTATGAACATGAACCGTGGGCCATAGCGTCACTGCTTCGCTGGAGGAGCATAAATAGTTCCAAATATCCAGTTTCTGTAGTCCATTCCAGTGCTCAGGCGCCGCTGCCACATTTACCTTAAGTTGTAGGTCTACACTGGGCAGGTAACGCCAGTTTCACTACAAGGTTCAAGCGGTGTTCTCTTACCCAAGCGTGCCGCCTTTATACGTATCTTATTTTCCTCTATACTGTTCTTTATTTCTCCTATTTTTTTTTTAAAGCGATGCCACTGTTCCCTTGTAATTTAGACGCCGTATAAACAAAACCCGGCAAAAACTTCATTTATGTTGTACATAATGTGATCATATTCTGGTTATAATGTATGCCACAATTTAGGTATAGGGCACTGCACGCGGATAGGTGTACATGTATATGCCATTTGTAGTGGTTATTGTTATTGTTGTTGTTGTTATTGGTGTTGATGTTGTTGTTGTTGTTTTCGTTGTTGTTATTGTCTCTCTTCATCTTACTTTATTATGCTCATGTTTCTCTTCTATTACTTTTTCTTTTTAGCCCTCACCTTAAGTGGCTTTCTAGAGCCTTGTGTTGGGCGATTTATAAAATAAATGTTGTCGTTGTTGTTGTTTTTGTTGTTATGTTGTTGTTGTTGTTTATGTCATTGATCTTGTTGCTGCAGCTGCAGCTGTTGTCGTTCTCGTCACTGCTATACTTTTGTTCACCGATGTCATTGCTAATTCTGTACCGCACCTAAAGAGAAAGTGTTTCTTTGCGACTCAGTGCAAAAAAATAAGGATGATGAATACAGACATAAACACATTTTGATGAACAAAAGTGACGGTCCCGGCGCACACAGTACAAGAAGTGCACCGGTGCAGGCCAAACTACCAGGGGTCCAATTCTCCATGCCAATGACCGTCACAAACCAATAGCGACAGTCCGAAGCTCCGCGTCCACGGCGAATTTTTTTTTTATTGGTCATCACCAATAACACACACAAAGCCGCGTAGACACTTAATGGGCAAAAATGAAAGTCGCTTGCGGCCATTCGGTGATCCGTCATTGCCAACTTCGAGGGAAGAAAAAAAAACGGTGCAGGGTAAAAAAAAGAGCTAATATCAGTGGGTGAGTTTGAGATATATATACACATATATATATACATATATAGGCCCTATATATATATACATATATAGGCCCTATATATATATATAGCTGCGAGCGCCAATGAGGATGTATCTATCTGGCACGCGGTCTCTTTTGCTTGTGGGGAGTTTAATGAAAAACACTGCCCATTTTTTTGTTGTTCAGTCTTCTGTGTATATCGTCTTTGCTAAATATAGTCTGCATTGGCAGAGAACAAATGCTGCTAGCGCAAGGGAGGAAAAAAAATGAAGGGAATTTTTTTCAGTGGATCCCAACGGTCAATAAGTGATAATTCCACCACACACACATCCAAAACTTGTAATACGAATTGGAAAATGAAAGGAACAAACTATAGTGTTATATTGCAATGTTGTTTAAAGAAAATGTAATCCAACAAATTTTGAAGGTACTATCATACCTTGGTAGCATACCGAAACAGAAATCTTCACAGATGTACCTATAACTTACAGGGTTAAGGCCTAAAGATGGTGATGGTAGAAACATACCGTTAAAATGTTTCTGCCTGAAATGCTGTATGTATTTATAAAAAAAGGAGTAAAACCAAAGAACAAAAGCAATGTTGATCTTTAAAAGATAAAAAATAACGGTGAAAAGATTTAAAAACGCCGTTGGCGTTTTCGGCACCGTTTTCTCAAAAAGTGGGCACAGTACGGGACTGGGAATTTCACAGATGATTGTTACTGTATCTTACTTGATATTTTTGCTCATAAATCTGCATTTTCTTTGACAAAAACCAAAGTATGATATTACCTTTAATAGCTTGGCTTATTAGCACTGGGTTCATCATCCTTTGTACTGTGTGACCCCGACATGTTAATGTTTTGGTCTGTGGCGCATCTGTGTAAATTGTATTACGTAATATTCGTTTACCGCCATTAAGAGAAACTGTGCCGTCTTGCAATCGTATAATTACATGCATGCAGTGGCCGGTGTATTTTCCCTGGCCAAGTCGCTTAATTGATAAAGATTCTCATACAGTTTTACCAAGCGTTAATTATTCCAAATCAGTTTAAAATGCAGTGTGTAGGCCCTATTGTCTTGTATACAATGGGGCTGATTTTGTATAGTGAACCTTTTGACTGGGTTTTGCGATGCCAATCATTACTGCGTTAATGTGCTATCAACACAATGATTATAATACTGTTACGTACGGTGCGGGCGCTTGTTGGCAAAAGGGACGAAAACCGTTTCGAGCACTTTCAGGAAATCTGGGGCCAATTTCAGAGAGCTGCATCAAGCACAACATTTGCTCAAGCATGTAAAGTCTTCCTTGAATTTATCAAACAGGCTTACCAACCAAATTATCATGTGATGTTTACTGTTTTTTAGCACTCGCCCATTATTTGCTGAAAATAACATTCACATGGAATTTTGGCTGGCATAGGCCTTCAGATTTTATTCAGATTTTTATTTAAGTTTTTTTTGTGCTTAAGCAAATTGTGGTGCTTAAGCAATTCTATGAAATTAGCCGCATGGCCATAAGAGATATTGTTGATTTATAGAGGGGTATACACACAATAATCTATACCATTTATTTTGATAAAAACGGAATACCCTGTCAGCACAACCCGTTGACATGATCAATAATAATTGTAAGCCGTTGAGCGTTGTATTGCCATGGAATATTGTATTCTCGCGACTGACCGTCATAAATTACAAGTGTCATTGTTCAGTCGGTGGCAGTTTGGCCTTGGCTTGGCTGTACAGCTATAGCAGGCTACGTACGGCCTTTTGAATGCACCTGTACGGGTGATTGACTACAATATTGCTGGACAACAGGTTGTTGTGTCGTGTCAATAACCAGATGTTGTCGTTGACCATTACAGATTTAGGGACAGTACAGGATTGGTAACATACCCAAACAAATATTTCCACAGCTTTACGTTACGAATGACTTTCAGGGTATGAAGAAACATACCGTTAACATTTTGTTCGCCTGAAATGGTGTATTTATCCAGAAAATTAGTAAACATAGACCGAAAACAGTTTTGATGTCAGGGTAAGATCAAAACCATTCTTTATTGTTTTAAAAGAAAAACTGAGTCGGGTTTTTGCTATTTTCTCGTGAGTCAGAATGTCCGATTGAGCTCAAATTGTCCATTTACATGCTGGATCAGACAAAGTATGAGTGCTGTTCTATGACCTTAACCAATCATGTATTACACCTTTAAAATATACCTTCGCAGTAGGCCTGTCAGGCTCATTCCATTGAACAACAGCGAACGATTAAAAGCAATATACAATGTTTCACAATGGCTATTGTTATGGGAACTATTACCATTGTTTTAACGGGAGGGAATATTGTAAAGATTAACATCATTTTAATAATCTGTTTAGCACGGTTGCTGTACAGAAGTGATTTGGTAAGCAGCATCGTTCAAGTCAATGGAATTATAAGCACCAAAGCTCATTTTCTTGCAGATGTTGCTGAGGGTATTTTACATAGTTAGTAAGCTGACGACACTGACATATTAAACAGGGCGATTATACAAGACAAATGGGCCGCGGTCGGATCATGAATATTTCCCGGCGTGGATGGAGCGATCGACGCGGGGAACGGGGGGCAAAGAGAAGGCTTCCCTCCCGTCCGTTCGCTTCAGCACGTGGACCGTGGTTCCGGTCCAACGGAATCAGGCGGCTGGGTACCTCACTCACTCTCTCCCTCACTATGTCATGCATTGAATGAGCCTCTCCTATATGAAAGGCGAATGAAAAACCAAGATAAATTGGAGCTGGAACACTGATGATCACTCCCCTCCTGAAAAGAGCGCTTCCCCCCTTCACCTTCCTCATCACGGAATCGCTTTTTATTAACACATTTCTTTCAATTACCCCTGCCGAAACCCGACCGTTAGGGGCGAGCAGATCCACTTTGTAAAACAAGAATGAACGCACTATAGCGAGAGGGGAGTATTTATTTATTGATGGATTCAAATAGCAGATTTGCCATTTATGATTTTCATTTTCTCTCGCCTGTTGAAATGAGACTATCGTGAGGGGGAACTAGACAATAAAGTTCCGTCGTACTTAACGCCACGCGTGGCACAGGCACGTTTAAACAATTTCACTTGCCTTGCATTAAGTTTGACTTCTGTATGGGTATTATGAATAACGTCTGAATCGGTATATAGGTGTATATGCATGTCATTGAGTCATATTAGCACTCGAGTGCAAGCAGTGTTAATGGCCGCGCTGGTTAAATAAATGGGGGATGGGTAAGGCTGATTGCTCACGAAAGCTTGGAAGGGGGAGGTTTGAGGTACTTTGCCCCTATAATTAGTGCAACAATTCCTTGTTAACGGCCCATTTTCAAAACGCTGCTCGGGCTCTGGTTTTATATTTGTCCATCGGGTTTCCTATAAAATCTTTTTCAATAATCAGTCATCGATTTGAAGGCTTTTTGATTCTGGTTCTGGTTTTCAAAATCATGTCGGAGGTCATTGTCATCAATATTCGCCGTTCATGCAAAGATAAAAAATGAAAACAAAAAAGACATGTCCCCACGACACAACCGCTATCGCGACGACTGTGTAACTGATATACCGAATGCGCTGCAAAGCCTGGTAAAAGACAAAAAAATCATATATAGTTGGATATAATAAGAGATGGGTTCCAACGCGTTCTCTGGTTCCAGGGGAGCGATGTTTCCTCCAGTTCCCGGCAGTTATGTAAAGCGATACGAGCCACGATTCACACACACAAAAATACCTCCCCAATCACTATTGGTAATACGCATGTTTTATGGGCTGTAAAGAAGAAGAAAACAAAAACTAGATGTAAGTTTAGGTTCAACAACGAATTTGGTGCAGGGTTTGCGGATTTTTTCTCTGCTCCTGTTGTGTGAATGCAGCTCAAAAGATATAGTTGTTTGCCCCTGGTTGTAAAGGGCACAGGGTGGGGGGAGGGGAGAGGTGAGGGCATTTTGTGTTTTTGTTTTGTTTTTGGTTTTGGCGGTGTTTTTTTTTAATTCTTTCTCAGTCCACTTGCAAACGCGATCGAGGCCCTGCATGCACAGTCTCTCGTTTTGGATATATATCCGTAACGGCTCAGCCGCTCCCGGCTAGAGGGTTTAAGCGTGCAGGTGTCATGCGAGCGAGCCGTTTCCTCTCCCCCCGATAAGCCGCCGACTTTCACCCTCCAGATTCACCGCTGTTCTTGCCTCCTTTCTCTCGCTCTAACCCGGTATACAGGCTCTGTACCCCCCTCTAAAAACGTGGTATCGATCGCCTTACAGTTATATATGGCGAGGTTTACAGCCACAAAAAAAAAAACAGGAGAGAGAGAAAGAAGGGTATAGAAGGGGAGGGAATACACAACAAGGAAAGAAAGGGGTAGAAAATGGAGTATTTATGGAAGCCTCCAATTATAATGCTTGAATGGAATTATATCACCGTGTTTTTTGACAAGGTCCATTGGGTGCCAGACATGGAAAGAATTGAAAGAGAGTTGGAAAGTATAGACAGAAAAGAAGAGAGGAATATACGGTCTAATAGCTGTCACAGTGGGGTCCATCTCTCTCGTGCAGAACGGTATTATAGGTGGGTGTGTGTTAGAGTGGCCACTTGTGAATAGTTCTTTGCATGGGGTAAAACGCTGCTAAGCCCCCCTCTTCTTTTATATAATATGGATTCCTTCTTTTTACTTGGTCGGCGGCACGCGAGCGATCGACCGGGGGGAGGTGCGGGGGACAAAAGCCCCCACGCGACCGGCACGAGCCGGTAGGACAGAGACCTTTGTCCGGCGTCGACCTCCTACCAATTCCCCGTCCGCTTGGCCGATTTCGCCCTCAACTTCCTCTCACCCCCCTCCAGTAATCCCCAGACAATACGACTCGGCACAGTCTCATCCATGCATCAACAAGTTGCAAAGAGACTGCGTGTGCGCGTGTGTGTTGGGAGAGTAGGACGAAAAAAGAAAAAAAGAAGAAGAAAAAAAAAGTGGAAGCCCAGAGAACGAACGAAAGAAAAAACAACATGTATTTGCGGAATCGCTTAAAAATTCTCCAGGCTTTGTTGCAACCCAGCGGGGCATTTTGTTTTGTTGTTGGCCCGGTATGAGAGGGGAGAGAGAGAATCAACAGAGCCGCTTTTTGAAGGAGAATTATTCCACGGAGTTTTAAACCTTTTCAAGGCACGAGTTCCCCGAGACCATCCTTTATCATATCACTGGAGCAGGCCTAAACGCCAACAAGAAAGAAAAACAACAACTATCGAACAGTGGCACGCTTTAATTTACTGCATGCAATGCTATTATCAATTCAAGGTTGTCAGAATTCAACAGTTGTCAGAAAGTCCTATGTGTATGAGCAGAATGTTAT
This sequence comes from Astropecten irregularis, assembly GCA_963971285.1. Taxonomy (NCBI): domain Eukaryota; kingdom Metazoa; phylum Echinodermata; class Asteroidea; order Paxillosida; family Astropectinidae; genus Astropecten; species Astropecten irregularis. Next base: position 4,789,613 of record OZ020260.1, on the reverse strand, counting down.
CAAGTATAGGACTACACATGCACTATAGGGCATTATATACAACCACACTACATGAAAGCCCTTACATTAATGCACACGCATTATACGATGCCTCAACGAAGCCACAATACAATACAATTCCTACATTGTTGCGGCGACACAATACTGATATGATCATACACGATTGAATCACGACGTGTGACTATAATAAGTGTAATTTTCAACACTAAAATGCTAAACGTTCGTTGTGCACGCGCAATGATCTTTGACTAGATATACAACACAACATTTGATGATGACAATAACAACACGGAATTGCAACATTATTCCAACACAAAGAACGAGAACAGTATCACATTACTGATTATAGCACTAATTATTAAGAAAAAATACCAACACTGTATACAAACGCGCGCGCAAGATCATTTTGCTGAATGATTTACTAAAATTACAACGCCAAATCACAACCCCGTCGATAATGAAACACTAAATATGTACATTTACATTATTACATTTTTCATTTGGCTGTAGGGAAATTGCATTTGATTGTGAGCAATTGCCGATTAAAGCGAGATCTATATCTTTTACTGGGAACTCTTAGCTTATAGCTAGCTATGTCATGTTAAATAAATTGCTGAGAATTTTATATGATTCTGTATAAATCAGAGAAAAAATAAGATTTTCCATGGTATAATGAAAATACATCAGGAGGACTTGTACTGTTTACCATGAATAAGCCTTGTAGAGTTTAAGATTGTGCTGTGGTATTTATAACGCTGGCTGTTACAGTACATTGGCATCAATCTATATATAGTTTACCTGGAACCGGTAACACACCGTGTAATTAACATACAGAGTTCAGCAGCGGCACATTGGCCGATAGTGAAGTAATTGTCTTTAAACCCTAACCACGTTTGACTGTAACTGAAGACGCCGCAGTTTGCAGGCGTGAGTCAGTTCTGATGGCAACAGCTTGCCAGGTCTATAGCTTACACGCGTGTATTAGTCTTATGCATGCAGCAGTGTACATGGATGCACCGAAATGACGTGTATAGGCGACACCACCGACTCTCACTGCAGAGCTGTATTAATTAAAAGCTGCATGCCCGATCGTCACGACTCAATAAAACAGCAGCGAGTTTATACTGATACAATTCAGGCACGTTAATGGTGACATAACGTTGCATGGACCGCGCTTGCTAAACAATGCAGATCCTAATTAGTGTGGTACAGACCATTAACACGACAGCGTTGCAATATCACAAGCGTACAATATCAACCAGTTACATCAACACTCGATATATAAACCGCCAATTTTGACTACAAAATCTGACAGATATTACCTATCATTTTGCATGCACGGGGCAGAATAGCCCTTATTCATGGCGCATTCATTTCGTCACCTTCCTTGTATACCCTTTGGAAAAGATAACACCAATTCTAAAAAGAGAAAACGGGTACCAGACTATTTTGAATCCAAGCCTCGGTTTGATTGCACTGCTTCAAATGCTGGATGGATGCACCGTGAATAAGGCCTATAAAATGTATGACGGGCAAAAGAACTTGGCCAACTGAAAATAAAACCCGATCATTATAAGGTGCAATGGTATAATAAAAAGTACATCAACGATTGTAATGCGTTGAACAGTTCCAAGTATAAACCTGAACCTATGAATCAACGATGTAAAAAAAAAACATGTTGTGATTCCCCCTTTAACACTGAGCGCACTTGAATGATTCAGAGTATGTCACGTACGTACACAAAAAGGGCAAACTGTGATCGGATAATGGAGTTCCATTGTCAAGGATCGAGATGTGTTTTTTTGTCTCTTTTCTTTCTCTTCTCGTTGAGCCAAATCTCAGCGTGGCCATGGCCTGCATATATACATGTATATATGTATTACGTCTGGTCACTTAAGGCCTTCACACAATGCTGTCTCCCATCGGCAAATATTAGGCCTACAACAACGGGCATACTGATACAATATTTGTCGATCTGCACATTTTTTTTTTCTCTCTATCTATATCTATATCTATCTATATCTATCTTTTTCATTATTCTTCCTCGTCCCTTTTGTCTGCGCATTACGTGTTGGTGCATGCATGTGAGTAGGAGCGATGGCCGGGCGGCAAAGCAAAGGCTGAATGCATTGCTGCATATTAATGAACCGCACTGTGTTCATTTGCATAAAACACATTAGTCTATATATAGGGATGGGGTACTCCACCTTGTTGTACACACAATGATACACAATCCATTCTATTTATTCCAGTCCTGATAACACGCACAAAAGGTAACTTTAACAGCGACGATATAGGGCGAAAATCCATAGGGTCGTGCACAAACTTCATTTACCTCTATTTCAATAACCTCCAAACAGATCGACATGAAATTGATGTATTCTTTTATTGGGAGCATTCTTTATCTATTATCAGAAAAATGAACAGCAAAAATTGTTCTAGAAAAGGTATTTGTTACATTAGCCGGATAAATGTATATTTCCCGGTTCCCCTTAAAGGTAGTATCATACTTTGGTAGCATACCGAAACAGACATCTTCACAGATTTGCCTATAACTTACAGGGTATAAAGATGGTGATGGTAGAAACATACCATTAAAAATTGTCTGCCTGAAATGATGTATTCATCCAGAAGAGAGTAAAACCAGTCACCAAAATTATTTGTGGTCTTTTAAAGATCAAAAATAAAAGAGAAAAGACTTCAGAAATTCTGTGGCCTTTTTTCACTGTTAGTTTCTCAAAAAGCGGGCAACGTATACTTCTGTTACAAAAACCAAAATATGATATTACCTTTACAGCCGATTTCGCCCTATAAAACGTCGATTTTTAACGCAAAACGTTTCCCCCTAATGTAGGTTTAAACAATATAATTATAATATAATAACAACAGCGAAATGTGCACATTCCTTGCCAATAAAAATAATCAATATCAAAACCACTAATGATATGCACGGGATTTTAGCACTTTGGAGAATTAGCTGCTTAACTAACACTTTCTACACTCATCCACGCATATTAAACATTGGCACCCACGCCATGCTAGAAAATGTGTATTTGCTCAGAATTTTTCATTAGCCAATAACCAAACCGACGTAAAATAAAAAAAAAATTGATCATTTTGTTTGTTCCTCAAACACGAGTGGAACCAAGCTGCATGTATGCATGCATGTGCATGGCCTCCACCCTACTTTGTTCTGTATTCCAAAGCGCTCGTCTTAGCCCGTATACCAGGCACGCATGGAGAAGAAAACACACATACAGAGGGAAATTGGTCGATGGGATAATATCGACTTATTGACCAGTCCACTGGCAAAGGAAAAAAAATGTAGGCCGTCGACAAAGAACCGCCTAATTATAAACGACGGTGCGAATTTCTGTTCAAATTTGTCCGTGGCGGCCTGAGCGAAGGCCGGTGGAGCCAAAGAAATTATACCCTCCCTAAAAAAAAAAACGAAAAGAAAGGAGGGAAAATTGATAGAATAAATAAAAACGGGAGAAAGGTAAGCACGGGTGTCGTCGTGAACAAGACGGGGCAAGTCTACTGAGTGTTTGGCAGACCGTAGCAGACAACTTGACAGACCTATTCGTCTGTTTGTATGTCGCATAAACTCAACACCTGAATCAAGAAAGAGGGAGAATACCAAAGTTGTGTTGGACAAAAAAACGCGGGAAAACCAGAAAAAAATCTTACAGATAAGTTCTGGTTTTCTTCTCATCCTCCGATTGTGGATTTGAGGTGCAAAAAGATGCCAAGTTTTATAAAGATTTGTGGTGAAGTACCGATCAATGATCAATGCCACAGTGATACATCACATAATGTACTTAAGATATCGGAAATCTTTCACGAAAATCTTTCACGGAAATCCTTCACGGAAATCTTTCACGGAAATCTTTCACGGAAATCTTTCACGGAAATCTTTCACGGAAATCTTTCACAGAAATCGTCCACGGAAATCGTCCACGAAAATCCGTCACGGAAATTCAGACTACGAAAAAAAAAGCCCCAAAGGGCCACAGTGATAATATAGAGGTCAAATGTGTGATATTATGGAGGTCATGCAGTGTGATTGGTCACGCGAATAACGAGAAGTCCATACTTTATTTCTCAGCACCTCAAAATAGACAAACAAACAAACGCAATTTGCAAATCACAATACGAAGCAAGTAGAAATTGTAAGTAGCAAAACCGTGACAGTTAGGGGCCTATCCGCGATCTGTCCCTTTAATAATCGCAGACATGAACATAATTACCGACCGTTTATGAGTTAAACATGAACCGTGCAAAAGGCGCTGGTGATAGGATAACTGCGCATTTATTCCTCGATGCGCCATCAGCGGCATGGTAGAAAACGATCGGGAGGCTTTCTTGTGTGTGTTTTAAAACAAAGTGCTCATTATGGAGTGTCAGTGGGCTGTATCATCCACCCCCTAGGAGTATAGAAGACATCTTTATGCATGATATATCACTGGGTCTTCTCGTGTACGTGTTGTGGGCCTGGAGCTAGCCTCCTTGGCTGTGTGTCGTGTGACCGTTTTCGTTTGAACCAAAGAAGACATAAAAAGGTCATTACCATCGAGCTATCAGCAGCGTTTAGAGTCTATTTAGGAAGTAGAGGCAGAAAGAGATAGGTATGCAGATGAAGTGAGAGAAAGAGAGAGATGGAGAGAGCGATCACCCCTTCGCGTACAACCGCGAGACACAGACCACTTGAGGACGGGAATATCAGAAGGCCGACACACTGTTGCAGTTTCTTGAAGAGGAACCCGGGAGCCCCCCGCGGTGGGTGATGGTGGTGTGCTAGCGCGCTGGGCAGGAGCAACACTCGGGCCCCCCTCATTCCGAGCCACCGTCCACAAGTACCGGTGGGCTCCACACTTGGCGCTATTAAGCGAGGTAGCGGGACCGCCGGCGGAGGAAGGGCTCCGTTTCAAGAGGGTCGAGTCCGGAAGACGTGGATAGGGTGACTCGGCCGGCCCTGGTGTTACGAGGATGTGTGCCAACCGAGGACGAGGCACACGGAGAGACAAAAACAGAGAGGGACACAGAAACAGAGATAGAAAGCAAGACTTAGAGAAAAAATATAAGGTCTTCTCATGTTGTTGTAATTGCGAGGATGTATGCAGGGTGACTTCTTATGGGACGGTTGATGCATTCTGATTTGGGTCTGGAGGGCTATACTAGGTAATGCAGTGGGCATCTTCTGTCATAGTCGGTTCGGTCAGCGTTTGGCCGTATCTCTGGAAGGATCGAAGGACCCATCTCATGAAGACAACCCCTAAACCATCTGGCAATTATAATAAACAGAAACGGTGAAGCAAGACTCTCATGAAGCAATAACCACAACCTTTTAGGAGGAAACAAATTCTTATGGACTTTATGGATCTGATTTTTTAAGAACAGCCAACCAACACAAACCCACAACAGATACAAAAAAACACATCACAGGTCTCCAAAAGTATTTGACATTCAAAGAAAACCGTGTCAGCTAATTCTGCGTTTACGGTCATATAGATTCGCGTCTCCACAACACATAAGTACAAAAAACAAGACTGATTGGAAAATCTAATTTCGTGGAACAGAGTCCACCAGACCCTACCCCGAACGCCACGGAATGAAAAGCGGCGTCTCTAAATGAGATGCCAGGGTATAGGTTCTGACATCCTCGCCAAGAAAACCGAACAAGAAATAGAGTTTTTGAGTCGGTGGAGGTTGATGGGACAGCACATCAATGTAGATCAGTAGCAGGGAGGTATAACATTATAAAAAAAAGATGGCGCCTGCTAACTCGACACACGTGGAGCCACTGTTCGGTTCACTGGTTCCTTTCCAACTCTTTTGCCATCACACACGTCCACAGATGGACGGGATGAATGTATTGCAAAATAAGGAGAGAGAGAGAAAAAAGAGATGGCGTCTGTTGGATCTACATCTGTTGACTGAATTTGGTTCCGCTCTCTGGGTCCATCTTAGTTCCAGATGGTCGGTTCGCGAACCGTGCGTTGTCTTGGATGTAAAGAACAGTTCTTCCATGACGCAACGCAGCCGTCATAATTATGCAGCAAGCAAAAAAAAAAAAAACAAGAATGAAAACCGCAGTCACAGGACCGTGTCTGCCAAAATGAATCTTTAAAGGTATAATACATGTTGGTAAAGGTCACAGAATAGCATCCACACTTTTGTTTGATCCAGCATGTACATGAAATGATCAACCTGTGAAAATGTGAGCTCAATCGGACATCGGACATTTTTTGGTCTTTGTATTACTTATTTCTGGATAAATACACCATTTTAGGCGGGAAATATTTTAACGGTATGTTTCTACAAGCACCATCTTCAAACCCTGAAAGTTATACGTAAATTTGTGTACATTTTTGTTTGGGTATGTTACCAATCCTGTAGGACTGTATATCTTTAACGTGAGGTAATGCAGTTTGGAAAAATACTTCCACAAAGTAGGCCTTCACCACCCAAAAGGTTTCAACACCAATGGATTGATCAGAGATAACCCTCTAGTTTGTAACCCTCCCATTGAGGTTGTGGACATCGTGTTCAACGATCAACTCAACGCGTATCTGTCATGCTATTTTTCTCAATGACACGTAACAGATTCATCCTCTATATAGTGTACAATATCAGACCTTGGGGTTTGGTGTATAGGTATATACATGTAAGGGCAAACACGGGTATGAATCATCGCTTAGCAGGAATTTAATTTCCAATTAAGACTGGCGAATAGACATCAAACCAAGGATATTCTGGTTAATTCCTCCATTGAAGAACCAGATCAAACATCGTTGTTATACATATCTGCATAATTAGCTATATAACTCAAGTGCATGTAGTGCTCCCGTTTTTTTTGTAACAAGTCCATGTTTATTTATCACGAAAGGGCAATGATAATGAACTCTTCAACAGCCCCATATTGTTAGCTAGCAAAATGTCAATCTCCCCTACAGCTAAAATAATCTGAATTCAGCCCCTTGGGGGATTGTATTTAATGAAAGGAAAAGGTGTCATTTAATGTTCGGATTCTACAAAAGGCACAGCCGCTTCCAAAAAATAAAGAGGTCATCGAAATTACTAAACACAGATTTCCAGGTTAACACAATGAGGTTACTGAAAGCTACTAATACTACAGCACAAAAGATATCACCGACAAATATACCAAAAAGAAGAAAGCACAATGTATAACTTGTCTCGTGATGGCCAAAGGCAAAGTATTATCTATAATTGACTATGCATGATGATACAATATGGCAATGTCACAGTGGCCTCATGTACAAATGAAACGTATCGTGAAAGTAGACTTTGTGCGGCGGATTGCAGAGGACAACCAACATATGTTGTTGTATAGGCATAATTATTTTCACTACTGTTATTTTTTTTTATAGTCTGAAACCGAAAACTTGCCCGTGATTTTTTTTGGTGTTATTCCGTGGGTGAAATGAAGCCGTATTGATTACCGTATACACGGGGCGATTCACCCGGTTCGTGCAAAAGACGGACTCAGCGTCAACCGACCGCTCTGGAGAAGAGCTTGTGACGATTTGGGGCCAAAATAAAAACGATTCGTTTTCAACATGTGGCGCGGGGAACAATGACGTATTAAGGACAGAATGAGAATAATATTTATTTACCGGACAGATGCGGGGAAAAAAAATAGTTAGCGAAATATTTTTTGTTTTGTTTAGAATAGAACTTATGGTCGTCCTGTAAAATGGTGTTTTCACAATCTGCGACCCAGTTATAAAAAAAAGGTCGTTGGCTCATACCGTACTCTGACACGAAGACCTACTTCGAGCAGTGTTATGCACACGGGAACCACGACCAAGGTGGCCGCTAGGTGCCGGAGGCGTGGTCCTCGGGAGGGTGGAGGGTGGAGGGGGCTGTCTGACCGGTCAGTTGACTGACCATCACTGCCAACCTCTGGCAAATCGAATAGAGTGGCAATCATTAATTTAAAGACTTTTCTAGATTCAAGCCTGGATATAGTCTAGATAGGCCTATATCTTCAGTCCACTTCCTCGAAACAAGTATGTGCTCTTCCACAACCTGTGGCCCTGGCGCAAACAAACACACAACAAACAAATAAACAAACAAACAAACAAACAATAGGCTATTAGCTGCCTCCGAATCTGTTGTCTAGAGCTAGGTCTAGGTCTTCGCTCCATTAGAAGTACGCAGAGACACCAAGACAATAGACCTAGCCGTAGCTCTGGAAACCCGTTTCGGACACGGCCTAAATTTTCGAAAAAACAACAACAACAACAACAACAACACCAACTCGGAGTATAAATTGTGTAGTCATTCGCATTTGGACTTTTCCACAGTTATTATCATTTTCCTATCGTGCGAGTTTGTTGTAGAGTGTTGGTCCTGACCTGTTGCTCGGATGCCAGGGGCTGGCTATGGGCGTGGTGGCCGGTGTCACCCAGAGAGGGAAAAGAGAAAGGTTCGAAGGTGCAATGGGCTGGGCGGAGGGAGGGCAACTTCCAAGTACAGACGCGTGTCGTTGACAATAAATGAAGTTTTTCTCTCTCTTTATTGACACACTATAACCTTTTGTTTGTATCGTATGTATCATGCAAGCAAACCCTCCTCAGCTCACAAACGGGTCGAAACGCGAGATTTTTTCCCTTTTGGGGTTCTCACATGCACCGAGAATTATTACTACCTGCATGGCGGTAAAATGGTGTTTATAGGCGCGTGCGTCCGTGAAAAAGAAGGAATCTGAGCGCCGTATGAGAAGAGTATGGCCGTAGTGTGTCCTGTGCAAATATAAGTTTAATGAAGCCCGTGGTATTGAGAAAGAGCGAGGGATTGTGTAGCAAGGGAAACACATGCATGTAAAAAAGAATGGCTTGACTTTTGGACAGTTCCCAGCGATGTAATGGTGTGTATACATGGCGTGGTTATAGGAATGGGAGATTCTTGTGTCGTGTGTCTCACGCATGGGCTTTTCTTATAAGCATCTGAGCAAGGTTTAGGCCTAGACGGTGTAGGGGCGGGAAGGGCGGTGTAGGGCAGTGTTCCACCCATGTTCCACGATTCTGACACTAGGTATAAGCAAGAGACAGAAAAATGCCCCCTAGCTGGTGTTGAAATATCCTAAGGACGAACAGAACACACTGTTCGGAACGTCGAGATAGTACCACCGGTTCTTCTCAGAACCACACATGCACTCTCACAGAAGAGATTACATGGCGTCACCGCAAACCTACCTTATTTTACTACATCCACCATGCATAGCTTCAAGTCTTATTTTAGAAAAAAAATTCTTAACCACAAAATGAAATTCGATTCTGTTTCAAATAGACCCGAGCCAGTATTCAAAGAGATTCCATGTTACATATTCAGACGCAAGATTCGTGAAAGCAACACGTTTGCGCTAGATTTATTTCATTTCTACAGCTCGCTCAATACCCCTACACAGGAGCACAGTTAGACTTTTGTCAAGTCACGCATAGCGTGAAGTTCGTACCCTTGACACCAACAAAAGAGAGAAAAAAAAGAAAGAAACTATATGTAATAAGTGAATAGACAAGTAAATAAATAAATAAATGGCCACACAGATGACGATTTGTGCAAATATCATATCGATATAAGGTGGGCCTATTGATTGGCTTATTGATGTATACGTCACCGTACATAGTAGCGATCAATGCAAGAGGCCTTGGCGGCTTCTGATTGGAGGAAACTTTGAGGTGGGCGGGGCCAACAATAATTATCAAGCTCTTGTTGTTTATTTTGTTGTTGTTTCATTAAGAGCAAAGGCAACAATGCTGGCAAGTGAAAACAAATTCATTTCAGTGGGATGACGTTTTTGTCTGCTTGCCAGAGTCAACAATGGCGGCCTAGATTCGACCGTCCTGTAACGTCTGAATTGTGTAATTCGGTTAAACAAGCAACCTATTATGGGCTGTTTTTCTCTCTCCTCCTGCACTTGGAAACCGTGTCAACCTAACCGCTATAACCCCAACATGCATGGCATACTGTGCCAGACTTTACACTACAGAAACAGTTGGAAAAAAAAATCTACACATAAGCCACAATGCCCAATGATTTATGCTAATGCTTTCAAACAAGAATACAAAACAAAATCACAGCATGTGTCAGTGGTGTATTACAAATTCAACCATTTGTGACTTTTCAAAACATGACGCGGTCATCGATCAGTTTATGATAATTAAGTTTCATTTATAATTCTGTTTATAATACCAAAGTATTATATGGAACTAAAGTACGGTCAGATTGTCCCGTGAGCTATCCCGCTGTGTATCCCTCCTTCGCATCCTCGTGTATTAGATTCAATTTCGGTTGTGCGCGCTGGGCCTTAGCAACCGCTGAGGGTTTCCCGGTCTTATTGGCAGGGCACCGGTGGATTACTTTTTTTAATGAAACGGCGCTGCTGGATGGAAAACAGAATTGAGCGGTCTCAGAGCAGCCGAACTTTTCGACTGAATCAACTGGGGGAGGGGGGCCGTGCTCGAGGAGTGGGGCGGGGGTATGGGATGGGGGTCGTGACTTGACATGGAGATTTGGAAAAGTTAAGAAATAGTTTTTTTTTAAGTACTTGGTAATCTCACAAGGCAGGGTACGAGGGTTGATTGAGGACATCTACTGGTACAAACATCCTTTACTACGACACCTAGATTGGCAATGTATCGAAAGTGCACACATTTAATAATCAAGTCCACTTAATGGGCAACGTCGACTGCCATCACATCACAAAAGTTAATGCCTAGTTGTTCTAGGCATTAACACAATCGCTACATCGTAAAAAAAAACCCAAAACAATAATAACTCAATTTGATAAACAACAAGACTGAAACACACAATACGTTGATGTGACGCGTGCGACGCAGATGGCAAACAAAAACATGTGGTGTTTTGCTCATTTTTTTTCGAAAGCGACCTTTTTGGCGCCGTTTCGCACTATAATGCACTTTGACAGGCTGCTGCATGCAGTATGCACATTTTAGGGAATCGATATTGATATGTCTATAGTCAAAGCTCTTCTTACAGCAAACGCACTGTAGATCGTAACTTTTTAGTTACACAGCCACAGTGAATAATTATGTTACATCGCTACGTACACCGATAAGAACTGCCCTACGAAACCCACAAATGGGTCTAGTTCCATGCCTTACCGGTCGCACTTTATTGTAACGAAGGAGTTGAGGCACCAGACTATTATTAATGTTGTCTGCTCATGTATTGAATACATAATGATAAACACATGAAATGAGAGAAAGTTCAAACGTCTTCAAAATTTGAATGGAAATGGGTCAATATTTTTTTGTATTTCGCAGCGCAACGGAGGCCTACTTTGTGAGGCTTTTCGGCGAGTATTTCGACTTAGGTGTAAACTTGACCGGTTTATCTAGTTCAGTTGCACGTTGTTACTTGCTTAATCGGTTTTGGACTAGACCGCGAGTGGGCGTGTACATGTATAAAAATGGGGGAGGGGGAGGGGGTGACGGCAAGGACACACCGTAATAACTTAGGGTCGATCCGGAATCTCTCAACATCGCCAAAAAAACATGACACGAACCCCCCACCCACACCACCACACCACCCAAAAATCTCAATAAAAACCATAAAATTAAAACACAACAACCCAAGCTGAGAATGTGGAGCGTTTATTACATTTTTTTCCCCTTTTCTCTCTATAGTATATCCCTGTCTCTCCAACTCTCTCCCTCTCTCTCATGCGGGGGTTTGTTGTAGTGCAGTCGGTCGATAATCTACTCGACATCGCACGGACCCGAGCCGGCGATTACCGGGCTTGTAATCAAGTCAGGCAGTAAACGCTGGAGTGGCCGGCCCTCGACTCGCGCCGCCAATTGCGCCGGCTGCAATAAGCCGCCCGTCCCGCGGTCCGCGCACCGTGTTTGCCGAGGACTTGAGCCCGTTCCAACCACTGGGAGCTGCGCGGTGATTAGTTTTGGTATATACCGTTTTGTCTTTTTCTTCTTTTGCATATCTAGTTTTTTTCTGCTTTTTTTTTCTTTTCTGTCTTTTTTCGCATGGGTTTGTGTGTCATTCTTGTGTGTCCTCGTTCAGTGAACCAATAATCTACATGAAATTCCCCATCCGTTGATTTGATTGTGATTCTTGTCGTTCTTGTTGTCTTTCTTTGTAACAATCTCTTTACTTTAAAATGTGTACATGGATCATGAAGGCTATGTCACATAATTCTTTTGCATTGCACGAAAAAAAAAATACATTTCGGTAGAAAATAGGGGGAATACGAAACGGAGACTAAGGCTCAGGCTCAGGCTCGGGCTGCAGCTCTGTCATATTATGCTGAAAATATAGGTTGTGGGTTTTCATTGAAGCTGAAGCTCTGTTTTCTTTTTCAAACCAGAGAATCTACTTCAGAGCCGCAGCCAAAAGCCTCTATTTTGATACCAATTATTTCAGAATGGATTCACAAAATGGAGCCGGAGCCTGAGCTTCCGTCTCGTAAACGCACATAGTTCCGTTTGGGTTTGTGAAGCAGAGTTTCCCCTCACTCGGACGCGAGAAAGTTGAATGGAATCAAATTAAAGGATGAATGTTTTCCTTTTGAAGGAGTATACTCTTACCTGGTCCAGATCTTGGTCCAGGGAAGACAAAGACAACCTTGAAATTCCTGTAATCGGAAAATAAAAAGAAAACACCCAGACAATAAGTAGATTTCAAGCAATAATACATTGAAATACACGCGCTACCGAGACCGTTCAATATATTATGTATTACCCAGGCACGAACATGGACTTGAACCGGATCATTCACAGTGTCTGCAAACTGATAAATAATGTATATGACGGGGATATTCAATATTTATTGATCTACTCTCTACAACGGTGTACACTCACGTGTTGTTGTGCAAATACAATGCACAACAAACAAACAATCAAACAATACATTTGTTTTCTTTATACATAAGCCACAGAAACGGACTATCTGACAGTATAAGTTGTATTTTTGTGGTCCTTGATATCAATATTCCTAGCACGGGCTTCTAGCCTTCGGGATATCTCCGATCTCTAGTTTTTTCGTCAAAGGTTTGCATGCAGATTCTATGCGCCTTGGTGATGGGTAAGCTCAAATGAAATGCCAATAGACGGGCAAGTTGAAACATCTGTTGGCGCATGACACGCATATAATTAGCACATTTATATAAAAACACGTGCATGACGATTTTCTATACAGGGTCGACTGTACACAAAAGCATCGAAAAGCCATTTGAAAACAGCCGAGTTGAGTCTACACACAATCTTTATGTATGGAGCAGATAGATTTCTATTATAATTTTTCAGATTTTTCCTTCCTCGAGGCTCAAAAAGAGAGATAGAGTGAAAAATTAACCTATAAATCACGAAATCATATTATTATTGTAATTTGTTTGTTGGCAATTGTACAAAAGGTTTACGATCGAGTGTATAAACAATGTAATGATAAAGCAAATATACACAAATCAAATGTTCACCTTTAAAAACGAAACCCATACAGAAAAACGGCTTTTTCAATACGATCATTGGAAAGCATTGCAATAATTGGGGTCACCATAAAGGGACATGCAAGATTATAAAGACACTTTTTATCAGACTTGATATTGTGCTAGCGTTGCATGAGGTTGAGTTGGTGATGGTATAATATTACATCCCCGAAATTACATTTCAAAGAAACACGTGCATTTCGAAAGAAATAAAAAGGGTATTTTTTTTGTTTAAAAAAGCGTGATTAAACATTAATTTTGCATTCTTCTCTCGGGACACGAAGCTCAAACTTTCACAGATGTTCGATTCTGTATCAGCTCATGTGCATGCCAGCGCTGCCCTTTTTGGCAGTAATTTGCTGTAATATCAATTTCCAGTTACACTATTTTCTCTTCAATGGGTCTATGGCTGACTATTATATAGGCCTATATTCCAATATTTACCTACTTGTGGCATATGTTATCACCGTAGTCTGAAATTGATATTTTTCTCAACTTATTTACACTGTGCGTTTATGACAGCTATAGCGAACACGCGCACTCTCTCGCTCTGCTATAAACTCTCCCTGGTATGCCAATTTATACGCCTATATGCGACTTTCGATACGTGACATTATGTTTTTGAGGAGAAGGTTTGTTGTCTAACAACTAATTGACTTTAACATGATAATGGTCACAAGCACAGGAAGTATATGGGAGGATGGACGAGAGCCGATTCTTAATATTAAACAGGAATAGAAAATGAAAAAGATTCACGAAAATATACAGCATTTAACTTTAGACAAGAAACGCACTGGCCTCGACTACGATGCTGTATTAGGGACATGCTGAAAAAATAAATACAAAAAAGTCGTACGTACGACTAGTGAATCATATATCGTACTTACATCTCGTACGTACGACATACAACTCGAACGTACGACTTATATCTCGTACGTACGACTTATGAATCATATCTCGTACGTACGAGATATAAGTCGTACGTACGAGTTGTATGTCGGACGTACGAGATGTAAGTCGTGCGTACGAGTTGTATGTCGTACGTACGACATGTAAGTCGTGCGTACGAGTTGTATGTCGTACGTACGAGATGTATGTCGTACGTACGAGATGTAAGTCGTACGTACGAGATGTAAGTCGTACGTATCGTACGTACGAGATATGATTTAAAAATCGTACGTACAACATATAAGTCGTACGTACGAGTTGTATCTTGTACGTACGAGATGTAAGTCGTACGTCCGAGATGTACGTATGACATCTCGTACGTACGACATCTAACCCGTACGTACGACATCTAACTTGTACGTACGAGTTAGGTCAGAGAGAAGCAATTTTTTTATCAGCATGTCCCTAATACAGCTTCGTACTCGACTTCAATCTTCAATTTTTTCCCTCTCCATCCCCTCTCTCTATGTCTAAAAGAAGATTAATCAAACGATTGGCAGTCCTTTTTTTGACTTCTTTTTTCTTGCATATTTTTTTTTCTGGGTCCAATAATTTCCTATATTCGTGTGTAATGCAGATAATAGGCTATATAACCGGTGAGCGTGTTGTCAGTCTTGATTAGGGGCGAGCTGGCTTCGATAGATCCCCGTAATTGAGATTTGATGAGCTTATGTCTCAGTCGGTTTGCCGAGAAGTTTGTAATACTTGTTAGGGAATGTTTATCATCGGATTTAATACTGCCACACACACAATGGCAGCGGCTTATTATTGTCCGCTATATTGACGACGATATTGTATTAATATAATACTGCCTGGCCAATTGGGGGTCTAAATTACATCTTTGTCGCTGAAGCAGTGTGGTCTGTGATTTCTTTTGGAATACATCAACTCTTTAGTCATTTTTCACAGTTTAGTCGTTTTTCACAGCTTTGTCATTTTCACAGATCGATCGTGTTTTACAGTTAATTCATTTTTCACAGTTTAGTCATGTTTTTCATAGTTTAGTCATTTTTCAGAGTTTAAGTCATTTTTTTTTAATTTTAGTCATTTTGCAAAGTTTAGAGATTTTCAGAGTTTAGTCACTGTTTCACAGTTTAGTCATTTTTTTCAGTTAAGTAATTTTCCACATTTAGTCATTTTTCAGTTTAGTCATTTTCTTTTTGTTACAGTCATGCCATTTTTCATAGTTAAGTCATTTTTCCAGATTACTTCATTTCCGTTTCCCCGGATGCGTTTTGTGTGTGCACGTTTTTGCCGTGCCCCCTCCATGTCTTGAACTTAAAAAAATGGTTTAAGCTACTTGGATTAGTGATTGAACATTGTAAGAAGGATATGAGCGATCTCTCTGATGTACGGTTACCGCGACAGCGGAGCAGCACGCCCGAAACAGCCCCGTCATTCGCCGGTGTAAAACCGACACGAAACCTCCCCAGTATCCGTTTACGATCGTTCCTCCGTTTTTCGTAGCTACGATAGCGTGGATTGCCTTCATTTTGTACCGCAAATGTAATCCTGACACGGTGTAAAGCCGTGAAAAGTGGCACGGGGAAAAAAGTTGTCACGTAGCCCCCCAGGGGTGGGGATCGGAGGGAGGGGGAGGGGGGGGGGGGGAGAGTTGTAGAAGCAGAGCAAATAAAACACGGTTTGCCCCCTTCCCATCACCCCCACCAAGAAAAAGTATGACGAATACCCATGCAATATGGTCTTGGTGAAATATGAATATTATGAATACATACAGTGGACTTTGTATTGCTGTCATGGGTCTATATATTGCAGCCTCGGCTATATACCTAGCTATACACGGCAAGGAAAAAAACTCGTAAGAAGATCTGCAAAACGATTTTTTTCTTGTTCGCGACAAATGCGAGCGAAAGGCAATATTTACCGTGCGGTCGTGTGCCGTGTTTATTTAGAGATATTCCGGCAAGATGCAGCAATAGTCTAAACTAAAACCCAATAGGCCAATATAGTAATATGCACTGACCGAGTTCTGGGGAGCGGGGGAGAGAAAGACTGACGATTTCTGAAGAAAAAATAAACCTGTAACCGGATACAGTTTGAAATCCTACCCGTTGGTTCTTCACACCAACTTACCCTCCCCCGAAAAAAAAAAGATAGGGGGAAGGAAGGCGAGAAAAATCAACCCTTCTTTTTCAAGGGAATTATTATACATCCAGACCGGTTTCTCTTGTTTCACATCATACCGTACACCGCGAGATATATCAGGGCGATTCAGGCCCTTTACGTGGCTGAGTCAACAAGGACTGAAGGGGCGCGGGGCAAGACGCGAGTCCGAAGCCGGGGTACTGAGCCTCTTGCTTTCACAACGGCAGAAAATCTGACGTTGGATGGACAGGGTTCTTGTTTTTTCTCCTCCCATCCCTTGCTTCTTCCCGGTCGTGTGTGGTGGAGGAGAGAGAGAGAGATAAAAAAAAAGAGCGCGCGTTTATAAGCTGCCGATCTGAAATATGTTATTCCAGGGCTTGGCGAGGGATCACCGACAAGGGGTTTGGGGAGAACGACTCCCTATACTGAAGATCGGCCGGTTGGTCGGCGGACATCATGGCAGTTTTTTTCCGGGCATAGGGGTTTTTTTTTTATGCACGCTTGATCTGGTTTTGGATGCGTTTATTAGGAGTCTTAATTTGATGGTGGGGGTTTGTGTAAAGGTAGAGAAGGAAGAAGGGAGGTAGGTAGGGTTTAGAGGGGGAGACGACCGGGCCTTAATAGACATGTAGAGGGGTCATGGACCGCTGAGCTATACAGCCCGACTTCAGGTGTGTTTGTTGTGGAAGTCGGTTTCTTTAGTTGGTTGACATGCAGCGCATCGCAAGACCTTTTTTTTAACTGATGAGAGACCTCAGTCTTCATTATAGATTGACCTCCGTGTAAGCCACTGCCGACGCCAAAAGTACGAACCACAACTGGCGTTAACTTGAGAGAATGAAGTCAATTAAAGACCCATCACTGCAATTTCAAAGTTAAATTGACTGGATAAACACTTTGCATTGAATTTAAGAACCACATCTACAGAAAATCTCTCTCAATACGTGCTTCTAATCAACCTCACATGGGAAAATAACGTTGAACCTCGTTATTAAGAGGTCCTTGGGACTTTGCAGGTACCTTGTTATAACAGGAATCTTGTAATATCGGTAATGAGAATAATACAGAACAGAAGTATTGGCACCTGACTAACAGCGTTTTGTAGATGTTTATTGTGAAACACGTTGTGTGTTGTGTGTAAATAGTTTAGTTTCTTGGCTTAGTTTCTAAACGACATGGGGCCAACTTCAAAGAGCTGCTAATTAAACACCAGAATTTGCTTAAGCACCAAAAACCTTACTAAATAAAATACGTTTGCCAGCTAATGACTCCTTGTGAATGTTATGCTCGCAAACAATGACCGAATACAATTCAAAAGCAGTAGACATCACATGGAAATGTTTGGTACATGGTTGGTAAATCCTGTTTGATCGAGGAAGACTTTTCATGCTGTTAGCAAAATGTTGGGCTTCAAGCAGCTCTATGAAATTGGCCCCTGATGACATCCATAAGGTCGACGTTCTTTTTTTGTGTTTTTACGGACATCAACAGCAACAACAACAATTTTGCAATGTTCATCGGTCTTAAGCCGGCGTTAAAGCTGAATGTCTTCGGAACTAGAATCCCTATGTCCGTCTCCGGGGAGGCAGCGATCAAGCCACACATACAGATTCAAGACAGAACACGTTGCCCCTCTCATAGCTTTGTTTCTGAACTCGGTTTGCCCCCCCCCCCAACCACCCTCCTCCCCTGTCAGCCCAACTCCCAGAACAAACGGCATTTAATTAAAAAAAGGAGAGAGAGAGAGAGCCGCCTTTCTATTTTGACGAGATGAACAGGGTCCAATAAAAACAAGAAGAAGGAGAGGACGAAAAAAAAAAAGCACACGCAAGAAGCTGAAGTAAAAAACCGGGAGACCGTTAAGACATAGCGAAGCGAAAAGACCACTGGGAATTCAGCATGTATACGCCTGTCATGTTTTACGGTGTGTGTGTGGGGGGGATCCCTAGGTTACGGGTGGTTGAGAACTTGGTATTGAGGCTGTGGATGTATATACGAGGACAAAATGCGGTCCCTTGCAAGGGGAGAGCGATCGAGGGCGAGAGAGAGACAGAAAGATAGAGACGAAGGAGGAAGTATGTAAGGAAAAAAAACTATAAGGGCCCTGTCTTCTTCCCCTCGGTGAGCGCGCGCGGCGCGGGGGGAGGCTCTAGCATCTCAAGAACCTGACGAGGCTGAACTGCCGCACCATCTGGTGTCCAAGGACCGGCTCTCGTCATCTTCAAGCTGTGCTCAGCCTACTGTGGATAATTAAAGAGTGCCTGGTGACAAGGCAAGTACGGGATTCGGAGGAGGGAGGTAGGGGGGGTGGTTGGTTAGTAGTGGTGGGTTGGCGAGGAGGAGCTATAGAAGTAGAAGAAGAAGAAGAAGAAACGGAGGAGGATGTGGAGGGGAGAGATGGTTCAGGAAGATGGAAAGAGAGAGAAAGACAGGTTGGTTGGTTGGCTCGGACCGAGTCGCCCTCCCGCGGTACGGTTGTCAGATACTCGCCGGTTCCAAACCGCGCCTCTCACGGTACACAGAGCACCACGGATCGCCTTACACGAACGGGCCGACATGCGCCATAAACCTCAATGATTCACGCTGAGCGTGTAGTGCAACGTCCCGAAGAATACTTTGCCCCATCTTCCTTTCTTTTAATGATCATGCCTAGGACATCACTCCTCAAGGAGTTAAGCACAACATCAAAGCGAATCTACAAAACTCCTGTTTATCTTAATAGGTGTCAAACACAGGCTCCAGCACAATCATGCAGGAGCAAGTCACAGAGAAAGAACTTAAAACAGTTATTCGTGAGCAATCAAAACTGTGTCCGATATCAGGAAACCTGTCTACAAGATGTAAGTTCTTGGGAGTCAAGTTTAAATTGAAAGGGTCGCTTGCACTGTCGCGTCGCGGGCCGTTTCCGAAACTTTGGTAACGACGCCCATTTCACAGCAGCAGAAACCGATATCCCAACCTCTGCACATAACACATTCAACCTCGTTATCAACATAATGACACGAGTATGCACCGGCGTCCCCATAGCCAATAGTACATTTCGGGGGGCTTCATGCGCTCGTGTATATAAACAGGACTGTATAGTAACTGAAAGGGACGATGTTGCTAGATGTTATCGTCCAATCGACTGGATAAAAGGATGCCTCTGACTTGATTTTCTTTGGAGGTATATAATAAACCCTTTGGGGTATAGAACTGTATACCGTCAACAGGCTATCGCGACTAATGGACGGTAGTTTGGGCACTGTTGTAGCATTAATGTATGTATCTGTGCACAGTGAAACAACATATTAGGCCAATACAGTTTTCAATAAGAATCTCAGTAACGGCAAATTAATATTGTATACAGTGTGGCCAATTGCAATCGGACGTTCATCGGACCAGTGACCAGATGAACCGTCAGAATTGGCCAGGAAAACCGCAGATTATTCCGGAGACAACCGGTTACCGTGACAATGCTTTCGTTTCTCCTATGAACAAAAATAACTGGAACAATAAACCGGATATCACAACCGCACGCATTATAGCTTGGTGTATAAAATATGAAGAAAAAACACAACAGTTTTAAATTGACCATTTCAGCCCTATCTGCCATTCAAACAAACGCAAAAAGTAGATAATCATTCTTTATAGGTAATACTAGCTTTATAAGAACATAACAAGGTTTGATTTTTACTTTTGAACTGCATCATAATTGGCTTCGATTTTCACTTTAAAACCAGGCTGCAACTTCCGGTTGTAGAGCGCCACCAATCTGAAACATCACAATCGTGATTCATGATGAGATACATAACAAGGGCCATAATTACAGACTTGCCAAATTTGATGGTAAAAAATATACAATAAACTGAATGGTTAAACAAGAAATTGATGGATTTTATATTCATCCCAAGCTTCCACAAGTTTTCTCCCAATCTTGGCAAAGTCAAAATAATCCCAGGGCAGCGGGTAGCCTCTGAAGTTCATACCCATCCCCACCTGCCAAGGATCACATGGTCATCAATAAACGAACGGGTAGCGGCTTAATAATGCAAATCAATCAGCAATTTATTATTTTCCTCCCTATAGTAACTGTCTTCCTTCATTTATGTCCTCTTATTCCCCCTCTTCTGGTTTTTTTTCAACTCATCCCTCAATATATACCTCCCGCTAGATCAGCCTTTTTTTATTCGAGTTTGTAACCCAAGTACCCCGCGATGATCTGCAGTTTAGGCCGGGCTGTTTACGATGGGTCATTACAAACCAAAGCTCGCGATCGTTGTACATGACAGTCCTCGGTCGCATACTCGGGTTGTGTTTTTATCATGAACAGTGTAGGCCTATACCGGCTTGTAAATCACTCAGAGCAATATATTTCATTTATACAATCGGATTAATTGTGAAGCCTGCATTTATATGAATGATTCGATAGCGGGGTTTTTCTTTTTTGTTTATGTGGAATATTTTGTGTTTGTTTGGAGGAAAGGGAGGTTGTGGTCCCCGTATGCACATAATTTATGGTGTCTCAGTATAGGTTGGATTTAAGCACACGGCATGTGGTGGGTCCCCTGCTCGTCAAACTCTGTTGTATGGTATATCATGTCATGTCTGGACGTCCACCGTCTATGGGGCATAACCCCGTTTAGGTTACTACAGAACATGAAATCTTATACACATCCCTGAAAACTAAAACCATTTCATGTTTCACTCTCAGGCGCCAATCAACGAAACGACGGTGAGGGCGCGCTAGGTCCAGTTCTACCAATGTGGAAATGTGGAAATGTTAAATCTTTTAAGTCATTGAAATGTGGACAAAGAAAACTGACTCGAGCGGGATTCGAACCTGAACTGGTGATAATTGACTAACCTTTTGTGCATATTATACTTGGCAGATCAATCCAATTCACCTGACCAACGATAATGTCTTTCGGGCAATTATTACTAAACGCGTTCTGGGGGCAATTAGGTTCGAATTACACGGTAAAACATTTTGGGCAAATCGTCTTTATACAACCGGGCATAATTCCTATTGCGTATAAGTTAGGTACAGACAACCGACAGGCGCTAGGCCTACTCACGAAATATAACTGTAGTTGCCTTATCTGCAGTGTATACGTGTAGAATAGGTATAGGCTACGCCTAAATTATCCGAAAAAGAGGGTGGGTAGTTTGGGGACACGCCCCTCGAGGTACATCTAAAATCACTTCTGCTTTAAAAAGCAAGATGCTGCACTGGAGTCCTAGGGTTGGACACAAAATGGCCGACGATGCATCACTGCATACAGGGAACTGTCCTAAAATACGGCATATATAGCCTATCGCAAAAATTCCCTCTCCTATAAGCACCAGCCAGAATTATGCATCTTCACTAGCTAAACTCGTCGTAACTTACTATCAATCGTAATACTTATGTATAGCATTGCATATCCGTACGCAGGATATGATGGGTTATCATTCGTAACTCAAGTTACGATCGATCGTAGGGTTTCGTGAAATCGACCCTTGATTTTGTAGCACTAGTTTTCGGTGTATACTCGGTTTGCAATAAAGGGAATCTCAAAGAAAATGACCGGCTTGTTTTTATTTTGATTTTATACCATTCAGACCGACTCACGGTCGATTGAAATTCACCGCTGTGCTCACTCTTGCACTATACGGGTAACCCTGGGGTGTTCTGTGTTCAAACTCCCCCCCAGCAATCACCCAAACCACAAGTGCCGCTGAAGCCTTTGTTTATCCTCCTGACTGCACGCAGAAAGGGAGAAAAAAGATTCTCATGTCAAAATATTATTTCTCCTATTGTTTTCCTTTTTCCTTCGCTCTTCATGCATGCATTTTCCTCCCTTTTTTATCTTTCTTTATCATAAGAAGAAGAAAAAAACCTAACAAACGCGCAAATTTTAGAGCAAATATTTTTTTCTGGAGGCCGGAAATTGGCTACCGAGCGTGGCATGAAATGAGAAAGCGAAATAGAGAGAGAGAGAGGTAGAGAAAAAAAAAACAAGGGGAGAATCGCCGACTCGATAAACGCACCAAGGCAGTGAGCCCTGCAGCGGTAAGGGGAAAAAAGAGCAGTTTCCGACTGTGCATGGCGTACTTGTATAGGCCTTTTTTTATACAAGCACCACAAAGTCAGGCAAGCCTTTCTCTCTCTCTATTTTTCTAATGGTGTGCAGTGGACTGTGCATGATGCCAGCAACATCCGGCCACTCTCGGTCAATTTCGTCCGAATCATGAAAACTTCCGCCAGCGCGAGCGGTGTCACCCCCCTGAAAAACGGCAAGGACCTGCAGCCACTCGCTCGGCACTAACTCCCGCCACGCCGGGCCTGGCTAGGGTAGATTTTTTTTTAAACGAAGCTGAAAGACCGTCTTTTATTCTTTTATTTCTCTCGCCAGCCACTTCTTCGTCTTTCTCCTTTTCTTCTTCAGTTTTATCAGTTCTTGTTCTCGATTATCAAAACACGAGATTGTGCAAGGGACGGTTAGAGAGGGGGCAAGGAGAGAGAGATAGAGTTAGGGATTCGTGTGATATACAGCACGGCACAAGACCGAGGCTTAAAAACAGCCGCATGTGTCATGCCAAACTCAACCCGATCGCATCTCCACCATCCTCCCTCTATTACGGAGCTTCAGTGACAGTCGCCGCGCTGTTCTAAGGTACAGCTTCATCAAGGTTTAATTGATCAAAGGACGAGGCCGCGTAGATATAGGCGACAGGGTATATGCCAGTATCCTGTTTAAAGCGACTGTTGATTTTTTTATGCCTTCCATTTGCTTCTTTTGTAAAAAAGCAAGTATATACGTGTATGGTTTTTTATAAATAAATTGTAGAGAGAGAGAGTGAAAACGGAAATTGATTGTATTCAAGAGTACAAAAAAGCTGGACTGTGCGTCTACATGTTATCAGCATGTACTTTTATGTATACGTATAATGACCTCTCGTGTTGTGTATGCAATAATGAATGGTACGACATATTGTTAATTTTTCATACTGGTACTCGTTTTTTATCAGTCGCAGAGAGCTCTTGAACAATAAGATTTACGTACGGACGTCATTTTTTTTTCAAGTTCATATAGTGACTATCATGGACGCTTTGTGCATGATAACGTGACTGTATACAAACAGCACGAGTGCGGTCAGTTGTATTGGTCCAATTAAAGGGAAAAGAATAAATATTTATTGAAATTATTTATTTACTTATGTTTACTATTTTGCTTTTTCGCTATGGGGCAATTACATACTGGGATCGTTCATGCGCAAGCGACAAACAACAACCATCCAGAGAACCAGACACAAAGGTCTAGCTTTCAGGGAATTATGATCTTAAATTTGATTGATTGATTGTTACGGGAAGGTATATGATTTTGAGATGCTGGCTTAAGGGAGACCTCGGTTTTCATGTCATGAAATGTATTCGTTTTTATATAGAGGAGGCATCGGATGCGCTCGAGGGAGCTATAAGGTAACGGGTTGCTCCTTTAAGGTCCCAAGGCCCGGAGTGGGGTTACGTGTTAATGAATCACTGCCAGACAGCGGGGTTCTTTTTTCTTTAAAGTGGCATCCGCTCCTACCCATCAATGCAAATCGCTGCTGATTAACGCCGAAGAAGAGTGTGTATATTAATGGAGTGAGAGGGGGAAAAGGCTGGAGCGGGGGACAAAATAATACAAGTTGTGTCGTACGTAAAACGTTGCGGTCACGATGTCGCTCTGCATTACACGGTTAGGACTCCGCCGAGTCAAGTCGAGAGCGCCCCGGGGGGAGCTTTCGGGGCAGTCCGGAAACGTTCGGAGATGCTCGGCGTTCTTGTTGGGCCAGTGGCATGATGCACACAAACCCGATAGAATCCCTTCTTATATTATCCGGATGCAATGAAGTCGTTTTACTTCGTGCTCATCAACGTCCTAGTAATTAAACCACAACTTCAGCTTATCAGCAAAATATCATTCTTTCATTATTATTCACCCCCGCTACCCTCGGTCCGTCTTCTGAGAAAATAATCCCAAAAGGTCCCACTTATAAAGATCTTAAGTCTTATGATCGGAAGGACTTACAGTCAAAGAGCCCTTAATTAAAATGAGCCTCATGGGGTCGGTAATTTACCTGAGCCCCGGGGAATACAACACCCAGCCACGTGGCACTCACCGGGGCAAGAGAGAGGGGAAAATATTAAAGTGGGGATGCTTACTGCCACAAATCACCTGCTAAGCAATTAACACAGGTTACCAACCACACTTTCGCGTGAGCCATGCATATTTGTGGCTGGTACTCTGCCGATCTTGTAGAATACATTTTTGGCTTTTCGCTTTAGTAATTTGCTAAGCAATAACTTCCTTACTGGGATCGAGACCAAGGTTAAAATACCCAACCATTTTGGAAGGCTCGTGCAGCCAACACCGACATGTAGCAGCGTGGACCGCCCGTCCTCGAACCCGGGCACATTGTCCCCCTGGCCCCGTGTCCCAACCACGCGCGTGCCTGGTTCCTCTTTTGTTTTCTCCCCTTTGTTCTATCCTTTCCCCTGCCTCCCACAAACTCAGCTCACATAATTGTCCTTATGGGCAACAAGTCAACTATAAAAAAGGGGGAAGTCCTGTATACAGCACCCACTGTTTCCATTGTTTTTGTTTCGTTCTTCATCTCTACCGCCCCTCAGATATAAATACGGTACTCCAACAAAAGCAAGCCCGACTTTGAGTCGTCCTTGCACTTGGAGTGGAGTGACGGTCCGGTCCTTGAACTTGTCACACTTTTGTTCGTCTGATTCGACGCGGCCGATCTACAAAAAAAAGTTCCCCTGTTAATCCTAGGATAATCGGCCCACGGGGCGTGGATGACCAATACCCACCCCTGTATAATTCACAGACAAATAGACACGCAATGAACCACAAAACCACCTCTAGGCAAGAATACATA
This sequence comes from Astropecten irregularis, assembly GCA_963971285.1. NCBI lineage: Eukaryota > Metazoa > Echinodermata > Asteroidea > Paxillosida > Astropectinidae > Astropecten > Astropecten irregularis. Next base: position 4,764,175 of record OZ020260.1, on the reverse strand, counting down.
CAAAAGAGAAGGCAAGAAAGAAAAACTTTGAACAATGAAAAAGGGGAAGGCAAAAAATAAACGTAAACAAATTTTTGTTATGATTTCGTCTTTTGAATATTTTAAGAGCCCTGCCCTGCCACGCGAACACGCATCACATTGCAACAACAGAGACGCGTGCTGACATCGTGAAATTCTCCCGTGGGAACTTTCATGATATTTCGTAGAATCAGAATGATATAAAAACAGGGACGAAACTTCAATTTGTTCCTTTTGGAAACATTTGATTTAGTTATTATGAACTCTTAGTTAACTCGTTATGTCTAACAGTAAGTTTCGGCCTATAGACCTACGTGTTTTGATTAACCATTACACCATTCTTGGTTGTGCGACAAACTCACGGCGCGATTTGCTTAGGTAAGATTCAAGACGCGATGAAACTCAATTGCAAACTTTCATATTCACACAAAGAGACACTATAAAACTCATCTCGAATCGAATCTAAACAGAAAAAGGACCTCGAACAGACTTTAATACCAAACTAATTTGACAATTTAAGACCAATAAGCTTTGGTAAAAACGTTCGGGAATCCCGACGTTTCGAGCCTACAACAGAATCGTCTCCAAAAGATTAGTCTATAATGGTATAAGCAAATTGCATGGATTTGACACAGCAATTTATTTTCTAACTGCAAGCGGAACCTCCACTTAAAAAAAAGTCAGCTTCTGCGTAGAAGCACGTTTGAAAATGCACGAAGGGCGACAGCAGGGACAAAGGTCATAACCCCCGTGGTCTTCATGAAATTCTAACCCTGGCGTACAAATTGCCATTCACTTAGGTATAAAGGATTCAAAATGCTGACCAAAATGTTCACCGTTTTCCGACCTTAACTCCAAAATTTCCCTGACGAAGAACCAACTTGCATGCCGGTCGAAACGTCGAATTGATCCGCCAACCGACAACCAGCCATTGAATCGGCTTTTGTATGTCTGTATTTCCTCCCTCACTCCAAACTACCCCCTTCCCCCTTTTCCTTGGCGAAATAACGGACTAGCCGGCTCGACGTATTAATTTCAGGCTCCCGCCGCTACCGTGAACACAAGTCATTGTTCGTGTTCATTTGGCGTGAGATTGCCGTGGCCCGTTGTCAAACCGCCCGTTATTTAATTACGGGGCGGGCGGGATTAAAGTAAACCGACCGTCAGGAAAAAGAAAAGGAGAGGGCGCGACCTGGAACTCACAACGAATTTCCATCAAAACTTTTTTTAGTCCGAAGATTTAGACCGTACGGACACGGGCGGAAAAAACGTGCCGTGATACGGTGAGTAACGGGGGAGAAGAATCTCGAGCAAGACAAGGTGGAATGGTGATATCAGGACAGAATTGGCGGTTTGTGGATTATTGGGCTTCTATACACAAGGCACATGCAGTCCACAACAAGCAAGGAATGCGCGGCCATCTAGTGTTATAGCTCAGAGAGACTGGTCGTCTTCTTTAAGTGCCTTGTTCTTCTAGAAAGTTGGCCGCCATGGATCTCATGATTTCCAATCATTTGCTGTTCTTATTGGGTGCTTTCGTTTTAGCTAACACGGGTCAGCCCTTACTGGGAATGGTCGTGCTAAACTGCACATAAAAAGCGAGAGAATGAGGACGAACGTCGACCCGTGTTTATAGCTAAACGAATGCACCCATTTTTTCAGTTTCACCGATCTTCATCCAGCGGCTGAGACTTGAAATGAAAGTGAGTCTCTGCCTTCCTCTAGCTCTGAGAAAGAGACTGGTATCAATATGTAAGATTTAATTCATGGTGGCTGGGTTACTATAGAAAACGCTTATATGCCAAATGCCCTCAGAAAATACGCTCTCGAGCCTGTTACTGGTTCATAATGCAGTCATGCTTCTCAACTTGAGCTAATACTGCACGTGCGTAATTCTGAGTTTCGAAGCCCCGCCATTAAAGCACATTGCTGCGTCACGTGAGTTACGCGCATGCTCTTTTGCCCAGAATCCCCTGCTCTTGGAATTGGAATGGTCGGGTACCACTCATGTTTCTGTGTGTGTTTATAGTGATGCTGTCAAGTCAGTGTGCCAGACACTGGCCCAAGTTCGGCTTGCAGAAAGTGCCCCCTTGTCGCTAGAGTAGACTATAACTTCGTGCAAATCTTATATTGCTGAAATTAAATGATGACTGCACCTGCGTGGATGAAAATCGAATAAAAGTACCGCTCCACCAAGCCACCTCTCAATTTTCTCATCGAGTACAACAAATAAAGAGAAATAAAGTTCTTTCCCGCATTATTATGAAAGAACAATTACAGTGTACCGAATATTGCCTATTACTTGCATATGATCCAACAAGTGCAAGCAATAGGTTTGAATTATGGAGGCGAGTAATGTCATTATAGTTGCAATATTATATACGCGGCTACTTTGTGAGTTGAGCCCGCCGCACTATAAGGCGATCGAGCACGGGGGAAAAACAATAACAATTTGGGCGGTACTGTACTGAGCAGTTATACCGTCAAACGTGGGATGACTCCCGCCAATAATCGGCTCCCGTGCACGCCAGCCGATTGCCTGTCCAAATCGAATCGCGGACGACAACGTCTAAACGAAAACAGGTACATCGCAGGGCGGCATCACGGAATTGAAAACACCGGTGCAATTCCACAACATGTTAAGATTCATGTATGCAAATGTGTAAGTCACACTGGCAGGTGGACATGGGGGGCATTGAAACCTTCCTTCTCCCCGTGCCGATGGTGGGCTGCAATTTACCCCGTGCGTGTGTGGCGTGCGCGCGGTCGGTGAAGGGCTAATAATGTGTATTATTATGGCATAGTCCTATGGTGTGCCGCGTACTTTTTCTTCCGCGGTATAGGCCCTAGACAAGTCAACGGCAAAGGGCCTGTTTTTATAATAATATGGCGGCGGATCTTATTGTCCTTCGCCCACAAAAATCTAGCGATATTGAGCACCGGCAATTATACAGCAATTATACGGAGACGGATGATCGGCGCTGCATGCCGACCTTATTTCGTTATAGGAGTCTCGTATTTGGATAAGTCACGGTAAAGTGGTTACAAAGCCAAAAGACAGAGAGAGTGGCGACGAGCGCCCTCTAACGGCCAAAACTTGCCAGATGGGGTAGTCAGTCGGTTACATGAAAAGTATCGATATCATTAATGTATATCACTCAAAATCATACAGCAACGGTAATACCGTTATACACGGTGTCGCTTATTTGTCCATGTATATTAATACAACTGGCAATGGCAAGTCTTCTTCTGTGTGGACTAGTACTATGTCCAGTACTAACCAATTGTGCGCGCTTTGTCTATGAGAGGTCGGGCAAAACAGAACAAAGGGGGAAACAATGAATGTGTACCCGTGACTCAGAGTTCGTGCAGCGCGCTGTTTCTAGTGTGATGTTTTTAACCTTTGAGTCGAGGGCTGATTTCAAGAAGCACTAAGATTGGTCTTAAAGGTATGGGAGTCTTGAATGCTGAGCAGTGTGTGGTGTCCCAGTACAAACCGCCACGGTGATTGCAAAGATAATCATGGTTGCAGAGATAACAAGATTATCATTATTGCAGGAGATGATTAAAAGATAATCGTGATTGCAGTGGATGATTACAAGATAATCACGATTACTGGAGATGATTACAAGATAATCATGATTGCAGGAGATGATCACAAGATAATCATTATTGCAGGTACTGATTACAAGATAATCCAGATTACATGGGATGATTACAAGATAATCTTGATTGCAGGGGATGATCACAAGATAATCCTGATTGCAGGAGATGATCACAAGATAATCCTGACTGCAGGAGATGATTACAAGATAATCCTGATTGCAGGAGATGATTACAAGATAATCATGAAGTTGCAGAAGATGATTAGAAGATAATCACGATTGTAAGGTAATCATAATGACACAAGTATTGGAGGTAATTTTGATCAGGCCTATGTGACACGAATGTTATCATGAAAAAAAGTGTTGTATTGAAGTCATCACAAGCCAATTACATAAACGCAACGCGGTAACTGTACCCCATAAACAAGGCAATTATGATTACAAAGTAATTGCTTTTATAGTCGACCACAAGACACTAATAGCTACGAGGTAATTACTTGAGTTAACCATTAGAGAGGTGATAACAAGATAAACCACAAGGGGAACATCAAGGTCTTATATCATTATATGTGTATCTCGTTCTTAATCGGGTAATGAGTCTAGCAAGTCATCGCCCGTTTGTAGCAAGGACTTCGCGGTTGTAATTACGCTGGAGATAATTGTATGTAAGAAGGGTATCATATCGTGTAATGTTAGTTGTTACACACTAACTGACAATGTGCTGCTACGTGCAGTGTGACTATACGGTGAGCCAAAAGTGTGGAGATTCCCGTGTCGTCAATTTGTAATTAAATTCTGGTTATAGATGGTCGGCCTTGCGGAGGTTTGTTTTTTTTGGTTGGCGGAGTGTTCTTTTTTTTTTAATTCCATAACAGGTTGCCATTCCCATGGGACTAATTAGTGGAGAGAATTTGTTTCGAGCGGTTGGTCACGGAGGTCGTTCGCTGTGGCAGCTAGCTAGCTGCTGCTGCTTGGTTGGGGGATGCCACGCATCAGGAGCCAGTCTCACGCTGACGACCTGCCGTAAATAAGCGCGCTGGTACGGTACAACTCAGTCGACGCGACTGCCCCAAACAAAACCTTGTCTAGGTTGTGAGCGCATTACAGAATTTTAATGAAATTACGGACCGATGTCGGCGACTGTGAATAATAATCACCATTAAACATTATGAGAATGACCTGGAGATTTTTTTTTCTTTCCTCGTCTTCTTGAAAAAGAGAAAAAAAATGTCTTCGTTCCATACTTGGCATCCTTCAGAGGGAGAGAGTGAGCTAGAGAGAGAGGGGGGATTTTTAATGTTGGTGCGGGTATTATGGTCATTGCTACATTAAACACGATCAATACGAGGGCCCCGGGCGAAACACGAAGTTCACGCCGGCAAAATGAGCCTGAGCGTCCGTCAACAGGCACGGGGGTAAAGAGGGGGGTAGAAGGCAATCAGTGGACCAGGTAATTGGGTCATACACGTGGGATGGGTGCATGGGCAAGCAGGGTGGTTTGAATGTTTTTACGGGAGTTTTTTCATCTCTCTCCCCCTTCTCCCTTTCCGTTCGCTTCCTTCCCGTGTTTTTTCTTTTCTCCTCGTTTGGATTTTTCTTCTTTCCCTTACTTGGCATCGGGCTCCTATAGTTTGGCCGAGTCTGGGCCGTGCGTGCATCGGCCGGGGAGCGAGCATCATGCTTGGGCCCCGGCCCCCACGGTGTGGTGTCAAAAGCGATCGGGGCCTAACTGTGTAGCGTGCCCGTTTTTCGTGCCATCGTCGTGCAGCAGCAGGGGGAAAAATAAAACCGCTGTTCCTGTTTCTTCCGCACGGCTGGCCATACTCTAAAGGTTCGGCGCACGGGGCTGGAAGAAGAAGGGAGGAAAAAACCACAGAGAGACCGGGGATAGGGTAGAGGCAGGAAGGGACGCTTTAGAGAGAGCGGTGGATCTTAGCCAAGGCAAAGAAAAATAGATGGCACTGGGGAACGAGCCGTTCAGCCAATCAAACCGCGGCGACTAATTTTCGCCCCGAAGGCTTGGTACAGCCGGTCTTAAACCCAGGTGCCCTCTGGCACCACGGCAAAAATAGGGAACTTTCACCCCCGAAACTGCAGCATCTGTTTACCTACCCACAATTTTTCTTTTATAAGAAGTGTGAATTGAGGGGGAAAATAATAAAAAAAGAAGTAAAAATTGGTAGAATAATAATATAATAATAGTATAAATAATAAATCCAATTTATGAATGGATATACCGATGACGGTGAGCGAAGCTGTGGTGAATAACCTTTCACGCTATGCACCGCGAGGTTTGCGTTCAAGGTGGACAATAATTAAATGAATTACAGACACAGACATTAATATCAATATACATCCTTATAATCGCTACACCATGAATAATCTTGTAAGTGATATGCGATCCCAGAGCTATCGCCCAGCAACCCTTTCCTGGTTATAATAAGAGAGGGCACGAGGTTTTAAAAAACAGGCCAGGGCCCCACAGTTCTTCCGAGGCCTGTCCTCGTTTTTCACCTGCATAATTATGTGGGCTAACATACAGCGGACCTTTAAGAAATATGGCCCGCAGAGCTAGGGCCAAAGTCTTCCTTGATCAAACAGGATTGCCAACCAAATTTTACCAATTTTGTTTACTGCTTTTGACTTGTATTCTGCCATTGTTTGCTGAGCATAACATTCACAAGGAGTTTTGGCTGGCATACTGATTTTATTTACCAACGTTTTGGTGCTTAAGCAAATTTTGGTGCTTTAGCTGCTCTATGAAATTGGCCACTGGTCATCCATCAGAATTTCGCCGTACAGCTTTGGACTTCAATCTGCCTGTAAATGATGCCCTTTCCCTGACAGGGACAATAGAGTAATAATTTATATGAATACAGCTTTTCAAATGGGCATTTCTTGTGCCGTGGCTGTGAGTAGGCCTATACATGTACATTGCCTATAGTTATATCTGTCAGCTAATGCTATGCAATCATCATATACACTTCTACAAATCTAACTATTTGTATTCTTTGCTTCGGTTTTTCTTCCTTTAACCCTCATTCTAAAATCGCATTAGCTTTAAAATGAACTACAACAACTGCTGCAAACTGCTCATCAGCCACAATAATGACATGAAATAATGACCATGCATAGAACTAGGAGGACATAACATAAGTTCGATCCTAGCAGGATCCTTTTCAAATGCCAAAACAGGCTTTTAAAATGTCAATTCACGCTTCATCTCTCAAAAAAATTCTGATAAAAGCAAAAAGATTCATAATATAAAATGACTGTTGAACGAATACGGTTAATTATGCATGCAAAAAGTAACGGCTGCTGTCAATGCCTTTACAGTGATTTCACCTAGTTTCACAGCTGTTTCGTTTGATTTTAAAAATCAAACGTTTTTGAATTGCAAATTTACTATTTCATATTTATGAGAACAAAATGCCATTTGCCCCACAAAAGGGAGTAATTTTAGGGGATTTTCTGAAAGGCCATGTATCACTGAATGATTTGTTTTTTTGTCATGCTAAATATAAATGTGTTTCTTTCAATCGAGAAGAGAGAGTTATTTATTCCACAAACCATCTGTGAATCAGGTTTGCCGTGCACAGTTTTTGCTCATACTGTGGCTTCCAGATGTTCACTATTGTCGAGATCTTTATAGTAATGTGCACGGCTGATTTCGACAGTGTCGACGTATGTCGACAGTTTGGGTCGAGAAAGTGGTCGACCGCACCATACAAAAATTTGGTAAAATGCATAAAGCATATGAAGATGGGTCGCTTTAGAGTCCAAAACTAGACAAGCATAATGAGCAGTGTGACAGGCTTCTTCAAAATAAGTAATAAGTCGCCACAGATGTCAAACAGGCCGTTCCACAGCTATTGACGACAATCTGTTGTCGGCATTACTCTGTCGACCTACCCAAATCGAATAAAATCCTAAGTAATACAAATTCCTTCCAGTCAGAAACCAGAGGAAAATATACCTCACTCATTATTAAATGTGTGATTTAACAGAGTGGAAATTCCTTCCAGGTTCATTTCGATTTGAAACAATCTTGGAACTGAGCGGACTTATTACCCGTTTTGCTGTGGCACGGCACGGCATCAAGTGGACAGAGCAATATGGCCATGGCCGGAGATAAGTGAGGGAAGTACAAGGGAAAGTGGAAGGCCGATAAGCGGGACAGAGAGACGGCGATCTGGGTCATTGCACGGCAGATGACGGAAGGTCTGCTTAATGGAGCTTGAAGGAATTATTAAAAGTGAAAGGTTTTCTCATTAAGGCAAGGCTGTGTGATATTCCCCAGGGCCTTTTTTTCCTTCTTACTCTCATCACTGGTTCACTGACAAAAATGGAGACCCACTTCAGACAACTGCATGTGATGACCCAATATAAATGTGTTGCTGGTGTGAAAGTAAGCGGTTGATGTTGCACATGTGTACGAATGCACTTTCGGGAGAGAAGTTTATTTCAAGTGTAAACGGCGCACATAATTTCTTTTATCAGTGTGAAACAGCGTGGAACTCTGAAGAAGCGTGCATACAATTGGGGAGTAGTACATTTTGCACTTTACAGACCGTGAATCACAAATCAGACTAGTGTGAACCACGTTGGATTTGTAATTGTAAATGTGCAACTTTCAAAGAAACCGCGTTTACACGTTATAACTTGCGTGAAAACGTTTATTCCTAACGTGAATCACGTTTGAATTTGCATATTATACACACACGCACACCATAAGGCTTTCAGCAAGTTATCGTGTGATCGTCAGTTACAACGCTATTCACCACGTTTGTGAACGTGTTATAAATGGACAGTTTAAAACGTTCAACTATTCTGCTTTGACGCCGATTTCAGTGCATTGAAGATTGATTTTTCACCAATGTGAGAATAACTGCGCAGCAATTGTGTACACAATGGTTTAATACCAAATGCAGCAAAATCGACGTAAAATATTATTGTTGGGATACTCGGCCAAAACTAGGTTAAAACTTATGAATATAATAATGCATACAATGACTTTAATTATCATAACGTGGGAGTTACAGGTCTTTTATCTGCAAAAGCGGTTTTTATCACATGGGATACCTTTAAAGGTGCGACTGTGAATACATTATTGCTAAAGATTACAGAGCAGCACTCACACTTTGTCTGATCCAGCATGTACATAACATGATGAGCCTGCATGTGAAAATTTGAGCTCAATCGGACATCTAAGTCACGTGAGCGCCAAAACCCGACTCAATTATTCTTATAAAACATAAAGAATGGTTTTGATCTTACCCCGAGATCAAAACTGTTTTCGATCTTTGTTTGACTAATTTCTGGATAAACACACCATTTCAGGCGGAAATGTTTTTAACGGTATGTTTCTACTAGCATCATCTTCATATCCTGAAATTATTCAGTAAATCAGTGAACATTTCTGTTTGGGGTATGTTACCAATCCTGTACTGTACCTTTAAAAGATTCATAAATCTGTCAAATCTCTCGCGATCCGTTTTTGGTTAACGTTCAAACATGTCAGGCGTGTGTGTGTCAACGATCGCACCCTGTACTCGTTCGATCGAGTGAACGCGCAATACATCCTGAACACTAATATGCATGTTATAATATACGCACTGTATATAGCGCGACATGCAATCGCAGCTGTTTTAACGAGGCGCGAGGTGACATCAGTCACACTGGCACGCTTTTATTGCCGTGGATGGATACATTATTCGTGTCAGGTGTAATTAGGCCTGGCCGGTGAAAGCGGACGTTGCACGGCTTGCAATTATTATACCGCGTGCTGTCTTTTAAAAATCGTGGGGCCAATTTCATGGAGCTGTTAAGCCCAAATAAATGGCTTAGCACAAATTGTCTTGCTCAATAAAAACAAACCACCATTAACTTATTCCATTTGATATTCATGGTCAGCGAACAACAGCCAAAGAACAATCACAAGTGATACACAGCGCATGGAAATTTGGGCGATAATCCTGTTTTCTTTAAGACAGATATTTCATGGTTAGCAAATGTTTGTGCTAAGCAGGGCCGTGGACTAGTACCTCCAACATGTGGGACGCCGCAAAGCGTCTGCGATACCAAAATACACTGTGAAAATGTCCCTCACTACCCAAATAGCCAAACCACCGCCATGAATGGCGAGCTGAGGTGTAAATTTCAAGATGAATATAATTAAGGAATGTCTTGGTTTTATTAGGCATATTTGTATAAATACGGGCGATTCACAATAGTGCGCCACCATGAGTTTCCAACGCGTTGGCCAATCACAATGCGCGGAATTAATTTGGTCGACAAACTGCGCATGTGGAAAGATATGCCGTTTGTCGACAAATAATTATTAGCCAACGCGTTGCAAACTCACGGTGGCGCACTGTTGTGAATCGCCAGTACTTTTAATGTGCGAGCATGAAATAAGAATATCGCTCGAAAATAAAAACCACATCTCGGTGGACTTTGTACTTTCTTGGATAATAACACTTCCAACTGTGTAGAACATCGTTCATAATGCGATGGGACAGTGGATGCATGTATTGCCTGTATTATCATTGGTAAGTTACGCCACAAGTGTGCAAAGGGCTGGCTGGTCCAACATAATATTGTACATCATTGGATTTGATAAACAACGTTAGACTTTTGGTACGGTCATAAATGTTGTGATTTAGTCATTTCGTATACCGATGAGGTCGTGGCAGGCTTTCTTGCCTAAGGCCTACCTCGGCGGTATATTGTACTATCCGTGTCTGTTTTGCGTGTCTTGATTGCAGTTATAATGCATAAATTCTGTCCATTAACTTTAATAATGAAGTTCTGATCATTTTGTTTTGGTGCGGGAGGGGGTGAGATTGATGACATAATAAAGCAGAGGGCGTGCTACTGATGGGAGAAAGATGATCAAAATGAATGGACGGTGCTGTCTTAACGGCTCGCGTGGTAAATCAGAACAAAATATGTGTGCTGGGTTAAAGAAAAAACCGCTATACGTTCGGAAATGCCCGTTCAATCACCGTGAACAAGAGACCAGAAGCACCGTAATTTCGACACTCGATTCTGAGCACCATCTCATTAAAGTGAACTTGGCATTTACTTGTTATTAAGAGGTCCATGTACCCTGGCCACAAAATAAGACCAAAGCAGAGAAAAAGAAATATAATCGCTTTTTTTCAATGGCTTTTTATACTTCTTCTTATCCTTCCCCGCTTCCTCCAACTCGGAAACTGTAATAAATTGCCTCTCTTTTTCCCCCTTTGCCGATGACGGGAGTCCTAATTGCCGAGCAACAAGTCGCTGGGGCCTGGGCATGCCAGGGCGGTCGGGGCGGCCAGGCCGAGGCGCCGCGGCCCTAATCCCCCTGATGGATGAACGCTCTCGCCGAGCACGTTAAAACATAAAATTACCCCGGTTGAAGGCCTAGACCTATGCTCCCCCACTATAAACTCGCTCAAATATAAAAGTACACCACATCGTTGTCCGGTCATATACGATTGCCTTTGTCGCTCTGCTAGGTCCCCTTCCCCTCCTCCCCTTCCCCTCCCCCCTCCCCATAGACTATTATCCAGGACTGGTTAAGCTGAAACACATGACAATGCACGTCAAATATAATATTTTGTGTGTTGTTGGACCAACGAGACTTGGAGGAAGGGGGGGGGGGGGGTATAGGAAACAGGGATATATTATGAGAACAGAGAAAACGCCAGGGGGCAATGGATTCAGATTTTTGTGTTTTGTTCAGTCAGTTTCTGTCTTGCCCGTCGGCGATGGACAAGTTTGTGGGATGCTGGGGTTGATGACGGAGGGAAAGGGGTGGAGGGAGGATGGGTTGCTTTGCAAAGGGAGACTTTTTGTTTGATGGATGCCCGGATGGGGTAATTCCCGTCGAACTTGAATGGGAGACGGTCATGGTCCATTGAGATTCATGCGACCAATAAATAAAACCCCGTCATTTCATTTTATTCTTTCTTTCACGAAGGGCCAGGAAGGGGAGGGGTGGGTATAGACCGAGGAGAGAGAGGTATAGCGGAGTCGAGTCAATTGCTCTGCCCCCTCCCCTCGTATAACTCGCCAATTTGTTATAGGGGTGTTCTCTTCTCTCCCCTTCCCTGGGGGCAGAGGATAGGGTATGCGGGGTAAAATTGACGGGGGGCAGGGTGGAAATTGGAGTAAAACCGGGAGATTAAATCCGGAGAATTCTATGAGCGAGCAAATATACATTTTGACAATGCACCAAGCGTTATTTACCAACGCACATTAAAAGCAATGTAGATGAGAATGAAATAAATTAAACTTAACACAGTGAATGATTGAACAACCAGACAAAGCGCATTACTCGACAAAAAAAAAAGAAAAAAAAAAGAGAATGAGGAATTTGAAAATTGCCAGCAACGCAGTCAGAACTATATAGAGGGCGCTATTCTACATCATCTTTTTTTTTTTTTATCTGATTGATAACCGACTATAGACAACAACAATGCGATGAATATAGTAGAATACGCTGAGACGCGTCCAGGAACAAGACCAGCCCGACCCCTTAGTCCGCACATTACATTGGACATGCACTCACACTGCTTCAATACGGATACATCTTTTTAAAAGAGAAAACAAAGAGACCAAGCCAACGACGATGAACAGTCAAAGTGATAGAGAAAAGGGAAAGAGCAAAAGAGGGAAGGAAAGAAAAAAATTGAAACAATCATATAGTCACAGAAGAGGAATAGAAAATAAATTTTAAGGACAAAAATAGAAAAAAAAGAGCAAAAATGGTGTGAAAGAAGAGGAAGACACAGTCAAAATCTGTGAATATTTAAACATCCAAGACAAAGGGTAGAGAACTAATACTGTTTGTACTACAGAGAGCCTGATCGAGCCAGGGGAGAGATAGATAAGGGAGCATATAAAGAGGGACCACGTGAAAAGAAAAGATTTGAGCTCACTTCTCACCATCGCCAAGGAAGCAAGCAATGGCTATATAAAATGCATACAAGGAGATGAGACGTGAAACGAACAGGAAGGTGGGGTACGACGTGAGGGAGTGGGTGATGGGGAAAAGAAAGCCGCCCGATGAAACGGGGCGAAATGCAAATATTGAAAGAAGATTATGGGCCTGTATTGTGCCAATATTGTTCGGGCCAGAACATAAGCCCTCTACCGTGTTGCCATGAATGGATGGGACTTGGAAAGGGGGGCCGGGGAGGGAGATAGGGGAGGAAACAGCCGCGGCGAGGCATGCATGCATGCATGCATGGCAGAGGGGGAACGGGGGGTATATTTGCCGAGAAACCTCACCGTGTTGATTCTGTCAACACGACGGGGCCACATAAACAGTAGCTGGGGTGAGAGCCAGAACAAAAGCAACAATGAACGCCCATCTCATCTCCCAAGCCAGGAGACAGAGAGAGAATGAACAAGAGAAAAAAAAAGATGAGGTAGAAGAAGGGATTCACAAGGTTGCCATCCCCCACGATGAACACGAAGAGCAAAATACAAAGTCCAGCCCGGCACTCCAACGCCCAAGCCCCCATGCTGTCACCGCGGAATCACGCAGGCTTACAAAACCGGGGAAGTGGAAAAAAAGAGGAGGGACTATATTTATAGTGAGACTGACGGGTAAAAATGACCCCCCCCCCCCCCCCCCCCCCTTCAAAAAAAAATTCCCATTTTGTTTTTTCCGTCAATAAGAGCTTAAGTGGATAACTGATGCCCACAATGGGAATAATTGTTACAGAGATGGGGGCCCATCGCCTTTTCTGTTGGCCAACGCGTCAATTAGACTTGGCCACCGGCCTGAAGTCCCGAGTAGGGCCGCTACAGGCGGTTAGTGACGTTTATACGCTGACGGGCAAATGATAATATTGGAGGGCGAGTTAGAGAAGACCATCATCTGTGATTTGAGCGAGACAGGCGAAAGCCGTTTCACTAATATTTTTGTTTTATCTGTCAAACGCACATTTTGACTTGATGTCGAATTATAATGGCGAGGCCAGCGTGGACACCATGGCGCGTGTTGATTCTCATACAAACCCGCGCGCGCCAAACCACTGTGAGACCGTGTGCCAATTCTCTGGCTGCGGCTGCAAATTACGCATGTACCTAAGGCAGCCACTAGTGACTGCAGCCATTTTCAGAGACTTGTGTGTTATTTGTAGTCGCAGCCAGAGAATTGAGCCACGGCCTAACGTTCCCACTAATTGGTCTCAATACCAGATACAGATACGTCTGACTGGCGCAAACTCGACAAAAGAGGGCGTTAAACGAATCAGGGTTTTGAAAAAAAATCCGGGAGTTTGTGTCAGAAATATAAACTGCAACTGTAAACATTGGCAGCTGGGTGAAACAGACTTGCAAGCAAGTTGTTCGAAGTCGCGGTGGTGATCGTCTCATCTTTCACGCAACTCTCGCGAAACCGCTCTATTTTCTCGCGAGACCCATGGCTACGGCGAGAGTTCGGCTCTCGAAAAGAGACGATATCCACGCGACTTCGAACGACTTGCCTGCAAGTCTAGGTTAATCACAAATTAAACTCAGTGAAGCATTCTTCCCCGGGTCACAAAAATAATGCAAAATTCTGGCGTTTATTTGAAATTCATATGAAAATAAAACAAAAAGACTAACCAAATCTAACCCAAATCGTACCATGATAGATAGATCCCAGATGACAAGTCCCTATAAACCAATATTGCAGAGTGACAGTAATTAAAATCGGTTTCGGACTCCAATTGTTTCAGCTCGAGCGAATCCACCGCCATCATTCTGTCCATGAACCGGACCGTGACGGGAGGAGGTCAGCTCGGTTTCCGAGTGACCTGGATACGGTGTGAATTAGCACACGGTTAGAAAACACCGCCATATCCCGCCCGGAGGACTATGTGCGTAGTTCCATGTTGTACATACAAGCCTATACAGAGAGACGCTTTCGCGGGTAGCCGGCATATAATATGGGATTTTGTGTACAGAATTAAACATTTAAGGCGCAAACTGTTGTCACTCATACATGTAGGCCCGTATATACCTGTCAGAACAGTTTGAAGAAATGCAATTACAAAATGGACAGATTCCTTTTAGTAAAAGACCATCTCGTTTTGGCTGAAATACTACTTGGGGAAACAAGATGGGACTTGAAAAGGAGGGGTTCAAAAGAAAGGTCTTTGGATGTGCCTTTGATTATGGTACAAACTCTAGGACCCACGACTCATTGACACATGATAGGCCTACGGCCTAATTGTCTTACCACGACCAGACAAGTATCTGAAGTAAATGCATGAAGATACGCGACCCACACATGACCCTTGCTAAGCACAAAAAATATTGCTTAGCACCATATTTCTTGAGCACTCAATAAAACAAACTATTAACAATTCCATTTCATAGTCATGATGATCCGCGAACAACAGCCAAAGAACAATCGCAAAATTGGCATTTTTGTCGTCAATCATGTTTTTATGCATGAAGCCTGATATTTCATGGCTAGCAAAATGTGTGTGCTAAGCAGGGCCCTATAGTCATTCACGGTACAGCTCCAAATTGCACAACATCACACCTATTAACATACACACAAGCCCACACAAACGCATAAAGCATGGCAGGCAGATATATTTCTACCTCCATGCATAAAGTAACACAAAAATAATGGTCGAGCGAAATTGGAATGAGAAAAATAAACGAAGACGGCAATTATTGACACTATTGATCCGTCCACGCGACAGCGACCGTTTGTATTCTCTCCCTGTATGTCGCTAGCTCCAAGAAAAGAATACCGTGCTGCTGCGTACTGTGTCACGGCCAAAACAATGGTAAGAATGATTGTCCCCGAATAGAACAAGAGGCCCTGTGTTTGAGACACTCACATTTAAAAACAAAACAAAACAACATCAACCCATGCGTATGAAGCGGTTATGTCGGGAAAATGAATGTATACAGGCAAAATCAAGGCCGAGACGTAATATGCGTACATGCGGTGTATGTTTAATGCGCGCGCTTGTGCGCGTTCGTTGGTGCTGGTTTTAACATAGGGTGCATTCGTTTAACTCCCCCGGGTCGACACCAGTCAACCTCGTCCCCATTCTCTCGCTCGTTTTGTGCAGTAAAACACGATCATTCCCAGAAAGGGCTGACCCGGGGGAGCTAAACGAATGCACCCAATATGATAATTTAAAGGTACAGGATTGGTAACGTACCCAAACAGAAATGTTCACAGATTTAGGAATAACTTTTAGGATATGAAGATGGTGCTGGTATAGAAACATATTGTTCAAATATTTCCGCCTGATGAAATGGTGTATTTATAAACCCAGCGTATCCTAAAGTTGGGTACAATGCATCATAAGTCCTACGATTGATAGTAAGTTGTGATGAGTTTGGTGAAATCGACCCCTCGAATGGTTTGATTAACGCGAAGCGAGTGACGGGACGGGCCGATATATACGCCAGTTTACCGTGATCCCGTGGCTTCCAACCGCGGGAGATAGCCCCGAGTTATCCCTTATAAACCCACCTAAGAACCAAAGGGACTTATCTCGTAAAACTGCTTAAGCACTAACAATTTTGCTCCAAGCACCAAAAAAAAAAGGTCCCGATATACGCGAAAAAGCAGGTTATCAGACAAAAACGTATGGTCATAGCGAGACAACAATAGAAGTCTACCATGGCCACGTGAGGATGCAGCGAGTTTCCCTGAGGAAAAAAAAAAATTCTCTCTCCAAAAAAAAAAACGGAGACAAAAATACTATAACCTTTATACACACAGAGAAAATGAGTTTTTATGACTTGTCACTGCCTTCCGTTTGCATAGCAACAACGTCCGGGATATTGCATTACGCGGGCACTTTTTCAGCTCTCTCGCTACATTTTGTGTTGGAAGAATAAAATAACAAAAGGAAAAAATGACCGTCCTGATTTTCACTGCATTTTTTTTTTCTCCAGATAACAAAGGGATGCAGTTACCATGGCAATGGAACACGAGATTTCTTTTGTTTTATTGTTGTTGTTGTGGAGGGGGGAAAGGTCTTTCTGCTTTCGGCGTGCGACTGAGTAAACACGACCAGGCAAGCGAGCAGTGTTTACCTGGGTTATAGACCCCAGGCAACCGAAATGGTTGCATGCGCCGTCGATCGCCGGGAACAAAAAAAAATGTAACAAAAGCTGGCCCAAATATGAAATGATATATACACCAGCCAATTCCCCCTCCCCCCTCCCCCCTTCCCCTCCCCCGTGGCGCATGACACAACCAACCATCACCCCACTATACCACCACTGATTGCCGTATACAGATTCAGGATTTTAGCTTTTTCGCAGATGAAAGGAACAGAAGTATATGACTCAATCCCTGGTATATAGTTGAACACAGATTGCTATCGGTCCACGGTAACAAAAAAACAACACCACACTGAATCTGATGACTACAATTGCCTTTTCATTTCAATTTGCTTGGGTTTTACAATGAGTCAGTTTCTAGATTTTTTTTCTTTCTCTCAAATTTTTCCCTTCTTTTTGTGTGATGTATGTGGTTGGATTATAGCACTGTGTGGTACACGCTCCGAGGCAGAAACTGTCACACAGGCAAGGCTATATAACCTCACTGTCAACACTGGTCATTATTAATTAACTCTCAATCCCATGTGTGGAATATATAGCACGCAGCTTGTATACGTAGATAACATTACGATTGTATTGCCAATTGGCGATGTATTGCCGTTGTAACACTACACTGGAATAGCATATACAGAAATACAGAGTATAATAGAGTGTTCGTTGTATGGATGTTGACTTTCAAGACATAAAGGAGCTGCTCTATAATACGTACATCGAGCGAAAAAAACATAAGTAGGCCTAATCTGTTATTGGACAAAACTGCAGGCAAAGCCAGACACGTACATGGTATTTTACAACATACCAACAGTGCAAGCATTCGAACAAAGTACCAAAGACTAAGCAACAGAATGATAAAATTATGACAAGATTTTGGCGCGAAATTAACCGTCCGAACCAACATTTTACACGGATAGATATTAAACACAATAATTATATAAATATGCAACAAACGAACAAAAAATAATAACGAGAAAGAAACCAAGTGCCATTTTGATTTTTTTCCCCCATATTTTGTTTTCCATTTTACAACGAAATAAGCATACACTGAGTAAGAATCATCATCCCTATTCAGACCTCTGTATTTACTCAGACGAAAAAGGGAAAAAATGATCACAAAATAGGAAGAAAAACCACAAAAACTCATCAGAACAAAACAGCATTCCTTGAGAGTGATCTATTGGCAAAACGCTCGACTTGGCCAGGGAACAGACTGCAGTAAATCTGTTTGAACGGGGGATAAGGTTTACCGTTTTTTTTCTTCATGTCAGTGTCTCGACGTCTTGGAAATTTAAGAGTGTGTGATATGAGTTTGCGTGTGTGTGGTGGAGCTAGCTAGGGGATGGTTGTATTTCGTTGACACAGGTCCGCCGTTCGAATCTTTCGCTCTCTGGATTTTTCATTTCTGGGTATCATGTAGTTTTTTCCCTTAAAGCAGAAAGACTGGTTTTTTAAAATTCTGCCTAGAGTTTGTCCGGGATACACTGTCAGATCGTGTAAAAATGTGACATACCGCAGTGTTGAATCCACGCAGCGACCGCTGGTCGGTAAATCAAGGAGGTCGTGCGCCCGTGGTGGTGGCCAGACGGCTCATCTGAAAGCAGAGACGAGTATTTTTTTACTGACTGAGACCCCTTTCGACAAATAATTGTCGTGAGTAAATCATGCTATGAAGGCAGAAGTATTATAAAAACACGAATTGGGCGACGAGGAATGGCGCAATCAATGCTAATTGTTTGTCGTGTGATCGGGGAAAAAAACATTTAAAACCAAACCTAAACCAAGCGAGAGCATTTTTTAGCAGAATTGGTGTTTGCGGACAAAGTGATACCGCATGCCGCATGGTCATTCTAGACTCGTTAAATATCAACTTGAAATTAATGCGACATATTTTTTTTCGTCAGACTTTCGGCTCATTTTCGCAGTCCAGTGTGTAGAACATACCTGAGTGAAGTTGGGACCGCCGTAGATCATTTTTATTTCTAAATTTTGAGAGGAACAAGCTGTGTAGGTATAAATGCTGGGTGCCAAGCATAACCAGAATGAATGGTTGTGTGATATTGCAATACCGTATCAGATCAAGGAACATTTCCCAGACTTTGACCTGAATGTCATACAAGGAAGCATATTTTTTTCATCAGCAAAAGAAAACAATAATACATGTATACATAATCATCTTGCATCGTCTCAAACAATCAGTTGGTGTACATCGTTATACCGCTTTTTGGAGCAACGCCTTTAGCGAGATACTGATGCCATGGTAAGATGGGAGAAGACGAGTTCGGAGGGTCAGAATTAGAGATGCTTGAAGATTTTACCAAACTCACCGTAACTTATCGTCCGGTCATGTGTTTTCACCCGACATGTGTTTTCGCCCCCCAAATTCGACTCCCGTTTACCGCGAGATCGTGCAAGATTCTTTGTGATCAGTATCCCTGAAGTGATGACTACACTCAGGGCTATCTCTGACATTCAGGATGTTGAGAATAAAGTTTCCAGTCGTGAGTGATACTCAAAAGTTAAAATACTGTGTGATTTGGGGTGTATTTACTAATGCATTTTAAGGCTAATGTTCAAACGTTTATAAAAGACACAATCTGTGGTCAAATATTCCAAACTAAACTGTCGTCTGCTCAAGCAACTTTCATTCTTCCGATGTAAGACGGCAGGTCATGTGACCCTGTTGCGATCTGGGTTTTTATGGCGTGCCAATGAGACAAAAGTGTTAAAGTCTTTCTCTAATCGGAGTGACAGTGTTTTGTTTTTCTCCTTTAAATTTTAACTTTGATAAGCTGATGTATCCATGTTTAGGCCTCTCATAATGATGCCAGATATTATGAAAAATGCTCTGATAATATTTCGCATTAAGATAAAAAATTAGATTTAATTTTATTTGCCTTTAAATATGTCATGCATGATATTGTTGATAAATTATCTATAATTCACAATCTTGGAATCAAGACTGTTTTAGAACCTTTTTAAAATAAACTCAATTGACCCAGTAAGAAGAATCGAGTCAGGACAATATTCCAGCAGTTTTTGAGTGACTAGGTGCGCCATAGGTACTCCGATGTCAATGAACTTTGCCGCTCAGCCAAGGGGGTGAAAACACATGACGTCGCATTTACGTAGCGGAATTGGTGTCCCTGTAAATGACGGACAATATTTTCAAAGAAAAGACTTGAACTTCGAGGATTTTTACAGATAACAATCTGGAAGTGTCCAGTTGAAAGGTGTGAGGAGTGATTTTCTGATATTCCATTTCGTTTCCATTTTTGAGAAACTTTCCTGTTATCGGAGCGAAAACCGATAACTGCAGGATACTATCAATATTGTAGGACTTATGATGCATGGCAGCACTACGTAGAAATCTAGGATACGATGGGCTATCCTTCGTAACTCGAGTTACGATGTATCGTAAGGCTTATTGAAATAGACCCAACTGTCACATTGGTTATAAGTTCTTCCAGTCTCGTTGGTCACATTTTATGATACCACTTCTTTCCATGCATGGACGGGCGAACGTATGCCATAACTGGTTTCCACGTCAGATTATAGCCACTATATACAAAATGTTTTTATACTTCTCAATTACTCATAATTATATAGGTTATATAGATATTTCACACGCCCAAATGTTTTGTCTGTCTGTTTGTTATGTTTTGATTTTCTTGTTCTTACCCGATTTTAAATTTCTAGATACAATCTTGGTATTTGGTCATTAACCGATACAGGCACATAGGTCATGGAAGGAACAAGCCAACCAGTAAAATAAATAACCAAACAAACAACAAACAAATACACAAACAAACAAACGTAATTTTAGTATAGATGGAAGAGCTAAAAAAAATATATCGTACAATCTACATCACAAAGCGACTCGGCACCGCCGGTATTCTGGAAAAGAGCGGGGAATTTTTTTTTATAGTCTCCAATGGCATAACCAATGCTGACATCTGCTCGAGCAACCAGTCGATAATATTACGAGCGGTTATCTCCAAACACACACACACAAGCAAGAACTTATAGCAAGGCCAAAGAGAGAGAGAGATAGATATAGAGAGGAAAAAAAACCAAACCTCTGCAAATTTACAGCAAAATGCTTCTGATTTTCGTCCGTTGCCCCGGGCAACCATTATTCCTGATCCGAGTTCCCGTGGGGACGTTATATTTGGACTGTCTCGGCAGGTTAGCGTTATATCCCCCCCAGTCTCCCATCTCCCCCTCTCGGTTCGTTCTAGTCTTGCTGTCCCCTTCCCCTACTCCTTCTTCTTCGGCGCGCCGTCTCTCTTTTAAGATGCCGACTTGGACAATTCGGATACAATTCGGGAAGGCAACAATATGTGGGGACTCCGTGCCCTCGGGGGCTTCGAGGCACGAAAGAGAGGGGGAAAGAAACAGCCAGGCTCCCCCTCTCTTCATTCTTGCTCAAGCTTCATCATTTTTTTTTTCATTTGGGATGCGAGTGTTCATGTGTGTGAGTAAGAGGTTGGGGGGATGCTATAGCTCCGTAGCACCGATACACCGTAAATGGCCATAAGCTTATCTATTTAGAAGAAAAAAAAACCTGCGAAGGTTAATTTCTAAAGCTTAGAGATTGTGTTAATGGATGGCTAGAGAACTCCCCCGAGCTTACAACCAAAAAAAAAATGTGCTGCACGCTTCAAAGCAAATATATTGCTCAGCATGCAGACCGAGAAAAAAAAAGTCTTGCTTATAGTCTCCATCGCCGCAGTTGTTTTGAACAGATGCAACAGAATGTTCAAAATGCTGGTCATTGTGAGAAATATCACGATTAGATGAATTGAGTTGATCATAAACCACTCAATCGTAAGCAGAAGAGGCCTTAGGCTACGTAAGGACTATTCCAGCCACCAACCAACCTTCCATTAGTATAGAAATCTGAAGAGGCATCGTAATCAAGAAAGAGAATGTATATATTTTTTTCCAAAGACGTATTACTTCTTCATGGTACAAAAATGAAAAAAAAAAAACAAAACAAAAAACCACACCCCCCCCAAAAAAAAAGAAAAAAAAAAGCAATAAGAAATTGTGAGATTCTTTTTCAAAACAAAAGTGCATATTGGACATATTTCGGGGGCCTTGCCAAGTAAAGGCACAAATGGGAAACAAAATGGGTCTTCATCCATAAATATTGCACAATTACATTCATGTGTCATTCCAAACAGTCAAATCACGTATACTAATACAGCCTATGCACGCGCGTACTTAGCGCTAGTGTTTCGGCATAGCTTTAAGGTGCTATGCAAGACTTAATGCATGTATATACTGTGTACACAGTACTCCATCATAATGATCAATGATATGGCTTATGCTAAGGCAACTGCGATGTCCAAATACTGCCAACAGGAGAATGGCAATTTAGGCCTATTGGGTCTATACATGTTTTTATTTAAACCACTTCGTACAAACCTGTCTCAACTGAAGGTTTTGATATCCAACGCGGTTATTGGATTCTATTTTGATTTGATTTTTTGGTCATACCAAACGTCTTGAATTGATTTTGGCGTTACTTGATTAATTTTGTATAATAATTTCCCCTTTAACCATTACAAACATACCCAATCTATATCATTTCACTTCTAGTTATGCATTTATTATAACAAAAACACACGAGATTGTTGCGGTGCTTAGGCTTAAAATGTCGTTCACTTTTTAAACGTCTGTAAGTAACCCCACGACCGACTGCGACCACTAACGCCTGAAGACACACAGGCAGCGCGAACAGACGAACGTGGTTAATATTCCTCATAATTTAATATCATGGGGGAATCCCTTATTCTTTGGCTCAGCTACTCAACCAACGGGGAGCCAGTCACAATCACACGCAGCAGACTGTGGTTTTGGCTGGTAATCGGCGTCGGCTAATGTTCATCCAAATTTTGGTCACCAAGTAGTGTTAATTTTATGCTCTTAACGACATGCCCAAATGAACTGCATGGAGCCAGGAAACACATTATACCCGTCTGATTCTCTTCCTTTTTTCTTCATCCAAACTCCAACCATCTCCTTTCAAATAGCCATCTTTGTCCAACCGTGCTTTATAACACTCATCATGCTATGTACATTATTAAACCAAGTAAACCTTGTGCAATGCGTGTGAACAAATTGGCTCCATAAAATGCAGCCATCGTGGCCCTAGGGCTAGATATAGTGCGCGAAAGGCCAAGTCAGGCAGAAGCAAGTGGCCTTTGAATATATAAAATGGCCGACTAGGGGTATAGGTAGAAGGAGAGAGAGAGAAAAAAAAATCCAGGCTGATGATGATGAGGTGATTTGCGAGGGTGCCTCATTTCTTTCTTATTCCATCTCTTTCTTTTACCATCTTCCTTCCGAGCGTTATGGCTCCCCGGTCTCGCTTGGGAGCGCTGCTCGCTGCTGCTGCTTCGCTGTCGTGGCTAGCGACCGGAGACAAATCGAGCTTAAAATGGGCTCGCAGTATACGAGCCAAAACACATGGAGACGGGGTAGCTAATAGGATTTCTGGTTGTATTTAGTATTAAGGCTGGTTTGTTCCTCCCCAATTGATCGTGTTTTTATAATCATCACCCCTGAAAATTATACAGGAATACCGCCAAGTTCTCTAATAAACCCTTGCACCCGTTATTTCACTGGGCACCAATGTGAACCTTCGAACTAGACCTATGTGATGGCGTACGCCCGTCCGGCGACTATAGCCTTCCGCTCTGCTGAATTGCAGCGAACAACATTAACAAAATTATCTGAAACTAATACCGAGACCTTTTGCCGTTTTCGCGCTCGAATTATTTTGGGCCGAGTGAGGGCGCTATACCTGTTCCGGGCGCCATCTTGGAAGGTGCATGTCAGAAACAAAATAAAACCGCGCGAATACACGGGTTTACACCATGGCGGCCATCTTGGATTTTGATCGCAACTTCGAAACGAGGCACTTCCACGCGTGCGCACTTTTCTAAGTGTAAGCCCGTCCATTGTCGAAGACAATACACGGGTTTACACTTCGGCAGTTTTGATCGCGACTTCAAAACGAGGCACTATCACGCATGCGCTTTTTTGGAAGTGTAAACCCGTGTATGTATGTTTCAGTGAAGTTGTACGCAAATACAATACATTCAAAACTGTTCAAATCCTCGTGAAATTGGGCTCACTTACAATGACTTAAGTTATCTTACATTGCCATTATGACTCAT
Source organism: Astropecten irregularis (assembly GCA_963971285.1). Classification (NCBI taxonomy): domain Eukaryota; kingdom Metazoa; phylum Echinodermata; class Asteroidea; order Paxillosida; family Astropectinidae; genus Astropecten; species Astropecten irregularis. The sequence goes on along the minus strand of OZ020260.1, from coordinate 4,740,282 downwards.
TTTTATAGCATTTTACTCCAAAAGAAAGTGAAATGTGCATAATGTGAAGAATATCTGAAGCAATGTGTGCACGGACCAAATTTAAGACAAAGTTCGACAAAAACAAGACATAAACTTGTGGGGTGGCTATTTCAACAAGCTGGGTGGTGCATGGTGTTTTCAAAGCGAAATTATATTTTACAATCAAGGGGCTCTGTTTGTTTTGGTGTTTGCGTAGGAGAAGTGACTGATGAACCAGGGAAAGAAGTAAGGTTTCTGCCGTGCCAGGGCCTCGGATGACGGCGGTATACACGTGAACAAATGCCCCCTCCTCCCACACATAAACGGAAAGACTGGTCATGAGTGACAAATGTCAATAACACTGACTTCAATTCCAGAGCTGGGGGAACAAGGCCCATAGCCTAGAGACAATCGGTCTTTACCGTGAGCCATGCACACAAACTTCTCGCTTTTCTTTCTCAGGCTATAGTTCTTTCTCTTCAGTCGATTCAGTCTTTTCTTTTCTTCCCCATCCTGCTGCCTGGGTTTCTTTCCATTCTTTCTCAACCCAATCTCTCTCTCTACCTCGCATCTCCCCGTGATGTCCGAGTCCCGGTACCGAGTGACGTGACTTCCAGCGGTAAACTCGGGCTGTCGCTCCGAGACGAACCCGACTCGGCCGTAATTTCCTGTTGCAGCCGACCCCCTGTTTGACAGGAAGACACTCTAATTAATCCGCTCCCTTGTACTTTTTTTTCTCTCTTCTTTCTTGTGTGTCAACCGTCGCTGAAATCTTACCCCTCTGTTCTTTGAAGCCGGGGCCGGTTCCCCGCGATGAAAAACAGTTGATCATCTTGGATGGCCGGACCGAAGCGCGCAGGCGGGCAAGACTCGGTGCAAACTGCCAGTCCTGCCACGGTGTTTTTTCTATCTCTCTCACTCCCTCCCCATAACTTCTCTTTTGACTGTGACTTGTCTCAATCCCACTCCACGAAAGCGGATCTCCCGAGCTCGGTGGTCGGGCTGGATGTTAAATTCCCACGTGGCCTGCCTAGTTTTTTATTTTGGTAATATTTTCTATCTCTCTCACGCACACTTTTATTACTGCTGGGGACCGTATACAAAAGACCGGTGTTTAATGTAAGCCGATATTTTAAGATGACGTCTGAAGTGTTGATGTGCTTTCGAGAAATACACACGATAAGTTCTCTTATTATACATATAGAAAGGGAAGAAGATGTGTTGGTGGGGTAAATTGGCCGGGAAAAAAGTCACTGGAGGAACGGAATGGTGTTTTACAATAAAACGGACACCGTGAGACGTGAAAAGAGAGATGGGGCGGGAAGAATACAGCACAAGAGTCCAAGGGATGGAGGGTATATAATAGAAACAATGAATGACAGAAGAACGGAAGCTCGACACTTCGCCGTGAACGGACCACAACTCCCTCAGTGATATTCCAGGGGAAACTGGTCCAAAGAAACCGAGGGGGGAAAGAGGACATGAAAAAGGGAAGTATATTGCACCTGCAAAAAGAAGGAAGGAATATTGGGTCACCAGAACGGCAATCCAATAAAGAAAATGAAGTTAACAGAAGATTGCCTTACAGAATGGTACAGGAAACATGGTACTGTGTGGAGGCGAGGACCTTTGGTAGGTCTACTATACACAAAAACACTTCCTTTCTCGAAGGCTGGCGACACCAAGTTTTGTTGGGCTATAGCCTGCACAATATATTTTCCATATTCAAAACCAGCTAAACTGTGGAGCCAAACTTACAACTGGAGTACACATTTCTAATAATTACAGTACTATTATGGAATATTTAAAGGGATTGCATACGTTTGGTAATTTGAGCCTACTCTATGTTTCAAACCAATATAATGTGTATATATACCATAAAACTAACCTGTGAAAGTTTCACTTCAAAAGGTGGTAGCGTTTTTGAGATTTTGGCGACAAACTAGAGCGGTTATTTCACGCCAGATAACAGTAAGTCAATAGCTGAGAAGCGTTACGGCCATAACGCTTCTCAGATTCGTAATTTTTGGAGATAAAAAGTGATATATTTTTCCATAACCGCGGTACTTCGAATTGAAAGTTTCTCAATATGCATTATACTATCCAAAGCAGCTGTAGTTCTCACCAAGTAAGTTTTTATTGCCATAAATTTTCAGAGTCATTACCAAACGTATGCAATGCCTTTAAGGGACCCATCTACATTTCCATGTTTTCATGATGAATGTTAGCATGTGATCATTATAAAAGCCCTCACAAAGGTCTCACTCGCTGTTCCACTGAAAGGACAAAAATTCAAGTCTTAAGATGACATGAAGTATAACCAAAGATAACGGATTAATTGATCATACCACATCTTGATTAAGATGTGATATAGCGTAAACAATATTCGAAGGAATACAAAATATGGAGTGCAAATCGGGCAAAAAAACGGCCAGCGACAAAATACCCTCAGGGTACTTATAATAAAATTAAGTACATGAACAAGGGATAATCATGGTATAATAATTTTAAACTTGGATTACAACTAATCCTCTGAACTTCATGGCCACAATTTGCACAGAATAACATAATGGTTTCTGGGTTTGCTTTAGTTGTGTTAGTCTCTTTCGAACGCGTTCAGCAAGAGATCCGTCGTGAACTCTTGTAAGTCAGACGGTCTCTCAGAGCCGAATGGAGTCCAACCGCTTCCCCCTTTTGCAAACCGGTCAAGATTAATGGCGAAGGCAAACCGATTAATTCGACCGATAAGAGGAAGGCACGGGCCGGGCACGATTCCTCCCGACACAACAAAGCAGTCCGCTCGATGGCGGCAAAAGGAGAGAGAGAAAAATTGAGAAAAAAAGAACACAACTAAAAGAATCGCCAGCCATCCAATCAGTTGCTGAATCTCACATACAGACTTAAAATAATCTTGCATGTACATGTAATGCGAACACGGGTAAAGACTACAACAAAAACCAGGTCAATATGTATTCGCACCACCCTGTACATGTACATATACATTCTGACTCTCCTATATACCGATTTCAATTTCAAGATTTTCTCCAAAATCTAGAACTCCAACTCTTCACAATAATCAAATATTTTATTGAAGAAGGCTGGGGAATGTACACAATACGGCACAGACGGCTAGCTGTCTAGTCTGAAGATGCACATATGGAATTTCCTAAATGACACAAACAAGCTTTGAGGAAGATTTTTTTTATGAGAGTATAGCGTCTGGATGACTTGACAAGACGGGCGAGTGGGAGGAAAAAAATTGGTTCTTGGTCTGACGAAGGATTGTAAATCTGCCTTCAATTGCACGGGCAAAGCCAGACTAAAATAAATGACAGGTTCAGACTAGTGGGTGGGTAGAGGTGTGTGTTTGTGTATGTGTGTACATACCTATATAAAAAAATAAATATATCTTTGGTTATTATTCTGAGTGGTTGGTACACATTTTTCTTAATGGCTACTAAGATTCCGTGCTGCCTCTTCAAGGGGCTGTTAAGAGCAGCTAAGCGTTTCATAATGGTACTGGTGTTATGCCAGCTTGTCCAGATGCGGTCCTTCAGAGCTCTCCACCACAAACGCGCAGCGCCTGGCCGGTGTCGCCGGCTCCCCGGGCCGGTCCTCTTGCCTCGCACCTTGAGAGCGGGGGAGCGGCCGCTGATTGGCCCGTGCCTTTCCCCCGGTATAGACGGTTTCTCTCCTCTCTTCTCGGTTATTTTTTCAATTCCCGTCTTTTGGGGCTTCATATTCTGTCTTCTCTCACTCTCTCACGGGCTCTGTGTGTTATGTGTGTCTCTCTTTTTCTTTCTGTGCCACGAAGCACCTCCACGCCAAGGCGTCAACATAGTAGACTTCACCCTAACACCTGGTTGGCGGCGGCTGTTGCATTAACTGTTCCGTGTGGACTCAGTCGCACGACAATATTGAGTTGCAAAAGCATCCCTTCTCGATCCAACACCCTTTCCCTTCCCCCTCTCCGTTCCTCATCCACACTCTCCCTCCACCAACTCGTTCCAAACAACCTCCCTCCCACAAAATCGGATGTGTGATTTCACAGAGCATGAGATGGGTACACAATAGACACGTGTTGCGTATGTGTACGCAGAGTGTGGCCTGAGTAGAGAAAATAGTGTGTGTCACACATCCTGGGAAGGCCTATACGTCGAGATTCCCCCCTCCCCAACTAGCTACCTCCATCCTCCCCCTCTCAACAACACCGGGCTGAGACGGGGGGCCGTCGCGGCACTCTCTCCCACCCGTTCAGTCGCTGCATGCTGCTGCTGCTAAACGTGCGGTCCCATGCATCCCCACACCATGTTCGTCACATCGGCAAAGGCCTTTTTGAACCAGACCACCGAGGATTAATTAAGATAGATGACGGTGGAGGAAAAGGGGGGGGGGGGGGCAAGACAGAAAAAAGAGTCCCTGTACGGGGACTGGGAGATCTCAATATGCTGAGCGTGATTCTGCATAAATCAAACCCTCTGATGTTTCCGTTAGATATAGCCGTGTACTTGAATCCCAACCTGCCGTACAAATTGACGGTGCTCGAGAGATACATGGCCTCCGACAATTCATACACTTGCATTGAAGGTCTTTCATTCATCCAAGACCAAGTGTATAATAATGTACAGCCTTGACTAGACCCACTGACATGTTTTCCATTCAAGTTCATATTTTCCTATAGTTTCCCTGTCTTTATGCGTACATGAACACAAGACTAGACATTGATGGTAATACATGTAGTACAGTGTCAAGAATAGTATAGTAGTGGATGTGTATTGGTATATTGGTCATTTAGCTTTCGATAAAGATCCTGCTAGGATCGGAACGCGTCAGGCGCGCCCTCCTAACTCCAAGCATGTTTATAAATTACGGGTCATTATTTTGGCTACAGTTTGCAGCAGTCTATTACTTGTGTTAATGGTATAGGATATGACTTCTCTATAAGTTCCAGAAAGTGACAACTTAATGAAGGCAAAATTCAAAACTTGAAATTTAGAAAGAAATTAGAAAAAGGTGAAAGTCTGTTTGCTTCAAACAACACCCAGCGGCATGTTGTCATTATGTTTTTGTTATCAACATTTGCCAATTGCTAGGGAAGTCTGAGACCAAGTTGGCTATAGGTAATGACCGCCCATCAATCCATGGTTCCCCTCGAGTAATGCGTCAGACCCACACCCCGGCGCACCAATAGAATCAATCACACTTTACTTTGGACTTGCCCTGCCTTGAACGAGTCACTGAGACCGAAAACACAAAATTAATTGCTGCGTTGAATCACCCTTGCAAACCCTGGAGTCGATTTCACTAAAAACTCATCGTAACTCATTTTCAATCGTAGGATTTAAGTTGCACTGTATGGATACGATGGGTTATCCTTCGTAACTCGAGTTACAATCGATCGTAGGGCTTCGTGAAATCGACCCCTGGTCGTTGACCACAACAAACAGTTTTTTCCCCCAAAAAGAAAGAGAAAATCGAGGTATGTTCAATGCCATTCAAAAACGAAAAAAGGGGAAAGAAGGGGGTGTTTGTGGAACTAAAGAGCACCAACTAACAGGGCAGGCAATACACAACGCGAGGAAACGGGATGGGAGCCCGGTTCAAAATTCATGCCAAATTTGCAATTAACGCGAAGTGAAAATATGAACGACTGATGAAAAATTTACTTGAAATGTGCACAACTTCTCATTGCGAACATTCGTTGCGCCACATCCAGTTGTGGCGTCGGTTTTGCTCGCTCACACACGAAGCAATGACATGCAGAATACACAGAGCTTCAAAATCACATCTCAGACATCATCATAGCGAAATGCATCCTGCGATACCTTTAATGTGTCAGGGAGTCCAAGCACACAAAGACACGTAGGCCTATAGGCCTTCATCCAACGCAATAATCTGGTATAATCTGCATATTGGATTATGGTACACCGCCATCAGTAATACACAAGCCACCTTGCAAACACGGCGCTGATTTTCACCCCATCAGTCCATCAGTCCATCCGTAAAATCCCGCATTAAACCGATCTATCACGGCACGGCATCTATTTTCACATCGACGTCGCCAGCTCAAGAGAGCAGCTTCGTGGCAAGTTGTTTGAGCAAAATTGTACCACACCATCAACCAAAAACTAAGATAACTTGTCTCCAACTGCCAACAAAGAGGACGAAGAAGAAGAAGAAGATGATGATGAGGAGGAGGAGGAAGAAGATTGTGAAGAAGAAGATGAGCCTGTTTTTTTTTTTTGGCGTCTGAGGACTTCCAAACTGGATCGAATCGCGCATTATTAACACTCCAGTCTTGCCAACACCTTGAAGGGTTTTTTGTTCATGTCGACGAACAAGTATAGATGTGTTGCTGTGGCTACGACCTTTGTGTCATTTCCTGTGGCGCATCAGAGGTGTCTATGCGAGCGGGAATAAAATAAAAAAACGAAATCTCAAGTTTGATTCTTGTTTTAGGTTTTTGTGAGTTAAACACCAAATTGACATGATAAGTGTGTATACCATACGTCGATTCATGAAGCCCTACGATCGATCGTAACTCGGTAACGAAGGATAACCAATCGTATCTTACGACTTCTACGTGAGGTTTCAATGCATCACAAGTCTAACGATTGATATAGTGAGTTACGATGAGTTTGGTGAAATCGACCCCATGCTTACACTGCTGAGGCCAACATGGCCTTCAAACTTAAGTCATGTCATCGTAGTTTAGGACCATACAACGATGACTATCTCTACACACCCGAGAGAAATATCGATTTGACAATTCCGTTCCAGCAAAACATACGTCCGAAAAGAAATTAGCCACGGTCCCTCAAAAAGGAGAAACTCTACATCGGGAACAAAAGACCCCCCAAAACAAATGACTCTATTATTGTTCTACCAACTATGCCAGACACGGCGTAACGATTTTGCGTCAGATTTCATAATAACAATAAATTGACAATACTTTTTCTTCTCCCCACGGAAGTCATTGACAACCGCATCGTGAGAAGATGGCTGGGTTGGTGTCTGCCTGTGTCCTCTGCCACAACGAGACAATAATGAGCGTGCCATTGTTTACTGTATACCAAATTTGAATAATTATTGAGGTTGGCGTAAAGAAACCTTTTAGCAGTCTACATAGCTGTAGCTGCAGCGAGCAGTCCGTCAATTATAATGGATACTGGTCAATAATTGGACAATAATTGCCCAGTTATCTCCAGAAAAAAAATAACCAAACCCGTAACTTAACTGCATCCAATGAGAAGAAAAAAATAGAGGTATATTAAAACATTAACAGTCCATTATTAGCACGCTGCCAGGAAAAATAAGTGCAAAGGCCTTCGATGATAACAAAGCATAAAGAAAACCCCAAACTAAACAATGCATTATGCCTAATTGTTCATCTTCACTGGATTACATCACCCGACTGCGGAATAATTCGCACACGATAGCGCGCCGAGCTGAGTCGCGGGGTCGGGCATTTTTTTTGGTCTCTCTCCCTAAGTCTTGTCAATTTGAGGCGGTGGGCATCACAGAAGTCGTGTACAAGACGCTGAACCTAGACATGATTGTCAAGTCGAGCGTGCCAGCCATCCACCACTGGGCACTGATGACAAGTAGTAGAGGCGATAAAGACAGAGAGAGAGAAGGGAGGAGAAAGGGATAGAAAAACAACAGCATAAAGAGGGGAGGGATGGAGAAAGAAGGGGGGGGGAGTGGGGGTAAAAGATTGAGATTGAGAGGAGAGGGGAAAAGAGTGATGATGCGATCAGAGAATTATTATTATTACTAAGCAGCGGGCGGCAGCAGCGGTAGCGTCGGAGGATTCCTGCCATCAACCTCGCCTCACAATGGCAGCCTAATTGCTTCAACAATAGCACTGACGGTTTTTATTTCTTTCTCTTGATTACATTTCTTTCTTTTTTCTATATACCTTCATCACATCCGTGCGCGGTAATCGGGGAATTATAGTCATCGTAAGAAGAAAACAGAGAACTAAAGAATAAGACATTGTGCGCCGAGTGTGATCGGCATAACTTAAACCGCTCGGACGGTAAACGGAAGCTGGGAGATTCGAGCTGTGGAATTAAGCGAGGGGACTGAACACGATCTCTCTATTTCGCCCTCTCCTACTACACCACGTGCAGCGGTCGTGTATGATGCGAAGAGGAAACTGATTTATAATGTTCTCACAGACTCATTGTCCCGATTTCAGCATGTCTGACTGCATATGCCCAGCTATAGTTGTTCTTATTGTTCTGGTCAATTTGAGATTTGTCATTGGTCCGATGTTTAATTCGACTCCCGACTGTTTAACTGCAGGCGGATTCGGCGCAGGCAAAACAAAAAATCTATATAATAATACGGGGGTTAATGTGCAATTGTGCATGGCCAGTGTAAAATCGCGCATCTATAATTATAGACCTTGAGAGTTATGACGTCATCATGCCGCCATCTTAGAGAGGCAAGATGATGATTGAACGATGAAAACCTATGTTTAATACACTCTTCGAATCGGCTTCGCTTTCTACATCCATTTTTTAAGCAGTGTGCAAACAGAACGGTGCCACTAGGCAGAGAATTCTAGGTATAGCTATGTACATTTTTTTTTCAAAAACAGAGCCCCGACCACAAAAACCACAACCTGGGTTGGTTTTCACCAACACGATATGATTCATCTTTTAGATGAGTCGTCAGTATTACTATGGTGAGTGATGATTGCGTATTGTGATATCACACTTTTTCTTAGTAATTAAGATTGACTAATCGTAAGATCAATCTTATTGAAGGAACCTTGTGTATTCGGCAGAGGCAGTCCCAGAGGTAGAACCAGAGCCAGAGCCAGAGCCAGAGCCAAAGCCGAAGCTAGGGCCAGAGCTAGAGGGCCAAAGCCAAAGCCAGAGCTAGAGATAACCATAGGAAGCGCGTTCTGCACAGGATGATCCGAGGATCTATACCTTCATCTGTTACTTATCAGAGAGGGCGCCCTGCTCAAATGACGTAATGAGTAATCAGCTCAGAACCAAAAAAACAAAAACCCCAAAAACAAAAACGTGTAGTTTTATTAAAATGCACCCACGTCTAATGTTTTCAAATATTATAGCCAAACACCAAACTGAGGAACCCAAGAAAATGCAGAATAAAATAATGGTATGCTAAGATGCAACAAACTATAACAAACACATAACGGAATTCATTTGGTCTTCATCTAGAGTTTTGCGAAGACAAAAAGCGCATTCTACAAAAGAATCATGAGTATGCAAATAAAGACAAAGATTAAAACGATTGAAACTTCCATTGTAAAAACCTAAAATCAAAGGAAAAAAGGAGCAAGATGTATAAAAAAGGGCAAATGTTTGTTGCTTTGTTTCAGTCATCCCCACTCCCCCAGAAGGTTTTTTCTCTTCCCCTTCTCACCTTCCTTAAACTCCACACACACCCTTCCCTCTTATATCCTGCAACAATTGATGAATTCACGACCACGTCTCGGCTCCACCGAAGGCCCTCCCACCCACCGGCAAAATACATGGCTCATCGGGTATTAAATAACTCCTCCCCACAGCTCCACAACAGCTAGGGCAAAGGCACACACAACGGGACATTGTCAGCTTAGCTCAGGGATTTCTCCCGGGCTCTGATGTTACTTCTCCGGGGGTTGGGTTTGTTGGCTGGCTTGGCTGGACAGCTTTCACTACAGCCGTTTATACCTAAACACGTATAATGGCAAATCCCAGCTATTTCTTCCATTTTCAGGGGTTTTTACTCGATATTCTTTCTTCCTTTTTTCGGACTCGATGACGAAAAAAATCAAAAAAAATCTTCCCATTGTCTGCATAATTGCTGTAGGTGTTCGGAGCTGATGGGCGTATCTGTTTAATTAACGGTACGTCGTTCGTATTTATACACTTGCTGGAAACTATTGGGATACGTGCATTTTAAGCATAATCTTTGTGGTAATTTGAGCTTGTCCACGGGAGGCCATGTTTCCAAAATGATCGATGTTAGCCTGTGTGGATTTGTTTTTCTTTCTTTCTTTGGGAAAGAAGTGGCAACTCTCCTTTCGCGCAAGATGAGCGAGACTATGTTAACTACACAACAATATTACCGTGTAATTTATTGTGAGTGTAGCGTTTTGAGATGGCGTCCACTCGGCAATGCCACAAGCATGCATACCGTAGCGGCTTTGTCTTCAAAATGACAATTTTCAACGACCTGGCCAACATCTCCCTTGGTAACCCCAACCACTAGAGTGTTTCAAACTCAAGGTGGATCTGATTTTGCACTGCAAAGTGAAACATTATAACTCAATGAATCAGAAGCACCGAGCAGAATGAACCTGACAATTCCCTGTGTGACCCACAGACATAAAAAACCTTAAGTTATCCTGCTAGGATCGAAAAGCGTCAGGCCATCCTAACTCTAAGCAGTTATTTATTTCTGTGGTGTGACCTCATTTCAAACAGCGCCCTCCTACGTCAAGAACCAATAAAAAACATGAAAAGCACGGAAATATAACACGGAAAAGTAACAATAAATGCTTAACTCCCGATGTTACAGGACCTCTCATACCTCATTAAGATACGTTTACGCGAGCCGCACGACATACACATGATTTGCCCTTTAAGAAGACTCTGAGACGCCGCATTGACTACTGGCATATCTTCAGCATCAAGCATAAAATCTGTACATAGCTGAATGGCCAACTACTTCCTCAATAACCAAACTATTTTGGATTCTGTACGTGGATCGGTTTGCGGAAACACCATGTAAGAATCGTTCATACTTTCGCACTTCTCGCAACGAAGGTCTCAACGTTTCGACTAGCCTGCTCTAGTCCTCATCAGGATATTTTGGATTCTCTCATAAAAACCCTCTGACAACACGAAAGCCGATCATCAAGATCATTGATCATATCCTTCTCTCTCTCTCTTCTCTCTCTTGCAGACTATTCGGAACAAAGTGCAATGGCTGCCTGCAGTCCATCCCATCCAGTGAGCTGGTGATGCGAGCCCTGACCAACGTCTACCACCTCAGGTGCTTCACCTGCGTCATCTGCCGGCAGCAGCTCAAGAAGGGCGACGAGTTCGTGCTGAAGGAGAACCGCCTCTACTGCAAGGAGGACTACACGAAGGAACAGGGTACCATTGAACAAAAAGGTGGGTGTGTCACTGTGGTATCACGATACAGGGTAACCACTGATGAATGACAAAGAAGTGGTGAGTCACCATACAGGTGCTGCAGGGTACCAGTGAACAAAGAAATGGGCGTGTCGCGATATACACGGGTACCAATCAATAGCAAAAGAAGTTGCATGCCATCAACATACAGGTGCTGATGGGTACCAGTCTACAAAGAAATGGGCGTGTCGCGATATACACGGGTACCAATCAATAGCAAAAGAAGTTGCATGCCACCAACATACAGGTACTACAGGGAACCATTTTTTACCAAAGAAATAGGTGTGTCACGAGAAACAGGGTGTCGATCAGACACAAAGGAGGAAAGTTTGTCACCATACAAATACCACAGGATACCACTGAAAAAAGAGAAATGGGTGTGTCAAGATAAGCATATGAGTACCCACGCTGAATTACCAAAGAAGTGGGTGTGTCGTGATAAAGGTAGTACAGGGTACCAATGAACAAAAAAGGGTGTGTCTCGATATGAACGGTTCCACTGAATTTCATAGGAAGTAAAAGTTGGGTGTGTCATAATACAGAGTATAGTATATACATGCAGACCTTTACAAATTGTATACATACAGGGTACCACATGAAGCAAGATGGGTGTGTCTCAATAAAGGTACTACATGGCACCTTCGATTCAGTAAAAGTGCTTGCATCACAATGAGGGTGCTACGGTATCGTGAAAATGACATGCCATGATTGCACAAGGTACCAATTCAATGACCTTTGCTTGCATATCATGAGCAGCGACCCAATGGCGCAGTCCTTCACATGATAATCGCGCATGAAGTTCATGAGAAAAAAACTTAATACCGTGGGCGTTTTCGATGTTTTCAAAAAAAAAAAATGTGGGCATCGTGTGGGACTGGGAATTTCACAGATGACTGTTAATGTATCTTCCTTGATATTTGTGCCCATGAATCTGCATTTCTTTGACAAAAACCAAAGTATGACCTTCAATCGGTGGACAACATTTTATACAACTATTCCATTTCTTTCTCTCGATGGCAGTTTCGCGCAAGGAAAGCTCGGACGGCAGGAAAGGACCCAAGAGACCCCGAACGATCCTCACGACTCAACAGCGACGGGCCTTCAAGGCATCATTTGAAGTATCCTCCAAACCTTGTCGAAAAGTAAGGAATCCCTTCCTTTTTTTTATTGGAGAGGGGACTTTGAAGAGAAGCATATAGGAGTGTAATTTTTGTCCAATTTCACAACACGACAGTACTTGACGGAAATAGCATCCGGGACAAAACATGGAATCACTGCAGAGGGCTTTTAACCGTGCAGAGACAAGGGGCTTTGAGTTACTCTTAGACCATAAACAGGGCTGACTCGATTGCTCTTCATACTGCTATGTTTTTGTATAACTTTCTATGCTACAATAATAACTGGCTTTAATCTGGGATGACTTCGAGGCCAGAGAACAACCATAGAACAACCATAGAACAACCATAGAGGGCGGTATACAGATAAAGCAGTTTGTCCGGTTCTGATTTTTGTGTGGGGCATTTATAACTTGTATAACTATAGGTCAGTGCCGATCTCATGCGTGGTGACTTGTATAGGCCTAACCCGCTGCGCACTCCAGTGGTACTAAAAGGCTCTTTTGTATAAAGACAGTTCCTTACTGTCCCTCCCACAATGAAATATTAATCATTCCTACAGGTCGCTCAGACTAATTGTAAATCACCTACACATAGTACCTATGCCCTAACAAAATTATGGGTAGAGGAATATCCTCGCACAGTCTTCTCACAAGCAAAACAATATAGGGCGAGAAGCTTAAACTTAATCCTGGTTGGCCCTAGCCACTGAAACGCCAGGACAGGCCAGAGCATTTACCGGGGCTTTGGGCTTCTGTAATACCCGAGCTTGAACTAGTAACTTCAAGCCCCTGCTGTGTCCTGGACCATACTTGGCATTAACCAGACTGACAGGTTGAGTCTACATTGATAATGGACATCACCCAGAAGCCAGGCTGTAGTGATTTTAAGCTGTTCTATTGTAGTGCAGTTCAAGGGCTGACTACAGGAGCATTACAGACCCAAATGAGCAAGGCCTGGCCAGGCTTTGCTGTGGCAGAGGCCTGACAAGTATCAAAGTTTCTCTCCCTCAATGAAGCAATGTGAAAAGCACATGGATAGAATGCGTAATGATGGACCATTGATCAGTGGTCAGCACGTCTACATCAGTCTCTCCCATCACCATCTTCCATCCAACTGCAAGATGGTGGCAGTCAAACCCCAACTAGTGCCATGGGCCTTTCTCAAAGCTAGGCTCCGGTTCCATTTCGTGGATCAATTTTTAAAATGATCGGTATCAAAATAGAGACATTTGACTGCGGTTCGGAAGTAGATTCCCTGGTTTGCAAAAGGAAACACAGCTTCAGCTTCAATGAAAAACCACAACATATCATTTTCAGCATTATGGATGACAGAGACGAAGCCGGAACCTGAGCTGGTGCCGAGCTTTGAGAAAGGCCCTACATCTCTTCAAGGCTACACAGTCACATATAAAAACAGTCTCTTACCGTTATTGTAGACCTCTCCTCATGTTCCTTTCCTCTTTCTCCTCTATCCTCTCGTCTCCAGGTCCGGGAGTCTCTGGCAGCTGAAACGGGACTAAGCGTCCGCGTGGTCCAAGTCTGGTTCCAGAACCAAAGAGCTAAGGTGAGAGGCGAGACAGGAGACATCCTGAATACAAAAAGTAATTTTCACAAATTAATTTCATGCTCTATCTCTCTCTCTTTTTTTTAGAACAAAAAGAAGAAAAAATACATATTAACAAAAAAATTTAATAATTTTTACAAAATCAAACGCTTCAGGACAAGATCATGTGGTATTCAAAGCAATGTGGATGCTAAAGATAAACCACCATAATGACAATGATTTTTTGTGAAATGCTTTTCTTTAATATCAGGATTCTAAAATAGTTTATAACATCGCGCCAAATAAAAACAGTATAATGGTGACAACAAATTGAACATGCAAGCAAAAGTGTTATTAACTCATGATATTCAAATTTTGTGAAAAATATTATCCGCTTCTGTAAAATTCATCTGTGTATTCTGTGCTCAATTCAAATTAAAAAAATTGATGTAAATTACTTGTGTGGCAATTTCTTTGTGAGATATTATCTTAAAACATTAATCCAGTTTGTCACTGTGCATAATTATCATGTGATTCTAAATGAACTTCTTTAACAGATTTTGATTATGTTCAATATTAAAAAAAAAACGTTCAAAATTGATTGGTAGTTTAAATTTGATGACAAATAAAATATTCTTGATGAAAGAAAATGAAATAGAAGAATTAAAGATCAGTAGATGGGTTGCAGCAGACATGAACAATGGGAAAACTTTCGGCCATGTTAGTGTACCGTATGACAGTATATTGAGTAGGGGCCAATTTCACGGCGCTGCTAAGCACACAAATTTGCTTAGCACAAAAATGTCTTGCCAAATAAAACGTACCACAGTTAAACATTCCATTTGATATTCATGGTCAGAATACAACAGCCAAGGAACAATCACAAGTGATACACAACACTTTGATATTTTGGTTGTTAATCCTGTTTTTATTGAGACTGAAATGTCATGCTTAGCAAATGTTTGTGCTAAGCAGCGCCGTGAAATTGGCCCCAGATCACAGCTTTGCTTCTATGCACTAATACTGGGGACATCGTGCATTGATTTATTAACTCTTTCCAATATTGGACATTTGCAACTGAAACTGTTTTGATTATTAGATCATGTGTCATGGCTGAAAAACAAAAAGGAAGATTTCCACAAAGATGTCCGCGACCGCAAACCAGCTATCACCTGAGCATCCCATTTCCAAAAAAAAAATCCCTTTCATTAAGTAGATTAAACAGTCAATGAAATGAATGATTGAAATGACAGGTACATATGAATTACCACGTCAGACACCAAATCATTGTTGTTTATTAGTGCTACAAGACCAATGATGCTAGAAAATGTACATGGTGTCTTATCTGTGGGTGTTCTTCTCATTTTTTGTCTCGGCTTCAGATGAAAAAACTTGCGAGGAAGAATATGACGGAGCAGGAGGCGGCTGCACAGAGGAGAAGTGGCCAGAACAGGCACCGGCGGAACAAGGATAAGAATGACGGTAAGATTATAGTCTTTGGCTTCCCTCTCACTCCAATTAGCCTTCGATGTTCACCAACAGAAATCACCCAAACCCAACAGCATCCAAAAACATCCTTCCAAAATCCAACCAATTTCATCATGCAAAATTCAACAAATATCATATGCAAAATCCTACAACATCCATCCAAAATCCAACAAAATTTATACAAAATCCAACAAATATCAAATACAAAATCCTACAACATCCATCCAAAATCCAACCAAATTCATACAAAATCTAACAAATATCATATAAAAAATCCTACAACATCCATCCAAAATCCAACCAAATTCATACAAAATCCAACAAATATCATATACAAAATCCTACAACGTCCATCCAAAATCCAACAAAATTCATACAAAATACAACACAATCCATTATACATAATCCAACACGATTACGGGGCTTTGAATAACTTTGTAAGTCAGTCGACCCCTGGTATACTGCAACTAAGGCCTATAATATGCGATTTTGCAGTTTGCTGGCCCATCTTGGTCCCTCTACTCCAAAGAATGTACCGTGGTGATATTGCACACTGTTGTAGGTACAGAAAGGTTGAGCTTATACCTAGACTGTGACATGATGGTTGCTTCATGACCAACTTGGTCGGGGCTTAAATCAAGGAAGAGTCTAGCCAAAGAGTCTAGTCTTTGTCTAGTTTGTTTCCCTATAACCAGAAAAACGAACTCCATTCTCCAGGTTTAATTCCCTGAAAATAATAAGCAGTGGGAAACCGTAACAACGGGCAGCAAAAAACATCAGCCCAAAATGTCTGAAGTTTTCAAGTGTGCTAAGTCAGGCAACCAGTCACTCTCCCGAAGACGAGCAGAGCACATTCGGAACGTAATACCACCGGTCCTTCTCAGAACCACACACTATTGCAGAAGACATCGCATGGTGTCACAGCGAACCTATCATATTTTACTACATCCACCATGCATAGCTTCAAGTCGTATTAATGATTGATTCTGTTTATTTATGAATGTCCAGATTCTGACAGTGATGATAGCACATGTGTGAAGATGGACGATGATGAGGATGATTTCTCCTTCGACGACCTCAGCAACCACGAATTCGACATGGGCCACAACATGACCCCCCACATGACACCGCCCATGGTGGATCCCCCATCCTACCCCGAGTCCTCCATGTCCCTCTCCATCCCACCACCCCAGGGGATGACCTCCACCTCGCCCATGTACGGCCACGAGAACATGTTCATGGCCGACGGTCCCCCTCCCATCGACAGCGGCATCGACGACGATATGGTGTCCACCAGCCAGGGTACGTCCCTCCACAGCAGCGGCAGCGAGTGCGAGGGTAACGGCATGGTACATCACAGTGTTTCCATCAGTAACCCCATCGATAAACTCTACTCAATGCAGGACTCGTACTTCAATGCAATCGAATGATCCTAAACGGTAGACACGAGTGCCTAAACACTGACTCTATAAATATATAAAAGCAAGCAAGCCAGAGATTGAGACTTGAGAGAGTATGAGAGGGAACTCGATCTCGGTTATACCAGCCATCTCGGAATGCAGCTTCTTCCATTATACTAAGTCTACCACGTACATCACCCTGTTTGTATAGCGAGGCTCCAGATGCAAGCTTAGGCTGGCCCCTTTGATGCATCATTAGGTGTTTGACCACGGTGCTGGCTTCAGTGGGGGACGGGGAAGGGAGGGAGGGAGGGGGAGCCAGACATTACGGGGAGACGTCTTCGCCGATTTGCAGCCATTTTGATTCTCTCAACACCCAACCTTAACCTCAGTTCCTCAAACCGAGGCTGATCACCAGAAACTTTAAGGCTGGTCTAGGCTAGGTCTTTAAGGCTAGGTCTAGGTCTTCGCTCCATTGGAAAGACGAGCAGACACCAAAACAATATACCTAGCCGTAGCTCTGGAAGCCTGTTTCAGACACGGCCAAATAAGACAAACTAACCAATCCGTCAAAAACCAAATTAGGCTGGTACCTATGACTGAAACAACTGGCTTTAACAATACAACCTGGGAGTCTGGGAATCTGACAAACATCATGGCTGCAAGTTTGAGAAGTGAAACCCGAAATCTGTAACATACATGCAGTGGATGACCTGGACCACTCTTGGCAAAAGGCAACTTCCAATGCCTCTATTTCAGGAAGCATGAGATGGGATGTGGGATGGGGTGGGGTGGGGGAAAATGAAAGGGTCGGGGTATGGTAGAAATTCGTTCCTTTTTTTCTCGTTCCAGTGTTTTTTTATTTGTGAAGCGCAAAACTTCTGCAATGCATAGTTATTTTGTGAGTATACTCATTCAACACTGTAAATAATACATATATTACGATGATCAGTTCTGATGGAAGAAAAGAGAAACAATTCAAATCAAAGTTCTGACAGATTTTAAGCCTCTGGCCTAGCATTTGGACGCTGGAAAGAGGGCAAGGCCATATTTTCATCAGTGTATAAAGGGTATATGGGTCTTGGTCAAACCAAGGGCTGGCGGTTTAGACATACAGACATCAGGGCCAATATATCAGGGCAACAGTCCCATGGTCCGTGTAAAATTACCGCCTTGCATGAGACGCAACAAAAGAGACGGCACATTTTTAAAGACGAATTTCACGATCAGGCCTGTAATACAGCAGGTCATTACAATCTCATAATTTCACAAAAAGGCCCTTTCAGGGGAGTTTTCACTCTCATGTCAAATTTTCCACTCGGTTATACAGTATAATGCAGGGCCACGTCTGGGGCACACCCCTTGAAGAAATATGCAGGCCAACTGTGTGTGGACATCAGGTTGCCCTTACTTAACCACAGATCATCCCAACGAGAAATCAAATTAACGGAACATGGGGACTCCACGGAACCAGGACTCGAACCCAAGCACCGCCGCAGTGTAGGCTAAGCAATCCACCTCCAGAGCGTGTATGGGGAGGGGATTACCTATAGCCTATTTCTTTTCTTCATGTTTGATAGGGGGGGGGGGCAGTCAGTCAGCCAGCCAGAAG
Organism: Astropecten irregularis; assembly: GCA_963971285.1. Lineage (NCBI taxonomy): Eukaryota > Metazoa > Echinodermata > Asteroidea > Paxillosida > Astropectinidae > Astropecten > Astropecten irregularis. The sequence continues at coordinate 4,721,957 of OZ020260.1, read as the reverse complement.
CCATAAAATTCCAAACTGTCATTGGCACAGATGGCTTTTTGTCTGTTTTTCTCATCAATGTCCAGATTTATTTGCCGGTCTATGCAAATTATCTTTGGGCATAATTATAAGGTCGTCTCTTTTAAAATGGATTTGGCGCAAGTAAAATAAATCCCAAGCCTAGCCTCAAGCCTCAATTCTGGAAATGACACCAAGGATTCCTAAAAAGCGCCCTAGGCACTGTAGCTCGAAAGCCTGATGAAACCTTATAATGGAAAGATGATGAGAAGAAGATACAGTTTTAGAGGTGTGAGGAAAACCCCAGAGTAATATTCTGGGTAAAACCCACAGAATCAGGTAGGGACTGAAAACCCAATCCACTTGTGGACCGAGCCTGACTTGAACCCGGTCCGTCAGAGGTGAAAGGCAAAGAAAGAACCGCTACGCCAACCTGACCCCCCATTTCCTAAAGGCCCCAAGACGAACGCCGCCAGTCAAGACTAATAAAGAGTCAGCCGTAGTGTAACAAAAACATACCGACTTTCGGTTCCGTTTATAATATCCAGACAAATTTTGACTTTCAACTGCATGTACGAACAAATGTTGACAAGATACATTGCAGGCCTATGCATTGGTACTTTATAAACCAACTCAAAAAAATGCATACTGATCAATGCCTCACTATTTTGACAAAATATTTCATTGTTTCATCTTGACATCTCTAGCAAAATTCAAAAATTAGACAGAAAAACAAACACAAATTTTGAATTTTGTCTGATTGTATACGTAGTTCTTTCTGCTTACTTTGTTTATCTTTCTCAACGGTTCTTTTCCATAAAACGGTGATTTGCATAACAAAATGAAACTATACAAAAGTTTGTGCAGAGTAATGAAGCAATTGGAACAGTGTTAGAAACTATTGAATTGAACAAAAATGCCGACAAAAACAAAAATAGGAATAAAGAGAAAGGAACAATTCATTATCATAACAGCTGTTTTCAAAAAAAAAAATAATAATAATTATTAATAATAATAATATTAAAGTATAAGAAATTGACCTATTTATTGTTTTAAGAGGGCTTATGCGCCATTTATACAGAGAGTAAGATTATAATGTAAATATTAGATGTTTTTTTCTGTGTTCTTTGTCTATGTACTTATTTATTTATTCATTCAACACACACGATAACGTGCTAAAAAAGATATGAACCAAATGCCTATATACGTCTTTTACTGAGTAAAATTAGCGATGTGAGCTTTGGAACAATTTTTGACAAAGTAGCGACTATAAACCTTCTAGATTTGTATATTTGTGAGTATTTTTCTTCTCCTCTGCCTGAACCACAAAAAAAGGTTCTTTATTTATTGTTTCTTGGGAAGAGTTAAGGATATTATCTATGTGGTGGTTCACATATGACGCGAAATGGATACAAACAATTGCTCAATTGCTGGGCTTGTAACGAACAGAGCAACAGAAAACTAAAGTAGGAAGTACGATGGATTTTTTCGAAACCTAATTAAAACGGTGTTTGCTGAACTGAAACAACTCAAACTGCCATTTTATCGGTCAGCATAATATATACTTCCTGTCCTGAAATTTATCTACTGCAAAATATATTACCTATCAAGGGAAATAAAAACAAATGTCGGAAAAAAGAAAGAAATAATTGTCTTTACTTTGTCTTTGTCGGACTCTTGTTTTATTATCTGTTCTGAATCTGCAAAAGCCCAATATGTCTGGGGCTATAGTATGAGTATCAACCGTGCCACACTATGTACGAACGTCTGAAAGGTTACATGTGCGTGCACGCAAATTATATGCAACGTGGCACGCACATCAGCCAATTAGATTTGTTTTGAGAACATTTCCGCTTGGATAATGATGGAGTAGATGCCCCCTGATTGGTCAAAACTTAGAGAGGTCAGTGCTGGGTTGGTTTGCATAATTAATCAGGAAATCTACACGCATGTGATTGACGCTCACTCGCTGTACGGCGAGTGCGTCTATCACATAGGGCCTTTACGAAACCTGGCTTGAGGCTAGGCTTGGTACTTATTTCGCTACCGCCATTTTAGGCCTACAAAACTAAACGAAGGGATTGGGCCACATGACGAAGCCGAAGAAAAGCTCCAGCTTCGCCATGTATCTCAAGCTCTTCATTTCATTTAGGACACAACATGGTGGTAGCATAATAAATCCCAAGCCTAGCATCAAGTCCATTTCGTAAAGATCCATTGACTAGCCTGGGGATGGAAAATTGTCAAAAGACACGTGATACTAGGACACTGTTCAGTTTATACAGCCTGAGATGAGACCATCCACATAATCTATGGCCCTTTTCCAAACCTCGGCTCCGGCTCAGGCACCGGCTCCGGTTCAATTTCGTGAATCAATTTTAAACTAACGTGTATCAAAATAGAGGCATCTGGCTACGGTTTGGAAGTAGATACTCTATTTTGACCAAGAAAACGGAGCTTCAGCTTCAATGACAAGCCACAACCTATATTTTCAGGATATGGATGACAGCGCCGGAGCCGGAGCCTGAGCCGGAGCCGAGGTTTGGAAAAGGGCCTATGTGACATCTACAACAGACATTACCCATCTTCAACAGGGACGCCATGTTCTCGCCATGCATCACAACTAACAGGACCTTTATATACAACATTTTGGTACAGATTCGAATCCGACTCCGGTCATTTTCTTTTCTGCTCATTTTGTTAATGACTCAAACATTAATCCAGTCAGTTTCCCTTGTGGTAATATTCGAAAATGATAAGGAGTGGTGTATTTTCGGGGAAATTTGTATAAGCGGTTGGACCTAGGAATTGACTTGTGCATACTATAATTCTTCGGTGACTGGGACTCGTGTCAAATGTCAATGTCATACACTTGCATGACATAGGTGACATTAGGTCACATACATCTGACAAATCTGGCCTGCTAAATATAACTGTCAACCAAGATCTCGTTTTGTTTTTTGTTTTAAAGGTAGGGCTATAATACATGATTGGTAAAGGTCACAGAACAGCATCCGCACTTTGTCTAATCCAACAAAACATAAAGAATGGTTTTGATCTTATCCCGAGATCAAAACTGTTTTCGTCGTTGTTTTACTATTATTTCTGGATAAATACACTATTTCAGGTGGAAATATTTTAACAGAATCATCTTCATACCCTGAAAGTTATATGTAAATCTGTGAACATTTATGTTTGGGTATGTTACCAATCCTGTACTGTACCTTTAAGTTTTTGTTTTCTGGCAGAGCAAGGGGATGAACTTGTTTGATTATGGACAGGGTTTGATCAAAGAGATGACACACACTACATGGGATGTAAGACATACATCACACAGCTGAGGCAAACGAATATAATACATCTTGTTTATTCGTACTTGAAGACCCATCCATTAAAAAAAAATAGCCTTCTCAAATTAATTAAAAACTTCCCATTCCTTAATTTTGTGAATAAATTCTATTGAACTTTTCTATTCCACTTGCTGTTCAAACACAATGCCTGTCTATGACAGAAGAGGTCCAGTGAATGCAATAGACTGGTGCCAAGTATGGGGACAGTGACACAATGCACTGAGAATGCATGGACCAGTTGGGTGCTGAAGTCCAACTGAAGACGGATGAACTTCTCCTCACAAGGTAAAATCCTACGGGGTTTATGAAACGGAGGCTCAGGCTGGGGCCCAGGCTCAAGCTCAGGCTCAGACTCGGACTCAAGCTCAGGCTCAAACTTAAGCTCTGGCTCTGTCATCCATAATGCTTAAAATAAAGGTTGTGGTTTTTTATTGAACATGTTGAAGCAGAAGCTCTGTTTTCCTTTCCAGAGAATCTACTTCCGAACCGCAGCCAAAAGCCTCTATTTTGATACCCGTTATTTTAGAATGGATTCACGAAATGGAGCTGGAGCCTGAGCCTGAGCCTGAGCCTGGGTTTCACAACCCCCCCAATCTCCTATGATGTTCCGACAAGAGGCTAGTCCTATGGCTTTGGGTTTTTAACAACAGACCTCGTCATCAACATGAAAAAGCATAGGCCGTGTCCGAAACGGGCTTCCAGAGCTACGGCTAGGTCTATTGTCTTGATGTCTCCGCGTATTTCCAATGGAGCGAAGACCTAGCCGGAGCTCTAGATAACAGATTCGGATGCAGCCTTAGGCACCGCTTCAGCTACGAACTGATGTCATTCTAAATATACGAGACTTCTTGGAGTAACCAGTGTATTGAGATGAACCATTTTCTGAAAACTTCTGTTGTGTTGTGGTTTGTGTTAACAGTAGAGGGCGACAGACACATGTAATGGCAATGAAACAGCTGCAGTAGGTAACCTATATACATAAACAAATTCTTATTCAGTCATTCAGTCATGTTGAGACTGAAATTATTTTCCGAGAGAAATTTTCAGGAGTAAGCAAGCTTTGTACATCGGCCCACAGAAAACACTAAATGGGCACAACCGAAGTTGTGTACAAATTTCAAGACATTAATTAGGCAATGTTGCCTAAGCAATTCTACTCCTAAATATTTTACATTAACAGTAACACATGAACAACATGAAAACAAATATACAATGGTTAGTAGTATAATCAAAAAAAATAAAACTTTTAAATGAATATGACAGATTTTAGAAATTAAAACAAATAAATGTGTGTGCAAATGAAATTTCAAATCAATTTGAAATTAAAATTTTAAAAGGGAATAAACAATGATGTAGATTTGTCTTAAAATTTCATTGAATCTCAATCTATTTATCGAGGTTCATGGCAAAACTATGGTGCCTGTGGGGCTTGAATCCTAGATCAGGATGGTTATTTTGATCGTAGCTACTTCTAGCCAATACACTCAAGAGTAAATAGGGAAAACACTTGTTTGGGGAGTAAGAACATTTGGTCCAAAGATCACAGATATCATTACATAATATAATAATTATGAATTATTCAAGGAATTTCAATCATTTTTAAAACATGAATATTGATGATTTTGGTCGGGAAATAGATAATATGCAAATTAGGCTTGCCCTTCACCGACGTGGATGAGCACTGTATTCTCAGTGCTTGTGAGAGCATGTGAGAAAAAAAAATATATATAGACCCCAGCTGGCTCGGTGTCCTAGCAGATAAGGCATCTGCACTGGTGGGCAGGAGGTCGTGGGTTCGAATCCCACCTGAGCAAGCATGTGATTTTTTCTCACGTGCTCTCATAAGCACTGAGTATACAGTGCTCATCCACGTCGGTGAAGGGCAAGCCTAATTTGCACGTTTTTAAAACATTTTAAACCATTATTAGTACATCAGTGCCTTTTACAAACTTAAACAATGAGTTGAGAAGGTGAACTGATTTATTTAACCAATGATTGAACAAATGAATGAGTATAAACTGAATATGATAAAACAACAATACCCGCCACGGCTGTGAAATTAACAAAATTCAATGATTTCCCTCACGATGGAGAGGAGAAGGAGGGGAGGGGGTGGGGGAGGGGGGCAATTCTCCAGGGCAGCCCAAGCAGGACATAGTACTGCGTTGTATTATTATAATATGCATGCTAGATTAAGTTGACCATATTTTGTTGAGATGATCCAGGGACAGTGATCCGTGTCCTGGGGGAGGGGTATAATTTTGAAAATGTTTTGAGTCCAGATGGTGCCTACATGCAAAATGGTGGCATCTACGGACATCTTGTCCAGTTGACATGAGTGGGTTACATAGGCTACTTAAATGTCTTAGGCGGTTGTCTTCGCATACTTCTCTGAAGAATGGATCTTTTTCAGCACAGCATTTGTGTTCAGTTTTTTTTTTATTTAAGACAATTAGAATTTTGGGGGCATTTCGTCGAATCGGGGACATTTTCGGGGACAATTTTTCATCGAGACGGCACTGTCAAATCAACTGTTCCCGGAAATCGGGGACGTCTGGTCACCTTGCGAAGGGAAATTTGGTTGCGATCAGACAAAGTTGCTATCAATGTGTGGGGGCACCCGAGATCTCTGTTGGCAATGCTTAAGTACAATTCCTTCACCGTGACCGAGCAAATCTTTAAATCCGACGTTTCATTTGGAATGCCCTGATCATCTTAAACCCCACCCCTTCTCCTCTCCCCTCAACCACCAACCAATTAAAAAAGAAAACAATTCAAAAAATGAAAATTGATTGAACACCGAAAACAATTGAAGGTCTGGCGTGCAGAAAACGTACCCACTCCACCAACCTGACTATCTTGATGACTTTCTTAAACCCTGGACATGTGGTAATATGTGGAGTAGTGGACATAGGCGTTATGTCAGTTGGGAGGCTGTCCTGTCAGCCTTGACAAGAAGTGTCTAGGATGAGTAGAGTTCAGGAAAGGGCATTTCCTTTGAGGGCTGAAGCCTGGAAATGGGAAAAGGAGAAGCCAAACAAATAATTGGGGGACTTAAAGGTAGAATCATACTTTGGTAAGAGACCAAAACAGAAATGTTCACAGATTTAATACGTATAACTTTCAGGGTATGAAGATGATGCTAGTAGAAACCTACCATTAAAATATTTCCGCCTGATTTGGTGTATTTATCCAGAAATGAGTAAAACAACTACCGAAAATATCTTTGATCTTTTAAAAGATCAAAAAACGCTTTTTAAAAACCTTTTCACCGTTATTTTTTATCTTCCGAAGATTGCTTTGGTAATTGGTTTTACTTTTTTACTTTAAATACACCATTTCAGGCAGAAAAATGTTAACGGTATGTTTCTATCATCACCATCTTTATACCCTGAAGGTTATAGGTAAATCTGTGGAGATTTCTGTTTCTGTATGCTACCAAAGTATGATAGTACTTTTTAACAAAGCTGAATGTAGTCTATTAAAAAAACAAAAAAAACAACGACAACAACAACAACAAACCCAGCCTACCAGTTGCCTGGAGACCACTCCGTATCCTGGGACTCTGCAATGTGGAACGTGTAGATGTGACGAGACTTGTCCGATGTATTCTTCTCGCTTTTGTGAATGACCTGGCCATGAATCAGGATACAGGTGCCTGAAAACAGATCAAAGAAACGAATAAAGACAAGGAAAACTGACTGAATTTAAAGTATTTGAAAAGTGAACATTGAAAAATTGACTGGAGCGGGATTAGAACCGGCGACCTCTGGAATACCGTACCGGTGCTCTAACCAACTGAGCTACCCAGCCCTGGCCTTACATGTATGTTGGTGGTATCCATAATAGTCAATTATCTTTGTTCGTTAGGCGGTCAGACGCCATGAAACCACTCACTAACCGCTATATATCAAGGATCATTTTATCGATACGCACAGCAGTAACAATGCTGCAACCTGAAAACACTTCGTGGGGATCACTCAAAGAGGCTACGGTTTTGTAATTCATATACCGGCAATCATCAAATAACCACAAGGGAAACTGACTGAATCACAACCACTACCAACATAGGGCTGGATAGCTCAGTTGGTTGGGGGTGTGCAAATTGTATCTAGCCCCCCCCCCCCCCCCAATGCAAATGAAAAGAAAAACATGCTGGAAAATAGTCGTTTCAGAAAATCGTTTCAGTTTGTATGTGGCAATTACTTGAAAAACATGGTGTGTTTAGGTATACAGTAATCCAAGCACACAGTTTTGAATGGCGCCCTCTTTTGATTAAAACGAGAAACTGCGGCGGTGTTTATCGATCTAAATGCACTACAACTCCGGCTTGATGCGTGGTGCTTGATTTATTCCTGAAAGAAACACAGAGTTAAAAGAATATTCGGCATGGACAACATGTCCCGGATTTCCAGACCCGGTCTTTTGCTCATGATTAGCTTTCAATCATGATCAGATTTCAATAAAAGATGATTACCTGGTTCCACTTCTTCAGGCACAAAGAGCGAGTGATCCCGGTCCAGTTCACGGGAACCGGTGAAGATCAGACTGGGCTCTCCGCCGTCTGGATTGCGAATCATGCGACTGGCCACCTTGGCTAGAGAGGAGGGAAACAAGCAAAGACAAAAAATAAAAACACAACAGGAAAACAAAAATCCGAGTGATAAAGCGAGGCTGCTCAGGCGCTGCTGGAGCCTCAACATGACAGTTTTATGGTCCTGGATCGGCACTGGAGAAAAAAGCGAAAAAATTACTATTTTTGTTCTTTTAAAACATGAATGTTTTTGATGTCGTCAAGACGTAAATTATTTGTTTTTAACGGTATCTTTCTACCACCACCATCGATCATACCCTGTAAGTTATACGTAAATCTGTGAACAATTCTGTTTTGGTTTCTTTAATACCAAAGTATGATACTACCTTTAAACCCACCCCTCCCATCCCCCTCTGAGCTTCAAGAGAGTTGTGCATGAGCTGATGACTTCCACTTACTGTGTTGGGATCCGGGGATGAAATACAGGCAGGCATTCTCTACTGTGCACTTCTCCAGGGCAATCCAGAACCCAGTCAGCTTCAGGGGCTCGGTGTGCAGGAAGGAAGCATCCACGTGCGACGGCACTGCCATGAAGAGGAGAAATCAAAGGGGGAAAAAAATCAGATCTCTAAAAGAGGTTATGTCTGACTCCACGTGACAAGGGTTCCCACAACATTATGGCGACAGATTCCATGACTATTCCCTGACTTTATATTTGACACAAATAAGGGTGTCCTGATGTGGGTGTCACGTAAATGTAGTGTACCCTCAAGTTTGTTTTACCCGGCCTCAAAACTGCCTTCCTGTTGGAGTAGCTCTTTAATGTTTCGTCATGTCCAGGGATCGTGAGTCGATTTCACCAAACTCATCGTAGCTTACTTCAATCGCAGGTCTAATAATGCATTGCAGCCCTTCATAGAAGTCGCAGGATATGATGAGTTTCTTCTTAACTTGAGTTACGATTGATCTCAGGCAGGGTTCTAGCCAGACCAATTTTAGTGGTGGGCTCTAGAAATGAAGTTGAGCCCTAGTTCGCTACATGTACAGATATACGGTAGGCCTACGCTAACAATTTGATATTGTATCGTCTTGTAAACATTGAGAATCAGTGCTTCACATTTCAAAACACAGAAAAGAGTGCAATTGTATTCAGGAATGTGATCAAAATTCACGATATTGGCAATACTTTTATTCACCCTGCGGAAATTCGTGCTGGGCGGCAGAGTTTATTTCAGACCTACGTTCCAGGCGCAAATTTCCAGGCCCGCCCACCGTGGCTAGAACCCTGATCTCAGGGCTTTGTGAAACCAACCCCTGGACAGCTTGGCTGACTGTGATCTCTCTTTCTCTCTCTCTCTCTCTACTCCTACCTTCTCCACCCAGGTGTGGCTGCTTGAAGATGTACATGCTCTGAACAATCTGTGGTTTGATGTAGCCCAGCTTCCTCGCCACATCCTACAGAAAACAAACAAGAAAAATAAGGTAAAATCTCAAAAGAAGGTTGGTTTCAATTTCTGTTGTGAGAATTCACAAGTGTGGCAAAGTGAGGATTTTCTTAATCATTTGGGGATGGTCAAAGGAAATAAGTGTCGGTTGCCTCCTCAAGAAAAAAAGGACATTGTGGTTCTGGAAATTGTGGAGTGCCATAGTATTTAGTGGTGTGTCATACTCAAGGTTTTGTTGTCAATCTACAGATTGTGGGTTCAGTTCAAGCCAGTACACAGTGTTTGTGTCCTTAGGCAAGATGCTTGGCACAAATTGCTTCTTTCCACAAATTGCTTCTTCCCACAAATTACTACTTTCCACATATTGCTTCTCTTCACCCAGGAGTAAATGGGTACATCCGAGGGTAGAGACGGCTTTGTGCTTGATTAGCCTTTGTGCGCCTTACACAGCCAGGGCTGTATGCCAGTTCTTCCCAGGGAGTTGAGATGGTTTCAGGAAATGTAGCCCAATAAATAGGGGTCAATTTCACCAAACACGCCACACGCCAATCGTAGGACTTATGATGCATTACAGCCCTACGTAGGATACCATGGCGTTATCCTTCTTAACTCGAGTTACAATCGATCATAGGGCTTTGTGAAATCAACCCCAGGGATAATAATACGCACCTTTGATTGACAAACCAGATACTGGGGCTATAAAGTGCTGTGTTATCAAAATGTACCAGTGCGATACATTCACATCACTATCGTAATAACTGGGTTGAGTCTTTCTTACCTGCACTCTTTGGTTGCGTGTGACCTTCTTGAACTCGGGGACCAGCTCGTGCAGGGCGTGGCCAATTTTATTGATAGCAACGTGTTTGTCCACCACCAGCTCTCCTGAAAGACAGGAAACAGGTATTAAACATAGAAACTTCATTCAAATTGCGGAAGGGGAAGGGCTGGCGGGGGTAGATATCCAGTTGTACACACTGACTATAATCTTGGTGTTTGCAACAGCAAGATATCAAGCAAGCAGGGCTCGAAAAATTCACTAGACCGTGGACCGAGTCTAGTGATTTCAGTGTTGGTCTAGTAAAGTGTGTACTGCACTAGTCCGACTGTCTAGTGATTTTGTTTCCTTGCACAAAGAAAATGGTTCCTAAATTGATGATTTTTGACATAATATTGCATACAATTCTGGTTTTCCTATGTAGGCTTACATGAATGCTACAGGTCAAATGAAAAAAGTTCATGTCTAGTAAAATGATTCAGTTACTAGACCTGCTGTCCGGTGCTTTGTTTCACGAAATTCAAGCCCTGGCAAGGAGGAATTACATTTTACTGCATTCTGTTGCACAGGGCTAGTCTATGTGATCGACACACTCGTCGCCATACAGCAAGCAAGCGTCTATCACATGCGTGCAGATTTCCTGATTAATTATGCAAGCAAACCCAGCACTGATCTCTCTAAGTTTTAACCAATCAGGGGGCATCTACCAACATACCCTTTGAGGAGCGCGCCTATCACAAAGATAGCTGCTGCCGCGCAGACGCGCGAAATTGACCAATCAGTATTCTCCGCCACGATCCTGACGGAAGTGTTCTAAAAACAGATATGATAGACTGATGTGCTGTGTTGCATAAAATTTGCATGCACCCATGTAACAGACGTTTGTAGTATTTCGTACGTAGTTGCATAGTTGCACGGAGTAGAATGGGTGATACTCAGACTAGTATTGAGCAGGGTTCTTCGCCAATACCCCTTGAAGATACTGGCTTGGTGAGCAGGCCTAGACATCTTGCAGCAAAAAGCAGCTCTATGACTAGACCTCACTCTTATTCTGTATTAAAGGAATTTCCAATTTGTATACAAAAAAATTGCCGGTATTTGGATAAATGACTTAATATTGCATTGCAATATTTAAGTCTTTTATCCAAATATAGGTAAGGTCATAAAAAAAAATTGTTGTATTGAAGTAACGGAGGGTTGGAAAATAGGGTAGGGCGGGCGGATTTTTTATTTAATTTTTCCTGTATTAAATGCTTTTTTCCCCTGTATATCACAGTATTTGACGAGTCAAATAAAGATAAGAAATGACATAACAACTTTAACCAGTTTGGTTTCCATCTTTTGCTCCTTTTAAGCTTTTAATCTGCATACAAATTTGCGATTTTTTTTTTCCCGATTTTTTTAAAATATTTTTTATTTATTGTTTTTGTTTAAAATGTTTACGGTTGGGGCATATTTTTGGGTCGGGCGGGTTACGCCAATACAACAATTTTTTTTTTTTGGCCTAATCTTTTGGATACAAATTATTGCACGTTATCATCCAGACATTTTTCCAGATAAGTAAATTCTGCCTGTAATAAAAAAGTATAGAATATCAAATATCACTTAAAAAAAAAAACCCAACCTTTTCAATTGACTCTGTACAAAAAAGGTGCATATTAACGATAATTCATTTTTCAGTTATAAGGCCTACCTTGGTCATTGGCAGCGCCACTCTCAAAGAAAAAACGGATCTTGTCCCCGCTGGTCAAGAAATAGTCGTCCCTCGTCTGTGGAAGGCACAAGAATGAAGTAAATGTTTCTGTACATAAAAAACTGTATTAAGACCGTGTCCCAATAGGGCTTGTGACGTCACCTTCAGATGTTTGAATAAACAAGTCTCACGTTGCCCAATTAACTTAAAGTTACACGTAAACGTCGTGAAATTTGTCCAAACATCTGGGTAACTATAGCTGTCGATATAAAGGGCGTATTCTATAAATAGCTTGAGCGCGGAGGCCTATTGACTGGCTGGTTGTTCTACTACAAAAAACGTGATCCTGTAATTCTCATACGTGATTTTTCGGTTTACGATGCTGTCCTTAAAAGTATATTGCCCCAGGCTGAAATCTTAGGAGAACAAGTGGGAAGGGATGCAGTGTTGAACTTTGGAGGAGGGGGGAGGGTGGAGGGAGGAGGAGGATTCCATGTGGCCCCTGGGTGATTTGATTTGCCATTGGATTGATGCTCTGTTGAGAATAGAGTGGACAGATGATACGCGGTTCCCCGGATCCCCATTCTGAGAGCAAGACTGAGACCTAATGGTCCAAGACCGAGACCTCGAGACCTACTCCAACAGGACCAAGACCAGGACTTCAAGACCAAGACTTTGGTAGGTTGAGACCAAGACAAGGACAATCACTACCATAAGACTGTCTTGAAACCGAGACCTGGTGCCCTTCTCAAAAGCCGGCTCCAGCTCAGGCTCCGGCTTTGTCTCTGTCATCCATATGCTGAAAATATAGGTTGTGGCTTTCCATTGGAGGTGAAAATCTGTTTTATTTTTCAATTCAGAGAATCTACTTCTGAACTGCATTCCAAAGTAGATTTTGATACCCGTGATTTTAGAAAGGATTCAAGAAATGGAGCCGGAGCCAGAGCCAGCGCCGGAAACCAAGATTTGGAAAAGCTCCAAGGTCTCGAGATATATGCTGTCAAGCATGTACCTGGTTCCTACAGTCAAAGACTGTCATGGTGTGATCTTTAGGATCCATCTGTGTCACAATGTCATGGCAACTCCTCTTCAAGGATTCCACCTCCTCAGCCGTCAAGAAGTCCTTGATGACAACATAACCATCCTTGTGAAACTGAAAACAAAATATCCAATTTAAGAATCAAAATAATTAACTGAGAGACCTCTGGGAACATTATTTTGCTGAAGTCAGTGAAACTCACTGAAAAGTGAAAGTAAAACATATCGTATTTTGGAGCAGTAGAAAAAAGGAAGTTATAAAGTTGTTTTCCTTTCCCAAGTAGGCCTATAGGCCCAAGTTTTGGAACCCAGTAGTCCGAAATCCCCAAATTATAAAATGGTAACGGTGTACAAACCGGTCCGATACCTATAAAGGGAATAAAACAACTTTTTGTAAAGAGACTTACCTAAATAATATACATTCATGATGTCCTCTTCAATATTATTAGCAAGGTTAAATTTGTGGAAAGAGGGCAGGGCTTTGATTTTTGAGGGAAATTATGGGGTGAAAACGGTAACGAATATGCAACTTTTCATGGACGCACGGAAAGATAATGGTCTAGTGTCTGCTCTCATTGTGTGGACTTTTGATATGTTGGTTAATTGTAGGTACCAGACTAAACTTGACTAGCCAGACCAGACAAAATGGCCGACGGGCTGTTTTCAAGTTTGCAACAAGCGCGTAAGAAAATTGTATTTTTACTCTGAAATGTTGCACAAAGTACTCGGGAACATTTGCTGAAAGTCAAAAATATAATTTTGGTCTTTGGAACAGTAAAATTTGTTTTGGAAAGAATTCCACTGATGACCATTATTTGGCACCGCTGTATTGGAAGTGTACAATTTGTAGGTAAAAAACCCTGTAAAACTCACGTTTCAGATGTGCTACCCAAGTTTTCCACAACTGAGATTGAAGTTCATCATAATTTGTATCCAATGAATAAGTTAACTCTTGGAGGATAATCCTTTTTGCCGTAATGGGGGAATGGTCATCAGTGGAATTCTTTCCTTTGTTTTTATTCCCTTTATGTTTATACTCGTACCCATTTGTACACCCTTGGTCTTAGTCCTTACCAATAAAATAATAGGCCCTAGTACTAACCTTTGAAATGTGTTCCTCAGTGGCCATTATTTGAACGATGCTAGCTGCTTGCACAGTGTAGTTGAGGTCTGAGGTAGGTGTAAAACCGTAATGACTGATGTTATAGTTGTACACGGTTGTGCAGTCAGTCACACTTCGTCGTCGTTACTGGCCGCTAGGTACTTGCTCCACAAGTGTGTTATTTCCAGCCTAATGAAGGTCCTTAAAATAGTTCAGATATACCCAATGGTGCAACACGCACTTGAACTTGTCAAAAAGAACAGGTTAAAACTCAAAACCACGAAATAACTTCTCTATTAAAACTTCACTACGTTTAACTTTAGGTCAACTTTATTAATACGGACTTGCCAATGTTGATACTGGCGAGCGCCCTCAATAATCTTCCTATCGTGTATTATCAGTATCGAGAGAGGGCGTTTTTCCGAAAAGTTGCACCACACTCATTGACCTTAGTGTAAAATCCCTCAACTTCACAGTTAAAAATAAAACCCATCCAGAAGTTTCTCAGTTGTTGGTGCAATAGTGTAAATGGTAGTGTGAACTCTCATCTACCTAATTCTTTTCAATTTTTGGTTGGGTAACCGATTGGATTTTTTGTTTATTGCCCCAAGAAAAAAACACCCCAAAAATGTCCATTTTTCCCAAACCAACTTGCAGCCGGTTTTCATGAAGCAGCCCTCCACGTTCAAATCAATGTAGGGCCACATTTGAAGCCAAAATTTCTCAAGTCCTGTCCTCACAACGGGCTGAAGCACTGAACCCTCGGGTTGTGATGACCCGTCATAATTACACAATATATTTATAGCATGACCCCACAAATTGGATATTCTAATCAGCTCTGCGCATTGATTTTGGAGCTACAAGTATTTAGTGTGGTGCACCCTTAATAATAATTATTATTGCTCAATAGTTTTGTTTTAATTTGTGTCTAACAGGACACAGAAAGACTTTCCCAAATTTACTGCAAGATCGGACGGTTCATGGTGATTAGACATTTCATTACCAATAGTAAGCGCGACCGTCCGTCTCAGTTACAGAGATAGAGAGTTGTGAAATTGAAAACAAATTTAGTAGTCACCTTATGGACACAATAAAACTAAGCCACAAAAGAACAAAGTATTATCATACCCACGTCAACTCACTTTGGATCTATATTGATTATCATTAAAAATAAAACAAGGTGTCCCGTAAGCTGAGACGGCACAATAAAATACATACAAAGAGATTAAATAATGCTATGAATGGCCAAACGAATGTTTTACATAAAAATACCTTTTCAAAAAATACTTGGCAAAAGCTGCTAAAATAAAATAATACTTCTGAATAACTATGACGTCATCATTACGAACCAAAATTGCATTATGCTAATTACCTTAATTTCGTTGAATGGAATCCTGGTTTAGACCAGAAATGGTTTTTGGCAAAGAAAACAATGCACTCATGAGCAAAAATATCAAGGGAGAGTACAGAAACAGTCATCTGTCAAATTTTCAGTCCCATACGATGCTCACTTTTTGAGATAACAGTGAAAAGCGCCAAGTTACGGTATTCTGAAATTGTTGATCGAAGACTAAAATTAATTTGGATCCGTTTGGTTTTACCTATTTTTTTTCATGAATACAGCATTTCAGGCGGAAAGAGTTTTACCTTCATCATCATTCTATAATTATATACCTATTAAGTTATATAGGAAAATCTGTAGTGAAGATTTGTTTCGGTATGCTACCAAAGTAATGATAGTACCTCAAATGTCGCATAGGCTATGCAATTTTGGCTCATTTCAAAGTATCAAATTGATTGGAGAACAGTTGCTATAAAAATATAATATTTTGCAAGTATAAACTCATCATTACGGTCCAAAATTGGATAAAACTTTGTTTACAATCACCGTTGCTTTAAAAGCTTTTTAACCGAAGGAATCGGATTAAAAAAAAACCTCAGGTTTGAGCGCATGGCAAAGAAAAGCCAGCGAAAAACATTCAAACCATTATGTGCGTGTGGCACTATAAGACCATTGCTAATACTTCTGCAGCTGCTAAAACTGCTGCTACGTTCTGCTGCTACTGCTGCTGCTGTTGTTGTTGCTGCTGTTGCTGCTGCTGTTGTTGTTGTTGTTGCTGCTGTTGCTGCTGCTGTTGTTGTTGCTGCTGTTGCTGCAGCAGCATCAGGCCTAGCACTCCTAAAAATAAAATCACACTTCGGCCATTTTGCTGAATTTTCCTTTGGGCCAGTAGAGCACAATGAACATAACAGCGGCGCTGAAGATCGCCACACCAAGAGCCATACCGTTATAGGCCAGCCGGAAAGAGTAGATGTCGTACAGCAGACAAGCGCCCTCATCCGTCTGACAGGACTGCTGCCACTCAACGCACGATGAATCAATCAGTGAACCGAATACGAGACCGGCTGGTACCACACCTGAAAGTTAGAAATAATGTCCAAACTCTCCTATTTGATGTTTGCTTATGCATGTTCCATTACCATCACTTGTTTTTATTGTTATCTTAATCCCTACTCCAGCCTCATCCCCTAAAATACACGTGATAGTCGTGGAATACACCGCCCCATTTGCATGCACACTACGCTGCATAGTATACCTAACGTCGATTATGGGACATTATAAGCAATAAGGCCGTGTCCCAAATCTCTGGTTGCGACTGCAAATAACACACAAATCTATGTAAACGGCTGCATACAGTCACTGGCTAGTGACTGTCATAATGTGTGTGTGTAATTTTGCAGCCATAGCCAAAGATTTGGGACACGGCGTAAAATAAACATGGCAACGGATTGAGTCTGCTGCCACCTACCGTCTACGTAAACGTGGTGGCAGCAAACTCTATTATTGTGGGTGCATTCGTTTAGCTCCCCCGGGTCGACAACAGTCAACCTCATCCCCATTCTCTCGCTTGTTTTGTGCAGTATAGCACGCCCATGTCCAGTAAGGGCTGACCCGGGGGAGCTAAACCAATGTACCCATTGATAGTTTTTCTGAGCTGGCTATTAATTATCTGAATGGGCGTAAATGGCGTGTGAAACACATAAAGTGCTACAGAATGCAACTATACCTACCAATTACTTGCGTCAAGTAGGTCAAGCTCAGCGCCACAAGTCTGTTTTCTGATGAAGCCGAACTGTATAAGAGAAAATGTGCGCATACACAATGTGAGCCCACCTCTGAATACAAGTAATAGGCCCCTACACCTTTAACAAGACTAGTATGAATGCATACGTATGATACATTTTTTCACACATGACACTATGAATATTCATAATCATGAATAAATTCGTGCAAATTGTGGTAAATAGTAAACGTTGGCGGCAGGCTTTTCCTTACTTCATTCATGTCCGAAGGCATTATATTTTCCGTTGCCCTTTTTCATTTCACAGATTCTCATAACACGATTTATGGATCACCAAAAGTCTCGTTTCCCATTGCCCTATTATCCCGAAGTCATGCGTATTGTTAAACCCAATATTACCCACTGTCCTTTGCGCACGCATGCGTAGTGTCGAAAACAGGGTATAGGTCTTCTAAAATGTCCATGGGGTCTCCTTAAAAAAATAATTACCGGACAATGATCGTCAGACGGAGCAGGTCGCTGAATGTCGCCAAGACAAAGACAACCGTCAGAATCACCAGGAAGGGAATGGCGGCCATACATTGCGTGCCACAGGCGCCCTCTACGACGGAATCGAACTCCAGCTCGACGGCGGACTGATTGGCCAATGAGTGCACCTTCGCCAGGCATGCGCAGTCGGAGAATGTGTCCTGTGTTTGTCAATAAAACAACAAATAGGCCTAGGTTACATCGTAGCTTGTTATAGAATTATGGTTTGTTCCAAAACCTCATTCAATGGCTACCCAGCAACTTAAACTAAGCAAATTATTTGTAAGATATTTATTCCAATTTTTGAAGGCGTATGGGTATGAACAATCGATCGGTTGACACAATCATATCAAATTTGTGGAGCAAACTACCATTCAATCTTTGGGGAACAGATATCGACTGAGATGAGTTATGGATATTTTGAATGTGGCAAAGATGATTTATATTTACATTATCACTGGCTTGCGTGCAGCCGGCGTGACAAGGCGAGAAATACGTCAAACCTTCCCCGCTACACACAGGAGCATACATGGTCATGGAACACGAACAGTTCTGGTTGCAGGGATCCTCCAAGCCAACAGTGGTTTGACTGAAAGAAGAGGGGATATCAGATTGGTTAGTATCTTTGTCATCAGTGCTGATTCGTGAGGTGGGCGCTAACAAAGTAAGCAAGAAGCTGCATAACTAAAAACAGACCGATTAGATCCGCCCAGTTGGTGTTCTGACGAATCACAGCCGTCCAACATGATTTTTCTTACTGACAGTAACGAGATACAAAGTACCTTTCCCCAAAGTTATAATTTAAGGTGCTTAAACGTGTTTCTCTGTGTATGGAAAAATGGAAATGATGAGATGCTATGGCTAACTGCCTCAACTGGATGGTGGGGAAGGCTAGGATTAGGACACTTCTTGTACAACTGGCCGACCTTACACTCCAGACTTTTCTGAAGGTTGGTACCTGCTTCGTCCGTCGTAGCTCGAGAAGACACCGACGATATTGTCGTTTTCGCAGCCGATTAACATGAGAAAGACCAGGCCCACGACACAGGTGACCAGCACGCCGCACGTCAGGCGGATGATCCCGCGGAGTTTCAGGTCCAGCTTCTTCACCAGGAAACCGGCCAAGAACTCGCCGAATGCGTACGCCGGGGCCAGTAGCACACCTGCAAGGTACGTGAGGGGAAAAGAAAGAAAGCAAAACTGTAGTGGTTGCAATGCAGTGGATGCACCGTGATTTCCTCATATCATTTAGCTTCCAGGACGATCTTTTACTGCAACAGGCCATACGCTGACAGCAAGTGAAGAAGCATGTGGGTAAAATAGACCTATGTACCCGTGATCAGGTCAGCCGTGCGTCTCTCGTATCCAAACTGCACCTCTAAGTACTTGGGTATGAAGATACCGTAGCCGTACATGATGAAGTAGAACGTGCTCTGTGAGACACAGGTGAGGGAGCAGTAGGGATTCTTCAAAGTCCTCCAGACTTCCAACAAGAAATCTGTAGAGTGAAAACAAAATTCAGACATGGTTATGTTTTACCGTTGACAATGAAACCTATCAATTTGAATATTTAGATACTGGTAGACACTAAAAAGGTATATTAATTAAAAGAAGTAAAAAACAACCCCCATAATTATTTCTCTCGGTGGAATTTGAACCAGGGAACCAAAGGTGGAAGGCTAGGAACGAACATGACAAGTCCAGGCTGATCCCCCTGCAAAGGCAAAAGCCTACAGTTTGTAGTACCTTTAGCGTTCAGCAATTGAGGCTGATTTGTTTCCTCGATTTCACCGTGATTTCCGGCGACGTTCATCTTCACCCGCACTTCCTCGTAGTCCCGCGGCCCGTCGCGCGCTTTCTCAGGCAGTCGCCGGGGAAAGAACAGGAACAGGGCGCTTAAAACGCAGAACAGGACCCCGGCGATGAGTGAGCCCAGCCACCATGCCCCGATCCAGCCCGGATCTCCTGGGCTGAGAGCGAGCTCGGTCCCGCTCTCCAGACGGTAGAAGTCTACCCAGAGACTGATGGACGCAGCTGCAAGCAACACCCCTAGCACCGGTCCCAGGCCTAGAACGGCGTTGATGATTCCTTATGGGATTCAAATGGGAGGACAAAAGACTCTGGTGAAAAGAGCCGACTGATTTGTATGTGGGACTGATCCTTTTCAGGAGGTTTTGTGTAATGAGTAAGACTAATTGCGGAGACACCATGTATAACACTCTTCTTGGAAGGTGTTGGTCCTAAGAAGGACCGATAAGAGTAGATTCTCGACGTTTCGACCAGTGTGCTCGAGTCGTCCTTAAGACTTTGTATGTTTTGTGTTCGTTCTTTGTTCATTTCATTCTTCTCGTTCTCATTCTTCATTCATTCGGCTCAGTTTTTTCTCAGTGCTTTTTGATAACGGAAAGTAGATTAGAGTGCTTAAAAATGAGATGACGTCATTCCAACAAGAAGGGTTATATTTTCATCATGAGATTAATTTATTTCCTGACAAGGATTCAAGGAATGTGGTAACCAAAAAGTATTCTGATTAACATCTCGTCTTTTTGGATTAATACCATTATGCAAGTTATGTAAATCAATCGATACATTTTTTTTTGGAGTGGTTAAAGGTAAAAAAAAAAAGAAAAGGCTAAAGGTATGAGAGGGCGGATATAATGTTAGTGCACTCGCGATCAGATAAGAATAATGTACCTTAGACTCTACCTTAGACTCTAAATGTACTAAGTTTAGATTAAATCGCCTCGCATACACTTACCTATGTAGAGAGAAGTTGTACCTTGTGAGGTACAATCAGCCATGTACGCAACTCCTAAAGGATACAAACCAAATCCAGCCAGACCCTGCAGAAAGGCTCCGGACACAAATACCCAATACGCGACCCTGTTCTCTGGATGACCGTCGGCGAGGGAATCACCACCGCACACCTCCCCGAGCGTCGCGGCACACGTCACCCGTGGCCCGGCTCCGATGGAGTTGGTGAGGTTAACTCCGCCCTGGACTTGGGAGGAGCCACCGGGAGGTTGGTAGGGACCCTGGATAAACTGTGGTAGGCACTGGATGAGCACACCCACACTGCAAAGGATCCCGCAGACGCCCATCAGGCGGGGCTTGCTGCTTCCCGGCCGGCTGCCCAGGTACATGACCAGGAGTAGGCCGATCATGCCTCCCACGCAGAGGCTGGTCTGCATGCTGCCCATCTCGGTCAGCTTGAACTGGAAGCGAGCCTCGATGGAGGTGATGGTGCCAGTGATGATGCCGACGTTCAGGCCGTCGGTCCCGACGAAAAGGCACATGACGAGCAGGAAGATGGACGGTCTCGCTAAGCGCTGCAGGCATTCTGGCTTCCACCAGAAACATCCACACTGGGTGTCACTCACAGCTGGGACCTCCCCAGCTTCCACCTCCAGATCTTTCGGGTGCATTTCGGAAGAGTCTGCCATTTTAAACTAGTCGCTCTCTAAAATGAAAACCTAGTTCCTAAAGCTGAGCCGAGTGCTCTTTGAACGTACAGAGCCTAGTAGGCCAATACGACTTTGCACTTTGAATTGTGTTGTACATTTCTTTGGTCTACACGCAGTGGCTCGTTTAATGCAATCTGAATGCCAAGGTATAATCCACTGCACCGCGATATGAAACTCAATAGGAATAACCATTGAAGCGGGATTAAATCTTGCTTTGTGTAAAACGGCGACCTCGAATTGAAATGTTAGCCAAGTGAAAATCAATACAATCTAACGCAGTTCACACAGCAGAACACAATGGCCACTTTTCTTTACGTGATGAAAATGATGGATTTGATGTCTGTACCCCGAGTTACAAATTGCCATGGGGGTTGATACAAATAATGCATACGCATTGTACATGTTCTAAGCAAGTTGTAGGCCTATATACAGGAATACAATTCGTCGATATTTTGCAACGATCTACACTTTAGTGTAGATCGTTGCCGCTTTATAAATAGACGGTGAAAGTAAGTCCAACTTTCTGAACACACATTCTTATGAGGATTATCATTTTTTTTATTTTATTTTCATTTTTCGTTTGAGTCTACTTTCAGAGCTGTTGTTGGTACTTACCATTAGGGGAGTAATATCACAATGGTGATATGCCCATATTCCCACTGCTGCTTATGCCAGATTTCTATACATGCCCTGCCGGGGCTTTTTTCCAAACCTCGGCTCCGGCTCCGACTCCGGCTCCGGCTACAAATGAAAAACCACAACCTTTATTTTCATCATGTGGATGACAGAGACGAAGCCTGAGCCTGAGCCGGAGCCGAGGTTTTGAAAAGGCCCCAGGGTCTGTGCAACTGAGGAAGCTGGAATTACATACATCGTACATGAATATTCAATTTGTAAACGTGTTTATACTTCAACCTAAATACTCAACAAGTACAGTGTGTAATTTAGTACATAGTACATTTGTTGCCATGGGCTAGTACATTTGTTGCCATGAGCTAGTACATTGTTGCTATGGGCTGGTTGCCATGGGCTGGTTGCCACGGGGAGTGGGTCGTCTTTTGTTTACGCCTTTTCTAGCAAAATATATTATGTCATAAATTGTGACGGGCTCTAACCCAATCATGAAACGGAATCCATACATGGGGTGTTATAACACCATGTTTGGATTTCCTTTAAATTTTAATAGTTAGCGCGACTATTTCTCTATCATGGGGTGTCGCGAAATTGAAAACAAAGTTATCAGCTGTTGGACATAAATGCAAAGAAAGAAACTAACAAAATATTTGATATTTTACTCACGTCAACCCATGTGGGATCTCTGGATAAATACAACAAAAGTGTCCCGTAAGCTGAGACGGCGTGATACATATACGAAAATAATAACTGATGATTATGAATGACCAGAGGATGGTGTAACAGTGCGAGCGATTCACAATAGTGCGCCACCATGAGTTTGCATAGCGTTGGCCAATCACAAGGCGCGGAATTAATTTTGTCGACAAACTGCGCATGCGGGAAAGATGCACAGTTTGTCGACAAATTGGCTAACGCGTCGCAAACTCATGGTGGCGCACTATTGTGAAACGCCCGTATTACACTAATAGAAGATTAAATACTTGACAAAAAGTCACTAAAAAATAATGCAACTAAATAAATCTGACGTCAAAACGGACCAAACTTCTCTTACATTTACGCTAATTATCTTAAGCATATTCATTACAAACCTTTCTTTTGACCAGTGCTTAGCAATCACTTAATGTAGTCAGCTATGAAGGCTCATGTAAGATAAGTACAGGCATATAATTATCACTTAAATGATAGGAAAGCCGTTACAAATAGCGCATCTTACGTATTAACACTTCATTGGGGTCCAAAGGGGTAAACATGATATCATCTTGAATCATCTTTGCAAATACATTGGGTAAAAAATACAATTGACTTTTAACAAGGAATCCACATTATTCATATAAGTAGAACTTGTTAAAGGTATAATACAAGTCATGATTGTGAAAGGTCACAGAACAGCATTCACACTTGTGAAACCAGTGAAAAGTTGAGCTCAATCGGACATCAGAGTCACGAGAAAATTGCGAAAACGCGACTCGACTTTTCTTATAACACATAAAGAATGGTTTTGATCTTACCTCGAGATCAAAACTGTTTTTGGTCTCTGTCTTACAAATTTCTGTATAAATACACCATTTCATGCGGAAATATATGAACGGCATAATGTTTCTATAATCAAAAATGTATACGTGATGAACATTTCTGTTACCAATCCTGTGACCTTTAATTCACATAAAAAAATGACAAACAATTGTTTGTGTGCTTCTGCTATTTTAATGCCCTTGTCCCCTTCGAACAAAATCACACTTCGGTCATTTGATTGAGTTTGCCTTTGGGCAAGTACAGGACGATTAACATAACAGCGGCGCTGAAGATCGCCACACCGAGAGCCAGTCCGTTATAGGCCAGCCGGAAGGAGTGGATATCGTACAGCAGACAAGCGCCCTCATACGTCTGACAGGACTGCTGCCACTCAACGCACGATGAATCAATCAGCGAACCGAATACGAGACCGGCTGGTAAGACACCTGAAAGTTAAACATGACAAGACTCGCCTTTTTATACTTGCATATGCGTGTGTCTGGATTTTAGCGGTTTCAGTTTTCTTCACGAAAGTCCTAGTTTCCATATCAGCTTTAAAGGGAGGGTACAGAACTGGTCATTGCGACAAACCCGTTGCTAACAATGAATGCACATTATGTAATTCATCATATACCTTAACTGACAAACCTGAAGAAGTTTGAGGTCAATCAGCCATCTGGGTCACGAGAAAATAGTGAAAACCCGTGTACGGAGAACTGTACACATTTCAACGAATGAATAAAACGCTTCGAAGCGATTTATTCCAATCGGGAAATAGTTTCATTTATTTCTCAACGAATATGGCATTTCAGACAAAAACATTTCATGGGATGTTTTCTAATATCCTCACCATTATACTGTGTAAGTTTTATGTGAATCTGTGATCATGAAGTGTATTTTGTCTTACCAATTCTGTACCCTCCCTTTAAGAAACGTAGCCAACCCATTGGAAAGCAGACTATCTAGCTTGCTGCGACCGCAAATAACACACAAGTCTATGGAAACAGCAGCAGTCACTTGCTAGTAACTGCCAGATTTGCGGCCACAGCCAGAGACTTGGGACACATGGTGTAAAGGTTAAACCTGTACCCCTACTAAATGTTTCCGGGGACATGATTACCCAAGTCAAAATGTCCCCAAACAACTCTACAATACACGGGTTTACACTTCCAAAAAAGCGCATGCGTGATAGTGCCTCGTTTTGAAGTCGCGATCAAAACTGCCGAAGTGTAAACCCGTGTATTGTCTTCGACAATGGACGGGCTTACACTTAAAAAAGTGCGCACGCGTGGAAGTGCCTCGTTTCGAAGTTGCGATCAAAATCAAAGATGGCCGCCATGGTGTAAACCCGTGTATTACTTGAGTCAACGCCACAGATTTAGTCTGCTGCCACCTACCGTCTATAGGTGGAATATAAGACGCGTGGTGGCAGCAAACTCTCTCTGTGATGTTTTTCTGAACTGACTGATTATCTGAATAAGTGTAAATGGCGTGTGAAACACCTAACTGTATAACCACAGTCTGGATCAAAAGCTACACCAATACAACTATACCTACCAATTACTTGAGTCATGTAGGTCAAGCTCAGCGCCACAAGTCTGTTTTCAGAAGTAGCTGAACTGTATAAGAAAAAAATGTGCGCAAACACAATGTGAGCCCACTTCTGACCATACTACATTGATAACAAGTGTGGATACGTATTGTACATTTTCACACACAACACCATTGATATTCATAATCCTATAGTCATTAATGCATTCGTGCAAATTGTGGTAAATAATGATTAACGTTGGTGGCGGACTTTTCGCAACGTCATTTATGTCCAAAGACATTTTTCCGTTCCCCTTTTCATATACCAGATTCTCATAACACTTACGATTCATGGATAACCAAAAGCCATGTGCGTTTGTAAAACGTGTTTACCCCAAGATTACCCACTGTCCTTTGATAATCTTTGATAATGTCCATTGGGCTACTTTTATTTAAAACTATTTTGGGCCTGTTTGTTTCACGCACAAGATCACGGATTCTGCTGATCCGGATCCCATTTTAGAGTATCCCGCACAAGACATGAATCGGCTGATCTGGGATCCCGTGCGCGAGACAAACAGGCCCTTTGTTTTACCGGACAATGATCGTGAGACGCAGGAGGTCGCTGAATGTTGCCAAGATAAAGACAACCGTCAGAATCACCAGAAAGGGAATGGCGGCCATACATTGCGTGCCACAGGCGCCCTCTACGACAGAATCGAACTCCAACTCGTCGGCGGACTGATTGACCAATGCGTGCACCTTCACCAGGCATGCGCAGTCGGAGAATGTGTTCTATTATCAATAAAACAACAAAGAGATTACATCAGAGCAAGATACATGTATTCTGAATAAGGTACATGTTAATCCAAAGATGAATAATACGTACATTATCACTTGCTTGAGTGCAGCCGGCGTGACAAGGCGAGAAATACGTCAAACCTTCCCCACTACACACAGGAGCATACACGGTCATGGAACACGAACAGTTCTGGTTGCAGGGATCCTCCAAGTCAAAAGTGATGGTTTGACTGAAAAAGTTAAGCAAGAAGCACAGATCGATCAATTAGCTCCGCCCAGTTGGGGTTCTAACCAATCGCAGCCGTCCAACATTATGACGTTGCGCGGGTAACGTGACATGCATGACGATTAGATGTACATGCTTAGTGGAGAGTACCACGTAATCATTGTTCATGTGACAAGTGGGGGATAAACCATTTCTTTATAAAGAGCTACAAAGGATTTTTCTGAAAGATATAACTTGGTAGACTTGTTTCTGTGTGTGGAAAAATGGCAATAATTGGATACAATTACTACCTTTATTGGATGATACGTAGGGCTAGGTTTATATGAACTATACTCTACTATGTCTACTACAACTGACCGAACTTGTACTCGAAACAAGGTATCACTGGTACCTGCTTCGTCCATCGTAGCTCGAGAAAACACCTGCGACATTGTCGTTGTCGCATCCGATTAAAGTGAGGAAGACCAGGCCTACGACGCAGGCGACCAGCACGCCGCACGTCAGGCGGATGATACCGGGGAGTTTCAGGTCCAGCTTCTTCACCAGGAAACCGGCCAAGAACTCGCCGAATGCGTACGCCGGGGCCAGTAGCACACCTGTAAGGTACACACAGTGAAGAGATCAGAAAACACAATAAAAATAGTTGCAACGCAATGGATGCACGACTATTGCACGTGATTTTCTCAAACCATTAGCTGTCAGAGCGATGTTTTCGGTATCAGGCCATCGGTGACAGCAAGTGAAGAGGCCTGATGGTTTAATAGGCATACCTGTGAGCAGGTCAGCAGTGCGCCTCTGGTATCCAAACTGCACCTCTAAGTACTTGGGTATGAAGATACCGTAGCCGTACATGATGAAGTAGAAGGTGCTCTGTGAGACACAGGTGAGGGAGCAGTAGGGATTCTTCAAAGTCCTCCAGATTTCCAAAAAGAAATCTGTAGAGTAAACAAAAATGGACACGTGACACTCGACGGCGAGGCCTCATTTGGTTTCGTAACAAAAATACAGGTTGGTACTGAAATTTGAAACCAACCTGCAGAGTATACCCTTGGTGGGATTCGAACCAGGGAATAAAAAGGTGAAAGGCAAGAAAAGAACCTCTAGGTTAAGCTGATCCCATGCAAAAGCAAAAGCGTACCTTTGGCATTCAATAATTGGAGGTGTTCTGTCTCCTTGATTTCGTGTCTCCTGTCGTGATGTGCTTTTTGCAATAGTCGTCGGGGGAAGAGCAAGAACAGGGAGCTTAAAATGCAGAACAGGATCCCATTGGCGAGCAAGCCCAGCCACCAGGCACCGATCCAGCCCGGATCATCGGGGCTGAGGGCGAGCTCGGTCCCGCTCTCCAGACGGTAGAAGTCTACCCAGAGACTGATGGATGCAGCAGCAAGCATCACCCCTAGCACCGGTCCCAGGCCCAGGATGGCATTGATGATTCCTTATGGGATTCATTGGGAGGAAAAAAATACACGCATATCAACAAACTCTGATGAAAAGTACCGACTGCATATTTCATATGGGAACTGATCCTAAGAGTAGGCTTTTATGTGTTTTGTGCTCGTTCTTTGGTTTCATTCTCCTGATTTAGTTTTTCTTCATGTGAGATACGTCTAGATCTTTTGTATGCTTCTTGACTGACTCACTTGAGCAGAGTGCTTTAGGGAGCGTTTCAAAATATAACCCCTGGTAAAAATAGCCTTATCGCTGTTTTTATTAGCGGTAACGTTACATTGAGTCAGGTAATGTAGTATGGTAAAGTTGATTTGGTCTGTTCATGATTTGATGTGTCATGAAATAAAACCTAGGTGCAATTTCCAGCTCAATTTGACTTAAAGGTAGTATCATACTTTGGTAAGACTCCAAAACAGAAATGTTCACAGATTTACGTATAACTTACAGGGTATGAAGATGGTGATGGTAGAAACATACCGTTACAAATTTTCCGCCTGAAATGGTGTATTTATCCAGGAATTGGTAAAACAACGACCGAAAATCTTTTTGATCTTTTAAAAGATAAAAAATAAAAGAGAAAACACTTAAGAAATACTGTGGCCGTTTTTGGCTGTTTTCTCACAAAGTGGGCAACGTATGGGACTGAAATTTTCACAGATTACTTTTACTGTATCTTCCTTGATATTTTTGCCCACGAATCTGTATTTCTTTGACAAAAACCAAAGTATGATACTACCTTTAATGGACTTAATTAAGAATAATTAAATTGTACTTACCAATGTAGAGTGAAGTGGTTCCTTGTGAGGTAAAATCGGCCAGGTATGCAACTCCTAAGGGATATACACCAAACAGGGCTAAGCCCTGCAGGAAGGTTCCTGACACAAATACCATATACGCGACCCTGTTCTCTAGCTGGCCGTCGGCGGGGGAATCACCACCGCACACCTCTTCTGGCGTCGCGGCACACGTCACCCTTGGCCAGGCTCCGACGGCGTCGGTGAGGTTTACTCCGCCCTGGACTTGAGAGGGGCCACCGGGAGGTTGGTAGGGACCTTGGATGAACTGCGGCAGGCACTGGATGAACACGCCCACACCACATACGATCCCGCAGACGTTCATCAGGCGGGGCTTGCTGCTGCCGGGCCTGCTGCCCAGGTACATGACCAGAAACAGACCGATGATGCCTCCCACGCAGAGGATCGTATGCATGCTGCCCATCTCGGTCAGGGTGAACTGGAAGCGAGCCTCCACGGTGGTGATGGTGCCGGTGATGATGCCCACGTTTAGGCCGTCGGTCCCCACGTAGAGGCACATGACTAGCAGGAAGATGGACGGTCTCGCCAAGCGTTGCAGGCAGGCTGGCTTCCACCAGAAACAGCCACACTGGGTGTCAGCCACCCCTGCTACCTCCTGGGCTTCCACCTCCAGATCTCTCGGGTGCATTTCAGAAGAGTCTGCCATTTTAAACTCGTCGCTCTCTAAAATGAAAACCTAGTTCCTAAAGCTGAGCCGAGTGCTCTTTGAACGTACAGAGCCTAGTAGGCCGATACGACTTTGCACTTGGTAGTTTGTTGTCTACGCTCAGTGTCTGGTTTAATTAATATAATCTGATTGCCAAGGTACAATCCACTGCACCGCGATATGAAACTCAATAGAAGTAAGCCTTGAAACGGGATTAAGCTTTGTTTTGTGTAAAACGGTGACCTCGAATTGAAAAGTTTGCCGAGTGAAAATCAGTACAATCGAGCGCAGTTTACACAGCAGAACACAATGGCCAACATTACATTATGAAAATGATGGATTTGATGTATGTTCCCCGAAGTGCCAATTTCCACGGGGTTAATACAAATAATACATACCCATTGTGCTTTTAGCAAGTCGTAGGCCCTATACAGGATTATATTCCGTTTATATTATATTATACCACTGCCGGTGGGCATAGACGTTGGAACTAGTCCAACTTTGAGAACACACATTCTTCTGCCCTCACTGCATGTACTGATGCAGCTATGCAGCGGTTAAACACTCCTCCAATTGAGTAGCCGGAAACATAACTGATGATGCTGTCTGACGTTGATTAGAAGTAGTGTAAAACTGTATAAAACAAACAAAGAGGTAGCAAATATGTTAAGTAACTACAAGAACATGTACATAAAAATAATAAGCGTGAAGTATAAAATAACGTCTAGGAAACCCCGGAATAATTACTGGAAAGCCCCGACCAACAGTGGCGTCGCCAAGGGGGGGCCAGGGGGGTGCACGTGCCCCCCTGGAAAACCTCGTGCCCCCCCTCGTGCCCCCCCCCCCCCCCCCATTTGAGATTTGGGTTGGCGAAAAAAAATATAATATATATTATTGTAGTGCCCCCCCCCAACAATTGCTAGTGCCCCCCTTGTGCCCCCCCCCCCCCAGACTCAAAAGTCTGGTGACGCCACTGCCGACCAAGAATAGTAAACACACGAGCACATAAGAACCCAACTGGCAATAAAAATAACCACAATAGAGGCATGAGTTTAGCCCCAAATAAGGTGACCAATGTGAGAGTCCAAAGGACTAGGCAAGTCTATGAGAGGCCTTACAAGAATCCATAAAGTCATAAATATTTCCCTTATAATCTACATGAAATAAAGGTGTGTTATATCCAAACAATGATATATGACAACACAGATGACCCCCAAACTCCCTTATATAAACACAATATAAAAGGCTGACGAAATACTACACAAGTATGCTACACATGGAATATGATATGATCATGTGCAAAATACACAACCCAAGAAAACGTGAATATAACTGTCAAAGGAGCCTTAAATAAGTACCAGATCAGTATAATTATTGTAGCGAAGCGCTTGCACGCTGGCTGTGGGTCGGGCTCTGGATACCCGGAGTTGGGAAAGGTGACTCTCCGGTAAGGGGAGGACTGGAGTCGGACACTGGAGTTTGATTCACTAGTTTTTAATAATTGATCATAATTCTCAGCTATGATTCTGGAATTATTGACACCCTATAATATAAATTGACACACAAGGACACAACGAAATATATCAACACCCCACTCACCCAGACACCGAGTAGAGGACAATCCTATCAATTATGTCAGCCACACAAAGGGCCGATCCTAGATTGACAGAAATGGTGACGAAAACGGATGTTTCTATCTGTCAAAGTTGCCATCGGTCTCAGCCATAACGAGAGAGAGAGACAGACCCGTTCTCACGCGACCAACCAACAGGGCGCGTTACGTTCATTATGTCCATGCGCGGTAACTTGTACTTTTTCATTACGAACGAAATAAGATAAACTTTAAATCAAATGAATATTATGAAAAGATTTTGAATAAATTATATAACGTCATGGAATAATCATCTTCACACAGATATGCACAATGATTTTACTAATTAAAAAGTAGAGGGGACTATTTCCCACACTGGCGGGGGAACACGAAGTGATCACCCGACCGCCCGTTGCCACGCAACCGGGGAATAAACAATACGCTGGCAGCGTATAAATTTAACAAAATGTGCGGATCCCCACAAGTTCCCTACTTTGGGACCAAGCGACCCGAGTGGTCCTTTCTCACAGAACCAAAGAAGAGTATTTGAAATTACAAGCATGATCTCGCACATAATTATGGAACACTTTGCCCCTCAAAGCATCTTGAGAACACTTCACGGATACCCCTCACATAGGGATCCAAACCTTAACACTTGTTAACCATCAACTGTCAAAATCCTAAGGAATGGCACATAAAACCATAATACAGGCTCAGTTAAACGTTCAAAACACAGAACTCGATTTACATAACTGGATACAAGGATCATTTTCAATCATCAAAGCTTTTCAAAGTATCTGGAGATATAACTTTGTCCAATTAGTAGCAACAACACATGAGCTACTACGATTACGATTCGTTTTTATACATCAATAAGTGATCTTTCTTATACATCAATAAGTGATCGTTGGTGGGGCCGAAGCCTGTCTCCCTTCCGAGAGCAAACACCTCGGATCAGAATGTAACACAATCAAATCAATAATGTCTTTGACCATTATATAAAGTGGTTAACAAACACTTACTACTAATGTAGCCCATAACGAATGATGACCTCCCTGAGGCCCTTACAGCACCTGGTCATGCCTTCGGCATTCAAATGACAACCATCACCCAAGTAGTTAGAGTGGTTGACCCGCCTTTGTGCATACATGTGCACGTTTTGGTGTTCCCGCCTCAATCCTCGATCTAGGAGCAAATTAAACCTTCTCGATCGGTGATTAAACGTTGAAACCGAGATCTGACAAGATCTGGTAATCCCAGACCGTTGTACTACCGAAAGGAACACAACCTTACGGGGTGTTATATTTTTACTCTCAATCAAGCTAAGGAACGCAAGGCTTTTCTGCACCAGTACCTCAGGTGTAACCTCGGGGCTACAAAGATCATTCGTCCCCATATCAATCAGCAAAAGATCAATGGGTCTCGTCTGCATCTTATGGCAATAATGATCTGCACTGCCAAACAATCGGCCATAATTTAAATTTAACCCTCAGCAATAATTCGAACTTCCCCATTTAGTTCAACTAAATCCTCTATATAGAGGTTTGTTCGTTTCTCGGGCCAGTCTGAGAAGTCTGCTAACAAATGAATGCCCAAATAAATATACATTTGGCTGACACGACATCGCAATTTAACAGTATGGAGGTGGTGAGATTCCATGTCCCGCTACTCACGGGCAGCCCCCTCGTGTTATTACTAGCCCTAATACGACTTCGCGAAGTAGGAATGTCTACGCATCAGACGCCTGCCGCAAATCGCTTGCTTGCCATGAGTGTGTATGGGGCAAAACCCGTTACAAAACACCTACTTCTCTTTTGGCTGTCCAATGACTTTATTAGGTTACAGAGCGTCTTATTAAACCTTTCGGTTTGGCCGTTCCCCTGGGCATGGTAGGGGGAGGTTCTGGTATTCTTTATCCCGTATAGCTCACATAATTCATGTACTAAGTGACCCTCAAAATTCTTTCCCCTATCAGAATGATTCTGGGCCGGTACACCATAACGCACAAACCATTGACTTGCTGCCTCTGGACTCGGAATTTCCTCACGGTTGTTCGGCATGGAGTCGCACTCGATGAGGGATGGCAAGGTCAGCTGGACTTCACCGTCGATGGATTCTATCTTGAAACCAATGGAGCCTTTTCCAAATCTCGGCTCTGCCTCCGGCTCCGGCTCCGGCTCCGGCTCTGCCTCCGGCTCCGGCTCCGGCTCCGGCTCCGGCTCCGGCTCCGGCTCCGGCTCCGGCTCCGACTCCATTTCGGAAATCCATTATAAATTTACGGGTATCAAAAAAGAGACTTAATATGGCTGCGGCTCGGAAGTAGATTCTCTGGTTTAAAAAAGGGAAACAGAGTTTCAGCTTCAAATGAATTAAACCGTCTCGATCGGTGATTAAACGTTGAAACCGAGATCTGACAAGATCTGGTAATCCCAGACCGTTGTACTACCGAAAGGAACACAACCTTACGGGGTGTTATATTTTTACTCTCAATCAAGCTAAGGAACGCAAGGCTTTTCTGCACCAGTACCTCAGGTGTAACCTCGGGGCTACAAAGATCATTCGTCCCCATATCAATCAGCAAAAGATCAATGGGTCTCGTCTGCATCTTATGGCAATAATGATCTGCACTGCAAAACAATCGGCCATAATTTAACCCTCAGCAATAATTCGAACTTCCCCATTTAGTTCAACTAAATCCTCTAGAGGTTTGTTCGTTTCTCGGGCCAGTCTGAGAAGTCTGCTAACAAATGAATGCCCAAATAAATATACATTTGGCTGACACGACATCGCAATTAAACAGTATGGAGGTGGTGAGATTCCATGTCCCGCTACTCACGGGCAGCCCCCTCGTGTTATTACTAGCCCTAATACGACTTCGCGAAGTAGGAATGTCTACGCATCAGACGCCTGCTGCAAATCGCTTGCCTGGTGCTTTTGTCGGAGGCGCTCCGAACGCCGAGGTCCCTGATGACCTGCGGGCTGTACATCAGCTGTGCCGTTGGAAGGCGGTTCTTCCCCAGTTGACTCACTGCTATCTGGAGGGAAAGCTATATCAACAGCTCATCGGATGAGTCATCAGAGGTGGACCCTGTATCATAATCAGAACAATCATTGGGGTTAAATAGCCTTGGTAAAGGTTCTCTAGACCCAATAAGCTCTCCTAGGCTGGGGTCGAGGATCAACATTTTCCGGTTTAGCCATTTTTCGGGCCTCCCAATGCAGGTCTCACAGCATACAAGTCTTTGGTAGTATTGCACCTTACCACATATGTTGGTCCTCCCTGTAATGGTTGGCGAGCTTGTGCCTTCCGGGAAAGGCGTACTGCTTTATTAGTACCCTTAGGCTACTTCCGATTGGAAGAGGGCTGGCCTTTGCCATCTTGTCGTACCGGTGTTTGTTGGCAGCGGCCGCACTGATCATACGATCTTTTACCAGTTTAGGAGCACGCTCGATAAACGTGGCTTGCTTCTGAATGAAATCCTCATTCCAGCTTTGGTTTGTGTTGCTTATACAAGATGGTCCAGGGGCACCAACGGCTTCCTGCCAAACATGAGTGTGTATGGAGCAAAACCCGTTACAAAACCCCTACTTCTCTTTTGGCTGTCCAATGACTTTATTAGGTTACAGAGCGTCTTATTAAACCTTTCGGTTTGGCCGTTCCCCTGGGCATGGTAGGGGGAGGTTCTGGTATTCTTTATCCCGTATAGCTCACATAATTCATGTACTAAGTGACCCTCAAAATTCTTTCCCCTATCAGAATGATTCTGGGCCGGTACACCATAACGCACAAACCATTGACTTGCTGCCTCTGGACTCGGAATTTCCTCACGGTTGTTCGGCATGGAGTCGCACTCGATGAGGGATGGCAAGGTCAGCTGGACTTCACCGTCGATGGATTCTATCTTGAAACCAATGGAGCCTTTTCCAAATCCGGCTCTGCCTCAGGCTCTGCCTCAGGCTCCGGCTCCGGCTCTGCCTCAGGCTCCGGCTCCGGCTCCGGCTCCGGCTCCGGCTCCGGCTCCGGCTCCGGCTCCGGCTCCGGCTCCGGCTCCGGCTCCGGCTACGGCTCCGGCTCCGGCTCCGGCTCCGGCTCCGGCTCCGGCTCCGGCTCCGGCTCCGGCTCCGGCTCCGGCTCCGGCTCCGGCTCCGGCTCCGGCTCCGGCTCTGGCTCCATTTCGAAAATCCATTCTAAATTTACGGGTATCAAAAAACAGACTTAACGTGGCTGCGGCTCGGAAGTAGATTCTCTGGTTTGAAAAAGGGAAACAGAGTTTCAGCTTCAAACAAAAAACCCACAACTTTTATTTCCATCATAATGGATGATAGAGACGAAGCCTGAGCCGTAGCCGGAGCCGGAGCCGAGGTTTGGAAAAGACCCGAATGTCTGTATATAGGAGCAGTCTGTCCATTATGTTCAGTGGTAAATACAACCGAGGAAGCTGGACTTACATACATTGTACATGAATATTCAATTTGTAGACGTGCTTATACTTAAGTCTAAATACTCAACAAGTAGAGTGTGTAATCTGGCATGAGTGAATGAAACAAAGTTTCTACACACATAGGCCTACAATACACGGTAATAACACAAAGTAAAACGTGTCAGGTACAAGTTCATGTATACCTCGCAATTCCACGTTAATTCCCAAGTTTTAAACAATAACAGCAAGTCGAACAATTATTCTTACTAAAATACTAAGTATTAAAAACGGCCATATAAACCACCAAAATTAATAAGTTATTTATAAGGCAAACGAAAGAAAAGAACAAAGTATTCATTATTTTACCCACGTCAACCCGATCTATAGTGATTACCCTAAGCTAAGACGGCGATATTTAAATGCGTACGAAAAGAATAATTAATGCTATGAATTGTCAAAAGATGATAAAAAATCCCCTAGAATACCTTTAAACAGGTTTAATACTTGGGGAAAAGCTACAAAGTACTATGGCAACTAAATAAATCTGACGTAAAAACGAACCCAACTTCCCTTACATTTAAGATATTACCTTGGGTACGTCGATTAGAAACCTTTGTTTTGACCAGGAGCCAATGTCATAGCCCTGCTTAGCACAATAATATTCTAAACATGAAATTTCCGTCTTAATAAAAACAGGAATAGCAACCAATTTTCCATGTGTTGTGTATCACTTGCGATTGTTCTTTGGCTGTCGGTTCACTGACCATGAATATGGAAGGGAATTGTAATGATGGGAAAAAACATCAGTACATTTTTGTGCGCTGCTGCTGCTGCTGTTGCTGCTGCTGTTGCTTCAGCAGCAGGTCTAGCACTCCTCGAACAAAATCACACTTCGGTCATTTGGTTGATTTTGCCTTTGGGCCAGTAGAGGACGATGAACATAACAGCGGCGCTGAAGATCGCCACACCAAGAGCCATACCGTTATAGGCCAGCCGGAAGGACTGGGTGTCGTACAGCAGACAAGCGCCCTCATCCGTCTGACAGGACTGCTGCCACTCAACGCACGATGAATCAATCAGCGAACCGAATGCGAGACCGGCTGGTACGACACCTGAAAGTTAAACACGACCAAACTCGCCCTTTTATATACTTGCCTATGCATGTGTCTGGATTTTAGCGGTTTCAGTTTTCTTTACGAACGTCCTAGTTTACATATCAGCCAATAAGAAACGTAGCCAACACATTTGAAAACAGACGATAAGCATAGTTAAGACGCGTACGAGTACGTGGCTTCGACCGCAAATAACACACAGTCTATGGAAACGGCAGCAGTCACTGGCTAGTGGCTGCCATAGGCGCATGTGTAATTTGCGGGCCGCAGCCAGAGACTTGAGGCGTATGGTGTGAAGGTAAAACCTGCTTCACCTCTGACTAAACGTTTCCGGTCACATAATTGCCGATGTTCAGATGTCCCCAGACCACACTTCATGGCCAGAACCGACCGTGTAAATGTGTCCGAGCGGACACATTTAGAGGGAGGGGGGGAGATTTAATGCCCTAACATGAACGTAGCAACTGATCGAGTCTGCTGCCACCTATCGTCAAGATGGGCTATAAGACACGTGGTGGCAGCAAAATTATTGTTTCTACTTTACCTTACTAATAATTATCTGAATGACTGTAAATGGCGTGCGTTTGGTTGGATGGACTGGTCTTTAATTATCATGTATCGAGACCTCAGAAGTTTTATTTGTGTATTCATTGGTATAAGTTGACTGCTGTATACTGCTATAATGGGAAGAGATGATAAATGTTTCGGAAACACATAACATTAGTCTGGTTCAAAAGGTACACCAATACAACTACTGTATACCAACCAAGTACTTGAGTCAAGTAGGTCAAGCTTAGCGCCACAAGTCTGTTTTCAGATGTAGCCGAACTGTAAAAGAGAAAAAGCGTGTATAAACATGTATAACAAGTATGGATACGTATGATACATTTTCACACATAACAACATTGATATTAATAATCATAGTCATAAATGCATTCATGCAAAGTGCGGTAAACATTGGGCTTTTCCCCACCTCATTCATGTCCGAAGAAATTTTTTCCTTTCCCCCTTTTCATTTCACAGATTCTCATAACACTTAAGATTCATTGATCGTCAAAAGACATGTTTCCTTTATCCTTAATCGTGCGTTTATAAAACGTGTTTACCCCAAAATTACCCACTGTGCATGCGCATGGGTAGTGCCAAAACAGACTATCTTGATAATGTCCATGGGGCTACTTAAAAAAAAAAAAATTACCGGACAATGATCGTGAGACGCAGGAGGTCGCTGAATGTCGCCAAGACAAAGACAACCGTCAGAATCACCAGGAAGGGAATGGCGGCCATACATTGCGTACCACAGGCGCCCTCTACGACGGAATCGAACTGCAACTCGTCGTCGGACTGATTGGCCAATGAGTGCACCTTCGCCAGGCACGCGCAGTCGGAGAATGAGTTCTGTGTTTATCAATAAAACGACAGAGAGGTTACATTGGACCAAAATATATGTAATCTGAATAAGGTACAGGTTATTCCAAAGATGACTAATACTTACATTATTACTGGCTTGCGTGCAGCCGGCATGGCAAGGCGAGAAATACGTCAAACCTTTCCCACTACACACAGGAGCATACACGGCCATGGAACACGAACAGTTTTGGTTGCAGGGATCCTCCAAGTCAATAGTGATGGTTTGACTGAAAAAAATGTAAGCAAGAAGCAAGAAGCTACATAATAAAGACAGATCGACCAATTAGCTCCGCCCAGTTGGGGTTTTAACCAATCGCAGCCGTCCAACATGATGACGTCGCGCATGTGACGTGACACGCACGACGGTTGGATGTACACATGTACATGCTAGTGGAGAGTACCACGTGATTATTGCTCATGTACTAGAGGGGTGGGGCTTACTGGATCGATCATTTCTTCATTGTCGAGCTACAAGGGATTTTCCTTAAAGATTTACCTCAGGGTGCTAAACGTGTTTCTCTGTGTATGGAAAAATGGCAATAATGAGATACAGCTAACTGCTTTTATTGGATGGTACGGAGGGATAGGTTTAATATAAACTCTACACTGTCTGGTACAACTGACCGACCTTGTAGTCGAAACAGTTATTTTCTTAAGGTATCAATGGTACCTGCTTCGTCCGTCGTAGGTCGAGAAAACGCCGGCGACGTTGTCGTTGTCGCAGCCGATGAACATGAGGAATACCAGGCCCACGACACAGGCGACCAGCACGCCGCACGTCAGGCGGATGATGCCGGGTAGTTTCAGGTCCAGCTTCTTCACCAGGAAACCGGCCAAGAACTCGCCGAATGCGTACGCCGGGGCCAGCAGCAAACCTGCAAAGTACGGACGGTGAAAAGAACAGAAAACAAAATAAAAAAGTTGCAATTATTATGTAGTGGATGCACGTGATTTCCTCATATCGTTAGCTGCCAGGACGATGCTTACTGCATCAGGCTATCGGTGGCAGCATGTGAAGAGACCCCTATGGTTTAATAGGCATACCTGTGAGCAGGTCAGCAGTGCGCCTCTGGTATCCAAACTGCACCTCTATGTACTTGGGTATGAAGATACCGTAGCCGTACATGATGAAGTAGAAGGTGCTCTGTGAGACGCAGGTGAGGGAGCAGTAGGGATTCTTCAAAGTCTTACAGATTTCCAAAAAGAAATCTGTAGAGTAAAAAAAATAGACACGTGACACTCGACGGCAAACTTCTTTGGTTTCGCAGCAAAAATACAGGTAGGTACTGAAATTTGAAACCAACCTGCAGAGTATACCCTTGGTGGGATTCGAACCAGGGAATCAAAAGGTGAAAGGCAAGGAAAGAACCTCTAGGTTAAGCTGATCCCATGCAAAAGCAAAAGCGTACCTTTGGCATTCAATAATTGGAGGTGTTCTGTCTCCTTGATTTCCCCGTGATCTTCGGCGACGTTCATCTTCACCCGCACTTCCTGGTAGTCCTGCGGCCCGTCGTGATGTGCTTTTTGCAACAGTCGTCGGGGGAAGAACAGGAACAGGAAGCTTAAAATGCAGAATAGGATCCCATTTGCGAGGTAGCCCAGCCACCAGGCACCGATCCAGCCAGGATCATCGGGGCTGAGGGCAAGCTCGGTCCCGCTCTCCAGACGGTAGAAGTCCACCCAGAGACTGATGGATGCAGCTGCAAGCATCACCCCTAGCACCGGTCCAAGGC
Source organism: Astropecten irregularis (assembly GCA_963971285.1). Taxonomy (NCBI): domain Eukaryota; kingdom Metazoa; phylum Echinodermata; class Asteroidea; order Paxillosida; family Astropectinidae; genus Astropecten; species Astropecten irregularis. The sequence goes on along the minus strand of OZ020260.1, from coordinate 4,683,066 downwards.
CCAGGATGGCATTGATGATTCCTGAATGGGATTCATTTGGGAGGACAAAAATACACGAATATCAACAAACTCTGATGAAAAGTAACGACTGCATATTTCATATGGGTACTGATCCTAAGAGTAGGCTTTTATGTGTTTTGTGCTCATTCTTTGGTTTCATTCTTCTGATTTAGTTTTTCCTCATGTGAGATACGTTTAGATCTTTTGTATGCTTCTTGACTGACTCACTTGAGCAGAGTGCTTTAGGGAGCGTTTCAAAATATAACCCCTGGTAAAAATAGCGGTATCGCTGTTTTTATTAGCGGTAACGTTACACTGAGTAGACATTACAGGTAATGTAGTATGGTAAAGTTGATTTGGTCTGTTCATGATTTGATGTGTCATGAAATAAAACCTAGGTGCAATTTCCAGCTCAATTTGACTTGATGGACTTAATTACGAATAATTAAATTGTACTTACCAATGTAGAGTGAAGTGGTTCCTTGTGAGGTAAAATCAGCCAGGTATGCAACTGCTAAGGGATATACACCAAACAGGGCTAAGCCCTGCAGGAAGGTTCCTGACACAAATACCATATACGTGACCCTGTTCTCTAGCTGGCCGTCGGCGGGGGAATCACCACCGCACACCTCTTCTGGCGTCGCGGCACACGTCACCCTTGGCCAGGCTCCGACGGCGTCGGTGAGGTTTACTCCGCCCTGGACTTGAGAGGAGCCACCGGGAGGTTGGTAGGGACCCTGGATGAACTGCGGCAGGCACTGGATGAGCACGCCCACACCACATACGATCCCGCAGACGCTCATCAGGCGGGGCTTGCTGCTGCCGGGCCTGCTGCCCAGGTACATGACCAGAAACAGACCGATGATGCCTCCCACGCAGAGGCTCGTATGCATGCTGCCCATCTCGGTCAGGGTGAACTGGAAGCGAGCCTCCACGGTGGTGATGGTGCCGGTGATGATGCCCACGTTTAGGCCGTCGGTCCCCACGTAGAGGCACATGACTAGCAGGAAGATGGACGGTCTCGCCAAGCGATGCAGGCAGGCTGGCTTCCACCAGAAACAGCCACACTGAGTATCAGCCACCCCTGCTACCTCCTGGGCTTCCACCTCCAGATCTCTCGGGTGCATTTCAGAAGAGTCTGCCATTTTAAACTCGTCGCTCTCTAAAATGAAAACCTAGTTCCTAAAGCTGAGCCGAGTGCTCTTTGAACGTACAGAGCCTAGTAGGCCGATACGACTTTGCACTTGGTAGTTTGTTGTATATTTCTTTGGTCTACGCTCAGTGTCTGGTTTAATTAACATAATCTGATTGCCAAGGTACAATCCACTGCACCGCGATATGAAACTCAATAGAAGTAAGCCTTGAAGTAGGATTAAGCTTTGCTTTGTGTAAAACGGTGACCTCGAATTGAAATGTTTGCCAAGTGAAAATCAGTACAATCTAACGCAGTTCACACAGCAGAACACAATGGCCACTTTACATTATGAAAATGATGGATTTGATATCTGTACCCCGTGTTACAAATTGCCACGGGGGTTGATACAAATAATACATAACCATTGTACATGCTTTTAGCAAGTCGTCGGCCCTATACAGGAATATATTCCGTTGATATTTTGCAACGATGTACACTATACCACTGCCGGTGGGCATAGACGTTGGATTAAGTCCAACTTCCAGAACACACATTCTTATGAGGATTATCATTTTGTATTTTTCGTTTGGCTCTACTGCCAGAGCTGTTGTTGGTACTTACAATTGTGGACACAATATCACAGTGGTAGGGTAACTGCACAAAAGTGAAGCTTTCTTCAATGGCCCACATATTCCCACTGCTGCTTTTATAAGCAAAATTCCTGTACATTCCCTGCTAGAGCCTTTTCAAAATCTCGGCTCTGCCTCCGGCTCCGGCTCCGGCTCCGACTCCATTTCGGAAATCCATTCTAAATTTACGGGTATAAAAAAATAGACTTAACATGGCTGCGGCTCGGAAGTAGATTCTCTGGTTTGAAAAAGGGAAACAGAATTTCAGCTTCAACTTTTATTTTCATCATATGGATGATAGAGACGAAGCCTGAGCCGTAGCCGGAGCCGGAGCCGAGGTTTGGAAAAGACCCGAATGTCTGTACAGTATATAGGAGCAGTCTGTCCATTATGTTCAGTGGTAAATACAATTGAGGATGCTGGACTTACATACATTGTACATGGATATTCAATTTGTAGACGTGCTTATACTTAAGTCTAAATACCCAACGAGTACAGTGTGTAATCTGGCATAAGTGAATGAAACAAAGTTTCTACACACATACAATACACGGTAATAACACAAAGTAAAACGTTTCAGGGACAAGTTCATGTATACCTCGCAATTCCACGTTAATTCCCAAGTTTTAAATAATAACAGCAAGTCGAACAATTATTCTTACTAAAATACTAAGTATTAAAAACGGCCATATAAACCACCAAAATTAATAAGTTATTTATAAGGCAAACGAAAGAAAAGATCTATAGTGATTACCTTAAGCTAAGACGGCGAGATTTAAATGCGTACGAAAAGAAAAATTAATGATATGAATTGTCAAAAGATGATAAAAAATCCCCTAGAATACCTTTAAACAGATTTAATACTTGGGGAAAAGCTACAAAGTACTATGGCAACTAAATAAATCTGACGTAAAAACGAACCCAACTTCCCTTACATTTAAGATGATTAACTTGAGTACGTTGATTATAGAAACCTTTGTTTTGACAAGGAGCCAATTTCATAGCCCTGCTTAGCACAATAATATTCTATTCATGAAATTTCCGTCTTAATAAAAACAGGATTAACAACCAAATTTTCATGGGCTGTGTATCACTTTTGGTTGTTATTTGGCTGTTGTTCACTGACCATGAATATGGAATTAAATTGTAATGATGGGAAAAAACATTGTTGTGCGCTGCTGCTGTTGCTGCTGCTGTTGCTGCTTCTGTTGCTGCTGCTGCTGCTGTTGCTTCAGCAGCAGCAGCAGCAGGTCTAGCACTCCTCTAACAAAATCACACTTCGGTCATTTGGTTGATTTTGCCTTTGGGCCAGTAGAGGACGATGAACATAACAGCGGCGCTGAAGATCGCCACACCGAGAGCCATTCCGTTATAGGCCAGCCGGAAGGACTGGGTGTCGTACAGCAGACAAGCGCCCTCATCCGTCTGACAGGACTGCTGCCACTCAATGCACGATGAATCAATCAGCGAACCGAATGCGAGACCGGCTGGTACGACACCTGAAAGTTAAACACGACCAAACTCGCCTTTTTATGCTTGCCTATGCATGTGTCTGGATTTTAGCGGTTTCAGTTTTCTTTACGAACGTCCTAGTTTACATATCAGCTTTAAGAAACATAGCCAACACATTTGAAAACAGACGATAAGCATAGTTAAGACGCGTACGAGTACGTGGCTTCGACCGCAAATAACACACAGTCTATGGAAACGGCAGCAGTCACTGGCTAGTGGCTGCCATAGGCGCATGTGTAATTTGCGGGCCGCAGCCAGAGACTTGAGGCATATGAAGTAAAGGTAAAACCTGCTCCACCTCTGACTAAACGTGTCAGGTCACATAATTGCCGAGGTTCAGATGTCCCCAGACCACACTTCATGGCCAGAACCGACCGTGTAAATGTGTCCGAGCGGACACATTTAGAGGGAGGGGGGGAGATTTAATGCCCTAACATGAACGTAGCAACTGATCGAGTCTGCTGCCACCTACCGTCTAAATGAGCTATAAGACACGTGGTGGCAGCAAACTTATTGTTTCTAGTTATCTTACTAATAATTATCTGAATGACTGTAAATGGCGTTCGTTTGGTTGGATGGACTGGTCTTAACTTATCATGTATCGAGACCTCAGCAGTTTTGTTTGTGTATTCATTGGTATAAGTTGACTGCTGTATACTGCTATAATGGGAAGAGATGATAAATGTTTCGGAAACACATAACATTAGTCTGGTTCAAAAGGTACACCAATACAACTACTGTATACCAACCAAGTACTTGAGTCAAGTAGGTCAAGCTTAGCGCCACAAGTCTGTTTTCAGATGTAGCCGAACTGTAAAAGAGATAAAGCGTGTATAAACATGTATAACAAGTATGGATACGTATGATACATTTTCACACATAACAACATTTATATTAATAATCATAGTCATAAATGCATTCATGCAAAGCGCGGTAAACATTGGGCTTTTCCCCACCTCATTCATGTCTGAAGAAATGTTTTCCTTTCCCCCTTTTCATTTCACAGATTCTCATAACACTTAAGATTCATTGATCGTCAAAAGCCATGTTTCCTATATCCTTAATCGTGCGTTTATAAAACGTGTTCACCCCCAAGATTACCCACTGTCCTTTGCATGCGCATGGGTAGTGCCAAAGCAGGCTATCTTTGATAATGTCCATGGGGCTACTTTTTAAAAAAAAAATTACCGGACAATGATCGTGAGACGCAGGAGGTCGCTGAATGTCGCCAAGACAAAGACAACCGTCAGAATCACCAGGAAAGGAATGGCGGCCATACATTGCGTACCACAGGCGCCCTCTACGACGGAATCGAACTGCAACTCGTCGTCGGACTGATTGGCCAATGAGTGCACCTTCGCCAGGCACGCGCAGTCGGAGAATGAGTTCTGTGTTTATCAATAAAACAACAGAGAGGTTACATTGGACCAAAATATATGTAATCTGAATAAGGTACAGGTTATTCCAAAGATGACTAATACTTACATTATTACTGGCTTGCGTGCAGCCGGCATGGCAAGGCGAGAAATACGTCAAACCTTTCCCACTACACACAGGAGCATACACGGCCATGGAACACGAACAGTTTTGGTTGCAGGGATCCTCCAAGTCAATAGTGATGGTTTGACTGAAAAAAATGTAAGCAAGAAGCAAGAAGCTACATAATAAAGACAGATCGACCAATTAGCTCCGCCCAGTTGGGGTTTAAACCAATCGCAGCCGTCCAACATGATGACGTCGCGCATGTGACGTGACACGCACGACGGTTGGATGTACACATGTACATGCTAGTGGAGAGTACCACGTGATTATTGCTCATGTACTAGAGGGATGGGTCTTACTTGATCGATCATTTCTTCATTGTCGAGCTACAAGGGATTTTCCTTAAAGATTTACCTCAGGGTGCTAAACGTGTTTCTCTGTGTATGGAAAAATGGCAATAATGAGATACAGCTAACTGCTTTTATTGGATGGTACGGAGGGATAGGTTTAATATAAACTCTACACTGTCTGGTACAACTGACCGACCTTGTAGTCGAAACAGTTATTTTCTTAAGGTATCACTGGTACCTGCTTCGTCCGTCGTAGCTCGAGAAAACGCCGGCGACGTTGTCGTTGTCGCAGCCGATGAACATGAGGAATACCAGGCCCACGACACAGGCGACCAGCACCCCGCACGTCAGGCGGATGATACCGGGTAGTTTCAGGTCCAGCTTCTTCACCAGGAAACCGGCCAAGAACTCGCCGAATGCGTACGCCGGGGCCAGCAGCAAACCTGCAAGGTACGGACGGTGACAAAAACAGAAAACAAAATAAAAAAGTTGCAATTATTATGCAGTGGATGCACGTGATTTCCTCATATCGTTTAATAGCTGCCAGGAGGATGCTTACTGCATCAGGCTATCGGTGGCAGCATGCGAAGAGACCCGATGGTTTAATAGGTATACCTGTGAGCAGGTCAGCAGTGCGCCTCTGGTATCCAAACTGCACCTCTAAGTACTTGGGTATGAAGATACCGTAGCCGTACATGATGAAGTAGAAGGTGCTCTGTGAGACGCAGGTGAGGGAGCAGTAGGGATTCTTCAAAGTCTTACAGATTTCCAAAAAGAATTCTGTAGAGTAAAAAAAATAGACACGTGACACTCGACGGCGAACTTCTTTGGTTTCGTAGCAAAAATACAGGTAGGTACTGAAATTTGAAACCAACCTGCAGAGTATACCCTTGGTGGGATTCGAACCAGGGAATCAAAAGGTGAAAGGCAAGGAAATAACCTCTAGGTTAAGCTGATCCCATGCAAAAGCAAAAGCGTACCTTTGGCATTCAATAATTGGAGGTGTTCTGTCTCCTTGATTTCCCCGTGTTCTCCGGCGACGTTCATCTTCACCCGCACTTCCTGGTAGTCCTGCGGCCCGTCGTGATGTGCTTTTTGCAACAGTCGTCGGGGGAAGAACAGGAACAGGAAGCTTAAAATGCAGAACAGGATCCCATTTGCGAGGTAGCCCAGCCACCAGGCACCGATCCAGCCAGGATCATCGGGGCTGAGGGCAAGCTCGGTCCCGCTCTCCAGACGGTAGAAGTCCACCCAGAGACTGATGGATGCAGCTGCAAGCAACACCCCTAGCACCGGCCCCAGGCCCAGAATGGCGTTGATGATTCCTGAATGGGATTCAATTGGGAGAACATAATACATGAATATTAACAAACTCTGAGGAAATGTACCGACTGCATTATTTCATGTGGGTACTGATCCTAAGAGGAGGCTTTGTATATGTTCGTTCTTTGGTTTCATTCTACTGGTTTGGTTTTTCCTCTTGTGACGCTCGTGTAGATCTGCTGTATGCTTCTTGACTGGACCAAATGGGTAGAGTGTTTATAATGAGTAATAGAGTAGACATCATAGGTAGGCCTACTGTAGCATCATACTTTGGTAAAGTTGTTAGAACAGATGTGGTCTGTTCATGATTTGGTGTCATGAAATAAAACCTAGGTGCAATTTCCAGCTCAATTTGACTTAATGGACTTAATAATAAGAATACTTAAATTGTACTTACCAATGTAGAGTGAAGTGGTTCCTTGTGAGGTAAAATCAGCCAGGTATGCAACTCTTAAGGGATATACACCAAACAGGGCCAAGCCCTGCAGAAAGGCTCCGGACATAAGTACCCAATACGCAACCGTGTTCTCTGGTTGGCCGTCGGTCGGTGTATCACCACGGCACACCTCCCCGGGCGTCGCGTCACACGTCATCTTTGACCCGGCTCCAACTGTGTCGGTGAGGTTAACTCCGCCCGGGACATGGGAGGAGCCACCGGGAGGTTGGTAGGGACCCTGGATGAACTGTGGCAGGCACTGGATGAGCACGCCCACACTGCAGACGATTCCACAGACACACATCAGACGGGGCTTGCTGCTGCCGGGCTTGCTGCCCAGGTACATGACCAGGAGCAGGCCGATCATGCCTCCCACACAGAAGATCGTATTCATGCTGCCCATCTCGGTCAGCTTGAACTGGAAGTGCGCCTCGATGGAGGTGATGGTACCGGTATAGATGCCCACATTAATGCCGTCGGCCCCCACGTAGAGGCACATGACGAGCAGGAAGATGGACGGTCTCGCCAAGCGTTGTAGGCAGGCTGGCTTCCACCAGAGACAGCCACACTGGGTGTCAGTCACCCCTGCTACTTCCTCCGCTTCTACCTCCAGATCTTTCGGGTGCATTTCGGAAGAGTCTATCATTTTAAACTCGACTCGTTGCTTTCGAAAAAGAAAACCTACAATTTCTATTAAGCTAAGTCGTGCACTCTAAATGAATAGGCATATACGACTTTGCACTTTGAACTTTGCAGATTGTTGGACATTATTTTGTTTTGCCTACGTGCAGTGGTTCGATAAGTGCTACAAACACGCAATGCACAGTATTCGAACAATCTAAAAGGTTACAAAGTCAACTTCATGTACCGCACAATTCCACGTAAATTCCCAAGTTCGAAATAATAACTGCAGGCCAAACAATAATGCATACTAAAACACAAAGTTTCAATTAAAAACGTGCATGTAAAGGGCAAAAATAAAAACAATTGATTATAAAAAAAAAAAAACAAATTGCTGTAGGTATTTTGTTTTAATACGATGGGAACAAGCTCAAACTATTAACATGTAAAAGATGATAATAAAGTAAAATAATGGATATTTTCTAAAGCACACGTTCCATGTGGAGCCGCTCACTACACCTAATATTATACCTGGGCCAATTTCATAAACCTGTTTAAGTACAAATTTTACTTAAGCAAGCATGACAAGTCTTCCTTGATCAAACAGAATTGTCAACTAAAATGTTCACGTGATGTTCACTGCTTTTGACTTGTATTCGGCCACTGTATTCGCATAACATTCACAGGAATTTGATCTTACCCCGAGATCAAAACTGTTTTCGGTCGTTGTTTTACTAATTTCTGGATAAAAACACCATTTCAGGCGGAAATATTTTAACAGTATATGTTTCTACCAGCAACATCTTCATACCCTAAAAGTTATTCGTAAATCTGCGAACATATCTGTTTGGGTATGTTATCAATCTGGTACTGTATCCTTACCCAATTTTTTGTGTTTAAGCAGCTCTATGAAAGTGGCCCCTGGTCATTGGGCTAAATATTTATTAACATTGCTGAAAAACCATCTCAACTCCCTGGGGTGTATGCAGCCCCGGCTGTCGTAAAGCGCACAGCGGCTACTGAACTCAAAGACATCTCCCCCTTTACAGGTACCCATTTACTCCTCGGTGAAGAGAAGCAAAATCTGAACAAGTGTCTGTGGCCACAATGCCTGATTGTTGGTCAATTTACCTTTTTTACAGACCTGTTTTAGGACACGGTCAGAATGAGCAGAGATGGTGATAATGCATTAAGATTACTTAAACATTTGCTGTGAGTTCTACTTGAAAATACGTATGACGTCATCCCCGCAGACCAACATTCCTTTTAAATAACGTTAATCACTTTTGCATAAAACTTGGATTTTAAGAAGTAATCTCCAATTACCTAATGATATTCACATGATAAGAAAGAGGGTGAGAGCATAAAAACCTAATAATAGCGGATAAAAACACAAAACAGTAATTGTGAGTGTGGTGTATCATGTGAGACTAAACTACTGTTGCTGCTACTAGCCTACTGCTACTGCTAATGTTGCTGCTGCCACTCTTACTGCTTCTGCTGCTGCTGCTGCTGCTCCTGCTCCAGCAAATTGTTGCGTTTCCCTTTGGGCCAGCACAGCACAATGAACATAACAGCGGCGCTGAAGATCGCCATACCGAGAGCCATCCCATTATAGGCCAGCCGGAAGAACCGGATATCGTACAGCAGACAAGCGCCCACATCCGTCTGACATGACTGCTGCCACTCAACGCACGATGAATCAATCAGTGAACCGAATACGAGACCGGCTGGTACGATGCCTGTAAGTTAAAAATGACATAAATTGACAAACTTAATAAGTTTTTACAATCTTCACTTTAAACCTACTTTCCATTGCATATCGACGTACAAAACACACAGCAACGCAACCATGACCTCAGACTCCAGCGCAGACGCGGTATGGAAACTGTTCACTGGTAAGTGTATGACCGACAACCCATGCCAAGCAAAGACATACCAGCAGGCAGACGATCGGCAAAGTAAAAGGCCGTGCTCGTGCTTTCGGTCCCCCTCTGATAGGGCATGAATAGGTACAACTTGACAGATTTCTAGCCTCTAAAACCAACTTGATCCCACATACTTCCTCGTGTACACATGCACACTCTGAGCTAGTATAACGTCGGATACTGTAAACTCGGCTTCAATTTAGACATTGCAACGGATAGAGTCTACTGCCACCAACCGTTTAGGTGCACTTTAAAACACGTGGTGGCAGCAAACTCGCTCTTGGCTCGCCGTTGTTTTGAGTTGTCAACGAATTATAGAATGAATGGGAGTAAATGGCCCGAATGAATCGGTCTTTAACTACAATATTTTTCGGCCACAAAAGAAAACTACGCCTATGTACAATTGTACATACCAATTCCTCGCGTCAAGTAAGCCAATGTGAGTGCAACAAGTCTGTTCTCCGATGTAGCCGATCTGTAGAAAAAAAAAGGTTGGCATAGATATAATGAGCTTATTTCTGGTCACAATACATTACATTTATAACAAGAATGAATAAGTATGAACATTATCAACATGGATGTTCATAGCCGTCTAGCCTAATAGCAAACCGGGGTGGTTTTTCACTACAGTTGACTACAAATAATTATAAAATAAATTATGACACCTTCTACACGTTCGATTTAAATGGTATTAACTACACGTTAGGAAATGAAGACATCATAATTATACACTTTTCCCAAAAGAAGATCCCAAATAATCCGTTCCGAATCAGATGACACCAACTATAAGTTGAAATATAATTTGCTTCTCACAATATTGTTATCCAACTTGTGATGACAAGTTTTAGAAGCGACAGGTGGGCGGATAGTTTAATGATTGACGTGATGGTTTGACTAAAAAGAACCATGTCATTCATCAATTAGTGGCTTGAAAGATCTAAAAAGATATTTGATCTCGTAGTTGATCTCGGTTTTTGAGCGTGTAGTTGGGTATGGAGTCAAATTGAGGATTTACCGAGCAATGATCGTCAGACGGAGCAGATCGCTGGAAGTGGCCAAGGCAAAGACAACCGTCAGAACCACCAGGAAGGGAATGCCCGCACTAACACATTGCATACTGCAGGCGCCCTCCACGACGGAATCGAACTGCAACCCGTCGGTGGTCTGATCGGCCAATGAGTGCACCTTCGTCAGGCATGCGCATTCGGAGAATGTTTTCTGTATTTATCAATGATAAAACAAACAGCTTTAAATCGTTATCAATAAAGTCCGTTTTGTTTTCAATTCTCATTCAAACAAACGAAGCAAATTTTCAATAATTCATAGCAGAGTGTGGAGTTTCTACTGGTGTGGGAATGGGAGACTTTTGAGAACCGGTCTTCAAGTCAACAGCGCAGGCGCAAAACAACGCGCGCATGCTCACAATTGCGTGCGCGTGCGCTGTTGACTTGAAGACCGGTTCTTCAAAGTCTCCCATTTCATAGTCTGGATTTGTCGCTTTCGGAAATGCAATATAGAAATATCAATTTTAAGACGTTTTTAAACAGTCTCGGTTGACACAATCATATGTGATTTGGAGGAGCAGTAAACTGGCATTCAATCTTGGGGGAAAAGATAACAGCTAAATCATTTTACAATTGTAATGGGACATGAATATAATTCTATCAATCGACCGCGGTGGGACCCAGGTGTTCTACCTCCGCAGTATAGGTTGTTTCAAAGTCAAAAAATACTTACGTTATCACTTGCTTCAGTGCAGCCGGCGTGGCAAGGCGAGAAATACGTCAAACCTTCTCCGCTACACACAGGAGCATACACGGTCATGGAACACGAACAATTCTTGTTGCAAGGATCCTCCAAGCCAACAGCCAATTGACTGGAAGAAAAAATAATAGAACGACGAAAAAACGCATTGTTTCATAATGAAAACAAAACAAAACAAAAAAACACCCACACACTACACGATTGATTAGGCCTGAAGTTGGTGTTAACTGAATTGCTATAGGCCTAAAGTGTGCAGTAAAGGTTTGTCGAAAATGCATCGTTGGATAGTTTGCTACTCAAATATCCCATGGCCCTCTATCCTCGAACAGGTCTATGGTTAGGCAAACTGTTTAAAGAAACTTGCACAAGAGAACGTGCTCAGGACTGACGGATCCAACAGATTTATAGCAGTTCTTTCCTGATGGTTTCATTGGTACCTGCTTCGTCCGTCGTAGGTCGAGAAAACGCCAGCGACGTTGTCGTTGTCGCAGCCGATGAACATGAGGACGATTAAGCCCACCACGCAGGTGACCAGCACACCGCACGTCAGGCGGATGATACCGGGTAGTTTCAGGTCCAGTTTCTTCACCAGGAAACCGGCCAGGAACTCGCCGATTGCGTACGCCGGTCCTAGTAGCACACCTGCAAGGTACGTAGGGTAAAAAGTGCTGATAATGGACAAATACATGGATGCAATGCAGCCAATGGAGGCACGTGATGTTGTTCAGACGATGTTTTGTGCACGGAGCCATCGGTTACAGCGAGTGAAAAGGGCCTGTCGGGTAAAATAGACTATACCTGTGAGCAGGTCGGCTGTGCGCCTGTCGTATCCAAACTGCACCTCTAAGTACTTGGGTATGAATAACCCGTAGCCGAACAGGATGAAGTAGAACGTGCTCTGTGAGACACAGGTGAGGGAGCAGTAGGGATTCTTTAAAGTCCTCCAGACTTCCAATAAGAACTCTGTAGAGTGGAAATAAAATGCAGACATGGTTAGGACACAGTAGAAGCTATTAAAAATTGCAGCCAGGTAGTGAAGACCAATTTACACAGTGCCATCGATGGGAATCGAACCATGCACCAGGGAACCCAAAGATGGAATGTGAGGAACGGAACTCTACACCAGGATAGTCCCCTGGCAAAGGCCTACCGCCGCTTGTTTTACCTTTGGTGTTCAATGACTGGCGGTGTTCTGTCTCTTCCTTCTCCCCGTGATCCCCAGGAACGGGCGCTTTCTCCTTCAGTCGCTGGGGGAAGAACATGAACTTGGTGGAGAAGATGCACAGCAGGATCGAGCAGACGAGCAAGCCCAGCCACCAGGCACCGATCCAGCCCGGATCATCGGGGCTGAGGGCGAGCTCGGTCCCGCTCTCCAAACGGTAGAAGTCCACCCAGAGACTGATGGACGCAGCCGCAAGCAACACCCCTAGAACCGGTCCCAGACCCAGGATGGCGTTGATGATTCCTGATGGTATTAAATTGGTAGGACAAAAATACAAACAAAAACAAACTGATGAAAAGTGCCGATTGAATATTTCATGTGGGTACTGATCCATTTGAGGAGGGTATGTATGTTTTGTTTAGAGTGTACTTCATTCTTCGGTTTCCAATCAGTCAGTTTAGATTTTTATCATGTACGACCAATCTTTGGTATTCTTACAGAAAATTGAACAGAGTACTAACATCGAGTTTATGTGTGCATGAGTATTTGTAGGACCTTTCTGTCATGACGGCTGGGTTTCCATTTTGGGGAACAATTGACCATTCAGAGGACTGGATTTGGTCCATCTTTACAGCTCAATTAATAAAATTAATGTGGAGCCAGAGCAGGATAAGAAGACCGGACCATGATTCAGAAGGGGTGGTATAAATGAAGGGACTCTCAAAAAAACTTTTAATAATAACATGAGGTTTTTCTTTTTGTATAGAAAAAAACATTACATGTATTATGAACATCATATTTTGAAAAGAACTGGTATTGTCCATGTCTGATCATAAAACTCTACTAGTCACCCTTTCTGAATCATGGTGCAGTCCAATTTGGCCCCTCTGTCGACTCCACAAATCCAGCCTTTAGATTGGTCAGTTCGTCTAAAAAAATATAGGCTGGAAGTTCCAAATGGCGGATATAGAATGTTATTGCACTTGCGATTAGATCAAAATAATGTACCTTAGATTATAATGTACTAAATTTGAATTAAATCGCCCCAGATGCATTTACCTATGTAGAGTGAAGTAGTCCCTTGTGAGGTAAAATCTGCAATGTACGCAATTCCTAAAGGATATATACCAGCCAGGGCCAGGCCCTGCACCGCGGATCCAGTAATAAATACCCAATAGGCGACCCTGTTCTCTGGCAGGCCGTCAGTCGGTGTATCACCACGGCACACCTCTCCTGGCGTCGCGCCACACGTCATCCTCGGCCCGGCTCCGAAGGCGTCGGTGAGGTTAATTTCGCCCGGTACTTGGGAGGAGCTACCAGTAGGTTGGTAGGGTCCCTGGATGAACTGTGGCAGGCACTGGATGAACAGTCCCACGCCGCTGAGGATCCCACAGAGACCCATCAGCCGGGGCTTGCTGCTGCCGGGCCTGCTACCCAGGTACATGACCAGAAGCAGGCCGATGATGCCTCCCACACAGAGGCTCGTCTGAATGCTGCCCAACTCGGTCAGCGTGAACTGGAAGCGAGCCTCCACGGTGGTGATGGTGCCGGTGATGATGCCCACACTTAGGCCGTCGGCCCCCACGTAGAGGCACATGACGAGCAGGAAGATGGACGGTCTCGCCAAGCGTTGCAGGCAGGCCGGCTTCCACAAGAGACAGCCACACTCGGTGTCACTCGCCGCCGGGACCTCTTCAGCTTCCATCTCCTTGCCTTTTTGGTGCATTTCGGAAGAGTCTGCCATTATGAAGTCGTCGCTTTCGAAAGAGAAATCCCTCAGTCCCTAAAGCAGAGTGTACACTATCAACATTTCCGGTAAAAATATCGGTATAACATGTTGCCCATGCAGGTACGTTGTTGTTGAAAATGTTGTCAGTGTACACAGAACAAAACGATGTCGCAGCAGCATCTCGGTAACATTATGTTGGCTAAATGTTGCTTTTGTAGACAGGGCCCAAAGTCGTGTTTCCCATGTTGCCCTAAAGCTGAGTGTATACTGTCAACATTTTCGTTAGCAATCTCGGTAACGTGTTGCCCAGGTACGTTGTTGCTGAAAATGTTGTCAGTGGACAAAACCAAAAAACGAGTTGGGTAACATGTCGCAGCAACATCTCGGTAACATGTTACCGAAAATGTTGCCAGTGTACACTCTGCTTCAGTGGGCAACATGTTACCGAAAATGTTACCGAAATTATTGACAGACTAGTGTACACTCTGCTTAAAGCTGAAGCATACTCTTTGAACGTACATGCCTATATGCTGTGCACTTATTTGCTTTCGGTGAGAAATTCAAATTCTCAAGCGGATTATGCCATTTCATTGTCATTTAACACTCCACTTCACCGCAAAAGAAAATACCTTTGAATCGGAACAAGGCCCGGTTCAGTAATTATGTGTACGACAGCGACCTCGGTTGGGTATTGGTTTTGCTGAATGAAAATAAAGACACGGTAGTTTATGTACAGAGACACATAATACACTATAGTCCCATGCAGTGCCAAATAGCGTTCGCTGAGCCTTCTTTTTATATAAATACAAGGTCGCAAAAAAGGCAGTGAGTGCAGCAAGCCGTGAAATAGGCCTAGGTCTAACCAGCTCAGGCTAGTCTCTGATTAGGATGGTACCCCCGATAAGTCCATACTCTGGTGCCTTATATCATGCTTATAGCATATACCAACGCAAATGCTCGACCCAGCAGCCTCAACAGCCCGTGCCCACCAATTAGGTGGGGCAAATTCGGGAGCCACGACTGGACCACAACTGGGATCCATGCCCTCCGAAATAGATGATAAGGCTGAAGCCCAGACCATCGTAACTCGACAAAGGTAACACATGGCAGGGGCCCTATCCCATGTAGGGCTGCAATGCATCACGGGTCCTACGATTGATAATAAGTTACCATGAGTTTGGTGAAATCAACCCTGAACCTATAACACACTATGATTTCCCTATTTCACAAAAGAACAATGACTCAAACATAAGTAATCAAAATTAAGATTACCATCTATTCAATCCGTATTCCGGTTAATTTTCATCCCTTGACAATAGTCTAATTTCGGACTGTCATTGTTTGAAAGAATTTTTTTTTTCGTCCTCTCAATTTTTATTCATGATAAATTTCAAGTAAATATTTTGACAATTACTGTAAATTTTCAATTAGAAAATTTGGGTAAATGCTGATTTATTATTAAAGGAATGTTACATCATCATTGACGAATTGCAATCTCGTTTAATTTCTTTGTTTTTATATGTTGACTCTGTCTCTCTATACACTTTGTATATAATTATATATCCCCTCGTGCCGGATTTGACAATGATAGGATATTTTGACTGGCCGTCAAACACATTTACAGGCACTTTTCAGAATGGGTTCCCCATAGGCAGGCGCGGTTCTACGGGGGGCTAGGGGGGGCTGTAGCCCCCCAAAATTTTTGTCTAGCCACCCTCAAAAAAATGCAAGTGAAAAAAAAAATTCTTGAAGAAACTGGATTTTTTTCTGTTATTAAGCGCCATTTACATTAAAAACGCGGTGTGTTGGCTATAATGTGCATGTTTTTCGACCCCTAATAAGACATAGCAGAAGCGAGTGTTAGAAGAACCCAAAATATTGGGTCTTCTAGCCCCCCCCCCCCCCCCCCCAAAAATGGCTCTTCTAGCCCCCCACAATTTGGGCTCTAGAACCGCGCCTGCCCATAGGAATCGTCTAATTGTATAGCATATCATAAGGTACGTCTAGGGACGACTATAGATAGATATACTATAGACTATATGTAATTAGCATAACAAAAACCCATTGTAGCATGTGACAGTGCTAAAGTGAAAGTGTCCCATAAGCTGAGACGGCGAGATTGAAATACGTACAATTACAAACAAGTTAATAAAGGCTATGAAGCACTACATACACATACATACTGATTTGCTAAAGAATAAAATCTAAATCAACTTTTGCTATAAGTAATACAGGTAATAAATATGACGTCATCATTACATACCACAACTCCTTTAAAATAACGTTAATCACCTTTCCGTAAACCTTGGATTCTAAAAAGGAATTACCAATCACCTTAATTTGTTATTTAACATAATAATGCACACAGAAATAATACCAGTGGATTATATTGCAAAGCAACAATTGTGATAGTGGGGTATAAGGTCACAACTGCTGCCAGATACACAATATCAGCTCAAAGGCTGTTTACAACATGGTCCTGTGTAGTAATAAAAACATCAATTAATTAAAAAGGTAAAAATAGAGACAATAAAGATTAGAAAATATAGACCAAGAGAGAGAGCATAAGAAAGTATTAAAAATGTTACTACTGCTACTACTGATCTGCAGCTGCAGCTGCTGCTGCTGCTGCTGCTGCTGCTGCTCCTGCTGCTACTGCTCCTGCTGCTACTGCTGCTGCTCCTCCTCCAGCAAATTGTTAAGTTTGCCTTTGGGCCAGCACAGCACAATGAACATAACAGCGGCGCTGAAGATCGCCACACCGAGAGCCAGTCCGTTATAGGCCAGTCGGAATGAGTGAATATCGTACAGCAGACAGGCGCCCACATCCGTCTGACAGAACTGCTGCCACTCCATGCACGATGAATCAATCACCGAGCCGAATGCGAGACCGGCTGGTACGGTGCCTGTAAGTGAACATGTCAAAACTTAATATGACAAAACAAAACTATAAAGCCGTGTAAATATTCTTCACTTAAATCCTATAGTTTACATTGCATATCGACGTACAAAACACACAGCAACGGGATGGAGACCATAGACTACAACGCACACTACAGGGAAACATTTCACTTGTAAGTGTCGCATACAACCCAGGCAAAGGTAAACCAGCTGGCAGACGATCAGAAAAGTTAAGGTCGCTGTCCAACTTTGACAAATATGCGGCACTCATGTTTTTGGTCCCCTTCTGACAGGACATAGTACAACTTGTGTGGTTCCTAGCCTCAAAAAGTCATATGTGACAGTGAGATCTCGGATATTTCCTTGTTTACATGCACACTCTGAGCTAGTATAACTTCGGGTACGGGGAAATCTGCTTCACTCTTGGCATTGCATGCAAAGATTCGACTCTGCTGCCACCAACAATTTAGGTGCACTTTGAAACGCGTGGTGGCAGCAAACTCGCTATTTGCTCTCCGTTGTTTTGAGTTGTCAACGAATTCGAATGAATTGGCGTTAATAGCTCGAATCAATCGGTCTTTAATGTCGGTAACACTTTTGGGTTTTTTTTTTTTTTTTACAGCTGCGTGCGCATTTGCAAGTACAAAAGACGCTTTCAAAAAGCTAGGCCTGTTTAATTGTACCTACCAATTGCTTGTGTCAAGTAAGCCAAACTCAGCGCAACAAGTCTGTTCTTCGAAGGAGCCGAACTGTACAGAAACAAATGTGGCCATAGATAATGTGAGCCTATTTCTGGTCACAGTGCATTACATTTTAAAACAAGCATGAATAAGTATGTTCATTTCAACACATCATGGTATTGATGATCATGTAGTCTAACTGCAAATTGGGACGTTGTTTCACCACAGCAACGACACGTTAGAACATGATGACACCTACTACACGTTCAAATAAATTGATACTACCAAACGTTTAAAGGTAGTATTATACCTAATATAAGAAAATTATCATTTGTATTCAGAGTAAAGCATGTAAAGATCAATGTGTGCAGCCTATTTGATGATTGTCTTACCGGACAATGATCGTCAGACGCAGGAGGTCGCTTGAAGTAGCCAAGGCAAAGACAACCGTCAGAATCACCAGGAAGGGAATGGCGGCCATACATTGCGAGCCGCATGCGCCCTCTACGACGGAATCGAACCCCAAGCCGTCGGTGGACTGATGGGCCATTGAGTGCACCTTCGCCAGGCATGCGCATTCGGAGAATGTGTTCTGTGTTTACCAATGCAACAACAAATAGCTTCAATCGTAACCAGGTATTCTCATTCAATAAAACTAACCAAATGTCCAATATCATTCATAGAAGAGTGTGGAGTGTGAATCTTACTCTGGATTTGGCACTCCTTGAAAATGCAAGTCAACATATAAACCTGAAACAGTCTCCGTTGACACAATCATATGAAAAGTATGAGGAATAAACTGGCTTTCAATCTCGGGGGAAATTATAACAACTGAATCATACTGAATAATTGGAATGGTATTGGGACATGAACATAATTCTACCAATCGACTGTGGTAAGACAATGTGCATTCTACCTCTGCGGCATAGGTTATTTCAAAGATGACTAATACTTACATTATCACTAGCTTGAGTGCAGCCGGCGTGGCAAGGCGAGAAATATGTCAAACCTTCCCCACTACACACAGGAGCATACACGGCCATGGAACACGAACAGTTCTGGTTGCAGGGATCCTCCAAGCCAACAGTGGTTTGACTGTAAGGGAAAACATGAAGAAAATGGCTATTAACTGGAATGGAACCTACCACGGATAGGCCGGATTTGCGCAGTGAAGGTACAGTATGTGCAAAATGCATTAGGGACAGTTTCCCCTTATAGATAGGGGAACTATAATTGTACATAAAATCCCAAGGTCTATGTTGGGACTGAGAGTTCAATGACACTTGTACAACAGAACGATCAACCCAGTCCCCAGGACTAACGGATCCATCAGATGTACAGAGCAGTTTTTCTGATGGTTTTCTTGGTACCTGCTTCGTCCGTCGTAGCTCGAGAAAACTCCGACGACGTTGTCGTTGTCGCAGCCGATGAACATGAGGAAAGCCAAGCCCACGACACAGGCGACCAACACGCCGCACGTCAGGCGAATGATACCGGGTAGTTTCATGTCCAGTTTCTTCACCAGGAAACCGGCCAAGAACTCGCCGATTGCGTACGCCGGGGCCAGTAGTACACCTGCAAGGTACGGACGGTGAAACGAACAGAAAACAAAATAATAGAGGATGCAATTATTATGCAGTGGATGCACGTGAGTTTCTCATACCATTAGCTGTCGTTACGATGTTTTCTGCACGCAGCCATCGGTGACACGAAGTGAAGAGGCCTATTTGGTATGAAAATAGTCTTATCATACCTGTGAGCAGGTCAGCAATGCGCCTCTCGTATCCAAACTGCACCTCTAAGTACTTGGCCATGAAGATACCGTAGCCGTACATGATGAAGTAGAAGGTGCTCTGTGAGACGCAGGTGAGGGAGCAGTAAGGATTCTTCAAAGTACTCCAGACCTCCAATAAGAAATCTAAATAGAACCAACAAAATAAAGTCCGACATGTTTATGTACCAACTCGACTGTGAGACACAACACAATCATGCATCAAATATCTACAAGGGACAGAAACATTGAAGTGTAGGCAAAGGCCTACAGTTTGTTGTACCTTTGGTGTTCGATGACTGGCGTTGTTCTGTCTCTTCCTTCTCCCCGTGATCCCCAGGAGCGGGCGCTTTCTCCGGCAGTCGCCGGGGGAAGAACAGGAACTGGGCCGAGAAGATGCACAGCAGGACCGAGCAGACGAGGTAGCCCAGCCACCAGGCACCGACCCAGCCCGGATCATCGGGGCTGAGGGCGAGCTCGGTCCCGCTCTCCAGACGGTAGAAGTCTACCCAGAGACTGATAGATGCAGCAGCAAGCATCACCCCTAGCACCGGTCCCAGGCCCAGGATGGCATTGATGATTCCTGATTTAAATGGGGATGGACAAAAAGACACAAAAATACGGTAAAATGCAGTACGTGCAAAGAAATTGTTATAAAAATCATATTTTGAAAAGAAAATGACATCGTCCATGTCTGATCATATACTATTATCACCCCTTCTGAATCATGCTTCGGCCCAATTCGACCCCTCATAAAGTATATTCATTATGATTTCACATTTGCCAAATCCAGGTGGTAAAAAAATACCCCACTACGAAGTAAGGTACATACGTTGCCCTTCTGTTAGGAAATGCTGAATAATGGCTCATTGGAGCATATTCATTATATTCTTTTGGATGAAATATTGTTTTAAAAAACATTCTCATAATGTAGATTGAAATCATATCAAACCAGTCATTATGCACAATGATATTCCAGATACTCTTTTGGAACAAATCAACACAATTAATGGCACTAAGGATACAGAATGTCAGTGTACTCGCAATTAGATCAAAATACATTAGATTCGAATGTTCTGAGTTTGATTTAAACGAAAATTATATATCGCTCCGCATGCACTCACCTATGTAGAGTGAAGTATTTCCTTGTGAGGTACAATCTGCCAGGTATGCAACTCCTAAGGGATATACACCAAACCCAGCCCCGCCCTGCAAAAAGGATCCGAACACAAATACCCAATACGCGACCCTGTTCTCTGGTTGGCCGTCGGCGGGGGAATCACCACCGCACACCTCCCCGGGCGTCACGGCACACGTCAGTCTTGGCCCGGCTCCAACTGTGTCGGTGAGGTTAACTCCGCCAGGCATGTGAGAGGAACCACCGGGAGGTTGGTAGGGACCCAGGATGAACTGCGGCAGGCACTGGATGAATAGGCCCACGCCGGTGAGGATTCCGCAGACGGTCATAAGGCGGGGCTTGCTGCTTCCTGGCCGGCTGCCCAGGTATATGACCAGAAGCAGGCCGACGATACCGCCAACGAAGTAGCTCGTCTGCATGCTGCCCAACTCGGTCAGCGTGAACTGGAAGTGCGCCTCGATGGAGGTGATGGTACCGGTATAGATGCCCACACTTATGCCGTCGGCCCCCACGTAGAGGCACATGACGAGCAGGAAGATGGACGGTCTCGCCAAGCGTTGTAGACAGGCTGGCTTCCACCAGAGACAGCCACACTGGGTGTCAGTCACCCCTGCTACTTCCTCCGCTTCTACCTCCAGATCTTTCGGGTGCATTTCGGAAGAGTCTGTCATTTTAAACTCGACTCGTTGCTTTCGAAAAAGAAAACCTACAGTTCCTATTTAGCTAAGTCGTGCACTCTAAAATTAATAGGCATATACGACTTTGCACTTTGAACTATGCAGATTGTTGAACATTTTTTTGTTTTGCCTACGTCCAGTGGTTCGATAAGTGCTACAAACACGCAAGGCTACAATGCACAGTAATCGAGCAATCTAAAAGGTTACAAAGTCAAGTTCTTGTACCGCACAATTCCACGTAAATTCCCAAGTTCGAAATAATATCTGCAGGCCGAACAAGATTACATACTGAAACACAAAGTATCAATTTAAATCGTGCATGGAAAGGGCAAACAATCAAAAGATTAATTAAAAACAGAAATTGCTGGAGGTGATTTTTTTTAATACGATGGGAACAAGCTCAAACTATTAACATTTAAAAGATGATGATAATAATAATAATAATAAGTACAATGGTGGATATTTTCTAAAGCACAAGTTCGACATGTAGCCGCTCACGACTCCTATTATTATACCTGGGCCATTTTTATAAAGCTGTTTAAGCACAAAATTTACCTAAGCATGAAAAGTCTTCCTTTATCAAACATAAATACCAGCTAAATTGTTCACGTCATGTTCACTGCTTTTGACTTGTATTCGGCCATTGTTTGCTAAGCTTAACATTTGCAGGAATTTGATCTTACCCCGAGATCAAAACTGTTTTCGGTCGTTGTTTTACTAATTTCTGGATAAAAACACCATTTCAGGCGGAAATATTTTAACAGTATATGTTTCTACCAGCAACATCTTCATACCCAAAAAGTTATTCGTAAATCTGCGAACATATCTGTTTGGGTATGTTATCAATCTGGTACCGTATCCTTACCCAATTGTTGGTGTTTAAGCAGCTCTATGAAAGTGGCCCCTGGTCATTGGGCTAAATATTTATTAACATTGCTGAAAAACCATCTCAAATCCCTGGGGTGTATGCAGCCCCGGCTGCCGTAAAGCGCACAGCGGCTACTGAACTCAAAGACATCTCCATCTTTACAGGTACACATTTACTCCTCGGTAAAGAGAAGCAAAATCTGAACAAGTATTTGTGGCCACAATGCCTGATTGTTGGTCGGTTTACCCTTCCCCGCTACACACAGGAGCATACACGGTCATGGAACACGAACAATTCTTGTTGCAAGGATCCTCCAAGCCAACAGCCATTTGACTGGATGAAAAAATAATAGAACGAAGAGAAAACGCATTGTTTCATAATGAAAAAAAAACCCACACACTACACGATTGATTAGGCCTGAAGTTGGTGTTAACTGAATTGATATAGGCCTACCGGAGGTGTGCAGTAAAGGTTTGTCAAAAATGCATCGTTGGATAGTTTGCTACTCAAATATCCCATGGCCTCCTATCCTCGAAAAGGTCTATGGTTAGGCAGACTGTTTAAAGAAACTTGCACAAGAGAACGTGCTCAGGACTGACGGATCCAACAGATTTATAGCAGTTCTTCCCTGATGGCTTCATTGGTACCTGCTTCGTCCGTCGTAGGTCGAGAAAACGCCGGCGACGTTGTCGTTGTCGCAGCCGATGAACATGAGGAAAGCCAAGCCCACGACACAGGCGACCAACACGCCGCACGTCAGGAATGTTATATCATCATTGACGAATTGCAATCTCGTTTCATTTCTTTGTTTTTATATGTTGACTCTGTCTCTCTATACACTTTGTATATAATTATATATCCCCTCGTGCCGGATTTGACAATGATAGGATATTTTGACTGGCCGTCAAACACATTTACAGGCACTTTTCAGAATGGGTTCCCCATAGGAATCGTCTGATTGTCTAGTATATCAGAAGGTACGTCTATAGGGACGACTATAGATAGATATACTATAGACTATATGTAATTAGCATAACAAAACCCATTGTAGCATGTGACAGTGCTAGGCGAAAGTGTCCCATAAGCTGAGACGGCGAGATTGAAATACGTACAATTACAAACACGTTAATAAAGGCTATGAAGCACTACATACACATACATACTGATTTGCTAAAGAATAAAATCTAAATCAACTTTTGCTATAAGTAATAAAGGTAATAAATATGACGTCATCATTACATACCACAATTCCTTTAAAATTACGTTAATCACCTTTCCATAAACCTTGGATTCTAAAAAGGAATTACCAATCACCTTAATGTGTTATTTAACATAATAATGCACACAGAAATAATACCAGTGGATTATAATGCAAAGCAACAATTGTGAGAGTGGGGTATAAGGTCACAACTGCTGCCAGATACCCAATATCAGCTCAAAGGCTGTTTACAACATGGTCCTGTGTAGTAATAAAAACATCAATTAATTAAAAAGGTAAAAATAGAGACAATAAAGATTAGAAAATATAGACCAAGAGAGAGAGCATAAGAAAGTATTAAAAATGTTACTACTGCTACTACTGATCTGCAGCTGCTGCTGCTGCTGCTGCTGCTGCTGCTGCTGCTGCTGCTACTGCTGCTACTGCTGTAGCTGCTACTGCTCCTCCTCCAGCAAATTGTTAAGTTTTCCTTTGGGCCAGCACAGCACAATGAACATTACAGCGGCACTGAAGATCGCCACACCGAGAGCCAGTCCGTTATAGGCCAGTCGGAATGAGCGGATATCGTACAGCAGACAGGCGCCCACATCCGTCTGACAGGACTGCTGCCACTCCATGCACGATGAATCAATCACTGAGCCGAATGCGAGACCAGCTGGTACGGTGCCTGTAAGTGAACATGATGTCAAAACTTAATATGACAAAACAAAACTATAAAGCCGTGTAATATTCTTCACTTAAATCCTATAGTTTACATTGTATATCGACGTACAAAACACACAGCAACGGGATGGAGACCATAGACTACAACGCACACTAGGGAAACATTTCACTCGCATACAACACAGGCAAAGGTAAACCAGCTGGCAGACGATCAGAAAAGTTAAGGTCGCTGTCCAACTTTGACAAATATGCGGCACTCATGTTTTTGGTCCCCTTCTGACAGGACATAGTACAACTTGTGTGGTTCCTAGCCTCAAAAAGTCATATGTGACAGTGAGATCTCGGTTATTTCCTTGTTTACATGCACACTCTGAGCTAGTATAACTTCGGGTACGGGGAAATCTGCTTCACTCTTGGCATTGCATGCAAAGATTCGACTCTGCTGCCACCAACAATTTAGGTGCACTTTGAAACGCGTGGTGGCAGCAAACTCGCTATTTGCTCTACGTTGTTTTGAGTTGTCAACGATTTAGAATGAATTGGCGTAAATAGCTCGAATCAATCGGTCTTTAATATCGGTAACCGATTTGGTTTTTTTTTTTTTTTTACAGCTGCGTGCGCATTTGCAAGTACAAAAGACGCTTTCAAAAAGCTAGGCCTGTTTAATTGTACCTACCAATTGCTTGTGTCAAGTAAGCCAAACTCAGCGCAACAAGTCTGTTCTTCGAAGGAGCCGAACTGTACAGAAACAAATGTGGCCATAGATAATGTGAGCCTATTTCTGGTCACAGTGCATTACATTTTAAAACAAGCATGAATAAGTATGTTCATTTCAACACATCATGGTATTGATGATCATGTAGTCTAACTGCAAATTGGGACGTTGTTTCACCACAGCAACGACACGTTAGAACATGATGACACCTACTACACGTTCAAATAAATTGATACTACCAAACGTTTAAAGGTAGTATTATACCTAATATAAGAAAATTATCATTTGTATTCAGAGTAAAGCATGCAAAGATCAATGTGTGCAGCCTATTTGATGATTGTCTTACCGGACAATGATCGTCAGACGCAGGAGGTCGCTTGAAGTAGCCAAGGCAAAGACAACCGTCAGAATCACCAGGAAGGGAATGGCGGCCATACATTGCGAGCCGCATGCGCCCTCTACGACGGAATCGAACCCCAAGCCGTCGGTGGACTGATGGGCCATTGAGTGCACCTTCGCCAGGCATGCGCATTCGGAGAATGTGTTCTGTGTTTACCAATGCAACAACAAATAGCTTCAATCGTAACCAGGTATTCTCATTCAATAAAACTAACCAAATGTCCAATATCATTCATAGAAGAGTGTGGAGTGTGAATCTTACTCTGGATTTGGCACTCCTTGAAAATGTAAGTCAACATATAAACCTGAAACAGTCTCCGTTGACACAATCATATGAAAAGTATGAGGAATAAACTGGCTTTCAATCTCGGGGGAAATGATAACAACTGAATCATACTGAATAATTGAAATGGTATTGGGACATGAACATAATTCTACCAATCGACTGTGGTAAGACAATGTGCATTCTACCTCTGCGGCATAGGTTATTTCAAAGATGACTAATACTTACATTATCACTAGCTTGAGTGCAGCCGGCGTGGCAAGGCGAGAAATATGTCAAATCTTCCCCACTACACACAGGAGCATACACGGCCATGGAACACGAACAGTTCTGGTTGCAGGGATCCTTCAAACCAGCACTGGTTTGACTGAAAGGGGGAAAATGAAGGAAACGGCTATTAACTGGAATGGAACCTACCATGAATAGGCCGGATTTGCGCAGTGAAGGTACAGTATGTGCAAAATGCATTAGGGACAGTTTCCCCTTATAGATAGGGGAACTATAATTGTACATAAAATCCCAAGGTCTATGTTGGGACTGAGAGTTCAATGACACTTGTACAACAGAACGATCAACCCAGTCCCCAGGAATAACGGATCCATCAGATGTACAGCAGTTTTTCTGATGGTTTTTTTTAGTACCTGCTTCGTCCGTCGTAGCTCGAGAAAACTCCGACGACGTTGTCGTTGTCGCAGCCGATGAACATGAGGAAAGCCAAGCCCACGACACAGGCGACCAACACGCCGCACGTCAGGCGAATGATACCGGGTAGTTTCAGGTCCAGTTTCTTCACCAGGAAACCGGCCAGGAACTCGCCGATTGCGTACGCCGGGGCCAGTAGTACACCTGCAAGGTACGGACGGTGAAACGAACAGAAAACAAAATAATAAAGGTTGCAATTATTATGCAGTGGATGCACGTGAGTTTCTCATACCATTAGCTGTCGTTACGATGTTTTTCTGCACGCGGCCATCGGTGACACGAAGTGAAGAGGCCTATTTGGTATGAAAATAGTCTTATCATACCTGTGAGCAGGTCAGCAATGCGCCTCTCGTATCCAAACTGCACCTCTAAGTACTTGGCCATGAAGATACCGTAGCCGTACATGATGAAGTAGAAGGTGCTCTGTGAGACGCAGGTGAGGGAGCAGTAAGGATTCTTCAAAGTCCTCCAGACCTCCAATAAGAAATCTAAATAGAACCAACAAAATAAAGTCCGACATGTTTATGTACCAACTCGACTGTGACACACAACACAATCATGCATCAAATATCTACAAGGGACAGAAACATTGAAGTGTAGGCAAAGGCCTACAGTTTGTTGTACCTTTGGTGTTCGATGACTGGCGTTGTTCTGTCTCTTCCTTCTCCCCGTGATCCCCAGGAGCGGGCGCTTTCTCCGGCAGTCGCCGGGGGAAGAACAGGAACTGGGCCGAGAAGATGCACAGCAGGACCGAGCAGACGAGGTAGCCCAGCCACCAGGCACCGACCCAGCCCGGATCATCGGGGCTGAGGGCGAGCTCGGTCCCGCTCTCCAGACGGTAGAAGTCCACCCAGAGACTGATAGATGCAGCAGCAAGCATCACCCCTAGCACCGGTCCCAGGCCCAGGATGGCATTGATGATTCCTGATTTAAATGGGGATGGACAAAAAGACACAAAAATACGGTAAAATGCAGTACGTGCAAAGAAATTGTTATAAAAATCATATTTTGAAAAGAAAATGGCATCGTCCATGTCTGATCATATACTCTTATCACCCCTTCTGAATCATGTTGCGGCCCAATTCGACCCCTCATAAAGTATGTTCATTATGATTTCACATTTGCCAAATCCAGGTGGTAAAAAAATACCCCACTACGAAGTAAGGTACGTACGTTGCCCTTCTGTTAGGAAATGCTGAATAATGGCACATTGGAGCATTTTCATTATATTCTTTTGGATGAAATATTGTTTTAAAAAACATTCTCATAATGTAGATTGAAATCATATCTAACCAGTCATTATGCACAATGATATTCCAGATACTCTTTTGGAACAAATCAACACAATTAATGGCACTTAGGATACAGAATGTCAGTGTACTCGCAATTAGATCAAAATACATTAGATTCGAATGTTCTGAGTTTGATTTAAACGAAAATTATATATCGCTCCGCATGCACTCACCTATGTAGAGTGAAGTATTTCCTTGTGAGGTACAATCTGCCAGGTATGCAACTCCTAAGGGATATACACCAAACCCAGCCCCGCCCTGCAAAAAGGATCCGAACACAAATACCCAATACGCGACCCTGTTCTCTGGCTGGCCGTCGGCGGGGGAATCACCACCGCACACCTCCCCGGGAGTCACGGCACACGTCAGCCTTGGCCAGGCTCCAAAAGGACTGGTGAGGTTAACTCCGCCAGGCATGTGAGAGGAACCACCGGGAGGTTGGTAGGGACCCAGGATGAACTGTGGCAGGCACTGGATGAGCCCGCCCACGCCGGTGAGGATTCCGCAGACGGTCATAAGGCGGGGCTTGCTGCTTCCTGGCCGGCTGCCCAGGTACATGACCAGAAGCAGGCCGACGATACCGCCAACGCAGAAGCTCGTCTGCATGCTGCCCAACTCGGTCAGGGTGTACTGGAAGCGGGCCTCCACGGTGGTGATGGTGCCGGTATAGATGCCCACGAATAAGCCGTCTGTCCCCACAAAGAGACACATGACGAGCAGGAAGATGGACGGTCTCGCCAAGAGTTGTAGGCATTCTGGCTTCCAACAGAAATAGCCACACTGGGTGTCAGCCACCGCTGTTACCTCCTCAGCTTCCTCCTCCTTGCCTTGTTGGTGTATCTCACAAGACGCAGCCATTTTGAACGCGTCGCTTTCGAAAAAAGAAAAGAAAACCCCACTGTTCAATAAAACAACTGGGCGTTTACTTTTGAACGTGCGTGCGTACTGATTTGCCTCATTCGAGTACGAGGTCAGACTGAACGATCCACTGCTCCACAAAAGAAAATTCCAAGGATATATATGCTATTGAAGTGGGATAAAACCTCGCTTTGTGTACAACGGCGACCTTAAACGGTTATTCTTTTTTTTTTTTTATGTGGAAATAATGGTCATAGCCTCCATAGTGAACGTTAGACACTATCTGGCCCGTGTAAAATAATTCGATGCCGCAAAATGGCCAGGGGCCGGTGCAAAATGGCGCAGGATAGACAAATGACCGTTCAGATAGGGCAAATGTTCATCAATGTTAGGCAAATTTGGAAGTGATGCATAGGATCCCTGACCCTCCTCCTAGCATTATATAATAGGCTGGAGCCCATACCATCTAGGCCAGCTGGGAGAAGCTCCGGTGCATGTTCATTCGTCCCGGGTTTGAAACAACAACGCCCATCGGTTAACGTGCCCCGGGTTTTTAACTTGTTACCAAAACCTCAGGGCCTGTAGAATGCAGAGCAACATGATGTGTCCTCCCAAAAGCCATTTAAAACGGACTATGCTCTCCCTGAGCCAGGAGGAGCACCATTCCAGACCCAAATCGGAATGGATGGTACTGAAAAATCACAGGGAGGAATGACCCAAGTAATGGGTGGAATTTATCGCAATTTCTGATGGAGAACTCCATGTCATAACTGCACTCTCTGTGGCAGTGACTGAACATAATGTCGGCTGTCAATGTACAATGTACTATCTAGGTGTACTCAATGAATGGAAGAGAACAGTAGGCCTACTGTGTGCCGGACAACTTCGCGGACAAATCGGATTGTGCCAGCTAAATTGCTCGTCTACAAGTGGGCAATGTTGCTTTACAGTAGACGACATAATTGTACACAATCATTATTAACAGTATCCACCTAAGGCCATAAAAAAAAAATTGTTGTATTGGCGTAACCCGCCCGACCCAAAAAAAAGCCCCGACTGTAAACATTTTAAACCAAAAAATAAAAAATAAAACAAATAAAAATAAAAATCGGGGGAAAAAAATAATAAAATAAAAAAAATCGCAAATTTGTATGCAGATTAAAAGCTTAAAAGGAGCAAAAGATGGAAACCAGACTGGAAAAAGTTGTTATGTCATTTCTTGTCTTTATTTGACACGTCAAATACTGTGATATACAGGGGGAAAAGCATTTAATACCCCAGGAAAAAAAAAAAAAATCCGCCCGCCCTACCCTTTTTTCCAAACCTTTGTTACGCCAATACAACAATTTTTTTTTTATGGCCTAATAGTGTACTTTCGTATTTTTGTGGCTGCCATGATGCATACCATTATGGGCGAATTCACAACCACTAACTGCATACTGTTATTGCGCTTTTCGCGGCAGTTGACCGCTGTTTTAATAACTTTTTTTGGACATTTCACTTGATTTCTAATTATCGTAAACTAAAGCAAGAAAATATTTTTTCAGAAAAAATCATGCCACTAAAAAAAAAAAACACACAACTAAAAATGTGCTCAGATTTGTGTTGTACGATGTATTGTTATACGTCATTATAATGCATGTGCAAACATCGCATAACGAAACTGCGCAGATATTTGTGAATTTGTGATGTACGATGTATCAAATATCACATATAATTATGTGCGAAGATATTTCTGATGTTCGATGTTCTTCCTGCGCCACCTTTCTTTGCCGTCTTGCGTATGCTATTCATAGTTAATTTCACACTGTGAGTAATGTAATGCACGCCCCAAGTGCCCTGTGTCATGGCGACCCCTGCATTTTGCAATGGATACGAAACCACAATATAGGCGCATTTGCAGAAACCAACAAACTTTAGATTAATCGAAACATTCTGGAAGTGATTTCATACAATTCTCATTTTTTCTAATAATAATAATAACAGCTGTTAAGATTTCTGTTGTCATTAGGTAACACGGGCTTTTGAGATATCTCCATTTAAATAGCCAAAGTGTCCCATAAGCTGAGACGGCGAGATTGAAATACGTACAATTACAAACAAGTTAATAAAGGCTACGAATGGATGAAGCACTACATAGGCCTACACATACATACTGATTTGCTAAAGAATAACATCTAAATCAACTTTTGCTATAAGTAATACAGGTAATAAATATGACGTCATCATTACATACCACAATTCCTTTAAAATTACGTTAATCACCTTTCCATAAACCTTGGATTCTAAAAAGGAATTACCAATTACCTTAATTTGTTATTTAACATATAATAATGCACACAGAAATAATACCAGTGGATTATAATGCAAAGCAACAATTCTGATAGTGGGGTATCAGGTCACAACTGCTGCCAGATACACAATATCAGCTCAAAGGCTGTTTACAACATGGTCCTGTGTAGTAATAAAAACATCAATTAATTAAAAAGGTAAAAATAGAGACAATAAAGATTAGAAAATATAGACCAAGAGAGAGAGCATAAGAAAGTATTGAAAATGTTACTACTGCTACTACTGATCTGCAGCTGCTGCTGCTGCTGCTGCTGCTGCTGCTGCTACTGCTGTAGCTGCTACTGCTCCTCCTCCAGCAAATTGTTAAGTTTTCCTTTGGGCCAGCACAGCACAATGAACATCACAGCGGCGCTGAAGATCGCCACACCGAGAGCAAGTCCGTTATAGGCCAGTCGGAATGAGCGGATATCGTACAGCAGACAGGCGCCCACATCCGTCTGACAGGACTGCTGCCACTCCATGCACGATGAATCAATCACCGAGCCGAATGCGAGACCGGCTGGTACCACACCTGGAAGTGAACAGGTCAAAACTTAACATGACAAAACAAGACTATAAAGCCGTGTAAATATTCTTCACTTAAATCCTATAGTTTACATTGCATATCGACGTACAAAACACACAGCAACGGGATGGAGACCATAGACTACAACGCACACTTGGGAAACATTTCACTTGTAAGTGTCGCATACAACCCAGGCAAAGGTAAACCAGCTGGCAGACGATCAGAAAAGTTAAGGTCGCTGTCCAACTTTGACAAATATGCGGCACTCATGTTTTTGGTCCCCTTCTGACAGGACATAGTACAATTTGTGTGGTTCCTAGCCTAAAAAAAGTCATATGTGACAGTGATCTCGGATATTTCCTTATTTACATGCACACTCTGAGCTAGTATAACTTCGGGTACGGGGAAATCTGCTTCACTCTTGGCATTGCATGCAAAGACTCGACTCTGCTGCCACCAACAATTAAGTTGCACTTTGAAACGCGTGGTGGCAGCAAACTCGCTATTGGCTCTCCGTTGTTTTGAGTTGTCAACGAATTAGAATGAATGAGCGTTAATGGCTCAAATGATTCGGTCTTTAATATCGGTCACAAATTTGGTGGGTTTTTTTTACAGCTGCGTGTAAATTGGCAAGTACAAAAACGGTTTAAAAAGCTAGGCCTGTTTATTTATACCTACCAATTGTTTGTGTCAAGTAAG
This sequence comes from Astropecten irregularis, assembly GCA_963971285.1. Lineage (NCBI taxonomy): Eukaryota > Metazoa > Echinodermata > Asteroidea > Paxillosida > Astropectinidae > Astropecten > Astropecten irregularis. The sequence continues at coordinate 4,651,273 of OZ020260.1, read as the reverse complement.
CCAAGCTCAGCGCAACAAGTCTGTTCTTCGAAGGAGCCGAACTGTACAGAAACAAATGTGGCCATAGATATGTGAGCCTATTTCTGGTCACAGTGCATTACATTTTAAAACAAGCATGAATAAGTATGTTCATTTCAACACATCATGGTATTGATGATCAGGTAGTCTAACTGCAAATTGGGACGTTGTTTCACCACAGCAATGACACGTTAGAACATGATGACACCTACTACACGTTCAAATAAATTGATACTACCAAACGTTTAAAGGTAGTATTATACCTAATATAAGAAAATTATCATTTGTATTCAGAGTAAAGCATGTAAAGATCAATGTGTGCAGCCTATTTGATGATTGTCTTACCGGATAATGATCGTCAGACGCAGGAGGTCGCTTGAAGTAGCCAAGGCAAAGACAACCGTCAGAATCACCAGGAAGGGAATGGCGGCAATACATTGCGAGCCGCATGCGCCCTCTACGACGGAATTGAACCCCAAGCCGTCGGTGGACTGATTGGCCAATGACTGCACCTTCGCCAGGCATGCGCATTCGGAGAATGTGTTCTGTGTTTACCAATGCAACAACAACTAGCTTCAATCGTAACCAGGTATTCTCATTCAATAAAACTAACCAAATGTCCAATATCATTCATAGAAGAGTGTGGAGTGTGAATCTTACTCTGGATTTGGCACTCCTTGAAAATGCAAGTCAACATATAAACCTGAAACAGTCTTCGTTGACACAATCATATGAAAAGTATGAGGAATAAACTGGCTTTCAATCTTGGGGGAGAAATGATAACAACTGAATCATAATGAATAATTGAAATGGTATTGGGACATGAACATAATTCTACCAATCGACTGTGGTAAGACAATGTGCATTCTACCTCTGCGGCATAGGTTATTTCAAAGATGACTAATACTTACATTATCACTAGCTTGAGTGCAGCCGGCGTGGCAAGGCGAGAAATATGTCAAACCTTCCCCACTACACACAGGAGCATACACGGCCATGGAACACGAGCAGTTCTGGTTACAGGGATCCTTCAAACCAGCACCGGTTTGACTGAAAGGGAAAACATGAAGAAAATGGCTATTAACTGGAATGGAACCTACCACGGATAGGCCGGATTTGCGCAGTGAAGGTACAGTATGTGCAAAATGCATTAGGGACAGTTTCCCCTTATAGATAGGGGAACTATAATTGTACATAAAATCCCAAGGTCTATTTTGGGACTGAGAGTTCAATGACACTTGTACAACAGAACGATCAACCCAGTCCCAAGGACTAACGGATCCATCAGATGTACAGCAGTTTTTCTGATGGTTTTCTTGGTACCTGCTTCGTCCGTCGTAGCTCGAGAAAACTCCGACGACGTTGTCGTTGTCGCAGCCGATGAACATGAGGACGATTAAGCCCACGACACAGGTGACCAGCACACCGCACGTCAGGCGGATGATACCGGGTAGTTTCAGGTCCAGCTTCTTCACCAGGAAACCGGCCAAGAACTCGCCGATTGCGTACGCCGGGGCCAGTAGTACCCCTGTACGGTACGGACGATGAAACGAACAGAAAACAAAATAATAAAGGTTGCAATTATTATGCAGTGGATGCAAGTGAGTTTCTCATACCATTAGCTGCCGGTACGATGTTTTCTGCACGCGGCCATCGGTGACACGAAGTGAAGAGGCCTATTTGGTATGAAAATAGTCTGTACCTGTGAGCAGGTCAGCAATGCGCCTCTCGTATCCAAACTGCACCTCTAAGTACTTGGCCATGAAGATGCCGTAGCCGTACATGATGAAGTAGAAGGTGCTCTGTGAGACGCAGGTGAGGGAGCAGTAAGGATTCTTCAAAGTACTCCAGACCTCCAATAAGAAATCTAAATAGAACCAACAAAATAAAGTCCGACATGTTTATGTACCAACTCGACTGTGACACACAACACAATCATGCATCAAATATCTACAAGGGACAGAAACATTGAAGTGTAGGCAAAGGCCTACAGTTTGTTGTACCTTTGGTGTTCGATGACTGGCGTTGTTCTGTCTCTTCCTTCTCCCCGTGATCCCTAGGAGCGGGCACTTTCTTCACCCGCACTTCCTGGTAGTCCCGCGGCCCGTAGTGATGTGCTTTCTGCAACAGTCGTCGGGGGAAGAACAGGAACTGGGCCGAGAAGATGCACAGCAGGACCGAGCAGACGAGGTAGCCCAGCCACCAGGCACCGATCCAGCCCGGATCATCGGGGCTGAGAGCGAGTTCGGTCCCGCTCTCCAGACGGTAGAAGTCCACCCAGAGACTGATGGATGCAGCAGCAAGCATCACCCCTAGCACGGGTCCCAGACCCAGGATGGCGTTGATGATTCCTGATTAAAAATGGGATGGACAAAAAGGCACAAAAATACGGTAATTGCAGTACGTGCACAGAAATTGTTATAAGAATCATATTTTGAAAAGAAAATGACATCGTCCATGTCTGATCATATACTATTATCACCCCTTCTGAATCATGGTGCGGCCCAATTCGACCCCTCATGAAGTATGTTCATTATGATTTCACATTTTGCCAAATCCAGGTGGTAAAAAAAATACTCGGGTACGAAGTATTAAAGGTACGTACGTTGCCCTTCTGTTAGGAAATGCTGAATAATGGCCCATTGGAGCATTTTCATTATATTCTTTTGGATGAAATATTGTTTTAAAAAAACATTCTCATAATGTAGATTGAAATCATATCAAACCAGTCATTATGCACAATGATATTCCAGATACTCTTTTGGAACAAATCAACACAATTAATGGCACTAAGGATACAGAATGTCAGTGTACTCGCAATTAGATCAAAATACATTAGATTCGAATGTTCTGAATTTGATTTAAACGAAAATTATATATCGCCCCGCATGCACTCACCTATGTAGAGTGAAGTATTTCCTTCTGAGGTACAATCTGCCATGTATGCAACTCCTAAGGGATATACACCAAACCCAGCAATGCCCTGCAAAGTGGATCCGAACACAAATACCCAATACGCGACCCTGTTCTCTGGCTGGCCGTCAGCGGGGGAATCACCACCGCACACCTCCCCGGGCGTCAAGGCACACGTCAGTCTTGGCCAGGCTCCAACTGTGTCGGTGAGGTTAACTCCGCCAGGCATGTGAGAGGAACCACCGGGAGGTTGGTAGGGACCCAGGATGAACTGTGGCAGGCACTGGATGAACAGGCCCACGCCGGTGAGGATTCCGCAGACGGTCATAAGGCGGGGCTTGCTGCTTCCTGGCCTGCTGCCCAGGTACATGACCAGAAGCAGGCCGACGATACCGCCAACGGAGTAGATCGTCTGCATGCTGCCCAACTCGGTCAGCGTGAACTGGAAGTGCGCCTCGATGGAGGTGATGGTACCGGTATAGATGCCCACACTTATGCCGTCGGCCCCCACGTAGAGGCACATGACGAGCAGGAAGATGGACGGTCTCGCCAAGAGTTGTAGGCATTCTGGCTTCCACCAAAAATAGCCACACTGGGTGTCAGCCACCGCTGTTACCTCCTCAGCTTCCTCCTCCTTGCCTTGTTGGTGTATCTCACAAGACTCAGCCATTTTGAACTCGTCGCTTTCGAAAAAAGAAAAGAAAACCCCACTGTTCAATAAAACAACTCGGCGTTTACTTTTGAACGTGCGTGCGTACTGATTTGCCTCTTTCCGAAGTACAAGGTCAGACTGAACAATCCACTGCTCCACAAAAGAAAATTCCAGGGATATGCTATTGAAGTTGGATAAAACCTCGCTTTGTGTACAACAGCGACCTCAAAGGGATGGTACCTGGTTTTTGCGACATAACCGTTGCTGACAGTGACATCACTTTATTGTAATCCATCGTATACCATCCTGGTCACGAGAAAATAGTGAAAACCCGTGCACATTTCAATGAATGAATAAAACGCTTCAGCGATTTATTTCAATCGGAAAATAGTTTCATTTATTTCTCAACGAATATGGCATTTCAGACAAAAACATTTCATGGGATGTTTTCTCCTATCATCACCATTATACTGTGTAAGTTTTATGTGAATCTGTGATCATGAAGTGTATTTTGTCTATACCATCTAGGCTAGCTGGGAGAAGCTCCGGTGCATGTTCATTCGTCCCGGGTTTGAAACAACACCCATCGGTTAACGTGCCCCGGGTTTTAACTTGTTACCAGAACCTCAGGGCCTGTAGAATGCAGAGCAACATGATGTGTCCTCCCAAAAGCCATTTAAAACGGACGATGCTCTCCCTGAGCCAGGAGGACCACCATTCCAGACCCAAATCGGAATGGATGGTACTGATAAATCGCAGGGAGGAATGGCGCTGCTATCAACTAAGTCCATGATAGGAATAAAAACTTGGAATATTAGGACCCTTGACCAGGAATGCAATCCTAAATATCCTTTTTTAAACATCAGCTAGACAAACTTAAGTGGAAGAAAATCTGCATCTCAGAAACAGACCGAAATGAAACAGGAGAATGCAAAGTAGAGGGAAACAAGATCACGTGCTCAAGCCACGGCAACAGTATCTACAACAAAGCAGTGATGACATTTCTACTAAATAACAAGACTGTCAATATCAACGATGCAAATCCCAACAAGGTTTTACACACATTTAGGTGCAGTCACTGTTATGAACTAATAGAGCACGCAAATCATATCGAGTTAGGCCTGGTTTATTTGGCATTAGCAGCGAGACATGTACATGTGTGTACTTCAACTGACAGTCAACATTACAAGTGACTTAATGCATAATAACACGAGACCACTAGTGTATGGCAATACACTGGTGCATACACCAAATTATTACAATGTATCAATTTAGCTGTGTAGCGTTCCCACGGTACCAGATTAGGGTCACAAAAGCAATTTCATATAATGGGTGTATATAGAGTCAATGTACTTTGTCCATAGACTTGCAAAAGTCCTTTAGATGAATACATTACACACTATGTACAGGGTTTCCCCCCAAAACACACCACTTATGTCGAGAACTACTAAGAAAAATTAATTTACCAATTCAAGATTCATGTCGTGGCTATCATCATGTAGAATGTGAGCATAATTTGACTGAAATTGAGTGAACAAACTATAAAGACTGAATTACCCAACCTTAAAACCCGATTTCCATCTTTCTTTCATACACATTATGTGTGTATTGACCACTATTCGTGTTATCCTTGCAATTTATTTTAAGGACTACACTTTTAATAGCGCTGCGCACTAGCGCTAAAAATAGCATCGAACCTCAGACAAACATTGCAACGTGGCCATGCAAACGTGCGTTGAGCGGAAGTATTTGTGCGCGTCGCGCGTGGTGTGACGTCATTAGTGCGGAACGCTATTGGTCATATTTTCGCAAATTTCAGCCCTAATATGCCTAATTTCTACATGGTAATAGCCAAGACATGGTTGTATCACGTATCTGAATCTTAAAGTAACAAACGGTTTAATTTTAACATAATTGGTCCCGACACAGTGTTGCGTTTTTTTCTGGGACATGCACCCTATAATCATGGCCTTAGAAGCACGCACCTAATGGCCCTACCGCCTAAACCGGCACACAGAACACACAAGACAAACACTAATAGGCGAATATGCGGTTGAGTGCCCTCCACGAATTACCATTTTTGTTGGTTTCTCCACAATATATAACTCCATAATGATATGGAGGTTGTGGTTAACGTGCACACATAAATAAACTCCGGAACGGTGAAGAAGGGACGCTGGAGATTTTAAACACAAACAGAGATACATTGTTTGTGCTAGAGTTGGCAATTTCTCCCTTAATGTTTATGTCATCGAGATGAAACCTGTACGAAAATGTAGCAAGGGATGTTCCCTACAGGAAAATAACAAATTTAAGGCATTTCATTAACATTTTCATGGCCAAAAAGCCAAGTATATAGCATGACTTGCAACGCGAGAATGCCGCCGTGTTAGCGTTAAATTGACTGCATACGAACAGATTGAGATACATTTTTGTGCTAGAGTTGGAAATTTGTTTCTCAATTCTTACGTTATCGAGCTAAAAATGTACCAAAATGTAGCAGAAGATGTTCCCTACAAGAAAATAACAAATTTATGGCACACTGGCCGGAACTTCGAGATCCTTCTCACCGGTTCTTTTCAGAACCACACATTTATAAAAGAGATTTCACATGGTGTCTCCGCAAGCCTACTTCATTAAATTTATGGCATTTCATTAAAATTTTCAGGGCCTAAATTCCAAGTATAGCATGACTTGCAACGCGAGAAGGCCGCCGTGTTAGCGTTAAATTGACTGCATACGAACTAGATTGAGATACATTTTTGTGCTAGAGTTGGAAATTTGTTTCTCAATTCTTATGTTATCGAGTTAAAAATGTACCAAAATGTAGCAGAGAGTATTCCCTACAGGAAAATAACAATTATAATGCATTTCAAATATATTCCCATGGCCGAAATGGAAAGAATTCCTCTGACGGCCATCACTTTTGCACAAACCTATGGGACCGACAGAGGGTGTTTTGGGGAAAATGGCTACCGGTACTGCTGCATTCGAAGTGTCATTGTAGGTCAAAAAACCCTGAGAATCTCACTTTTTAGATATGCTACCCCAGTTTTCACACCTGAGATTGAAGTTCATTCTGACTGGCATCAAATAAGTTAACTCTTGGAGGAAATAACCCTGTTTCCGTCATGGCCGTCAGTGGAAATCTTTCCAATTGTATTTTTTACTCTGAAATGTTGCACAAAATTCCAATTCTTCTACCTTGGGTTTTAAGGACTCGAGAATATTTGCAAAAATATCATTGTGGAACAGTAGAAACTATTCAGTTGTTTTATTCCCTTTATAGGTATCGAATCTGACAGTACACCATTACCTCGTAAGGTATATGGTCTCAAGCACTGCGAAGGCTTGGGGTCCGTCCCTCATAGCAAATTTAGGTGACAGTTTGGTTAAAATGTGAATTTTGTATTAACGTGGCATGGATTACAGTATATATTTTATTTCTTTCATAATGGATTAGCCTACCTTGCCACCAGTACGTCTGCATGTTGCGTCCACAGGTATCCACGGTAAATTCGAAAGAGGCCATCATTTTCCTCAATGGCTGTTCACCTGGCAAGCATTTCGGTTTATCCTTCTACCTAGCTGCAGTAACTGTAGCCCAATATTACTCCTGACGTTGTTGTCGTATATAGGACAACAACGTCAGGAGTAATATTGGGCTACAGTTACTGCAGCTGCCTTCTACCTTGCCACCATTACTTCTCCATGTTTTGTCCAGAGATATCCACGGGCAGTCCGAAAAAGGCCATAATTTCCATTCACACTCCAAATTAATTTATTCATCTATATTCGCGAGAGAGTTCAACGGTTGAGTAAATACTGCATACTGCCCAACTCCATTCACTGGCTGAAATGCAGTGCTATTCTGGTCGATGAATAAGCTTTAGTAATCCCACTACAAAAACCTGAAATGTAAATCGCGAGAGAAAATTCCTCTGCCATTCCAACTTTCCAAGGAGTGCACGGGCGCGCCTACAACAATTTTGGACCAAAGCCAAAAAGACTTTACCGGCAGACCCTCAATGGTCATTATTCCCCGTGGACCATTCATTTAGTATAACAAAAGTACAACGCTTTCCAATATATGGATCCCTTTGGAGCCCCTCGGAAATGGGAAACAAAATTACGACAAGGGTTATATAATTCTAAGAAATGAATACAACAAAAAAAGATTCAAAATTAGTTTGTTCCCAGAAAAGAAAAGAAGCTGTTGGTTTTCCTGGCTTTAATATTTAATTTCAAATTATGAAAATGTGTACCAAAAGGCTCAACATTGTATATCCCATTTGTTTTTTGAAAGACTTAGCAACAACAAATCGAAATGTTTTTATTTTGATGTTTCATTATGTATAGGGGCACCAGATCGAACCAAACTGTTTATTAAAATATCACATATCAATTAAAAGTACAGGTAAATAAGTATGACGTCATCATTACAGACAACAATTCCTTTAAAATTACGTTTAACTTTGTGTGAACCTTTGATTTTCAAAAAGAATTGCTAATCACCTTATCCCCGTTTTCAGACAAGCGTTTGTAACCAAATTTGTTACTTAAAAATAAGAAGAGGATACCAGCGGACATGGATGTCGATCCCGGGGGATGGGGGATATATATCCCCCAATATTTGAGGTGGGGGTGGCGTGTATTAATCACCCCCCCCCCCCCCCCCCCTCCAAAAAAAAATATATTTCGAGATTGAATGTCATTTAAGAACCAACAAAATAATTCAAATATAGCAATATTGTTTTTAAATGCTCTAAAATGAGACTTATAGACTCTTTCGTATCACCCCTCCCACATTCTCCCACACTCTCCACGAATTTTATTCCGTCCCCTTGATACGGGGCACCAAATCACCAATCATCCCCCAATCATGAAAAGAAATCGACACCTATGCCAGCGGATAATAATGCAAAACAGCAATTGTGAGTGTGGAGTATGATGCCACTACTGCTGCCGCTGCTGCTGCTGCTGCTGCTGCTGCTACTGCTGCTACTGCTACTGCTACTGCTACTGCTACTGCTACTGCTACTGCTACTGCTACTGCTACTGCTACTGCTACTGCTACTGCTACTGCTACTGCTACTGCTGCTTCTGCTTCTGCTTCTGCTGCTGCTGCTGCTGCTGCTGCTGCTGCTGCTGCTACTGCTACTGCTACTGCTGCTGCTGCTGCTGCTGCTGCTGCTGCTACTGCTACTGCTACTGCTACTGTTACTGCTGCTGCTGCTGCTGCTACTGCTGGTGCTGCTGCTGCTGATGATGATGATTCTGATGCTGATGCTGATGCTGCTGCTGATACTGCTGCTGCTGCTGATGCTGATGCTGATGATGCTGATGATGATGCTGGGGATGCTGCTGCTGCTGATGCTGCTGATGCTGCTGCTGATGCTCCTGCTGGTGCTGCTGATGCTGCTGATGTTGCTGCTGCCACTGTTACTGCTGCTGTTTCTGGTGCTCATTCTTCAAGCAAAGTGTTAAGTTTGCCTTTGGGCAAGTAGAGGACAATGAACATCACAGCGGCGCTGAAGATCGCCATACCAAGAGCCATTCCGTTATAGGCCAGCCGGAAGGACTGGATATCGTACAGCAGACAAGCGCCCACATCCGTCTGACAGGACTGCTGCCACTCAACGCACGATGAATCAATCAGCGAACCGAATACGAGACCGGCTGGTACCACACCTGAAAGTTAACATGACAAAACTTGGCAAAGTTCTCGTAGTGTAGTATTCTTCTCTTAAAACCTCCGTGGGCCGTGGCCTTTTATTCGCTCGTTTCGTGACCATCATCACCGAATTTGTTCCCACTTGGCATGGATGTAGATCCGACATTACTGAACAAGAATTGATTTGTTCCCACGTCCAATTTGTGTTCACTAAAGAGAAATTTGCGATAGAAAATCGTCAAATTTTACGTACAGAAAAAACATAAGAATAAGCAGCGCCCTCAATCGGTAGAAAGTAATTATCTACATAATAATACTATAGGAACTGCATACCCGTGCTCATTTTATTCCCGATGTAAAACCCTTTACATTGTACTATGATTGGAAACTGATCAAACTTCAACGTACTAATTATTTCTAGGGACATTTTATTTGTCGTTTTAATTATGGGAAAATTAGGTGAATGCTGGATGGAAAATATGACACATGTTTTTGAAGATGTTTCTCCCAGCAAACTGCTGTCGCAATTTGGCATTGTTATGTTATGTATGAGAGTCGATTTTTGGAAACACTGGGAAATTATTCTAATGACTGCATGTTTTGTTTTGAGATGTAGAATTTCCACCACGAACAATGATAATTCATTATGCAAAACAATGGTCTTACACAAAAGACGGGCCATACACTTGTAAAATGTGTAGCATGTTGTTCAATTATTATTGTGACTTTAAATTTGTTCCGACAACAGAGATTTCACCACTTCATTTTGTGATGGGGTCCATACAATAGTCTTTACCACTAAACAAACATTGCATTAATGATAAAGAATTAAATAAAAATATGACTGAAATTCCAACGAAGAATGTTAAAAATGTATATTTTAAACAATTATGATAATAACATCATCTTGCTCATAACACTAAATATACCCCAAATAATATATTTTCTTAGGATACATTGGCTATGTGTGCTTTTGCAATGAGCTGCATGTAGGGTGAAAAGTAAAATAATGATTCCAAAGGGTAAAAAGAGTACATGTACTTACACTTCACACTGTCACTTTTACTGTCTGATCCATCATGGGTACACATGAAATAATACCCCTGTGAAAGGTTTAGCTTAATCGGCCATCTGAGTCTCAAGAGAAAATTATTGAAAAACTTAGTCAATTCTTTTCTTATAAAATATAAAAAAATACTGTAGTTTTGATCATACGTGACAAGATATTTCTGTTAGTGTTTTCTAAAAAAGAAATATACATCTTATAATAAGCATTTTGGACCAAAATATTTTAACAGCAAAATCATGTGAGATCATACAGTGTGTGTGGCTTGAAATAAAGATTCCTTTGTGGGAATAAAGTCATGTATGCAACTATTATTGAAGTCTCAACTTCATTGTGATAATTGTTTTGTTTTATTTGTCATCAAATAATTATTTTTATTGTAATTTTATTTAGATTAAATATTCTAATAGGTTCAAAACGTCAGGCATTCCCAATAAAGTTTCAGGTCAACTCGGTCCGTGATTATTTTAGGCTCTCTATTTTGGTTGATGGGCAATTTGTAGTAGTTTATTAATTCCTCATCATTTAGAAATTTGCTGGGAGAAACATCTTCAAAAACATGTGTCATATTTTCCATCCAGCATTCACCTAATTTTCCCATAATTAAAACGACAAATAAAATGTCCCTAGAAATAATTACGTTGAAGTTTGATCACTTTCCAATCATGTAAAGGGTTTTACATCGGGAATAAAATGAGCACGGGTATGCAGTTCCTATAGTATTATTATGTAGATAATTACTTTCTACCGATTGAGGGCGCTGCTTATTCTTATGTTTTTTCTGTACGTAAAATTTGACGATTTTCTATCGCAAATTTCTCTTTAGTGAACACAAATTGGACGTGGGAACAAATCAATTCTTGTTCAGTAATGTCAGATCTACATCCTTGCCAGGTGGGAACAAATTCGGTGATGATGGTCACGTAACTCAAAAACTAAAGCGAATTTGGCCTCACGGCCCACGGACTATAGTTCCCATTGCATGTCGACGGCAACGCAATCGAGACCACAACGTACAGCGCAGACGCGATGTGAAAATAGTTCACTCTTAAAGTGTCGCCGATAACCCACGCAAATGTAAAACAAACTGGCCGACGATCAGCACAGTTAAGGCCGTGATCCAACTTTGACGATTGTCTAAGAATACGAGGCGTTCGTGTTTCATTCGAATTTTATTCCGTCCCCTTGGTACGGGGCAACAATTTCCTGGCGGACATGCTTGCGGCACGTGTTACACTTGCTGCTTCGTTTGCATGAGTGAGAAATTTGGCTTCCAACTAGATTTTGGAACGGTCTGTAGCCACGGACCGTCTCTGTGGACTTTGAGACGCTTTGTGGCGACAACTGACTCGCTCTTTGCTCTTGGCTGTTCCAAGTTATAAACGAAATGAAATGACAAGGCATAAATGGCTTTTGATCGTCCTTTTCTTACAATCTCAGCGGCCACAGAGTAATTTACAAACTGCTTTTATTTGGCAAGTGCAAAAGAGGGGTTAAAAGGGTATGTCTGTGATGAATACCTACCAATTATTTGCGACAAGTAGGCCAAACTCAGCGCTACAAGTCTGTTTCCCGATGTAGACGAACTGTAAAAACAAAATGAGAGAATACACATGAGTCTATTTCCGGTAATAGTGCATTAAATATGAATAATTATGATACATTTTCACACAAAACATCATGTTCATTCATAGTCAGAAATACATCCGCGCAAATTGCGGTAGATCACTCATCGTTGGCGGCAGGCTTTCTACCCTTACTGTCCAAAGACGAGTTTCTGGCCATGTCAGACGAGACTACTTTTATTGGCAACTTTGAGGCAACCAGCTACACCACATACAAAAGGACAATCTTGCTAGTACAAAAGTAATTTTTCTGGATGTTTTACACTACCCCCAAGAAAATGTAACTTTTTTTATCTTTTTTTTTTACCGGACAATGATCGTGAGACGCAGGAGGTCGCTGAATGTCCCAAATACTAAGACAACCGTCAGAATCACCAGGAAGGGAATGGCGGCCATACACTGCGTACCACATGCGCCCTCTACGACTGAGTCTAACTCTCCGTCGGTGGACTGATTGGCCAATGAGTGCACCTTCGCCAGGCATGCGCAGTCGGAGAATGAGTTCTGTGTTTATCAATGAAACAACAATCATAATTGCATCGTAGTTCGCTATAGTACATTCTTTTGTCTAATTCTCATACAATCGTTACTAAGGGCAACAATCTTGGTTGACACAATTCAATCTTTGGGGAAGCATACCAAGCTGCGGAAATAGATATGGAAATTACAACTATCGACTGTGGTGAGATTTGTGGTAAGATCGACTGATCTGGTTTCACACAATATTAAGAAAAAATACTATTTGTAATTGTAAAGATAAATAACGGGCCTATAGTTTACATTATCACTGGCTTCCGTGCAGCCGGCGTGGCAGGGCGAGAAATACGTCAAACCTTCCCCGCTACACACAGGAGCATACACGGTCATGGAACACGAACAGTTCTGGTTGCAGGGATCCTCCAAGCCAACAGTGGTTTGACTGGGGGAGGAACAAACATGAAAACAGACTGGTTTACACTGTCTTGTACAACTGAGCGACCAAAGGACTAACGGTTCAATAAGATTTATTGCATTTTTTTCTAAAGGTATCCCTGGTACCTGCTTGATCGTCCGTCGTAGCTCGAGAAAACGCCGACGACATTGTCGTTGTCGCAGCCGATGAACATGATGATTGCCAAGCCCACGGAAAAGAGGACCAGCATACAACATGACAGGCGGATGATACCGGGGAGTTTCAGGTCCAGCTTCTTCACCAGGAAACCGGCCAGGAACTCGCCGAATGCGTACGCCGGGGCTAGTAACACACCTATGAGGTACGTACCATGAAACGAACAGAAAACAAAATGGATGCAATGCATTGCATGGAGGCACGTGATGTTCTCTTACCAATAGCTGTTCAGACGATGTTTTCTGCACGGAGCCATCGGTGACAGCAAGTGAGGAGACCGGCTGGATTAAATTCGACATAATTATTATACATGTACCTGTGAACAGGTCAGCCGTGCGCCTCTGGTATCCGAACTGCACCTCTAAGTACTTGGGTATGAATATTCCGTAGCCATACATGATGAAGTAGAACGTGCTCTGTGAGACACAGGTGAGGGAGCAGTAGGGATTCTTCAAAGTCATCCAGACTTCTGACAAGAAATCTATCAAACAAATAAAATAAAGTCGTACATGGTCATGTGCATGACAACTCAGTAGTAACATTTCAAATCAGTTAGAACAATTCAAACGGTGCTTTGGACGGTTCGAATCAGGGAACATAAAGAGGAACGGACCTCCACGCCAAGCCGGTCTCGATCTCCGGCAGTACCTTTGGTGTTCAATAACATGTGGTGTTCTGCCTCCTCGATTTCCCCGTGATCTCCGGCGATGCTCATCTTCCCCTGCAGTTCTTGATAGTCCTGCGGCCGGTCGCTCAGCGGTTTCTCTGGCATTCGCCGGGGGAACAACAGGAATAGGGGGCTTAAAATGCAGTACAGGATCCCACTGACGAGGTAGCCCAGCCACCAGGCACCGACCCAGCCCGGATCATCGGGGCTGAGGGCAAGCTCGGTCCCACTCTTCAGACGGTAGAAGTCTACCCAGAGACTGATGGATGCAGCTACAAGCATCACCCCTAGCACGGGTCCCAGGCCCAGGATGGTATTGATGATTCCTGATGGGATTCAATTGGGAGGACAAAAATACACGCATATCAACAAACTCTGATGAAAAGTACCGACTGCACATTTCATGTGGGTATTGATCCTTTTGAGGAGGCTTTGTATGATTTGTGTTCATTCTTTATTCATTCAGGCAGTTCAGCTTTTCCTCATGTAAGACAGATCTTTGGTATGCTTCTTTAAGGTATATAATATATACCGAACAAGTTCAAATCATGTGCTTTCACCCCTTGCAAATGGTAACGCTAATGGTAGAAGTAATTGTTTTGGTATTTTATCAAGCTATTATTCTTAAGGTCTTAAGGGAAAGGCCATACTTTGTGGATCTTTGACCCTAGTATGAGTGATTTTCCAAAGTTCAGTGAGAGTGGTTGAAGTCTTTCTAACAAGACAGGCTATATAGAATGTCAGGGCAATGGCTATTACATCAACATTCGGTACGGGTAACCGTACTTGAATGTACTGGATTTTGAACGTCCCCGGCCGTATGCACTTACCTATGTAGAGTGAAGTAGTCCCTCGTGAGGTACAATCAGCCAGGTATGCAACTCCTAAGGGATATACACCAAAGATGACCAAGCCCTGCAACACGGATCCTGTCACTAATACCCAGTAGGCAACCTTGTTCTCTGGCAGGCTGTCGGTCGGTGTATCTCCACGACACACCTCTCCTGGCGCCGCGCCACACGTTATCCTCGGCCCGGCACCAACGGCGTCATGGACTTTGGAGATGCCTCCGGGAGTTTTGTAGGGACCCTGGATGAACTGCGGCAGGCACTGGATGAGCACGCCCACACTGCAAAGGATCCCGCAGACGCCCATCAGGCGGGGCTTGCTGCAGTCAGGCCGGCTGCCCAGGTACATGACCAAGAGGAGGCCGATCATACCGCCCACGGAGAGGCTCGTCTGCAAGCTGCCCATCTCGGTCAGGTTGAACTGGAAGCGGGCCTCCATGGGGGTGATGGTGCCGGTGATGATGCCCACGTTTAGGCCGTCGGTCCCCACGTAGAGGCACATGACTAGCAGGAAGATGGACGGTCTCGCCAAGCGTTGCAGGCAGGCTGGTTTCCACCAAAAATAACCACACTGGGTGTCAGTCACCGCTGGGACTTCCTCAGCGTCCACTTCCTCGTGGACCTTTCGGTGCATCTCAGATGAGTCTCTCATTCTAGACTCGTCGCCCTTATCCAATAAAACGTTCATGAGAGGCGCACTCTCTGAATAATATACACGTTGTACTTGTTTGCAAACAAGTTATTCGGTGTTCACCTCTTCCATCTATTTCGGATGACGACACTGCACAGTCCGTCCATCTGCGGTGTTGTGTACAGGCATGTTCATGTCAACACATTATTAAAAATAACATCTGCTGCGTTATAGTACTCAACATCTGGCACTGATTTTAATTATTTCGCTTGAAAGAAATTATGAAAATATTATAAACCAGACATTATAATACCCCGGCCATTCGTATTAAATAACAGTAAATCGAAACGATTTTATATTCATAATGTACGGACACCAGGTCGAACCAATCGATCGAGCCCATCTCGGTCAGCTTGAACTGGAAGATCGCCTCGATGGAGGTGATGGAGCCGGTGATGATGCCAACACTTATAGGCCGTCGGTCCCCACGTAGAGGCACATGACGAGCAGGAAGATGGACGGTCTCGCCAAGCGTTGCAAGAAGGCTCAGCTTCCACCAGAAATAGCCATAATGGGTCTCAAACACCACCGGTACATCCTCAGCTTCGACCTCCTCTTGGACCTTGGTGCACCTCGGATGAGTCACTCATTTTAAACTCGTCGCTCTTTCATCCAGAAAAATCCGTTGCAATACACTTGTTTGTTGAACAAATCCTATTTCACCACTTCCACCTACGCGCAGTGGTTCGAAGAGCGCTATCGTTTTCATTACTTTTTGTAAAAAAAATTCACATTATTATTTTGATATGCATGAGTGGTTTGATGTCAGAAAGACAGCACTGAATGGTACGTCCCTAGCCCTGTGCCGTGTGTGTTTTGCCGTCCGTCTTCTGGGCAATAAATCTGCACACAGTTTATTACACTGACCTCTGTTGCGTTACTATACTAACCATCTGCCATTTATTAATTAACTTAAAAAACAAAAAAACAAAAAAAACATACGCTTCAAACATACCATACACGTCGTCTTATAGTACACAGTAATAAAACATATGGTTTACCGTTTGAAAATTAAACGTGAAATAAATTATGAAAATTAATGTATGATAATACCAACTAAACCATCCCACGTTATGTATCCCATTTGCTTTAAAGAATAGCAAATCGAAACGATTCTATTCGGATAATGTTTCATAACTCGAAAAAAAAAATGTGGAGTCACCATACGCACAGGTGTACCCAAATTGATTATTAGGCCTAAAACACCGAGTAGGCCTATGGAAATTTCGGAAGTGCTTCGCATTATACCTCAACACAGAATACAAGGAAAACGTTTCCTGTGTAAGTTGTTTTATATCGGTAACAATATAGGACTTGCTAATTAGAATGCCTTATTTTCATATAGGACTGGATATTATTTTCAGCTCACCCCCCCCCCCCCCCCACCCCTGCTGCCTAGCCTGCCACACCCACTTTACAAACAACACCAATTAGATCCTGTCACGAGAGGGCGCAATACGGTACACAACCATGATAGAATGAAGCCCAGACGTCTCTGTGCTTAGTACAGCGCATACGTCTTCCGTGCATCAGTCTAATAAACAGTTTGTATGACAACGAACTTTCAGTCACGGATCCTAATTCATGTTGGAACTCTAAGTTAATTTTGGTTTGATAATACTACTACTAGTACTAGAGTCGTGTAAGGACATGATGAAAAGCGAGGATGAATGTGACCGAGCGCATCCCTCAGAGACGGAGGAGTTCTGCTTTTAAGCTCGATCCTATCGGGAATGGGGACACGCGAGACTTGTCGCACGGCGACGATAAAATGGACGTCACACCCTCCTCTCACTCTGTGGTGGACCCGTCGCCGGAGTGGGTCGCTGCCAAGCACAGCGCCACGCCGCCCCCGCCTAGGCCCGTGGCCTCCGAGGCTGCGGTCGGTGGTAGGCCCATCAAGAGCCCGCACCAGTCACCGGCCAGCAAGCAGAAGCCGACCGGTGTCAAGGCGCCGAGGATCAGGCGCAGGAGACGGGTCAGGCCGTGTCTGACTGTCCAGATGTCCAAGGCCAAATCGGGAGCCGAAGTTCTGAGAATCAGCCTGGAGGAACTTCGGTGGCGATGGAGAGAGGTAACTTGACTCGAGGCCTGCTGTATAATACTAGTATTATGTGTATAAAATTCCAGGGAAGATTTTCATAGACCCATTGTCGATCGGTTATTTCAACGGGCCGCCCATTAAAAGGGCGCGCAGTAGTGCAGTACTCGACTTGCATGGGATGCGCCCTTTTACCACCCCATCATGATGCTTTGTGTTGCTGTAGAATATTGCGATCAGCAATATTACACCCAAGGCCTCGGACGGAGGCATTTACTTAGGAAACACTTGAATTGGAATTACAGATTGGAATTTACTAGATTTTTGTTAATCAATAATCAGTGGAACAACAGTGATCATCCGTGGAACATTTTCTCCAAAAGTAGGCTATTGTATTTCCTAGTACTTAGTAGTGGAGTTGCAATTTTTGTTACCTCGGGTTCATATTATTCAAACTTGTTTGAAAATTATTTTAAATTGCCAAAAAGATGTTAAATTGACGTTTTCTTTTCTTTTGTTTGGTAAATTTATCTCGGCGACAGGTTTATGGGGCTCGCAAGACTCCGTGTGATCTGTATTGGCACAGTGTTTCCTTCTATGATAACGACGGTGTATACTCAGGAATGGTCAACAAGTACCCAGGTAAAATACAACATGGCTTCGGAAATTGAATTTCGGAGCTGAATATCATACCGGTATTTCATTTGGAGGGACCGTCTGTCCAATGGGAGACTTTTGAGACGTTGACGGCAGTAGACTGAAGTCTCTTTTTTGCTATCTGTGAGCATGAGCACTTAATTTGTGAGCATGCGCTATCCACTTGAAGACCCAGCTCCAAAGTCTCCCATTGGGCTCAGAATACATTATAATTAGTAGCCCATCTGGAACAGAAGGCAATTACCGCAGTTTTGATCTGTGCTACGGTAGCCAAAACCAAATCAAAGGGCGAAATACGGATTAAATTTAACCCCCGAAAACAAGAATTTTGAGTGGCAAAAAATGTAATGGTTTACAAAGAAAAATAAGACAGGAATTATGTGTGGCAAAGACAATTAATGTGGAAGCACTGGTACCTGTTGTGAGATGACTCTTCAGTTCTGTATACAGCTTGGGCATATTGGACCAGAATGTTGATCAAGCTCCGTAGTACAGTCTCCGATCTTTCAGACAGAACCTCTTTTCTGATCCGTCGAGGGTTTTGTTCTCATTAGTACATACCATCAGCTGTTACTGTAGATCAGAACACACAAATATAACTTATTACGATGGTCCTTTACATGTTAAATTCAAAGTCAAGCTTCATACTCATCCATTCTCACTCCTCGCGTTAAAAAGTTTAATAAAAAATACTAAGCTTGCACCCTTTTGGGGTTGTGTGAAATTGGGAGAACAAAAAAATTGAATTGCAAAAATGATGATTGATGACCAATGTTTGAAAGATACTTTCTTCACCACCAGACTTATAAAATTCTATTGAGGAGTGCATGAAACCAACACTCCAATGATTTGGGCTCGGGGCTTGCAGCCTAGCAGATATCTTGGGCCTCAGGCTCAGAAATTTGCTATGGCAGAAAATGATGACAGTCATTGCCTGAAAGGCTGTATTCCTCAGGACTTCCTTGAGATGAAAGCTTCTGATTTTGTGCACTCTAAAACATTAACTTGCAGGTCTACTGGAGCTGGTTCGTAAAGCACAACTCAGTAAACTCCTCCACCAGATGCACCAGCTCTTCCCCGAGGAGTATGACTTCTACCCCCGCACCTGGCTCCTGCCCGAACAGTACCACCACTTCTGCGCCGACGTTGCCAGCATGCAGCAACGGCATCCCCATCGGAAGCCTGTCTTCATCGTCAAGCCGGAC
Source organism: Astropecten irregularis (assembly GCA_963971285.1). Classification (NCBI taxonomy): domain Eukaryota; kingdom Metazoa; phylum Echinodermata; class Asteroidea; order Paxillosida; family Astropectinidae; genus Astropecten; species Astropecten irregularis. The sequence goes on along the minus strand of OZ020260.1, from coordinate 4,632,108 downwards.
GAGGGTTCTCAGGGCGACGGCATCTACCTGATCACGAACCCCCACCACATGGGCTCGGTGGGTCTGGTCAAGCGGGCCGTCGTCCAGGAGTACATCGCCAATCCCTTGCTGCTGGAACGCACCAAGTTTGACTTGCGGGTCTACGTGCTGCTGGCCTCCATCGACCCTTTACAGATCCTCATCTGCCAGGAGGGGATGGCCCGCTTCTGCACGGTCAAGTACCAGGCCCCTACCAACCGCAACCTCCACCAGGTCTTCATGCACTTGACCAACTACTCCCTGAACAAGAAGAGCGACACGTTCGTCCACACGGACAGCACAGACCGGGGCAGCAAGAGGACCATGACCAGCACGTTCACGGCGCTGGCATCGCGCGGTCACGATGCCGTGGCGTTGTGGCATGCCATCCAGGCCATCGTGGTCAAGACAATCACGGCCATGCTTCCGGACCTTTTGGTGGAGTATGAGGCTGAGCTACCAGCACGAAAGCCTGCCCCTGTTTGTTTCCAGGTATGGTCCAATCCAGCCAGGCTATAATTTGTCAAACCTAAAGTGGAGTTGGTCATTCATGGGTCATTGGTCATTCTTCATAGTAGCAGAGTTTGTCATAGCTTCAAAAGGTTCCACCAGCTTTAGACTGAACAATCGAGCCTTTAATGACCCATTAATTTCTTTAAGCTACAGTACTTGAAAGAATGTAACCTTCTATTCCAATAAGAAGGGATGAATTAGTTTTTTACTTGGTAATGGTAACCTAGGCCCTATAATATGTAACTTTTTCAGTTTGTATATCTACTGTCATCTATTTAAAGAAAAATTGTGATAGAACCTGACGTTGAAGAGGAATAGTGTTCCAGTTTGGGACCAGCTATAGAAAATGATCTCTGAAAGATTTTGAACATGTAGGAATAGACAGAAGTTAATCATCAGAAGATGTATGTTTTGGCAGGATCAGCTTGTATATCTTTATCAGAATCATGCAACCTTTCCATGTCCAGTTTTAAGAACCGAATATTTCCTCTAACTCGACCAGATCTTGGGTTTTGACATCCTCGTGACGGAGGACCTGAAGCCCATCTTACTGGAGGTGAATGCCAACCCAAGCCTGAGGCTGGACTACGAGAAGGAAGTGGCTCCGGGCGTCACCGAATCCCAGCCCAGCCCCGTGGACGAGGAGATCAAGATCCCCCTCATCAAAGACACCCTGCGGCTGCTCAAGCCGGGAAGGATGGCCAAGGATCAGCTGAAATCAAGGTCTGCTAGACTTCTTTTTTATTTTTTCTTGCGGGGTCAGTTTGACGAAGCAGTTCTATTCCTACCATCCACCACCAGCCTAGGGTCCCTGGTTCAAATCCCACCCAGGGCTGTATGCGCCTGAATATCGCAACTGAAGTCACTTCCTTTAGAATGCATTGAGTCACTGCCTTTTTGAGTTGACTCAATATGAGTCGTGCCCAAGAATTACTTGAGTTAGAGCCATAGAATGACTAGATCTCAACTCAAGTCGCTGCCTCAGAATGGCTTGAGTCACTGCCTTTGTGAGTTGACTCAAGATGACTCGACATGAGTTATGCCCAAGAATTACTTAAATCAGAACCATAGAATGACTAGACTCAACTCAACTAGACTCAACACTACTTGACTTGAGTCACTGGCTTAGAATGACTCACCTCGAGTTAATGCCGTCGATTGACCACAGGCGCATCCGGAAGTAACACAGTCTCCCTCTTTAATACTACTCCACTCAAGGATCACCTCAGTGAAGGCCGACAAGCAGCTCCAGCCCAACTGCCAGCCCATGTTACTGGACACCCCGATGTCGGACCAGGCCCCCTCCGACGACAACGATGAGGAGAGGAGCAGGGAGGAGGAAGAAGAGTTGGAGGCAGAGGAAGAGACCTGTCTGGAGGAGATCTGGCCCAAGAAGTTTGGAGAGTGCTACCGGCACCTGAGGGTGATGGAGCACGTGGCGGGACTCTTCAACAGCTTTCTCGGGGTCAAGGGGGCGCACAGGATGGGAGCCACTGGCTTCAGGATGTTCAGCAGGTGAGATCTGATGTCATAACTTTCAGGGTCCTTGAGGTGTGGGAAGTGGAAAAAAGATGGTATCATGGCGGAGAAGTCTAATGTGCAAACTCAAGGTTAATGTGGTGAACGTCACAAGTTCAAACTTATATTCCCACAGGGATCATTTCCCACCGGCTGCATTCTGTATAGGCACCATTGTATCAGTTCAATTCCACTCAGTTGACGCTCGCCCATGCAATAGCTTGGCAATTCAGATTGATATGCCTTTTGAACAATCGATCACTCTCGAATGCCATCTGGTAAAATTCAGGCATGGTGACGTTAAACATTTGTGATGGCTGGTTCAAGATTTGAATTCTCTTCGATCCTTGCTCAGGAAATGTAAGCTGTGCACCAACGGCATCACTATGGCAGGAATTGATATCATGTACATCGACATCACACGGCGCTGGAACCTGGACAATCCGGACGGGGCCGGAGCCGGCATGTGCTTCGGGGCTTTCCTGGAGGCCTTCTTCGCTCTGGCCCAGCGCAAATTCCGCGGCAGCTCCTTGCTGGAGAAGGTGAGTGCCCTGGTGGACATCTGCGAGTTTAACCTCGGCGGAGCGGGGGCCGGTATGGCGTCAGTGCCATCCCCAGCACGGCACAGGACCCGACCCCGGCGGCTACGCCGGCCGGAGATGGTGAAACGCAGGGTGGGTAGGCAGCCATCCACCGACGAAGACTGATATGAACAAGAGGGCAAACCTTCTTCAATGATGCTACTACTACAACAGCTCCTACACTCCAACTCACTTACCACTCTCCAAAGTGAAGGATCCCCACTTCCATCCAGAAAGGCAGGCCAATGCAAGACGGCAGTCACACTATTCCTGCAGGAAAGAGACAGGGGAAAAAATGAGTCTATCATCGTGTTGAATAATCTCATCAGGTTCAAGTCTCTCAGTGATGGAGGTATTAATGGGATGTTGATGAACAAGGAGGGGCTTTCATTTTGCCACAAGCTGCCAATTAAACATATGAATAATGACAATGACTCCCACATACCCAAAAATGACACAACCTATTAAAGGTAATATCATACTTTGGTTTTTATCAAAGAAATACAGATTCTTGGGCACAAATATCAAGACAGATACAGTAACAGTCATCTGTGAAACAGTGAAAAACTGCCGCAGTATTTCTTAAGTCTTTTCTCTTTTATTTTTGATCTTTTAAAATATCAAAAAGATTTTCGGTCATTGTTTTACTTATTTCTGGATAAATACACCATTTCAGGCGGACACATTTTAACGGTAGGTTTCTACCACCACCATCTTCATACCCTGAAAGTTATACGTAAATCTGTGAACATTTCTGTTTTGGTCTCTTACCAAAGTATGATACTACCTTTAAGGGAGAGAAAGTTTGATACTGGTCAGACTGTCAGCTCCGAAAAGCCAGGCCAGGTTTAGGTTTAGCCATGGCTCTTTGGCTTCTATATAATCCCTAGCCGTGAACTAGCCACTGCTTTGTCATAAACTCAGCCACATGTCAGACTTGATGTATGCAGTTATTATCCACAAGCCTGGCTGGGCATGGCTTGATTGATTTTAAACTGAGCTGTATTATGTGCTCTGAAGTTCTGGGCTGATGTAAGAAGTATTAAAGTTTCTCTCCTTAATATAGAAAGAGAATTAACTAATACAAAAAAACCTATGTTAACATAAATGACTGCAGGAACCGATTTCACTAACGCTTTGCGATCATCGTAAAGCCCAAATCCATGGCTAAACAGAAAATTGCTAAGCAAAGTCGCAATCGATTTTCTGTTTAGCGATGGATTTGGGCTTTACGATGATTGCAAAGCGTTAGTGAAATCGGCCCCAGATGCAGTCAGTTCTGTGTATTTAAAGCTGCATTTATTTTGTATGTACTAGGTTCTCCTTATTTGTAAAAACTTATCGTGATAATTTTATTACAAACTGCACGCAATACTCGTAGTTTAAAAGCATGTGCACTATTAAGTACATTTACACAAAGAACCTCTTTCTTGTTCAATTTGAAAACAGTCCAGCTTAATAGAATGTGAGAAACACGAATAGTACGTGCACAGGTGAACTTTTCCTCATTTGTTCACGAAAAAGGCACTGAATTTTGTGCTTCCGTAAGTGCCAATTCTAAGCTTATACAGTAAGCAGAGCCATGAAATAAGCCATTTGCGAGTTAAATATGAATAGGATCTGGGACCGATTTCATAAAGCTCTACGACGCCTCGCAACTCGATTTGCGACGCGTCCTAGCTGTGACGCATCGCATCTATGCGGGGAGTCCATAGAGAAAGGATGCGTCTTAACCCTGCGACGCGTCGTAAGTTTTATGAAATCGGCCCCTGGTATCTGTGGCTCAGTGGTCAGGTGTGTTGAACTCAAAGTCTTGTGGTCAAGATTGTGGGTTCGAAACTTTGAATCCAGCCATGGATTAATGGTGCTTGCGTCCTTGGGCAAGACACTTTGTCACATATTGCTCCTCTTCACCCAGGTGTAAATGGGTACCTACGAAGGTAGAGATGGCTTTGTGTGTTTGATTAGCCTCTGTACACTGAATACGGTAGCAGGGGCTATATACTCCCCAGGGAGTTGAGATAGTTTCAGGAAGGTAAATTATGGCCCGATGACCAGGGATAACAATAGCGTTCCGCACTAATGACGTCACACCATGCATGCACGCGACACGCATCCCCGCTCACCACACGTTTGCATGGCCACGTTGCAATGCTTGTCTGAGGTTCGGTGCTATTTTTAGCGCAAGTGGGCAGTGCTATTGATCATTGATTTGCGACATGAGCGTCATGCTTGGTGGATACTGGTGCATTATTAAGTGTCCATTATTATTATTATTTCATCGCATATAGAGAGCGTGCACGTGACGTCACTTGACAGCTTATCGGCCATTTTGGACAGCACGCATACGCACGCACGCGCATGCGTGCGGTACCAGACAGCATGAGCAGCAGCATCATATGCACGCACTTCTGCGTGCGCGTCCGGTTGATTTGCAAGCTTCGCGAACGCATATGGGTTACATGTAATTCACAGTACGTACATGTACGTGCATTATACACGTGATCAGCGTTGCCATCCAAAATGGCTTCCTGATCACGTGACTGCACGTCCTCTATAAACACCTCAGATTGAATTCCCCAGACTAAAGACTGATTGCTATATCACATGATTTGGGGCAAGCTTTTGCATAGCGATACCCATCTCTGGAATGGACTGGTTCCTTCGATTATGAACATTGCATTTGTGCAAGACATCTGTTATGTATTTAAGTAAAAGCTTGCCCCGAATCATGTGATATAGAGAGTCTTTAGTCTGGGAAATTCAAACTGGGGTGTTAATGTGCAATGCAAGAAGTCTGTGTACCAGATACTATTCAGATTTAACTCGCAAATGGCACATTGGTCCAGGCTGTTTATGCCTTTTCCAGTCTCTATTAATATAATATGCATAGTTATTGTGAGCCGAGCCAAATAATATTTTTTTAGTAACATTTACTTTTTTAACTGGACGGCTTTAGCTTGCAAGCCATTCATTGTATTTTTGATCATTTTAAATATTTTTTAAATATTATTTATATAACAGCACTATGCAAGTAGTATGTAGATTTAATACATTCACATGAAATGTAACTCGAGGTACTGTATAAACTCGTATTAACTTTCGTAGCCAACAGTAAACAATTTTACCTCTTTTTTTTGTGATAAAGGGAACATTTTCTAAACTCTGAAATCCTCGACTTGCACATACATTGTATTTTTGTCAAACTCCTGTCCGATTAAGTTTGGTGCTTTGAGACGACTATTTACATTTGGTGCCAATTAATTACTACACAATGTGTTTATATTTATGTTTACAATTTATATTTAACCAATCCTTTATACTACCTTAAAAGATGCATTTCCAGATTTTAAGCCGATCAGTACAAAAAAATGAATTTGAAATTTATAATTTGTAGGATTTCATATACAGTATACAGGGCAAACTCAGAATGAACATGAATGTGTTTTTTTTTAATCAAATAAATGTTTTTATGTCCAAAGTTTCTGGCATTAGAATTTTTCTAAAAAAATTTTTCAAAAACTGTATAGTCTAGCTCCCAATCCCATTTGATTGAATGATTGTTTTTTAATGTTTTTTTTTATAACAATCATTTTTGGTTAACTACTGGTAATGCATCTTTAAAGACCACACAAAATAAACTAACCTTTTAATTATACATTGAAATATTACTTACCTTTTGTTGTATTGATACCTTAATGGGAATATAATTCACATTAATATCTTATTGTTATTTGATTACTAATCTATTTTTGTAATAAAACTGCACACTAATGACAAATGTTTTGTTTTTTTCTCAGAGTGCTTGTTTTATTGAAATCTGTACACGAAGAACCCTGGTAGCGATAGTCAAACACAGCGCAATGACCAAAAAATGGGCCTGGCCATCGGAGTATAAAAAAGAAGTATTGAAGAGTTTTCATAAACGACTCTTGCAGTTTTAACCCCCTTGGACATTGAAAATGACAGGCATAAGTCTAAACATTAACTGTGTCGCATCTTTCAAGCTGTCACGTTTAGATTCGTTATTTTGTGTGACGGCTGTAGCTGACAAGTTGTTGTGTCGCATCCATGGGAACTGTTCAGTGAACCAATCACCAATGCCATCAGTTGCCAAGCACCAGTGTTCACACAAGCCAGGATGTGGCTGTTCATGTGTAGCTGGTACTCGGATTCGTTGAATCCCTCATAGCTTGTAGCTGGTACCCGGATTAATTGAATTCATCATAGCTTGTAGCTGGTACTCGGATTCATTGAATCCCTCATATATAGCTTGTAGCTGGTACCCGGATTCATTGAATCCCTCATAGCTTGTAGCTGGTACCCGGATTAATTGAATTCATCATAGCTTGTAGCTGGTACTCGGATTCATTTAATCCCTAAATGCTTGTAGCTGGTAACCAAACACACTGCATCCGTTATAGCGTCTAGCTGGTACCTGGATTTAGAGAATTCATCATACACTGTAGCTTGTAGATGGTACCCAGATTCACTAAATCCAACATAGCTTGTAGCTGGTACCCGTATTCATTGAATCCTTCATATAGCTTCTAGATGGTTAGCTGATTCATTGTTCCCTGCATGTATGGAATATAGTCAGGCAACGAAGTAGGCCACTGTAAGCACAAGATCAAACACAGACAAACAATGGCACCAACCAAACAAAACAGAATCTACACAAGTTAACCAGCCTTTTCCGTCACGTCGGTGTAGTACCGGCCCCTTGAACAGGTACTTGTTCATGAGTTGGTCCCACCGTTGGTGTGGCACTCGGCGTTATTAAGGTGCTGGGTACCAGTGAAGGGAAGAGCTGGGAGTACAGGTCGCCAAACTGACCAATGTTCTTGTGGACAATGGCGTGGATCACTTCAGCATACTTGATGGTAACACCTGCCAGTATCAAACAGAACATATAATTCTGACATCAGATATTTGTACATGGTGTTACTGTAATAAACCTATACACAGATCCGACGACGCGAACATGGAGGTAAAAAAACACCCACCATTACTGGTGTGTCCCCGCCCGTATTTTGTCAGGCAACAAAAGGATTTACGTCCGCCGCACTTATATACTGTACATCCCCTAATCATGGGACGCACACCCTGCAATTATAGAGTGTGGCGGAGCGTAAATTCTTTTGTTGCTGGACAAAAGGCAGGCGGGGACACACCAGTAATGGCGGACAGTATTTAGTGCCATCGGATCAGTCTATTACCGACTTGGTACTGTCACTAAGAAAAGCCTTCATTCTCAAGACGTACTATGTCGTGATGAACATACACAGTAAGAACATTCAATGGACTGAGACAATTGACAATTAGGGGCACTGCTGACATAGGGCTGGAACAGTAGCTCAGTGGAATTGGTAGATCACCGGTATGGTATTCGAGGAGGGTAACAGGTTCGAATCCCATTCATTTTTTTTTTTAATTTCCTTTAGCAAATACTAACCTGGCGGGAATGAACTGATATACTTTCCGCTCAAGTCAGGCTTGCTCAAAGGAGTGTTGAAACTCGGCGGGTTCTCCTGATGAAGGGAAGAAGAAGAAGAAAAGTTGTGTCAATTCTACGGTCAGTATCAACCGACCACGGAGACATTGTGGATCCCTCACGCCAATCTGTTTTATAATATCGCTCCACATCATGGGCCAATGTCACGGCCCTGCTTAGCACAGAATTTTGCCGCTGACCATAAAATTTCTGTCTTAATCCAAACAGGATTACCAACAAAATGTCCATGTGCTGTGTGTTGCACTCGTGATTGTTCTTTGGCTGTTGTTCGTTGACCATGAATATCAAATGGAATTTTTAATGGTGGTTTGTTTTATTGAGCAAAACATTTTGTGCTAAGCAATTTTGTTGTGCTTAACAGCTCCATTAAATTGGCCTCATATATCTCCTTGTAATGTCGCTGTACTCAACAAGGGCAATCAGAGTCTCGATCAGACAAAACAACAAGTACTCCACTGAATATTAACAGTGGAACACTATTACAATGAACATAGCGGGATGCACAGATATTGTCCGTTATAGTGGTCATTCGTTATAGTGATTTGAAGAACAATATTGGATATGTATTGTACACACAAAAATTGGGAGCCAAGGATGATGTTCGGTATAGTCAAATGTTCAGTGTAGCAGTGTTTGCTATCGTGGCGTTCCACTGTAAAATAAAAAATGCAGAAAATTGGAAAACGAAATAATGACGAGATTTTGCTACTTTACCTTCAGGAATGCCCAGATGGTTGTCAGCAGAAGGCAGATTTCACTGGGAGCCAGACTAGGTATGAGAAGACTGCAGTAGCACAGAGGGGTAGGCAGGTAACCAGACTGTAAAGAAGAGATAGAAACGAGTTGGTAACCACAGAAACCAGTGTCATTAGAAAATTGACTTCAGTTCTGTCTGCTGGTCTCCTGACCTGTATGCAAATTTCAATCGCTGAGAAGATATCTATCATCAGTCGCATAGAATGACATTCGACAGCATTGCTGATGTGGCTACTATCATAAATCGATCCTTGCTATGTATGGTTTCACAGTTTGTGACTTTCAACTGAACAGGAATAAAAAAAAAAAAAACAGAAAATTTGGAGGACTGTCAACATGCCGGAAAGTCCAGTCAGTAGGGTACCCACTACGGTAACCCAGAGGTCACCGGTTCAAATCCCGCTCTAGTCAGTTTTCTCTGCTCTCCTTCATAACATCATTGTGCAGGTGGAACAGGTTTGTAAAAACCGGTGTAGTATAGGAAACCAAATTCAGGATTTTCACAACCTGAAAAGAATGCATATTTCTATCATAAAATTGAACAAGGCTGTTTCCCTTTGAGTGATCCCTCGTACGTAATCTCAGGTTGCGGCATTGTTGATGCTGCACGTATCTTAAATGATCCTTGGGATAAAGCAGGATGTGAATGGTTTCACGGCGTCTGACAGGAAAACAAAAGATAAAAACGATTTGGGACACAATCAACCAGATAGCTCAGCTGTTAAAACAACTGTTTTTTGTTTGTTTTTTTATTTCAACTAGTAATTAAGGTGTTCCAGGGTCGCAGATTCGAATCCCACTCCAGTCGATTTTGTTGGTTCACCATTCAATGATACAAAGGAGAATCAGCAGCCTCGATATGTGATATCTTACCTGGTTCATGCATTCTAGCAGTCTGCACGTGGCTCTCAGCTGGGTTGGCGCATTCTCTCCTTTCGACTCTCGACTCGTGTCCCAGAAAGAAATGAGCGTTGCCTGAAGACTGTACAACAGCACAGAGCACTGGCATAAGGCTGTCGGCACTGGGAGGGAGAATTCAAAAGGGTGATGAGAATTAGGATGAGTCTTCCTCAAACTCAGCTAAAGAAGCCATAGGATCGATTGTAACTCCAGTTACGAAGGACATTCCATCGTGTCTTACGTAGGGCTGCAATGCATCATAAATCCTACGATTGATACCAAGTTACAATGAAAAGAAAGATTTGAGGCTTTACATGGTGACAATTGGTATGCGGATCGGTTTGCGGAAATACAATGTAAGAATCGTTCGTACTTTCACACTTCTATTTCGTTTGCACTTCTCGTAAGGTCTCAACGTTTCAAGTAGCCTGCCCTAGTCATCATCAGGAGACAGTCTACTGATGAGGACTACAGCAGACTAGTCGAGACATTGAGACCTTACGAGAAGTACGAACGAAATAGAAGTGCAAAAGTACGAACGATTCTTACATGGTATTTCTGCAAAAGTTACGAGTTTGGTAAAATCGACCCCTTAAGCGACATTTTACTTTCCCCTGGCCTTCCGTCAACATGAATCAAGTTCATTTCATACTGAACATGCTAACTTTGCGAAAAAATGTGTTTCATCGAAATAACAAACTCGATATCATCTGAACCGGAAATGTAAAACTTTACAGCCTTTGTATTAACAATATGATAAGAACACAGCCCTGGGAAGGAGATTAGAATGAAAAATGGTACTACGTAAGTATCTAGTAATGTATTAGGGCCAAATAAGATACCAGCTAAATGCCATTCTTTATAACTGCTTACCTTTACTGATGATTTCCAAGATGTCCCAAAATATTGGGTTTTCCTCAAATCTTCTCTTGACATATAAATCCCTACAAAACAAAATGAAGAAGAAACAGCGTACTTTAAGTTGTTTTTGGTCATTGGTTTTACTCTTTTCTGGATAAATGAAGCATTTCAGGCAGAACAATTTTAACGTTACGCCATAAAAAAAAAATTGTTGTATTGGAGTAACGGAGGGTTGGAAAATAGGGTAGGGCGGGCGGATTTTTTTTTTTTTTAGTTAAATTTTTCCTGTATTAAATGCTTTTTTTCCTGTATATCACAGTATTTGACGAGTCAAATAAAGACAAGAAATGACAAAACAACTTTAACCAGTCTGGTTTCCATCTTTTGCTCCTTTTAAGCTTTTAATCTGCATACAAATTTGCGATTTTTTAAATTGTATTTATTAAATATTTTACCCGATTTAAAAAAAAAAAAATTGTTTTTTTTGGTTTAAAATGTTTACGGTGGGGGCATATTTTTGGGGCGGGCAGGTTACACCAATAACACAAATTAATTTTTATGGCCTTATGTTTCTACCATCACCATCTTTATACCATCAGTATACTACCAAAGTATGATACCTTTAATTTGAAAGATGGATAGATTTTAAGGCCAATATGGACCAGAAATGAAGCTACCTCGTCTTTGAGTAAAACAATCTCACTTTTGGACCACAAATTATCAAATAGGATTTGTACCTCTCCACAGTTAACTTCATGTGTTCCTCCTCGGGCCAAGTGACCCCGACGTGGGTCATGTCAGGACAGGCTAGCTCCATCAGCATGGCCGCCATGGTCCGGGCGGCCTTCTCATCCACCGGCTTGAGACTCAGCGGCGCCGAGGCAGGCTGACCGAGAGGAGGGTCGGGGAGCGTGCAGCAGGCCAGCATGGTGTCCAAGAAACACTGGCAGTTCAACATGACGGCCTCCTGGAAAAAAACAACAACCACAGAGTACACTTCAGGGCCAATTTCACAAAACATACAATATTTTTGAGGTTTATGTTTAGGGAGGCTGGGTTTAAAGGTACTTATCATACTTTGGTAGCATACCGAAACAGAAATCTCCACAGATTTTACCTATAACTTATAAAGATGGTGATGGTAGAACCATATCGGTCACGTTTTTCTGCCTGAAATGGTGTATTCAGCAAGAAAAGAGTAAAGGCAATGACCAAAAAACAATTTTGATCCGACTTTAAAAGATCAACAATGTGAAACAGTGAAAAGTGAAAAGATTTTAAAAATACTGTGGGCTTTTTTAAATGTTTTCTCAAAAAGTGAGTACCGTATGGGACTGGAAATTTCACAGATGACTGTTGCTGAAACTTTCTTGATATTTTTGCTCATGAATCTGCCTTTCTTTGACAAAAACCAAAGTATTTAAACATTGAATAAGCTCAATTCTCTCTTGTTCAGAAAAAGAAATTAAGAGACAGGAGATCTGAGGTAGGCAAAGCTCCGAGTTTTGTTTGGATTTGTCAATGACTGACCTTTGACACGTCGGCCTGAGCTGATTTGGGTTTCAGCCCTCTACCGATGGTCCCCGCGTGGAAGACGGCCGAGTTGCTGGCCGGCAAGGTGAAGGACGCGTTGGCAAATTTCTGGTTCTCCTTCAGGAGAGAGGTGGGCTTCTCGCGCAGGGGTGCCACGTCGCCCTCTATGCGTGGTGTACCTCCAAACAGATGGCAGTTTTGCTGTGATATTGAACATGAGATGAACATGAGATGACATGTGAGGCCTGGGTTATGACAAACTGTCGCCTTATTTTCAGTCTACTCCTCTCTTTTCTAATTACAAATTCCACACAACATCCATCGATGACACCACTAACAATGACAAGGTGGAAAATTGCTGACTTACAAATGACAGTCCACTACAAAATCTGCAAAGACAATATCCGTTTTTTTTAGTTACGGTACGCAAATGGCTGCAGATATCTGTTGCAAATGAATATGCAAAGTTGTATATAACAGGGCTGGAAATAAACGGAGGCCACGGAGGCCATGACCTTCGCTGCCCTGGTTCTTGGCCTTGGTGCCCCTTCAAATTTTTCCATAGACATTATGATTTTCCAATGAAAGTGCCCCTTGCAATAGAAAATTGGCCTTGCCCTCACAAAACCTTATTTCCAGCCCTGATATAACGGTTATAAGTCACATTGACTGCAATTTAGTGATGACGTATTGAGATGTATCCGTTCGCGTATTGGTATCCGTGACACAGCGAAACCTCTCTATTATAATAATTGTGACATCACACTTTTCCTTCGCAATAAGAATGGATAGGCTGCTTTGAGATCAATCTTAGTGTTTTGTCACAGTGAAATCGACTGTCACACCAATGTATAACCTTCCAGATTCAATCATTGGATGTGACTTACCCGATTTGATATGCCCTCCATGAGCGTCCTGATGACCAGCTGCTGCCCCATGGGTAACTGAGACCAAGCCGCCAGGTACCTCTGACAGTGACTGAGAACGCGCTGCTTATCAAAAGCCTCTGCAAGAAAACACAACACAGTATGCAAAGCCAGGGCTTAAACTTCGAGTCCAAATCGAAGAAGGCAACTGGTACAAGAAGCAAGAGCTCAGTGCTCATGGGGGCTGCTAAGCACAAATATTTGCTTAGCACAAAACTGTCTTGCCTAATTAAACAAACCAACGTAAAAAATTTCATTTGATATTCATGGTCGGTGAACAACAGCCAAAGAACAATCACAAGCGAAACAAAATACATGGAAATTTGTGTTGTTAACCCTATTTTTGTTAAGACAGAAATGTCATGCTTAGCAAATTTTTGTGCTAAGCACATTTTTTGTCTCAAGTGTAAAAATGGATTTAAGACAGACTAGCCTTACCTGGTCTCAGATGCAGGGCCGTGAAGAAAAACTCGGCGGCCGACTGGGCCACGCCCACCAGCGTCACCATGGAGACAGGCTCGGGCCGGCCAATCAGGTACAGGAGTTCCACGGTACCGGTGGCGACGGCCAGGTCTGCGTGGTGGAGCTGGGTGGACAGGGAGTGCAAGTGGGGGACTAAGGCGTTGGCGAATCGGGATCTGGCCACGCCCCGGCCCTTGCCCGCCGTCTCCCACTTGACTAGCTGGGTCAGGTTCAGGAGCAGCTGAAGAGTCTACAGAGAGGCAGAATGAAAAAAACATTAAATACCTTTCTCGGTGTGTTAAAACCCAAGACGAGTCTTGTGGTCAATCTACAAATTGTGGGTTCTAATCCAGCCATGGGCTGGTGGTGCTTGCGTCCTTGGGCAAGACGCTTTGTCACATATTGCTCCTCTTCACCCAGGTGTAAATGGGTACCTGAGAGGGTAGAGATGGCTTTGTGTGTTAGATTAGCCTCTGTGCGCTGAATACGGCAGCCAGGGCTGTATTACTCTCCTGGGAGTTGGGATGGTTTCAGGAATGTAAATTATGGCCCGAAAAACCAGGGATAATAATATATAACGTGCATAGAGAATATTTGTTTATTATGTGTTATAAGTAGATATTATTATTATTTTCATTTTGACAAACCTCAGATTCCTCAATTCGTTGTAGCTGGTTCATGGTCTTGTTAAGCGTCCTGGGCAGGATGTTGGGATATGCCGCTTCAATTTCTGCCTGCAGAGAGGTAAATAAGCTGACCTGGGGGTCAAGAAAAACCACACAACAGAGCAGTCGGTAATTAAAATCAGGGATAACTGATGTCACTTCTCAGGTTGCATATTGTTAATGCTGTGCGAATCTAAAATGATCCTTGGTATATGCAGTGGAATGCCACTACAATGAACAACGCTACATGTATACCGAACATCATCCTTGGCTCCCAATTTATATGTACAATACATACCATATACATATGTGTGGTTCTTTAAATCACTACAACGAAAGATCACTATAACAGACAATATCTGTGCATTCCGCTAAGTTTGTTATGGCAGTGCTCAACTATAGTATGTTAGTGGTTAGAATAGAGACACCACCAACAAAGGGTTGAATAGCTCAGTTGGCAACAATCAAAACAATCAACATTATAGAAGTAAAGAAAATGGTATAAATGGAGGCATGGGGACAAATGTCTTTGAAAATAACTTGGCATTTCTAAGAAATCACAGAAAAGCCTTGTCGTTCGTTGGTTGCAGACAACACTAAAAATGAATCTGACTTACTTTGGACGTTGCGGACTGCTTGATGAGTATGCAGGTCAGGATACCAGTGGCGCAGCTCTCCCCACAATGCACGCCAATCAAACCGAGCAGTCTCTGTAACCATGGTAACCTTGGTCACAAAAACAAAACGAAAATGGTTTTTTATTTAAGCAATGGCTAAAATGAAAATGCTTTGGATAAATACCCTTTTGGGTTGGTTTTCACAACTTTTATATAAAAGATTTTTCTCTCAGCTACGTATATTCAATTTTTTTTTTTGGGGGGGGGGGGGTGGGGGGTGGAATTAACCTAGGGGTCGATTTTACAAAGCCCTACAATCACTCATAACTCGAGTTACGAAGGATAACCCATCATATCCAATGAGTTGGATGGGCTGCAGTGCATAAGTTATTTTTTCAACCCTTTTCACACTCGAAAAGTTTCAACCCCAAGCCAACCTGGGTAGGACAGCCTATTACCAGATTGAAATCAACCCTGGTGGGGACTGGGGTTAAAAATCTCAACCAGGTTCCAAACTGTATTTTTCACTGTGATAAGTGTCGTATGAACCGGTTCACACAAAAATATAGTGTGAACATAGCGTCTCTTTAATCCAGTTCAAAAACTTGCCGGGCTGAACCGGGGCAGATCCGGGTTGGTTTCAACACGGATTGAAAAGAAGATAGTGTGAAAAAGGCCTATAGGAATACAGTGCATTGTTGGACTTAGGGGCAGATTCAGGAAGGCCTTAAGTTCAAGAATCCATACGATTTGAAATGAACAGGTTTAATATTAAAACTGACCTCTGGTCACTAGCGGTCAAGATGTCCGTGCATAAGGTGTTGGTGTGTTTCTGCAGTTCGGTCAGGAAGGGAATGTCCATCATGGTGTCCGGCAGCGAGGAGGACATGCTCGTCTGCTGGGCCAGAGACAGGTTACCGGTCTGGCTGTAGACTGACCGCTGCAGGTCTAGTAGCAAGAGGTCCTGTGTTTAAAGAAACAAACAGTCAACCCTCTTATTCTCAATAATGTGGTTTATGCCAGTTGTGCTGCACAAAATACAAATGGCATCCTGTTCGGGCAAGAAGCACCACCAAGAGTTTGCAATGCGTTGGCCAATCACAATTCAAGGAATTTGTCGACCAGACCCAATGCCCACCTGGAAAGGGTCGACAGATTATACACGTTGTGATCGCCAACGTGTTGCAAACTCTTGGTGGCGCACCATTTCGAATTGCCCATATTGCCACATTTCATTATTAATAAAATATAAATTCTAAAAAAAAATGTTTTTAAACACCCACCAGTATCAGCGCACAGGTCTTCTGCACATGCTCATTGACCTTTGACTCCCGGCCGCCGTCGCAGGCCCTGTCCAGCAGGAAGCAGAGCAGCTTGAAGGCGCCGCTGCCCGAGCGGCAAATCAGGTGGATGACCAGTGTCAGCAGGCTGTCCTTGTCCTGCAACAGCACCGAGGACTTGAGGAACTGCTCTGATAGACGGTTCAGGACTTCGGGCGTCACTGGGGGCAGCAGGGCAGGGGGGCAGGGGGCCAGTGGACAGGAGGGCAGGGGTAGGGGGTGGAGGTTGGGAGGGGGCAAAAACAAAAAAGGCACAATGACAAAATTAGATTAGACAGATGAGGCTGAAGAGAAAGATCTGAAAGATGCAAAAGATGAGACAGTACTGCCCAGTGATAGAAGTCTCTAAAGGCTTTTTCCCACTAGAGTGCTCATCCACACGGCGAACTCATCTGGAGCCGCCCTGGGGTGAAAAGTTTAAAACCTGGACTCCTCTGCCGGCAATCCAAGAGATCATAGCGGACCTGACAGATCAAGTGATATAGATGCAGCAGCAGGAACTGGCACACTTGTTGAACATGCCCCACTTTCCTGTTTCAGTGCAGTTGCACTCATTCTGGGCGATTCCTTTTAATACAAAACCGAGAAAAAGGTGCCGTGAGACTCACATGCTTGGACGAAGTCGGTGGTGATGACTCGCAGCAGCATGGGGGACATGGTGGCCAGCTGCAGTAGGAAGGGAACAGTGAACAAGTGCTGCTCCTCGTCGCTAACTAAACTCTCCTGCCAAGAAAAAGACAACAAAATCAAAAGCATGCATGTGGAGATCCAACAAAGATTGAAAGTCTCACATGGCCGAGATACAATCGCTGGCATACTGCCAACCTATTTTAAGGAAATTAGGAATATCTGCTAAGCCAAAAATCAAAGACTGTAGTCAAGAGCTTGTAAAAACTGTGAAAAGTACAGTGTACAGTGGAACGCTACTATAACGAACATGCCGAGTTGCACAGAAATTGTTTGTTAAAGTGGTCGTTCATTATAATGAACAATGTTCAGCATGACTATACATTGTATGAAATAATTGGGAGCCAAGGATGATGTTTGGTATAGCCAAAAGTGTGTTATAGCGCCGTTTCACTGCAATGTGTGAACAACTCTTGGAAGGAACAGAAGTGGATTCTGAAGGAACCAGAGGTGTTAGCTGGACATCCCAGTCTGTTTCCTCCGATAATCTTCCGGAGGACTTGTACCTGAGTCATATCAGGTCTGAGGAATTGGCCCAAAGGTCCTGAGGACTCAAATATAAAACGGTTTATCAAGCATACCTGGAAGAGCTCCAAGAGGGCCTTCCTGATGTCCTGCGAGTGCTGAGAAGCCAGGTGGCCCAGGATGCCCACCACTGAGGCCATCTTAGGCACCTTCTTGTCCGACGCCACCAAGCCCTGGGACTGGCTGTTGCAAAAGTCTTTCAGACCGCAGGAGAGGACGCGGGTTATGATGGTATTCGGAAAGCAGGAGCTATAGAGCAACCAAGTAAAGAATTCTATTCTAGAGATGAACTTACGAATGTAAACGATATAAATGAATGTAAACGAATGTAAACGAATGTAAATGAATGTAAACAAATGTAAATGAATGTAAATGAATATAAACGAATGTAAACAAATATAAACAAATGTAAACGAATGTAAATGAATGTAAACGAATGCAAACGAATGCAAACGAATGTTAATGAATGTAAATGAATATAAACGAATGTAAACAAATATAAACAAATGTAAAAAAAAATGTAAATGAATGCAAACGAATGCAAACGAATGTAAATGAATGTAAAAGAAAGTTAACAAATGTAAACGAATGTAAACGAATGTAAACAAATGTAAACAAATGCAAATGAATGCAATTGAATGCGAATTGCTCCACATTTTTACCCGATGTGTGCGACCACCCAGTCAAAGTGTGGGGAGTGTTGCACAGACGTATCCAGCAGGGCATCCACACAGAGATCCGGGCAGGTACCCACCATAGCAGCAAAGCACTGAGATGCTACATCCATCAGGGTTCTTGTGGCTGTGAGTTAAACAAAAACACACAAAATTTCACAATTTCCAAACTGTCATCTTATCCTTCAGGATATCAAACTTTTAAAGGCATATACAACATTGGTATAAACAAACCAAAACAGAAATGTTCACAGATTTACATATAACATACAGGGTATGAAGATGGTAATGGGAGAAACATACTATGAATTTTTTTCTACCTGAAATGATGCATTTATCCAGAAAAGAGTAAAACTAACCACCAAAATATTTTTGATCTTTGTGTTGGGATTTTTTCGAAACACATCACAACCCTGTAGCTTTCAATGACGCATCAAGACGTGAGCTTTCTGTGGAATGATCCACGTACCTTTGCAAGTCATCCATAGCTGGAGCAGTTCATTGAGACTGGAGGGGTGGGGCACGCCTCGCCGACCAGCGTAGGTACTACTGATCTGACCCAAGAGGTCAATTGACCACTGTGAAAGAAACAATTTACAAACATTTATAGTGCGTATGTCGTTAAACCTAACTGCTCATACCACACAAGATAAGCGATGCTTTCCACACATTTACCACAGTCTCCACAGGGGGGACTGGTTCTTAAACCGCGCATTACCATAGTCTCCACAGGAGGAACTGGATCATAAACCACGCATTACCACAAAAACTACACTGTGATATTCAGGATACCACACTTAACACAGAAAAAACCAAGTATGGTAAACTGTGGTATTGAGGTGGGATAGGGTTAATCAATACGTAAGGTGATTGTTAATGCTAGTAGTTCTCAAAATTGATAGAATTATTATCTCTCTTTTTAATTTTATCTAATACAAAAGAGTCATTTACTGAACCTTCTATCTCAAAGGATCTGAAATGTCAATCCTAGCAGAATTTTCTTCAGAGTCTAAGCCTTTAGCAATTGATAAATGATAATGCATGGATTGAAAACCCAGACCTTTCAAAATCTTAAATTTAATTATTAAATATACACGTATCTCAAGTCATTATTGTGATTAATGTATAAAATCAAAAAGGAATATCAACTTACAGCAGATATGAACGGAGACCAGGCGTCTGCATTGGTGCTGATGAAATTATGCAGCACATCATAGATTTCCTGGATCACACCGTCCAGGTTCAGCCCAGTGCTCGCTGCATGAAAGAGAAGACGAAATGCAAGTTGTTACTGACGACGTTGCAAGAATTCTAGCTGGGCATGCAGTGCATGGGATTCTTATTGGCAACAGTAATTATGGTAAAGATAACCCAAACCGTCAGCAAGCTTAGATTCAGCTTGCTGAGTAGTTAGGGAAACCTACTTATTGCATAAGAGCACCTACTTATTGCCTTGGTACACCTAATTATTGTGTTAGTGCACATAGTTATTGCCTCGTCTTGGTGCACCCACAAATCGCCCAGTGCCCCACAAAACGAAAAAGGAAATCATTGGCTATAGGGCCTCGCATGCCTAGGTGGATTACAATAATGTTTCCATCCCGTTAACACTAGCTGTTACATAGGCCTACGTACCTTCTCCTTCAAGTTCAAACAAGTACGAGTTGACGCTCTCATCAAAGACATGACACAGGTGCTCTAGGACGGCTGTGCGGGCAGCGGGCAGGGTGCAAAGGAGATGTAACGCACACCGAGCATGCTCCTCACTGGACAGTTTGTGGCCCGACCGGACGTGGATTCCCTTGACGAAGCTCCGGATGGAGATAAGCAGCTCCTGGAACAGAGAACAGTAAAAAAAGATAATATTAATAACGTGGTTTGGACTTTTAGCTGACAAACTGCGATCTAATGCCCATTCCGTGAAGGGGCTAGGGTACAGATGTTTGTGTCTGTCCCCCTCTTTTCTCATTCATATTTTAAAGGTATAATACTAAGTAAGTTGGTAAATGTCAGAGTACAGCACTCAGTCACACTTTGTCTGATCCAACATGTATATGAAATAATAAACCTGTGAAAATCTGAGCTCAATCGGGACATCCGAGTCACAAGAAAATATCGAAAACCTGACTCAAGTTTCTCTGAAAGGAAGTGCTGTGTATATTTTGCCGGCATCGTCATGCATTCTTCTCGTTTGCCAATTTGCCATGCCAGCCTTCTTTCTCTGAAGGTTATTTTGCTGGAGGAACATACTAGGCCTACTATAAACTAATACTAAGTACTACTAGTACTGCAAATTAGCCAATGGGAACGGCAAGATAGCGCTGACATTGAAAATATACACTGCCTTTCTGAAAACATAAAGAATGGTTTTGATCTTCCCCCGAGATATTAAAAGACAAAACTGTTTTCGATTTTTGTTTCACTAATTTCTGGATAAATACACCACTTCAGGCAGAAATATTTTAACGGTATGTTTCTACCAGCACCTTTCATACCCTGAAAGTTATAGGTAAATCTGTGAAAGGAGTAATAAAGGGCTACCTATTGCAGCTACGCAATCGGCATGGCCATGGCAATGCAATGCTTTTTCAGTTTTTGTCGTCTGCTAAAAAAAAAAAGTGTCAAGCGAACGTGTCCACGAAATCTGACAAACATGCGTAAACTACATTTCCCCCACATTTATTTGATGTAAATTAATAAAATACTACCTCTGGTGATACTTGTGACGCACTCATATTGCCATTTACTTGTTTGAAGGAAAGAAACCTGTAGTTTTGTCAACCAATTTTAGCCAAATTTTTCTACACTGAACGTCGCTCATGTCGCTAGACATGCTAAAGCGCTCAGTATCTGTCAATCGTCTGGTGCTAAGCAATCATCAATACATAATGCAGTTATTATGAGATGGGAACAAGACTATGATCATTCTCAGGGAACTTACAAATCGTGCCCATACTGTAAAGTGAACGATACCAGAGGAAATGGCAAAATATTTAGTACGGGGCTCAGAAAGTGTCATGTGGTGACTAATTAAACAGTGACTAATTTTTAAAAGCTCTTCCTCAAAAAAGACGTCATTTTCACATACGCTCAAAAGTAAAAATCACACAGTGCTATCAATACATCAAGAAAGTACCGAAATAGCTTCAATTACTGTCTCAATGATGCAAACAGTTCAAAAAGGAGAACTTTTAAATGTTTCCTCCACCACAGAAACTCAGCATTTTCAATTGGTGGTGGCGCCCTCTATCAATATGGGGCCTGGGGCGGGGCCAAGCTTTAAATTTTTTTTTTTTGGGGGGGCTGGTGAATTCGAATTCTTACTAGAAGAAACTTTGCAAAGATGCCCAGTAAGTTTGGAAGTTATGACTTTTTTATTGACATAAAGCAGCTTACAACAACTGTCACTCAAAGAAAAGTCTGATCAGTGAAAAAAGGTTAATCTTTACAAAATCTTTGATGAATAATATAAATATATTATAATTACCAAGAAAATTCATGTTCAAAGTCAAAAATTATTGACTGGTACAAAAGCCAGGATGTTTGAGGAGTAAATTACAATCAGTTGTCTCATGTATAAAACCAATGCATAACGTACACCACTTTTAAAAGGTGGTACCTGTTATGAAATATTCATTACAACTGAAACTAAATTTCAATAACAAAAATTCAACTGATTTTGAACTAAAACATAATGAAGTCAATGGGCACAATGTTTCATTGAAGCGTTTTAGTAAAAAAAAAAATTATAATTCATTCAATGCATGCCATTAATGTAACACTGTACTTTTGACATAAAATTATTATTTCATTTTACAACTTATTTTCAAGCAAAAAAAAAATATGCTTGGAGTTAGGAGGGCCTGACGCATTTTGATACTAGCAGAATCTTTCTCAAAGTTTGATATATTTCAGGTCATTTTGGCTGATGAGTCATTTGCAGCACTCAGTTTATTACTTGTATTGAAAAAAATATATATTTGAAAATGAATAATTTCTCTGTGCCCAACCACTGATGCAAAATACATGTGATTTGTATTACTTCCCAGATGATTATATA
This sequence comes from Astropecten irregularis, assembly GCA_963971285.1. Lineage (NCBI taxonomy): Eukaryota > Metazoa > Echinodermata > Asteroidea > Paxillosida > Astropectinidae > Astropecten > Astropecten irregularis. The sequence goes on along the minus strand of OZ020260.1, from coordinate 4,609,957 downwards.
TTTTTGGTGGGCTCTGCTATGAAACTGGGCCCTGTTGTGTTGGTTGGAACTTCTGTGTTGTTCTGTCTACTCTGTTCTGGTGAATTTGGAAGGCAGGGGTGACCCACGCACCGCAAGAGCACTGCAGACCTGTGGAACAAGAACAAGATATTACACCTATGAGATATTTTATCTTAAAAGATTTAATAATCGTCTTGTTATTAAGATATTTAAATGGGGAATAGGATAACTCATAATAAGGCCTGTCCTCAGGCTCTGCCAATGTATATCAGCACTGCATACTCAGTGCTTCATAATGCACTCTTAACTAAGCACTTAGAATACAACACTGATAAACATTGGTGAGAAGCTAGCCTAATTCGAATTACTCATTGAAAAGTGAACAAAGAAAAATTGACAAGAGCGGGATTCGAACCAGTGAACTCCGGATCACTGTACTTTAGTGTACTGGCACTCTTACCAACTGAGCTATCCAGCCCTATGTCGGTGGCGTCCCTAATAGTCAATTGTCTTTGTTCGTTTGGCAGTCAGAAGCCATGAAACCACTCACATACTGCTATATCCCAAGCCTCATTTGAGATACATGCAGCATTACCAATGCTGCACCCAAGTCTATGGGGGATCACGCAAAGAGGATTCGGCTTTCTATTCAATATAATCATCAAATAACCACAAGGGAAACTGACTCAAATTAATCATCTTATTCACCCCTTTAGCCTGATAATCTAAGCTGCTGTCAACCATTGATTAACACATGAAGATTATCTTTTACACCGTCAGTGCCTAACGGCTATTTTACAGCCCAAGTCTGATCACACTACATGGGCTAGACTTCATTTGAGCATATTATAAAAAAAGTGTTGTCCACACTTTGCCAGGCACAAAACGTTTGGCTGAATAACCTACCTGCCCAATTGAAGGATCCCAGTCGCGCCTTACACTTGGGACAGGAAAGCTGTAAAATAAATAAAAAATATTCAATGAAAATTGATCCTAAAGTGGCAACAACCAGTAGTGTGGTGTTTCGTATGGGAGATATTTATAGTCAATCTACAGATTGTGGGTTCAAATCCAGCCATGGGTAAGTGGTGCTTGCGTCCTCTGGCAAGATGCCAGTCACATAATATTGCTTCTCAGGCTTCACCCAGGACGAAATGGGTACTTGTGAGCATAGAGATGGCTTTGTGCCTGATTAGCCTTTGTGCACTCTCAACAGCCGGAGCTGTATAGTGTATACTCCCCAGGGAGTTGAGATGGTTTCAGGAGTGTTAGAAAGCAGGTTCTGCAGATTCAGAACACCTTATAATTGCTGCACTATTATCATCATGTCTTATTTAATGGATCTGCTCACTGTAAGCGAGGAATATCTGCTTACTTTTAATAAACAGAATATCCTGGCTAATTATACCACAAGCCGGAGTAAGCAAAAATACTTAAACCTCTGGATCCCTAGCTAGCACAGGGTAGGCAAAGAATTTCTTGGGTAGCACTGTAATGATCCGATTCACACATCCTTACTTTTCCTTCCAGCTCCCCGATCATGAGTGGTTCCATCCACTTCACAGGCTCCACAAACAGGGACGTGCATGACGATGTGGACGATACCACTGAGTTAGCAGGGGGTGTGCTCACTCTCTGCTGGGTGAGGGAATGAGACTGCTTGTGCCACTGGAAGCTGGCTTGACCTTTGCCAGTGATGTGGGCCAGCACACTCGATTCTAGGAAAATGGCACGTCTGAGAAAATATGGATTGGAGTGATATACAAAATGTGAACAGTGAACAAAGAAAAGTTGACTGGAATGGGATTTGAACCAGCGACCTCCGGAATATTGTACCAGTGCTCTTAATAACCAACTGAGCCACCCTGGTGGTGTCCCTAACGGTTGATTATCTAAGTTTGCTTGGCAGTCAGAAGCCATGAAACATACCACTATACCCCAAGGATCATAATTTTAGCAATACGCGCAACATTAACAATGCTGCAACCTGAGAAACAGTGCATGGGGGATCACTCAAAGAGGATGTGGCTTTTTAATCAATAATATTATAATCATCAAACAACCACAAGGGAAACTGACTGAATTTGAAGAAGACCAATGCACTGAAAACCAGTAGGTCATGGGTTCAATTCCTACCCTGGAAGCCTACAAACTGCTTAAGGTCAAAGGCACTCCACATGTATATTTAACACCTTGTTTGAATGGTCAAACACTGAGTGTATTCTATAAATAGCGCCCTCTACAGGTCATGCACGGAGCACTGTATTAAAACTGACCTGCATTTCCTGCATTTGTAGATAGTCTGTGATTGATCGGAGGGAGATTCCTGGGGATCGGCAGCGATCATGTCTGCGGGCACGTCCAGACCAGCTAGACCACAACAAAGAAAAGTACAAGACAATGATTAGAATAATCAAAATCAACCAGCCAAACATCTGATTAAGCAGATTTAGATCTAGATTCAGATTTATTGAGTAATACGAGCAATTCCAAAATAGTGTGCGGCCCCAAGAGTTTGCAATGCGCTGGCCAATCACAATGCGAGAAATTTGTTGACCCATTGCACATAGATTCCATGAATTGTGATTGGCCCACGCATTGCAAACTCTTGGGGGCGCACTATTTGGAATCGCCCGCCCTGGTTGAGCAATCAAACAATTATCAATCAAATATATTTTTACAGGAAAGGGTCATTCATCGTGATAGATACAGATAAGGAAAAAGGTGATTAAAGTCACGCGATGGCGTGTTGGTGGTAGAGACGTTTTGGCTGCTGGAACTGCTAGCCCTCATGAAGGCTGATGAAGGCTAATAGTACCAGCAGCAGAAACAATTAAAAATAGATTGGTGAAGCCACAGACAGACCGATCAATCAATTCACAGATCAATTATTGATCGAAACGAAATACCTCGCACCGACCCAGCATTTACCTTGGATGTCTCCAGCCAGCTGCCCGAGTCGGTGCTGCCTGTACAGGGGATTCGACGCTGAAAACTGACACCCCATGGCCTCAAAGAGACGTAGCAAATCCATGAAGCCGTAATTGGGCCTGTGATGGAAACAACACAAACAGCTCAATTTAAGTAGTCCCGAAGAGCTATGCAGAGCAGGCCGTAGAAACCCAGACATCGGTACTATACGGGACATTGCTTGTGAAAACAATTTTTTCAGGCATGCCAGGGGTCGATTTCACGAAGCCCTACGATTGATCGTAACTCGAGTTGAAAAGGATAACCCATCGTATCCTACGTAAGGCTGCAATGCATCATAAGTCCTACGATTGGTAGTAAGTTGTAAGTTACGATGAGTTTGGTGAAATCGACCCCTGAAGATTGGCTGTTTGTAAGATCGTGGTGATGCTGATCACCCTGATTGATGCAGACTTCAGAATCTGTTTCATGAATCTTTCCTAAAGGTCCTTATAAAAATGGAAGCCCATCAACCAGCTTGGGACCGACTGGATCGGATGCCCTCCTAACACTCACTCTGCCATGGGATGCATTTCCCGGACGATGTCGAAGGCCTCTTGGAACGTGATCATGTCTCGGTGCATCAGGTAGGCGATCACCACAGCTGAACTCCGTGAAACGCCCATCAAGCTATCCATGCCGGGTGAAAAAATGACAAAGAAATACGTTATCAAGTACACAGCCAGTCATTGAAACAGATTGAGGAATGAAGAGACACTGCACGAATAGTGATTATGAGGACTGCTACAAAAACTACCAGCTCCATATCTGAGTGCTGAGAAAGGAGAGTGTGTGAAAGGTGTCACTTCCTTTATGTCTTTAGGAGAGATTGTCTCGAACTTGAAACAAATGTTGGGACAGCAAACCAGTTTATAGGCCTTTTCCACTAGAGCGCTCATCCTTGGGCCGAACTCACCCCGGAGCCACCCCGGAGCCGCCCCGGGGTGAAATGTTAACCCTGGTCCTGAGTTGGGTTGAGCTCAACCCGAAGAAAGGGCGATCTCGGGGGTGACTCAGGGGTGGCTCGGGGGTGACGGAGGGGTGAACATTTCAAGTGGGAATCGTGGTTTATTTGCTGCATTGCCCCGGGACCACCCCCTAAATTGATGAAGTGGGAAAAGGCCTTAATTATGTCTAGTGCAAAATGAATGTCACCAGTCAAAACTCAGACTTGTATAGAACTCTCCGCTAGTCCCTTTTCACTAGGCTATGGGGAGGTTGCTGAAAAGCTGACAATCCTATCATACCTACCAATGGACAAGAACCTTGCCATTCGTCAGTGCTTCCCTGATAAACCCGATGCACTCTTCAAAATACTGCAGGATATCTGCGTGGGGCATGTCATCAATGCAGACAAACTTGTGCTTGACGTCCAGCGAGTCTAAATTGGGCTTCATACTCTCTACGGACAGAATGTGGTTGACGGAGTGCTCCATCAGGGTTGCCCTGCCTTCTGACGATTCAACGGCATTCCTGCATCCCAGGAACAGCCCCGGGGACACTTCGTCCATGTAGCGTGCATGTATCAAGCTACCGTCGGTCATCTTGCGAAGCTGCTGGATTAAAACCTGCGGCATAAATAAAACAGACAAAGAGTCACCTCTAGAGGCTCTATAGCCTTTTTGTAAGGATGCCGTAGTTTTGATGGCTTAATCTGTGACCCTCCTAGTTGCGATGATCGTAACCCTAGGTCTGACATGGGGACAGGGACCTTAGGGATAGGGACCTTAAGGTCCCTGTCCCTAAGGGTTACCTAGGGTTACGATCATCGCAACTATGACCCTCCTTACTTCTAGCACCTGCAGCTTCGAATGTATGGTACAAAATAATATCGAAAATCAAAATGACAGTCAAAGCAAATTAATTTCGAGTGTGCACACTATGGAACCAGCAGAGGGCATTATGGGATAAACGGCTGCTGCTGCATTCGAAGTGTATCATTGTAGGGCCTATGTAAAAAAAAAACGTGTCTCACTTTTCAGATATGCTACCCAGTGTTACAGTTACACGGCTGAGATCGAAGTTAATCATAATTAATTTGTATCCCGTAAGGTAACTCTAGTGTTACAGAGTTAACCATTTCCCGTAATAGTCACAGTGGAATTCTTTCCCTACCGGCACTACGACTTGTTTTTACCTCACTGTTGAAGCTGTGCCAAGTACCATTACTACCATACCAATCACCCAGTTCACTTGAATAGTCGTGACAATGCACAAAAGTGCACAACTTCGTCTGTCATGATTTTACTTTTTTGATCCGAGACCGAGGGACTTTCTACACAATCTGTAAACGATCGGATATTTTTAATAAATTAAACAGATACAGTCGACGGGTGCAGGCTACAGTCTAGACAAATTGTATTACTCTGCTTATTAAATTGCGATCCTTACCTCGAAAAGAAATGGACAACATCAAATTCTGACGATCTTCTCCAAACACATGTCATTATGTGTGCAGACGATTTTTCTTGTTTTCCGGTCAACTTCAACTAGCGCCCTCTATAGTTTCAAAGTATTCATAGACTCGTAAAGTCGTCTTAGTGTATCGACGCACAAAAAAGCGGACAACAACCCCGGATCATGATTGAGAATTTAGATAAGTTTACGTTTGTAATAATTATTAGCAGAATGTGGGGCTATGATTCGTTAGCATTTTATAGGTAACATAAGGTTTTCTTCTGTAAGATTATTTCGACAGATCTTCTGAGAAGTCCTAATTAGCTACACGCCATGTGCAATGCACAATGATGGCCAATGTAATGATATAGACCATGCACAATAATTAAGGGTTTGATAATTAATTGTTTCATTATGAAGCTGGGAATGTGCCTCTCATTTATTATTCGTATTTCGTTGGCCTAATAATGGGTGCATTCGTTTAGCCCCCCCGGGTCGACACCAGTCAACCTCGTCTCCATTCTCTCGCTTGTTTTGTGCAGTAAAACACGACCATTCCCAGAAAGGGCTGACCCGGGGGAGCTAAACGAATGCACCCATTGAAGAACAGACGATTTGAACGCTGCTGTAGCCATTTTGACCATGTTCATTTTGACCATGTGCGAGGCTAAAGGGTCAAAAGATTAATCAAATTGCAATTGTTAAGAACAATGGATGATTTTGATTATTCAACTTTACACCATAAAGGCAGACGTTCACAAAGATATTAAAGTCCAACATTAACGTATACGTAGTTAACTTGAGACAAATAGCCTTGAGAAAAATACTGGTATATGAGCAAGGAATATGTATATTTTATTTCAATGCAAGTACAGAATATATTTTGCTTCATATAGCAGGTCAGTAAAAATTATAATTATTGTCTGATTGTAGGTGCTAAGTGGTAAATGCAGTGTAAAGCTGTTAAAAGGTTTGGAAATGGCCTTTTGATGCAAATCACAGTCGAAAGTGCAGGTAAATTATAGCCAAATTTGCAAATACAAAAAATAATTGAGGTCGACAAATTGGATGCAAATCAAGGCTCCAGTTAGTTCGAAGACATTATTTTTCGAGAAAGGTAAATGCAATAATTATTTTAATCAAAGTTGACCGAAAGCCTTTGAAAATCAAATGCCTGTCCACAATAAATAGTCCCCGCCACAGCAAAGAATAGTGTAGAATGTGTATAGGCCCTCGAGATGCGATTAAATGGCATGGGAAAATAAAATCTAGGCTCTTGCGTACTTATCTGCACAATGTATAGAACCGAGGAAATGTAACTTCTCTTCACCATAATTAATTATTAATAATCAATTTGTATTTCAAGCAGACTGTATAATTAATATCATTGTCAGCACGCAAGGTCGCCGGCGTGCAAATTGGGTGCAGTTCCACATTTGAGGATAGCATTAATTGGAGGTGTCAAGCCCGATTTCATAATACAAATTGTCGGTATTCGTGTGAAGCCAAATTAACTTGCTGCGGCTTATGGCTTATGGCTTAATTACACACGAGTTTATGGAAAGCGGCTTTGCTTTGCCACAGCTCATGCCACAAACATATGGCATGAAATTTGTAAATTCAAGCGAAAGCCACATACATGTAATTGGTTACCTGGCTACGTAACATGGAGTTTGTGTATACCAAAAAAAATGTCAGTGCATACTGTCCAAAATACCTTAAGTGGACTTTCCTTTGTTTTCATGTACTGACCAAATGGACATCTTTATACCATTGGTATTTGAACTGTACCCATCTTTTCATGATGAAATTTGGACCGAATAGGCCTATCCCTTGATGAACTTCAATTTGCGATTGATAAAGACACATTGAACATTTCTCCTTTTGGCATTTTCATTCGCATCAAAACATTATGTGGACGTGTGTGAGTCCACATAACGTCTTGGGATCCTGCATTATGTGGACGTCCTATATCGTGGAGTCCACACTATGTATGCTACGGCTGTGCACACTCGAAAATCATTTGAGAATGCAAGTTATTATTTTCATGTGATGCGCACACTGTATGTCACCGATACGGCGATGCCTGCTGGGCAATTTACTTAGCAATGCCAAACAGTCTCAGGAAATTGGACCCATGGCAACGGAGATTGAGGATAGGAGTACTAGAACCTCGCTGTACATTAAATTGTCTGGCCTCCATGTATATACGCCCTGATGTATAGCCAGATAGTATATCCTCCGATCCTATTACAATAATCCACATCTTATTGCGTTATGTTGATTACACATTCGCCTCCATAACATGGCCTTGTAATAAATTGTAGCTTCAGAAAATAACAACAACAACAAAATCAACATGCGATAAAATTTTTCACAATTCTGTTCTAGTTTATGATAAATATTGGTGGCGTCAAGGAGGCCGTGTAGTAGGCCTATATGTTCTACATCCTGATCTATACCGGGGCAAATCCTCGGGGAGCGCGTTAAGCGGAGCAGTGCAAACACGGTTCACGAGAGTTTGTCTCCCATGCACTCTACCGAGCGCCACTCGCTTACAGTTGGCCGACTGTGCACCCCGTTTGCCCCGGGGGCATTTTAACGATCATTCCTTTCTGCATAATTATGGCACGGGGTTCTTATAGATGTTCGTAAGAAGAAATATCTAAACTATCATAATAAGGTGTTTGTTTGTTCGTGAGGGGAAAGCTATCATCTCTCTATGAGTGAAATATTAAACATTGGCAAGATAAAGCGATGGAGTTGCGTGGGGTCCGGGGCCCTTTTATTGAAGCCCTCGCAGTCTGTGTTGACGTCTTGGCGAACTCGTATACTGAGCCCAAGATCCTTATCTAATATAAATGCATGAATAAACAAGCTCATGATTATTATAATTATTACCACCCCTCCACTTATTTAAAAGGTAATATCATACTTTGGTTTTTGTTTTACAAAAATGCAGATTCATGGGTAAACAAATGTCTACTCCCGTACGGTGCCGACCTTTTGAGAATTAATGAATTATTTTAATCTTTTCACCGTTATCTTTTATTTTTTAAAAATCAAAAATATTTTCGGTGGTTGCTTTTACTATTTTCTGGATAAACACACCATTTCAGGCGGGAAAATGTTAACGGTATGTTTCTACCAGCACCATCTTCATACCCAGTCAGTTATAGGTACATCTATGAACATTTCTGTTTTGGTTTCCTATACGAAAGTATGATAGTACCTTTAAACATAGGTTAGTGTCTTTTTCAAATTAACAAAAAAATATAGGTCTAATTATTTTTGTAATTAATTTTTAAACGTATGTTCCAAGCGTTTGAGATTCTTTAAAACCATCCAATAATAGCTTTAATTTCTATTAATTAAGTTTTATTCTAATAATATGTTGCAATTGATTCTGTGCAGAATGCATTGAGATTTAACTCAATGATGCCATGAGCTATTTTATGAATGCATTTATAATATTCATATTCAATATACATTATCATAAATAGCTTTCCAACCATGCACCACTAATACCAAGCGATTATAGAAATGCCACCACCCACAGGAAATCAAACGTAACGAGATAAGAGGGCTGCTTTCCCTGCTAAAGCAATTATTTTTAATCTAATGCTTCATAGAGTTTGGAGGGCCCCATGATTCGACCCTAGCAGGATCTTTCTCAAAAGCTAAAGCCTTTTCTCTCTAAAGCATTTGAGAAAGATCATTATACTAGGATCGAAACGTCGGGGCCTCCGAACTTAGGTTGATGAGTTTGCAGCAGTATAGCCAGTGGCGTCGCCAAGGGGGGGCCAGGGGGGGGGGGGGGCACGTGCCCCCCCTGGAAAACCCCGTGCCCCCCCCCCTCGTGCCCCCCCATTTGAGATTTGGGTTGGTGAAAAAAAATATAATATATATTGTAGTGCCCCCCCAACAATTGCTAGTGCCCCCCTTGTGCCCCCCCAGACTCAAAAGTCTGGTGACGCCACTGAGTATAGCTTGTATTGGTTATTATTACGACGCAGTTAAGAGTTCAACATTAAAGAGCATGTACAACAATTGGTAACAAACCGAAACAGAAAATGTTCACAGATTTACGTATAAATTTCAGGGTATGAAAATGGTGCTGGTACAAACATTATCATTAAAATATTTCCGCCTGAAATGGTGCATCTATCCAGAAAGAGTAAAACCAAACACCAAAGACATAAATATTTTATATCTCCGCAAGATCAAAAATTGTTCTTTATGTTTTTTTTAATTGAGTCATACAGATTCTCGCTATTTTTCTCGTGACTCCGATGTCCGGTTGAGGTCAAATTTTCACAAGCTTATTATTTCATGCACAGTCATGTTTATACTGGATTAGACAAAGAGTGCTATTCTGTCACGTTGTATACAAGCCCTTTAATTTAGGATATTTTTTTGTACATGACGAATTAGGAACGTTCAGCTACATGACCTTCAACGTAATTATCAACGTAATTATTCTTCAGCATCTTTTTAATGGCAAATTACCAAACATGGCTACTAAAAGCCACCGTACAGTGTAAAAAGTAAAAAAGATGGATGTTCATCGAAGCTTATATAATAGCAATTGGGCTTCTTCTCTCGTTCCACGGTCCCGTAATTATAAAATTCCACCAAGCAGAAAGAGTACCAATGAGATGACAAACGAGGGAACAGATATATAACCACGTGAGAATTGTTTCCATGGAATGCTCAGACATAATGGAATTTACCATGCGAGATAGAATTTCAAGGCGTTTGCCGTGGGGAACTGCAATATATAAAAAACCAAAATACTCGGGAGATATACGATTCCGTTTCAATTTCTTCTTCTTCTTGTTAGAAAAAAAACGTTCAACGAAATTCGGACTGTACCATTTTTAAGAAATAGGGGTCGTCTTCATTCATTCGTAATGATTCGAATTTCACGGTTGCACACCAGGCTTAATGTAATGTTCGAGATTTTAATTGTATGCACACAAGATACTTTCAGAGGGTTTTTTGTTATACACGTTGTATAAAACACCTCATGTTGATTACATTTTCATTCCAATTTATATCAGTGTATGACAAATAAGTATTCAAATTGTCTAATATCTTTTTTCTGCGAAAACTCTGACTAAATAAGTTGGTTTTTTTTGGGGGGGGAGGGGAGGGAATTGCTAAATTAATAGACTTCTTGAATTATATATAGTATGTTTATTTTTCAAATCAACTGTTATTTTTGGATTGAGTTGAAATTATCCAGTACATGAGTGCACTCTGACAACTGACAAAAGTGACACTCTTGGGATGTCAATATGGCCTTATTCTGTACACATTATGCATAATGTCTTGCGGCCAATGTCCTCCACTGGTTTCACTTTAAACTCAACGATGATCGACAATCAGCAGGAGTAAATAAACCATCGCTCAAATTTACATTAATTTGTTTAATTCTGGCCAAATTCTTCATCATAATTTCACATTTTTGTATTAATAAAAAAAAACATTTCCACAGTAACCAAAATAATTATTTAAATACAGTAAACATTAGATGAATCCGAGACTTATAAATATAACAACAACTCAAATAATATCTGTTGATTTTCCTATCCTTCGGTTTTATAATATTTCATACAAAACAATTTTTTAACAAAAAATATATAATAGCATTAGCTTGCATAATAAGATTAACGTCGCCTTATGATTGTGTCCACGTAAAACCATTTTCATCCATTCATCATGTATACGGTATGCCAGCTGCGTTGTTCTATTAATGGCTCTCGTGAATCTCCTATACAACCTTTGAGATGACACACAAAATAAATTCTCCAGCCAGTCCATGTGGTTTCATGTTTTTGAACCCAGACAGTATATTATGCGGCACTGCACTCCGAACGGGTATTTTTTTCTTTCTCTCTTTTTAAAGGTAATATCATACTTTGGTTTTTGTCAAAGAAATGTCAAAGAAAAGATTCATGGGCAAAAGTATCAAGGAAGATGCAGTATAAACAGTCACCTGTGAAAATTTCAGTGCCATACGGTGACTACTTTTTGAGAAAACAGTGAAAAACGGCCACAGTATTTCTTAAGTCTTTTCTCTTTTATTTTTGATCTTTTAAAAGATCAAAAAGGTTTTCGGTCGTTGTTTTTACTAATTTCTTGATAAATACAGCATTTCAGGCGGAACAATTTTAACGGTAGGTTTCTACTAGCATCGTCTTCATACCCTATAAGTTATACGTAAATCTGTGAAGATTTCTGTTTCGGTTTCTAATATCAAAGTATGATACTACCTTTAAATTGACGAGCGCATTTATATTTTGTGCGATCTGCTCTATTTGCCGAGTTCGATTACATGGGTAGCATGCATGTAATAAAGGTATACTCTGCAATGCTGCATGTACAGTCTAGGGGATCCCATAGGACCGCATTGGCTACTACAGTCATACAAAAACGCAGACAGAGCCGGGATTCCAAACCGTTTATTGTAGGCCAATATGCCGTGGCGTTTTTTGATTAATAATTATTAAAGGTGAACTCAATGCAGCTTTAGGCTGTTTGTGTTGGACTTGGCGACATCGTAGGCCTTTAAGGTTAATATCATACTTTTGGTTTTGTCAAAGAAATGCAGATTCATGTTCAGAAATATCAAGACATTATATACAGTAATAGTCATCTGTGAAAATTTCAGTCCCATACGGTGCCCACTTTTTGAGAAAACAGTGAAAAATAGCCACAGTGTTTCTTAAGTGTTTTCTCTTTTATTTTTGATCTTTTAAAAGATCAAAAAGATTTTCGGTCGTTGTTTTACTAATTTCTGGATAAATACACCATTTCAGGCGGCAAAACTTTAACGGTAGGTTTCTACCAGAATCACCGTTATACCCTGTAAGTTATACGTAAATCTGTGAACATTTCTGTTTTGGTCTCTTACAAAAGTATGATACTACCTTTAAAGGTAATATCATACTTTGGGTTTTGTCAAAGAAATGCAGATTCATGGGCAAAAATATCAAGAAAGATAGTATAACGGTCATCAGTGAAATAATTTTTTCCAGTCCCACTTTTTGAGAAAAAGTGAAAATCGCCAGTTATTTTTAAAATCTTTTCACACGGGATTTTTAAATTTCTGTAAATCAAAATTGTTTTCTGGATAAATACAGCATTTCAGGCAGACAAATTTTAATGGTATGTTTCTATACCATCACCATCTTTATACCATTCAAGTTACAGGTAAACATGTGAAGATTTCTGTTTTGGTAGGCTAGCATGAGTATGATAGTACCCTTCACGACAAACTGCCAACTCACTAACATTATGCCAACACAGGCCCTACGTTTAGAAATGAGTAAAAGGTGTACGGTAAGACAAGTTTTAAAAAGATACACGTCCGATATTCTTACCAGAAAATAAGTTTTTTTTTTTTTTTTTCATTTAGGAAATCTTTTTGAATTCACAAAATGAATAATTAGGTCTATAGGCTTATAAACGTCAATTATTCGCCTCCAAACTATCGGCAAAAGCAGGCCAAATGCATTTCTTTAAAGGTAGTATCATACTTTTTTTCAAAGGAGTACAGATTCATGGGCAAAAATATCAAGGAAGATACAGTCACAGTCACCTGTGAAAATTGAGTCCCATACGGTGCCCACTTTTTTGAGAAAATCGTGAAAAACGGCTACAGTATTTCTTAAGTCTTTTCTCTTTTATTTTTGATCTTTTAAAAGATCAAAAAGATTTTCGGTCGTTGTTTTACTCATTTCTGGATAAATACACCATTTCAGGCGGAACAATTTTAACGGTAGGTTTCTACTAGCATCATCTTCATACCCTGAAAGTTATACTTAAATATGTGAACAATTCTGTTTTGGTCTCTTCCCAAAGTATGATCATACTACCTTTAAAACGATACCCTTATAATTGCTACCTTTTTGGAATAGACTCAAAATTGCTATTTCTAATTCTGAGAAACGACGGATGTACAACCATTTGAAAAATTACTGATGAATGATAAAAAGATTATAATACCTTTCCAAAACATTTTATATTTTACATAAAAATTACCGGTATAAATGGTATAATGGAGGTCGCGCAGGTTCGAATCCCGCTCCAGTATATTTTCTTTTCTGATGAATGATGAAAAAGATTACAATAGCTTGTGAAAACAATGTATCTTACATACAAAATATACCGGTACTGTACTTTGGAGGTCGCGGCAGGTTCGAATCCCACTCCAGTCAAGTTTTCTTTGTTCATCTAATTTCAATGACTTAAAAAATGTTCCATCAAACAGTACTGGTCACTGTAACTTATATAAAATTATAATATATAATAACTGTAATAGCTTTTGAAAACATTGTATAATAAGAAGTACCGGTACGGTATATTGGAGGTCGCGGTAGGTTCGAATCCCGCTCTAGTCTATTTTCTTTGTTCATCTTTCAATGACTTTAAAAAAAAATTATTCCATCAAACAGTACTGGTCACTGTTACTTGCTGAAGTGGTGGGTCTACTACTGCTGGCTTATTTATACCGGCCGCCATTTCCTTCAGTCTCATGGCGGCTTTGTTCTTGGCTTCCATCAGTTTCTCGTCGAAGCCCACCTGCCTGACAAAGGTGTTGTAGTCGTTGTCCAAGTGGCTCTCCTCGTTCTGCTTCCGAATGTACTTGACCATGAACAAGGTGATGCTGCTGGCGTAGAAGAGGAGCACCACCAGGATGTAGAGCATGGGGTCGCCGACGTAACCCGTCGATTCCTCCGCCGACTCGACGGTCGAATTCCCGGCCACGTCCACCAAAGTGTCGTTATACGCCGACGATGCATTGTTGTTCTTATCACCACCGCACAGCAAGGTCACTAAATTCCCTCGCATTTTCCCTTTTTCAGTAAACTATACTTCTTTATTCGCGATAGTTAAAATTCTCACTCGATTCCAGTAAACAAGCAAAGCAATCATGAGGTTATAACCGCCGATAATCATTCACTGGATGGAAACAACAACAGAGAATGTTGTTCACTGTACTAACTCCCAGTAGGGCAACAGCCGCCAATACTCTATCTCGTCTCGTTTATTAGTGACCACTTGACATGCGTCACCGATGATTTCTACGACCGTAAATCACATCCACGGTTTTATTTCGAAAAAGCATTCATCGCGGATGCAATCTGAAGTCCGTGCGTATATTATCATTGCCAAGGCGGGTATATTTATATGCGACTCGCCTTTCACTTCAGACGGGACGTAATAACGGGACGAAACAGGTATCGGATGACAATTCACAAATTGACTGGAAATCGTTTCTCGTAAATCAAGACATTTCTCCCTGTCTAGAAGTCGATCCGTCGTGTCCTTCTGACGCTTCCTCCCGTTTGCTAATAACGGTGATGCAGAACAACGGCGATGCGTGAACATTAATGAGAGTTACTCTGAGCTGTATGATGCGCACGTTCTGTAAGCTTTACCGAGACAAATTACAGACATAATCGCATTTACTGTATCCACAATGGGGGAAATTTATCTAAACGGCAAATATTCGTCGGCTCCTTTTTTTGTGCAATTATTCCCCGCGTGGCGTACGTAGTATCATTAGGCCTCTGAAGACAATAATAAATACAGGTCAACTTGATACATCTCATTAAATAAAACCTAAAGTGCTTTCAATGCATTGTCATCACTCATCATTGTCATCATGCGTGGGCCCTATATAATGCAGATGCACATCTGAAGATAATAATAATAATGAATAGAGAAAAAAAAAACAAGCGAGCTAATTACTGCAACATGTCAAATCGCAGGTCACCCATTAAAGGGAATCGCAGTTTCTCTTAATCGAACGAGGTATCATCAGAGTGAGGCACTATAGGCCATCAGTCGAGGTTGAATGATTGTCGTAGCGTGCTCCTTTAATCTCTCAGACTGGCACTCCAGCGCATGGAGCATGTTTTATACGCGCATAAATTCCGTCTACAGCCGTGTCCAAGCGTTGACATTCTGGTTTTCCTCGGGTACGGAAACCTACAAGCAGATCAGCACGAATGAATGAATTCTCCAGATTGTGAACGCATTAAATTATCATTTTCCCAGCGTGTTTTGTTTTTTAAGTCATCGGTCCCGTGTATACCATGCTTAGTAGTAGATGATGACACAAATGTGGTTTAAGATGAGATCAGATGTCGCACACTCCAGTGTTTATATCAAGACGGCACAGCTTATAGAATCCACAGGGCGCATTGACTTGATGACATCTCCAATTAAGTCAATACACATCCTGCTGTGCTCCTCCTGGATAGGTTAACGTGGTGATGAGAATGACAGCGACCGAGAACATCAAACTGCATGCAGGGCCTATTTATAGAGGGACATCCACTTGTAATACTTTCCACAGTGTCGCACTATACGTTGAACAGTTGCATGTCCGACTATGAAGCTTGCAAATTACATTTTGACCACGAGCGACGGGCGGCCCACCAAAGGACTTGCTCTCTACTGTTTAACGGCGGACGGGGCCGCTGATAAAATAATAATCACAGTCCATTAGACGGGCCGAGTCGTCCCCTCGTGCAGCAATTAACTCACCCGTCACAATCGCTCCGTGCCGGTCGTATTTATACAATCTCTGTACGTAGTAGTCTGTTCCTTGTGAATGGAGGCCGCCAACGTGCGTTTAATTGGTCTGCAGCTAGCTCTCGCTATATCATAATATCATTCCAGGGTATAGTGTTGCTGTCACCACGATCAGAAATCTGATTTCTTACCGATATGAGTTTTGAGTTTGTACGTCAGTAGCATCATGGAGTTATGGTAGCACGAGGTTTACATGGGACTAGTGGGTGTCGGTGATGTTTTACGCGGGGTTGATTGGTGGTCCTAATCCCGTATAACTCCTGATCCTCAACCTTTGGCGATCTAAATTTATTTTCGCCAGAGCCGAATTTAGCCTCCGTTTAGCGCGAGGGGAGAAAGTCCAGCGCTGTCGTGCCTGATTCGAGCTCTCGATGTTTGTCGCAGTGGGCGGTTCAGTTAGTCAGAAGCCAGAGAGCGCCGGAGCCGGCCGGCCGGCCGATTTATATTTATATATTTTATGCCGTGCCACGTTTAGCCATAATGCAAAGGGCCTGGATCAATGAATTATTTACGGCTGCTCCTCCCGCGTCGCTCGCCTCGCTCGCTGCCGTGAATGTAGATTTTGTACCGTCATAATCCCTTTGCCGACTGAGAGGAGATGCTTGTGGAATGGTCTGTTTCGTTATGTCGATAAGAGGCTCTAGACCGCGTACCTGTTTGAGGGTACAATGTATGTGTATCGCGTGCGTCATACCACGCAGGTATATAGATTAGAATCCTCCACCCCTAACAGGGGCCAATTTCATGGAGCTGCTAAGCACAAACATTTGCTAAGCACAAAAATTTGCTTAGCACAAAAATGTCTCGCCCAATAAAACAAACCACCGTTGTAAAAAATTCAATTTGATATTCATGGTCAGCGAACAACAGCCAAAGAACAATCACAAGTGATACACAAGACGTGGAAATTTGTTTGTTAACCCTGTTTTTGCTAAGACAGAAATGCAATGCTTAGCTCAGCTGCGTTCTGATGATCTATTAAGTGTGTAGAATAATTAATACCTAGACTAGCCCGTTCATTATTAACAAAGTAAATCATTAATGTGTGTTTGCATATTGGTCGGCTCGGCATTATTTACTCAGCACTTTGCCCAGGCTCTTCCTGTTGTATAATAAATTATATGAAAACACCGGTTGGCGGAAGGTGTATTTTATCATTCGTCATTTCACAGCATGATTTATTCAATGAATTAACTAATAATATACCAAAGGCAATTGCAGTATAGACTTGTGGGTAATTCTATCAAGCTAAACAGATGTTGCCCGTTAATAATTGTTTTCTTTCCTTTTTCACGCACATCGATTTTCTTTTCTATTTTGTTATTGATTTCCTCGAGTCGACACCAGTCAATTTTCTTCACATTCTCTCGCTTGTTTTGCGCATGATTAATTTACACGACCATTCCCAAGTCGGGGCTGCTCCGTGGAAGCTAAACGAACGCACCCAATGACCGGGCTTCAATCGAGATAATTAATGCGGTGTGATTGTTCACTTGGTTACTATGTAGCAGTTCCTTTAAAGGGTATCTGCAATAGGAATATTATGGCTTGAACATGTGCCAAAAAGCAACTGTTGTATGGGGTATGTGATTGTATCCACTTCCACACACTGTTCCAGGGTTAACAACAGGTTTTGGGGTTTGTATGCTAATTATAATTTCCATATTCATAAGGAAAACTGTGATGTCATCTAGATTTGTGAATGAAAAGTAGGGGTACGTTGTTTTATAGGTTTACTGACAGACCTTATCCTCCTCAATGGGCTTTACTGTGCCGAACATGTGCCTTTCACTCAACCTTACTGGTGGTGAAATGTTTTTTGCCAAACCATTTCTGTGGGGCAAGTTTGCCTCTTCATTGTTTTTGTTTTTTCATTATACTTTTGCTGTTGGTTCCCCACATGAGCATGCATGAAATTTACCCCATTTTGCAAAGCCGAATTCAAATGAAAACCAATATGCTAGTTTGAAACCAAAATAAGGCTTGCCATTCATTATCTGTCAGTATATTCTCTGTATGAAGGCAATAAAATAACCTGACTGAAAAAGGCACTGCAGGAACCCTTTAAAGGAGACTTGAGGCGGTAGTTTTCACACTGCATTGCCAAGAGAGGGCGACAGACACACCAAGCGAAACGCTAGAAATCGAGTGGTTCCCAGTCCTTACTTTATTTTCGTCTTCGATAAAAATATTAAGACCACAGCTCAGGAACATCATCCGGTGTGCCCAGACATCCAAATATTGCATAATTATTTCATACGTTCATCATCATTCACGATACACAGAGAGATCCGACGTTACATTTCCATTTCCAAGGAAGTTGGGAGGCTAGCAATGTGAGAAGATGACGTCATGTTCTTGCCCAGCCCATAAAAAAAATGTATTACCTCTAGAACGGTAGAACCACTCCTGCTTGCCACCCGTCCCCACGCACTTGCAAGCCGTGCTCTATGACAGTAATAAACTATATAATAATGCGTCTGATCTATTATATTAATCTTTTAAGATCAAACGAGACGTTGTCCAACGCTACATCATAACATACCCAATTTTAGCTTATTCAGTTTATTATAATCATTATTAAATGTGGGTGTTTTTTTTTTGGGGGGGGGGGGGTTGGTTGGTACTGACCTTTACCAATAATGATTTAGATACCTTTATGGTCGGGGCACCTAATTTTCACTTCAGTATCGATAAGGCTTGAGTGAAAAGGTTAAATCCCTCCTAAATGAGTCCGGGAGACACAGTTACCCAGGTAAAAATGTCTCCTGACAACTGTACATGTCCGTAACCGTGTAAATGTGTCCGTTCGGACATAATTTGGAGGGGGGACAGATTTAACTTACATCTGCATTAAAGGCATTGCATACGTTTGGTAATGATTCTGAAAATTTATGGCAATAAAAACTTACTTGGTGAGAAGTACAGCTGCTTTGGATAGTATAATGCATATTGAGAAACGTTCAATTCGAAGTACCGCGGTTATAGAAAAATATGTCACTTTTTATCTCCAAAAATTATAAATCTGAGAAGCGTTATGGCCGTAACGCTTCTCAGCTATTGACTTACTGTTCTCTGGCGTGAAATAACCGCTCTAGTTTGTCGCCAAAATCTCAAAAACGCTACCACCTTTTGAATTGAAACTTTCACAGGTTAGTTTTATGGTATATATAAACAATAATATTGGTTTGAAACAAACATTAGGCTCAAATTACCAAACGTATGCAATCCCTTTAAACATTGTAGTGTACGTTAATGAATTGGCGTATATCAATAGGACAATATTTGTATATTGATTTGAGGAAGGTTTTGGACTTTAGTCTCATAAAAACGTAAACTGAAACACGCCCAAAACATTATTTCATTACACGTTGTGTTAGTCCTTTATAATAATGTTGCCCCAGACCCCGTTGAAGTTCTAACAAAACCCACTCTTTTTTTCAACGCAGCAGCGCAGCCAGGGAGGTCTAGACTCCACCTCCAGCGGTCCATATTGAGGACGCCCTCTATTTCATTTTCTGGCAGCGCCACCAAGCGGCGAACTGGCAAACCTGCACACAAAACTGGTAACCTACCTACGATGGATATAACAAATCACTTAATTTCACCGGCGCGGCTACCAGTGACTAATATTCATGAGTCGAAAAAATTGACATTATAATTTATATTTTGATAAAAAAAGGAAAGATTTCTCAGTCGGATTGTCTTATTTTTTCGTCATATTAAATTGTGAACGTCCCACCGTATGGGCTGCAGCTGTTGGCTGCATAATTTAGCCTTAAATGCAGTCATTATCATCACAGATGTCTCAACAAGATCAACAGCAACTATCGAAATTAGCAGGTAGGCACACTTACACACAGTGCGATATTTTGCTATGTACCGGCTGTGATTGTGAATTGTCATTATTGACTAGGTCCTATGGCTGTCACTTGTCAGTTGCAGTGGCAGTACTGGGTACAGTGGTGACAATGACAACTCTCTGCTCATTGATCCAGTTCTACAAGTAGAGTTGAAGTCTGTCAGCGAAATGAAAAGATCTCAATCGAATAGGCATAACTGTTATGTTACTTACTAATACAGTAATACCAGGCCTACCTCGCTTTGACTTTTACTAGAAAAAAAAACATGACATCGTGAGCCAGCATAGATTAGTCCGAGTAACTTTGTCTTGAAATTAGTCCGAGTAGGCCTAACTTGGACCCTTCAAATCAATCTTTTTTAGGGGGCGAAAACAGCCAATACAATCCTACTATCGCCGGACCATGTCCAAATGTTTAAAAAAGGCAGACTAAGTAAGTTAGGCCTACTGAGGAATATCATGATTGAATAAGTAAATTAAACGATCACTTGACATCTTATTGTGGTTGAACAACATTTTGGTTAGTTGGTTGTTACTTAATCTGTTATTTTGTTGATGTTGTTTTTGTTGTTGTTGTTATTTTGTGGTTTTCGTTTTTTGGAACCCTTTTGTCAAGCTTAATGAGCACATTCACGATTACTTGCCTATTTAGTCTAGTTAAGACAGGGCAGGCTATTTTCTATTTGGAGTTAATGATAATTTCTTTACGTGGTTGATTTGTTTATAGAATGGTGGCAGTCATACAGTCAGGCCATTGCGGCATATACAAACCAGAGTCCACAGCCTGGTCCCCAGTCTGGTGCCCAGGCCCCCAGTGTGGCCTCATCACCAAACAATAGCGCAGCCGCTGCAGCAGTGGTGGCTGCCGCGCAGTATTATGGCACTGGCAGTGGCTCTTCCTCTTCCATGCTTGGGACTTCTGGAAGCAGTCCGTCCTCGGCCCAAGCGCAGTCCAACCTGCAGTATGCAGAGTTTTACGCCCAGATGGAGAAGTACTACACAGCCTGCGCCAACTATAGTCAGGGTCAGGCTTCCGGGTCACAGTACAACAGCAGCAACTACAGCCAGCAGTCAAGCAGTACCGGCGGGGGCGGGGGCACTCACTATTCCTCCACCCCGTTGAGCCAGCAGCAGAGCACGGGTTACAGTGCCAGCAACTGGCGGGGGCGGAGCAGCGAGCGCAGTCGGGGCTGGGGGCGAGGCCAGAGGGGTGGGTTCGGCCGTGGTTGGCGGCAGTATTCTGACCACTGGTCGCCCAGCAGCCAGAGCCCTGCCCAGGCCCAGGGCCAGGACACCTTGAAGGCCAACCCAGAAGACGTCTTTGACTGGTGGGTCAGCCCGCCGGCTAATACCGAGCCTCCGATTGGGACCGTAGGAGGACATTTCAGCAGTCGGGACGATCGCGGCAGTCACCAGCGCCAGCACGATGTTCGCAAGGACGACCACAGACCGCACGACGTTCGGAAGGACGACCACCACAGTGACCGGTACCGCAATGTCAGGGACAGCGACCGGACACGGTGGAGTCCCCACGGGGGGAAGTCCCCGAGGGCTCGGTGGGAGGACGACCGGACTGTACGCGGTTGCTCCAACACCAACAAAACCCGGTCTTCGCTCCCCGAACATCCCAGTCACACGCCACCTAAACGGATCCCGGAATCCATCAACTTCCGGAACATGAACACTCACATGCCCACCAACGTCGAGAGCCTTGTGCAGCAGCAGATCCAACTCATGATGTCACCCCTCTTGGCCAAATCGGCGCCCACCCTCCCGCCGAGGCAGTTCACAGTACCGCCCACCATTAGAGACAAGCAAACGGAGCCCCCACAAATCGACACGTCGCACACCACCAGCGGCAAGGACCACTTTGACTCAAGGGGCTCAGGAGCCAAAGGGGATCAAAAACGGGACAGTACTGAAGCTGGTCTGAAAGCCACAACTGAAAGGTCATCCAGGTCACGCTCAAGGTCACCAGTGAGGTCCAAGTTTGAGGTCAGTCCCAGTTTCTTCATAAATATGAAACATGTAATATTATATGCATTAATTCTTTGTTCATTGAGGCCGTATCCAATTAGGGGTATCCATATTAAGGTCTACAGCCAGGGTTCTAGCCAGACCAATTTTAGTGGTGGGCTCTAGAAATGAAGTTGAGCCGTGGTGATAAAAATGCAGCGCAACATGATCAAGGTCCAGGGCCAACATTTTTACCGTTCTGACGGCAGCGCCATTTAATGGTATGAAGCTACATTTTAAGGACAGATATTCAATGAATTTCAGGTGTATAACAGAAAGGAGTGAACTTTTATTCAGGAATGTGGTCAAAATTCACAATATTGGCAATACTTTTATTCACTCTGCGGAAATTCGTGCTGGGCGGAAGAGTTTATTTTAGACCTAAGTTCCGGGCGCAAATTTCCAGTGCCGGGCTGGCCCGCCCAGCGCCGCCCACCGTGGCTAGAACCCTGTCTACAGCTTCTGCCACATCTGTTGTTAAAACAAATTTCTGTCTCCAGCCTTGATGTTGACTCTAGATAGAAACAGTTGTAGGCTGTTTATACAGTTGGTCGGATCCAGCTGAAGACTGAAAATTGTATGATTTCGAGCAAGTAAATTCAGAATTTTAAAAGAAACTGACTGATTATTGAGATTAACAGTCTTCAGCGTGAGTGTATAAAATGTGGATGGGACCTGAGAATTGAAAGGACTGCTGTAACATCTGATCTTTTATGTTTGATGCTAGCATCCCCCTGGTGCCAGTCAGAAGGCACGGCCCCCTGGTGCCAGTCAGAAGGGACAACGGGTGTTGGGTATCTGCAAGAGGATCATACTTCGACAAATCCCAATATTTTTCCCAACAATTGTTTTTTGCTCAGGACGAGAATGAGGAGGAAGGGAACGGAGAAGGGGAGAAGAAGATCAAGAAGGACCAGCAGGAGCCAGACAGCGATCAGAAAGACCCAACCGAGCCAGAGGTCATCATGGATACAGCCAATGGTAACGCCAACAACAAGATAGAATATCTTATATTTGACACAGGTTACACCCCTTCCCCCGGTCATCTTGACCTTAAGTTCCCTCCCATTAGTCCTCCAGGGTCATTTTCATAAGAGCCCAGTTCAAACTTCATGTGAACATGTGCAACAGAGTGTATTTTCTTACGCCACAATCAAAGAAACGGTGTACAGTGTGTACAGTGTAACTTGTTGCATCACCAAATTGCATCATTGCAAGTTGGCATGAAGTATAAACCAGGCATGCACGTTTGGTGTTAAACGATCAGTTGTTTTATTCCCACAGTAATTGAAAATCCTGGAAAATCTTGGAAAGTTACGGAGCATGGAAATTACCCCTAAAGTCATGGAAAATACCTGTGTGTTGTGGGGAAAAAGTCATGGAATTGTGTTGCCAACATTTTATAGCACCCCAAGAGTATGCTGTCACATTCGAGTTGGGAAGGTGCTTTTTTTATCACAAACAAAACACCAGTTTATATGATATGCATTTGGTGAACTATGGATTGGAGTGATTGCTCTTTTCCCCAACAAAAAATTACATGACCAATGATGAACTTGACCATTCATGAGATTATAAACGGTCTGAATTTTGCCTTTTTTCAGCCAAGCTAAACAGGCTCATCGCACTCCCTGACGGCGCCGAATGTCCGTCCCCAGACACCAGCAGCAAGGAGCCACCAGCTAGAGAGACTGGGCTGGAGGGCTACGACTCCACCAAAAAATACGGTCAGTGGAAGATATTGTATGATGTAATGAAATTTTTGAGATAATTTCTTTGAAAAGTGAACCAAAAGAAATTTGAGATTTAAACGAGCGTCCTTTGGAATACCGTACCGGCATTTGACCAACTGAGCTACCCAGGCTTGTGTTGGTGGTGTCCCTATAAATAGTCAATTATCTTTGTATCATGAGATAAGTGAACAGAATAAAGTATGCCCATTGACGCTTTTTTGGACAGACTGTCTACGGCTGGTAAACGAACAATAGCCAAAGAACAATCACAAGTGATATACAACTCATAAAAATCTTGTTTTTAGTAAGACAGAAATTTCATGGTTAGGACATTTTTGTGCTAAGCAGGGCCGTGAAATTGGCCCCTGGCCATCTTTACTCTCTCCTGAGGATGGCCAGATTACACTGGCCGGAACCTCTGGACAACCTCTCACTGATTCTTTTCAGAACCACGCTTCTGTCTCCGCAGACCTTACTGTCTTATGGAATAACCTTGTACCTAAATGATTGCAGCCTTGATATCAATCTAACTTCCTCGAATGGTTCATTTTTTGTCTGGGGTGGTTGATCATTAGGAGAGGAGTACATCAGAGAGGTGACAGCCTTCCAGTGCTTCTTATGCGGACGTCGCTTCTGGCAGCAGGACGAGGTGGAGCACCACTGCCGGAGCCAGGGGCACTTCACCAACTACCAGGTGAGTTGGATACAGTAGACAAGCTGCCCTGGGACCAATTTCTCAGAGCTGCTTAAGAACAAAAATTTGCTTAAGCACCAACAACTTTGGTAAATAAAATCAGTATGCCAGCTAAAAACTCCTTGTGAATGTTATTCTCAGCTAATAATGGCTGAATACTGAATACAAGTCAAAAGCAGTAACCATCACACAAAAGTTTGGTTGGAAATCCTGTTTGATCAAGGAAGACTTTTAATGCTTAAGCAAATTTTGTGCTAAGCAGCTCTATGAAATTGGCCTCTGGATAGACACTCAATGCTGCAGAGGAGAGTCAGTAAGAAGAGTGAGATGAGATCTGTTAAGCACAAAAAAATTGCTTAGCACAAAATGTCTTGCACAAATAAAACAAACCACCATCAAAAATTCCATTTGATATTCATGGTCATTGAAAAACAGCCAAAGAACAATCACAAATGATACACAACACATGGAAATATGGTTGTTGATACTGTTTTTATCAAAATCATCACATAACCACAAGGGAGACTGACTGAATTTGAAGTCATTGAAAAGCGAACAAAGACAATCTGACCGGAGTAGGATTCGAACCAGCGTTCTCCAGAATACCATACTGGCGCTCTACCAACTGAGCTATACAGCCCTATGTCGGTAGTGTAGTCAATTATCTTTGTTCGTTTGGCAGTAAAAAGCCATGAAACCACTCACATACTGCTATATCCCAAGGATTATTCAAGATATGCACAGCATTAGCAATGCTGCAACCTGAGAAACGGTACATGGGGATCACTCATAGAGGTTGCGGCTTCCGCAACCCCTGCGTAACCCTCAAGTAAGACAATCACTGAACTGTCATATGTATTCTATTCCCTCCTTTCTTTTCATTTGGCCACGCAGAAGTGCAAGCTGACCGTGGATGATGATGACGAAACTGAAGACAAATGAGAGGCTGTCAGCGGAAGTGACCGGCCCGCTCAGACCAAAGGTGAATGTCCACCCTTCCTGTTGCTTACTGTGCATGATATTACAGTCCGGCCTTCATCGGCTCACGAAAACCGGCTCAAAATGACAACTTCAGTATAAATATGTTCTGAACTATAAAGAATCTAGGAATTTCAGTGTTTGGGTTTGGACAGTGTTCCATCGGTTGATTTTACGAAGCCCTGCAATCAATCGTAACACAAGTTTGGAAAGATAACCCATCGTATCCTATGTAGGGCTGCAACGCATCATAAGTCCTATGATTGATAGTAAGTTACGATGAATGTGGTTAAATCGATTCCAAAGGCAAATACACATAATGCACAGTTGCAATACCTACTCCACTCTTTTGTGTGGTATCTTAGGTGCCAATTTGTGCACCAACTATGAGTGTAAAGTAAGACTGACGGATCTGAATGCATTCCAGTTGATGTTGGTTGGACCAGACTAGCGGACTCGCTCGAACCAACCAATCACTGTCTGGTTTTGCACTGGTTACCAGTAGCCTTGTCTGTGTATTTGAATATGTCGCAGGTTTCTGCTGCCGGGAACCAGTGGCAGATTATTATGGGATGGACTCCAATTTACAAAGGCAGGCCATTGTGTGCCAGTTCCAGTCGCATAAAGCCCAAGTCTTGAAACAGTTCCTTCACAAGAACACACCAGGTCCACTCAAAAACGAACTCAAAAAGATTTGGATCTCAGGTGCTTGGTTTTCAAATTCCAGCAAGAATAATAAAAAATTGGTCCTTGAAACCTTTTGTAACATCTAAGCCAAGACCCCCACCCTTCCGTGTACATGTATTTTGTGTATAGGTGATCGTGCAAAACGCCACTTTTGGTTTCATGAAAGTCGCTGTTTTGAGGTGGTCTGGTGAACTTTTTTCGTGTGCAGATATAATCAGTTGTCAGTACTCTTTTGTATTTTATTTTGGTGTGAAAATGGGAAACTACACAGAACGAAATGCTGAGCAGCTTGGGGTACTATTCCCCGGCCTGCAATGTAGGGTAGCTCTGCGGAGCTTCAAAACATTCGGGCCTTGGCCAGGAATCTCCCGCAATGGTCAATCTTTGCAAAACAGTGCAAGTGGGGCAGTCACAAGTCTCACAAATGACAAAGCACCAACTGGCATTTCATAAAGCTCCGCGACGCATCGCAACTCGATTTGCGACACATCATAGCTGCGACGCGTCCCATAGATGCAATGAGTCTATAGAGCAAGGATGTGTCTTAACTCTGCGACGCCTCGTAAGTTTTATGAAATCGGCCCCTGAGCCCTACAGTCCTGCAACCTCCCAACGTCCAACAGTAACTATTAAACAGTATGGGAGGTTGATGGTTTAACCACTGATTGCTTCAGGGTTTGTCCTTTGAAGTCAAGCGGAGTTTAACCAGCCCCAACAACTCCCCTTCTAACTACCATAACTAGCTATTGTGAAGCCTTCTCCTTGCCAAGTACACTCCACGCAAGTCATTGATCTGGGGCCTTTTCTTAACCTCTGCTCCGGCTCTGGCTTCGTTTCTGTCATGTCATCCATATGCTGATAATAAATTAATAGGTTCTGGGTTTTCATTGAAGCTGAAGCTCTATTTTCTGTTTTTAAACCAAAAAAATCTGCTTCCAAACCGCAGTCAAAAGCCTCTATTATGATACCTGTTGTTTTAGAATGGATTTACGAAAAGGAGCCGGAGCCGAGGTTTGGAAAAGACCCCAAATTAGTTCAACAAGATCTGGATTAGTTAAAAACAATCTAATACCTAATCAAGTTTGTTAATTCATTAAGCATTTATTTTAACAAAGAGCAAGAATCGAAAGCCTTTTCTTCTAGTGATCTTATAGTCGTGTACAAAATAAGTTTTGCTACCTGTCTTTTCAACAGTTAAGTATGTGCAAAAATTTAAGATTCTTAATCTATACGAATTATATTATGCATTTTGTAAATTGGTCAAAGCGAGTTCCAAAAATAAAAACAACTTTGAGGGTGACTTAAAGGTGCAATACCAAACGATAATCATCATTTTGGAAATGTTACTTTGTCAACTTGTACGATGTAATTTTGTCTTGCTGCACGGATAAATCTATACACTGTCATCCTCTAAAATCTATATTGGTGTAACATGTTCAAAGTCTTCTTTCTTTTTTTACTTTATTGTTGCATTCAAAATGTTTGTTCTATATTTCTTTTTAATTTATATAATTATTTGTGCTCATATATTGTACCTTATTTATGATTTTGTTTGTTTTTATATAATATGAATATATATTTGTTTGTGTAAATGTTATATTTGTACATCGCACAGTTGGTACTTGTTTATAAAATTAATGATTTGTGCAAATGAGGAAGAAATATTGTTGAGCTGTTTAATAGTTAAATTTGTAGGAAAAGGTTCGCCAAAGTATTCGCCAAAATGACTGCATTTTATAATTATTTTATTTAGGGTATTGAAGCCATAGTGAAGCCATAATGCCAAGTTCATTCAGCGAGTATATGTTAACCAACGGTGGATTTATGCCTGGTACCTACAACAAGGCCACAAGACAATTTATGTTAAAAAGTTACCAGGCAAAGTCCGCCATAGGTTGACAATAAGTCGCAGGTCGAAGTTACACGTAGGCTGAGGGGCTTTACGAAACTGAGGCTAAGGCTGTGTCCTTATTTTTTGGCTGCGACCGCAAATAACACACAAGTCTATGGAAATGGCTGCAGTCACTGGCTAGTGGCTGCCATAGGTTCATGCGTAATTTGCAGCCGCATACAGAGAATTGGGACACGGCCTTAGACTTCTTAACAAATCTCACCATGTGATTTTGGCGGGAGCAATCAAAATTTGGACACGATTGCAACGTGCACAACTGCACATTAAAGAATTGTGTTGGTTGTAGGCTTGAAAAACTAATGGGCATGGTTTGGAATGGAAAAGCAATCCAGCCTTAATACGATAGAGCCTATGTGTTTTGTCAGACGTCCCGTTTTCGGATGCTTTTAAAGAAGTCACCCATTGGCCAATAGACCGTTCCAGTACGCCCCGCCCAGTTTACTTCTGACCAATCGCAGCCGTGCTATATGCCCGCTATGCGGGCATGCGCGTATCAAGCAAGCAACTGGAACGGCATTGGTGTTGAGAATCACGTGCTCGTTGCCCACGTGAGCAGCAGGAGGGGCTTACTGGGTCGATCTATTAATTCAACCGGACAGTCACCTCAAACAATGAACTCAAACAATAAGCTGTAGACCTATAGCTTCTTGTTAGTATTGTTATTATTATTAATGTGTCAAAATAATGAAGTGTAATATTTTATTTATTATCTAGACTAGAACCTGAATTTACGCTATAATCAGTACACGTATTTATAATTCAAATTGGTCTTAGAATGTCTTTTCGCCGTAGCGAAAGAGTTGACCGATGCCATTTTGCCCCTAGAATTTTGATGGAAATTAAAAAAAAGAGGTGAATTTAATATCTTGTTGGTCATTTTTGCTGAATTAAGGTCGTGATAATACCAGTTGGTATATTAATATGTGATGAGCTATAGAGAATTATGTTATCAATGTGATTGGAACGAACTTATAATAATACCGGTAGTTAACCTGTATTTTTAAATGAATACCGGGAAATAAAAACAAAATTAACATAATTGTTGATTAATAAGTGAAGCATAGCGAGTTGGAATTTTTGTTTGTTATAAAAATTCTGCGATGTCTGCATGCCATTGTTGCACGCTGTGGTTTTGTTTACATGATTATCAGACTTGTGCCATTTTGTATTTACTATTAACAGTGCAACTACAGTGCATTGCATTAAAGGTAATATCATACTTTGGTTTTTATCAAAGAAATGCAGATTCATGGGCAAAAATATCAAGACAGATACGGTAACAGTCATCTGGGAAAATTTCATTCCCATACGGTGCCCACTTTTTGAGAAAACAGTGAAAAACTGCGCAACAGTATTTCTTAAGTCTTTTCACTTCTATTTTTGATCTTTTAAAAGATCAAAAATGGGTTCGGGGGCAGAATAATTACCACTTTTAGGCAGGACTACTTTTGCGCAATTTTTTAATTTGCGCGCACTTTTAGCCAGGACTACTTTTGCGCAATTTTTAATTTGCATTTTTTTAGTTTGCGCAGTTTTAACTAAATTTTGCATTTGTTTAGTTAGCGCAGTTTTCACCGGCTAGGTCTAGGTCCTGGGCTATTGAGGCACGGTGATGCGTGTAGATTTATTATGCCGAACAACGTGCCCCTTGAAGGATCACAATATGAATAATCCTTCACCATTTCGTACAGAGTTTTCAAGTTTGCGCTCTTTTAATCTACCACGTTATACGTTTGCCGAATTGTCAAGTTTGCCTGTTTTAACCTACCACTATAGGTTTGACGCAGATTTAATCAGGACAACTTTGGGGCAATTTTGAAGCCGCTGCTGTTACTACGGGCCTTTACGAAATAAGGCTTGAGGCTAGGCTTGGGATTTATTTTGCTACCAATTTGAGTGTCCTAAATGAAATGAAGGGCTTGAGATACATGGCGAAGCCGGAGTATTTTTTGTCGGCTTCATCATGTGGCCTAATTCCCTTCATTTCGTTTTGTGGGCCTCAAATGGCGGTAGTAAAATAAGTACCAAGCCTAGCCTCGTCAAGCCAGGAGCCGATTTCACTAACGTTTTGCGATCATCGTAAAGCCCAAATCCATCGCTAAACAGAAAATCGATCGCTACTTTGCATAGCAATTTTCCGTTTAGCGATGGATTTGGGCTTTACGATGATCGCAAAGCGTTAGTGAAATGGGCCCCTGGTGTCGTAAAGGCAGTGGCGTCACCAGACTTTTGAGTCTGGGGGGGCACAAGGGGGGCACTTGCAATTGTTGGGGGGCACTACAATAATATATATTATATTTTTTTTCACCAACCCAAATCTCAAATGGGGGGGCACGCGGGGGGGCACGAGGTTTTCCAGGGGGGGGGGGGGGGATGGGCACGTGCCCCCCCCCCTGGCCCCCCCTTGGTGACGCCACTGCGTAAAGGCCCTATATTTTTAATACTTTAAGTTTTCGCATTCTTCACATGTAAATGCCTATGACCATACTACGTTGAATACACCGGTTTTCGTCCGATCACCGATGTAAATCAACATCGGGCTTGATTAGTACTTGAATGGGAGACCGTCTGGGAATACTAGTTGTTTTAGTCTTTTTTATCTTGCCAAGCTCAAAACAGTTTTTGATTTTACTCTTTTCCGGATAAATACAGCATTTCAGGCAAGAAGAAAATCACAGTATGTTTCTATCATTACCGTCTTTATTCCCTGTAAGTTTTACGTAAATATGTGAATATTTCTGTTTTGTTTTGTTACCAATGTTTAAATGCCCTTTTCATGCACGTTAAAAAATTATTATGTGTGTGAAAAATAATAATTATGATCAGAAACCCATTAACTTCTCACCTACAGTTTATGGATTATGGCCTACGTGAGATCATTAGCCCTGAGTGTGGCGTCATGTCGCGCCAATTGCAAAGCAAAATAGCTCGGTTTATCGTTAATAAGTTGCCTTCAACTAATCTCAGTATGGATTAGTTTCTCCTTCAACGAAATTGAATTTTCATCAAGCCCACTCCTGAAGGTGTCTTCAAAATCTAAACATAAAACGGAAAACTAAGCCCCCAGCTTTGCTGTAATAATTAAGGACCACGGTCGTCCCTGCTTGTGGAAATTGACAGTGAAATTTGCTGGTATGGCATACGTAGTTTAGTTGGTTCACGAATCAGCCATCCGTGTCGAGTAACGGAAGCGTAGGCTGGGTACCACTTGAGGTATTTTGTCTTCCGAGTGCGGAGAATTTCAAGTGGATGTACGGTGGTCTATAAAACTGACGGTGAGTACACGGGGCCTGGCAGTGTTCTCTTCGGTGTGGTCCGGGGAACAACTAGCTGCATCGTTTCTGTTTTCCCGCGGAGGATGATCTGGCACCATCATTATCCGATGACTCGCTTTGTGCTCGCTCTGTGGTTTTGTGCGCTCGTCTTGGCGGTGGCAGGTAAGCTGAGTGTGTCCCAAGTGAAATAAAGTTAGAGAGTAGGAAACACTTATCAAAGAGAACGCTTGTTGTCGGGGTTTATAGGCTTTTTTGCAATCTGTCAGAAGAAAAACGTAGCCTGTTTTTGAGTTGTGTTTTGGGGAGGGTTGATTGGGTTTTTTTTCTTGGTCTGTACTATGTGGGTCTGTGAAGCTCACCAAACGGATTGCCAAGTCTTATAGGTTTTTTGACGTTTTTTAATAAGTACATGTAGATTTGGTTAGATGCAGTTGGCGTAGACCCACGCTACTTTTGAAAAAGCAAAACCACGACTAATAAAAAAATGATATTTAACTTAAACGTTGTTTAAATCGAAAAGTTACATCCTATGTTTGTGCTATTATAGGCCTAATAGACCTATGTCTTAATGACGTCACGGTTCGTTTAGCGCGTTGCATTGTGGGAGGAATAGGGAGAGCCTGAGCCTCCGTTTCGTAAACGCCCTTAGTGTTGTGTTAAAGGTAGTATCATACATTGGTTTTTCTCAAAGAAATACAGATTCATGGGCAAAAATATCAAGGACGATACAGTAATAGTCATCTGTACAAATTTTCAGTCCCATACGGTGCCCACTTTTTGAGAAAACAGCGAAAAACGGCCACAGTATTTCTTAAGTCTTTTCTCTTTTATTTTTGATCTTTTAAAAGATCGAAAAGATTTTAGGTCGTTGTTTTACTAAATTTCTGGATATACTGTATACACCATTCCAGGCGGAACAATTTTAACAGTATGTTTCTACCACCACCATCTTCATACCCTGTAAGTAATTATACGTAAATCTGTGAACATTTCTGTTTTGGTCTCAAAGTATGATACTACCTGCCTGCGAATCGCACGGATACCTAGCTGCGGGAACATAACTTGTTTCATGTGAACGAACCATTTGGCTATATTTAGACTCTCAAATAAGAACTGGCATAAAAGTTCCAAACTTGTCCATTTAATATAAAGGCGGTAAAGTAAGTAGGCCTAAAGTCAGTGACACCATGAGTCGCAATATAGCTGCTGTTACCTGACATAACTCTTTTCTGACGTTTCAGGGAGCGTCACCGTCGACGACGCCACGTGTTCGGCGCTGGCCACTCGGATCAAGGCAGAAAGGTGAGTGGACTATAATAAATTCATTATGTCCGACGAAGACCTTAATACACAATTGGTAAAGATCGCAGAACAGCACTCATACTTGTCTAATCCATCATGTACATAAAATAACAAACCTGTGAAAATTTGAGCTCAATTGGACATTCTGAGTCGCGAGAAAATATCGAAAACCCGACTAATTGTTTTTCTTGTAAACAAAAAAAGGAATGCTTTTTATCTTACCCCGAGATCAAAACTGTTTTCGGTCTTTGTTTGACTAATTTCTCATAAGATACAGAAAATGTTTCAAAATGAAATGCTTCTACCAGCACCATCTTCATACACTGAAACATTATGTTACAAATTCTGTACTCTACCTTTAACACGAGACTTCCAATACCATTGCTATATATAAATCCTCATCTCCACTCCACTGTGCCTACTGGGGCCAATTTCATGGAGCTGTTCAGCACAAAAAACTGTGCTTAGCACAAAATATCTTGCTCAACTTAACAAACCACCATTAACAATTCCATTTGATATTCATGGTCCGCGAAAAACAGCCAAAGAACAATCACAAGTGATACACAACACATGGGAATTTAGTTTGTTAATCCTGTATTTATTAAAGGGGGTATCTCACTGAGCGGCGAATGTTTGCGAACGTAGTGAATTTGAGATTTCGCCAGGGTTCGTAAAAAGGTTGCAAGAAATTTCTTAAACAGTAAACATTCGCCGCTCAGTGAGATACTAGCTTTAAGACCCCTTGGGGGACAGGGGAGGTCCATGCCGAGTTCCCGGCCGAGGCAGAACACCATCCCCTCCACTCCACTCGCCAACATTCGTCAGAAATTGGCGAATCCAAAATTCGCAATGTTCGTATAAAGCATTCGCCGCTCAATGAGATACCCCCTTAAGACAGAAATTTCATGGTTAGCTAATTTTTGTGCTAAGCAGGGAAGTGAAATTGGCCCCCGATCTTTTCCAAAAGGTTACCGTATTATGTATAATAGACAAGGAATTATCAAACTATGTTCGATTTGTGCTAACTGCTATCTGTTATTTGATTTTGCATGGATTCGAAGGATGACTACCCAGTCTGTTGGCCAGATACATTATTTCTGCGATGCCTACCTTGAGGAGGTCAGGGAGGCTTACTGTGGCTGTAATGTTGTGCCGGTACCGACCGCTTCGGGTAAGAATGCACGCGCAAATCCTCGAATTTTAGGAGGGAAAAATTATGTGGATCGGTTTTGCGGAATCACCATGTAAAAATCGTTCGTACTTTCGCACTTCAATTTCTAGAGCCAATATTTCTTCTTCTTTTTTTTGGGGGGGGGGGGGGCTAGAAGAGCCATAATTTTTTTTTTTTTTTGGGGGGGGGCTAGAAGACCCAATATTTTGGGTTCTTCTAACACTCGCTTCTGCTATGTCTTATTAGAGGTCGAAAAACATGCACAAAGCCCACACAACGGTTTTTTTTTTATGTAATTGGCGCTTGGTAACTGACAAAAATCAATTATTTTCAAGAATTATTTTCTACGTGCATTGTTTCTGGGGGCTAGACAACATTTTTGGGCCCCCCCCCCCGTAGAACCGCACCTGGGCCCAATTTCATGGAATCTGTTACAGCCTATTTTTGTGCTTACGGGCACTGCTACGCGTTGTAATCTATTTCATGGAATCCGTAAGCAAGACTCTCGGTTAGCGAAGAATTTCTAGGGTAACCCTGATCATTTACTGCTAACGGGCTGTCGTATGCATTCTGCACAAATTCCTTGCTTACCGTTACCAAAAGGGAAACCCTTCCGTGAAATACGCTAACCGTAACCAAACAAATTCTGCTACCGTAAGCGAAGAATTTTTCCTAACGATAACGGATTCCATGAAATTGGGCCCTGGTTTCAACGTTTCGACTAGCCTGATGATGAGGGCTAACACAGGCTAGTCGAAACGTTAAGACTTTACGAGAAGTGCGAACGAAATAGAAGTGCGAAAGTACGTACGGTTCTTACATTATGGTGTTTCAGCAAACCAATCCACATAGCAATTGTCACTTTGCAAAGCCTCAAATTTTTCTTGAGGGAAAAATGGTTAATGCACTTTCGCAAGACCACAAGACATTACCTTTAAACATACACCAGAAATGACTGCAAAATAAAACGTTTCGTCTTCTCTTTTTCTTATCTCTTTACGTCAGAATTCCGTTCTCGGAAGAAAGCCTTGTCATTCTTAAACGGGCGTGTCAGCAAGAGATCCCTCCACAATGAGTGCTGCGTGTGGGGCTGCTACTGGGACGAGCTGGCAAACTACTGCTAGTGAGTTTGCAGACAGGAACTTGAATGAAAGAAGAAACACGACGATGATGACTCGACAAAATGGCGAGTCGAATTAACAGAGCTGGGGCTTTTGTTTTCACTGAATTTACATGCATGGTGGACTCTTTCTTCCTTCCTTCCAAAAAACGGCCAAAACTGTAATGATTTTAAAGAGAAAAGGGGTATTTTGCGATGTGTTGAAAGAGAAAAGGTGCACGGGATTTACCGTGTCAGATGACGTATTAACACTTCTCTTTTGAAAGTCTATTTTAAGAAACTCTAGCAAGGATCCAAATTGGGCCGTTGTGCACATAATTATTTCAATTTGATGTAATTTAATATACTAAGGGTTGTGGATTGTAGTTTTTAGTTAATTTATACAGCTGCTGCAGATTGTAAATTCAAATAAATTGATAATTTTTTACAATGAACATACAAATGAGCCGTTTCATGTTGTGAGTTTATTTTCAATAGTGTTTGAGGGGTTTTGATGACGCCATTTCCCAGACTAAGACACTGTTGCTATATCACGTGTATAACAACAGTGTATATTTAGTCTGTGAAATTCAAACTGGGGTGTTTATGTGAGATTAAAGAAGTCTGTGTACCAGATACTTATTCAGATTTAATGTGCAAAAGGCTTATTGGAAAGTGGCACGGTGTCTCCTGGGGCGAGACGTCATGCACGAAGTGTCTGAGAAAAAAACTTGCATCAAGAATGACGAAAATTTATAATCCCTTTTCACCAAAGACTTCAATTTTGCATTGAATTAAATCACCAGCTGTATAATCGTATGGAAGATCACTGTTTTGCATTTTATTCACACCTTTATACACATGGCATCAATTTTACATTTGTACAAATAAAATTTGGTTCGAAATCAAAACGTCAAATCTAGTATATTTCGAGATCAATTAATAAAAATAATCATAAGCTCAAAATTACGGCCACAGCAAAGTAACGGGTCAGTTAATTAGGTAGTGTCATTGAGGCAGCATTTTGCCATTGATTAATATATACCTTTCCAAAATAACATGCACCATCAAGTTTTCAGTATTTGTTTCACTACATACCTGGGCTGCGTTCCGCTTGCGCGAACATGTCTCAACGTTAGCGGCAACGTTTGCGTACAACCGGAACCGATTGTGAGCGCGCCGGCAACACAACGTCAAAATGGCGGCGTCCAGTCGTGACACTAGTGACAGTAGTTATGAAATTGTATGGCTTGCCGCATCCCAAATAATTGAGGAGATTGCAATATTAAATGTTCAATCTTAACTTTCTAGGCCTACTTCCTTTTACTTTCGTCATAAAAACAATTCGTCGTCTACTTACTTTTCCGCCATCTTGGAAGTATCGGCCATTTTTAAATGATCCGCGAACATCTCAGAAATATGTTCGCGGATTGTTGCTAACGCCCGCCAACGTTGGCGGCGCACAACTCGTTCCACCCGAAATTGTTTGCAAACGTTGGCGTACGTTGGCAACGTTCGCGTAAGCGGAACGCACCCCTTGTCTTAATCTTTAAAATAATATATAAGGTATCATTCTTTTAAATCCAAACTATAATTGAAGTTTCCGATTTTGCTAAGCAGAAAAAAAACCAAAAGAAACAAAAGCAAAAGCCGAAAAAGGGTAAGCGAGAATTCCTTGATTCGGTATCAAAGTCCGTTCAATCCGATGATATCCATGTTCCTCCTGGTATAAGAGGCTTAGCAGACCTCCTCAATTTCCTCCCAGTAGCAACCCTCGTTGCAGCATTCCTCAGACAGGCTTCTCTTGGCTATGCCACGGCCTGACAGGAAGTTATTAGCCTTGGCCGAAGGAAGGAACTCTGTCGAGATGAAAAAAAATAATCAGATCACACTTAGTTATTTAGGCCTTCACTCCAAGTGGACAGATTGATATTAGTTTTGACTGCAAATGCTGACCGTCTTCTGCAATGAACGGTCACAGTCTGTCAATCGGTCACTATGGGGGCTTACGAAACGGAGGCTCAGGCTCAGGCCCAGGCTCAGGCTTAGGCTCCAACTCCGTCATTCAATATGCTGAAAATATAGGTTGTGGTTTTTCATTGAAGCTGAAGCTCTGTTTTTGTTTTTTCAAACCAGACAATCAACTTCCGAACCGCAGCCAAAAGCCTCTAATTTGATACCCTTTATTTTAGAATAGATTCACGAAATGGAGCCGGAGCCTGAGCCTGAGCCTCCGGCGTTTCGTAAACGCCCTATGATTCGATTCCACTATTAGGAGAGGTCAACTCTCTCCTTTCAGTAAGTCGACTTTGCGTTTTAATTATCAGAACATGTCAACATAATTTGTTTCAGTAAGTCGTCTTGGCGAGAAGTAAAATTATCAGGATAGTGTCGACCTCTTAGTTTTTACTTATTCATCTTGCCCGGAAATGTCTCGATAAGTCGAGTTGACTTTTAAGGCTTGATAAATCAACTTGGCGAGATAAATTATGTGGTTATCTGGATAAGTGGAATGGCACTCGTGGAGCACCGTAGGAAAGGCATTCGTGGAGATGCTCCGTAAATGATCTTACCTGAAAGCCTGAACTCTCTCTTTCTGGGCACGACTTGGCAGTTGCAGTAGGCATTGCGCTTTGCGGTCAGAGTGGATCCACAGAACCTATGCGACGGACCGTCCCATCGCTTCTTGCTGAAATGGGGGAGAGCACACAACTTAAAACTTAAATCGCTTTAAAGGAAAATGTCTGACAGGACATGCAGAAGCAACAATAACTTATATCAGTAAAGATCAGTTCATACTCATCAAATAACCACATGTGCAAAGCCCAGGCACCCCACCGACAGTGCAGTTCGGGCGATTCACAATAAAATAGTGCGCCACCATGAGTTTGCAACAGGTTGGCCAATCACAATGCGTGGCATTAATTTTGTCCACAAACTGCGCATGTGAAAACATGCGCATTTACTGAATTGTGATTGGCCAACGCGTTTAAAGGTAACGACACGTCCCTCTGACATCGACAAATGTTAGGGAGACATCGCAAGCATCTTAAGACGACTTACCCTTCTGTCTTGACTTGTAAAGCCAGGGCCTCGCAGACGGCTTTGTCGATGTTTTGCTCCTTTTCTGAAATGTCCAAAGTCAGTAAAAAAAAAATAATAAAGTTCAGTAATGAAGATGTCAGCCCCTTAAACTTGCAAACAGAACTTGGCGTGGTCCAAGTTTAAGTTCTCTTTCAAA
Source organism: Astropecten irregularis (assembly GCA_963971285.1). Taxonomy (NCBI): domain Eukaryota; kingdom Metazoa; phylum Echinodermata; class Asteroidea; order Paxillosida; family Astropectinidae; genus Astropecten; species Astropecten irregularis. Next base: position 4,572,006 of record OZ020260.1, on the reverse strand, counting down.
AGATCACATTCTCACCCACCGTTTCTGCGCTGGATGTACTGCGACTGGTCATAATTTTTCATGCAACTGGCAATCATAGTTTTAGGGTTTTGTTGATTTTTTTTGTCGGCTGTTTTGAAGGCATAGTTCAGAATAAATTGCGCAGCTACTATTATGAATATGCTCTCTACTGCGCAATACAAATATGTTATTATCCCTGGTCATCGAGCCATATTTTACATTCCTGAAACCATCTCAACTCCCTGGGGAGTATACAGCCCCGGCTACCATATTCAGTGCACAGAGGCTAATCAAACCACAAAGCCATCTCTACCCTCGCAGGTACCCATTTACGCCTGGGCGACGAGGAGCAATATGTGACAAAGCGTCTTGCCCAATGATGCAATCATTGTCAGGCCGGCGGCTGTGGCTGCCGTGCCGGTCCTACGCGTCAGGCATCGAAAAAGATTACGAGAGGAGTGAATCTGCAGCCATTCTATACATTATGAATCAACTTCAACACAGTGGAGTATGACACCGTGATAGACCCGCTGGCGCCCCTACTGCGCATCGTAAATATGGACGGCAAGTATGAAGACATGCACCGTTACTATTATACGACAGTCCTCATAACGAACCTCAAACCACTTGCTGATGGACATGGTCGAAATAGATAGCACGTACCACCGACACCGTCACGGCTTGCACCACCAATTTGGGGTGCCATTGGCTCGAAGTATACTACTACATTTAAATTCAACAACTTCAAACAGCAACGACCCGACTATTTTATCAGTGCAAACTATTGGCAGTGACCGAAAATACAAAGAAGGTTTCCCGCCAATATTGGGAGTGCATTGCAAGTCAAATAATGACAAATCACCCGACTCAAACTTGGTGTGCTTACCTGCAAGAATGACTGCCACACAGGCGCAGAGTAGCAAGCCCACGAGCCACTGATTCATGGTGTCTGATTGCCGAGCGGTGCACGGTTGCTTGTAGAGACTGGAGAAACCCCGAACAGTGTGACCAACCAGGGCGACTCGGTGACTTTATATAGACCTAAAGGCCTAAGGGCCCCTTGATAGACGGTGTGCAATCATTAGATGGCATCTCTCGAACGTCTGCGCATCTCACCGGGCGAGAAAAAGTCACCCCATCACGCAACCCTGCACGAATGAGCTGACAGGTATGTTAACTCCCGCCCATAATTATGCAAATTAAGGTACGGTGGCGCCATTTCAGCGAGCCAATCGTTTACCTTTATGAACCGTCCCAACTAGGTCACGTTTAACCTCGAGAACGACAGAAGTTATCACGTGTTTACATCCTTGGCAAACTATGACACCACTGAAACTTAATATTTGTTTGAAATTTGTTCAAAAGATACACCAAGACCATCCTGGTGAATCTTGATGAAAGTACATTGAATGATATGACGGTCTGTACTTTTATAGTTCGAAGCAGTTATCAAATTATCAGAGATTGATTATTAAGAATCCAACTATGTTTCTTCTGTGTCCTTTTGTCATTTTAGCCTTGGATAAAGATCCTGCTAGGATCGAAACGCGTCAGGCCTTCCTAACTCCAAGCATGTTTACCGTAGTTTTTAACTCCAACCTTAACATTATTCGCCACCCTCTCCGGTGATTGTTCTTTCTCTGATCGAATTTCATAATTTCATATTCCATAATTTATGAAATCTGGTATTGTAAAATCTTGGTCCCGATATTGAATTCTCAAATGTTTTGTCGTCAATGTTAGGATTTACAATTAAAATCTTTCTTTGTGTCTTGAAAATGTCAGCATATTTCGGTATTAGTGGGCATGCAGGGTAAACCTGGCTCCCAGCAGGGAATTCTTGTGTTGATTGAGTTCCGGGCGTCCCTGGTTCGAATCCCACCAAAGATGACAAATTGTATATTTGGCGTTTGCGTAGGAGACAAGGCGGGCAGGGATAGCTGGTTTTCACAGGAGTCGCAGTTTGATTCGTATTTTGAGCATCGTGATTTCTCTATAATATAGAGAAATCACGTTATTAACTGGTTTGGTTATTTACAAAAATGCTGTCGAGATGACAGACGTGTACAAATCGGGCAGGGGCAAGTCAACTGACGGTTTTTTAATCAAAGGTTTTTTGGGGCAAACTCACCCAGTGTTACGGTGATACATCGTGACAGCCTGCTTCTTCGCTAGAGCCCGAACACAGAATCAATAAAACGTTATTAAAAAATATTATTTGCATGTACATGTGCTTTTAAAACGGTAATGTTTGGGGCGAAATGAATTGTGATCCAAATGTCAGAACAAAACCCGAATTGCAGGACAAGTCTGTGTGGGGTCGCTACCATGTGAATGCGCTTTACAATCCTTATTGTCCTTAGTGATAAACGAGTTACCAAAGTCCTCTTAAAGGTAGTATCATAATTTGGTTTCTGTCAAGAAATACAGATTCATGGGCAGAATTATCAGAATTATCAAGGAAGATACAGTAAAAGTCATCTGTGAAAATGTCAGTCCCATACGGTGCCCACTTTTTGAGAAAACAGTGAAAAATGGCCTTAGTATTTCTTAAGTCTTTTCTCTTTTATTTTTGATCTTTTAAAAGATCAAAGAGAAAAGACTTAAGAAATACTGTGGCTGTTTTTCACTGTTTTCTCATAAAGTGGGCATCGTATGGGACTGAAATTTTCACAGATGACTGTTACTGTTTCTTCCTTGATATTTTTGCCCATGAATCTGTATTTCCTTGATAAAAACCAAAGTATGTTACTACCTTTTATCCCGATTATTTTTTCTTATCTTCAAAAGATCAACATTGTTTTTGGCCATTGGTTTGACTCTTTTCTGGATAAATACAGCATTTTAGGCAGACATATCTTAACGGCATGTTTCTACCATCGCAATCTTTATTAAGTTACAGGTAAGTTACAGGTAAATCTGCGATGATTTCTGTTTCGGTATGCTGCCAAAGTATGATAGTACCTTAAAGTTTTACATACTGCGGTTTACATATTATAAATAAAGTGTAAACAGCAAAGGAAATCAAATTTATCAAGAAACTATTTCTTCCATTTGGCGTAAGTTTTGTCGACCAATCCTGTAAAAATAGAATGATTGCACAAGTAAACAGTTGAAAAACAAACTAATTAAGCCAGTAGAAATGTATAGCACAACCACACAATTAAAGATTAATCGCTTTGGCACTTCTATTTCTGCTGAAAAGGTTTTCACAAGGTCAAATGAAATTATGATTCGGTGTCATAATGGCGGGAAAATGTGCTGGTTGTCATTTTGGTGCTTATTTTATAACTAATTGGATGTTTGCATTGAATTGAAATGCACTTGGAATGGTAATTAACAAAAAGTAATTAGCTGTTTTAGATAGAGTCGATTAATTGTCTACCGGCATTTTTGTTGAAGTGGCGCCCTTGAAAATATAAATCGTTTACTAAACATAAAATGAAACTAATAATTTGTTTTCGAGTTTCGTCAAGATTTTTGTTTTTATTAAGGACAAATTAAATTGTTACCTTAATAGTTGTGCTAGATTATAAGGTCACACAAAATGTTTCAATATATATGCTCAGTACCTGCGCTATAAAAACAAGCTTAAATATACATTAAATATAGCAACCAACCTTACAAAAGCCGATAAACTCCAGAAATGAGTACGTATCCAGAAATGAGTAAAACAAAAAGATCGAAAATAGTTTTGATCTCCGAGATCAAAACCTCACAATTGTCATGTACTTTACAATTTCGCGTAACAATAAATTGCAACGTTTTTTCGCTGTTTTCTACTGTTTCCAATGATCAATTGAGCTGAACATTTCACAAGTTTGTATTCATACCATGACAAATCAAATTATGAACAGCCTGCAGCTGTTCTATCAACTTTATCAAAGTATGGTAGTGTACTACCTTTGATAACTGAACGATTTAGAATTTATACTGTGAACATGATGGGAATTGACGAGTATATACTTTTATATCTTTATTTGGCAACGTACAGCGTACTGATCTTTGGGTCAGTTTGCGAATAGTTCTGGAGAGATTAACCAAGCTTAACGGGGGCGGATCTAGGTTTCAGGAAACAGGAGGGGGTGAAAATCGAAAAGTGGCATTCAGTCAATGAAATCAAGTACCAAACTGAGTCGCAATCATGAAGAAGGTGGGCCTGACAAACTTATCAAGGGACGTGTAATGACTAGTATGAATTTGGACACTGCCTCCAATTCTTATTCGTTAATATTACAGACGATTTTTTGTCGAGATATTTCTCAAATTATAGGGCATAAAATATGGCAACCAATAAAATCACAGGTGTAAAAAACGTGTTTGAAAATTGCACCGGAATAATAATGATTTGGTAAAAGGGTGCAATTTGTTTTTGTTTTCTCCATTAAAGTTTTGTCAACTTTATTTGCCAAACTTTGTTTTTCCCCCTCATTTAGTCCATTCAAATATTAATCGATCGAAGCCGATGGCCCAAGCTTATCATTACTTTCAAGGTTTTTATTCTAATTAGCCGGGCTGCAATTATCCTTTAAGAGTATAACTCATTCAACCGCAGTTAAAATGGTAATGCTGGTCAATTTTCAATAAGAGAGATAAAAGTCAATATAAATTGTTTTTGTATAATTATACCGGTTAATTGAAAACATAAATACAGGGTCGTTTTACTCGTTCGTCAACTTTAAAAAGAAAACTACCAGCATAATCTGGAGTCGACTTTAAATTCAATATCCGCTGGCCCTGAAATTAATGTCTCTATTCAGCTCTAAGCTATCAAATTTGGTGCTTTATAACGCACTCAAAAGACCAAATTCAGGGCTTATAATCACTTGAGAGGTTATCTATCTCTTCAGTGGATTTGTTAACCTCGTGGAGTGGAGTACCAACAGCCTTGGCTTGGGTATGTTCATGAAACTTCTATGGCATTTAACAGAGTTTAATACGCTTGGAGTTATGAGGGCCTTTTCGATCCTAGCAGGATCTTTCTTAAAGGCTAAATGACAGGAGGACAAGAACATGCAAGAACATTGTCCTCTTGTCGTTTATCCTTTGAGAAAGAGCCTGCTAGGATCGAAACATCAGACCCTACTAATGCCAAGTATTTTCATATTATTTCAGGTCACTTGGAGTTCGATTCTAGCAGGATCTTTCTGAAAGGCTAAATGACAAGAGGACAAGAACATGCAAGAACGCGCAACTTGTCCTTTTGTTGTTTATCCTTTGAGAAAGAGCCTGCTTGGATCGCAACGTCAGGCCTCCTAATTCCAAGTATTTTATATTGAGTTAATTTTTTGTTTTGTCTGGTGAGAAATTTGCAACAGTTAATTACTTGTGGAGTTTAATTCGGTCTAAAAGTAGATTAAGAAAGCTCAAACTTTGTTTTCTATTCATTGCATGTGGCAGGTGACCAGAAGACTACGGTCTGCGGTCCTGTGCGGTGACGAGCCAAATTCTTCATCAACCAGGCCGATAATTTGTACCACATTGTCTAACAGAAATAAATGACCATCAAGTAACCACAAGGGAAACCAACTGAACTTGTCATTGAAAAGTGAACAAAGAAAAATTGACTGGAGCGGGATTCGAACCAACGATTTCCGGAATATGCCGTACGGGCGCTCTACCAACTGAGCCACCACCACCCAGCATTATGTTGGCATCAGAGTCCCTAATTATCTTTGTTCGTTTGGCAGTCAGAAGTCATGAAACCACTCACATGCCGCTATATCCCAAGGATCATTGAAGATGAGAAGAAGATACAGTTTTAGATTTTTGATGATTATCCTGTTCAATAATATTGTGTTATAATATTGACGTTAAATGTTGCATTTCTGTGTGTATACTATCTGTCCATAGCGTGTTCTTTTCGCAAAGTTCTTTCTGATTTTTTAGATAACACAAAACGTGTATAAAAAAATGATGACAGGTCTACAAAATTTAATAAATATGGTGTGGGCCTATACCTCCCACACCGGAAACGTTTACGGACAGTCAGTCTTCACTCATCAAAATCGACGCCATTTGCATAATTCATGAGCTTGATATAAAGACACGTGATATTCAAATTTGCTCATTTGAATATCTCCAGCTACAGTCACTGCATACAAATACATGTTTTATTGCCCCTCGCCTCTTAATCACAGTGCATATAAAAAGGCCTGTTCTGCAGAGCAGTGAACTCACTGTGTTTGTGTTTTGATGACGTGTGGCAACCTCTAACCTTGCAAGCATGAACCGTGTACTCATCTTCGCTGTCCTGGCTATGGTCGTGTTGTACCAGGGTAAGCTACAGTACAAGCTATTAAATTAAATACTGGGAACGAACTTGATGATGTATAGGCGAAACGAATGTTTAGTGACTGTGGTTTGGGATTGGGGCATCGGTTTATAGTAGTTCCCCTTTAAGAGAAGATAATACCATTTAAAGGGCGTGTACAACATTGGTAAATGTTACAGCGGCTGCGAGCTGCTCATATCTCTATTTGTCATGGAATTGAAACAAACCTGTGAAATTTTCAGCTCAATTAATCATTTAAAACAGTAGAAAACAACGAAAAACCAATGCGATTGTTACACCAAATTGTATGGGAATAGCTGTCTCATTTTTTTTTTATCTCTTCAAGATCAAAAAATTGTTTTGGTGTTTGGTTTTACTCTTTTTTGCATTTCAGTCAGAACAATGTTCGCAGTATGCTTTTATCAGTACTGTCTTAATACCCTGTAAGTTATATGTAGGTCTGTGAACATTCCTGTTTTGGTTTGTTACCAATATTGTACATGTCCTTTTACGCCACGATGTCAAACTGTGTGTTAACCTCCAGTTGTGAAAATTGGGCACTGTTTAAATATATATTTTGAGTATATCACGGGTTTAAACAGCGTTGACAAGACAAGACGCATTTGACAGTCGTTACAATCGTGACACAATTCCTAAATTGAAACGGAATTACACATTCTTTAAAGGTAGTATCATACTTTGGTAAGAGACCAAAACAGAAATGTTCACAGATTTACGTATAACGTACAGGATATGGAGATGGTGGTGGTAGACATACCGTTAACATTCTTCCGCCTGGAATTAGTAAAACTACGACCGGAAATCTTTTTGATCTTTTAAAAGATCAAAAAGTTTACTCAAAAAGTGGGCACCGTATGGGACTGAAATTTTCACAGATTACTTTTATTGTATCTTCCTTGATATTTATGTCCATGAATTTGTATTTCTTTGACAAAAACCAAAGTATGATACTACCTTTAAATTATGATTTGTTTTCGATAAAATGACGTTTGCCGTGTGCCGTTGAAGTTTGTCAATGGTTAATAGTGAAGAATTATAATTTTTCGAACTCGGGTATAGGAAGTGGATGGGTGTCGTTTTGAACAGTTAACCAAACTCTTGTTTTCTGCGACAGACGATGTGAAAAAGATGGTCATGGTGCTCATGGTGGATAGACTGCTTATATTAACAACTCTGGGGTCGATTTCACCAACCTCATCGTAACTTACTACCAATCGTAGGACGTATTGCGATGCATTGCAGCCCTACGTAGGATACCATGGGTTATCCTTCGTTACTCGAGTTACGATCGATCGTAGGGCTTCGTGAAATCGGCCCGTGCTGTATTTGTCGGCGTGTCATAGCCTAATAATATTCGTTTTTTTTCTTTCCTTTGGTATCCAGTCTCTGGTAATGACGATGTTGACTCCAGGTGTGGAATGCTCGTGGAAATGAGGGAAATCCTGTAAGTATAGGTCTAGGTCTATGCCTTTAGTACAAAAAATACGGTTTTTCGCTGTTTTCTACTGTTTCCATTTGAGCTGAACATTTCACAGGTCTGTTTTTATTCAATGACAAATCAAATTATGAACAGACCGCAGATGTTCTATCAACTTCAATACCAAAGTATGATACTACTTTTAAGTGTATGCTGTAATAATCATGTGTATACACGTAGGCCAATGGCAACTTTTGAGGATCGCCCGCAGTGTGCAGTGAAGATATATGAGAAAAACATTGTGGAACGGTTTCGCTATTAATAAATGTACATAAAATCTTATAAAAAATATTGGCAGGTACGGAAGCTTAAAGTGACCATCCGAATGTCCGAGATTCAGTGATAATTATCTCCGGAAAAACGTCTTTCCCCGATGTCGCATCTCGGACAGACGTTGCTTCAGACTTCAGAATCTTCCAAATCCCAATATCTCAGAATGACGTCTTTCCAATACGCCTTTCTGAGATAATGATCTCGGAAACTCGGATGGTCAGTTTAAGCTTCCGTACTTCCGTAAGCATGAATACTTATGGCCAGGCGCGGTTCTAGAGTCAAAATTTTGGGGGGGCTAGAAGAGCCAATTTTTTTTTTGGGGGGGGGGGCTAGAAGACTCAATATTTTGGGTTCTTCTAACACTCGCTTCTGCTATGTCATATTAGGGGTCGAAAAACATGCACATTATAGCCCGCACAACGCGTTTTTTATGTAATTTGCGCTTAATAACTGAAAAAATCCAGTACTTTCAATAAAAAAAAATTTTCACTTGCATTTTTTTGGGGGGGCTAGACAAAATGTTGGGGGTGCTACAGCCCCCCCTAGTCCCCCCGTAGAACCGCGCCTGCTTATGGCTTCATGAAACTGTTGGTTTGTTTCAGCATGAACAACCCTGGATTGGAGAAGCGATCCCCTAGAAACTACTGGTGCGGCACCACCTTGAACAACCGCAAGTCCCAACTCTGTGGTTGCAGACACCATCCGTTCTTGGAAAGCAGTATGTACTATTAGTATGACATGATGTGAAGCGCTTTAATTTTGAATAGTTATAAACGCCGATTTTGATGAAATCTCCAAATGTATACGATTTGTCCTTGTGTATAAAAAACATTTCATGAACTAGATGAAAGCAGAATGAATGTGGTCTCTTAAAAAAAGTGTATGTCAATGTTCGTTCACACTCACTTTCGAATACACACAATGACGGCGACCTAACTTGTATAACGTCCGCAATCGCTTATCCTTTATGTCATTTTGCGGTAAATATTTTATATGAATTTTTTTAATGGACTAGATGAAAGCAGGATGAATGTGGTCTCTTATAAAAAACACCAAAAACACCTTCAAGTGGTTCAACTTATTCAAATTTCAAAAACAAATTGTATGTCAATGTTCGCTCACACTCACTTTCGAATACATACATGACGGCAACCTGACTTGTATAACGTCCGCAATCGCTAATACACTTAAGGCCATTGTTCGGTAACTATTCATGAACCTTTTTGAATGAGTTGGACCTCGATTCAGAAATGTCTCCCTGTGGATAATTATGGCGGGATCGTGCGTTCTTTTGTCTCAATCATTCTGCAGGCGAGGAGGCGAACAGCTTCTTGAAGAGAGGAATCGAAAAGAGGAGTCTGACTGAGGAGTGCTGCCACGAAGGCTGCTACTACGAGGAAGTGTACGAGCTGTGCTAGGCTCACCGAGTTCACATCGGACCACGGTACCGTCGAGACGGCACAGTTTCCCCGGCAGTGGACGCTGTCTCTGATGACCGGACATTAACTAGATGATACAGAGCACATAGATTATAGTATAAGTATTATTTTTTGTTCATTCGTTTTAAGTTGTCAATCAATTTTTATCCTTGCAATGAGTTTCAAAACCTCTGGCCGCCATGAAATGTATTGTTTTGTTTTGATGGTTTTTTTGGTGATCTTTACTCAAAATTTTATTTTATTAGTGGCTAAGTTTAATCAGTGTACGTACGAATGATGTCACCTTATTTGTTTACATACAAACGGTGGCGTAACTAGAGCGGGGTAAGGGGGCACGTGTCCCGGGCGCCACGTTTTGCGCACAAAACGCAAAGGCAAATTGGCTGTATTGTCAGTTATTGGAAAATCATTGGAAGTTATTGGGAAATCAAATCCAATGAGCAAAGAAAGATTAAAAATTTCAAAATTACGGTGTGATATTTTGATATTAGCATCTCAGGTTGGAATGAGGGGCGCAAAACGGGCGATTAACAATAGTGCGCCACCACGAGTTAACATTGCCTTGGCCAATCACAATTCAGGAAATGAATGTTGTCGACAAAGTGCGCATCCTTCCACTTGCACAATTTGTCGACAAGCTTAATTCCGCGCATTGTGATTGGTCAAAATGTTGCAAACTCTTGGTGGCGCACTGTTGCCACCGGGCACCGTTTCCCCTTGATATGCCGCGCGCTACATACAAAGTGTTTTCAAGGAGGAAGTGGAGGAACCAAAATCCATTGATTACCATAAAAAAAAAGTTAACACTGCACTCGTGTAAACTTCTTGTGACGTCATTAGTACAGAGGTCAAATTTGTTTAGCAAATAAAAGCCTTCTTGGAATAGGGAATTTCCACTGACCCAAGTAAGAATCAAAATTGAGTCCATAACGCTGCAAGATTTAGATGATAGTGTAATATTAAAGTAAAGCTCCCCCAATGTAAACAGAATTCATCATGGTGTTGTGGGATTAATAAAAACAAATATCCCTAAAAGCGTCACAGGTGACTAAAACTTGTCTCAGTGTCTCTTTGGTGTGTAACCGTACGGAGAACACGTTCTTATATAATGATGTCCACATCAAAGGCTTGCATGAAAAAAATATATCATCTTTGCAAAGACGGGAACTCGGATGGCGGACGGCAATACACGGGTTTACACCATGGCAGCCATCTTAGATTTTCATCGCAACTTCTAAACGAGGCACTTCCACTCATGTGCACTTTCCGAAGTGTAAGCCCGTCCATTGTCGAAGACAATACACGGGTTTACACTTCGGCGGTTTTGATCGCGACTTCGAAACGAGGCACTACCACGCATGCGCTTTTTTAGAAGTGTAAACTCGTGTATGATGCTTGAAATTAGTCTGGTTCCCTGCCCAAAGATTCCCTGACGACTCTTATTAAAAATCTTAGGTCAGGTATCGGCTACGGTTAAAAATAGAACATGACACAGCTGTCATGTTTGCGCAGGCGCGGAAGCTAGTTTTAGAGTTTGGCGAGATTCAATTTTAGTATTCATTTTTGCACTTTTGTAAGCACATGTAATTTTATCTGGGCAGAATAAGAGTTCAAAGAGTGGGGAAAAAACATACAAAAAACTCCTCAAAAGTGCATAATAGGAAGAGTGCTCTGTTGTATGTGGACAATAAGTATGCTCTATTTTGGCTATAACTGTAGCACGGAATTAAACATATTTACATGACCTGTCTTTCCCTTACGTTCATGACCTCCCGTGACCTGTCGGAAATAGCCGACGGTCAACGTAACTATCCGAAGTTGGACGAAAACGAGTTCGTAATGCTTCGGCTTTTTCCGTAAAAAGTCAAAAATTTAAAGTCACTTGACCCTCCAGTACACGTAGCCGATACCGGACCCTATATTTGACAGACGAAAGTCGGGAGCTTTTTTGGGTCCGGGAACCAGACTAGCTTGAAATCTAAGGTAAAATAGTTTTGTCTTGCCATTGTTAATAATTATCGCCGTCGTTAATTTTCATTCAATCAGCAATGTTTCAAAGTTGTCATTTTGTCATTGGAAGAGGACAAATCAAATGGTCACCATGAGCTTCCGTAGTTACTTGATCTATTAAGGGAACATAGCAGACAAAAATCGCACATTGTTTTATTTTTGCATCAACGTTTTTGAGTGGCGCCCTCTTTAAATTAAAAAAGAAAATGCGATAGACGTTCGGATATCATTGCGTACACTGCATGTAAAGGTTAAATCTGCCCGGCCCCTTAATGGGTCCGGGGGCAAAATAATTACCAGGAAAAAGTGTCCCCGACAACGGTACATGGCCACATCCGTGTAAATGTGTCCGGGCGGACATGTTTAGAGGGGGACAGGCTTATAGTTAGGATAAATCTTATAATTTATGCTGTTTACTTTTGTCAGGAGCGGATCCAGGATTTTCCAAACGGGATGGCATGGAAATAAAATGCGCCAATTTAATAGCAACGGATGCATTTCGGGGCCATCAAAGCTAGCTATCTCGCCGCTCTTTTTCTTCTCTTTTAGAGTCTTTCTCCCTCAATATATATTGTTTTTCCCCCTTTTTCCCCCTTTTTATGCTGGAAGAAAAGGGGCGTGCCACCCCCCCCCCCCCCCCCCCCCCCCCACCTGTTTGTATTTGTTTCAATAAAAATTGTTCCGCGGCTTATAGTGTGACAACTTAAAAACTTTTTTTTTTTAAGCAAAATTACATGTAATATAAATTACATTTAAATTGAACAGATTTTATCTCTCTGAATATATCGGGCTGCGTATACTATTGTTGGATGTGCGTGTAGGCCAACTGCATATCATTACACGCATTATTAGATATCAATAATCCTTCTGCCATTTTTCTATTATAACCATACACGAACATGATAGAAGAAAACAACAATAATAAGTTGAGACGAAGGACACTTAAAGCAGAGTCGCGTTTCTGTAATTACAAGGCAATGGCAGAGATTGGTCCTTGGTATTTTACGCACGTAATCATTATGGATATAACGGAGCAGAGTTCTCACGAAGGACAAGGACGGTGTTCTCATTGTCCATACTAATGAGAAAGATACCATGGAATTGATAATACCTTCAGTCTAATTACTCTTAATTATCATACACGCAACACGGCAAACAGAACCATTAAGTTACCATAGAAACGAGTAAACCTTCTGATCGATGAAAACGAAAACAACACTTAACTCGCCTGACGTAAGACCGAAGACGAGCTGGCACCGCGCAGTCATTTTTTTCACTGCAGTCGCTCCACAGGTGAACTGTAAATATCGTCTCAGTTTTCCGTGGATGAAGTCTGAAGCCTCGTCTCAGTTTTCAAGACGTACATCATGGAAATGTTGAAGCTAATCATCATATTTATCATCTCTGCCGCTCTAACAAATGAAATAAAAGGTAAGTCCTTAAAAATACAGATGATAATCTAGTTTAGACAATTTTATTTTCGAAGCAGGTTCTTTTTAGACATTTCTTTATCAAAACAAAACAAAATGATATGAAATAGTTTTAGGCAAAAACTTGAAAATATTCATTCATATAAGTTGAAGTTTATTTCAAATATCGCTTGCTTCTTCTAAAACTGCATGTAATTATGAGATTAAGGTAGACTCTTGGAGACAAGGGGCTTATTTCTAAGAGCTGCTTAAAGGTAGTATCATACTTTGGTAAGACACCAAAACAGAAAATAATGTTCACAGATTTGCGTATAACTTACAGGGTATGAAGATGGTGGTGGTTGAAACATACCGTTAAATTTTTTCGTCATTAAAACCGCACTCGTGCATGAAATCTGTCCGTCTTATATTAAACGAGATATATGCAGATAAAGCTATAATTATTTTTTTTTTCTTTAAAGGTACAATATCATACATTGGTAGGAAACCAAAACAGAAATGTTCACATGTTTACATGTAGCCTACAGTGTATAAAATTGGACCTGGTACAAACATACCGTTAACATTTTTTGCGCCTGAAATTATTGTATTTATCAAGAAATTAGTCAAACAAAAGACCGAAAACAGTTTTGATCTCCGAGATCAAATTATTAAACCTTACAATTACAATAACTCTTACAATTTCGGGTAATAATTGCAACGGTTTCTCGCTGTTTTCTACTGTTTCAAATGAAAAAAAAATGAGCTGAAAATTTCACAGGTTTCTTTTTATTTGGTGACAAATCAAATTATGAACAGATCGCAGCTGACCTATCAAATTTACCAAAGGATACCTTTAAATCACCTACATTTATGCCACTGATTGAGTCATGAAGATATGAAAATGAGATCTTCATGGCTGATTATAATTAACTGTAATATTTTGTGTTTATTGTCAACGCATATTGTTGTTATTGATGCGAGCACTGATGAAAAAAAAATTATTTAACAAAAAGGGTGAGTTTGGATAGAATCCCTCAGAAAATAAGATACAGCGCAAATTCGGGCATCTTTGTGCACAAATCAAATTGTAACGTTCTAGTGAGCCTCGTGTGTACTTATGAATGTGGAATAAGAATTCCATTAAAATGTAAACGGTGTGTATGCAGTTAAATTGGAAGAGACAAAATATCTTCCGTTATTTTGAGTGTATTAAAGGTTTGGTATACATAACCAGGATGTAACATATACTCGAATCAGAACACACCCAAAACAGAAATAAGCACAGATTTACCTATACATTTCAGGATATAAGGATGGTGCTGGTATAGAAACATAACATTAAAACTGAAATGAAATGGCGTATTTATCCAGAAATTGGTAAAGCAAATACCGAAAACAGTTCTCGGGGCAAGATCAAAACCATTATTTATGTTTTATAAGAATAATTGATTCGACTTTTTGCTATTTTCTTGCAACTCAGAATGTCTGATTGAGCTCAAATTTTCACAGGCTTATCATTTCAGTACATGTTGGATTAGACAAAGAGTGAGTGCTGTTCTGTGACCTTTACCAATCATGCCTTTAAGGGCAAACAAAGTCTCCCTCTTAACTGTGTTTTTGTCTCGATTCTTCAGTTCAGGCTATGCCGTGCTACATGGGTAAAGAGCCCGACCCCGACTCACACAACAAATACCGCTGGGTCATCCCGATAGAGGACCCCTGTCAGTGCACCAAGGTTCGAATGGGCCCAGTCAACACCCGGACCCCATGCAGACCTTTCAAAGTGACGTACTATGACTCCATTCTGCTGAGTGAAGATCCAGCGGAGATTCGGAAGTTGCTCAACTGTGTGGCGTTGACTACTGAGGCACCCACATCAACTGCAACAACCCATCAACAGCCCATACTGGGTATGTATCTATTTAACTAATCTTAAATGTAGTATCATACTTGGTATAAAAGAACCAAAACAGAACACAGATTTACGTATAACTTACGGGGTATGAAGATCGTGGTGGTAGAAACATACCGTTAAAATGTTTTCGCCTAAAGTGGTGTTTTTATCCAGAAATTTGTAAAACAACGACCGAAAATCTTTTTGATCTTTTAAAAGATCAAAAATAAAAGAGATAAAAATTTAAGAAATACTGTGGCTGTTTTTCACTGTTTTCTCAAAAAGTGGGCACCGTATGGGACTGAAATTTTCACAGATGACCGTTAGGCCATAAAAAAAATTTGTTGTATTGGCGTAACCCGCCCGACCCAAAAATGTGCCCCGACCGTAAACATTTTAAACCAAAAAAAAATAAAAAATATAAAAATATAAATAAAAATCGGGGAAAAAAAATATAAAAAAAGTAAACAAACGCAAATTTGTATGCAGATTAAAAGCTTAAAAGGAGCAAAAGATGGAAACCAGACAGGAAAAAGTTGTTATGTCATTTCTTGTCTTTATTTGACACGTCAAATACTGTGATATACAGGGGAAAAAGCATTTAATACCCCAGGAAAAATTAAATTAAAAAAAAAAAAATCCGCCCGCCCTACCCTATTTTCCAAACCTCTGTTACGCCAATACAACAATATTTTTTTTATGGCCTTACTGTATTTTCCGTGATATTTTTGCCCATGAATCTGTATTTCTTTGATAAAAACCAAAGTATGATACTACCTTTATCTAACGATAAAAGAATCTACACAGAACAGGCATACACGGTACCATCGCAAACATCCTACATGGAATGATTGATACTGACCAACTAAACGGAAGAGAAAGAATTGCTACGTATGAAGCCGTGTCACACACTAGCGATGTGGCTCGCCGGAGCGATACCGGAGTACACATTTGTCGATTTTCGGGGATCGATACTAGCACGGTAGTACTACGGTTTCACATCGGCAAGAACGGTGGTACATCGTTAGTACATCGGCAGGACTAGAGTATCACATCGGTACCAGTACGGCACACATTGAGGCCACCGGGGAGCCGCTGATCCGTTAACGGGGCGGTGTCAGCGTTCCGGCAGATATTTTTGAGCATGTTCAAACATTTGTACCGTCGCCTGCCGTTGCTATTGTCGCCGATGTGAAACCGATTTACTACCGTTCTTACCGATGTGAAACCATTCTTACCGATGTGAAACCATTCTTACCGATGTGAAACCGTTCTTACCGATGTGAAACCGTTCTTACCGATGTGAAACCGTTTCTTACCGATGTGACACCGTTCTTACCGATGTGAAACCCATTCTTACCGATGTGAAACCGTTCTTACCGATGTGAAACCATTCTTACCGATGTGAAACCGTTCTTACCGATGTGAAACCGTTCTTACCGATGTGAAACCGTTTCTTACCGATGTGAAACCGTTCTTACCGATGTGAAACCATTCTTACCGATGTGAAACCGTTCTTACCGATGTGAAACCGTTTCTTACCGATGTGAAACCGTTCTTATCGATGTGAAACCATTCTTACCGATGTGAAACCGTTCTTACCGATGTGAAACCGTTCTTACCGATGTGAAACCGTTTCTTACCGATGTGAAACCGTTCTTACCGATGTGAAACCGTAGCACTACCGTACTTGTACCGATCCCCGATAATCGACACATTTGTGCTCCGGTATCGCTTCGGCGCCGGAGTCAGATCGGCTAGGTGTGACAGGGCTTTAACAGACAACTGAATTTATGTCACCATTTTCCCATTTGGTGCGTGCTGGATTATGCTATAACCTATACATTGTATTACAGTAAAAATCCTCATTTTGCAAATAGGTGGGCCACCGGAAGGCTCGTGTGGCGCCCAACTTGGAATGGAAGATGTGAGCATTCCAGATGAAAGCATCACAACATCCACTGCACATGGGGACTGTGCAATGAGCAACGGCCGGCTGAACCACCCGGGAAATCACGCCAAGTCCGGCGCATGGTGCCCTGCTGATGGAGACGAAGCGGCCCCTTGGTTCCAGGTGGACCTGGGTAAGGTGACTCAGGTTGAAGGAGTCATCATGCAGGGGAGAAGCGATGTAAATCAGTACGTCACTGCCTACCAGGTACAGTACTATGGTAGTAGCACTGACCTGCAGTATGTCACCGGTGTCAATGATATCACACAGGTACGTGTAAAAGTATCACTTCCAGTGGCATGTCTAGATTGGGGGTGCAAGGGGCCGTGCCCAAGGCGCCACCGGGAACGCAAAGGCAAAAAAGGAGAAGTAGCTGTACTGTTTAAGAAATCTAAATTTAGAAATCCAATCTAATGGACAAACAAAGAAATATGCCATTTCAAATGTGGGTGGTTTTTTTTTTATTGGCATCAGAAGTTGGAATGAGTGGAGACATTTTAGCGTTTGCCCCGGGCGGCGTTTTCCCTATACCCCGCTGGTCACTTCCCATGACTCTGTCTCATACATTTGAATCTGCATGCTTTTCCCTGCTGAGTTCTAAAGTTGTTTTGTTCTCCTATTTTGCATGTTTCATTCGCAGACGTTCACTGGTAACAGCGACCAATCTACCCCGGTGACCAGCTACTTTACCAATCCCATCCAAGCACGCTACATCCGCATTTTGCCCATTGCTTATTATGAATGGCCGTCAATGCGCATTGAGCTCATCGGCTGCAAGCAGTAAGTGCCTGACCTTGATATGACCAGGGGCCAATTTCATAGAGCTCCTTAAGCACAACATTTGCTTAAGCATGAAAAGTCCTCCTTGATCAAACAGGATTACCAACCAATTTTTCATGTGATGTTTACCGCTTGTGACGTGTATTCGGCCATTGATTGCTGAGCATAACAGTCACAAGCCCTGGAGTTTTGGCTGGCATACTGATTTTACTTACCAAGGTTTTGGGTGCTTAAGCAATTGTTGGTGCTTAAGCAGCTCTATGAAATTGGCCCCTAATGTAGACGCAGTTCAAGTAAGATTAATTTTAAAATGCTTGAAATTAGGAGGGCCTGGCGCGTACGTTTTAATCCTATAGTAT
The DNA here is from genome assembly GCA_963971285.1 of Astropecten irregularis. NCBI lineage: Eukaryota > Metazoa > Echinodermata > Asteroidea > Paxillosida > Astropectinidae > Astropecten > Astropecten irregularis. Next base: position 4,554,116 of record OZ020260.1, on the reverse strand, counting down.
TTTTTTCACAGGCTAAATGACAAGAGAACAAGAACATGCAAGTACCATACTGTTCCCCCAACTTGCATTCTTCACCCCTTTGTTGTTGTCCACCTTTGATCTTGCACTACCCCCATACCCATTGTTCCTTTCCCCCTTTTGTGCAATCCTCTCATTTATGTGTATCTTTAATTGCAGGTTCTTGTCCTCTTGTCATTTAGCCTTCGATAAAGATCCTGCTTTAAGGATGGAAATGCGTCAGGCCCTCCTAACTCCAAGCATTTTATAAATTTCAGGTCATTATTTTGGCTGATTGAGCAGTTTGAAACAATTTATTACCTGGATAACGAATACTTATTTTAATTCATTGTAATTCAAAGGAACGGAAATAGAACAATATTATGTGTACAGATGAACCGTGCTTAATGTTCTAAAATTCACGAACACCAGACAAGTAATTTAAACAATGATGACATGATTATTTGTAAGGAAACTTGAAGGAACGAGTTTTCAAAATGATTATGAATTATTCATAAAATTAACCAGAATGGAGGGAGCAATCCTTCACTTGTATCAGAATAATTTCCTAATTATTAACACTTTAACACTCGTTCAGAAACGTGTAATTTCTCTCCATAACGAACTTATTTGGTAATATCAGTCACATCTGATATTCATAAAGCACTACTGATATTTTATCATTCTTGGAAAAATTAATTCTTTTTAATCACCCGATTCAAGGAATGATTATTATTTGCATTTTAAAAGGAGTAAAATAATTTGTGAGATAAAGCACAGAAACTTATCCTGACAAATAATGAATCCACTTCTTGATGATTTTTTTCGATTATCATGAACTCATCTATTCATTGATTGAATTACATCCCTTTGTTCATAATTATGACAATTGAATATTATGAATGTCTTTATTTGAATATACGTATAAAAGTACATAGATGGAAAAAAACAAAGTGAACTATTAATTTGACTCTATTATAGTTAAAAAAAAGATTTAGAAAAATTATATCTAAAATGGAGAAAAATGTATACAAGCTAGTTTGATCTTCTGCAATATCAAAAATACCATTAAATATGTTTGATTATTTGAGCTGATAATGACAGCAATGGCCCTCAAAGGAAATGATGCTAATTGATGCATTATTTATGCTGAATCAAACTATACAATAATTTATTTATTTATCTCTGACGTCATGAATTAGCCATTTACCCCTGACACGGAGTAAATCGTCAATCTTTTATCGAAGTTAAAATCCAAATTTGAGCAATTCCTTCATGTGTATTGTAGTTGTATACTACTTTCTTCAGTTTTTTGACAAAATTACTACATTTGTGCGAATAGTATTAAAATTTATGCGCAAGAATTTTGACTTTTTAGGAAATGTAAATGTTAAGGTAACATTTCATGTAATATTTAAAAAAAACACGAAAAGCAGTTATTGATTGGGCAACTTAAATCCATATACAGGTATTCATTAATTAAACGTTCGCCCAAAATGTAGGACGTTTATAAAACAGTTAATCCTTAACAAAAACAATAATAATATGAAATAATTCTTGGGCCAATTTTACGGCCCTCCTTAGCACAAAAATTTGCTTAGCACAAAAATGTCTTGCCCTATAAAACAAACCACCATGTCAGCGAAAAACGGCCAAAGAAAAATTATACACAACACAATAAATTTTGGTTGTTAATCCTGTCTTTATTGAGACAGAAATTTCATGGTTAGCTATTTTTTATGCTAAGCAGGGCTGTGAAATTTGCCCCTTTTTCAAACTAGAAAAAATCACCACATCACCACAATGGACACAAATTCTGGATTCTTTTTAACGGTTTTTATTCGTGAATGTTCAGACATTCACTGTATATAATCATGTTAAATTAGTTACGAGTTAAATTGTGGGTAGTTTGTTTTCAGAATATCATTTTGTTGATCGGTTTGCACGTGAAATTTGTTGCATCTTTGGTAGCCAGTCTGAAATTACACAATGTAAATGCACGAGAATTTGTCACTTTTATTGTTAACAGCACTTTCACAGGCTACTCATCATAGATTTAATTGTTGTAAATTATTTAAACAAAAATTAATTATTGCTATGAATGAGTGTTCGTCGGAGCGATACAACTATGCAAAATAGGCTTGCCCTTCAACATACGTATATTAAGACTATCAAAACTGCGTATGCTCTGTGCTTTTGGTTGCACTTGAAAAAAGTATGTATCGTGCGCTGGCTCAGGTGGGATTCGAACCCACGGCCTCTTGCTTACTTAATTGCGGTACCCAATGCGATATTGGACTCGAATTAACCTCGAATAAAATACGTCGGTGAAGGGAGAGCCTAATTTGCATTTTTTTTTAAGTTCATGTTAATTAGCATGTCATGCTGCGCAGGCGTAGTCACTTGCGGCCTGAAACGATTAAGATTGTTATAATTTTCAAACACTTTATGTGTTGGGGAGGGGAAGGACACATTTCAGATAGGAAGGAGCACTTATTGTTACAAGAAAAATTAAAGAATTTTTTACTGAGATTGAATTTTACCTTTTGACATTAATTGGAGGCGACAATCGGCTATACCATAAAACAACTGCACCTGCGCACTGACTCAAATTCAAATAAGTGTTTGATATTTGTGTCTTTCTTAAATGTTAACGATACTATTAATTATGTAACCAATGATTTAGAGTTAGTTGAGTGATTTTGTGAAAAATGAATTTCCATTGTTACTATATGGACTGAGTGAACATTAAAGAACATTTTGGAGGCATTGGAAAGTCAAGCATCGTATCGTACACAGACTCGTGATTCTTGCATGTTTTGCAGTCTCAAACTTTTTGTTATGTTGATGTTGCCAATTATTGTTTGGTTGTTTGTTTGTTGGGGTGTTTTTGTTTTGTTTATTTAGCACTTTTTTTGGCCGGTTGAATTAAAAGTTGTATCATTTGGTAGAATACACTCTTCACACAGATTTACCTATAATTTAAAGGTAGTATCATACTTTGGTAAGAAACCAAAGCAGAAATAATCATGGAGTAATTATGGAGTAACTTTAGGCCTACTCCAGGGTCCACTTATTGAATTTCACGCGTCCTTGCGTTGCACAAAAAAATGCTTACCATGAAATCTATACCTAAATAAAAACAGGATGATCTATAAACAACCAAATTTCTAATTTGATATCCATGGTCCGGTCAGCAAACAACATTCAAAGAACAATCACAAGTGAAACACAACACATGGACATTTTTGTTGATAATTCCTATTTTTATTAAGACAGAAATTTCATAGTTAGCAACTTTTTGTGCTATTAGCAGGGTCGTGAAATTGGCCCCAGCTTAGCACGCGCATTGTTCCTACAAATAAGTTTGTATTTATAAGCCTTGTTTTGGCCTCTTGGTGGCGCTCTCAATGGGTGGGCTGAATTTTTATTATTAGTTATTACGCCAATGCAATACGCGATTCGACTTGTATTAAAATCGAACTAAAGTTTGTTGGATATTTAGGGATTGTTTTTAAACTGCAGGGAAATACAAACTTGGCTGAAATGTTCGTGATGTGAATCTCCAGCCTATAATTCCACCTATAAACCTGAGAAGATGTTCCTGTGCTTATATTCAGCAAGACACTGTCAAATTGTGGCAACCATGTCATTTGTCAGGCGGTTTTGGACTTCATCCGTAAGTAGGCCCCCTATCAAAAAAATTATAAACAAATTTACTGTTCATGGGAATTTGGTACCAATGGATGAGGGTGCTATTTAAACGTATATAAACCAATGCCGGGCCTACCGGACCTAGACTTATGCAGGAGCCTAGATCGGTCAATAATTTGGATGAATGCACCACCAATCAACAAATTGCACGACCAATGTTTACATCATTCGTGCCAATGGGAGACTTTGTCTTTGGAGAATCGGTCTTGAGTCAACAGCGCACATGCAAACCATGCTTGCGCAATTGTGAGCATGCGCGCGTTGTTTTTCGCGTGCGTGCGCGAGCGCTGTTGACTTGAAGACCGGTTCTCCAAAGTCTCCCATTGCCATCACATGGCTTAGATTATGATAATTAGTTAGGGCCTTAGGCTCTGGACACCCCATACCTAGTGTTTTTGTCACAGCATTTGCAACACCAGCGGAACTTATTCAGGGTAGTTTTGGCATGTCATAAAACTTAAAAAGCACAAGGGGTCCCAATCTTTACAATCCCCAATATTAATGGGTATTTTTCATCTTATTTGGTGCAGAAAAGCAGTTGAAACAAGCAAAGAAGACCATTACATCTTCCACATTCTTCTTTGCATGTTTCCACTGCTGCTCTGTGCCAAAATCTGTCTATAAAACGGCAATTATATCGGTTTCATTTTTGGTTTGTTTTTCGAATGTTATCATTAAACTCTGCATAGTCAGTCTACTATACAAAGTTAAAATTCACTGTTAATATGTTTTTCTCAAGGTAGGCCTACTTGTTTACGATCTATCTACACTTAGATGTAGGATTACCGGTACACATTGCATGTAATTTGAATTTTGTACTGGAGATTAAAATAACTCATTGTGGGTTCTATACGTTTACTTGTTACAAGTCTAGTCCTATTCTTTTGTCATTGATTATTTTCTGAAGGAATTTAGCTATCGCCACACTTCACGGCACATCTCAAAAGGCCTGGGCTGCTATCCCCGAGGGCGCCCCAGTAATAAGACTCACAGTGCTCTTACAAGTCCGACGGCCACAACCAGTAATCAGAGGTGTGACCAAGGCCAGCATGTCTACTTCTCCAAGTTCAGGTCGTCTGAGACTACACAGGAGGCGGAGGCTTGCAGTCGGGTATCTGGAGCAAGTCCGTCCTCGGACGGAGTGGAGACGGCCAGGCGTCGACGGTGGCACTCCTTGCACTGGGACAGACGGGAGACATCCCTCATGTGCTTGAAAGACTCAACCGGTTGCGGTTCGGCATTCTCCCGCCAACGAGAGGAGGGCTCAGCCACCAACAGCAACAGCGATTGCAAAGACGCAGAGTCTCCGGTGTTGTTTTCCATTGAGAGGGGCACCGTCAACCACGTCCTGTCTGCGCTGTCCTCCATGCTGCTTGTCCAAGATGGTCTGAAGGACGTTACGGCCACGCTGCACCGGCTCTCGGCTGCCATGCACCTGCAGAGTGTCCTAGAGACGGCGGCCAAACCATGGGACGGGAACCACAGCGACGACATCATCATACGCAATAACCGGCCGCTTCCAGCTCACCCCAACCGGGATGACATCATGAGCAGCCATCCAGTAAGACACACTGGCCCTGACTTTGTAGAGCTGCCGGTCAAACGCAGTGACCGTGGTCAGTCAAGCAAATTTCCGGCAAGTTTTGGCAAGACGGAGGAAGTACACAAATGCCCAGAAGCAGATATTGCACGCAGAAGGCATTTGTACTTCAAGTAAGTTTCCTCTAAAAGGTTAAACAAGTTATAATTATTGAAAAGTGAACAAAGAAAAATTTACTGGAGCGGAATTTGAAACAGCGACCTCCGGAATACCATACCGGTGCTCTAACCAACTGAGCTATCCAGCCCTGTGTTGGTGGTGTCCCAAAAAGTCAATTATCTTTGTTTATGTGGCGGTCAGAGCGCACGAAACCACTCACATACCGCTATATCCCAAGGATCATTCAAGATACTTGCAGCATCTTGCAGCTTAAGCAATGAATGTATTTATTTATCTACCGTATTGTGTTGTTATTTTATTTTTCGGCCCTATCTTGTCTCACATCTACAGTAAAGTTTATCACGTGCCCATGGTAGCCGATGTACCAGAGCCCAGTCATGTCCACACATCAACTGACGATGTTCACCCACCCGCCGACTCCGGCGGCATGCCCGAGCAAAGTGGCCCAGAGTGCCCCAAGGGCGACAGCAGCATGAAACCCAGCAAAGAGCAGATTCTGCTCATGTACGAGAGGCTTGCTCTTGAGGTAAATGATTTACTTCTGTCCTTTTTTAAGGATGCTTAAAGTTAGGAGGGCCTGACACTGTTTTATCCTGCAGGATCTTTATCGAAGGCTAAATGACAAGAGGACAAGAACATGCAAGTTAAGATTCACATAAATGGATGAGTGGATCAGAGCAAAAGGGGGGTTCAGAGTGACCAGGGAGGGTGAGGGTAGGCAAGTGTGGTCAGGGAAAGGGACACAAGGGTCTGGGGTTGGCAAGATCAAAGGTGGACAATAAGAAAGTTGTGAAGATGCCCCATGCATCTTCACAATGCCGGGGTAATAGGGATGGTAGAGGCAATTGATGGGTATAGAATAAGGATTTAGCCAAGGAGAGGTAGGTGAGAGCAGGGGGGAGAATAAAGATAAATGAACAGGAGACAACAAAACTATAAAAATGTTAGTCATTTCCTTCCTGGATGTTGAGGCCATGGGGCTGAATAGTCCAGAGTATTTTCATCCATACTTTCACCCATACTCTTTCCTTTTTTAAGGGTCAGAGCCACTGCTTAACTTGTTTGTTGATTTGTTATCCTCGGTAGCAAAGGTCATATGGACCCCTGGTAACAATTACATTTAACTAGTAGATATGAGTTTTGAAAAGTGAACAAAGAAAAATTGGCTGGAGCGGGACTCGAACCTGCGACCACCAGAATACTGTATCAGCGCTCTACCAACTGAGCTATCCAACCCTATGTGGGCGGTTGTCCCTAAATAGTCTTTGTTGGTTCTGTTTTTTCCCCTCAGATGCCCAACTTCCTGCACGCGTCACATGACTTCACCATGTACGCCAACACTGTGGAGTTTGATAATAGGATCATGAAGTTTAAAACGAGGTGCGTGTTTTCCAATGAATTTTCGTTTTCCAATGAATTGCCACAAGTATTTTGCAGATCTACAGCAATTTACTTGTTCTATATTTAGTTTTTGCGGGGTACAGCACATGAGTGCATCATACCTGACCTGGGATACACTGGGTACAGCACATGAGTGCATCATACCTGACCTGGGATACACTGGGTACAGCACATGAGTGCATCATACCTGACCTGGGATGCACTGGGTACAGCACATGAGTGCATCATACCTGACCTGGGATACACTGGGTACAGCACATGAGTGCATCATACCTGACCTGGGATGCACTGGGTACAGCACATGAGTGCATCATACCTGACCTGGGATACACTGGGTACAGCACATGAGTGCATCATACCTGACCTGGGATGCACTGGGTACAGCACATGAGTGCATCATACCTGACCTGGGATACACTGGGTACAGCATATGAGTGCATCATACCTGACCTGGGATACACTGGGTACAGCATATGAGTGCATCATACCTGACCTGGGATACACTGGGTACAGCACATGAGTGCATCATACCTGACCTGGGATGCACTGGGTACAGAACATGAGTGCATCATACCTGACCTGGGATACACTGGGTACAGCACATGAGCGCATCATACCTAACCTGGGATACACTGGGTATAACCCTTGATCCTTTCATTCCAGGGGGTTGCCGGCGTACAAGGCCAGCGTGCAGGGACTGAAGCACCTGTGCACTGCCTACATGACTGGGTCTACCATGGAGGTGCTACGGATCACTGCCGAGCTGGACCTGGGGCAGATTCACGCCCGATGGAGGGTCAAGGGAGTACCCCTCCACAGCTACATCATCAGACCCTGGAGGCGTAAGCACCCTGATAGGTAAATAGAAATTAGTATTAATTACCCTGTTATAATTATAACCGAGGATGGGACCTTAGGGAAACTTTCCCATAGGGTTGTGCACAAACTTTACTTACCTATTTCTAAGCATCCTCCAAACCAATGCATTGGTTTGCAATGAACTTGAAATTGACATATGTTCATATTGAGAGCATTCTCTGTCTTCTATTAAAATATGGACATTAAAAATATGTCTTTACAAGGTAGCTGGTACCTTAGGGTGACATCGAAAAGTCTCCCTAAGTCCCGATGTCTCCCTAATGTCCACTTTTAGATGCTAACGTATCTCCCTAATACCCCATTTGTAATTATAAAAGTAACTGCACTCTCCTAAGCTGCTCTCAACATGGAGCTGCTAAGCAACAAAAAAATTGCTTAGCACAAAATGTCTCGCTCAATAAAAAACAAACCGCCATTGAAGATTCCATTTGATATTCATGGTCAGCGAACAACAGCCAAAGAACAATCACAAGTGATACACAACACATGGAAATTTGGTTGTTAATCTTGTTTTTATTAAGACAGAAATTTCATGGGTAGCAAATTGAACCTGCATCCTACTGTTTTTCAGACAAAGAAAAATTAACTGGAGGAGGACTCGAACCTGTGACCTCTGGAATACTGTACCATTGCTCTACCAACTGAACTATCCAGCCATCTCTGAAATGGTTTCTTTGTTCCTTTTTGGTTCCTGAATCTTGCAGGTATTTTGATGCGTTGTCAACATTTGAACTTGGAACCGACGGTCTAATTCATCGTCACGTAATGGACAAGGTACGTTTCGGCAGAAATTTCAATATTGTTTGTAATTCATTTCTGGGTTTTCAAACAGTTCGAATCCTACTCAGGGATTGTCAGTGTAGGATTGGTTTCTCTTCCTCTTTGTCAAACTAAAGCTCTCAGCTCTTTCGTTATGACAAAAATGACTTGGCTGAGGCTTGAAAACAGCCCAGACACGGCCGATGCCAAACAAAATCTGTACAACAAAACCATTTCAGAGCTTGTGTTCCTCAGCACCTTAAGCCAGGTTCATATGTTTGCATGAATCTCGGAACAAATTTATTAATCCAATTTTTTTTGGGCGTAAAAATGGCAAAACAAAACAGCATGTTATGAATGTTGTACCGCCAAAAATTGCTTTCTTGTTCGCTTTTCGCATGAAGTGTGAACCGGACTTAAGATTTGAGGTACCATGACCACAGCTCAACAAAACCATGAACAACCCTTGATTAACCATAGTCCATGGGCAATGTTCTGCTATATATTGACAGATTTTGAAACGTTTATTCAACCACACACTGAGGTTTGAATAGATTCAGCTGATTTTTCTCTTGTTGAAAATCGCATGAATTTCCAATTTGGGATTTTATGGTTAGCTTTTGAAATCTTGATTTTTGCGACTCTCACTTCATTGACTCCTGCAGGTCATGCCCACGCCATCCGATAAAGTCAGGGCGCCCTCTGTTGCCACGCGTATCGGCATCGCCCTGGGCCTGGTGCGAAACCCGGCCTTGTCCCCGAACTGTATGGTGCCCAAGCCCCTCTCCTTCATGCAGGCAGCCAAGACCAGCACTGGGAAGCTATAGAAAAGGGAACGGAACCAGCCTACCGGGCGTGAAGGTCACTTGTGAGTCATGCTAGTCTGCCAGAAAAGAGTCTAGTTCCCCACCTTATTTTGATGCTACACTGCCTTGATGTATTACAGTGGTAGGTTTAGAACAATAAAGTAAAGTTCATGACAACCATAACTTAGCATTCTAGTGAATGTACCAGCAAAACAAAGTGAGCGCAAAATCTGTGTAAAAAAAAAACACAAAAACTTGGTGTCAAGTCGACAGGCGTCACTTGTCTGTCTTGCTTGTCTTAAGGCCAGGGTCATACGAGGCAGTTGATACTGGCCATTTGGTTTCAGGCGATCATCATATTCAATCGTCATCATTTCTTTGGGGATAGGAAGGCACTGAAATAGTCCTGTATCCTGTATCCTGGTCATGTGTCCTGTACTGTCCTGTATCCTGAGTCCTGTGTCCTCTGTCCTGTGTTCTGTATCCTGAGTCATATGTCCTGTGTCATGTGTCCTGTGTCATTAGTCCTGTGTCCTGTGTCCTGTGTCCTGTGTTCTGTGTCCTGGTACTGTGTCCTGTGTTCTGTGTCCTGTGTTCTGTATCCTGAGTTCTATGTCCTGTGTCATGTGTCCTGTGTCATGAGTCCTGTGTCCTGTGTCCTGTGTCCTGTGTTCTGTGTCCTGGTACTGTGTCCTGTGTTCTGTGTTCTGTATCCTGTGTCCTGTATCCTGAGTCCTATGTCCTGTGTCCTGTATCCTGTGTACTGTTCATGTGAGCTTGTCATGTGCCCTGGTCATGTGTTCTGGTACTGTGTTCTGTATCCTGAGTCCTGTGTCCTGTGTCCTGTATCCTGAGTCCTATGTCCTGTGTCCTGTATCCTGTGTACTGTTCATGTGAGCTTGTCATGTGCCCTGGTCATGTGTTCTGGTACTGTGTTCTGTATCCTGAGTCCTGTGTCCTGTGTCCTGTGTCCTGGTCCTGTGTACTGTTCATGTGAGCTGGTCATGTGCCCTGGTCATGTGTTCTGGTACTGTGTCCTGTATCATGAGTCCTGTGTCCTGTGTCCTGTGTCCTGGTCCTGTGTACTGTTCATGTGAGCTGGTCATGTGCCCTGGTCATGTGTCCTGGTACTGTGTCCTGGTTCTGTGTACTGTTCATGTGAGCTGGTCATGTGCCCTGGTCATGTGTCCTGGTACTGTGTCCTGGTTCTGTGTACTGTTCATGTGAGCTGGTCATGTGCCCTGGTCATGTGCCCTGGTCATGTGTCCTGTGTCCTGGTCCTGTGTACTGTGTCATGGTTCATGTGTACTGTGTCATGGTTCATGTGTACTGTGCCATGGTTCATGTGTACTGTGTCATGGTTCATGTGTACTGTGTCATGGTTCATGTGTACTGTGTCATGGTTCATGTGTACTGTGTCATGGTTCATGTGTACTGTGTCATGGTTCATGTGTACTGTGTCATGGTTCATGTGTACTGTGTCATGGTTCATGTGTACTGTGTCCCGTGGCATGTGTTCTGTGTCCTGGTCATGCGTCCTATGTCCTGTTCATGTGTCTGCCTCAAACACAATTGGGTGGAGTTGCAAAGTTACCAACAAAATGCTGCAATAAGATGCACTTAAAAAAATTATTCTGTATTAAACACAAAATAACACAATAAATGTTTAACAATACTGTTGGAAGTAATCTCGTTCTAGTCTCAGTGAATCCATTGCAGTGAAGGTATGTACGGTCTGTATCCAAACCATTTGAGAAAATGTCTTTATATTCATCTTGGATGCATCAATGTACATATACATGTGTACAACATTGGTAACAAACCAAAATAGAAATATTCACAATTTACGTATAACTTACAGGGTATGAAGATGGTAATGGTAGAAACATACCATGAAAATATTTCTGCCTAAAATGCTGTATTGTATCCAGAAAAGAGTAAAAACCAATGAAAATTCCCTCTCAATTTGGCGTAAGAATTGCCGATGTTTTTCGCTGTTTTCTACTGTTTCCAATGATCAATTGAGCTGAAAATTTCACAGGTTTGTTTGTATTCCATGACAAATCAAATTATGAAAAGACCGCAGCTGCTCTATCACCTCAAGTTTACCCCAGATACATTACCTTTGCAGATTTAGATTAGACTCCATTATAATAGCAGTGTCGTCAAATGCGATTTCCCTGTGGAATGTTGAGCTGTGTGGTCCTTTTTAATGTCTGTGCTTGTGGTGGGCATCGGTCTTCAGGGCTCGAAATTCGTGAAAAAGCACACCATTTTAGGCACCATTTCAATTGTGCAAGTAAAACAAAATCAATAGACAGCCAGACTAGTGCAGTTTACAGTTTACTAGACCGACACTGGCTGAAATCACTAGAATTGGTCCACAGTCTAGTGGATATTTTGGGCCCTGGTCTTGTGCGGGATTGCGGTCAGGGAGTGCGTCGCAGACCAAAGTGGCCCAAGAACCCTATTGATGTGCTTACTTGTGATTTAAAATGGAAGCCAACGAGTTAATGGCTCGTATTCATAAAAACTAGCAGGTGCTTCCAAGTAAATACTTCTAGTAAGTACTTTTTTCTCTAAGTATTTAGCATAAGGTGAAGCTTATACTTGATTCCATATTCATAAAACGAGCATTTGGTACAGAATGCTAGACTTACAAACTTCAAGGTAATGCTTTGTGGTTTTGTGGTTAAGTACCTATTCAATTGCCAGTGGAATACAGAATGGTTTGATGTTAATGGGATTACATGAACAATTTGAGAGAAGAAACCATTGTCAGAGGATAGCAACTGTTTGGCTCTGTGCAGGCGAACAGTTAGGGCAGATTTAGCCTTCAGAAAACAGGGGGGTTGGAAAGCAAAAAGTGTCATTTCGATGAAATCAAGTCCTAAACTGAGTCGCAATCTGAAAAACTTATCGAGGGACGTGTCATGGCTAGAGCACATCAAATTCTTCGTTTACAGAACAGAATATTTTTTGTCGAGATTTTTCTCCAATTATAGGGCATAAAAAATGAAAACATTCATCAGATCTTGGCATGCCAATTGTACATAAATATTGTGATTGTTTTTTTTTTCTCCAATAAAGAAATAATATTGGAATGAATTCATTTGTAACTGTGTTCTTATTTCAGTGCCTTGTTTCTTTGGAAAGAACAATATAATTGTCTGTTCTTTGTTTGGAGTCGTCAAATATAAAGTTATACTAACTCAAGTTTTGGATTCTTGCGTTTAACCAAGCTTTTGGACTATTTTGGACTAAGTTCATCTGGGTTTTAATTGGACTCATCGTTTTCGTCATCGGCGGTCAGGTACCCGTCCTTCTCGACACTGCTCTCAATGATCTTCTGTAGTCTTTCCCTGGCTACGTCGGCCATGATCTGCCTCATGTCCGGATGCTCTGCCAACACTAGGAGACAGAAAACAAGAGAACAGCCGATCAGAATTAGGCCTACCATATTACAATGACAAACATACTGGGGGAACTACTCCATACTGGGGGAACGACCACACTGGGGGAACTACCGGGGGGCACTACTTCATACTGGGGGAACTACTAGGGGGCACTACTCCATACTGGGGGAACTACTGGGGGAACTACTTCATACTGGGGGAACTACCTGGGGGCACTACTTCATACTGGGGGAACTACTAGGGGCACTACTCCATACTGGGGGAACTACTAGGGGCACTACTCCATACTGGGGGAACTACCGGGGGCACTACTTCATACTGGGGGAACTACTAGGGGAACTACCGGGGGGCACTACTTCATACTGGGGGAACTACTAGGGGAACTACTGGGGGAACTACTAGGGGGGCACTACTTCATACTGGGGGAACTACTAGGGGAACTACCGGGGGGCACTACTTCATACTGGGGGAACTACTAGGGGAACTACTGGGGGAACTACTAGGGGGCACTACTTCATACTGGGGGAACTACTAGGGGAACTACTGGGGGAACTACTGGGGGAACTACTGGGGGCACTACTTCATACTGGGGGAACTACTAGGGGAACTACTGGGGGAACTACCGGGAGGCACTACTTCATACTGGGGGAACTACTAGGGGAACTACTGGGGGAACTACTAGGGGGCACTACTCCATACTGGGGGAACTACCGGGGGGCACTACTTCATACTGGGGGAACTACTAGGGGAACTACTAGGGGGCACTACTTCATACTGGGGGAACTACTGGGGGAACTACTTCATACTGGGGGAACTACCGGGGGCACTACTTCATACTGGGGGAACTACTAGGGGAACTACTGGGGGGCACTACTTCATACTGGGGGAACTACTAGGGGAACTACTGGGGGAACTACTAGGGGGCACTACTCCATACTGGGGGAACTACTGGGGGAACTACCGGGGGGCACTACTTCATACTGGGGGAACTACTAGGGGAACTACCGGGGGGGGGGGGGGGGGGGCAATACTTCATACTGGGGGAACTACCTGGGGGCACTAATTCATACTGGGGGAACTACTAGGGGGCACTACTCCATACTGGGGGAACTACTAGGGGGGCACTACTCCATACTGGGGGAACTACTGGGGGGCACTACTTCATACTGGGGGAACTACCAGGGGAACTACCGGGGGGCACTACTTCATACTGGGGAACTACTGGGGGAACTCCATACATGAGTTGAGTAATTCTGAATTGAGTAATTTGCTCATAACTCATCCAGTGAGTCACATTGCTCAGTGACTCAAGTTACTTGTTTTTAGTGACTCAAATTGAGTCATCCTTCTAATTAATTACAAGGTATTTTGAGTTACAATATTGGATGACTTAATAATCAAACACTTAAGTGAACGAGTCATTTAGATCAACCAGTCTTCAAAATCCTCACCTGAGTTTGAGTCATTCGCTCACTGTGATTACTCACTATTTATTAAGTTGCATTATTACTCTTATTGGGTCAAAACGTTTGCTTTGAGAGTTGAACTGAGTCAAGACGAGCCTTGGACTTGGACTTGAGGTGAGTCATTTACTCACAGTGACAAGTTTTGTTGAGTCCTTTTTGTTATAACGAGTCAAGAGGGCATCCAAACCTCATTATTCCAGTCAGAATCAAGTAGAGTCCTGCTAAATTTGAAAGGTGAAGCCGCTTAAACTGCAGACACACATGGGAAGAAAAAAGTCTAACACAACAAGTACAGTGACCTCAGTTTCGCTAATATCACCAGTAAATTTTTTATTACAATCTGTTACACAAACACAGTTACATACCAATTCCATAGCCAACACCATACAACAAAATATACTCAAAACCTGCACCCCTGAGATCTTAATAATGCATACTGAACCTAGACTGTGTGAACTGTTGCCAAAAGTCCAAAAAGGTATATATGTGTGGCTCATACACTGATAATATTTCTCAGACCTTGCAAGATTCAAGCTTTTCATACGGGACAGCTCAAAAAAATATCCAGACAAAATCGCAACGTATTTCTTAAGTAAGACTTGAAGCTATGCATGGTGGAAGTACTAAAAGAAGGTAGGTTTGCGGTGACACCATGTAATCTCTTCTGTGAGAGTCCTTCTCCTGAGGACAAACAGACCACACTGTTCGGAACGTCGAGATAATACCAACGGTTCTTCTCAGAACCACACACTCTCACAGAAGAGATTACATGGTGTCACTGCAAAACCTACCATCTTTTAGTATTTCTTAAGACCTACTTGGTATTTTGGCGGCCAGGTTTTGGTTCGGAGTTTAGTAAGTCGATGCAAAATCAACTCTACAGGAATGCATTCTATACAGTATACTTGCTGCATGGCATACAACCTGCTAACATATGCGTCACGAAAATTGCATTGTTCATTGCTCAGCTGACTGTACTGTACAAATAGGAAATATTCTGTATTAAAAACAGAAAAAAAAAATAATACCGTCACACAATTTTTAACACTATACATTTTTCGGTTTGAATTTTATGGTACCTTATTAAAATCTAAAAGATCAGTGTGAAAAACAAGATTGAAGAGATTAATTGCAACAAAGACTAGTCTGGTTATAAATACTTTACAGCACGATCCCCAGAACCAGATGAAATTGCACTAAAGAAGCAGAAAGTCAAAGGTTCGAATCCAATCTAACCCACCCTGTAATATAATCATCCAATAACCACAAGAAACTAATTTTAAGTCAATGAAAAGAAAACAAAGAAAAACTGACTGGAGCGGGATTCTAACCAGCAACCTCCGTAATAGAGTACCTACGCTGTACCAACTGAGCTATCCGGCCCTATGTTGGTGTGTTCCGAATAGTCAATTATCTTTGAAAAGTGAACAAAGAAAAATTGACGGGAGCGGGATTTTAACCAGCAACCTCCGGAATACAATACCGGCGCTCAATTCCAACTGAACTATCTAGCCATATGTTGGTGTGTCCCTAATAGTCAATTATCTTTGAAAAGTGAACAACAACAAAATTGTCTGGGGCAGGATTTCAACCAGCGACCACCAGAATATTGTACTGGAGCTCTACCAACTAAGCTATCCAGCCCTATTGATGGCTGTGTCCCTAATAGTCAATTATCTTTGTTCAGTTGTCAGTCAGAAGCCCTGAAACCACTCACATACCTCTATCCTGTTATTTGTTATCTCTCATGGACGTTAACTTGCATCAGTTAGTATCTCTAGCTGACGTCATTCCTCAATTATCTTAGTATGACGACCAATAATTAATAACAGACACAAAGACAGAAAAGAGGCCTGGGATTTTAGAATAAACTGATCACAATATAAACCTCTTGCAGTCTATAAGCTTTTCTTTTGAAGAGCTGACAGTCCAGGAGTCGATTTCACGAAGCCCTGCGATCGATCGTAGCTCAAGTTATGAAGGAAAACCCATCGTAGGGGTCCTATCCCACGTAGGGCTTCAATGCACCATAAGTACTACGATTGACAGTAAGTTTACTAAGTTACAAAGAATTTGGTGAAATCGACCACAGGGTCGATTTCACCAAACTCATCATAACTTGCTATCAATTGCAGGACTTAAGATGCATTGCAGCCCTGTGTAAAAGTCAAAGGATACGATGGGTTATCCTTCTAAATCCACTTACGATCGATCATAGGGCTTCGTGAAATCGACCCCAGGTTTAAATACACTTGAAGTCCCCCCAAAAAACAAAATGGTGCTTAATATTTGCAAACTTCATTAATATTCTCTACTGTCTACCAACAAAACTCTGTACGGATTAGAAATAGATGCACTCTTTATACATAAGAAAATGTTTTGTACAATCACGCTTGTAATACACTGCCCACATAGGGGCATTCAGAACAGATGACACTTTCTTTTGTTTTCTTTTTTTCAGTGGAACGCCACTGTAACGAACATGCCGGGATCCACAGGGATTGTTCATTTTAGTGGTCGTTCGTTATAGTGAACAATGTTCAGCAGGCTTATACATTGTACATGAAAATTGGGAGCCAAGGATGATGTTTGCCAAATGTTCGGTATAGCGGTGTTTGTTATAGAGGCGTTCCACTGTATATCGTTCATCAAATAACCACAAGGTTTGCAATGTGCCCATGTAATGGAATAAATTCTAGGCACAAGATGACGGTCAAATGTCACCTCAACTGCAAAAAAGCTTACTGTACAGTTTCAAAATCAATGTCGGAATATGATTTTCCCATTAAAAAATTGCTCTGTGTTTCACTTTGATGTCCAATCACAGGAAAGGAGAGTGTGTTCCGTATACGTTACCCCATGCCAAACTTAAGCCACACCCTTGATTGGGGCGCGGTCCCTAGGTCTAGCCCGACATCTGCTTGGCCTTGGTGAGAATCTCCCGCGAGATGATCACTCGTTGGATCTGGGCGGTTCCTTCGTAGATCTGGAGCAGATGGCAAAACAAATTATAAGATTATAAAGACTTGAGTTTGATGCTAACAATATTCGCCAGAATTGTTTTTAAGCATTTGCCCAATGCATACTACAAAGGCCAATGGCCAACGTCCAGTTCATGAGGAAGTATTAATACTAAGATTAATAATATCTATTTATATAGCACATAATAATCAGAAGATTCTCTATGCCCTTTACATAGTTATCCCTAGACATTGGGCTACATTCACATTCTTGAAACCATCTAAACAGTGCACAGCCCCGGCTACCGTATGGCCGGCGCAAAGAGGCTAATCGAACCACAAAGCTGTCCCTACCCTCACAGGCACCCATTTACTCCTGGGTGAAGAGGAGCAATATGTGACAAAGTGTCTTGCCCAAGGATGCAAGCACCACTAGCCCATGGCTGGATTCGAACCCACAATATGTAGATTAGATTGACCACAGGACCTTGAGTATTATATGCAAGACCACTAGGCCACAGAATCCCACCAAAAAAAAGTACAGAAACTAGACCCTCCAACTTAAAAAGGACAGTGTCTGGGTCTGGCTTTTATCAAGTCACTGGATCTTTCCATGAAGCTAGGTCAGTCGTTAGGTGGTTTGGTCAGTCTGCCTGCCTGTTAGTCAGGCTGTCTGTCGGGGAGGGGGATGGGTTGTCTGTCTGTCAGGCAAGGGGGCAGGCTGTCAGGCTGTCGGGCTGTCGGGCGGGCAGTCTGTCGGGCGGGCTGTCAAGTGGGCTGTAGGGCTGTCTGTTGGGCAGGCTGTCTGTCGGGCGGGCTGTTGGGCAGGCGGATGGGCTGCTTGTCTATTGGGAAGGTGGACGTTCTGTCTATCTATCAAGCAGCCCAGCGAACTCTCATGTTCATGTTCATGACATCCATTAAGGTCATCTTCTCCTTCATCCTTCCTACCTGGTAGATCTTGGCGTCCCTCATCAGCTTCTCCACGGGGTAGTCACTGTTGAAGCCGTTTCCCCCGAATATCTGCACGGCGTCTGTGGCGCACTTGTTGGCCACGTCACCTGCCAATGCCTTGGCAATGGAAGCGAAGTAGGTATTGCGCCGGCCCTGGTCGATCTCCCACGCTGCCCGGTGGGTCAGGAGCCGGGCTGACTCGATGCCGATGGCCATGTCAGCCAGCAGGAAGCCCACAGCTTGGTGCTGTTGAATGAGGATAGAGGGGAGAAGAAGAGACAATGGAAATAATTTTTTTTTTTTTTTAATCTTGGGGTTTATAATAACCAAGATTACCCAGGTATTAATCTGAAGTGATTAACTACCTCCAGGCGCCACTTTACATGGGTAATTTCTAACTCTCTTTGCGATATTCAATACAAGTAATAAACTGTTTCAAACTGCTCATCAGCCACAATAATGACCTGAAATTTATAAAAAAAATGCCTAGAGTTAGGAGGGCCTGACACGTTTCGGTCCGATGTACTTAACCATCAATCTTGGGGTAAACAGCAGTCTTGAGACAACTCTTTGGTTGCTATTTACCTAGGTACGCACTGAAGCGGGTAAGGCTGAAGGACGCGGTAAATTCTGTAGTATGAAACTGATTCTTACTCAATTTCTAACTAACCGGGTAATGTATTACCCCGGGTAAGTCCACCATAGTGTGAAACTGCTATCATCATGGCGATTGGGGGATTGTTTTTACCTCACAGATGTATTTGCCGAATGTCTTTCTCTCCATGGAGTATTTGGTGGCCTCTTCGAAGGCTCTCTGCGCAAGGCCTGTAGCTCCTGCCGCAACCTATAAACACAACGGCACGGAAAAATGATTCAAACCTCATGCATTATTCACGAGCCAAGACACTTTCATCTCATTGGTCAAGTTGTTATGTATTCATGACCAGATGAAGTTATTTCATTGGTTCATTGTTTCATCTGATGCATATTAATGAGCTGACATGCTTGGTTTTTCAACGGAAAATGAGTTCACCTTCTTGCGTATTATAAACGGAGGTCATTCGTTAGCCGATTCTATACACACAGCCAGCTGGCCAATTTCATATAGCTGCTTTAGCACAAAATTTGCATAAGCATGAAAAGTCTTCCTTGATCAAACAGGATTACCAACCAAATTTTCATGTGATGTTTACTGCTTTTGACTTGTATTCGGCCATTGTTTGCTGAGCATAACATTCACAAGGAGTTTGGGCTGACATACTGATTTTATTTACCAAGGTTTGTAGTACAAATTTTGGTGCATAAGCAGCTCTATGAAATTGGCCCCTGATTATATTAATTCTCTGAGTCCAGTATGTGGTCCGGTCAGATTTCATCTTTGCTGACCCCAGGGTTCCAATCTGGCCTCACACTGTGTTTCCACAGAGAAATGCTGGACTTTGACGAGAAGGAGGAAACGTTTTTTTGTGCTAGGTCTAGAGCCTGAAGCCCTAACAGCACCAGCACTCTACCATGCGAGCTGTCCAGCCATGTGATGGTGGTTGCATGTCCTCATCTAAGCTTGGAGGTATAAACAGTCACACTGTGGTCTGAATGACCAGCAAAGGAGGCAGGGTATTAGGGGAAAGGGGAAGGGGGAGGGGGGGTCTACTTACAGGAGGCCTGGTTTTGTCGAAGGCACCCATGGCGATCTTGAAGCCCATCCCTTCTCCAATCAGGACGTTCTCCTTGGGCACCCTCACGTCCTCAAACGTGATCCCTCGGGTGTCCGATGCCCTCTGACCCATGTTCCACTCCTAAAATATAAATAACCCAAGAAAGACCAATATTTAAGGAAAGGTTCCTCTTTTAATACGATGAACAGCCTCCAGTTGCTCAAGGGCTACACAAAAGTTTAGGCTGAGAGAAACATCATCTTGCTTTTTTTTCACCAAAGCAGCTCAAACAAGGACAATTTTCACAGGCAGCTTGGACATGTTTTCTGATGATCCCTGAGGAAATTAATGGGAAACTTGAGAGGAGAATGTCTTCTGCTCAAAGACAACTAGAAGTCTGGAATTGATTGCCTGTATTCAAAACTGACTTGGTGTGAGATAGGCCTTTACACGTTGCATTCTGCTCAGCAGGGGAAAGCAACGCTTGCTGTTATAAGCATCTCTGTGATCTTGATCCAAGCTGAGTGAGTACAAGTGATCAGTAACATGCAGTTGTTCAGCTTCAAAACTTGAAGCTGAAGCTCTGTTTTTCTTTGTCAAACCAGAGAATCTACTTCCGAACCGTAGCCAAAAGCCTCTATTTTGATGCTCTTTATTTTATAATGGATCCACGAAATGGAGCCAGAGCCAGAACCTCCGTTTTGCAAACCCCCTAAGTCTTATCTTAACGTAGTTAAGTTCAGCAGGAAGGACATTCCCTAGCTTCTAATTTTCTGCCTTGTACCTTCCGGCCGGGAATGACTCCTGGCGTGTCTCTCTCCACGATGAACCCTGTGAAGGCCTTGGCTGCCGAGGCCTTTGGGTCTGGGTCAGTGCGGGCCAGGACAAAGTACCAGTTGGCATGACCCCCGTTGGTGATCCACATCTTGTTACCGTTCAGGATGTACTCGTCGCCTTTCTTCTCGGCGCGGGTCCGGAGACCGGCGACATCCGAGCCGGCACCGGGCTCGGTCACGCAATAGGCCTGAGGTGAGAAATTTGATGGAATTATTCAACAAAAAACAATTAGACAAGACTTCTTCAACTTTAGTAAAAATTGATGCTTCAACAAGCTCTGACGAAAATAGACTGATCCATTTCTTTCTGGCCAATCACAGCCGTGGCTGATGTCCGACGCGCATTCACTTAAGTCAGGCAAGTGTACGCAAGCTTATGGAGCGTGTGACTGGAAGGTGTAATGTGACATTGGATAGGAACAAGCATTCATTGCCCATGTGTGCAGTGGGAGGGGCCTATATAATTACTGGATTTCTGGATCTACTGGCCTAGGACCAGGACAAGGTTTTAACGTGCACAGTCACCTCAGTAATAACAGGGATGAGATTGACCAATGATAAAAATAACTGAAAACAACTGACAGGGGGCATAACAAAATCTGAACTATGAAAATCTCCTATACTTTCGTACACAGTCTTTCGTACATTGCCCATGTGTGCAGTGGGAGGGGCCTATATAATTACTGGATTTCTGGATCTACTGGCCTAGGACCAGGACAAGGTTTTAACGTGCACAGTCACCTCAGTAATAACAGGGATGAGATTGACCAATGATAAAAATAACTGAAAACAACTGACAGGGGGCATAACAAAATCTGAACTATGAAAATCTCCTATACTTTCGTACACAGTCTTCGAGAAAAAAAAATCCTAGATACAAATATGTGAAATCTCATTCAATTGATCATAACTCGACTTACCAAGGATAACCCATCGTATCCTATGTAGAGCTGCAATACATCATAAGTCCTAAGATTGATAGTAAGTTACGATAAGTTTGGTGAAATTGACCCCGGTAATAAACAGTAGGCTTCCAAGAAGAACTATTTCATTGAAAAGCTATTAATGGTTCGATAATAATGGAATTTCTACGTACACACATCAGGGGTTCCTCCATCATACGGCCCAGGTACTTCTTCTGCTGCTCAGGGTTCCCAGCCAGAATGACGGGCATTTGCTGCAGAGACAGTCCAAACAAATATGAATTAATACATCAGTCGCCACAGCCCAGGAAGGTCGAAAACCAAAACACTGATATTGTTGGAAGAAAAAAAAGGTCTTTAAAGTCACGCAATTTCGTGTTGTTGGTACCGACGTTTCAGCAGCTGGAACTGCTAGCCTTCATCAGGCAACTGAAGAAATCCATGGTCTCCGTTTATATCCTGTTGGTCCGCGTCTGTATTCGCCGTACCGTGCTGATGTGCGGGGTCACTCGATCATAGAGCTTGATAGTACAGTGGGAAGCCAGAAACCAGGGATGTCGATGCCGCTGTCTCGGTTGATGTTACACCGGACCACCGCAGCATTGAGTCCTTCAGTTGCCTGATGAAGGCTAGCAGTTCCAGCAGCCAAAAAACATCGCTTATGACAGCACACACAACATCGCAATTCTTTCCGTGAAAAGTTGAAAGCAATTCTGAAGGGTGTTCATGAAAACTTTCTGCTCTGAAGTCAATACACTAGACTGAGATGTTCCCAGTTATACCTCAAGGACTTTGAGGTATAACGGGGAAGGAGACTCACCCCTAGTGAATTAGCTTCGACGGCCGTCTGGATGCCGGTACAGCCGTAAGCAAACTCCTCGGCGATGATGCAGGAGTCTAAGATACCCAAGCCAAGACCGCCTGACAATGGACCAGAAACAAAAGCAAAAAGATTATCAAATATATTCTTGAGGGTCTGGATGGATTTCTGTGCAAGACCAAAGAGAGGCCACCGCAAAGCCCCTCGGGAAATTAATGAATAAAAACAGGAATGGAATAATCATCAAATGACCACGAGGGAAACTGGGGTCGATTTCACGAAACTCTACGATCGATAGTAACTCGAGTTACGAAGGATAATCCTCAGTTGGGCTGCAATACATCATAAGTCCTATGATTGATAGTAAGTTACGATGAAATTTGGTGAAATCGACCCCTGGACTGGACTCTGAAAGGTAAACAAAGAAAACTGACTGGAGCTGGATTCTGGTGTTTTTTGTTTTGTTTTTTTGGCTTGTGCTCTTTGAGCAATTTGCAGCAATGCTAATGTTGCCCATGTGCATGGTTTCATGGCTTCTGACTGCCAAACGAATAATGATAATTGACTATTAGGAACACTGCCGAGTCGCCAACGTAGGGCTGGATAGCTCAGTTGGAAGAACGGCGGCATATGGTATTCCAGGGGCCGATTTCACTATTAAACGCTTTGCAATCATCACTAACGCCTAGATCCATTGCTAAATTGAAAATTGATCACTACTTTGCGTACTAATTGTCCGTTTAGCGATGGATTTTGGCTTAGCAATGATCGCAAAGCGTTTAGTGTAATTGGCCCAAAGGTTCGAATCCTGTCCCAGTCAATTTTGTTTGTTCATAAAATGGGTATTTTTTGGAAACTAGATTTTGATTGACAGCTAGAAAGCTTTTAAGTATCTTACCGACTGAGGACGGTATGTGGGCGTTCATCAGGCCTAGGTCAAAAGCCTTGTGGATGATGTCCCATGGATACTGTAGAGGAAGAGAGAGAGAGAGAGAAATGTTCAAACTACACTAGTCACACAGATTCTTCAGCTTCTCGTTAAAGGTACTATCATACTTTGGTATGAAACCAAAACAGACATGATCACAGATTTACGTATAACTTACAGGATAGACCTGGTACAAACATACCATCACAATTTTTCCACCTGAAATGCTGTATTTTTCCAGAAATAAGTATAACAAAATACTGAAAAACAGCTTTGATCTCCGAGATCAAAACCTTATCATTATCTCACAATTTTGTGTAAAAATTGCAACGGTTTTTCACTGTTTTCTACTGTTTCCAATGATCAATTGAGCTGAACATTTCACAGGTTTGTTTTTATTCCATGACAAATCAAATTATGAACAGGTCAGTGCATGGCCTTCTGTGAGTCAGATCTTCAAGTCAGATTTTGATACTGTAACCTAGCCAGCACTTTTACCAACTGTTTGTGATGTTGACAAAGAGATTCGGGCCGGTGCGGAAACCTTCCCAACCCCTTTAACCTTAGGTCAGACTGTAGGGACTAAAGAAACTGCAGGAGGCTCACTATACATTGAGGAGGGTGGGGGTAGGGAGGACGTGTCTAAATCTTGCATACCTCTCCCGTCTTGTCATATTCGGCCGCCTTGGGGACGATCTCTTCCCTGGCAAACTTGCGAGCCAATTCCCGGTACTCTTTCTGCTCATCGCTCAACTCTGTTCACCAATTGGAATGAAAATGGGGAAAATTTCAGGCTAAATTAAATTTTTAAAGCTATTAACAAAAAAGCACCTTCCAAAGAAATGCAGTATATTGTACTGTCAGCTGATTTACTACAGAATTAATTCAAGAGAACAAAACAGAAATATTCACAGATTTATGTATAACTTTCAAGGTATGAAGATGATACTAGTAGAAACCTACCGTTAAAATGTTTCCACCTGAAATGGTGTATTTATCCAGAAATTAGTAAAACAACGACCGAAAATCTTGTTGGTCTTTTGAAAGATCAAAAATAAAAGAGAAAAGACTTAAGAAATACTGTGGCTGTTTTTCACTGTTTTCTCAAAAAGTGGGCACTGTATGGGGATAAAATATTCACAGATGGCTGTTACTGTATCTGTCTTGGTATTTTTGCCCATGAATCTGTATTTCTTTGATAAAAACCAAAGTATGATATTATCTTTAAACAGAAGCAAGAACAAAGTCATTATGGTTTTATTCAGTGCTGTGAGACTCCAGTCCCAGTCTCAGACTTACATTTTCAGTAATGTTTAAACTTGTTGTCTTGTCATTAAAAAAAAACATACAAAACAAATTGTGTGATTTTGATTTATTATGTATATTATGCATGCCGGACTTGGTCTCGGACTCAAATGGAGTCGGACTGGGACTCGGACTGGGACTGACCGGACTTGGACACAACACTGGTTTTATTTTCTCAACAATGTGAGTGCCAAATTTGATGACATTTTCATAAGTTATTCATCAGGCATGCAACTTGGACTTTCCAAAAAAAAAGAGGAAATTCCAATTTTTACCATATTTTGTACAGTGTTTTTCACTTTCCAATGGCATATAAGAGTGAAGTGAAAAAAGAGGAAATCGGCTGATCCAAGGAAACGTTGCATGCCTGGTTATTGCATGCATATTTGAGAACAGCTTACCAAATTCCAGCCCAGCGGACGAGGGCCTGGATTCAGTTTTAGAATCGGTGTTCTGGCTCCTAGCAAGCACAGTCTGAGAGCGAGGCAGCTGATTGGAGAGGGCCTGGATCGTTAGAAAGTTAGTAAGACACGATAACCACAACATCAACGCACAAAAACAGATGACGTTAACATTTTAACAATACACTGTATGCAGTCAGTCCCACGGTGCTGAAACATTTTACCACAATTTCATCAATCGTTGTTTAAAAACCAGGCATAGTGTAACAGTTACGGCACCGTGCATCGGCCCTGTGATCGGCCCTGGGTCTAGTACTACATGTAGGGCCTACTAGAAAAGTATTACATCTAACTAAGTAGAAACCTACTTAAAAAGCCGTATCCTCTTTGAGTGATCCCCCATGTACCGTTCCCAGGTTGCAGCTTGCTGCGTGTATCATTGAAACGATCCCTGGGGCATGGCGGTGTGTGCGTGGTTTCATGGCTTCTGACTGCCAAACGAACAAAGATGATTGACTATTTGGGGTCACCACCAACGTAGGGCTGGATAGCTCAGTTGGTAGAGCGCCTGTACGGTATTCAGGAGGTCGCCGGTTCGAATCCCGCTCCAGTCAATTTTTCTTTGTTCACTTTTCAATAAGTAAAAACCTCTTTAAAAGCTCACGGAGGAGACTTCTACACTGTACATAGATCTAGAACTAGTTACATGTAGGGTAGAGTGCCGTTCTTCGTGTCGTTGATCAATGATCATGTCCCCATTTCCCTCATTTCTCTTTAAATTAGACCTAGCCTAAATTAAATTCACCATGCTCAAAACCCTGCCAACTTAGCTTAGGCTATTATTTTCCTTTATTGGGCTGATTTCACTAACGTTTTGCGATAATCGCTAAAGCTAAAATTCATCGCTAAATGGAAAATTGATTGCTACTCAACAGCGAGGCTAAAATTTTAAAAACACGTCGCCCACGACCTACGTTCACGTCCGTTCACGTTCATTCTGCTACTGCTAGCACCATCTTTTAATAGACCGGCAGTCGATTTCACGAAACTTTACGCAGTTGCGTAAGTCCACTTACGCCACGAATTTTGTGGCGTAAGTGGACTTACGCAACTGCGTAAAGTTTCGTGAAATCGACCACAGGTCCCAGTCAAACTGTGAGGTTTGGCACCGGTCATGGAGTTAAATATTTTTTTTAAATCTATGGGCACCGGTCGCGGTGCACGTCCTGCAGCATGCACTGCTGCACTAAGTTGGTCTAACGTTAAACCGTTCTCGCTTCCGCCGATTCGAGACCGAATGGTCTTATATAGTTTTTGTCTACTTAACATCAACAATATGATGGGGACTAGCAACGAGTCCAAT
Organism: Astropecten irregularis; assembly: GCA_963971285.1. Lineage (NCBI taxonomy): Eukaryota > Metazoa > Echinodermata > Asteroidea > Paxillosida > Astropectinidae > Astropecten > Astropecten irregularis. The sequence continues at coordinate 4,527,813 of OZ020260.1, read as the reverse complement.
TAACAGATTTGCAAATTCCATACCGAAATTAGGAATCGGATGATAGAGGGCGTTTATGATCTAGTTTCGTCGAATTTGTTGATTCGTTGCAACAGGCCTAGCCTTTTCATGCTTTTACAATGAAGGGGTAGGCCTACTTTTTGAGTATGTGGACTAACGTTAATTAGGCCTAACGTCGTTAGGCCTAACGTAAATTGTAAATTGATTCCACCTCACTGGTTTCAGGTCAACTCGGTCCGTAACCAATCAATTCAGTCCGAGTCAACTCGGTCCGTGACCAACACGTTCCATGACCAACTCGGTCCGTAACCAACTCAGTCCGTTGGTTACGGACCGAGTTGGTCACGGACCGAGTTGGTCACGGACCGAGTTGGTTACCATTACGTACCGACTCATCAGCTCACCTAATCAGTTTTCGACTGTTTTTTAATGCCACAGAGTCTAGCCTAGCTTTGCCCTAAGACGGCAATATCATCGGTTTCACATTCCCACAATCCCAAACTCACCCTCACTGCACGGTTGAGTGTAAGTCGAAGAGCCATTGTGGTCGTTTTAAGACTTCAAAACATACGATTTTTATATGAAATGACCTTTTTCTGTTGTGTAAATCAAGATCTGTTCAACGCACGGACGTCAAGGTAGGACAAAGGTCATACGTAAGTTCGACGGTGGCCTTAATATAACGTCTCTCGTAACAAATGTATGTGCGTATGTTAGGGGACTCGTCCGATAATATAAACCGTAATATTTGGTTTAAAAGGCTACCGTCCATTATTAGTTTGCTGCCCTCAAGAGACTCTTGTGTAATAATGAGGACACCGTCGTCTGCTTCCTTAAGCTGACTTCAGGAATTTTACAAAAATGATGTCACTCGTCAGGAGTTTAACTGAGATTTCCCGATTGTCTTTCTGCAAAGTATCGCCGACGTGTGTCAATATATATGGAGTTGTGAAGTTGGCTTTGTTTTGTGGACAATTTCGAGTAAGAAAAAGCCAACCTTTTTACTACTTAAATAGTAAATTTCTAATCTAAGGATGCCTTTTTATAAAGTAGGGGCCTATATTATTAAATGGATGGTACAGAACTGGTGTTTGCGACAAAACCGTTGCTGACAAGTGACAGTGAAAGCACATTATGTAATCCATCATATACCGTAACTGACAAACCTGTAGAAGTTTGAGGTCAATCAGCCATCTGGGTCACGAGAAAATAGTGAAAACCCGTGTACAGAGAACTGTACACATTTCAACGAATGAATAAAACGCTTCGAAGCATTTTATTCCAATCGGAAAATAGTTTCATTTATTTCTCAACGAATATGGCATTTCAGACAAAAACATTTCATGGGATGCTTTCTCCTATCATCACCATTATACTGTGTAAGTTTTATGTGAATCTGTGATTATGAAGTGTATTTTGTCTTACCAATTCGGTACCATTTCTTTAAGTTTGTACTATTTGTAGGCATAATAAATACAACCATGAACTTCCTCCATGCTCCATGATACAACTATGGGCTTTTCAAAACTAAAGTTAAGTATGATGATCACTGACTTGATCATGCTGTTTTAAAAGCATGGAGCGATAAAGGCTACGTGTAAAACTTATTGTTGACGGTACGAGGGACTGGTTGGACTGTGGGCAGTGAAGTGAATTAAAATTAACTTCATTACCTGCTCATTTTCAGACTGCAATATGATCTAGACATGGAATTGTTCAAAGTAAAACTAACCATTTAACGTTGGTCATTAACGTATAATTCATCCTACCACATGTATAATTAATTGGGCTCAATTGCAGAATACCCTGCCACTCACCTCTCCCTCATTGAACCCGTGTACAATGTTTTTCTTGACCGTTCATATGTTTATGCTCAGGGTTTTTCAGTGGCGGGGTATTCTGCATGTTATACTCCTATAGGCGTAATTGTATAAAGTAATTTAACATTAACCCTATATTATCCAGTTACTGATGAGTACAGACAGCACGACCCACAAAGCCAAACTACCATCCGCGTCCACACTCTGGGTCCAGGGGTCATCGTCCCAGATGGCCAAACAACCTGGCACGGACGAAGCTGGACGGACCGGTGACGAGGCGACAACTAGCATCCACGCCGGTCACATCGATGAAATCTACCAGGTTCCTATCCGCCATCTGATTCGACCACTTCCATCGGTGCTGGATGAAGATAAGGTTCTATCACTCATGGACACCATTAAGGTACATATACCTCCCATTGAGAGGATGTATAACAGATTATTAGGTATAAAATGATCAAACCTTTGGTAAGAAAACCAGTTCCCCATAAAGTAGGATTTGAAGTTTTGCATGGTGAAGAGACTATTACTAAGGCTTGGGGAGTGGAGAAACCATGTCCAACACTCTTTTTTAGAAGGTCGACTGTGGTCCTGAGAAGGACCGGTGAGTGAAAGTTCTCGACGTTTCGACCAGTGTGCTCTGGCCATCCTCAGGAGAGAGAGAGCCATATCCATCCTCCTGAGCACACTGGCCAAAATGTCAAAAACTTTTTTCTCGCCGGTCCTTCTCAGGACCACACACCTTCCAAAAAGAGTGTACTGTATTATAAATATGTCTCCGCAAGCCTTACTTAGTTCCAGTTCCCCATACATAAGTGTCACAGACCGAGCTGGGTCAAAACATACATTCAGATGGAACAAGTTGGCTGACAAACCGCTGTGACCATTCCTTTTGTCAACCATGAGACTGACGAGACGATAGCACTGATTCGGTCTAATGAATTGTGAAATTTTAGTTTGATAATCCATAGAGCTAGGAACAGAGTTTATTTCCTTTGTGTTTTATTAGAAAATATGTTTAATTCAGTTGTTTTGGCTTCATTTAAAAGTTCAGTTCCTTTGAGCAAAGGTTATCAGTGTGCAAAGTTTTTAGTATGGAGTATTTTATAGGGGCAGCTTGTTAGTTTGTTTTGTTTGTTTGTTGGTCTTTATCTTTGTTGTAAAGTGAGCGGGCAGATGTTTAACCCTACAATACATCCTCTGTTCTTTTATTTGCCGCAGGACCCAAACCAGAGACGCAGCGTTCCACCAATTGACATCCTATGGATAACTGGCAAAAGGGGCGGAGATTATTACTACTCGTTTGGGGGATGTCACCGTTACGCAGCATACACCAGGCTCAAGATGGAGACCATACCGTGCAAGATTGTCCGATCAACAGTGTCTGATCTGAAAAACTATCTGGGTTCATCCACGCCCGATTTACAATAATAAGAAATGAATGAATTTAATAATTAAAATAACTATAATGGACACTTATAATGCGCCGGTATCCGTCAAGCGTGACGCTCATGGCGCAAATCAATTATTATCCGTGGTCATCGGGCATAATTTACATTCCTGAAACCATCTCAACTCCCTGGGAAGTATTCAGCGCACAGGTTCCCATTTACACCTGGGTGAAGAGGAGCAATATGTTACAAAGCGTCTTGCCCAAGAACACAAGCACTATTAACCCATGGCTGGATTCGAACCCACAATCTGTAGATTGACCACAAGACGTCGAGTTCACCACGCCAGACCTCTAGGCCACAGCACCCAACTACCACTATTAACCACTATTTGTACTGATAAGCCAATTCTTCTGGCTGTAGTTGATTTTACTGAGACAAGAATTATGCAATGAAAGTCTTCCGACAAAAGCCAGCCCTTTTAGTCTAACTCCGTCTAATGAAATCTGGACTGCACAAGATTCATAATATGGTATGGTATCAAAAACAATCTTTCCGTCGAGTACAAAAATGTACTCTATGCAATTTCTCCGGTAGGCTTGAATTCCAAATGCAGCCGGGTTAAAGTTACATGTATAATCAAGCAAATTGCTATTTCCTAAAATGCCTCAGTGAACATAGTTTGTGTGTGGTTTTACGAGATAAAATATTAAGTACCGTTGCTTTGAACATCTTAAGAAATTGTGCTCAACTTTAAACTGTACTTTTGTGAAACACAATGACAATTTTGCTAAAAAAAAGTTGAACCCAAAAGAATATATTTTCCTCTGTAATGTTCAAATATCTAGTTTTGTATTTAAATAAAAGGAAATAATAAAAATCAGTATGAAACCAGATAGAGTTTTGTCAATTTTATTAAAAATCATCAAAAATACCCAAATGACTAAAATACACCAAACAAGGGTAACCTACTACACACAAATATATATATATATATATTCCAGAATTCCAAACATCGCAATAATTTGGGAATATTTAGCAAAACCCTTGATATCATTAAAAACTTGTCTTGGTAAAAGGCCGGGTTTCTGGAAAATTTTTCGAACTCCGCAAGCTTGAAGCATGAATAAGAAAGTTTTACTTTTCAAAAAGGTGAATTTTATCATATTTCTTGAACAAATATTCCAAGGATTGATAATTCTGGTGACAAATATTTGTGGAATATTTCCCATAATTGCAATCGGAAACACACCATCTTTGGACAATTGTCGCTAATTTCAATAATATACAAGCTTTTGCATGCAAACTACATAAGTATATACATGAAATATTTGCAGGTAGAGGTTTATTCTTTACTCTTGGTACAAATCACTAACATCAAAAATATTAAATATAATAGTATTATAGTCTCAAAACTGTTAAGTATAAAAAAATGGTTAGGTAAAAACAGTTTTTCTAAGAAAAAAAAAGATATAATAATAATAATAAAGAAAAATTCTGAAACTAGTCTACTGTTTTATGACAAAAGTTTGTTTAAAAAATGTAAAAAATATAATCGGTTATAAAAGATGTAATAAAATTGCCAGGAGAATTCAGGGTACAAAAAAAACAGCGTGATGTTCCCTACGACTTTCCAAGCGATATATATAACAACGAAATTATTGGATTAATCTATTTTGGATAACGCACATGTTATAACGTTTGTTTTGTTTTTGGTAATACAGGAAGAAAAATACTAGTATTAAAAAGCTCAACCCTGTCGTGGATCTGTTAGAAGCTGAGTTTTGTCTCACTCTCATAGCCCACCCCCTATTAAGAAAAATCATTCACTAAAAACTGATTCCTGTGTAAACCCCCTTATATATATCATAGAATAATAAAAGGTCGGGGGAGGGGGCAATTTGGAAGGGCTCCACTTTACTAGATGACTGCCCATGTACCAGAGAATCCAGAAGCTGAATTGGTGGGGCTGGTGTTGAATTCGACGATGACCTCGGTATCGCCCTGCCTGCTGTACCACGTGAAGGGTATGCCCAGTGCAGTGGAGCAGACTGAAAGCTCATTGCCAACGCCCGAAGAAAACTGCAAATTGAAATAGAATAAAACAAGACCATTCAAGTGTTAAATGTGTTTGGTTCTTTAATACTGTAACTAGGGATGAGAACAGCTGACAGGGAGTATAAAAAGTCTGAAATATGAAAATCTTGTATACTTTTGTACACGGCCTGTGAGGGAAAAAATCTGAAATCCAAAACAAAAAAAGGAAATCTCATCCCTGTGTAACCCAATCTCATTTCAAAAGCAAAAGTCCGCGGATTCACCCCTCTTCTTTATAAAGGAGGCAAAATAGAGGTCGTCTAAGAAAATGAAATGGGAAACAGCAGCGAATTTGGTTTTGTGAATTCTGTCCGTGCAGAGCCAGCGCAGAGCCTTATTGAGTTCAGGAGGGGGTTTGTACCATCCAAATCATCCACCCATAAAGGATAGTTGAGGATGGTTAGAGTGTGCTTGGTACTTGGAATCCAGAGGTCAAAGATTCAACTCCAAGGATTTGCTCAAACCTCGTTTCTTCACCCCCTAAACATCACAGTCTGAGCAAAATACCGGACAGTTTACCCCCTACCTTGGATTCTTCAAGCTTTTGTTGTTGAATTTTTATTCTGGATGAGGTTTGGACGTTGAGAGTCAAGAATGGCCCAGAGAATGTTACAAAGGGAAAGAAGGGTGCACGGTGGTGACTGTGGTGGGTGAGTCGTCCAAACTTACCCTCAGGCTGTCTCCATTGGTGCAAGGCAAGTCAAACACCAGATTCAGATTATTGATGACAATCATGAGCATGGTGCCCTGGGGGATATTCAGGGTCAGCATTCCGTTCAGGTTGTCCGGGTAGTTAGCGGGGAAGTTAGGACTGGCGATAGTGCCACTATCCCCCCTTTCCAAGGTGTAGGTACTTCCCGGTGAATCCACAACTGCATAAATGCAAACACAACATGCACAAAATCAGAATCAAACATGATAAAAACTGCAAGTGCACCTAAAATAAGACTGGCCAGAGGAAAGACCACGATGTCATACGGCTATAAAATAAACCTCTACTTAAGCTTGCCACAAACTAGAGTAATGGGAGAACCGGTCTTCAAGTCAACAGCGCACACGCACGCACAACAGCACAGGCGCAAAACATCGTGCGCATGCTCACAATTGCGTGCGCGTGCGCTGTTGACTTGAAGACCGGTTCTCAAAAGTCTCCCAATTAACGTGCAAACAAGACCTTTCCATATCATGGCCCGATTAAGATCATAACAAAATTTGGAACCAATTTGGAATATGGCCCTAAAGAAGTGTTCCTCTGGTACCAGAAGCAATCCCATTCATAAAATGCTGGGCCTAAATTGGAACTGCATTCAGTACCGACACTAGTCCGAGTATCACCCGTTTTTACTCCGTGCCACTAAGTATGAAAGTCTGATACATGAATGCATGCAAATTATATGCAACGTGGCACATCAGCCAATCAGATCTGTTTTGAGAACATTTCCATCAGGATCAGCCAAAGGATGTTTATGAGTCAGATAGCTGCTTCTGCGCGACGCGCAAAATTAAGTGATAGACGTGCTTGTCAAACGGTACGATAGTCGATGCTCCTTGATTGGTCAAAACCTAGAGGTGGGTTGGCTGGGTTGGATTGCATATTAAATGAATCGAGAAATCTGCATGCATGTGATAGACGCTTGCTCGCTGTATACGTGAGTGCATCTATCGCATAAACTATACCGACACAGCAGTGTGGTTCAGAGCTTGAAACTGCACCGTGTCTTCTGCTTAGCACGGCATGTGCAGAGAGCCCCGAGCCTTAAACATACCCGTTGCTGTGCTAATTTGGTATCTTTGAAGAACGCCATGATACAATTGAAGACTGCAATGAATACAACAGCATCCCAGCTGAATTGCACTGAAAAAAAGCACTGTGTTCCAACATTCCAACACAGCCTGAAAGGGCAATTGCTCTATAGACAATAAGCCCACAATTAGTAAAGCCCAAACTCACCGAACATAGTGTTCTGACAAGGCGCATTCATACAGGTCATCACTGTATTGGGCAAGGGGCCATTGCAGTTGTCGGCACTGACGGCTGCATCCGTATCAATCCGTCGGCACTCAACTACACGAAGCTGCGTGCCCACATCACAGGTAACAGAGCACTGGACATTATTGACACAAAAAGGAATTGTGGAATATTTACGTTCATAGGAATAATTGTGTGTTTCCAGGCCAAAAATCAGAATCTGTTGTCAAGAGCTAGTTGTGAAAAGTGATAACTTTTTACCCCCAAAACAGGAATGATACCGTACCTCCAAAATAGGAATGGTTGGCAGAATCATGAGGAAAATAAATACAGGTCTAACAGGGTTATAGTGGACACTGTTCTTGCTGGGAAGTGGACTTTATGAGTAATACTCTGGGTCACTAATGATTGGCCTTATTCACGGTGCATCCATCTTGTCAACTTCCTTGTATACCCGTTGGAAAAGATAACACCAATTCTAAAAGGAAAACGGGTACCAGACTACTTTGAATCCAAGCTTCGGTTTGATTGCACTGCTTTGAATGTAGGATGGATGCATCGTGGATAAGGCCTATAAACAGTCAAACTTCTTTTCTCCAACAAATGGCCCACTGGTAAGGACAGCACAGCATATACCCAGCTCAAAGAGTATAGTGTCCTTACGCATTTTGTTTGCCGTCATATATGACATTATGGGTGAATCACAACCTCTAACTGCATACTGTTATTGCGCTTTTCGCGGCAGTTGACCGCTGTTCTAATAACTTTTTTTGTACATTTCACTTGATTTCTAATTATCGTTAACTAAAGCAAGAAGAGATTTTTTTGAAAAAATCATGCCACTAAAAAAACACACAAATAAAAATGTGCGCAGATTTGTGTTTTACGATGTATTGTTATACGTCATTATAATGCATGTGCAAGCATCGCATAATGAAACTGCGCAGATATTAGGTAGATATATAGGTCATCCTGTGAGAGTATTGGGAATTGGGTCAACTAGGAGAGGAAACTTACGGGTGAGAAATCGCCTCTGAAAATGTAAAACTCGGTGCAGTTTAGCACGTTGCAGTCCTCCACGGGTGACGGGGGGAGGCCAGGGCAGTCGGTCAGCGCGGCAGCAGTTCTGTCATCAAACTCGCATCTCACTGTCTCGGCAGTATGATTGCCTCCACCGCAGGAAGCCGAACACTGGACCGAGTGGAAACAAACGAACAAATATATAAATCAAAGTAAGACTGCTGGTTTGTGCATAGACACCACCAGGAAAACACCGCTTTGTTTCGAGTTGGGTGCAAGGGACGAGACCAGAGCCGCTGAAGTCCAGGAATCATCCCCTGTCCGTCAACCCACATCCCACTCAACCCACCACTCGCCTGCAAGACCATCAAAAGACCAGGAGTCAATTTCATGGAGCTGTTAAGCACAAAGAAATTGCTTAACACAAATTGCCTTGCTCAATCAAACAAACCACTATTAAATTTTTTTATTTGATATTCATGGTCGGCAAACAGCAGCCATAGGACAATCACAAGCGATACACAACACATGGAAGTTTGATATTTCATGGTTAGCAAATTTTTGTGCTAGGCAGGGCTGTGAAATTGGCCCCTGGTGTGATGGGGGAGGAGGGAAGAACACAATACTGAAGGAACTCACCGGTCCAAAATCTTCCAGGACATAGTTTCCTGTTGGGCAATTCACTTCAAAGGTATACGACATTGTGTACCCAGCTTGCATGGTATCTACGCCGTCCGAGACGAACCTGGTGCGCACGATGGGAGACTTGGAGTTCCACGGAGTGCTGGGCACGGTGGTCCCACACAGACGCACGTTCAGCTCGGGGTTACTGGCATCTAGAATCTGCCAACAGAGAGACCAAATATTAAGAATATATTTCCATTTGGCTTGTCTTTGACTGAAGTGGGATTCGAATCAGCCACCTCCTGAACACCATACCAGTGCTCTACTTACAACTGAGCAATCCGCTATTTTGTTGAGGGTGTCGACTGATGATGACCAGAGTTGACCTTACAAAAAGTGCGAACGAAATATAAGTGCGAAAGTACAAACGATTCTTACATGGTGTTTCTGCAAACCAATAACCATAACATGTCACTATATCCCACGGATGAAGATACACGCAACATTAGCAATGCTGCAACCTGAGAAACGGTAATTGGTTTGAAAATTTGCCGGTCAAGACAGTCCACGCTGTCTTTGACTACAGAAGACTCAAATATTAATTTTTTTTTATAAGAATGTTGACTGGCAACCTCTGCCACTGTTTTGTTAATAGTGCTATGAGAATCATCGTAAAGATGGCTGCGACAGAGCGCACTTCATCCAGCCCAAAACTACAAAATGGCAAATATACGCAGCCATACCTCTAGGTAATCTCGGTCGCACACGCCGGGTTGCGAGCCTTCTTCAATGTCCAGGGACAAGATGGTGATTCGCATGCAGCCGTTTGCCTTGAAGATGGTGTTCGTACAGTCGGAATTGCTCTTGTAGGTGGGCAGGCCGGGTGATGTCAAGATGCCTTGAGCATCAGGCACGACGTTGTCACACTCTATAAAACACATAGTCCAAAGAAGAAAACCCAGGTCAACCAGCAAACCCTGGCACTAGAACTTGGTGGAGGCAACTAATGTAGCCTGATCATGGGAAAGCGAATGTCCAAGTGCCTGTATGATTAGGGAATCGGGCCGACTTGGGATAAAGGTCAACTTGAAGACTTCTTTCTGTCTAGCTTGGAGAAGAGAGGGAAGGAGGCGAGGTTCAGATCTTCCCTATTACCCGTATCATCACCACCATTGGCCACGTGGGGTTACCCGCAAACTGCCCTTCTGTTCTTGGACAAAATTTACTCCATTTTCTCAGCTTAATTCATTGTTTTTCCTGCTTACCTTGTGGGCAAGGGAGCACGTTACACGGTTCAACTGATGTTGGCGGGGTGCCATCGCAAGCTTCATCGGGTACAATCTCGTTAGTGTCCTGTCTCACGCAATTCACGTCGCGGGTTAGCGTACCTCCTCCGCAGGACGCTGAGCACTGGAGGGGGAAAAAACAAACAAACAAACAAAAAACATTTAATGAGGATAGACGAAGTGGTCTGGCATGTCGTATTCAAGATCTTGTGGTCAATCTACAGATTGTGGATTCAAATCCAGCCATGGGCTAGTGGTGCTTGCATCCTTGGGCAAGACGCTTTGTCACATATTGCTCATCTTCACCCAGGTGTAAATGGGTACCTGAGAGGGTAGAGATGGCTTTGTGTTTGATTAGCCTTTATATGGGCCTTACAGCAGCCAGGTCTGTATACTCCCCAGGGAGTTGAGATAGTTTCAGGAATGTTTATGGGGCCCGATGACCACAGAAAATAATAGTGTAAAGCGTTGTGATACCCTTCTTGTGTGTAAGAAGGCTATATAAATGCCCATATTATTAAAAATTATAATCATTATACTAAATTAAGACTTATCTGGGCTTCTCACAAGTGACTGAAAAGCCAGGACAGAACACCAAACATCTACACTGGCAAGAGAAAGTTTTCCCCCATTACTATCTTAGAGTTTAGACGGTCCCAATGATTACTTACCACAGAGAAGCTGGACACCTCGTACTCCAGGGTGGGACAAGGGTTGGCCTGGACGAACAGTCCGTAGTTGTCGGATGACGCCTCGTAGGCAGCCGAGTAGAAGTCCACGGTGGTGCGATTGGACAGGGAGAAAAAGTTGATGGGCAGAGGCAAGGGCTCTCCGCACAACTGCCGGGAGTATCCTGGGAACATCCCATCGGTGAACTGTTGAGAGAAGGGAGGGTTGGGATGCAGGGATGGGAGGGTAGGAAAATTGAGAAAATGGAAACATTTGAGGTAAAGATTAACTCCATGTTTGTCGTGCAGAACTCACATGGCAGGGCTCCAAATATTCACTAGACCGTGGACCAAGTCTAGTGATTTCAGTGTCTGTCTAGTAAAGTGTGTACTGGGCTAGTCCAGCTGTCTAGTGATTTTGTTTTCCTTACATATTAAATCAAATGGTTCCTTAATTGAAGATATTTGACACAATGTTGCAGACAAATACGATTTTCCTTTGTACTGTACGTGAATGCCACAGGTCTAGCTCAAAAACGTTCAGGTTTTATTTAAATGCTTCAGCTCCTAGACCTGCTGTCCAGTGCTTTTTTGCACAAAATTCGAAAAAAAGAAAGAAAAAAAAAACCTCCTTGGACAATTTCCTCCCCCACAAAATGGATATAAAGGGCTCTAACGCAATATATAATAATAATAATGATAACGGGCATTTATAAAGCGCCTTTCCAAGAAGATCAAAGCGCTGTACATTATTATTATCCGACAGCCATTTATCAACAAGGTGTACCATCTAGTCAGTGAAGGGTAATTTATTTGCATTATTCTATATCCCCGACAAAAGAATCATCAAAAGGGTGTACCATGTCAAAAGCAGCCACTAAAATACGTAATAGAGAGCTTGCACAGCCGCCGGGGTCACTGGCCTGTTGCTACACAACGCCTTCTGGAGGACAAGCAGTTCTGGAGGTTAAGCTGGTCCCACACTACACATACGTCCGCTCTGCGCGCTTTTTAGAAACGCATACCAATTCACCCATATGTGTACTGGCTGTATATCGCACTGTGTTTACGTTCGCTATGGCTCCAGTCAAGCTCCACTGAGTTCGGACAAACGGCCTTCTCTGCTTGTCCTCCAGAACACACAAACTTTGACCTTTTGAACTCTTGTGCAAGCTCCCTATTGCACAACATGACATGTCAATGCATGACCAGGCCAATTTCATAGAGCTGTTAAGCACAAAAAAATTGCTTACCACAAAATGTTTTGCTCATATCACCATTAAAGATTCAATTTGATATTCATGGTCAGCAAATATACAGCAGCCAAAGAACAATCACAAGCGATACACAACACATTGAAATTTGGTTGTTAATCCTGTTTTTATTAATAAAGACAGGAATTTCATGGTTAAGCCAATAATTGTTGTGCCAAGCAGGGCTTGGGTGTCTATGTCAAACAGCAAAATCATCTGGATCTAGAATACAGGTTCGCTGATATTCCACATACAAGTTCCAGTGGGACCCTAAATTAAAAAAAAGTGGAGGGGTTTCGATACGTACCGTCAACGAGCTGTCGACACATGTGCCATTTTCATCAGGCTCAGACAGCCTCAATGCAATGGCCGCTATCTTAATACAGGTTTCCAGTTCAATGGTCAAACGGCAGTTGATGTCGGCCGTCCAAGTCCCATCCCTGGGTGGAGGAATGCTCAAGCTATTGGTTCCGTCTACAAACATGTCACAGGCTATGCATACAAGAGATGAAGAACACAAAATCAAAATAAAAATAAAAATTTTGTTATGAGACTTGCTATGGAGACCAAAAAAAACGCCACAAACACAGGCGAGAAAAATTGCACATGAATATTAAGTTATTTTGGTCGTGGGTTCGAATCCCACCTGAGCCAGCATGTGATTTTTTTCACGTGCACTCACAAGCATCGAGTATTCAGTGCTCATCCACATCGGTGAAGGGCAGGCAATAATTTGCGAACAATTGCACAAACGTCAAATTTGATGTCTCAAGCAGGGTTGGATATCAGCACCAAACTGTATATAGGGTCCAGGGGCCGATTTCACTAACGCTTTGCGATCATCGTAAAGCCCAAATCCATCGCTAAACAGAAAATTGCTACATAAAGTAGCGATCGATTCTCCGTTTAGCGATGGATTTGGGCTTAGCGATGATCGCAAAGCGTTAGTGAAATCGGCCCCAGGGGTCGATTTCACCAAACTCATTGTAACTACCAATCATAGGACTTATGATGCATTGCAGACCTACATAGGATAATCCTTCATAGCTCTAGTTACCATCGATTGTAAGGCTTCAGGAAATCGACCTCTGACCCTCTCACAACTTGTTAAATAAGGGCCTGTTGTTTCAGACACGAGCTCAGTGATCCCTGCTGCTCCGGATCCCATTGTTTAGCGTATCGTGCATGGGACGGGGATCAGCAAGATTATTGAGTTGCGTGTCTGAAACAAACAAGCCCTAAATATAAACAGACCATCAAAAGCTTTATGGAAAATTTACTCACAAGGACAGGGTGGCAGGGGAGGGCATGGCATGGAGCCCACAGGCCTGGGATCCGTGCAGAGGTCCTCCGAAGCAGCAAGCTCACCGTCGGCCAAGCGCTGGCATTCAACAGGGCGAGTCCGCATTCCCATACCACACGTGGCACTGCACTGTAAGGGTAAAATAATTGGAGATAACCGCAACAAGTTTAATAATAAAACAAATGGATCATTATAGAAGGTTTTCTTCTTTTTTTTGTAACTTTTTTTAATTTCGCAGGAAGATAGCAAACAATATCATCTAGGGTCATTCGGAACAAATTAGTCTCAAGACCCTAAAAGCATCATCCACAAACTGCTACGAAGCTCCGAGATTCATCTTAAATGTGAATCAATACCCATACGCTATCTAATAGCAAAGTGTGATGTCACAATACAAATCACTATGGTGATAATGACAACTCATCTTAAGATTAATCTTAGTGTTTGTGGACTCGAGAAATCCAGTACATTGCCGATAAAACCCTAATTGTCATGTTCACTGTGGCCGAGTGGAGACAAAGCTATAAAAGTGTTACAGTCTAGCTCTTCTTTTTTTTGCGGATAGCCAGCCCGCCCACAACATTTTTTTTGGGGGGGGTGGGTGACATTTGACAGCAAACAATCCCACAATGCATTTGGATATTTAACCCTTTTACCCTGGTACTTTACCTCGCTGAAGTTTCCGGCAACAAACCCGAACTCTGGGCAGTCAACCTCCGCGACGTAGAAGCTGAAGCTACGTCCATCGCCAATGTCTACACCGCTGTTAAGGGTCACCATTACCTATAAGACCACGACAACAATTTGTCAAAATCAAATTTGATCCAAAATCCGATGGAAAATTCATAAAATAATCATTACCAAAAAATGTATGTGCATGGATATTGAGTTAGTTTGTGGTTTATGGATTATCATAAAGACAAATGTAATAATATAAACGGAATGAAGGGGATGGACTGGATTGGATTCTTAATTGGGACTTGATTCTTACCTGGTCAGTGCGCGACTCCCAGACAAACAAGTTATCGGTGAGGCTGCCAGGACCAGCCCCACAGTATCTACGTGACAGGTAATCAGCACCCAGATCGCTTAACTGGAAAAAGAAAGGAGTGGGGGGCGGAGTTAAAAAACAAAACAAAAACAAGATTTGGGAAAAGTATCGACGAAAAATCTGCTAAAAACATTAATTAATGCATTCCAGTATTCATAAGACCTGGGCTCAATTTCACAAAAGGCTAAGACAGATCGTAACATTATATCAATTTTAAGTAACACGTGCTGTCACAATACTAGTCGCTATGAAAACAGGAACAACTCATGTAAAAGATGAATCATAAATCTTTGTCAAATTGGCCACAGATATCATAAAATCTACAGACGACAGTCCGAGCAAAATCCCCACATTACGTGGTTTACATTGAATATTTGTCAAGTTGATGCTTTGTTAAAGGTGCAGGCTGCTCATAATTTGATTTGTTCCGGAATAGATCTGTGCGGAGTGACGTCATTACAACACGCCGACCTTGGAACCGATGAATACAAAGCAGTTGTGAAGTTTTTATAAAGACAAAAAGCTGCCAGAATTGTTTAATCTTATTACAGGGTACTTCAAAGAAGGATATTGTCTGAGGAAAAACTATGACTCGACAATGAAAGTAGTACAGAACACGATTTCTGCTTCTTGACAAAAATATTCCAGAAACAATTCTCGACGACTGGCGGTTTGTGCGTGATTTGTCCATAGCTTGCGCCATCTACACGTTAGTTTTCATCGGTTGTCAGGTTAAAAGAATGAAAGTACCCGGATGTCTGCGCTGATCTATAAACACAAACCTGTGAAATTTTCATCTCAATTGATCATTGGACAGTGACAAAGTCGATAAATAAATGCAGCATTTCAGGCAGAAACGCTTTTACAGAATGTTTCTACCATTACCGTCTTTATACTCTGTACTGTAAGTTATACGTAAATCTGTGAAACATTTCCGTTTTGGTTTGTTATAAACAATGTTGCATATATGCCCTTTCACCATTTTGAGAACTTCATGTGACAAGGATAGCTGCGATCAATAAGCACCCTCATTCAAATCAAGTATTATCGAGTTATCAAGTTTTCAAGCTCACCTGTACATAAGTGTCGCCGCACACCATGTTCGCTTCGGGCGGGGGCAGATTAAAGGTCAAGAAGGTGATCTTGATACAAGTAGAGCTGGTGATGTTGTACCGACAGGTGCGCTGTGGATCAAAGCTGCCCGGGAAGTTGGGGCTGGCCAGTTGGGTGGGTAAATTGTCCACGAGTTGGTCACAAGCTGATGAAAAAAAAAAAAAAATAGGACCCCAGCCGAGAAAGGAGGTTATTGGGTTTATATCCAAATCCAAAGCATTTTTCTGTTTCCTTTTTAAAAAGCCTTTTTGGCCAATCGGAATGCAATGCAAACTGCCCCAATCTAAAATGGATTTCAGATAAACATCAACAAAACTTTCCCTGAATCGGCTCATGAGGGCGCACTTCTATGCATTTAAGATATTTTGGTTTTTGCAGATTCATGGGCGAAAATATCAAGAAAGAAACAGTCAATTGGTTTCACTCTTTTCTGGATAAATACAAGTACAGCATTTAAGGCAGACAAAATTGAACGATATATTTCTACCAAAGTATGATACATTAGTACTTTTAAGTGCTTTATGGGGGGTATATGAAACGCTCTTTCATCCAAATGCTGGAACTATAGGCTGTGCTTTTTCATTGAAGCTGAAGCTCTGTTTTCCTGAGAATCTTCTTCCGAACTGCAGCAAAAGCAGCCTCTACCGGTATTTTGATGCCGGTTATTTAAAAATGGATTTACGAAATGGAGTCGGAGCCTGAGCCCCCATTTCGTAAACCCCTATAAAATGAAACCAACTTCCAATGTTTCTCTGAAACTTGGTGCTGTAATGAGTGGCGGTGTGTGTCCCCGCAAAGAAACAAGGACATTCCAATCTTTACAAGACTTTGTGCAGCATTTTTCTATTTTCAATGGCATGAGTGTGATGAGAAAAACTAGGAAATCGGCTGATCCGAGGAAAAGTTGCATCCCGCATGATAAACTGACACCAATGACCCCAAGGGAGGGGGAAGGGGGCCAAACTCACATGGGCAGGGTTCGCTGTTGCAGAGCTCCATGTCGTGGGGCTTCAGATCAACGCACAGACTTTCATCAATGCTCAGGCCTGAGAGGAGATCAGTGCACACTACTTCTCTGGTTCTGGTTCCGCCTCCACACTGTCTGTCACACTGTACACACAGACGGAAAGAGAAACAGACCACGCACATCATTTCCGAGGAAATTAGACAATACGGGTATCACCTTTATAGCGGTTATTCACAGACGTCATAAAATCACGTGATTGGCGGTCAACCTATCTATGTTGTCCATGGTCACGCGTAGGACACTGTGCGTTGCGTGTGCACTGAAGCGTATTGTTTCGCTTGTGCAATCATTGTGCGTGATGGCCGATGACGTCATGTGAAGAGCCTCTATACAAATAGCATCAATATTTCAGTGCTCAATAAAGCTATCAAAGACATTTTGATGATGTTTCTGGCTCAGGTTCCATTTCAGACTTCTTCTCAGTCATTCCAAAGCCGAAAATCTAGGTGTTTTTTTTTACTTTTTGTGTGAAAAGGCTATATCATATTATTGCCAAACACCTCCCAGGAATGAAAGTTGCTTTTGTAATATTGAAAAATGGATTTAAGCAATGGAACCAAAACAGCTAAGCAAGATTTTCACAAAATGGCTATGGACTGGTGCTGATAAAACCATGTAGCTGCCAATGTTGTGGAGAGTTTGGCTGGCTGCGGCTAAGGGTTGAATGTAGTACACACAAGGCTATAGGAAGTGGCTGTAGCCACTACTGAAGCCACAAGCGACAGGTCAAGCCCTAGCCAAACAACTTCCAGGACACAAATAGTCTTAAGCAACCCCCTTGCCTCAAGAAGAGCCTTACCTCTTCCCATGGTCCTGCCACATAGCCGGCCTGGGGACACGAGGTCACGAACAAGTTGTACAGCTGGTAGCCTTCGCCGAAGGTGTTCGGGTTGCCGTCCGTGATCAGGGTAACGTTCAGGGTTGAACCGCGCGAAAGGATGCTGGCCGGGGTTACGTCCCCGCAGATGCGGTAAGAGAACGGCCGGGCGCTCTGGTCCTCAACCTGTGAATATCAGTTTGAAAAATGTACATCCGTCAGAAGTCCGGACCAATACAAAATTCTACAGGCAACATTCTCATCTTAGGAAGTATGAAATAGATTTCCGATATCAATCATGTAGAAAAGCAAGGCTCTCTGCCCTCACTCGACCTTTTGGCAGATTCATTAGAACATTTCTTTCAAGAGATGATCGTCGGACAATCAGAGTTAAAGATGACTGCTCAACTCAAATGAGTGCTCAAAATACACTGAAGAGAAGATCGAGTTACAAATCATTGGCTTCCAAATGCAAGAGTAAGAGAAAAAATGTAAATATTTGAAAAGGACCATCTCATCAAAAAACAACAACAACCCGTAAACAGATCACTGTCGTCCTTACCAGGAGATAGTCCGTGTCACAGATGCCTGCCATGTTGGCCTCGGGCATCTCAAACTGGACAAACAGGAGCTCAACACAGCCGCCCTGGTTGGAGTACACGTAGTTGCAGTTGTACTCAAAGTAGGGCTCCGGGTTGTTCAAACTGTAGATATTCTCGCGAGATTCGGTAACCACTTGGTCACACACTGCAGACGGAAAAACAATTCAATAATTAATTAACAGTCTAAGAGAGTTTTATTTGTCAATGCTGTGTTTCTTATTCTTTATTCTGCCATTCACGTTCCGAATATTAAGAATCCGATCACTTGGCGGCAGCCATGTAGCTTTCTCGCGCCTAAAAATGACGTGTCATGACAACACAAACAGCGCCCTCACGTGGCAAGACCATCACAGAGCAGACCAGCGACAGACTCCTTTTCTTGGAACAAAAACAGCAAGACTGGCAGATTGCATTTCTGGATTGTCCAAGTGGAGGCGTATACAAGTCTAGATAAGATATACTTTAATAATGCTCTTACTTGGACAAGGTTCAGTGTTGCACGGGCGGGTATCGGCTGGCTTGTCATCCTCGCACATGGCCTCGTCAACCTCTTGGTTGGTAGCAAAATTCATGCAGACAACACTGCGTGTCTGTTCCCCGCCCCCACACGGCCGAGAACACTGGACAGGGAAAAACCAAACAAAACAATTGGTATTAAAGACTTCAAAACCAACATCTTGAGGGATTCGCTTCACCGATTTCTTATTTACAGTAAAACCTCGATGAGTCGAAACTCAAGGGAATGAATGTAAGCTTCGACTCACGAATGTTTTGATAATGAAGTCAAATTGTGCACATAGAATAGGGGGGATCGACTCACAATAGAAGTGGCATGTTCCGTCGCTCAAATTACATGTACACGCACTTCATTTTCAATTATTTATTTGTATAATGTATGATGAATAATAAATTGTATGAGTTTTTATACATTTCTCACCTGAGAGTTGGTATTTTGCCGATATTTAGTGCCGTTATTTGTCTTCTAAAAAAAATTCGCGTTTCATATCAGCACCGTTATTGCGATAAAAAAATAATCCGTCGCCATGATCGCGTGAGATCGCTCAATTTTCAAAGAGTTAAGCTTGGATTTTTGTTTGGAAAACATGATTATAAAAATGCATCTTTTATCTTTCTTTAATTAAAATGAGGTACAAAATGATCTTCAAGCCCGTACTGCAAAACAAACATGTAAACACACGCTGTACATACAGCGAGCACGTGCGTGTTATGCTCCATAGGGGTTGGAGTCAATGATCAATTGCTGTACCCCCCTTAGTCTTTGTTCCAGACGTTAAGTTGGCCGAACATGAATGGGGTGCATGTACGCGTGCATTGTCATGGGTTCAGTGCGGTTGCATTTAGGCTACGTGGATTGCGGAAGTGTTGTGTGTCAAAGCATTGTTGTGTACCGCATGGGGCCAACATAGCATAACGTGCATCGCATGCAGTCAATCTCCACGCAATAGGTGACTCATTTCTTCACAATGGGAACGTGAAAGCCGAGTAACCACATTAAAATAGACACCGCGGAATTTATAGAAAAGTTTTCAAGTCATTATAACACCTAATTAAGACAGACTCGGCCACGATTTTTTAATTGTTCGGAACGGGAAATCTTCAACTCAAACGGGCTTTTGACACAGGTAATTCGACATACGAAAGTATTTTTGTACACAGAAGCCTATTCTTTCGGCGGGAATAAAGCATCACTTCGACTTAAGCGAGCTTTCGGGTCATACGAGGTTGACTTATCGAGGTTTTACTGTATGTGCGATTTGACACAAATGCAAGCGAAGCGTGCAGGAAGTTGCATGCAGACCTCCTTAAAGACCTACCGTGCTCCAAGGACCAGCATCAAAGCCCAGGAAAGTGCACTCGAAGAAGGCGACATAAGCCCTGAACCCTCCTGCTGTGCCTTCTTCGTCCGAGTAGAACCTGACGGACGTCTCGCCGGGGTAGCGCGCACTCCAGATGATGGGCTCGCCGCTGGAGCCGCAGTACTTTCTGTTCAAGACTGGAGCGGCAGGATCTCTCAACTGCAGAAATGATGCAAGAGGGGAAGAATATGAATGGATGGGGCAAGACTATGTTTTTGTTTCGGCTTCTAATCCACTGTCCCCGTTTCTATTTCACAAAGCACTATAGATCAATCAGTGGGAGCATGCACCATGGCAGCACGTTGCCACATGTACCTTCGAGTGGTACTCCTGCGTTCTTCTGATGGCCATCTCCCAGGCAGCCACGCGACCCATCGCCATCTCAGCAAAATAACAATCCATCTGATGCAACCACATGTCACGTGGAACCCCTACCGTGCATGTCCTACAATTAGGTTCTCTCAGAGAGACTGGCATGATCGCTCGCAGGGAATCTATCCACATGACCGTACAGTCGCATCTGGCGCTCACGTATCATGCAGGTAATAGGTCTCATCTGTCTCTCCCTGAGTAACCTCTCGTTAGACACACTGTCCAACCAGCGGTACCCAAGGATCAAATCTCAAATCATTCTTTAATTGCTAAAAGCAAAACTTACAAATTACGAAAGGTATAAATAGTGACACCTCTGGCCTTTACGATACCTCAATGAAATCCTTGCACTCTGGTGGCTCTCCGACCGGCTCTTCCAGGTCTAAGGTGATGATTGTTACATAAGCACAGTCCGTTCCTGTGGTCACAATGGTATAGTTGCAGTTGATGCTGACAGGATAACCTGGGTAGTCTGGACTGGTGATGAAACTGGAAGACCTAATGACCTCGTCGCAGACTGAAACAAACAAAAAAACGAACAAAACACAACATTAGAAATTCAGATATAAGAAAAATGGTGATCAATGTTACGTTGCTGGTAGACACGTTTGGGCTACTGGAACTGCTAGCCTTCATCAGGCAACTGAAGAATTGGATGCTGCGGTGACTGTTACATCCTTATGTCCTCAAATGCATACATGTATTTTATTAAGGTATTGGGTGATATGATGGCCGACCGTTTGTTTCAATTATTCTGCAATGACCACCCATTGACACAGACTGTTCTAAAACAAATAGTTTATGGGCTATCCATAAAATATCGCAAACTAGGGTGGTCAAAACCATACACAATAAGACAGTGCTATCGGAACAATATCTTATGTAAATTTTCCATTTGACATATGAAAAATTTGAAATAAAAACAAAAAGCCTCAATTCATCGCTTCAGAAATTTTAAAAGCTGATGATTTGTAGCCTTTGACCTCAGGCCGTGAAGCCTAGAAAGACAAGTATCGCAAAAAAAATTCCTCAACAAATCAGGTGTGTGTCTTACATGGGCACGGGTCTTCTCCGCAAGACCTCGTGGTTGAGGGCTTGGTGCCGATGCAAAGCCCCTCATCAATTTCTTCGCCGGTAGACCGGCTCCTGCAGTACACCTCACGGGTTTGCATTCCCCCACCGCAGCTTACATCACACTGAGGAGGGGGGTAAAAGACGGGAAGGAGACAGAGGCAGGAGGAAAAGGGGTGCGGGGAAGAACAAGTGGAAAAAAAATTTCAATACCATGAACACACAGCCTATGGTTGCTAGCGAAAACAACTGAAAAGACACCAAATTCCAGTAGAACCGTTCAGGGAGGCTGGTTGTAAAAGCTTCCGAAACATTCTGTTTGGCGTACTTCCTTAAATTTGAATTCCAGTCAGCAGAGTGAAATGAGCCTTCCATGCAAGCAGCAGAGGGTGTGTGGGAGAGGGGAAAACAGTACCACCACTGATCTATACAAACTGGATAGGTCGCGCAGCTCTGCCTGTGAAGCATCCGTGCGGCCATATTGGGATATCCAATACATTAGCAGGCTAACGGCCGGCGTATACAGTGAATTGCTGCACTGCATGCTGTGCCGTCATGCAGTGCAATGAGTATTGTGCTGAATATCCTAACATGGCCGCTGGTGACTTCACGGCTCGCCGTCTCATCACTGCACCCGCGACCTATCCAGTTTGTATAAATCAGTGACTACCACCCATCAGCGAGAAATCTTGTGCTTTCTCAGACAAGTACGTAAGATCGGTCCGATTGTTTTTTAATAATGAGCTGTGCGCCTTACCTCCATGAAGTCGCCAGTGAAGAAGTAGGCATCCCGACATTCAATGTAGCCAACGTGGATGTTGAAGCCTGCAAATGCGTCGCTGATGTCAGTCACAAACCTAGCGATGACATTACTCGTCTGAGACTCCCAGCTGATTACCCCCGGGGAGCCGCACAGGCGTTCAGCCACTTCACCATTCTCAGAGATCTGTGGTTATAGGGTTCGGTGGACGGGAGGAGGGAGGCAGAGAGGTTTATGGGACTTGTTTCTCACGTGGCATGATTCCCAAACTGGGCGAGATATCACGTCATCCGACGTGAACTGGTTAACCAGCTCAAAACCAAAGATACAGCTGAAAAGATTCACAAACAGTGAGCCTCCAAAATATCTGACAATATTAGCATTGTATCATGGGTTTATAAAAATGTCAATAGACACGACCTTTTACATGCAAAATTCACACATCTGTTTATGGAGATATTTTTTTATACACAAAATGACAGCTTAGAAAACGTGTAGTGTCGCAGGGCACTTGAAAACAATGGAAATGACACAAAAAACATGAAAATAAGCATTTTTGCTTGGTATCGAAAGGACCTGTTTGTTTCCAGCATGAGATCTGGATCCTATTTTAGCATATACTGCATAGGACGTGGATTTGCATAGCACAGGATCTCTTGCGTGAAACAAACAGGCCCTACAATGGGCAGCCCTCTGGCACCATCATATTTTTGGAGAGGAGGAATTACTCACGGTGAGGTAGTCATAGTAGCAACTGGCCTCATATTCCAGGTCAAAGTTCAGCAGGGTCAGAACCACACAGCCGTCCGGGTTGGTGATGTTGTAAGTACAGTCCAAGAAGTTGTCATATCTGCTCTGATCCAAGAATCCAGGGCTGGTAAATAATTCCCGAGGAGGGGCAATTTCCTCATAACAAACTGACGGTGGTGGAGTGGAGAAACAGTGTGGGAAAAAGGAGGAGAAAAAAAGACAAATAATAAAATATATTGACAAGAAAACAAACAAGGTATATAAATTGTCACTGCAAAAATAAATTGAAATCTGGTTATGTTTCATGAATTAAACCAAATGTTAGTATGAATCAACAATGGTTACTCCCTTTCCAAAAATCTAAAACGATTCAAAAGCTCAACAATCTTAGAAATGTTTGTTGCAAATTTTGCAAATTAGGCTTGCCCTTCACCGACATGGATGAGCACTGTATACTCCTGTGCTTGCGAGTACATACGAAAAAAAAATCACGTGCTGGCTCAGGTGGGATTCAAACCCACAACCTCCTGCTTACTAGTGCAGATGCAATACCGCTAGGCCACCGAGCTAGCTGGGGTCAGCGGGGTGAATCAAATCCAATATGGCGGCAGGTACCGCAGTACATCATGAATTTGAATTTTGTTTTGTTTTTCACAATTGATGTTTATTAGATGTCTAATGAGGAATGCATTGTCATACAGTTTGCACTGAAATGTTTGTACAGGAAATCTGCATAGGGTCGGTTTTCCACAAAAGGGTCTTTTTTGTGGGCGTGGGATGGGGTGGGGGGATAGGAATATTCCACGATACCTGGACAGGGATCCTCGTTGCAGGGTACTTCTGTGGGAGGGCTATCATTGGGACACAGGTCCAAGCTGACTGGGGTATTGTCCATCACGTCAATGCAGCCAATAGACCTTCTCATGACCCCACCTCCACAGCGGATGGAACACTGTTCAAAATGCAAGAACGCAGATGGTAAACATCAATTTGAGCCATAAACCTAAACCCCACGCCCTTCTCCCCTCTCACTAGTTCCGCTATGCCCTAACCAAAAAAAAATGAAAACAATCTTCAAACTAGAACAGCGAAGCTGTCATGGCTCGCTGCAGCCTTACGTGCAAGTTAGAAACATGGTAGCAAATAAAAAAAAAATACACAACAGCAGAATGAAGCACAAGAATTCCTATCTTAATGTAACCTCAGTAGCGCACCGTTTGAAATTCCAAGCCCTGCATGCACAATGTATGATTTTATTATTAATATGTACACCCACGCCCCTCATACAGCCCTAAACTTAAGTGGCCAAATCATCAACATTTCTAAACAATGGAAACAACTTCACCATTTTCCGTTGATGGTGATAACAACATTATATTGGACAACACACCCATCCAAAAAACAAAACCAAAAAAAACCCAACATTTTGAAACAGTAGAAAAACTTCAACCTAGCGTATGTAGGTGTGATCCAAATCTGTGAGGGACAGACATCAATGCATTAATTGCTTTGCCAAAGATTTCTTGAATACTTATTGTCAGTTAAAAAACATGTGAATGTTTAGCCCTGACACCAGTGAAAGTTGGCCACATGCCATTTTCAATTTGTCTATTTTGGGTTTTTTTTTAAAGAAGATTTGAGGGCGTGAGAGATGGACCTCAATAAAAATGACTACCTTCACCCAAGTCTATGGATATTTTTTAGTATTAAAACTTGGAAACATTTTCAATTTTGGTTACCGGGTACACTATTTTTCTAATGTAAAAAAATTCTTTTACATAAGAAAAATTGTATCCTTTCTTTAGTGAAAAATAGCAGTTTTTAAGGGTGTTGAAGTGGTTTGAATTTATGTTTTTGAATGTAAGCTAATTTTGGTTTAGGGCTAGGGTTATGAGCCACTGAACATTTTAAATCCATCTTACTACTTCAAAAAGGTTGAATATAACCTCTTTTTCAAGCATGAGCAATGGACCGCGTAAGCAGCTACCACACCTACCGAACCGAATGGAGTGGCCAAATATCTGTACTGCGGGCACGGGACGAACAGAACGAAAATGTTGAAGCCCCGGTCAGAGTCCTCCTCGTCCGTGACAAAGGTCATCTTGGTGACGTTGCTTTGCGAGAACCACGTGATGGAGCGGCCAGACTCTGGACAGTAGCGCAGCAGCAGCTGGCTATTGCCACCATCAAGCTAAAGGACAAGGGAATGTCAATAGAGGATATGTCGTGATACCAAAGTACATAACTGTTGTGGAAGCCTCTAATTAAGCGCTATCATCACTGGTCATTGGGCTACTTTTACATTCCTGAAACCATCTCAACTAGTTGGTGAGTTTAAATCCCAGGTGCACAAAGGCTACTTTGTGGGATGCCGTGGCGTAGGGGTCTGGCGTGTCGTACTCAACATATTGTGGTCATTCTACAGATTGTGGGTTCGAATCCAGCCATGGGCTAGTGGTGCTTGCATCCTTGGGCAAGACACTTTGTCACATATTGCTCCTCTTCACCCAGGTCTTATTGGGTACCTGGGGGTAGAGATGGCTTTGTGCCTTCATG
Source organism: Astropecten irregularis (assembly GCA_963971285.1). Lineage (NCBI taxonomy): Eukaryota > Metazoa > Echinodermata > Asteroidea > Paxillosida > Astropectinidae > Astropecten > Astropecten irregularis. Next base: position 4,502,386 of record OZ020260.1, on the reverse strand, counting down.
CGTTTATAGCAGCCTGGGCTGTATATTCCCCAGGGAGTTGATATGCTTTCAGGAATGTTAATGTAGCCCAATGACCAGGGGATAATAATCTAATAATACCTCTACTTCAAGTTCAAGAAGTTTGAAGAACAGAGGGGACGACGCACAATAGAAATGTTACTATTACCTCAATGTAATCCTTGCTACAGTAGTTGTTATCATCGGGGCCCTCCAGGTAGGCTTCCAGCAGGGTAAGGCGTACACACTGATCCGGATCCGGGGAGGCGAAGGTGTATTCACAATTCAGGTTGTTCTCGTAGTCGTTGGGGAAACCGGGACTCGTCACAAACATTCTGGATTCATCAACAAACACGTCGCAAGCTGCAGGGGAGGGGGCCGGGGGGCGAGAGAGGAAAGAAATGTGAACAATTTAAAGTGAACAAATGTCTTGCTATGCTGTAATTGTTCATATTTTCTTCCAATTCCAACTACTATATTTAGAAATACAATTCCTGCAGATACAGCTTGCTTCAAATTGCAGTAGTTTTCCCAATTACAAATGAAACAATTTAAAACAAGTTGCCGACAAAAAGGTTGTGTCCACTGCGATGAATAACCCTTTCCTTTCTATTGAAACAGCAGAAATGAACCGATCATTTCCAAACCTCTGGTTAAAAAGACATTCTGTCTGTTCAATAGGTCTGATTTTCTCTTTCATAATAGTGCAATAGGGACCTTAATTTCATTATGCGAAGTAAAACATCTGTGAAAACAAATTTACACTTATTGCCATGAAGCCCTATGCAGTCCTATTTGAATGAGGGGATTTTGAAATAGAGGCTCGGGCTCAGACTCCAGCTCTGTCATCCATATGGTGAAAATATAGGTTGTGGCTTTTCATAAGCTGAAAGCGCTGTTTTCCTTTTCAAACCAGACAATCTATTTCCGCAGCCAAAAGCCTCTATTTTGATACCCGTTATTATAGAATGGACTCACAGTCAGTGAAAAGACTTATCCCGAAACAGTTATTTCAAGTCTCTGCTTATTTTCCTCCCTTATAAGTACCACCGACTAATCTACAGAAAGCTACATGAAAGATCGGCCATCTTGCTCAAGGCTGTTGTTTATATTGGCCTCATACGCAACGAGACATCGAGCATTCAAAGGGTTTGGGTTAGTTAATTTGTTCTATTCCCGATTCCACGGCCCTGCTTAGCACTAAAAGTTGCTTACCATAAAATTTCTGTCTTAATGCAAGCAGGATTATAACAACCAAATTTCCATGTGCTGTTTATCACTTGTGATTGTTCTTTGGCTGTTGTTCGCTGGCCATGAATATCAAATGGAATTTCCAATGGTGGTTTGTTTTCTTGGTCAAGATATTTTTGTGCTAAGCAAATTTGTGTGCTCCATGAAATTGCTTACATGGACAATCCACCCCGGTTATGCAAGGTTCCTCTGCTGGCGGACGCTGGCCGCTGCACAGGGAGTCATCTGCCGGAATGTTGTTTAGGAGATCCATGCACATGACGTCCCTTGTTCGTATGCCTGTACCACAGGTCGCAGAGCACTGCAGGAGAAAGAGACAATAAAAGAACATGCCCATTCCAGTTATCCAAAGAAGTGGCTTGGCCATTGATAGTGTGAGGCTCTTAGTGTGGATGTGGGAAGTCTTCTGGAATACATCTGATAGTCATTGAATGAGCAGCATTGGACATATAAAAAGGCCTTTTCACGCAACGCTAAAACTCTTCACCATTGACAAATTCTCTCATGGGTCTTGACCTCTGTCAAAATCTCTCAAGGATTCACCAGGGACGTGGGGGGTCACTCTCAAGCATTGTTGTCCTTTTCACACGATGACACTTTTGTAGGATTTTGCAACAATGAGAACATTTTTCAATGGTTAAGAGGTTTTTTTTAGCGTCGTGTGAAAAGGCCTTTAGCCAGTTTGTCCACATAGTCCGGCACTCTTTCTCCTGACAACAGCCAGAGCACACTGGTAAAAACGCCAATTACTTACTCTCACCGGTCCTCCTCAGGACCACATACCTTCCAAGAAGAGTGTAATACATGAAATCTCTGCAAGTCTTAGTCAATTTTAGTCTCTCCACCATGCAAAACTTCAAAATCCTACTGATGGTCTTTACCCGACCGCTAAGAATCAAAGGGCTGCTTACTGGTGGACATCTGATTTGCCGTCAACCTCATCCAGATAACCTTTGTGACCCAATCTTTAAGTCTTGTATCTGCCAAGTCTCTTACATCCCGACAAGATAGTCAAGGACGTTGTTGGTTGGGAGAAAGCTCCTCAAAAAATTTCAATTTGATTTCTAATGTGTAATATTTCTTTAAAACATTTTAATGATCAGTAAGCTCTCAAATTTAAGCTCGAGTGACTGATTAAGAAAGCTTGCTGGGTGGTTTTAGCGGCTTTTTGACTCAAAAGACCTCCAAGCGTCCTCTTCCAGTGTCATTCGACTGCCAAGATTTGGACTCCCCAAGCCTCCCTATAATACTCGGCTATACATACCTCAGACCAGTTGCCCGTGACGTAGGCATTGATGGGGCACGGGTTGAATGACACGATGCCCACGTAGCCGCTGAAGGCCAAGGCCTCGTCCGACTGGAACACCAACTGCACATCCCCGGTCAGCGACTGGTACCTCGGGCTGCGATTGAAGCCACAGAACCTGACCGGATTCTCTCTTCCTTCTTCACTGATCTGGAAACGTCGACGGGTGAAAAAAATGCAAAGACAACCAAGCCGTGAACAACAGGTTAATATTGGGGGCTCTCCGAGGCATGCCGTCAAGAGGGCTTCTTGGGGAATGGTGGAGTAGGTGTGGAGAAAATGACAAGGTTTTTGGAAGCAAGAAAGGAAAGATGTTGGAGGACTTTCCATGAAAGAGAGGATGCAGGGACAGATGCTATAGAACCAGGAACATGCTGATAGTGACTAGGAACATTTTTAATATTGCCTCTGCATTTCACTGTCTTCGAGACAATTATGTATAAATTGAGAGGCAAACTTAAATCTTGTGCCTCTCACCTCGACAAAGTCTTTGTCGCACACTCCATCTGTCGTGCCAGGCTGAACGTCAAACTGAGAGAAGGTGATGGTGACACAACCCTCCTCGTTACTGATGTATGTCGTGCACCTCTGATTATTGTCGTAATCGTTCGGAGAGTTTGGCGAAAAGATAAATCCTCCCGATACAATATATTGATCACAACCTTTGAAGAAAAAAACAAAAATTGAGCAAAGGAAATTTAGAATTATTATTATACATGTAGTATCATCTTTTAAGTGAGGATGGCAAAAGTGTCTATTTGCGGGGAGAGGCAATTTTTTTCATCTTACTTGGGCAGTCGTCAAGGTCGCAGGGAAGGGTCTCGTCTGGTTTCTCTGGTGGGCACATGGAGGGTTCCAACTCGTCCTTGGTGTTGGGGTCCTGGCAGGCGACTGTTCGGGAGCGAACTGAATCCCCGCACGTTGCGGAGCACTAGTCAGACAAGAAATGAAGAAAACACAAAAGTTTAAACTCTGCAGTGAGAAGAATTCATCTTTTCCCTCGACAGTCACGTCCCAACAAACTTGAATAGAAAGGTATCAAGTCTGGTTCATACACACCAGGCAAAGCGAAGGGAATTTTCTAGAGTCACAATGGGAAATCTTACCTCGCCGTATGGTCCGGTGACCCACAGTCCGGTGGTGCACGGTACAAAGCGAGCCACTGCGTTGTAGCCACCATTGGCATTGCCATTTAAATCAGAGAAGAAGCGAACGGCCAGAAGACCGGTTGCTGAGTAGAAGACCGCAGGAATAACATCGCCACAGATAGGTCCGGTGTTGACATCCACAACATTCAGATCAACCAACTGGGGGGAAAACGAGAGTTGGAAACCAGATGAAAATCCCAAAGACATGAATCTTGGGAAAAAGTTCATCCACTGTAAAGATGAAAATGTTCTAAGGGGAGAAGGGCGCCCACTCGAAGGGGAGAAGGGCGCCCACTCGAAGGGGAGAAGGGCACCCACTCGAAGGGGAGAAGGGCGCCCACTCGAAGGGGAGAAGGGCGCCCACTCGAAGGGGAGAAGGGTGCCCACTCGAAGGGGAGAAGGGCACCCAAAAGTGGACTTCTTGACAATCTTACATTCACAAAATCAGTGCACTCTCCAGTGGGGCCGTAGGGAGGCAGGTCAATGTCCAAGAATCGGAGCTGGATGCAGCCGTTGTCATTGCGGATGACCGTCACGCAGTTCTCTCCATCGCTGTAATCCTGCGGGTAGTTGGGCGAATACACGGCCTGGCCGGAGGTGGTGATATCCCGACCGCAGGGGCTCCCTGGACAAAAAAGGCGAGACAAACAAAGATTACGAAGCAGGAACCCATTTGCCTGGAGCTATAGCCCAAGTACATTAAAACGCTCCTATTAAACAAAGACCATCAATCTCATTTTGAGTTTGAGTCTAGATGTTACCCGACCTGAAAAAAGGAAAAACTACTGTACCTTGCTCGTTGATGAAGTCGGCCCGCATGCTGTAGCCAAATCCCGGCAAAAGTTCGGCTATGTTGTCTGAGACAAACTGGATGGTGACTTCGTTGGTGATGGACGTAAAGATGACTCCGGGACCGATGGCTCCGCAAAGCGCAAGGCCTTCACCCTCAGCATTCTTGTCCTTAACCTGAATACAGAGACAGCCAAAACACAAAGAAGGTCAAGGGGGTTGATACAAATGTTAGCATGGGGGGAAGGTGAGGGAGAGTTGATCAATACCACAATGCATGCCAACAAAGGAAGTACCGATACTGGATTATGAGTTTTAATCTATTCAGGGGCCAATTTGACTAACACTTTGCGATCAGTGCTACAGCCCAAATCCATCACTTAACGAAAAATTGATTGTTACTTTGTGCATTAATTTTTCATCCGCACCCCTAATGATCTAATCAGGTTTTGGCTATTAAACATACTGGCTTCATATTTATAACCTGCTCTGTGGAAATGAGTCATATTCCTCAAGATTTATGCAATAGCGCTCCACACTTGCGCTAAAAATAGCATCGGATCTCAGAAAAACATTGCAAACGTGTGTGGGTGTGCGCGTCTATGTACACTACGTGTGTGAGACAGTGTTTGTCCGACATCCGTGGATTTTGTGACGTCATTAGTGCGGAGCGCTATTAAACATACCGAGAATGCATATACAGAAATATTCAGGTTAAGTCTTTGGAACTTGCGTACACTCACTCTTTCTCATCATTGAGAAAAACCCATTTGGTTCAATTGGTGACATTGATCGAGTAGTAGGCTTTCATCGGCTCCCTTTGGCAGCCAGTCACATCAACCCATATATGATAACGGAGCACAGCCTGAGATCAAAAGTGTTTGATTTTTGTGAACCCGGAGAAAAACCCTTGTAGTATAGGAGAGAACTAATGCACAACTCTACTCACATATGACCCAAGCCGGGGATCGAACCCGGGCCACATTGGTGAGAGGCGAGTGCCTAACACACCTGCCACCTATGTCCCAAAATGCTGTTGGTGAAGCAGTTCAATGGATTTTAAACCCAGGGTCAAGGAGGTAAGGTCAACATACCCGGAGCTCATCACCCTCGCAATTCCTGAGGTTGAAGTAGCTGACAGTCAGCTGGACCACCATGCCTTCCGGAGCCCTGACCTCGTTGTAGCAGCTGACGTTGACTGGGTAAGAATCAGAGAAGCCTGGGGACTGGATGAATGTTCCGTCCTCCGTACGGACGGCGTCGCCGCTGCAAACTGTAGGAGGGGTTTAAAGGAAGCTTAGGTGTGAATTTACAGGTTACAACCAAACAACGTCAAGCAATGCGACACTACTTTCTCAATGTGAGAGGGTCCATTTCATTCTCAGGTCGACTCTGCATGACTGAACACTTTCAAACGACCTCTCCAAGGTATTTTCATATCTTAGGAATCCATTCAGTCTAAACCGTAGCTTTGCAGATTTTGCAGGCAAGGGCAAGATCAAACACTTACAGAAAAACGGCTGAATAATTGTGAACAAAGGGTCTAGTGTATTATGTGTGCAGATGCTGTAGAGGAAACTTGACGATCGCTCGCAACTTTTATACAAAGGATAACCCATCGTCATAAGTCCTACGATTGATAGTAAGTTACGATGAGTCTGGTGAAATCGACCCAGGGATAAAGGTATGATGTGCTCTAGCTGCTGAGTCAACTCGCTCATGCAAATGAAAGGGTTAACCTGTTCCGCTATTCACGACAGCCTTGTAACTTGACTAGACAAGCACTGAAATCATCCAAGGACAATTCCCATGGTAAAGAGAAGATCGACATACCAACATGCCCAGGGGAACTGAGTATATTTTGTGATAGAGGAAGAGGGGAGGGGTCCCTCTTTCAATTTTTACCATCTGGCTCCAGACAATCCTCCTCTTGACATGGCTGGGTGGAGGTGGGTCTCATCAGATCGCTGCATTCCGCATCTTCGATGGTCTGGTTGCCACGGTAACAGGTCACATTGCGCGTCTGCACGCCCGCTCCACAGGTAACGGAACACTAAAGAATTAGAGGAAGACACGACGAGAGTCAAATTTTCAAGTTCAAAAGGACAATATTTGTCAACAAAAACAAATTATTTTTGAGCACATATATTAGTTTTTAAAAACCAAATCACACCAAGGCTGCAGTCATTCTTCCACATGGAAGTACATGTACTGATGAGATCATGTTTAAACTAAATGTGTGGACTGGCACAGAGAGTGCTTGATAAGTGGATGACTTCAACCCATAACATAAACAAGTTCCGAGACAAGGGGCAAATTTCATTGACCCTGCTTAGCACACACATTTGCTAACCATGAAATTCCTGTCTAAATAGAGACAGGATTAACAAACAAATTTCCATGTGTTTTGTGTGTGTGTATCACTTGTGATTGTTCTTTGGCTGTTGTTCTCCGACTTTGAATATCAAATGGAACTTTTAATGGTAGTTTTGTTTCATTGAGAGAGACATTTTGTGCTGAGCAAATTTTTTGTGCTTAACAACTCCATGAAATAGGTTCCTTACATCTGACCACTCGCCGATTACGTAGCGAGCCTGCTCCTGCCTCTCCACGGTGTTGTAGATGACCGAGTAGCCCGGTCTGTTCACGGAGGCATCGGTGTGGAAGTGCATTTCAATGTACGGACCCTGCGATGTCCACACCAGTGGTAGGTCGTAGGAGTTACCACACAGGCGCTCAGTCGTGTTGTACCGGATGTCCTTGATCTGCACAATGGATAGATCATTCAAGTTCATATTAGGTTAATACTTATACCTTGGTTTTAAGGCAGACTGTCGTTCACAGACCCGCTGTGAGATGTACAGCCTGATGTTATGCACTATGCTTCAGATATGCAAGCACACTTAAGAGCAAGGAATTTGGTACTCCCACCTGCCACCCAGGAACTTATCGAGCATCAGCAGGGATTTTAAGTATCGTCATCAAGAAATTCAGAAGCCACTGTAATTTCTCTTTTTGGTTTACAAAGAAGCTAGACAAAAAAAAAACGTTACCTCCAGGTAGTCGAATGAGCAGTCAGGAGAGCCTTCCAGGTCAAAAGCAGTGAAGGTCAGCTGGATATAGTAGGCAGGTGCAGGGGCTACGTTCCTACGGTTTTGCAAGTCCGGCACGTTTTCTGGCGCGGCAGCAGCTAAGTCTTTATCGCACTCCAAGTCGTTGGGGTAGTTCTGGCCCTCGCTGAAGCCCGGCGAGCTCTCCGTGTACTGGATGGCCGGCTCAAGCATTGAGGTGGTGTCACAGCCGAAGGGTGAGGGACAGATGGCCAGCTGGCAGGGGCGGGACTCGATGGGTCGATCTTCGGCGATGCACTCATCTTCTGCCACCAGGTTGCTGGCGGGATCCTTGGTGACGCGGCATGCAATCGAACGTGTCTCCAGCCCGACGCCGCAAGTTACAGAACACTGGACACAAAAACAAGGCAATTGATGCCATAGCCATTACTTAACAACTGAAGCCTAAAAGCTACAAAATCACAGTGAAGTTTTATACATCCAATGCAGTTCTCAGAATCAGTGGAAACCACAACACTGGTCTAGAAGGCTCTGCTGTCCCCCTTAATTTCTTTCCATAAAATTGGGAGACTAGGTTGGCGGCAGTCTCTTTTTGCCATCTCCGAGTATGCACATGCAATGAGAGACTTTTGAGAACTGGTCTTCAAGTCAACAGCGCACGCGCACGCACAACGCGGGCATGCTCACAAATTGCATGCGCGTGCGCGGTTGACTTGAAGACCGGTTCTCAAGAATCTCCCATTGTGAGCACACGCGCGTTGTTGTGCGCATGCGTACGTGTGCATACATGTGCTTGCATGATCAACTTGAAGACCCAGCTCCAAAGTCTCCCATTAAATTTGTTATAACTGAAACATCAGCCAATTTTTGAGAAGTAAATTCCAAGACTTGTCTGTATTTGCAAAAGTGATATATATGATAATACACTAGACTTCCACAGAGCTTTGCCTACTACTGCACAGATTATGGCATGGGTTACCAGATAACGCTCCTTTTACCAAGCTCTGAACTTCAATACAACAACACAGCTGCCAGGCCCCAGGATGGACTGTCCAGACTCAAGTTCTCCTTGCATGATGCCTAAGTTGTGGGTATCATCCAGTTTCAAATGGATACAGCATCCAAAACAAGATGTCTAGAAAGCTTGGTTTCAGTGGTCATGCCCCTCTTGGAAATGCAAGGGGGCATAAAGCGCAGAGCTCTGGCAACCCATTTCAGACATGGCCTTAGGGTTGATAGGTAGAGAGAGGGGTGTTGAGGAAAGGAGGAACTGTACATTACCTCAGTCCAATCCGTGGTGGTCCAGGACGCGGTGCAGGGGTCCAAGTTGCAGGCCTGCAAGGTTGGGGGCTTCTCTCCGGCATTGCAGAAGGAGTCGTTGACCCGCACGATGTTCAGGCCCAGGCTGAAGCAGATAACCTCGCGGGACTGGAAGCCGCTTCCGCAGGTCACGCTGCAGGGTTGCCAGTCAAAGGCCAACCACACGTAGCTACGACAGGGGTAAACAAAAACAGGGTTCAAGAACTGAGGCGACTTGCTGAACTCAAAAAGCTCACTCTCAATTTACGGCTGGGCTGAAATTCACAAAGCTGCGGCCAATTTGAACATTTGAATAGGGCTCCGCGCTCTAGCGGTTACCCGTTACCCGGATGTTCAGACAAATTGTACATTTGCATGTAAGTTGGGCAGATGACGTACGACCTGTTTGTCTGAACATCTGAATGTGACGACACAAGCGTGGAGCCCTATTCTCATGCTGGTTACCCATATTCTGGCAAGCAACCAACGTGTCCTCATCAAAATGTTGGCCAAAGTCATTTTTTTTTTAAAGCCCTTTAAAATATACATTTTCTCTGATAGATAGACGGCCTGTGTCATTTTGTTAACAAAATTCTGGGGCATACTGTCCCCCAATGCAGTTCTCATATGCTTTCATAGCACAAATTCCAGCTTATCCGCAAAAGGGTCAGTAAGTACTAAGTAGTCTTGCTTCTCTTTTTTGTGTTGATTTTCTTTATTCCAATCCTTTTTTGTACAATTTTTTACTCACTTGGTTGGGCAGCTCACTCCAGTGTCGCATTCCTGTGTTGTTGGGGGCTCATCATCTGCAATGCATCTTGAGTTTGGAACGATGACGGTCGATCCGGGTCCTTCTATACAGTACACCAAACGTGCCTGCGTACCCACTCCGCATGTCACCGAACACTGCCAAAAAAGGGGGAGAAAAAGCAGCCCAGGTTACTTTTGACTAGGAAGGCAAGGATCTGAAATCATGGCTAGGGATATGGCTCGTTACCAAGAGCAACATATGATCTGTTTGCAGTGAAAAGCCTCACGTCCCAGTCAATTATTTGGATCCAGCCTCAATTTGTCAATGTCTAGGACTATCAGGCTTGCATTCGTGAAGAGATGCTGAAATTGCTTCCCAAACAATCATCTGATCATAAAATTGTGGAGTACTGCCTTTGCGGTTGTGTGAACAATTTGCAGTATATAATGTAGTGATTGTGGGTTCAAGTCTGGCCATGGAAGGGTGCTTGTGTCCTTAGACAAAGCAATTTGAACCTTTTCAACCCAGGAGTAACCCACAAGGGTCTAAACCATCAGCCCCCAGACACTGAAAAAATTCTGACGAGGGGAATTTGGATATATCAGTACGGACGAGATAAACAGTTGGAAAGTGTGAACTCAAGGGGCATTTGCCAGCCCTTTCATTTGGAGGGAGGGAGTTGGGCCTAAGTCTTACCGATCCCCACTCGGTAGTCTGCCACACGGGGTCGGGCTGGACACAGCTGGGCGGTGGCGTGCACTCCTGCGAAGCAGCCAGGGGCCCCAGGCCAGCATCCAGGCACTGCTGGAGCGGCACGCTGTTCAAGACGCTGCCAGAGGTGCTGATGCAGATGACCAGGCGGGTCTGGATGCCGCTGCAGTTGCAGGGTGAGAAGGGTCCCCTCACGACCTCCAGGCTGCAGGTGCAAGAGAATTTCAAATAAGTGTGGTCTTACCCGATCCGATATACATAAATATTGTAAGAACAACATTTACAAAGGGACAAATTGCCAAAGGATACAAGTGCCCCACAAGAAGGAAAAGATATTAAGGAGAAGGCAGCTAAGATCTTGGCAAGAAACGTCATTAAGGAATTCATACATGATAAAATCCATTGATGGGGTAAAATGATCCATATACTGTAACAATACAAAAAACAACTTTGAAAATTCATACTGAATTCCCTTGCTTTTGAAAAAAAGAAAGAATATCTTTGGACAACTTGCACATGGTGTACATAATTCATGTAAAATTGAGTCTGTAGACAACTTGTATGCAACATGCGATGTAATAACCAGAGAAAAGAGCTAGTTAAGTGGGTCAAATTGTATGAGGGGGCTTAAATGTGACACTCCTGTATGGATTTTAAAAACATCATCCAAGTCTCGAAATACTTACACAACCGGACAATCCGCCAGGTTGCACGGCTGGGTGGTATTTGGCCGCAGACCGGGGCAGTTGGATTCGTCCACTATCTCATTGGTGTCGTTGTTGACGCAGACCACGGTTCGGATTCTCAGACCATCTCCACATGTTGCACTGCACTGTAATGGGTCAACGAAGAAAAAACAGCAACCAAATGAGAGAAACAAGAGTCTGAATCAGAATGTTATTTTCACACACTGGCAATGAAAAAACCCAACAAAATCTTATTCCAAAGAACATTGTCGAATCATAGTATTATGACAAAACTTCACTTCTTTGTAGTCAATTTTATTTTGTAATGTAATAATCGGTTCAGTTGATGGGAATAAAAAACCACACAAAACAGATTGGAGTGTCTTACATCTCCAAAGGAGCTGAATTGGTACAGGTAGTTGACGCAGTCAGGCAACGTGCAGACGATGATGGAAATTGGTGGTTCCAGGCCGAGCCCAATGCATTCCACAGCGTCCACCACTTGGTTCTGCTCGTCCAAACACTGGACAGTGCGAGAACGAACTCCGGTCCCGCAGCTCACAGAACACTGGCAAGAACAAATTAAAACAATTGATCAAAATGATACAGGGGGTTGGATAATTCTGCTGGAAGGGACAGGGGAGGAGATGAGAGCTGTGAGATGGATTAGGATGGCGAATGGAATAGCCAGGATCAGGGGAACAAAGAGAAGCACACAACAGAAAAAAAAACTGCCTCAAGTGCGGAGTGTGTCTTTAATCTAGGTACTCTGAGCATGACCTCACTGGTAGTGCAGAAATTGAGAAATCACTTGAGTCTTACTGATGTTAAATCAGGCCATTACAATTAGAAAGACCAGCTCATGAGTCCCAAAGGCCATGCAGAGAGTGCCTGGGCTTACACCCAAAATATCGAAAAGCCAATGAAAACAAAGGCAATATTGGAGGATGACTGCTACGGTCAAAAAAGACATACACGTACATGTACCTCTTCCACTCGACTGTTGCTTTTGTCATAGGAATCAATCAAAAATTGCTTGCCAATTTGTTGTTCAGCCGACCTCTAAACAATCTTTTGTTCTAATATCTGGGAAGCAGTTCTCAACCTCCCAACTTACTTCGTCATAAGCTCCTGTCTCAAAGCGGAAGGCAGGCGGGCAGGCCGGCAGCGTGCAGATCCTCCGAGTTTCCAGGTCGCCCAGTCCAAAGTCGACACAGTTCTGGATGTCTACTGTTTCGGAATTTTCATCAAAACACAAGACGACTCGATCCTCCAAACCGACGCCACAGGTAACGGAGCACTGTCAGAAAAGCAGAACGTCAGATGAAAAAAATGGACTGAATGAAAAAGCTGCAGGCGAGGCTAACAGGCATTGAGATAACTAGTCAGGAGGGCGGTTCCAAAAATAAATTTCACAAAACATTTTCAAATGAACAATCTAAGAGGCATTAAGGCGGAAGTTGAATGATGACTTTTGTTTAGTATCATCTGGCTTTGGTGCCACTCCAAGTTTGGGCTCAAACTGAAAGCTACAAGAACAAATTCTGGCTGAACTTACGTCTCCAAACTGCCCCCTGACGGCGGTGAATGTCGGGACGGCACAGGCCTCCAGCGTGCAAGCAACCTCCGTGGTCAGAGGCGCCAGTCCGGCATTTTCGCATTGGCTGTTGGCCACCACACGGTTAGCATCGTTGACACAGTATATCATGCGAGTGCGGACACCGGTGCCGCAGGTTACCGAGCACTGTAGGAGGTGGGGGGCAAACGTTTGACAGTAACATTAAAAGTGTCATGCCATGAGGTTGGAAGATACATGACATGCATTAAGGATAAATAGCCAATATAAATGAAAAGAGGGTCATGTTTGCCGGGGAACCAGTCAAAAAAGCAATGTACCTGATGCAAGTTTTTGGCTGGTATACATCTTACAACTTGGAGAGCTAAATTCTTGTGTAAACAGCAAATGTGTGTGCTCGCATCAGGCCCGAGATCAAAAGCAACTGCATCCTAGCTTTAGGCTATTCCTTTTTAGATACTTACACCCCCAGACAAGGCATTATCACAAAGAGTTAAGTTGAGGGAGTGTGTGGATTATAACTAATCAAACGTCATTTTTGATGGGTTCACTCACATCGGTCAAGGGTCCGGCTATGTAGCGGAGCTCAAAGGGGCAGCTGGGGAGGATGCAGGCCTGGGTCTCCAACGGCTTGACCAGATTGGCCTGCTCGCAGAACAAGTCCACCACCTCGTCGCCGTTGATGTTTTGGCAAGTGACGAGCCGGCTTTGGACGGCATCCCCACACGATGCTGAGCACTGAACGAAAGAAATGGTACAAATAAGCACAAAGTTAATCGGCCGACCAAAAAACAAGAGATGAAGGCAAGCCTAGTGATATCTCTGTACTCTTGGAGTTACGATTTTGCTTCTTGAAAAGTGGTGGTTTATTATCAGGAAAATGTACACAAACAAATCATTCTAAGCCTTTCCATTGTATTCCCTGAATAGGGTAGGTTATGGTTTGCATTCTCAATTAATCATAGGACAAGTAACTTTGAAAGAAACATTAGCAAAGGCAAAGAAGCTGGTTGTAAAATGATTTAAAGCTTTCAATGGTCAAGATCATCTTGGAGTTTGCTCGAGCTACTTACAGCGCCAAATTCTTCCGTGACGTAACTGAAGATGTTGTTTGTAGGGCACGGAACACCAGTGACGCACACCTGGGTCTCGACTGGCTTGGCTTCGAGCGTGCACAGGATGTCGTCCACTGTGCTTGAATCGACTCGGTCCTGACAGTAGACGTTCCTGGTCTGCAATCCACTCTCACAGGTTACAGAGCAGGCGCCATAAGGCTCGGTGACAAAGACGTACCTGTGGGAAATGATTGGTTGTTTTGTGGCGTTTTTTTTTTTTAAGATTTACTCGGCAAATACAAGCAAATCATGGGACAGGGATACACCAAGTCCTGGGATCTGGTTCCCAAACTCACACAGCGACAACTTAATTAGAGCCTGATAAGAAGGGCCAATCTCAGAGGGCCACTTGGCATGAACAATGCCTTCCATGTCTTGTTCAGCAAACTTGAGGTTTCCAGTCAAAATCCAAATACTCATTGTCATTCCACAAGGATAAAAAAAAGTAACCTTGAGCGTATTAAGCCTGCTTCAAGCTTCATACTTGATGCAAATGCTTCGTGAGATGGAAACCTGGAATCGCTTTCACGAAGCCCTACGATACGAACTTGAGTTACCTAGGATAACCCATTGAAAGGGCCCTATCCCACGTAGGGCTGCATTGCATCATAGGCATAAGTCCTATGATTGATAGTAAATTACGAAGAGTTTGGTGAAATCGACCCCAGACTAGATATTTACAATGAATGTTTGTAAGAAGTCAAGCACGATTCAACTTGAATGAAATTGTCATCAAATTTGTTTCACCCCAAAACAGACTGAGAGAAATGGTGGGTGGGCGGGCAATGTCCCTATGAAGGGGTATGGTTTAAACCAAAAGACAAAATCTGACCTGCAGGGGTCACTCAGGCAGGTCCTGGAGGAGATGGGCTCATCTGGAGGGCAACGACTTAGATCGGTCACGCGTCGTGTGGTGCCGTCATCGTGCTGCTCCACGCAGAGCACAGACCGACTCTCAATGCAGGTCTCCGAGTTGCAGTTGAAACTGCTCTCCAGCCAGCTGTGAAAAATCAAATCAAAATCAAAATCAATGATTCGATCAATCACTTAATCAATCAATCAGTCATAGTTTTATCAAAAGTTAATATTTAAGTGGTTGGAAATGCTTACAAAGGAATACACTCGCCACCGTCACAATCCAATGTGCTGTACACTTTTAGGCACTCTCCTTGAATACAAATCTGGGAACAGAACAAACAGAAGAAGGCAGTTAATAATTTATCAAACTGATCCACCTCACAGGTTTTTTTTTAAACAATCTCGCCCCGCTGATGGGGGTTTGCTGTACACAACTCCAATTCTCATCAGGGGAATGGGAGGTTCCAGAAAATTTCTTTCTGAACCATGGGGATCTTTGGCTACTTGTTTTAGTGGCAGCAGCAACATTGCTCCAAGACTCTTCAAGAGAAAAAAAACACAATTTAAAACAGTTTTGAATCTCATTTGCTCCATCTAGTGGCTGTTGCAATTTACGCTGAAGAGCTACTCACGGTAGCGCTTCTAGATCTACTTGATGTCTTGTCATCGGATCGCTGTTTACCGACCGATTGAAAGCTTCAATTTTTTCAAATTGTATGGCGATGACCAACCAGCAACCAGATGACAGTGGTCCACCTCCAAACAAAGCCTCTCAAACCACAAACAAAATGCGAAAGGGCCACATGATACATTTGAATCACTCACCTCCCTCTTAGAGCCGCATCGCGTACCATCCAGGGGTGGGGTGTTGGTGGATTCGGGAGCCCCCTTGCCTGTCTTGCAGACCAGAGCCTTACAGATCTCCTGTAGAACATAGCAAGACAAGACACAAACATTTGAAAGTTACTATCAAACTTTGATAGGAAACCAAAACGGGAAATGTTCAGTAACAGTAAAATGCCAAACTTATTGACGAATCAGTTTGTACCTTTTTGTTAAGAACCTCCGAGGCGACGGTACTTCTGGGGTTGAAGGTCATGGCACACTGCTCACTGGCATTGTAGTAGAAGCCAGGCATGGGGATCGAATCCGGTGTGTAGGATGGAAGCGACTTGGGCTTGTTCTTCAGACACTTGGACTCTGGTTGGCTGCAAGAAGATAATTATCAAAAATAATGTTACGATTTCTGTTGTTTTTTTGGAGGGGGGAGTATTCTTCGACCAGGGGCCAATTTCATGGCCCTGCTTAGCACAAACATTTGCTAACCATGAAATTTCTGTCTTAATAAAAAGAGGATTAACAACCAAATTTCAACTTGCGATTGTTCTTTGGCTTTTGTTCGCTGACCATGTATATTAAATGGAATCTTTAATGGTACTTTGTATTGAGCGAGATATTTTGTGCTAAGCCATTTTTTTGTGCTAAACAGCTCCATGAAATTGGCTCTCAGGATTTTTCCTGGAAGTTTCTTTGCTTTTCAACGGCTGTTATTTTTTGTGGTCCATCTTCAAACAGATTTTTCTTCTCTTTCTTAAAAAGGATATCCCAACACAGAAGGCTTTCAAATATACAAACTTGCCCAGGAGCCAAACTTACGCCAAGAAGTTGAGCAGGTCACGGTTGCTGCACTCTGACCAATGGAAGGCCTCTGGCCCACCGGAGTTGACAGTCGCCATGATGTTCTTCCTGTTGGCACAATCGCTAAGTCCGCCGTCATGGTACATGCCGAGGCTACAGTGGACAAATTCAAGACAAAAATGAATTTTTAGACTTTTTATTACAGTTCCTGAAAAATTAACATGGTTGATTTTGCCAGATTTGGTAAAAAAAAGCTATTTTTTTCTGTATTAATATATGGCCCACTAATGCTTAGAAAAATAACTTGAGAATTGCCCAGTCATGCTCATTTTATTTAACCCAAAAGTACAATTTTTAAAACTTGGAAAAAGTATCGTCAAATTTATGACATGTATGTGGAATTCATGTTGTCCTTGTACACATGTACACAAAAGTACAGACGTTGGTGACAACAGAAGTTGTTGAACATTAGGAAACTTCCTGAAATTATTCCAAAGTTTTCTTCTAAAGTTTTTCTTCCAGTAGGACAGTACAATTCTTAGTCTTAGGCATCCATGAAATTTAGCCTACCTGTGCCCGATCTCGTGGGCAAGGGTGAAGATGAGTCCGCTGGGTCCATGATCCTGGCTGATCAGACACCGTCGCTCCGGGTCGCAAGCACCACCAACGTCAGCGGTTTTACCAGTAACCTGGTGGCTGCCAGCTGAGATCAGGTCACGCCTACCAAAAAATGAAACAAGAGACATGATTGGTTGGCCAGTCAACTCAACACACCCCTGTTGCTTTCTATTTACAAAAAGCCTTATTTTTTATACCCAATGGAGCCATTTATATTTCTCATTACACGCACACAAATCTTACCACACCAACAAGGGAGGCCTAAGTTAATCACACTTGACTTTGCAATTAAAATTGTAATCTTTTTCCTTTCATTTTCCTACCAGTTTCTTTGACTGTCATTCCTACCATTGATTGTTCACCGACCTGCTGAGTCTCATTATATTTAGGGCTAATTTAACATTTTAAGATGTTAAAAAAAGTTACCAAGTTGGACAAATTTAGGTGAACAGCATTTCGAAAAATACACGTGTGTACTGTGCCGTACATATCGGAACTGGTCAAGGGGAAAAGGCCTAACGTTACATGCTGGTACGATAAAACCTACACTGCCTGAGTTTTTACCTTGTGACAAGGATAGAAATGTCGGATTTAAGCTCCTTTTGCCAGGCGCAGAAACTTTCCAGAGACTTGTCCAGTTCTTCTGACAGAGGAAGGTCAGCCTAAACATCAGAAAGGTGCGACAAAAATGAAGTTATGTTTACATTTGAGTTTTAAATGGGCCGCATTTTAGTTATTATTCTCCATAGCGCCCTCATTGTTCGGATGGCGAACATTAAATTGGGATTTTTTTTAAAATAATAATAAAACATTAAAAAAAAAAAGCGTAACAAGCATAGGCCCTATGTATTCATGAAACTCCTTTTCACTTTGACAAAAAGTCTAAAATTACCGATTTTTTTTTTACCTGTGGTGATTTCATGATCTTAATGTTGCTTATTTTCAGGTTGACTTTAACATCCAAACTAGAATCTTTCAGCAATCCAGCGACCTGTGACAAGAAAAATTTCAAAAATTTATTTTAGCCAGTTTCAAAGGGGAAAAATAATCATTCTTACCAAAGAAGTAAAACTTGAAAGACAATATTTTCGAAGCGCAGGCGTTTCCTTCTTAAGTGACCAATCACGATTATGGTTATAAGACGACCGACACGGAAAACTTTATTGACCAATCAGAACATGCGTCTCGCACAACTATGAATCATTATTCATTAACACCGGCCAATCACTGCATGGCTTCTATTCATTACCTGGTTGAGAATGGTGAGGAGGTAGTTGGTGGTGTTGTTGCCGTAGGTTTTGTACATGAGGTCGTCGGCAACCAGCGAAGCTTCCACGTATATCGGGTCGGATCGCTCTGACTTGGAGGCAGATGCACTGGGTCTTTCAGCTAATAAAACAGACACGAAAAGAGAAGAGATTACAAAGATATAAATAAGGCCATATAAGGTACATTCTTTTTAGTACTTTTCAGCAAAAAAATTGGTAGGCTATTTTTCTGTTTCATTTGTCTACTGACCGTCCATGTTGCATGCTTTGTCATTGACCGTTTTTCGCAGCATCATGTGTGTTGGGCCGCTAACCTCACGATGTTGAGCCTTCAGTGGCGTCAGTTGAAACGCTGCTTCCTTCGTCTTGACGGACGCTTCCAGCTAAGTAAAAGTAAGAACCCAAGAAAACCGCCAGTTAACTTTTTCCAATCATTCATGAAACACAGTAAGTTGCAAATTGATTGTCCATAAACTCCATGATAGCTTAGACAGACATCGACTGCAACTAGTAACGTCAATTTTTATGAAGCGTGTAAGCGATTAAAACTCGTAGATTCTGCTGTAATGAGGAATATTATGCTTACCTTGTTTCCACAGTTGCTAGCCGACACTGCTGAACCCTCATGCCCCAGGGACTCGCCCTGATACAGGCATGACTCCAGGGGTTGTCTCAACACCGTCTTGCCATCGAGGCCCAACTCGTGGACCAGAGTGCCGGCGTCGAACAGGCCCTCGGCCGGCTTCAGCGACAGGGTGAAGGCCTGGCCGAACGCCTCGAACGTGGCCTGGAACCCGGCCTGGCCGTTATTCGAGATATGAGGCGAGACCAGCTCAAAGTCTTGCACTGTTTGGGCCGGACAAAATTGGGGTATGACAGATTAAGTTCAGTAACATTTTCTCACCGTTAAAAATATATATTGCAGTGCAAAAAAAGTTAGATCTTTTTCGTTTACTTAACAAAACAAAATATACAAAATTATGCTTTACGCTTCTGAAAATGTTCTTACCTGCATCTTGGCCGAAATAATGAAGACGATCGGCAGCATTTAGATCAATATTCTGCAGGCAAAAAAGAAAAAGGTACATATTAATGTAACTATTAATCATGAACAAATCCCTCTATAAGATGTGAAGGTTGAAGGAAGTAAGCCAACACAAGTTTGGAAAAACAAAAATACCAAGTTGGGGACAAAGAAACATTTTTGTGAGAATACTTCAAACGTGTATAAAACATTATAATCCTCTCATGAGTAATAAACTGCGGCAAACTGGTAATTAACAAAAGGTCTATTATTAGTGGAAAAGTATAAGGTTTCGAGAAAAGTGAGGAGTTTTGTTGCAAAAAGGGTGGAGCCTCTTTCACTACATGTATAAGGACATTTGTGCGTAATCTCGCTATAGACATTCATGGGCGTGGCAACTCCACTTTCCCCCAGTTCCGTCGTGATTCAATCATTCTACAGTGACTTTACCCACCAAATAAACGAATCGGATTTAATACCCAGCGAAAGGAATTTGCAAAGAGGCGATCTGTTGACATAATTGGGATTAGGGAGACGGGGTCGGGGCATTCATCATCGCGATTATAATGTTGGCCAGGCAAACAAAAAAGGTTCTCTGGGTAAAGCTGGCCACGGTGATCTTACGTAAGGGGTTACAATTGAAGCCCAGCAAACCAATGCAAGCAAGAGTGGAGGTCCAATACAGGGTTACAATGGGTCCTAATAATAATTACTGAAGCAGTGCTAGAAAAAAAAGTTATACGTCCGATGGAGAATCTTATGGCAATTCGATCAATCGAGGCTGTTTTTAGCTTGCGTGTGTCAGTTTTCCTCCAAGTTATCTGTAAGCATTTTGTAGTCTGGGTCTTTCATTATAGTCTGCGCCACTAGGACCGGGATAGGCGTGCAAGCCTATTGTAGTATACATCTGTATAACGCTTTAAAAAGGTGCAAAGTTAACGAGTATAGGCCTACCATGAAATATGCAAGAGAATAATTTATGTAACAACAATATGTAAAGTATAATTGTCGCATGCGATCACAAAAGTTGTAATGTTCGTTTTAAGATGGAATCTTGACTATATCTCTCGGAATCTGACAATATTTTGATAGTGAAACTGCTTTACTAAAACCAATGTACCTTGTAATAGTCCGGCTGGTATGATTAAAAAAAGAACGAAAGGTATAAGGCTGTTACTTTGCTGGTTTAAAGAACATTAAGAATATTTTTCAAACCTCAAGTTTACGCTTATAATGTTTGACTCGTCTGTCCTAAAGGCGCACTTTGAAGCGCACAGACTACAGATTGATTCAAAGGGTCAAAGACTCAAAGTGGCCATGGTATATTTTTAGTATAAAATTCCTGGACATTCTTGCACTTCTAATAGTGCCACCATTATCCAATAACTTGGTAGGAATAAGTGTCTTATGGCTAGGCTTGTATGGGCCTGTGAGAGTTAATATGCAAACACCTCCACCAGATTTTCTGCATATCAATGGAGTGCTGATTGGTAAATCCCGAAATACAATGTATATCAAGAGTATTATCTTACGCACACTATTATACAGAAAATGAATTGGATATAAGACAAGCCATAACATTATTTTCACGTACATTAAGCTTCGACAACCTGTGGACAGATTTTCTGTGTACAAAATACTGGATGGTCATTTCCCCTTGGTAATACAATGTACATGATGTACATTTCAAATCAGTTTGAAAGAGTTAGTACCAAAAACTACCAATAAATAGAATTGAGAAACGAAATTTTGTGATTCATCACAACCAAAATCTATACCAATGTGGCACACAATGCCCAACAACATTCAACAAAATTCAAAAACTTAACCAAAAAAAATAATAAATCATGGCTGCATGCAAATTTTCTGGTCTTTTTGTATCCCGTTTTTTTTTTTTTTTGGGGGGGGGGCTAGTTGTACGGCAACTGATTTTGTTCTCCCAAGGCAAGATCTTATTCAGTGTACAATACAAAAGGTAAAGTATGCAAAACTGCATACCTCAAAGCCCCATGTGTACAAATCCGGACCCCATTCACTTGACACAAAGGGTGTGCTACCACCAACATGCACGAAAGGGATTCCAGCCTTGGCTATATCAAGCAAGATAGTGAAAACAAGAATAGGGATCGAGGAGGTCTTAAGAAATCCAAACGGCTGACTCGCTGCTAATACCGTACGGAGACCGGTGTATTGGGGAGGGGTGGGGATAAGTGGTGCCAGGCTGGGCTCAGAGGTTTGACCCGTTGAACGAAATGAGATCACGGGCAGGTCTGATCGATCGATCCGAGGGTCATCGTTTTGTAGACGGGCCAACGCCCACGCCAGTTCAACTTCCGATTTGGATTTTTTTAAGGACAAGTTTGGTCTTACTGAAAGTGAAAGTTGTTAAAAATGTTCTGTTTATAAACACCACGACTGACTTTTAGACAACTTAAATGTTCCACCAAATTAAGGACGATCACGAGAAGAACTTGTTTCAAGGTTGGGGGTGTAATGCATTCACGCCAGGGAAATTTGTACAGTTCGATTTTTTAAAAGTGGTTCCTAAAACTATATAAAAATTAATTATAGCAACAAGCATGTAAGAAAATTGTAATTTTTCACTGAAATATTGGAGAAATTTCTTCAATCTCGAGAACATTTGCTGAAAGTCAAAACTATCGTTTGGGCAAAGTAGAAGCTATAAAATGTTGCTTTGCTTTCCTATAACTTTATAGTTTTACCACTTGTCCTTTTAGCCTTTGAGAAAGATCCTTCTAGGATCGAAACGCGTCAGGCCCTCCTAACTTGAAGCATTTCAATAATATCAGGTCATTTTGGCTGATGAGCAGTTTGCAGCAGTTTATTAACTTGTCCTTTCCTTCATGTAGTGTTTGGAACGACTTGTCCACAATTACAGCATTTTCAGCTTGCCGAAATGTTTGGGTTTTTTCCCCCAAATTTTAGAAGTGGTGTTTTGGATGTATATGTTAGTTCCTTTTTAATTAAGGTGTTTCAATCCATCTGCATTCCAGTTTCCATGGCAGAAAGTACCCCCTATCATTGGAAAGGCGCGGCGGGCAACCGGCACGCACACTTAACACGGCCAACCGTTCATTGATTGAATGACATCCATTAATATTGGAGGATACTGGGTGTGGCCTAAGTTTCAAATCCACGTTGCAGTGTGTAACGCGTGAATGGAATAAAGAAACACGACTGTGAAATGAACCTCAGCAACGGTATAAATTCTAACCTCAGAATACTAATTCTACAATGAGATATATGAGGAATACTTGAGAAAGAGCTAACCATGAGAAATTGCTAACTATGGATTAATTGTTACGAAACTGGCTACCTCACGGCGTGTAGGACCTCGGCCCTGATTTGTGCATAATGGCGAGCCGTTGGGTAATTCAAAAGATCCGCCCATTCACAAAAAAAGTAAAACTTTCGAGGTACCCACGAAAACGTCCACGCCTAAAAGATAAACCAACACCTCTTAATTTCTTCAAAAAATTAATTCATTACCTGAGATAGTGGTTTGGTGAAAATTGGAGCCACCAGGCACAGAAGGCACGCCGCCAGGGCAGCCGAGCCGTGTAAAGACGGCTTCATCGTGGGGCGAGAGAACGGAGAGAAACCAGCACTGACCGTCTACCGCACCCTGTAACCAGCGGATCGAATGAACTATTCCTCAAGTAGAAAAAGGTGGACCAAACCATGCACAACGTATGATGTCTGACTGTACCACGCCACCGATAACCAATAGATGAAAGAAGGGTCTCCTGAATTCTAGGCACTCCTGAAAAGCCCCTCCCTAAACGGCTGATGACCATTTTATCCCCCTCTGAAACGTGTTACGTAAGCCTCACTCCTTGACTCTTTTCATAGTTAAATTTTGCGGCGTCTTAATATTCCCATTTGGATTATGGGGGTGTTCCGGTTCAAAAGTTTCTGGGTTGCCCCTGAGGGGCATGGTTAAGTAACTATAAGTTAGTAGTACAAATAATAAACCACCTGCAAAGTGCTCATCAACCAAAGTAATGATCTGAAATATTAAGCACTTCGAATTTGGAGGGCCTGTCGTTTAGATCGTAGCAGGTTCTTTCTCACAAAGGTAGAGAAAGATCATGCAAGCATCGAAACGCCAGGCCCTCTACTCCGAGCATTATGTTTGTACATGTAGCTAGTTACACAAACAGTTATACAACTTACACAGTGAAAGTTATACAATTCTTTACTTCAGGTGTAAATTAACGAAAGAGCCCGGTTTATATAATTAAGACGTATTATTCATGATTTCAAATTTCAAGCAATCAAACAATCTTTCTATTCAAATAATTATACAAATAAGATCCGTGATCTAGGCATTGACAAACAAAAGGTCAATATAATAGGTTCGAGTGTAATTTCGGCCCAAAATTGTTTGGTGTAAAATTGTCAAGGTTTGACTTGGACATTGCCTGGTCATTACAAAATGTGACCAAATTGTTGTAATCTGTTTGCTGACTTCAAACTTTATTAAGTTTCTTTTATTAATTCTTTACATTAAGTGTCAATGTTTGGATGTAAACTTATGTGTGATGTTTGCCAGTCTTGTTTTTTTCAGTGCAAGTCAAAATCACGTTTTTGATCATATAGGGACGAAATCAGAGATTTCGACAGGACTGCATCATTACCCCCACCGGCGTTCTCTATTAGCCCCGCCCATTGTTTCTCACCTGTAAAAGTGATGATTCTGAACATCTTAATAAGAAGCCCCAACGAAACGACCAAAAATTAAATTCTATCAATTTCCTCTTAAAAACTGCTCATTTTGAATAAACGCAATATGCCTAATCGGCGCAAGTATATACCCCTCTCCTATTGCCCCCATCCCAATGTCTGAATTTTAGTGGAGCCCTTTTCATCCGGAATCGGGTCACACGACACAGCCCCGCCGTCCACGGCTTTAACACATCTCCCATCAACCATGCCCCTCTTCACCAAGTGGTCCGTCCTTCCGAAGTCTATTGTCATCGGGAACACGCAGGGAACTCAACGCAGAGCCATGGGTTCCCCTCAACGGAATGTCCCCGGGTTTTTGTCTCTAGGAGGGGGAATGGATCGGAGTGGCAACGCAAGAAAAGAAAGACGGTGCTGTCCAGTCATTTCACAGCCGTGAATGGCCTTCACAAACCTCTCGCCAAAGAATGACCACCGTAACCTGTTAAATATTTGACCCCTAAGTATTTTTGTATGCACATGGTGTATACATAATGAACATGATTCGCAAGATGAGTGGTCGAGATTGGGGATTGACGTATACATTGTACTTGAAAAGGATTTATTTCTTGAGTGCTTAAACGTGGTTCTTGATTGATTTTTGGATAACTTCTTGTAAATGGACTAAAGACTTGTTGTCGGTTGGAGCTTACAAGGAAATGCTTATAGAAATCAGGGATGCTACTTGAAATGTTGTTTTATTTGTGGAATACAAAAATAAAGAAACATAATCAAGGCTGGAAAGTTTAAGGCTATATGGCTTGTCATCATTTCTTCTGCAAATTATGAGATTCGTATACTCATTTTCCGTAACTGTCCACAAACACAATAAAGTAAGATTGCTTTTTTGGAAACATGTATGTTCAAGGTACATACTGTTTAAGATTTTATTAAAAAATAGTTGGGCAGGGCAATTTTTATATAAACGATGCACCGGTAATCATTGTGCAGGGTTATACATAATTGAGAGCAGTATAAACAATTCTGGGGTCAATTTCATAGAGATGCTTGACAAAAAATTGCTTAGCACAAAAATGGCTTGCGCGAATAAAACAAACCACCATATTGAAAATTCGAATTGGTATTCATGGTCAGCGAACAACAGCCAAAGAACAATTGCAAGTGATACACAACACATGCAAATTTGGTTGTTAATCATGTTTTTATCAAGGCAGAAATGTCATGCTTAGCGATTTGTTGTGCTAAGCAGCTCTATGAAATTGGCCCCTGGGCCCTGGCTGAATGATGAGACAATAATTATACCAACAAAAGTGTACACAGCTTTTGCACCATTATAGCTCCAACATCATTCAACATAATTCTTTGAATTCAATAAAACAGACACTCTTACGGAATTTAATTTTATTTAATGTATTTTTCGTTTGCAAACCTTTTACCGTTACGACGGTATTTTAATTACGACCCTGGCAGGGCGGGCGCGGCGAAATAATCTTCCCAAAACGTCGAGACGTCTTCTTTGAAATTCGCCAAGGATTTTTGCAGGGCGTGATTTGCATTAACCAGTCAGGACTGAGCTTCTATCTAACACGGTAAGAAAGGTAAAAACGTGGCAATAGCTTAACGGGTCGTTAGGTTTATAAGGTCTGACACAAACTATTATTATACCACAACGGAACTTTTATATAAAGGACCTTGAGGCGGAGATGAATTGGGTATTTAAGGGGCATTGGCACTTAAAGAACGAAACTTCCACAATTCGAAGTCAATCTGTGTCATTTATTTACACCATTTTCATAATGCTACCATGCATGCAGTTCCATGCATAATACGACAGAATGCCTTCTTGTTTTGGCACAGTTGTTAGATTACAGCATAATCACTGTCGAGGATTATCTTGTTCGGATGAAAACAAGTTAGAATTAATTTTGTTTGATTAATGCATTATTTTTCCTCTGGAAAAAAATTATCTTTACCCGGAATACCCGCATTAAAGATACACGGTGATTTTCAATACAAAAAAGCGATCTGGTAATAAATAAAACGCCTTGAACTGTATAATGTAAGGGCCATGCCACACAGCCTACGAGACTGCGCTTCATGCAAGGGGAAAACCTTGCTAGTACAAAAGGCTTTTCTGATGGTTTATCACTATTCTTAAGATGTTTATATGAACATTTTAAGATGGATCATATTTCTTCTTAAAGATTGCCTGGAACTGGTTGCCTGTACATAAACTCGTGCGATGTGGGCCTAAAGATTCGACGCCGTAAACCATTTAGCATTTATGAAGTGGTGATGTCGGATGCCTTAAAATCCACGAAAGATTAATATAAACGGTATGTAAGACACTTAAACAGCTCTCTCCATGTAGCTGTTAAAACCAGAGACTAGAATTCTGGAAATGATGAAAGTACTTGGATACGACTGAGGAATTCGGCATAATAACGTTGCTTTGGAGATAGTAATACTGGCTGACGACACTTGGCAAGTATATTCACTCATTTTGTGACTTTTTTTATTGTCCTTCATGGTGGCGTATGCATCCAGTAGGGCAAGGCTTACATACGTTCCGATAGTTGTCAGTCCACGAGGGCTGAGTAATTCCCTTTGGATTCTTAAAGTCTGGATTTTCCTCACTTATTGGCGCTTTTTAGCGTTCATGAATGAGGCAAACCTACGGCTGCTCCTGTGGCGCGCGTTTCTCCTGCGTCTCTTCATCGCCTTGGTGGCTTCCTTACTGTCCCGTCGGTCTGATGGGCACATGAGGCAGACGACCACGCACGCCAAGACGGCCGACGCGGCGCGGGTCACCCAGGCTGGGTCGGCCGGCCATTCCAGAAGAACATCACCGGGGCGAATCTGTGATTCATCGGCGTGGACGTCGCTGCCGAGCAGCCGTACCCCGAAGATTTCGGCATCATCCTCGCTGATGAAGACGATAGGGATGAGCATCTCACATGACGGTGGCACTGGTGGCACCGTGGTCGCATGCAGAGGCAGGTGCGTCATCACTGCAGCTTGGAGTCGGTGTGCCGACACAAAGTACGCGATGAGTGTTTGTGGCGGGAACCCGTCCATCAAGGCTGAGATTGCAAGCCAGATGGTCGCTCGCAGGCATGATGTGACGTCACCGTCGTCATCACCATCAGTCTCAATATCGGTCGCATTTACCAACACATCTTCATTGGGAGCTTCCGTGGAGAGACAGGTGAAATGTTTGTCTGATTCGGGAGCAAAATAGTTCCTTGTTAACAAAATCATTAATCAATGAAAATCGGAATGATCGGTATACAATTTAAAGGTGTTTAAAAGTGGTATACATATTAGTCTGATGCCGTTTCATTTTTAATTCGTTGAATATGTTTAACCAAAATGTTGAAACAGTGAATGGCACGTGAAGATTTGTATGACAGCTGTTGCTGTTACAGTCAAACATGTAGCGCATCAGTCATCACTGGGAATTGCTGAAAATGTAGATTTTTTTCGCGACGGTTTTAAGAGCAAGTGTGTTACACACCTTCTACCACCGCGAGGTGAGATAACAGATCTTGTATATTATCAGGCTCGGATCCAAGAGCGATGTTCTCCTCGGGTACTCTGATAGACAGCTCGTAGTCCCTGGCTCGCCATATCTTCCACTCGTCCTCCTCCTCACCATCCCGGGAGAGAAGCACCGGCTGCTCGCTTATCTCAGCGGCGGTGGCGGCGGCGCTACTGCCGGTCAGGGTGACATTGGTTAAGCAGCGCGGTTGATAGTCTGCCTCAAATCCTCGGAGCTCAAGATCGCGACCGGTCCCAACGAACGAAGCCCACCACCCTCGCATGGCTTCAGTTAAGCCAGCCAGCAGGAATCTGCTCGGTGCGGCGGCTGCGTCTACGCTGGCGTCGTCCGGGACGCCGGGTTGTCCAGATGCCGAATCGGGGCAATCGCAATATTTTTCATTCTGGCAGCTGGAACTCAACAGGGTCGAAGCTTTGATGGCACCAGTGGTCGGAATAGGCCTATGTCCTAAAGATCACAGAGACCGGTAAACAATGGTTAATGATTAGTGTCCATGCTCAGACAAATGTAAACGAAAATACCGTTAAGTGTCTACAAAACGGTAAACTTTGGAGGTATGGATCTGGCATGATTGTTAATACCTTCGTGCACGTAGCCCATCTGCAAGAGAATGATGGTGATGTAAACTTGCACCAAAATCATGGTGAAGTTTCAACCAACAGATGAGCAGAGTCAGCAAATATTATCTTCTCACGGTTGTCTCCTGTAGTAGCGATCTGAGACACGTCAAATCCTCAGGTTTTAATTGCGTTGGGACCTTGACGAGGAAAAATCTTCCGTGATCGAGCTATAAATCTGAAGCATTTGAAGCAGTGAGTGCAGGGGAGAACCAAGCCGCGATGCAGAAGCATCGACTCAAGCTCACGGAATGGTAGGTAAACAAACTACTTTCAAAACACATAAATTGATACAGGAGTTGGTATGACGACTGTGGATGGATTACGCTCTCATCACTGTGACGTCACAAACCGTACCAAAATGTTGTGCGTTTACGTCATGGCGCGCGCGATAGCCATACGCGCAATTTGATGCAAAAACAAAAACATCTCTTTGATTGATGTAGGCCTACAAGCTCCGGTTTTCCCTGTGCTGAGGACTGAATTACAATGGGGAAACGTGGAGGAAAACGCTTGGAGCGAGCAACGAGTGCGTTTCATTCGGACAAAAAGGTTTTATTCATCACTACATAATATGCCTCTCCCTCCACCAAGCCCCGCCCCACACGACCAAAAGAGGGCGCCCTTCAAATATTATTTTTCAATTGTTCGGCTCCTAGACGCTTTAAACTAAGATCCAGTGATAATTTACAAATGGCATCAGTCTAGATTTTCTTCAGCACGTTGCTTTATTTTATTTCGTTTATCCGTGTAGGACTTAGATTTATTCACCATGAGAAAACTAAAGTTTCACGAACAAAAACTCCTGAAGAAGGTTGACTTTATCTCATGGGAAGTTGACAACAACTTACACGAGGTGAAGGTCCTCAGGAAGTACCACATCCAGAAAAGGGAAGACTACACAAAGTAAGATCTGTGACAAGCTGTGTAACAATATTTCAATGAGTGATGAACATCATGTGTCATGTGCCAGTGCGTGTGGTGCAGATGCACGGGCGACGGGCAGTTTGGGTTTGGATGCATCTGACTATTTTCTTGCATTGCAGTCAGAGGCAGAGCTGTGCTGGTCAACTCGTACGCCGACCAACTCGTACGCCCCAACTCGTACGCTGACCAACTCGTACGCCGACCAACTCGTACGCCAACCAACTCGTACGCCAACCAACTCGTACGCCAATCAACTCGTACGCCGACCAACTCGTACGCCACCACCAAAAAAAAAAAAAGACCGTAGTCTGTAATAACGGAATAAATTTCAAAAAGAAATTATGGAGTGGAGTGAGTGTGGGAAGCTTGTTTTTATAGTTTGTAATAACAAAATAAATGTGTGTGTTTTGAGAGACCGGGAACCTTTTTTGTGTAAGAGGATAGTGAGTGTGGGGGCTCTAATTATTTGTAGTTTGTAATAACGACATTTTTTATGACTGGGGTACCTTTTTCTTTTGGGTTGCGTGGGATCTAAAAAGAGCCGTTTTTTGTTTGTTTTCTTATTTTTTTTTGGGGGGGGGGGGAACTGGGAACCTTTTATTTCTTCTCTTTTGGGTTGCGTGGGATCTAAAAAGAGCCGGGTTTTTTTTTCTTTTCTTCTTCTTCTTTTTTTTTTTTTTCGGAGGGGGGAACTGGGAACCTTTTATTTCTTCTGGCTGTCAATCAGCTACTTTCTGCGGTACACATAAAAGCTGTCAGTCATGATCGTTAATTACTAATTACTAATTACACCTCTCCCATGTCCGCACTACAAAGCAGTGTGAATGTGATGCGAATTTCCAAATCTGCATGTAGTATACGTACGTACGGCAGTAATTACCTTTTTCATAATCTACTGTAAATTGTAATCTACTATATCAGGTATGGTGCTCCCCTGCCGCCAATTTTAAAATACTCCCCTAAAATCTCCTGGAGCTGGAAAACTATCAGCCGGTCAATATATCCTCCATATCCTAGCTAACGTTTTTTTTTGCACTTCCACATACAGAATGTTCCCTTTTATGTTCACAAACGACAGCGACATCCAATTCCACGTACATAATGCTTCCTTTATTTCCGTTTATTTTCACAAACGAGTTCCACATAGTGAATTTACAGAATGCTTCCTTTTATTTCCTTTTATTTCCACTCAACATGACAAAATCTACTGAAAAAAAAGCCAACGTTTACAAACTACAAGCTTAATTATACATGGCGTACGAGTTGGTTGGCGTACGACTTGGTTGGCGTACGAGTTGGTTGGCGTACGAGTTGGTTGGCGTACGAGTTGGTCGGCGTACGAGTTGGTCGGCGTACGAGTTGACCAAACGGCGTACGAGTTGGTTGGCGTACGAGTTGGTCGGCGTACGAGTTGACCAGCTTCGGGCACTAGTATCACTGGCGATTGTAAAGTTTGGGACCCTGTGTTTTATCATGAAAAGATTAATGCACACTCGGCATGCGCAATTCCGGAACGTATTCCAGGCCTTGAATTTGGTTCTGAAAGGGGCAAGGCCACTTTTTCATTGCATGGGGCACTTCCATTGGAAAATCATAATGTCTATGGAAACATTTCAAGGGGGCACGAAGGCCAAGAAGTAGAACAAGGGCAAAAAAGGCCATGGCCTCCGTTTAATTCAAGCCTTGGTATTCACGGTTGTTTCGTTTGTGGCCTGTAATAAAAGCACAGGGGGTCCCACTGATTGATAAATCTAACTTAGGCCTACTCCCGGAATCGTTAATAGGATGAAATATTTATTTTGTTGAACCTGTCTGATCTATAATTTATATTTGTTTATTTATGTTATGTTTTTGTTTGTTTTATATTTAGGTATAACAAATTGAGTCGACATGTCAGAGTATTGGCCAATAAGATCAAACAGTTGGATCCGAAGGATCCGTTTAGGACACAGTGCACATCACAGCTTATAGAAAAACTGTAAGTACATGTATCCAGAAGTCGATTTCACCAAACTCATCGCAACTTACTATCAATCGTAGGACTTCTGATGCATTGCATCCCCGCGTAGAAGTCCTAGGATACGAAGGGTTATCCTTCGTAACTTGAGTTACGATCGATCGTAGGGCTTCGTAAAATCGACGCAGTACGCAGTAGATATACTGTGCTTGCGATGAGATTAAGTGGTAATGTGAGTTATTTGATGGCTTCCGAGTTCTGACTGTCATGAAACAAAGACAATTGACAATTTGGGACTCGGACAAGTAGGGCTCGAATCCCGCTCCAGTCAATTATCTTTGTTTACATTTCACTGACCCAAATTACAAATGTTCATTTCCTTTATTAAAAAGAAATTTGTCTTACCTTGTATCCAATGTTGTTGTGTTCATAAATGCAGCTACTCCATGGGCGTGATCCCAACCAAACGCAGCCTGGAGCTCTGCGACAGAGTCAGCGCCTCCTCTTTCTGCAGAAGGAGACTGCCAGTCGTCATGGTGAAGCTAAAGATGGCCGAAGATGTAGCCAACGCTGTGAGATTTATAGAACAAGGACGTATCCTTTTATGAATGAAATGTTTTGGTAATACAGTATAACCCAGTTATAAATGACACTGCATGATCCACATAAATTATGTTATAGCCGTTATTAGGTTTTTGAAAGGGCCACCTGGCCACTTGTCATCGCAGTAGTAATTATTTCTAGTGGAAAAGCAAAATGGCTAAGATTACACTTTCAGGAGTTACACCAAGGCCAAGACTAGATAAAAAGTCAAGAGTTTTGTTTTTGGGTGCTTTCATTTAGCTTCCACGGGTCGACACTTGTTTTGTGCATTAAACGCAACCACTTCCAGGTCAGAGCTGCCCTTGGGAAGCTAAACGAATACACCACCTGATTCTCGATCTGGACAGATTTTTGAAGGCAGTTGTAAATTTAGTTCTCTTGAAAATGTTGATATAAATTACCTTTCTATATTGACAAGTAAAATCCTGTTAATTATATCAAAACATGAGTTACAAGTGGTTCAGTTCATCTTGCAGTTGTGTTTTTTAACACAATTTGGCCAAGAGAAAACAAAACAACTAATTGTTTCAAATCCTGCTTTAGTTTGAACACTGGTCGATATATAAAGCTGTGTTGCATTAGCCTTAACTGCTGCCGACAGATGTTCGAGTGGGACCCGAGCTCGTTTTAGACCCAGCATTTCTTGTAAACAGGTAAGATGCAAACAAACAAAACTTGTTTGTTGTACCAAGATGCAGCAACAAATATGTATAAGAAAATGAAGCTCTCCCACATTGATATTGAATTTGGTCTGCAAATTTTTTACTATTTCTGCAACAATATTAATTATTGATAATTTTTCTTGCTTCATTTTGGTTTTTTTAAACGAAAACCAGGAACGAAAAGACTCGTACTTCCAAAAAATTGTTGATTTATATTTGATTTGTATAACCTGCATTTATGTATTTTAGTGTTCAGAAGTAAACTTTATTGTCATTGTGTTGCATAAAAAGTACTGTATTACAAAAATGATGACTGGCACTTTTTTGCTCACTTGTGGATAGAACATCTGTTTCATTTACTGTCTTTATGTTATATTTGTTCATAATTTGTTTTTGATGTACAGAAATTTGGAGGATTTTGTCACATGGACAGACACATCTAAGATTCGTCAGCACGTCACCGTCTACAATGAAATGGTAAGAGTGCCAAACGAAGGCACAGATATTGAATAACATGTAGTGAAGTTTATAGTACTCTGAAGTCAAACAAAAGACCAAAAACAGTGAAGACCTCCAAGATCAAAACCTCACAATTACAATTACTGTACAATTTTGCGTACCAATTGCAACATGTTTAGCTGTTTTCTTCTGTTTGCAATGATCAATTGAGCTGAAAATTTCACAGATTTGTTTTTATTTCATGATAAATCAAATTATGAACAGACCGCTGCTGTTCTATCAACTTTAAACCTTTATCAAAAAGTTGAATTGTCTATGGGTCCATTTTAGGCGAGAGTCAAGGCCAAGACCAAGACCAGTGCATTGGAGGCCATTGCTGCATTGGCGTCTATAATATTCCAGGCCTGGTGACCCATATACACAAGCAATACTTGACCATTATTGTACCCTCAAATTCAGACCTGGTCATAGAGGCTTAATGTCTTGTCATACTGGTCAGCAAGATGTGATTGTCGCTGACCAGTAGTGACCATTACATCTACAACCCTACATTGAATGTGTGACTAACATTTCTTTTCATTTGTGTTTTGTTCACAGAGAGATGACTTTGGCGCTTTATAGCACAGAAGATGCCCAGCTGGTCGGTCATTCAACCAACCGCTCATTATTTAACAATCCCTAAATCCTTGGATGGAAACCATGGCAACATGTTTTCTCATAAACAAACATTTCCTGCAATCTACTAACAAAACCTGGAGGAAAATAGAAAACCCTTATCCCTTAGCACAAATTTCATTAAACTGTAAACAGATCATGTTTTTGCTGGGTTATTGCTTAAGTTTGATAACAACCTTCTGATTTCCGATAATGAAAGCACCTACCTGTCAGCCAACATGAGGTGGTGGCAAAAAAAGCTTCCTTCGTTGAATTCATAATAGAACACAATTCAGTATTTTACATTATAATTTATTAAATCCAAGACCAAGGTTTATTAGGATCCCAGCTGTGTGTGGCCAGCAAAGGAGATGCAGGACTTTTAAACAATTGTGAATAAACTCTCATTACATTTGTATTATAATACTGGAATGTGTGCATTTCTGTTTCCTTTCTGTGTGTCAAGTCAGTTTTCCTCATTCCAAGCCCATCCATAGAAATTGCTGTCCCTCATTCTCTTGATTGGGGGAGGTGAAAATAAGCTTTTATTGATAAAATGATAACTGTTGATTGATAATCTGTTGATTAATATTGTGAGTAAGAGGTTTGAGTCCCAATAATCAATAATGTGATCAATAATTATTTGCTCATCTCATTAGAATTATGAAATTATTATGAAGTTATTAAAATAAAACATGAAGAATAGAAATTCATCACCGAAAATATAAAACTGGAGAGTTACTGAAGTTTAGTGAAAATCTTATGACAAAAATTTGCTCATAACTCTTCCCTACCAGCACTGAGTTAATTAATGTGTATATAACTCTACCAGTAAATCAGCCATAAAGGAGCAATTCTTTTGTATCATAGGTCTCCATGGCAGTCTCCTGTAATACCATGGTCCCACCCCTTTATGGTGGAAGGGAATTTCCCTTTCCAATCTACATTATTTTGGGCTCACTACTCCCCCCCCCCCCCCCACCCCCTATACCCAGTCCCCACCCCTCCCCCTACATCCTCTTTTTTTTATTCCCTCTTCCAACAACAAAAACAAAACCCGAGACTTCCCCGCATGCCAATAAACAAATGACAATATCACACACAGTTCCTAACCCTAAGCTGGCTTTCGCTGGTTGCCCCAGTGCCATGTAATACATCACGCGCTACAAACGAGAGGGTACCAGCGGCGAGTCAACAGAGGATGATGTTTGCCTAGAAACGTACATGACGACTGCACGCGCAGGCTAAGTGGGCCACCTGTTGCATTACATACACACTGGATAGGCCAAATATTAAAAAGCTAAAAGGTCGAAAAATCAGATTGCGGCCGAGAGATTGGCGTGAAAATTCAGCGAAGTGAAGTCGAGCTTCGGTTTTCAACATGACTTCCAAGGATGACACGAAGACGTACCTGTCAAAGCGGGAGATTCCCCAGTTATTTGAGGTACGGTCGAGTTGTTTTTGTGTGATAAACAAGGCCTTTATTTTTGTCCAGTTTCCGGACAATAAAAAATCACGAAACAAAATAGGGCTAACTTTAATCATCGATCGTAGGTGTAATTATTAGGGGGTAATTCTTCTTAAAAGCAAAGTATCTTAAAGAATTATTCATGTGGTATGGTCGGGCATATTATTATTATGAAATAGAACAGAAATGTGGCAAAATTAGGTTGGAAAGAGAATGTTGAAAAATATTTAATAGGCCTATTCAATAAACAATTGATTCATGTCAATAAATATAGCCTAATTTGCCTGTCATTAGTTTACATAGCACCAGACAATAACAGAGAATTGTACTTTACTGTTACCAAAATTACATAAACTGTTTGTTTTGATAACCATTTTGATATCAGCTTGCTACGTTTTGGGGGATGGCTGGGTTTGGATTTTTTAGGGAAATTATAAAGGGAGTCAGTGACATGAAGAACGACACTCAACTCTCAATGCAATGGGAAGTTTTTGGTACATACACACTAAACTGCTGGCTCACTACA
This sequence comes from Astropecten irregularis, assembly GCA_963971285.1. Taxonomy (NCBI): domain Eukaryota; kingdom Metazoa; phylum Echinodermata; class Asteroidea; order Paxillosida; family Astropectinidae; genus Astropecten; species Astropecten irregularis. The sequence goes on along the minus strand of OZ020260.1, from coordinate 4,467,138 downwards.
AAAATCGTGACTTATTTGCTCAGCGAAAACAGCATTCAAAATACAAGAAACAAGGAAATTCTAATACTTGCAATACGGGCATTTCACAATTTAGAGCGCCACCAAGAGGGCAGCAGGGGGAGGCCGATTTACGCGGTGCATGATGGGAAATTGTCGACATCTGAGTTTTTTCCCCTATACGTTCAACGTTATTGCTAACTCTTGGGTCGTTTTGTGCGTTTATTTCACGTGTTATCACAATGGTTTATGTTTGCGAATCTTTCGGATGCACAGCACACACATCCAAACTACAAAACATTGAGAAATACCTATGGATGAAAGATATACGGTGGGTAAAATGGCGAAGACGATTGAACGTATAGGGGGAAAATCTCTGATGTCGACAATTTCCCATCATGCACCGCGTAAATCGGCCTCTCCCTGCTGCCCTCTCGGTGGCGCTCTAAATTGTGAAACGCCCGTATTGAATGATTTTAAATTGTTTTTGTTTTTATAGAGTCTTATGACAGGTCTGATGTACCACAAGCCTGGTAATCATGTGGATTACATGTTGGACTGCCTGACAAAGATCAAAGACAAACAAGGAGAGGGCGTCCGCTGGAACACGTTCGTTGATGGGGTCAAGGGTCAGTCGCCCTTGCCCCCGATTGCATCCCGAGATGCCCCTTTGGAGAGGGAGCCCACCTTTACCACAGGTAAATTTGCCAATTTGTACCGTGGCTCCAAGTTTTATGCCTGGTGAATTGTGCCGGTTTGAAATTTGCTATTTTGAGTCATTCGTACCGTGGTTCCAAGTTTGGGCACAAATTGTATGAGTGTCCATGTAGCAGGTGCCAAGTTGTGCTGTTTCTGTTAATCTTTACTTCACTAACAGCTAGATAAAGATAATGGACAATTTAGACTGAATAGCTCAGTTGGTAGAGCCAATACGGCATTTGAGATGTCCCAGGTTCAAATCCTGCTGTAGTAAATTTTCTATATTCAGCTTTAAAAACTTGAATACATTAAGTATTTTCCATTTTCTGTGGGAACATTGGAAATGGGAACCAAGGCCTGTCAATCAAACTGTGCACATTGACCAATAGCACTTCGCACTGACGCTTAAAATAGCACCGGACCTCAGACAAACATTGCAACCATGCGCACGTGCGTGGGTGTGCGCGTGCATGTACACTACGTGTGTGAGTCAATGTTTGTCCGACATCCAGGGATTGTGGAACGTCATTAGTGCGGAGCGCTATTGGATTCTTTATCGTCCATTACGTTGGTCAAACTCGGTCACATGTAGTATGTTAAACACATGGCATTGCTAAGGTGGGTGGGGCTGAAGAGCAAAGCCGGAATGGTCCATAGCCATGGTCTCCACTCAATGCAGGGCTGTAAGACTTGTATTGCCCAGAGCATAGCTAGTTATACGTAGTCTCAATTTTATTTTCCTCTGTATATTGTCACGGTTTTTCAGAGATACCACCACTAGGGTTGAAGCCTACCAGTCCTTTACCACCGATTGCAACGTCTCCCAGACCAACGACCGAGCCAGCAATGCCACCGGCAAATACAAAGTTCATCTTTGTCATTGGTAAGTTGGCCAGAAATTTTAATGAAAACTAGCTTAGGCCAACAAAAGACCTCAAAGTGAGTCTGACGTTACAGTAAGATAATATTTTTTTATCAACTGACTCTATTGGTTAACAGGTGGACCAGGCAGCAGCAAGGGTGATCACTGCCAGCGTCTGACCGATCGCTACAACGGCTTCTTGCACATCTCGGTGGGCAAGATGCTGAGGAGAAAGTTCAAGAAGTACCCAGAGGGGAAGTGGAAGATGCTTGCAGACTTAGTGACCAACGGACAGCTGGTGCCTCACGTAAGACAACTTTTCTTAAGCACATGCAAACAGAAAATACTGCTTAGTAAATATATTCAGGCTTTATGCATTGGTGATCTGTTTGTACAGTGGAAGGCCGCTAGGTGTAACAAACATGGCAAGATGCACAGATATTGTCCATTATAGCAGGCATTTGTTATAGTGAAATAAAGAACCATATTCGGTATGTATTGTACACAAAATTGGAAGTCAATGATATTGTTCGGTATAGCCAAGTGTTTTGGTATTACGGTGTTTGTTTTAGTGGCGTTCCACTGTATAGTGTAACATTTGTGTACTCAGCACAGTCATGTGCTGAGTACTGGTACGTCCACTAATCTGGGTCCTATGAGAAGTTCTTTTCAGAACCACACTTCTAGAAAAGCAAACCTTCCCATTCTTATGCAAAGCTTCAAATCCTACTTATAACAATACACTTGGTATTGTTCATCTACTTAGTGTGTATGTTGTTTTGTTTTCATGTCTAAATACCAGGAAGATGCATGGGAGTTGGTCCTGGCAAAGATACAGAGTAAGCTACAGAAGTTGCCAGACACCCCGGGATTTATCATAGAGGGGTTCCCCCGTGGCATCGAACAGGCACAGGCGTTTGAGAAACAGGTAATTACCATTGAGATTGGATCATCATTTGATTTCTGAAGGAGGAATAAATAGCCTGTATTTTCATGCTCAGGGGGAAGGGTTGAGGAATAATTCCATCTGGATATGAAGAGCTTCCTACAATGGAAATAAAATTCCATTTGATACCACAAATTTTCAATTTTGTGTTGTAGAATTGCACTTTACTGAACACAAGTAGTGAAAGCTATCCTGTAACGGTTGTAGCCATTCAAATGTACACACACCCATGAGCTAGAATTGATATTGAAAGAGTCAAACAAACTCTATTATGCAACTATTGTGCAACTAGTTCATTGTGCTTTGCAATTTTTTCCCTGAATTTATGTATAAATCAGTAAATTTTTTCTTTTTTGGTAAATGCTTGGTTTATTTTTTATGTTTAACATTTATAGTCCAATTTTCTTTTTATTTGTTTACTAATGCGAAATTTATCAGTGTTAATTTATGTAATCAGTCTGATTTTTTGTTTGTTTTTTATTTGTCAGTGTTTTTCAATTCATGTTTACAAGTCTAATGTCATTTTCATTGCCAGCTTGGGGCAGCGAATCTCGTTCTGTACCTCGTATGTGAGGAGGTTCGGCTTCAGTTCCGTCTGGAGAAGCGCATGCAGACTAGCGGTCGTGCGGACGACACAAAAGACGGCATCGCCAACCGATTGGCGGCCTTTAAGGAGACCACGCCCCAGATCATTGAATACTTCCAGCAGAAGGGCATTGTACAGCAGGTAGGTACCCTGGCTGGATTCCCAAAGTATCACATTGCAGGTGCTTGCTATTGTATCTTTAAAGTTGCACACAAAATCCCCTACAAGTGTGTCTAGGGGATATTGCACAGAGTTTGGCAGTAGGATGGCCTCAGGCTCACCAATAAGTAGCCTCACGAGCCACAGCCACTTCATACACAAAAATCTACTCACAAACTGGCCCCAATTTCATGGAATCCGCTACAGCCTATTTTTGTGCTAATGTGTTAAATCTACTGGAGCGGGATTCGAACCAGCGTTCTCCAGAATACCGTACCGGCACTCTTACCAACTGAGCGATCCAGCCCTACGTTGGTGATGTCCCTAATAGTCAATTATCTTTGTTTCATGCACAGGTCAACTGTGATCGTGATGTGGAGGAGGTGTTCTCCGACGTTGCCAACCTGTTTGAGGCGCAGGTCTCCAATAAGAAAGAGGGTGAGTGTTTGTATCAAGCAGAATCAATCAAAGAGCTGACCCTTAAATACCCAATTGGTCAACCATTTCTTTCATCCCTAGGTCCAATTTCATAGAACTGCTTATTAAAGGCATTGCATACGTTTGGTAATGACTCTGAAAATTTATGGCAATAAAAACTTACTTGGTGAGAAGTACAGCTGCTTTGGATAGTATAATGCATATTGAGAAACGTTCAATTCGAAGTACCGCGGTTATGGAAAAATATGTCACTTTTTATCTCCAAAAATTATGAATCTGAGAAGCAGTTATGGCCGTAACGCTTCTCAGCTATTGACTTACTGTTCTCTGGCGTGAACTAACCGCTCTAGTTTGTCGCCAAATTCTCAAAAACGCTACCACCTTTTGAATTGAAACTTTCACAGGTTAGTTTTATGGTATATATAAACAATTATATTGGTTTGAAACAAACATTACGCTCAAATTACCAAACGTATGCAATCCCTTTAAGCACACAATTTATGCTAAGCATGAAAAATCTTCCTTGATTAAACAGGATTACCAACCCAATTTTCATTTCTTCTTCATTTTGTCCAGTTGAGTCGGCAGTGATTGGTAATTCCCTGAGTCCCCTTCCCCCGATCCAGCCCACGGGCAACACTACCAGCGCACCCGGGACAGCGGAGGTAAGATTAGATGTCAAACCAACTGGAAATGTCTCCTGATGATGACTAGAGCAGGCTAGTCAAAACATTTAGACCTAACCAGACGTACAACGAAATAACAAGTGAGAAAGTACGAACGCATATTACATGGTGTTTCCTCAAACCGATCCACATACCAATTGTCACCTTGCAAAGGCTCACTTCTGGAAATGTCTTCCTTACTGTTCTGACCATTATGTTTAAAGCCTTCATCGGAAAATTAAAGGTTCCCATTGAATTGACTTATTCTCACCTTGATCTGGTCACACTTGATTCATCACGTGCATTGTCCTAAATGCTTTACCCTATGCATTCTTTTTCAGGAGGATGCAGCTGTCGATAAAGATCCAGGTGCAATGGATGCTTCCAAGAAACCTGATGAAGGTAAAAACAAAGAGTACAGAAAAAAACGAACAACAAACAATCAAATAATTGTTTACAGCAAGTTTGATAGTTTGTATTTCATCTGAATTGCTCTTTTTCTACTTCCAGTTCAAGATGCAGGTGAAGGAAATGTGGAGACGGCAGAGAAGAGCATATTGGACAAGACAGAGGAAGAGGTAAGATAAAGAAAGATGCACGTATCAGGACAAGGGGATGCCATCCCCTGGTCCTCTCACTGTTGGGACTGAACGGAACAAGAAGCATTCCACCTGCTGTGTGCTTGGAAGCATAAGTGACCTGGGGTTGATTTCACAAAGCCCTACAATCGATCGTAACTCAAGTTACAAGGGATAACCCATCGTATCCTACGTAGGGCTGCAATGCAGTCCTGCGATTGATCATACGTTATGATGAGTTTGATGAAATCGACCCCTTCCGTTTAAAGATTGGGAAGTCGCTAGGTGTAATTAACCTTTCCAGCTTTTCACAGACCCCCAAAAATGTTATGTCTTGTACTCATTTAAGCTTTGCTCTCACTGTCTCAGGTTTCTGTAGACATCAGGGGCCAATTTCATAGAGCCTCTTATTTTAAGCACCAAAATGTGCTTCAGCACCGAAATCCTTGGTAAAGAAAATCAGTATGCCATTCAAAATTCCTTGTTATAATTTTTTGTTTGCATCTTTCTTTCTTTCTGAAACTTATTGGAATTTCTAGAAGGAGGCCCTCGCTGAGGAAGGCCTGCAGATGATGGACATGCTCAAGAACATGGAAGGTGGAGAAGGTTAGCACCAATTGAATTTATACCAATAACTCGACTTTCCCTAAGGTCCATTTATTAGTACATAATTATTCTCAGGACACATGTGTTTCAAATGTCCAGGGGGTATTTAGACCATAACATCAAATTAATAACGCCTTCTGTTCTTTCAGAGCCAGCTGGAAATGCCTTTAAAAGTATTTAGACACCCCATAGTTAACCTAAACTCTGCTATTTTATCATGGACAGTATTCAGAAGTCAGACTTAATTGATTTTGAGCAGGTTTTATTGACTTTTAAAGATGTTAAGCAGCTCTATTTTATTGGAATTCAGGGTTGACAAGAGGAGGTTTTCAGACAGGAAGGCCTGGGCCTGGCCAGACTTTTTAGCCTGACCAGTATTAAAGTTTATCTCTCTTATCGTGAGAGGCAGAATGGATTTTATGATCTTAATGTTATATTCTGCTCGGAACAGTGGGGCCGATTTGTGTTGATCTTTAATTCCGTGTATATTATTGTCTACTTTCAGCTGTTGCTGTTGAGGAGGAAGGTGCATGTAAGCCCGACACCCAGCCCGAGGGTAAGTTGTAAATGCACCATAGGTGTCCCAGTTTTGAGCATGTTAGACCTAAATGCCGAAATACATTGGGCGTTGGGAAGTGCCAAATGGATTCTGTTTAGTGTTAGACTTTTGGCAGGATGGAAATTAGGTTGCTGGCCAAAATGCCTTTGGGTAAGGGAGTGTGCCACAGTTTCATTGTGCTGGATTTGGGCTAATCAACTAAGGTTGATAGAATTTGCTGTGCGGATGCTGCGCAGCGGTTCATTTTTGGTTGACCCTGGAAGACTCCTAGCCAAAATGCCTGGGGATTGTAGGGTATGACAGAATGTGCCATTGGGATACTTCCTTTTAATTACTCTTTTGAAGGAGTTGAACAGAAATATGAACGTGGAAGTTTTGTCTGATCTGGGGTCAATTTCATAGAGCTGCTTTAGAACAAAATCTGCTTAAGCATGAAAAGTCTTTCTTGATGAAACAGGATTACCAACCAATTTTTTGTGATGTTTACTGCTTTTGACTTGTATTCGGCCATTGTTTACTGAGCATAACATTCACAATGAGTTTTGGCTGGCATACTGATTTTATTTACCAAGGTTTTTGGTGCCGAAGCAATTTTTGGTGCTTAAGCAGCTCTATGAAATTGGCCCCTGGCTATTAATGATAAGTCTGGCATTTGTCTGACATTGCCCTGTTCATCTTGATTTTGATCAGTGGTTGAGGAGCCAGTGAATAAGGAGGAGGCCTTCATATGCGGAGACAAAGGAAGAATCCCAGAGGATGAAGCAGGTAGGTGAATCCATTTCGTGAATCCATTCTAAAATTACGGGTATCAAAATAGAGGCTTTTGGCTGCAGTTCGGTAGTAGATTCTCTGGTTCGAAAAGGGAAACAGAGCTTCAGCCTTTATTTTCAGCATATGGATGACTGAGGTGTTGCCTGAGCCTCCGTTTCGTAAACCCCCCCTAGTCTCACTCACAGTGAAGTACAATTGTTGTTTGCTTTGTATTTGTTCAGTTGTGGAGGAACCGGTAAAACAAGAAGAGGCAACTGTGACCGGCGATAAGGGCGTACAACTCTCTGAAACAGCCGGTGAGTGATTTTCTGATTTTCATGGTGCCTCATGATTGGCAGTATTCATGCATTGTCTAGCTCAGACAGAAATGCTCTCCACGGAAAGTAAAGAGCTTCTGATACCTGTTTTGTGGGCTTGAAGACTTGGCATTTTGGGGTCCTTTAGTATTGTAAAATGACAAAATCCAATGTGTTCTTTATGATGACCATTTTGTAAAAGACTTGTGTGATGATGCAGCAGAGTAATCCACAGCAGGTGTAGAGTATAAAGACAGATTGGGATGATATCCCAGCCAAACAGACAAAGTTGATGTTTGGGCTGCAGAAGCCTCAGTTACCAGTCTTGGTTGAAGTCGGATTTCCTGTTCTCTGCCAATCATCATTGCCATTGTGCATTCAGGGCGTAATCTGTGACCCAAAACCCAGTCAGTTTATCAAGGTACATACATTGACCAATAGAGAGCATGACAGATGCATTAATATTCACCAAATGCAATATTCGGCAAAATTCATTGCCAGCGGTATTAAAATTGATCTTCAGTTTGGGAGGGACGTGGAATTGTGTTTTGAATTCATTTGATTCAAATTTTATATATATTTTTTTTCTCCAGAGGCTGAAGGTGCAAAAGAAGAAACCAAGGAAGAAGCAAAAGAAGAAACCAAGGAGGAAGTGAAGGAAGAAGCAAAGGAAGCTTCAGAAGAAAGTAAACAACTCAGTGATGAAGCAGGTAAGAGGACATCAATGTTTGAAAGTCACCCTCCACCCTTCGACAGAAAACGCAGGGGCCGATTCCACTAACGCTTTGCGATCATCGCTAAAGCCCAAATCCATCACTAAACGGAAAATTGCTATGCTAAGTAGCGATCCGTTTTCCGTTTAGCGATGGGTTTGGGATTTACGATGATCTCAAAGCGTTCGTGAAATCGGCCACAGGGGTGGATTCCATAAAACACCAAGATTAACCTTAACTCTGAGTTGTTACTATATCACCATGGTGATTTGTATTGTGACATCACACTTTGCTATTTGGACAAATTCTAAAGATTTTAAGATCAGTGTCAGAGCTTCATGAAATCGACTACAATACTGCTATGGAGGCACCCGTGTTTTTGCAGCATGTTTTAATAGCTATTCTTTGATCACTTTTGAGACGATTTTTATATCGACCTGAAGTAATCCATTAAAACATTATTTTGTTGCTGTATTGCTGTGTAGCGGACAAGCTGAAGAAGTGCAAGATCATCTTTGTCATCGGCGGTCCGGGCTCCGGCAAAGGCACCCAGTGCGAGAAGCTGGTCCAGACCTACGGCTTCACGCACCTGTCGTCTGGTGACCTCCTGAGGGCCGAGGTCAAGTCCGGGTCAGAGAGAGGTCAAAAGTTGACGGCCATCATGGAGAATGGAGACCTTGTTCCGTTGGTGAGTGGGTTAAATTGTCTCGTGACTGCATTGTACTGTTAGACTTCTTCATCTCGCTTTCCTGTTCGTACCCACTGATGATTTTTGGGTCGTTTCCCTGTTCTGATTTGTTTTTCTGATTTTTATTCTCCTTGCTCAGGAGACTGTGCTGGAACTGCTGAAGGAACACATTCTAGCGAAGGCAGACACGTCCACCGGATACCTCATCGATGGCTACCCAAGGGAGGTTGACCAAGGGGTACAGTTTGAGAAACAGGTAAGAAGAAATATCAGTTGATATTGGCACTGGTGTTCTTAGCCTAATGTGAACAATACACAGGTTGCCCTCAGCTTGAGGTCAAAGGTACGTAGCTAGTTGACCCATCCTGTGTGCTGCACTTGTTTCATCATTGTTTTGCCTCCAAGATGGTGGCACGATGCCGTCGTTGCATAAGACCTGTGCGGCTTTCAAGGGCGAATTTCATACAACATTTGTTATTGTTAAGAGTAGTGGTCATGCAAGCATACAGCTATTAAACACATGATACCACTCACCATCCTGCAATATTTTTTGTGGCCCTCCAGATTGCAGAGTGCACATGTGCGTTGTACTTTGAAGTATCGGACGATACCATGACAGCCAGGCTGTTGAAGCGAGCCGAGACGAGTGGGCGAGTGGACGACAACGAAGAGACCATCAAGAAGAGACTGACCACATTCCACACCGCCACAACGCCGGTTATCTCTCACTACGAAGAGAAGAACAAGATCATCAAGGTAATATTTTGTAGAGAGCATGCTTTCGTACAAAGGTCTTTTTTTGTTTCTGGTACTGAATCTTCTGGACCCTTCCTCCAAGCAGCTTATGGACTGACATCTGATGTCATTTTCTAGGACATGTTGTGCCCGTCTCATATGACAGTCGGTGAAGGTGGTGGAAAAGGTTTCCCTTTTTCATGGAAATTGAGTATCATTGAAAGTGAAATTTACCATCATTTGGATATGTCCGGAAATAACGGTCTCTTGATTGATTGACGTTTCCTATCATTTATGGCAGATTTCGGCTGAAACTGATCCTGACAGCGTGTTTTCACACGTCCAGAATGCCTTGAAAGAGTGGAACATAGATCCCTCCGCGGGCTCCGCTCAGGCCAAACAACAAAAGTTTATATTTGTCATTGGTAAGTGTGAAGTCTAATGAAGAAATTGAAAATTTAAACCCTCAAAATGGTAATTTTGATGATTTTATATTGATGAAGAAGTATATGTGCGGTTTCATGGCTTCTAAGCACCAACTTAACAGAGGTACATTTTGGCATTTTGGGACGACACAAACATTGAGCTGGGTAGCTCAGTGAGTAGAGGGCTGGTATGGCATTCCGTGGAGGTCACAGGTTTAAAATCTCACTTCTCTCTTTCTCCATTCCCTTTTAAATGCCTCAAAATGATGTCATAATTCCTGTTCATCTTCCCTATTTGCATGACACAGGCGGTCCAGGCTCTGGAAAGAAGGAAGTCGCCAAGAAAATGGCTGCCCAGTACCAACTGGTCCACCTCTCTGCTGGCGAACTCGTGAGGGCCTTCTCAGATGTTGACACCCCCGAGTGTCACGAGGTCGCCAAGCTCATCCAGGCCGGTAGTCTGGTGCCCCAAGAGGTCATCTTCAAAGTCATGCGGGATGAGGTGGTGAAGAATGCCTCGGCTGATGGGTTTGTGGTGGATGGATTCCCGAGGACAGTAGCACAAGCTGAGATGTTTGCCAGTGAGGTAAAGGCTGTTCTTAATATTAAGCCATTTGCGAGTTAAATCTGAATAGAATCTGGTACACAGGCTTTGTTCAGTTTTCCAATTGTGCTTCAAGAAAATGTTTGATTAGTAATGGGAAGACTCCTTCTTCTGTTATAGTTTGGCTACATTGAGGGTGCTCTCTTCTTAGAAGGAGCCCGCGATGTCCTCCTGAATAACATCACATCGAGGGCAGAGGCCAGCGGGCGATCGGACGATAGCACGGACGTGGCCGGTGCCAAACTGGATGCCTTCGAGGCAGAGCTGCCCACCTTGATGGAGCACTTGGAAAAGCAGACCAGAGCAGTGAAGAAAGAGGTTGGTAAATGTGATATCCACTGTCAAACATTGCATGTCTTCTTTACATCAGCGTTGAGATAGATGAACAAGCTTATTTAGTTCCCAAGTTGCATAGTTTTCAATGGTCTGAATCTACGTGTGGATGCAACTTAAGTTGCAGTGTAAACCCAATTTGTGATGCAAATATTCTTGTTTGTGCCTTGATTCTCAGCTGTCTTTCAAGGAAGCAGCGGATGATGTCGGAGCTCTCCTGGAAGTAATGAACACCTTCAGCAGCAGCACCTCAGACAACTAGACCAAGACAAAAACAAATCACTGCCACCTCTTGGAAAACCCAACGTTTCAACTCTCAGGATGGAAAAAACGGCAGAAGTCACTTTCATTTTAAGAGGTCTCTGTTCATAATCGCACAAGGAATTATCGCACATTTGTTATAAATGGTTGTGCTGTCTGGTGATCGTTCATCTTGAAAACTGTGTCTTGATGTGTCAAGGCAATAGTACCTGTATCATAGTAGGAAATGTTGTAGTCTATAAATTCTTGATACGTTCATTTTCCACAGTGCTATTTAGGTTCTGACTGTAGAGAGCTCTTGAAGGTTTCAGTACATAAGTAAGCATTTTTCAAAAGAGTAAGTGTAAATTTTTTTTTATCTTTTTCGGATACCGTCCAGTGTTGGTGTACCTCTCAAAGAGTGTGATATTGAAAAGGGGGAAAGTGTGATGTTGGGTTTCAGCTATCAAAAGATGGGAGAACTGAATGTTTGTTTATGCGGCTTTTTTTGGGGGGGGATGAAGTTGGGAGGGAAGGTTTTGTTAGGAGAATCTCAAAAGCGGACACGGATATGGAAGATCAGTCAGAATGAAACGCAATTATATATATTTTTGTAATAATTTAGAGTCTTTCACTCCCCGTGCACTCAAAAGTAAGCAAATAGCTAAAAAACAAAATTAAAAAGCGTCAGTTAATTTCATGCACTGGCTTGTTTCACTGCCATGAAAAAACATGTAGGAATGTACATTACACAAATAGCGGCTTCAAACAGACAGACAGAAGTATTTTGATCTCTGTTTGCCAAAAAATGAGGCACATAGAAAATGCCTTTTAGTTTTTCCAAGGTCCTAAATAAGGTAGGTTTGCGGTAACACAATGCAATCTCTTCTTTAAGTGTGTGGTTCTGAGAAGAACCGATGGTTTAACACTCGACGTTCCAAACAGTGTGCTCTGTTTGTCTTCACTTCAAGTGTTAAACCATTGGTTCTTCTCAGGCCCACACACTTACAGAAGTGATTACATGGTGTTGACGCAAACCTACCTAATTTAGTACTTCCACCGTGCATAGGTTTAAGTCTTATTTAAGTTCCGAAATGTTTATGATTGCCATGAAAAAAGGGGGTCAAAGGCTCAAGGCAGACATTTGCTGTCCACTCCCTAAGCCCATGTCTTATAGCCGGGTTATTTTTTAGTCTTTTAGCAGAGTTTTTATGGTGGAATTTGTCCCCAACAGTTCGTAATTATCTCTATATTATATACGCATCAAGCACTTGTATTTTGATATTTTGTTTAACAACTTAAGTCTTTAAGGCATTCTCGAATGTCTTCCAAATAAATATGGCTGAATTCCATCACCCTGTTACACTGTTATTTCATGGATGAAGTGTTTAGTGCATTTTCTTTGAAGGAAAAGATATACCGGATGCTGAAATTTGATCCAGTTGATTTCTCTTTAGAATAGACGAAAGCACAATTGGTGTTTCACCCACCATTAATTGAGGTTGATATACCTGGTCAAACCAGCAATGTATGGTTTACCTCAGTAATTATTCTTTTTAAATTTACAGTGTCTATTCACAAGGTGTATATATACTTTATCAGATTGTACATATTACCATACTTTCCGTGTGTGAGTTTTTGTAGAAAACATAATATATGGGATGTTTGCACCATAACTATTTTTGTAGCATTTTCCACACATCAGCACCCCTTGTGCCTTTCAGTTGTGTTAAACTAGCACACATGAACTTAATAAGGGCTGAAATCTCTTTTAAAAACAAATATTATGCAAATGTAAGTGTTTCGGTGTATAAAAGAAAAACAATGAACATTAATCAGTTGAGAGTAATATTGTATACCATTCCTTATGCACATTTTATTTTTGATAGTGGGTGTTACATTTTGATGCGGAGAGGAATTGTGAACTATAAATTACAGTGTTTTAATGTTTAAAAATCACACCATCTCCATCTTATTTATATAAACTCCTTCCACATCAAAACCACTCGGAATATGTGTTTTTTCTGAAAGAAGTAGTTTGCAAGTTAAATCTTAATAGTATGTGGCAAACAGGCTTCTTTCATTGCATATAAACAACCCAGTTTGAATTTCCAAGACTAAAGACTCTGTTGTTATATCACATGATGTGGGGCAAGCTTTTGCGTAGCAATACCCATCTCTGGAATGGACTGGTTCCTTTGTGCCATTCTTACATCCATTATGAACAGTGCATTGGTGCAAGACGTCTGTTATGTAACCAAGCAAAAGCTGGCACCCAATCATGTGATATATCAAAAGTGTCTTTAGTCTGGAGAATTCAGGTTTTGATGTTTACAGTGTACTTGCAGTGAAAGAAGTCGGTGTATCAGATATTGTTCAATTTTAACTCGCGAAAGGCTTATTACACTGTAGAAGCAAATATGCTTTCAATCCATTGGGTATTTTGGTATACATTTCTCCTTGGATCTTCCCTAATTTCATAACACTGGCTGTTTGTGAGAAAAAAAAACCACTTTGTTTGACAATTTGTGTTTTAAAAAAAGCAATAATTCCTATAATTTAGAAGGAAGATCATTAGACAACTTTTATGGTTTTCATAGTTCAATAGATCCACATGACTGTGTGCAACAACAATTCACCACCTTTTTTTCTTCAATTTGTCTTTTTGTCTTCATTCCAATTTTCAAGTGTCTGGAGAAATTACAGTTGACTCAAATTACGATGCTCATTTGCATGTAATTTTATACAAATGAAAAAATATACTTGTAATATACTTTTGAACATAAAACTTCAAAAAGAGGGATTTTGTTTCTGTTTCTGTTTGCATCGATGGGATGTGTCACTTCATGAAATATTTCTTAAAGGCAATCATATAGATGTATATTATTTTGTGTAGTTTGATTTATTCATAATTCTATTTTGTTTCCTTTATAGTTTTATTCCAAACACTGGAGTAAATCCTACAGTAGATATTTGTACAATATGAAATACTTACCAACAAGACCACATTCGATTTTTTTTTAACTCGTGAATAAAAATCTAGTCATATTTGGCAACACAAGTAATCATTATGTCTATGAGATGATTTTATTAGTTCTATTAGTGGATTTGTCTCGTGTTCAGTAAGTAATTATTCGGTCGTCATTTGGTTTTGAAAAGAATCTTCCCTAAGTTCTCCATATAGACCTACAATAATATTTACAAAAGTTCAAATGACTGTGGGCCGTGGGCACTGGCGCCACAGACATTTTCTCTGCTAAATATGTCAAGTACATGTGTGAGTTACACTGTTTAATAATCATGGTAATATTTTAATTTAAACAAAAAATAGCACCCCCACACAAAAGAGTTCTAATTTTATTAACCTTTCAACAATTTCAAGACTATTTTCATTTGAAAATCTCTCCCGCTTTGCAGCGAAGCTATTCATGGGAAACTTGACCGTCTATGTGCGCTGTCATCTTTGATTCGAGTGTCGGTCTTCGAGTCGCTTAGCCTTAGGCTACTCCCTTCATAATTTCCCTTAAAAGACTCAAAACCCTGTCAATTTTCCAAACCTTAGTTTGCTGACAATAAAAATGGATATCAAAACAAATCGCTTATGTGAGTTTGGTAACAACTGAGTGCAATTGTCTTCTCTTAATAGGAAGCCAATACCGATGTACATACGTCGTCCTTATAAAGTTCAAATCAAATACACCATGTGTACTGTACTAGCACTTATCAGTGCAGTAAAATTTGAGGTGAAAAATTGAACTGGATTGGGCTTACCTGCTTAGCTGCATGTGAGTATTGTCGCTCATTTTACGCTCTTCCGTGGCAAAACTTTCAAGCAGTAATCATTGTTCCACAAGGCGCGTTGTCAGAGAAAAAGAAGTGCATTGTTTTAACCGGGCACTGAGACGTCTCACATTGATAAGTTGTTATGCTTTTATAAAAGTGGTTGGTAAACTTCTGTCATGCTCATAATGATACAGCATTGGCATTGACAGAGTGGGGACCAGCGCACACGTGTACTTCGATGCAGACGATAAAAAGTTCATGCGCGCCGCCATTTTGCCCAAAGGGGTTTAGTAAAAAATGTCTCTTGAATTGTGCCCCTCCCCTAAAAAAAGGTGCACCCATGAATTAAAATTAATGGTGTGCCATTCAGAAATGTGACCCAAGTTATACGCAACCAGGAGCGGATCCAGGATTTTTCAAAGGGGGGGGGGGGCGTGGAAATAAAATGCGCCAATTCAATAGCGGACGGATGCCATTTCGAGGCGATCAAATCTAGCTAATTTTGTCTCCCCCTCTTTTTCTTCTCTTTTTGAGTCTTTCTCCCTCCATTTATTTTGGTTTTTTCCATCTTTCTTTTCCTTTTCTTTTCTCCTTTTTTTGTTCTTCTTTTCTATTGTTTTCTTTTTTGGGGGAAGAAAAGGGGCCGTGCGCCCCACCCACGCCCCTCTGGATATAGGCCTATCGCTTGTGATTGTCCTTTGGCTGTTGTTCGCTAACCATCAAATGGAAATTTTAATGGTGATTTGTTTTATTGAGCAGCAAGTTGTGACTGAGCAATTTTTTTGATCTGTAAGATCACGGATCGCGTGCCTAAAACAAATGGACCCAGGGTGTCCAATTACCACTGACCGAAGAGAAGGCGGCGGAGGAACTTTTTTGGAGTGCGTCACAAGATTATTGATCTATACATCTCCCTTCAGGGTTTGGTTTGGCCGTTGTTATGGCATTAAGTATCGGTCCAGCGCACAGACAATAAAGAAGGCATTCTTCTCGACTTTATGGATTGGGCATCATATGCAACAACAAAAATCGATCAACAGACTGGCCGAATACGTGCTTCAAAGTACATGTACGGCTTTCTGGGGAGTAAAGCCTACTTGTACATTTCCAGCAAACCTAACCAGACTCGCATCACCGTGCTTCATCCATAGCTTTCCTCCGTTTCTCTCTCGGGAAGATATAGGAGATTGTCGTCAGGATGAATAAACTGATGTCTTTGATTATTGTCTTGGCCGTTGTGGTGGCCATCTCCTCGGCCATTAAAACACCAAAGGTACGTTGATATATCGGGCAGGTTCCCAGGGAATGGGGCGATCGAGATACTTGTCTCTGAGAAAGGACAGTAGGCTATTGTTACCTGATCACGAAAAACGCGTGCAAGCTCAGAATGATGTTCGTTCAGCAGTTTAGGAACGACTTGAGCATTCGAAAACACATTCGGATTGAAAGTAGTCTGAAAGGGCCTTTCACACCGCAGTACATTTGACAAGAGTCAAAAGTTTCATGGGCTTACCCCGTGTGATGCCAACTCTTCCAAATTTCAACCGTGTCAGTCATGCTCTGTACTACAAAACTCAAATTTAATGCGCCTATAGTTTCCACACGGGTCGAGCTGTTTAGACGGCTGTCCGTCGTTGTGAAAATGTTCAAGGATTCGAATTTAAAACATCCATTATGGGAGGCCAAAATCACGCTATGTCTAGATACAAGACGTTTACCAAAATCCAATGCACGTTTGATGTTCAGGTCCCGATACGCTTGAAAAGCAAGTGGACATTGACCACATAATTTGCCTGCATGCAGTTCTAGTTTCAGCCATGGAGCAAGGAAGGCACTCCATGTTTCAACTTAACATAAACATTGCAAGTTTGACGCTAACTGACAACTGGGACGATCAGAATTGACTCGCTCATTTGGCAGTAGGCCTATATGAGAATATTGTTGACGAACTTCTTGGAACTTTTGTCCCTCACGTGAACTTTGTAGGTTGTGGAGGCAGCAGCTCATGCTCCGGCTCACTCTGGTCAAGCCACCCACAAGTATCCCATGGAGCTGATGAAGAAGAAGGTGCTGGTCCAGCTAGCTAAGATCCAGAACAGCGACATGACCGAAGAGGCCAAGCAGATCGCGATCACGCATGTCTACGACCAGTACCGGAAGGCCGCTGGGGCTTACCGCACCAAGAAGGTTTCCTCAGCGGCGGACGCCAAGTCCGGCCTGGATGACGGCACCGCGGCCAAACACCCAGACGTGGCCGCCCACCTCATGCACAACCTGGAGATGCACGTGGGAGGCTTACGGCAGCAGGGGCAGGGGAACCACCACGCCAGTGGCAGCAGGATGAACGCGAAGAAGTCTCACAACGGAGCTTCCATTCGCCGGATGGCTAAAGGCTTCGCAGATGCCGAGGGACAACCCGGGATGACCAGGAAGCGCCGCTCTGCTCCTGTCAAGAAACTGCGCCAGTCCATCGCTCGTGCAGTTTAAGCTTCTACCAGCAGTTCCACTTCTACAAAGTCATACCAAACCAGTCATGTAGGACCTATGTATAAACAAAAAATATTGTGTGCATGGCACTGCACTTTTGTTGGTAATTTCCATTAATGACGTAGTGCGTGCAAGTGATTTTTAGAGATTGTAAATATAGATTCATTGCTTGATTTTTAGACCAATCTAACGGGGACTTCAAACAATTTTTTACAAATTGAGGATTTTTTTACAACAGGAGTTTTCATGGTTAATAATACATCTATCAAGGCCCAATGGCAACAATAAAACGCCGGCAAAACATTTTGAATCAGCCAATCAAAAAGAGGTCCATGATGTATATAATTACATGTATAATCTTCAAGTTCCTGCGATCAAAACTTGGAGTTCCTACTTTCAGCCCCTTAAAAACATTTACAAAACTGACAGCATTTTTTCGACATTTTTGGACATTGTGTGATGTTATCACTTAGGTATATAAAGGTTTGAAAAGCACCTTTCGCGATTTCTCATAGACAAATAAAATGTACATTATTGTTATCGACGTGCTGCTTGCGTTTCAAATTTGTTTGGTACCATGTAATGATCAAGTAGTACTAGTAGCCATGCATATAGTTACATGCCTAATGGTTAAAGGTAGTATCATACTTTGGTAAGACACCAAAACAGAAATGTTCACAGATTTACGTATAACTTACAGGGTATGAAGATGGTGGTGGTAGAAAGATACCGTTAAAATTTGTCAGTCTGAAATGGTGTATTTATCCAGAAATTAGTAAAACAACGACAACAAATCTTTTTGATCTTTTAAAAGATCAAAAATAAAAGAGAAAAGACTTAAGAAATACTGTGGCCGTTTTTCACTGTTTTCTCAAAAAGTGGGCACCGTATGGAACTGAAATTTTCACAGATGACTGTTACTGTATCTGTCTTGATATTTTGCCCATGAATCTGTATTTCTTTGATAAAAACCAAAGAATGATACTACCTTTAAACACGACCTTTAATGTGGAATGTTTATACAAAGCGTATTATTATATCAAGATCATATGTGTAAATTAATTTTCATCAATTTCGACGTACACTTTCAATTCAGAAAACGACGAATAATAATTTTGTCGTCACCGGACTTTAATGTTCTTTCCTATAAAGTGTATTTCAATTTCGATTCCAGAACCGGAATCGGCTTCTTTTTAAGGAATTGGGTTATCTAGATTAAATTCATCAAGAAATATTCACAGGAAAATTGACATAGGTCTACACGTTTATAAGTATCACTTTCATAAATACTGAGGTTTCACACGGAACTTGAATATAAACCCTTTTTGTCTTTAACAATTCTGTGCCACGGGCTCCGCCAAGCAGATGTACACTGAATTTAGAAACTTCAGCAATTTTCGGTATCGATTCTGTTCGATCTATATACCGAATACAAAGAAAGGCTTTCAGTCGAACGGTGCTAATCGATCGATTATCTACATACATGTATATTGATGAGTGGTGAATTCGTCTTTCACTTATATCCCTCCCCCATCCGTACCAAGCACCACAGATGGAGTTACGGTGTAAAGGTTAATTCTGTCCCCCATCTTAATGTGTCTGGGGGAAATTGTTTACACTGTTGTGAACATGCGCTTTGTGTAGTTGTCCGGGTCACATTTACACGGTTGTGGCCACTTTTACCTGGGTAATACCGTCCCCGGACACATTTAGATGGGCGCAGGTTTAACCTTTACAACAGCTGCATAATTCGAGGGGGCGCCCTTTCTTTTGCAGTATCGTCAGCTCTCTACTCACTGACACGTTTTTCCACCAATGAAAAGGAAGACTACGGGAGAGTCATCGATGTAAAGCAATCGCGCACGACCGTAAAGGCAATTAAATCTAGTAACATTTTTTTATCAACTAATTCAGCCATCTCATCAAAAGTCCTACCTTACGAAAAAGACAAGCATAAAGAACACACCTACCGCATCGTATCAAAACAATAGGCCCTAAGTAATAATGCAATAATTAATTATACAGACTTTTGGCCAGTTCTCTACAAGTACTTTATTCTCATAATATATGAATATCAAGTGAAGTACGATATTTGGAAGACCGTGTGATGTACGAGTTGAGGTGAAATATGTACAGAAATTATTACATAAAATGCCATCACTTATCAGCATTAGTACATGTACTGTACTTGACAAACCCAGCACTCCGACCTACTGCTTGAGTACTCAAAAAAAAGCTTTTCAATATCAAAAACCTATACACATGATCACATCCTTCCCTAACCAGACTACATACGATCTTACTTCAACAAAAAAATAAAGAATAAAAACCATTTAAGTACTTTTTGTCAAAATGTCAAAAATGCGAATAAAAGTACCACAATTGCAGATACATAATACCAAGCATGAACAAAATTATTATGAAATTATGATCTTCGAAGTGAAAAACAAAGTCTGAGTAATAAAAATAATGACCACCAACACCAATCAAACAGAAATGAAAACAAAAAACTAACCATTGCTTCAAATATCTTTAATGAGCAAGACTTGCGGAGACACCATGTATAAGACTCTTTTTGGAAGATGTGTGGTCCTGAAAAGGACCGATGCCTAGTCCTCTCCTGAGGACGACTAGAGCACATTAGTCGAAGCGTCGAGAATTACAACTATCATCGGTCCTTTTCAGGACCACACACCTTTCAAAAAGAGTGTTATACATGTACATGGTGTCTCCGTAAGGCTAACTCATTCTAGTCTCTCCACCATGCAAAACTTCAAATCCTACTTTTCAAATATCATTACTTTCTGGGATCCAACAGAAAGCTGTACTGCGTAGAAGAAATAATTGCTTTATAGAAAAGAAAAAAAAGAAAAATGAAAGAAAGAATCAAAGAAAGAAAGAAAATACAATAAGAGGATACAAAATTGCTCCTGAAAGGTACAGTACACCACTGCCTTGGTAACATTTGGAAGAGAGCTACTCTAATCATCCGTTGCATATCTAAGCACTAACCTGTGAAAATTGCATTCAAATCGAGATTCACGTTATCAGTCGAGAAAAGACCTAATTGGTGCACATATCATTCCTATTGTGTTTAATATCAATAACTGTAATTGAAACCAGCCGATGTGTTTTTGGTGACTAGATGTACTTTTGTAGGTGTTGACAGTATAATTTTAATAACATTTTACAGTGAGATTGATCAACTTCACAAACAGTAACCTTTCACAAAGAAATTGAACAATATCCATTTTGGAGGGATCATCAACAATATGGGTAATTGTGGACAAGTGGTTCAAAAACTATAAAGGAAAGGACAAGTGGTTTCTAAAACTATAAAGTTATAGGAAAGGAAAGCAACTTTTTAAGGCTTCTACTGCTCCCAAACGATATTTTTGATTTTCAGCAAATGAGCAAATGTTCATGAGTCCTTAAAACCCTAGATTGAAGAAATCTTTCCAACATTTCAGTCAAAAAAGTACAATTTTCTTACCTGCTTGTTGCTATAGTTTTAGGAACCATTTGTCCACAATTACCAACAATTGTGTGTCTAATACCTTCAATTAATGAAACAGCACATGATTGGTAACATGTGAAAGACAATATTGATATTAGATTTACGGTTCACGGTATATAAAAACAATGATGGTAGAAACAACCAATAATTTCCATCTAAAAAGGACCATCAGTAGCTCAGTATTAATTGAGATTACACGTATACATGTATTCTCTTTTTACAGCCGGCGCACTTCACTCGAATATACAACATTCTCCAAGACATTCATTTCCAAATTCTGTATAAATTTACCTTGCATTCTTTGGTGTGATATTCCTTTTGCTGTTCAAAGGAAAGCTCACAATACATTGTAACTTTCTCAGGACAATCAAATAAGAAAAAGTATCAATTCAATGAGACTCAATGACGAAAATAAAAACCCTTGCAATTTGTTTTAGTGATAATGAAGTAGAAATAGACAGATGCAGTATTCTTGCTTAATTAATTCATTATACGTGGCATTTTAAGACAGACAGTCTCTAAAAAAATCATTCTTAAAAAACCTTTCATGATCTATGAACATTTGAAAAGCAACAAATAATTATAATAAATCACAGCAAAAATTGCGGAATGTACATCAATAGCAAATTTCTTCCACAACGAGAGGTAAAAGAAATAATTAAATTGGTATTTTCTCAGAAAAAACCAAAACATTCGATTTGGCATCCCTCCAGATATATTGCTGTTTTCCAGTATTACAAAAAAGACATAGAAAGAACCCACATACAATTAAGATTTTACATTTTAAAAAAAATTTAAAAACAACAAAATTCATGTCGCTTACAGATTCTGTGTATAAATATGCACTTGAAAATCTCAATTTATTTACCCCCGAAATTCATACATTGCAAGCTAGACAATTTGTAACATTTAGATTTTTGTTTTCAGGTAGAGTAGATGAGTTGTTTGGAAACAAACTGAGATTGAAAAGGCAAAGAAAGAGGAGGATTTGCAGTAATTATTTCATAGGTCAAGTATTAACAATCTCTACATTTATGCCCAACTCCCTTTCGATACTGAAGACAACCGGATGTACCTTATACCCATAAGCTTTGCAATAACATTTGCTTTTGCATATTATCTACATTTCCCGACCAAAATCCATTAATATTCAGCATTTGCTTTGTTGTCAAGAGGGTTTGGGTTAGAGACATTTAAAAAAAATGGTCCTTGCATTGCAAATAATGCACTCATTGCCTTAGTCTCGATTCGAGTCCTTTTTGTCACTGTTACAAATGGTCAACACAAAATTTCCTTGAACTTTCCAAACAAATTCATTAGACAAACATTTTCATGGGGAATCTGATGGTATCATCTTTATCTGCATTGTCATGTCAGAGCTGCCTATAGAGGGCGCTACAACGGGTCGACCATTATAATAGACTGGTGTGACGTGTGACGTGTGACCATGGACAGTCATGTTGCATTCTGTATTGATTGCATTATTAAACTGAAATACCCCAGCTCAGACTCAGCCCTGAATCGAGACTACATACCTGCACGTACTCTACATTTCCTTGTTCCTTTCCTGGAAGGCTAACTCTACCAATCACGTTATTAATCATAATATCGTCAACAAAATATACAGTTCTTCCCATATAAACTTTAAACCAATTCATTATGTTGTATTTTTACTTTGTTGAGAAACATTATCTTATAACATTTGAATAAGATAATAAAAACAATTAAGTGCAATTTGGGAAACTAAATGCAAGTCTATTTTACAATTTCTTTTAAAAGGACATTTACCTATCACTACTGCCTGTATTCATAAAAAATGCTGTACCTAGTTAGAACTCAGAAGTGATATTTCTACAAAGTTGTCCCGTTTAAAATTCAGTGATAAAATATATATATTCATATAATATGAAGCTGTTGTTTATGTACATTATGTATTACTCGTAAGAAAAGCAGTTTACGTGAATATCATACAAATGTGGAAAATGGTTACTATGGAAATGGTTACTATGGAAATGGAAAGATTTCTAAAGAGGAAGTAACATTTCAGTGAAGAGATAAAAAAAAAAGTTGACAGTTGTAAACTTTTCTAAGATGTTTTGGATCGATTTGAAAAAAGTACTGTGTGACATAGGGCCTACTGCACTGTACACATTTTGTTATACATAAATTTAACAAAAATGTTAATGAATAAAAACCAAATAAAAAGAAAAAAATAAAGAAATAAACCACTCTGTACTAAAAGAAAGAGTTTTCCTCTTTTGCAAAAGGATTCTGAGTTTAGTATGATTTTGAAGGTGGGGAGAAACTGAATGACAAAAGTTTTACCTGAATTGTTATTTTAAAAAAAACAGACACTGAACAAAATTTTGTCATTTAAAATAATGGTGAAACATTTTGACAATGGATACAAATAAACAGCAAGAGATAAAAAGGGCTGAAAAAATGCTGGCTTTTTTTCTTAACAGAGGCTCGTAAAGTAGAAAACTGGGATGGAAAGTTGCATTTGTGTTCGTTTGTGTATTAAAAGGAAAGGCACAGTTTGTTAAGTGTGGGATGATCACATCGTGTATTACGAGCGTTCACCAATAAAATACTGTTAAAAATCAAATGCAATATACAAGCGTACATTGTACACATACCATAATTCATGTGTGTCATGTACAAGAACAAAAAATAAGCCCACCGAAAGAATTTAAATGAAACTATGTACGATTCGGTGACAAAATTGAACTGATTCGTCATGTTCCTTAGTTCAATTTCACCAAACTCATCACAACTTTCTATCAATGGTAATACTTGTGATGCATTGCAGCCCTTATGTATGTAGGATCTGATGGGTTATCCTTTAAACTAGAGTTACGATCGATCGTAGGGCTTTGTGAAATCGACCCAAAGATTGCAATAGTTTTGCGTGTTTAAAAGGTAAACAATATATTACACATTTACAAATTCACAGGTTGGCTGAAAACTCATAACCAAACAAATCCATTTTTTTAAAACAAATAAAAAATACAACAAATATGGTATCCAGACTTCCATATGCAGAGAAAATGAACTACGCTGAGGAGAATGTTTTGAGTGTATCTATGAACTAATTAATGCCAGGAATAAACAAATAAATACCCGGTATAGTCCTGGCTGAACTTACTCAGCATTATGTGACATTGATGAATTTGCTTTAAATACATGTAACATAGCAATGTGGAGTGAGAACTAAGTTCACTCACAATCATTTGCTATGATAGAAAGAATGGAGGGAGTTGTCATTGAAGTTTGTCTTTCTTTTCACCTTTGTCAACAAGGTGGACAAAGCTCCACTGTAATGAGGCACTTCCATTTGAAACTGCAAAATATTGCATGAGACCATTTGAGAGAAGGGCAGTGGGCCAAGATTGGCACCACAGCTCAGGCTGGGGCCCTCATTGAGGCCAAGGCCGGGGCTAAGGCTGACACCAAGGCTGGGGCCAAAGTTGAGGCCAAGGCTGGGGCCATGGCTGAGGGCCAAGCCTGGGTTCAAGGCTGGGGCCAAGGCTGGGGCCAAGGCTGGGGCCAATGTTGAGACTAAGGGAGGAGCCAAAAAAGAGGCCAAGACTGGGGCCAAAGTTGAGACCAAGGCTGGGGGCCAACACTGACACTAAGGCAGGAGCCAAAAACGAGGCCAAGGCTGGGGCCAAAGTTGGGGCCAACGCTGAGGCTAAGGCTAGAGGGCAACATATCAATTCAGTTCCCAGTAAAATCCGTTGAAACACATTGCTGCACCTTCCTATAAAATGAATATTCATGAGGCAAAATAAAGCATAAAGGCTTTGCACTTCCTGTATGTGTAATTATGTACGGTATTATCACAAGTGCAGATGAGGAAAGCAACGCTGTGCAGGCTCAGGAGGGATATGAACCCAGGGCCTCCTGCTTACAAGTGCAGATGTCTATCCAACTACCAGCAGACTGCCGACCTAGCTGGGGTCAGAGGGTTTAGGTAATCAAAAACTGCAATAATATCACAACTCAATGCTTGCGGCCAAGTTATCAAATTTCTCTGCGGGTCTCGAGTCTGGACGTACCTGGTTGTAACATTTCCTGTTTCCTGTTTTGATTTTCTTTCCTGGAAGTCAGGGTGGGGGAAAGGCTCTCAACGTCGGGTTTCAGACGTCCTCCTTGAATATGGTATGCTGCGTGTACTGACACAGGCACATGTCGTGGTCGGAGTGCAAGGTCCGTAAGGCTCGAGGTAGTCGGCCACGTATCAGACGATGGATGTAGGCGGGGCTACACTGCAGCAGGTAAAGCTCCGCCTCCTCCTGGTGAGGACAAACAAAAACATGAGGAGATTATTTCAAGGCTTCAGGGCCCAATTTCATGGAATCCGTTACCGTTAGCAAAAATTCTTCGCTTACGGTAGCATAATTTTTTGGGTTACGGTTCGCGTATTTCACGGAAGAGTTTCCTTTTTGGTAACGGTAAGCAAGGAATTTGTGCAGAATGCATACGACAGCGTGTTAGCACAAAATGATCACGGTAACCCTAGAAATTCTTCGCTAACCGAGGGTCTTGCTTACGGATTCCATGAAATGGATTTCACACGTAGTAGTGCCCGTAAGCACACAAATAGGCGGATTCCATGAAATTGGGCCCTGATCAGCTTTTATCAATTCTTTTTACATTTCCAAAAAAAAAAAATCTTTCATTTTGTCTTTTCTTGTCTCCTCTTGTTTTGTCCTGTGTAATAGGGAAATTCAAACCTAGATTTTTTTCTGCTAACTATCATGTTCATTCTGCAGAAGGGTCATGCTCAGTGTAATGAAGAAGAAAACTCTGCTGTGAAATACACTATCCGTAAGCACAAAAAAACTTGCTATTGTAAGCAAAGAATTTGTACTTATAAAAAAAAAGGAATGTAGTGTATTTTTTTCTATATCCTGAAAGAATACAAAATACTGTCTTAGTGATACCACTTTAAATTTGATATTTCTATTAAAAAAAAAAGATAACCAAAGGACACGTATCTCAAGAAACTTTTAAGAGTAATTCAGAAAAGGTCAAGTCGTATGAATTTATGATCTCGTTAGCTCGAGACCAGACAAGATCTCGAGACTTTTGCTCCGAGATCGAGACCGAGACCAAGTGCTTAGAGTTGAGACCTTGATATTGTCGAGACCTTTGAAAATCGGTATCGAGACTGGTCTCGAGACCTGCCTCGAGACCTACAACACTGCCGATTGGTTTACCCACCTGTAGCGACGACGGCTCTGTGGCAGCGGTCAGAGTCTCTGGTGACATGATACGGTGTCTGGTGTCCATGGTCAGACGAGACGTGTCGTCAATGTCACCGCCACCTTGCATGTCAAAACTCACTGTCACGTCCTATACAACCCCAAACAATGAAAGACAGAAAATCCAGCAATAAGCATTCAATCCAACTAGCCAATGTCATAAAAGGTACCACAACATTTAAAGGTAGTAACTTTGGTTTTTGTCAAAGAAGTACAGATTCATGGGCAAAAATATAAAGGAAGATACAGTCACATTCATCTGTGAAAATTTCAGTCCCATGCCGTGCCCACCGTTGAGAAAAAGTCTTTTCTCTTTTATTTTTGATCTTTTTAAAGATCAAAAAGAATTTCGGTCGTTGTTTGATTAATTTCTGGATAAAAACACCATTTCAGACGGAAATATTTTAACGGTATGTTTCTACCAGCACCATCTTCATACCCTGTAAGTTATATGTAAATCTGTGAACTTTTCTGTTTTGGTTTCTTACCAAAGTATGATACAACCTTTAAACGTACAGTACAGAATTGGTAACATACCCAAACAGAAATGTTTACAGATTTTAAGTATAACTTTCAGGGTATGAAGATGGAGCTGGTAAAAACATACTGTTTAAATATTTCCGCCTGAAATATTGTATTTATCAAGAAATTAATAGTCAAACAAAGACCAAAAACAGTTTTGATCTCGGGATAAGATCAAAACCATTCTTTATGTTTTAAATTTGATCTTCGGAAGATCAAAAATCTTGTGAAAAACATTTTAAAATACCATGGGCTGTTTTCACTGTTTTCTAAAAAAGTGTGCACCATATGGGACGGGAAATTTCACAAATGACTGTGACTGCTTTCTTGATATTTTCGCCCAAGAATCTGCATTTCTGTGACAAAAACTAAAGTATGATATTACGTATAAATATGCACAAAAGACTACAAAATGCACAAAAGAAATTGCATGAATTACCTTGTTCACTCCTCTCTGTAAGCTTCTTTTCTCCGTTAAATACTGACACATGCCCAACTGGAAACAAAAAAATCAACAGAAAATTCCATGAAATAATCTAATTTGTAAAAAAATTTTACTTCCGTATAAAACCATCTTTTTAAATATATGAGGCATGCACTTTTCATGCCACAGACTTTTAAAATACCATCTCACTACATGTACAGTAAAACACAACTATAACAAACACGCCGGGATGCACAGAAATTGTTTGCTATAGAGGTCGCTCGTTATATTGAACAATGATTCAGCATGTCTATACATTGCACTTGAAAATTTCACGGTGCATCCATCCTACATTCGTAACAGTGCAATCAAACCGAGGCTTAGATTCAAAATAGTCTGGTACCTGTTTTCTTTTTAGAATTGGAGTTTTCTTTGATCTTTTCCATTAGCCTTTTCGAAGTATGGCGGACACAATAGTAGGCCGCTGTTTGAAGTGGGTAATTTGAGTCGAACACAAAGGATTTTACCCAAACCAAACTACGCCCACCTATTGTGTCCGCCATACCTCTAAAAGGCTAATGGAGTGCTGGGTATACAAGGAAGGTGACAAGCACTGGTGTAGAAAGGGGGGGCAGGGGGGTCCAGGTCCCCCCCTATTTATCCCCTACAAAAAAAAAAAAAAAAAAAAAAAAGTCTGAGGGCTCCTCCTCCTGCCCCGCCCCTCCAAGACAACACCAGCGTGCCTCAATGCTGGCGCGCGTATTCAGTAGGCCTAGTGCGAGACAAGTGGATAAATGAATAATGAGTCAATCCTCGATTGTTTACATGTTGGCCCCCTATTAACAAATCCTGGCTACCCCACTGGTGACAAGAAGCACCATGAATAAGGCCTTTCAGCCAAAATGTTCAGTATAGCGGTGTTCAATATAGCTGCATTCTACTGTATAACAGTATACTGAGTAATCAGCCTGAAATCCAAGCTTTTCCGTTTCTATTTTTACGTATAATGATAATAACATCACCTTATTCTCAAGGCCCTAGAGAATCTACGATACAGGTGGTGGTCGGCTCAAGTCCGTTTGAGCTCCTATAAATGAGTAACGCTCATGAATGCAACTTGCAATCACAGTACACATATACAGGCCTCGTGAGAGTATGTTAGGTGCCCCCCGAGCAAAACTAATTCAATTAGCAATGTTGCTGATTCCCTCGTCCATGTTTTCAAGGTCGGACGAGGGATCGGAGGAGGGGGTGGGGGAATTGCAAATTAGATTATGGAAGATTTTTCATGTCTCAAGGTTGGAACATTAGGAAATGAGAGGGAGGGAAAGAGCTCTAGATAAAACCCATGGGAATTTTTGCAGCTTTGCCGGTTTTATGCAGAAAAAAAGATGACACTAGGGAATGTAACAAATAAAGCACTCCTATTAAAGGTCCATGGGTTGATTTCACGAAGCCCTACGATCGATCGTTACTGGAGTTATAAAGGATAACCCATCGTATCCTATGTAGGCCTGCATTGCATCATAAGTCCTACGATTGATAGTAATATACAATGAATTTGGTAAAATCGACCCAACATTACACAAGGCAATCTTTACAGTCAATTTAGAGGCAACCAACTTAATAATGTAGTTTTATACACCACATGCAGATGGAAAATTTTGGTAGCACAAATGTCCCCCCTTTTTTTCTGGGAGTTTCTCAATATCCCCCAAAAAATTATTGTATGTGAAAAAATGAAAGATGAATTTTATTTCTTCTTGGAGATTGCTTGGAAGTGGTTGCCCGCTGGCACGGTTCTAGAGCCAATATATGTTG
The DNA here is from genome assembly GCA_963971285.1 of Astropecten irregularis. NCBI lineage: Eukaryota > Metazoa > Echinodermata > Asteroidea > Paxillosida > Astropectinidae > Astropecten > Astropecten irregularis. Next base: position 4,438,414 of record OZ020260.1, on the reverse strand, counting down.
GGGCTAAACCCTTCGCACATGAAGTCATCTTCTAACATAATTCTGCTATGTCTTATTGGCAGTAGAAAAGCAACCTATAGCCCACACAAGGTGTTTTTCAAGTATTTGGTGAGTAATAACTGAAAAGATCTAGTATTTTCCAGCAATAATGAGCATGTTGTTTTTTTTGTTCAATTGCATTAATTGGGGGTGGTGGTGGGGGGGCTAGACACAATTTTGGGCCACTACAACCTATACCCTCCCCTCACCCCACACCCATAAAATTCTCGAATAATCTTCTTTTCTTTGACCAAGCAAGACATATTCATCATGCTCAGCATATCTTGAAACCAACCAGCCAGATGCTTGTTTCAATGAGTCAGTTTTAGCGGGCATGAGATAGAGGGCTATGTTTGACTGAAAGAAAAAACGAAAGACTCACCCTGCATTTTCGAAGGTCGTAATAGATGAAGTGCAGCTGAGAAAGAAGTCAAGGCAAATATAAACTATACACTATACAGGTTCCCTTCACATGAAAGTGACTGACTCGTTTGACTCAGAAGCTCAATTGATTTTATTAAGTCGGGGGAGGGGAGGTCTGCGATAAATGAAGCAAATGGAGCAAATGAATCTACATCTTCTAAATTATTTTAAAGGTAGTATCATACTTCGGTTTTTGTCAAAGAAAATGCAGATTCATGGGCAAAAATATCAAGAAAGATACAGAAACAGTCATCTGTGAAAATTTCAGTCCCATACGGTGCCCACTTTTTGAGAAAACAATGAAAAACGGCCATAGTATTTTTTAAATATTTCCACTGTTATTTTTGATCTTTTAAAGATCAAAATTGTTTTTTGGTCATTGATTTTACTCTTTTCTGGATAAATACATCATTTCAGGTGAAAATATTTTAATGGTATGTTTCTACCATCACCATCTTTATACCTGTAACTTATAGGTAGATCTGTGATGACTTCTGTTTCGGTATGCTACCAAAGTATGATACTACCTTTAAATATACATTTTTCGGTGTTTTAGGGTGACAAGAAAAAAGACTTTGAGAGGAGAGGGTTAAAGGGGTGTTGGTTGGGGGGTTGATGGCAAAGGATACCCTGGTCCGGTTCCAGCAGAAGGTGAAGCAGTCGGTCATTCCCACCAGGACGTTGTGTCTGGTCAGAGTCACGTTGGCCTTGGCCAGATGATTCTCAACGTGGGCATTCAGCTGCAGGAACAAACAAGAGAAGAGAAGAGGGTCAGTTTCATGGAGCTGTTAAGCACAAACAAATCGCTTAGCACAAAATGTCTTGCTCAATAAAACAAACCACCATTCAAAATTCCATTTGATATTCATGGTCAACGAACAACAGCCAAAGAACAAGATTTCACAAGTGATACACAACACATGGAAATTTGGTTGTTAATCAGAAATTTCATGGTTAGCAAATGTTTGTGCTAAGCAGGGCTGTGAAAATGGGGCTGATTTCACTAACACTTTGCGATCATCGCTAAAGCCAAAATCCATCACTAAACGGAAAATTGCTACGCAGAGTAGCGAGCGATTTTCTGTTTAGCAATGCATTTGGGCTTTAGTCATGTTAGTGATGATCGCAAAGCATTAGTGAAATCGGCCACTGGTCCTGACACCCCCAAAGCCAACTCACCTTGACCGTCTCCAAGTGGGTGATGATGTGGACCAGCACGCCCACGATGACCGACAGGATCAGGCCAATCAGGAAGGCCCAGCCCGAGGACAGGGCCGCCCCCTCCTTGCTGAAGTCGCTCAGGTTGCCCACCAGACCCACGATGATCAGGACGGAGAGCAGCAGGCATAGGGTGACGCTGAAGACCCGGTTATACCACAGCGTGTGCCAGCGCATCTTGGGGCTCTCCAGGATGGTGTTGATGCAGGATGTGTAGTCCTTCTGAGGGATCTGAAAGAAAAAAAACGGACAGATGAGCCAAAAGATGATCGAGCGTTGGGAATCAAATAATTGAGATAAACGCCCTTCCCAACTTTTGTTTGTCAAACAAAACCTACATGTTCAGTATTTTTCAACACACTGAGCTGATGAGAAGGTATAAATTTGGGAGAAAGCATTCAAGACAAATTACATGGATAAGAAGCACAAGAAGACAGAGAATTAATACAAGTTGATGATGTCACTTTTTCGATCTGAACTTTCAATTCAAAAGTGGGCACCGTATGGGACTAGGAATTTCACAGATGACTGTCACTGTATCTTCCTTGATATTACCAAAGTATGATATTACCTTTAACAGCTGTTTAACACTATTCCCAGACAGATGACATCTGAACTAACCCCTAAAACTGCTGTACGTGATATTATACTGTGTTTGTACACAAGAAGTGTTGGGGTAGACAGACATGAACAATCCAAAGAAACTTATCATGAAGAGGTTAAAAGGGGTCACGACTCTCCGACAAATTCTTACACAGATTTTTTACTTTGTATCTTACATTTTTTCTTTTCATTCAGAAGGGCTCTAAAAAACCGCTGGCCCCATTAAGCACAGACGTAAACATTGCTAAATATGGCACGTGATAGAGATGTTTTTTTTTGTACATCACACAAGATGTCTGAATGTCAAAGTGACCTGGAGCCAATTTCACGGCCCTGCTTAGCACAAAAATTTGCTTACCATGAAATTTCTGTCTAAAAAAACAAAACAGGATTAACAGCCACGACCACATTTCCATGTGTTGTTTCACTTGAGATTGGGTCTTTGGCTGTTGTTCGCTGACCATGAATACCAAGTGGAGTTTTCAATGGTGCTTTGTTTTATTGAGCAATATATTTTGTGCTAAGCAATTTTCTTTGTGCTTAACAGCTCCATGCAAGTGGCAGGACTCACCATAACCCCTTTCCTTGATAGTTCGTCTGGGCAGTAGATGGTATCAAACCTTGCCCGACAGCAGCATTCCGACATGGAGTACACTTGGCCCAATTCGACGCCATTGTACAAGGCTGGGAGGAAAAAACAAAAAACCAATCACGATCTTTCTGCAATAATGTGTCCTAATCTGTGAATAATGAGTCCGATGTTTATGACAAACTGAACCAACATTATGATCAGAAAGACCAAGGGCCTTTTCAAAACCTCGGCTCCGGCTCAGGCTCTGGCTCTGGAGTCAGGCCCTGGCTCAGGCTCAGGCTCCATTTCGGGAATCCATTCTAAAATAACGGGTATCAAAATAGAGGCTTTTGGCTGCGGTTCGGAAGTAGATTCTCTGGTTTGGAAAAGAGTACAGAGCTTCAGCTTCAATGAAAAACCAATATTTTCTGCATATGGATGACAGAGACGAAGCGGAAGACTGAGCCGGAGCCAAGGTTTGGAAAAGGCCCCAAATAAGGAACCCTAACCCTAACCCACCTGCATACCACAATTGACAACATATGGTGTGGTATCCTGAATACCACAGTACACTGCAGTGCGGTTTGAGTGGTTTGACCTGGTTTATGTAGAAAGGTCACTCAACCAAAAAAAAACAAAAAAACACTCACCAGGAATATTGTGCTGGGCCGAGGTTTCTAGCGTTCCTCGATAAGGATCTGTAAGCAAAAGAAATATAATTAGACATGATGCTAAATTAAGACGATGTGTTACAATTCAGCAAAGTCGAATCTTGAGATTAATTTCATCCTTTTGAAGAAAGGGCTTGCTTGACGTCTTACCAAACTGAAGGGCAGCGATGAATTTCTGCCAAAAGCTCTTGGACATGCCGTTGACGTTGGGTATGTCCTGCAAAAAGTCCGGCAAGTCCACTTCCGTCAGCAAGACGGGGATGACTTTGTTCACGTTCCGGAAGTGCGACCTGAGTGCCTTCAGGTTCTCGTAAGTGCACCACTGGCTCTGGACAAAGTCCGGGGACAGGACCAGGACAATCTTCCGGGCCGTGCAGAGGGAGTTGACGATGCGGTCCATGCGCACCACCCCGGGGTCCAGCTCGTGGTTGTGATTGCAGCAGCGGAAGCCGTACGCCGGCGACTCCAGCTTCTGCATGACGTTGACGGCCCACTCGTCATCCTCCCGGGAGCAACAGAAGAAGGCATGGCAGGACTCCTCGCCGACTAAGGCCGGGGCGATGCCACCGTCCGGCGAGCGGTAACTGGCCGCCCGGCTGGCCTCGTCCTGGAATGATGAGTTGTCCGATCGGTTGTCAGGGTAGCTGTTGTTGTCGTCTTCATCGTCCTCTTCGTCATCATCGCGGACCCGGATGATGTGATCTCCCTGGTCGGCTTCTGCCTCCCAGTCATCCAGGGGACCTGAACTGTGCCCGAGGTCATCGGTATACAGAAGCCTCTCTGTCAAATCAGAAAAAAACACAACGAAGTCAGCTCTCAAATCCTCTCTAAGAACTACTGCTGTGACTGACCAAATAATTATCAGACTTTACGTGAACACATAACGGACAGCTCTGTTGGCTTTATAGTTGTCAACAGATTAGAGCCTCTAGCGTCCTCACATTATTGCACATTTGGGAGCTTTAGATTGGTGTGAACGTGGACCTCGTTCATGTCGACCACAAACGAGATAAACGTCGTGCTGAACGTCAAAACCATACTTAGTGTGTCCTCGACTCACTCAGACAATGTTGGTGACAACTTGAAGCATGCTCAAAGACTCGGCATGACGCAATCACGTATCAGTCAACGTAGTCAACGTGGAAATCTAAAGCTCTCTAATGACACATATAGTGGCATGCCTTGAATTTGGTTCTGAAAGGGGCAAGGCCACTTTTCCATTGAAAGGGGCACTTCCATTGGAAAATCATAAAGTCTATGGAAACCTTTGAAGGGGGCACCAAGGCCAAGAACCAGGGCAACGAGTGCCATGGCCTCCGTGGACTCCGTTAAATTCAAGGCTTGTAGTACGTGGACTGACCAATACTCACTTGTTGCCTCCATTCCTAATAAACACGCCTCCAACCAAAGTACATAATCTTGAAACTAAGTCTTCTGAGTAAAAGACAACCAAGACTAGCTGATCATGAGAGCTTCAAGACCCTTTCAAACTGTTATAACTCCTATTTTGAAAATACCGCTGTGGTTTAACGAGCCGAAGATATCTCGACAGAAGCCAACAATCCTAGAAATATGAATGACTCCCAAAATCTTCTGTAGAGGATTTTTTTTAAGATTTCGTAAGAGTCGAGGGTGGACGTCCTTCACGCATCACATCCTCACATAAATGAACACAAAGCTCAACAAGTTCAGGGCTTCAAAAATGTGATGCAACACAGTCTGCCTTAGGGCTTGAGGTCACCATACAATTATTTTCATTATCTGGTATGGCATTTGAAGATGAACACGCACACAAACAGACAATAAAGGCAGTCTATCTCAATGGTTGCAATTCAATGCAATATCAGCGATGGCACCACTCTGTCCGTTTATTGAGACGTAAGAAACTGACGCACACACCTTGTTAGTGTTATACATGGATACACCTTGTGTGTACTGTACATGTAGACTGTCTCACTCGAATAATAGAATTAAATATTGATGGTGACAAAAGCTCGTTAGCTTTCAATCCTTTGAATGAGGGCAAAATGAAGCGCATCGTTTGTCAGTCTGTTACTGTGTCACAGACTTCATAGTGATCACTAACTATCAATCCTCATTGAGACTGACTATTATTTTATTCTTTGCATTGTGACCAAGGTGTGATACTGTACTGTACACATGTATTTGTATGAAATACATGTATTATGCCATACTGCAAAGACCTTTTTTACACAGTGCTAAAAAAAAACTTGCAAGGCTTGTGAGTTTTTATCATGCTTGAGAAATTTGACGAAAGTGTTATCGTGTGAAAGGACACATTGCTTGAGAGTGACAGACGGAAATTATGTATAAATAACATGCCAACCCTCCTAGCAGTAAATGAGATCCCAGAAATACAGTAGGCCTACTTAATGTATTTTCAAATGGCATGATGATTATGTTATTTATGATACACGATTCAAATGATGAAAGCAAATGAAACTGTGGTACATGTACACATGTTCAGTACATGTACAATACAATTTACTCACGCTACAAAAATGTCAGGCAAATTTGACCCAGGTGGCCCCACCACTACTTCCCCGAGCCCTTCCCCACAGCAGTTCATGAATGCATGTGTCTATTTCTACCTCCATGATGAATGTGAGGTAAAACTATTACGGCCTAGTCCTGTGAATTTCCAACTGAAAAAAAAAACCCAGTTGTGTGTGGATGTGCAGGTTTACAGATGTACTACAGTGCATACATACATGTGTATGCATATGAATCATGGCCATGCACTGACAGGCATGGAATTTATAGGCCTTTTCAATATACATGTAGCATGTTTATTTATTTACGGTATATATTTTTTTCCAAGTGCATCCTGGAATACAGAAACATTAAGCCCAGACAGTATTTCCGCCTGTGTTTCTCGGTAAAAGTGGCTGACAATGTGCATACATCACGTACATGTTCCCACTCTCAGTCAGAATATTATTTTTTTTAAAGGGAGGCAGGTCATTTTACACAGACATGACAGAGCTGCTTCTGATAAATCTTTCACTTGCAGTTAAGGCTGCAGTTTGTATCTGGTTACCCGGTTAACCGACCGTTCAAAAGGGTACCCGGGTACATTTTCCCAGTTAGGTTAACGAAAAGTATCTTTTTAATGGCCTCTTCTTTTTGAAACATAGACACTTCTAGAGTTCACAAAGAAAAACAAATGTCAAGTTAGGGCCGATGAGCACAAATTACCATGATCTTTTGAAAATTGGACCAGCGGGCTTATGCAAAGCAAAGGCCAGACATTTTGCTGTGTCTACCACTGCCAGAGACTGCCTAAAAGACCCAAACTTACTATTTCTTTGTTTTTTCTTTGTTTTCTTTTTATACTGGTAATCATAACCGTAACCGAAAAGCAGACGGGTAACCGGTTACAAAATTATTCGTAAACTTACAGCCTTACTTGCAGTTGCACTTTTCCCATGAATAAAAAAAACCAGCAATTGATATGCATAAAGTGCATATAGGGGTCGAATATTGTACCAGTACTTCATATGTAGGCCTGTTCAAACTCTGTTAGTATTATTATATTACCACAGACATGCCTGGTGCTGATTATTATGCAGTGAATGCGTACATACTGTACATTTATCTGGTACAACCGCCAGACATACATTTGTTCAAACAGGTGGATGTCCTCCGTTTCACCTTAAAGGTAGTATCATACTTTGGTTTTTGTCAAAGAAATGCAGACCCCACAGGCAAAAATATCAAGACAGATACAGTAACAGTCATCTGTGAAATTTTCGGTCCCATATACGGTGCCTACTTTTTGAGAAAAGTCAGAAAACAGTGAAAAATGCTCACACTTCACAGGATTTTAAAATCTATTCACAGGAGTTTCTATCTCACCCGGAGATCAAAACTGTCTTCTGTCTTTGGTTGTACTCTTTTCTGAAAAAAATACACCATTTTCGGGAAGAACAATTGTAATGGAATGTTTCTACCGTCACCATCTTCATACCCTTAGGCTTAGGTAAATCTGTGTAGATTTCTGTTTTGGTACGCTACCAAAGCATGTACCTTTTTGAATAATAAGTGATTTTAGAGAGGTATTATTATGCACAGATCAGACAAAAGAGTGAGAAACTTTATGGCTGCACAAGAGTCATTAGCAGGTGGCACAAGAGTGGAGTGATCCCGACCTCGTTAGGACACACTTGTCTGGCAGTGGCAGAATGGGAAGTTAGAGCATGGTATAATGTACAGGAGCACCATGTGACATAATGGCATACCATCATGCAGACCTACTTGAGGTCTATCCGGGGAGGTAGTACATTACATGTAGCACCTCCATGACCTAACTAACCTGCTACCCTCACCATGAATGAATATTTAATAACCCAGACTGTCTGCTTGGGAATTTAAAGTTGAATCCTGTTTAAAAAAACATCTGAATTTTCAGTGGATGCTACTAACATTGGATGACATGATTTTGACACTGTGTTTCATGTCATAACTCATACAATTATGACCAACAAAATTATGTATTCTGTGCACAAAACAGTACTGGCCACTCGGTATTAACTCACAAAATGTACAACCCCTGGATGAAATGAAACCTTGAGGCTGGACCTGTAGTGTAAGTTGGACTTGAAAGTCCTGAACAAAATGGTTGGAACATAGAGGAAGGTCCTTGGACCAAGGAGGCTTGATGGTTGGATTGGACTGGACTGGGAAGACATTACAGAAAAATTGAGCCACAGCGTCAGTTCACGGAGATAGAATTAGAACAGACAGACTCTCAGACTCTTAGTCTTACTTCCAAGAAAAGTTATTGTCTTCAATAATACTTTCACAATGGAGCTCTGCATACATGTAGCTCTCCATCAGAGCTGGAACAATGAGGCCCACTTTTTAATAATACTAGTCAATAGGGCATTGTCATTGAAATTTCATTGAAGTCCGTGTATGCTGCATGCAGTGAGCTTTGGAATTCTAGGAATGTGATGTTCATTGTGTGTGCTCAAGTACTGTGAAGATGAAGCAGGTAGGGGCACTATACGTGTGTATAACTGTGTACAATGCAGTGCAAGCTGGCCTTGCTTGCACCATAGAGGTACATGTAGGAAACAGATCAGGAATAAATGCCTTTTCACACGATGCTCTGCCTAGCCCTACATTTCACTGCAGGCCTGCAGCATTGCATGTTAACTTGTAACGTAATGTGCATAGTTTAGGTCATGTTGTTGTTGATGCACCAACAGTACCATTTTGACAAATACATAATGTACGTATACACTGTACGTGTATTGTTCTTCAAATGAGTAGTCCACATTTGCAATAGGGCTCTGCGATCGTGACGTCTTATTCAGAATGTTAAGACAAACAAGTCCCAAGTTGCACTATTAACTTACACGTATGTATTTGTCCGAACATCCGGGTAACTATAGGTGTCAATATAAAGGGCGTATTCTATAAATAGCTCGAACGACGAGCGCAGAGCCCTCAAATTCAGTCATGTTAGAGTTACAGTAAAGGATAACAGATGGCAGGCCTGAAGTGCCAAAAAAATAAATTATAATTCATCTTCATCGTGTACATGAACCCTACTAAAACAGGAACACTGTAAAATACTAAACTGTGCATAATGTGTTGAACGTGCCCCAGCCTGGTGTATAAAATGGAATGAACCATGTTGTACAGCAAACGATATCGGAACAGCTTTGGTGAGCAGCACCAGAACCATCAGAATCGTACACTGACTGCAAACAGATACCCTAGTAGTAAAATATTACGACCGCATTAAACAGTGTTCATTTTGAGCATGGAACAAAACTGAATTTATAAATAAACCAATGCGTAGAGCATTTTCTATACTGAAGCGAAAGCGTGAAACGCTATCTGACTTGGCCATTCAACGACAGATCGAGCAGATGGTGCAATTCATTACTTGTACAACGGGGGCAGTAAATTCAATTTTGCGTACTACTGGGATAAAATGTGATTATGTCAGCTGACAGATAGGCCTACTGACAAAAATTAAACTGATTTTCTGGATCAAATTATATTAATCCATGCTTTGGCAAAAATTCAGAGCAAAAATTATATAAACTGCGTGCCACTGGCAACTTGCTACGTATTTAAAATGCGACCTGATCTAATAAAATTACTTCAAGTCTGAACAGCCCATGATGCCACCAAGGCAATATTTACTATAGGCGACTGACTTAGAGGCAACCAAATGAACCACGTATGCCAAAGAAAAATTCTGGTAGCACAAAAGTCCGTAGACGTAGGCTGCCTGCATGTTATTTTGGAGGCGTTTCTGTATTCAAGTTAAATGAGAAATATCAGGCCTTCATTTTAATAAAAATCACTCTTCTTACATGTAAATCAATGTAGAGAATTTAGTGATTTGCTCTCGCTTTGAACAAAAATCAAGTTTGCTCTACAAATTCAACTCCTTAAATCAAAATCTAGGGCCTACTCATACTAGTGAATATCGAGAGCAGTTTGCTCTTGCTAAACCAAATTTTCGCATGTGTCCAGTGTCGGAAAAAGAAAACATGCAAACTTTTGCTTGTCCTGTTGAATTTTTTTTTGTATTTTCCGCAAAAGGTAAATGTTGGCTGAAAAAATGTATGTGATGTTTTGAAAAAGGCAGCTCTCCTTAAATTGTTAAGGAGCTCTTTTTTTTCACTCTCCTTGGAAAACATTAAGAAGAGCGGAGGAGAGTGATCACTCTCACTTTCCTTAAAAATCAAGGCCTGAAATATTATTTCTTCCTGGAGATTGCCTAAAAGGCTGAAACTGTAAACCTGTAAACAGCCTTTATCAAAATCGGCTACATAATTGCATTTTACTCATTAACATGGGAAACGAGTTCAGTTCGTCATTTTGTGCTACCCAGGTTCACCATGTTTGCAAGTCAAGGACGTCTTTTTGGGGCGAAAACATCTGAAATCCATATTGATCTGCATCGGCCAAATAAATGCCCTGTAATTCAGAGCCAGATTGGGAATTCAATTTTGCCCTGTTGGTAGAGCACAAACTACCGGAGTAGTCCATTATCTAAATGCTATGATTTTGCTGGTGATTTAATTTTAAAGGTACAGTACTGGATTGGTAACATACCCAAACAGAAATGTTCACAGATTTAATACGTATTTAACTTTCAGGGTATGAAGATGGTGCTGGTAGAAACATACCGTTAAAATATTTCCGCCTGAAATGCTGTATTATTTTAGAAATTAGTCAAACAAAGACCAAAAACAGCACATACATGTAGCATAGATACAGTTTCCTCAGATCTGCGGGGTATGATCCTGTAGCTTGGTCGCACTTCCACGTTTGCACACAAACTTACATTAATATAAAAAATGAAAACCTGGGGGGTGTACCACCCCCCTCCCAACCATACAACCCCCCCCCCTACCAACACTGTGTTCATGAACTTGCAATTTGACCCAGATGCATCCCACAATGCTTGGCGGAAGCGCCTTCCCTTGGTAAAAATGCTATTTGCGATATTTAACCTTATGGACTTGACCATAACCAATAACCATAATCATGGTGCGTTTATGTTCATCCCATTCCCATGGCAACATGACCTGTGATTGACACTGGTTCACCTGTTCACAAATCAAAATATATGATCACCTGAAAGCTAGATTCAGAAAATGAGAATATTTTGCACTTTAATGTTAGGGCAAAGATCATGTTTATTTTTTCACTTGTTCGTCTGTGGGCGTCTACATTCTTCCGATTCTGCCCGGGGATTAACTTAATCCGACAAAAGGCGACCCTGGCTGCTGGCACAGATAAGTCTCAGACTCACTGGTTCACAATTTAGCACCCCGTTCCAATAACTATTCAATAACGAAAAGAATGTTTTGCAGACTCACTAACTAATTATGCTGCTAATTATATACTTTTTGATGTCAGCACGCTGACAAATTTCTTGAAAGTTGGCAGCCTGGTTATGACTGAGTTTTAAAGGATACTACTCCTGACATTCATGCAAAGGTAGGCAAGATTGCAACTCTTTCTCAGTGTACTGTTAATAGGCCCTAATGGTCAAAATTATTCCAGACTAGAAAAAAAAATCAGTTTTAAAAGACAAAGAATATTCTAAAACTTTAAAGTTTAACAGGTACAGGGTATTAGTACTGGACCCAATAACTGCGGAGATGTGCTCCCTAATCAGTTCACCTCTGTGCAGCACGTTTTTGGATATCTCTACCATCATGACCATGTCTACAAGTGCAACATCCATACCCGACTACTTTGATCACCTTTTTTTCCCTTACAAATCCACATAGTTAGGTGACCATGTTCAAGGGCATCTTCCAAGACTTGAGGTTTTTCAGCTCCGAAGATCACAGGCTGATCATCTACATAATGTATCTGGTCTAAAAACATTGATTTTCATCACACAAATTACTAATTGTGGATACATAGGTGGGGCATAGGTGGCAAAGTGTGTTAGGCACTTGCCTCTCACCAATGTGGCCCGGGTTCGATCCCGGCTTGGGTCATATGTGAGTAGAGTTGTGTGTTGGTTCTCTCCTATTTGTAGATGCGAACTAAGTTCTAGGGTTTTTCTCCAGGTTCTTTGGATTTCCTCCCTCCACAAAAACCCAACAGTTTCGATCTTAGCCTTTAGGCTGTGCTTCCTAATCATATATAGGCCCTATGGGTTGATGTGGCGGGCTGCCAAAGGGTGCCCATGAATGCCAGCTACTCCGTACTCGGTCACGTGTTGCGCCATCCTTCATAATTCACATTGTAGGCCTACATGTAATTGCTGGGCACCTCTGGAAAACAGTGTTTCACTGAGCTGGTAACCCCAGGGTAAACAAGAAATAACTAAAAAATAAACTACAAATTCATGCCTAAATAGGCATTAGTGTCTTTTACGCCACCCATATTATTATTTTCAGTATTTATTTTGGTAAGAAACTGTGTTTTTTCCACTGAAATATTGCCGAAATATGTTCATTTTAGGGTTTACAGGACCCATGAATAAATTTGCTTTACACAATGTAAGTAACAAATCTCATTTTGGAACAGAAGAACTAAGAAGCTAAATAAATTGTGGGTGGCGTAAAAGACACTAACCCCCCTAAATCAACATGATCAATGGTGTAACCACAGTATGTCAGTAGGCTCATCAGAAAAAAAATTAGAGTAGACGGGCCTAGCAAACGCTTGGCCATTTGCCGTGGGAGACCAAAAAAGAACAGGAAATGAATGTGTACAACTAGTAACTACAACTACAACTACAACACTAAACAGTACAACTTAAAGTAGGCCTAAATAATTCTTACCATCTTCAATGAATAATTCTTCACCGTAGTCAGGAATGTCTTCATCCATGATTTCCCCTGCTCTCTGCAGTCCCTGGGTTCAACTCCAAAGGCAAAGCAAGCTCAGCTGCTTACAACACTGTATTGAACATGTATGAGAAGAGGCCCTTGGCTATCTATCTTATGTAAGCGGTCGTTCATGTATTCTTTCGCGGTCAACTGTTGTGCATTTTACACACAATTCTTTCTTGTTCGCCGATGCGCACCCAGTCTTTCCGATACATGGACAAAGATCTTGCCCCTGGCGAAGTGTTTCCTCTTGGGATAAGTTTACAGGCTGGAAATTTGGAGGAAATTGCCAGCTCTAAAAAACGTCTGGTGGGCGCAACAGCTTGAGTTCATTGATAGTACTAGCTAGCTAGCTGTACATGCTATGTGCATGAGATATCGAGAGTGCAAGAGATAGTAAAAATGAAGCGCCCTCAACGGAATCACATGGCAAAATCTGATAAATGCTTCAATCAACCGACTTGTATCAAATCTACGATCATTTTCGGCGACTTCCCAAACGACGTCAGTTATCTAACAGGCTTGATTTTCTTATAATTAATTCCCTTGGAATATTAACATTTCCCTTTTTTGAACTAATTTCGTTCGCTCGATGTAATATAAACACTGCAGTGTCCTTTTGCGCACTCCTTACGATTGTCCATAGCGGGAAATATTAAGACCCTTTAGGTCTCCACAAAAATATCCTAGCTATAAGAGACTCGATACTAGTCCCTTGTCTTGTTTATTAATCATCAACAAAATTAAACCGGGTGTGTTTTGGGGTGCGATGGGTGAATTGAAATGGGACCACAGTGTGGCCAGGGAATGTTGGGACGATGGAGTGGCGATGACAAAATATCACAGAAGCCGTGGAATACCCCATGTACCACATCCATCATATGATATCCCATCTCACTTTATCAAAAGCGCAGCCAGCCAAAACCACAGACCCATGCATACCATCATGTCCCACCCAACCCATCCCATCCCATCCCATCCCACCCCATCCCACCACATCCCATCCCACCACATCCAATCCCATCCCATCCCACCCAACCCCATCTCATCCCACCCCATCCCATCCCATCCCACCACATCCCATCCCATCCCATATCCCATCCCATCCCACCCCATCCCATCCCATCCCATCCCACCACATCCCATCCCATCCCATCCCACCACACCACATCCCATCCCATCCCACCACATCCCATCCCATCTCACATCCCACATCATCCCACATCCCATCCCATCCAACCACAACCCATCCCATCCCATCCCATCCCATCCCATCCCACCCATCCCATCCCATCCCATCCAACCACAACCCATCCTATCCCACCACATCCCATCCCATCCAACCACAACCCATCCCATCCCACCACATCCCATCCCATCCCACCCATCCCATCCCATCCCATCCCACCCCATCCCACCACATCCCATCCCATCCCATCTCACATCCCATCTCACATCCCACATCATCCCACATCCCATCCCATCCAACCACAACCCATCCCATCCCACCACATCCCATCCCATCCAACCACAACCCATCCCATCCCACCACATCCCATCCCACCACACCACATCCCATCCCTTCCCATCCCACCCATCCCATCCCATCCAACCACAACCCATCCCACCCCATCCCATCCCATCCCATCCCACCACAACCCATCCCATCCCACCACATCCCATCCCATCCCACCACATCCCATCCCATCCCATCCCACCCATCCCATCCCATCCCATCCCATCCCATCCAACCACAAGTCCACAACCCATCCCATCCCACCACATCCCATCCCATCCCACCCATCCCATCCCATCCCATCCCATCCCATCCCATCCAACCACAACCCATCCCATCCCACCACATCCCATCCTATCCCATCCCATCCCATCCCATCCCATCCCACCACACCACATCACCACAGCCGGGCCGACCGCATGTGATTTGTACGTGTGCGATTATCTCCAAAAGATTTTACTTTCCATCCCCCAAAACTGAAATAATGATGACACACTTGATCTAAAAATAAACATGACCTACGATTACAGCAGCTAGCTAACGGCCGCCGGCGTGGTGAATTATTGGAAAGATAAGTGGCCTCATACGTGTACCGTTATATTCCGCCCAAATGGGCTCCACAAAACAAACCCGTCTTGCGTATAACTGTCGCTGATAGATCGATGATAACTGTTTAGTGGGCGCACGATTGTGCGCTAAATCACGCCAGGAGCGAAATAGACAAGCGCGGTTTTGGCGAAATGGAGTCCATACTGCAATATGGCGGGTAGGGGTTCGAATGACTCTGGCAACGGAAAGACATCGCAAACAAATGGCGTTCAAAGACGACCATTCCTCATCGGCGTCGGTGGTGGAACATCATCCGGAAAGGTAAGATGTAAACGCTACACAGAACCCTTTTTTGAAAATGAAATCGGTGTTTTTGATTGGGAAAATTCCCCTTGAAAATGATGCTTTTTTTCCTTCTCTGCGGGGGCAAACAAAGACGCGCGCATTGCTACATGCGTGATCGCTGATGCAACGTTGCAACACGTGTTTGATTTTTTTTTCATTCAGTCTGGCTGCTGCCGCAAGCCAACACTGTTTTTAACGGTGTTTTAGACTGGCTCCGTCCCGAAGTAAACTTGTGGCATTTTTGTTTACATTGATTTATTTTTCCATTCCATGAATGGATTTGACGTTTTAAAACTTAAATTCGTACAGAAGTGGCTTTTAATTTATTAAAAGAGGAAAAAATCTGGGAAGAGTGTAATCTAATGAATAGTAGGGGAAACATTTGTCATGTTTGTAGTAACTTGCAATTTATAACAAAAAACCGACAGTTCCAAGGCCAAGGTCTTCTGTTGCTAACTGCCAACCTTACTTTGCAGTTCAAAAACTCTTTTGATTCTGCCTTCTCAAAATTTGTAATATTTTGGGAAATAATGCTTTTCTCAAATTCCCCTTTCCTGGTTGAGTATAGATAATAGAGCTTAGGGTACCCAGACATTTAAGTTGGCCTAGGCCTAGTATTTTCTTATTAAAAATAAAAATGTTCTATAGATCTTTGTACCATGGTCTGGAGAAATAAGACACAATCTCCATGTTTGTACCAACATCATGTTTGTTGTTTTTGTTAAAATTTTTATAATAAATTGATTGACTTAAAAATAATATCATACTTTGGTTTTTATCAAAGAAATACAGATTCATGGGCAAACATATCAAGACAGATACAGTAACAGTCATCTGTGAAAATTTCAGTTGCATAAGATGTCCACTTTTTGAGAAAACAGTGAAAACTGCCACAGTATTTCTTAATTCTTTTCTCTTTTATTTTTGATCTTTTAAAAGACCAAAAAGATTTTCGGTCGTTGTTTTACTAATTTCTGGATAAATACACCATTTCAGGCAGAAACATTTTAACGGTATGTTTCTACCACCACCATCTTCATACCCTGTAAGTTATAATACGTAAATCTGTGAACATTTCTGTTTTGGTTTCTTACCAAAGTATGACTACCTTTAACTTAGCACCAACATTTGCTTAAGCACCAAAAACCTTGGTAAACAAAACCAGCATGCCATGCCAGTCAAGACTCCTTGTGACTGTTATGCTCAGCAAACAATGGCCGAATTCAAGTCAAAATCAGTAAACATCCTCATGAAAATTTGGTTGGTAATCCTGTTTAATCAAGGAAGACTTTTCATGCCTAAAGCAAATTTTGTGCTTTACGCTGCTCTATGAAATTGGCACCTGGTGCAATGATCACATTAAGTGATTAACTAGCGTTAGGTACATGCAGCTTTTCCTTGGATCAGTTGATTTCCTCGTTTTTCTCATCACACTCATGTCATTAAAAATAGAAAAATCACTGCACAAAGTCGTGTAAAGATTGGAATTTCCTCGTTTTTTGTCAAGTCTGAGTTGCATGCATGGTACATATCACTGTCCTGTGTATTTTGAAAGGGCACACAATGTGCGTAATTGTATTCAATGTAGTGAAAAACATGGTTTTAACATAGTGAAAGTGTTTATTTTCTCAAAATGATTCATTTCCTTGAAATGCAATTCTATACTTCATTATTTTTTTTCTCAGACTTCCAAGCTGAAAATATTTTATGTTAACTAGAAAATACAAAACAAAACACCCTTCCTCAAAAAAAAAAAAAGATTGAATAAATAAAAATTAAAGAAAAAACACAAACAAATTTGGTTTCATTTTAAGAAAATGTTTTATGAAATATTCTGAAATCATTTTGTGTTCGTGAAGTTTAGCTCCTTGCACAACATTGATAAAGGTGACAAAGCATAATTCGATTTGTCGTGGAACAAAAACAAACCTGTGAAATTTGCAGCTCAATTAATCCTTGAAAACAGTGAAAACCCTTGCATTTGTGACGCGAAATTGTGTGGGAATAGCTGTCTCATTGTTTTCTTTCCAAGAGCAAAAATATTTAGGTGTTTGGTTTTACTCTTTTAAAACATAAATTATTCACAATATGTTTCTACCATTACAGTCTAATATGTAAATGTGTGAACATTTCTAATTGGTTTGTTACCAATGTTGTGTATGCCCTTTTAAATATATTGTTTTGGTAATTCTGAATTACTAACTTGTGACACACTGAGTTTTGGTGTTTTTTTTAATCTGTCCTCAGAAATTATTTAAAGGGATGGTACCGAATTGGTAAGACAAAATACACTTCAAGATCACAGATTCACATAAAACATATATACACAGTATAATAGTGATAATAGGAGAAAACATCCCATGAAATGTTTTTGTCTGAAATGCCATATTCGTTGAGAAATAAATGAAACTATTTTCCGATTGGAATAAATCGCTTTGAAGCGTTTTATTATGAACGCATAATATCATTGAAATGTGTAAACGGGTTTTCACTATTTTCTCGTGACCCAGATGGCTGATTGACCTCAAACTTCTACAGGTTTGTCAGTTAAGGTATATGATGGATTACATAATGTGCTTTCACAGTCAGCAACGGTTTTGTGGCAAAAACCAGTTCTGTACCATCCCTTTAAACAGTGGGACTTCCATTATATCATAAATTTAAGGGAGGGAAAATTGACAATTAATGGACCATTGAATTTTGTCCCTGGAATTAATGGAAAATGTGCAGAACGATTTGAATGAAAAGGTTCAACCGACCAGAAGGCATGTTTTGTTTTTTTCAAATGCTATTCATGTCTACTCGTAGCAAACACCTGTTTGAGTGGAGTATTCATGAACAACAAAATGTTGTCCTCTCCAAACATATTGATTTTATCTATTTTTAGAATAATTCAATCTTGCTCATTTTTGCAAAGAGGATGCACTACGTAGAATTTGTATCAAAATAGCTGAAATTATTTGTTGGGAGAACAAAGTTTTATTAATAGTGTATAAATGAGCCCAGGTTTATTTATTTATTCATTTATTTATTTATTTATGTTTTCCTTCGGGCACAAATTACAAAAATTTACATGAAAAACAAGATGTTAATAATGTACATCTACTACAAGTGGGCACAAAGTAATGCTTGAGAAAGTGAATCCATACTAAATATTGTATTTTATTAAGTATAATACATTGATAAAGGTCACAGAACTGCACTCAAGCTTTGTCTAATCCAGCATGTGCATGAAATGATGAACGTGAAAATTTGAGCTCAATCGGACATCTGAGTCATGAGAAAATAGAGAAAACGTCACTCAATTTTTCGTATAAAACATAAAGAATGGTTTTGATCTTAACCCCGAGATCAAGACTGTTTTCTGTCTTTGTTTTACTAATTTCTGAATAAAATACACCATTTAAGATGGAAATATTTTAACGGTATGTTTCTACAAGCACCATCTTCATACCCTGAAAGTTATAGGTAAATCTGTGAAGATTTCTGTTGTTACCAATCCTCTTAGTGTATCTTTAAGGGAATTGAATGGTTTGTTTTTAAAAACAAAATGCTTGAATATCTTCTATTTTTATGGAGGTTCTATATTTAATTCAAAGTAGCGAAAGAAATGCGAGAGCAAATAATAATCTGGCGGGAATATAATCTTGAGATGGATGGCCCCTCGGACAAAGACCCTTGGGGTCGTGAAAATATTTACCGCACATTGAAAACATGGAGTAATTGCGGATTTGATATGCACCTGTTGTTAACGGATGGCGCGCTGTTGGACATCAAACATGTTGCTTGCTGATTATGTTATTAACACTCCGGTTTTGTTTTTACAGAGCGAGCCTGTTTGTTTTTTAGCAAATTGTTTTCCCTCAGATGCAAAGCAAGCGTGGGAGGGGATGAATTTTGGCTAGAAATCTTACAAATATGAAAAAACGAGGCTAGTTGCTGAGTCGCGTGTTGTACATGTTCATCGTCTAAAAGCTTTTTAGAAGATTGTGAAGAAAAACAATATCACACATTGGAAATATATGACCCCAAGGTGGGGCCAATTTCATGGAGCTGCTCAGCACAAAAAAATTGCTTAGCACAAAAATATCTTGCCCGATAAAACAAACCACCATTAAAAATTCCATTTGATATTCCTGGTCAGCGAACAATCAGTCAACGAACAATCAAAGTGATATGCAATACATGTACATGGAAATTTGGTTGTTAATCCTGTTTTTATGAAGACAGAAATTTCATGGCTAGCAATTTTGTGTGCTGCTAAGCAGGGCTGTGAAATTGGCCCCAGGTGTTTAAAAGGAAATAATAAAAGGCTAAACCTTGGTATTAATGACATATTAATCAGTTAATTAAAAGATCAATTTGCATTTAACAAATTGTGTTTTTATTCAGTGAGCAACGCACATGTACACATGTAAATAGCTTTGCATAGGGCCACAACTTAAATTTGAGAATATCAGTTCGATATATTATTAATGCATTCAAAAAAGTATTGATGATTTACAATTGTCGCGGGGTAGTTTGCAAAACAGTGGCCTTTTGATGAACCAAGAAGTGTTTAAAATGCCTGTGTTTTTTCCTCTTTTTTTTGGGGGGGGGCCTGTAATTCAATCTGTTACACAAAGAGTCAATTTCTTACACCCCATGATGCTGAAATGGAATGGCCTTCCTTCCTCCCTCCATACAAAACCTTCATAAAAATATGAGGGGGGGGGAGAACATAAAAAAATCAAAACAGTGACTGGACGGACTGCATGCACAAAAACAAAATGGAGAGAGAAAAAAACAAGGCATCGTTTTATAACGCTGTAATTTAAAGGTGATTGTTATTGAGTGTGTGGCGCAATCACCTAAGGCTGAAAATCAGATCGCTGTCCTTGTGAAAATGTCAGTGACATTTATCCTTGTTTTTTTGTGCGGAGAATTCCCGCATTGTTTCCCCGATCCCCTCTCATTTTTTACGCTTGGTTTTAAATACCATGGTTTTTTTTTATTATAGGCTTAAATTAAGATTTTCTGGGGGCTTTTTTGTGTGCGTGTCGCAATTTCTCTACTTTTTTCCCCAAATTCCCCCTATCTTTTTTTTTTTTTTTTTTTTACACATTTCTTTGTTTCTCTGTGCTTTTGCTTGGTTGTTGTTTTTTTGTTCAATATTTTTGTGTGTGTTCATATTTCTTTGTGTGTTTGTTTCTATATCATAGTTTCTTTTCTCCTGTTTAACTCTGCTTATGAAATTCATTTGTTTGTTGATTCTTTTTCTTTGTTTACATGTTTTTCTGTTCATTTTTGTGTACGTCTGTTTCTCTGTTTCTTTGTTTCTGTGTCTTATTATCAACTATTACGAGGTTTAATACCCAATTTTATTTTTCAGTTTCTCTATTGGTGTCTATTTTTTCTGTTTTAACAAAAGATTTTTTGTTGTTCCTTTGTCTCTACGTTTTATTGTTTCTCTGCTCAAATTGGGACGTCTTGTAGGATTGTTTTTGTAATTATTAAAGTTGACCCTAACCCTCGATGCCACACAAGACAATAGCTAATTACCACACATTACCATTGTCTCCATAGGGAGACATGATCATAAACCACTGCATTACCACTCAAACCACAATCGGGTGTAAGGTGGTTTTCAGGATACCACACTAACCACAGGAAAATTATGTAAATATGGTTAACTGTGGATTATAAATGCATTTAAACGTGTATGGGTTAGGGTTAATAATAGCCAAATATCCTCTTGCTCAGTCCAACTATTGGAAATATGTCTTGCCAGGGTTAAACAAGTACTATAAATGTACATTTTTATGACTAAATATGGATATTAACATGTGTATGTAGGTGGCTGACCAATGGTAAAAAAAACACATGTATGCGCATTATAGGCAGTGGTGATAGTCAATACACTATACAATCACCAATACCCAAATTGACCACTGTAGTGACCGGTAAGCTCAGGAGAGGAGGGCGAGGGCAGCCATTATAGCAGGTTGGTCATTGCCTCAGTGGTCACTTTGGATATGTTGGACACTTAGCCCGGCTTGCTGGAGGCGCATTACAGGAAATGAACTGTGGAGTTGGGAAGGGGGGTTAGGGCGAGGGAATTAATCTTAACTGCGGGGTATCTAGGGGTGTAAGCATGCCAGGGAAAGCGACAACCTTTTTTTGTCTTTGCTTTATGAACCCTCAGCTCCAATGGGAGAGACATTTGAAAAAATGATGAAGATGATATCGTCCCCTCTTAATGCAGCTTTTGTAGCTCTCTACATTCTACATTCACATACATGTTAGGGCTGTAAGTTTACGAATAATTTTGTAACCGGTTACCCGTCTGTTTTTCGGTTACGGTTACAATTACCCGTATAACAAAGAAAACAAAGAAAAACAAAGAAATAGTAAGTTTGGGTCTTTTAGGAACTTGGTTGACAACATTCTTTTGTCACAACATTTGGCAGTGGTAGACATAGCAAAATGTTTGGCCTTTGCTTTGCATAAGCCTGCTGGTCCAATTTTCAGAAGATCATTGACATTTTTTCTTTGTGAACTCTAGATGTGTCTATGTTTCAAAAAGAAGAGGCCATTAAAAAGATACTTTTCGATTAACCTAACTGGGAAAATGTACCCGGGTACACTTGAACGGTCGGTTACCCGGTTAACCGGATACAAACTGCAGCCTAAATACATGTACTGTACATGAACGTAGAATGTTGAAGGGAAGTTAAGGTTTGTGGAAGTGCATTTATAGCTTTTGTATTTCCTGTGATCTGTTAATAATACAAGCTTTGTTCCTGTGATAACCGGTTCCAAAGTCCCAAACTTGCTGGGAACAAATTTCTATTTCAGGCTGTGTAGACTTTTTTGTAGGTTGCACTTCCAAATGGCCAGTGCCAGGAATAAGCTGGCTGATACAAAAAATCATTTCTACTACCACATTTTGGGGTGTTTTTTTTTTCATTTTCCTCCTTCTCAATGTCAGAATGTGAAATGGGTTTACATGTATGTTTATTCATTTTGTGATTTACCAATAAGTGTTATTGATTTTGATTTGCAAAACATTGTTTACACTTGGCATATTTTTTAAAAGTTCCACACAAGCAGCTCTTTGAAAATCGGCTGGAGGTCTTGACACAAAACTCTGGCACCTACTCTGACCCTATTCGAGTCTTTGTTTCCTCAAAATTTCAGCTCTGTCCAGAATTGCGTTCAAGTGCACCCACAAAGTATAAAGTTACTTCTGCCAGAATGTTTTGCCATGATGTGTTTGGACCAGTTTTGCTTGTTTTTGTTGAGCTCTGTGCTGTATGGTAAATTTTTGGTCTTTCTCTCTCCCTCCCTTTCTTTCACAGTCCTCCGTCTGCGCCAAGATTGTGGAGCGGCTAGGCCAGCGCAACATAGACAGCAAGAAGCGCAAGGTGGCCGTCATCAGCCAAGATAGCTTCTATCGAGACCTCAGCAATGGGGAACAGGCCCGCGCCTTCAAGGGGCAGTTCAACTTTGATCACCCAGGTAGGTCTAGGCAAACTAGGGATGGAGTTAAGAATTTCCTGCTTAGCACAAAAAATTGCTAACCATGAAATTTCTGTCCTACTAAAAACAGGATTAACAACAAAATTGCCACGTGTTATTTGTCGCTTGCGATTGTTCTTTAGCTGTTGTTCTCTGACTATGAATATCAAATAGAATTTTTTTTGGTGCTTAACAGCTCCATGAAATTGGCCCCCGACCCCGAAGTCGCTCTGTCTTCGGGATTAGAAACATTCTGGGTGGAAGACATACTTCTTTACAAAAGATTCTAATTTTTTTCTTTTTTTCTTTTTTAAATAAACATTGATTGACCTGTTGTATTTTTTTCAGCATTAGAATTGTATTTTTTCCTTTTTAATTTGATTTTTAATTGCATGTGATATTTACATGTAATCGTATGGTTGTTATTAATTTTTTAAACCGAGAGCAATTTAAGAGCATTTATTGAAATGGATTTGAGCGCTATATAAAATTTCATACAATTGTCATATATGGGAATATATATGGGAATCCCAGTTGTTATGTGCAGTCATGCAGTCTTGTGTCTGTTGTGTGATACGATTTGGTAAAGTTCAGATTTTTTTCAGCACTCCCACTCGCATCTCTTATCATTAGTTTTCCCTTTTGTTTTGGGTGTTCTGACGAACAGAAACCACTGGTAGTCAGAGAAACCAATTTCATTGCTCTTTTTTTTTCTGTGCTCATTACTTGCCCTTTCTTGCCATATGCTCAATGATTTCACTCTCTATCATTTAAAGGTACAGTTAAGGATCGATTGGTAAAATATGCTAACAGAAAATCATGGATTTACATATAACTTTCAGGATATGAAGATGGTGCTGATAGAAACATAATGTTAAAATATTTCCACCTGAAATGGTGTATCCAATGATTGAAAACAGTTTTGATCTTGTGTAAGATCAAAACCATTGATTATGTTTTATAAGAAAAATTGGGTCAGGATTTTGCTGTTTTCTCGTGACTCAGATGTCCGATTGAGCTCAAATTTTCACAGGTGTGTTATTTGATGTACATGCTGGATAAGACAAAGTGTGAGTGCTGTTCTGTGACCTTTACCAATCATGTATTATACCTTTAACTGGATGTCATCTTTTGTCTCTTTGATCATCTGCAGTCTCCTTTGATTTTGACCTGATCAAGCAGACGCTGGAGGACATCGTGGCCGGCAAGACGGTGAAAATTCCCACCTACGATTTCACAACCAACTCCAGGTTAGAGGAAAAAACTCTTATCCAACCAGGAATCGATTTCACGGCCCTGCTTAGCAAAGAAATTTGCTAACCATGAAATTTCTGTCTTTTAATAATAAAAACAGGATTAACAACCAAATTTCCATCTGTTGTGTATCACTTGTGATTGTTCTTTGGCTGTTGTTCACTTACCATGAATATCAAATGGAATTTTTAAGGGTGGTTTGTTTTATACTTAGCAAGACATTTTGTGCTAAGCAATTATTTTCTGCTTAAAGGCTCCGGCATGAAATTGGCCCCATGTTGTTCAAGTACATGTTTGGCGCTTAAACAGTGTGCATCATCAAAGTAATAAATAAACACGGAGTGCGTTTTTCCTTTTTCATGTTCTGCTTGCGCACAGAAAAGCGGACGAATTCACCGTGATCTATCCGGCCGATGTGGTGCTCTTCGAGGGCATCCTGGTGTTCTACATGAAAGAAGTCCGGGACATGTTCCACATGAAGCTTTTCGTGGACACGGACGCAGACACTAGACTATCCCGACGAGGTAATGAAATATTTTTGAGTTGTAAAGAAGCCAAGATCATTAATTGGGGACAACCATTTTATAGTCGTCCTAGCGCTAGAAGTTCCTTATTTCATGGCTTCCTCATTTGCATACACAATGTGCAAAGAGGTCGTTAGTTAAGAGAGGTTGTCCTTTATCAAGCGGCATCCTCTTTTGAGTGATCCCCCATGCACTGTTTCTGAGCTTGAAGCATTGTTAATTGGGATATAGCAGTGTGTGCGTGGTTTCATGGCTTCTGACTGCCAAACAAACGATAATTGACTATTAGGGCCACCACCAACATAGGGCTGGATAGCTCTGTTGGTTAAAACGCCGGTACGGTATTCCGAAGGTTCAAATCCCGCTCCAGTCAATTTTTTTCTTTGATGACTTTTCAATGATTTAAAATTCAGTGGTTATTTGATGATTAGGTCGTTATTTTCACAAAGTTGGCACGTTAACGAAAGAGTTCTCCACCCTTTTTTTTTGCTTCAGTTATCCGAGACATCAATGACAGGGGTAGGGAGCTAGAGCAGATCCTGGTGCAGTACGTCAAGTTTGTCAAGCCGGCCTTCGAGGAGTTCTGCCTGCCGACCAAGAAGTACGCAGACATCATCATTCCAAGAGGCTCTGAAAACACAGGTGAGTGGTAGAAATGAAGCCGACAGTTTGGCGCCCTCACAGTGCCCTCGGTCATGCTGTGGTTCAAAGTTTATGAAGAAATTGTGGTTGTCATGGTATTTTTGGGATTTTTCTTTTGACCAGTTGCAATTGGGCTGATCGTACAGCACATCAAAGACATCCTGAATGGCGGAATCAAGAAACATATCACCAACGGCAACACATTCCCTGACGAGTGTATCGTGGACAAGCCGGTCCGACAACGGAATCCGTCCGAGACAAGCGCCGGGGGCAGGCCTCATTGAAACCTGGTTACGTTTTGCATCGTTTATTATTTAAGTCTTGCAGACCAATCCTGTTCGAGATAGCAGAGACCATTGACTTGATCGACCAATCCTGCATGCGGACAGAGATTCCGTTGAGAGCTCATTGGATAAGGTTTGGTGAATTCAAATAAAGAGTCAGATTCGTCAAGTTGGTTGACTGTGTCTAGTTGGCGCAAGCCTTGCTAATCTCGAAAGATTTCCCGAACCGAAGAGGGAAAAAAATCCCTAAAAACCAGCATGATATCCCAAAATGATTGAATAAAGTTTTCCTTCATTTCCAGAATTTCAAATGTTTGATCTCTAGGATTGGTCAGGTGATGATGACACGATAGCCAACTGGCCAATCACAGGCACTGTTACTTGTGCTGCATGAATGGATTGACCAATCAGATGTG
Source organism: Astropecten irregularis (assembly GCA_963971285.1). Lineage (NCBI taxonomy): Eukaryota > Metazoa > Echinodermata > Asteroidea > Paxillosida > Astropectinidae > Astropecten > Astropecten irregularis. The sequence continues at coordinate 4,412,512 of OZ020260.1, read as the reverse complement.
CCTTCACAACTGGTCTTCAAAGTTCCGTGCAGTGTAGTGTTAAAAAAAAAAAAAAAAAAAATTGTGGAGAATATGACAAAGACGTCAAAATTGATGAAAGAGGTTATAATGTGTTTCTTGACTAAAAGTCAAAATAAGTTATTCTTTCAAAGACTTAAAAAAAAAACCAAGCTTGACCATGCATGTTTCTTGTCCCATTCTATAAGGCCATTAAGGATGATAATTTTGTTTAAAGTTGACAGTTTAAAATGAAGCTGTTTTTTGTGCTTTTATTTTCTTTCTCTTTTTTCTTCGTTTTTTTTTTTTTTGGTACATTTGACAAAATGTTTCCCGTTATTGCATTACCAGTTTACTGTGTCTACTTAAGTTTTCATGAAGTTTTGGACACAAATGTTGTATAATTCACAAAAAAGGTCCTTATTTGAATACATGCGTACTGAAAAAAGTACATCTCTTCCATTTTGTTTTCCTTATCACACTGTTTGTGGAAGAGTTACCTAGTTGTGGTACTTTCATGGCAATGGACCCTGTGTGCCGGCTTTGACCAATTGGAGGACGCCTTCTAATCAAGTGATCACTTCGATCAAACTCAGTCACGTGCTGTATTGCATGGATGTGATTTTTCAGGAAAAAAATCCTGATTTCTGGTTTTTGGGCTTCACTTTGCCTCTACAAAAGTATAGGAATCAAGTGATTTTCAGTTTTTTATGGCTATGGTATCAGGATTTTTGTATGCAAGTACGATCACAGCCTTGTGTATGTAAAACACACATGTGGGCGGGGCTTAAGAGCAGGGGCGGGGCTTAAGAGCTGAGCCGGAACGGTCCACAAAAACAAACAGATGGTTTTGTCTTTGTTTCCCCTCTGTTTTTTTTTTAGGAGGAAGGGTTGGTCTTGGGACATTAAGCCGACATCAACTGGGAACGGAGATTATTTAGGTTCTTTGGGTTATTTTTCATGAGATTGAGGAAAGCACAACTGTTTTTCGTGATTGGTGGCCTATAGTGGAAACTGGAAACGCCATTGATTTATATCAATAAGTGCTCAGGGAAACATTCATTTCGTTTATAGCTGATAAACATCAGAAGAGGATCCGAGATTTTTGTACTTCTTTTAGTTCTTTAGCTATCAAACAGGACCATGCAAAAGGCATGCATGCCATCTTCAAAAGAATTTGTTTGGTTATAAACCAAAACAGGTAGATTTTCAGTGGATATCACAGAATTTTGTCAGCATTCTCAAGTTACGTGTAATTTTGTGCAACAAAATGTTGAAAATCGGCATCAGTAAACAGTATTTCAAAGCAATTATTTGACAATTGTTATCTGGCAACACCCACTTCCCATGTTTATATCAGTTTGCTCCTTTTTTTGCACAAAAAATTGACTGTAAAACTAACTCCATTCTGTTCAGGCAAATTATAAATCTTTAATATCATGAGACAATGGTGCTTCAACTTATTGACAAAAACATGTTAGCGTAGAATCTAAGGTATCACGTAGTAACGTTTATAGTGAAGTAGGATAGTTGTGCATTATGACATTTCTATAAGGACAATTTTTTTGTTATTGTTGCATAGCTTTAATGTAATATTTCTGACTATTGGAGCTTCCATTTTGGGGGAAAACAAAGATCTTGTACATAGTTTGGGGTTTTCTTTCTTGTTTTTGTGAAGTTTTCCTTTTTTTCATTGAAAATTACTGGGGGGGGATTGTTGTTAATTTGTTTTTGGGTTGGGTTTTTTTTTTGTACTTCTCATTTTCGTTGCCATTAGAAATTAAGTACAGTATTTATCTTCATCATGTTTATGTATTCATTATTATGAAATAAAATGTTTTGATTTTATTTTGACGGTAAAAAGGTTAAGAAAAACAAATGTTCATTTTTTTTGTCTCTCTCTCTTTTTTGTGGGCGGGGTTATGATTTGTGGGAGGTAATTCAGATTACTTTTGACATTTTGTAATATTTGTAATGTGTTTTGGCGTAATCTGTGTTGGAAGTTGGAAATGTACTTATTGTAAATCTTGTGACATTTAAAGGAGGTTGTGTTGTGTTCTATGGCTACTGAGAAAAGTGAGAAGATTATATCTTGTGAAAGTGGGTTCATTGCACTATCATGACGATTATTTTTCATATAAAATACAAAAATACAAGTAGCACTATATTGACTAACTAGAGTCGTTCTTTAATAAGAGGGTTGGACAATAAGAGAGATCAGTTGACTTGTGGAGGGATTGGTAGGCTATTGCCTTGTGGCTCACCGTGCATGTTTTGTACACTATGTTTGTGATGATCGTCTGCTTATTAAAGAAGACGATGCGCACATTTTTGCTTGACATGCTGTTCGAGGACAAGGCATCTAACTAGCTTTCTATTGTTCCCATACTTTTAATAAAACACCGTAGTAGTGCATGATATGGCACACTTAAATTTCACAAATTCTTCTCTTTTTTTTGTCAATTAATCCATCGAAGTTGCTTTGATAATTTCATTGCCTGGACTCGACTGCAACGCTCAAAAAGAAAACAAATCTGCAAAGATGGCATCTGTTGTATAATCCTTCTATTGAAATAGATCATGACTGTGCATTTCGCCTCGTTACTTTTCACCATGTTTTTTCCCACCATGTTTTTTCCATACATATTTATTTTCTTTTGTTAAACATTTCTAAAAAAGTCTCAGTTCTATTTGCAATATCAGCAAAATTGGAGGGAAAAACATGAATTAATTGCCAAATTGAAAAATAAAAATTGATAAAATTGCGTTCGATTAAAAAAATATATATATTAATGACATCATGAAAAAAGTTGGCACGTATTATACTTCAACTGACCGCGAAGTGGTTTGAACACTGGTGTCAAGATTGGTATTAAACATTTGTAACCGATATTAAATTGAGTTTATGTGGATCTTTAATTGGTGTTTTTATCGGTAATATGCTTAAGTACTACACTACCATCGTGTACCTCAAAAAAGTAAACATTTTAAAGATTGTGTTGTTTGAATCTTGTCTCCATCTATGTTAAAATGTAATTTCTAGTCTGGGTCCTTTCTCAAAGCTCGGCTCTGGCTCAGGCTCCGGCTTTGTCTCTGTCATCGATATGCTGAAAATATAGGTTGTGGTTTTCATTGAAGCTGAAGCTCTGTTTTCTTTTTCAAACCAGAGAGTCTACTTCCGAACCGCAGCCAAAAGCCTCTTTTTGGATACCTGTTATTTTAGAATGGATTCATGAAATGGAGCCAGAGCTGAGCTTTGAGAAAGGACCCTGGTCTGAATGCAGCAGAAAAAGCATCATCGTTAATAATGAATTCAGGGGAAAATGTAGTTTATGTTAATTAAACTCTGGGTTTTTTTCATATCTTATGTATGGCGACAGTGTAAAATGTCTTGTCATTTCAAAGAAAGAAAATCAAAAGAAAACCAGATTTTATAAAAAACAAATTAAAAAGAAACAAAAAGTAAGAATACTACAAAATAGGTATTTTCAGGGTGAATAATGGATGAATTACTGTTCATGCCTTGTTGCTATTGTAAATAGTCTGAATAAAGACAAAGAAAAGTGTCAACAATTTCATGTGTATAAATTGTATTTTTTATTTCAAATTTATTTTGACAAACCCTATGTGAGTGAACTGAAGAATTCTAAGTGTTTTCTATCTCTCTTGGCATTAGGAGGGCCTGATGCGTTTCGATCCTGGCAGAATCTTTCTCAAAGGCCCTTTTCTATTTTTAAACGCTTCCCAGTTTTCACAGGTTGAACAAAACTTCAAGTAAACTGTCAAAGGTGTACATGGTATAAAGTCGCCTTAATACAAATGTTAACATGGATTACGGTTATTGTCAATCGGTGGAAATCTTCCCGAATCGTTCCTTGTATGCGCCCCGAGTGTTATTTTGACGGATATCGGCGCATTATGAATTTCCGTTTGAAGGTAACCTCGTACTTTGATCTTGTCAAAGAAATGCAGATTTATAGGCAAAAATATCAAGAAAAATACTGCAACAGTCCTCTGTTAAATTTCCAGTCCCATACGGAGCCCTCTTCTTGAGAAAGCAGTAAAAAAAAAGCTCACGGTATTTTCATATCTATTCACAGGAGTTTTTGACCTCATTCCGACATCAAAACTGTTTTTGGTCTTTGGTTGTACTCTTCTACATGATAAATACAACATTTCAGGCAGACCAATTTTAATGGTATGTTTCTACCATCACCACCTTTTATACCCTGTGAGTTATAGGTAATTCCTGTGAAGATGTCTGTTTCGGTATGCTGCCAAAGTATGATAGCCCCTTTAAGAAGTGCCTTCTACTATGAAACAGTTCCTGTGCCCAATTACCTTTGTCAACTTGCGTCCCTCATGAGGGCCTCATGACTGGGCATTGCTGGGGTTCCTCAGCCGGCATCTGTTAGACGCAGAATGTTCCTTGATGTATTCCCCGCCCATCTCCAAGTACTCCGCCCTGGTCACGAAACCTCCGCCCTCTGCTGACTCCACCGTGTCAGCCGACCATTTACTGGCACCGTGCCAAGCATCCAAAACCGGATTGCCTAGAAAATGGGAGGAAAAAGGTATAATACACTTGTTTAAATCACAATTTTTTTGTAACTGGCCTTTTCAGTTTTCACACTCTACGTGCATACCCTCAAAATCTCACTAAATTCAAATTCCTCCTCGTGGTATCTTAAAAGCACACACATTTGGATGACTAAACAAATTCTCTCTTTTTATCTTTTGAAATGACAGACTAAGTCTGGTACCTGCACTGGCTACTTGGAATGTTGATTGGAAAGGCCTCATGGCCAGTAGCTCCATCTCAATCCGTTGTTTCATCCCTGGATACATCATATTCCCTCCAGTAAGGAAAACCCTCTGCAAGAGACACAAGAAGAAGAAAGAAGAGGAAGTCAAAATCAACTTCCGGTACCCAGAACAAACCCACCACATTATCTTCACTGACCCCACCCCAGGCAAACAACACCCCTGTGTTCCCCACGCCCGGCCACCTCCACCCCTTTTTACCTGCACAAGCGTATCCTGTGTCGCGCTGTCATAGCTCCGCAGCACGTGCTCCAAAGTCTCGGCCAGCCCGGCCTGGTCATGACCGATCAGAGCCGGCTGGAACATAATCTCCGGGACTCGTATCCGCTCCACCCCGAGCTGAAGCTGGTAGTACTCGGCAAGGTCAAAGGTCATCCTGGGAGCAGGCTGATGAGGACTGGTCTGCTTGCTGTGCCGTACAAAGGAAAAAAAGGAAAGAGAGAGCGACAAATGAGCAAGCTGTATCTATGATCTGCAGAATCAAATAAGAGGTGAAAGAGGGACACCACCAACATGGGACTGGATAACTCAGTTGGTAAGAGTGCCGGTACGGTATCCATAGGTCACTGGTTCGAATCCCACTCCAGTCAATTTTTCTTTGTACATTTTTCAAAGAGGTTAAAAGATCGCACAATACAAGCAGACTAAGGAAATGTACTCCAAAGTGTTCTAGTATGTTTTTCCAATTAGACACAAAATTTGACCCAAAATGTTAGATATAATGGCAACATTTCTCCAATAATCTACCACAACAAGCCTCATTAACATGCATGCTTTCCCCCCCCCCCCCCAAAAAAAAAATAATTCTTAGGTAGAGGAGCAAGTCAGACTTCACAATGTCCGTAGAGCTGCTTAAGTGCCAAAATTTGCTTAAGCACACAAAATATTGATAAATAAAAATCAGTATGCCAGCCAAAACTCCTTGTGAATGTAATGCTCAGCAAACAATGGCCGAATGCAAGTCAAAAGCAATAAACATCACAGGAAAATTTGGTTGGTAATCCTGTTTGATCAATGAATTAGACATTTTATGCTTAAGCAATTTTTTTATGCTAAGCAACTTTCTGAAATTGGCCCATGGACAGGGGCTATTAAGGGTTATCTGGAATGTTCTAAAGAATTCACCTGTCGTAGTCTTGGTCGACATCCCGTAAGAGCAAGTCCAGATCACACACGTCTCCCTTCTCCAGATCATTGTCAAATCCCTCCAGATCAGGGCTCTGTTTTTGTTTATTTGTTTGTTTGTTTTCCAAGGAAACACGTCAACAAGAAAAGGAACAAATGAATTTATTGATTAGTGATCTTTGATCTTGTCCATTTATGTGTATCTTTACTTGCATGTTCTTGTCCTCTTGTCATTTAGCCTTCGATAAAGATCCTACTATGATTGAAACGTGTCAGGTCCTCCTATAAATTCCTACAAGCATTTTTTTTTTTTTATTTCAGGTCATTATTTTGGATGATGAGCAGTTTGCAGCAGTTTTTCATTACTTGTTTATAGTATTTATAGTATTTATCCTTTCCAGTGATCATGTGACATCCCGATATTGGATTGATATCACCGTCTGTTCATCTCAACGTGCCAATTAAGTTGTGATTATTTATTATATACTGTATTATTACATGATGAAATATTATCTCATATTTGGGCCTACCAGTATCCGATTCTCCTGTGATTGGTCGGCCTGGGACTGGCCGGCCGGCTTCAACTCCACCCCCAGGATTTTGTTCCTGATCTTCTGAATGGACTCTGTCAGCTTATCGATCATGGACTGAAGCTCCACTCCAGAGGAGCAGCCGAGCTCCCGTAACGCCGCCTGATTCAAGATCACAAGCATGAAGTACAACATTCGATCAAACAAATGCACACAGTCATTCTTCCATCACATACTTTTTAAGGATATGCCATTGTTCTCTATTGTCCCTGTACTATAACTCCCATAGACTACATATTTGGACACAATTCAGATTCAACATAATACATTTGCTGACGGACCTAAAAAATACAATGACCTCGATCATGCAATGAGCTGAAAATATGCTGAAAATGTAGGTTGTGGTTTTTTATTGAAGCTGAACATCCGTCTTCCTTTTTCAAACCAGAGAATCTACTTCCAAACCGCAGCAAAAAGTCTCTATTTTGATGCCCGTTATTCTAGAATAAATGCATAAAATGTAGCCAGAACTGGAGCCGGAGCCAGAGCTGCAGCCAGAGCCGAGGTTTGGAAAGGCCCCACGACACTGGGTCCCTGACAGTAAGCTAATCAGGACCAAACCTCTCTCCCACCACCCAGTGCTTACCTGGTAGCCTTCTTCATCTTCATCTTCCAGCAAGTCCTGTATGCTCCTCAGCTGTTGCAGTCTGTCCTCTTCAGCCGCTAACTGCAGACAAAAATGACAATCATTTGTATTTAAAGTATAAGGACCCAACGTGAGCAGTAAAAATCGGTCACCACCACGGTGACTTAAGACATTTTCCCACTAGAGCAATCATCCCCGAGCAGTTTGAAGCAGTTTAATATTTGTATCAAATAGAATTGGTATGAATATTCTCTTATGGATTCTCTGCACATTCAGGTGGCCATCTCATACAGATAATAGGTCAGAGTTTGTGGTGTCTTGGTCATTGTTCATTGGTCAGTGGTCAGTTGACCTTACCCTCTCCTCTCTCCTCTTGGCGTTGATCTCCTGGAGTCGTTTGATCTGCTGTTGCTTCCTGTCCTGCTTCTTGTCATCTGATGACCAGCCAGGCAGCTACCGATAAAGAATGACCATCAAATAACCACAAGGGAAACTGACTAGATTTTAAGTCATTGGAAAATGAATAAAGAAAGATTTACTGGAGCAGGATTCGAACCAGCGACCTCCGGAATACCTTACCGGCGCTCTTACCAACTGAGCTATCCAGCCCTATGTTGGTGGTGTCTTTATTATCTTTGGTCATTTGGCAGTCATGAAACCACTCACATACAGGCCTTGAATTTGGTTCTAAAAGGGCAAAGGTCACTTTTCCATTGCAAGGGGCACTTCCATTGGAAAATCAAAACGTCTAGATGGAAATATTTGAAGGGGGCACCAAGGCCAAGAACCAGGACAACGAAGGCCATAGCCTCCATTAAATTCAATGGTTGCACATACCGCTATATCCCAAGGATCATTAAAGATGCGCGCAGCATTAACAATGCTGCAACCTAAGAAAAGGTACATGAGGGATCAATCAAATGAAAAAGAAAAATGATCAAAAGCATTACCGGTGTGAAAGGGAGTTGTATACGGTGCATGTACTGGTCGCAGTAGGACGGGGATCTCCAGTCATTCACCTCAGTATTGAAGTCTGCTGATATGTACGTGTGCTCATTCACCAACTCCTACAGGTATACAAATGGAATACCCCCAAGAAAGAAATCAACAAATGACAATGATATTTGAAGGCTGTTCATGATAGAATGAACCAATTATTGGAGTTGAAACAGCGAATTTAATTTACCTCGGCACGGCTCAAGTTGATGGCAGCAAAATGGGCCGGGTACTTGAGCTGCAGCAGCTTGTGCAAGAAGGCCACCGAGTGAGCACCGCCGATGTTAATCCGCTTGCAGCGGGCACTGTCCAGCCTGCCCTGGATGATGGGTAGAATGTGGGTAGTCTGGTACCCGGAGGATAGTACAAGGCCGTTGCATGTTCCTAGGGGAAATAACATGGAAACAATACCAGGAGATGCAATCATGCCAAACCTTTCCGCGGATAAGGCTGTGTCCAAAACGGGCTTCCAGAGCTGCAGCTACGGCTAGGTCTATTGTCTTGGTGTCTCTGCATATTTCCAATGGAGCTAAGACCTAGACCTAGCTCTAGACAACAGATTCGGATGCAGCCTAAGCCGGAAGTGAGCAGTGAAGGTATAATGAGGAACATACTGCTAACATTTTGTACACAAAATCCCATAGGCTGGCCATCCATGAAAGGCAATACACCTGTAATATCAACTTCGATGTTGTGAGAATTTGCCTAGAAAGAGCAGAAACACAACAAATAAACAAGAAAGATAAGTCGGGAGAAAATGAAACAAAAACTATACCTGCATCAGGAAAGTTCTGATAGAGACTGAACAGGCTATCAACGCCAAAGGCAACCTTCGGTATGTGGTAGCACTCAAACAGCAACTCTGACATTACTAGATGAAAAAAAAAAACTTATTTTTACATTAATTTGCTTTCACACAAAAACCAACAAATTCACTGTCTTTGTCATTCTTTACCCACTGACTTCACACTTAACCACCAGCTGGTTTTTGGCTATCCTATTTTGTTTTTATACTTGTCCAATTTAAAAACTCATTATTTGATATTAGAACATTATTCTACACTTAATTATTTGCAAATGACAAACTAAAAATTTTGCAAACAATTTTGAAAAATGCAAACTTTCTTAATTTCAAGTTTATAATGATTTTCAACCATGAAAGTAAGTTTGTTTAATGTCATTAAGTTCAGGAGCTAATTACGGTAGCATTAAGGTGGTGATTGATATGTTGTTTAGTGTATGGAATCTATTTCACATACTTATCATTAAACAATACCAGTGTCGCAATAGTCTCTATTACTCTATTACGTTACTTCCACCATACAAAGCTTCAAATCAGAGGACACTCACACTGCCTACAGTAGTTGGGATTGCAAGGTGACTCTGTCATCACCAAGGGGTGCTGGACAGCGCCCTCGGTGTCCACGCCCAGGCGCGAGAAGATGTGGTCCAACACCAGCTCCTGGGCGTCGTAGTGGGTGACCACGTTCCGGTCAAACTGCGTCTTGAGCAGCCAGCGTACCGTCTCCAGATTGGTCACGTCATTGCCGATCTGCGACTCGTAGTCCTTCTTGCCACGCTGGCGGGCGATGACGTTGCGAAAGACCATTCGGGGGGAGGGGTCACTGGCCCAGCCCACCCGACAGAAGCACGACCCTGCATTTGCAGAATTCGAAATTCGGAAAAAGCTGAAATTTCAAAGTTCCTATACTTGTGTACAGAGCAGGTGTACAAAAAAGCTGAAATTTTGAGTTAAAATCTAAACAACAAAAAATCTTAAATCAATACAACTGATCATGTCAAAATGGTTAATAAATATGCTCCAGTTACTGGATCTATATTCTATACATTTAAATATATTCAAAAATACCAAAAGACTTTACCATTATCAATGATCAGAGGTGTCTGGCTATCTTTCAGAGTGGCCGGGTATTCCTGTACTTTTTCCGGGGTAACAGCCAGGTAACTGTCTTTGAATTTGAAGATGTTGGCTGCCTCATCTAAAAAGAACAGAGGGAGAAAATGTTTGTTTTTTTACCTTTAGTAATTAGTTAGTTTAACTTTAACAAAGAGAGCACTCACACAGCACTTGAATCACAACAATTTGACAAACAAAAAACAACAAGGGAAGACCAAATGAGAGTGGGCTAAAACGGGATTTAAGGCTAATGAATCTTCTTTCATTCATAGAAAAATATATACAAGTCAGCATTTTCTATTGTCTGATTAAACTTTCTGACTAGATGTGGCAATGTAGGCATGTGGAGGGGTAATTAAAACGCAAATTTCTATTATTTTTACCTGAAGCAGACGAATTTGGCAAGTTGATGGACGCAGCCATATTGTAAAGTGCGCCACCAATTATCTGTCTTCTCGATTATCGCGTGAGGGCGCGCTTCAAAAGTCGGCAATCGGCAGCTGATTACACAAAATTCTACGATCTGTCTTTTCTGTCGACTAACTTTCTTGAGAAAAATGTCTGGAAAAGGCGAGCCTTATCATGGCAATGATGTGTCAGCAGGTCCCATGTCACCTCAGCACCCGATGAGAAGTCGTCATGGTCGCCACGGAGACGCACAATTCCGTAAAAGCTACCAGATGACGGATGAAGAGACGAGGGCTTTGCAGGACTGCAAGAATGAAAGTTTTTGGTACCGTGCCGTGCCGCTAGCTATTGGCGCAGGGCTACTGACACAAGCGATGGTTTCACGAGGAACTCTCACTACATCCTCTAGGTTCGGCTCGCTTCCAAAGGTAGGACTCGTAAAAATGGGAAGATTGTACATAAAACTGTATTTAACTCTTTGCAGGCCTACTCTTTTATTCTTTAACTTACGTCTTACGGGAAGAATTCCATTGACTATTGTTGAGGAGTGACGCCTGACGGCCATCACTTACTTTTGCAAAAACCGGCTATGGAACCGAATTAACCGACAGAGGGCGTTTTGAGAAAAACGGCTTCCGCTGCATTCAAAGTGTATTATTGTAGATCCAAAAAACCCTTAATATTCACCTTTTAGAGCTGAATTAGGCCTACCTCACCAAAGATTCCCTCGGATGCATTTATGCAGATGTAGCAGAGATGATTTTGCATCTGTGCAGCACTTGGGGAGTGGGGACAAGACGGTTGTGTCGTAGCAATTATTAACAGTGCACACCCTGAATCTTGCAAGATTGCCCCCAAGGTGTCAATGGTTTTTGTCTTGCTTTCCTTTGCAGGTGGGCTTTGGATGCTTCTTTGGATACATGGTTGGTAAGATCTCCTACGTTGGTGAGTGTAAGAAGAAATTCCTGAAGCTGGAGAACTCTCCCATCGGTGAAATGCTCAGAAAGGGCGGAGGCTTCCCGCCGGGCCAGTCGGGTGGCTTCAACATACCTGCCTTCTCATCCCCCGGCAGCGATGATGCTGTACGGGGAGACGGTACAGGTCCGCAGCAGAGCGATTCTTTCAGCAGTTTCGGCCAATCGGACGATTACCGCCCGACGTTGGACATTGACACGAGCAACGTGAAGACCATGGACAATCAGTTTGACTTTGAGCTGTCCAACGAGGCGGCGTTGGAGCTGGAGGCCAAACGGCCGGAGATGACCAAGACCTACGAAGACCTGCGAAAGGAGAACAGGCAAAAGCATTCTGCGCAGTACACCCAGGTGCTTCCTGGCCACTACCAGCCGCGGAAGGCAGCCCAGGCACAGGACGAGAAGGCTCCTAGTCCTATAACAAGGAATGACCAGGTCCCTGTCACCGCAAAGCCACGTACTAACGTCAGGAAGAACCAATATGGAGATGACATAGAATGATTGGAGTCAGTGGTCTACCATAACTCACAATACTGCACGGAATAGTGCAGTCAGTTTGAACACTGCATGTGCAGAATTATAAAATTTTATATGTGTATGTGATTTTTGACTTGCAATCCTTGAAGCATAAAAAACCTAATGTACATGATGTATTTGAAGAGGGCTTCCTCACTTAGGACTCATCCTTCATGCCGCCCATGCATAACTTTCATTGGTTTATCAACTTTTAGGTTAAAAAACGTCACGACAGCCAAATTCAATGCAAAATATTTGTACATGTAACTAGATGGAATAAGCCTTTCGCAAGGTAAAATTGAACAATTACTTTATGGTACACTGAAGTCTTTCAGTGTACATGTTGACATGAAAACCTGAATTTTCCAGACTAAGGACACTGTTGCTATATCACATGATTCGGTGCCAGCTTTTGCTTAGTTACATAACAGACGTCTTGCACCAATGCACTGTCATAATTGATAAGAAATGGCACAAAGGAACCAGTCCATTCCAGAGATGGGCATTGCTATGCAAAAGCTTGCCATGTATCATGTGATATAGCAATGGAGTCTTTAGTCTGGGAAGTTCAAACTGGAGTGTTTATGTGCAATGAAAGAAGTCTGTGTGCCAGATACTATTCAGATTTAACTGGCAAATGGCTTATAATTGATTTGAAGAATGCAATAAGTGGAATGCAAATGCATGATTTAAGTAGAGTGTGAATGAGTGAATGACCCAAACCCGATGATAGTGTGGCCGATAAGAAATCATACCGGTACTAGAAGTCAGGTTTACTTCCTGTTTCACTTGAAAGGTTCTAAGAAATTCTGCATGGATAGCTCAGTTGGTAGAGCGCCTGTACGGTATTCAGGAGGTCGCCGGTTCGAATCCCACTCCAGTCAATTTTTCTTTGTTCACTTTTCAATGACTTTAAATTCAGTCAGTTTCCCTTGTGGTTATTTGATGATTAAATTCTGCATGTCAAAGAAAGTCACCCGAATTTTATAATATGTTATTATCATGTAAAAAGAAAGTTCTTGGAAGTCTTGATGCTGTATGACCCTTTACAAATCCCGCTCCAGTCAATTGTCTTTATTCGCCTTCCAATGATTTATCTTGGGGTTGGAACCGGATCGAACTGCAAGATTTTTTTCAACTCTTTTTACACTTTCACAAAGCGCGCCAACACGGGCAGGACTGTCTAACCGGATCAAAATCAACCCTGGTACGGACCGGGATTGAAAATCTCAACCCAGTTTCTCACTGCATTTTTCAACGGTGATCCATGACGTATGAGCCGGTTCACCAAAAACGTAGTGTGAATGTCGCGCCTTTTCGATCCGGTTCAAAAACTTGCCGGGCTGAACCAGGGCAGATCCAGGTTGGTTTCAACACGGATTGAAAAGGAGATAGTGTGAAAAGTCCTTAAATAAACATTCATAGACAATACTTCTTCATTGTATTCTACTAATAATTAGTATTCATTATAAACCCACCAATGTTGCAGTTTTTACATATAAAACATGTATACAAAAATACGTTAATTTGTAGAAATCAGATAATAAAGAGTTGGTCCCTATCTATGCTGTTTTTTGTTATGTTTTGGAGACTCAAGTTGAAATTTTAACTTACCGGTAATACTGTTGAGATCTTATACAGTGTGTATTAATGCCATCACATAGATTTAAGAGGTTATTCTTATAATAATTGTACTGTGAAGTATAAATTTAAAACTCAATTAAAACTAAAAATAACATTAAGAATGCTAACCAGTTTGAAAATCATCATTAAAATATAATTATTCTGCTATCCCAAAACACGGTATGATATAAGGTGGAAATAGGCCTTTTCCCAAGTGCTCTTGAAATCTCGGGGTGTCCCCGGGGCAACGGGGGTTGAAAATAAGCCACGTTTCCCACTTGAAATGAAATGTTCACCGCTCTTCACCCCTCTGTCACGCCCGAGTTTGCCCTTTCCCCGGGGCGAGTTCAACCCTGCTCAGGACCAGGGTTGAAATTTGGCATTCTAGTGCTAGGACAGCTTGCACTAAAACAAATGTGTACACAAATTCTCAAAATGCCAGCAATGGCATACTTGTGTACAAAATACGGTCAATACAAGTAATAAACTGCTGAAAACTGCTCATCAGCCAAAATAATAACCTGAAATTCATAAAATGCTTGGAGTTAGGAGGGCCTGAAGTGTTTCAATCCTAGCAGGATCTTTATCCTTCGATAAAGATCGCAGGATAAAGGATATCTTATCCTTATAGCCTTCGATAAAGATCCTGCTAGGATCAAAATAAGTCAGGCCCTTCTAACTCCAAGCAAAATATGATCACACGGTTGATAAAGCACATTTTGAATTAAGGGAAAGAAATTGCCCGTATCCCATTATAACAAAAATCATTCAAAGCATAAAATGATTCAAAAATGAAAGAATCCTAAACTAATATACAAGGGCTTGACATAATGACAACTACAAGAGGGTTAAGATTTTTACCTAGGTGATGCCTAATAAGGAGAATAGTACAGTAATGCCCATACATACTGGGGCTTAAAGGTGCAGTACAGGATTGGTAACGTATCCAAACAGAAATGTTCACAGATTTATGTATAACTTTCAGGATATGAAGATGGTACTGGTAAACACATACCATTAAAATATTTCCACCTGAAATGCTGTATTTCTCCAGAAATTAGTCAAACAAAGACCGAAAACAGTTTTGATCTTGGGGGTGAGGTCAAAACTTCTCTGAATAGATTTGAAAATACCGTGAGCATTTGTCACTGCTTTCTACTGTTTACGATGATGACATGAGCTGAAAATTTCACAGGTTTGTTTTTATTCCATGACAAATCAAATTATGAACAGTCTGCAGCTGTTCTATCAACTTTACTGATCCTGTATTATTCCTTTAACGGAATGAACATTATAATGTGAAACAAATTAAACTAAACCCATCTCCATTGTATTACATATTATGTACATTGAAAGAAATTTAAAAAATTGAAATGAATAATGAAATCTATTTCATTGATATTCAAAAAAAAAATTAAGGCAATATCCATCAGATAAAATATAATATAAAAATTTTGCTTTTTCATTAAAATTTGTTTCGATTCTTAAATAATTTTGATTTCCTGATACGTACTTTTCCAGTTTCTGCAGAACCGATACTGCGGAACCGATATTTTTCTCTCAATGTTTGTGCAGCGTAGATTCGTGTGAGTGGTGAATATTCTCTGGTGTTTCATCCGTTTCCTCTGAAAAGACAAAATGGAAACTAAAGTTTATTCCTAAATTCCACTAAATATTCTGTTTGTGAACGACAATGCTTAAGAGATACATTACATGTAAGTGATCCAGTCCCCCTGTGGAGACTGTGGTAATGTGTGGTATGGTTGAAACTAAAGGATTATGTAACTTCAAAAACAACTTCAAATAATTTCCTACCCTCTCCTGAATTAAGGTATACAGGGTGTCCTAGAAAAAATGCAACACTGTGTCGGGACCCATTGTGGTAAAATTAAACTGTTTATCACTTCACGATTCAGATATGTGATACAATAATGTCTTGGCTATCACTATGTAAAATTTGAGCAAAATCGGGCTGAAATTGGCGAAAATATTACCAATTGAAAGAGTACTCCTTAAAAACAAATTTGCAAGGATAACACAAATAGTGGTCAATATACACATAATGTGTATGAAAGAAAGATAAAAATCAGGTTTTGAGGTTAGGTGATTCAGTGTTAGTTTTTTCACTAAATTTTAGTCCAATTTTGCTCAAATTCTACATGGTGATAGCCAAGACATAGCTGTATCCATATCTGAATCTTGAAGTGATAAACAGTTTCATTTTCATATAATAGTTCTCAACACAAGTGTTGCATTTTGTTTGGGACACCCTGTATATAATTAATACACCATGTTTTCAAAGTACGATAAACTTCCATCAAAGTTAGTGACTTAGTGTTCACAATTAACTCAAAGAAAAACAAGGAAATAACAGATCCTGCTGCAACCAAAATCGGCTGGTTTTTTATTAAATGCAGTTTTCTATTGCACCAGTTCAAGTGAAAGGGAAATATTTCATAGAAATATCAATTCAGTTGTAGTTAGAACGTTTATAAATAGCTTTCAGATCGAAACTTAACAATGGTATTTTGATCTGAGCCAGTCCTGTACTATAACATATCATGTTACAAATTCTGGCTCATCGGTCCGATTTCCGACCAAGGTGAGCCTTTCAGGCAAAACAAATTTGAAAGGAAACGCTACATGATGCACGTTACAAGGACTCTGACACTGTTTCCTGTTCAACCTTCACAGTGCATTGGGGACTGGATTGCGGGCTTTATACTTGGTGTTCTGTCAACATCTGTTTCCCCAATGGCTGAATACCTGGATCATGCCAAGAATTCTGCTAATCCGTAGTGTAATGCCGGTTAATACTAAATCGTAAAGGGAGACTGCGTAATCTTTCCCCACAAGTACATATGGAAATCAATCAATCAATATTATCAAACCACAAATGTAGGGCTGGATAGCTCAGTTAATAGAGCGCCTGTGCGGTATTCAGGAGGTTGCAGGTTCGAATCCCGCTCCTGTCAATTTTTCTTTGTTCACTTTTCAAATCAATAGCATTCTTTATAATCATCAAATAACCACAAGGGAAACTGACTGAATTTTAAGTCATTGAAAAGTTGAAAAATTGACTGGAGCGGGATTCAAACCAGCGACCTCCTGAATACTGTACCAGTGCTCTTACCAACTGAGCTACCCACCCTTAAGTTGGTAGTGTCCCCAATAGTCAATTATCTTTGTTCGTTTGGCAGTCAGAAGCCAGGCTTTGGTCTGTTTGCAACAGATCTAAAAAACAGAGCATATCAAAAAAACAGGAAAGAGAATAGGGTCATTCCCCAAAAGCCCTGTCGTATTTTTCAAAGCAACTGCAGAATTTGCCACCAACAATAGGGGACAGTGCTTGAGTGAAAAACACCGCAAACCTTTGCTCTGTGGACCTTGCCGCTGTCTCAAATGCCCTGCATGATTATGTATTGCCATTGCAGTCCTCACCCCCAAATAGGCAAACAAATACCATTCTTGTCAAGACCCTTTACCAATCTTTGACTTGGGCATTGAACCCCCATTTTGTTCTCAATTTCTTTCAGCCATTCGTTAGTAACTGGCATTATTAAAACTAAATTTAAAATACAAGCTTTCGGATACAGTTTCAAAGTGGTACTCTATTTTGATGAAAAAAAAATGAAGTCTCATGGCTTTCATCAGCGGAAAGCCAGAATTGGTCAATTTCAGCTTTTGATCGATGAAGATGAAGCCCAGAACAGAGGGGTATCTGAGGTTCTGTAAAAGGGTAAAAAAAATCTACCTATTTTGGGCGTACACTTTGCAAGACTCTCAAAACTCGGCAGTAGGGGTGCCCCTGGTTCTCCTGGCCTCAGAAGGTGCTCTGTGGTTGGAGTGCTTGGTGCCTTATGGAGGGACGGACTCGTAATATCACCCCCTGATGCTGTGGTTGAGCCCGCTGCACACGCTATGGGCGCATGGGGATGGAAGGACCCATTATTGTGGTGCAGAGCTGTATGGAAAAGAACACAAACTTCAGCCTGTAAGAAATGTTTGACAATGTTGGCGTAAAATTAATTTGGTTTCTGCTGTTTTGTAACTATTTGCACTTAAAATCCCTTAAAACTTGTGTTTAACCCTATACATCCTGCAAATTATTACAAACCTAAACATGTTTTTTTCAGGGAAATGGGAACATTGCCACAATATATCACTGTTAATAGATAATACAGCTGTCATGTCAACATAATAATAAACCTAATGTAAAAAGAAGGGCCTAATTACGATGATAGCATTTATGGATAAACCCGTTCCTGCTCTACATATTTACTTTCCTCAGAAATCTGAAATTTTCTACAAAAATAATGCCTAGAGACCAAAGCTTTCAATCAATGCTACACTTCAGTCAATATGTGTAACACTGTGCTGCGTTGGAATCTTAAGCATACAGACTACGGAGCTCCAGAGGTGCCATACGACTTGTTGAGATCCTGAGATGAATTATCTCGAGAAGACGACATGTCACAGGGAGGATGACGTCATCCTGAGAAAATTTATGACTGATGACGATGTTTCCTTAAATCAAGATGGCAACATCCTTTGACAATTTATCACAGGATGACGACGTCCTAAATTCAAGATGACGACATCCTCAGATAGCTTATCACGAGATGACGACATCCTAAAATCAAGATGTCGACATCCTGCCCGTATTCCCGTAATATGTCGTCATCCCGCAGATAATTAATCTCAGGATCTCAACAAGTCGGATGGCACCTCTAGAGCTCCGTTATAAAGAGGATTTAGAAAAAAGAAAAAAGAAAACAAATAGCTGCAGGATTTATACAAGAAAAAGGAATGAGCCCACACATCTGGGGCCGATTTCACTATTAAACGTTTTGCGATCATCACTAAAGCCCAAATCCTCTGCTATTAACCAGAAAATTGCTATGCAAAATAGCGATCAATATTCCGTTTAGCAATGGATTTGGGCTTTAGCGATGATCGCAAAGCGTTGGTGAAATCGGCCCCAAGTTTAATACCTATACTAGGAGGCGGGTGGCGCTTGAACTCCTCCAAGGTTTCATTCAGTTTCTTCAGCACGAACATCTGGGTCCTGTCCCGCTGTAGCGACAGCATAAAGTGGACCAATGCCCTGGTTCCCCCGTTCCTCTGCAGCTCGTCAATGAACCGGTTGGCCCTTGCCTTGGGCCCAACGACATGGTCAATCTCGGCGCAGATCTCTCTGTTCAAGACACCCTTGGTGCGCAGGAAGGTGAAATGATGTCTAGGTTCGATGACTCCACAGAGAAAATCTCTTCTTTCGTCTAGTACCTAGACGTGTGACCAAACGGCACAAATGATTATGATTCAAACATTAACGTATATTGCCTGGTTGGTAAAGGTCACAGAACAGCACTCATACTTTGTCTGATCCAGCATGTACATGAAATAATAAACCTGTGAAAATTTGACCTCAATTGGACATCTAGGTCACAAGAAAATAGTGAAAATCCGGCTAAATTTTTCTATAAATAAAACATAAAAGAATGGTTTTGATCTTACCCCGACATCAAAACTGTTTTTGGTCTATGTTTTACTAATTTCTGGATAAATACACCATTTCAGGCGGAAATATCTTAACAGTATATTTCCACCAGCACCATCTTCATATCCTGAAAGTTACACGTAAATCTGTGAACATTCCTGTTTAAGTATGTTACCAATCCTGTACTGTACCTTTAATTGACACAGGTAATTTAGGAACAAATTGATAAGTTGATAAAAAATTAATTCAACAACTGCCAAAAATATCAAAAAGATGTTCTGTGTACTCAAGTTACTAGTTAGTTATCAAAGCAAAGAAGAAATATACTTCCCTACTTAAAAACACATGTATTTACATGCAAGTGTGTTGCTTTATATTTTGCTAGCCTATGTGTTACTATAAAGTATACGCACACACTTCCCATTCAAGTCAGGATGCAACTACAAAAAACAATATCACATTCATCCAGCATTATTCCTGCTTCCTTATTCCATGCAAGAGAATGAGGAAGCCATGAGTTTATAAAGAATTAAAACCCAAAAGTTACCGGCAAATGGACAAATTATAGCCTAGTTCAAATTGATTCATCTATTCTAGACCTATAACAGATTTTTGGTGAACTCTTGAGAAGAGTGAATTAGCATGTGTACATGTAATTGTTTCAACGATCGATTGTTCCACTTGTAAACAAAATAGGCCTTCTCAAGTACCTTATTGTGTAAACTGTGAAGGTATTCCTCGTCTTCCAGAAGTTCCTGGTCAGGGCCTTGTGGAATACTCATCTTTTCGTCGGAGAAATCAGTCTGTCTAACTCGCTGAATTTAACACCACCATGTTGTCATCGACGAGACGATCGATATCAAGATTCGGTCGATCGGTGTACTGCTGTTCGTTCGCCGACCAGCGGCACCATGCCAAATGAATTTTATGGTCAATTCCAGTCACCAGTATTACTCACTATACTACTAGTAGTAGTAGTAGTAGTAGTATATAAGTTGTATATTACTAGTACTAGTAGAAGTACTAGGCGGTAGTACAAAAAAGAAAGCACGTGTAGGCCATTGCCTACAATCGCATGCAACGTGCTCACAAATAGGGTGACGCACGAAGAATTTCGGGGATTTCCCTGATCAAACCATGGAGGTAGTCCCATTCATCTGCCTACACAATATTATAAGTAGCTCAGGGATGAATACAGAGCACGATATTTACATAAAAAATGTATAATTGGCCATTTGCATCATTATTTAATGTGATCAATCTTCCCCGTTACGAACGAACCAGGAAGTAACTTGTCCCTTTTTCAGAATCATACGACTGTTTGACTTTTTGCATTTAGGAAACATACAACAGTCACTGATTGCGCTTTTTCGCACGGTTATATGCAAATTATTATGCTGAATGGGCGGGCCATACCGTGTGTAAACAACATTAGACAATTTAGTTGCCCAAATTCTCAATACCGTTTGCGCCCTCTCTCAGCATGCACCGTGGTAATGACTACCTCAGTAATTTTATTTCAACTGTCAAATTCCTCGAAGTACCGCCACCTTAAAATTGTTGGATAATTATTGGAACTTATACGTGGTTCTTGAAACTGAAGATGAACGAGCAATAATGAGCAGTAGATAGATAAAAACACAAGGAATCGTAAAATCATTTATCAATGTGGGAAGAACATAACGTATCTCAGGAGGGAAACCTTAAAGGTATAGTATCATACTTTGGTAGTGTACCGAAATTAACAGAAATCTCCACAGATTTACCTACAACTTACAGGGTATAAAGATGGTGATGGTACCGTTAAAATGTTTCTGCCTGAAATGCTGTATTTATCCAGGCCAGAAAAGAGTAAAACCAGTTACCATGATTTTTTTAATCTCTAAAAGATCCAAAATAAAAGAGAAAAGACTTAAGAAATACTGTGGCCGTTTTTCACTGTTTTTTCAAAAAGTTGGCACCGTTATGGGGCTGAAATTTCACAGATGACCGTTACTGTATCTTCCTTGATATTTTTTGCCCTGCCCATGAATCTGTACATTTCTTTGACAAAAACCAAAGTATGATACATGTATGTATTACCTTTAAACATGAAATTATTTAGGGACTCGCTCACTCGGATGGGACTCGAGCCCGGAACCTCAGAAATCTATACTCGGTCAAACCTGGTACAACTGACCACGCTGTGACGAGGCTGGAGCCCGCCCATTTCCACGACAGTTTCGTGGCTAAAGAACAATAAAATTTGATTTCATTAAATTAAATAAAAAAAATAATAATAATTTAATGGTCTTTGCAGGATTAGGATCGCAAGCATATTCAATTATAATTTTACGGGGTAAATGCATATACGGTAATAATATTCTTTTGATCCTACTGACCGGCTGGAACCTGCTGGTCAAACTTGTGCATTTGATCATGCATTATAAATACTCTGCAGCTGTTTTGTCACCTATCAATCCTGTATTATGCAATTTATAGGAAAGGTAAAAACTAATCCCTAAGTTTGCATTTCTTGAGTCTGCATAATTATGGTCGGCTTTTCAGCCAGCGTCATGGATTCTGGAAACCTATTCCGACAAAATAATAAATTTCTATTAACATTTATAGGTCCATTTATAGGTCCACGGCTGGACCCGTATCGGTGGTACCGTACTTTAGCTGGACCGTATTCATTTCTTTTCGGCGTTCCGTCTACATCAGTCATTATCACTCTAAACAATCATGGCCAGAATCAGAAAGCTCCACGCATTGGTCCTCGTACCTTTATTATTTGCGGCATTTTATTTGGTGAAATTTTCATTGAGAGATACGGGCATGATGGATAGAAGCGTGTTAGAGTTTAGGAAAGCGAATCAACCACCGAAAAGGTTAGTCCAAGTGCCGTGCTCGTCTGCCGTCACGACGGTTACCGAGTCTGAACGTTCCGAACCAGCATTGAAGCTTTATACCAAGCAACTAACTCTGACCATTCGCATGACAGCAACCCCAGACCTCCTCCACCGTTTCTTCTGTTCGATGCTGCGTTCGGCTGCTCTCTTCTGGTCTCCTAAATTATTTGGTCCCATCAGTCTGATCCTAGACGAGGAATCGGAAATGGATCGCGAGTTTGCAGCCAAACTTCACCAACAGGAGAACTCACTCGGATTCACGTTCGACTTCCTCTACGAAGCACTGCCTTCTAACACAACCATATTCCTGGACAGAGAGAGGTCACCTGGTTACAATCGTCAGCTCTGGAGTTTTTTCTTCATGGATCTGTACATCAGTGCGCCTATCATTGCATTGATGGATACCGATGGCATATTTACCGCACCCTTCACACCTGAGAATGTCTTCAATGGCGAGAAACTGCGAGTTATGGGATATGATTGGAGTAGGGAAACTCATGTTAGACACTGGGATGAGTCGACACAGATTGCACTTGGCAAGACGATTGCAGCTAATTTTATGACTTACTTTCCCAGCTTTATATGGAAGAGCACAATCACTAACTGCAGGAGGTACATACTCAACCACATGAACGTAAGTTTAAAAGGGTGTGTTTAGGCCTAATAACAATAACGTCTGAAATGGGATTTGAACCATCGACCTCATGAATACCGTACAGGCGCTTTACCAACTGAGCCATCCAGACCTATACGTTGGTGGTGTCCCTAAGGGGATTCGACGTATAGAGCTGGATGTCAGTTGGTGTAGAACGTCTAGTATATAGTATTCAGGACGGTCGCTGGTTCGAATCCTTTTTTTTAATTTTTTTCTTAATTCTGCGGCTTAATTCTTAAATATCGGCCCTTGGAAGATCAAGCCGGTCCTTCAAAGAGGTTTTAACCACGTCACTCACAGCAATTTGTAAAAGTAAACCATTAACATTAAAGCGATCTGTATTTCTCAGATATTGTAAGTTTTTCTCAATTGTTTAATTGTTTGTTTGTTTTGTCCTCGAAGGTTGCTACCTTTGAAGAAGCCTTCGATAAAATGTATCCACGGCATTTCACTCCATCGCCTGTCAATACTGTCCTGACGTACGCCTACTACTTCGAACACAATCGTTACGACTGGCATATCGACGTCACCGACAATGTAACATCCTACAACAAGAGGCATAAGATGGCACCAGGCTTTGAAGTCCAACTGAGTGATACTTCTCCGTATCTTCACCTATCCATGCATCCAGTACATTCAGTGAGTAAACGGGACAGGAACCAAATCATATTACAAGGTTACTGTGAGGCACAGCGCTATATTGGACCTTTGCCTGTGTCTTGTCAAAAATTCCGGACCGGCAAAAACTTTCAGCTATTTGAATTTAAAACGGGTAGAAACCATCTGAACACGTGGTGTAGGGAACCGGATGGACGCCAATATTGCATTCAGCTCATTGATGCCCATTACCAGAATTTTGTCAAATACTGTAAGGCGGGGATGTACGATCTAGATTTGAAGAAGGTGCTTGCAGTTGAACAAGCAGCGACAGAATTCAATGTAACTTGCCCAAAACTTGATTTATTTTAAGTTTGTCCCGCAGAAATTTACTCTATTTGTCAGGGGTCGCTTTTGGGTATTACCCACACAACATACAACAGTGTTCTGGTTAAAGGTAGTAGGCCCTATCATACTTTGGTAAGAAACCAAAACAGAAATGTCCACAGATTTACGTATATCTTACAGGGTATGAAGATGGTGGTGGTAGAAACATAGCGTAACAATTTTTCGCCTGAAGTAGTGTATTTATCCAGAAATTAGAAAAACAATGACCGAAAATCTTTTTGATCTTTTAAAAGATAAAACATAAAAGAGAAAAGACTTTAAAAAATTACTGTGGCCGTTGTTCACTGTTTTCTTCAAACGTGGGCACCGCATGGGACTGAAATTTTCACAGATTACTTTTACTGTATCTTCCTTGATATTTTTGCCCACGAATCTGTATTTCTTTGATTAACCTTTAATTACTGTACCTAAAATTATATATAAAAAAAAACTTACATGGATACAAACACTTTCCAGCAACTTTTCAAATGTTTATTAAGATCATTTTCTTATTAGGATATTTTTCATATCCTGCAAAGAACCGATAGGGAAAATTAATTTTGCAGACACCCAGAAATCATTCTATAATTTTTCAAATAACTAAATGTAATGATATATAACTCATGTAATGAAACATGCATAAAGTTAAGTTTTTTCACCATGTATAAAGGTAATGCAGTAGTATGATAAATGTACAAGTAGTTTGAAATTGAAGGCCTGTTGGTTCTAAATATTTGTTAATGATAATACATATTCATGACTAAAATATACAGTGCAAGTTAATATTTCCAGGTATTAATGATATTACAAAAGTTATTGCATTACTAATAATCCCACCGCAGTATAACAATGGTTACATATCATAATATTGCGCAGCAAAATATATTTTATCTATTAGCATATATAATTATATGAAAATATATTATTGGCACCAAGGAAAACAATGCAGCACCCAATTTTGGAACTTTATCCTCTCAAGAATTTCAAATTTGCCCAGAAATGGGGGAAGAGGTTTGTATGTCACTGCTTCGAATCTTCCTTTTCGTATAGATGTAAATGCCTTTTAATTAGTGTAGATATTTAACATTACTCAAAATAAAAGATCAGTTTTCGTATGTCAGCTAAGGTTAGGGCAACCATGGTACTTAGGGCGACATTTGGAGGTCGACTTAACGTCCTAGCTACCTTTTATAGACACCTTTCTACTGTCCAAATTTTTATAGAAGACAGAGAATGCTCTCAATATGAACATATGTCAATTTCAAGTTCATTGGTTTGAAGGATGTTTAGAAATAGGTAAGTCAAGTTTTGTGCACAACCCTATGGAAGCTGTCACCCTATAGCGCAATAAGTAGTAACATTTAATTACTTTCGTTTTACCAATATTAAATTTGTAATAATTCTTTTGACATAGAAAACAGTCTACCTGTATAAGGTTAATATTAATATCACAAATATTACACATAATAATTTATACAAACTTTATATCAAAACATTTTTATTTTAAAAACAACAAAAGGCAGTATAACATACCGGCACATCCATTTTTTCTTTTAATAATTTTATGAAACCAAATGCTGCAAAGAAAATTAATCAGGCTTAAAAAAAACAAGAAAAGAAATTATTTTAATTTTATTCACTTAGAATAAGTTTGAGTATTGTGTCCTTGTTCTGGGCGACCCATTGGTCAAAGGTCAAAAGGTCAGGGATTAATTTCCGTGTGGTGTCAATGCTGTATCTTTGCGTTACCTTGTGGATGAAATCAAACATGTTAGTCATGTCTTCGTTCCCAGGTTTGCTGCTGTTCTTTCTGTGGTACTCCGGAAGTGTGACCTGTGAAATGAGATTATTTAGACAAACAATTTGGAAAAAATATTTTAATCAAAATTATCAGCAATAAAAGCAGACAGGCTTCTTCTAGAGGGCGCTTTAGCCAAATCCAAGGGCCTTTACGAAACTAGGGCCCTTTTCCAAACCTCGGCTCCGGCTCAGGCTCCGGCTCCGGATCCGGCTCCGGCTCCGGCTCCGGCTCCATTTTTTGCATCCATTCTTAAAATAACAGGTATCAAAATAGAGGCTTTCGGCTGCGGTTCGGAAGTAGATTCTCTGCTTTGAAAAGGAAAACAGAGCTTCAGCTTCACTGAAACACCACAACCTGTATTTTCAGCATATGGATGACAGAGACGAAGCCGGAGCCTGAGCCGGAGCCAAGGTTTGGAAAAGGCCCTAGGCTTGAGGCTTGGCTTGGGACTTATTTCACTTCCGCCATTTGAAGCCCACAAAATGAAACAAAGGGATTGGGCCACATGATGAAGCTGGGGAAAGGCTCCAGCTTTGCCATGTGTCTCAAGCCCTTCTTTCATTTAGGACACAAAATGGCAGTAGAAAAAAAAATGTCAAGCCTAGCCTCAAGCCTCATTTCGTAAAGGTCTACTAGATCTGAAATAACAGCAGTGTACAGTACTAACCAGCAGGAATTAAAACATCTGTATAAATCATAATCAAGTTGAATTCATATGACTTGCAAAGTAACCATTGCAATTGCAAATAATTGGCAAAATTAAATCAAATCGATGTAAATGGCCAGAGTGAATTAAATCAATTGCATAAAACCAAGTCCAAAATTTACCACAATTTTCATAATGCGGTTTGTTTAATTCCACTGTTGTTTGATGCAGAGTGAATGCCCCGCCCTCCTCAAGCCTCTGCCCCCGCCCCCACCCATGATCTGGGACCAATTTCATAGACCTATTTAAAGGTAGTATCATACTTTGGTAAGAAACCAAAACAGAAATGTTCACAGATGTATGTATAACTTACAGGGTATGAAGATGGTGATGGTAGAAACATGCCGTTAACATTTTTCCACCTGAAATGGTGTATTTATCCAGAAATTGGTAAAACAACGACCGAAAATCTTTTTGATCTTTTAAAAGATCAAAAATAAAAGAGTAAAGACTTAAGAAATACTATGGCTGTTTTTCACTGTTTTCTCAAAAAGTGGGCACCGTATGGGACTGAAATTTTCACAGTTGACTGTTAGTATGGTACCTTCCTTGATATTCTCGCCCATGAATCTGTATTTCATTGATAAAAATCAAAGTATGATATTACTTTTAAGCAAATGTTGTGCTTAAGCAGCTCTATAAAATTGGCCCTTGGTTGATTAAATATGACTCTATCATCACTTACCTTATCATCTCTGACCGTGTTTGGCCTGAGGTGCGTGGACAGGACGGATGCTATCTCGCCTACCCTCAGCTTATCCCCGACTAAAGAGAAGGTCTTGCCCATGGTGTTGGCCTTGTTGTAGAAGATGTAGCGAACGGCCTGTCCGATCTGTTTCACACTGATCATGTTGAGGGAAACATCACCCATGGGTATACCTGATAAAGGAACAATATTTGCCTCATGACGAGTTAACATAGAAACAGGGATTTTAGAAAAATCTTTAGAAAATCTTATGACTTATGAATTCCGACCCTAAAAGTAGTGTTTCTACGGGCCTTTTTCAACACTTTTGCTCTGCCATTCAAAAGCTGAAAATTTGGATTTTTGTCAAAATTGAAGTGGGGGCTCAATAAATTTTATTTTTCAGGACAGAGTAATTAACAAACTCTTTCATCAATATTAACAATTTTTTTTTTCATCAGGGAGATAGAAATATGCAAATTAGGCTTGCCCTTCAGCAACGTAGGTGAGTATTGCATATGCAAAAAGCACTGAGTTAATTAATATTCATGATTAATTGCAGTATAAACAGTGGTATTGGATTCGATTCACCCCGCTGACCCCAGCTAGCTCAGTGGCCTAGCGGTATGCCATCTGTACTAGTAAGCAGGAGGTCGTCAATTCGAATCCCACCTGAACCAGCCATGATTTGTTCACGTACATTCAACAAGCACTGGGCATGCAGTGCTCACCTATGTCATGAGGGCAATCCTAATTTGCATATTTCAAACTATTTTGTAATAAAAACCACTCACTTCTTTCTCCATATTTCTCAAAAATTGCTCAAATATTCTTTACTGAGATTTTAGACTAAGAGTCATATTCTGACCCCTGCTACCAGAGATGAGATTGACCAATAATAAAAAATATCTGAAAACAACTGAAAGGGGGCATACAAAAATTCTGAACTCTGGAAATCTCTTATACTTTTGTACACAGCCTGCAAGGAAACAAAATCTGAAATCCAATTTTAACAAACAAATCTGAAATCAGATAAAACTGAGAAATCTCATTCCTGTTCTGCTGACCCCTTACCTATTGAATATTCATGTTGCTTGACCTTTAGTGGCTTGAAATCAGCTAGGAAGTTCTCGTATGCAAATGGCAGGATAATGCTGGTCAGTGGTAATTCCATCTCGTTCATGTAGTCATTGATACAGGCTTTGGCATCGTAGTGTCTGGCCTTGACGCCGATAACCTTGCTGACGTGATTCTGTGCATTCAGGACGACGTGTTGAACCTTCATGGCCAGGCAGACATCGGCAACGCACTCGCCCTGCTCGAAATAAATAAGAATTTGAAATCATGGTTATTGCTCACTGACAATTCTCCATTAACACTTGTGTATACATAGGGCAAAACGGAGGCTCAGGCTCCAGCTCTGACACATCCATATGCTGAAAATAAAGG
The DNA here is from genome assembly GCA_963971285.1 of Astropecten irregularis. Taxonomy (NCBI): domain Eukaryota; kingdom Metazoa; phylum Echinodermata; class Asteroidea; order Paxillosida; family Astropectinidae; genus Astropecten; species Astropecten irregularis. The sequence continues at coordinate 4,384,284 of OZ020260.1, read as the reverse complement.
TTGTGGTTTTTCATTGGAGCTGAAACTCTGTTCTCCTTTTCAAACCAGTGAATCTACTTCCGAACCGTAGCCAAAAGCCTCTATTTTGATACCCGTTGTTTCAGAATGGATTCACGAAATGGAGCCTGAGAGGGAGCCTGAGCCTCTGTTTTGTAAACGCCCATAGTTACTAGTTGGTCCATTTATTGTAGTCCCATTTTACTCCTCAGAATGGGCCTGAGGAGGGCCTGGCGCATTTCGATCCTAGCAGGATATTCCTCAAATAGGTCATTTATGGCTGATGAGCAGTTTGCAGCAGTTTATTACATGTATTTCTACTAAGCATGACTCCCATAGTGCACAACCAGCAATCAAATTGAATGCAATTTTGGGATGAATTCCTGCTCTCATTTGCATAATTGATTGATTATAAACACACCTGCTGATACTCCAGTTGTTGGCACATAGGGTCCGATAGCGAGGCACTGGTCGATACAAAGCATCCGTGAGCTCCTTTCAGCGCCGGCACCAGACTTTCCCTATCGTTCATGTCAGCTTTGATGATGGTGGCTCCTTTGTCGGCCAGCGCCATGGCCTCTGGGTTGTTTGGGTCGCGGGTGACAGCGCGTACCTGGAAGTTGGAGGAATCTTGGAGCAGGCAACGAGCGACGGCATTTCCCAGGGTACCGGTGGCCCCAAAGACTGCGATCACCAGGACCATCTTGAAATTTCAGCTGTATTAGAACAAAACAAAAATAACACTTTTAGATCCATAATAAGACAGTGACCTTTAAAGTAGAGACCAAGCGTACGTTACCAACTTTGCAATCAAGTACATACTTAGGTTAATTGCAAATAGCATTTTCACCACTAGAGGGCGCTTCTGCAAAGCATTCTGGGATACATCTCTGGGTCGAACACAGGAACACAGTAAACAAAAAGAATTCCTGATTTTACTGTCCAAAAGTAAGCAGGTGGTGGCGCCCTTTCGACCCTTGTGCATCCCACAATTCCTAGCGGTTGCTATTTGCTATATGCCTTATATGCATTTAAATCCAATCATGTTACTGTCACTTATATACAGTAATAACAAATACAACGACAATAGCAATATTTTTTATGCTCACGTACTGCATCTTATGCAGCAATCATTGACTTTCCAAGTTCAAAATGGTTGTGCATTTTGTTACTGAACAAAATGCACAACCATTTCTAACACTTCACAGATGTATGTATGAGGATCAGAAATTAAAAAATGATTTAGGCGATTTAATGGCCAATGTAGGTGCTTCGATGTTTCACCAAAAAATGTCACTATTTTACGGAAGGCTTACGGACTAATACATACTTCACTCTTTTCTCACTCAACTTGAAGAACTTCAACTTGCACAGAATATTAACAAATGAAATCACTCAATATTACATCAACATGCACATAACCTCTGGTTAATTATACCTTGGAAATTACGGACCGAAGCTCCTGAAAAATGAGAGTGATTTGAGAAAAACGTCTCGTATTTCTCAACCCTGGATATAAAGATCACAATTTCCATGCAATGATGCAGTGCACTATCGAACACTGGATGCACACATCGGCAGGTGGTCGTTGCTACCGACGCATCAATCAATTATGGAGTTAAGATTTACAAACAAATGAACGCGGGCTGCATGGAGAGCGCCCTCTAGATCCACAGTAGACGGGTAGATTTCCACTGAATGCATTATCGAAATTCGTTTGACTCCCCCTATAACATGATAACAGAGAATTGACAGTTAAATATGTACGATTTATGCTTCAGTTTAAAGTTTCATTTATCAAAAATCGCAGCATGCCTCAAAGTAAAATAAATAGGCCTATTGCCCTTATTATAATTTCAACTTATACAAACTTTACTCATGGGCAATAGTAATACATTTTTGTAGCTTGTCTGAAGTGTCTGCGATATCACCCATTTGTACATGTATTCCCGTGGCCAGTTTTATTTACAGAATTTCGTTGGGTTTTTTGTTAGAATATCCTGAGCAACCTCAAATCTGGATGCCATCCACAAAAAAGGTGGTCAAAGCGTAGAGCAAGGAACAGACTTTACTCATGCACATACTTGCTGTAATGTTGTGGATTTATTATTTTTTAAAAGATATTTTTTCACCACCTTTTGTATTATCCTTTAATAATTATGTGCCTTTCGGTTGACTTGTAGACTATGCGAAATTTTATTGGTGATATGACTTAATCAGTGTTGTAGTCGAGACCTCAAAAAAGGGTCTCGAGACGGTCTCAAGACGGTCTCGAGACCTCCAACACTGGACTTAATTCCCTCCTTTTTCGATGTTTCCCTCGGGCCGTTTCCTGCATAGCCAAGTATTAAAGGTAGTATCATACTTTGGTTTTTGTCAAAGAAATACAGATTCATGGGCAGAAATAACAAGGGAGATACAGTAACAGTCATCTGTGAAAATTTCAGTCCCATACGGTGCTCACTTTTTGAGAAAATCGTGAAAAACGGCCACAGAATTTCATAAGCCTTTTCTCTTTTATTTTTGATCTTTTCGGTCGTTGTTTTACCAATTTCAGGAAAAATATACCATTTCAGGCGGAAAAATTTTTACGGTAGGTTTCTACCACGACCATCTTCATACCCTGTAAGTTATACGTAAATCTGTGAACATTTCTGTTTTGGTTTCTTACCAAAGTATGATACTACCTTTAAGAAAAAGCATGGAAAGACTATTATACTAGGCCCACAAGTTGATTTGGGAACAACTAACAAGGGTGTGTTGTGATGCCGTCATGAATTGACGCTCGCAATACGTGCTTATACAAAAACACAGAGAATCTGATCGGAGGATTGATCGGCCAGATTATTTCGGAGATGTTTGATATATCTAGGTAGGACTATGAAAGCAGACGATCACATCGGCTCATCCTCACACCTACTTTTAGGATGTGTGACCGGCCTCGACCCCTGTTAATTAATCTCTTCGGTAATGTTTCACGTGATTACTTAGCAGGGAGGGTAGACTACGAAGCCCATATAAGCTTATGTATTAAGTTATTTGCTGACTAGTTTTATTTGTTTGTCCCCGCTTGCATCTCAACCAAGCCGAGTTTTCTAATTGCCTGGTGAACGTCATAAATTATCTTTGTTCCACACCAATGTGTGTGATGTCAGGCTTGTATATCATAGAATCTAAGTGGGGTATAATATACCCATGCCGAACAGCAAACTTTTCTTGTTCTTTGTTCATTGCCATTTTTAATATCTCATCCTTCTTACTTTGGAAATGATTCTAAACTAAAGTTAATTTTGATAAAAGAAAATAAACGAACGAAAACGGTTCTTCGACATTTTCTTCGCTTTTCCTCCAATTTGCCCCAAGTTGAGTTTGAAGGGCAGAGGACTGTGAACTTCAGTTAAGAAAATGCAGAAAGAAACTAAATCAAACGGGGTTGGGATGTTTAAAAATTTCATCATTTCCTTCTGCCCAAGATACTTTATAAGCCAACAGCCATGTACACGTTCGCTTCTTCAAGATCTGTTCACAACCTCCATGGTTTATTTGGACGCAAATGTCTCAGTTTTAGTCTTATATTCAAACTGCATCCATCCTGCATTCGAAGCAGTGCAATCAAACCGAGGCTTAGATTCAAAGTAGTCTGGTACCTGTTTTCTTGTTAGAATTGGTGTTACCTTTCTCGAAGGGTTTACAAGGAAGGTGTCAAAATGGATGCGCCACGAATAGTGCCTATTGCACTAGGTGCATTTGGTTAATTTGGTTTTAATATAGTTGATTGCTGCTTACCGATAGGAATGTGTAAATGACCGTTGTAAAACATTACTTCCCTTTTTTCGTTTATGTTAGATTCAGTTAGGGCTCATGATAATTATTCTGGCAGTTTTTAAAGTGGAGAAAATGGGCTAAAACATTGTCCTTCCTTCCTCCATGGTCTGACTGTTAACCAAGTAATTTTTCAATACAAGAAATAATCTGCTGCAAACTGCTCATCAGCCAAAAATAATGACCTGAAATTTATTAAAATGCTTGGAGTTTTAGGAAGAAGTTATAGTTATAGGAAGGCCTGACGCGTTTCGATCCTAGCTGGATCTTTATCGAAGACTATAGTCCTTCTAGGATCGAAACACGGCAGGCCTGCCTAAACTCCATTCACTCTATACAAACGAGCCAAGACAAGCCTTGACAGGCTCCTGCCAATAAACTCCTTGTCCCCACTGTCAAACTTCAAAGGCTCCGACCTTATTGTTCGCCAATAACCGGGCGGGAACTTGGAAGAAGATGGAGCATGGTGGCGACTGTGATAATTTGGCGGTCAACAAGAAAGTGCGTAATCCTTATTGTTTGCTCATGTGTCAATCTTTGGCCTCACCAAACAACATACACGCGCCTCCCATACTTCGAGATTTGGAACGCGAACCGCCTTTTGGCGCATGGCTGAAGCTAGGTGTTATGCGCGTACGAATGAAATGTTTAAAGGTACTATTATACTTTGGTAGCATATCGAAACAGAAATCTTCACAGATTTACCTATAACTTACAGGGTATAAAGATGGTGATTATAGAAACACACCGTGAACATTTCTGCATGAAATGCTGTATTTATCAAGAAAAGAGTCAAAGTCAAACCAATGTTCAAAACAACAATGTTGATCTTTTAAAGATCAAGAATAAAAGAGAAAATATTTCAAAAATACTGTGGCAGTTTTTCACTGTTTTCTCAAAAAGTGGGCACCGTTGGGACTGACATTTTCACAGATTACTGTTATTTTTGCCCATGAATCTGTATTCTTCGACAAGAAAACCAAAGTATGATATTACCTTGCACCAACTTTATAAGACAAGTGAGGCTTGCAGAAATAACCACATGGCATGACTTTTTATCTATGTAGGCATTGAAAGATGTGTATTTAAAGGTAATTTCATAATTTAGTTTTTGTCCAAACAACTGCAGATTCGTGGCCTTAAATATTTAAAAAGATGCAGTAACACTCAAATCCCGCAGTCCCTTTTTGATCTTCCGAAGATCGAAATTGTTTTTGGTCAATTGGTTTTACTCTCTTCTGATTAAATACAGCATTTCACCTTTTCAGCCCCCCCCCCCCCCCCAAAAAAAAGGAATGGCGTACGTTTCTACCATCTTTGCACCCTTTTACCCTTTGAGAAAGATCCTGCTAGAAATCCCGTCAGGTCCTCCTAATACCAATCATTTTATACATGGGTGTCGATCCCGGGGGGGGGGGGGGGGGATATATCCCCCCAATATTTGTGGTGGGGGGGATGTTGTGTATTATCACCCCCCCCCCCCCCCCCCCCCCCCCAATATTTCGAGGTTGAACATCATTATAGAAATATTACATGATCCTTGTTGTTTTTTTAGTTTCCGCAGTGAATTTATACTGTTTAATTCTTCTGAATATCGTTTTTAAAGGCATTGCATACGTTTGGTAATGACTCTGAAAATTAATGGCAATAAAAACTTACTTGGTGAGAAGTACAGCTGCTTTGGATAGTATAATGCATATTGAGAAACGTTCAATTCGAAGTACCGCGGTTATGGAAAAATATGTCACTTTGTATCTCCAAAAATTATGAATCTGAGAAGCGTTATGGCCGTAACGCTTCTCAGCCATTGACTTGCTGTTCTCTGGCGTGAAATAACCGATCTAGTTTGTCGCCAAAATCTCAAAAACGCTACCACCTTTTGAATTGAAACTTTCACAGGTTAGTTTTATGGTATAATTATATTGGTTTGAAACAAACAGTAGGCTCAAATTACCAAACGTATGCAATCCCTTTAAATTCCGCTAAAATGCGACTTTTCGACTCTGTTTTTATCAACAAGTCCCTGGTTTGGGAGTGGGTATCCCACCTCCCACAGCCTCCCCCCGCTCGGTCACTTCGTTCCCTCGCATAGGACAACAAATCACCAATCATCACCCCCAATCATGAACAGAAATCGACACTAGTGATTTTATATATTTCGGGTCATTTTGGCTGATGAGCAGTTTGCAGCAGTTTATAACTTGTATACTGGTCTTAACCCTGCATGCCTAAGGTATAGATAAATCTGTGAAGATTTCTGTTTCGATATGCTACCCAAGGTATAGTAATACCTTTAAGGTTTGTGACCTTACGAGTTTCTGAAAACTACAACAAACACGTATTAATTAGGTATCCAAATACGTTGAGTAATGTGGTGGCTGAACTGGCCCTTCTCAGAACTCAGCAAGCTTATCATTATCACCTTCATAACTGTGAATTTATCATTTTGACGTACCGATGAGTACAAGTCATAAAGCCCGGCGCCAGCGTAATTAAGAGGCTCAATATCACAAGTTAGACTATGTTGTTCATCTTTATATGCTATATTAAGTAAGTGCACTTATCATATAGGACAGAATTGTATTAATTGTATTCGGCTTACCGTATAGCATTTTTACGGCACCAATAGTCGACACCGGGAAGGAAAATGGCAGAATAATAATGTGTATCTATAGCAGGATATAAGATGTTGATGGTAGTTCTGCCTGATGCCTGAAATGCTGTCTTTATCCAGAAAAGAGCAAACCAAAGACACCCCCCCCCCCAAAAAAAAAAAAAGAATAACAGTAGTGAAAAGGCCTATATAAAGATTTGAAAATACATGAGCCTTGAACGTTTTTAAATACATATGCCAACGTTTTTCAATGGTTTCTCAAAATTTGGCCACCGTATGGGACAGGAAAATTCACAGATGACTGTTATTGTTTCTTTCTTGATAATTATTTCTGCCCATGAATCTGCATTTTCTTTGATAAAAAACCAAACTAAAGGTAATATCATACTTTGGTTTTTATCACAGAACTACAGATTCATGGGCAAACATAATCAAGGAAGATACAGTAACAATCATCTGTGAAAATTTCAGTCCCATACGGTGCCCACTTTTTGAGAAAACAGTGAAAAACGGCCACAGTATTTCTTAAGTCTTTTCTGTTTTATTTTTGATCTTTTAAAAGATTCTAATTTCTGGACAAATACACAATTTCAGATGGAAATATTTTAACGATAATTATGTTTCTACCACAACCATCTTCAGTGTAAGTTATACGTAAATCTGTGAACATTTTTGTTTTGGTGTCTTACTTAAGTATGATACTACCTTGTGACCAACTTATTCCCTTCCTCCCCAATCCACGGATCAATTCAACTATTAACACTGTAAACATGGATTAGCTATCCTCCCTGTAGTAGTACATCACTGACTCAGATCCTCGCTCCCGGAAAGACTAATCCTATTTTGATTTATACGACCCTTTGTGATGAAGTTTGTAAACAATCCTTCACACATTAACTCCATGGATTATGATACCTATTATACCGATATCTCTACACGCGCGCCTGTTTCCAATAAACATCAGACGGAGAAGGAACAGGCCTTGGTTCATGGTTCTTGGGGCGTTTGCGAAACGGAGGCTCAGGCTCCGTCTCAGGCTCCGGCTCCAGTTTCATGAATCCATTCTGAAATAACAGGTATCAAAATAGAGACTTTTGGCAGCGGTTCAGAAGTATAAATTCTCTAGTTTGAAAAAAGAAAACAGCTTTAGCTTCAATGAAAAGCCACAACCTATTATTTTCAGCATGGATGACATGGCTGGAGCCTGAGCCTTAGCCTGAGCCTGAGCCTAATCCGCCATTTCGTAAACCCCCTTGGTTTGGTGTCCCCCAAAATACTCCCCGAAGGAGTTCAGTTGCTTTGAAAGAAAGATCCACTTGTAAAGCAGGGTATATTGAACAAAATGGTGATCCACTGATAATATTCAGATAACTCAAAATTATACTCCCAAAAGACTCAGGGAAGCCATTTTTTTATTCTGTATTTCGTTCTTTATTCAGAACATCTTTAGGAATATTTCTGAACTTGTTCTGAATAAAGAACGTACGAAATATAGAATCAAAAATGGCTTCCCTTAGTCTTTTTGTAAGATATGTATAATATTGAGGGACATGGAACAGCTCCGTGATTTTAGATTACCGAAACGTGTGACAATACAATTTTTACCAAGTCCAACTGGCTGATATGTTTCACTGCAAAAGGCACATCGGAAAAGAGCACTGCATGTAAAGGCATATACGGCGCATAACTTTTATTCAACAACAATTTTACGTGTCATAATTATATCACACAAGCTTCCCCGATTTGTTATAACCATGGCAGTGTCACAGTGGTGTAATTATTGTGATATCACTCTATGTATGAATCTGCATTTTCTTTGATAAAAAAAAACAAACTAAAGGTAATATCATACTTTGGTTTTTATCACAGAACTACAGATTCATGGGCAAACATATCAAGGAAGATACAGTAACAATCATCTGTGAAAATTTCAGTCCCATACGGTGCCCACTTTTTGAGAAAACAGTGAAAAACGGCCACAGTATTTCTTAAGTCTTTTCTGTTTTATTTTTGATCTTTTAAAAGATCAAAAAGATTTTCGGTCGTTGTTTTTCTAATTTCTGGATAAATACACCATTTCAGGTGGAAATATTTTAACAATAATGTTTCTACCACAACCATCTTCATACCCTGTAAGTTATACGTAAATAAGTGATGAAGCGAAGCAGTGCAGTCAATGAAAACTATCGAGTTTGACTTTGTCGTGCTTTTTCTGTGTCAAAGACCCGATACTAGGCCTATCTGAGATAAGATCATTCATTACTATAGATGAATAATTATAAACAAATCTGAGGTTGCATTACACCTATTTACAATCTGGAAATTATAAACAGACCAGTTTGGGATTGCCAGGTACTGACTGGCCATAAACGTAATTTGAAAGAACGAAACTGAGTTTATGACTTTTCTGGAGCGCTGTTTAATTATGGAAAGATATCCACTAGGACAATGTGATGTATCAAACAAAGCTTCCTTGTCTCCAAGTTTAATAACTTGTATAGATCATGCCCATTGAAGCTTTTCTTCCAAGCCGCGCGCGGTAGTTCAATCCGGCCAATCAGCTTTGGAAATGATACTGAGTCACACGGCGGTGTCCTTTGATCTTGCCGACAGGGGCGCTTGAATAGCCAATCAGCGCACAGGGCGGCAGAGTTCAATCCTGTAGAAGTGACTGGTTTCAAAGTCTGCCGCATGGTGCCAACTTTGTATAAAACCGGTTGCGTAGCTTGCGATTGCTTCACTTCGTCTGATTTCCAACATTCGATCAAATCTCTCTTTTGAGTAACCTATACACCATCTTCTCACTGTATAATCATGTCTTCCGTAACCGTGTTTTGCGAGGGCGATTGCCCGGTCGATCGAGCCGTGATGACCGGCAAAGGCAACAGCTTCAGCCACTCCATTGACGGGATCCTCGGACAGGCCAATGAAGGTAAGCAAACTTTGCTTGATCTTTAAACTGTGAATTCATTTCTTTACCCTCGATGCTCTTTTCTCATTCTATACAAAAAAAATCAACGAAGTAATGACTGGTAAAAGTGGTAATAGAAGAAGAAATTCAAGTTCTAACAGATAAAATTGTACTTAAAAAGACTTAACTTGTAGTTTTAAACAGGCATGCAACTTTTTCTCTGATCAGCTGATTTCCTTTTTTTTTTCACTTCACTCTTGCTCTTACTAGTCTTATCCATTGAAATGTGAACACACTGTAGACAGTATGGTAAAGACTGGAATTTCCTCGTATTTTGTTAAGTCTAAATTGCATGCCTGAGTTTAGAACGCCTTTTCACAATTCTTCTGCAACATGGTTCTTGTCATGCATGGAGTGCTAGCTGAGTTTTGGGAGAACAGATACCAACAATTGAGAGTTAATTGTTTTCTGAGGACGGCGTAAAAATCAGGTAATCTTTAGTAAATCGACTTGAGTTTGAACTGCAATTTCCCCAATCAATCAGTTGATTAAATTCCTTTTTCATCTATTCTTCTTAGCTCCCGTATCCTCCACGACTTGCCGCTCAGAACCCACGGCTGATGGGACCTCATCACCGCTAGCCGACCGGTCATCATCTAGGCGACGCCCGGGGAGCAGCCGACGCCGTGCCCGGACCAACTACACCCAGGAGCAGCTAGCCGGTCTCGAGGCCCTCTTCGCCGACAACCAGTACCCAGGCATTGACGAACGGGACGCACTTGCCGACGCCGTTGATCTCTCAGAGGCCAGAATTCAGGTATAGGTTTATACTTTTACTGGTTATTTTAGGGATTTCTTCGTCAACATTGTTTTAATCTCAAGTTACAGTGACCATTCTTCCAAGTAGTAACAAGCACATTGAATTGGCCAAGACCCTTTCGCAAATTTTCCTACAGTTCTTTCACTTAGTAATATTCTCTGCAGATTTCCGATTTATAGACAAATCTATAAAGACTAGCCTAATGCTATAAGATCTCCACAGACTCGGAAAAAAACAAAAATGGTCTTATACATAATAGCTAAGCTAACTTGTATGTAATATTAATTATAAGCCCAATTTCTCCCCAGGCAATGCTTCATCTTGAAGCTTTTTTTGAAAATCTTAGCCAACCTTTTTTTAGCTTATTTTGGAAAAATTTAGCAAATACGTCTACAAGTTATAAACTGCAGCAATCTGCTCGTCCACCAAATAATGATCTGAAATTTATAAAATGCTTGGAGTGAACTAGGACGGCCATGACACATTTTGATTCAGCAGGATCTTTCTCAAAGGCTATAAAAAAGTTATGTAGCAAATCTTCACAGATCTTCAATTTGCATCTTAAGAATTGTCATTCTGTCATGTGAATTATTTGCTCATGTTATTTTCATTGTTTTACAATTTCTTTGGTACAGGTATGGTTCCAGAACCGTCGTGCAAGACTCCACCGCAAGCAGCGACGCTCCCTCAGCACGTCCTCACCAGAGTCTGCCTGTGGGTCCAAGTCCAGAGAGGCAGCCACAACCACCAAACCCGAGTGTGACCGGCTCTCGACCTCATCCAGCCCTGAGAGTTCCCCCGCCTCACTCTCCCCTCCAACAGTAGCACCTGTAACATCCTTGCCTGCCATCACAGCATCCTCAGCTCATCACCGGTACCCACAAGCCTGTGCCCCTTCATCCTCACTCTCTCACTTCGTGCAGACTGGTGCTCAGTACTTCACAGGTGCCCCGGGCAGCTACTACCCGTGGACGACTCTGAGTGCCATGCAGCCGTCTACCTACTACCCGTCTGCATACAACTACATCTACCCTGCTACTGGCTCTTACATCTATGACTTCTCTGTGCCGTTGTCCGCATCATATCCAGTGGCATCTGTTCAGGAAGAGCAGAGTGTACTTGGTGCTTCAACTTAGAACAGTATGGTCACGGCTGTGAACCTTCTCCCACATTATAAACTGCAAAACAATAAACAATATCAACTGTACCAAAATGACTCTGAAATTAGAAGACAAATTGACTGGAGCGAGATTTGAACCAGCGACCTCCGGAATACCATACCAGCGCACTTACCAACTGAGGTACCCAGACAGTTGGTAAGAGCGCTGGTAAGGTATTCTGGAGGTCACTGGTTCAAATCCTGTTCCAGTCAATGTGACTGGATCAGGATTTGAACCAGCGACCTCCAGAATACCAGTTCAGTTAGGAAGAGTGCCGGTAAAGTATTCTGGAGGTCACTGTTTCAAATCCTGTTCCATTAATTTTTCTTTGTTCACTTTTTAATTCTTTCTATCTTGTTGGAATGAGGTTTGATTACTCAGAAATTAGTTACAAATCAGACTGAGACATTTTCCATTTTATGTTTCAGCGCTGACTGTTATCGAGACCCTGATGTCAGGGAAAGGAAAATAGAACGATCACAGAAACCAGTGCCATAATTATGTGCTTAAAGACTAGAACTCTTGGCATCTTCATTAATCATTACACACCATTCAGCGTTCCCAGCTAAACCAAAGACTTGTCAAGTTAAAAAAAAAGAAGAAGATATGATATGTATATATTTTTGTTTAGCTTTGTCAAAATTTATTTTATTACAGTATTTATCAGATTACGTTACATTTTGATTTTTTAAGTTTGTGTGATGTTTGCATTGTTTTATTGTTCAGTTATTCATTGGTTTTAGAAATATTTTTAAGTTATTCATAATTTTTAACAAAATCTGTTTTTTTTTCTTCAAAATTTGGAAAGTGAAGTTGTAATTTTGTGTAGCTTTGTCAAAATTTATTTTATTACAGTATTTATCAGATTACGTTACATTTTGATTTGTAAGTTTGTGTGATGTTTGCATTGTTTTATTGTTCAGTTATTCATCGGTTTTAGAAATATTTTTAAGTTATTCATAATTTTTAACAAAACCTGTTTTTTTTCTTCAAAATTTGGAAAGTGAAGAAATACTGGAATAAAAGAAAATTGCTTGCCTTATAAAAACGGTTATCAAACTTATTTTCTTTTGCATGGTCTGTCTTTAATATTTCACTTTGAATATCTTAGTTTATTTGGTCAACTTTTGGTTTCTTTTCTTCAAAATGAAGGAGGAATTTCACCTTAGTTTGGGATTCAACACATGAAATTTTGCGCAAAAGGAAAAAAAAAAATTTGGAATTGAGTCAGCAGAATCTGGACTTTCAACTTAGAGCAGTTTGGATAAAAATTTGACCTATTCTTTAGTCTGGAGTCGGTAAAAATTTTTATGCAATTTTATTTTACAAATACATGTAGGCCTACATGTACTCTTTTTCACATTGAATTTTCACCTTAAAAGTCATCGGTTACCCTACAGAAAATTTAAAATAAAATAAAAATTGAGGGTCCCAGTTGTAATTTGCTGTATGGCTTGATTGCCTCAGAAAGCTCAGAATCTTTTGAAAAAATAATTAAAATGAATTAAATATCTAATTTTTTACAAAATAATTATTTCTTTGGCACGACTGATATTTATGTCTGTACCCTCATTGGTTCAGAGTTTGAGAGTGCAAAATCAGTGGTGCACTCTGTGGAATTTTGAATAGCGCCCTCTCGTGGTGATGAAATACCTGTCATTTTTTTGTGGTACCATTGACTTTGTACACAATATGCTTCATATCACATAGTGTAACATGGCGACAGGGAAGTGAGATTGTGTTATGGTTGTCATGATTCTACGCGCCGATTTGATCTGATTTCTGTCCCGTCTGCAGCCTAGGAAAGTGTATCTACTCAGTCTACCATGGGGAAGAATTCCAGTAAGCTCAGCACCACAGAAATCAAGGATTTACAAGACAGCACTTACTGTAAGTTTACTGATTTCAGATGTTGTTTTTCCTAATCGTAGTTTATATTGTTGAAGTAAATTGATTGGTTTCAGCTGTGGCTCTGTTGTTCAGTGCATGTTGCGCTATATTTAATACCTGATTACTAGCCTATATCGTCACTTTGCTTATGAGTGCATTTCTATTTCTTCGCCTATTATTATATTAGCTCTGTGAACCTGTGTATATGATGTCATTTGAGAATGGCTCCCTCGTCTTTAAGTCAAAAGAATGTAACTGAAAGAATTCCTTAATTACACGGACAAGTCATGACAAGTTGTAACACTTGGGATCGTGTTTTAGGTTTACAAGCCACAGCGAAAAATCCCTTACACGAATTGGCACGAAACGGTCGCAAGAGGGCCTCACGATCATCTCATTATGTGACGTCATCGCACTGACCAAAAATGGAAGTTTTCATGAATGAAACTGACGCGCATGGGCACATACTCAGCGATGCCCACTCTAACCATAGTTACTTCGACAGACCTCGCCACGATCTTTCGAATGGTACCAAAAACATACAAATTTGTACATTTCTTCGACCTTTTGACCATTTTTGGTGGTGTCACCCGACGTTCGAGAACTCACGGACACCGCGATCGTATTTGAACTTTGGTGAGCTGTATTTTTGTTGTCATTTTACCGCGAAACCGCGCCACCGTCTGAGTGTGATTGTTGGGTCGTTGAATATTCATATAACGTGTGTTGGGTCTATTGGTTGTGTATGCTGAGAGCGCCACATGAATATGCATAGAATTGCATGGTCATCCGGAGATGTCGTACGGCCGACTGTTGATCGTTGCGTAGTCGTATACCGCGTGTGTTTGAATAGGCACATCGCGTAATGCGTGCCCCGTACGTGTCTGCAACGGCCCTGCGTGCGTGCGTAACGAGTTGGGCCAGCACATGGTTTCCGTGACGTCACGAGCACGGCCTCGCGCGTTGACCAATCAGCGCGGCGCTTTTTACACACGGCACTGTTTCCATCCGTGTTACAGTGCATATGGGGAATTTTTCGCTGTGCAAGCGTTACTTGAAAGGTACGATAATTATAAATAAAGGGAAGTTGCTTAGCTAATTGTATATTTGTGGCGTCTTTTTCGATATTAGCAAGGTTAAATGTATGGAATTAAGAGGGCAGGGCTTTGAATTTTTTTAGGGAAATTTTTGTTTGGGGTAAAAATGGTAACGAAGATGGGACTTTTCACAGCTGCACGGACGGCCGCAGACAAGAATATAGTCTTGTTTCTGCTCTCGTTTTGGATTTTATCAGCAGTCGTGTCTCGTATAGCAGCAGCGTTCAAGCTGTGAAGGGTATTCCAGTCAAAGTGTTCTTGTTCCACAGATATGCACATAAATTCAAAATGACTGCACCCAGGACGGCTTCAAAGCGTCTACGCATGGAGAACGCAGAGCTAGCGCTCACAGTAATTTTAATATAGGACCTGTACAAATGTGCATTTACTATGTGCGATATTTATAAGACCTATGTTTGAGTGGTCCTCAGCAAGGCAGTGCTATTCTTACACATGTTACAGTTGTACATTAATTACATTTCATATACATGTCAGGTCCTTTAGGCCTACATGTATGATGCATATTTCATGAAATAACTTTTACTTAAATAGGTAAACTTGCATGTTTATTTTGTCAGGTGCATCTATCTACACCTATTATGTATCATGTACTGCACGTCTGATTGATGCAGATTACATATCTACATGTAGATTGAAATGTTTCATTTCTCAAAAACCATTGCCACATACTTTGGTACATATGCACATAACGTTGTACTAAATAATGTAGGCCTATGCAATATGTGAATATAATAATGTAACTAAAAACCAAACTTGTGATGTGTGACCGTACACAGTTGCTTTTTTGTCACGGTTTGATGGTTTTCTTTTGCATGCATGAGTGAAATTGCATATATATGTACAAGTATGTATGTTGTACAACGTATACAACATGTTGTATTGTAAGTTGTATCTATAGTTTTTGTACATGTAGTATGTTACAAAACAAACAGTAAGCCTAAGGGTTGGGTTTTGTAAATCATTGAAGGACATGTAATGCACTAGACACTGTAATGTGCTTTCTTGGGTAATAGCCTTGCAGGCTAGTTTTGCAGGCTAGTTAACCTTAAAACACCACATACATGTACTTGTGCATTGTGATTGGTTTAGAGTGGGTCACATGGTGTCTTATTTTTATTAGAAAGACACACAAACAGTGACGTTCTATACCCATAGCAACCAGTGTACTATATCATTAGCAACCAATGTACTATCAGTCTGTCATCCCTTTCAGATAATAAGGGTACATGAGATGCATTGTTACTCACTCCAATCAATGAAATTCTTCGCTTACTAATAATGTAAGCGCTAAAAGTCTTGCTTACGGATTCCTTGAAATAGATTTCACCCGTAGCAGTGGCCTGTAAGCACAAAGATTGGCCGTTACGGATTCCATGAAATTTGGCCCATGCGGTACACAACGCATTCATGCACAGCAGTGGTATCTTGCATATGATGCTGCCTATACAGTGTATGTACATGTACAGTACATAATACACCTGCTCGTCACTGATTGAAATTGTTTACCTACTGACAGCTATCAGCCGGGGAATTTGAATTGTATGTGTTTGTAGAATTGCTTGCTTTTATTGCCATTGAGTGTTGTAGGAATGAAGGTTTGTGGGCCTCAATAGCACTGCAGATAGGTGAAATATTGGGAAGAATTGTGGGTTTGGTTAAACAAGCATGAAACTTATACTCAGACAGTTACAAAAGGTGTTTGGGAAGATATTTGGCTATAGGGCTATCTCAGATTCGACCTGTGACAAAAATGGCGGCCATTTTCAAAATGACTGCCAAAATGGCTGTCAAAATGGCTGCCATCGGTTATTTGAAATTCTTTGATAGGTGAATTAAATTCTAGGGGTGGGAATATTTTGTTTTATAAATCATACACCAGTGATTTTACAGTCCATATAACAGTTGGAATGGCAAATACATGTAAACAAACTGTTTGAGCTAAAAAATAGAAATGAGATTTATTATCATTTTTACGCCATGTTACGATTGTGATATAATAACCAATTTTAGTGCCTGCCATTGTACAAAATGGCTCAAAAAATTTCTTGTTGAATATTTCATCTGCCATAGCAATGATGCTCTGTGCACTTAAAAAAAAAATGTATACAATTCACCATGTCAATACCACCTCATGGTATCCAAGAAATTATACACACAGGAAGGATTGGAAATTCACTATTCACCTTTTCCAGCGGCAGGAATCCCAGGATTACACGTTTTTAAGATACCATCAGCAGAGAGCTGCCTGAATACACAGGTCCAATCAACGATGTGAAGGTCTCGTGTGGTTATTGAAGAGTCAGCATCATTATAGGAGGATCGTGCACTTAGTTAATAGTGATAGTGACTAGAGTACATATCAATTCCCATCTGCTCACATGCATTTGCCATTATATAGCCGGGGTCCGTATGATCGGATAATTACCGTATTCCCTGCGGAGATGTGCATGTAGCCCATTCACTAATATCAATTTTAATATTTAATGCTTTCTGGATGTGTCTCATGCCTGTGATATTTTATATTGTGTGATAAAATTTGGTCCTGGGGCTGGTTAAAATGCTATGCTGTTTACAGATGTTGTTGATAAAGCTAGCGTTCATGTACTACTTTACTTACTTGTAATTGTATGTCCTTGGAATATGAAAGAAGTACTAGTTGTCTATTAAACAGTTCCTCCGAGGCAAATATGAATTGATAGTCACTATCCAACATTATGCAGATAGATGATGGATCTCTGCTCACTAGACCACTAGCTCTCAATAAACCTTGGGCCTTTCTCAAAGCTCGGCTCAGGCTACAGCTCAGGCTCCGGCTCAGGCTCCGGCTCAGGCTCCGGCTCAGGCTCCGGCTCAGGCTCCGGCTCAGGCTGAAATTATAGGTTGTGGGTTTTCATTGAAGCTGAAGCTCTATTTTCTTTTTCAAACCAGTGAATCTACTTCTGAACCGCAGCCAAAAGTCTCTATTTTGATACCCGTAATTTTAAAATGGATTCACGAAATGGAGCCAGAGCCGGAGCCGAGCTTTGAGAAAGGCCCCTTATTCACAGTGCATCCATCCTATAATCGAAGCATTTGATTCAAAATAGTCTGGTTCCCGTTTTCTTTTTAGAATTGGTGTTATATCTTTTTTAATAGGTACACAAGGAAGGTGACAAATTTCATGGTTAACAGATTTTTGTGCTAAGCAGGGCCGTGAAATTGGTCCCAGTATAGTTGACTTTATACCAGTGTTGTATCCGAGTCCACAACCTCCGAGGCCGAGGCCGAGTCCGAGTCATGGGTCTCCGAGGCCAAGGCCGAGGCCGAGGCCGAGTTTCTCACAAGTAGCCGAGGCCAAGGCCGAGTCCGAGTCATGGGTCTCCGAGGCCGAGGCCAAGGCCGAGTCACACACGAGCATAATTATCATTTCACTCCGCAAGAGACTGTTTGCTAGTCTAGACGCAGTACCCAAACATTCTAATGCAGTTTATAACCACATTAGCACATTTCACCATGCTCTCAAGTCATTACATTTGATGAATTACACACTAACTTTCTTTCTGTATGTCACAACTAACAGTGACGGAAAGACTTATCGAACAGAGACCATGATTGATGGACACGGAAACACAATTTATATTTACAATATTATTATTAACAAATTTATCACACACAAATATCCTCCAAGCAAGTCCAATTCTTCAGACTACATTATTTAGTTCAGTTAAGTTCGCTAAAGCCCATCAGTCCTCCCCCAGTCACCTGCATTCAAATCTTAATACTCCAAATTGACAATGTCTCGATCCTTAGTTTAATTTATATGCCTTTTCCACAATTAAGTTAACCAAATCCCAATTTGTACGAATCTATATTCACAAATGATCAATCCCCAATTCCACACAAAGTCAGTCACAATCAATTAATCCCCTATTTAAACTTAGACAATTACACGATCAATTAAACCCCAATAAACACTTAGTCTGTTACACGGTCAATTAATCCCCATTTTACACTTCCATGAAGATTCAGTCAAAACTAACCAATGAATGAAGCCCGTGGCACACACAGTTCACATGGCATATAACGTGACACAAACAATAACTAAACCAGAGCAGTTACTAATATAGTAGCATCAAAATCACAAAATATCAATTAAAGCCAATCCCACCGGAATGTCCAAGTAGGACTTGAGTTCCACCAAGCTCTGACCAGTCTTGGATAGTTCCGTGGCGCAAAGTCAGACGGTAGTCCCCCTTAGTAAATATTCAGCTCAGCAACTGTAAAGTTCAGAGTTCACGAAGACGGCTGAAGCAAGCGCCCTCTATCGCTTGTAGCGACCCGAAACTTCAGTCATGGGACGGGCTTAGCCTCTCTGAGTCCACACGCACTGATAACTGTACTCCCAGTCCTCAGCAAAAACCATCTATATAATACAAATGAATCCCAAAACTAATAACACAATGTATTCAAAACTAGTCTCCTAATTCAGGATGATTTGAGAATTATAAGTACGTAATAAGATCAATCAAGGGTCGTCAAAAATGCACTGAATAAAGTTTGCCAAAGCCTCAAAATAATTATACAAAGTGTACCAGATCATCATTTCAAAGATTGAAAAATGGCAAAGCAAAAGGTTTAAACTTACGGTTTTTAAAGTCGCAAACTGTCTTGAAATCCAGCTCTTAGGTAGCTGAGCGGGTTCTCACCCTCCAACCAATTGCCTCTAAAGCAGCCTGTAGATCTGCCTATGCGTTGCAGCAATGGTGGCACAAAAAACTGGAACAATTTCTATGCAGCAAAACTTCAAGCTGCCCTGGAAAACACTTGTCTTTATGTTTAAAAGCACACAGCTTCACACATGGTCTGAGTCTCTGCCAGACCAGAATAAGAGTGATGATTTACCACACCCAACACTTCTCTATATAAACTCACAAAACACATTCACATGTAAATCAAACAAACTATTTCTGGTGGTTCATGAATAGCCAAGCAACACAGAGTAAGGGAAATGAATAAACATGAAATAAGAAGCAAGAGGTAAGGAATGAATATGCATAAAGTCAAAGCATGAAAGAGTCAGAGTTCAGGCAATGCAAATGCCTCAAGAGAGGTGAATTCTGACACTGTACGTGTTTATTTAATGAAAAAAGTTTAATTGTCCCCCTAAAATGTTGGGAAACACATTCCAGTTTGATATAAAAAATCTTCCCGGCCTCGGACCGAGTCATCATTCAAAATTCTTCGAGGCCGAGGCCAAGGCCGAGTCATGGACCCACGAGGCCAAGGCCGAGGCCGAGGCAGCAAATTTTCGGCCTCGAGGCCGAGGCCGGCCTCGAGTCATACAACACTGCTTTATACTACTTCGATCACATTTACCTTGTTTCATTTTTACTTGCTACTAGCGTCTTTCACTATCACTTTCTAGTTTCTTGTGCAGCATATTATTATAAGACTTTAGTTCAGTCAGTACCAGTTTATATTTAGATCTTGACCGTGGCATTTACAAGATGTGTTTTGATTAATGTTCCCGGCTCTTCACAAGCAGATCTACTGGTACTCCAATACAAATTCTCACACCTCCCTCAGGTTGAATGACGGTCGACCGGCATGTGGTACCAGGCTCAGTCGATCAAGACTCATCTTAGGCACAATCTTTGTTTGAAATTCCACCAAGTCAGACTGGGCCAGACGGGCCTGGCTGTCTTTGTGGTCGTATAAATGTATGTGTCTCCCGTAGACAATCAGGGTCCCCTATCCCTTGCCTGACTCCGCGACATCTGAATAATCAGGTTTAGAATTAACCTAGTTCCTTGGGACCGGAATAGACCCGACCCGACCGCATGGCCGAGCAGAGGCCGGCTGCGCAGCGATGCCACCATCAACAATGCCCCTCCCTCACCTCCCTTCATAACGTTGAATGTTCCTATTTTTCCCCTCATCATCCCTTGGACACGAGTTAATTGAATTAGACGCGGTGCAAAATTTTTTGAGGAAGCTAAGGCAACAAGAAACCGTTGCCCCGTGTAATAAGAAAGCAATCATTGCATTAACCCGACCTAAGTTCAACAGCGCAAAGGGGGAGGGGTGGGGGGTTGGAGTGTAGAACCCCCCCCCCCCCCCCACACACACACCCCCACACACACAATTCCCTTGATTAAATCTGAGTCAAGTACCGTGTATTTTATGCGGACTGCACTACAAAAAAAATTAAAATAAGCCATTAAATTTGCGTTTAAACGTGTAGGAGATGTGCTGCCTTTGACTGAGCGTGGGCAGAGCTGGTTCCTCAATGAATTGAACGCCCCAGGCATTTCCTGCGACTCTCATTGTCGGCCACGTTTACAATTGAGGGAGTGTGTCGCTAGAAAATCCTTCGCTGTCGGGATACATGTACATGACATCTAGGTATGAAACAAATTCAAGTACGCAAATTCAAGTGCATCGTCATCATACAGTGTAGTTCTTTCTGTCTTCACTGGTTATTTGTGGTTCAATTATGATTAAAATATTGATTAAAAAAGCCGTATCTTCTTTGAGTGATCCCCCACGTTGCGCTTCTCAGGTTGCAGCATTGCTAATGCTTCACATATTGATAAAATTATCCTTGGGATACATTATTTCATTTCATTTCATTTCTTTTATTAACAAAAATTCACGACCATGAATGAGGTAGAATTATGGCTTGATTTACAGTTATAAAAAACAATTAAACGTTAAAATATTAAACCTTAAAAATAAACCTACATTTCAGTTTACGTTTGTGAGTGGTTCCGTGGCTTCTGACTGCCAAACAAGCAAAGATAATTGAAAATTAGGGATACCACCAATATAGATGCATAGCTCTGTTTGTAAGAGTGCCGGTACAGTATTCCAGAGGTCACTGGTTTGAATCCCACTCCGGTCAATTTGTCTTTCTTCACTTTGCAATTCTTGAAAGATTTGTGCTAATAATAATAATATCAATTTCATAATCAGTCAACACGGTCCAATAGAACCCGAACGTCCTTGCTCATGACCTATATTCTGTACCATTTCTTTACGACATGATTCTAATTTAGTAGGCCCTATAAAAAAAAGTACATTATTCATGTTGAGTTCCCGAACCAATTTAAGTCTACTGTGTTCGTGATTGCGATTTGGATCACATACAATAAATTACTTACAGTACATTTAATACGTGTAAGTGTACTATTGACTTTAAAGAGCAAACAGTACCTTAAAGGTAGAATCATACTTTGGTTTTTATCAAAGAAATACAGATTCATGGGCAAAAATGTCAAGACAGATACAGTAACAGTCATCTGTGAAAATTTCAGTCCCATACAGTGCACACTGTTTGAGAAAACAGTGAAAAATTGCCACAGTCTTTTCTCTTTTATTTTTGATCTTTTAAAAGATCAAAAAGATTTTCGGTCGTTGTTTTATTCATTTCTGGATAAATACACCATTTTAGGCGGAAACATTTTAACGGTAGGTTTCTACCAGTGCAGTCACTATCTTCATACCTTGAAAGTTATAATACGTAAATCTGTGAACATTTCTGTTTTGGCTTCTTACCAAAGTATGATACTACCTTTAAACATTGATTGATTTATAGTGTTTCTACACAGTGGCATGCATCATTACATGGCTTCCATTGAAAATATTCAAAAGCGAGGATGGTGGTGGTGCATGAATTTGGTATTAAAAATTAATGGCTGTGAATAAATTATCATTTCACATATTAAAGCAAATAACCAAGCTGACAGAAAATTGAAATGTGTAAGCATCTGTGTACACAGAATACCTGGTACGTACCGGTGTAAATTTGTACAACATCTTCATTATTAAACTGTGTCGCACCACACAAGATTCATTTAAAGGTACAATACATGATTGGTAAAGGTCACAGGACTGCACTCATACTTTGTCTGATCAAACATGTACATGAAATAATAAACCTGTGAAAATTTGACATCGGACATCTGAGTCACAAGAAACTAGCGAAAACCCGACTCGGTTTTTCTTATAAAACATGAAGAATAGTTTACTTTATGTTTGTTCCAAAAATCGTTCGGACGAACGATCTTTGGAAAAGACACTAAATCTTGAATTGCTTGAAAAACCCAGCATCTGATGAACCAAGATTTCCCATGGTGACTGTTTGCACTGTTTACGAACTGTTGAGTCCATTTTCTGTCTCAAACTCAAGAATTGTTTTTTGGGAGGCCTAGCAAATCCTATACGCTCCCTTTAAGTCACCTTTGGAGCCATCAAATTGTACATACATTGTACATGTAGTATGAATATTAGTATACATACATTGTGTACATGTAGTAGTGTACCATACCACTTGACCGGGTTCAAACCAAGCATGATATTATTTATAACAAGTAGGTTATGTTGATCTACATTACACCTCCCGGGTGCTTGGAATGTCGTACATTATTTTAAAGACATGTCTACGTCTGTACGTCTACCAAGTGAACATTATTTGGATGAATTTAAGGCTGACTTGCACATGTACGCAGACCTCAACGTTAATTTGTTAGTATAAGGCCAAACAAAAAAATTGTTGTGTTGCCCTCTGCGACCAACCGTAAAATGCCAAAACTTTGGGTCGGGATTTTTTTTTTTTCTCCGAGTCCTTAAGTATAAAAACTCATCATTTTTGACAGAAAATGAAAGATTTAGCAGTAAAAAAGCGTGTCTCCTCAAAACGACCCAAGACCGTTGATTTGTGATTTATAAGCCCTGGTGACCATACATCCTGTATTTATTCTTAAATATTTGAAAGTCGGCCAAAAAAATTAATTAAAAAAATGGACCGACTGACCCAAAATTTTAATTTTTCCACTTGAAGGCAACACAACTATTTTTTTTTGGCCCAATGGTATGTTTTCCAAAGCGATTATAGTCATTGAAAGATGAACTTAAAGAAAAACTGACCGGAGCGGGATTTGTACCTGGGACGTTCTTCAAATATACTGAGCCACAAAAGAAATACGCAAACGATGGGTCCATTCAATTCATTGTCATGTTTTTAACATTTCATTGCGGCTGTTTAAATTAAAATAAATCGAATTCAGCAATATTGTGAATTCTCAAGAGAACACTCAAGTCTGAAAATTTGTACCAAATTTTGTTGAATTTGATTAATTTAAATAGTCACAATAATCACAATAATGACAATAGTGACAATAAATTGAATGGACCCATCGTTTGGTTTCTTTTGTGGCTTATATATAATTATCATAATTTCAAATTATATCTGAGGAAAAAGAATAGGTGACCAATTGTCAATCGGCAGTTAATCCAGAAAGTGCTGATGTTCTCACGATACCATTTTCCGTTTGGCATATTTTTATTTGTTAAATTTCACCATTTAAAGGTAGTATCATACTTTGGTAAGACACCAAAACAGAAATGTTCACATATTTATGTATAACTTGCAGGGTATGAAGATGGTGGTGGTAGAAACATACCGTAAACAATTTTCCGACTGGAATGGTGTATTTATCCAGAAATTAGTAAAACAATGACCGAAAATCTTTTTGATCTTTTAAAAGATCAAAAATAAAACAGAAAACAATTAAGAAATACTGTGGTCGTTTCCCACTGTTTTCTCAAAAAGTGGGCACCATATGGGACTGAAATTTTCAAGATGACTGTTACTGTATCTGTCTTGATATTTTTGCCCATGAATCTCTATTTCTTTGATAAAAACCAATGTATGATACTACCTTTAACACCTTAAAGTATAAAATTTGTAAAATAATACCACGTTGCCACCAATGAAAGAATGACAGAAGGTGTCAGTTTGGCTACAGTATTGATTTCCACATCTTAACATCTGGCTTGCTCATTGCGGCACATGTATAAATTTGCGTCTTTCCAAGTCCGTGCCTACAACGTACATGTACTTTATTAAAATACCTTTTAGTATGGAATTACATATTACAGACCACTTTTACTTAAAAAGATCTGATCTCATTTGACGTGTAATTTGGTTTCGTGTATGACTGCTTCGGTCTATTGTCATACCCTTGGCTTCTGTACGGTGGATCAGTTCTTTTATGGCGTGTTTTATTGTTGTCCGCGTAATTGAGCTTGAAGGTTTTTACTTGACTCTTAGCTTATTATTCCTTTTTTCCTAGTTAGGTAGATGTACATCCTTTAATTGCTTTTTTCCCTCGGGGGATCTATTTCTGGACAGTTTTAGTTGTTTTCCATGTTTTTTACAGGACAAATATGGCTTTGTGGATGAAAGCATTATTTAAGATGAATTGCACTTGTTCGATCCAAAACATTGAAAAACAAATTATGTCCTTGGTGAAAACCGTCATTGGCACCATGCAGTTCAGTTAAAAGTTGCAATATTTTCTGATATGACAGCCCACCTATTCTCAAATCTGGGCGGTTTATTTTTATAACATTTAGTGCAGTAATTAACACTAAATTGGGCATTTCTCCAGAGTGCATTTTTAGTTTTGGCACTGACTATACTGTGTGAAAATCTCTAGATGGGCAATTCCTTGGTAACGTAATTTACCTGTTAAATGACTTTGACCTATTCCTTGATCCATCATTCTTAAAAGACTCCAATTTAAAAATATTTTTTTTGGAATCAGCAAGTATCGGTACCACATATGATTCCTTGGAAATACATGCAAATATGCAAAAAAGGAGTTAACTTTTTGAATATGGTTTTGAATCTGTTCAAAGAAGGAGTTAACTTACGCTACAAAAATTTCCTAGATAACATTTTTTTCCATTGATTAATTTATTGACTGTTTGATGTCTGATAAACAATATAAATATCCCTTAATCACTGAAAACCACATTTTATACTTTTTAGCACAATTGCTTCAAATAAATTTTAAGGTAAAGTGCAGATGTAATTTTGTCATCATCTTGTGAAAAACCAAACAAACACATTATTGAGACTGGATTTTTGCTTTGAAAAACTTAGGCCAATTCCCAAGTGCTGACCACAAATTCTTGTTCAGGTTGTGGTGTTTTTTCCCCTTATTTCTTGAAGGAGCTGTGAAGAGTCACTTCACAGCTGCATAGTGGAGGCAAAATGCCTGACTTGAATTACAAGTGAAGAGTCGGGACTGACTGTGCCATATCAGGGTGTTTTTCCCGTAATAGGTTTGGAGTACGTGCACTGTACATGTAATGACATCCCATCTTTGATTTCACTGTGATGGTTTATCGCTAAATCTTTGCCAGCACTCTCAATTCTTCAATTTTATCATGTGTTTAAAGGTAGTACATGTATCATACTATGGTAGCAAACCGAAACAGAAATCTTCACAGATTTACTTAATATAACTTACAGGGTATAAAGATGGTGATGGTAGAAACATACTGTTCTAATGTTTCTGCCTGAAATGCTGCATTTATCCAGAAAATAGTAAAACTAATTGACCAAAATTATATACATTTTTGACGGTAAAATTCTTTCCAAATTTCATGAAAAATTATTAGGGCGAGACAAATTTGTCAGAGATAGTAGACCTTTGTTGGAGATGATCTCATGTCAATTTCATTGAATCTATTACTGTAAGCAAAAATTCCTCGCTTGTGATAGCGGAAATGTTTTGCTTACGGTTAGCGTATTTCAACGGAGAGTTTTCTTTCTCACTATGCTAAGCAATGACTTTGTGCAGAATGCACATGATAGCGTGTTAGCAGAAAAAAATCAAGGTTAGCCTAGAAATTTGTCGCTATAACCAATTAAGGGCCGAAAGTCTTGCTAACAGATTCCATGAAATAGATTTCACATTTAGCAGTGCCCGTAAGCACAAAAATATAAAGCCATAACGGATTCCATGAAATTGGTCCCTGTCCTTTTCCATTGGTTGTCAGCAAGTGCTCATCACATCAAGCTTAGCACAATCAACAGGGGCCGATTTCATAGAACTGCTTAAGCAGCAAAATTTGCTTAAGCACCAAAAACCTTGGTAAATCACGTTCTAAAGCAGAAAACAAAATCAAGCTTAGCCTAGAAATTTGTTGCTAACCAATCTCTCGGATCTTGTCTGTACTTTGAAGATGAAATCTAGCCAGAATTTACCGAACGTTGACTTTTATCTCACAATGAACATGAGCCCCGAATTCGAACCAAGTGCAACATCCGGATGAACCTGCATTCCCACCTGCTCGTTAATGTCCCCTAGATGTTCACGGCCGGGCCCGCTCTCTCTCTCCCCTCTGGCGTACCGACAAGATTCGAAGGAAACTGCTGTAGTCCAACGCCAGGGTCGTTGACCAGAGTTCTAAGCTCCTTTTTTGAATCAGAAATTTGTCTCTCAGAGTAAAATTCTCACCCAAGTCGCTGTCGTTTCTTTAACCAAATTGAGTTCAGTACTGCCAGCCGGGCACTGTTCATGCCAAGCTTCTCAAATTGTCAAGCGAAGATTTTCTCTTTTGATTGTCAGTTTTAACTATCAGTTTTAGTATCGGTACAAAGTGTCTCATTAGCATCAAGCATCTCCTGAATTTTTAGAGTTTACCCCAAATTCCACTCTGGCTGAAGGTACTGTACATTCTGTGGATTTGATCAGGCCTATCTATGCTTAATCTTACAAAAGATAATGCTGTAATGGCAGCCTGTAGTAGTGTAGTTAAATGCTGCAGTGGTTGCAATGTCATTTAAGGGTCTGTTGTTGCATGTTAAAGTTTATTGAAATTTTTGTATCTGGTCATGATAATTGCTTTTCAAAATGCATCAAACTTTTGATGCTACTGGACCTGAGAGATTTTTGTAAGCGATATTCCAAACAAATGATGATTTTTGTTTTATACCAAGATCTATACATTCCCTTAAAACTTCATTTGTAATTTGGTGGCTTTTCTATAATGTAATACTTTGTAATGACAGTGGTATTAGCCCTGCCTGGTCTATGCCAGCCCAGCCCAGCCCAGCCCAGACCACTAAGTCTGTACAGCCACGCACAGCCCCTCCCAGCCCCGCCCAACTCAACCCATCCCAGCACAGCCTAGCCAAGCCCAGCTGAGACCGGCCCTGTCTATAGCTTAACACAATCAAGCCAAGCCAAGCTACATCGCTTATTATTGTGTATTTAAAGCAACATTGGCTGTTTCAAACCAGCTTGGATCTTGGGCCAATACTGTTAAGTGACTGCCACAAAAATCGAACCAACGTAGCGGCAGTAACTCCATTTGCACCGACAGATTTCTAACTCCTAATGTTCGCCAAATCCATTCAGAAGTGCAAAATTGTATGATATCTACCCGAGCGCACACATTGATTTTCACCTTTGGTCCGTTGCAGGTGTTTCAGCTCTACCTCGCGTCCAGAAAGCATTAACGTTGTAAAAGTCCGCTCCTTTTCCTTCTTCACCATGTTGTGATGTTTCAACCAGCGGCCTTGGCTTTTTCCATAATCACATTACGGTAGCTATAGTGATGGGATTGACTCTCACACTCTCAGGATAATTTGCAAATGGTCATAGAGAAGGTTGGGATAATTGGAGACTGCGATATTAATAGTCTGTTATGTAAAGAAAAGAAAAAAGAAAGAGAAATTTCGGGAAAAAGTGAGCATTCATTTTGTAGTGTTCGGTTGTGTTTCATCTGAAATATAGTACAACTTGAAGCTGAATCTGTATAATACACACGAGTTTCACAAGATTTTCACAGCACAATCATGTAAAATTTAATAGCCTTCGATAAAGATCCTGCTAGGAACGAAACGTGTCAGGCCCTCCTAACTCCATGCATTTTATAAATTTCAGGGCATTATTTTGGCTGATGAGAAGTTTGCAGCAGCATATTACTTACATGTATACAATTATTGAAAAGTAAACAAAGAAAAATTGACTAGAGCGGGATTTGAACTGGGGACCTCCTGAATACTGTACAGGCACTCTACCAACTGAGCTATCCAGCCCTACATTGATGGTGACCCAAATTGTCAATTATCTTTGTTCTTTAGGTTTGATTTTGTATGTATACATCTATGCGTAGCGCTTGAAATTTAGACTGTGGGACAATGAACCGAGCGGGATTCGAACCAGCGACCTCCGGAACACAGTACCGGCACTCTTGATTTTTATTATTTTATTATTATTTTTTTTTAACTCAGCTGAATGTTTCATTGCTTAAATACATGTATCCCATTAGAGCTTGTCAAATTATTTGTTCCAGCTGTATATATATTGCTATGACAAAATCTTAACGCTTAACCGAGCCAGCATCAACTTCTAAAACCAAAATGTTTTCATCAGTTCAGTCTCCTGAACATCGATAACAGTGCGGATCATGGATTCAAAAAAATTCGGTATCTGTTTACTGCACTGCAAACCATCTTCCCTAACCTTGCAGTGCAAACCCTTTTAAGAGATTGTAATCCTCGGCTTTCAAACTATTAGTGTAGGAGCGGGAGATTTTGATATGTCAATAGCTGATATTTGAGCGGTTGTTCTGAACGGAAGAAATATCTGATGAAGGATTAAGCTGTCCAGGCAAAACACAAACAGTTTGCAATTCCTTCATCACATCCTAGACGTTTTTTGTTTTTTACAAAGTTCAGGCTAGTCTGGCCGGCCGTTTCCTCAATTTTTTTTTTCAACTAACATTATTTGGGCATTTCCACCGTATCGTAAGTTACCTGTAAAGTGACATTGGACCTGGTTTATTGGGACCAGTATTTAAATACATGTATACCACTTATGGTCAGGGTTCTAGCCAGACCAATTTTAGGGGTGGGCTCTAGAAATGAAGTTGACATATATACGGTAGGCCTACGCTAAAAATAAGAAATTATATCATCTTGTAAACATTGAGAATCAGTGCTTCACATTTCAAAACACAGAAAGAGTGCACTTTTATTTAGGAATGTGATCAAAATTCACGATATTGGCAATACTTTTATTCACTCTGCAGAAATTTGTGCTGGGCGGCAGAGTTAATTTCAGACCTACGTTCCGGGTGCAAATTTCAAGTGCCGGGCTGGCCCGCCCAGCGTCGCCCACCGTGGCTAGAACCCTGCTTATGGTTCCCTGAATTTCATGCAAATATGCAAAAAAAAGTTAACTTACATTTAAAACAAAGTGTGACATTTTTACTTTCCTTTTGGTTGAGCGTCCATTTCCTTTTGATAACTTTCAACCCTGGATTCAGCACATGCCATCTAGATTCATTTTACCCCATTTCAGAAATTTCAAATTGACAGATTTTTCATCAAGAAACTTCAAATAGTTTGATTGTGCGACCGATGTTTTCATGCCGTCATGTGACCTATAGTGGTTATTTTGTCATCTCATTTGGCACAGAGCATAAAACAAAAATACGGATACTTTGTGCAGAATCATGACAATGCTCACATGCAGTTTCTAGATCTAATGATCTACATTGTCCAGAAACTGGGCCGACTCCCCTAGGTATCATTCTTGTACATGTAATAGAGCAGTAATATGGACTCATCGTAGTACATTTGCTAATTCCAGCTACGGATATTTGATAATGCACACCATTATTGCCCTCTACTTAGCTTGTATATGACCACTTTGAAGTAGATTTGGGAATAGTTTGAAGTTGCTTGGGGAATAGTTCTAGTTTCCAAATAGCCTCGTAAATAGTCAAAAAGACTTAAACTCCTATTAACTGAAAGATGCTACAACTGTGCACTTGGTTTGTTTGATCGTTACTTTTTAAGGGTTCTCATTTAAAAAGTAGTCATTAATTAAATTAAATGAATATGTGGGTAGCCATGTCAGTCAGATAACATGTATCAAACACAAAAATACACTTAGCACTTAATTGACTAAGGTTGAAAATGTGCATTTAGCTTTTGGTAGCAACAACGACTTCAAAAATTTTTTGCATGATGAAGTAGTAATTGCTACGAAAGCTTATATGATAATTTTTAATCTAATAGTTACCCGGTAGTCAATAAAGTGCTACTGCATTTTTCAAAAAATTGAAGAAATGTATCCTGTGAATGTACAGGGTGTCCCAGAAAAAAACTCAACACTTTGTCGGGACCCATTATTTTCAAATTATACTGTTTATTATTTCAAGATTCAGATATGTGATAAAACCATGTCTTGGCTATCACCATGTAGAATTTAAGCATATTGGGGCTGAAATAGTCGAAAATATACATGTAACCAACTGAAAGAGTACTCCTTAAAAACAAATTTGCAAGGATAACCCTCATAGTGGTCAATACACACATAATGTGTATGAAAGAAAGATGAAAATCGGGTTTTGAGGTTGGGTAATTCAGTCTTAGTTTTTTCACTCAATTTTAGTCAAATTTTGCTCAAATTCTATACGGTGATTGCCAAGACACAGTTGTATTACATATCTGAATCTTGAAGTGATAAACAGTTTAATTTTTATATAACAGTTCTCGACAAAAGTGTTACGTTTTTTCTGGGACACCCTGTATATGTGTCTTTCTTCATTCCGTACTAATCGTAGGGCATGTGTTTTCTCCTATTGTTGATGAGTAAATATATGTGTTACATGTGTAAACTTAGGTACAGTGTAGAATGTTTAGTTTTTCTACTTCTCACAAATTCCACAAAAAAGTTCAAAAATTGCACTCTTTACATAACATGTACACAAGAACACACGTTTGTGTTTCACATACGTACATGTACTGTCCGAGCACAAGGCTTTGTGTTTTCTGTCGTTGAAGTACTTTCATGAACTCCCATGGACTAAGCATACATAATAATAATGCACTTTGAACAAAAGAAGTCCCGTTCATGGATAAGAATGGTTCCATTGTAATTCGTCTATTCGCCTTAAAGGGTTACCTCTAATCAAATTTGGGAAAGTGATGTAAGTCAAAGTGCTTTAAAATGATTGCTTAATGCATATTTAATGACGATATAGATTTATATTTTTATACAAGTGCTTCATTTTAACAAAAATCTTTTAAAAAATCAGTACTTGTATTTGCCCCGTCCCCAAAAAAGTCCCCCTTGGAACCGATCCACACAACAATGCGCGTCACATAACATAGAGAACAAGTAGGTAGGCTCGCAGCGCAGTAACTCATGTTGAGTTGCGCACGCACATTGTACAGTATGTAGGATCTTGCTCTTCGATTTGAGCAAAATCGTGGGGTCAGCAGATTTGCGACTTGTATATACACTCCATGGAATTCTTCATGTGACGCAGCAAGATTTTTCGTCACGAAAAGTGGGTGCTAAATTATGGGCAAAAATATCTCCTTTTTTATATACAATATTTTTATTTAACAAAAACGATGATAAACAGGTTGAGTTTTTATAACAACACAGATGTATTTAACTTCATATTAGTTTGGATTTCTGTAAATCTTTAATTCCGAATTCAGTGCGCACATCATGTACACTACACATGTAGTATACACCATACTAATATATAAAATGCCTAAAGATGTCTTTCAAGAGTCTAAATGAAAACTGACGGACAATTTTATGGAGCAAACTGATTTGAATGAAATTGAGACATTATCCGACAGTCAGCCGACTCCGAGACAGAGAGAGTATTATATATCTGTGTGCATTGCAGCAATGGGACGATTGTCTCCTCACGTAGTAGCCATTCCAGAGATAATGTGATTTGGGTAGCTCTCAGCATGGTGCCGACCCGATCTTTGTTGGCTCGGCATTGGTAATTCGTGGAAGGGAGCGCAGGAACCACATCTTAACAGGTTATTTTTTGCCCGCAAAGGCCAGACTGAGTCAGAATTCCTCGTAGCGATGATAGTATTCAATCTTGTGTGTGCATTGTAGTCTGAAAGAATACGATAGCTCTATCATTTAATGGCAGATTTCTTCGCGCATGGAAGTCTTGGCATTTTGCTGTAATTTTGTAAATGGGTGACATTTTTAGCCTTCGATAAAGATCCTGCTAGGATTGAAACATATCAGGCCCTTCTTCTAACTCCAAACATTTTATAAATTTCTGGTCATTATTTTGGCTGATGAGCAGTTTGCAGTGCAGTTTTACATACATTGACAAGCTTTTTTTTTATTAAACAAACAGAGTGCTTGGAGTTAGGAGGGCCTGGTGCTTTTTGATCATGTCAGGATCTGTATCGAAAGCTAAACATGCAGAGATTATAAATGTTGAAGGAATTTGTAAAATTACATGTAGTGTACATAGCACTTGATTATTTTTCATTTTGTCATGGTAACATTTTTCCAACCACCATAAAAATTATAAAATGTAATAATTCTTTTGAGTGAAGGGAGACTTGTATCGTTAAAATAATATGAATATTTGAAGCAAAACTCTTTTTTTTTTCACGTTGTAAATATGATGAAATATCATTCATGGAAACAGAGTGATTCATATTTGTTACCATTGGATGAGGCATTACTACATGTACATGTATACTATTATCCCAATACTTGAAATCCCCATAACAGTAACATAACATAACTGGATCTTTTGTAAGTGAATTTACATTTAAAATGCTGCCCTTTGTTTCATGGAGCTGTTAAGCACAACAAAATTGCTTAGCACAAAAATGTCATGCCCAATATTAAAGGATCACCATTCAAAATTCCATTTGATATTCATGGTCAGGGAACAACAGCCAAAGATTTTAGATCAATCACTAGCGATACACAGCGCATGGAAATTTGGTTGTTAATCTGTTTTTATTAAGACAGAAATTTCACGGTTAGCAAATTTTTGTGCTAAGCAGGGTCGTGAAATTGGGCCCTGTTGAGGTTCCTCCAGAGCCATGAATGATTGATGAGTGCGGCCATTTTGAGAGAACCACCACCTTAACCTCTTGTTTTGTTTCTGTTTTAATTGCAGTTGACAAGAAAGAGTTACAACAGTGGTGAGTATTTTATTTGTCAAGATTACAAAAAAAGTAATTATGGCGATTAGATGTACAAGTACAGTGGAATGTTGCTATTTATAGCGAACACAGCTATAACAAATGTTCAGTGATACTGAATGTCATCATTGGCTACCAATTTTTGTGTACCAAACATACATGTACCAAATGCCGAAGCACTGACGGCTTTAATTCGCGATGACAATCGATTACTATAACAGACAATGTCTGTGAAACCCGCCATGTTTGTCTTAGCAGCGTTATCCAGAAAAGGGTCAAACCAATTGACCAAAAACAATTTTGATCTGCAGAAGATCAAAACTAAAAGATCAAAAATATTTCAGAATACCGTCTGCTTTTTTAATTGTTTTCTCAAAAAGTGGCCACCGTATGGGACCGGAAATTTCATAGATGACTGTTACTGTATCGTTCTTGATATTTTTGCCCATGAATCTGCATTTATTTGACAAAAACCAAAATATGAAATAACATCATGTACCTTTAAATGGGATATGTATTTGATGAATTGAGTTGTCAATGACAGCAACAAGCCTATTACCGAATGCCATGACAACAGTTAACGGCAAACAAACACTAGTCATCGTTGACGCGCGCCGACAAAAAAGACCGGTGCTATTTCAGCTGGTGCAATTATGCTCAGGGTATTAGGATTATTCATAGGGGGACTTACATTACACACACAGTGTGTGTTTGCACCGTATGGGTCATTTTGCACAATCAATAAAGAGAAGGCAATTTCGGAAACTAGAATCTAATGATGACGGTATTAAAATGCCAGACCGACCTTGACTGCCAAACCCTCGGGAGATATTTAGTGCAACGGGCGGATCTTCATATTTCTAAAGGTGGAAGAGGACCTCATTTGTAAGAAGGGGGAAAGAAATTAGCTGTTTATTTAAAAAGCAAATTATGCATTAAATGTAGGGACCTACAGCCATTCTATTGTGCCTTTTATACGAAACCAGGCTTAAGGCTAGGCTTGGGATTTATTTTGCTACCGCCATTTGAGGCCCACAGAATTGGAAAGGAGGGATTGGGCCTTATGACGGTGCCGTAGAAAGGCTCCAGCTTCGCCATGTAGGGTATCTCAAACCTTTCATAATAGGGCCTGTTTGTTTCAGCACGGGATCAGTGATCTTGCAGATTTAGGGCCTGTTTGTTTAACGCACAGTATCCTAGATTTGCGGATCCACATCCTATGCAGGGTATGCTAAAATGGGATCCAGATCAGCAAGATTTGTGATCTTGTGTGTTAAACAAACAGGCACATAGTTGCAGGGAGGATACGCTAAAATGGGATCCGGATCAGCAGGATCACTGATCTCGTGCCTGCAACAAACTTAAAACACAAAATGACGGTAGAAAAATCAAACCTAAGCCTATAGCCTCAAGCCTCATTTCGTAAAGGCCCTGCATGAAACTACATCGTGTACATTCTGAAGCAAACTTGTGAGACTGAGAGGTGACGACTATCTCTGTCCATTTCTTGTTTTGGTCCACAGGCATCGAGACTTCATGAAAGATTGTCCCAGCGGAGCTCTCAGAAAAGAAGTGAGTATTAAAGAAATATGACAAAAACAGGGGTTGATTTCACGAAGTCCTACGATCGATTATTTAGAGTTATGAAGGATAACCCATCGTATCCTACGTAGGGCTGCAATGCATCATAAGTCCTATGATTGATAGTAAGTTACAATGAGTTTGGTGAAATCAACCCCATGACTCTTAAATATTTTCAGTCTTTTTCTTCTGAATCTTTGACCGATAAAAAGAATATCTTGTATCTTCCTGGACAGATTTCCTACTTTTAAAAAGTGTTAATTTTTTGGTAAAACATTTTTTTTGTAAAAAATAAGCTATCAGGGGTCGATTTCACAAAGCCCTACGATCGATCATAACTCGAGTTACGAAGGATAACCCATCGTAGGGGGCCTATCCTATGTGTGGCTTCAATGCATCAAAGATCATGCGATTGATAGTAAGTTAGGATGAGTTTGGTGAAATCGACCCCTGGTACACTAGTAGATAGTTTTGAGAATTGTATTGATCATAAGTTGTAATAATGCTAATTTCGAAAATAATAAATAACTGAGGTTGGGTACTTAGGGAGATATTCCCATAGGGTCATGCACAAACTTTACTTATTTCTATAAAGCATCCTCCAAACCAATGAACTTGAAATTGACATGTGCATATTGAGAGCATTCTCTGTCTTCTAATAAAATGTGGACAATAAAAATATGCCTTTAAACGGTCACTGGTACCTTAGGGAGACATCGAAATGTCTCCCTGATTCCAGATGTCTCCCAAATGTTCACTTTCAGATGCTAACACATCTTCTCAATACCCTATTTGTACAAATAGTAATAAATATTTGTAATTCTCCAGTCTCCGCCAATATAGGTGCTCATGGCGATGAAAACAAATCAGTTAAAAACTCGACGGGGACCTACTCGCGAGTCATTTCATTAGACCAGGTCATCATGTACAGTATCAGCGACCAGAACACAGATTTTTATAGACGATTCTAGATTGAAACCCTCCAGGTCTATTTTAAGAGACTTAGAGAGTGTTTGAACCCGGAAAAAAGACCGGCCAGTTTCTTGGGGACGTATAAATGCTCTGTGCAACTTGGTCAGATGCTAGGTACGGTTTCCTTGGGCGGGCGTTCTTTATTATTGTTGGTCTCCCCCCTTTCTCCTGGAATCCATCAGTTCTTCTGAAGATGCTTGAGGTGAACGGAGAGCCAGCGCAGCGGGTTGGCAAGGGCGTAGCTATCCAGCCGTGCCCTAATGGGCCGAGGTGCAATCTTCATATCAGGGTCTGAGTCAGATTGTCCCTTTTCCCCCGTCAGGGACACTTGGCCTAAGAAAAATATTGGCCAAAACTGGTCGGGTACTTGATGGTTGTTGACAAGTTGAATTCAGAGACGGCTCAAATTTCACAAACGGTAAAA
The DNA here is from genome assembly GCA_963971285.1 of Astropecten irregularis. Lineage (NCBI taxonomy): Eukaryota > Metazoa > Echinodermata > Asteroidea > Paxillosida > Astropectinidae > Astropecten > Astropecten irregularis. The sequence continues at coordinate 4,348,191 of OZ020260.1, read as the reverse complement.
AGTTTTGATATCGGGGTGAGATCAAAACTCCTTTGAAATTGTGTGAATAGATTTTAAAATACACTGAGCGTTTTTCACTGAACTTTTCTACAGTTTCCGATGATGAAATGAGCTAAAAAATTCACAGGTTTGTTTTTATTCCACGACAAATCAAATTATGAACAGTTTGCAGCTGTTCTGTCACGTTAACCAATCCTGTAATTTGCTTTAAATATATTTATTTCTCATGAATGTTCATTTCCATGCATAGTTTCAATCACATTCGTCCGTTAACACTTGATAGATAATTCAAATACAGTCAGTTGGCATTATCAGGCATGAGATTGACCAATGATAAAAAATATCTGAAAACAACTGAAAGGGGGCATACAAAATCTGAACTCTGAAAATCTCTCATACTTTTGTGCACAACCTGTGAGGAGAATAATCTGAAATCCAAAACAAAAAAATCCGAAATGAGATAAAAATCTGAGAAATCTCATCCCTGCATTATTCCAGAGCTAACCGAATCTGAGGGGACACTTTGATTTAAAATGATTTCCTTTTCCTGGATTGTTATCGTTCACGAGTAAATCATCATAAACTTGAGTCGCCGAGCCCTCTTCCCATTTTTAAAGGTACTATCATACTTTGGTACCATACCAAAGCAAAAATCTTTGCATATTTACCTATAACTTACAGGGTATAAAGATGGTTCTGGTAGAGACATACCGTTACAATTTGACAGCCTGATATACTGTATTTTATCCTGAAAACTGTAAAACCAATTGACCAAAAAACAGTTTTGATCTCAGGGACATCGAAACTCCTGTGAATAGATTTGAAAATACCGTGAGCATTTTTCACTGTTTTCTCAAAAAGTGAGCACCGTGTGGGACTGGAAATTTCACAGATGACTGTTACTGTATCTGTCTGGATATTTTGGCCCATGAATCTGCATTTCTTTGGTGAAAACCAAAATACGAAGTTACCTTTTAACCAACCTTGTGGGACCATTTGGTATGGTATCAGGGGGATTTTTATATCATTTTAAGACTCAAAGTTCCACTGTTTTTTTTATATTTTGGCTCATGAATCTGCATTTTTTTGACAAAAAGCAAAGTATGAAGTTACCCTGAAGGACTCAATTCGAACTGAGGTCCATAATAAGATGCATTCGCTCAGTACGGTTTCACAGGCATGACTCAGCTCGTTCATTTTCCTCCCGTAAAAGACTGATTTTTATTGCATTATTGATGATAGTGATTGATTAGGGACTGGCATTTATTATAAATTGTAAGACACTCTTGAATAAAACAAACATTAAAACGGGTGAAATCCAATTAGTCTTGACAATTTTATCATCGTTTTTAGTCGCAGAACACGTTTTAATCCCGCAGCCACTGAGCAAACACACCATCCACGAGCATGTTAAATTGTCACAAAGCAAATTAATAATTAAAATATTAAAGAGGTACTCAAATTGGGGGAAAGATATCTAATTTTCCATTATTTTATTAAAAAGAGTTTGTAGAGCTACCAATCCAAATAACATAAGATTTGGTGTCAAGCATCCAGTTTAAAGGTACAGTACAGGATTGGAAACATACCCAAACAAAAATGTTCACAGATTTACGTATAACTTTCAGGGTACGAAGATGGTGCTGGTAGAAACATACCGTTAAAATATTACCGCCTGAAATTGTGTATTTATCCAGAAATGAGTAAAACAAAAACCAAAAGCAGTTTTGATCTCGGGGTAAGATCAAAACCATTCTTTATGTTTTATAACAAAAATTTAGTAGCGTTTTGATTGATTTCAAATTTTCACAGGTTTATAATGTAAGTGTGAGTGATGTTCTGTGACCTTTAACAATTGTGTATTATGCCTTTAATTTAATAATCGGAATATCTAGCACAGTACATGCAGTGTCACAGACTGACACCTTTCAATAATCAGTAAGCCAATATATTTTTAAAAAATAAATAAATAAAAAAATCCATCAAAAATCATGATTTTTCTGAAATCCATTTTGAATGCTATAAACTGTATTAGAGACAATCCTATGCCGTCCATGCAGAGCACAAGATCATAAATGGATTTTTTCCTTCCATTAACTGAAAACGATGCCCACGATGTTGCCAACCAGCAGAAAATGACAAGACCACTTAACAGCACGGAGCGTGTCAGTGAAGAGTGGGAAGTTATAAAAAGACTCGATCAATACAAAATCGAGGACAGATAATGTGTACCGCCTGCCGGCCGTGTTTGCCTACAGCTTTCTGGGTTTTTTTTTGCCTGTACCGGGGCACAGCACACATCAGCAGCATGTAATCCACATTGCCACATTAATGTAGATTTAGCCATCTCATTACCAAGCCTCATGCCACTGGGAATCCTAATGTTATGTAAATGAGTCAATGAAAGCCGTCAACCCGTTTATAATAGTCTCTGTCTCAGTATAGATCAGGGCCCGATTTCATGGGATCTGTTACGGCCTCTATTTTGTGGAATCTGTAAGCTAGACTTTCGGCGCTAATTAATTGGTTAGCAAAGAATTTCTAGGCTAACCTTGATTGTTTTGCTGCTAACGCTTTGTCATGTGCAAAACTGGAATCTGTTATCATAACCAAAAATTCTTTGCTCACGATAGCAGACTTTTTTTTACTAAATACGTTTAGCGTATTTCTCAGGAGAGTTGTCTTTCTCACTATGCTAAGCAAGGACATTCTGCAGAATGCACATACACTGTATGACAGCTCGTTAGCAGAAAAATAAACAAGGTTAGCCTAGGAATTCTTCACTAACCGTTTAAGCGCCGAAAGTCTTGCTTACGGATTCCATGGGATAGATTTCACGCGTAGCAGTGCCCGTAAGCATAAAAATAGGCCATAACAGATTCCATGAGACTGGGCCCTAGGCTCAATTTCTTTGCTCTGCTTACTTGAGAATTTTGTGCTTATGATTCTCATTCTACGCTTACTAGATTAGCGTCAAATTTCTACGCTTGCCGAGAAAGTGGTAAATTCTTAGGTTTTACTGTTGTACCAGACAGTGCTAAGTCTGCCTTCCAATTTGTACATCCAAGCCCTGAAATAACAACGACAACACCCAGTCAGTCAAAAAAAAAAAAAAACCAAGATTGCGTTCTACATCTCTGTGTGTTATTTTTAATGCAGATGCGAACACATGGTGCGTTCACACCGACTGCAATAAGCGCACCATCTGCGAATTGATTTTTTCTTTTTGCGTACAATCGTGATGAGAAAATATATGGGTCATGCTATTTAGTATTAGCTATCTAGGAATCTGAATAGTGCGACATGTGTGGTGACACTCTTTTTTACTGATTGGAAATGTGTTGGTTTTGTAAGGGCAGTCAGTATGTCATAGAGATATTTGTGCAAAACCAATTCAGAGTACGTACCACAGTGAATATTTGAATAAACCAAATAAAATAAAAAAATTGTAAAAATTTACAAATCTTTACTGTATGGCTAGCCGACAATGACTCCCTGTGAATATAGATTTGAAAATACTGTGAGCATTTTTCACTGTTTTCTCGAAAAGTGGGCACCGTATTGGACTGAAATTTTCACAGATGACTGTTACTGTAAAAACTGTATCTCCTTTCATTTTGTTTGCCCACGAATCTGTATTTCTTTGACAAAAACCAAAGTATGATATGACCTTTAAACCTTGTGGTACCGTTTGGTATGGCTTTAAAGGTAGTATCATACTTTGGTTTTTGTCAAAGAAATACAGATTCGTGGGCAAAAATATCAAGGAAGATACAGTAAAAGTAATCAGTGAAAATTTCAGTCCCATACGGTGCCTACTTTTTGAGAAAACAGTGAAAAACAGCCGCAGTATTTCTTAAGTCTTTTCTCTTTTATTTTTGATCTTTTAAAAGATCAAAAAGATTTTTGGTCGTTGTTTTACTAATTTCTGGATAAATACACCATTTCAGGCGGAAAAATTTTAACGGTATGTTTCTACCAGCACAACCTTCATATACCCTGTAAGTTATATGCAAATCTGGGGGAACATTTCTGTTTTGGTGTCTTAACAAAGTGTGATACTACCTATAAACAAAGTTCCACTGTTTTTTTTTCTCCATTTTGACAGGAATTCCAGACGATATACCAGCAGTTCTTTCCCAATGGGGATCCGTCGAAATTTGCCAGTTTTGTCTTCAACGTGTTTGATGCCGATAAGGTAAGGACATTTCTTTGCAAATGTTTTTGAAGAAAAAAGAGGGTTTGTTTTGACTTAATAACTGTGTGTATGCCTAATATTTATACCCAATAGTGTTTCCTAGTGTGCAGTATAGACCTCTCTTTTGTTTATAAACACTGGTTGGCAAGATATGAGCGGCCAAATGTTGCAAATCATTTCGTCTTCTTCACAGACGGCGTAAACAACTTCAACGTTTTTGTAAACTTTCCATAACTGTACAAAATACATATCAGCATCGCTTGTGTTGTTTCCATTACATTCAGCAGTATCTGCAATTTGCGTACAAATTGGGTAAAATATGTGGTTATTTTTTATGCCTGGCTCGCCATAGTTTCCGCCATGCTGGTTGGCAAAAACTCGGTCTGTGACGTTGCAAAAGATAGGTCTATATGTACATATGCCACAACTTGAAACCTACAGGTTGCTTAACAACCCTATACCTAGGGCCAATTTCATAGAGCTGCTTAGCACAAAAATTTGCTAAGCATGACATTTCTGTCTTAGTAAAAACAGGAAAAACAAACAAATTTCCATGTGTTGTGTATCACTTGCAATTGTTCTTTGGCTGTTGTTCGGTGACCATGAATATCAAATGGAATTTTCAATGGTGGTTTGTTTTATTGGGCAAGCTATTTTTGTGCTTAGCAATTTTTTGTGCTAAGCAGCTCCATGAAATTGGCCCCAGGCCACTTGTTACTATGTCAGCTCAAACATACAATGTACAGTATACATGTAGCAAAATGTGTTCTACCAAGTGCAGTTAAGCGAAACCATAACCATGCTAATTTTTTTCTTTCCCGATATAACATTTTTATTATCTATGTTGTGAATTTGCATTTTCAACTGTGCTAAACAATTGTACAGATGTGTACATGTAGCTTCTTGTTAAGCAATTCACCATACATGTACATGGGTACATTAGTTTAACGATTTAATGCAAGCGTCTCTATGTAGATTGCATACCTTCAGGGCATATGGTTGACACTAATCCCTAGGCAGACATAAGTTACGAGGGAAACATACAAATTTATCCCCAGGTTGTCATTAATGATGTGATTTCAATTCCGCAAACCATCTGTAGGGTATATATGTGCAATTTTTGTGCATAAATCATGTACATAATAAATGAGTGTAGGGTTTAGAGTAAGGAATAAAAATTGAAACAAAATATATGTGTGCACACGTCTATGGGATTTGCTTTTTAGTGTGCCGTTGGGGTACGGTATTACGTTTATTGAGTTGTCTACCATTGTGTAGAATTCATGAATGATAATCCTTTGAGCTGCACTGCCATTGCGAAGCTTAGAGCAGGTCCTAATTTCAAAGAATCCATTACCGTAAGCAAAAATTCTTCACATACAGTTGCAGACTTGTTCTGCTTATGGTTAGTGTATTTCACAGGAGAGTTTTCTTTCTCGAAAGGACTTTCTACTGAATTAACACAACAGCGTGTTAGCAGAAAATAATCAAGGTTAGACTAGAAATTCTTTGATAACCGATTATTGAGCACCAAAAGTCTTGCTTAATTACGGAATCTATGAAATAGATTTCACGTGTAGCAGTGCCCGTAAGCACAAAAATAAGCCATAACGGATTCCATGAAATTATCCCCTGTCCTTTTCCGTTAGTTGTCAGCAAGTGCTCATCACATCAAGCTTAGAATATCAGAATTGTAAGCACATGTACATGTACCTGGGTCAATTTCATAGAGCTGCTTATTGCTTAAGCACCAAAATTTGCTTTAAAGCACCAAAAACCTTGGTAAATCAAATCAGTATGCTAGCCAAAAACTCCTTGTGAATGTTATGCTCAGCAAACAATGGCCCAATACAAGTCAAAAGCAGTAAACATCACATGGAAATTTGGTTGGCAAGTTGAAATAAGATCCCGCAGTGTTTTTTTTCTAAAGAATTGTGCTTTTGTATACGCATCAACGTACCTTTCACGCTCAATGGTACATTTGGGTCACAGCTGCGATCGTTTTAGACCATATTTACCCCGCAAATGAGCACAGCACCAAAATAACTGCACTAAAAACAAGATTCCATTTGGTCCAAACATTCCGACTGAATTTCCTGCCTCGTCGTTCCTTGCCGGACAAAATGTGGGGAGGGAGGAAAAACAAACTTCAAACAGAATGCGACTTCTGGCATTACACCTATTTGGCGCCCGGACATTCCATTGCTACTAGGGGGGCGGAGCCAGTCCCAATGAGGGGCCAATTACACGGGGGATGCCTTTGATTACCCCTGCTCACTGTGCACAGCTTCTCTGCCTAATCCTCCACAGTATACGTGATGTCACTAGCTATTATCATTTGCTATTTTATTCCCCTCTCTGGTAACGGCCACCTTTACAAGGAGTCTTGTCCGTACCAATTTTTTTTCTCTCCGCCTTTTTATAAAAATAGCCTCTCCCATTTTGGAGTCTCCCGCTTCTGTTATTGTAACAAATTTACAAGTCATGTATTTCTGACACCCAAATGCCAGCGTGCACATTCTTATGGAACCACTTTGTGTGTGCGGACTGTGTTCGCAGAATCGTTTTGTTTCTCCGGCGAGCGGCGGACGGTAGTTTGAATCAATACACATGTACTACCAGGTATTGATATTTCATGTATGTTGCGCCATATGGAGACTCTTTATGGTACTTTACGCTTTTTTACTGACACTTGGGGCATTGCAGTTAATTAAATCACCTGTCAATATCACTGCACCTGGTGGGTTGGAGTTTGGCCAAATTGATTGACAATATTACTGTGCGTGTATAGGCTCCTGTATATAAATTGAAGTACAATCTGTCTATTAGGCAAAATACATAGTCATGCATACAAAGCCATGCGTACTTGTTCCTGTGCACAGTCTCTAGTTGGAGCATTCATCATCAAAACTCCTTGTGAATGTTATGCTCAGCAAACGTACAATGGCTGGGGTAGGGCACTCTCCTGAGGACGAACAGAGCACACTGTTTGGAACGTCAGGATAATACCACCGGTTCTTCTCAGAACCACACACTCTCACAGAAGAGATTACATGGTGTCACCGCAAACCTACCTTCTTTTAGTACTGCCACCATACATAGCTTCAAGTCTTATTTAAACAATGGCTGAATGCAAGCCAAAAAGCAGTAAACATCACATGAAAATTTGGATGGCAATCCTGTTTGATCAAGAAAGACTTTTCATGCTTACCGGTACACAAATTGTTGTACTTAAGCAGCTCTATGAAATTGGCCCAGTAGACTAAGCAGACACTTGTATCATGTCTGACTGAGGAGATGATAATATTTTCTTTTTGTTACAAAAGATTCATCATTCAAAAGGCCTTTTCAATTCACACGACGCTAAAAAACTCTCAACCATAGAGAAATTCTCTCATGGGTCTGGACCTTGGTCAAAATCTCTCAAGGATTCACCAGGGACGTTTCCACTCTCAAGCATTGGTGTACTTTCACAGGATTACACTTTTGTAAGATTTTGCAACCATGAGAGAATTTCTCAATGGTTGAGATGTTTTTTTAGCGTTGTGTGAAAAGGCCTTAAAGGTACATGTAGTATCATACTTTAAGAAGCCAAAACAGAAATATTCGCAGATTTACTTTAAACTTTCAGGGTATGAAGATGGTGCTGGTAGAAACCTACGATTAAAATCTTTTCGCCTTAAATGGTGTATTTATCCAGAAATTAGTAAAACAACGACCAAAAATCTTTTTGATCTTTTCAAAGATCAAAAATAAAAGAGAAAAGACTTAAGAAATACGGTAGCTGTTTTTCACGATTTTCTCAAAAAGTGGGCACCGTATAGGACTGAAATTTTCACAGATGACTGTTGCTGTATCTTCCTTTATATTTTTGCCCACGAATCTGTACTTCTTTGACACAAACCAAAGTATGATACTACCTTTAAGACTGCATGGTTGTACTTTAGGCCTATATTTTTTGTTTTTAATCATGTAGAATGTAAGTTTATGTACAATGCACACTTGTGTACACAAGCTGAAGTGCCTTCGTCATTCCTCTCATGCGCATAATCACCAATCATTAATGCATTGTTTTCTACCGAACTGACAACTTGTCGCCTAAGCGACGATAATTTCCATCACGGCCAATTGAACCTTCAGCCTGGTGTGCGCAACGCAAATTGCCTTCAACGAGGGAAACGTAATCTTCCCACCTGGAAATTAAGGTCACGCGCATCATTCATAATTTGGCGATGTGTTGAACCTTGTTATAATATCTTGTGTTCAGATGTGTTTAGTAAATGACAAACGAATATAAAGCCTTTGAAGTCACAAATCTTGAATGTTTAAAATACACTCCTGACTGTACTTAAAGGTTATTTCATACTTTGATCTTTGTCAAAGAAATGCAGATTCATAGGCAAAAATATCAAGAAAGATACTGTGAAACAGTCATCTGTGAAATTTCCAGTCCCATACGGTGCCCACTTTTTGAGAAAACAGTGAAAAATGCTCACAGTATTTTTAAAATCTATTCACAGTCTGAGTTTTGATCTCCCTGAGATCAAAACTTTTGTTGGTCTTTGGTTTTGGTCTTTTCTGGATAAATTTAGCATTTCAGGCAGAAAATTGTAACAGTATGTTTCAACCATCACCATCTTTTATACCCTGTAAGTTATAGGTAAATCTGTGAAGATTTCTGTTTTGGTATGCTACCAAAGTATGGTAAAACAAAGTAGTACAGTACCAATGGTGTTCTGGTATAACTTGAAATGGTTGTGACAGTGATTAATTGCATGTTAATTGACGTATTCATCCAATTAAGGGCCCTCCCACTGTGCAGGTGAGGAGGCAGTGCGTGTCAATGTCACACTGTGTCACGACCAGACCCGTTATACAGCGTGCACACATCAGACTTTCCTACAGGCTTGTCATGTACACAAATAGCGGCTGCGATTGGTCAGAGCAACTTGGGGGCGGGGCTTAACAGATCGGTCTATTTTGTAATGCATAAATGTTCATATTTGGCTGTTAAAGGTACAGTACACGTACCCAAACAGAAGTGTTCACAGATTTACGTAAAACTTCCAAGGTATGAAGATGGTGGTGGTAGAAACATATCCGTTAAAATATTCCCGCCTGAAATAGTGTATTTATCCAGAAAGTTGTCAAACAAAGACCGAAAGCAGTTTTGATCTCAAGGTAAGATCAAAACCATTCTTTATAACAAAAATTTAGTTGGGTTTTCACAATTTTTTCGTGACAGATTTCCAATTGACCTCTAATTTTCACAGGTTTCATGTACATGCTGGATTAGACAAAATGTAGTGCTGTTCTGTGACCTTTACCAATAATGTATTATGCCTTTAATCATGAGATGATTGGTTCACACATGTACTGTATTCAAAAGTACCGTTATGTACATTTAGGCTACAGTCCACAATTTACTTTATGTAAATAAATTATACATGAATTTCTAAAGTCCAGGGTTCAGCCTTTACACCTGTCCGCTGGTTTATAACAGCTGCAGACTTGTCAAATCCAGGTCCAGAAAGTCCAATTGGACGGCCAGAGTAGCCTAGTGTATTAGGTCTAAGGTCAGATACAGTCAGGGCCAGTTGGTAATATGCCCATCCAATAATGAGAGCGAGCCTGGACACTGGACAGGATATAAGACGGATGAAATGAACAAATGAATCACCTGGGGTCAATATCACCAAACTCATCGTAAATTGCTATCAATCGTAGGACTTATGATGCATTTGCACAGCCCTACGTAGTACGTAGAATACGATGGGTTATCCTTCTTAACCCGCGTGACAAACGATCGTAGGGCTTCGTGGAATTGAATCCTGGTAGATAAGCATGAAAAGAAAAAGTGCCTTCAATAGTTGGTAAGAGCGTCGGTACGGTATTCCGGAGGTCGCTGGTTCGAATCTCCCGCTAAAGTGAATTTTTCTTTGCACTTTTCAATGACTTCAAATTGACCAGTCATTAATTGTAGTTATTTGATGATTATGTCGACTAAAAAGCAGCATCCTCTTTGAGTGATCCCCCATGTACTGTTTCTCAGGTTGCAGTATTGCTAATGCTGCTCGTGTCATCTTCAATGATCCTTGGGATATATAGCAGTATGTACAAGTAAGTGGTTTCATGGCTTCTGACTGCCAAATGAACAAAAAAAGTTGACTATTAGGGGCCCTACCAACAATAGGGGTGGTTGGTAGCTCATAGCTGATAGCTCAGTTGGTAATGTAAGAGCGCCGGTACGGTATTCCGGACGTCGCTGGTTCGAATCCCACTCCAGTCAATTTGTCTGATCTTCACTTTTCAATGAGTTTAATACATGCAGATAAATAGAATGAATTCGCTCTTCCATAGGAAACATAACATGATGACCCATGATATATCATACATGTACTGCATGCACCATAGTAAAGATAAAAATCCTGCATAGACTCAAGTCTCTTTTCTTTTCACTTAACATTCTTCAATAACCCATTGAACATTCATTCATGCACATACTGTACAGTCATCAGCTTTTCTGTTCACAGGGATGAGATTGCTCAGATTTTTATCTGATTTCAGAGATTTTTTTGTTTTGGATTTCAGAATTGTTTTTCCTCTCAGGCTGTGTACAAAAGTATAGGAGATTTTCAGATTTCAGGTTTTGTTATGCCCCCTGTCAGTTGTTTTCAGATATTTTTATCATTGCTCAATCTCATCCCTGGTTCATTATTTGTATATTGAGGGGGAAGGGGACTGTTTTCAGTGTAAATTAGCGTTTCAATTTCTCCCTCAAGGGCACGGTACTGACCACTTTCCGCAGCACTTAATTTTCCAACACCTTCAAATGTCACTGGCCAATTATAAATGGTGTTCTTCGTCAGTTCGTGCTAACTTGTCTTCTTTTTATTTATTAAAAAAAATAATAATAATAATAATTTATTTTTTATTTTTTATTTTTTTATTATTTTCATTTTATTTTCTATTTTTTTTTTTAATTTTTTTTTTTTTTTTTTTTGGGGGGGGGGCTTCGGAACAACTTAATTAGCAATAACAGTAGGATAACACGATATCGGGCTGGAGTTTGATATATATATTATTAATTTCAGAGCTCAGACGGTCAAGGTTTGATCGATTTTTATATAAGAGTGTTGTTCTTGTTTGTTGCCACGGCGAATTAATTTGAAATGATTTGACGGGCGGATCGGAGAGGTCAGCGAGATTAATTGGCTGCGGATTGTATTGATTTTCCGAGCGTGGGCAAAGAACAAGGACTGTGTGGGGGAATTGAACCTTGAACCTCTGAACTGCTGGATCGGTTCTCTACCCACTCACACTGAGCTGTTGTCGCCCTACCCCCCGATCGGAGGGCCCCACCTTTGCCAAAAAAAAAGAAGAAGAAAATTTCATCAGTAAAATGCTGATTTTTCCATCATATCCTGCATGAAATATTGATTTCACTAATATAAAAACCATCAAATAATGAATAATAATCATGATGACAATTTCATAAAAAACAAAACAATTTTTTATAATCAAGTGAAAGTAATACACTTTGATCACTCAGCAACCATCCATGCTTGTCGATGAGTTATTATTATAAAACCCGCAAATTTAGAGAATTGCCAATTTTTTTCTCTCTTTTTTTTTTTAATCTGTTCTCAGTCTCAATTAGATTTAGCAAAAGCTCGGATAGGAACTTGCATTAGCGCATTGTAGTTAAATATACAAAGATCCATGCAGTTTATTAGTAATTAAATGTGAGAGCATCAACCTTTAGAGCTAGACAGTTGATACTCATCAGGTCGTTTACCCCTCTAGACGTTAACTCACTTTGGAATTTCAGTCCAGCGCAGGCCAGCGTATACTTGTCATCAGATGTGAGGGCTTCACAAACTGTGTAATTTAAGTTTGATAATAATGTCTCAGTGCCTTGAGTTTCGGACAGTGCATTCTTGATATTTATAGGTAATATCGCACTTTGGTAAGAAACCAAAACAGAAATGTTCACAGATTTACGTATAACTTACAGGGTATGAATATGGTGGTGGTAGAAACATACTGTTCAAATTTTTCCGCTTGAAATTGTGTTTTTATCCAGAAATGAGTAAATCAACGACCGGAAATCTTTTTGATCTTTTAAAAGATCAAAAATTAAAGAGAAAAGACTTTTTAAAAGAAATGCTGTGGCTGTTTTTCACTGTTTTCTCCAAAGGTGGGCACAAAATCACCATTGGAATTGCACAAGGAAAACAAAATCACTCGACAGCCGGACTAGTGCGGTACACATTTTTATACTAGACGGACACTGAAATCACTAGACTCGGTCCACGGTTTAGTGAGTATTTCAAGCCCAGAGGCCAATTTCATAGAGCTGCTTAGCACACAAATTCGCTAAGCATGACATTTCTGTCTTAGTAAAAACAGGATTAACAACCAAATATCCGTGTGTTGTGTATCACTTGCAATATTGTTCTTTGGCTGTTGTTTGCTGACCATGAATATCAAATGGAATTTGTAATGGTGGTTTGTTTTATTGAGCAAGACATTTTTGTGCTAAGCAATTTTTTGTGCTTAACAGCTCTATGAAATTGGGCCCTGGTATCAAACCATTCAGGAAGGATCCTTCCTTCCCTCCATGATCATACCAGTAATCCTCAGCAGTTTGCAACAGCATCCTCAAGACCCCAACAGTCCTCCCCGGCAGCCAGATAGACTCGTGGTCATTCCCCTCATTCGTCTCTTCAAAGGCTTGCCAAGCACTGCAGTGCCAGAGGGGGCCATTGCAATCTAGACCCAACTAGGCATTTCACAAATTGCACAGCGCTTCTGAAATGATAAAGAATGGAAGTGCCGCTTACTGAGAAAGAGTTGAGCCTCTATCAGACAGGCGTGGAATTTGATGTAGACGCTTGCGTTCAACACATTCTGTTCCATGATATACTGTTTCTCAGATTGCATATTGCATTGTTCAATGATCCCTAGGATATAGTAGTATGTGAGTGGTTTCATGGCTTCTGACTGCCAAACGAAGATAATTGCCTAATAGCGCTCCGCACTTGCGCTTAAAATAGCACACTGGATCTCAGACAAACATTGCAAACGTGTGTGGGTGTGCTTATGTGCATGCATGAAGTTTGTCTGACATCCAGGGATTTTGTACATATGCACGCGATGGCCAAATCACTTGTGTAACGTGATTAGAGCGGAGTGCTATTAGGGACACTGCCAACATACATGTAGGGCTGGATAGCTCAGTTGGTAAGAGTGCCTGTACAGTATTCCGGAGGTCACTGGTTCAAATTCCCCTCCAGTGTATTTTCTTTGGCTCAACATTCAATGCTATGAATAGCGTTCCGCACTAATGACGTCACACCATGCATGCACACGCACACACACCCCCACTTACCACACGTTTGCATGGCCGGTAGCAATGTTTGTCTGAGGTTCGGTGCTATTTTTAGCGCAAATGCACACATCCAGTCAGTTTCCCTTTCGTGGTTTACATGAAGATGCAGAATATGATGGCTGATAATTTGAGTCTTGCATTTATTAAATGGAGGCCATTTAAAGGTACTACATGTACAAAAATCATACTTTGGTAGCATGCCGAAACAGAAATATTCATAGATTTACATGTACCTAACTTAATACAGGGTATAAAGATCGGGATGGTGTAGAAACATACCGTTACATTTGTTCTACCTGAAATGCTGTATTTATACAGGAAAGAGTCAAACCAATGACCAAAAATAATTTTGATCTTTTAAAGATCAAAAATAACGGTGACAAGATTTGAAAAACACTGTCGCAGTTTTTCACTATTTTCTCAAAAAGTGGTCACCACATGGGACTGAAATTTTCACAGATGACTGTTACTGTATCTTCCTTGATATTTGTGCCCATGAATCTGCATTACTTTGACAAAACCCAAAGTATGATATTACCTTTAAGATTCAAATTCCAAGCCCGTTGATATGTACATGACAGCAATTTCCATGGTACATGAAAGTCTACCAATACACCATATGTAGCATCTATGTATATATAATATTTTAAAATTTATTGCAGACATAACAGTACTGGCCGTCTGCCAACCCCGAGTTGGATTCGTGACTGTTTTAAAAATTGCTGCAAGAAAGCAAATTCAATATAAAAACTTCAATCGTGGAAATGCAATAAAATAAGAATCTATAGACCTTGAAGATCCTTGACTCAGAAATTGCACGGCATTGATTCACATGGACCTCATTTCCAGCATTAGATTCAAAATGACCTTCAGGTTATTGCCTTATTTTTTATTAGCCCACTGGAGCCAGTTTTCAACAGTCCGTCTTAACCAAACTTGCTCCTATAGGAAAGACCATATGGCATAGATGATGTGATGTGAACATTTATATCACCATGAAGTCATCATACATGTATATCATGTGATGGCACTTTAAACTTTTATATCATACTTTGGTATTTGGCAAAGAAATGCAGATTCATGGGCAAAAAGTAACAGTCATCTGTGAAAATTTCAGTCCCATACGGTGCCCACTTTTTGAGAAAGCAGTGAAAAATGGCCAGAGTATTTCTTTTCTCTTTTATGTTTGATCTTTAAAAGATCAAAAATAATTTTGGTCACTGGTTTTACTCTTTTCTGGATAAATACAGCATTTCAGGCAGACAATTTTTAACAGTTATGTTTCTACCATCACCATCTTTATACCCTGTAAGTTAAAGGTAAATCTGTGAAGATGTTTGTTTCGGTATGCTTGCAAAGTATACTATGTTTAAAGGTACAGTACTTATAATGCATTGCAGCCCCACGTAGAAGTCCTAGGATACGATGGGTTATCCTTCATAAACTCGAGCTACGATCGTAGGGCTTCGTGAAATCGACACCAGCTTTCAAAAACAAGGCTGGATACAGCAGGCAGGAATAATAAATGCATGAAAATTCTTTTTGACTCAGTCTTGTACTGTGGCACAATGACAGTAACATGATAGCATATATGCCCTGGCAGATAACCGCATGTCAGATATCCGCTCTTCAGTCACGATGTAAAGGGTGGATATTTTTACTCGTAGATTCGGGCAGATGCAGCAAGCCTGTAGATCTTCAATTACACAAAACCCAAGTTGCACTGCACTAGATACATCATACATGTATTATACAGATCATCGGAGATAAATAGAACTGTCTGGCATTATGTATATCAGCTCCATAGTCATGCTTTAAAGGTAGTATCATACTTTGGTAAGAAACCAAAACAGAAATGTTCACAGATTTACCTATAACTTACAGGGTATGAAGATGGCAAGAGGATTACCGGTATAGTTTTTTTTTACTGCTACAGCTATGGCTATGGCTACGGCTATCTAAAATAATGGGTATCAAAATAGAGGCTTTTGGCTGCAGTTTGGAAGCAGATTCTCTGGTTTGAAAAGGAAAACACATCTTCTGCCTCAATGAAAAACACACCCTATATTTTCAGCATATGGATGACAGAGACGTAGCTGGAGCCTGAGCCGGAGCCGAGGTTAGGAAAAGGCCCCTAGTCTATAACGGCCTTTATGTTCCGTTTGAATGCATAATTCCTATTCTTTTGCATGTCTTCTCCAGCATGTATCTATATTATTCTTTCCATTTTTTCGTCTTTCATCTGTGGAAAAGCCTTGTAACCTTGAGTGGATATGAAATCCATGTATTCATTTGGGGAAAGCTTATAAAAGTATGAATAATGCAGACTCGTTCTCGTTTCACTCAAAATGGCGTCAGCTCGGCTCGTGACAAGTAGTTCTATTCATAGCTTGTTCTGATGCCAATTTCATGAAGCTGTTAAGCATAAAAAAATTGTTTAGCACAAAATGTTGTGCTCATTAAATAAAACCACCATTACAAATTCCATTTGATATTCACGGTCAGCGAACAACAGCCAAAGAACAATCACGAGTGATACACAACATGTGAACATTTGGGTTGTTATCCTTTTTTTATAATTAGACAGAAATTTCATGGTTAGCAAATGTTTGTGCTAAGCAGGGCCGCAAAATTGGCCCCTTATGCTTTTTATACATGTAGAACTGATGCTTCAAGAAAAGAAAAGAAATAACATTGATTCAGTTCATAAAAATCATTTACAAAATAATAATAAATTATCATTATATGCAAAGTCAAATAAAGATGCATGTAAGATTATTTTACATTGATTTGCCATATTTCTCACTCCAAAGCCAATTTTCGTTGGGTTTGTTTTCGGTGGCGTACAGAAATACGAGATTGATTTTTAGAATCATGCGTACTTTGCAGGGTTCACCTCGAATTATTACATTCACTGTTAGATTTTGTTTTCCTCCATCTTTTTCTCATTTCTGTTTCTTCCGTTTTTGTCCATCTCTCTCCTAAATTATTGGATAAGATGTTATCAAGAACCATCATTGACTCATTGGCGTTTTTCTTAAGGAAAAAAAAAAAGAAAGATTGTAAAGCCTGAGTCATTTTAGGGCAATATTCGCTGCGTTGTCCGGTTCTGTTGTGTTGCGTTGACTCAGACTTATAATAGGTGTAGGTTTATCGGCTGATGATTCTTGCTTCACCTCAGTTTGTTGCCAACGGCATGAATTTTTATTCCATTTTCATTTCCCCCGCTCATTTATTCGGCGTAAGTCAAGCGGTTGCATGGTAGCCATATGGACGAGCAGGTGTGACCCAGTTTCATCAAGGGGTCCTCATGATGAGCTACTGTGTGTGTGTTTCTTATGGGCTTCACTATATCTAGAACCTGTAAATTGTAGGTCCCCAGCTGGCTATGGAGGGCTTTCACTCAATCACATGACCAGGGGCCAATTTCATGGAGCTGTTAAGCACAAACAAAACTTGCTTAGCACAAACTGTCTTGCATAATGAAATACAAACCACCATGAAAAATTCCATTTGATATTCATGGTCGGCGAACAACAGCCAAAGAACAATCACAAGTGATACACAACACATGGACATTTCATTGTTAATCCTGTTTTTATTAAAATAATCATCAAATACCCACAAGTTCAAAATTGACTGGAGCGGGATTTCGAACCGCTGGGAGGTCGCCGGTTCAAATCCTGCTCCGGTCAATTTGTCTTTGTTCACCTTTCAATGACTGTTTTTATTACGACAGAAATTTCATGGTTAGCAAGTTTTTTTCTATCTATCTATCTAGCTATTGTTTTAGGAAAATTGACCACGCTCAAAATGGTCCACTTATTTATCAGTCCACTTATCAGTCACATGTCCAGAATATGCGAGGAAAAACGGTGCAGAGAATTTTCAGATGTTTACCCAAAATAAGTTTTGTTTTCTTCTATTTGTCCATCCCAATTCCGATTTGTTTTCCCTTCAAATGTTTTTTGTTAATTTTACGTTGCATATGCCTGTTTTTTATATGCTTACTTTTTCCACATAATGTGCCCTATTTTTATACATCGTTTTGTGATTCACACGCCAGTATTCTCTTAGATACTTCCTTAGTGACATCACCCGTTGCTAAGCAAGATTGAGAGATTGATGTGCATTTCACGATCAGTCTCTCAGCCAATTCATGAAATGGGCCCAGGGACATTGTTTACTCAGAAGTATCTTTTTTATCAGATTTCAACCGTGGAAATACAGTAGACTCTTGAGATATCAGGGTATTATATCTTCAAATAGCACTCGGCAGTGATGCTAAAATTAGTCATATTGAAGCTCAAGACTGGTGGCATCGGCCATGAAGTGTAACCGGATCTTAGACAGTTCATGCCTTTATTCCTATACCTCTATGGTCAGACTGATACGTAGCCAATGTGTGTGTGGCATAGTCGAACCAGCTCGGCTGACATCTGTGTATCTTTGGTAATATCTTACTTTGGTTTTTGTCAAAGAGATACAGATTCATGGGCAAAAATATCAAGGAAGATACAGTAACAGTCATTTGTGAAATTCCCAGTCCCATATGGTGAAAAATGTCCACAGTATTTTTAAAATCTTTCCACCGTTGCTTTTGAACTTTAAAATTGTTTTTGGTCATTGCTTCCACTATTTTCTGTATAAATACAGCATTCCAGGCAGAATTTAATGGTATGTTTCTACCATTACCATCTTTATACCCTGTAAGTTATAGGTAATTCTGTGAAGATTTCTGTTTGGGTATGCTACCAAAGTATGATAGTACCTTGAAGCCAAACATGACATCGCAATGAATACAGAGCACTATAGGTATGACAATAGTATATTTGTAAAAACAAATTGTCTCGTTAGGTTCCTTAGAACACCAGCGAGATATGCCCATTTGTTTATATGCAGTCTGTCAACACACAACATGGTTGTAGCTGCACCGCAAATACACGCACATGAAGAATTTAAGAAGTGAATGTATTATACACAAACGCATTGCAAGCAGACAGTTTTATGATAATGAATTGGAAGATGCTGCTGCAATTTTGAACTTGTTCCAGCGTATAACGCAATATAACATATTATCTATCATCGTTTGGACACAGCATGTACACATTTTCTTTTTTACTTCTCAAGCTTTTTAAACACAACAAAAGGACACTGTTTCCAAACATGTCTAAACCCTCAGTGTATATGGCATACTTGGTTATTCATGGTGGAAGTACATAAAGTAACACTAATAGGTTTATGCAGTAACACCATGTGACATACAGTAAATCTATCTCTTTTGTGAGTATGGGGTAACTCTGAAAAGAGCCAGTTTACTCAATGTTTCAGCCAGTATGCTCTGGCTGTCTTCAGGAGAGTCTTATAGTTTCTATGGAAGCAGTGGTTCAGTCTTTGCATCAGCCTTGGTTCCCGACCCCTGTTTATGTTTACCCCTGAAGAAGCCAGTTGGAGAAATGCTCATCAATGCCCTCCAAGAAAATCCATATTTCTCACCGGAAAAGAAAATGGGGGAATAAAATATTAATCTCTTGCAGCCGGATACACGAAATTTCATTTCCCAAGGGTCATAACCATCTTGTACAAGATTCCTGCCGACCTGATGATAACATGTTCAGCCTTCTTGCTGGATGGTGTGGCCTGGCTCTTTTGGCAGTGTCTGAAAGCTTTAAAATCCGGCTGTGAAACGTGAAACGCCTTGCAATCAGTCTGGGAAGATATCTGAAATTCCCCCCTTGCTGCCTCCAAGGACAGGAAATTTAGACGGAGAGTTTGAGTGTTGTTGTGATGACAACATCTCTGTGCACAGACGGCTTGTTTCTGGATCACTACTTGCTCATTCCTTTGTCATTCCACTGTCATTCTGTTGTCATTGTATACTATTGTCATCTGTTGTTATTCCATTGTCATTCTGTTTTCATCTGTTGTCATTCTGCTGTTGTCATTCTTTTGCCACTCCGTTGTCATTCTGCTGTCATTCTCAGTTGACATTCTGCTGTCATGCTGTTGTCATTCTATTGACATTCTCTAGTCATTTCACTGTCATTCTGCTTTCAATCTATTGCCATTCTGCTGTCATTCTATTGCCATTCTGTTGTCATCCGTTGCCATTATGTTGTCATCTGTTGTCATACTTTTGCCATTCTGTTGTCATCTGTTGTCATACTTTTGCCATTCTGTTGTCATTGTTTTGTCATGTTGTCATTCTATTGTCATGTTGTCATTCCTTTAAAGTTTTACATTCCATTGTTTTTTTTAACAAATGAAAGAAAAACTTACAAAAAAAAACAAACATTGAAAAGCATAACTAATAACTGCCATAATTGACAGTGTCATGACTCAAAGCAGTTAATTGATAAATTTGTATAATTTGTCCATTTTGATAATGAGTCAGCACGCCAACTCTCATTCCATGTGTTGCATTTTGAAACATCACGTTGTCATACGAAAAACGCCCTTCACCGTTTCGCCCTTTTACTAGTGGAAACAGAAATTGGCTAGTATTGATCTAGAGGGACTCATGGTGCATGGCGTGTTGACACTGCATACATGAACCATGACATATCATAATTAGTGTGTATGTAGTACATTGTATGTGGTAGTAGTCAGTACGTCAGGGAACGGCTCGCCAGCTAATGTTTCCAGATAATTGAACGCCATGTAGTCATTACCTCGCCGTCGGCCTCAGAATTTGTTCCTGAAAACACGAGGGCGCTGTTTGCTTGATCTTGACCTGATTTCCGCAGACATTAGCCTAGATATCAAGAGATGTTCTTGGCTGGGGATGATAGGGATGTCTTGGAATGTTCAAGTAATGTATGTACTCTTAAGATTATCTTAGGAGATGACCGTGGATGCTGTTAGAAAGAATGTTGAATATTTGGAATATCTGAATGCCTCTGTTATCATCGACCAGACTTCATTTTTATTCTAGACATGTAAATGTAAATCATATCTCAGACTGCATTGATTCCTCGGGTCACAAAACCTTTTTTGCTATGAGGTTAGGCTAGGTTTAGGGTTAGCATGTGTTGTTTTGTTGTAATTTGTGCTTCGGTCTGTTAGAATTGTGTCAGAACATTTCCTTCATATGTTGCCGTAAACTTTTTGAGTAGACCCTAATTATGAAATATTTAGACAGTTTGCACTTGAAAGCAGGAGGTTGTGGGTTCAAAACCGACTGAATAATTTTGTAAATCTGTTCACAATAGATTTTGTTTGGTGAATCTAACCGAGGCGTGATGTCACATTCAGAGGCTCGGAAAAACAAGTCGCATATTGCCTCATTAACTTACACGTTGTGAACGTTGTGATATTTGTCCGAACATCCAGGTAACTATAGCTGTCGATAATAAAATGGCGTATTCTATAAATAGTTCAAGCACTGAGCCCTGTTAGTTCAGTTTCAACAGTGTTACAGAAATGTGATGCTTAGGAAGTTGTCATCATTTGTGGTTGTCAACCCACACACGCCCATCATGTCTATGTCTGGGCCATGAGAGTCCATGGGTCGATTTCACGAAGCCCTATGATCAATCGTAACTCGAGTAACAAAGGATAATCCATCATATCCCACGAAGGGCTGCAATGCATGACAAGTCCTACGATTGATAGTAAGTTAGAATTAGGATGAGTTTGTTGAAATCGACCCCTGGTTGGTTTATAAGGACATATCTGCTCATATTTTGTGCTCCAGCATCAGTTCTTTTTGGGATGCAGTACCTGTATTTAATCTGTCCTTTCTCATTTTGTTTTTCTCTTGATCTGCAGGATGGTTACATATCCTTCAAGGAGTTCATCTGTGCCTTATCAGTCACATCCAGAGGGACGCTAGATGAAAAATTAGACTGTAAGTGTCTCAGTCTTGATCGGACAAGCCAGTACACTAACATTATGAGATCCTTTTTGGGGGAGGATTAGGGGGAATTTTCAATTGTGTGCGTGCGTAGGTCACACAACTAAGAATTTCTCGCTTACTTGGATGGCGCAGTAATTTGACGCTTACCCTGTAAGCATAGAATGTATGATTCTGTGGTAAGCAAAGCCACAAAATTGAGTCTTGGGCCCAATTTTATGGACTTGGTTATGACCTATTTTTGTGCTTACGGGCCCTGTTAAGTGTGAAATGTATTTCATTTTTTTGGTCCTTAATCGGTTACCGAAGAACTTCTAGGCTTACCTTGATATTTTTCTGCTAACGTGCTATCATATGCATTCTGCAGAAAGTCTTTGCTTAGCATTACATGGAAAAAAAACCCTCCCATGAAATACGCCAACTGTAAGCAAACAGTAACAGATTCCATGAAATTGAGCCCTGGGGTTGATTTCATGAAGCCCTGCGATCGATCGTAAATAACCCACGCGTATCCTTCGTAGGGCTGCAATGCATCATAGGTCCTACGATTGATAGTAAGTTACGAAGAATTTGGTGAAATCGACCCCTTGTCTTCTATAAAGATGTTGCATTTCTCCAGGAGGATAATTAACCCACCGTTAATACCTCACTGTCACTCACTCTCTTATGCTTCAATTTTTATCGCCATTCCCTTCCTCAGGGGCGTTCAATCTGTACGACCTGGACCAAGATGGTTTCATCACCAAACAAGAGATGCTCGACATCGTAGATGCAATATACAAAATGGTGGTATGTATCAAAAGAAACTCCTTGACGACGATGTAACTCGACTCCTCTTCCGGATTTAAAACCGGAGGCAGACTCCATGATAGTAATACCGTAAAAAGGTTAAATGTGACGCCCGTCTCGGCATAGAGTACGCTGAAAATCTTCACCAATTCACCAGTGGGATATGATTACAGTCGGAATGAGCCAGAAAGGAGCTTTTTTTTTCTAGCGGTCAATCTGACCGTCTGAAACCTGAGACAAAAGCAGGAGATTTGTATGGGATAAGTCAACAGAGAGGGTGTTTTAAAGTAGCCACACGTACAGGCTGTGGCTAGGTCAGACAGCACAGACATATTAATATGCACTATTAAAGGCAAGCCAGTCTGTATGATACGTCGTGTAGTCAAAACAGTGGCACAGAGCTCTGGCTACGAGAGCTACACACTGTAAATAACACACAAGTCCATACAAACGGCTGATGGCATTACGTCTATTATGTCCATCTCCAAAAAGTGATTGTTCCAAACTGATACGTCGCACCTAGCTTAACCCTAAACTCACCTGCTTACCACAATATACCACACATGGTTTTTCCTGTGGTAAGTGTGGTATCCTGAATACACCACACTGACACAGTGTAGTTTTTGTTGTAATGAGTGGTTTATGATCCAGTTCTCCTGTGGAGACTATGGTAATGTGTGGTAATCAGCTCTTGTCTTGTGTGGTAGGTGCAGAGGGTTAGGGTTAAAGAATTTAAATACTCGCATTGTTCTTCGAACCGAGACAGTGGGAAATAGATTACAAACTCTGGTTGTACAACATGGAAAAAATTTGATGGTTTCTGCCGTTCCTAAGATGTTTATTCAAAATTTACGACCACTTTGAATAAGTATCACACTGTACCATCATTTTGATTGACAATACATCATCCACTGTGAATTGAGTGGCCTACTTTAAACTGTCGTTTTTGGCTGACATCTGAAATTTGTTTGGATTTCTGAAATCTGGCTACACTTTGTTTCACAAAGCACATCTCTTCGAATAGATACGTCCCTCCATTAAGTAAACATCTAAGAGTATCGAATGATGCGATGAGAGTTTCTACATTGTTCGAGAGAAAAACCTCGCAATAGAGGTCAGATGTCTTCCCGTTGTTTTGATGCTACGGCTGATTTTTCTCGGCAAAACAGTCTTCTCGAATTTCCATGCCTGCCAGGAAATGTTTTGATTGTCATCAGTGAAGGTTTATGATTGCATATTCGCTGTTTTGTTATCTTTCCCTACACAATTCCAACGGCACACACACTGTCAGTTTATTTTGTTGCGCTAAATTTGAGGCGTCTAGTGCCCTGCCTTCATTGGGTAGAAAGTGAATTATTTGTCATTGAATTCCCGCGGCTATAAATGTTTTTGCAAGAGATGTATCATATTTTTGTATAGCAACCGACTAGTCTGGTGCCGGTGTGGCTTTTGCAACCAGTACAACAAGCTGTACAAGTATGATCAGACCTAACTATGCAATGGGAGACTTTTGAGAACTGGTCTTCAAGTCAACAGCACACGCAATTGTGAGCATGCGCGCATTGTTTTGCGCCTGCGCTGTTGTGCGTGCGCGCTGTTGACTTGAAGACCGGTTCTCAAAAGTCTCCCATTGCGGGCAAATGATCAGTCAAAGTCTCAGATAGACACACCGGTAGTTTGAAGACAGAAACACTGAATGATACACCATCAAGTCGCGGGTTCAAATCCCTCTCCGGTCAATTTTTCACTGTTCTCTTTATCCATGACTTAAAAATAAACACTTTCCGGTAGTTAGTTTGTAGAAATACGCAACATGGTTGGAAGTGCCGTCAAACTTCAAAGATCAGAAAATGAAGTACCGGTAAACGTCTGAGAAAGGATATTTTTTTTTTTTATTTGATGCTATCATCTGGTCAGCTATCTCTAGTGGTGGAAGAGTTCTTCCAATCAAAAAGCGTCTTGCCTAAGGACACAAGCACCACTAACCCATGGCTGGATTCGAACCCACAATCTCTAGACTGGCAACAAGATCTTGAGTATGACACACCAGACCACAGCACCCTACAATTGACCCACTGATTGTTTTTTATCCCATCTCTTTCTCCCCCTTATCACTTCTCTCTACAGGGCAATATGCTTGACCTTCCCCAGGATGAGGACACGCCGGAGAAGAGAGTCAATAAGATATTCGGCCAAATGGATTCGGTTAGTTTGCTGCAGATATTAACAATGATCGATCAACTTTGGCGGCTGATTTCACTAACGCTTTGCGATCATCGCTAAAGCCCAAATCCATTGCTAAACAGAAAATCGCTCGCTACTTTGCGTAGGAATTTCCCGTTCAGCGATGGATTTGGGCTTTAGCGATGATCGCAAAGCATTAGTGAAATCGGCCCCAAATCTCCTATGTCCTCTTGGATAATCACCCTTGTGCCCAATTTCATGGCTCTGCTTACCGCAGAATTTTGTGCTTATGATCCTTATTCTCTGCTTACTGGGTTAGCATTGAGTTTTTATGCTAGCCGAGTAAGCAAGAAATCCTTAGTTACATAAACTACACGTGTGCGCAACTGGTAGTCCCTCCCTAATCCATGAAATAGCTTCTGGCTTCGGTAAGCGCCGATTCTACGCTTACGCTTACCAGAGCCATGAACTTGGGCCCAGATTTCTGCTTACTCTTATTCCAAACAACCGTCTGATTCGAAAAGAAAATTTACCAGTAAAATTCTGAAGGAATCGGTTAAATCACTTTGAAGGATATTTTAGAAGCTGAAACATATTTGGTTCGAAGATTATAATAGTTTTATTTCCGTTTGTTAAAGAAAATCTGCCACATTTTCAATTCTTAGAGTTAAGAGGACCAGAATCTTTTTCAAGGGGTTTTTCATTACTTAGATTTCTCAAAGGAAATTACTAACCTAGTGATTTTGTAGTTTTCAAAATTGTTCACTTCTCAGAAAAATCCAATGTATTGCGAGTGGATAAGTGTTTATTTCAAGTCCCATTGTGAAAATGATACCATTACCAGATTTTGTTTCCTTGTGTTTTTCGTGCAGAATAAAGATGGCAAGCTCACCAAGGAGGAGTTCCGAGAAGGTTCCAAGTGCGACCCCTGGATAGTCCAAGCCCTATCGCTAGAGATCCCCCAGTGACCCAGGTCAAAGGTCAAAATGAACACATTCGAGGAACACAAAGAGGAGCCGTCCTCCTCCTGTTGTGTCGTGAACTGTATTTGTTTTTTTCCAGAACATTCTTCCATCGACAATCCGCAGACTGGTTTCTGCCTCTCTCTTTGACTTCGAGTCAAGACGGAACCATGCCAGGAGATTTTTTCTAAATGATGCAAATAAACGATGACCTACGTTTGAGGTAGGACGAGTTTCGGAACTGTAGATCGGTGATATTAGCGTGCTCTTCGGGAGACGATGGAGGATCATCATCTGTGACAGTTCGGGGAAACTTTCTCCGATGGCATCCGGGAAGCAGATTGATGAACGATCAAGATTTATTATCCTTGCCGAAGCCAAATTTCTTTCATTTTGCGGTTCCAAATTTGATAGAATCAATGATTTTTGTAGTTTGACTATTGTTGAGCTCTCTCAGTTGAGATATACTCCATGTGGCATGAAAAGGATTAATCCATGAAAAGAAGTGGAGTAATGATTTTGTTGACAAGTGAACAAAGAAAAATTACTGGAGCAAGATTCGAACTTGCCACCCTCGGAATACCGTGCCGGCGCTCTACCAACTGAGCTATCCAGCTCAAGTTTGCAAATATTCATGAACCATTATGATTGACACAGTCAAACTGTTTTTTATTGTAAAAGTGCCAAAACTTCAAACCATATTTTTGCTTTGATTTTCCCAAAACACGGAAATTTGTTTTGGAATATAAAATTTTGTTT
This sequence comes from Astropecten irregularis, assembly GCA_963971285.1. Lineage (NCBI taxonomy): Eukaryota > Metazoa > Echinodermata > Asteroidea > Paxillosida > Astropectinidae > Astropecten > Astropecten irregularis. The sequence goes on along the minus strand of OZ020260.1, from coordinate 4,322,050 downwards.
TGCTTGAAATTTGGCTTCTGCAGGGATAATGATATAGCCTTTAAGGTAAACAGTTGCGTTTGTAAATACTAAACATGTGTGTGTGTCAATATGTGTTCCGTGTGATTGGGGATTTTTTGGTGTAAGAGGTATTTTTATATTGTAGGAGCGAGCATTAAGAAAGTCGTTTATTCCGCTTTTTGGAATAAACAAGAAACATCACCAGCGTGTAAAAAAAAAAAAAAAAAATCGAAGGATATTTTGTGTGGCTCGTAACTCTGTATTGAAATATAGTTACATGCAGTGGCCCACCGGTAAAATGTGGGAGGGGCTTAAATAAGCCCCTCCTCCTCCGTCATCCCACTCATAAGGCGTTACCAATTGTTATTATTTAAACTTCAGTAGCAGTGAGCAGGAGGGTTAGCAGCCTGGGGCCGATTTCACTAACGTTTTGCGGTCATCGCTAGGCCCAAATCCATCGCTAAACGGAAAATTCCTACACAAAGTATCGATCAATTTTTCGTTTAGCGATGGATTTGGGCTTAGCGATGATCGTCAAGCGTTAGTGAAATCGGCCCCAGGTCGCTTTTTAACACAATGGACTGGGGCCAATTTCATAGAGCTGCTTAAGCACAAAATTTGTTTAAGCATGAAATGTTCTTCCTTGATCAAGCAGGATTACTAACCAAATTTTCATGTGATGTTTATACTGCTTTTGACTTGTATTCGGCCATTGACCATTGTTTGCTGAGCATAACATTCACAAGGAGTTTTGGCTGGCATACTGATTGATACCAAGGTTTCTTGTGCTTAAAGCAAATTTTGGTGCTTAAGCAGCTCTATGAAATTGACCCCTTATTAGAAGAATGTGAATATGACTTTGAAGAAAATAAGCCACGACGCTTTGTAAATAATAGAGCTTGTAAAAAAAAAAAAAAGTCGCAGAAACAGTTTAAGACAGTGTTGAGTCTGGTTGATACTTAATGTAAATTTGCAGTCAGCGGAATTTGCAGTAAGCGGAATTGATGCCACAACTGTGGGCCCAATTTCATGGAATCCGTTACGGCCCGTTATGCTTGCAGGCACTGTTGCACCTGAAATCTATTTCATGGAATCCGTATTAAGCAAGACTTTCGGTTAGCGCAGAATTTCTAGGCTAGCCTTATTTCTGCTGACACGCATTCTATGCTAACCGTAATCCAAATAAGTCTGCTGTCGTCAGCAAAGATTTTTTTTCCTTTAACTGATTCCGTGAAGTTGGGCCCTGGATGTATGAAAGCCATGTTCACAAGCAGTTATTAAGCTCATTTCAAACTTTCAAATTTTTCACTGCAAATTTGTGACGTTGTATTTTGCTTGGCGTCACAGTTTACATAAAGTACGAACCAAATTTCAGAATGTTTTTATATCACAAAGTACTTTGCTATACGGATTGTACATAGGGCAGTTGGAATATTTTCTAAGAGAAGGGAGAGCCAACAAGATTGTACATAGATTTTTGCACGGCTGTGGCATCTACATTGTACCAGTGTGTCATATAATGGCTGTTATAGTATGCTGTACTGTTGAACTAGAAATACACGTCTGGTTTTAGTTTTTCATCATGTTTGAGATCTCATTATTGCATATCTGGGGCCTTTTCCAAACCTCAGCTCCAGCCCAGGCTTCGGCTCCGGCTCCGGCTCCGGCTCCGGCTCCGGCTCCGGCTCCGGCTCCGGCTCCGGCTCTGCCTCTGGCTCTGGCTCTGGCTCTGGCTCTGGCTCTGGCTCTGGCTCTGGCTCTGGCTCTGGCTCTGGCTCTGGCTCTGGCTCTGGCTCTGGCTCTGGCTCTGGCTCTTGCTCTGGCTCTGGCTCTGGCTCTGGCTCTGGCTCTGGCTCCAGCTCAGGCTCCGGCTCCGGCTTTGTCTCTGTCATCCACATGCTGAAAATATAGGTTGTGGTTTTTCATTGAAGCTAAAGCTCTGTTTTCTTTTTTCAAACCAGAGAATCTACTTCTGAACCGCAGCCAAATGCCTCTATTTTGATACCCATCATTTTAGAATGGTTTCATGAAATGGAGCTTGAGCCAGAGCCTGAGCCTGAACCGAGGTTTGGAAAAGGTTAAACCTGGACAGGATAGGACCAAGTAACTGGCTCGGTGCTGTCGTTGCTATTGACAAATTAACCCTTACCCATTGCATACCACAGATTACTGCAAGTGGGTATTCCTGTGGTGGTATCCTGAATACCACAATACACCCCAGTGTGCAAGTGTGGTAATGTGTGGTGTATGATCCAGTTCCCCCTGTGGAGACTGCGGTAATGTGTGGTTTGCGACCCGGTCCCCTGTGGAGATTGTGGTAAATGTGTGGTAAGCAGCTCTTGTCTTGTGTGGTAGATGCAGAGGGTTCCGGTTAGGGTTAATAAATCAAAACTCGAGTTTAGAGTCAATTCATAGTCTGCTACGCATTGTAACGATTTGGGTACAACTCATTAACCATCGGTAACGTAATTAAGATGAGTTTGGATAAATTTGACTGAATCCTTTTTTTTTTTACTTTTGCATTTTCAAAATTTTGTTTCATAAAGTGTTTTTAAAAATTTATGTTTGATTTTTATTATCTTCCAGTGAAAGTTTTTTTCCCTAAAAAGCTGTGTGAATATTGTTTTTTTTTGTATAGCGCCCTCTGTTGGTTGCAGTTGACATTGTGGATCTTGCTCTCTTGCACTGGTGCCAATTTCATAAAACTGTTAACCACAAAAAGTTGCTTAGCACAAAAAATGTCTCGCCCATTAAAACAAACCACCATTGAACATTTCATTTGATATTCATGGTCAGCGAACAAAAGGCAAAGAACAATCACAAGTGATAAACAACATGTGGAAATTGGTTGTTAACCCTGTTTTTATTAAGACAGAAATGTCATGCTTAGCAAATTTTTGTGCTTAACAGTTTTATGAAATTGGCCCCATTGACATGAACTGTTTGCATTTGTTTTCCTTATTTCATGCAAAATGCCGTTTCTGGCTGAGGTCGTAAAATCATGTGCATATCTAGTATGAATCATAGTACTATTTTATCAAATTAGACACTGGAACGGATTATATATTTGTTATTCCGAATAAGTTATTTTGTTTCCGTCCTGATATTATGAAAATTAATGTCTGGTTAATTACTAGGAAAGAGACAGTGAGATTAAAATCTAACTTCAGTGTACATGTATAGAACAATAATTGATAATGTGCCAACTCTACTAGAACGGTATAGTTGCCTCTATATTACCGTTTGGGTACGATTACTATTAAGGCAATAAAAACAGCTTAATAGCTTCTACTGTTCCAAAATGACATTTTGGACTTTCAGAAAACTAATGTTCTCGAGTTCTTAAAACCCTACATTGAAGAAATAATTGTGCAACAAGTTTCAGTGTAAAAATGCGTTTTTCTTTATACGCGCTTTTGCCAGTGCGAACTTGAAAACAGCCCGTCTGCCATTTTGGCTGGTCTGGTTCCCAGACCTTACAGATCATGAGTCCTCACAAATAGAGCGGGAACCAGACTATATTCTCGTCTGCGGCCGTCCGTGCGGCCGTGAAAAGTCGCATCTTCTTTACCATTTTTACACCAGAATTTTTCTCAAAAATCACAGCCCTGCCCTCTTTCCACAAGTTTAACCTTGTTAATAGTATTGAAGAGGACACCGCGAACGTATATTTAGGTGAGTAAATTTGCAGAAAAGTTGTTTTTATATCCTTTATAGTTATCGTACCCTTCAAATAAAGTTTACCACAAAACTGTGCGGACTACAGCACTGTAGTAGTATGTTTATGGCGGACTAATTGTGAGTTTGGAGGAAAGAGAGTTCTGAAAGAAGTTGAGGAATTAACTTGACATTGTGACAAGAATGCACGGTCTGCAGGAAAATACTGCGTCTATAAAATAATTCAGTATTTCACCACCTTCGAAACAGCAATGTAGAATGTCTGTTTTGCAGGAGTTTTCTCTTTAAGAATGCTTGAAGATGGTTGACACATCGAAGTCATTGATTCAGATTCTTTCAGATCTACTGCATGAGATTCATACACATAAACATCGTAGTATTGTCTCTCCTCCATAAAGGTTCAAATCTTATTCGTGTGGTCTCAAAAACAAAATATATTAAAATAACACGAGTTACACTTTCATGGAGTTTCACACGGGATGTGAAAAAAGATGTGCCAAAACATGTGGCTGTAATAGTTTGTCATCGTCCTTTTCCATGTTTGAAGTTACAAATGTCATATTTTTGAAAGGAGCTTTAAACGTAATATCATACTTTGGTAGCATGCATACAGAAATCTTCACAGATTTACCTATAACTTACATGGTATAAAGATGGTGACCACAACAATTTTGATCAAAAATAACTGTGAACAGATTTAAGAAATACTGTGGGCGTTTTATAGTGCTTTATCAAAAGGTGGGCACCGTATGGGACTGAAATTTTCACAGAGGACTGTTTACTGTATCTTCCTTGATAATTTTGCCCATGAATCTTCAGTTTGACAAAAACCAAAGTATGATATTACATGTACCTTTAATATACAGAATACTGTTTGCGTCATTATACTCATGAGCCAAATGTTTGTCCACATTTTTTTTTACTATGTTAACGTAAACATTCGTGTGAGTGTGCGTGTGTTTCTGTTGGGGGCGTATGTCAGGTCTTCAATTTTCTACCTGAACGGAGAAATATTGACAAGTGGATATTTGTGACAGTCCATGAACAAGCGCAGATGAGTGCATTTTGCTTGACTGCATGTCTGTGAGTAGTTTGCTTGATAAACACTTATATTTATGTCCAAAAATAGTACTTGTATAAAAATTACAAGATTCTCATTTAAACTACACTAGTATCGGGACTTTACAAAATAAAATACATGTATATGATTCTGTATATAGAATTTAAATTTTTGTAACAATTCGAAAGGAAAAGAAGATTTTTCTTGCATAGCAAAAGGAAATATCTTTGTACAAACATAATTATACAGAAATGACCCATTTTATTGTATTACGATTGTACTCCTATTATAAAAAAGAAAACAACATGTGTGCCCTGAAATATTTTCCAGCTTTCCAAATCTGTTATTTGTACTACAGTATTTGAATTATGTATAGTACTAGTTGATTTTTGATTTGTTGCAAACATTGAATCAAAGAGCGTTATTGTCTGAATTTCCGATATGCAGTCTGCACACTGCTCCATGAGCCTTTACGAAACCTGGGCCCTTTTCCAAACCTCGGCTCCGGCTCCGGCTTCCGGCTCCAGCTCCATTTCTTGAGTCAATTTTAAAATAACGGGTATCAAAATAGAGACTTTTGGCTGTGGTTCGGAAGCAGATTCTCTGGTTTGAAAGGGAAAACGGAGCTTCAGCTTCAATGAAAACCCACAACCTCTATTTTCAGCATATGGATGACGGAGCCGGAGCCGGAGCCGGAGCCGAGGTTTGGAAAAGGGCCATGGCTTGAGGCTAGGCTTGGGACTTATACACGGGTTTACACTTTCGAAAAAAGCGCATGCGTGATAGTGCCTCGTTTTGAAGTTGCGATCAAAATCTAAGATGGCTGCCATGGTGTAAACCATTGATCTCCATTAGAAAGAATGGAGATCAATGGTGTAAACCCGTGTATTTCGCTACCGCCATTTGAGGCCCACAAAACGAAAAGAAGGGATTGGGCTACACGACGAAGCCGAAGAAAGGCTCCAGCTTCGCCATGTATCGCAAGCCTTTCATTTCATTCAGAACACAAAACGTGGTAGCAAAATCAATCCCAAGCCTAGCCTCAAGCCTGGTTTCGTAAAGGCCCTTATAAGTTGTCTAACACCACATTGAACATGAAACATGTTTGCAACCGATTTCTGTGTGAAATATCCCGGCGATACCCGTTCGTGTGTTAGTGCTTAGTTAAGTTTATACAGTATTGGCTTCATTTTTTTTACCGTCCTATATTTAAAACCATTTTGTTTAAGATCATAGAATTGATTGTATTATTATGAAATAAATTTTGGTTTTAAGTTGTTAATGCTATCCATGTAATAAAGCTTTCCTAAAATATAATGTAAAGATGGAAAACAAACTATAGTTGGGATAAAAGTGCAAGGAACTTATATTTTGTTGGTTTATGCACTTTATACAACAGGGCTACGTACAATGTATAACTCATTAAAACAGTTCATATTTAAAAAATTGCCATTTTGCAAAATGTCTGAGTTTGTCAAACATTTCCTGTCCTTTATCCCTTTTTTCAATCCATTATAATACAATCAGTAATAGTTTTGTTGTTGTTATAAAAGGTAGTATCATACTTTGGTAGCGTACCGAAACAGAAATGTTCACAGATTTACCTATAAAAAGTGGGTATAAAGATGGAGATGGTACAAACATATCGTTCAAGGCTTTTGCCTAAAATGCTGTATTTATTAGGAAAGGAGTAACAGGAATTACCACAAACAATTTTGATCTTTTAAATATCAAAAATAACGGTGACAAGATTTTTAAAATACTGTGGGCGTCTTTTACTGTTTTCTAAAACAAAATACCGTATGGGACTGAAATTTTCACAGATGACTGTTCATGTACCTTCCTTTATATCTTTGCCCATGAATCTGCATTTCTTTGACAAAAACCAAAGTATGATAATTCCTTTCAGTTGAAGTTTTCAAACATGTTGAATTTAATCACATCGTCCGGTATAGCAAAATTGAATGTTGTGCAAACACATTGGCATTGGCGGTATTATAACCAGTGCATTTTGTTTATTATGAAGAGAAGAAGGTATTACTCGATTTCCATGGCAGCCAGATTAAAAGGTTTAATAATTTGGAAGGAATCAATCATCTTTAAGCCGGATAGGCCTTTTATGACGTCACATAAATTATGGATGTTTAGAACGAATGTGAAGCTGCAGCAATTTAGCTCGTTTCAACTCAAAACAAATTGATCGCTGTGGATTTACGATGCTATATTTTTGCTTGACATTGCAATTAGTTGGTCCCATCGTATCTCGTATCGTGAAAGCTCATTAATTTTTTGTTAAAGATAGTTGGCAAGCATTGGTAAGGATGATAAGGTAACAAGTAATACTTGCCAACTGAGAAATGCAGATTCGTAAGCATAATATCAAGAAAGGTACAGTAACAGTCATCTGTGAAACTTCTCGTCCCATTCTATGTCCCCTTTTTGAGAAAACAGTGATAACGCACACATTATTTTCAAATCTATTCCTGCAGTATTAAAGTATCTGTTTTGCGACTGATGACAACTTTTCCCCATATAAGGGCTACGAACTATACATTGCTTGAGTTTTGGTTGAAAGGATTCTCGCTCGAATTTGGATAACGATGGGACCCGCACTCTTTGAGCCTAATGCCATTATGTGCTTTGGAATCGCCTTTGAAAAATGAAACCCGTGCATTTCCAAAAACGGGAAGAGGCAAAAAGGCTGCGCGTTGGTCCATAGCGCGGGAGTACTTTCCGCGTATAAGACGCATCTGGACCATAGATATAGAATTAAATAACTAGATTGGACGCGCGTCCGCGCGCGCCATTCACTGTGCACAAAGTTTTCTTGTCGTCCATGGACGCGCTAAAAAGTCACGTGAATAGGGCCACGCGGAAGGACAGCTGGAAACATGTTGGCTCTGTAAATGCAGCTGTGAACGTTTACCAATAGTCTTTTCCAAGCGAACAAAATAAAACGTGGATTACGAAACTATAAAGTTGTGTTTCTTGAGAAGAAATCTATGAGCATTAAACATAATGACGCTTACAAATTAATAATAGATGATAAATATACACAAGTTATCTTCAAACTGCTCTTTAATTCAATCCGTAATGCATTTCGTTGGGCATTATCTATAATTGAAGATAAGACGACATCTTCATCAATGAACAAAATCATATAAACATATTGAAATCAATCATTATGGAAAGTCCTCCTTTTTCATTTCTGTGAAAGAGTTTGGTGAAAGAAACAGAATGAAAGGCAATTGTCAATTCTTGACATTTAACATGCATGACATATACAATTACATAGGCATATCGGACTGTTCCTTATTATAGATTCATGGCGGCCGGCAAATGAGGCAGTTTACGGGCAATTTTTGTGAGAGGCATCCTTCAAGAAGAAGAACACATAGATATAATAATACAGTCAGCTGGGTTTTGAGGGAAAGGGTGCCAGGTTCATTGTGGATGCCTCTTGTAATAAAAATGCAATCATTCGTTGTCCTACATATTGAGAATCTTATTACAAACTTGCCCTTAAACAGTATCTTTATTTCATGTATATTTGGAGCAAAAATGCAATAAATCAAATTGACTGAAATCAATAATATTTGCCCGCAAAATGGAATATGCTATGAACGAAAAATAAGACAAGTTGTCAAAATGTTAGCAATTTAACGTCACGTTAATGCAGTCATAAATATCGCTTTATCATACAAAATTGACGGTGTCGCACATTTTAGAATCCTATTTCTTTATAATTATGAATGCTATCTTTGAAATTCCAACCTCACATGTACACAGGTTTTCACTGGCCTTTGAACAATACTAATTTGGAATACACTTTTCTAACCTTGTCCCCCTGTAGCTGCTCGGTAACTTTCTTTCCAAAATCAAATGACCTGATCCGTAGGTATTGGTGAGCTATGTGACGAATCAGGAGGATTCTATGGCCGGTCTCACCAGTACCAGTGGGTGCGTCATTATCGTGATCAATTGACATGAAAACACCGCTGCTTGTCACCAATTGCACGGTGTGACATTCCATGGTTTGCATTAGCTGGGGCATTGGAGATGGTTGATCGTCGTTGTACATGCGGAATACCTGCTCTGCAGTTTTGCAAACTACTAGAGCGTCATCAGATGGGTAAATGAGTCCCCCGTTATCCCTGAGATGGATAAGATATAGATCAGGAGCAGGAATGGCGCTATGCCGTACTGGATGTTGTACCAGTGCTTCCATGCATTCAGTACACTTGCTTGATTTCAGCAGCGTCCTGATAACACACCCGGCAATGTAGGCCACCACGTTGCAGTTAAATTCGCTGAGAATCTGAGGATCACCTGGCATGGTTGTCAACGCAGGATGATCCTGCGAGAGAGCGAGGAGGCCAGTGCTGTCTTGGACGGTCGAATTAGTGTTGGAAGTCGGGCAGAAATGACAACTCAGAAGCTGCCTGTAAGCTCGTCTATTAATGAAATAAAATTACAATAAAATCAAATTTGTTGAAAAGTGAACAAAGAAAAATTGACTGGAGCGGGATTCGAATAAAATAATTTAAAATGTTCAGACACGCACTTTCCACTCTTTGTTTTGCTGCGTGCGTTTTACATAAGCAAATCTATTCTCACCTGAACTGTGTCACAGATGGGTTATTATTGAAGCCTCCTCTACCTCTGATGCCGCCGAAAAACAATTCAAGGTGGTCCTGGCTGAACTTGTACGTCAGCAAATAACTGAAAAATAAACAAAGAGATAGAGAATCATTGATGAAAAGGAAACGAGTGTACAACTATACAAGATGTTTCATGAAGGGAATCTCTTGACTGATTATTAACTTACCTCAGCTTGGGTTGTGGGCCCGCACACAGGTCAGCAAACATTCCAGTGACTGACTCAATGTCTGTCAGGAAACCGACAACTGGTGTCTTCCGTCTTGACTTATACAATGGAGTACCATCTTTGTCCATTAACTCCAGTAAATAGTTCCTAGCTCTTTGCAGAAACGGCTGCCATGAGGACACATTCTGGAGTGTTAAGGGCGCCTTGAAACCCTTAGCAAATGGGTGCCTGACGTTGCAGATATCAAACAGCCTGATTAAATGTTTCAAAATAAAAGTACTGTTACCTAAAAACCGCAAAGTTCAATAAATCTAATGTATATATCGCCAATCTCGTAATGTAGATTTTTCAAAATAAAACAAGACGATAACAAAACAATAGCATCATCAGCATAAAACAAAGAACTGAAAAACGCACCTGTCGATCATTTTCAGGAAGGTTACCGTTGCATCGCAGTTCTGAAATTCTGGTTGTCCCATATCTCTCATGAATTCGATAGCTGTTGCGACGGAATTGCTCATCGTCTGTGCAGCAAGTGACACTTTCATTTTTTGTTTCTGCCACTGTATGTGAGCTGTGCGAAGTTTGTTTGCAACTCTCAATCCTTCTATCTGTTGAGTTCTGTCGAGGTTTTCGATAAACTGCCAGCACACTGTATGCACGAATGGGCAAAAAAATTAATTGAATCGAGGAATCGGGCCTACTTAAACTGCATAAACACCGGGATTTCATACCAAGTACATGTACATGTATACATGTATGCAAAACGAAACGGCCAAAAAAAAAAAAAAACCAACCCAAATAACTTATAAGTACATGATTTTAACTTCGAAACTTTTCCGTGGAGTCGTTGACACAGTGTTGTATTCTGATGTATTCTTTAAGTGGGTGCCTACCAAGTGAGTTGGATTCTCCATCGAGCAAAATTTTCCAAGTGGCGAGCAGATTCCGCATTAATTTCAGCATATGACATGGATCAAGTATATACCAGATCTTAGAAGCTGGGTCGCATGGATGTGTAAACCAAGTCTTCATGTTGTGCGCTGGATGCAAGGTGACACCAAGGAGTTCGGCTGCTGCCATATTTGCACTTAATCCGTCACCTGTAAAAACAAACAGTTTTTGCTTGAATTCAAAATACCTTCCATACATTATTTTATAGAAAGGTGGAACGTTTTCATAATTACATAAACTCACCAGTCAGTGAAACTACAGTTACACCAGTATCCCATAAGAGAATCAAAGCTTCGGTGACCAGTCTGGCCTGTGTCTCAGCACACATTCCTGCCACAGGGAAGTATCCAATTGGAAGTTTCCAGTCACCATTCATTGCTACGACCATTAGGACGATACATTCCGTCGCAGGACGACAGCTGATGTGTCCATAACCGAGATCCTCATACCTGCCAGTATACATGATAGATAAGTCGAATTAGCCTTGCTTTATACGGAAAGGCATGCAGAAGGCGAACACCTATAATTTGAAACTCATGAATATTGCCTACCCTACATAACGTGATCCGTCAAATTCCACTTGCTTCCGGATGCTCATACCGTCCACCATCAGGCACACCAACAAGTCATGGCTTGAAGAAGCTTGCTTCTCTTGAAGAACTTCAAAAGCCTCTTGTGTGAATCCTGGATAACAGGACGTAGTTGCCAACCATCGTCTGACTGTACGCAGACTTGGTAGCGCAATCGTCTTTCGTACGAAGTCGTATGCCTTTCGGGAGCAGTAATACAGGTAAATGGAAAACTTCTTCATTTCCTCACTGTACTCATTGGATGAGGTATGTCCATTCTCCCCAATCATTTCAAGTTGCAGATGAGGAAAATCAGACTCCAATGCCTGAGCTTTGTCATTCGGAACAAGCCGTTCCTTCTTCAGACTTTGGACTATGTCCTTGACGGTTGATACCTTCTTCTTCAGTTGTCGACATTTGCGTTGTAGCCGTCTCTTTTCTTCTTCTAGCTCAGTGATGCGGCCTTTCAAGGTTGATGGTAGATTCATCTTTGGAGACAAGGCATATGAGTGATCTGTCTGCATGGGGGCGTTGACCGACACTTGAGCACACGATTTCCTTGACACTGATTTGACCTGTGATCTCTTCACAGTCGGAAGATCTCCGGTTATCAAATATTCATTTTTCTATGAACGAAAGTACAAATTAATCGAAGAATTAAAAAAGAAACACGAAGGACAATGGTACAATGAAATCTGGTAGAAGCATATATGTACATATACTGTAATGTTACGAGTACAGCGATTTTAATAAATCAATAATCATATACTGATACATACAGGCTGCAAATGAGTCGGATAGTCCTCAAAGATGGATGGTACTGCATCCTCACGAAGTTGTCTTCTTCCCCATTTCACTGTGAAACAATCTGCTGGGAAGTGGTCGCTGCAGAGTCTGTCGCGACTTGTTGGTTGCCATTTACTGCCATTGGGATTTACCCGCTTGATTCTGTGCAACCACGCTTTCAGTCTCTTGGGGTCTCGGCGGGGAAATCTGCAGGCAGACAAAGGTATAACTAGGCCTGTACTAAATCACTGAGATGAAAATGTTGATTTTGGATTTTGCGATTGATGATTAGAATCCGAAAGACGAATGCCTATTAGGCCTATTAGGCCTAATGTAAATTCAGGTCAATCGTGCTTTTCAACCGAAGGAGAATTCCATCATTGAGTCTACGAGTCTAACCATAAAGGCTGGGGGTGAAAACGGGTTTTACGGAGTGGGCCCATTAGGCCCCCTATCAATTTATGTAAGCTTACGCTTAGCCTAAGTTTAACTAAAAACTGTACATGTGTACAGTATACATTTGGCACTTCCTATACATTTTTTCTCAATTAAAAGTCGAAGTTGGAAATGATTTTTGCATGATACAAGTTAAATAACTTACACATGATAGGTCAGCTTTTTGAGCGTCTGTCCGTCGGGGCCTTTCCTCTTTTTCCGGCTGTTACACACAGGGGCAGCGCAATTCGCCACCATCTTGTTGCTGCAAGTTTTCACTGACTTATGAAGTGATCGTCACGTCAAGAAAAAGCGCGTTTGAATGATTTGGCCCTATTCACGTGACTAATGGCAGCGCCCAGTAAGAACGCGCGTATTGAACGCGCGTCCGATCTAGTTATTTAATTCTATATCTATGATCTGGACACGCCGCGCCCAAGACATTCGAGCGCGTTTACGTTTGCCGCGCGTACCATACGTCAGTCATTATCATCAACAGTAATCGATACATTTTAACGGCGATCTCCCAACACCAAAACCAGTTGAGTCAGCACCACGATTAAGGCTATATTGTTCTGATAGGCCTACATCCTCCCAAATATACCCTTGAGCAATATAATTTACAGGATCATCATTATGAGTATGTCTAAGAAGAAACACGTGGGGATATTCGGCACGTGGAATTTGAACTTCTGGGATTCGCCCGAGGAGGTCTTCCGTGCCAAACTGGAGAAGAATCCCTTCCACCCATTCACGGAGATCTCCCCCGATCATTTCGAGATGTCTCTCCGGTCCCCGTGGCTCTGGATCTCCGCTATATGTCTCCTCGTGACTTTCGTAAGCACACTGGGTTACTACATGAAAAACCCCTTGGATCAGTTCCTGACTTATTTCATCATGGGTTTTATGGTGTGCCTGTATGCCACCTTCGTCTACACGGACGTACGGAAGTTCGTTATTGACACGGCTAGGAATGAGTACGAGTTTCACACTGGAAGCAGATTGGTGTATCGAGGTCACATCCATAATGTCTACATCAGATTGGTCGGTCAAAAGAGTGGTGAGCAAGGCAAATCACATACTTTAATTAGCCTAGGAGGATGACAAAACTTTGTAGGCAGTCTCTTTCAAGGAATCATTGAAATACCAAACATGGGAAACACTCCAGGAATAATTAACGTTAGGCCTAATGGACTAATTAAACTTGGAATCAACCTTTTTGAACTAAACGGGGGCGGATCCAGAGGGTCGTGGGGGCAAAGCCCCCCCCCCCTTCATTCATCTTAATGTTAAGATATCATCATCCTGTGATAAATTATCTGAGGATGTTGTCATCTTGCCCATAATAATGCCTATACTCAACAAGTCGGTTGGCACCTCCAGAGCTCCGTAGATCTCGTTGTTGAATTTCGTTTTTCACTTTTGCAATGATGCATACCTTTTACTTATTGTATTTTGACAGTTTCAGAAGCTGTTATCGGTAAACGGTTTGTTTGTCCATTTTCCTTTGTAGAAAAACGGCAACGGGTTCATTATACCATTTTCAAATGGTTGGACAGTATACGTTTCTCACTGTTGCGTCGCAAAAATAATGATCATTAATTGGGATATAGCAGTATATGTGAGGGGTTTCAAGGCTTCTGACTGGCAAAACGAACAAAGATAATTGGCTATTGGGGACACCACCAACATGGATGGATTATTCAGTTGGTAGAGCCCCGGTACGGTATTCTAGGGGATCGCTGGTTCGAATGTATAACAGCCACTTTTCTCGACGTATATCTCTAGGTGGTGGTGACACGTACTACAGAGTCGTGTTGAACGGGTTTCATTTGGAGGAACAGGTCCTGACGTCCTCTACCATCAAGAGACACAAACTGGAGAGGCTCGGCCGTAAGCTGGCAGCTAGACTCAATGTCAACTACTTCGACTGCGTGGACAGGTCGGCTAAACACGTCATCCGTCACCGGTGTCCCTATACCTCGCCCGACGAATCGGTGGAGAACTTGTCTCAGATAGCTTAGTTGGATACTTGGATACCCATGTTCTCAGCTCACTTTATACTTTGAAAGTTGAATTCATATCAAACACCAATCATTTTATATAGAGAGTGCAATTTTTAAATTAATTTTATTCAATGTTGATGTGTATTATACATTATACTTTCTCGACTGTATAGCCTATAGTTAAATACTTTATGTTATTATGTACATTTTCAATTTATTCATTTGAATAGATACTCAAGACAACAATATTTTACACACAGACAACAATGAAAATGTTCGTCAATTTGTACCCGACTGAGAAAATTAACAGATTTTCAGTCTCAATTCTTTACAAATTCATTTCTCTTATAAGTTATATTCACGAGTAACTGGTCATAGTGCAGGTCAGTTTTATATGACAACATTTGCCTTTTTGAATTCAAGCAACTTGACCATAATCCAAAATGTGTGTGTGGTGTGAGAAGACATTTTAATTTAAATGGCATTTATAGCTTGATAAATGAAGGGCATCGCTGAGTTGGCAGCTGATTTTGTTGCTGCAGTACTTACATTAATTTACAATTAAAACCAATTATAACCATCAATAACGTATAACTTGAATGAATGCAGGATTTGTGACACAAGCATAACAAATTTGGAAGCCTTGTCTATGGACATCAATGGGCGTAATGATTTATGTCATCCATTATGACCAAAAATAGTGTTAATTTTCAGATAAGTGATGAGTTTTTTTATAGGCCGTTGGGGGCGGTTTTAATAACACTTTGAAGTGAAACATAACTCATTACTCGGCCTGAAAGCGCTACTGAACAATGATTTAATATCGGCATTTTGCTTCGTGTCATGCACTTTATCTATTTCCAGCCGCACATTATTTTTTAGTATCAATGAAGACCTGCCCAAAATTGGCAATGACAACGTGATTGTTCATTTGAACGTCTCTGTCAGAAACTCTGACATCATATATTAATGTAACATAAAAACATGTATGGTATACCCATAAACACATTTGCAGGCAGGCAGTGAGTTGTAACTAATTTTATTCATGATTAGAGGCCCTCTTTAACATAATCCTTTCATTTCGCTTGTAAGGAAAAGGGAGCCTTCTTATTTTACGTCAGCTTTGGAAGCTGAAATGACAAAATGAGTTGCTCTGTGAGTTTCTAGTTAAAAGGAACTCCAATATTAAACAAGGCAGTGCGAGAAACCCCTATAAGATAACATCTGGTTTTTAAATACAAGTCAATTGGCTATTCACCCAACTCCCAAGGCCCAGTTTTGTCTTTGGAAGTCTTAAGTTATACATGTACAGCCGTTTGCACATCTTGCCTGGGAGTAAAGGAAGATGTTAACTGAGGGCGGCCAGAGTACAATGGCCGGAACGTCAAGATCCAACTTCTCACCGGTTCTTTTCAGAACCACACATCTATATTAAGAGTTTATACATGGTGTCTCCGCAAACCTTTCCTTATAACGTGACTTCCACCATGCAAAGCTTCAAATCCTTCCTACTGGTCTAAGAAGGATAACCGTCCCATGTATTTTGATACATTAGAGAGCCCCCGTGCGTGGCTCAAACCTGTAAGATTGATCCAGCTATACTGGGTTCACGTAGACCTATTTCATGATTTGTATTGGAGAAATTAGTTTCTCCAGTGTGATCGGTAATTGATATTTCTGGCCTCACTCTTTGCTGGATGTAGCAAGGACTTCTTTTGATGAGCTTCTTAATCTCTTCCCTGAACAAACCGTTCATTAAGGTGTAGATGATGACGTTCCAGAAACTATTGGACATCGGTAACCACGCGTAGAAGAACTGCCACCACGAAGGCAGATGGGCTGTCGCAGAGGCACCGTACAACCTCCAAGCAAAGTGAGGAGCCCAGCATAGGGTGAAGCCAAGAGATACCACGAGGAAGGTCCGGATAGCCTTCCTGTTCGAAACATGTTTATCTCTGGAAGCCTTGTCTCTGTCGTTGTTCTCGTTCAAAGACGTTTCACCGTTTGAGCTCGCGGGTTCAACATGGCGTCGATGGACGTTGTTGCGCAGTCGCCGTATATGCCTTGAACTGATGACCATAAGATTCACATAGATGACGATGATGATTGTGAAAGGCATCACGCATAGAACGACCGCAGTGAAGACCTCACCGGCGATGCCATAAAATGGGACGTAGTTGATGTAACATATGGCTGCCTTTTGCAGATAGGTGGTGAAGTCGACGTTTATCATGACATTCCCGGCCGCAATAACTGCACTGAGCAGCCAGAGACTGAGGCATACAATCTGTACCCTCCGTTTGGTTATCAGCATTGGGTGTCTCAGAGGCCAGCGTATCGCAACCAGCCGGTCCACACTGACTCCCAAGAGCGAGAAGACGGACATACTCAGGCAGACGGCCAACAGGCCAGCCGTGATCTTGCACCAAGGGTCCCCGAATAGCCACCGGTCTGCTGCCGAGGACGGGATGGAAGAAAGCAGCGCCAGGCCAACTCCAAGATCGGCAGCACACAGGGAGGTCATGAGAATCTGGATGCTGTCCGGAAACTCGCTCACTCGGTTGATGACGAATATGGATACCACGTTGCCCAGTATTGTGCAAATCACGTCTAACATGATGAAGCCAGTTCGAAAGGAGACGACAATGACGTTCGATTGCTCCATTCTCGGCACCTCAGAGATCAGTGACGGTTATTACTTCAGGAGTGCTCCCTCCTCAGGTCACTTTGAGTCCCAGCTAAATTCCCTCCAGGTATTAAGTGATCCGGAAAAGCCACGGTTTGACGAACTTGCTTCCCGGCTGTGGAAATGGAGGAAAGGCCACATATAATTGTCCATTATTGACCAAAGTGGTTAAGTGGAATGACGTTTCACAGAGTTTGCAGCTCATAAGCAGTATAAACTGAAACCCTAAAAGGCTGTGAACATTAGGTTAACAATTTTTCTAGGAAAATTGTCATGAACTAATGGACGATAGACCTACATCAAGCTGGTAGCCATGAATTCGCATTTTCGCCGCGTATTGGTGACTGTTGTAAGAACCACACAAAAATCTGCAATGTGGAATTCATTCACAAACTCATGTCAAGAAACGTCTCACAATTATAATTTTACAATTTTTCAAGCAGGCCCTCTCTCCTGGCATTGAAGTCTTAGGGCCATAGCAAAATGTACACGGGCAACTTGGTGGCAACCAACATGCAAAAGCAACATGTCGGTGGTACTAACGTCCTCTTTCTAGCAGTTGATCGCTGTCTCTAAGAACATTTTCTTGGAAATATTGAAGATAGCTCTGTGTTCCTCTTTGAGATTGTTTGGAACTGATTGCCTGTAAATTGCCCGTGTGACGTGGACCTTGCATTTAACTGTCAGATAAAAATCTGTTCTGAATTTTCAAACTGATGAGGGCAAAGTGCAATTAATGACAGCAACTCTGTCTCACGAAGAGTGATATGTTCGCTCAAAAAAGAAAGAAAACATTTTGAACCTACCTTTGCTGATAGTTTCGCTTCCAAGCACCGACGATGCAAGGTGTTCCGGATGAGTTTTTGCAGATGTTGTAGACCGTCAGGTTTGAAGAGGGGACGGCTGTGCGCTCTCTCCGCGGTTGAGTTCCAAAAGCTCGGTAGATGAGAGAAGACCAACCGATTCTCGCCTTCGTGTAGCAACAACCCCATCAACATCGGAATTTGTCTTATAGATTTTCAACAGCACGACATTGGTCTCTCAGACGAATAGAAAGGAAAGACAGGAAACGGAACGTGAGTGAAATGGCACATGAATGTCTCGAAATACTTGATAATGCGGTTCCTTTCATGAGCGGTGAAATGTTAATGTCATTCGTGCATTGCAAATTAAGCCTGTTGACGGTTAAGTATATCTATTGCATATTATGATTGCCCCCAACTGCGAAGAGCAAGTTGGCGTATCCAATTTATATGCGAACATGCGCGTCCCACAGACAGCAATATAGATACGTGGCCACATGGGACTTATAAAAATTACCAAATAGACCTATACCATCCACGAGTATTTCTGTGCATAATTACCCAAGTTGTTGATTTAAGGTATAGCTTGCTCGTATAACCACTGCTCTCTCCGGAAAAAAATAATTTATTTATATACATTACAAAAAATAGATTTATAGAAAATGGAAGATATACTGTCGAGCTGTTACATATAATTATCGCCAGCAGATATCTCGCTAGCAAACTCTCAACCGTGAGGTATACCTATAGCATTTAACTTGCAAGGCATTTACACCTCATAAGAGGTGTGTACCTCTCCTGTGGTCGATTTCACAAAGATTTGCGATTAATCTTTAAGATGAGTTGTTTATGTTTCCATAGCAGCTAGTACTGTGACATCACACTTTGCTTAGCAATTTAAATTGATATGCATGTTGCGATCTGTCTTAGCCTTTCGTGAAATCGAGCACAGGGGATACCTTTTCGACAGATTCATAGGGCCTTTACGAATCCAGGCTTGAGGCTAGGCTTGGGACTTATTTCGCTGTCGACATTTAAGACCCACAGAACGAAACGAATTGGGGATTGGGGCAAATGATGAAGCCGAAGAAAGGCTCCAGCTTCGCCTTGAATGCAGGCGCGGTTCTACGGGGGGGGGGGGGGGGGGGGGGCTAGGGGGGGCTGTAGCCCCCCAAAAAATTTGTCTAGCCCCCCCCCCCCCCCCAAAAAAAATACAAGTGAAAAGAAAATATTGAAAATACTGGATTTTTTTCAGTTATTAAGCGCCAATTACATAAAAACACGCTGTGTGGGCTATACTGTGCATATTTTTCAACCCCTAATAAGACATAGCAGAAGCGAGTGTTAGAAGAACCCAAAATATTGGGTCTTCTAGCCCCCCAAAAAATGATAATGGCTCTTCTAGCCCCCCCAAAAGTTTGGCTCTAGAACCGCGCCTGCTTGAATGTTTCTCAAGTCCTTCAAGGGCACAAAATAGCGGCAGCAAAATCAATCTCAAACCTAGCCTCAAGCCTAATTATTTCGTAAAGGCCCCTCGTCAAACTTCTAATCAGATACCTCAGCAAAAGTTACCACCAGATGCCTCACCACCAGATACCCAATCACTACCAGATACACTACCATGAGATACCTCACTAGCACAGTAGCAGTTATACATCACAGAGAAGATACCTAAAGTCAACACAAAGCAAACCAGCAGATAACGCACCAGCAAATATCGCCAGTCAATGCTTTAGTCAACAGATACCTCAACAGGTACCTCACCAGCAGATCTCGTCATGCAGATACCTCACCAGCAAATACCTCGCCAGCGTCAGATACCTCACCAGCAAATACCTCGCCAGCGTCAGATACCTCACCAGCAAATACCTCGCCAGCGTCAGATACCTCACCAGCAAATACCTCGCCAGCGTCAGATACCTCGCCAGCGTCAGATACCTCGCTAGCAAATACCTCGCCAGCGTCAGATACCTCACCTGCAAATACCTCGCCAAACTGTGTCAGATACCTCGCTAGCAAATACATCGCCAGCGTCAGATACCTCACCTGCAAATACCTCGCCAGCGTCAGATACCTCACCAGCAAATACCTCGCCAGCGTCAGATACCTCACCAGCAAATACCTCGCCAGCGTCAGATACCTCGCCAGCGTCAGATACCTCGCTAGCAAATACCTCGCCAGCGTCAGATACCTCAGCTGCAAATACCTCGCCAAACTGTGTCAGATACCTCGCTAGCAAATACCTCGCCAGCGTCAGATACCTCACCAGCAAATACCTCGCCAAACTGCGTCAGATACCTCGCCAGCAAATACCTCGCCAGCGTCAGATACTTCGCCAGCAAATACCTCGCCAGCGTCAGATACCTCGCCAGCAAATACCTCGCCAGCGTCAGATACCTCACCAGCAGAAACCTCGCCAGCAGATAATTCAGTACTAGATACCACACCAGCGGATTGCCAGAAAACATTTCCTCCAGCTGGTATAGTTTACACCAGCGGATACCTCACTAGCACATAAGTCTGAACTTACCTCTGCTTTGTGTCACTTCCAAGCACGAGAGGGCGGCGAGGCGTTCCTTGTGAGCTTTGCAGTTGTTGCTGACTGTCAGTTTTTAAGATGAAACGGTTGCGTTTTGCAGGAGTTATAAAAGCTCAGATGATAAGAGAAGACCGCTGCGGCGGCAAAATTCTCGTCTACGAATGGGTACGAAGTACTGCAACATTGGAGTTAAGTTTTTATTTTTACGACACGTCCCTGGTCTGTAGGACGATTAAAAGGGCGCTGACGTTATCCTAAGGAAGAATAGATGATAAAAATAGCATCGTTTTGAAAGACAGTTAGTTTCACCAGGTTCTCTCTCAAGATGTTTATTGCCGCGCAATTTCGTCAACGATAATTGACACATAATGTAAGTGTACTATTACGAAACTCACTAAAAGTACATTATGATTTAGTGTGCACTTCTGTTGCACTGTTACTGTGGTCAATTTAAAGGTAATATCATACTTTGGTTTTTATCAAAGAAAAACAGTCATGGGCAAAATATCAAGACAGATACAGATACAGTAACAGTCATCTGTGAAAATTTCAGTCCCATCATGCCCATATACGGTGCCTACTTTTTGAGAATACAGTGAAAAACAGCCACAGTATTTCTTAAGTCTTTTCTCTTTTGTTTTTGATCTTTTAAAAGATCAAAAGATTTTCGGTCGTTGTTTTACTAATTTCTGGATAAATACACCATTTCAGGTGGAAATATTTTAACAGTATGTTTCTACCAGCACCATCTTCATACCCTGTACGTTATACGTAAATCTGTGAACATTTTTGTTTTGGTTTCTTACCAAAGTATGATACTACCTTTAATAGGGACGTACATGTACATGTACTTATAACATAATTATGTTTAATTGCTCGGTCTGAAAAAATGCCTTAGCAAAACAAAAAAGCCAAGTAATTTCTGAGTTTTTGTGACCCAGTTTACAGCTTTACAATTCGGGCCGATTCCATAGTGCACCACCAAGCAATTTCAACGCATTGGCCAATCACGATGCACGGAAGTTTCCGCACATTGTGATTGGTCAACGCGTTGCAAACTCTTGGTGGCGCACAATTTAGCATCGCCCATTATTGCTTTTTTTTTTACCAAAAGGAGTCCATTTCAAGTATCTTGTTATCACAAATAAACCTTGCAACACAAAATATGGCTGCCATAAAAGATATGTCCTTGTGAAAGTTGCGCTTTGCAGGCCGCGACAGAAGCCAGACTCAGGTCAGAGACCACACAACGGAAATTTCAGTGCTTGGTAATCCTGTTTTTTTAAGAAGGTTTTTTAAGGTGAGTAATAATTTTATGCTTCAGCAACACCACGATGTTAAAGGTAATATCATACTTTGGTTTTAATCAAAGAAATACAGATTCATGGGCAAAAATATAGATACAGTAAGAGTCGTCTGTGTAAATTCCAATCCCATACGGTGCCCACTTTGTGAGAAAACAGTGAAAAACAGCCACAGTATTTCTTAAGTCTTTTCTCTTTTATTTTTGATCTTTTAAAAGATCCAAAAGATTTTCGGTCGTTGTTTTACTAATGTCTGGATAAATACACCATTTCAGGCGGAAAAAATTTAACCGTATGTTTCTACCTCCACCATCTTCATACCCTGTAAGTTTAGTTATAACACGTAAGTCTGTGAAAAATTCTGTTTTGGTTTCTTACCAAAGTATGATACTACCTTTAAGTGGATAGCAATAAGGCATTTATTGCTTTACTGTACATGTACCGTATTAATATTAGGGATTTATTTCATTCCATGCATGTGAACCATCCTGCATTATATCATGCGATTATTGCATTATGTTCGGCAAGGTTGCCTGAGAAATTAACATACCTATCTCTAGCATCCACAGCCTAATATAAAACACTGCCGGCAATTACCAACCTAGAATTTATTGCCTTGGGATCCAATTATATCCCTATCAAAATCATGTAAGTTGTTGGGTTTGAAAACAAATTGAAGTTGTAATCCGTATATGTAGGCCTATTAATAAAATTGAGTACCTGTGGCTGCTGGTTTGAGTGAAAAATTCCCAATATTGGTCTCGTTTACCTGTTCTGAAATAAATCTTTTGAAAGGTAGTATCATACTTTGGTAAGAAACCAAAACAGAAATGTTCACAGATTTACGTATAACCTACATGGTATGAAGATGGTGGTGGTAGAAACATACCTTTCAAATGTTTCCATCTGAAATGGTGTTTATCCAGAAATTAGTCAAACAACGACCAAAAATCTTTCTTTTAAAAGATCAGAAATAAAAGAGAAAAGACTTTAGAAATACTGTGGCCGTTTTTCACTGTTTTCTCAAAAAGTGGGCACCGTATGGGACTGAAATTTTCACAGATGACTGTTACTGTCTCTGTCTTGATATATTTGCCCATGAATCTGTATTTCTTTGATAAAAACCAAAGTATGATATTACCTTTAAAAGATGTTTTCATGTTTAACATTTGCAGATGAGAGTTAGCCATTACATGTTGGGCTGTTCAAATGCATGTCTGTCTGTTTTGACAAATGACCAAAAAAAAAAAAAAAATTGAATTTCAAAAGGTGATTATAAAGTGTAATGGAGAAAAATTTTCTATTGTAGTGTTTAGTACTGAACTGGCCAGCTATTTCATGAATGCTGAATTTTGAATGAATAGAAATCTAAATTATCTTAGAACCTACGGTTTAGTGTTGAAAGGTACGTGTGTTTCTTTACTCACTTTCCACATATTCAATCCAGTTCCTCATTTCATGATTTCTATCCATGTTTGTAATAACATTCCCCACTTCATGTTTCATTTTACTAAACATTTGACAAAACAAAGCTTTCATGTGTGATGGAAGCTGGTTTTAATAAGCCTTTCGCGAGTACAAATTTTACAATATAAGGTACACTGCATTCTTTCACATACATAAACATCAAAACCTGAATTCTCCAGAGACACTGTTGCTATATCACATGATTCAGGGCAAACTTTTACTTAGTTACATAACAGACGTCTTGCACCAATGCACTGTTCATAATGGGATAAGAATGGCACAAAGGAACCAGTCCATTCCAGAGATGGGTATTGCAGCTAGGCAAAAGCTTGCCCCAAATCATGCACCATAGCTACAAAGTCTTTAGTCTGGGAAATTCAAACTGGGGTGTTTATGTGCAATGAAAGAAGTCTGTGTACCAGATGCTATTGTTTCAACTTATCAATGGCTTTGTTTAATCAGTTGACGAGTCTTTGTGTAGAAATTATTGACTTTTTACCTTTTGCTCCGTTGAGAGTTTTTGAGTGTCCAAACTGTTACATCCACATTCAATCATACACATTATCCATAAATGACTGCACATTCACAACATTTCTTCAAGTTAGATCACATGTCAATCTATTTTTATTATTATTTTGTTTTTAAGATAAGAGGTACAAATTTGATTCTTGTTCTCATTCCAACAGTTACAGTGCCAATGTAGCTTCAGCAAACTACATACAGTACTTTTAAGTTAAACAAGTGCATGTTCATATTAGACTGAAATGAATCTTTATGCCAAGTTCGTACTTCATGTGAATAGCAGACCGAATGAATATCCTCGCGTCACAGTTGGCTGTTCCACTCAATTTATCTTTGTGAACTTTTCAATGACTTAAAATTATTCCAATCAGTTTCACTTGTGGTTATTTAATGATTAAATTGATTAAAAAGAAGCATCCTCTTTGAGTGATCCCCCACGTACTGTTCTGAGGTTGCAGCATCGTATTGCGGTATATGCATGGTTTCATGACTTGTGACTGCCAAATGAACAAAGATAATTGACTATTAGGGGCATCATTAACATAGGGCTGGATAGCTCAGTTGGTAAGAGCGCAGGGTACAGTATTCCAGAGGTCGCTGGTTCAAATCCCACTCCAGCCACTTGTTCTTTGTTCACTTTTCAATGACTTCAAATAATTCCGGTGAGTTTCCCTTGTGGTTATTTGATGATTACAATACAAAAAATATTAACTGATTGTTGCATCACCTTGCACTGAAATTTGCAGGTACCATGACTGGGCTTTTAACGGGATTATAAAACAATAAAAATCTGCTGCCATCGCACATAATTCTCTCTAATATAACATGGACAATGTCCTAAATCGTACCAAAACCGGGACCCAATTTCACAGATTTACCGAGTAGAAAAGGCAGCTTAATTCAAGTAAAAATTCTGCAGAAAAACACAAATCTCTCTCCCTTCATGTGATATAAATGTGTACAGACTACCATGCGCCTAGCATTTCAGATGAACATATGTCACACTTTGGCTGCTTGGTGTATCTGCTTGGAATTTCAAACAATGTGTACATGTACAACAGGATAAAGGGATAACAATGAAACCATTCTTGTCCTCAAATGAACTTATTTTGTTCAAAACTTGTCCTCGGATATACACATGTGTACTTGGGAGTGTATGACAGTACTTGGACAATAGAAAAGACAATACCTCGTTCTCGGACAGCATGTAAAACAAATAGGTGCTTATAGGTTGAAAACCTTATGAATGCTGGTAGCATTGAATACATTGCTATAATAACTGTGCTACTTAGGGCTTGTTTGTTTAACGCACGGGATCCCAGATATGGGGATCCACGTCCTATGCGGGGTATGCAAAAATGGGATCCGGATCCGCAAGATTTGTGATCTTGAGGGTTAAACAAACGCCCAAAGATGACAACCAGCCTGTGATAGGGATCTATAGAATACAACAAATTCTGGTTGATATGGTAACCATTGCTGTTGCTAAGCAACATGGTTTTCTGGTCCAATCTCATTCCTTGCACTTGGCAGCTATATCTGATTGGTTTCTAGAATTCTAGACATATTTCTGAGTCTTTTTATCTTAAAAAAAAGCTCCTGGATTTAGTCCAAACACGAGTACACAAACAAGATTGTCGATTCTTTTGGGTTTTGAAAAGTGAACAAAGAAAAAATTGACTGGAGCAGGATTCGAACCAATGACCTCCTGAATACCGTACAGGCGCTCTTCCAACTGAATTATATCCTAAATACCGTACAGAGCGCCTGTACGGTATTCAGGAGCTCGCCGGTTCGAATCCCCGCTCCAGTCAATTTGTCTTTGTTCACTTTTCAATGACTTTAAAATTCAGTCAGTTTCCCTTGTGGTTATTTGATGATTATTCTTTTGGGTTTTAACAAATAAAGTAAGACCTGCTGTAAGATATCACAGACGTTACAAATATTACACTCGAATGACACATGTATGTTACACCATGAGTTAACCAATCTTAATTAATCACCATTATTGCATTATAATATTTTTCCCAACAAAATTAATCGTCTTTGTAGAGATTTTCTATTTATAAACAAGTGATTAAAAGTGCATAGCTAGAAATAATATACAAAAAACCCCATGAAACCAAGTTTTTTTTTACAAGACAAAAACATTGTCAGCATTGTTTTAGTTCTTTAGACCAAACAATAACAAAATGATTTAGATGTAGTTTTTTGTTTTTTAGCAAAATGATCAGAAACAATGAAACTTAAAATGTAGACCCTAACTTTTCTGTGTGAGAACTTCACCAGCCACAAACAAACTTTTTCTCCCATGACCAAGGCTAGCTATACCGTGTATGTTAAAATGCAATCAATACAAGTAATAAACTGCTGCAAACTGCTCATCAGCCAAATAACGACCTGAAATGTATCATATGTTTGGAGTTAGGAGAGCCCGACGCGTTTCGATACTAGCAGGATCTTTATCGAAGGCTAAATGTCTAAGAGACTTTGATAAAGATCCTGCTAGGATCGAAACGTGTCAGGCCCTCCTAACTGAACTCCAAGTATGTTAAAATGCTTCCTATCTCCTGGTTCGTATAAACTGTACAAAAACACATCCATCATTTTATATGCATTGTGCGGGTGAACAGCGAGAAGAATTTGGCAGCCTCGATGAGACATATGAGGGACTGCTCAAGGTGATTCTTAGGTGAGTTTGAATGACTAGAGGTGGGAGTGTCTATCATGGTGTGACCCCTTCCCACTGTATGAGGTATTGTATCTTGCCGTCAGTGGTCACCCTCTTCCCGAGCAGCTGGTAATTCTCTCCGCAAGCCAGTCTTCCCTCTGGTCCGTAGTGGCTGGACATGGTCCTTTTTAGCTCGGTCATGGTCACGGCCCCGTTCAAACGAGTCGCGAGTCTCGCCGAGTCATCCTTCTTCGGGGTGTTCGAAGAAGACGTTTTGCTGGTGGTGGACTTGGGGCTCTGCGCCGTGGCCTCTCCGGTGGCCGGGGTCTTCCTCTTCCTCTTCCAGCTGCCGTGCTTCCGGTGCGGTTTCATCCCGCTCTCTCGGCTCTCGCTGTCCTCGCTGCTCTGCCCCGCTGGTATCGTCGTCGCCGAATAGTCGGAATTGGTGTCGGCGGAGGACGAAGAATGCTGATTGAAACTGATGGGGATCGGTACCCCGGTGCTGCCTGCGTAGACCGTCTCAAATGGTCGGATGGTGTCGAGGACCGACTGACCTTCGGAGACGGGGGTCAGAGTTGAGAGGGATGCTCCTCCGCCCGAGTATCCCGCGTAGGACTGATTGGGGCTGAAAGGTTGCCTGTTTGCACCCTGTCAACAAAAAACATACAATCTCATGTTATAAACTGCTTCTCCAACTAGTTATTCAAGGTATCATAACGAAACAATCGTTAAAGTATTGGTTAATAAACTGACCTCTTGCTTTTAGCTTTCAGTAATGACCGACAGTATAAACGAAACTCAAATATGTCAAACTTGGCCAAGGAGTTGTCATAATGAGCAAACTGTGCAGAGGACAAACAGATACCTCCCAAGGTCACCATCGTTCCAATGATTCGCTGGAACCCGAAGCCAAGCTGAAGTTCCGGGCAATTACACAGTTTGGCAGACTCTGATACCAGCTCAGATACACTATCCTCCCCAACCTTTCTAGACAAGTTAGGGCCAGCACACTACTCACATCTTTCACAGCTTGCTCAAACATCTTCTTTGCATTCAGGCTCCGTTGCTCCAGTTCCTCCGGTGTCTCCGCTACATTCTTCCGTTTCCTCTTGGCAGGTTTCAGGGGTACGGGTGAGTTGCTTGACCAAAAGAATTCAGAGATGTTTCCCATTAACTAGTGAAAATTACTCGATTACTATTAAGGTCTGTTTTGGAGAAGTCTGCTGTCAACTTAATTAGACTAAGATGAGACCCTTTCCATGTTGTCACCACAATTAATGGTAATTTCCTACATACTTTAAAGGTAATATCATACTTTGGATTTTGTCAAAGAAATACAGATTCATGGGCAAAAATATCAAGAAAGATACAGTAACAGTTATCTATGTGTAAGTCCCATACAGTGCCAACTTTTTTAGAAAACAGTGAAAAACGGTATTTTAAAAATCTTTTGACTGTCATGTTTGATTTTTCGAAGATCAAAATTATTTTTGGTTATTGGTTTGATCTTTTCTTGATAGGTCTACAGCATTCCAGGCAGAAACATTTTAACGGTATTTTTCTTCCATCACCATCTTTATACCCTGTAAGGTATAGGTATATCTGTGAAGATTTCTGTTTCGGTATGCTACCAAATTATGATAGCACCTTTAAGTAGACGGTTAAGTACACTTTATTCATAACATTCACATGGATACTCAAAATGGATCTGATATTAAGTAAGCTTTTGCAAGTTGTTGCCCTATCATTATTTCCTCTTCCTAGCATGGGGCCTAAGAACAATATCTACCTTTCTACGGGGATGAAGGTCACCACTTTCCGGCCGGTCATCTTGAGGTCATTCATGACGTCATCCGTGATCTGACCGATAGCCGGCAGGATGATGGTGGGCGGAATCGGCGGTTTTCTTATCCGCAGTCCCCAGATGTTCTGCTTTTTCTTGACCTCCTTGCCGCAAGCGAACCTTCGGGAATCAAACGAGAAAAGCCTGACTGAAAATAATCTGTGGAAAATATGAAAAACGTGAATCCGCTCATAGATTCATCCAAAAAGGTTTCTCAACATTTCTTGGACAGCCTGTTGGCTGTTTTGGACACCCTCTTAGTCTTTGTCTGTTTTAGGGTGCTGTTAGCTGTTTCTTACACCCTATTTGCTTGTTTTGGACATGAAGCAAGACGGCACCCAAACCCAAACCGTAACTTGTAACAATTTTACTTTCACCATGAAACGCCTCAAATCGTGTTCACAAAATTGTACATGGATGGTATATGTAGCCTGAGGATTTGTAATTTCTTTGTAAAAAGCTTGGAGTTAGAAGGGCCCTGACGCATTTTGATTCTAGCAGGATATAAGAAGATGAGTCACCTTGCTTTTGAGCTCTGTAAAGCATCTAGAAATCCTTCTTGCTTCTCCGATCTCGTTGTAGCACCAAGCTGTAGCAAGAACAAACACAAACATTGCTTATTAAAGCATGAAAAGTCTTCCTTGATCGAACAGGATAACCAACCAGATTTCCATGTGATGTTTACTGCTTTTGACTTGTATTTGGCCATTGTTTACTGAGCATAACATTCACAAGGAGTTTTGGCTGGCATACTGATTTTATTTATCAAGGTTTTTGGTGCTTAAGCAAATATTGGCGCTTAAGCAACTCTATGAAATTGGCCCCTGATCTATCAGCACATTATAACTGCATGGCTGGAAGTGATGGCGCAAACACAACCCTACTCTGTTTTTAAACATTTAAATGACTCATTTTGAAGGAACAGGTCACTCGCTAAAGACTTACATGAGATACCTGCAAGTTGTACCACTGCTCTGTCAGATAGGGCATAATCTCCTCTTCGAATTCGTAGTATTTCTTGCGGTGCATTAAGGTCAAGTTGTAGAGAATGAGCTGGGCCAGGTCTTGCCTAAGATGCGTACGTCCATGGCAACAAATGAAGAAAAAAAGACAAACACAAAATTCATTAGGTCAAATATAGTTAAATTGGTAAATACCTTTTTGAATTATAAAGTTAATAGCAAAGTGAAAAGGTCCATAATAATCAAAAAGTCCCTTGACAAATACACAAACACAAAATCTATAGTGTACAAGATGGCATTCAATGAGCAAGCAATCCCTGATCACGTACCATTTTAACGGTAATCTCTTTAAGTACTCTGGCCCCGAATTGCACACCGAACACACAAAGATATAAAACCTGAACAGAAAAAAAAAAAAAAAAGGAAAGAAGATAGACAAGAAAAATCATTAATAACAATCCATCCTAACGGAAATGCAATGGACTGAGTCTGAAACTATCAAATTTAAAATTGAGTTCCAAAATTATTCTCCTTACCCGTCTCCATATAGCATGGGCATTTCAAGACACTGGACGCAAGCTGTCAAAACAACATACAAACATTTTGAAAATAAAAGTCCAACTTATTAGTTTAAAATGTCAACCATTTATCCACTGATAAATACAAAATATCAAATATTGAGCAATACAAATCAGTAAATGCTGAAATGAAGTTTCCCTTCCAAAAATATTCCCATTTGGACTTTTAGTATTTCAAAGACAATATGCTTACTATCATAACCTGTTAAATTGACTGGAGAGGGATTCTAACCTGCAACCCTCGGAATACCATACCCTGCGCTCTTACCAACTGAGTTGACGGTGTCCCAAGTTATCAATTTTCATTGTTCGTTTGCCAGTCGGAAGCCATGAAACTGCTACTTATTGCTTTTTCAAAATGTAAATTTGCCAATATCTTATCGACATGACTGACAGCATTATCCAGTATTATCCAAAAAATTCAGATTCTTATACTGGTCAGAGGAGTGCTCTTGCAAGCTGTGGGGTCACAGGTTCGATTTCCACCCGTGAAGCCAAGTGCCAACAATACAAGAAGTTGTCTCCACCTTTAAACAACTCTCACCAGTTCCGCTTTAGAACCAATTCCAAAGAACTTTTCTCACCTTCGTGGAACCATTGCATGCATCTACAACATCGCAGCATTTTCAGATACCATCTGACATGGAGAAAGAAAAATCAAATGTTTTGTAAAGCATATTCAAATGCAAAGCATATTACCTAATAAAAATAAAACCTTAACAGCGGAAAAAGGATTGGAAAAAGATTTGAGCAAGACACCAATTACTATCATGAACAAAAAACACAGCTTTTATTTTCAGCTTTTACATGAAAAAAAAACAAAAAATTTTAGCCAGAGCCCGAGTTAAAAGGTCCAAAAGCCATTGGTCACCAAAAAGTACAAGCTTTTTGAGGGGAACCTAAAATACATCGTCCAAATTGCTAAGCACTAATAAACCTACGTTCACCTCTTAATCTTTCAAATATTGTTAAACAAATTTTGTTGTGTCTATTGGTTTCAAGATTTCTAGCAAGTAGCAATACAATTCACAAGGGTTTTTTTAAACAGTGTGCAGGAGAAATTCGACTTTAACAGAGCCTTGTTATTTTCAAATATCATTGCTCAGGATAAGAGTCTGAAATCTCAAACCTGTACGCAGTTGTCTAGAAGATTCTTTCTGAAGTTGTGAAATATTTAGGAACTATGTACTTACTCCCCGGGTCCACCACAGTAGCAGTAGCAATGCTCTGTATTGGTCCTATGTGCTGCATCCCAGTGCAAATTCTTGAGCTGAACGGAGACAAAAAATTCACATAAATGTAGATAACGTTTTTTACCTTGAAGACATCACAGTTTCGCTTGTGAATACAGAAATTCAAATTTCCATACAAACTTGTGAATACCCACAGAAGCGTCGGCAGAAAAAAAAACAAGGTTAGCTAAGAAATTCTTCACTAACCAATTAAGCGCCGAAAGTCTTGCTTACAGATTCCATGAAATATATTTTATTTATTTGGGCCCTGTGCACTTACTTCGTATGGCAGAGACTGTTTCATTTCTTGAAATACTTTGGCTGCAAAAAATAAATCAACAGAACAAATACCGGTTATAAACATCGGGAAAACCAACACCATTTTAGGGATAATTTGACAACATGTAATTCAACGTTTTCCGTTTTTTCTTTAATACAGCAGGGTGTTGGAGTACAATGAAAAGACAATCTTGATGCTCTACACTATCTGCCGTGATTCAAGTGACTCTTGGGCAGTGCTGCAGCTTCTAAGTCAAGGTACCACTGGCTTTTTGTTTTGTCAGCCAATTTGTCTTTGTTCACTTTTTAATGACTTAAAAATCAGTCAGTTTCTCTTGTGGTTATTTGCCGATTATTTGTCATATTGCATCAGCTCCAATGTAGTCTTATTCAGTGCTTGGAGTTAGGAGGAGGGCCTGACTCCCAGAAAGATCCTGCTAGGATCAAAACATCAGGCTCTCCAAACTCCACGCATTTGATATAATTCAGGTCATTATTTTGGTTGATTGGCAGAAAAAAGGGACAGTGAAATCTTAAGTTGTCCTGGCCACCTAGAAAAAAGGTTAGCACAAGGCCTGGGTAGTCCGCAGTCTTTGCAATTTGAACATCATGTAAATTTGATCTTTAAAATAACTATTTACCTGCAGGACCTTTCTTCAGGGCTCCCCCAACCTAGACAGAAAAGGGAAGAACACAAATGAAACAAAAAAGTAAGATCATGCCAACTGTGGCACGCATGGTGACGTATTTTTGCCAAAATTCAATATTTCTTTCCTCACAATTAAACAACTTTAAAAGTGAAATTCTTTTTCCCAATGTGCACATATAAAACAATATACAAGAATTATACACACAAGACCATATGATTCTTAAGACGATGAAGACAATAACAAGGGGAAAAGATATTAACCACCAGTAAAACTTATTAGTTTAAAAAAAAGGGGGGCGACTTAAAAAACAAAATAGTTTAGTATTGGAATTAATTAATAAAAACAAATACATGTACCTTTTTAATTATAAAAACATTGCACACATACAGTAGTTACCTAAATTTATCAAACTAAAATCTGTACATTTGAAAGGGATTTGGGCACACTTGGATTGGTCGGAGAGGCAGGGAGATGAAATGATGATATCGAACCTTGGCTGAGTTGACGAAGACACACTGTCTACAATGCCAAGATTCATCAGGACAGAGCAGCTTCCTACTATCAATAGCTGGCTGGTGGCATAGCTGGTGATATCCTGTATACAAACCAGACCATATCACCAAATATTACATTCAATAAGCCATTTGCGAGTTAGACCCTGAATAGTATCTAGTACACAGACTTCTTTCACTGCACATAAACACCCCAATTTGAATTTTCCAGACTAAAGATTCTGTTGCTATGTCGCATGATATGGGGCAAGCTTTTGTAAAGATGCATAACAGACGTCTTGCACAAAATAATGCACTGTTCATAATGGATAAGAATGGCACAAAGGAGCTAGTCATGTGACTTATGTGATCATGTGACGAATCATATGACTTACCTAGGCCACAACGATCACAGATGACAATCTCATTCGGAGGCTCCGACTGGTCCCCCTCGCATACACAGCAGATTATCTCACTGTTCGGTGTCCGACCTACAAGTCAAACATCCAAAGACCAACAATTACTGAACAATTCCGAAGAACCGTGAAGAACCCCGGAATAGACCAAATATAGCTTGTCTTTACATTTCCCATAGTCACACACTAGATGCAATATACAGTCAGTGACAAGTACATGGTCAATCTAAATCCAAAACATAGCAAACGTCGTGTCAACATTTACATTTTTTTCTAATAAATATGAAAATCAATGGTAATAATTTGTGTTCTATCAAACAAGAGAATTTACCACATAAAATGCAAAACGTACCTTTCTGTAAATGTTTAAAAAGCACCCAATGCTCTGAGCTGTCTTCAAAAATCACGAGGCATTTCTTCTGATGTGGAATTACCTGCAATAACATGACAATATACCGATTGTTCTATTGTTTCTTCAATTCAACAATCTCTCCTATTGTTTCTTCAATTCATAATTCTCTTTTGTTTTTTGTATTGTTTCTTCAATTCAACAATCTCTCCTATTGTTTCTTCAATTCATAATTCTCTTTTGTTTTTTGTATTGTTTCTTCAATTCAACAATCTCTTCTATTGTTTCTGAAATCCAACAATCTCTTTTATTGTTTCTTCAATTCAACATTTGCTTTTGTTTTTTGTATATATTGTTTCTTAAATTGAACAATCTCTTCTATTGTTTTTTTTTTCAATTCAGAAAACTCTTCTATTGTTTCTTCAATTCAACAATCTCTTCTATTGTTTCTTCAATTCAACAATCTCTTCTATTGTTTCTTCAATTCAACAATCTCTTCTATTGTTTCTTCAATTCAACAATCTCTTCTATTGTTTCTTCAATACAACAATCTCTTCTATTGTTTCTTCAATTCAACAATCTCTTCTATTGTTTCTTCAATTCAACAATCTCTTCTATTGTTTGGCTCCAATATCAGCAAAACTGACCTTTGATACTGTTCCAAGGTAGAAGAGTCCGTCATTCCACCGGGCAAGAACATCCAGCCCTTCCACAAACTCGCAATCTTTGCTTGGGCTGCCCGTAGTACTCCAAGACGAGCAGCCCCCTCCCTCCACGCCACCCACTCCATCTATGTCCTGTTTCTCCCTACTGGCTTTAATGGAAGAGTCTGCTTCTGTGGGATTAGCATGCACTGGCTTGTCCTGCTGGTCTTGTTTCAAGGCTGTGATCGTAGTCGTCGTCTTGGTCTCTGCTGTGATATTGTTGTTGTCAAAGATCAAGGACTTACAATGTGACGTGTTGGCATTGGAGACTGGCAGTGGGTCTGGTCCTGCGGGAGTTTCTGACATTGTTTGGGTTTTGCGCACCGGGGATTTCTCCATCTCAGAAACGGGTCGAAGCTTCAAATGAGCTCAGCTTTTATTCAGGTTGATTGCATCTTGAAAGACAAAAGAAATGTAGAAATGTTAGATTATGTATGTCATTTAAATCTGATCAATCTTAATCAAGTTGAACAAAATGTTGACCAGAAACTGTTTACCACACATTACCACTGTAGGCTCCACATGGGGACTGGGTCATAAGGCATGCATTTATACCATACAAACCACAGTGTGGTGATTTGTGGTATTCAGAATACCGGAACAGGAAAGTGGCAAATTCAGCAAACTACGGTTTAAGGTATATCGCAAATAGCAAAGTGCTAGGAATTATGGGATGATCAAGGGTTGATAGGGCGCCACCAACCACTTACGTTCGGACAGTCTGAGTGACGTTCTTTTTAAGCACCGTTTTGAGATATTGGCTGCCGTTGCATTCGAAGTGTATATTGAAGTTTATCATAATTTGCATCCAGTAAGTTGAGTAACATAAGTCTTAGAGGATAACCCTTTTCCGTAATGGTCATCAATGGAATTCTTTCCCCAAAAACATCACTTTAATTTAAATTATGAAAAAGTTGGGGGGGGGGCTCTAGGCAAGGGTAGACATTTGGCAATATGTAAATTAAATGAGGGTCTTCTTGTTTACCAAAAAAAAAAATATTAAAATTTTAAGATGACAATAAGCTGAATAACAACAATGCTTTTCATGCTCAAATTATCAATTCTACCAAAACGTCTGAGAGACAAAATTACAAAATAACACTGTCACTGGTCATTGGTCAACGATTATTGGTCAGGGGATTAATTTTCCCAATGGCTCCCTTGGGCTTTTGGCCTTTGGGCGATTTAATACGGAGTAGCACTAGCAGTTTAGCACGAGTTGTGCAAGCATGCAAGTCACCAATGAGTCACAACAATAAGGGTGAGTCAGTGCCCAAGACGTAACACACGTCACTAACCCGTCTAACAACACTAGGTACACGACCGCCATGTACCAACCCGATCAAACCCACGGGAATGCCCACGAAATCGTCTGAAATCGCAGAAAATGAAACACCGATGCACATACAACCCGATCCTACACCTTTCCTGATATCTGGTCTCGTTACCTGCGTTAGATCCGGCCGTGTCTCAGCGAAAAACTCGACGAAACGGAGTAAAAAGTGGAGACGTTGCTGGCACTTTTCCGGTTGTTTCCCGCGAAAATCCAAAGCACACTGAATATGTACGGAGTTCATTGCGCATGATGTGTACAGCTGTTTCATGCTGTCAAGAGAGGGCGCTCCGCCAACCATGCCTTGTAAAAAAAAAACTAAATCTGGATAAAATTATTATTATTGCAAAAACTTCAACCAAGTTTTACCGATGTTTTAATCTAGTTATATTTCTACACAACCCTTCCCTTAAAAACAGATGCGAAAAATGTGGGTTTTAAGGCAAAGAATATGAAATTGAAAAGATACATTTCTCAAGACTTTCAAATCAATGACAATCACACACCATCATCTTCAATAAAAAAAACTCCATAAAAGAATTTTATTTTCTTTATTTGTTTTCCATTCATTAATACCAAGTACAATTTCTCTAAATTGATTGCTTTAATTAATCACCAAATACGTATTACAGTCAGCATAATATGATTCTCTCTTACAAATTTATTTAATCAAGAATAAAAATAGTGAAAAGGTGGGAGTTGGGTACCCAACTTTGTTTGAGGAAACTGGACAGCAGGTATAACCATTGGTAACTGGGAGCCTTTAAGAAATGGGGCTTCAGGCTAGGCTTAGGATTTATATTGGTACTGCTATTTTGTGTCCTAAATGAATTGAAGGGCTTGAGATACATGCTGGAGCCTTTCTTCGGCTTCGTCACTACTAGGCCCTATCCCTTTGTTTTGTTTTGTGAGCCTCAAATGGCGATAGCGAAATAAGTCCTGAGCTATAGCCTCAAGCCAGGTTTCGTAGAGGCCCTATGAATTATTAAGACATTAATTGCTACTTTGAAATTTCTGTCCATTCATATGGTTACTATGTCGATAACCAAACCAGTAACTGCCAATTGTAGTTGACAAAACTTAGGCAAAAGTTCAATGATATTATCACAAAATATGAAACTAGAAAATAATATACCAAGTAAAGTTATTTATAAAAAGTACCATCCAAGCTAATGTTAGAAGTTCATATAAAGGACATAATTTAAAAACAAAAAAACATTTCCCTGGTACATGTATATCTTCAATGCACACAACACATTACCCATGGGTTTTAAAACATAGAGTAATTGCAACAAAATATTTCGGAATGTTACAAGCGGGATATATCTCAGAGTAACTATAATTGGTTTACAAGATGTTTACAACTTATGAGCATTATCTATGGGAGACTTTGGAGAACCGGTCTTCAAGTCAACAGCGCACGCGCACGCACTTGTGAGCATGCGCGCATTGTTTTGTGCCTGCGCTGTTGTGCGTGCACGTGCGCTGTTGACTTGAAGACCGGTTCTCCAATGTCTCCCATTGAGTGAGATCCCTGGGTTATGGTTTCTGACTGGCACCCAGATCAAGGGTTTGTTTAATGCACAGGATCACGAATCCTGCGGATCTGGATCCCATTTTAGCATACCCTGTGACGTGGATCAACAAATCTGGGATCCGGTGCGTTAAATAAACAGGCCCCAAGATGCTTGATGCTCAGGATACATCACGATGGTTGAGCCATGTTTTTGAGTTTAAGCCCAAGGCTTGGCTTCATACAATGGCAATTAACCCTAACCCCTTTTTACCTGCATACCACAGTTTACCACACGTTTTTTTGACGTACGACTTGTTTGTCCGAACAACTGAATGTGACATCACGAGTGCGGAGCCCTATTGTGTAGTAAACAGCTGTTGTCTTGTTATATGTGCAGAGGGTGTTGGTTAAATATTGATATTAAAATGCAATACAAACCACTACACTCATGGCAATGACAGCACATCAAAAACAGAAATAATTCAGCTGCGTGAAAACTCTGCCCTACTTAAGCAGCATTTTCTTTTGTCACCCTGAATACCGGTACCTACTGCAATACCAAATCGTAAAATAGCGTTTCTATTTAAAAACTACAGCAAAAGTAACCCTACTAATAAGAAATATTTCCAGTGAATTTAATTCTTTTTTAATAAATACATAGCCTTTGAAAAAGATCCCGCTAGAATCGAAGCGCCCAGCCCACCTAACTACAAGTATTTCAATACACTTTATTGTACTTCTAATTAAGCACTATACTGTAAATAGAAAAACATTCATTATTATTTTTTTATTATAATTTGCTTTTCGGTGTTGACAATATCTTCTCTTTTCATTTGTTTGTTTTTAAATAGTTAGGATATTAATCCTGTCTAAGAATTATTTTGTTTTTCTTTTACATTTGCTTGATTTAAATTTCAAATCGAGACTATAGAAAAATTGCGTTAAGTACAATTTTATAAAAAAATATACATCACTTCATAAAAAAGAACAGACTCGTGACCCCTGCCATTTAATATAAAGTAGATACAAAAAAAACTGCTGGGAAATTATTTTGTTGTTAAAATGTACATCTATTATACACACTGTATATGGATGATGCTCCACTTCATTACATCTTGATGAAGTAGTTGTTACTACGAAAGCTTTTGTAGTTTTTCTCATAGTTAGACTTTAAGTGCTACCATAATTTTCTGTCTATTATAAAGTGCAAGTTAGACTTGTAATGCTCAATATTATGCAATGCTGTATTTCATATTGAATAATCACAATGGTTGACTTGGATTGGAAAGGTGTACATGTACATGAATATCGTGTATTTATGCCGGCGGTTATTTGCTGAGCACCGATGTCCTTAAAAAAAAAATGAGGCTTTTTAAGCAAATTTGGGACAAAAATGTGTCTGGACCTTCGCTTTATGTATTTCTATATTTCTACTATCAAGGCACTTGGAGTGAAAAAACTAATCTAATATAAAGTATAAATGACCACAAAATCCCTCCCCCTCCTTCCAAAAATCAACCAAAAACATGTGAACCTTTCAAAAATACCTGAAAACTCTTGAGACTAAATGGCAGCCCATGTACAAATTTACTTCTGTAGTTTTCCAGCGTCTCCAATTCAAGAAAGCTAAGATTGTATTTTCACTTTAACTTACCACAGTGTCCATATTGAATACATTTAAAGTGTCTTTATAAAAAGTTTACATTACCAAATAAATGAATACATTTTAGAGAAAAAAAATTTGATTTGAACACCTATTTGCACGGATCTTTAAAGAAAAAAAAACGTATTGAAGTAAGTTATAGTTCATCGTCGGCATGGGCGCTTTTCTTCTTCTTGTGCAAATTGGCAGTTTTGGTCAGCACGTGGTCGTGTGCCCAGAATGTGGTGGTCTTGCCAGTGAAGCCTCGTTCCCTCGCCGCAACTGCTGAGAAAGTTGACAGGCAGTTACCGATGTAATGGTCTGCCTTGCCAAGGACGGCTAGCTGTACGTGAGGCTCCCCGCCGTCCAACTGGATTACCTTGACCTGACGGGAGGAACAAATTGTAAGGTAGGTCATTCCATCAAGCTCAGAGAACAGGAATCATTCACAAGACTGAATAAAGGTTGGAATGGTTTCTATTTCACAAATAAGTTGCAATTTCTCAGGTTTATTGTGCTTCCAACATTTCTAGTATTTCAAATGATCCTTGGGATACAGTGGAATGTGTAGATTTTTATAGAGGTTATTCACCGGCGTCATAAAATCACGTGATTGGCCGTCAAGCTTGTCTACGTTCCACCATGGTTACGCGTACGACACTGTATTAGTGCGTGTGCACTGAAGCATATTGTTTACACGTGTACAATCATTGTGTGCTTGACGGCCAATCCAAGCTGATGACGTCACGTGAATAACCTCTATAGGATCAGAAATGCCACTGGGAAAATACTATTATATTTGGGACATCACCTTTACAGGGCTAGATAGCTCATCTAGTTAAGCACTGGTGCTGTGACCCACAGGTCACGGGTTTGAATCCCACATCAGTCAGATTTCTTTGACTGACTTAAGGTTGCACGGTTTTTCGGTATTACCGAGTAGTGGCGGTTTAAAACAAAAACCGAAACCGAACCGAAGCTTTTTTGAAATACCGAAATACCGGCCAAGTCGGTTTAGAAAAAAAAACTGCGGTATTGTAAGATTTGAAGAGCCCCACTTGTTATTTTTCTGTTGGCAACAGCCAGATTGTAAACTAAAATGGAGATAAGATCTTAGAGATCCCTTTGTGTTTGCCGACAAAAGAGAGTTTGTGGTTTCTGGTTTCTTGACCCAGAAATCTGAACCCAGCTTAACAAAAGACCTGTCAATTATGTATAGAAGATGTGTAGACACAGCTGGAGACAGTTCATTTGCAGACATAATAGGGTGCGTGGGAAAAGATCGTGAATTTATTCCTGGGAAAAAGGTTGGTGACCCTTTCATATAAAAGCTTCGTCCAATAATAATGCTTGGCTGGCTCTCACGATCAATGTTATTGGTGGTAACTGCATTTTGTGACAGCTGAACTTGCCACTGGGAAGTTTGCACGTGGTCAGGCAAATCGCTGGTCCCATTTAATGGGTTGCCAATCTATGTGGTATATTGTCGGGCACCAACCAAGGAAGGCAAAGTAAACATCTTTCGTGGTTGATGCATGTGTGCACTTTGTGCAGCAGACTGGACGTAGATTTGGCTTAACTTTATCCATTTTTGTCGATAAAAATGCAGACACTTGACTTAGATTTGGAGTCTTATTTCCATGGAATATACCTGGCTCGGGAAGTAAATAAATGCAAACGGAAGGTAGGAAAATTGTCTCCGCGGCTGCGAAACTGTTCCTAAACTTCGATTATAATAAAAAAAAGAATAAACACGATCCTCTGGGTGCGACGTCGGACGAAAAAAAAAAGTTATTCATGGTTGAACGATGTTGTTTCAAAGCTATTGAATTAAATTCCTACCAATAAAAAACATTTTGTAACATTTCTTAATCTTAAGATTGCCAAGAAAACTAGCGGCTGAACCACTCACGATGTATGACACACTCCTGTGGGTGTCCGATCACAAGATAAGATGACGTAATTTGTGCTTTTAGAAGTTGCCGGTAATACCGAATACCACGTTTTTTTTGGAGCCGGTATACCGGCTAGGCAAAATTGGAAACCGTGCAACCTTAGACTGACTATAAAGCATACCTTTAAGGGTTCCAGCATCTTGGTCAGCTCCAAGATCATGGGGTCGGCATCGGCCGACACGAACACGGACTTGGCTTTGATCTTCTTGACCCATCGTCGGATCTGTCTCTTGACCATGTCGCGCGGTGGGTGGCACATGTCCTTGGTCACTTGGCCGTGTTCAAAGTGGTAGCCTAGACACTGGGCCGAGGCGAAGATGTGCTCTTTGCGCTCTTTG
Organism: Astropecten irregularis; assembly: GCA_963971285.1. Classification (NCBI taxonomy): domain Eukaryota; kingdom Metazoa; phylum Echinodermata; class Asteroidea; order Paxillosida; family Astropectinidae; genus Astropecten; species Astropecten irregularis. Next base: position 4,281,454 of record OZ020260.1, on the reverse strand, counting down.
TCTAGGTGATTGTCGCAGACGTTCAGCTGCAGGTATCAAACATGACGCCAAGTCCTTGGTTAATGCGAACAATTGACAATTTGTCCCTAATCCATGAAATAGGATCTCTGTGAGAATGGTATTGGCTGCCTCTGTAAGCACTGATTCTATGAGGATTTACGAAATGGAGCAAATTTCAAAGGGAATATCATACTTTGGATTTTGTCAAAGAAATACAGATTCATGGGCAAACATATCAAGGAAGATACAGTAACAGTCATCTGTGAAAATTTCGGTCCCATACGGTGCCCACTTTTTGAGAAAACAGTGAAAAACGCCACAGTATTTCTGAAGTCTTTTCTTTTATTTTTGATCTTTAAAAGATCAAAAATAAAACAAATTCTGGATAAATACAGCATTTCAGGCAGACAAATTGTAACAGTATGTTTCTACCATCACCGTCTTTATACCCTGTAAGTTATAGGTAAATCTGTGAAGATTTCTGTTTCGATATGCTACCAAAGTATGATACTACCTTTAACACTTGCATGTATGCACATCACTCACCCAGTCCACTCCATTCCTCATGTGTACTCCGAGGAAAGGTCCCTCTGGGAGTTTCCTGGAGATGAAGTCGTTGGCTTGCTGCTCGATCTGATCGGACCATACAAGGTATCGATGGAGAGGGACATCAGCCTCTTTAACGGGGAAGCTGCCAGGCGCGCCGGCGAATGCAAGCACGGGAAACTCAGACGCAGGGTATCTAAATAACGAAACCAAATGATCAATGCAAGTATTAATAAACTGCTGCAAACTGCTCATCAGCCAAAATAATGACCTGAAATTTGCAAAATGCATGGAGTTAGGAGGGCCAGGCGTCTCCATCCTAGCAGGATCTTTCTTAAAGGTATAATAAATGATGGGTAAAGGTCACAGAACAGCACTCACACTTTGTCTAATCTAACATGTACATATAATAACACACTTGTGAACATTTGAGCTCAATCCAACATCTGAGTCACACGAAAATAGCGAAAAACTGACTCATTTTTTCTTTTAAAACATGAAGAATGGTTTTGCTCTTACCCCCAGATCAAAACTGTTTTCGGTCTTTGTTTGACTAAGTTCTGGATTAATACACCATTTCAGACAAAAAATATTTTAACGGTATGTTTCTACCAGCACCATCTTCAAATCCTGAAAGTTATACGTAAATCTGTGAACATTTGACCTGTTTGGGTACGTTACCAATCCTGTTCTGTACCTTTAAAGGCTAAAAATGTATTAAAACAAAATAAATTATTTTATTTTCAGCTTGATTTTATTTACTTGTCTGTCCACTTCTTCAAGTTTCTGTTGGAGTGGTCGTAGGCCAGACCGTTGCCGAAGGCCTCGTAGGAATCAAAGTCAACTTTGAAGTTATCCCAAAACGGGCCAAAGGGATTGCCGTCCTTCATCTTGCAGGACTTGCCGCCGCGGAAAGTGTGACAAAAACCTGGACGGAAAGACAAACAGAAACGTCATGAGAGACATCAATGCTGTATGGCTTGTACATGTACATTGCCTAATCGGAGGAATAAACGGTCAAAAGTTCAAAAATGTTAACCCTGGCCAACGGTTAACCATACATAGTGTTTTTCATATGTGGTAAGTGTGGTATCCAGAATACAACATACCACAATGTGGGTTATGTGGTAATTGCGTGGTTTATGATCCAGTTCCTCCTATGGAGACTGTGTGGTAAGCAGTTCTCATCAGGAGACTATATTTAAACGATGACTAGAGCAGGCTAGTCAAAACGTTGAGACCTAACCAGAAGTGCGACAAAATAAGAAGTGCGAAAGTATGAACGAATGTTACATGGTGTTTCTGCAAACCGATCAACATACCAATTGTCAACATGCAAAGCCTAAAATCTTTCAGGACTATGTTGGTGGAAACCATTCTTGTCTTGTCGGATATTCAGTCTACTAATGAGCTATATCTACATCCTTGAAATATTTCCTTTTCTCAAACTGGTCTACGGTCGCAGATCAAGAGAGTATGAACTGACCTATTCTCTTTCCAGGGGGCCAAATCTTTGGAGCCAGTTTCTCCATAAACTCCTCCATGGTGATCATTCTGTGGTACTCTCTCAGTGGTTCCACTTTGAAGTACGTATCAAAAGGAATTTGGACCTGCATAAATGAAAAAGAAACAGTTTTAAAGAGCTCAAAATAAACGTGTTTCACCATGCCTTGGTTGTCACAACAGAACCCTGTTAAGTATGATCTCTGGATGTCTTCCGGCATGTTCAGCCAAGCTTAGTCAAGCTTAATAGTCAACGCCCTGCTACCAGATCTTCCCAGAATGTGTTGATGAATGGTGAGAAGCAAACAAGCTCTACAAGCACAACCTCAAGACAGACCCTACCTAAGTAGAGTTTAGATAACATCCACTGAGGTACTACTTACTGATGGAGGTCGAGCACCTGGCTTGTTATATTCTACCCACGGAGGCAACACCATGGTGCGATCAAGACCCTTGATGAAAGCCAAGGCTCCTAGAAACTGATCGGCTTGATTCCCGAAACGACCTGGTGGTAAAAGAAAGAAGGTCCGTGTCATTGTCATCAAAGTGTCGGGCAGGTGGAGGTAACATTTAGAAGCACGAATGCCTGGTACAAGCGCCTACCACACAAGGCTTCACTTTAACGATACACAAGACAAAGAGATGCTTGGAGTTAGGAGGGCAGGAGGTTTCGATCCTAGCAGGATCTTTCTCAAAGGTAGTGGATGGCCTGACATTTCGATCCTAGCAGGATAATTCTCAAAGGTAGAGGGCCTGTAGTTTCGATCCTAGCAGAATCTTTCTCAAAGGAGTCAGGAGGGCCTGTAGTTTCGATCCTAACAGGATCTTTCTCAAAGGTGGAGGGCCTGACGTTTCGCTCCTAGCAGGAACTTTATCAAAAAGCTAAAGGCTTTATCAAAGGAAAGATCCTGCTAGGATCGAAAAGCAGGCCCTCCTAACTCCAAGCACTCTAGATATATTTCAGGTCATTACTTTGCTTAGAGTTTATAGGAGGACCTGACGCGTTTCCATCCTAGCAGGATCTTTAAAGTCCTAGGTTTGAGCGGAAACCTAGCAAAGGGGTTTCATTCTGAAAGTGGATTATGTGAATAATATTTCATCAAAAGAAAATGATAAATCCTGGATCTTTTTTTTGAGATTCACTTTAATTGTTTCAACAGGATTCCACTTAATCCACTGTGACAAAAATATCCTCAAGACTAAATATCTAGAACATAATAATACTGCGGAGTAGCAGCAACTGTTTCTGGAATACCGTACCGTCTCAAACTGGTTCCCTGAAACCTCAAGATTTTACTCACCCATGCATGGGCAGTACAGCACATAGCCTTTAGGGTCGATCACCGGTTCCCCGCCATGCACTAAGACAAAGCACAGCACCACATGGACAGCAAAGGCAGTCAGTAGTTTAGTCATCATTGTGACGGCTCGTCGAGTCCCTGGAAAGCCACACTGTAGAATATGTAACAACTGCTATTCTGCTAACTGCTATTCTGCAAAACAAATGAAATAAATCAACAGGAAATCATAAGTACGGTTTGATGTTACCAAGCTAGGGTAAGATTTGTACATACATGTGCGTGGCTTCATGGCTTCTGACTGCCAAACGAACAAAGATAGTTGACTATTAGAGATAGCTCAGTTGGTAGAGCGCCTGTTAGGTATTCCGGAGGTCGCCCGTTCGAATCCCGCTCAAGTCAATTTTTCTTTGTTGACTTTTCAATGGCAATTTGTATGTTTACACGTTATTTATCATACTGTGCCAGACCCATGTCAGCATTTTTTTGTCAAATTCGAAGAACACGATACAAACATTTGTACGACAAAAACCCACTTCAACTAAGTACCGGTAATGTAAAACTTATCAATTTCTGTTCTGTTATTGGAACAGGGTACAAACTTCAAGGAGGCAAGAAAGACAATAGACCAAGCCACACTGAGTTATACAGTAGCATGCTTCACACACAAAAACGTCAATGTCGAACTACCGATAATAGTCAACAGATGTCGGCAACAAACAACAGCTGTGATTGGTCAAAAAACAAATGGAGGCAGGGCTTAATGGATTGGTCTTATATTGCCTAGATGTACCCCTGCCCATTGCGCTACTTACACGGTGGTCATGGACATGATAGAAAACCCCTGCCCTAGCCCAAGCCCTAGCCATAGCCCAATCCCTAGCCATAGCCAAATTCCTAGCCATAGCCAAATCCCTAGCCATAGCCAAATCCCTAGCCATATCCAAATCCCTAGCCATAGCCAAATCCCTAGCCATAGCCAAATCCCTAGCCATAGCCATAGCCGTAGCCATAGCCAAATTCCTAGCCATAGCCCAATCCCTAGCCATAGCCGTAGCCATAGTCGAAGCCCTAGCCCTAGTCCAAGCCATAGCCAAATCCCTAGCCATAGCCAAATCCCTAGCCATAGCCCAATCCCTAGCCATAGCCGTAGCCATAGCCCAATCCCTGGACATAGCCAAATCCCTAGCCGTATCCCAATCCCTAGCCGTAGCCATAGCCAAATCCCTAGCTGTAGCCATAGCCCAATCCATAGCCGTAGCCATATTCCTAGCCGTAGCCATAGCCATAGCCCAATCCCTAGCCATAGCCCAATCCCGAGCCGTAGCCATAGCCCTAGCTGTAGCCGTAGCCCAAGCCATATCCCTAGCTGTAGCCCTAGCCAGAGCCCTACATGCCTCAGTAAACCTTCAAAAGTTCCAGCAGGAAGTCCATTATCTCCCCTGGCAAAGGGGAAATTGTGTTGCCCTACAGTACAAGAAAGAAGCTACCAGCCCTCAAGGAAATTATAACAATGTTGAAGGAGTCAGAAAAGACAATATTGCAAGTGTATTTGTGGAAATATCCTCAACACATCTCGTCCCAAACTGGTGCAATGCCATAGGTCTATGTTTGACCAAAGGTATACAAAAAAAAAAAAAAATGCAAAGAAATTATGTCTCAATTCCACTGATGTTACAGATACCCGTTCAAATTGCTCTATTGTCTAACCTATGTTATTATGGGATATCGGACAGATGGCTTTCAAGCACTGCAGTGAATGTATTAGAACAAACGAGCGTTTGAACAATTATCAATGTCCAAAGTTCATAGAGTTAGTGATAGTTGCACATGTATCCAAACAATTACATTTCAATGTACATTTCAACCAGACTGCAGCTGCGTAAATAACATTAATTTACTTGTCAACCGGACAAAAACTGCTATTAGAAAAAAACATTGTCTACAGTCTAAACACAAACTGTATATTTTATACTAATTTCATGGAACCGCACGGTTCAAGTCCGTACAAAGACTATTAATGCACAATTTTCATGTTTCAATTTCAATCTGCCACAAAAGGTTGTATCATTTTGTAAATAGGCCTTGGCTTCTTATCTAGTAAAGTACCTTTGTTTAGCTTTCAGCTGGAAAATGTGGATGCTAAAGAGCTGGATTCAATTTAAATACAAGTACTGTTCCCCTCATTTCGCAAAGAGTAATACCTCTAGACTACTGCTTTCAAACTGCCAGGATGAGGGTTTGGTACTAGCAACTGCATTTTTTTTGTGGATATCACATATCATTAAACTACAACACAAGAATTTCATGCACAAGTTGGTATCAGCGTTACATTGTTAATATTGGGACTATTATCCATTCCATAGTAAAAAATAAATTTGATTTAATTTGTAAACTACATCTCGTATACTTGGGTAGGCCATAGACCAAGTCTAGTTGTGATGATCGTAACCCTAGGTCTGACATGGGGACTGGGACCTATGCGATGATCGTAACCCTAGGTCTGACATGGGGACTGGGACCTCGCAACTTAGACCAAGTCCTGCTCTATGGGTAGGCTGAGTTAGACCTCTATTTCTACCTTCATGGTTAGACTCGACTGTCTCTCTCAAAGTGGTAACTACCGGTATCTTGTTTGCTATCTCCACTTGTTTTTACAACAGCAATTGTAAAGTTTGGAACCCCCTGTGTTTTTTATCATTTTATGCACAAACTTTATAATCACCTGTGACCTTTACAACACAATAAAGAAACTCCAATATACTCATAAGTCATACACACAATTACTTGTCATAGCGAATAGGACTAAAGAAACCCTAAGCTGAAGACAAGGAAAAAACTATATTGACATGCAATGCATTGGAACGTGTACTGCAACCACGGAGGAAGGAAAGATGGGGTAAGTGTGCTTTAGTCCACAAGGATTATTTTCAGACCCCATAACTTCCCTCAAAAATGGCAATTAAACCCTGCCCTCTTTCCACCAAATTTAAACCTTGATATTGAAGTGAAGGGGACATCACAACTGGTGAACATATTAATTTAGCTTTAGGCGAGTCTGAAAATAATCCTTGTGGACTAACATGACTAAAGCAAACTGACGTGACACTAACCCCGGAAAGTATTACTAGAGGAAGCCTTTCCTTCCTCCATGTACATGATCATGATGTACTACAAAGTACAAGTACAACACATCAATATTCCAGGCAATTATGTTTACTTTCTCCATTGTTGTTCAACCATAATGACCTTGAAGCTTAGGATCGTTCCTACATCATGTAGGCCTACTTCCAATGTTGTAAGGCGGACTCCCGTGTTCAACACTCCCGCACAGGAGTGAACACGGGAGTCCGCCTTAGCTTACAACATTGGAAGAAATGCAGGCCTAACGTTAGGCCTACGTCCCAAAAAGCTGAGGCAGAAAACTCCCTATTCCACCAAAAGGTTCCCACAACACTGTGGAATTCTCTGTCTAATCATCCTCACTCTGTAATCTAATCGATTCATAAATACCAAAGTCTAAAAGTTACCCGATTTAAGCCAGAATTTCAACCCAAAATACACTTACCGAAGTTGAAATGTTAGCACTAGCAACAGGCTTAGCTAGCTTTTTGCAGCTGTTATGTACACGTACGTTTCATTTGTGTAAGATGCAACCATTACAAAAAAGGGAAACCTATCACTACACACATTTTATAATATTTTTTTTCTAAAGATAAAGATGATTCAATCTTGATAGAATTAGTGCAAATCTAATTTTAAAATAGAATAATAATTTACGAGAACGTAATGTGAAAAAATAGTAATCTGAGCATTGTTTGATGCTTTCAACTAATCAGATATACCCTTGAAATAATGGAATCGTCCATTCAGCGCGAGAAACGAAATTGAAGGCAGAGTTCTTCCGCTATCAAAAGTGTAAGTAAAAGTTTAATTTAAACAACAAATATTCCACTTCTTGGTGAAAACTGCCCTGTGATATTTCAAATCAACGATGAAGTTCATTTGTAGGTTGTTATGGACCAATGAAAATGGAGGAAAGTGTAAATCACTTTGATTTAAGTTGCGAATGTGTATTATCTCAAGGAATAATGTTGAATTTTGCCTTTACCAGTTGCGATAAAAAAATCATAAATTAGGCCTAACGTAAATTAGGGCCCGAGTGCAACCCTTCTTCTATTGGCAATTGTAAAGTTCGGGACCTCCTGTGTTTTTATCATGATATGCACAGCATACGCAAAAGCCAGGAACGTATTCACACTCACCTGCTCACAAATGATTCCGGCGTGTGATAAAATTAAAAACACAGGGTGCCAGGTGGGGGGTTCCCAAACTTTACAATCGCCCTTCTTTTACACATAGGGCCTAGGGCCTAGTTACTATTATTTCCGCATTGGTTTACAAAATAGCACCCCGTTCCTATATTAAACTAAGTATTTAAGAGAACTCAGTTGTTCCTAGGCCTACTCAGTTTACTGAAATTGCATTGCAACTTGCATTACTGACCTATCCTGTGTGACTTTAGTCAATGGTAAATTAGTTTGTTTGTTTATTTCTTTTCAGAAATTAATGGAGAAACAAGAAGGCTATAATTTATAAGGTATAACATTTGTACAAATTACACATAACTTCTCTTCTTTCAGATTTTGTTTTCCAGAAATGAAAGTTTAAAATCAAGTAGGCCCTAGTAGTAGTACAGTACTGCTGATTTGTCTGTTGAAAATCATTATTTGATGAAGATTGCCAAATTGATCTTCAACACCCTAAGTTATTTCGTCCTGTCTTTGCACTTTTCCTTTGGCACATTCGTGGACCAAAGTAACGTTGCAATGCATGGGTGTTTCTGCCTGAAACTGCTAAAACCACTCAACACTATTTTGCCATTTATTGTGATGCTTCGGAACTTATAATTATTATGATCAATCAGTTATGTGTTGTTTTATTAACTTTTTGTATTGTGTCTAGATGTCAAGCACCAGTAAAAGGAAAAGTGCGAGCAAAAAGCGGCGGTCCAGTTTTGTGAGAGGGCGGTCAAGGAAGTCCTTACCTCCAACAGACATATCATGTGCAGGTCAGTATCCAAATTACATGAGCAGCCTTTCGGGTTAGACTTTCACTGATAGATACACTCAAGGAAATAGACATGATCCAATCAATGCCCTGCCAATCCCCAGGATAATCCCACTGCTAATCTGGTTTCTGGCATGATCCAATCAAACCACCGCTAATCCGGTGATCCACTGTGTTTGCCCAAGCCACCAATCAGAAGCATGCTGTCTCTGGATTGGACGGGACATACATGTACACCAATCAAGAACCAAGACCCAACACAGCCAACACCAAGCACGAGTAACGGGTACATAAAATTGAGACCGCGCAAGTATCTTCTTCAGCTTGATAAAGGCTAGCAGTCTGCAGCCGAAACGTTGCTTTACCTTTCAGCCAACATCGTGAGCCATCGAACACTTAGCTTTATAATACAGTATTATTTGTATATTGTACAGAGTTGCACAAGAAAATTCCAGTGGATGAACCTGAGGCTAAGAGGCTGTACCTGCTACAAGATGCTTGCTTTGAGGTAATAGTAAATGAAGTCTTAATACAGAGAGTGTGGTCTCACTAGGGAAATGTGGCCAGTGACAAGATCACAGGTTGGTGTCTTTTGGGGTACTGTGGCGGCTGTGGCCTAGTAGTCTGTTGAGTGTGTTGCCATACTCAGCTCAAGGTCCTGTGGTCAAAATAAGGATTCTGGGTTCAAGTCCAGCCTGCCATAGATTCATACTGATTGCGTTCTTTAGGCTACTCTAGACACTTTGTCACATATAGTCCTTATTCATGTGGCATCCATCTTGTCACCTTTCTTGTGCGCCCCATGGAAAAGATAACACCAATTCTAAAATGAAGATGGGTACCAGACTATTTTGAATCCAAGCCTCGGCTTGATTGCACTGCTTCGGATGTAGGATGGATGCACCGTGAATAAGGCCTATGATTGCTTTTCTTCACCCAGGATAAAATGGGTACCCTGCATTGGTTTGTCAAATATGCCTTCATGAACATTCTCACACATTCTCGAACCGGTCAGCCTATTACATGTTAGCATTTCTTGATATGGCGTAACATTCCATTGTTTCTTGACACCAGTTCACCATGCAGAAACTGAGGATGGAGTGCCCTGCCATGGAAGGATGGGAAGAGTTTGAAGAAGAGGGTGAGGAACCAGACGCGATAATAAACTTGTTTCACTGTCCTATCTAAGCCTCTTTCTAAACCCCATTCCTATCTCTGTCGTATGAAGCTTTACGAGTGCCATTCCACTAATATCCAGATAACCACATACAGTCAATGTTCTGGCCAGTATGCTAGCCGTATTCACAAGCATACTGGCCAGAACATCAAGTCAACCGGCTCTTTTCAGAGCCACCCTAATCAATTTGCGTCTCATGGTGTTACCGCAAAATCAATTACCTTTTATAAGTACTTCTGCCATGCAAAGCCTTCAATCTAACTTAGCCGTCTGATTTATATATCAAAGATAAATCAGAAGTAATGACTAATCATATATCATTTTATATCAGAACTAACTGGATCAGACACTGAAAAATTATCAAAGACAGTTTAACCGGAGCGGGATTCGAACCAGCACCCCTCCGGAATACCATACCTGTTTCAAGATGTTAAATGTAGCCATCCATCTATCAGATTATTTGAATGTTTTATCATTCCAGCCACAAACGCGTTTAAGAGCACACTGGACAAACTGGAGGATGATGGCGTTTTGGACAAAGTCTGTAGCAGGAAAAATAGGTGAGAACACTTTCACCTCTGTATCTGGGGTTCTTGGTATGACTTCTGTATCTCCCATGCAATGGCAAGTTTGAATGAAATAATGAATAACCTCTGTCCATTTTCCGGCTCTGGCTCCGGCTCTGGCTCTGTCATCCATATGCTGAAAATATAGGTTGTGATTTTTCATTGAAGCCGAAGCTCTGTTTTCCTTTTCAAAGCAGAGAATCTACTTCCGAACCGCAGCCAATAGCCTATATTTTTATACCCGTTATTTCAGAATGGATTCACAAAATGCAGCCGGAGCCTGAGCCGAGGTTTGGAAAAGTCCCCAATGTGTGCTGAATGATTTTGCTGTGTTTATTCGCCATCTTAGAACCAGCTTCTGTCTCTTCTTGTTTTTTCCAGCTTCCTTCCAAACCCCGAGAATGAAGCCTTGCAGAAGACTATAGGAGAGATCCAACAACAGACGGAGAGGTTGACCAATGAGAGCAACAAGTGGGAAGAGCTGCTACATACGCTCACGGAGGAAGCAGACTCCACAGAGAGGTAAGTGAGAGATCACTGGGGAAAAGGGAAGGATCGGAAAGTGGAATGAGCTGCTACAGATGCACTCAGAGGAAGCAGACTCTACAGAGAGTATTAAAGTGAGAGATGACTGGGGGAAGGGGAAGGATCAGGAAGTGGGAAGAGCTGCTTCAGATGCACTCAGAGGAAGCAGACGCCACTGAGAAGTAAGGGAGAGATGACTGGGGGAGGGGAAGGATTGGGAAGTGGAATGAGCTGCTACAGATGCACTCGGAGGAAGCAAGCTCCGCAGAGAGGTGAGAGATCACTGAGGAAAGAGAAAGACCAGGTAATACACTTTTAGTCAGTATGCTCTCCTCGAGTAAGTTCTTCCCTTAAAATGTTTTAGGCACACTGGCTAGCACCACCTCTTTGGCCCAGGAAGAAGTATTCACGCGGTGCTCTGTCAACCTGTGCATGAGTTTGATTCCTTTGCCCTTCAATTTGTCGTCCTAGTGCATTAGCCGACCCACAGCCAGAGCCACCCATCCTCAAGGCACCGGAGAGTCTGACCAAGGACCAGAAGAAGATCCTCTCCGGACTGCCCGACCTCCGCAGGATGACCGGCTGGGCGAGGCAGACGTCCGACAAACTACAGCTGCAGGCCGGTCGCATTCATGAAGGCGGCCAGCAGATGATGCAGTTTGCACAGTATGCAGAGGCATACTTGAATCAACAGACCAGGATATTAGGTAAAACATCCTACTTCAATTCTAGGACAGTGAAGGAAGCAAGCATATAACCTGACTAATACATTGACTCTATTACTGGGTCTGCTTCGAGTGTAGGATGAATGCACCGTGAATAAGGCGTATATAGACTAAGGGTGGGATCCTTGATGCTCGTGAGGGGTTTATTCAACATCCGCGGAGGGTAACCTATTTCTGTGCCAACTGTTTTCCCTCCTGTTGGACCCTGAGGAATGAGGTAATGAAATTTCATGGTTAGCAAATATTTGTGCTAAGCAGGGCCATAAAATTGGCCCCAGGTCAGTCACTTTTACAGGTGTCGGACCTGTGTACAACCTGGGGATTTTCGGTGTAATGTGAAAAGAGTCTTTGGGGATTTGCGATGTGGAGGCTTCGGCTCAGGCTCCAGCTCTGTCATCCATATACTGAAAATATAGGTTGTGGTTTTTCATTAAAGCTGAAGCTCTGTTTTCTTCAATAAATCAGAGAATCTACTTCCAAGCTGCAGCCACAAATGTATACTTTGATACCCGTAATTTAAGAATGGATTCACAAAATGGAGCCTGGGCCTGAGCCATAGCCTTAGCCTGAGCCTGAGCCTGGGTTTTGTAATTCTGCTTTGACGTAATTTTGTTTTACTTCGACAGCCAAGAAGACTCTCCAGGAAGCTCTGAGGGATCCGAGGAAGCTGATCCAGGGTGCGGCAGGGGATGCAAGCTCCATCCAGTAGCATCTCACTCCCAGGACAACCACAAACAAGGTAATTCTCAGGTTGCAGCATTGCTAGCACTGCACCTATCTCAAATGATCCTTGGAATATAGCACTATGTGAGTGGTTGCATGGATCAAAGATCATTGACTATTAGGGACATAGCCAGCTGGGTAGCTCAGTTGGTACGGTATTCTGGTGGTAGATGGTTCGAATCCCACTCCAGTCAATTTTTCTCTGTTCACTCTAGTTGATGGTGCTGATTGGAAGAATGAATTGGATATTAAAAGACGTCACCAGCTACCGGTCCTGGGACTTGTTTCTTACCCCTTCCACAGGATGCTGTATCATGCATAAGAACTCAATTTTAAGGCAAATCACTGTTTAATCTTGTGAATTTCCTCTGCTCAATGAAAGATTTTAAATTCATTGAGATCATGAAAGAGTTGCCAAAACTAGTAGACATTGCCGGTTGTAATCTCTGACATTATGGAAATCTCCATGTATGAGCCAGCAAGCAGTGAGAGCCACTGGTTTACTGTTTAAGCAGTTCTGTTGTAAATTATGTAGATAATAGGGTGACGTCTTTGGGCTATTTTATACGTAATTTTCCTTCCAAATAAACATGTTTGGTACACTGTGGTATGCAGGTGGGTTAGGGTGCAAGAAGACCATCTATGTGTAAAATATTTACTCATATAAATGTACATTGAGTTGAATCGGTTTGAAGATTGACATGAATGCGAGGCCTTAGTACCTGTGCATTGCCTCGCTTAATCAAACTTTAGATGTTGAAGATGTTTTGTCTCATATAATGCTGTTAAATTTTTGAGAATTACCTTTACAAAATGAGGCTTGAGGCTATGACTTGAGATATATTTTGCTACAGCAATTTTGTATTTCTATATCGAAGATAGTTTCTTGAGATACATGCTGAAGCCGGTGCCTTTCTTTGGCTTTGTCATGCGGCCCAATCCCTTATGTGTGCCTCAAAAGCTGCCACTGAAATAAGTCCCAGCCTAGCCTCAAGCCTGGTTTCGTAAAGGCCCACATATGTTTCATAATGGTCTTTTGCATAATGTTATTAATATAAGTTAATTACATCCATTTTGACTAATGCTATTGACTCCTCACTTGCCAACGGTACTAAATGAGTGAAAGTCAAACCAATCCCCAAAACTGCTAAGATGTTATCATATTGCTATTGTAATGAGCTGGAAAAACAGCTTTCCAATTGTGCATGTCTCTTTTGGGAGCTTTTTCTTTTCGCGAGAACTAAAAGATTTGACTGAAAGAGCCAGGGTCAACAAAAATGTTGCCATTAAATTGCAGTACAGGGTTTTGGGGACTTTCCACTCATATCACGTCACATTTGCATGATACCATTCCACTTTAAACCATTTTTTTAATAAAGGTAACTTCATACTTTGGGTTTTGCCGAAGAAATGCAGATTCATGGGCAAAATATCAAGAAAGATAAAGTAACAGTGCCCACTTTGTTTTTTATAGAAAACTGCTGACGGTATTTTCAAATCTATTCCCAGGAGTTTTGATTCTCCCGTTTTTTTGGTCACTCTTTTGTGAGTAAATACTGCATTTCAGGCAGAACAATTTTAATGGTATGTTTCTACCACCATCACCATCTTTATGCCTTGTAAGTTATCGATAATTCTGTGAAGATTTCTGTTTCGGTATGCTGCCAAAGTATGATACTACCTTTAATTTAAACATTCTGTCAATTGTATTGGGCATTATGTGCCTGATATGTTCTGGGTGTTTGGCGCCCTCTGTAGTCCTGCCCCGTGCTGAGTTGCTCCATGCAGGCAATATTAAACATGTGTAACCATTCCAACATATGAAGACCAACCACTCAACCAGGGACTTTTTTTTTTCACCGGTTCCTTGTAGGCCTACCCACTTCCTAGTGGTTGGTTACCAGCTCAATTGGGCTGTGTGTGCCCGGTTGATGCTTCAACCTGTATGAAGCCTCTGTATGATTGGTTGTTTGTACACAGTTGATGCCTGGTTTATGTTCTGGTTGGTCTCCATATGTTGCTATGGTTATAAATAGCTCCTGTGGAGAAATGAAACATGGATTACTCAATATATTTTGTAGTATAAATATAGAGTGTAAATATATAAAAATGTATATTGGATTGCGTTTGGATTAGCATTATTTTTTTTTGTTTTCCATTTAAAATGTTCTTGCTATTTACTGGTGACAGAGGGTGTTGTTTGTGCCTGTTACAAGAGGTGCAGGCTGCATGAATCCATTTGCACAGAGATTTCTGATTCTGGGAGTCTGTACCATAGAGTTAAATAAAAAACTAGAGTGCGCGCTTCGTATTCAATGTGCGTGCTCTTGGCACTCTGGCATGGACGCGCGCCGCCATTTTAACTGGGGTGACTGAGCAACCGCAGTAGAGTCCAAATACGGTACCCGGATGTTACTCGATGAACTGCGCGCACTGAGCGTGACGCGACGTGTATTTTATGCACAGTGCTGCGTGCACGAACCAGGGTAAGAATATACGCACAATTTAAAACGGGACGCGCGCGTTTGCCCTTGTTTGGTTTTGCTTAAGCAATGGCGCTGGCCATGATTCGAGCATGACGCGCAGAGTGCACACTCTAGTTTTTTATTTAACTCTATGGTCTGTACCCATCTCAGTTTAAACATGGCTCAAGTTGTTCTTGACAAGTATGAATTAAACAAGTCTAGCTGTCTTATTCAGATAGTTGCAGAGTATGGATTAAATTCGTGGAATTCCCCTGGTGGTTGACATAAAATTTGGCATCCTTGACAAAAAGTGGCCTATGGAATGATGCTTTGGTTGAATTAATCATTAGAGAGTGCTATCTGTAATTGTGCTCATTTTAAGACTGAAGCATTTGTTCTGGCAAAATCTTTCCATTTTGTACTGTGCATATGTTTTGTGTTTGCTGCCCTCTGTTGGCCACAAGTTCTCATTCCATCCCAATTTTTTTATGTAATAATTGTAGAGTCAAGCTCGGTGAAGCTGACTTTGAAGGTAATTTCAGACTTTGGTTTTTGTCAAAGAAATGCAGATTCATGGGCAAAAATATCAAAGGAAATACAATAACAGTCATCTGTGAAATTCCTAGTCCCATACAGTGCCCACTTTTAAAAAAACATTGAAAAATGCCTGCAGTATTTTAAAATCTTTTCACAGGGTTTTTTTATCTTCCGAAGATCAAAATGTTTTTGGTCAATTGGTTTTACTCTTTTTCTGGATAAATGAAGCATTTCAGGCAAAAAAACCTTAAGCGGTATATTTCTACCATCACCATCTTTATACCCTGTAAGTTAGTAAATCTGTGAAGATTTCTGTTTCGGTAGGCCTATGCTACCAAAGTATGATACTACCTTTAAGACAAGAATTGTATTCATCACATTTTTTGTTGACCCATGCAACATTCTTATGACTAACATTTCCTACCTGTCGTTTCGCATTGTATCAATGCTTGCTGAATTATTAACACATAACTAAACTCCCAAGATTTGGGGAAATTGCAGCCTTTTTGGTTTGCACATCCACAAAAATAAGCAAATCTGCTGTTGATATGCCCATTCATGCTGCCAAATGAAAAAAAATGAAGGGAACGATTTGGTAGCCCGAAGGAGAATACGGAACAACTCAATGTTCCCGCTGATTCAGTTTGATATGCAATTTATGACAGTTGTGCACATCAAGTTTCCATGTCATCAATAATGAACATTCCCTGTTATGGCATCTATCATTGATTGATTTGCTGAGGTGACTGTTGCCTCCCCTGGGGCAACATGACCAAATGAAATTCATTTTGCAGCTTGAGATCGCTAGAATTGCCAAATGTGGCACTGGCATCACAAAATGTTGGAGGGGGTCACCAGGTGTCATGAGCCACCATATTCAAAGACAGGATTTACTGTTTCTCAGGTTGGAGCATTGCTACACATATCTTTAACGATCCTTGGGATATAGCTGTGTGTGGGTGGTTTCATAGCTTCTGACTGCCAAACGAACAAAGACTACTAGGGACACTGCCAACATAGGGCTGGATAGCTCAGTTGGTACAGTATTCCGGTGGTCACTGATTCAAATCCCGCTCCGTCAATTTTTCTTTGTTCACATTTCAATGACTCAAAGATGGGATTTATAAAAACTCGGGTTCTTTTTCAAAGGCTAAATGCCACAAGCACAAAGACAGAGCATTGCACTTGCAGTTGTTAGGATCACAGAGTTTATTATATTGCCCATGTAACCAATTTTATTGGAAAATAAAATGTCAACATCAATGAATATGAACTATTGGTCTGCATTTTTCCATACTTTTTAATGTTTCTTGTTTCATTGCATTGTTTTTACTAACTTTTAAAAAGCACTTCATTATTATGATCATTTTTTTTTTTACAACATCATGTTTTGTTAAATTATTAGAAATTTAACTATTTGAATGAAATTTCTTGCATGAATCATAGTATCATACTGCCATTTTACCTTTTCATTGTTTAAAATTATCATACAATGATTTTTTGATTGATAAGGTCCAAATTGACTATGTAACTACCGGACCGTATATTGCATAGACAGTCATTTTAAGATTTGTTTGGGCGTTGGCCAGTTGTATCTATGAGTAAAGTCATTCGTAGAAATTATCCATAGTGTTATGTTAGTGTATCATATAAGTTGGCAGTTTTTGTAACTTTGATACTGTGGCATCTACATAATGTTTAATCAGTGTTTTAGCCACGCCGGTCGGCACCGGTCGGGGACAGCCGGCACTCAGCCTTTCCGACCGGCACTGAGATGAAAACCCATGTTACCGAAACTCACAGAAAATGCACAAGTTGCAACATAAATGTTGCAACTCATTTTGACTCAGAGACAAATATGGAAAGATTAATTGACCAGATCCCCAATAACAAAACAGAATATTGCTGACACGCTCACATACGTACTGACTTGCATTTAGCTACCATGTATTATATCTCCTGAACCCCGGCCGTGAGGGGCGAGAGCTCCGCTTCCTACGCTTCACACAACATGTAGATTTAGCCGGTGCTCAAAATGAGCTAGCTATAACACTGTGTGTAATTAAGGGTTTTTTGGTTTTATTTGTGAAATCATCAGCAAAAAATTTAACCGTATGTTCACAATCCTTTGACTGTTCGGAGCATGGAAGTAGGGCTCCATGGATATATACATGTACCGGTATGTGTTCTGGGAAAACCCAGGAGCTAACATGTTGTACGTGAGGGCCCGTCACCTGACTGATCGCTATCAGGTGCAGTACTGCAGTTGGCTTGGCTCCCCGGTTCCCTAGTCCCAGGTGTAACACACTCTCAGTGGATGGATGCACGCACATTCCTCCATGTGACTGAGTTGGCCATTTTCTGTCGACTATTTTGTGAATTTGTGGCGGGGCTGTGGGCCGTTCCCTCGGCAATTGGCAACATTCTGTCCTGTGGGTATTAGCTGATGTTACAGTATCACTGCAGTCTGTGCACTATCTGCAATGGTGAGGTGACACTACTGGGCTGAACAGTTGAACATCTCTGCAGAAATGACTACCGTACAGCCTTGTAGCTTTGGGCCAATTTCATGGAGCTGCTAAGCTTAAAAATATCACTAAGCACAAAATGTCTTGCTCATTAAAACAAACCACCATTAAAAATTCGAACAACAGCCAAAGAACAATCAAATTAATACACAATACTTGGACATTTATTTTTTTTGTTTTTATTATTAGACAGAAATTTCATGGTTAGCTAATTTTCTGTGCTAAGCTGGGCCGTGAAACACCAATTCTTGAGAGTGATCGATGTCCCTGGTGAATCCTTTTTTTTTTTACCGAGGTCCAAACCCATAAGAGAATTTCTCAATGGTTAAGAGGTTTTTTTAGCATCATGTGAAAAAGCTTTTAATGCTTTAACTTTCGACATACACATGTGAGATGTTCCTTATCCTTGCAAATGCGATTTCTTCATTTCTAGTTCACTTTGTCATTAGTTTTCATGATATTTTGAATAATATCATATGTAGTGTCCTTGTATCATTCCTTCATTAATATGCAAAACTAGGTTTTTAAAGACGGTGGCCTTATTTCAGGATTACTATAAGGCCTTCAGCAGCGGCAAAATGACTTTATGTATCTGGGTCTGTCAAAACAATATTTTTAGACCTCCTTCGCCTTTTTTCAAACGGAGGTTTGGGAATGTAAACAAAACCTGCAACAAACTAACAATTATTTTGAGTTTCCTTGTGCATTCAGATCTTCTGGAATAAACACAAGCTATTTTATCCATCGAGACACTGGCTCTGCACTTGAGCAACTTTTAGTTAAATGGTATTTTGTTTGTTGTGGAACACTGGGCACACACACGGCATAAAATGCATCCAGTTTGTTGGCCTGGCTTTAAAGTTGCCTATCGTACCACCGACCGACCGGCGACCCGTTGGAAACCGGTCCCCACTCATCACAAAGCGCACACTCAGTCAATTATTAATTAGGAACTATGTACACAGACTCTTGAGTCCAATTGGATAATGTTTACTTGGATTCCCCGTGTTGCTCTTAGCCAGCCGTGGGAGTCCTTGTTTCTAGATTTTGGTCTGAGTGCTTTTTCCTCGCTCATTTGGCCCTAAGTGCCCCCCGGCAAGGCTTCACCCCACTAGGGGTTACTCATTAACCAACATCCAAGCTTTTAATTGAAACATGTTCCAATATTGACTGTGTTGCATTCCCGAGTCTCCTATGTTCTTATATTTTCCACGTTGATGGGTTTAGCAACTCCAGTTCCATTTTCTCCTATCCCTTCCACCCATCTACTGTTCTATAGCTTAGATTAGTCCAACAGTTAGTTTTGTTAAGTGCTGCTTAATACTCAACACTTAATGTTTCTTGAAATCTTCAGGTTATTCATTGATACAGGCTTGAGTTCCAGTAGCCTATGAGATATATAGATGCACTTGCTTCATAGTGGTGATGTTGTCTGCTATATTCCATACCTATCTCCTATTCTCTGTACCGTTACCTCTCTCTCTGCTATTTTCTCTTCCCAGTGTATATAATCAAAATGGCAGAGTGTGCAGACGTGCATAAGTGCACGAACAATGATTGATGATGGGTCTAAATGGAGTCTGTAGCATTTTGTAGTCATTTGATGCTCGGTGTATAATTCCCAAATCGCATTTTACACTGTTACATCCTTAGATGCCTATACGCTTTTTTTTTTAACTCTCTCGGATCATGTTTCTTACATTTAGAATCCACCTATCCTATCGTGCGAAGGTAGCTTGTTGTTTTGGTTTCAGGTTACTCACGGAACATGAATCCATTTTCATTTTTTAATGACGTCTCGATCTTTAACTTCGGTTTGCTAATGATGAACTTGAATTTGAATTTTGATAGGGAAATAAGTGTTGGATCATTTGAATAGTTTTATAAACCTACTACAAATTTATCTGTCAGATAGACTACCATCTTTGCTTGATGATGAAAAGATAAGATAAATGGAACTGCTTATTTGAAATGAAATTTGGCTTCTTCCAACTATAGAAAACCCTCCCATCAGGGGCCAGTTTCATAGAGCTGCTTAAACACAAAATTTGCTTAAGCATGAAAAGTCTTCCTTGATCAAACAGGATTACCAACTAAATGTTCATGTGATGTTTACTGCTTTTGAATTGTATTCAGCCATTGTTTGCTGAGCATATAACATTCACAAGGAGTTTTGGCAGGCATACTGATTTTATTTACCTAGGTTTTCAGCGCTTAAGGAAATGTTGGTGCTTAAGCAGCTCTATGAAATTGGCCCTAGAACATACATGCATGTAACCTTTTCTAGCTGCAACATTGAATAGGACAGAAACGCGCATTGACTGCAGTGTCGTACTAACCATTGTACACATACTTTTGTACTTCTTTTATAAAACCTATCCCTCGATTCCCGGTCGTCACTTTCCCCCCTCCTCCCTCCCAAAAAAGAAGGGGATAAAAAAAAGACACACTTGCTTTTCCCCAGGTAATAACTTGTTAAGTATGTGCGCCCCTCTGCATCTTACACACTGTAGTGTCAGCGCTGGCAGCTTCAAAAGAAGGATTTGCCCAACCGAGCGTAAAGCATTACCTCCACGTTGCCAGCAATATAATTATATTTCCCAAATTGACAGGCCGTCAGTCACAATTAGTCTTCCGTGTTTACTGTCATATTAAGGCAGCAGGTACATTATAATAGTCTTGTCTTTTCGGTCATTTGCGCCCCAGCCATTTCCAAGGCCAGTTTTTTTGTCAGTGTTGCAAGGGAGGTTATGGTGGGGGGCTGCGGTGTGCTCCTGCGAATTGAGCCCCAAAAGAGTTAGGAAAGGAATTTTTTTTCATGAGGTTTGTTTTTTTTTGGTTTTTTTTTTTTTTTGGTCGGTGCTACTTGCCTCTTGAGTGGAATATTTCGCTTATAATCTGGGGCCAATTTCACGACCCTGCTTAGCATAAATATTTTGCTAACCATGAAATTTCTGTCTTTCACAAAAAACAGGATTAACAACCAAATTTCCATGTGTTGTGTTTCACTTGTGATTGTTCTTTGGCTGTTGTTCTCTGACCATGAGTATCAAATGGAGTTTTTGAATCGTGGTTTGTTTCATTGGCTAAGACATTTTGTGCTAAGCAAATTTTGTTTTGCTTAAATAACAGCTCTATGAAATTGGCCCCTGGCGAGATAATCCTGCCATGTAGGTTACACACTATAGCCGGTACAATCCACTAAAATAACAAGTCGGGATTTAGAGCCAACTTATGACTCATTTTGTTGGATTGGATCACCTGAAGGGATTGTTATGTCTGGAAAGTTTGTGTACAAAAGAGCAGTGCAGAGATTGGTGTGTGTATACATAGAGTATTAAGAGAGACAATTATTGACGTTAGCTGGGTTTTTAATATTTGGTAGTGAGGGGATGGGGAAGGAGCAAGGGAGGGGTGGGGATCTTTCGTTATAATGACTGACAGCTTAATGAATCTAGGTCCGTATTTACCTGGCCAATTAATTTCTCCAATCATTTTAGCATTCCCTGCCAATGACGGATCCGTTACACAACTTCATTATTACTAACTTGGTTGTTCGGACCGACTTTGTTTGAAGTGTGTTATCAAGTTGGTTCCGACATCAGGTTTAATAACTAGAGAATTAGAAGTAAGCTGATCTGCTCTGTTATCCAAACTGCAATGGTTTGTGGCATCTCTGTTCCAGTGCAGTATAGTGGTCTCGCTACTGATTGCTATTTTGGCATTGTGGCATCAAAACTCAAAACATGCGACTACTACCATAGCACAATTTATCTTGTAGGCTACAAATTATATAGGCAGATCATGAATGTACCAGAGAGTTTCTGAGGAATAGACGCATCACATGTGGCATTGTAAGAAATTTTCATTGATAAGAAATTTAATACATGTACTAAAAAAGAGGCTACTTATTAAATGTTTTGGATTGAAATTTAAGAATTTTGGAAACAAACACCATTTTTTGTTTAATTTTCTAAACCTTGTCCAATGGATACAAAGAAATAACTTGGCTGCAATTAAACTGCTCATCAGCCAAAACAATGACCCGAGATATATAAAATGCTTGGAGTTAGGAGGACCTGACGTTTCGATCCTAGCAGGATCTTTCTCAAAGGCTGCTCAGAGTTAGGAGGGCCTGACGTTTTGATCCTAGCAGAATCTTTCTCAAAGGCCGCTCAGAGTTAGGAGGGCCTGATCCTTTAGCAGGATCTTTCTCAAATTCTCCATGCAATCCAATGGAAATAAAAATTAAACCAAATTCGGGAGGGGACTTTGATTAAAAGATTCGGTTCCATCTCTCTGATTTGATGTTTGACTTCTTGCCTGGTGTTTTGATAAAGACCAATGATAGGGTTAGGATTTCAATTTAACAATCAAATATCAATTTCTAGACTTTGTGTTGATAAGAGGAGAATTTAATATGATACAAGCGTGACAGTTCAATTATGTTGTTTATAAGCTCATCTGAGAGCTAATTGGCTGCATGATTCTGCTGAAATCTTTAATAAGATTTCTGTCCACCATGAAAAGCCTTGCTTTTTAATTACTAGTAACCCGCTGTGGTCTGTCCAAGCTACTGGTGTATACAAGTAAAACCAATACCAGTATCAAAATAAAACTCAGTCCGCCACTCGTCAAGTTCACCTAACAATGCATTATTATCTTCTTTTTTTTTTCCCGCCCTCCGGCTCAGTATCTGCAAAAGCCGGAACATTGTTTATCTGCCCTTTTGTGCCAGCGCCTTAGGCAAACACACCTTCTTATCGCGGAGGGGCCTTTTTAGAAAAGCCGCCGGCCGGCGAGCTCCGAGCTCCGCGCTCCGTCGTACCGCTCACCGGAGCGGATGTAATTCCAGGGGAAGACGAGCCTATTAGATTGTTCCTATCTGTCAATCATTTACCCAATGGCCTGGCAATCCAAATTTCATTATTGTTTTTGTGTCTTTTTTGTGTCTTTTTTTCTTCTTCTTCTCCTCCCTCAACCCCCCCCCCCCCCCATCCCTTCTGCTAATACTGTTGACGTTTATTTATAATATCAATGTTTCACTCAATATTCTGACTGGCGATATTGGACATAAGGCAAAAAGACACTTGTGACTCGCTGTCATTTTTTTTTTTTTTCTTATCTTGAGTCAGCGGGTTAATACAGTATATGAATATGAAATCCACCGTAGGATTTGTCAGTTAGCCTTTTCAGAATCCTAACTTAGAATTTGAAATTGCGTGCATGGAAGGGTATATACTCTGAATCGAGGGAAATCGCAGTGTTAGATTTTTTTTTCTTGAAATGAATATTCTTCTCCTTCTAGCTTGTGGTTATTTGGATCATTCTGAAATGAAAATGAAATATGAGGAATCTTCAGTGATAAAAGAATTAAATTGTAAAATATAAATGATAAAATTCACAAATCTCTGTTTGTGCTTCTGGCTTCAAATGCTTATTAAAGCCAATTTCTGAGTATTTTATGGAAATATTATTAATAATGATGAAAAAACATAAGGTAAATCATGGTGGGTTAAATTTCAAACAATGCAGTGATATTTTGTGCACTTGTTTTGAAAACAATATTAACACAGGAGGCCAAAATAGACAAAATCACAATTTTTATGATACATGTATTAAGATACAATCATTGACTGCATAGCTCAGGTTGTAGAATACTAGTGCATGCTGTACATTTAAACCACAGGGCTCTGGTTCAATTCCCTGTTTGATGATTTTTTTTCTGAACAACTTACTGCAGGAATAAGCAATGTTAGTCATTTTGTACTTACATTCAACAGTGTAGATTCTCTTTTGCAGATTCTTGATCCAAGTGGGGTCAATAAGGTCTCCTCAAAGTTTTGAAGACTTGGGTGGAGTTGGACTGCCTAAAACTTGCTGTCTCATCTGCAAAGTAAACTCGAAACCTTGTTTCAAATGATTAGATTTTACACTTGTTTCACCCTTTGTGATTGTAAGTAGCGCCCTCGTTTGTTCAATAAATGTCATTCCAGAGAAATTATACTGCACACTTTTAATTGCACATGGAAACTGCTCTATCAAACTGAACTGGTTGTCTGGGATTGCTGGTTTTTTTTTAATCTTGGTAGACTTGAAAACCAGTTAAAAATCAGTTATAGTCCATAAATTTCACAGGTCATAATTTGATTATGATTATTACACTTAATATCCGATTACTTTGGAAACATGGTAGATATAGCCCTGTCTGAATTTTGGGTCATAATAATTTGATGTGTTTGGAAAGGGATTACATGTCACACACTTCATATAAAAGTTCTGTGAAAAGCAAATTGAAAACCAATCTTATGAACCGTGTGTAGTATTGGCCATCTGGTTAAACAGTGATCTTCATAAAAGTTGACCAAAATCAATCTCAACAGATCTGGGGCTCTATAGTACCTTCTGCAGCTCCGTGCTATAAACCATATGTCATCAGAATGGATCCGCTCCTTAATTTGAAAATTGCTCGATAATATGCTCGATCCGTCCCAAGTAATCCGGTGCTTTTCTTCACCAATTTTGCCGGCCGGGAGCGGAGAGACAAGATTTTGGCATGATTTAACTCCCCTTGCTTATAGGACGGTCGGTTGGTCGCACCAGCCAGCCAGCCAGTCACTGGCTGGAGTGCCAAGATGTGCAGGCAGGCAGACCCAGACTGGAAGGGTTTGTTGGTGGGCTGTTAAGAGCAATTTGGCCGGCTTGGTTACACCGGCTTTGTCCGCGAAGAGGGCCGGCCAGTCCCAAGTAGATTTACAGCCAGCGGAAATGAGAGGGAGTTTTGTGATGAGGTCCATCAGCAAGGGGGTCGAGTTTTAGTTTGGCAGGAACGACTTGAAGTCATTCCAGTGCAGCGCAGTACAGATCCCTGTCCTTTTCCTAACTTGCGAGAAGGAATGATTGGAAAATAATTCCTGTGGATTTAGTAGAGATTCAGTGTAACAGAATTCTAGACAATCGGATTTATACAGGACTAATTAGACTTCCACCACAGCCCTCTTAGTGTGCTTTTCAAAGCAACCCAATCTTTCCTTCTTTTTGCACTACAGTGGAACACCACTTTAACGAAGACCGTTATACTGAACATTTGGCTATATCAAACATCATCCTTGGCTCCCAATTGTGTGTACAATACATACCAAATATGGTTCTTTTGATCACTATAACCATGGAGCTATTATAGCACTATGCTATAACGAATGACAACTATAACGGACAATATCTGTGCATCCCACCACGTTCATTATAGCGACGTTTCACTGTAATTTCCACTAGAATGCTAATTGTTTGAGGATGCATACTTCATTAAATAATTTGCCGATTTATAATTAAACAGGTACCTTCTTTGTCCGTAATTAATAATAACATCCATTATGTCTAATTAATTTGTATCTTAATTGATTAGCTCCGTTGTTCTATCGCATGAAAGCGTCACTGCCCATAAAGGTTTAAATTTGGTGTCAGGAGCACTATTACATCTTGTTCCTCAATCCGTTTGATCTCACCCACCAAATGAGACTTTTCCTTCTCTCGTATCACCCGAACCTCCGAGACCCGTCCTCCCCAACAGGCTGACCCCCCAGAGCTAAATTTGACACGAATCGGGGCACCGGCAATTAAAAAGTGCATCCTGAACTGGGCCGCAAAATGAGCAAGGAAAACAAAGTAATTTATTGGCTCTCTCATCAAGCCGGTGGTGCCGTGACCTGACACCTTTCTGGTCTTTGCTGTGCTATGAATTTGGCTTCCTGTTTCCCTTTAGAAACCTCTTCGAGAGGTTCTCGCTAGTGACTGACTGAGCCATGAGAGATACCCATCATTGGATCATATATATACTCCACTCACTCAAGATTCCGGGGCAGTCGAAGGTGTGAAAACTGGCAGATTTATGCAAAGGGTCAATTCCAGCGGTTTTTTTTGTGTCCAGTGCCTTCCAGCGTGTGGCCGCAACCGGGTTTCCCTCGTAAATCTATACTGGCTTTTGAGGGTGATAAATTAGGCTATTTCAGAAGTGTTGCAAATATGTTGACCATCATTTAAAACGTGTTAGGTATGACGGCTTCTGCGTCTTTCTGGTACATAATGTACTATACTGAGATTGAAAATACGCAGGAGGTGTTCTGACATCAAGATTAACAACCTGTTAAGTACTATTGCATTTGGCAATCACACAGTGCAATATTATGGCAAGATCCATCAATCTTCCTTCAGTGTTCATTTGTTTGTTGTTGTTTTTGTTGTGTTTCCTTTCTTTTGGTTGAGTTCTCAAACTCATAATTCCCTACTTGGTTTTTTGACACTTAATTTTTCATCCTACATAAAATCTGTGCTATACTTAAAACTGTACTGAGTAGACTTGACATCACCTCAGAGTCAGACACTTCAAACCATTGGATAAACATTGGTTAGGCCAGTGCACCAGTCGGCTTTTGAAGTTGGCATATTGTGTGATCAACTGTCATCCCTAGAACTGTTCATAAGAGGCAGGGTTTTTATCAGAACCATCCCAATAGCTGTGTAGTTTGTTCCTCTGTCAACTTGTGTAAAGTTTTGGAACATTCCTTGGCGTCCCATTTTGGAGTTATTTTGGTTTTGGCTGAAGTTTGGCACTTTATACTGGCCCACCTTGTGGGGTATGGACCAGTGTGACAAATAGGCAGTGATTAATTATACTCTAGGAGTTTGGAATATGACCAGGGGTCGATTTCATGAAGGCTTATGATTGATCGTAACTTTAGTTATGATAACCCATTGTATCCTAGGACATCTACGTAGGGCTATCTGTAGTAAGTTATGATGAGTTTCGTGATATCAACCCCAGGGTTAATAGTAACGTGTATAGTGACTATTAAACCTCATTGTGATCTGTCCTATATAAAAACTACACAGATATCATTTTTCTTATAACTTATTACTATTAGTATGATAATGTTCACCAAACTGGCCAAAACAAACTTGGTTCTATTTCCTCACATGATATTTTCCTGTTTATTTTAGTTACATATTCTTGCCCAGTGAAAAAGATATCTATGAATTATATCTATGTACAGATCGTCTTCATTTCATTGTTGTCATGGTACCTGATTTTAAAACATGCATCTTGCCACTGATTGCTACTTTTGTCACCTGATGACCAGCTCCAAATATGTCATATTCCCACAAATTAACAGCCTTTTGCACTTTGAGTCTTAAATTTAATCCATTTTCAATCCGGCTATTGAATCTTCATCAGCTCAAAACATGGAGCTATTACTTATTAGCTCCATGGCTCAACTAAGAAAGTGTACAAATAATTTGGTCTTGGCTATATTGGCTTGAATTTTAACATCTATGTTAAGTTCTGATAACAGGGACATATGTTTTGTTTAATTCACTTTGATATTTTTTGTTTTTAAATATTCCAATGCCAACTCAACAAACAAACAAACAAACAATCAAGCAAACAAACCACATTTGAATATTTGACCACCCCTCCCCAGTTCTATAGGTGGCACTGATTGACCTTGTGTAGCTTTGCTTTGAGGTCACACC
The DNA here is from genome assembly GCA_963971285.1 of Astropecten irregularis. NCBI lineage: Eukaryota > Metazoa > Echinodermata > Asteroidea > Paxillosida > Astropectinidae > Astropecten > Astropecten irregularis. The sequence continues at coordinate 4,254,260 of OZ020260.1, read as the reverse complement.
AAGGTCAGCCTGGTCATAGAATCTCTCCAAGAGACACTACCAGCCCCAGCAGAATGAGTCTCCTAGGAGCCATTAGCCAGTAAGCCCTGGCTGGCGAGCTGCTGCTGCTGGTGGAACAGCAGTGATTGCCCATCATATAAAGACCGGCCAGGGGGAGAGGAATTGTGAAAATAGTAGAGGTACTTTAGGGAGAATGAACGAGCTGAAGCTAGGGTGAAATGACCTCATTGTTGTCATGATTGGAATATTATTTCCCCGGCCGTCCAATTCCTGATTTAAAAGTGGACATTAATAATCTACTGCAGACAGTTTGGGTTCAGAATCTCCTCCAACTGGGACGTTGTTAAACTACACTGTAGATTCAGTGGTAGCCGCAATGTCTGGTAACCTTCAGGGCCTAGGATATCATACATTGCAGTCATCATCTCAGTGTGTTGTTATGATTTTATATCATCATTCATTTCAGTATTTTTCACATAAGGTTTATACTCGGCTTGACCAATTGGTACTGATGAAGAGTAATTGGGTTATGAGTTGCATCCGGGTTATTGAACTAAAAAGCCTATAATGAGGTGTATAGGCCCCCTAGGCCCTACAAATTTGAATTTATGTTTCAAAATTGCGGCTTGTGCAGCATAGTCGCCCTATCTTTCACCATATTGCTTAATCATAATATTGGCCTAAGCTAAGGGTTTGTTCATTTTCAACCTTTGAATTGTAGAAAATAATCATAAGGAATGATTAACCTTACTGAATCCTTTGAATTCATTCCTAACATTTGGCTAATTTGGTTGGATTGAGGCTGTGTCCAGATGATAAATCCTGCATGAGTTGGTATCAGAAGTTCCCAGAACCGAGAACAAATTTCAAGACATCAAGTTGATTAGTGCATCATCTTTATTCAACAGTTACATTATCAAATAATACATTTGGAATCAGATGGTGATTCTGTAAGGTTAAAAGAGTCCTTTGCCCAAACATCAGCAAAGGAACAACATTTGGGTTCATGTTGAAGGTATTGTGGCTTACCAAGCACCTTGTCACCTTGAGAAGCCCAAGTGCCCAGGCAGCTCCCGCCCTGCACTCTGCACACCCCTCTATCCAAGACCCAAGCAGCTCTCCAGTCCTTGAAAGGAATTTGCCCCACTTTTGTCACACTAACCAGTTATAATTCAACCCGAGATCCCCCGGGACGGCTCGAGCCTGGTCACTTTGGTCAGCTGCAAAGTGAGGATACAGACAATTGATTTACGTCCTGTTTTCACTGATCCTAGCTCCCCCAAGAATCTACAAAATGATTTGCCAGGGGTGTTGACACCACATATCAAGACTGATTTGGAGCACCGTGCAACATTGCTGGCCAAATTCATTCTGAATAATGCTAAAGAATACAGGAAACAGCAGTTGAACTTTTTATTTCTTGACCATGCAAGGGCCTTTCTCAAAAGCTCAGGTCAGGCTCAGGCTCTGGCTTCGTCTCTGTCATCCATACGCTGAAAATATAGGTTGTGCTTTTTCATTGAAGCTGTAGCTCTGTTGTCTTTATTCAAACCAGAGAATCTACTTCCGTACCGCAGCCAAAAGTCTCTATTTTGCTACCCGTAGTTTTAGAATGGATTTACAAATTGGAACGAAGCCAAGCCTGAGCCAGAGCCGAGCTTTCATAAAGGCCCCAGGGTTTTCTCAGCCTTGATGGCAGTTTCAGAAAATACATACAAAAAATACAGATACAAATCATAAAAGTAGTCTTCTGCCTAGCAATGAGTTTGAGAGGATTCTGAAGAAAAAAAATCCAGGAATTTTGTTGCCAGGGTGGGGCACTCTCTATTAATGCAAAAGAACCACTGAAGAGCCATTAGACTTATGAGGGACAACTCTTTTCAAGCTGCCTTCCACTCTTTTAGAGTGAAGTTTGAAGTGCCAGCCAGAATATGAATTATATGCTAAAATGTGGCTTCCACTGAATTCTCAGGTGGCCAAGAATGCTGAACTTGGATTCCTGCACTCAACCTGCTATCCAGAAAGTTAGTCCATAGTCACCTCTGATTGCTAGAATCCTGGGGGACAGGGCTTACATGTACCATTAATTATTGGGTGGCATCAGTGAAGATGTGCAGTTTAGGCAAGTGAGAAACAAAAATTGGTGTTGAATGCAAGAAGGCAGAAAAGTGCTAGGTCAGCTGAGGGGCTGAATGGTGACCCTGGGGTGCATAGCAGGCCAGACTGTGCTCCAGTTGCAGTCTAGTGAATAAATGTCCCAGGAGGATGCCAGTCCAAATATTTGTATTTCTAAAGTGTGGGACTGCAGGGAGGCCTTGGCACCTTGCATTGATACTAGACTGCAACTACTGGTACAACACAGTGACTTAGACCACCATAAACACAGACTAAGTTCTTCCTGATGATGACTAGGGCAGACTAGTTGAAACGTTGAGACCTTACCAGAAGTGGGACGAAATAACAAGTGCAAAAGTACGAACGAATATTACATGGCGTTTCCGCAAACCGATTCACATACCAATTATCATCATGCAAAGCCTAAAATCTTTCCACAATCTAGGTAACTTGTGTGAAGATGGTTATTTATAACACATCCTCACACTTCATTTTTCTAATAGGACCCTGGTACGAATCCCACCTGGGACAAGATCGAGAACATGAACGAGCTTGTCAAGTTCAGGCTAGATCAGGTGGTTTGCCTCTCAGAACAGTTCTTCTGGGGGATCACCCTCATTATTGTCTGCTCCTCGTGAACCGTGTCCAGTATATGGGACAGCTGGTGTGCCTTACATAATTACAATGTATATAGCATGATTCATATTTCCAAAATGATAATTGAAGTCAGTGTTGTATCAGTTTATACCAGACTGCTATGAATGAGTGAAGTCTGATGCCATTGTAGGCTATAATGTAACCTAGATGGATAATTCCATGTGTAGGTCTGAGCCCAGCCATTTGATCATGTTACTAATTACATCCTTGAAAAAGACATTTTGTTACTCATCATTATTGAAATATTATCATGAACATTGTGGAATCTGCCAAAGTCCCACACTATATTTAGTTCTTTGTTATGGGAGCATAGGCATATTATGTGACACGAGGCAACTTTTACAGGCAACTTGGATGCAACCAACTACATCCTGTGTAAGAGGAAAACTTTGCTGGTACCAAAGTCACTTTTCTGGGACTTTCTCACCACCCCTAAGAAAAATTATATGACACTTAAAAGATGAATGCTATATAATCTTCTTGGAGATTGCCCGGATGGCACTGATAGGGCTGGGTAGCTCAGTTGGTAAGAGCACCTACAGTATTCCGGAGGTCGCTGGTTCGAATCTCACTCCAGTCACTTTTTCTTTTGTTCACTTTTCAATAACTTAATAATTCAGTCAGTATTTTATTGCCTCTGAATTTGTAACAATCCAAATTATGTTAATAATGATCAATGTTATAATTGATGCACATGTCAGTCAATTCTCTGGTGGTAGAGAGAGAATCATTTCTGGTTTCTTTTTTGAAAAATGAAAGCCAAATGCTGGTATTGGGTGGTCTGTCTGTCCTTGCCGATCGGCAGTCAGATGATCAGATCACCATAAAATACAGGATCAGATCCATATTCAATTTGCAACATATGGTAAACATAGCAAACATGGTGATATCTGAGCCTAGATACCACCCATTCAGGGTCATAGAGTAGCTGGTCTGTACGACCTTGTACCAGTCATTGGTGCACTACATCATCATTGACTACAAAACAATGGAGTAGTTAGTTTAAAGGTAGTATCATACTTTGGTAAGAAACCAGGAAGACTTTTCGTGCTTGAGCAATTTTTTCGCTTATAAGCAGCTCTATGAAATTGGTCCCTGATTATAAACTTGACGTTCATGCAGCCAGTATACTCTGGCCATCTTCAGGAGAATGCTGAAAAAGAGTATAATTCATGTCACATGTTGTTATACTTGTTAATACCTCAAATCCTTATATTATGTACTTCCACCATGCATAGACTTAAATAATTGTTTTGTTTGTTAAATACCAAATTAAGTAAGGTAATACTGGTATTATCTTTACACATGTGTAAGATTGAGGGCGCTGTTTATGTCAGGCCTCTGATGGATGGAAGCCACAGTAACAACACAAAACTTGTAAAACATTAAACATGAAACTTTAAGCTTGGCTCACTGAGGCTGTTGGCAAGGGTAATGCTTTCTGGTTGTTTCCAATACACGCCGTGACACTTTAGCTAGTAAAAACTTGTGCATATAATCTTGGCTGTCTGACTGCTCAAAGTATAACATCTCCAGGGGTCAATTTCACCAAACTCATCGTAACTTTCTATCAATCGAAGGACTTGTAATACAATTGCAGCCCTATGTAGAATAGGCCCCCTACAATGGGTTATCCTTCGTAAATCGAGTTACGATCGATCATAGGGCTTTTTGAAATCAACCCCAGGCTTGATATTTTAACATGAAAAGGCAGATGAACATTTCGAAATCTGCATGATGTTTCGAGTTTTCGTTTCTTTGATGGTTGTGGTAGCTGGATTTCATGAAACTTTAAGATTAGACTTGTCAATGTCACCAAGGTACTTTGCTTAGTAACATCACACTTTGCTTAATAAGTAAGATTTGTTCATGATTTAAGATTGTGAACTTGGTGAAATCGACCATAGGATTCATAATTTGGAAGAAATTTGGAAATTGGCAATACGTGTGAGAGCTGTTACTGTTTGTACGATTATTAATGTACATGTACATGCCAGTCACAGTGTTAGCGGAGCTAAATGCACTGACAAAGTGACACGAAAAAAAAAATTATGTTCATAGTCTGTCACAGACGTCACTCAAAGAAGAAACAAATTATTGGTCGGCAAATAGACAATAACTGTATGTGTTCTGCCATGTATTAGATTACCAGAAAGATTAATGATTCCCATTGGTTTTTTCACAGTTGTCAAATTTTGATTTGCAGCCTGGGCTCTTCAGCAGCTACACACTGCTGTGTTGCCCAACTGCTGAAAGAGTGAATCGACTCTAAACCACTGGACAAATGGAACTGTAAAAGCTTGCCATAAATCCACAATCCAGTCTCCCCTCCCCTCAATAACTCAAGAAGACTAGTGATCATGCAGGAACATTTATTAAAGCATCCTTTACTGGGATGGTTGATTTGTAAGCAACATCGATCCCTGACCTTCCTAGTCCTGATGGATCCTCCCAAGCTGATGACTCTTGCTATCTGATGCAAGAATCCCAGCCAAGTCATTTGATAACATCCTTCTGAACATAATCAGACAATTTACGACTAACCGGTTCCCGCCTGCCAAAGAGGGAAAAGTCCACAATCATGCCATGTTGTCTGATGTCTTCTACAGGAAGCCAGTTTCTCTGCTTGTACATAAAACACAGCCACTGTCCAAAGTGGGAAGTAACTAGTCCATCCACCGGCCTCTCTAATGTGTGGGAAGGATTGAAAGATGACTTAATAATGTCAAGAATTGTGGGGGAGCCCACCTGGTGGTGTATTTGTCCAGTGATGAAAGAGCATTTTGTCACTTGGCTGCGGAGGGGACTCTGTGAGAAGGATTGGTGGTTTAATAAATGCCCACAGAGAATAAATCAAGACTGATGGAGAAGAGATAGAACTGTGTCTGCTTCTGATGATTCTCTTCCCATGCATCAAGCTGGATAACTAACTCCTTGCTGTTGACTTTGGGGATAGGGTCAAAGAAAGTCAATGTTTACTTTCTGTATTCAGCCAAATTAAAGTGTGTTGAAGAAAATATTCAGTACATGTAGTAAACTGCTACAAACTGCTCATCAACCAAAATAATGACCCAAAATATATTAAATGTTTGGAATTAGGACTGCCTGATGTTTCAATCCTAGCAGGATCTTTCTCAAAGGCTAAATGACAAGAGGACAAGAATATCCACGTATGTGTATCTTTACTTGCATGTACTTGTCCTCTTGTCATTTAGCTTTTGAGAAAGATCCTGCTAGGATCAAATTGTCAGGTCCTCCTAACGCCAAACAGTCAATGTATTTTAAATAAAAATTAATGTTTAATTAAATAAAAGTCTACATTAACAATCTTTTGTGATTTGAATGGAGTACAGTCGTACACGTCAATGCGAAATAACTTTCTGCCATTATTAAACTCCTGTAACAGATTTTGAAACTTTGGAAAGGAAAAATCTTCTACAGATTTCCGTCAGTTGCAAACAAAGACGGAGATAAATTTACAGTTTGTTTGTTATTATTTATACAAACTCTAGGTCCCAAGACTCGGATTAAATTTGAAACTCCAACTTGAACTTGAAACGTTGCCAAACCAGACTACAGAGAAAAAAAAAAAACCTCAAAAAATTGTTGATAGAATTCAAGGTATGCGCAAATGGACCGTAGAGATTGTCCCTCCGGTGAGCCGTCTGAACCAGTGTTTTTACCCGAACTTTGAAGGGGGGAAAACTTGCGTGGGCCTAATGACTACCTCACATACCTGAAGTACCGCTAATATAAACCAAGGGGCCATGCAAGAATGTTTATGAGGTGCCAATTGGTTACAAGCTGCCCGGTCGTATACATCACGGCCGTGAATAATGAGCCGCAGGTCGGCCGGGTCGCCCATGCCGCATCGTTTGTGTCTGTCAGCGGCCCGATGGTCCAGTGAGGACGCTTGTTGACGTTTTGGAAGAAATATGCAAAAGGGAGAGCTGTCGGTCATACCTCAATGTCACTACCAGGGTCCTGAAGAGACCCCTGTGATAATAAACTTTGGAGAGTAAGCAGGAGGTCCGTGGGGGGTTGCTTGAGGAGGGCACATGGCCTGCAGCTGGGGGTATATCACTCTTTGTGACATACAAATTGTACCCCATCGCGGGGTGAGGGGGACTGAGGAAACCAGCTAGGCAAAGTTTCATGATGATGGTCTTAATTGGTTGTCGCATTGGTACCAGTGATCAATATCATATCTCAAAAACACTCGATCATACTTTGTGCGGATCTGATCATCTTGCCACTCCTTGGAGTGTGAACCTGTTGGCTTTATGTTTTGGGAGGGTATGATTTTGATGGAATCTGGTGATGATATCCTATCTATCGCATCCAATATCATTTTGTTTTCGTCCCTGAGCATTAAACTGTCTGTGTCATTTGAAATCGTGATCGATGCTCTTCTCCTAAGTGGTCAGCATTTTTAAAAGAACAATGCCATTGTCTCTTCCTCTGTTTCCTTAAAGCGGTCTTGGGCTGTTTCTCTAACCCCTTCTGTTACCATTTCTTCCTGGCAGTAATATTCCATGATACCCATTCCGCTCTCTCTATATTCCTCCTTGTTTCTCTGTTTGATACTAAAATCACCCCTTCTATATAGTCACCATTACCTGGGGCCACTTTCATAGAGCTGCCTAAGCGCCAAAATTTGCTTAAGCACCAAAAACCTTAAATCAGTCAAAAGCAGTAAACATCAATTTGGTTGGCAATCAAGGAAGACTTTTCATGCTTAAGCAAGTTTTGTGTTTAAGCAGTTCTATGAATGTGGATCAGTTTGCGGAAACACCATGTACATGTAAAAATCGTTCGTACTTTGGCACTTCTATATCATTCGCACTTCTCGCAATTAGGTCTCAACGTTTCGACTTGTCTGCTCTAGTCCTCATCAGGAGACGATTTCAGTTCTATGAAATTGGTCCCTGTTCTCAAGACCAAGGTCACAGCGTGATATTCTATCATAGTCCTCTGTGGCATATGCAGACCCACACTTCTTCATCATTAGACATACAACCAACTCAACATTTCCTCTCACTCCATAGGGCCTTCTAGAAGGCATCCCCTCACAAGATGCACCCATCTTCAATTGATCAAGTGTCACGTTGACCTTGTCTCTACTCCTTGGTGTGCCATTCAGTCCAATCCCAGACTCCTCCAGCACATGCATTGCTAGCTGCACCTTCTAATTCCTCATGCACCTTTTTCCCCCTTGGATTGTTGGCGTTTCGTTTTTTCTTGGGGATTTGCAGAGTACACAAATTAACCCCTAAGGAAGAGAGGTCGATGGGCCAAGCAGGTTCCAGAAAAGTACCATTAATCTCTGTCGGATCTTGAGGGGGTTCTTTCTCAGGGGCCGTTATTTCTGTTCCTCTCTCAAGTTGAATACTGCCTGGGCACCAACGTTGGGTCTTGTGGGAGTCTGTAATATTTTATTAGTTATGGCTTGAGTGGTAGGAAGTGGGTATATATCTCTAGGCTAGAGTTTAAAGTTTTATTGGGGGTCTACCAGGTGATTCGAATGTTATTTGTCTTTCAAGATGTTTAATAAGGTGATACAGTGGTTTCTTAGGGTCTATACAGTAAAACCTTCTTCATCATGTGACTGTGTATAATGATCTTGATGATGCTGATGTAGAACCTCTTATCTTTACATCGACAACCGTAAATACTTTGAGTCTTATTCTTGGGGTCGAGTTTACCAAACTCATCGTAACTTACTATCAATCGTAGGACTTATGATGCATTGCAGCCTCACATAGGATATGATGGGTTATCCTTCGTAACTCAAGTTATGTTCGATCGTAGGGCTTTGTGAATTCGACCCCTGGTTCGTTAACATTTTCTTTACTTCTTCACAAAATGATCAACAAAATGCCTGATAGTTATACCAATTCAGAAATGGAAATTCCGCAAATTGGTGAGTGTGTTGACTAATATTTCTTGTTTTTAGTGGTTGTGAATTACATTCCAGAATGAAAATTTTCAGATATTAAAATTTTTTGGATGTCAAACTTATGTTTCATAAAACAACAACCGAAAATCTGTAATTTTGAAATGGATTCACAAAATGGAGGTGGAGCTTTAAGAAAGGCCCCAGCCATAGTCCTTGCTGCTGGTCGTTAGGTAGAGCGCCCTCGCATGCCGATTACTCTTTCCAAACTAACCACCTCCTTTTTAGCTTGGGCCTGATGTTATCATCCCCTGTGATGTGACTAAATCAAAATGTAAGGGAAAACCCAGCACATGTTAGATCCTGAAAACACCTCATGCATTGACTCCCATCCCCCACCCCCACCCCCGTCATCATGTTTTTTTGAGGGGGAAACTGAAAGCATGTTGGCTCCAAAACGTACAGACCCTGGGTGCCGTCCATATTCCCAGCTTCCTTCCACCATGCTTGCATCCAAATTACCAAATTTCCGAGGTCCTAATGCGGACTCCTTGATGTTTTTCCACTCGGAGCGACAACTGTGAAATTTAATTTGGGGGACAGTCAAACCGGAGCATGGCATCCGCGTGTGTGCCATGTAGCCAGCTAGGTTCAAGGGGGGGGGGGGGGGGGGGGGGCGGCAGGGAAACACATGTAATTTGACATGTGCAGTTTCTTTGTCAGACTGTGAGGTTTAGATGGTGAAAATGTCAGGCGTTTTGCATGCACTTGCACGTACGGTCATTGAATTGTGACTCGCATAATAGTACCGCGACTACTCGGTCTTGAAGCGATCGAGAGTGTCGTGGCTCGGAGATTAGAGCATTTGAATTGCATGCTTTGCGGCAGGGTTGTCAAAATGTGAGCCCAAGACCAGCTTGCGGATCTTAGTGTCCTTCTCCGTGAGCCGGGAGCTTAACTGATTGTTTTGATCCCCAGCCAGGAGCATATTGTTGCCTGCCTACCTGGGAAGGCAGATTGGTAATTAGGAAAGGTTGGCTGCGGTCAAGTTCATTAGGACTGACTGTGCGGGTAGCTCTCAGGAAGTCGGAATGATCCCGTGAATGCTTGCCAATCTGATGAGTAAAATTGTCCATTTGTTAACCACTTTATTAGATTTACAGTTTGTGTCCATGCCAATTCTTTGTATGATCTCATCCGTGTTTGGCCAAAACGGCTCCGTCATGTGCCAATTGGACGTCTCCCGTTAGCATCTTGTTCAGATAGAAATGACGCGATTGCTGCTTATTGTTGCTGTGGTGTATTTCAATTTCAGTTAGAATTCATTTTTTGGGCTCCAGGTCAAAACAGGTCAGACCCGAACATCTCAAGTGTTCAACTACATTAGATAAATTTAAGTGTTTCTTTTCCAAGTGTCTTGTCAGCTTCTGTAATTTATATGATTTTACTTTCAAGTTGCATCAAAACATAACCAAATGTCATTATAGCCTGTTCAGTTTATGATATCCAGAAGCCACATTCTGTTGGGTTTTCCCAGTAAAATATCCCGGATTGTTTCAGATTTCAAAATAAAAGTATCATCATCCTGACCATGAATATCAATTGAAATTTGTAATGGTGGTTTGTTTTATTGGGCAAGACATTTTTGCGCTAAGCGATTTTTGTGTGCTTAGCAGCTCCATGAAATTGGCCCTTGATGTTTACCTCGGGCTTGTGGAAACCTGACATCATTGCTAGTTGTTGTTTTTTTCAGACTGTTAGCCCAAATGTTTTCTATTTTTAATCGTTTCTTCTTCAAGTTGCTTGACAGATATGTGATAGAAAAATGAAAGGTTTTATGAAATGCAAGTGAATAGACAGATTATGCATATTGCCTGAGTTTGCGGTACACAACTGTTTACTTTGATTTGAACTGTACAGATCTGCATTTGTTTGAACTCTGGTGGGCATAAAAGTCTTCAAATCATTCGCGTTTTAGTCAAATCATATTTTCTCCGATGCTACCCTGTGTTAAATCCTCGGCCATTCTAAACAACAAAGTGTATCTACTGAGTTTCTACACTATTGCATGAAGGAAGCAGTCCTTCTTATTCCTCCATGATTGTTGTCACGGCAATGCCATCACAGGCTTCAATCTCCAATAAGTCTACTTATCTGTATACAAGTGAAAAACTGGGGTGCGCTTTTCTTATTTTCAGGTGTACTTATGCCAATTATCTTCACTGCTTCATCAGCGACGACCGACCTCACAATGGTAGAGAGAGACCACAAGCAAACCCAGAATGAAGTTACCCTGAGGGGTCTCCGATCCTGGCGTGGCATCCAAAAGGGGGTAAGACTAAGAGATACATGCGGACTGTAGTAAAGACTGACACACTGTCATCTTTGATTTATATGCCCCCCTCCCGTTAGCATGGTGCTGTATTTTGGGTTTTTGTTGTCTAATGAGGCACCATGTTCCTGTGCCACAAAAAAGACGGACATCAACAGAAACCCTGAGGACTAACGGCATTGACGAACCGGAAGAGCTGCTATATTGGTCCCTAGCAACCCCCACATGCGAAGGCATCTTTTCCGGTCGTTTTTCTTTCGTTCTTTCGTTCACATTGTCAAAGTTTGACTGGGTATAAAATTTTACTGGGTCAGAAGGTTGTAGAGTTTTCTTTTCTGTGAGTATAATGGGACATTGAATGGATTCAGTATGTGGGTTGGGAAAAATACAAATACAAAAGGAATCTTTTGACATTCTGTAACAAAAAAGGATGATTTATTTATCCCATATAATGGCTGGATACCTTTGCAAGTTTCAGTGAGTGATTCGATTTTCAACATTTTGTGTTTATTAGTTTACAAAATGCTCAGAGTTAGGAGTGCCTGGGGTCGATTTCACCAAACTCATCACAACTTTCTATCAATCGTAGGACTTATAATGCATTACAGTCCTATGTAGGGTAGGCCTCCTGCAGTGGGTTATCCTTCGTAACTCAAGTTACAATCGATCGTAGGGCTTCGTGAGATAAATCGACCTCTGATGTTGTGATCTTAACAGGATCTTTCTCAAAGCCTCGAAGAAGATCCTTTGGGGATTGTGTATGTTAGGTCATGGTTTGGGCTGATGCATGTGCAGTTTGCAGCAGTTTATCACTTTACAACATGAACATTTAAACAATTTTGGCATCAGTTTCAGAAGTTGGAGCTCAGAACAGAATTGTCAGCATATTAATGCTTATAATGAGTTAATGTGCATAATTAGTTCTTTATGTACGCATGCAATCACTTACAATGTATGTGACTAGGGCTGAATATATACAGGCATAGCTCCTAATGTAAACCAGTGATGTATGTAACTGTATGCACATGAAATGTGCAGAGGAGGAAAACTTTCTTAATGACTGTTTTCAGATAAAGTGGATGGAACTTTATGTCTGATTTCCTTTTTCTGATGAAGGTCTGCGTCCCTTTCTGTTCCCCCCTGGACTGAACTTGGCTGCATGACCTAGTTTTTCTTTCTAAAACAAAAAATTTGGGTTGGCGATCATTCCTGGGCTTTGCCCGGCCGCCGATTTATTCCAATCAGTTCTGTTTTATCCCAGGATGTTATTCAAAGCAATCAAGTATTAATGAGCCCGCAATTTCCGAAAATTAATCCCGGAATCCATCAAAACGTCCCAAATCGGATAGACCCGGCATGATAAATTGGACTGACTGAGGAAAAAAAGGCATCCACGTAGATAGAACTTTGGCCCAGGAAATGGTGGTTGCCCCGGCGACAATATCAAAATGCTAACAAGGAATGATAGATAATGACAGTGTCATTACCGCAGTCGCTGCTTTGATATTGGGGGAATTAATTGTGAATAAATTAGCCGGCAGTGAAGTGGAATTATGGGATAATAATGATATATTGTCGTAAGCAGCACTCGAGACATACCTCATTTGTTTGTTCGCTCATTCGGGCCGAGTTCGATAGACTGATACGGCAGACTTTCGCTGTATGTTAGCAATTTGAACTTCCAGTGAAATGGGTTTGAATGCTGAGTGAATATAATCTAATTAAAAGAGTTCCACCCACACACGCTGTTGAAGAATTAGTCTCTAATAAAATAGGCATGCTAGCTGTGAAAAAAATAGCAACGACTTTCAACTCGTATAAGTTCATTGGATACTCATGTTCATTACATACCTATATACGGCCATTACGGCCAATATAATTGAATATTGATAAATTGAACTGTACTTTCATACAGTGTTAACCTGACATAATGTCTAGAACAGTACATTGTCACAATACATAGGGCGTTTACGAAACGAAGGGTTAGGCTCAGGCTCAGGCTCCCACACTGACATCCATATGCTGAAAATATAGGTTGCGGTTTTTCATTGAAGCTGAAGCTCTATTTCCCTTTCAAAACCATAAAATCTTCTTCCGAACCGCAAGCCTCTATTTTGATACCCGTTATTTGAGAATGGATTCATGAAATGGAGCCGGAGCCTGAGCCCGAGCCTCCGTTTTGTAAATGCCCATAGTGAAATGAATGTACTAATCATATTATAAGCAAGAGCCAACATATTGAAAAATGATGGTGTTGTACTTAGCATTCTGCTAGTGAACTAGCAGGAGAATGTTTTATGCAGTGAAGGAATGGAATTATAGGCCACTAATTCATCTAATTGTCTCATATTCCTCAACTTATGAACAGACCCAGGTGCGGTTCTAGAGCCAATGTTTTGGGGGCTAGAAGAGCCAATTGATTTTTGTAAAAAAGTGTTTTTTGTTTTTTTTGGAGGGGGGGACTTGACCCTTCGCACGTGACGTGACGTCATCTTCTAACATTCAATTCTGCTATGAATTATTTGGAGTAGAAAAGCAACCTATACCCACATAGCGTGCTTTTCAATTGAAATAATTGACTGAGATCCAGTATTTCCCAGCATTTTTTTATTATTTTTTGCATTTTTATTTTTTTGGTTCCTTCAACCCTTTAAGGTTCCATAAGTGTAAATGGCGGACAATTGCCGGGAAGGTAAAGTCAAACATGTGTTAAAGCAAGTTTCCAATGCCTTATGCATGATCTTGTACATAACTCTACCTATATTCATATGCCATGAAGTTTAAATTTTCAAATATATACCGATACCCTTTAAGATCGTGGACTGGGTTTATGTGTAATTTTCCACTTTTTGAAGAAATCAAGGAAAATTAATTGTAAATTTGCTCAAACAGAGAAACGAGTTGGAAACCCGCCAATATGCCCTTGAAAATGTTGCGATATGTCAACCAAATTTAATCAGGAAAGCCGAGCTGTATATACCTTTGTTTGGTGAGATTGAAAGAGTTCTACGAAATGCCGCAAAAAAGGACGGCTTTGTGCCACTAACTGACTCTTTTCCTGATTCCAAAAAATCCCCGGCTTGAAACATCATGCTACAGTACGGGTTGCAAACAAAAAAACGGAAAAGCACTGGACTTGAGATGTTTATCTTTTTCCAATTTTGCACTGATTAAGCTGCCTTTTCACGCCGTAATTAGTTTGCCTCTCAGCAATTTGTCCATCCAATCCCCAACCACTGGCTTCATGTCATGCCGCCACTGCGATACAGCAAACATCCCATGTCCCCCCTGCTATGATGAATGAAACACAATGGCACTGTAGCAATGACAATAACCGACCCCTGTGAAGTGACTCCAACAAGCCACTGTATCAGCTATGTTCTGTTGGTGATACAAAAAAAAGCGTACCCCCCTTTGAAAAAAATAGTCAGTCGCAGAGAGGACAGAAGAGACAAAAAGAAGGTCATAAGAGTTGTATATGGGTCACTATAGGAGGGTTATCCATCAACGTCAACCCCAATTTCATGCAGCATTTATTCTTAATCAGCGCTCTTGTGAAGGCCCTTAATCCCTCTTTGGCTATATATCAAAGCTTCCAGGTGCTTTACCCCTCTAGACTGCCAGGACTAGAACACAGAGAGGTTGAGAGGAAAAGGGGGAGAGAGGGGAGAAAAAAGGGAGGGCACATTCTGTGAATTAGAAATATGCTCCAAGCTACAAAGCTTTAAAAAATAATTTGGAATTGCAATCAGTGGACTTCCCTCTTCGGTTGTTGTATTCTCTCTCCTCTCCTTATTTTGTTTGCCGCGGCCCCGGCCCCGCCGTTCTCCTGCCTACTTGGGCGGGATATTTTTTTTTGTGTTGCTGATGATGCGTGCTCTGGGTGTAGGAGAGTGGGCGGCATGTTGCATCATTGGTTGATGCGAAGTGACTTCGCCACTCGCCCTGGGGCGCTAGGCTTCTTAGCGGCCATTCAGAGTTAAATGTGGGAGCCCGCCAATGTGCCAATTCTGTTTCAATTTCAATCTGGCACTCTCTCCCCCTTCTCCTGCTCTTTCCATTCCCTCACCAGTACCGTCTTTTCTTTCTTTTTTTAACTCTTACAGATTCTTCTGGGTTTTTTTTCCTCCTTTTATTCCCATTCAGGGTTTGTGCCGAGTGTTTTTTTTTTGGTAACTTCCTTTGTTTTTGGCTGGAAGGCAGGTGCAGTGTGGCCATTGCTATACAAGCCAAATGCTACCCTAGGATGTTGCATGTAGTCATTCTTCTCCAAACAAAATCTCTAATTCCAGTATTCTCAATCTCAGTGCCCCAGGAAAAAAATTATATCAAAAAAATATGATTGTTTTTTTATAGATTTACCACCAAAAATAAGAAAACAAATGTAGCAAAATTTGTTTCCTTTTTTTATGTGGTTGTTGTAGGATATAGCAAAAAGGGAATGGGTAGCCAGAATTTGTTTCAATTTTTTTCTGTTGTTGATGATTTAAAAAAGGATAAATTTCATCTTACTCTGAATATGGAGTTTTGTCCATGCCTTATTATACCAGATATTGGAGCAAGATTCAAGTTCATATTTTGTGTTCCAGTGAATTTAAGGTATAATACATGATTGGCAAAGGTCACAGAACAGCACTCACACTTTGTCTGATCCAAAATGTACATGAAATGATAAACCTGTGAAAATTTGAGCTCAATCAGAGTCACGCGAAAATAGTGAAAACCCGACTCAATTTTTCTTATAAAACGTAAAGAATGGTGTTGATCTTACCCCGAGATGAAAACTGTTTTCGGTTTTTGTTTGACCAATTTCTGGATAAATACACCATTTCAGGTGGAAATATTTTTAACGGTATGTTTCTGCCGGCACCATCTTCATATCCTGAAAGTTATACGTAAATCGGTGAACATTTCTGTTTGGGTATGTCACCAATCCTGTACTGTACCTTTAAGGCTGGTGTTTATTACCCCTGTTATATATCCCTTATTGTGACTACACTAATGAGCATTGGTATAAATTTCTCTCCGTGATAGCACAGAACCTGATCATTTTCCTTTTGTTTGAAAACATAAATTATGCGAACGCATCTCGATAATGGCAGTTATACATGGTACATTTATGCACCTATAGTACAGTACTGAGTATATATCATCCCAAGCATCAATCCTTCATGCTGGAATGGACCATGCATATCATAGTGTATAAGTGTAACATGAACCATGCCGTTGGTATAATACTGAGTATTACCAGGCAAGATTTAACGACGATAATGGCAACACTGCCCTCGCTCAATACTCCCACCGTCGTCCGCCGATTCCCGCCTAGCTCAAAGTGCCTACGATTCCCCCCTTTTGACGGTTCTAAACTCACAATTACAGATCATCCTCCGTAGCTCCTTAAAATTTAATAACAAGGCCATCAATAACCTGTTCGCCCGATCCAAATGACTTGGACGGTGTCGATCTAATATCCCACCTTTTGGATTTTGTGATGGAACTGGGTTCTGCATAATTGATCGTGGTGTATGGTCCATTGACGACTATAGGCTAAGTTCTACCTCTGTTTCATGTTCTGTATAAAATTACTCCTCCATAGTATCCCATTTTACAGTATCTCTAGTCTATAATCAGACAGCTATCTAGTTTACCCTTTGAGAAAGATCCTGCTAGGATCGGAACGCGCCAGGCCCTCCTAACTCTAAGCATTTGATATTTTTCAGATCATCATTTTGGCTGATGAGCAGTTTGCAGCAGTTTATTACTTGTATAGTTTACAATAGATGGTTTTTTTGTGCCTTATATCAAAAGCTCACTTCAAATAAGTTCTCAGCAACAACAAATAGTCCAATTTGAATCTAGATGTAACAGATTTCATAAATGCTTGGAGTTAGGAGAGCCTGACACATTTTGATCCTAGCACATGGAGCAGGATCCTTGCAGAAAGATCCTGCAAGAATCGAAACGCGTCGATCAGGACCTCCTAACTCCAAGCATTTGATATAGGCCTATTTCAGGTAATTTTGGCTGATGAGCAGTTTGCAGCAGTTTATTACTTGTATAGTTTACAATAGATGTTTATTTGTGCCTTATATCAAAAGTTCACTTCAGATAAGTACTCCCTAAAAAAATAGGAGGGCCTGACTCATTTCAATCCTAGCAGGATCTTTATCGAAGGCATTAAATTTCAGGTCATTATTTTGGCAGATGAGTAGTTTGCAGCAGTTTATTACTTGTCTTGACTTAAGAAATAGTCCAATTTTAATCTAGTTGTAACAGATTTCATAAATACTTTGAGTTAGGAAGGCCTGGCACATTTCAATCCTAGCGGGATCCTAGCAGAATTATCCTGCTAGGATCGAAACACGTCAGGCCCTCCTAACTCGAGGCTTTTTATAAATTTCAGGTCATTATTTTGGCTGATGAGCAGTTTGCAACAGTTTTTTACTATTTCATAAATGCTTCTTTGCATGATATAATTTTTGTATAATATACAAAATTCTGTACTGGAATTTGGTTTGTGGGACATTCATGAACTGCAGTGAACCATTCTGAATGTTTAAAAAAGAAAGACTTAAATAGCCAGCTAGTGTCATTTCAATCCCAGATTTCCAGATTTCTGGAGAGAGTTTTTTTTTTCAAGATGCCCTAGGGAATAACATCTTAGGATAGGAAGGTGCCATTAGTCAAATCTCTAAAAGTATAACTTTCAGATCTATAATTCAGCTAGCAGGCTTTTGTATAGGGATATGCAATTGATGTAAAATGATGTTAGATGACATTTTAACCACTTAACTTCCTATAATAAGCCTCATGGAAAACAGTATACATCATTATATGGCTGCTAGTGCTAAACAGTAATGATTGATTCTTGCTGCCAGTAGAACATACTTAAGATTGGATAACGTTCTCCTCAAGAACTGTGTGGTTTATATGGGATCATGTTGACATTCATTTTGGTATTAAGGTTTAGGGTGGTATTTGACAAAGTGCGTTTCAAACTTGCCTTACAAAAGTGCCGTGATTAGTTCAGTTCTAACTGTCAGTTTTCATTTATCCTTTTTTTGAAAAAGGTTTTCTTTTCAGTTACGGCATGATGAAATCCATGCCTTCTAATTCACTTATAGTATGGTCTAGTTTATAGCTGTTGAACCTCCAAAATGTAAAATGTCTACAAAATAATTCTGTTAAAATAAAACATTTTCAGATTGTTTTTTGTAGCTGGCCCCAAACTGTGGAACGCTGTCCCCATCAACATCAGGAATGCTCCTTCTGTCATTATTTTCAGGATGCTTGGAGTAAGGAGGGCCTGACGTGTTTTGATCCTATAGCAGGATCTTTATCGAAGGCTTAAAAAAATCCTGCTAGGATGGAAATGTGTCAGGCCATCCTAACTCCAAGCATTTTATAAATTTCAGGTCATTAATTTGGCTAATGAGAAATTTGCAGCAATTCATTACTTTTTATTGACTATTTTCAAGTTTCCAGGTTAAAATATCTGTGTGATTTACTGGGTTTTTTTTCAAATTTATTAAATTTTGAACTGGTGGTTCTGATGAAAAAAGAAAATTATAATCATCAAATAACCACAAGGGAAAAGTCATTGAAAAGTGAACAAAGAAAAATTGACCGGAGCGAGATTCGAACCGGTGACCTCCTGAATACCGTACAGGCACACTACCAACTGAGCCATCCAGAAAAAAAAAGAAAATTGACAGTTACTTCAGGCAGACCAGTCCTGTACGTACTTCCCAAACAAGTTAGACAACTTCATGAAACAGTCACTTAGAGCGCACTCAGTTTGTCAATTTTTCTTGTGCCGGCCAAGTTTGGAACTTGATCCTCGGTTAATAGAAACACAGCTCCCAGCTTAATTACGTAGATCTGTGAGAATCTCCCCCTTAATATATCCTCTCCTAACCCCATTCCTGTCGCGGGGTTGAGAGGGAAAGATGAAACCGTGTTCATTACATCCTCGGAAATCAACGCCGTCTTTAGCGAAATTGAATTCGGGGGCCGTGGTGATCAAGTCAGCGTGTGCCAGTGGCGGTACGGCGCGGTGGGCACAGCCGTAATCAGCATTGTTACTTTAAACACCGCATGGCCTCATTTTTCTGCCATTGATATAATGGGACGTAATCCATTTTTCCACATTTTGTAAATAGTTTTTATCGTTTTTCCATCAGAGGTACGATCAAGAGGTGTTTAATATTTGATTTGCATAAGTTATTTAGACGGTGACTGCTGACAAGCTACTCATCGGATGTTTATTATTTTTCCTTGCGCGGTCATCGATCATTTTTGTTTTCAAGGGTATCAGAGATCGTCAATTCTGTATACAGCGCTGCAAAACCTCTCTTCGGTCTTAAGAGGTATTCTATTTAAAGAATTATATATTTACCGAAGATTTAAAATCTAATGCAGTTGACTAGCTTGGAAAAAGAAAAAAATCATTCGTTCATAACTCAGAGGTTTAAAAACAACAACTTCCTCGTCTCAAGATTAAAGAAATCAAAATTAACAACTTCCATAGCAAAAAGTCAGCTTCAGAATAAATCACACATTTTCTGTACTTCCCAATGACATTTAGACAGCATGCAACCTATGTACTGAGCTTCTAACATTAAAGGTAATATCATACTTTGGTTTTTGTCAAAGAAATACAGATTCATGACTAAAAATATCAAAAAAGATACAGTAACTGTCATCTGTGAAATTCCCAATCCAATATGATGTCCACCTTTTGAGAAAACAGTGGAAAACGCCCACAGTATTTCTAAAATCTTCTCACAGGATTTTTTATCTTCCGAAGATCAGAATTGGTTTTGGTCAAATGGTATTACTTTTTTCTTTTTTTCACAGATGACAGTTACTGTATCTCTTTTGATATTTTTAGCCATGAATCTGCATTTCTTCGACAAAAACCAAAGTATTTCAGGCAGAAACAAAAATTAACAATATGTTTCTACCATCACCATCTTTACCCTGTAAGATATTGGTATCATCTGTGAAGATTTCTGTTTCAGTATTCTACCAAAGTATGATACTACCTTACTAACTGAATTTGACAAAAAAAATAGAGGAATTAAGAGGACTGAATAATTATTGTCATTGTTTCTCTCGAAAATATTAAGTTTATAGTGAAATATTTGAAGGTCAGAGTTATAATTTTCAATTTTGAATGAATAGAAAGAATGCTTTCATTCAATGGCCAATGATGTATAGTATATAACGTTAATGGTCTTTGTTAGAATGAGACAGTGCAACAGGAATATTACCATTATTATTATCGCTAAATTCTTTCAAATGCAGCTCATAAGTCACTCCTGGCAGTAGACCCAGCAAGAATCCTGCTTTTTTTTTTGGTAAGACTAAGAGACTCCAGGATTATCAGTTCAAGATTTTGATGAATAACAGTACACAAGGATGATTCAATCCACCCATTAAAGTTGATGGTTATTATGCTAATCCAGGACAAAGTGACGTCCTTCTTCTAGAAATGGTAGACAGATAAAAATAAAAATATGACGACAGGATAAATGATCTCATTTAAGGGACTACTATTCAGCTTCAAGGTAAAGCATTATAGTATACCATATTGTCCATTATTGCCCTGATTTATTGTCAATTTTTATAGGTTTGACTAAGAAATCATTTCATTGGTTTATGTGGATTTCCTGCAAATGATGAAAGTTTGCCCCCAGAGAAAGGCTTATTTAGTTGTTGCTGTGGCAAAACACATTACACCTAGAGAAGTCGAAATACTGACTTATAAATGTGGTGATTTGTGATACAAGTAGATTTTTTTCATTTAGGCTATCTTAATGATTTCAATGTACATTTGTCATAACATAATATCGTAACTCTGTTTCTTTCTTGTTGTATCAATCTTACTGTGTCTTATTTCCAAATGTGTTAATTTTTCCACTCTTTTTTAATTCTGTAAACTTGTATGCATGAAATTGTTTTTCAACTATTAGGGCATATTCTGAATAAATTAAAATTGAAAAAGAAGTATAGGCCCCCCATGAATAAATACTTTTAGATTGAAGTTTGATATCGAGTTAAGGGTAGTGATTGTGTAACTCACAAATTATGTTTTTTGTGTGGGACAAGAAAAATATTTTAATTGAACAAAAAATGAAATTTTTGTCTTTATCAACATTGTTCATTTTCTCTGAAGTGAAGTCCAGTTTTGGGGGAATGAAATAGTAATGCTTAGTTTGGGGCATAATCTTGTGCTTTGTGTGTGTGACATATATGCATTGTATCTGGTTTTATATCAAGTCAGTTAAACGACTCCTATTTAACATGAATGTGTCCAATTCTTTGAAGATCTTTTATGGCGACATACAGCTGGCGTCTTTTTCACTATGGCGTCTTAAAACTTCAGTCATTTTTGCAACCTCTAGAAAATCCCACCTGCTAACCTTATAGATATTTAACAAAAAATATTCTTTTTTTCTTTTATGCCCGCATTGAGTAGTAATATTTCCGTTCATGTTTTCCGGATTCCCGACTCACCATTCCTCAACCTTCTTCATCTTATCTGTCAGCCTGGATATCTAAATCTATGCTTGACATCGAGAGCAGTTAGAGGGGAAGAATCAGCTGCCTAGACCCACGGCCGAGTCCGGTCCACTCCGGTCGGTCTGTAGTCCTAGGGAGATATACTATCGGTACACCCTCCCAACCTAGCAATTGAAATAGGCCAGAAGTAATTCATCTATTGTATGCAAGTTCGGCCGGCAGGCCCTATGTCGGTTATCTCTGGGGCTGGGTGAAATGTTCTGGAAAATGGTGTGAAATAATCATGATGAGATAAATCCCCCCATGAATGTTCATTGGTAATAATGTAGCCTCTGTAAACACTAGGAGTTTTTTAGGAGAACTAGAGGTTGTGGAGAGAAACACATTCTGAGGTGGTTCTGGAATAATCCAGAAGTTTTGAATTTCATACTTAGTGTAGTATAGTACCTAAGGCTGTTAAGCAATGAGAGAGCGGCTAGTGTACAACTTCACAGGCTGATCTGGGGCCAATTTCATGGAGTTGTTAAAACAAAAATTGCTTAGCACAAAATGTCTTGCACAATAAAACAAACTACCATTAAAAATTCCATTTGATATTCATGGTCAGCGAACAACAACCAAAGAACAATAACAAGTGATACACAACTCATGGACATTTGGTTGCAAATCCTGTTTTCATTAAGACATGGTTAGCAAATGTTTGTGCTAAGCAGGGATGTGAAATTGGCCCCTGTATTGTGGGATGTATTAGGTATAGGACCACTTGCCATGCTGTGACCAAAGTAGCACACTCACCAGTTTCAGTGATTTCCCACTTTGCCTATACAGGCTTAGCATCTAAGCTTAGACCACTGCGTACAATAATCATTACCTGATTGAGTTTGTTGCCAATTTCATAGAGCTGCTTAGCACAAAAATTCGCTAAGCATGAAATTTCTATCTTAGCAAAAACAGGATTAATGAACATATTTCCGTGTATTGTGTATCACTTGCAATTGTCCTTTGGCTGTTGTTTGCTGACCATGAATATCAAATGGAATTTTCAATGGTGGTTTGTTTTATTGGGCAAGCAATTTTTGTGCTAAGCAATTTTTTGTGATAAGCATTTGTTTGTGCTTAGCAGCTCTATGAAATTAGCCCCTGGACTGAGCATCTACTGCATGGCAGACTATACCAGTAAGGGAATCATTAAACTAGCCTCCTATAGCACGCTAAATGGCATCATGCTTGACAACCAATAGTCAAGGCTGTAAATCTACAATGTGTTTTCATCCTTGGTTATGAAAACCGCAGCGTAGAAAATTGATTTGTGTCAAATTTCTCCATCATGTCAGCAATTTCAATATCAGCTACAAGACAATTATTGGCAATGATTATCATTTACATGTAATTCCAATGTCCAATCTGTCCATCATAGATCTAATTGAGTATGATATATCCGCGTACATCGTTTCTGGCAGAAATAAACCAATTAAACTGGAAAAAAAACAGGATTGAGCTAATAATAAGTATTGATTGGCAGAAACCAGTAACTGATAAGGGACAAGTAACCAGCCCATTGACCTTGTCACATAGTCATTTCCTTGTAAAACTCAGTCATATAAATGATATAATTTGGCTTTTTGATACATCATCCTATAATTGTCAGTTCATCGGTCCATCTGTTTGTCTGTCTTAATAAGATTTGTTCCAAAAATTTTGAGAAATATCAATTATGCCCCACCTGTGTATATATTACAAATCCCACGATTAAATATTTATCGAACTTGAACTTGGAATTAACCAAATTAGACTGAAAAACAGATGCGATGTAATAATTTTGTCAAATTATTAGGAAGCTGAAAATTTATTATTTTGCTCGACTCTTATTTCATAATTTTTGTTTAATAGTGAGCAATACAAATTCTGTCAAGTTCTCCTACAATTCTGCATTGTTATCAAGGTATTTGACATCAATCCTAAAAAAAAAACAAGAACAATAATGTACACTCTTTAAATAACTTGAATAATATTTAAAGGTATAACTATTGGTAAAGGTGAGAGAACAGCTGAAGTCTGTGCATAATTTGATTCGTCATGGGATAAAAACAAACCTGTGAAATTTTCAGCTCAACTGATCATTGGAAACAGTAGAAAACAGAGGAAAACTGTTGTAATGGGAGACTTTTGAGAACCGGTCTTCAAGTCAACAGCGCACGCGCATGAACAACAGCGCAGGCGCAAAACAACGCGCGCATGCTCACAATTGCGTGCGCGTGCGCTGTTGATTTGAAGACCGGTTCTCAAAACTCTCCCATTGCTCAAATTTAACAGAGACCACGGAGGCCATGGCCTTCATTGCCCTGGTTCTTGGCCTTTGTGCCCCCTTCAAATGTTTCCATAGACATTATGATTTTCAAATGGAAGTGCTTCTTGCAATGAAAAAGTGGCCTTGCCCCTTTCAGAACCAAATTCAAGGCCTGGTACTGCATATACAGTTGGAGTTGTGAACAAAATGGAAATATAGTCACTATAGATTCAACAACTTGACAGTGTAAAGTAAATGCAACAAGCTTTAAAGAAAACTGTTGAAATGAATTTGAATATGCACATTTTGATGACCAGCACAACATGCAACATTCACGTTCATGCCATATAGACATTATAGGAAGATGTCATTATGTCAATTATTTTTAGCTGGAGCCCCTGCCAGTTTATTGCAACATTGCTGATTTGATGAGGCTGAATATTGGCTGAAGGGGTGGTAGGGGGCCGGGCCGAACCTTCAAAATGGTGAATAAGACCAACAGGTGAAGGGTTTTAAAGCACGTTATGAAGGGGAAAAGGAAAAACCAAACGACAGGCATACTCATTTGGCCTATTAAAGTGGACTCATTTTTAATACAAATTCTCTCATTTTGAGGCTGAAATTGGACTTTTCGTGAGTAGAGAAACGCTCTGATAATTCTGATATCCTGATGTACTTTTGCAGAAAGGAAAATGTGTCCAAATGTTGACATTGAAATATTTGTTGACAGTTCTCAGTGGTTTTCAGATCTTATGGGTAAAAGGTTGAGAAAGGTCTTCTCGTGATTCTATAGAACCAGTATTGGAAATTGGTTCTGTTCAGTGCTTGTTAAAGGTATGCTATCATACTTTGGTAGGAAACCAAAACAGAAATCCACAGATTTACCTATAACTTAGAGGGCATAAAGAAGGTGATGCTGGTAGAAACATACCATCAGAATTTTTCTACCTGAAATGCTGTATTTATTTAGGAAAGAGTAAAACCAATTGACTGAAAATAAAATCAAAAGTCCTGTGAACAGATTTTAAAATGCTGTGGGCATTTTTCACTGTTTTATCAAAAAGTGGGCACCGTATGGGACCAGGAATTTCACAGATAACTGTTGATGTATCTTTCTTGATATTTTTGCTTATGAGTCTGCATTTCTGTAACAAAAACCAAAGTATGATATCACCTTTAATGGGGCTTTTTTACCATAGAATTCGAAACACTGACACAACACAAGTCCACCAAATGTATAAGGCAAATCGCAAGTATAAAACAGATTGGCATCTTTAACATCAACAATGTTGATGTTATCCCTGGATGTGGACAAAGATGACATTACTCATCATTGAAGGCAGAGAAGGGGACCCATCATATCCCAGAGTCGGGTAAAATGTGCCAACTGTCTTTACTCATGGTCATATATAAAGGGTGTCCCAGAAAAAAAACGCAACACTTTGTCCCGACCCATTATGTTAAAATTAAACTGTTTATCACTTCAAGATTCAGATATTTGATACAGCCATGTCTTGGCTATCACCATGTAGAATTTAAGCATTTTTGGGGCTGAAATTGGCGAAAATATGACCAATTGAAAGAGTACTCCTCAAAAACCAATTTGTAAGGATAACACGCATAGTGGTCAATACACACATAATGTGTATGAAAGAAAGTTATAAATTGGGTTTTGAGGTTGGATAATTCCTAGTCTTAGTTTTTTCTCTCAATTTCAGTCCAATTTTGCTCAAATTCTACATGTATCACATATTTGAATCTTGAAGTGATAAACAGTTTTAATTTTTATATAATAGTCAGTGGCGTCTCCAAGGGGCGGGCCAGGAGGGGCACGTGCCCCCCCTGAAAAACCTCGTGCCCCCCCCCCCCCCCCCCCCCCCGCGTGCCCCCCATTTGAGATTTGGGTTGGTGAAAAAAAATATAATATAATATATTGTAGTGCCCCCCCAACAATTGCTAGTGCCCCCCTTGTGCCCCCCAAGACTCAAAAGTCTGGTGACGCCACTGATAATAGTTCTGACACAAAATGTTGCGTTTTTTGGGGGACACCCTGTATAGCTCTTCAAAATGTAATGTTTCTATTATGGTGGTAGATTTATATGTCCCAGCTCACATCCTATAGAGCACTGCATGGTCATTCATTTATTACAGGATACACACTGGTCATTCTGACCTACTTATAGGCATATAGTTTGTGACTGTTTCTCTTGTTGCGTTGGTGAATGCACCTGCCCGTTATAATTCTGAGTCATAAAATTTCAGGCTCTGGTCACTTGACAGTTTCCTCTTCTGCCAGACTTCCGATTTTGTTTTTGTCGCTCATATTTTATGGAATTATGGATGGAAATATGACATATATCTAATTAATTGACAACAGACTGATATGCAATGAAACACAGAATCTTCGCAGACAAAAATAATTTTGAGTGGACACACAGTCTAAAAACTAATGGTTATGACACCCAGAAAAGAAAAAGGAAAAGAAAGAAGACAATTCTGATTTCTTTTTCACTGGATGAAGAGACTGATTTAAAAAAATTCATTTTGAAAGATGAAAACAAATAAACAAATAAAAAATTTGACTCGAAATTTGTGAAAAAAAACTATGGACAGCAGGTCTAGTATCTGAAGCATTTTACTAGACCTGAACTTTTTTCACAAGACCTGTGGCATTCATGTACATAGAGAAAACCATAATTGTATGCAATATTGGCTCGTATTCATAAAAACTAGCAGGTGCTTCCAAGTAAATACTTCTAGTAAGTACTTTTTTCTCTAAGTATGTAGCATAAGGTGAAGCTTATACTTGATTGCATATTCATAAAACAAGCATTTGGTACAGAATGCTAGACTTGGAAACTTCAAGGTAATGCTTTGTGGTTTTGTGGTTAAGTACCTATTCAATTGCCAGTGGAATACAGATTGGTTTGACGTTAATGGGATTACATGAACAATTTGAGAGAAGAAACCATTGTCAGAGGATAGCAACTGTTTGGCTCTGTGCAGGCGGGCAGATTTAGCCTTCAGAAAACAGGGGGGTTGGAAAGCAAACTAAGTGTCATTTCGATGAAATCAAGTCCTTAACTGAGTCGCAATCTGAAAAACTTATCGAGGGATGTGTCATGGCTAGAGCACATCAAATTCTTCGTTTACAGAACAGAATATTTTTTGTTGAGATTTTTCTCCAATTATATGGCATAAAACATGAAAACATTCATCAGATCTTGGCATGTCAATTGTACATAAATATTGTGATTGTTTTTTTTTCTCCAATAAAGAAATAATATTGGAATGAATTCATTTGTAACTGTGTTCTTATTTCAGTGCCTTGTTTCTTTGGAAAGAACAATATAATTGTCTGTTCTTTGTTTGGAGTCGTCAAATATTAAGTTATACTAACTCAAGTTTTGGATTCTTGCGTTTAACCAAGCTTTTGGACTATTTTGGACTAAGTTCATCTGGGTTTTAATTGGACTCATCGTTTTCGTCATCGGCGGTCTGGCGGCCTCAAGTCCGGATGCTCTGCCAACACCAGGAGACAGAAAACAAGAGAACAGCCGATCAGAATTAGGCCTACCATATGACAAACATACTGGGGGAACTACTCCCATAATGGGAGAACTACCATACTGGGGGAACTACTCCATACTGGGGGAACTACCACACTGGGGGAACTACCGGGGGCACTACTTCATACTGGGGGAACTACTAGGGGAACTACCTGGGGGCACTACTTCATACTGGGGGAACTACCAGGGAACTACCGGGGGGCACTACTTCATACTGGGGGAACTACTGGGGGAACTACCGGGGGCACTACTTCATACTGGGGGAACTACTGGGGGAACTACCGGGGGCACTACTTCATACTGGGGGAACTACCGGGGGGCACTACTTCATACTGGGGGAACTACCACACTGGGGGAACTACCGGGGGCACTACTTCATACTGGGGGAACTACTAGGGGAACTACCTGGGGGCACTACTTCATACTGGGGGAACTACCAGGGAACTACCGGGGGGCACTACTTCATACTGGGGGAACTACTAGGGGAACTACCGGGGGGCACTACTTCATACTGGGGGAACTACTGGGGGAACTACCGGGGGCACTACTTCATACTGGGGGAACTACCGGGGGGCACTACTTCATACTGGGGGAACTACTAGGGGGCACTACTCCATACTGGGGGAACTACTGGGGGAACTACCTGTGGGCACTATTCCATACTGGGGGAACTACCGGGGGCACTACTTCATACTGGGGGAACTACTAGGGGAACTACCGGGGGGCACTACTTCATACTGGGGGAACTACCGGGGGAACTAATCCATACTGGGGGAACTACTAGGGGGCACTACTCCATACTGGGGGAACTACCATACTGGGGGAACTACCATACTGGGGGAACTACCATACTGGGGGTACTACCATACTGGGGGAACTACCATACTGGGGGAACTACCATACTGGGGGAACTACCATACTGGGGGAACTACCATACTGGGGGAACTACCATACTGGGGGAACTACCATACTGGGGGAACTACCATACTGGGGGAACTACCATACTGGGGGAACTACCATACTGGGGGAACTACCATACTGGGGGAACTACCATACTGGGGGAACTACCATACTGGGGGTACTACCATATTGGGGGAACTACCATACTGGGGGAACTACCATACTGGGGGAACTACCATACTGGGGGAACTACCATACTGGGGGAACTACCATACTGGGGGAACAGATGAGTCCGAACATTAATTGGACCCACAAAAATGGTTGGTCAAAAAAATTACAAAGGAAAGGAACATATTCAGCACAATAAAACCCATTGAGGGGGAAAGGTTTGTCAGAAAACCTATAAAACAACCCCAACCTTTTGTGCACAAAGCAATTGGATTACTGCTGTCAGTTACCCAGATGACATCACAGTTTTGCTCATGAATATGGAAATTCTAATTAGCATACACACCAAAAAACCTGTTGTTAACCCTGAAACAGTGTGAGGAAGTGGGTAAAATCAAAGGCCCATATAACAATTTATTTTTGGCACATGTTCAAGCCATAATATTCATATTGCATAGACCCTTTAAACTGTAGTGACTGAAGCAAGCTTGGCTAGGCTGTGCAGTCAATGGCGATTTGCCTGTTCCATGCTTGTATTTTGCTACAACTGACGACTAACCTGTCATTTGCCCTACTTTGTTAGTCCCGCTGGCAGTAGGTGGAAATTTCACTGCCAGGAAGTTGTAATCAAAATTGGGTATTTGGGCATCCAACCAGTGGCTGTTTGTCAGTGGCTGTTCCGTAACAGTTACCCATTGACTGAAGTTTGTTGATCCGTCAACTTAGAGGAAATGACCGCCTTATTATAGTCTCGCTGTGCACTTTGTGAGAAGTCACCTGAATTGGACAATAATGCTAGCTAGTGCTACTTATGAGATCAGGGGCCAATTTTGTAGAGCTGCTTAAGCACCAACATTTGCTTAAGCACCTATAACCTATTGACTGGAGCGGGATTCGATCCAGCGACATCTGCACTAGTAAGCAGGAAGTCATGGGTTCAAATCCCACCTTGGCCAGCGCATGATTGTTTCATGTGCATTCAAGAAGCACTGAGTATGCAGCGTGAAAAGTGAACAAAGAAAAATTGACTGGAGCGGGATTCGAACCAGCGACCTCCTGAACACTGTACAGGCTCTCTACCAACTGAGCTATCCAGCCCTACGTTGGTGGTGTTCCCAAT
The DNA here is from genome assembly GCA_963971285.1 of Astropecten irregularis. NCBI lineage: Eukaryota > Metazoa > Echinodermata > Asteroidea > Paxillosida > Astropectinidae > Astropecten > Astropecten irregularis. The sequence continues at coordinate 4,224,689 of OZ020260.1, read as the reverse complement.
AGTCAATTTTCTTTGTTCGTTTGGCAGTCAGAAGCCATGCACACACTGGCATATCCCAAGGATCATTTCATCGATACACACAGCATGCAATGCTGCAACCTGGTTTGTAAACTTGTTTGAATGTTGCATTCACTACCAACGCAACTTAGTCGATTTATAGATGTAACAAGCAGCTCACACATTGAAATTTGTCTGTTTAAGGTTTGGACATGTCAATTGGTACTTAGTCTACTCATAGTGCTATTTAGCAATGAGGACGGTAGGTTGGGTGCTTGAAGAACCTGATGGTGAAGAAGATGAGGCGCTTAGCAACTCCTGCTTCCTGCTTACCCAACTCCTAGCTATCTGCGAGACAGACACGCACTGTCAAGTGAAGTCTAGCATCCTGTCCACGAACTGGCGGAGCATTAATCATCGGCACAATCTGTAACAATCGGGAACGTCCACTTGAACCCTGTTCACCAAGTACAGTCGACCTCTCTCTCTCACTCTCTCCCTCACTCTCTCCTGTCCCATCCGTGGCACAATGGTGATGACTCCTGCTGTGACTGTGGATGTCTCATATTCTCACCGCTGATTCCCCAGCGGCCGCCTCTAATTTTAAACTTCCTTCTTAAATGTTTGCTCCTTATTCTTACCAGCTGTATGCACTTTTTGATACCTCCATTCTATTGCAGAGGGGCCAAGAGTCTTGTTCCAAAAGGTTCTTGTTCAAAATTCTGTGACGATCGGGACTTGTGAGTATATAGGGATGTGGGGAACAAACAATGCCAGATTCCAATTCGGTTGGCCATCTGAAGTTTTCTGGTCCGACCAGGCTCTTCACACTATTGAACATTACCCAGGAAAGCTGTCCGGAAATAATATACAGCAAGCTTTGCTTTCAAGTCTGTTTCATCACCAGGAAAATGATCTAAAAACTTGAAATTAACTGTCCTAATCCTTCTGCAAATATCAACAGACTAAGGGCCTTTTCAAAACAGAGGCTCAGGCTCAGGCCCCTGTTCCATCAGCCATATGCTAAAAATATAGGTAGTGGTTTTTCATTGGAGCTGAAGCTCTATTTTCCTTTTCAAACCAGAGAATCTACTTCTGAACCACAGCTAGAAGCCTCTATTTTGATATCTGTTATTTAAGAATGAATTCACGAATTGGTGCCGGAGCTTCGTAAACCCCCCTAAATTAAGGCTTCAGTACTGATTTACTATTTGTAGCTCACACTGTCCATTCAAGATCAAGTATGGCTCTGGATGTCAGCCATCTTAGTTTGAACTTTTAAAAGCATTTTTAAAATCTTCTGCCCTCTCTCCAAAGTGTGCTATTTCTTTTACAAAATCTTAACCAATTTGTCAATCAGTGTATTTTAGCCTGTATTTGTTCCCTTTAAAAAAAATTTCAGACCTAAATACACAAATAACATAAAATTGTTTAAATTTCGGAAGGTTTGTTCCAAGTAACCCATCCAAGGTTCAGAACTGAGACATATTACAAAAATGTTGCATTTTTTTCTTCCACATGCATTTTTCTGGTTACTTTTTGGTCATTTTAAGTTTCAGAACTATTCAGTAGTAGTACAATGTGTAAGATTATTCTCTTGAGCTTTCGATCCAAAATCAATAACATTTTGGACCTTTTTTTTTCAATTTCGCAAATCACAGTAGCATTCGTCATCCAATTCAAACAAATGAAGTCAGGAAAAAAGCTTGTCTTCGCATTTCATCGAGCATGCGCGGTGACGTCGGCATAATTGAAGTAAGCCGTATTGATTAGTTTGTCTTTTCAGTTTGTCATCTACATATATTCATATATATTGTTTTTTAATGGCGCCAATCAAAATCCATTAGACGTCCAGATGAGCTATATCGTATCTGTCACGTTGTTGACATGTCCAAATTATCAAAGTAAATTGGCCGAATGGTCCCCGTATTTCCGTTCAGCTTTGACAAACCTTACCCCGCCATCAGCACTTCCTTAGACCGTCTCCTTTAATCTCCAAGTTCATATTCTATAACTTTGTGCTGAAATGTCACGGATGTTCCGCGTCCAAGAACTTTTTTTAGTGTTGAACACCTCTTGTGAGAGTGATGCTCTGTGTCAAACTCACTAACAGTCAGAAACTTGTAACCACATTTTTTTCTTCTTCTTCTTTCAACCTTAAAAGTCTTGGCAGCGACTTGCCGGCCCTGCGATTCCTGGCAGGAAATTGAGATCATTGAGAGCACGTGGCTGAATTACAAGCAAGAACAGAACCCGGAACGTGACCAATTACCCACGATAGTGTCATCTTCATTAGAAAAAGAAGAAAAACAAAAATTGATGAGGTAAATTGCGTGAGGTACACCGAGTCCCCCGGGAATGGTGTCACATATTTTTAGCTGGAGACGTTTAATTGCCGCTGTCATATACAATCAGAGTCTTTTGAACTGGAAGGAGTTACGCCATGCTGTGTTTAAGGACGATACTGCTGCAGCCATCGACCAATTTATCTTCTGATATCAAAAGGTTTCATATGGCCAGACGTTTCCGTCGATTTTTCCCAAAATATATCAAGCGAGACATCTCTTTGCTCCTGTACAGTATTCCCAAGCAAAGATTCATTATTGATTACAGTAACCTACATCCAGTGCTCTAGTTACATGCTAAGCAAACCAGTCCTGCAGGCTCCGCTGTAAACTTTGCATTCAAAATTGTTTCTTTGAAGTTCAGGGGTCGTGATTCGGTCACAATCTTAACTTATAAAACTACAAGTGCTTGGATGATTAACACAGGTAACCCAAGATGCTAATTTCTGGGAAAATTGAGCTATTATGCCTTGTGTAATACACATGTATAGTTTTATGACAAGTGAGAAGGTGTACATACACTCACACAAAGCTAGGCATGTGAAAATGTACAGAAAACATACATCTACATGTACAATTTGTACATAATGTACATGTATATCTTCTTGTGTACCTCCATAAAGCCTTGGAAAATATTCAACAGAGCTTTGGAAATTGTAAGAGCACTGGTACTATATTCCGGAGGTCGCTGGTTCGAATCCTGCTCCAGTCAATAGGGCTCTGCGTCACATTCAGAATGTTCGGACAAACAAGTCACATGTTGCCCAGTTAACTTACGCGTAAATGTTGAGATATATGTCCGAACATCCGGGTAACTATAGCTGTCGATACAAAGGGTGTATTCTATAAATAGCTCGAGCGCGGAGCCCTATTGATCTTTGTTCGCTTTTCAATAAGCTTTGAAAATTCACAGTTCTCAAGCCGAATGCTTTAATGGACATTTCCAACCTTTCATGAAATTTCAGCTTTAATTTGCAAAAAAAAAAAATTCCACTTACTAAGTTCACTCGTCACTCCATCAAGATTCTCATACATATTTTAAAATAACATGCTCAGAATAGTCCATGAAATCTCGACAAGTATATCATTTTGGGAGGAGACTGAAGGATGTGTGCTTGAGCTGCAGTTGTTGTTACAGGAATGGAAGGGTGTCAACAATTAATCCCGGATATTTTTAGACACAAACCCCGAAAAACCCAGTAAAACTTGCACTTCACAAGCTAGCCGGTATGTTCCAAATTTGTGAGCGGGAACGTGCTGGGTCCCATGGCAAATGATGCCACTTAAAATCCACACGAACGACTAATTTGTCGTCTCCGAAAACCAAGAGGGTTTTTCAGTTCCCGGTGAAACTGCGCAGATAAGATAACATGGTCTGCTGATGAAATGTGCCAGGACAAATTAAACGAGCCCGGGTGCATTTTGAGAAGGCAGTGCAAATGACTGGATTTACAGCATTGGTTGCATCATGGGTCAATTCCCTGTTGATTTTTTACCGGGGTATTTTGGCAAGCTACCCAACGGAATTAAAACATCATATTCCCATTAGAAATATTCTGGTAATTTTTTTTTCTCTCTCTCCTTGTTTTTTGTTTATTTTAAATGACAGGGGTTTAACAGAGTGATGCTGTGAAGTAAATTACACATGAAATGTTTTTGCGGCATGGGGTATGTTTCTTGGGGGGTTCCTTGGGACTAGTTCTCCAAAGGGGGAATGTCTCATCACCCTGAAGTTGTGTAAGAAACTTCTATTCTTAGTTATGCTGTAATCACAACATGTATGGCTTGAACGGTTCAGGGATGCCTGAAAATCCTCTACGCACACCGGTACCGACACTACTGCCGAGTTTGGAAAAGCTCCGATTGATTGAAAATATCTTCAAGTTTCTCAGGATATAGATCCAATTCCTTGTATCGTGTCACCGAATCAGTCGCACGAAGGACAGAGACATTTTATCCTTAAATCTTCCCTTGGAAATCCAGACCAGACAATATTCAGTCCAAGTATAGAGGGCGCTTTACTTGAGATCATTTACAAAATGTCGTTGATGAATAATCTGACACTCCTGTGCTGTGAGTAATCAAAACATGTGGGTGTGTGCTAGATGTGACCAATGGCACCAGACTGATACCACACTGCATGCATTGGGTGTGCAGACGAGTCTAGAAACAAGACAAACCTTATTCTAACGCTCACCAAACGGACACAAAAATTGCACAACTTCAGGATCTTAGGTCGTGCCCCAAATCTCAGGCTGTGATCGCAAATAACCAGGCATGCAACCTGGACTTAACAAAAAAAGAGGAAATTTCAATCTTGACCATACTTTGTACAGTGTTTTTCATTTTTCAATGGCATAAGAGTGAAGTGAAAAAAAAGAGGAAATCAGCTGATCCGAGGAAAAGTTGCAAGCCTGAAATAACACATAAGTCTATGGAAACGGCTGCAGTCACTGGCTAGTGGCTGCCATAGGTGCCTGTGTAATTTGCGGCCGCAGCCAGACATTTGGGACAAGTCTGAATGGACACTAAGACCATGGAGGAAGGAAGGACCTCCTACATGCTAAGACCCACACGGTCATCTGAATGACCTGATGAAAAGGAAGGCACAGCAATGGTCTTGACCGACAAATTTATCATTGAAAGTCTGAGAACATTTTCAGCTGAAGTCACGATTTCAAGATTTTCACAAATGGGAAACCTGTATATTTTAAATCGAAAACCAGGAGCCATACATTAGTACAAGACAAAGCGCAAAGGCATAACTTCTTTTCTAAGCATCCTAGGTTTTTATAAATATTTTTCTACTTTTGCCATTTACATACATGTCTATGACAATCATGTTCATAAATAAGCATAATTATATTCATCAGGTTTTTGTTTTAATAACAATTTACAATTTATTTACATGAATAAATCTTCTGACATCATGCTTGTGTCATTTTCTTGAAATGTAAACAGAGATTTTCAAAATCAACAACATGCAAATTTTCTTTTAGCAGATTTTTGCTTTATAAGTTGATGTTATTTCTTGTATTAAGTTGTTTCATCTGCCGATCTTTATCACAAATTAATTCTTTAAAATATACATTTTTCATGATTTCTGAGTTTCAGAAGAATATCTCTCTCAAAATTTACTGTTTATGTATGTCTTAATCAATGAGTAATGTTGTCACATTAAGTGAAACATTTCCTTCCATTTTTGTGAATATTTAAAGATGTTGAATAATCTAATAAACAAGAAAATGTCTACCATACATCCACATTTTCCTAATTTTTTATAAAGTGTATTTCAGTGATTTGAGTTGGCCCAAAGTGCAAATGTTCCCCTGTAGAAAAACCAACACTTTCTTTAAGAAGTTTTCTTTTAAACAGATATAACAGAGGTTATAAAATGGAATTACTGAAGTGTCAACACTTACAGATGATTGTCTGTCTGTTAATTAGTTTGGACTCTGAGCTAAAGAAAGTCTGTCAAGAAAAATCGAAGTAAACTGAGCTTGAAATGGGGAGGAAAATATGAATGTATACACTCTATTAGCCTTAGAGCTATTCAACATGTATAGGGCAGACTTAGTTGGTAGAGCGCCGGTACGGTATTCCGGAAATCGCTGGTTCGAATCCCGCTCAATTTTTCTTTGTTCATTTGTCAATGACTAATTAGATGGTTTAGATTTTGAAGTTTTTATTAGTAACGGGTTGACCTACGTCACAGGTAGCAACTTATGCGCAGACCTGTACCACACGATAAGTTTTTTTTTTATATGGTACGCGCTCCGCAAGCCAAACTACAATGTCAACTGTTTACTTCTGTACGTGTGAGTTTTTGTCTTTCTTGGAATAAATGCTTACACCCTCAAAAACTGGTACATTGATACAATAAAAGTTTGTTGAAATTGGTCCCACACCTAAACTATGTCAAACAAGATTACAAATGATTACAAAGTGTCACCCATGATTTCATTACGGCACAATATCTCAACAATTATGCACAAAAAGAAAACAAAAATTGATCAGTAAGAGAAAACTTGACTAATATCCCAGGCTGAATGACTTGCTAATGTGAATTTGTATTTTTTGACAGTAATTTAAACTCCCAACTTATTTTCCCTGATTTTCCAGTAGCACACTATTCAATATACTATTTGGTAATATTCATTAATGCGCAACATTTAATATCAAAACTGAACTTGACATGGATATCAAAGTTCACAGTTCGTGCAGTCGAGTTGGCTCAGTAATTCTCACAGTTTGGGGCTCAAATGAACTTGCCTGAATAACTACACTACAGTGTGCCATTGGTCAAAACCAAACAAGAGATGAGCAAGTTCATAACATATAAAACATGGCTGACTATGTTGACACTATATGGGCAATAGTGCTCCGCACTAATGACGTCACACGAGTCCCCGGATGTCAGACAAACATTGACTCACGCACGTAGTGTACACCATGCATAGACGCGCACATACCACACGTTTGCATGGTTGCAATGTAATTTGTCTGAGATCCGGTGTGCTATTTTTAGCACAAGTGCGGAGTGCTATTCCATGGTAACTTAAGTAAATTCATGCAGCCTCTGTTTTTACAGAGAAGCCATTTTATAGCGACACAGTCTCCAAAAAGCAGACTTCCACCTATACAAATGTTTTGAATAATCCACGCTGTCGATCAACATCGGGCACACCATGCCATCATTCAGGCCACGCCACTAGAAATGAATGGATTCAAACTCCATAACGGCATCATAACACAACCCTCTTTCACATCCTTCCCGCATTAATCTTCACTTATCGTGGTGTCGTCTGGTGCTGTGACGCCTGTCCTTCCATATTGTGTAGTCGTTGCGGACGGCGCTGGCCCGTAGCTCCAGAATCTGGTTGATCTTGGTCACGATATGTTTAGCCGTGGCGTGGTCAGTCTCAAAGTCCCGGTGCTTGAAATCGTGGCTGACACTCTTGTAGGTCAAACGGAAAGCTGTCTTACCTTTAAAGAGATCAAGATAGAATGGCAAGGTATGATGAGCGTTTATTTGTTAGAGACACACGTTGTAAATTAGGGATCAACTAATGATCAGGCCAGAGCTTGTTGATATTAAGGTCAAATTGCTCAAACATTTGAATCAAATCCAAAAGTTTACTTCAAAAAGTAGTTACTAAAAATAAGACGAGATAATTTTGGCTCAGTTTGTTGGGTTGTGAGACCTGAATGTATTTTGGTAAAGATAAAGCTATATCAAAAACATAATTGGCCAATTCAGCTATTCAACACATAGACCAAGCAAATTCAATGTATCCTTTTAAACCCATTGCAATTGAGCAAAGACAAAATTACTAGAGCAGGATTCGAACCAGCGACCCCCCGGAATACAGCACAGGTGCTTTACTAACTGGCTTATTCAGCCTTCTGTTGGGGGTGTCCCTAATAGTCAATTATATTTGTTCATTTGGCAGTCAGAAGCCATGAAACAACTCACATACCGCTATATCCCAAGGATAATTTAAGATATGCGCAACATTATTAACAAAATATTAAAATGTTACTGCAATATTGTCAAAAAGAGATATTTCATAGCTAAAACTGGCTGGAGCAAAGTTAACGCTCTTTTGTACAGATCCACAGAAATTTGTAAAAGATTTGAAATTTGGGGTCAATGTTGATAGTTGTGTATACATGTATAATAAATGAAGACATTAAAAGATGATTTTCCTCCCTTATCTATTGAGTAGAGGCAATTTCCTATTGGGATTACAAGTAATATCAGCAAAGCCATACAGTGAAAGTTGATTTAGACATCATACACAGACAGCTATGAGATCAGACCATGGATCAGACCAGGGTCAGAACAGGATCAGAGCAGGGTCAGAACAGGATCAGAACAGGGTCATTACAGGGACCTTTCATAGTTAAGACTAGCTGGAGCAAAGTAAACACTCTTAATGCTATGGGACATATAACACTGTGGGGACCTGTAATGCTATGGGGACCTATAATGATATGGGGACAAGAAATGCTGGAGACCTGTAATGCTGTGGGCACCTGGAATGCTACGGGCACCTGTATTGCTGTGGGGACCTGTAATGCTTTGGGGACCTGTAATGCTGTGGGGACCTGTATTGCTGTGGGGACCTGTAATGCTACTGGGACCTGTAATGCTGTGGGTACCTGTAAAGCTAAGAGGATTTGTACTGATATGGGGACCTGTAATGCTTTGGGGACCTGTTATGCTATGGAGACTTCAAATACTGTGGGGACATGTAATACTGTGAGGACCTGTAATACTGCAGAGAATTATAATGTTTAAAGGAAACATGGTAATTTCCTTGTGAACCTACAACAATGACATCATAATGCTGTGGGCACATGTAACGCCTCATGGCCACCTAATGTTGCATAGCTCCTTATTGCCTACAAAATTACTTAACACCGGACATGTATGAAATTTCATTCAAGTTTGAGGATTCAGAACTGTGAGGACATTGAGTTGTCCCCACATCATAGTATTATAAGGGTGTGAGGCGGCCTTCTTATATACCCCTGAGCACACTATGCTATATTTACACAGAGTGAATAAGGATGAGTGTGTTTGGGTGTTACTGTTTCTTCCCTGCTGATAAAAATCCAGCTGGACTGGAAAATTACAAGTCTGCAACAGTGAATGTTTTATCAATTCTGTCATACCACAATATTAGTTCAATCAGTGTCACTATCAGTAGAGATTGCTATATTTATGACTTGAACTTTCCTCGTTGAATGATCCCATCAAATGTGGTAGTCCCAAATGTCATTGATGGAAGTGGTTTTATTGATTTATAAATATGTAATACAAACATGATCAAGATTTGATAATTACTCTGTAAAACCAGGGGCCAATGATTTCACTAATGTTTTGCGATCATTGCTAAAGCCCAAATCCATTGCAAAACAGAAAATCGATGATTTTCCATGTAGCGATGAATTTGGGCTTTAGCGATGATCACAAAGCGTTAGTGAAATCGGCCCATGGGCCATATTTATAAAGCTGCTTAAGCACCAAAATGTGAGTAAGCACCAAAAACCTTGGTAAATAAAATCAGTATGGCAGCTAAAACTCCTTGTGAATGTTATGTTCGGCAAACAATGGCCAAATACAAGTCAAAAGCAGTAAACATCACATGGAAATTTGTTGGGCAAACCTGTTTGATAAAGGAAGAATTTTCAAGCTTAAACAAATTTTGTGCTTAAGCAACTCAAAGAAATTGGCCCCATAAAAAGATTATTTCTAAAGGAGGGCAGAACAAAAAGGCATGAAATCACGGAGGTCAGTGGCAGAAATCCCTATATAAGGCTTACCTCAAATTGTATACATTTTATTTGTAAAAAAAGAAAAGAAAATACAACTAGACGCCACAGATACGATAGAGGTATTTGTCCGATGGCAGTGACTATGATTTTATGACATCTATAGTTTTTATTTCAAGTGTTTGTAGGTCAGCCAATACTTGGTGTCTACCTCCCCCTCCTCCCTCCTCCTCCCCCTACCCTCACCCCTTTCCATTTGGCTGGAAATCATAACATTGCGTGCCGGCAACTGCTTAATTCCTCCGGCCAAATATTTGCTTTGCACTTCAGGTGTATCGCCAAGCCCAAGACTGGCAAAAAAAGGAAAAAGGAACGTGATACAGCCACAGAACAACGGCCGGGGTCCCCTCTCCGTGTTTGCCATAGGAGTGGCCACCTCCTGGGGACAGGAGGGAGGGGGGGGGGGAAGGGACGCCGTCGTCGTCCCGCCAAAGAAACTGAAGAACACTCAGGGTTAATATTGGACGGAGTAGATGACAAGTCGCGAGTGAGTGAGTCGGCGAAGGAGGGAAAGACACGGCAGTTTTCTTGATCAAAGAGGATTTTTTTTTCAAACAGGGATTCCTGCTATGTCGGATTCTTGTCTTATTTTTGCTTGAAATCTACAGCAATCCAAGCACGGTGAAAACATGAACAAAATTCGGGGTGTGAATTTGTATTTCAACCCAGCAATTGCTGGCCCTGGATCTGGATTGCTGTGAAGTCTAATTTCATGGAATCTGTAAGCAGGACTTTCGGTTTTTAGCAAAGAATTTCTAGGCTATCCGTGATTATTTTCTGCTAACGCGCTGTCATATTATGCATTCTGCAGTAAGTCCTTGCTTAGCCTAGTAAGAAAGAAAACTCTCCCGTGAAATACGCCAAACCATAAGCAGGATTCCATGAAATTGGGCTCCTGTTTTTAAGCTGTTTGGTGTGCTTGTCAAGGACTTGCTAAGCTCACAGATGTTTTTAGATATGACAACAGAGAAAAGGGAATTTTTTTAAGCTAAGCTCATATCTCACAGTGACATTCACAATAACAACTCGTAGATGGATACAACTCCTCCATACACATATCAATATAATGGATATAATAAAACACCATGAAGCCTCACGACGCTCAAGTATAGCTTTCAGTGGCTGAGCCCGTGGCATGAACTTGTTGTTTGCCTTCCGAGCGTTTTAGACAATAAGAGCCACGTAAGTTACTACTTACATCCGTGGGTTAGGATTATCTGCTTTTGTGGATTGGTTTGCGGAAACACCATGTAAGAATCGTTCGTACTTTCGCACTTCTATTTCGTTTGCAATTCTCGTAAGGTCTCAACGTTTCAACTAGCCTGCTCTAGTCCTCATCACGAGATACTTTGCAGGTGAACTAGAGCAGGCTAGTCGAAACGTTGAAACCTTACAAGAAGTGCGAAAGTACGAACGATTCTTACATGGTGTTTCCGCAAACCGATCCACAAACCAATTGTCACCATGCAAAGCCTCAAATCTTTCTTATTATCTGTCTTTCTCTCTCAGCTAGGGGGGGGGGGGAGGAGAGAGTGAGCTATGTTTACACCTATCAAGAACACGCTGCATTCGCTCATGCCGCCCGCCGTAAATCATTACAGAAAGTGATCAAAAACTCCGAGCCTGCACACTTTTGATTACTCGGCCGGGGCTGTATAGCGGTAACGCTAAGCCAATCCAGCAACTGGTAAGATGAGGACCGTTGAATCTATCCGCAGAATGCAAAACATGCAATTGAAAAAATGAAAGCCAAGACTGTCAAGCGTGTGCTGTGAATAAAGTTTTCCATCAATACCTTTGTTTTTGTGTTTTTTTCATCTCCCCATATTATGTCTGTCTGCGATACTTTTGTGATATGGATCTCGAAAAAAACAATTTCTGTTTTGAAAAAAAAAAACAATTTCTTGTGTTTTTTTTTCTGTTAAAAGGATGCTAAATCTTTGATGAGCAGGGCAAAAGATTTTTTTCACAAAGCAGAAGAAAAAAACAGACTTAAAAAAAACCCAGAATTTAAAGATCTGTTCTTTTAGAACAGGATTCAATTTTGCCGGTCTACTGCTGTACCACATGGCAAATTCATTCACACAAATGTTTGTGCATTTAACGACAGAGAAAGGGGTAATTTTCTTAATATTTTTTTCTAGACGTTGAAATGGAATACATTTTTTTACAGAAACTGTACATTAAAAAAAAAGGAAATTTTTTGGCGCCAGATAGTATTGATTGCGTCGGGAAATGACGTGTCATGACCAGTCACATAATGAAGATGGGATGTCATTGTCTTTTGTACATGTGATACGTCTCAACCAACGTACAACCATCCACAATACGTCACTTTGTGGTGTGGTGTGCCCGATGCCTTCAAAGTGAATATCATAAGGCCCAAAAAAAATTTGTTGTGTTGCCCTCAGCGAACGACTGTAAAATGCCAAAACTTTTTTCTCCGAGTCTTTAAGTATAAAAACTCAACATTTTTGACAGAAAATTTAAGATTTAGCAGTAAAAAAAACGTGTCCCCTCAAAATGACCCAAGACCTTTGATTTATAAGCCCTGGTGACCATACATCCTGTATTTATTCTTAAATGTTTGAAAGTCGGCCAAAAAAATAAAATAAAAAATCGACCGACCGACCCAAAATTTAAATTTTTCCACTTGAGGGCAACACAACAATTTTTTTTGTTTGGCCTAATGCCACTGTTCATTTATCAAAGGAAAAAATTATCTGATTGCAAATTAATGCATTTTATTGATACAAAATATGTTAAGGATTCCTACATCATGAAGGTGCAAGTTACACACTGAGATGGGGCCATACATTTTTTTTTTGAAGTCGCTAATGATGATAAAAGATATATTTTGACTTTGTCATTTGTTTGTTTTGCCACTCATGGCCATGACACTGGCCTTGTCAGCTTGACAGCTTGAACGGCTCTTTGCAATCCCTAAACTGACTGGAAAGGTCACGGTACTGCATCCAATTCAGTCAAAGAGAGGGTAACAGCCACATGGAAAGGTAACATCATACTTTGGTTTTTGTCAAAGAAATACAGATTCATGGGCAAGAATATCAAGAAAGATACAGTAACAGTCATCTGTGAAAATTTCAGTCCCACACAGTGCCCACTTTTTGAGAAAACAGTGAAAAAAAACAACACATTTTTTTCAAAATCTTTTCACCGTTATTTTTTATCTTTAAAAGATATTTAAAAGATCAAAAATGTTTTTGGGAATTGGTTTTATTCTTTTCTGGACAAATACATCATTTCAGGCAAAAATATTTTAACGGTATGTTTCTACCATCATGACCTTTATACCCTGTAAGTTATAGGTAAATCTGTGAAGATTTCTGTTTCGATATGCTACCAAAGTATGATACTACCTTTAAAGAAGCCAGAATTTATGGCTAGTAATTCATCACCAGCAAGAGAGAAGAAAAAAAAAGTAATTAATTAGGGCTTTGCAGATCCTGACAGGTACGTGTATTTATGATGTTATCAGTCACTTGAAGATGCAAGCACCAACGGTGAACATACTCTTGCAAGTCTACAACCAAAATTCAACATGAACTTCGGGTTGATATTTTGTTTTTGTCTTAAGGCGCCCCTTTTTATAACTGTGGTTCTCATTTCTTTTTCACCTTGAGGGAGGGTCGGTCGGTCGGTCGGACAAAAAAAAAGTTCGGTGGGAAAAAAATCTGGCTGAATACACAAAAACCTAAAGAAAATGATGAGAAATGTTCATTGTATTCACTGTAATCTCGTTTGAATATTTTTTTCATTATTTCTGTGATAGAAAGTATAGTTTTTCTTGAAAGATGATGTCCTTAGTGGCGGATCTACGAGGGGGGGATCCCTAAAAAAAAAATATGAAGGAGAAAAAAAAAAAAATTGAAAAAGCTCCCTACCAAAGAATGGGGAACACCCCCCTTCCACACCTCCCCCCCCCCCCCCCTCGGGCGCTTTGCTGACAAAATCATCTAGGACATCACTGAATGTTGTTTTAGTCTTGAAAACAAAACAAAAAAGTGTTGTTGTTTTTTTTTCTTTGAAAGATGATGCCCTTAGGTGAAAAGAATCGGGAAAGCTTCAGAAACCATCACTGGCCGATGAAACAGAAACTACAGGCTATACATTTACAGTTGTCACGTTATCTCTTCAAAACTACGGGAAACTCGATTTTGTCTTTCACCTTTTAGAACTGTTTCTGGAGCAGGATAATCACGGAGACCGAACCGGGACCTCCTGTCTCAAGTTGGACTGTCCTTTTTTTGTTTCGGTATAGTGGACGTCACTGTAACTTGAGATTAAAACAATGTTGACGTAGTATCTCTTGTGGTTCTGCTTTTGTATCTGCCAATATTTTTCCGCTGATTTTTTTTTTTCCGCGTCAGTTCTGTAATTTTGAAATTAAGGCCTTACTGTTTCTTTTTCTTCTCTTTTTTTTTTGAAAAGGAATAGGACACTAATGTTTATTTTGAAAGCGTTTGGTTTCATGCTATGGTAGTTTACCATGCTCTGTGTTTTTTTCGGGCCGTGGCAAAAACCCGCCATTGATTGGTTTTTCCACACAGAATCCGAACCTTAGAAATTGTTTAGATAACAACTGGTGGGGCACCTTAATTCCACAAGTTACCAGGCAATTTTGTCACACAATCAATATTGCTTTTGGGTGGTTGTCAGCTCGGCTGATTTGTAATGAAAATATTTATTTAGCCAAGCTTTTTTTCCCTTTACTTTGCTCAAAGGTGAACATGCCCTTGGTGGACGGTGGAAATGGGGGATTGAGATTGTAACTTTGCTCTATCTTATATCCAAGGGGGGGTCTTTTGGGGGAATTATGCTGACACCAAGGAGATAACTAACGATTTGAATCAGTACAACTATTGACAGTGTGATTTCTTAAATTCCATAATCCCAGGATTGAGCATTTTTCCCTACAATTTGTGTTCGGACAGTGCATTCTGTGTCAAATCCGCTCCTTCTTGAGCACTTGCGGAGCGAGGACAAACTGCTAGGCTTGAAATTGACAGGTATTTATTATCTGTCAAGTTCTCATCGGCCATTTTACTTCCACTCTGACTCACCGGAGGGCTTGTCGTCCGTGATTGCGCAGGCTGCCAGTCGATCGGTATCTATGGAGACTGCCTTTTGCTTGCTGCTCCAGAATTTGGCCGCCGTGGTCTTGGGCTGCGATACGGGGTCTATCTCAATCTTGTCTCCTGAAATTCCTGGTGTATCAGGGAGAGAGAGGTATAGAGGACAGATGTATCACATCAAGATGACGGACAGTATAATACTGGCTACTGATCAAGGAAGGCACACCGGCCTGCTTACACGGGATGACGTGGGTTAGGAGTCTCAACATTCTGGTACACTTTTGATAAGAGCCTCCCAATTTACAGGCATGCAACTCAGACTTAACCAAAAACGAGGAAATTAAAATCTTTACAAGACTTTGTGCAGTGTTTTTTCAATGGCGTAAGATTGAAGTGAAAAAAGAGGAAATCAGCTGATTCAAGACTCTGCTTTACTAGATACTGTGGATTTGATAACAAAAAAAACTGCAGGGTACACACCAAAATTTTGCAACATTCTTCTCTTCAATACCATTCTGACTCTTATACTCTGACGTAAGTTTCCCAAATGCATGAGCAGGCTTGGAAGTACATCAAGCATATAGCTTTTAATGTTTGATTGGTATAGGATTAGCATATTAACATTAATGTATTTTATATTGAAGATGGCCTCCATCGCCCCTCATAGCCACACGATCCGCCCACATTTTCCTCTACTTCAAAGTCACAATCACAATTTGGTTTCAACAATGGCCAATATTACAACTTAGTCAAAAAAGACCACATCCCCAATTCCCATAAAAAATTTGAAACGCATTTTCATGACTTAATCCATGACCTACAGCTACTTTCCTTGACATTTTCCAAGGTTTTCCATGATTTTGTCAGGATTTTTCAAGCCCGTGCTGGGAACCGTCAGTAATTGCTTCAATGTTCCATCTTGGAATTTTGGTCAAAGCATTTCCTACTCCTAAATGTCATTTATCAATTACCACAGTTGTAGATTTGTTGAATGTAGCAAACTAGTTCAATTGGGAGCATTTAAATCTTTGCATCACTTGTTCATGGCTGAAACTGACTGAGCTGAACTCTATCATACCTTCAAAATGTTACTGACTCTGCAAAATTGATCACACTGATTGAATTGTCCTTCATTGATCATAATTAGGATCAGTCGTTCATTTGAAGAAAGAGCTCTTGAATTTGTATCTTTTTTTGTAGATTTGAATAATTATTAACTCAATGTTGCCTTCAGCAAACAAAAATATGTATAACTAGAGCAAATGCTTATAAGAAGTAGGCAAAGTGGGTCAGGCGTTTGAAATTTGAAAGGACGGAGGGTTATACTCTTATTTTGTCTGAGTGATTACTGTCTGTACGAAAGAAGATGCATTGCTCTACTAACCTAGCTGGATCTCGGTGGTCGGTCTCAACCTCTGCAGCATGTTGATTCTGAATGAGCGATACTGGGTGCTGAGTACCAGCGGAGGTTCGGCCGTCGATACATGCCTCATCCGTTCCTGTGCGCTATATTCACGTTTACCTGGTAACCAAAAACAAAAATTTCATTTAGTTGTGTACGTCGATTCTCTCATTGTTATTTAATCAATTTTTACAACCAATTCTATGATTGTTTCTTTTTGAGGAGTTGATTGGGGGCAAAAACTCATAATCTACAGCTCAGTTACGATGTTACGACGATGTTTATTGTCAGTATGGAGTGATTCAATGATGGAAATTACGTCAACAATTTCTTCACACCCTTGACGAAGGAGTTTATGTGCTCAAAATTTCAATTTATTACTGATTTTGTGTGGCAATACAAGTAATAAACTGCTGCATACTGCTCATCTGCCAAAAATGACCTGAAATATATAAAATGCTTGGAGTTTGGAGGGCCTGACGCATTTCGATCCAAGCAGGATCTTTCTCAAAGGCTAAATGATTTCATGTGTGTTAAAATTACTGTACGTGCAATCCAAACCTCTTTCAAAACTTATCAACCCTATAAGAGCAAATACATTAAACATTTGCTGCATTCAAAAGATTGAACAAAATGATTTACATGTTATCGGCATTATGTATGAGTTTTGACATAATAAGAAATGTAAGATGTGTTTTTTTTCCAAGACCGGAACTAGCTTATAAATCTGCAGTTTCTTTCAATGCCCTTGGCTGTAAACAAACACGGACCAGCTGAAATGATGCACTTTCATATGATTAATTTCTGTCTACATACTTTGAAATTAAGGACAAAGGATAAACAATCTTCTATCTTCAATCTTGCTATCTTCTATTCAAAAGAAAGGAAAACATGTCTCACACCTGATAACCATGCTTGAAGCCATGGAAATGAACAAAAACAACTCATTCACAGCTATTATGTTCTGTATTAAAGGTAATATCATACTTTGGTTTTTATCAAAGAAATACAGATTCATGGGCAAAAAATATCAAGACAGATACAGTAACAGTCATCTGTGAAAATTTCAGTCCCATAACGGTGCCCACTTTTTGAGAAAACAGTGAAAAACAGCCACAGTATTTCTTAAGTCTTTTCTCTTTTATTTTTGATCTTTTAAAAGATCAACAAGATTTTCGGTCGTTGTTTTACTAATTTCTGGATAAATACACCATTTCAGGCGGAACAATTTTAACAGTATGTTTCTAACTCCACCATCTTCATACCCTGTAATTTATACGTAAATCTGTGAACATTTCTGTTTTGGTTTCTTACCAAAGTATGATACTACCTTTAAAAATATGCCTATATTTGTTTTCCAGACTATAATAACATATTGTTCATTATGACAGCAAGGACATTCAGTATGTGCTTCCTTATACAAAAAAAAATGATTAGTCTGCTCATGGAGGTAAGCCCTCCTTAGTCTGTACTATTGTCACACAATAATACTCCTTTGCATTGCGGTAACCCTGAGTATAAACTGATAGTATGGCTTGAGGCAGTGTCTCACATCTCCGTGCGTTGAAACGGCCCCCGAAAAAATACATATATGTAAGCCCTACATTCTGTCTGCTGAATGGGGTGTAACATATTTTTCTTGGAAGTTAATTTGAGCACTCATCATGTTTTGAGATCAGGGGCCAGTTTCATAGAGCTGCTTAAGCACCAAAATTTGCTTAAGCACCAATAACCTTGGTCAATAAAAATCAGGCATGGAACTTGGACTTAACTTGCAAAAAAAAACGAGGAAATTCCAATCTTTGCCATATTTTGTACAGTGTTTTTTCAGTTTTCAATGGTATAAGAGTGAAGTGAAAAAAGAGGAAATCAGCTGATCCGAGGAAAGGTTGCATGCCTGTAAAATCAGAATGCCAGCCAAAACTCCTTGCAAATGCAAACAGCAAACAGTGACTGAATAAAAGTCAAAAGCAGTAAACATCACATGAAAATTTGGTTGGCAATCCTGTTTGATCAAGAAAACTTTTCATGCTTAAACACATTTTGTGCTTTAATAAGCAGCTCTATGAAATTGGCCCCAAGTCTGAGCGAACTATACCTATAGATGGCCATAAATCATCTCCCATGGCCCCAAATTCGAGCCATAAAATTTCCAAATTTCAAACTTAATGACCCGTAATCCAAGTCCATGAATGTCCCAGTAGTGGAGCTACGGTCACACAGAATCACAATGCTTCACATTCTTGTCTTTAGTTTCCCTTTGAGTGCGACTGGAGCCTGGTTGCCCCCATATTACCCCTGCCTATTGGTTTTGGGACCCTCATTTATATCAAGAACCCGAGGGGGGAAGGGTTTACACCTCTGGGAATACCCAGTCAAGATTGGAAAGTGGGAGTCAAGGCTTTCGGGTTCGTGAGAAAGGTGAACCTTTGGAAAGAAATTACAGAACATCAAAAGTCTCTCGAAACTTTCGATTTGGAAAAAAATGTGTTTGTTGTAGACAGGGATAGAAATAAAAGTACATCTAATCATATAGAAGATTAGGCCTACAAAAGGAAAAAAAAGCTTAAGTGGTACCAAAATAGAATTCATTGTTGTTGTTTTTCTACGGTAAGCCTAGTATGAATTAGGTTGCGGTACCACAATAACTTCATAACAATTGAAAAGGTACTATCATACTTTGGTAACATACCAAAACAGTAATCTTCACAGATTTACCTATAACTTATAGGGTATAAAGATGGTGATGGTAGGAACATACTGTTAAAATTTTTCTGCCTGAAATGCTGTATTTATCCAGAAAAGTGTAAAATCATAGACCAAAAAAAAAAACAGTTTTGATCTCAGCGATCAAAATTCTGACATGAGAACAGATTTGATTTTTCACTGTTTTCACAAAAAGTCAACGCCGTATATGGGACTAAAAATTTCACAGATGACTGTTACTGTATCTTCCTTGATATTTTGGGCCATGAATCTGCTTTTTCCTTTGACAAAAACCAAAGTATGATGTTACCTTAAATATAAAAGAAATGATTTTAGGCTAAAAAATACCTTTTACCTTTTTTTAGATAATTGCCTCTTGCAGTTTTCTAGACTATATGCATGACTTATTTCAGTTCACTTAGAGAAATTTCAATGTAGTCCTAAACACCAATTTGCAGGTATACAATTTACAGTGGTTTTTTTTCCAACACTTAACATCATTCTATGAAATTATCGTAAAAGGTTTACATGTTTGTAGCTGTGATGAATAAGAAAGCCAACAAAACCGTTAAGACGTGGTTGAAATCTTCACCGGTTATAACATCAATTTATGAGGTGGCACACAAATGTACACACTGAAACAACACGGATTTGCACAGCCCAACACATGTACAGCCTACATATGGAGTAATTATGACAAAGCACTTATTATCTTTGACTATTTCCTGATTCATCCGTTGCAGACGTCGCGGGAAAGAGAGAACACCTCGGAATCCATCATTGGCAACATGCCGTTCCATCACCATGACGCGACGGTACGGGGCAAAGGCAGGATGATGCGCTGAACTCAGCTCCGAGAAGACTGGGCCAGAGTCAATAAATCTCGGCCGGGGAGGAACTGGCGTCATGCCAGGGACCGTAATATATGTCAGACAGATAGCAAACCCAACATGGAAATCTTGTAACTAAATGATGGATACTACACACAAGTACACCAACCCACAAAATGTCTTCGTGCTAAATCATTTCTCTAAATCATCCTCTCCTTGTTATTTTCCTTTCTTCTCGTTTGCTTTCTCCGTTTTTTTCTTTGGGATGTGACAGACAAACTCTTCTCTTGATCCCAATTGCTCTATGTGACCATTATTCTTCATCCGGTCTGAGTTAGAGACCTTACAGTAACAGCAATCCTGGGCTATACATCACGGCTATGTGCATTGAATAAGCAGAATTGGATGAAAACGATGTGTCACAAAGTAGGTGTTAAACTTTCCCTACACATACATAACACATGCACACTGATTCATCCTCAATTTAATGTTGAATAATGTATGGTACATCTTCTACATTGTAACTGATCGCAAAGCAACAGTTTGAATTCCCTTGACTGAGGATGATGTTGCTGTATCACACAGTATGGAGCACGCTCTTACACAGATACGTACATGTATTGAGAAAGCCATCACTAAGTTATATACGGTTCAAATGTGGTGATAATGACAAAAAGACACAAGGGGCCAATTTCATAGAGCTGCTTAAGCACCAAAATTTTGCTTAAGCACCAAAAACCTTGATAAATAACATCAGTATGCCAGCCAAAACTCCTTGTAAATATTATGCTCAGCAACTGACAAAATGGCAGAATACAAGTCAAAAGCAGTAAACATCACATGAAAATTTGGTTGGTAACCCCGTTTGATCAAGGAAGACTTTTCATTCAAATTTTGTGCTTATAAGCAGCTCTATGAAACTGGCCCCTGGTCATTCTACAGTTTGACGTGTGCAATTTCGGACAGTGTTTTGTATCTAAAACTCTCTCCTGCGGACGATGAAAATTGGCCTTCACGAAAGAACGAAGCTCAATTCAAAAGAGATTAGTGGAAATTCACACACTTCATACAGCCAAGTATTTTTTTAAGCCATTAAAAATCCGCGCAAATCACCAATATGAAATAACCTGAGGGTATTGGCTTTACAAAATAAACCATGGAGGTAGAAATAGCCGTACTCGGACAAGAAAACCAAAACCAAAGCCACTCTGAGCTCTTGTTGACTGTTAAAACTACACGCAGAGCGCCGCATCATTGTCAACTCCTCTTCCTCTTTTAAAACCCTAGAGAGGCAGACGGTATCTCGCCCTCCTGGCAAGTCAAGTCACCGGCCGGAATACATCACAGTCCACTAAGGATTCACTGGACATCAAGTGGCCTGTTGCCTGCCCGAGACTGCAGGTTGACATAATCCCATCACCCTAAAGGGTCCTCCATGACCACTTGGCATTTCAAGAAACCTTGACTAGGATGAGAGGCCATGGACTGGGCCAAAGAGTAGAGAAGCTGGTGAGTGAGTGACAGGCCGGTCTGGTGCTCTCTCTCTCACCAAGGTATAGGAGAAGGCAAACAAGTACACAAGGCCGTCCAGTGAACATACAGGAACCCATACCTCAACCATCATTCCATCAAACAACTCCGGCAAATGTTCAAGGCTCGCTAAAACATACACACACATACTCAATCCAATTCTTTCACAATCTCAAAATCAACAATCGGGTCAAGGGCTTAGCTTGATTTTTAGCAAGGTCCAGTCCAAGTGGATACAGATTCTATTCAGACTAACCTAGCAATACTTTCAAACAGGTGTTAAATACAGAAAAATACTTATGAAAACTAGTACATATGAAAACAATGAATAAATATGTCACATGTAGGACCATGATTAACGATGTGATGTATTTCGAATGGTAGAGTGCCCTGATGCCAATCAGGGGCCAATTATCACAGCCCTGCTTAACACAAACAATTTGCTAACCATGAAATTTCTGTCTTCATAAAAACAGGATTAACAACCAAATGTCCATGTGTTGTGTATCACTTGCGATTGTTCTTTAGCTGTTGTTCTTTATTTCATTGAAACAAAAATTGTGTCTAGCGCCCCCCCCACCCCCCAAAAAAAATATATGCAATTGAAAAAAAAAAGCTGAAAAATGCTGGATTTATTTAGTTATTACGCGCCAATTACATGAACAACGTGTTGTGTAGGATATAGGTGCATGCTTTTCTACTTCTAATAAGACATAACAGAAGCGAGTGTTAGGAGGAGGGTCAATGCCCCCAAATAAGTGGCTCGTCTAGCCCCCCACCCCCCCAAAAAAAGTCATGGCTCTTCTACCCCCCAAAATTATGGAACTTTTTGTACATCACAACTGTAACATTCATATTCATTATGTATAATTATGCGAAATATATGTGTAATGCGTGACTTACTATGTTCGCGGACCATGACGAGGTCAAACGAGGTCATTTCACTGAGCTTCATGTCCAGATTGAGGGCCACGCCCGGCTCATGCTCTCCCTCTAGGATGTAGTCTGGACCTGAGAAGAATACAACAAAAAAAATATCATGGAACTAGCTCCTTTTACCCCAACCCACAACACTTACCACACAAGACAAGAACTGTTTACCACACATTACCACAGTCTCCACAGGGGAACTGGATTATAAACCATGAATTACCACACACAGACCACAATGTGGTGTATTGTGGTATTCAGGACACCACATTTACCACAGAATTAAGCAACAATGAATGGTAAATTGCGGTATGGAGGCAGGTTAGGGTTAAGATAAAAGTCCAAAACACTCCATCTTCATGGCTACAATATTCTCACTTATATGATACTGGCTTCATAATGTGAAACAAAACGAAAACATAAGGTCGTATAACACCAAAGGTCATACAACACCAAAGGTCGTACAACACAATGCAATGTGCACTCACGCACAAGAATAAAAAAAAATAAAAAAACAGACCTGAAGATAGTTGTTTGAGATCAAACAGAATCAGCAGACAAATTCCCAGAATATTCTTGAGTGAAACACATCGATTCCTGGCTTCGATGTAATAAATTGACGTTTTTTGTGTGTGGGGGGGGGTTTGAAGACTAGAGACACCAGACGCCAACTGTTTTACCCGCTGATGTCTAACTAATGCACCGGAGCAAACCTGTCAAGAACTGAGTCTGTAATTAAGTTCTCTTCACAAGCTAGGCTGTGTGTGTGTACGACGGCACGGTTGGTAATGACCATCGTTCCTATACCTTTGAACCAATGTCTCAACAAAATGCTACAGTTGGACTGCTAGCTAGTGATTGATTGTTAGAATTCTTTTTAGTACGTGCACCAAATGGACGAAATGTTATTTGGCGCGTGTGATGGACTGCATCTAATCAAATAATGTTAATTGATTTTCATAGTTATTAAGCTGAAACTGGTAGCTTTTCATTTCTGAAGGCAAATGACTTTAAGGGAAAAAAAGGTGATCAAAGTCACATGATGTTGTGTTGCTGGTAGCGACGTTTCGGCTACTGGAAGCATTTAGGGCTGGGATGACTTTGCATTTAAAATGACAACAATAAGGCTCCGCACTCGAGCTATTTATAGAATATGCCCTTTATTATCGACAGCTATAGTTACCCGGATGTTCAGACAAATATCACAACGTTTACGTGTAAGTTAATGGGGCAATGTGCGACTTGTTTGTCCGAACTTCTAAAATGTGACGTCGGAGCCCTATTCCAACATATGTGGTATTTTGAAAACCAAAATCTTTCAAGATATGTCCAAAACTTCTGCCAGCCAAATTCCTGTACGATATCCTGAACTGTGTGTCAAGCATCGCATGAGTGTGAAAAGGGTGCATTCGTTTCGGTTTAGCTAACACCGGTCAGCCCTTACTGGGAATGGTCGTGTTTTACTGCACAAAACAAGCGAGAGAATGGGGATGAGGTTGACTGGTGTCGACCCGGGGGAGCAAAACGAATGCACCTTAAGTTTTGCCGGTCATACAGCAAACGTTATAAATCTAGTCAAGTGCGTGAATCAACAGGTGCATCATGGGATATGTAATTGAAGTTTCATTGATTCCGATATACTGTATAATCATATAATCATTCACAGATATTCTTGCAACACCTGTGACGAACTAGACCCCATGATAATGAATACAGGCTATACTCAGTTAACCCTGTCCCAATACAAAGCACACAAACACACGCCCACACAAACCAATGCAACTACCACAACAAAACTACACAACTAGCCTCAAAAAATGGGAGAGGAGATTAAAAAAAAAAAATCAAAAAAAAAATCTTTGATTCTGACACTGTGATTGATCGCGAGTAGTCATTTATATGCCATAACGGTGTTTGTGCCACGTTAATTGCACATGCTATTGATTGCGACCGAAGCAGGCGTGGGGGACCCCGGTCCGTTTACATTTCTCTCCAGTGTGCGTGTAAGCATGATTGCACAGACTTATGATGTGATTGGAGATTGAGAGTTTTTTCTGGGGGGAGGGGGGCGAGGGGGAGGGGGAGGGGGAGGGGAGATAGCACGTTGTGTAGTGTGGATGGAGTGGTCAGGGTACAATTGCATGCAAAGGGCATTCGTACTTCATCTAGGTGTGCTGCCAAATTACACATCACGCAATCCATAACTCATGAACATTGTCCCGTCTACATTTATCTGAACACGGTCAGATGGAGCGAGATTATATCCGAGGGAATGTTAAGTCAAATGTCTAATTATGCACAAATCTTGGGTTCCAAACTAAAGGTAGGTTTGCAATGGTGTTACTGCAAACCTATCTCATTTAGTACTTCCACCATGCATATAGCTTTAAGTCTTATTTTTTCCAAGCTGAAATATTGACCAATCTTAGAATTCATATGCAAATCAATCCGTCAAGACAATATACAATTCAAACCATGTACATGTATATAGTACTCAGTGATCTAAAGTTCTTTGGCCCTGTGTTAAGCCGTCTAATTGGTCAATCTCAATGCTAAGGGTCCCAATCAGAATCCATACATACAACCAGTTTGCTGCTAAAAGTTCAATATCCAATCTTATGCACGTTAAAAAGAGATCAGTTTTTACAAAATGGACACTTAGGCCCTGTTTGTTTCGGACGAATCCTGCGGATCCGGATTCCATTTTAGCGTACCCTGCATAGGAGAAGGATCCCAAAATATCGGATCCTTTGCGTGAAACAAACAGGCCCTTCATTACAGGTTTTACAAAGCTTTGTAATAAAATTTTTTTGAAATCGTGTCAAATGTTTGCACTTTAATGATAAATGCAGCTACTTAAATGGACTTGAAAAGCAAAAGCAAAAGTGGTGTAATGCAATCCAGATTAATCAAGAAACTTACTCTCACCTGACCCAGAAATATGCCAATGATATCTCTCCTTCCCGACTCTTCTTACAACACCTTGCTAATTTTAACCCACCCCCTAATTGCCCCCGTGCTGGCCCAAGAAATAGACCCCCCTCCCGATACACAACACATAACACAACAAGGAGAAAATTACAACAAGCTCCCTCCTACAAAACGAGACGGCCTTATTATTAATCAGTAGCGAGTGTCCCCCCTGTCAGTCAGCCCCGGCAAAAAAGACGTGAGAAAAAGGGAAGAGCTTACCTGCTGTTGGTATGACCCCCTTTCGCTTCCTCAAAGCCCGGACTAAGATCTCGCGTAGCGTGGTGTTAAGGTTGTCAACGGCCACTTTGGACTCGCCGTCGGAGGATTTTCTATTACAGAGGATGGGAAACAAGGCAGAGTCTTGAGATTAGGCTCACATGACGATAGATGGCTTTGCCACAGAAAGAAACGTAAAAACGAAACGCCAAAAAAAAAAAACAGAATCCGGAATCCGGGCAATTCAAATAAAATGGCAGGCTCCAATATCTGTTTCTGTTTGGAGAGGGGAAAAGAGGGTAGGCTCTGGGTAATTGTAGACTGAGGGAGGGGGGAAAGTGGGTAGGGTACAGGCAATTCCTTTACAAGCAAGCAATCAGCTTTACAGTGCCCAGGATAGTTGTCTTTGGCTAGACGTTGAGGCACTGCTGATATTTTTAGACATTCACGTATACGGACCACAGTCAATTTCTTCTTTTTCAGAAAATGTTCTTGTTTAAAATGACATCCAAGCTCAATTTCACTGTTAATGTTTGGGAAAAGAATCCCTAGACCCACTGTATAAAGCTGATGTACAACTGCAAACTGTACAAAGAGGCTTTTCAAAAATGAAAGCCTTTTCAATGAATGTTAATGAACTGCTACCATGGAAACTGTCAGAAGATGGAGTCTTTATAAGTGGCAGTGTTGGCTGTCAAGTCTGTAGTTTGTTGTTTCGGCATTCTACAGTTTCTGTTTCAGGCCTCTCATGCATACAAATACAGCGAAGGACTGTATCACATTTCACAAAATGCGACAATCAATGGAATTATTTTTCAGACTATCACAGTGATCAGCCGTGGAAGAGCTTAATAGTATGATGATCCAACAGCATCAAATGAATTTGAAGATTTGAAATTTTTTATTGCAAAAGTCAAATAGGATGAAAGGTTTTGCGAGTACACCATGGATTTCTTTTATAGAAGTGTGGTTCTAAAAAGAACCGGTGAGAAAAAATTTGAGGTTCAGGCCAGCATGCTCTGGCCGTCCTAAGGAGAGAGCAAATGACATTGAGTCTTCATTCTGCATCATGTGGCTGCTAGCAACAGTGAATAAAAGAAAGTCACCCGGCAAACAGAAGTGTGAGCCCAAATTCTGATAAGATGCATATCACTTGTGACTTGTAGCCAACCCATTGTTGCTTATTTACTACCTGTATGGAAATTTCTAGGTTAACCTTGCTCTTTTCTGCGAACACATTTTCATGTCCATTCGACAGAAAGTCCTTGCTTAGCGTAGCGAGAAAGAAAACTCGTGAAATATACTAGTTAAGTCTGTAAGCAACTATATGGCTCTATTGTAAGCATCATCCTTTTCTTACGGTAATGGATTCCATGAAATTGGGCCCTGAACTGATCTTTGGTTTGGGGGTCTTTGCAAAGACCGAGAGGGTTACGAAGACTTGAGTAGGCACCCCAAATATTCCCAGAGTGGTAGCACAGAGGAAATGACACAGCGTTCCCCCATTAATCAATGCCAATTTCTTGGACAAACATGAAATGTGCTGCATGACTCCACTGGGCGTCAGCGAAGTGAACATGATCTTAAAGTGCCCTCTTTGTGTGTATAATTGTTAGAATACTTCAGGAACAATTACCAAGCACAAAACTTTTTTTTATGTTACACAAATTGTTTTCCTTCGAGCAAACAATATTATGTGTCAGATCCAAAACAATCTGTGAAAAGTTCAGGTAATATCCAGATGGTCATGGTTGATATGGTGAAACTGTCGGAAGGCAAGCTGTCTTATGCTACGGAGTAAAGAACTGTTTGGTAGTCAGTCTGTTACATCACTGGCTCCCTGAGTCCCTGCCCCAGTTTGCACTATTAAAAGAGACACCAACCGATAACCACCATGACAGCATCTTGTAGGTTGGTCCCAGATTACCGACTAGACTAGGGGCGTTTTTCTAACCTCGGCTCCGACTCAGGCTCCATTTCGGGAATCCATTCTAAAATAACGGGTATCAAAATAGAGGCATTTGGCTGTGATTTGGAAGTAGATTCTCTAATTTGAAAAAAGAATACAGAGCTCCAGCTTCAATGAAAAACCACAACCTATTTTTTCAGCATATGGATGACAAAAACGAAGTCGGATCCTGAGGTTTGAGAAAGGCCCCTAGAAGTCCACCCATAGTCAACTCGACAAATTAGCTTCCATTTTGCAATTCATATTTTCTAATGCCAACTATGGAATCCACAGGTCAATAGACGGGAGGTCGACTAAAACCGGCGCTACGGGTAAAATGAAGCTGGGATTGTTACACCTGTTGGATCTCATTAGCCTATGACCCAAACAGGTCGCGCCTAATAAGAAAGCCACATTCCCTCAGGTGCTATCTCTCCTTGGGCAGCTAGCTAGACTGCTGAGAATGATCTCATTCAATACAAGAGACCAGCGTTACAGAAGTCAAACCCCTCATGGTCCGGCAGTCAACCGCCATTGTCATGAACAAAGTCCGCCGTGGGTCAATCAACAAACCTTTATGCATACACCACACATCATGCATAAACCCAAAACTGCAACCTCTAAAGAATATGAACTTCAAGTGTCTTCATCAGCTTGACAAAGGCTAGAAGTCCGCAGCTGAAACGTTGCTACCTTTCAGCCAACATCATGAGCCATCAAACATTTAGCTTCTTACCATTTTCCACAATGAACAACCTCTTTTCTTGTAGTAAATATTTGGCTTCTCACAAAATACGAAGACGCTGTCCATCTTACTCACTGCATCTGAACAGTATTCGACTCTACGTGTAGTCGTGTACCTTACCAACCCTTAAGGAGGTAGATAGGGGCACTCACAAGAAAGCTGCAACTTGTTACCTTCGATGGTATTCAAGATCACTACCAGGGGCCAATTTCATAGAGCTGCTTAAGCACCTAAAAACCTTGGTAAATAAAATCAGTATGCCAGCCAAAACTCCTTGTGAATGTTATGCTCAGCAAACAATGTCCAAATACAAGTCAAAAGCAGTAAACATCAAAATATGAAAATTTGGTTAGCAATCCTGTTAGATCAAAGGAGACATTTCATGCTTATGCAAGAACTTTTCTGCTTAAGCAGCTCTACGAAACTGGCCCCAGGTCTTTATAAGGCGCTCCTTTGTTAAACAAGTCGAGTTTGTATACAGATCAAGTATAATACGGGAAGCCTTAAGGGGACAAGATCCTTCCTCAATCCAAAAATGTTGTAACCCTGATACCTCCAACCTACCCCCATTCACCAACAACAGCCAAGGGGATGTTTAGGATCTGACCCATAAATAAGGATATGCGTATCCTAGCCACACTTGTAAAGCCAAAGGCAGCAACTCGTAAAGACAATCGGTCTTTGGGAGAGCCAGCTAGCAGGCCAACCGGCCAGCCATCAGGTCTGCCAGCCGCTAATTAAGGGGAAAAGAGGTTAAAGCTGATGATAGTGGACTGTGTACTGTACTATATACTATCACTGGCCAGGATATATATGCATGATTCATCCCTGTGTTGTTTGGGATGATTCACCCAAAACAGAGGGGTGGAGCTTGGTATAGGGGTGTACTTTGAGTCGTTAACCTCTGCAGGCCACAACGCCTCACCACCCCCCCCTCCATCCCCCCTCCCCCCCCATCCTGGGTGATGATGAATGAATACCTCTGTTATTGATATGCCGAGTTGTATATATGTGTGATCATAGACCACAGGGCATTGTGCGCAAACTATGACAACAAGAATTGTTTGCTCCTATTTCGGACTAAAAGTAACACAGCACTACACTACACACAAAAACAGTCAGGAGAAATTTAACACCATTTTATATACAAAAAGCACTCAAACCTTTTTTATCCACAGGCAATTTTATGAAAATCACTCTTTTAAAACATTTTTTGGGGGAAAGTCTGCCAAAAAATAAAGGATGCGTGTCATAAGCTGCCGCAAACTGCTCATCAACCAAAATACTGACCTGTAATATTTAATGCTTGGAGTTAGGAGGGCCTGATGTTTAGATCCTCAAAGGAGCTTTCTCAAAGGCAAAGAGAAAGATTCTGCTAGGAGTGAAACGTCAGGCCCTTCCAACTCCAACTCAAAAAATATAATGTTTTTCAAGCTCGCACAATTCAAATGCTCGAGAAACCTGGAATCGGTATATACAACACAGGACATGTGACAACCAAAAAATATGCAAATTACATCTTATGAATATGCAAGTTTGGTACTGGGCATGATGGCACTTGCAGGGGGTCTTCATGAATTATTCATAACTTCAATGGGAATTGTTCATGCATACAGCCTAAATCACGGACACTGATCTGAACACACTTCTGATGATTTATGATCAGGTGACAGTAAATTAGTACCCTTTTTATTCATTCTTTGTCATCAATCATTTGGAGAGTTTTGACAATTTTGTCGTTTGAACTTTCTCTGCTTTGTGAATTATTTGTGAATTATTATAATTCCTCCATAACAATCAGTGATTTGAGGCTTTGCATGGTGACAATTGGTATGCGGATCGATTTGCGGAAACACCATGTAAGAATTGTTCGTACTTTCACACTTCAATTTCGTTCGCACTTCTCATAAGGTTTCAACGTTTCGACTAGCCTGCTCTAGTCCTCATCAGGAGACCCTAATCTTTGATGCTTTTTCTTTGGCAGAGCCTGATCAGAAGAGCTGGCAACCTTGGCAATGCTTCCAAATGATCAATTTCTTCTCATTTCACACTTTTTCTGTAAATTCTCGTATCTGGGTAAGTATCCAGACATCTTGTAATCTGAAGTAAACATGTCTGTTGCAACCTTTTCCCCGGGTTCGACACTGCAACTTGTTATTTTATGTCTGTGAAACCAAACTCCGTCCCACAAATAATTTGAATGCATATGGGACTACTGAAATTTCAGTAATGTGAAACTGGTCAAATTTGCATTTTCCTCCTGTATGCCAATGGTACACAAGTGAAGAACTCTCTAACATACTAGCATACCTGGTTCCCATTAGCAAGTTCTACTGCCATTGTTCAACACACCGTAACCCTTTTTTTTTCTCCATAGCCAAATGCTCTTTATTTGATTAGGGGCGCTGGGACCTGAGTAAGTTTCATTCTAACAGGAATCTGCTGTTTAAGTTTTGCTAGGCTGATAACTGCACCAACAGGTTTTTTGCATTGTCAAAAGAAAACCATAACCATATCCTTCTTCCCAATTGCCAATATGGCCCAGATAACGACATCATCGCCAACCGGCCAAAAAACACTCTACACGCCAAAAAAAAAAAAACTCAATGCACTGATACAACCTTTCAACTAGTATGACAGCTCAAGACTGCCCTGTGATCGGAGAAGGATGAAGTATTTAGGAACGAATGCCTCGGGCTAGGGAAGGAGAGGGGGAAACATGGCCCCCCCAGGCCCCCGTTGGGGGATGATGGTGAGAACAGGCAAGGTGGCGTGGTGGAAGCAGGGAGGTGGTGTGGGCAGGAAATACAGCCACATCTCTGGCTGGATATAGCGAGACCCTGGCCGCAGGGGGAGGATACTCGTTTGTATCGGGGGAAGATCTGCAGGGGGAGATTAAGGATCCGTTGACAGAGCTTCCCCGCCGTCACCGAGAGCTGGGAAAAGTGCAAGGGGCTCCTAACCCACGTGGCTCAGTTCATCCAGGTTGAACTTTACTTAATCGAAAGACAAATGATTTGATTCTATTCATGGTATGAATACAATGCTAGACAGTCTCTATCATACATGTCGGTAAGTCTTAAACCACCTCTTCCCACAATTACAAGGATGTGTTAAGGAATCAATGTCGAGCTTCAGGACGGTTGCGAGCAAGACTCTAGATGCCCTCCTGAGGACGAACAGAGCACACTGTTCGGAACGTCGAGATAATACCACCAGTTCTCCTCAGAACCACACACTCTCACAGAAGAGATAACATGGTGTCACCACAAACCTATACCTTCTTTTTGACTCTGGATGCTGATTCATAATCAGCCTCACATCAAGACCCAAATGCTATCTTAACATCGGTCAAGGTGTGTTTGATATCAGCCCTTCCTACCTGGAAGTATCCAACAAGTATCCTACAAGTGTCATCATCCATCTAACTGCTGACTACTCCTCATGTGTAACCTTTTATCCCCTCCCCCACCCCCTTCTTTCCCCCCTTATGTCAACACTGAGGTCAGACAGCCTCCCCCCACTCTGGATGTTTTTCTGAGGAAGTCTCGTCTGGTCAGGTCAATACGGTAAAGTTAGAGTTTCCGGGGTAGTATGAAACATGACCCTCCGATTAAAGTCATGCGGAATATAAAAAGTCGTCAGGACGTTTTTGAAGAAATCACAGAATTTGTGTTTTGTTTTTGACATCAATTGTCTTGACTAAAAAAATTATTTCTAAAACAGACATATACAAGTAGTTACACAACTGGCAGACTTCATAATGTGTGGACATGTATCAGAGAGAACATGCAAGCAGGTAGTCAAACAGTCAGTCGATCAAACAGTCAGGTTGGCTGCCAAACAGTCCTAAAGCTAAACAATCAGGAATTTAAATAGTCGGGAGGCCAAACAGTCTAGTAGTAGTCAAAATGTCAGTCTGCAAAACACTCAGGAGGGCAACCCGTCTTCAGGCCAAAACAAAGAGGGAGCCAAGCAGTCAGGCGGCCAAACAGTCAGCAGCCAACAAATCTGGAGGCCAAACCTTCTATAGAGGCCAAACAATCAAAGGGCCAAACAATATGATGGCTAATCAATCTGAAGGCCAAAGAATTTGGAGGTTAAAACAAGCAGAAGACAACACCGTCAGATGCCAAACAGTAAGGAGGCCAAATGGTCAGTCAGAAGGCCAAATAGTCTGAAGGCCAAAAAATCAGGAGGCCAAACATCCTGGAGGACAATACAATCAGGGGGCCACACATTCAGAAGGCCAAACAGCCTGAAGGCCAAACAGGAGGCCAATAAATCCAGGGCCACACACTCAGAAGGCCAAATACAGTACTCATAAGGTCAAACAGTCAAGAGGTCCAAGACTCTGGAGGTCAAAATTGGTGAGGAGGCCAAATGGTGAGAAGGCCAAAGAATCAGAAGGCAAAAAAGCCTGGAGGCCAATACAATCATGAGTGCAGTCAGTATGGAATCAACTAGATGTTGAGTCGGGGAGATGTAGAGCCAGCTAGGTGTGGAGTCAGATAATAGGTGTGGAGTCAACTTCATGAGTACTGAGAAGTCAGGAAGATGAACAGGCTGTCAACATTCAAATACTTCAGCTGGAGAGTCAGACTGCTCGGCAATCAGCCGAACGTTAAAACCAAAAGGGGAGAAAGTTAGCCCGGCTCTCATTGAGGCAGACAGGGAAGCCAGCCTTCAGCTGCATGGCCAACCAGTCGATAAATTAGTCCGACAGTCAGAAAGTCTGGTTACAAACCAGCCATTAAGAAAAACAAACTAACAGTGAGAGAGAGAGATATCCATGCGACAGCCTGGCCAAACACACAGATCAAGATTAAATGAATAAACTTCTAAATACTAATCAACAGACAGACTAGTTGACAATCTTCGTCGGGCCAAAAGAGTCACCCTGAGGTCAGTCTGGTCATAAAAATAATGGAGATTATATGCTGACGTGACAGATTTCATCCAAGTTATATTCCTCTCTAGACTCTAAGAAGTTTATTCTAATCACAGTGAGGTTCTGACGCAAAATCTGAACCAGCCCTTTATGGTAATGTATTAAATCAACTACTGGGCAAGAAGCCAGTTGATCGTGTTTGTCAATAGTGTGAGGACAATCAATATTATTCTGACACCTCCCTGCTCAGAATCTACTCCAAGGGACTGAATCCTAAAGGTTCTAATAGGGAGCTCTTTACGGACTCCCAGATGGCTGGGCGTTTCAAAAAGATAAAACACCATTATCTAATGAAAGTCGGAACCCTCCCAGATCAAAGGACTTCCTGTTGAAATCATTGACAGTCATGGGGCCTGCCGATCGACTTTGCATACTGTATAAAATTCATGCAGAGTTTTGGATAATTTGGGGCAACTGCAAGTTTTAGCGCTAGCCTCTCCCAAAACAGGTGAAGAGTCTGCTGCGTGCCAATCATAAGCGATGAGTGTAAATTGCGCGGGACAGACTAATTCCCGGCAAAGACCGTAGGTAATTAAATGGGGGCTAAGGTTCGTAATGGCAGGAGAAATATCTAAAAGCCTTTTGCCCTATAGGGTCCCCTGAGCGGGGTAAAAATCTTGACCATGCAAGATGTGAGACGTGCTCTCTCTCTCTACCTCTTTGCAGGCAAAGTGCTAGCGAGACAGAGACGTCTAGAAGAGGCCGGGTAGATTGGGAGTGACTGCTTGGCGCGGAGAGTAGGCTACCAGGCCAGACATCCAACGGCCTATTCACCACACGACAAAGTTGTCACAAGAAATTAATCAGAGGTGTGCGGGGCTAATGCAACCGGGAGGCAGATGCTTTAAGTTTTACAGTGAATTTATGTTGGTTGACATTTTAATGGACACGCATGTATTGTCAAAAAGCTATAGTGTGCATTTGATTTTCTTGCAGTGCGTGGGGGTGATTACAGATGAAGTAATTATGCCATGACGTCAACTGCAGACGCTCTACTTAACCAATGATCAAACTTCATTCCAGTACATTTCTTTCCAAATGTAGGCCAAGGGAAAAAGGCATTCTTCACAGTTCAATCGATGAAACAATCGATGTCTCCTGGTAATAATCCCACAATTTTGTCAAAACATTACAAATTCTGGATATCATACGTTGGATAAAACTGTTTTCAACATACTGTTTTGGACCCTCCAAAATGTTCACCGATAACAGGTATATTTAAGGTCGTAGTGCACTTCAGGCCCTCAATCCAAAAGAAAAAATCATGCTTCAGAATTTGAAAATTGACTAGAATATTTCTATGTTATTTTGAAAATGCTATCACAAACCCACTTTGAACTTAAAAGTGAATCTGCTGTAAAAGTGTCAAATCACAGTAAATTTAAGGAATTTTTTGTGATATATTAGGTGAAATCTTTCAATTCCAGCGCTACTATGCTTGGGGAATTATTATTCCCCGACGAAAATGACTGAATGGTTTCAGTCAAAAATGTCCTTTTGAGAGGTGTCTACAAATTGTAAGGCCCGTGCTGAGCATGTAAGCATCAGTCTTTGGCTTATTCATCAAAGATTCTACCTTTTACACATGGAGTTCAATGGCATCCAATCTTTTCAAGTGGACTGGCATGGCCAAGTCGTGTGATGTATTGAACATGCAATGCAGACTTTCACTCTTATTGGTTCTAGCTTAACCATGGGAACGTGATGCAAACATGGAGGTACATGTCCTTGAGCAAGATGCTTAGCAGCTAATAACCTTTCGCTAAGCACAAGTAAATAAGTACAGTATATAAAATTCAATGTATGCTGTAATTGTGTTAACCCTTCGTGGTATAAAATAGCAGGATCTCTGGTTATAAACACTATCAAGTAAGCTGAGAAGGGTCTGAAGAAACACATAAACATGCTTAGCATGAAGATTTTCTGCTAAGCAAAGACAGTTTTTTAATGGTATTCCCTCTGCTTCTTCAGTGAAGAGCCACACTCCATCTTGAGCTCTTAAGAACCACGACTAGGGTCCTGTAATGGAGATACACTTGTACAATACTCACATATTGACGACACATCCACTCTGCTTGGCTTCCTCGCTATCATCATCCTCTGGCACGTCGACGGGCACCAAGGCCAGCGAGTTGAAGCCAAATTTGGAGATGACCTCTCGGTTGTCCAACGCTGGGAAGTCCGTGTCTACTTCTCCGTCCTCCTCAGCTATCATCAGGCAGTAGGATTCCACATTGGGTCTGGAGAACAACAGATAACAGTTGCTTTACAGTCTGAGGGTTACTCCTTTCCAAATTGAGAAGGAAGGACTATGTGGCTGGAGCAGGATTCGAACCAGCGACCTCTGGAATATCGTACCGATATGTTGTCGGTGTCCCTAATAGTCAATTATCTTAGTTCGTTTGGCAGTCAGAAGCCATGAAACAACTCACATACCGCCATATCCCAAGGATCATTGAAGAAACAGGTTAATAGGTAATTATTATCAGACATCTTATACTGACCTCAATTTGGGCTGGTATCCTATATTGAGATAGTGCCAGCATATAAGTCCGATGAGATCCAGCACCTTAGCGTTGCCCACAACGTAGATAGTCAGAGGAAACTCCCGGGCGTCGCCTTCACACATTGCCAGATAGATGTCGATCTTCTTGATGTTAGCACTGCCAGAATGGGCCTGAACAATGAGAGGAAGAGACCAAATCACAAAGGGTGCGTTCATACGAGGGACAAGTTCGGGACTAATTTTTCAGCACTTCGGGACTAACGAATGGGTCTGACCCCGATCGGGTTTAGCCTAGAAAACTCTAGTTAGACCTACCAATCGGGGGTCAGCCCCAATCAGGGTCAGACACAATCGGGGTCAGGCCGATTGAGTCTGACCGATTGGGTCCGACCCCCAATAAGGTCCGACCCCAATAGGGGCTGACCCCCGATTGGGTCTGACCCCTGATTGGATCCAACCCCCCGATTGGGTCCAACCCCGATAGGGGCTGACCCCCAATCGGGTCCTACCCCCATCGGGTCCTACCCCCGATAGGGGCTGACCCCCAATCGGGTCCTACCCCGATCGGGTCCTACCCCCATCGGGTCCCAACCCTAATTGGGGTCCTACCCCGATTGGGTCCGACCCCGATTGGGTCCGACCCCGAATGGGTCTGACCCCGAAATGGGTCTGACCCCCAATTGGGTCCAAGCCCCCGATTGAGTCCTGAGGTCTTACCCTGATTGGTCTGACCCAATTGGGTCTGACCCCGATTGGGTCTAACCAAGATCGGGTTGAACCCAGATTGGTCCAACCCCAATAGGGGCTGACCCCCAATTGGGTCTGACCCCTGATTGGATCCAACCCCCCAATTGGGTCCTACCCCGATCGGGTCTTACCCCGATTGGGTCCTACCCCAATCGGGTCCTACCCCGATTGGGTCTTACCCCGATTGGATCCTACCCCCATCGGGTCCTACCCCGATCGGGTCTTACCCCAATCGGGTCCTACCCCCATCGGGTCTTACCCCGATCGGGTCCTACCCCAATCGGGTCCGACCCCGAATGGGTCTGACCCCCAATTGGGTCCATGCCCCGATTGAGTCCTGAGGTCTTACCCCGATTGGTCTGACCTGATTGGTCTGACCCAATTGGGTCTGACCCCGATTGGGTCTAACCCAGATCGGGTTTAACCCAGATTGGGATTAACCCCGATCGGGTTTAACCCTGATTGGGTTTAGTTCAGGTGTCTCTACAACTGATTCTAATGAAGTCAGTAGTCGGCTTCTCTGTCATCCAAGTGAACCATTCATTCAACAAGGTGTCATCATTACACACCTGTATGGTATACTTCTATTATTTTTTATCACATAAAACCGACTAACTATTTCCATTGTTTAATAATTGAAGCTGGCACATTTACCTAGATACCAAAGAGGATTGTGAGCGCATATTTTCTTACCAACCTGGCAGAAATGGATGATTGATACAACCCTACAACAAATCGTTGGACTGCAAGTGAAACTTCCCTGGCCAAGAATTGGACAAGTTTTGGGTTAAATGGGCCGTTTGTCTGACTGAAGCAGAAACATTCGGCGCTTAATCAGTTACCGAAGAATTTCTAGGCTAACTTTTTTTCTGGTAATGCGCTGTCATGTGCATTCTGCAGAAAGTCCTTGCTTAGCGTATCGGGAAAGACAATTCTCCCATGAAATACACTAAACGTAAGCAAAAAAAGTCTGCTATTGTAAGCAAAGAATTTTTGTGTAAGCACAGGACTTAAAATGAAAAGTTACCAGTTAATTAAGTAATCTGGTAATCAAGTCTTGCGAGTGGTTAAGTGAGAATTTGTAGGTTGGTAAGTGCCGGAAAGTGAGGAAAAAGACGAAATCTGAGGCTTTGGTTAGCTCACTTCTATTCCAATAGTAACTATCGACATGGACAATTCCCTAGTTAAATACCGATCATTACTGCACCGGTACGCAAAGCTCACC
The DNA here is from genome assembly GCA_963971285.1 of Astropecten irregularis. Lineage (NCBI taxonomy): Eukaryota > Metazoa > Echinodermata > Asteroidea > Paxillosida > Astropectinidae > Astropecten > Astropecten irregularis. The sequence continues at coordinate 4,187,201 of OZ020260.1, read as the reverse complement.
TTTCCATCAAACTTGGCATATTCCGAGTAGGGGTTATTGGCCTGATTGGGGTTACGCTCCAGCTGCACGGACAGAACCGACATCCGACGATCTCGAAGTTCCTCCTGCCGTCCAAAAACTTTCTTCTTGGCAAAAAGCTCATCCAGATCTTCCTCTGTTGGATTAGAAAATAAGGACACAAGGAAATATCAATTGCATTTGTATATCCTGAGATAATATCAACTTAAATACCTTAAAGGTACAGTACAGGATTGGTAACATACACAAACAGAATGTTCACAGATTTACATATAACTTTCAGGGTATGAAGAAGGTGCTGGTAGAAACATACTGTTAAAATATTTCTGCCTGAAATGGTGTATTTATCCAGAAATCAGAAATTAGTACTGTTAGTGCTGTTCTGTGACCAATCATGTTTTATACCTTTAGCCTTCGATAAAGATCCTGCTAGGATTGAAACACGTCAGGCCCTCCTAACTCCAATCAGAAATTAGTCAAACAAAGACCGAAAACAGTTTTGATCTCGGTTCTCCATGTTTTATAAGAAAAATTGTTGGGTTGGGTTTTCGCTATTTTCTTTGCGACTCAGATGTTCGATTGAGCTAAAACTTTTCCCAGGTTTATCATTTCATGTTCATTATGGATTAAACAAAGTGTGAGTGCTGTTCTGTGACCAATCATGTATTATACGTTTTTTAAAAGTAAAACAAAAATAGCATGATTATATTTCAATCAAAAAATTACTGAACACCCTTTGTAAATTTTTCAAAATTGGCCAAACGATTTCTTCTTTTTGACAATAACTCTGCCCACTGAACTGACTGATAAATACATGATTAGTACAGAGTATCATTCTAGAAGGCACAAAGACATGGGGTGGAGGTGGGGAGTGGGGGGGGGGGTAGTACGGCCATCAGAGAATCAAGACGTCCCTGAGGAAAATGCCAAGGGGACAAGCAAGGCCAAGACCAGAGCAACCTGAAGGGCCATGTCCCCTGGGGCATTGTCATGCGTGACCGCTGGCAACGAAGAGAATCAAACTTCACGCCGTCTCGCTATCTTAACGTATAATTATGTACACAATTTCCACAGCGGCATGACTGCCGACCCTGATGGGTTTGAACATTGAATGTGTACATTATCTGCCTCGCCAGCGAGAAGTCAGTTTGCGAAAGACGGGATGTGATACAGAAGTCTTTTGCTTCAGTTCAGTCAACGCAGAGTAAATAGGCACCAACTAAGATACAGTAAATGTACACACCAGTAATGTACACATGAAGACTAGACTATTCACTGCTCAGATACTTAGTGGTTAATATTGGTTACATATAGTAAAACCACGGCAATGTGTTTTTGGAGAAAAAAAAAAGAGATAAAAAGTGGATCCACTGTCAATAAACATTTATTATTATTTTGTATCCTCTTACTCTGAAAAATATCAACATTTATTGGAAGACGACAAACAATTTCTTCCTGGGCAGAAGTTGGCTGGTAGAAATGACCGTGCGTTTCGGGAAAATAACTGAGAGGAAAACTTCCTGAGGCGTACGCACTGGACTTACAATGGGTAAAGTACCCGTCTCGGTAACTTTGCCTAAAAAAAAGTCCAGTGTTGATAGGGCTTATGTGTGTAAGAAACTATATACCACTCACAGTAGCTAATGACTATGGTAAAATGTACTCTCATGTAATGTCACTTCATGGAAAATATGTTCTTATTCCTCCAAAGTGTGATGTATAGTATCATCAATATTTTCTCATCAGTTTTCCACAAAGACTGCACATCATAGACCCTACGCCACTATTAATCATACTGCAACTTTGAGTCCCAAGTCCCAACATGATTGCACACATACAACAACACATACCGACGCTTCGACTCCAAATTGTTCTTTTCACGAATCATTTAACAATAGTAATTATACTTGCTCGTTTGCACAACATCTTTCGCAATCTATCTGCCCATTGTTCATGTCCCAGAGAGACCTTCAACCGGGGACACCGCTGTGAAGCAACTATTATTAATGCACGGCTCATTGAGATTTTTTAATCTCGAGACCCCAATAGGTGATTAGATGTGCTGTTAATTACCCTCTCCCCTCCTTCCTTGTCCTACCCTTGGTCGGTCTCGGGCCATTCCGGGATCGTCTCGCGGCCTACCTCATGGGCTTTGACTTTCTACAAACCCCTCAACAGTCATTAAACACGGAGGCTGTTTTGTTTATCTGTCCGTGCGTAATCAAGGGAATTAAATGACTGCCAACCACCTGTGCTTTCAGAGTTGCAAAGGCCAACATCTCACCACAATATAGAATAGTATATGGATTATGAAAAGGGGAAGGAAAAGGCAAGATCTCAGCAAAAGAAATGTGTATAGGCCTCTTCAAATTAGAAATGTTGAAGAAATAGAGCCAGCCCTGTGATGGGGCCTCTTAACAGTCAAATATTTTCACTCAAGGTACCAGTAGTATGATATAGGCCTATGCCATACTTTGGCATACAATACCATACAGTGGAACAACCTTAGCTACCGTATATAACAAACACTCTGCTATATTACCAATTATTTTGCTATACCGAAAATCAGCCTTGCCTCCCAAAACATATCAAATATTGTTCTTTAAATTGCTAAAACAAAAGACCACTATAATGGTCAATACCAAAGGATATAGCCATGTTCGTTATAATGGTGTTCCACTATTCAAAGAATGACAAAAACCTAATGCCTGCCGGTTTATAATCTATACCAATAGAGGGCGCCAAACATACAACACCAATAGAAGAATGCCTTTACTTGTTTGAGGTCAGCATAAAGCATAAATGAACCTTTACTTTTAAAAAGGAAGAATGAAGGACAATGTTCTGAGTCATAACAACAGAACAGCCTTAATTTGAAGGCCTTGCCAATAAAGTGACTGGCCATTTCATTAACCAGATTAAACCTCGTAGCACACCTGCAAGGGGGGCCTAATTAGCAGGCAAGCTGGCAGGAAACAGCTAAAAACAATAGGAGTGTCTGGTGTCTCAAGAACGCAACTTAAAGGGCTTGTCCAATTATGTATTCCAATTTACTATTTGATATATGAGATGGCACATAGACAAAGACATACATTGTATGCCAAATTCTAAGGCTGTGGTCCCATTCTTTTGTTTACTTTAATGGTTTTGAAGGTATAATACATGATTGGTAAAGGTCACCGAACAGCACTCACACTTTGATCCAGCATATACATGAAATGATAAACCTGTGAAAATTTGAGCTCAATTGGGCATTTGAGTCACGAGAAAATAGCGAAAACCTAGTCAATTTTTCTTCTTAAACATAAAGAATGGTTTTGATCATACCCCAAGATCAAAACAGTTTTTGGTCTTTGTTTTTACTAATTTTTGGATAAACACACTATTTCAGTCAGAAATATTTTAACGATATGTTTCTACATGTACCATCACCATCTTCATATGTTATACATTAATCTGTGAACATTTCTGTTTGGGTATGTTACCAACCCTGTACTTTACCTTTAATACCATATATGTATCATATATTCTACATCCCCGATCCGACACAATTACCAAACCTATTAATATTCACTCTGTCATAGGTCCTCATGTCAATAAGTGCCCTTCTGAATGGCCATCAATACACTTGACCCGTGTTCTTCACAATAATTGCAGGGGAACAATTCATCAGTGACACCATAAACTGCCATCACCCAAATCACACAGACAAAGCCCTTCTGAGAAACCGCCAAACCATCAAATATCAAATATAACATAAATATGTTAAAGGTATTTGTGGTTTTATCAAAGAAATACAGATTCATGGGCAAAAATATCAAGACAGATACAATAAGGGTCAACTGTGAAAATTTCAGTCCCATACGGTGCCCATTTTTGAGAAAACAGTGAAAAAAAAAACCACAGTATTTCTTAAGTCTTTTTCTTTTAATTTTGATCATTTAAAAGATCAAAAAGATTTCCGGTCGTTGTTTTACTCATTTCTGGATAAAAACACCATTTCAGGTGGAAAAAAACAGTATGTTTCTACCACCACCATCTTCATACCCTGTAAGTTATACGTAAATATGTAAACATTTCTGTTTTGGTTTCTTACCAAAGTATGATACTACCTTTAATAATGACACCACTCTTCTCCTGCTCCAAATATGAAGACAATTAATGATACTAGTTGATGTACTTTGAGTGGCACGCAGAAATTGATTAATGAGCAATTAAGCCCGAAACATGAAAGTCACTTCACAATCCCATAAATTTGTTTTTAAGGTCTGATTTCTGGACTAATGAATTGATAGTGTGTGTGCAAAAACATAGGCATACACAATCTATAAGAAAAATTGTAAGTGGAAAATAAATTTTTATACTTTAGGACTCGGAAAAAAAAATAAAAAATCCCGACCCAAAGTTTTGGCATTTTACGAAATCGGTCGCTGAGGGCAACACAACAATTTTTTTCGGCCTTATTGTGCAACCGAGACGAGTGGCAGTTATGAAAAAACCATTATAAGCTATGTAGTCAGCCATGTAGTTTTCTGCAAGAAAATTACAACAAGCAGTTTTCCTATGGGATATAGTCTTTCCACTTGGAACAAGTTGGAACATCAAGCACCAACTATGGTGACTAGGGGCCTGTCTGTTTAACGCAAAGGATCCCAGATTTGCGGATCCACGTCCTATGCAGGGTACGCTAAAACGGGATCCGGATCAGCAGGATTCATGATCTTGTGCGTTAAACAAACAGGCCCTAGGCCTAACACTCCTGTGGCCATTTTCATGGAGCTGTTAAGCACCAAGAAAAATACTTAGCACAAAATGTCTTGCTTAATAAAACAACCTACCATTAAAAATTCCATTTGATATTCATGGTCAGCGAACAACAGCCAAAGAACAATCACAAGTGATACACGACATATGGACATTTGGTTGATAACCCTATTTTTTATCATTAAGACATAAATTTCATGGTTGGCAAATTTTTGTGCTAAGCTGGGCCTTGAAATCGGCCCCAGAGCCAGTCCACATTATCATCCCACAATGCTACTAAGTGTTTGGCAGACACGGGTGGATTTCACCAAACTCATCGTAACTTACTATCAATCGTAGGACTTATCAATGCATTACAGCCCTATGTTGGATAGGCTCCTACGATGGGTTATCCTTCATATAAACTTGAGTTATGAACGATCGTAGGGCTTTGTGAAATCGACCCACGGATAGTTAGGGTCCAACTCAAAGTCATCAATTTCAGACACTCATCAAGTTCCTGCTTCGTGTTTTATGGCTAGTATAGGAAGCACACAGTGGCTCAAATGAATGAGGGCCACGATAATCCCTCACAAACGCACACCCTCAATATCTGTTTAATTTCTTGGGAGAAACAAGACTCATACAGGAAAGCCCTTATGGGTGTTCTCAGCCAATATTTCATTGGACTTCTTTCTAATCTGCCTGGAAAATACTCAACAAACTTTTTAACTGGTTAATTTGAGGCTATTTTCGGCTTGACATTTTGCATGTTTTGAATCCACCTACAAATGCTATATTTACTCTTCCGGCAAAAAAAAAACCTTTAAGATTTTATGGGTAACATATGTGTAATATTTTTTGCTGATACTTCAATTTTGTATAATTATTAATTTGTGATGACTCAAAAACAGGACTGCTAACAGGGTCCAATTTCACGGCCCTGCTTAGCACACAAAATTAGCTAAGCATGACATTTCTGTCTTAATAAAAACAGGGTTAACAACAAAATTTCCAAGTGTTGTGTATCACTTGTGATTGTTCTTTGGTTGTTGTTCACTGACCATGAATATCAAATAAAATTGTTAACAGTGGTTTGTTTTACTGGGCAAGACATTTTTGTGCTAAGCAAATTTCTGTGCTTAGCAGCTCCATGAAATTGGCCCCTGGTTGCGAGTGGTCTGTCTAGCAAGTGGCAGAAGTTGATAGGCAGTGACGGGGTGGGGAGGGGAGGGGGAAGGGGAGGGGGAGTAGGAGGGGGAGGGGGAAGGGGGCGGGCGGCTTACCTGGGAATTCCATATATGCTTCCCCTCTCCACTGGATGCGCTTGCATTTCTTCTGGGCCATGCGGTCGCTGCGTAGCTTCTCAAGCCGGACGGCGGTATTGGACCGCTGACGGAACCCATAATCGGACGTTGCCTCGATCTCGTAAGACTCACCAAAGATGTCAATGTCTTCTGCGTTGTTCAAAAAGGAAGAAAACGAAGAAGGAAAAATTCAAAATCTTTGACTGGTGAGTAAATTGCAATGTCAATCATGTCAAAGAAAAATAATCATACATGTCATCTGGACCAGAAACTTCAAAAATATATATTGTGTAAAGAAAAACTCTGCAGTGTAAATATTTGAAGAGTTGAATGTCCAGTTGAATGTTATTTAAGTAATTGAAAAGCGAACAAAGACAAATTGACTGGAGCGGGATTTGAACCAGAGACCCAAGGAATACCATATACAAGCACTCTACTAACTGAGCTAACCAGCACTATGTCGGTGGTGTCCCTGATAGTGAAATTTGAACAAGCGACCCACGGAATACCATACCCAGCACTCTACCAAGCTATCCAGCTCTATATTGGTGGTGTCCCAAATCGTCAATTACATGTACATGTATCTTTGTTTGTTTGGCAGTCAGAAGCCATGAAACCACATACACACCTCTATATCCCAAGGATCATTGAAGATATGTGCAGCATTGTCTATTATTTATTTGTGCATGTTATTCAAATTATAACTACAATGTGAATCTAACTGTAGCTAGTGGATTCTAACCATAGCAGTTTATAAACTAAGGTTTTTTTTTTTTGGCCTCTTACAATTTCCCTGATTATAAATAGAAGAAGCTACTTCAAACACTAAACTGCTGCAAACTCAGTGCTAAAAAAAAACTGAGAGATGTCAACATCTCAGAAATCTCACTGATCAACATGATGTTAGTAACCTTGATTATATTGATCTATGTCAACAATACAAACTTCCTACTCTTAAACAAAAGGGTATGTTAAAGGTAATATCATACTTTGTTGTTTTGTCAAAGAAATCCAGATTCATGGGCATTAATATCAAGACAGATACAGTAACAGTCATCTGTGAAAACTTCAGTCCCGTTATCCCATACGGTGCCCACTTTTTGAGAAAACAGTGAAAAAGAGCCACAGTATTTTTCTAAAAATCTCTTCATCGTTATTTTTAAACCTTTAAAAGATAAAAATTGTTTTTGGTCCTTTTCTGGAATAAATACAGCAGCATTTCAGGCAGAAAAATGTTAATGGTATATTTCTACCATCACCATCTTTATAGTTATAGGTAAATCCGTGAAGATTTCTGTTTCGGTATGGTACCAAAGTATGATAGTCATACATGCAGTGAGATGGGTGAATATGTAAGAAACCAGGACAAATGATTCACACAATGTGGGCCATGCAAAGCAGCCTGCATGTTTAATACCACCTCTGGATCTGCCCGTCTAGCATGACAGCAAAGCATAAAGCTAGGTGACTCCTACTCTGTAATTTGTTGTGAAAGAAAATACACCCTCATCATTGATGAGCGATAGGAATTGCAGCACACACATATACACACAACACGTCCAATGGACACAGACGCACGCATGTACTCCTCGCCAGATCAGGACGGCTAGATCACCTTACAAATTAGCCGCGTAAGAGGAAGACTAAGACCAATCCTTCTCATGTATAGCTTTCCTCTAATTTTTTTTTTTCATTTCCATACTGGTGGAACAACATACACTTCGTCACACATGTTGGGTTATCTCGCGTTACCCCCTGTTCGGCCAGCGCTCGGTGTGAATTTCACCAGGTACCGGCGTGATAGCGACAGTGTCAGCATCAAGTGCTGGGCCGATCGGGGACCAGATTCGTGTGAGTCGGATATAAGCCAGTCGTTCGACACGGCACAGAGGGACAGGGGATGGCCATGCAATTTGAGCAACGAAACAAGAAGAAAAAAAACCTTTACCAAGGGGACAGCGATCAGGGATGGGTATCGGTAATTTGCGATGCAATTTACATAATACAGCCACCTGCTATAGAGTGTAATTAATTTCAAGGGGTGTAATCCATAGGGAAATATGGCCAACAATATCATTTTTTATTTATACCTTGACCAAAATAGAAAAAAAACAACCCAGGAATCTCTTCCCGGGAGAGGACAACAAAAAGTGAAAATATTTTGTTACACCTTGACGGACGGGGATTATTTGAGGAATTGCAGTTATTAATTATTTGCGGATGGGAAGAGAGAGAGATACGTTATAGTCATCCTTCATCCTTAAATAATGAAAACCTGAAAGGAAATCAAGCTGTGTATGAATGTGAAACCAGCCAAGATTGAAAGGAACAAAAAGGCTGATATTTTGCCAAAAAGTCAAAACTAGATGAACAAAATTCTTCTGGAAATAACTTGTAGATATTGTCTTTTTGTCTGAGAAATTTATCTCTTCTTCTTTATTTTTTCTTTTTCATCATCTTTACTAAAGGTACAATCATGAAGTGAAAAATTATTTCAATTCCGGGAAATAAAGTTCTACCAATGATTGTAGAAACATACTGTTAGAATTTTTCCGCCGGATGAAATGCTGTATTTATCCAGAAAAGAGTAAACCAATTGACCAAAATGTTTTAATCTTCAGAAGATCAAAAATCCTATGAAGAGATTTTAAACTGTTGTGGAAGTTTTTCACTGTGGGAGTGTTTATTTACCATGGAATGGATAGTCAATAAAAAAAAATGATGACAACCGATAAAATAATATTATGCTTAGAATCATTTATCAAAGGCTAAATAATTTCAGGTCGTTATTTTGGCTGACGAGCAGTTTGTAGCAGTTTATTAATTGCAAAGATTATATAATAATTGCAGAATTATCTACAAGTCCAATTTCATAATTGTTGTCAGTTCCTAAATACTTAAAATTTAACTAAACAGTCATGTGAATGATGAATTGGTTGAATTATTTACAACGAGAATTTTGACTCGGTCGTAGAAGTAGATCTTACATGAGCCCAAGAGGCTGTGACTAAACTCCCTCCACCACGCATCCCATCACACACCCACACAACTAGTTTGTCAGCTTAATGACTCCTAACTCTTGGAAGAAGTACCCCGGCCTCTGGGCACCAAGAGAATGCCTCGCACTCTGCTCGCTCCGTAAACATCATCAACACGCCGCGCATGCATGCAGCCGGCAACTGGTTGCCGGTAAATTAATGAACAACTTTTGGCTGTGTGCGGCTTTTGCTCTTTGACGGATAAGCTGTCGTAGAAGACACCAACCTCGTGTACAGTCCCAAAGATTTCTCCCACCAGGGGATGCAGACTCAGACTGTGTTGGAATTGTGTCCTCTTGCCTCGTAGGGAGGAAGGGAGGGGGAAAAAGTATGCTAATGGATTGCTCGAAGAACCCCTGCATTTGCAAGATAAGGTTGTACCTTGGACTGTTCGCGTATTTGGCCAAGGAAATGGAAGTTGGAAATATTTTGTAGACTAGAGCACTGGGTGTAAATTATGGTTTTTAATATGATTTTCAGACAGATAAATCACGCTCCTTACCAAGCCTTGAATTTATCGGAGGCCACAGAGGCCATGGCCTTCGTTGCCCTGGTTATTGGCCTTGATGCCCCTTCAAATGTTTCCATAGACATTATGATTTTCCAATGGAAGTGCCCCTTGCAATGGAAAGTGGCCTTGTCCCTTTCAGAATCAAATTCAAGGCCTGCCTTCGTACTCTCTAAATGCAAAAGAGTAAAAAGGCACTCTTTGAAGAGTCATTTGAGGGACAACTCTTTTTCGAGTTGTCTTCCCACTCTTTTAGAGTGAAGTTTGCATCGTTTTGAGTGATTTTTCACTCTGACCCAGAGTAAAAACCACTCCAAAAAAGTGAAATAACCACCACTCTTTTTCAAGAGCCATATGTAGGACAACTTGACTTTAAAAGAGTAGTATTTTTCACTCTTTTGCTTTTAGAGAGTAGTTCCGTTAATTACTTTTTTGGGGGGAGAAACCTTTTTCTATGAATGTCCTATGTCATGTTGGTATCAATCCCTGTTCTCTCTTCCCTTCTTTACAATTCCCAAGACACTTCCTTCTCATCAAGTTGATTCACTGGCCCGATGTTCATCCTCCTTGGACTTGATCTTCGACATTATCACCTTCAATTTATGAATGGAAATTGTCACTTGGTGTGCTTGTCAGTCTTTGTGCTTTTTGTCAACTTCATTCCATTATTGACTGATTGAATGTATCGAGGAACATCATGAATGCAAACCCAGTCAAACATTCTCACATTAGTTGCTCCTGCCTCATACAAAAGAAGAAGAAGAAGACGACATTAGCTTCAGCCTCCGCTCATGCTACTCCAGGTCATTCCACCAGCTTGGGCCAAGACTTAAGGCCTGTTTGTTTAATGCACAGAATCCCGGATTCTACTGATCCAGATCCCATTTTAGTGTACCCTGCATAGGACGTGAATCCGCAAATCTGGGATCCTGTGCGTTAAACAAACAGGCCCTTATACTTGATAATATCCACTTCTTATACACTTATACAAAATGTTGCATCAATATCCTTCACTGTAATTCCTAATTAACACCAATGTAATTTACAATCAACAAATAACCACAAGGGAAACTGACTGGTAAATTTTAAGTCATTGAAAAGTGAACAAAGAAATCTTGAATGGAGCAGGATTCTAACCAGTGACCTCCGGAATACCGTACCGGAGCACCAGTTTGGTATTCCGGATGTCACTCATTTGAATCTCACGCCAGTCAATTTTCTTTGTTCACTTTTCAAAAATAATGTAACTTCTTATAATTGCTTAGACACTGATAACTTCATTCTAATTCCAAAAAGAGAACCATTGAAAGGTGAACAAAGAAAAACTGACTGGAGTAAGGTTCGAACCTGCAACCCCCAGAAAACCTTTCTTTCTGTGCTGGGAAAATATCAATAGCTGTCCTGTTTGTCTGAAAGGAATTAGGGGCTGTATCTTATGACACTATTTTGACATTTGAGACGTAATGCTATGGACCTTATCGAAGATAGCCCAAAATGGACCCAAACAGGGTATGCGTAAATCATTCTGGGTAAAATTGTTGCTAGAGCTAGCGCTGTCTGATATACAAATTCCATAAGATTACCCACTATCCTATAATCCCCAAAGATGGTAACAATAGAACGCCCTCTATAGTTAAGCTTCGTTTTAATTTGAACGATTAACATCAATACTCTTTTCAGGTTTTTTTTTGAGGTCAGGATACTGGTACTTGATATTTTTCAGGAACCGAAAGATCACGCGCTGATACAAATTATCATCCGTCATCTGGTTGCTTTTCTGAACCAAATCTTCCCTGGATTTTCACAGGTATAACAGTAAATTGTGAAAAAGATACAGCTAGATTTTTGGGTCAAATGCTCTAGTTATATCCGCTGTGATAAACTTAACTGGGACAGGACTAGAGTAATTTCAATCAAAACTGAATATCTTTTTGATGTAACAAACAGTGCAGACATGTTTATTTGTGTATTTGTACACTGTAAATGGGTGTGGATGGGCGTGGGCATGCATATTTTATAATGAATGACAAAAAGAATCTATCTATTGTCCACCATTTTTTCGCCGTCATCTTTTTCTGTCCAGCCATTATCCTTATCAGAATTCTATCAATTTCATTCATTAAAATCATCCGTCTTTTTGTCATTTTAGTGTTGGCGATCAGCAGAGAGTGTATACTGTATGGAGGATGGCTGGCTGGCTGGATGGCAGAAGCCTGTGTTGTAATAATACATTAGCAGTGCAATGGCGTGACACATCAATGGAAACGAATTACACCTGAGCCGGGTCATGGAAATTAGTTTGTAGATGACTCCTCATTACACTGAGGGAGACACGCTGATGTCTCACCATCAGAGAGATAGGAGAGGGGGGGTTGAGGGTTGGTTGGTAATCGATAGGCCTGGCCAAATGTTTGCGTGACAAAATGATTTGGCTCGGCAGCTTGCAGTATCTTGTGTACACTCAGCCACAAAACTTGGATCCCGGTGCTCGGCTGTCCGGCCGGCCGTCCCGTTTCACAATCACAGAGACTCATCCTCGAGTTTATATGTAATGAGAAAAAAGAGAGAGATATACAAAAACCCGACCAACAAAAAAAAAAAACCCGGAGTGTCCCAGTTTGTTTGGACGGCGGTGTTAATTTGCCAAGGAAATCAGCCTGATTGGTAAGCTACGGAGGTGAAAGTCTGTTTACACAAAGACAAATGAACTGATGGGTTGTGCCGTGCCGTGTCCCCTCCGACGCATATATCTAGACAATTTTCTTTGTCTTAATAATGAGAGCTTCGTTTGGCAAATTGCTTGCGCCAGTGCGAAGTGCACGTGTCCCTGATGGTGTCGGTTTCCCCCCCTCCTTTTTTTTTGTCATCCCCGGATCAGTTTGTGTATTTTCATTTCTCCCGCGAGGACAAATTTGGCGACTGGAAAGAAAATTGGTTTCCCCCGAAGGATTTATTTTCTTTGTCCTTTTGCTTCGGTTTCAAAACATTATACCAAAAAAAGAGAGAGATAAAGAAAACATCTCTTTGCATTTTCATTCTTTTAAAATTCAAAACTACTGTATTTCGTCTTACTCAGATGTAGTAACCCCCACTGGGAATTCTTCTTTTTTTTATGCAAATCTCTGTATAAATCCTAAATTGAAAATAGGGCCTTTTCAACATGGAGGCTTAGGCTCAGACTCCGGCTCCATTTCGTGAATCAATCCATTCTAAAATAATTGTTATCAAAAAGAGGCTTTTGGTTGCGTTTCGGAAGAAGATTCTCTGGTTTGAAAAGGAAAACAGAGCATCAACAACATAGAAAAACCACTACTTATATTTTCAGCATATGAATGACGGAACTGGAGCCTGAGCCTGAGCCTGAGCCTGAGCCTGAGCCTGAGCCTGAGCCTGAGCCTGAGCCTGAGCCTGAGCCTGAGCCTGAGCCTGAGCCTGAGCCTGAGCCTGAGCCTGAGCCTGAGCCTCCGTTTTGAAAAGGCCCATAGTCAGGAAACATTGGATTATGTTACAAGGACGACAAAACAAAGGGGAATTATTACTTCTGACACAGAAAACCCAGAGCGGGCGGCCATGCTTCATGCTTCCGACTTTTTAATACCTCTGTATAATTGCTCATAATTTGTATAGCGCTTTGTGATGTCTTCGACATGGAAAGCGTTTTTAAGTATTTATAATTATTATTATTATTAATTATTATATAGTGTAAGTTTGATTGTACATGTACAGAAATCAGTATCATTTTTATCGCAACCTCTTATCCTATTCAACTTCAGTTTTTAGTTAAAATTAGTTAAATTTAGTAAAATTTTTCCCGATGGCTCTTTTCAGAGCCACCCAACTCATAAAAGAGTATTTATTTATGTTTCATAGTGTTATTGCAAAACCAAATACCTTAAACTTTTCCTGTAAATGTTTACTTACTTTCTTTACCCAGAATACTGATTTTCATCTTTAATGAAAAGAAAAGGTTTGCAATAAACACATCACCGTACAAATTTACAGAAAGAGACATTTGGAACAGCAAAAGGATTTTTACTGCATTTTACACTTTAACCACTAACCAGTGACCTCTGGAGAGACTATTGTACAACATTCATGAGCTACAATGTAGCTTTCTAACAAACCGGTATGGCCTTAATAACACTGGTAAATGTATTCCGGAGAACAGCGGAGATACCAGTCTCCAGAGTGTACAATGTATTGTATAAATAGTTCATGACTAGCCAACCAATTTGTGTGCTTGACAATACCAGGGGCCAGTTTCACAAACGCTTTGCGATCATCGCTAAGGCCCAAATCCATCGCTAAACAGATAATCGATCGCAAAGTATAGCGATTTCATATGAAGTGTGATAACGATGATCGTAAACTAGAACTTTAGTGAAATCAGCCCCTGATCCACCATGCAAATTGGCTGGATATGTTTTTATATCATGCCTTAAAGCACTAACCCACATCCATGCCACGGTTTACCACACATGGTTTTCCCTGTGGTAAGTGTGGTATCCCGAATACCACAATACACCACAGTGTGGCTTGTGTGGTAATGCATGGTTTCTGATCAAGTTCAACCTGCGGAGACTGTGGTAATGTGTGGTATAATGCATGTGTGGTAATGTGTGGTAACCAGCCCTTGTCTTGTGTAGAGAGTTAGGGTCAATTGTCCACTGATGCCAGTCAGGTTATGCAAATTTTACATGCATTAATTATAAGGACCCGAAAAATCACAATCGCCCTAATGTAAGTGAAAAAAGACAGCTCAGGAATCTCAAGAGCACACTGGCAATGGGAGACTTTTGAGAACCGGTCTTCAAGTCAACAGCGCACGCGCACGTACAACAGCGCAGGCGCAAAACAACGCGCGCATGCTCACAATTGCGTGCGCGTGCGCTGTTTACTTGAAGACCGGTTCTCAAAAGTCTCCCATTGGAGTGGCACCATGTACCACAGAATGAGTAGAGTCGTCGGCTATCATTATCCTGCCCAATTCCCTGATGAGGAACAGAGAGTATTAAACATGGTTCCTCCCAGAACAAGGCTGTAAATGTAGGCCTGAATCTCAGGGAGATCAAAACTCCTATAAATAGAATGTTTGATTCACCCCGCTGACCCCAGCTAGCTCGATGGCCTGGCGGGCATGGCATCTGCACTAGTAAGCAGAAAGTTGTGGGTTCAAATCCCACCTGAGCCAGTGCATGATTTTTTCATTTGCACTCAACAAACACCGAGTATGCAGTGAAGGGCAAGCCTAATTTGTATATTATTTATCTCCCGACCAAAATCATTAATATTCACGTCCTGTAAATAGATTTAAATTTAACTGTGAGCGTTTTTGAAAAGTGAACAGCGTTTTTCATGGTTTTCTTTAAAAAATGCACTGTATGGGACTGGAAATTTCACAGATGACTGTTACTGTATCTTTCTTGATATTTTTGCCCATGAATCTACATTGTTACTTTTAATGACAAGTGGAAATATACTGTACCTAGTACTGACAACACTAAACAGCTCCAATCGTTGGATATATGAATATATACCACTGTATAAAGAGAAACATGAGACTCGTGAGCGACCTCTCCGCAGCAGAGGTCATTCCACCAGCAGAGTTCAATATTCTTCAGATCACCACGGATGCAATTTGTGACAAGTTCCCTGACCTTGACTTGCCAGACACATTGTTACAATTTGCACAAAGGAAATGAAGAAAATCACGCCGGCATGTGAGTTTCGCAAAATCGTGCCAGACCAAGGCACCACGGCATGAGTCAAGCAAGGCAATGGGTATCCTCCGATTTATACAGACCAGATGGTAATGGATGACGCTACGTGGGACTCTCTATGACTGGAGTTCACCATCAGTGGCTCAGTGCCCAAAGTTTATATCAAGCGTGACCTATATATTGTCAAAATAGTCAGGGGACGGGGGATGACACCAGGTGGGGATATTAACATACCTAACAATCAATCCCCATGGAGTGAGAAGGTAGGGGAACTGACCACAACTGTGAAGTACATGTTGTTATCAATTCGGCCCGGTGTGAATATTTACTCATCTTATTATTAGGTAACCAAGCCAGCAAAACTTCCCTACTACGAACAGTTTAACCTGGGTCCTGGAGATTCCCCACTCGGGTTTTCCTCAGCTCCTATTAACTTGGAGTTCCTTAATCCTGCATTCGGTTCCCATGTGTGTTATTACTCCCAAGTTTCATGTCAGTAACCCTGGGCAAGGCAGTATCATGCATGGGTTTAACTTGGTCCTTTTTCGCACTGCACTCTGTTCGAGGAAAGCGCCCACATCGTTTTTATATAAGACATCACATGTTTTAACCTCGACAATGCTCGAGAACATTAATGGCAGTCTCAATCTTGCTCAGTTTCCCACTGGTATTAGTGGTACAAAACAGGGGTTTCCTGTTAACACCGGGATTTTTTATCCTGGTCGTTGAGAAGAGTTAACAAGCCCCGGATAATTTTTGGTCTTAACCCGGCAGGGAAAAACAGAAGTGAGAATCAGAATGCTCCCACTTAACCCGAGGTAACTCAAGGTTAAGGCTTACTGCTATCTCCATGGATAACCCAGACAATTTCAAAGTGGGCAAAAGGGGGTATAACAGTGCTCCAAGTACAGAGGGACTCACAAGATGAACAAGGTCTTGGAGTTAGGAAGGCCTGACATTTTTAACCTAGCAGGATCTTTTTCAAGGGCTAGAAATCGAAACGCAAGGATTGAAACGTCAGGCTCCTCTAACTCCAAGCATTTTGTATATTTCAGGTCATTATTTTGGTTGATGAGCAGTTTGCAGCAGTTTACTATTTGTATTGAGTTATAAAGTTAACAGACTAATTTGGTAAGATCTTAACTCATGCATATGGCTACCAATGTGAATATGTATGAATGTGCTGCATATCACAGACATGAAGTTACATACTTCATGTACAAGTCATTTGGTGCATCATGCAGAGATGTATCATAGATACTTCCAGCACCATGTACGTGTACATGTATGTGACGCACACTCCATTGGTTTTGTGCACAAAGTACTTTGTGGTGAGACAACCATAATGCACCCAATGAAGTCATTAACTGCGCCATAAAAAAAGTACAGTGTGGTACAATCCCAAGGTTTAATTAAATTCATTAATTACCCTTGAGAGTCTTGGCACTATCCCTAATGAACTTGGAAACTTCCTGAGCCACAGGGTGATCTGTCACAATATGTCTTCTCTGTTGACCAAAAGTTCACGGTGATGCAGCATACAGTACACCTGTACACAAAGCCAATCAATTAAAACCCAGGGACTCACTGGACATCACTTTTCCCTCTCACCACAACCCTCTCTCTCTCTTACATAAACTTCCCCTACATACTTGTTCTCTGCCTTTGATTAATTCATTAATTCATTAATTCACCCCTCTGGACTTCTCTGGACCAACATGACCAACAAATTAAGGTCCATTTATTGTGTAATTAAATTAATCAATTAACATTTAATGACTTCAAAAAAGTATATTGATGAGTGATGAATTACATCTTAAAAAGTAGAAAAACTTTCTATTAAAACAAATTCATTGAAAAGTGAACAAAGAAAAATAGACTAGAGCAGGATTTGAACCAGCGACCTCCGGAATCTACCGTACTGGTGCTCTTACCAACTGACCTAACCAGCAAGAGTGCCGGAACGGTATTCTAGAGGTCGCTGGTTTGAATCCCGCTCCAATCAATTTTTCTTTGTTCACATTTCAATGACTTAAAAAATCAGTCAGTTTCCCTTGTGGTTATTTTGTTTGGATTTGCCTCCTTGAAAAAAATGTGACAATTTGTACAGATTCTAGTTTCAGTGCTTGTTAAGAAAGGGGGAGAGAGCTGCAAAATAGAGCTTTAAAACTTCAATCTCACTTCCCTAGTCAACAAGGAAGATTGGCAGGTTTGCATACTGTATAATGTGCATGTAATACTCGGGAGAGAAGGGCAGAATGTATTGGGTATAAACCTTACAAGCGCAGAATGTGGACAGTGCTGAAAGATGGGCCCACTCTCTGTAAGTAAAGCCACGCAACTGGGCCCAAGTGTATGTAAATACATAGACGTGTGGTAATACAGGATGTTGTACATGTACAAAAAGGAGATTTTGTGCATTTATTACACAAATACTCGCTGGAGTAGAGTCAAAACCAAATGATCTTAATTTGTAAATTGCAGATGAACATGCATGTGTAGAATCTGTTGAATGGCATTGCTTTGCCCAATCAACTCAAATTAAAACAAAATAATTGCTCCATTTTTGTTTCATGCCAGACTCATCAGTAATAGCATACTTACAGTTTTAAGCTAAACCAATTATAATTCTTTTCCCATTTTTATGTTATTAATTCTATATTATCGGTTACTGTGATGATACAGTTAGCCTACTCTGCATAGTGGTGGTGCATGTACTGTACGCTGAACATACAATGCACAATCCATTCACTCATTCATTGTATCAGAAACAGTTCTCCTCCTCGTCGGCCCAAATTCAAAGCAGATGTCCATGTGTACATGGCTTTGGGGATTATTGCCCCTCCCTCCTCCCACAGTACAGACTGAAAACGGAGAACAAAACTCTTACATCTCCGACTGTTAAGAACAGTGTCAGTTTTTTCTGTGTGTGTGTACTGTGTTTCCAAGCCCTTTGGCAGAGCAACAGAACAGGGTAATGTGTGTGCTTAGATATTATTCTTAATTTCCAACAGCTCGGCAAATTGGATTGGAGTGTTGATCTAAAACTCCACGTGCCAAATGCCATCTGCCAGCTAAATACATAATGTGCTCCGGTAGCTGGTCACTCCTGGAGCACATTAGAAGCCATTTTCCGCAAAAAAAACCCAAACTGGAACGGCTCGAGGATCCCAACCCCTCCCCTACAATCCCCTCTCTCTTGCTCCGAATCTAGATCAGTACATATTTTTATACCGGTAACCCCACAAACTCTTAGCAAGAAAAGATATAGTAACTATACGGGGAACCAACCATCTGCAGGTAGAACAAATTTGTTTCCCGTTCACTTTGACTGATAGCCATCGCATCTTTATCGCCCCGATATCCAAACAATGTCAATTTTTATTGGATTTTAAAGATGACAGGATTTGTTTTCTTTGTGTCTGAAATTGGGAGACTGTGACAATAGCGGGGAAGCTGAATTAAACTGTAACGGCCTCATCATTAAGTTGACTGAGTCAATCAAATCCTACCTTGCCAATAATATGAACAAACCAGTTTGATGATGAAGGCTTGGTGAGAAGCAGGTGCCATCCTCTCTGTGCACGACCTGTCGGTGGCGCTTTTACTTATTAAAACTAGAGCAGCAAAGCTGTCATGGCTCGATACAGCCTTTTATGTATTACCAACATGACAGCAAATTAGAACAAACCCATATATAACATGCTAAACAAGTTTAACATTTCATGCGGACGGCCATATGGATGGACGGATGGACAGCCAAATAGCTGGACAGATAGCTGGACAGATAGCCGGACGGCTGGCACGCCGGCCTGATGGACCACCGGATGGGCGGACCGACGACCAGCCAGACGGGACGGACAGTACTATTACTTAAGGCCTGTTTGTTTAACGCACAAGATCACGAATCCTACCGATCCGGATCCCATTTTACCCTACCCTACATAGGACGTGGATCCCCAAATCTGGGATCCCGTGTGTTAAACAAACAGGCCCATAGGCTCACTCAGCTCTGCAGTTCTCCAAAAAGTGGGCTATACAACAAACACCTGACACATTTTGTTGGAGGTTTAAATGCTAATCCCCAATCCCCATCAACACAATTTCAAGAGGATTTGAGAAAGCTTCTAGCTTGTGAATAAACATCCAGCTCAACAAATTAATGCTGCAGTAAATTTCAAACTATTTAACTCCAATGTAACGGTTTAGTATAATGTGGGAACAGAGTCAGTCATTTACTCAGAATGGCACAGGATTCATATTTGACATTCGCCTGTGTCCTCAATCCAGAGTCACACCTTCAAGGCCACCCCTCTCCCTATCCCACTACTCCCAGACTGGTCTATCCTCCGGGTAAACCCATCCCCCGCTCTGGGCAAGGGTCAAAACTGTCCTGTACCTTTACCACTAGACAAAAGAAACTGCAAAATCCAGTTGAACGTGTGACGTTTGTTTACCCTGGTTCAATGCCATCATGGAAATTTGTATCCTCAGGCTAACTGGGGTCGACTTCACCAAACTCACCATAGCTTACAATCAATCGTAGGACTTATGATGCATTGCAGCCCAATGTACGATACGGTGGGTTATCTTTTGTAACTCGAGTTACGATCGATCGTAGAGCTTTGTGAAATCAACTGGTAGTTTCTGTGTCAAGCAACACAAACTCCAATTCAAACGTCATGGATATATCTGCTTACTCTACTAAAACATTGAGGAAGGAAAGGACTACATTGCCCTTAGCTTAGAAGTCAGTGCTTACACAAGCAGATTATATTCTGTGCCCACGATATCCTTTTCTGGGGATTAGAGAGGATCTAACATGCACGTGCACATTTTGTGTATAGCGGTAATGATTAAGGGCCTTTTCCAAACATTGGCTCCGGCTTTGGCTCTGGCTTCAGCTTCATTTTGTGCATGTAACCAAATACAGGCTTTTGGCTATGGCTTGGAAGGAGATACTCTGTTTTAAGCAGGAAAACAGAGCTTCAACTTCAACGAAGGTTGGCAACCTACATTTGCAGCATATGGATGAAAGAGCCAAAGCCAGAGCCGGACCAAGATTTGGAGTTTGTCTTGCTGTACATTGTGTGAACATTGTGCTCCAACCCTAGCCACATGATCATAAATAATTACCATCAATGTGATCATTTGTTTTTTTGCTGGTTCAGTCATCTGATATTTAACAGAGGCGCTGAAGATCCAGACTTTGATCCTGGCAAAATCCATCAAAAATCTGCCCGTGACCTTGGGAGGATTCAGACGACTTAAGTATAATTGGTGACCTTGAGAATCTAAGACGTTCCTTCCATTCTTAGCCTGGAAGTTAAGATGCAACTTGGCAGGATTTTAGCAGCTACATGGTTTAAGTTGAGACCAAGTTCCTAATTCACACTTCCAACCTCTCTGAGCTCTTCTAAACATTTCCCAATCCCTTCTAATACTGTACAGGATATTTTTGATGACGGGACGGCCAAAACAAAGTACACAATCTTGGAAGCCGATGAAATTGGCATTATAAACTGTATAGACCTTTCTTTTGCAACGTCACAGACCGAGTTTTTGCCAACCAACATGGTGGAAACTAGGGCGAGCCATCAAAGCCAGGCATAAAAAATAACCACGTATTTTACCCAATTTGTACACAACATTTCATAAGCATTAAAAGATATTGCTGAATGTAATGGAAACATAACAAACTATGCTGGTATGTATTTTGTACGGGTATGGAAAGTTTACAAAAACGTTGAAGTTGGTCACCCCAATCACAGGCCAGTGTTTGTAAATAAAAGAAAGGTCTATATAAATGTCAAATTATAAGCAAGTTGATCAGTCACAAAATGGCGGCCTGGGTGTGTTCCGATTAACCTACTTGACGTAAGCCACATGAAAAACTTTTTCTGCGTATAAAATGTGTGTAGAATAGATAACGTAATTGAAGGGAGTGAAAGTGTGCTTACTCCAATTGTCAATGTGTCAGTAAAGTGACGGAGAAAGGGGTGTGGTCACTATTCATAAAATGAGCCAAGGGGGTGGGGTGGGGGAAAGGAGGAGGGGTGGAGGGGTTAATTTACGGAGGATCCAGATATAGCTTCATAACATCATCTTGTCAAATAAATCACAACTGACTGTATACAAACTGACTTTGGGCGTTTACGAAACGTAGGCTCAGGCTCAGGCTCAGGCTCCAGCACTGATCGAAATCCATGTGCTGAAAATATAGGTTGTGGTTTTTCATTGAAGCTGAAGCTCTGTTTTCCTTTTCAAACCAGAGAATCTATTTCCAAACCACAGCCATGCAAAAGCCTCTATTTTGGTACCTGTTATTGTAGAATGGATCCATGAAATGGAGCCGGAGCCTGAGACAGAGCCTGAGCCTCCGTTTCGTTAATGCCCTATGATACGGCAGATTCATTTTAGTCATGGGCGTGTGCCTTTATGCCTGTTTGCCTGGCTTCTGATTAGCGACCGAACGAAGGTGGTGGTTGACCATTTGGAACACCGCCAACATCAGGATGAATACCTCGGATTTCAGAGCAACTGGTGTGGCAATCCAGAGGTCACAGGTTCCAATCCTGTATAAGTCAATCTTCCTTTGCTGTCTCTATAAAATAGTCAGATTCCTTAAATTGCCATCCCATATTTTCTTGGATGTGTAGTTTGCAGTGTTATCGCTAGCCCATTTTGAGTTCTGGCTAAATTTACTAACTGCGAAGGGTAGCAAGCAGAGCTCTCGCCCCTCACAGCAGGGGTCCAGGAGATAATACATGGTAGCTAAATGCAAGTCCATACGTATGTGAACGTGTCAGCAATATTCTGTTTTATTGGGGATCTGGTCAATTCATCTTTCCAAATTTGTCTCCAAATCAAAATCTTACTGTTCTTTCAGTGAAAAAAAAAACACAACATTTATGTTGTAACTTGTGCATTTTCTGTGATTTTCAGGATTTGTTGTGCCGGTCGGTAACATGGTTTTTCATCTCAGTGCCTGTCGGAAAGGCTGAGTGCTGGCTGTCCCCGACCTGTGCCGACTGGCGTGGTTAAAACATTGGTAGTTTGTACAAAACACATTTTATATAAACAAGCATGCTTGCATGGACATAATTTATATCGTTGTTTGGCATTTAACATCGCATGTATGCCTAATGCCCTAGGATGCCCCGAGAGGAAATGAAGCGTTCGTAGTGGATTTTGTGCAGTGTGTGCATCTTTCACACTTCTTCAAGTATTACATGTTTTCTCTATACAGAAAACAGATCAAAACCAACCACTGTACAGAATACTAACCATCAGTCGAATTTTCCAAAGGTACAATATTTATGAATGAAATACAACAATGAATTATCATAGGAACCTCATGTTAATGTATTCAAGTCAATAATTTTGGTATTTCCATTGAGGCTGACGGACAAATGTGCATACATGAATCGCTACTCATGTAAGAGAATTATTATCAAGTTGGATCTCACAACTACCATTGGCAGAGCAGTGTATATCTGCCGATCACTTGAAGACCTGATGCATGTGGAACTACTGCAGCGGCATAAATTCTATTTTCCCAATCTCACTTTGAAAATCAACACTGGTGCAATTACGTACAGCTTGGTGCACATGACTAGTTCGTTGAAAAATACGGGACTCGTTGCTTACATTTATGGATATATGCAGATGCATTTTGTCATACATGTGTCATAAGATTCGGAATATGCATATCCATAAAAAAACACAATATATGATTGTTATAAACTAATACATTCATTTTCTATTGTGTTTCATTTATAGATAAAAACAGCTTAGAACACAATAAATTTAAAAAAAATCAATTTTTTTCCAAAAAACGATAAAAAAAGTCGTTAATATCGTTTCCAGCACTAAAAACAACCAAAGGTTTTGGAAACGCCTGAATTCATAGCTTTTGAGTCTAGAGCATTTGGCCTTGTTTCAAACCACTATCAAATTTCACAAGTGAATAAATTTTCAAAGAATATCAGCTGTATAGGAATGACAAATATTATTCTTCATTTGAAAAATATACCTGAGGTGATGCTTCGGTGATAAAATCTTGATCTTGCCTGCCAGCCAGACAAGGATCAAGTCCCTTTTTATGACAGAGCAGATACAAGATGCAACGCCGCGACGGTTGGATGGGACTCAAAGAGTGGGGGTGGGGAGGGCTAGGATGCTAGCCCCGCTGAAGCTAGCCCTGCTGAAGCTATAGCACTGCCGAAGCTATACCCCTACTGAAGCTAGCCCTACTGAAGCTAGCCCTGCTGGAGCTACCCATGCTGAAGCTACCCCTGCTGATGCTAGCCCTGCTGAAGCTAGCCCTGCTGAAGCTAGCCATGCTGAAGCTAGCCCTGCTGAAGCTAGACCTGCTGAAGCTAGCCTTACTGAAGCTATAACCCCGCTGAAGCTACCCATGCTGAAGCTAGCCCTGCTGAAGCTAGACCTGCTGAAGCTACCCATGCTGAAGCTAGCCCTGCTGAAGCTAGACCTGCTGAAGCTAGACCTGCTGAAGCTATAACCCCGCTGAAGCTACCCATGCTGAAGCTAGCCCTGCTGATGCTAGCCCTGCTGAAGCTAGCCCTGCTGAAGCTAGCCCTGCTGAAGCTAGACCTGCTGAATCCTACTGTTTGTGCACAATCTCATTCTCCAATCTCAACAGCATCCACTGACAGCTTCCGTGTTTCCCATACTACCACAAACTATGCAAACTTTATCATCCAGCTATCACCATGGGAACTACTCAGCTGGACTTTCCTGGACCAAATCTTATCTTTGATTTTCAATTTCACTATTAGGAAATATATCTATCTTCATTAGAGAAACTATGTAAATTTGCTCAGAGATACCAAATGGAAAGTGCGATATGCATACAAAGTTGATTGACAATCATGAACGATGTTGTTCATAAAACCACCGTTTCTAGAAATAAAAGATCTTAAATTTCAAATTCTATGGCAATGAATCATCTGATTTTTTTTACCTAGAATCCTAGATATCAAATTAGTGTGTGGTCTTGGATTATGATATTACATTAGATTCTGTAAGCTGAAGGGCATTCTTAAAGGCCCTTTCCAATCTAGCCCCAACCCTCTGCACCGACCACACAAGACAAGAGCTGCTTACTACACATTTACCACAGTTTCAACAGATGGAACTGGATCATAAACCACTTGCTACGAGACAACAGACACAAACACTGTGGTCTCTTTGGATGTCCAATGTCACTGCCAAACAAACAAAGACAATTGACTACAGGGACACCACCAACATAGGGCTGGATAGATCAGTTGGTAAAGTGCCGGTACGGTATTCCGGAGGTCGCTGGTTCGAATCCCGCTCCAGTCAATTTTTCTTTGTTCTCATTTCTATGACTTGAAATTAATCCAGTCAGTTTCCCCAGTAGTTATTTGATTACAGTGTGTTTCTACTTGGACAAATGGACAAAATAACTAACTAAAATTCTACAGATTTACTTTTGGGGTTGTTCAGCACGAGCCAAAAGTTTGTCCCTTGTTTTTTCCTTTCAGTTTTGGCTAACAGTTGGTGAAAATTTGTACAGTGTGTATTCGGAAAATTACATCCGGGTCAGTTAACCTATAACTGAACCAGCACTAGGATAAATAGTACAGCATTTCAGGCAGAACAATTTTAACAGTATGTTTCTACCATCACCACTTTCATACCCTGTAAGTTATACACGTAGGTAAATCTGCGAAGATTTGTGTTTTGGTATCCTACCAAAGTATGATCGTACCTCTAATATTACTCGTTTCTACAATTTTAGCCATGGGACCAATTTGTAAACAAGCCAATATGGAATACCACATGCTCAGTGAAATGTAAAATTGTCCTGTATATTAAATGAAATGAATATCATCCAGAAAAAAATATCAACATTCTGGGAGGTCTAAGCCATTCAAAGATCCTTTTGTTGGCCAACAATGAAAACGTCGGAAGGGAATATCAACTCATACCAATTTTTTTTCCAAAACTTTCTGCATTGTTCACATCAAGGTTGACTGGGTAAGCGTGTGCTTGCCAAAAGGAACCATGGTGGCATTCAATGCTTAGTGTATGCTTTAAGAAATATTGAGGGCATAGCACAAAGGTTAATGAGATGCATTGATGCATGCATAGTAGTGTGGTATTTCTATTATTGTACTCATCATGCAAAATAAGGGGCGGGGCTAAATATGGACTGTTAGATCTATGCACAGTTTGAATACAATGCAAATAGTTATGAGAAGGTAGTTATAGTTGACAGTAGCTATGCACAAGGTCTTCTGGGGTCAACAGACTGGCAAAAATAATACTTGCTGCAGTGTTTACAATAAATGTTGACATGAAAGCTATAGATTATTCATCCACAAAATGGCATTCACCGCGTACCATCTACATACGTGTACAGTCATGATTTAGCAGAAATGATGAGGTTTAATATTGGTATAGGTTTGCTGTAAATGGACAGGGTTAACATCATGTGTCATTGCAGTGAAATGACACTCTTCTGACCAAATATGAAAAAGGATCTGGGGTTGATTTCACCAAAGTCATCATAACTTACGATCAATCGTAGGACTTGTGATGCATTGCATAGGATACGATGGGCTATTCTTCATAAGTTGAGTTCAATCGATCATAAGGCTTTGTGAATTCAACCCCAGGTGGGATGAGAGTTTATGTGTCCATGCTCCACCCACTTAACTTGTAACATCTCCTAATCCATTAACAAGTGAAAATTAACAGGTGTTCTTCAAACTGAATCAGAATGCAATCAATCCATTTAAATTCAGCAGAGTTTACTTAGAGTTTACTGTTATTTAACAGTCATGATGAGATATAATAAATAATGGTATAGGTTTGCTGAACATGGATACAGGGTAAAAATCATGTGTCATCTTTAATAGTGGAATGGCACTCTTCTGGC
Organism: Astropecten irregularis; assembly: GCA_963971285.1. Taxonomy (NCBI): domain Eukaryota; kingdom Metazoa; phylum Echinodermata; class Asteroidea; order Paxillosida; family Astropectinidae; genus Astropecten; species Astropecten irregularis. Next base: position 4,160,934 of record OZ020260.1, on the reverse strand, counting down.
CAAATATTAAAAAGGACCTTGGCCTTGGGTCAATTTCACCAAACTCATTGTAACTTACTAGCTATCAATTGTAGGTATTGTGATGCATTGCATCCCTACGTAGCATACCATAAGGTTATCCCTTATAACTCGAGTTACGATCAATCGTAGGGCTTCGTGAAATCGACCACTGGACAACAAAGAGGCCATCAACAAGTCAACTAGACATAAAGACCCTTCTTCTTCTCCCCCGACCTCAGTGAGGAACGTCTTACCTTGATCAGGATCTACGCTGTAATACTGGGACCAAGGCTTCTTCCTCCTGTCCAGCGCCTCCTGCCTCCTCTCCTTCCAGTCCAAATCCTCGTTCATGATGGCCATCTCGCACATGCCGGTGTCATCGCTTGTGATGAAGGAATGTCGGATGTGGGCGATGATGAAGGCGGGGTCATCCAGAAGAGCCATGATGGCCGGCGTAAAAAAGAAGTCACTTCAAGACGACGCTGGTTCAAATTTAACTCGCGGATCCCTAAGCGTCTACTGAGGTCTTTGAATGCATGGTTTCATTGCTTAACAGAATGTTTTAACAGTGTTTTCACTGCCTTGAACGAGTTATTGTGTGGTCCAGGAACTGCAATTACACCAGCAAGAGGTACTGTTGTGTCAGACTCGGATTGCTTCCAGTAAACTGGACACCAGACTACTCTAGTGAGTACCCGGCTGCCGGCATCCACTGAAACATGCAGCTGAAAGTTTAAGATGGTTTCGGTCCTGAACTTCTAGTGGCTGTCATCAAAGTTCTTGTTTGGCTTCAGGAATAGCACGGGAAAGATAGAGAAGGAATAGCCAAGCAATCTGCACCCCGGTATCTTCCAGACACTGCAAAATGAAAGAAATTCAATGAACTTTTTGTTAAATATTTGAAATGTTTTTCATCTTAAACATTACATGTCTATCTAGATAAACTTGGAATTAAATACATTTCATTGCTGCTGTTTATATTAACCATTACCCTCGTACTGCATACCACAGTTCACCACACACGTCTTTTTTTCGGAGGTAAGTGTGGCATCCCGAATACCACAATACACCAGTGTTTGTTTGTGTGGTAATGCATGCTTTATGATTCAGTCCCCCTGTGGAGACTGTGGTTATGTGTGGTAAGTAGCTCTTGTCTTGCATAGTAAGTGTAGAAGTAGAGGGTTAGGGTTAATATAATTCAACAACATTTGCTACAATTTACAAAGTTTCTTACTTGAGTGTTGCTTTTGTTGTCATGTAACCAAAAAGTGGTCACGTCACACGTGTCACAAATGTCAGCAACGCGTGTGCATAAATTATTTTGTGATTCAGTATATCACTATATGGATAGGACAGGAAGGTTTACGTTATTGTCTTTGCATGCCAAATAAATAAGATCATAAATAAGATGGCCGTAAAACATTGATTTTCATCAAACGGACTAATTTAGTAATTATATGAGTAGGGCCTACAAATAAATAAGGAAGTGTATATTTTGCCGGCACCGTTATGCATTCTTCTTGTTGCCGTTGGCCATGCCGGTCTTCTTTCTCAAAAGGTTATTTTGTCGGAGGTACATCCTAATACTGCAATTTAGCCAATGGGAATGGCAAAATAGTGTTTGCAGGAAGATTGCCAGTGCTGGCAAAAAAACAAAATAATACACTGCCAATAATATTAAGTTGCATTTCATCCCTGGACCCCGACATTCTGAGAAGAGATGGAGTGATTTACAAGCCGATTTGTGATGTCTTTATTTTTATTGCCATTTGGCGATATTTTTGGCGCAACTACCGTAAAGTACTTTTTTTCTGTGTAAAAATTATAAAATGTCAAACTCATATGGGATTCTCAGGAGCGCTAGACCATGTAGACCGACCGTCGACCCCCAAAATTTAAAGTCAAAGTGAGCTAAGGCTAAGCGCCCCAGTTTCTACTGCATTCCAATTTACAGGTAACCGGTGCTAATCAGTTAATAAAACACCGATAATTAAGCATGCACGACACAAAAGAAACAATTGCATACCTATCACGCTGTGGAATGTTAACATAAACCCAATTAAAACCATTCCATCGCTGAAATTGGCCTGATTTCCAAACCAAAACACTGTGATATTTACAAGTCTACCGAAATGCCGACGTGAGCTGCCATCTTGCCCTTCCCATCATGCACTGCCTAATTACTATACCGCAGGATATTCCATTACCTCCGAGGGTAGGATGTTTTCAGGAAACTCATCTGGCAGCACGTGCTCTGATGACGGCTGGCTGGCAATTTGGGAAAATACAAAACAAACAAACACATGAAAGAACAAAAAAATATACGAACAAATATGGTCAAACAATATGTCATATCAGTTTAATTTTTTTGCCTGGCAGAAAAATTCTCCGCCGAGGCCTTGCAAAAGAGACAAACGAGTTGCATTTTTTTCATCAGACCCGTAACTCCATAAGGGGTAACCAGGTTTCAGAAAACCCCGACACTCTCCGACACCCCGATCGACACTCTGAATCCCAAAAGACGTCGTCGCACTGTCAAAGTGTCGATCTATCCCGGGACCTGTTTACACGGTTTGAGGTTTTTGCATGAAAGCACCTACTGCATTTAAATCACTAATTATCGAAATGTTTTTTCAAGGCGATACTGTTGACTAATTTTAATCTTCTTGGCAATTTTCATAGCTTATCTGCAATAATATCGATTCCATCGAATCGATTTGCAAGAATCGGCTTATAAATTAATAAGTCCTATGTATAACAATAAATCAGCGAAAATATACAAACAAAAACGAACGAACAAAAGTAAAACAGATAATAATACAAACAATACGTTGTCACAGCTGCATGGCGTTTACGATATTAAAAATTAATTATGTATTTCACAGGTTTTATTATACAATATCCTCTCTTTAATTTGTTAAAAATAAACATTATCAGGAATAGGCCTACCAGCTGTATATAAAACGTGCAACTATTAGAATGTACACGAAATAATAAACTTGTGAAAATTTGAGCTCAATTGGACATTATTTTGAGTTACGAGAAAATAATTAGCTAAAACCCGACTCAATTTTCGTATAAAACATGAAGAAAGATTTTTGATCTTACCAAGATCAAAAATGTTTTTGGTATTTGGTTCAAGTTGCTCTTTCCGGATAAATACACCATTTCAGGCAGAAATATTTTAACGAATTCTACCAGCACCATGCATCTTCATACACCCTGAAAGTTTTACTTATATGGACATTTCTGTTTTGGTACATGCCCTTTAATGAAAATATTCATATAAATTCTTAAAACAAAAAGTGGGCGGGGTTTCATGAAAACACACTAAAATCGTCTCCATACAAAATCTACTTTCCTGGAACTTAGAAGAGTTTTCCCATTTAGTCTAAGGGAAAAAAACTTGGCTCGGTGGGCTTGCGTATCAGTCATATTGTTACGTGCAATGTCCTAATACCTGTATTCCTGTCAGAAGGCTGAGAGAAGAAAGACGGATCATACTCGATGTTGCAGTCGACAGTTCAAAGAGACCCCCCTTTCCGCACGGGATGTCCCGTAAGGCAGGGGGCACGCAATTTACACAGGTACACATTAAACCTGACACGATGATGAACTTAAAACCACGCCTGTTTTACATTATCCACACATGTTCTGTTTGCTATGATGGACTGCAGTTTTCTTTAGTGTGCGTGTATAGGCCCCCCGAGTTTTTTTCTAAGTGTTCACTTTTTTCTCTTCCTTTTTTACCGAAAATGTATAGTTCCTTTAACGTGGGTAATTTAATAATAGCCTAAAAGGATATATTTTTTGTTATGAACGGGGTAAAATAAAAACAATCTGTTTGAGAAAAAATTGGATCCATACAGATACTTTCCGTTGCAAAATGAACCATTGGAAAGCACGTTACTGGATTATTGCATACGATGGAGCGATTTTCACAGAATTTCCTGAAGTATCCGGGAGCCGGCCTTTCTCAAAGCTTGGCTCTGGCTACGGCTACGGCTTCCTCTCTGTATAAATCCATATTGAAAATGTTGTGTGTTTTTTTCCAAAGAAGCTGAAGCTCTGTTTTCTTATCCAAACCAGAGAATCTACTTCCAAACTGCAACCAAAAGTCTCTATTTTGATACCCATTATTTTAGAATGGTTTCATGAAAATGGAGCCAGAGCCAGAGCCAGAGCCAGAGCCGAGCTTTCAGAATTGGCCCCAGTTCACCATCCACTCAAGCAACGAAGCTCCGCCCCCTCCAACACAAAACCGCTTATATTTATTTAAAAAAACACACACGCAGCAGTAATCAATGGACTCAAAAAAGATAAGACCGCGGCTGTTGCAAACAGTGTCTAATTGATAAATTAATCATTCATAGATCGTTGATCAACACAAACATTCTTCTCTCCAGTAATGTTTTGAAATAAAACCGGAAGCATTTATAATTTCTCTAAGCAAATTAAACGTTTTCGTAATCAAACATTTTTTTTGTGAAGTCTTAACTGGAATTGTCATGGCCTGCCTAATGAAACTGGACAGACAAATGCATTTTCAATCACGTCCATTAATTACCCATTACTAATTTTTTTGTTTTATCTGAAAGACAAATCAGAACCCTATGACATTACATTATGCATGCCCGGACAACTCAACTATTATTTTAGGGGTGTGATTGGTCAATCACATGGCTTTAGAAACAATCACACGAAATAGTACTAGAAGATTAATCTATGTTTTGTATGTTTTAATGAATTTGTTTTATCAATTTGGCTATAATGATTAGGATTCATAATTTATGGGGTAAGTCTATGCGGTTCTTGCATGTTTTAAAGCGAAATAGCGAATGTTATTTGATCCCTCCGCGCAGGAAAACAAACACGGCTTTACCTACTGGAAAATAGAAGTCCCAATGGTCGTCCGTGGCAACCGTCATTTACGTATTAGGGCGGGGCATGGCGGCTTGGGTTTTGACACGTCTGCAGATTTGAGTGGCATTTGTGGCCGTCAAGCCGTGTTCATCCCACCTACCACACATCACAGCAGAATAAAAACATTTCATCAGCTCCTTTCTTTACTACGTTAACGTCCGTACATTGTGAATCCCCCGTTCATCCACGTGCTTGAGCTGTCAACCCGAAGGATTCACAAAATCTCGGCGGTGAAAACGATTGAGCAAGACGGGTCCGACGTGAGCCGTGTATGGTGCTGGTGCTTACTGCTACGACGATCGTGTGTATACCGTATACCCGTAGTATAGTTGTTGCCGTGTGCTTTTTTCCCTCGCGTTCTTGTGTCAGGACATGGACGATCAACAAAGGTCCCTAATGCAACACCAGGGAGCCCTAGTGCCTAGCATGCACTCCGTATCGGCCGGCCATGTGGTACATTCGCCCCACCATCAACAATCCATGGCGAGCCTAGCGAATCTCCACCACGGCATGCAGCCGCCTCCCGTGACCAGCCACGGCACGGTGGACCAGCAGCAGCAGGGTCAGCATGCCGGGGAGCTCACCCACTCGCAGGAGGCAAGAAAGCAGGAAATCGGAGATATTCTTCAGCAAATCATGACCATCACGGATCAGAGTTTAGATGAGGCACAAGCAAGGTGAGTTTAGTAATACCGTGTGTATGTGTGTAGTGCCCGTACACCGTAACCGTGCGCGTAATATCACACATGCACTCACTAGTCAGTTGCACAGAACGAGTGTTGTCGTCCCTTTACTGTTTGATACATGTCTTACTTGACATCCCAGGTTCAAGGTAAATCATGTAACCTTAGCTGACACACATCACAAACAGAATGCTGTCGTTTTTTCCCGATGTTCTCATGTTGTTATTGTTGGTTTATCTTGTAAAATGCGACGATCGGGGACGTACATGACACCACCGATCAAAATCGCGATTGTTCCGTGCACGCACGCGGTGCCTGACCCGCCGGACCGTCTAAAATCCCCGGTGTCGCTCCCCGCCGTCTCTCGCTCCGATGACCCCTCTAGTCTTGTTCTTCCATAAGTCGTATTTCCCCCCTCAACATCACTGGTGATTTATCCTCGATCTAACTCACCATGTCATCTCTTCTCATTCAACCTCCCCATCACAGAAAACACGCACTGAACTGTCATCGGATGAAACCTGCCCTGTTCAGCGTACTGTGCGAGATCAAAGAGAAAACAGGTAAGGTGTTAGTAATAAGGCGCCCTGGCATACAGCCCCTTACCTACCCCCTCTCTATACCGGCCGGTCGCGCGCCAATACCACCCCCATCACCGATCGCGACCACTTTAAACTATCATCACATCCAATCCTTTGCAGAAATACACAGTTTTTCATCATCATTGTGTTTACTGATTGTCATGATGTGAAAAAAATTACACCTTGGCAGCTTATATGATGTGACATAAATGACAATGGAGAGTCATCAATCCATCAGGGTTAAGCCAAATACTCCTGTTCTGTCTGACATGAGTGTTATAACTTAGCTTTTTGTTGACAGGTTGAGCATTGTAAACAGTCCGAGCTTGATTTCCACCAAAAAATACACACTGATGAACAGAAAATGAAATACAGCGATGATAGATTTCAATGCAATTTTCAGGGTTTTGGGGTTTATTTATGACACACGATGTTCTTTTTATCTGCGTCACAGTTAAAATAAGGAGATTTCAACCCACACCATTTTCATTCATGGTTGCTGGTACTTGAATTCAAATTCTGTTGTAATTTTTTTAAAGACAAAATTTTCTTTTAAAAAATGTTGTCCTTGTGTTTTCCTATGAAATTTGGCCGGCTTTGTTTTGATAGTTTTATTCATTGGTTCAATGGATAATAATTTGAGTAAAGAGCTGTCATACTTGTTAATATTTCATGATCTTTATTGTTCATTTATAAGCTGGCTGATAATGAAAGCCATTTTGTGGTTGGGCAATTCTTTGTTAGACAGGTGACCCTTTTCAAAAACTATTCACCATTAAAATGATTATCCTATCTGCATTATCCAAACACTATTCATCTTTTGCTCAGTCTTTTTGGAGTCCGGTATTCATGCAACACTTACGCCATTGCACAGTATAGTATGCCACAGTACATGTACTTAGTAGTTGATAATGTTGTGCATGTGGATTATGATTGAACCATGGGTTACTGCTGCACACTTGTTTTATAAGTTGTTCAACTTCTTTCAAATGTTTTTGGTGGAACTTCTGCTTAAAGGTAAAGGCATTGGAAATTTAAGCTGAAGTTAGTTTTATTCTTCATTTTGATATCATTTTCTGTGGATTTCTTGGTTTCTTGAAACCATAAGCATTGGTTTTCAAAGTGAATGTTTTTGAATGCTTGGAATAGACAAGTTACTATGGGTAATACATCTGCAACAATGTAATACAATTTTGCAACAGTTTATCACAGAATTGTAACATTGTGATTATATCGCTGGCTACTGTATTACCCGTTGGTTTTTTCCTTTTTTGTCAACCATTATATAAGATGAGTTCCCTATAGGTTGTGTATTTTGTATGTCAGAAACTTAGTATTTATTAAAAGCCATAAGCTTGGGGTCATTGTGTGCAAAGAAATATTGTATAGGGTTTATTCTTTTTGGAGAAGATTTATTCTCACATGTCTGATATGGAAACAGAATACTGTATTTAGGATTGCATGTTACAATGTACAGGACATTAGTTGTGTTGATTTTTAGGATTGTTAGGAGTAAGATAAGTTAACTGTAGGCTTACTTGCATTGCTACCGAAACATAACTGTCAAAGCCATAGCAATTGTTTTAAAAATCATGTTAACTTTCATGATTTTCTTGGTTATAATTATAAAATTGTGCCAAGAAAATGTTGCTAAGTATCCTGAAAAGTAACAAAAATGAAAATGTCTGCACAATTTTCAGGGTTTTTCTTTCAATTAACTAAGGAGTTTTTCCTTTTGAATGTTCATGTAACAGTAATGTTGTCCCTTTTATTCTGCAATTTTAACTAGGTTGAATAGAAGGAAACGAGCCTCGTTCTTATAGGTTTTAATTCTGTGATACGGAACATAATTGACCCCCCTTTTTATTGTACATGTATATCAATTCCAATGAAATTCTTTGCAAATAGATACTTGTAATGTCATTATCCTGATTGCATGAATATAACCGTGGACTGAAATAGCCGGGAATCGACAAACGATTGAATCCTTACAATAATTATGTAATGTTAGAGGCAGCCACTTGTATTGTCAAGGTGCTGAAGTGCCAGTACTCGGTTGACGTTTATCCTGTTATGAATTTTCTGTATAATACGGAGGGAACACGCATGTGTTGTACACAGACAGCCGACGCACACAGGGAAATTGTATCATTTGTTGTTGTGTGTCACAGAAGAAACTCAAGTGCGGCGTTTATGACACGAGAGAATTATATAGCTTTGTATTTTGCAGCCGTTGGGCCTCACTGGCCCCCGTGTGGCATGCATGCACAAGATCAAATTGTAGCATCCAAGATAGGGATTCACTGGGAATTAAAGCCCCCCTTGTATGTAGGCCTATATAGTCCGAGCGATTCATACACACGCCGGTCGGGCAACGGAACAAGAGCACTACTGCGCCCGGCCGGCCCCGCTAAATGGCCTAAGCACACCGTGGCCATATACCGTCGGCTTGCCTGAACGCCTCCGCGGCTAGGTCACACGAGGTATAATTTTTAAGGCAGCTTCTTTTTTGTATTATTATGCAGACCTCATCTGGCATAATACAGTATATGCAAAATGCATACATTGACTGTGTTGGACAACGGACATTTGGCAAGCGTGTTTTGGGTTTTTTTTATTCAGGGGGTATCTGTTTGGTTGCCCGGCTCCCTCCCATGTTGCGGATTCATTCAATAGCATCATGTACACAATACACTCTTGATACTGATAACCAGCTGAATGCATTTTTGTTATCTTTTTCGTCTTGATGACTATGGCTTGTTGGAGTGAATTTTGATCCCGTTTTTTTAATTTTCTTTCTTTGGAGAGAGAGGGGGTAGGGGGGGGGGGCTAAGTTGCAGATTGCTAGCCATTTGAGTGCATACCAAACAAGGCTATGTTTGGGGAAAGAATGCAGGAGTTTTTCTTATCTTGATGCTTGGTTACAGAAACCATTGGCGCTGTTGTAGATACTCGTACTTAGTATAGCTTGTGATGCCAGTATTACTATTATTATTACACAGTAGCCGTGCAACTCCAAAGATGTGAGAAAAACCATGTGTGATCTTCATGGGATAATCACAAAGTTCATCCCTTGTATTAGAATTAATAATATTTCACATGCACAACCAGAAGTAAACATTTCACAGAAAGTTGCTATCCAATCCAAAAGGTTGAAATCCAAATCTAACATTGTAGTAAATGAATATCTGTTTTATGAAACAGAACAAAACTCTGCCAACCAACAACAACTCACTAAATGCAAGTCACTGGCATCGTAATTTGGTCCTATCGTAGGATCTTTTTACAAAGGCTTTCAATGCTTCTGCTCTGAAGGATCAGTTAGTGTTAGCATTCCTCCGAGGTGTTAGGCCACAAACTACACTGTAGGCCTTTACAGTGTAGTTTGTGGCCTAGGCCTATAGATTTCCCTGCATTATAGCATACTGTACAGTAGTAAGAACAGTTCCAAAGGAATACATGTACCGTATACAACATCGTTTGGCCTGTTTGTGTTTTTTTTTTAAGAGAGAGAGAGAGAGCAATTCATTGGAATCATCAAGTGACCAAAATGCGTAATGAAAACTCAACCTGTGGATGTTTCTATCCAAGTTGGTGTTTGTATTTATAAAATACTGACTAGGTCCATAATGGATTTTGTTTTGGTATGGGATTTTTTATTGCTGCATTGGAAACATTTTCAACTTTGTGAATTATGGCATTGTTTTTTTTAATGCACAGTTTTCTCAAATATGACTGAATTTCTGAGGGAAATCTTTCACAAATATTGTTTCTACTTTCCAGAATGGACTTTGATAAATATTTAGGTTTCAGACCGAATGTTTTTAACCTTGCCGATCCTCTAAGTACTATACTTTAAAATGAATTCAGATTAATTGATCACAAAAACATATTATTGAACATTCATTTCGAAAGGATATGTTAAGTGTTAATGAAAGAGTGAACATAGAAAGCAACATAAGGATAACCATGGACGTATACGTTTTTTGTATAATAGCGTTAGTGCATAGACTTTACTATTTTTGGAATAGGAATCATTGCCATATGAATACAGCGGTAAATGGTATGGCTTCTAGGCGTAGACAATGTGTTGACTATCGCCGCGATTTTTGTCGGCATGCATCGGATGCAGTTTTCTCATGGTTCCCTGTAGGTTTCAGCTGATCCCTCTCTAAAGGGCTATTGCTTTTATATCCAGGAAGTGCTTTTTTGGCCTTATTTAAGTTGGATTGTTCTTAATTCCCTGTGAAAGTCAGATTTTCTTTTCCCAGTAGAGGAAACTGTATTTAAAAAAACTTCATTCTGTTTAATTCTTTCTTTTAACTTAAAACAGTTTTTTTTTTTTATATTTAAAAACTACAAAATTGTTTTATAAAATTGGTAATGTTTTTGATAATTTGATGTCTGTTAGTGGAGCAGTGTTTTATAGGATCTCCATGTTATGATGCAATGTTTCTAAACGTATTGTTAAAAGCACAGTACAGGATTGGTACATACCCAAACAGAAATGTTCACAGATTTACGTATAACTTTCAGGATATGAAGATGGAGCTGGTAGAAACATACCGTTGAAATATTTCCGCCCGAAATGGTGTATTTATCCAGAAATGAGTAAAACAAAGACCGAAAACAGTTCTGATCTTGCGATAAGATCAAAACCATTCTTTATTGATGTTTTATACGGAAAAAAATTAGTTGGGTTTTAATTTTCTCGCCAACTCATCAGAATGTCTGATTGAGCTCAAATTTGCACAGTTTCATTATTTCATGTGCGTTTGATTGCTGTTCTGTGACCTTTACCAATCATGTATGATACCTTTAAGTTGTTGATGATGCTTTATCAATGCAGAAGCTATATTTGTGGCTGTGCTATTAGCACAAATGCTACGAGCTGTGGCCATAAGCTTAAAGCTTATGGCCACAGCTCGTAGCATTTATTTTAATACTTACCAGGGGCCAATTTCATAGAGCTGCTTAAGCACCAAAATTTGCTTAAGCACCAAAAACCCTGGTAAATAAAATCAGTATGCCAGCCAAATCTCCTTGTGAATGTTATGCTCAGCAAACAATAGCCGAATACAAATCAAAAGCAGTAGACATCTTATGAAAATTTGGTTGGTAATCCTGTTTGATCAAGGAAGACTTTTCATGCTTAAGCAAATTTTGTGCTTAAGCAGCTCTATGAAATTGGCCCCAGAGGTTGGTGCGTTTAAGATCCTGTTTTGATTGTTGACATACCATCAACATTGCAGCGACTTATAAAGTAATCCCTAAAATAAGGCAGATATGTTTCTAGATCAGGGGCAGCCCCTTATTCAGTTTTGAATAAATTTGTATCAGCTCTCGAAACTAGAACTATAAGCTCAACGGTAATGTCTATTAAAATAGATGGATGATATATACATGTGTGCATTGCACTTGACTGGCGTTAAAAACCATGAATATGTTTGCCATCCAAGTAGCAGTTTATATGTCCTATTTTGTCAGAATCGGCGGGTTATCCATCATGGCTTAGACCGTATTTATGACTTACAAATGACCTGGCAGTTAAAAAGCTGTATAAGTTTGGAAAAAAAAAACTTGGAAAGTTCAATGTGACTTTGTGATGCAAACCATGTGTCAGAAGTCCTTTGGCGATTTATGGAGCATGTAGACTCAATCAGTGACAGGGTAGGAGATGTGCTGTTCCTAATTATGTTGGCAATCGGGGCTGAGGGGGACTGGGGCCAAACATGGCTAATTCCTGCTGGGATGTTTCAGACTGGGGGCCTGGTTGTTGGTTGTTGGTCCCGTCGGTATAATCCCCTGAAGTGCTACGCGCGGGAGCCGTGGTCCGAGGCTTGTTGGGATTCCGGAGAAGTCGTCCCTTGGCCGGCCGCAAAGGATGTAGCCAAGCTTTGGGAGTATGGAGCTTTATGTATAGGCCTACATTTCAATCTGCAGGGTTTAGCAAGGGAAAAGCCATACCAATGAAACTACACACTTCGAAACACAGAAGTAACGCTTAGTAAAACTTAGCCTACATGCAACATCTGTGAATTCAAACACTGGCAGTGTGCCATTTTGTTGGTTTTATGTTCCTATAATAAAAAGGGGGGAAGAAAATTAATAAACTTTACACTTTTTGGTCTTAATTTTGTAATAACACTATAGCAAAACATTTCACTAGATGTTTTAGTAACAAAATGTAGCCTATGTTGATATTTGCAGAAAGTTTTTCAAGCATTATGGTGTACTACATGTATTACAAAACAGTATCAGGGGACTCAAAATAACAGTTCAACATATTTGATGGGTGGAAGTTGTGAGAATACTGCAGAAGTTTAGGAAACAAGAGATCAACCATCCAATGTACTGTATAGCAAGGTACATGTCATGTATACTGCTTACAAGTCAGTATAGTGTGATTACGGTATACTGGATTAAATTTCTTTCTTGAGAAATGACCAGGGTTCTAGCCACGGTGGGCGGCGCTGGGCGGGCCAGCCCAGCACTGGAAATTTGTGCCTGGGACGTAGGTCTGAAATCAACTCTGCCGCCCAGCACGAATTTCCGCAGAGTGAATAAAAGTATTGCCAATATCGTGAATTTTGATCACATTCCTGAATAAAAGTTCACTCTTTTCCGTGTTTTGAAATATGAAGCACTGATTCTCAATGTTTACAAGACGATGTAATTTCCAATTTTTAGCGTAAGCCTACTGTATATGTCAACTTCATTTCTAGAGCCCACCACTAAAATTGGTCTGGCTAGAACCCTGGAAATGACTACTCTGTTTGTAGAAGCTGTTGTGGTGTAAATGCACACATTACTGGAAGTACAATAAGACCATTCGGTCGAAACAAGAGTATGCCTGTATGGCTTTATTTTTAAGTAAGAAGTCATCCCTTGTTTGTGTTATACTTCTAATTATCATTTTTTCACCATTATTTGCCATGTGCTGTAATGTGTATTATGTTTAGCCCAGCGGTGTAATTGACAATGACCTGAAGTTATTATTTTACAATCTGAATCACAATGAACGTACACCGAAGTGCTTATCAAAAATCATTTTGGTTGAGCACTGAGTACACCAAACATGATTTATGGAGCATTACTTTACCATGAAGCCTAGCAATCACCTTATAAATGCAAAGATAATATGTCTGATGCAGATAAAATATACTATTATTACATTTGCAATATAATAAGCAGCTCTTTCCATTGAACTGTAAGTCTAGAGCTATTCACCTTTAAACTTTGACCCCTGTAGTGTCAGTGCAGAGGTTTAACGGCACTCACTGTGCATTGTATTACTAGCAGACACAACTCGGAAGATTAGTATGTTTACTACAGGGGAGGGTTGTTTTGGAAACAAGTTCTCAAATGGCATCATTTCTTGCCTAGAGGCCCCTACATGTGGGTACCGGTATATATAATCTGCATGATGTACTTTTGTATTATTTTATAGCATTCAGTATTCGCTCCCCGTATATTTTTATACAGTTATAGGATGAACTTAAAATTATTGATGCCATTGGTTCAGGATTTTTCCATATATCAAAGTTGTTGAACACAAGACTCTGTGCTTTTTTTTTTTTAGTATTACTATTAACCACAGTCACAGCTCACAATGCTGTTGCAGTGCTTCTGAACCCAGCCATAAATCACTTGTGATCTTTCTATGTGTGTGCTCATAATAATACACGTTGTGCTTCTTTCTCTCTATACCTTTGCTCGGGGCAGTGTTTGAACTCAGAAGCCAACTGGTTTATGCCAGGAATGCAAGACCTGCGAGCTAAGTCTTGCTTTTATAATTTTGCCTTCTGTCTGCCTAGCCTGCGTGCCTGACCCCGAACTGGGTTGTTGGGTTGGTTTTTTTTTTGGTTGGTGGTGTGGTGGTGGCGATATTTTTGAATAAAACAGCACACAACGAAGGCGGAGTTACGTTTCATAGACCATAACATCATCTGAGGATCTGTTGTTTTTGTTTTGACATGCAGTTGATGTACTTATATCAATGGTGTCGGTTTATGACAAAATACTAAATCATGGACCATGGATCATGAAAAAAAGGCAGTTTTTATTTATTAATAAAGGTACTGTCATACTTTGGTAGCATACCAAAATCTTCACAGATGTACCTATAACTTACAGGGTATAAAGATGGTGATGGTAGAAATGTACCGTTCACATTTTTCTGCCTGAAATGCTGTATTTATCAAGAAAAGAGTAAAAGTAATTGACCAAAAGCAATTTTGATCAGAGGAAGATCAAAAATCCTGTGAAAAGATTTTTAAAATACTGTTGGCATTTTTCACTGTTTTCTCAAAAAGTGGGCTCCGTATGGGACTGGGAATTTCACAGATAACTGTTACTGTATCTTTCTTGATATTTGTGCTCTTGAATCCGTATTTCTTTGACAAAAACCAAACTCTGATATTACCTTTAAAATGGTAGTTTCAGAAGCTAGTTTTTTTTGGCTTAAATAAGATGAAATATATTGTTCCTTTATGAACAAGTTGATCATGTTGTTTCATGAAGGAAGTTTGACACCAGAATGTAGCGTAACATTTTGACTGCGTGTCAAAGTGTATTACACTGATGACTTATCTGAACAGCGCAGACTTCAGTAATGATATGCTGTACACAGTGAATATCCTATGTGAAAACATTGCGGTATCAGACACATGTTGTTACTCCCAACATACTGCATGATTCATCACATTTTTATCCTCTTCTTCGGAAGTTCAAGCTAGCATTAGGGGATTTCAGTGCGTTTAGTTCAATTTGCTTCACTAATAATGAAGACCGCGGGTTAAAAATACCAAGACATTTATAGGTAGGCCATATTTCACAGCTTTAGTTGTACACAAAATCGCAGAATGTTTTGATAAACTCAATTTATTTCTGCCGTTTCTCAATTTGTATTCTGCACAAATTAGTATTTAAAGAGTAATCTTTCAATCGGTCATATTTTCGCCAATTTCAGCCCGATTTTTGCTTAAATTCTACATGATGATAGCCAAGACATGGCTGTATCACATATCCAAATCTTGAAGTGATAAACAGTTTCATTTTAACAAAATGGTTCTCCGCAAAGTGTTGCAGGTTTTTTTTGGGGGGTCACGCTGTATAAAAGTTGCGTCATTTTGATGCAAACCCAACTTGCATTGTTAAGGATGATAAAAGTTGAAGTGGGTGAAATGGATTGAATATTTGAAATGCTTGTTGGTATGTAATGCTGTATCGAGACATGTTTCTTCCGTTGTCAAATTCTAGTGATTATGGTTATTATCAATAGCCGGCAGGGGGTGAGTGCCAAAAGAATGTTGCACTCCTGCAGTCCCTGATAGGAAATCATTGCTTTGGGCTTTTTGGATTACCCATTAAAGATCGGTCTGACACACAGGTGAGCCTAGGTTATCTGGCTAACCGAGTTCTACCTTTTTCTCGGCGGCGAGATAAAGACTTAAACTGTGTTTGCCGTAACCATTAATTGTTATCAGATTGTCTGATATCTAAACAAGTGCAATGTTAGTCTTAGTCGCATGCATATAGGGGACAAGTGCTCTCAGACAATGAATGTTTTTTTGTATGATATTTTTATTTGGATTAATAAATGTGTTTTGGGTGTTTTTTTGTTTGTTGTGTTTTTGTGAGGAACATTTTTACTATTGTCTTAACCTAGTTGCGGTAGGGTGTGGATGCGATAACATTTGTGTGCAGAATCTATTTTTGGGGAACTGCTTACGGTTGCAAAATATTTTCGCCAAAGATAAGAACGAACAACATGCTTTGTATGTTTGTAGACTTGAACGCGAACGGCCAACAATATTCGGCAACAATACAATGACGTAAATACATTATTTTTGAATCTAGAATGAGTCTGAAATTATACTTCACTTCACCAAATTTTTTCTTTTTTGGGGTTGATAAGCGATGCTAACAAACATTTTAAGAGAAGAAAAAACAATTTGTACTTGTCTGATCATTGTGGACATATTTCTCTAGTCCCATCCCGGATTTAACTATATGTCTTGATATAGCACATCATAATACCACAACGGGCAATTTCTTTCTCCCCTCCTTTTGTATTCTCCTCTCCCATTGGCCAAAAAAAGCTCCCAACAAAAGCCATTAAGACTCGCAGCAACCCCAGGGATGGGAACAGATATCCCCGTATAGCATCCCATCCCACTCAGAGATGCTGAACTCCGTGATTAATAAAGTGATCGGGAGACCATCTCATCGTGCCCGTACGTTTCTCTCTCTCTGCCTTGTGTCTCGTATATACCGACCGGCCATCGCATTGCAGAGCTAGACCCGGCGTCTGTAATTTGGTACGACCGACCGGGGGAAAGCTTGGCGTACCGTGGAGGAGCCCCGGTAACATTTTCATTACATCACCAGAGACTGGAGAGGGGGAGACGGACGACCGACTGCGCTGGCCGGGAGAAAGTGGCAAAAGCTTTCTCTCTCTCTGTCTTGTGTTTTTCATCCTTTGCCCATACACTTAGGGGCTAATAAAGTGAACAACCGCCGGTCCAGTCGGGCATTTAGTGCATGGTTTAATGCGCTTGTAGAGCTTTCAACTTGCACTCTCGTCGGCCCAAGCCTCGTTTTTTTTGTTTTAAATATCTGGTGAACTTTTGAATGAAGAAGAACAACTTTGCTTTTTTTCCCCGTGCCGTTCCTATCTGGTGAACGAAATAACATAAGTTTGTAACAAATATTTCTCTTACAGACTTTTCTCTTTTTACTGTAGTCAAAACCAAAAGGAATTCAGTGTAAATTTATTGTTAATTAATGATGTAGATTATCAGTAGGCTTACAAAAGATTGTTAATAATTTATAGGAATTTTTAATGTCGCAATTGAATGAATTCAAAAATGGAGAGAATTGATCAAAATCCACTCTGTCTATCAGTAAAGCGCACATGTTCCCCACCAATGGGCGTCCTGATCCCAGTTAATCTTGCATGATAATCCACTTTTTCCTGTAGGTGGTTCGTCCATTTTGATGCTAGGTTGGTTGGAGAGTTTGTTGTTAAAAACTACCTTGGCAGTGGACGTTAATCGCATGGGATCCCTCAAGCAACTCTGCTTGTGCCAGGGGCCCACTGCGTTCAGAGGAATCTTGTGATGCACGGTCTCGTGAGTCAGAAATTGTTACCATTTAACAGCGATGTCTCATCAGTTTCAAAACATCCTCTGTTCTTCCCCAAAAAATATCAGACACAGATTTCCTTACAATCCATACTTCAAGTGTGTTTTTTTCTCTAAAAGATATCAATGGATGCACCCATTAGTTATATTCACTGACCATGCAAGTAATAAACTGCTGCAAACTGCTCATCGGCCAAAAATGACCTAAAGTATATAAAATGCTTGGAGTAAGGAGGGCTTGAAAGTTGAAGCGTTTCGATCCTAGCACGATCTTTCTCAAAGGCTTATTAGATCCTGCAATGCGTTGGGCCCTCCTATAACTCCAAGCAAATCATCAGACCAGTATACTTACTGCCTTATTCTTTGTTACCAGTTTTACAAGGTGGTCAAGTCGAGCACAACATAGCGCACACCTTTAATGTTGATTTGGTTCACCCAGATTGACCTTGTAGGAGATAGTGGAAGAGAATTAAAGGTTTCCGCACTCAGGATCTAGGCATTTCCAATTTGGGAGGCTGACTCACAAAAATTTTGCTTCACTCTATCCCTCCGATCCGATTCTCCGCCGCGCCACGCCGCAATTCGACTCACCGGTCTTCTCTCTCTTTTTCCTTTCCTTGGGATGCGCACAGCGGTGCACTAACTGTTGAATGTTGACACTAGCGGCGGGATATTTTGGAGGAAATTTGCCCAGGTTTGCCCGGCACGGATCAGTTGATACCTTCCATGTTATTGTAAGATTGGGGCTGTTATTCCCGTACAGGAAGAGTCTATAACTGGGCTGGATTATGTTATGGGCAATGCAGGCTCATATCTGGGCCTTGTATACATGTATATGGGCTATACCAATCTTAGCCGCATAAATGTAGCATCATAGCCATGACTTTTTTCTGTCTTAATATCTTCCAGTCTTATTCACATTGTAAATTTAAAACAAATTGAGATTTAGATGTGATTTAAATGTAATTGATGAGGTATAAAGATTGGTTAATTATCAGTTGTAGACAGTTTTCTTTATTTTTGTACAGGAGCCTACAACATGCATTGCATGGATTGATGAAAATAATGTAAGACTAACATTGTGCAATGATTTGGCTATCTGTTCCAATCAATTCTCCGTCTTGATTTGGTCATTATTATGTCCGAGTGTCTGAGGTTTTGACCCAATCTTTCATTGCCGCTGGTCACTGCTGGCCCGATTTCAGACGTCCATGCATCGCTGGGCTGCTGTGGTTATATGGTTAGCCATTTGCTGTCAGACCGCTAACCCAGGTTTAAACGACTTGTGACACTTAATGAGTTCACATCTATTGCAGATCCAATCCAACTTAAGCTCCCCCTGTTGATAACTTGCAAGCGTCAGCATGGCAATATCATCAACCCCCCCCCTTCTTCAGATCCTGACCTTAGCTAACCCCGCCCCCCATTTTTCCCTCTTCCCTCTATGACAAATTAATTTGTAAAGTAATACCCGTACCCCATATATTTTATAGACCTATTTTCATATGTGTACGTTTTGTGTTCCGTCTTTTGAGGGATTTGCCAATTAATATAATTGCAGGAGTATAACATAGCACTCGAGTTGATGTCCTCGAAAAGTGAATCACGACAATGTTATCGTACGTGGCATAGAATTTATGGACTAATTAGACGTATTGCTTTAGCACATCTTAAGACAATGGGTTGATCTTGGCATTTTCTCATTATAAGCCGGAGGCTTGAAGGTTCAAGGCATATACTGGGTAGTCTTTTAGGTGTTGAATTTTATGATGAAAACATTTCTATATCCCTATACAAAATGGCAGGGCGGGTTTTCTTGCAGCATTTTGTTTCCCTATCACCCAGATTTGTAAATTTGGAAGTTCCACGGAGCTTTCGTCAATGTGAATGCTTCCGGGAGGTAAGGGAAAAACAGTGATACAGAACCTTGGTTTCAAGATAGTTGCTCGGTTTAGTTATAAATGATGGTCCATTGAAAGAGAGTCTTCATTTCCATCATTTGTTTAGTTTTCAAAATGCACATTTTAATGAAACTTGAGAAAAAACCCAGATAATATAATTGTTTGTATAAATACAAGTAATACACTGCTGCAAACTGCTCATCAGCCAAAATAATGACCTGAAATCTATAAGTATAAAATGCTTGGAGTAATAGGAGGGCCTGATGCACTTCGATCCTAGCAGGGGATCTTCAGTATCGAAGGCTGAAACTGAAAGTCAAAAACATTGGAATTGGTTTTTGTTTTTGGTATAAAGACAAAAATGCACATTCCACATTCCTTTTGTGGTGTTTTGCACCTACCATACAACACAAGACAAAAGCTGCTTACTCAAGGCAAGAGCTGCTTACCACATAATATCACTGTAGAGAATAAACCATTCGTGGTAAACTGTGGTAAGCAAGTAGATGAGCGTTAATTACATAATTATTCATATCTATTAATGATAAACACTTTCTCTTGGTGTGTTATCATGGATATGGACTCGGAGAGGAATTTCAGACCAGGGTCTTTTTGTAAAGATTACGTTGTCATGGATGGTTAGAACATTCTCCAGTCTCTCTCCACTGGGATTAGCGATTTCCCCTTTGGACAAAAATGCCAACTCTCTCTGGAAATCCCGGCTTGTGACGTCTTGCAACACCCTTAGCCTAGTCTCTCCTTCCCCGGATTGGGCACCCACCGCTCGGGCACGACCAAAAAAAAAAACCCACCGATATCTCTATGATCATGTATTTCACTCGCAGAGTCCCACACTAGCAAATAGTGTTTCTGTTATTGCGTGATAAGTTGAGAGTGTATTATTTCATTTTCTGAAGGGGGGATGGATACTAGGGATAAAGGAAGTGGTCGTTCATGATTGAATTGAAGGAAGTTATAAGCAATTCATATCATCTGAAGTGTTAGATGGGTTTCATCGGTCAGGAAATGATAGGATGGGATAAGTCAGTTAAACTGGTCTGCCAGGACCAATTTCATGAAGCTGCTTAGCACAAAACATTTGCTTAGCACAAAAATGGCTTGCCCAATAAAACAAACCACCATTGAAAATTTGATTTGATATTCATGGTCAGCGGACAACAGCCAAAGAACAATTGCTAGCTATACACAACACACGGAAATTTGGTTGTTAATCCTGTTTTAATTAAGACAGAAATATCATGCTTAGCGATTTTTTTTGTGCTAAGCAGCTCTATGAAATTGGCCCCTGGGCTTGTACCTGCAATGCTCAATTTCAATTTTTTGTTTTCCGAGCTTAATTTTTTTTGGGAAAGATGCGAATTACGTGAAAATGTGATCCGATACTCAACTATTTGCATTTCACAATTCTTAATTGCTTCATTGTTTTAATTTGTACAATGAATCCTTCTAATGAAAACAATTTTCGTGCACAAAATTTGACGGAGTAAATTTGGAAAAAGGTTCTTTAGAAAGCAGGGATTTGAAACTTTAGATCTAAATCCGAATTCCAAATTTTTGTTTTGATTTAAACTCAAAATTTCAGCTTTTTTTGTACAAATTTTGTCTGAATAAAAGTATAGGAACTCTCAAAATTCTGTGGTGTTTTAAGATTTTGTGTGTGTGGCCACTCACATCCCTAAAAAAAGAGACAATAATAGGCCCTACTTGTGTCTCTTGTTTCCCTTTTTTAATAAGACCGAAGGCCCAAGTGATGATAAAAAAAAAAATTCGCTCAGTAGAAATGTAGCAGTCTTTAGAAATGAAAGAAATAAAGCATTTTCATTGAGGTACTATTATACTCATCATTTTTTATTGTGCAAATGTTGTGGTAATTTGCATCCAGGGTCATGACCTCGTCATGGAAACGCTGGGAATGCAAGGTCAAAGGTCAGCAATGCCAGGCGCATACAGTATATGGTTTGTACTGTGTATAGCATCGGGAGTGTTGTTTTTTTTATATTGCAATAATATGATACCTTGGATTGAAAGCATGCACATGCAAGTAAATTGATCTGCCGAACAATGCTTGGCCATTCTGCAATTAAAACTTCAATTTGAAGTTGACTCCCACAAACTTTTCATTTCATTGTAAAATGTGGGTAAAAAAAGAATGTTTACTTGTAGCGTAATTATGGGAGTGTTTTGCATTAAAAAAAATCTAATGGGAGACTTTTGGAGAGTCGGTCTTGAGTCAACAGCGCACGTGCAAACCATGCTAGCGCAATTGTGAGCATGCGCGTGTTGTATTGCGCGTGCGTGCGCGTGTGTGCGCTGTTGGCTTGAAGACCGATTCTCCAAAGTCTCCCATTGGCCTACGTCAAACCAAATTACTAGACATGTCATTATGTGATACTTCAGGTTTTTATATGGTTTTGTGTCATTTATGGATATTTATTATTATTAAAAATCGATTGAACAACGCTGGGAATTCAATATGTCAGCTAACAATACCATTATTTCTACTTTCGGCAAAAATTTGATGGGACGGCATTCTGACAGCAAAAACTAAAGTTTGTCAGATCCATTGCATGATGGTTGGAATCAATATCCACTGATGGGACTAAATTCTCATACAAGACTCTTCATTATGGTTTTTTGGGTCTCATCTTTAAGATCAGTTCCCCATCTTTCCTAAATCCATTAAAAGCATTTAGCTTTATATCCGTAATGGATCCTTCCCTTTGCTAGTCTTGCTGCAAGATGTAGGCAGCCCCTTCTCCCGCCTCCACTCAAGCAGCTCCCTCACAATGACCCAAATGACCTGTGAACTTTGACCTGTAGCCTTGGTATTATTATTATTACGAGGGAAATGTGTGTTACTAGCTTGTATCTCCTCCTGTTCCCCTTGACCCAATATCCTCGCTAGGAAGCGGCTTGCCTCCTTGATGGTAGTTCAGGGGAAGGCACTAGTTAACTGCCCAATTGGAGCCTTCCTTACACCCCTTACTATAGATGCTGGGGTAGGCCTACATTGTAATACGCACGGCAGCAGGGGGCTTGAGAATTGGGATGGGGGCCAAAGGCATGGAGTTATTTTTAAAGGTATAATACATGATTGGTTAACATGACAGGACAGCACTCGCACTTTGTCTGATCGTGCAGGTACATGAAATGATAAACCTGTGAAAATTCGAGCTCAATCGGACATTTACTAGAAAAAAAAGGCGAAAACCCAACTCAAATTTTCTTATAAAACATAAAGAATGGTCTTGATCTTGCCCCGAGATCAGAACTGCTTTCGGTCTTTGTTTTACTTATTTCTGGATAATTGCACCATTTCAGGCGGAAATATTTTAACGGTATGTTTCTAGTACCAGCACCATCTTCATACCCTGCCAGTTATAAGGAAATCTGTGAACATTTCTGTTTGGGTATGTCACCAATCCTGTACTGTGCCTTTAATATTATAGCATCTGCAACTTATAGGGGCCTACCTCAGGTTTTCACCAATATTCTTGTTTCGCTTTGTTTAATTTTCTCCATGTGTTTCTCGGTAGTATCCAACCCACTTTCTGAATAACAGACACGTAGTTGACGTCGATGGCAAAAAATGGCAATTTCACCGGCGTATGCAGTTGTGCACGAGTATTTAAGCTACATTGAATACCCCACCATTCAGTTTGTATAATACATACACCCTGCTTGGGATGTGATTCATTTCAAAAGGATTACAGCGAGACGTGTTTGGGTTTAATTATTAACTTTTTTGTTCCGGAATCCTTCCGAAATCCCCTCTTTTGAGTTTTTGTAGGATTTCAGGAGATTTAGGCTGTAAAGAGGCAACACAATAACCGTTGCATGCATCAATTTCCTGGCCCATGCCTCTAAAGAAATCCTAACAGTCTTGTTTCAGAACAGGAATTCGCTGAACAGGGGAGCCTGGGAAGGTGTAATTGTAACGTAGGCCATTCCTGAAGATCTCTGCAGTTTTTGGAGCCTTGTGGGCAATTCCACGGTAATGTAGGCCTAGGTTATACCTGTCAAGAGACTTTGACCTATTCCTTCATCAATCATTCTTGGAAGACTATACAATTTTTGAAATGTTTTTTTGGAATCAGCAAGTATACCACTTATGATTCCTTGAAATGCATGCAAATATGTGCAAAAAAGTGGTATTAAACTAACCTTATACAAAAACGTCCCCAACCGTGGAAATGCCCCTATATGCTTATGAACAATTGCGTCATTGAGTTGACTGAGTTTCCTTCACCCTAAAGTCAAGACAAATTATGGGAACCTTGAAGAAATTTTGATGAAAGATTAAATCCGTGGTGGACAAGAATTGGATGATTTTGAATGAAAGCACCCCAGCTAAAAAAATTCCTAACTATCAAGGCTTGTTTGTAAAGGTTCATGACAAAAAATAAACACTCCACAAATGTTTATTAGAGAAAAACTGATGCAAAAATTAATGTACATGTATGCAGGAATGACGTTTTTCAGATGTTCCATTTCTCAATTGAGTGCAAATCATGACAGTGTGATAAATATGCTAAACAAAAATCTTCTTTTTTAATTATATTCCCATTGAACAATGAGTATTGGACTGAAAAGGTAGCATTTGTTAGTGGAATATGTACCAGTGTTTCACCTAGTGCAGCTATCTTCGAGTAAAATTTAAAAAAATAAGTCAGATGTGTTCATTCGTTGCATGCATTCAAGGGAATTATTTTGTTAGGCTGCAGTCAAAACTCCAAAAATAATCAAATGATACGGAATCCTGATTCTGACCTTTTCATGGTCGAAGTTGCCATTCGATCATAGATGAATATAATTATGTTAGATTAATTCTACAGCTTTGACTCAGTTTTTTTTCCCCTCAACATTTTAGATGACGATTTTACCTAAGTGTGCATAATGTTATCGATGGTTTGTAGTGAATATAGGTGTCATTATTGTGAAACTAGTGTAAGGAAATAAGAGCGTTTGTTCGGCGTGCTGTTCATTGCGTATAGTGAAACCGCCTTGAATCATGTATGACATCATTGTGTTTATCACTGGCCGAGAAAATCCCCCTGTGTATTACTCGCTGAAAAATGTCAACAAGTACCATTACAAATGCATTATAAGTAGCGAGTAGTGTGTGTGCATGCAAAACTCCCCATCTCATTCTAGCCCAGGCTTTCAGAGCTCATATTAATGCAATAATTCCCTCCATTTTTCCGTCGCAAATCCAATTTGATGAGCACTCCCCGATTGATAGTGGAGCCTAATGCGTCCGTAAGGCACAGACCCTACAATGGCTGGGGAAACCAACCCCGAAAGTCGATCTGCTGACGTGTTTGGAGGCCTGAATCTCTCCCCGACCACGGGATGGATTACATGTATCAAGAGCATGTTTATTCTATCAAACATGTCCATTGACCGCGCTGGAGCAGTGCCGTGGCCTGCTGTAACATTAGTCCAAATCGTAGCTAATGACCGGCGTTCCGTACCGTGCTTCCATTTAGTTGGCTCCGCACGATGTGTATATTTGGCAGGGTTATAGACTATAGTATATAGTAGAGAGGAGAGGGGGGTGTGTGGGGGGGATTTGCCGGCCGAAATTTGCCCGATGCTAGGCAGGGTTTCTAGACTCCCTCAGCAGTGTTCCCAGCACTAGGACGGTGTCAGCTTACCTGACCCGGCCAGGTTGTTAATCAGGCGAAATCAAGGGAACGTGCTGGCAGCGTTGTGTCGGCAGGAAGACTCAACCAGTGCAGTGTAAACATAGATGGGCTTGCTGATTCTTGCTGCGTTCTTGTGCTCATGTTCCACCGGCATCCTTCCTGCATATAAGATCATATTCGGCACTGGGCTTTTTTGGGGGCTTGTTTCTTGTAGCTACAAGATTGTGTGGACTTCTCCTCCTTTCTTCCCCTTACTCGTCCCACCCCGGCCCGTCCCCGCATTATGAAGAATGTTGGGCTTCTTGCAAAAGTAAATTGTTTTTTCAGTAAACGAGGCTTGGAAGATGATAGATGTGAAATTTGAGCATGTTTAGCAAACATGCGTTTGCACGGACGATTGAATGTGGCTATATAGGATTTTTTTAAGCACCCGAATTTCATGACCAAGTTTCTGAGGAGTGCAGAATTGATGTAGAAACAAAATGAGGATTTGTCACGAAGAAACTACCAGGACTACTGTAAAAAGAACAAGTAGTAGCCTTTAGTATAGTGTGTACATTTACATGCAGCCTCCATTTCAAGCTAGAAATGTGTGTTCTTGAGAATCTACACACCGAATTTTGCATAGTACTCCTAATTGAATTTATATAAGTATTAATACTCTCTGTCGTTTTAAAATAACAGTTGATGAAAATAAAATGTCTTCCTTCCTCCCTACCCATCTTTTTTTTTTATATTATATAAAAAAAAACCAGCATTTCAATGGCAATGTCTGCCTCACGTTTCACGAAAGAAATTGCAGCGAGAAATTGCTTTTTGAAGGCATCATCGTTTTCACTTATAATATCGATAACACCTGATGGGACTAAATCTTCATTTCTGTCTCGGAATCAGATATCTTCAGGCTACAAATGTAATGAAAAGTTGTACCATTCTT
The DNA here is from genome assembly GCA_963971285.1 of Astropecten irregularis. Taxonomy (NCBI): domain Eukaryota; kingdom Metazoa; phylum Echinodermata; class Asteroidea; order Paxillosida; family Astropectinidae; genus Astropecten; species Astropecten irregularis. The sequence continues at coordinate 4,135,093 of OZ020260.1, read as the reverse complement.
CCTGCTGCTGTGAAAAGTGGCTATAGTCCCACGTAATGTCAGTGCATTTCCAGTATTTCCCCTGGGAGTTGGGCCAAGGGACAGAGCCACACACACAACAACAAAAAAAACTGGCAGAAGGAGAAAAAAAAACAATTATTATCCCTGGACAGGGTGGTGTTTTTTTTTTTTTGTCAGGAGGAAAACACGAATCCTTTGGGACACAGACACGCCGACTTGTTTTGAAGAGGCTCTGGAACGATGCGCACGCTACCTGTCTATAGACCCCTTAAATCAGGATCAGTTTAATAAAGACCACACCTGCCTTGAATGGTCGGCCAAATGAATGGGCGGTTAATTAAATCCTCTGACAGCAATGAGTCGCTGCCGCCGCTGCAGCATGAAAAGTCCAACTAAACTTTGTGCGGGCGAAGATGAGCAACAAATAACAGTTTCACGGATGCCGGAGTGAGCCCCGGCTGATCCGGCAATTTTCTGGAATCAGATGTCAGCCAGTGCTTCAAATCTTGATTTGTTGTCTACATGTAATTGTTTGTTTTCAGTTTGGTCATTGTGAAATAAGATTGCCATTTATTACTTTTATACAAATCATAGAATGAACTTAAAATGAAGTTTGCATGATGGAGCCTCTTTACTATGGAAAAGGGAAACACTTCATGGATTCATTTTTGTAATTCTGAAAAATGTTCTCCTCAAGTTGAAATGCAATAAATGTTCATCGGTCATTATTATATTGATCATTTCGTGGAGAAAAGGAAAAGGTTTGGTTTAGGAGTTAACAATACACGTTACGTTAATAAGACACCAGAAGCCACTAAAAATATGGGAATTTTTAAGCAACTCCGATTGAACGAATGCCAGCACTCCTCTCTAATCCGAGCCAGTGAAAGATAACCGCCTTTCATCGCCATTTTGTAAAAAAAAAAGGGATTGGGCTAACGTGGGGGTTGTCCAATTTAGGCTCAGACTGGCCCATCTGTACTGTGTCTACCAATAGGACAAGGGAGACACATAAACCCCCTATTGTGGGCTTAGCCCAGGTAAGCTGAATAGGTTCAACGCCTTTACAATAGACCTCCAAAGCAAATAATTAGGCCTGGTATAGATGGTTCTTCAACAATGGCCAACGTGTGCTGCCAGTCCTAATGTTTTCCTTCTTTCGGAGGTTTTTTCTTTCTTTTTTTTTGGCCAGGGGGTATTTTTGTGCGGGCAGTTCAATGAATGGTGGGGGGAAAAAGGAGAATAAGAGGAAAAGACCTGACTTCTTGGACGTATTCAGCTGTTGGTTTGGGCGACGTTCCTTTGAATTGATAGGAACGTTTGTATGGCGCGGTTTGTTGTCAAAAGAAGGGAAAAAGAGAGGGAGAAATACACACAAGGGCACTCTGTATAAACGGGAAAAAAAAAGAAGAGACGATAATAGAGGGGGTATACAGAGGTGTATTTGGTTTTGATGCGAATTCAACCCACTATGCTAAATGACCATCAATGTCTAAACCATTATGTATATATCTGCCAGCAATATCTGGGGTGGATTTCACCAAACTCATCGTAACTTGCTATCAATCGTAGGACTTTTGATGCATTGCAGCCCTACGTGGGATAGGCCCCTTATGGAAAGTCTTTTCTCTTTTACTTTTGATCTTTAAAAGATCAAAAATAATTTTGGTCACTGGTTTTACTCTTTTCTGGATAAATACAGCATTTCGGGCAGAAATATTTTAACGGTATGTTTCTACCATCACGGTCACCATCTTCATTCTCTGTATTGGTTATGTAGGTAAATCTGGGAAGATTTCTGTTTCGCTATGCTACCAAAGTATGATACTACCTTTAAATTGAGTCAGGTAGTACCAAGGTTGTACATGGATGTAAACTGAGTAGATAGTGTTCATCTCTTGGGGTTGTTCTCTCGGGTTCCCTACCCTTATAAGCTGTGTGACTATGAGTCTGACATGGTTTGATTAGCCCTAGATGTATAAGGTATTGGTCCATTCAACACAGTCGTGTGTGCTTTGCCATTGTTGTGCTGGTTATTTGCCCGCCACTAGTTTGTCAACATGGCAGACAATTCATGTGTGTCCACAGTAGCAGTCGGGAGACCAAGGACTCCTGTCACTCTCACCGAGAATAGGCGGTATTTGGTCGGGCAAGAATTAAAACACCACTTGACCAAGTCCCCTCACAATTATTGGCCCGCATGCATACTTGTGAATCAGGTAATAAGGTTAAACATATTTAGTTTGCGTCTGTGGAATGTGGGAATTTCCCCCGTCAAGTGGTTTTAGTGTTTAAACTTAAATCTGTGGTTTCTATGAAGAGTTTTTTCCCCTTAAACAAAATTTGCCATCCATTTTTTTTTCTTCCTAAGAATTTCAAAATGTTTAAAGTTGATAATGGCAACAGCTGGTGAATTTTGATGGTCCTGCTAAAAACCTTACCTTATCTGTATCTGTCCATAACGTACAATCACCATCGCTGGTTGTCGCGTACGTGAGGGTTGGGTCATGCGCCAAAACACGCCAGCTCAGCGAAAGCAGCCCCAAATTCTACTGTGGATGTGGGGTCATTTACAAAGACTCAAAGAGCCTGATTAATCATATGGGATTAACTCCACGCTTGTTGAGGGTTTTTTTTTTTGGTAACTCCAACTTTTATACATTTTGCGGGTATAACCTTTCCCCTTATGCTTTTTACATATTTATATTTTTGTATGATTATTATCATTCTACAATACTGTGCTGTGCGGACGTTTTTTTGCAATTGTTCGTTTGTGAAATGCAGTACTGTAAAAGTTGTCTTGAAATTGTAAGTTGCTTTCACTGATGCTTGGAGTTAGGAGGGCATTCCTAACTCCAAGCATTTTATAAATTTCAGGTCATAATTTTGGCTGATGAGCAGTTTGCAGCAGTTTATCACTTGTTTTGCTTTCACCAAGTTAAAACAAAAATGAAAAATATCTCTTTCAAAAGTTATTGTAATTTGTCATATAAAAAAGGAAAAGATTTTTAGTGTATTATGATATACCGTACAGGCAAAGGTTTAAGAGTTTCAAAGCTGCGAAAGCAGCGACCAAATTATTCAGTTTTTCCATCAATTTGATTTTACTGTGCAAATTACATTGAAAGAAAAGAAAAAATGAAGAAAAAACTAGATATGTGATAGATTTACCCTAGATATAGTTATTAATGGTCCCATTTTCCCAACTACTATTAAGGAATTGATGACCATAGTTACTTGTAACACATTCTGCCAACTAGAAAAAGGTAACTTAATAAGGATTTGTGGTCGGGCAATTTGTGTTGCTTTGAAAATGTTGTTTGCTCAAACGGATTTCTAACCCATATATTTGGCAGCGCCCTATTTATTAGGATTGAATAGCTGGGCCTTAGTTAATCCCCCTCACTGTATTCAATCAGGCCTTCCTTGTCCCTAGACCAACCCCCCTTCGCTTGCTCACTCTCATTTTGACTACCAGGGTAGGCCTACCCCAGTTATGTGTCTAGTCACTATTCTCAGTTATATTGTAATGAGCTGTATAAGCCTCTCACTGAAAAGCCAGTTCGGATAGACTATGGAGGGGATCATAAAAAAGGGTGCTTGTTAAAGTTCTGTTGCAGTTGGTAATTAGGTGTTCCAGATCCCTTGCTGTGGTGCTCCTTGCTAAATATTGGTCTGGTCGCTCTTTTCAAGGTTACTTGTGTGGTTGGGGATAGAATACTATTGTGCAAGGGAAAGATGGACAGTATTTTTAGCTGTGTGGTCTGATGTGGCTATGTAAATTGTAATGACTGGCAGTTATACAGTATGATGAGAGCTGCTATTTTTCTGTTTATAAGTGAAGAACATTGTGACTGATGAACGCGATTACACTTTTAGTGTTTACTTTCAGAAACATTGATACTCTTTCATTTTGAATCCAGTTACATTTACAATCTGTTTGCTTGTGATGCTGGCAGTGTGTGGATCGGGAGCTCTGTTGTTGCTTATTCCTTCTAGTTTCTATGTCCATTTTGTGGTTGTTCCTTTAAGTTAGTCTGTGTCCCAAATTTGTGGCTGCGGCCGAATGCAGCCGTTTTCATAGACTTGTGTGTTATTTGTGGTCACAGCCAGAGAATTGAGACACGGTCTAACTTACCTTTTTTCTGTCTTTTGAAAAAACTCGGCAGTAAAAAACGAGGTAGTGCTTTTTGGAACTTGAGAAGATGTTGCTTTCGTTTGTTTGGAACACTGTTTCTAGCAGACTTGAGTATCTCCGAACACTGTGCCTAGCACCAGCAGACAGAGTATCTTCTTGTCTCAGTCTCTCTCTCTATTTTGACTTTCTCTTCCGGATTTCTTGTCCTGCTTCGTAAGTAATAATCTTTCCACACCAAGCGAGGTTCATACCAATTTGGTTCAAAGACCGACAGAATCTTGGTACCTTTGAGACATATCATACCCACATTTGCCCGGTCATGCTCTGTTCATCCCCTTGTCACGTCACCCCCCTTCAACCAAAAGAAGAAGACGGAAAACAAAAACGACCCGACGAGGATGGCGAAAAAGGGGCTTAAAAGAAGGCAAGTGCAGAAGCTCGGAATATCATTCCTTGGACTGATGACAGATGCAGTCTCTCGATCTGCACTCGTAAAAAATCCGCAATCATGCCAAAGTAAATACTGACACATTCGTCCCGAAATGCCTTAATCAATGCCTAGCCCCCGCCATGCTGGCCGGGGCAGACTTGCAGCATTGCCTGGTGCCTTAAATGTCATCATCGTTACGACTTCTAGATGATTACACCCAAGGATCTACCAATGGAAAACAGGACGGATGGATGGAGGAAAGAAGAAACGGGAAGAAGAGAAGAGACGAGACGAGAGAGAGGAGACAAAAAAGGGGAAAGAAAGCAACCATCGCTCAGGCGGAATTTGACTCATCTCTGGTTCTGGAAAATTACCTGTTTATCCCCTTCACTAACCCCTCTTGCTTCAACCTCTTGCGCCTTTTTTATATACTTTTATTGGCCCCCCACCCACCCAGCAATCCTCCCCCAACCCCCAATCTCTTTCCCCTCACTTTACCAAGAGTTTCGGTTGAGCAGAATTGCATCTTGCTTGATAAAACATTGGCCATGGGACGTTTGCTAATCTTTGATTTTTTTTTTTTTCCGTGGCCGTGGTGCTGTCAATCCTGGTGCGGTCGAGGTGCCACTTGCAGATGTCAGTGCACATCAACAGGCCAAGTACACTGCCCATTTTTCATGCTTATCAGTTTTTCTGAACAGGTTCATTGGCCCTAAGTGTTGAAAGGGGCCCCACCGCCCCAGCATCAGTGCATATTATACAGGTGCATTATATAGGATGTCCTTTTTTTTTTTTTACTAGATGTAGCAGTAGCAGTCCAAGGCCCCATTTTGTTATTGTTACATGTCCGTGGCAATTGTTATCCCTCCTTCACACTTTTTGCAAAGAGTCAAGGTTAGGAGCAAGATTGATTCATGTCCAATTAAAAAAAAATGGAAGCCTTTGTTAAAGGTAGTATCATACTTTGGTATTAAAGAAACCAAAACAGAAATGTTCACAGATTTTTGTTTAACTTACAGGGTATAAAGATGGTGGTGGTAGAAATATACCGTTAAAATGTTTCCGCCTGAAATGGTGTATTTATCCAGAAATTAGGAAAACGACGACCAAAAATCTTTTTGATCTTTTAAAAGATAAAAAATAACAGAGAAAAGACTTAAGAAATACTGTGGCTGTTTTTCACTGTTTTTCTAAAAAAGTGGGCACCATATGGGACTGACATTTTCACAGATGACTTTTACTGTATCTGTCTTGATATTTTTGCCCATGAATCTGTATTTCTGTGATAAAAATCAAAGTATGACCTTTAAATGAGATACTTTTTCACTGCTACAACAAACCACATGTTGGCACTAATAACACATTTCACAGATCTTGTATTTCCTCTTTCTAATTAATTCAACATTTCATATTTCAAGTAGGCAGTATTTAAAAAAAAAAGCAGTGTGTTCCTGGTGTTAAACATTCATTGAATTTATCCATCATATGTTGCTTTATTATAACAGCTGAAATTTTTCTATGGAGGGAATTTTTTTTTTTTTGGCTATCCAGTTTCCTTGTTTTGAAAATATTCATGGATGTTTGCTATACAAACATGGACAGTGGATTTAGCGTAGAATTGTATCTGCTGTTTCCTGAATGTGGGAACAGCTATTGAACCAGATGGACTTTGTTCTTTTTGTCATCTGTAGGGCTTGTTGCATGTCCATTGTCTTGTATTTTTGCAGACGATACAATATGATTCATCTTTCACTGGTAAAAATATCCCTTGGATAAACCCAGTGTGTAATTCTCTCTCCAATATCTTTTTGTGGTTCACTGCGAAAATATTTCAAAAAATATCCAATATATTGTGATGATTATTCAGCAAGCCAATTGTGTGAAGTGGCGAAGAAGCGGGGACAGATAATAAAAAAAAGAAAGAGAAAAAAACGACGGGGAGGTTAGAGAAAGAAAAGAGAGAGTGAAAAAAAAAATGGAAAGAGCAGTTGGGTCTTTGTGGAAAGCTAATTTGGCCTCAAGCCAAAGCGCGTTCACCTGCATTAGCCGCTACACTGACAGGCTAAAATGTTACCTACACCCGGCCCGTCCGTCCGTTTAGACTCAGTCGGCCGGGTGAATGAATCATGCAATTTAGTGCTGCAAATCACTTCAATTTATCCAATCCCATTCGTGAAGAAGATTTTCCTCAAGCGTACAAATTTTCGCTGGTTTTTTTTTTTTTTTTTTTTTCCCCTTCTCCCTCTCTTTCTTTCTTTCTTTATTTCTTTTTTTGGTTTCACCTTTTTTCTTTCTTCATCTTCTTCATTTTCTGCCGTTGGATGGGGGAGAATCATTTGAAAAGGAAATGGTTCCGTCCAGCCTTCCAAAGGGTTGGGGGCGTTTTGGCTATTTTCTCTTTCCGTTTTGGTGCGGGGGGTCTACCTATAGGCCTACATATAGTATACCGTGGCCATTCTGTGTGTGCGTGACAATTATGTGACAGTAGGATTAGACATAAAGAGATTAGGACGATTGAATTGCAGAGCTTTTGCCTTCTTCATCATCATCTATAGGAGAAGATAATTATGCCATTCATTGCTTCGGCCTTCATGCATGGGTCTGCACTCGCAGACCAAATGCAATTATATCTTCTCTTTATACTAAGGCAGGAGAGAATCAATTTTTGTTCTTTCAGGCTGAATAAGCAAAGGAAAACAAGGTATCTCCTTTAATTTTTTTCCCCCCTTCTTCTTTTTCTTCTTCTGCCCCTTCTTTCTAAATGAGCAAACAAAAAGTACACCACTTTAATATGGAACAATAAGGAGTCTCCATATGTCCTTATTAGATCAGGCAAAGACCCAATAATTCTTCATTATAGGGAATTTGCATCTCATTTCGTGACTGAGTAATAAAAACCCACAGCGCAATATGTTCCCAGATTTGCGGGCTAGCTAAAGATGAGGCCAGCTCATCAGTGCCTCCCTTGCTCCCTCCTCTCCCTCCCCTGCTCCATCCTCTCCACCGAGGACTGTTCATCATTAACCCACACACAGGCAACACACACACACATAGGGCCACTCCACTGTTAATATTCTTTGTCCTATCCTGTCAATGCATTACACTGCTCTTCAAAGTTAACCTATTCAATATTTCACATTTTTTTGGACTGGAGATTAATCAGAGAACTGGAAATGATGGCTTTCTTAGAGAATGCATTTCCAGATGTGAGTGGCAAATTATTGCTTAAACCGAGGCGTCGGGACGGATGGTGGGTATAGTATAGGAGTTGATACTCTGCCTTTATTATTACGTATCACACATGGTAAAATGAATACCCAGAGATGGGATACCCATATGCTGAAGTGATTAATACACCCACTGGTCCCCCCTCTCTGCTCTCACACTGGCCATAAACGGGAAAAAAAATCCAAGATCAACTTTTGGGTTTCGAATCAGAAACACATACGGAATGGATGAGAACGCATTGGGGGGAGGAATGGGAAAAAAAAAAAATCTTAATGTAGTCCGAGCTCGGTCTGATCCGTCAGGTGGAACTAAGGACTTGATAGCGTGCCGATTCGACACACGGCATGGTCAGAGAGTGCACAGCGAGGGAACGGATGGGAGCAGCTAGCCATAGCACCATGATCACTTTATTAGAAACATATTCATCCATTCGAAGCAATAGATAGAGGCCGGGAGGATTATGATATAGCTGGGCTTTTTTACTAGCCTGTCTCTCCCTAGAGTGGAGTAAATAGAGCTGGTTGGCTGGGCTGGAGCGTCCTAGCCTGCTAAGGACTGTCCCTGCTCCTGCCTTGTCTTCCACAATGATATCACTTTTGTTGCCCAGGGTGTGACCTTAACATGGGAACAGCAAAAACAACTGCAAAAAAGCGAGGCCCTTCACATGAACCCAGGTCACATTTTATACAGTTGGGAAAGACTCGCTCTCCGAACAGATGTTCAGCCAGCCAGCCAGCCAGCCACGTTCAAGTTGGTTACATTTCTTGTTTAAGAGGCCGCATGGATGTTTGTTTAGATATTGAGTTGATTATGACTAAAGCACATGCAATATTACCTCAATGATAATGATAATAATAATAATAATACGAATGCGTTTTCCTTTTTAAAATTTGTCTGAAGTATTTCCCTGCTGTTGATCTTCATGTTCATATAAGTGGAGTGTTTAATTTTCAACCAGAATTGTATAAAAAAGGAGAAGAAAGGCCCAAGTGGCACTCTGGTTGCTATTGGAAACCTGAGGTGAACTTCGGGGTCAGTTTTTCGACAAAAGAAGAACTGATTGCTGGAGGAGGTTCGCTGCTGCTGCCTGCATTTAAGTGCCCAGACCCATCACCGGCAATGAGTACTGAAATTGCTGCAAAGAGTATAGGCTGCAACAAGGGCTCCGCGCGCCCGCGCACGCCAAAGTAAAGGTGAAAGTCCAGTCTGTAATGCACGAGGGGATTGCTTCTAATTTCCTTTGACTGGCTCCAGCGGGCAAAATCGTGGGGAATTAAAGAACTGGAATTAGATGTACCATGTACCACAATGGGGCATGGAGGTAATACCTAGTAAGGAGGTTTGACTCAGTGTGTTTGTGCGATCTCCCTCTCCCTCACTCTCTTGACACCAGTGGGCAAATAAGCCGCCCATCTGCTAAATATTTTCCAAATTTGGCTTCAATTTATACCCTTAACTCCGATCGCCTCCCCCAAAAACTGGTAAATTGAATTGCTGTTGTTCTTTGCGCCAATATTTTTGGAACTGAGATTGGTGAGTGGGACGTGTAAGTCATTGAACTACACCTTGGCGGCAGTGGGACACACTAGGCCACCAAGAAAACCTCTGCTGGGATTGGTTTTGATTCATGAAAGAAGTGGTCTCAATGTCGCTGCTCAAACATAAAGCCACAGTCATAAACCCTGCCTCATTATTGTTGCCGCTGCGGCAGCAATAATCAAAACCGGTTTCATGTGTAGACAGAGTGATCTCTGGTTCATCTCGGCGGCTGGTAACCAGCGAAGCCGTAGCGGCTAATATTTCTATTCCCAAGATGTCGCTCTGCCATGGTTTGTAGCGTAGGATGGAATTGATGGAACCGGAGACTGCCGGCCAAACACAAACTAAAACATCCTCCTCTTTTTCTCTCCAGCAGTAATTTCCCTGACGCACCATCTCGTCACACAGAAACATGGGCTATCTCCTGCTCTAACTCCCTTGCCCGGCCTCCAGGGCAAATTGACAAAAATGGAGATTCTTGGGCCGTTTCATATGACAAATGTCGATAACGCGCCGAGGACCCAATGGGATTCTAGCTACTCCAAGCCAATTTTCCGAAGTTTTTTTCCAGCTCAGGTTATCAAGCACGAGAAATTAATATAATTTTACCTTCCATTTTTCTTTTTCCTTCGTCTCTCACCCTCCCCCCTATGTCATTATAGATCTTCATTCTACTCCCGAGTTCTTGAAATCCAAACAGAAAAAAAAATTTCCACGGAGGATCGGAAAGATTTCTTGTGCCCTCGCTCTAAGATGCTGCTGGCCTCTGATCAGTCATTAGTCATTGCTGGATTGACGTTAGATTAATTTGACATTACAAGGGAATTATTATGAGAAACTGAAAATTTCTTCTCACATCCTGGACTTGTATTTGCCATTCATTCAGATCTCCATCATGGCTTAGTGTACTAAGCGTTATAAACCAAATATCAAACAGAAAAAGAAAGTAAAAACCCGGAAGAAATGCAGCGACAGTGATTGGGTTCGGAGCACAAAACCCTGATGTGATTGACTGCATAGCTTATGAGATGTCCTGACAAATCCTCTTTTAGAGAACTCGCAAGATATAAAAACAAAAACAGCACCTGTAAGTTCACAAACAGAAGATTAACACTAAGACTGACATTGACTCAAGGTCAGAATCTATCCACTTTGATGCTTCCCAAAAGATAACAGAGGATGGAAAAAGGCTCAGTTTCGAGAATAAATTGCACAAAAGTGATTCACATTTGCATGGCAAAACTGGATGAGTTCCTATCGCGCCGGGGTTTGGGGGGAGAAGACGCATGTCATCTTCTCACTCAAGATTCCAATCTCAGATTTGGAAGATTTACATGTATTTGTGGATAAACTGATTGATGTTGATGCAACCAAAGTACTATACGTAAGACTGTGCTTGGAAATTTTTCTCTTCTGTAAGTTCAGTGTACTTCGTTGAAATCTCAGTTGAAGATACTTGACTTTATGAGAGGAATAGACTGAGGAAAATAACCAAGAAAGTTCAAACTGAAGTGGAATGGACAAAAGCATCTATTGCTTTCCTGTGCGTGCTTGTAAGTTGTATCGTACTGCCATAAAATTTAGAAGGGATGGTTCAACAGATAAAACCTATACACCTACGCTTTATGCCATGCCACATGCAAAACCTCTGCCATCATAAAAACATATGGCACTGTGCAATTTGTGGCTATTTTTAAAAACTTTTAAATTTTTTAAGAAAAAAAGGACATATTTTAGCCTTTAAATGAATAAAATGTTCATTATTCAGGCCGACTACAAGTTGTTCTTGCAAATCCTCTACTGTTATCAAAACACATGGCACTGTGCAATTTGTGGCTATTTTCAAAAACTTTGTAATTTTTTTAGGAAAATAAACAGATTTTAGGCTATTAATGAATAAAATTTTCATTATTCAGGCCCACTACAAGTTGTTCTTGCAAAACCTCTGCTGTTATCAAAAAAACATGGCATTATGCAATTTGTGGGTATTTAAAAAAACTTTGTAAATTTTAAAGAAAAAAAGACAGATTTTAGGCTTTTAATGAATAAAATGTTCATTATTTACTCTCTGGTTGTTCTTGACTAATTAACACTTTGAAACAATGAAGATTGTGGAGGAAAAACTTGTGGGAAAAACATTTTTGCCTGCAAGGAATGTGTTGTTGTAGTGTCGACAGCGTGGCTTTTTACTCAAGGCCTGTTGTCTTAAGTTTGCCTTGAGTTTGTTTTGAAAACTGGGGAAAGAACTTGGCAGTAAATTGACCAAGCCCTGGTCCCACATAACTTGTGGCTCAGCTGCCCCATAAAACATAATCAAGGGGGGTTGTAGGGTATAGTAATATAAGCAAGCCTTGCTCTCTGGTCTAGTAAATAGGCAACAGACTTAGAGGACCATAAAAAGTGTCTAGGCCTGGTCTGACACCTGACCCCAGAATAAGGTCATATTTTATGTGTCCCCAGACCAGACTATAAGGCTTGACCCCAATAGACAGCTGACCAATGAGATTCTATCTTTATGTAGCTAGGTGACAGCTTTGGGGTCAAAGGGCAAGAGAGAAGTCATGTATGGGGTTACAATTATTGGGAGGTGGAAATAATTGCAGCTTGTGTTAATTTGGGGTGTGGGTTTAGAAGAATGTGAATTTTGACCTTTTTTTCTAAAACTGATGCCTGGTTCATGATTCTCATATTACTGACTACATTATGCCATGTTTTGTCCTAGGCATTTATCACTTTGAAACAATGAAGATTGTGGAGGAAAAACGTGTGGGAAAAACATTTTTGAATATAAATTTACATAATGGGAGACTTTGGAGAACTGGTCTTCAAGTCAACAGCGCACGCGCATGCAATTGTGAGCATGCGCGCGTTGTTGTGCGCGATTGTGCGCTGTTGACTTGAAGACCAGTTCTCCAAAGTCTCCCATTCAAAATTGACCAAAAGTACATGTGTAGGCTTACATTAGCAATAGCTTTCACGCTGTCATAAATGATGACAACTTTGGTTACATTATTCCATTCAAAAACAAGAATGGTCCTGACAAGTGAGCTTATTCTACTTAACCTACAAACATGCACGTAGAAACTATGTGTCCTTGGATGTGTAATTCTTTTAACATCTTGGGTTGCATGGTTTCATTTCTACTTTACCATCTTGCTTGGTATAAGTTAAAGGTAGTATCATACTTTGGTTTTTATCAAAGAAATACAGATTCATGGGCAAAAATATCAAGACAGATACAGCAAAAGTCATCTGTGAAAATTTCAGTCCCATACGGTGCCCACTTTTTGAGAAAACAGTGAAAAACAGCCACATTATTTCTTAAGTCTTTTCTGTTTAATTTTTTATCTTTTAAAAGATCAAAAAGATTTGTGGTCGTTGTTTGACTAATTTCTGGATAAATACACCATTTCAGGTGGGAAAATGTTAACGGTATGTTTCTACCACCACCATCTTCATACCCTGTAAGTGATACGTAAATCTGTGAACATTTCTGTTTTGGTTTCTCACCAAAGTATGATACTACCTTTAACACCATGTGTCTAGCTATCACACTGGATCTTGCTTGCTTCAAGGGATAGGCTTAATGGAGCTATGGGGGAGCAATGTGGTAGGGAAAGAGGGGTATATCACACAGCAATGTTGATAGCAAGAACACATGGTCTTTATTTCAGTCAGTCCCAGAATCCAGACCCCCTGATGGGCCAGACAGACTCTGGGATTACATAATCCCTAACTAGTTTACCCCCCTCCTGGTATCCACCCTGAAACCCAATCAATCCACATGGGATTAACCTCCCCCTCTCTCTCTAACCCACGCCTCCTCATTAGGGCTTAGTCATTTGTTATTATTATCATTTAATGGGATCTTCTTTTGACTGAAGGAAGGGCCAAGCAGCCCCTGGTGTGTGATGGGTGGTGGTGGTGGTCTGGTATTTGGCAGGGGTTTGGGGTAGGGAGCGGACAGGGATTTCCTTTTGAGTGGATTAGGGGTCTATCCTTGAGACGTTGGCCACTGGATTCCCGAGCATCCTCACTTGGGATGAAAGGATCAATAACTGTGAAAGGCTTTTCTTGAAGGAAAACCCAATTAATGAGACAAAGTGTCCTTGCCCTTAATTCTACAGTGAAAGAATAACACTTTTCAGTTTTCAGTCTCGTTTTTGGAGTGCAAAATGGTTTTAATTGATTTGCACATTCTTTCATTCATACATTGTACAGTTTTAGTTGGCTTATTGGTATTGATCAATTTTTCATCACATACATGTACATCTGGGCCCAATTTCATGCTTAGCGCAGAATTCAACTCTTATGATTCTCATTCTACACTTGCTGGGTTAGCGTCAAGTTTCTACGCTAGCCGATTAAGCAAGAAATCCTTAGTCATGCGAACTACGCACACACACAACTGAAAATTCCTTGCTTATCCATGAAATAGAATCTCGTAAGCAAATAATTTCCTGCTTCCTTAAGCGCCGATTCTCCGCTTACCGTATGAACAGAGACATAAAATCGGGCCCGGCAGTGAATTAAGGTGATGTTTTATTTAAGATGTGAAATCAGACACATGTTACCTATTTCCACAGGATCAGTTTGATGCCCGAATTCAAACAAAATATGAATAACTTGTTGTGGCTGTAACTTGAACGTCAACTCTGTTTTTATGCAAGGACGTCAAAATTTTAGACAAAGGAGAATCCTGCCATTAATGTAATAGGCCTATACATGTTTATAGTTTGAAGGTAATCTTTTAAAAGGGTCACTACGAAGCTTTAGAGTTAATCAGCCGGCCCTAGAAACCAACTGACCAGAGGAGATGTCCAGAAAAGTCTGGACAATGTCCGAAGAGCTCCGTGGTAAGAAAGACGGATGACTTAAAAAATACAATCCTTTCATTTTAGTTCCCTCCATTTTAACCTTTTTTTTCCTTACTGACTTAACGTGTGCAACAAGAAGAGCAAAATCATACATGTAGCTTGTGGAAAGCGGATAAAGAAAGACATTTCTTTTGCCTTTTTATAAAAAGCCCCATTAGTAATTAGTATTGGAGAAACAGCACGAGGGAATTTTAAGGCCATGTCATACGATGCAATTTTACAGGCAACTTTGAGGCAACCAAATACACTACACTACACACAAAAGGAAAGTTCCGTAGCACAAAAGTCATTTTTCTGGCAGTTTTTCGCTATCCCCCCATAAAATTATATCAACATTTAAAGATGAGAATATAATTTCTTCTTGGAGATTGCCTGGAACTGGTTGCCTGTATATTGCCTCGTGTGACATGGGCCTTACACTAGAGACTTGAATTTGATAAACCTGAGAATAAAATTTGGTAAGGACAGCACCATGCATAATTAATACTAGTGTCATGACATCATTCTTCTAGACTGGTGGTTTAATTTTTCCCCATCGTTGGTGACTAGCCATGTAGATTGTTGTGATATTGCTATATGGGCTTGTGTGTGATGCTAAGAGCTAGGGGAGAGATAGCTGTAGGCCTTATTCACGGTGCATCCATCTTGTCACCTTCCTTGTATACCCGTTGGAAAAGATAACACCAATTCTAAAACGAAAACGGGTATCAGACTACTTTGAATCCCAGCCTTGGTTTAATTGCACTGCTTTGAATGTAGGATGGATACATCGTGAATTTAGACGTACATAGGTACAGAAATGACTGGTGTGAAATATACACTACCAGTGACACCATTGCTTTATTGCAGTTTGTGTGTTATTCCACCAAGATGAAAACACATGTACAGTGATCATCAAATTATTACTGTTTTACACTCTTATGATAACTACATGTAGGTAGTCTCTATGTATTAACATTGTTGTAATGGGAGACTTTGAGACGTTGGCTGCAGCAGATTGAAGTCTCTTTTTTGCTAGCTCTGAGCATGTGCGCACGCAATTGTGAGCATGCGCGCGTTGTTGTGCGCGTGCGCTATCAAGTTGAAGACCCAGCTCCAAACTCTCCCAAATGTTGTCTATATTTGAGCTGCATATAATTGATGTTATTGTAATAGCGCTCCGCACTTGCCTTAAAAATAGCACACTGGACACTCAGACAAACATTGTAAACGTGTGGGTGTGCATGTGTGTGTGCATGCATGAAGTTTGTCTGACATCCGGGGATTTTGTACATGTGCATGCTGGCCAAATCACTTGTGTGACGTCATTAGTGCAGAGCGCTATTTGAAGAACATCTATAAATGTGAACTCATTCAATTATTATAGAATGGCACAAGTTTGTTTCTACAACATATGGACATTGTACACAATGTATTTTTATTTGTAAAATAACCCATATAAGCCTATGCCATGGAGGAAGGCAGGTATATCCATGGTAAGACTACTGTGTTTGCAGCATCTAGACAGAATTTTACACATACAGTGTGATAGCTCCATGCCCTGGATACTGCTCCTTGCTTGGAATCTAGCTCAGCCCGGTTACACACATATTGTCCTTTGTTTCACACCTTGGGCACAGCTAGCACTAGCTAGTTTAGTTTGGATTGAACATGTCTTGAACTGTGGCATTCTCCACTGGAGACACCTTAGGTCCCAAAAATAAACTCCTGTCTGGTTGCGGCCTCCCCCCAGCAGAGTCCAGGCCTAACCTCACTTATCCCGAACAAATAATGCTGCAGGGGCCCTGGCAGTTTGACACTGCATGGGTTTGAGTTTTTAAAGGAAACTTCATTGGTGATATCATGGGCTGGATTTCACAAAACTTAGTCTTAAGATGACTTGTCAATATGGTGATTCACATTGTGACATCACACTTTGCTTAGCAATTAAGATTGGTTCATGATATAAGATTGATCTAAGTGCTTGGTGAAATCGACCACTGGTGTCATTGGTCAGTAGTTGAAAACATGACTGCCATTTTTGCCAGATAAGGCTCTCCATAATGAATGTTTCCAATTTTGCCAGATAAGGCTCTCCATGATGAATGTTTGTTTCTGTAATAATCCAATTGACTTTTCCCCTGTGCTACAGGTCAATGTTGATAAATTTCAAAGTTTTTCGCTCGACAGATACTCAAGTAATGCTTTTTATTAGACGTAGGCATGATTTGTTCCTCCGTCCAAACCATTTTATCAACATTTCACACCCTAAAGAGTTCCGAATTTTAAAAAAGAAATTTCAGTTTGAATTCCAACGATCACTGTAGGTTTGTATTAGCCTTCAGCCATAATATCCGAGGACAGAAAAGAATTTGTCTCGGGGTCCCGGGAACCCGTCTTGGGGCCCGGGAACCAGAATTCTTGGACACTTCAGAAGAAGTTAACTTTGATAATTCAATCCTTCTCCGTCGGTTTAAACTCCCCCATGTTTTCAGACATTCTCTGCAAAATCTAATTTCAAACTGTGTTCATAGGCAAAAAAAAAAAAAATTCATATATGGGAAAATGCCCAGAAGCGAGTGTGCCTATTTACATGTCCATACACTGTGTATACTGTAAAGTTTACATATAATATGAAATTTCATCTCTCTTGAGCCCTGCAGGCCAAGTTTGGTTTTACTCTCATAGTTTTCCCATCAAATTTTTTTTTTTTTGGTGTGTGTGTGTTTGTGTTCGTCGTTTTTTCCCCGGCATAGGTTTTTTGCTGGTTTTGCCTGAGTTCAGCCTTGGTGTTGGGGCATTATTACTGGGTCGGCCAAGGGGTCATGCGGGCGGCAAGCATGGAACATTTTTTAGGGGGGAGTTATTTCAGGAGTTATGTGGGTGTAGGGAATATGGCTGGGGGCCTGTTTGTCCAAAAAGCTCATGACTTCATGTATAAATTTCTAATTAGCTGTGGATTTGGCCTCCGTGTTTTTATTTCATTCGGAGCTGTTATTGGTACGATATTACAGCAACACGCTAGGGTTGTTTTTTCACTTTATAAATACAGTGAACATTCTTCGTCTTCTTTTGTCTTTCAGAGTTTGTGCTGTGACTCATTTTCTTACAAGAGTCATCATAAAATGTAGGGATTCGTTTTAAAAGGCTGATCTGGTGAAATAAGTGAAAGCAGGTCGTGTTGGCTTTCATAAGTCATTGAATTCAAATGGATATTGCATGAATGATCAGAATGGAAGACTTTGGAGAACCGGTCTTCAAGTCAACATCGCATGTGCACGCACGCGCAAAACAACGCGCGCATGCTCACAATTGCACAAGCATGGTTTGTGAGGGCGCTGTTGACTCAAGACCTTTTCTCCAAAGTCTCCCATTCAAGAGTTGTATCACTCAGCCCATGAGCGCAGGAATCAAATTTCGCTCCTCCCATTCGGAACAATAATCATCAAAAGGCCATTTCTGTTTTATTAAAAAGAAATTAGCAACACCCTGTCATCAAAGTTGATGGTCATCACAGGATAATGAACTGTAGGGCCGGCATCCAGTGACAAAAGACTCATTCTGATGGAGCCTTCTTTTTAAGTCTTTTTTCTTTCCCTCCGTAAAAACCCCCAATCCACCAAAAAATTAATGAAAACTGACAATTTTGCCTAAAACCAGCCCATGTTTCCTGTCCGGGTCTATCTCTCGTGTATCGCGCCCACCTCCTCTTTAGCAGCAGACAAAAGGGAGAACTGATGATAACTGATTTTGGACGGCGATAAGAAACACAATCGGTAATCTCGGGCCGTGTGAGACAAACAGAGTTCCACCACTGGCAACACAAAGATTTACGCAGATAGTCATCTTTCTTTTGAGTCATGAAAATCAAACTTTTAGAATCAGTGGGGGAGAGGGAAAAGGAAAAAAAGATATTTACCTCTTGAACTAGCGTGGAATAATAGAAAACTGCCCGAGTGTAATTCTACCACTCAAGTGGTTTCATTTGGCCGGGGACACAAAAAAAAGGGTTATGAAGATACGGATCTTGAGTGGGTCGGCAATTTTTCAAACAAAGTATGTAGCCTTAATAGGAGGTCGGTGGCCCTTGATTCCACTGATGGGATTTCACCGGTACCCCGCCTCCAGTTTTTCAAGAAGAGTTATCTTTTTTAGCGATATGAGATTTTAATCTTGGTTACACAAAGAGACGAAACGAGGCAGATGTCAAGATTTTTTTTTAAAAGAAATTTGGACTGTGGCAATTTTCTCTTGTTGCCGTTTTGGAGTATAAATGTCGTGTTCTGGTTTATGAGGACTCCATTCTGCGATATTGTTTTCTTTTTAACCGTCGCCTTTCAATTTCAATTTCAAATCCATTCATTTGTATTCCGCAAGCCGTTCTTAGTCTTCTTGATCAAGATTGGCAAGCCTTCTTCATCAGAAATGCACATCCATGACATGCTGAGTGTAAGTAGCCCAGTTCAAATTCTTATCATGTGCGTGCAATATTGCCTAGTCCCCTTAGACGGTTATTTTCTAACCTCCCCAATTCACTACGGACCATTTGTGGACCACTCGGACAACGATATTTTGTTCTGCGTATCAAAATAATACAGCTTTGCTTTTGCCTTTTTTTTTTCGACTCCCCATTCGACTGAATTCATCGCATGTCTGGATGTGCCATCTATTATTAATCGTCTTAATGACGGTGTTCGCAATTTGGCGCAGTAATAGGCATTTGCTTATGTGAAGCTCGGTAGACTGGCGAGCAGTCTTGATGTTTCCTGGCCTGGCAATGGCCAGACTGGCCACGGACTCATTGGTAGTGACACCTTTCTTATGATAATGGCTTGAGTTGATGGACTAAAGCTCCCCCTTAAGAGTGCGGAAAATCTCATTTCCAGTGATTCAGAGAATGGGACGTGAATAGCCAAATTCATAGGCTGTCTGCATGGGTCTCCACCCAGTATGTACAGTATGGCCTAGCATACATCAGTGTAACTATCTCCAGTTTAGGCCTTATGGTCTCATGGCAGTTTTTTTTGTTTCATTTTGAGAAAGTGTAGATCAGAGCTTGTGTCGTGTGCTTTTATTGGTTAAGATTCATAAGGCAACCGGCGCTGGACATTTGGCTGCCATTTTGTATTCACGAGGGCCTTTTTTTCAAATTCTGTTTTGTTTTTTGCTACCCAGAAATTGTAAACCATTCTCATTTTGAAACAGTATTGAGTAGAAGAAGGTCATTTGTTGGTGGCTTACAAAATTGACGTCCAAAATGGAAGAATGACACATGTTTGAGTGTGTGTACGATTGATGCGACGGGCAGGAATAGACAAGAAGACAAGAAGAAGAGATGTCATGTGTGCATCGCCATCACTCCCTTCACCTCCGATGAAGAGTGATAGTCATTGCCTGCCAGATTAGTGAGTTAGTCGCTAAACTGGCATGTCACTTGCAGCCGGCTGAGATAGCCTTCATCCTATGGTCATGTCAGCGGGCGTAATCAGTGAGACAATTACACAGAATCAATCAAGCTGGTGTTCTTTTCACTGAAAAAAAAAATGTGCGATTTGGCTCTGCGGTATAATGATATCATAGAGGTAGAAAGTTTGGCGGCCGTGTGTGCGCGGCGCGCGGGGGTGAACGGGGGAGGGGGAAAAAAATACTTCCACTTGTGGCCCTAATACCATCTGCCTATCCGAGCTTTCTAGTCCGGAGTGGAGCTTGGTTGGCTGCGAATTTGTATGAGAAGGCAGTGAAAAACCTTGGGCAGGATTTCGAGCCAGGAAACGATTCTCATTTGGACAGTGCTTGAGGGGGTTGCGGGCAAAAGAACCAGCTGGTTTGAAGGAAGAGACGACCAGCGTTATTGGCCGCACATCAAAGCTAGCTGAGCTGCCGCTACCCTCAGAGTGCCGGCGGCGACACAGCCTGCCCCCAGGCACTCCTCAATAATAGCGATCAAAATTGTTCCAATAGCTTTTCATGTCGAATTAAAAAGATCGGGCTGCATCTATTTCAGGCAGTCCCGGGGCTAGAGTGATTGTGTGAGTGCTAACCGAAATGGCATAGGGGGCTAGAGAAAACCTGCGAAATCCCGTACGAGGATTCAGACGGTGTTTTTGTTGTCCCCTCTTTGCTTATATACCTCCCTTCATACCCTGGGCACACGGAGAGAGAGTCATACCTTACCACTGGCGATCCTGTCCGTCTCGTAAAAGGTTTTAATATCAAGCCAGGGACGAGAGAGAGATGAACGAACAACGGCAAAAGAACAACACAAGCTTTCCTGCTATAATAATTGGGCAAAATGTTATTTTTCTTGGATGTTGAACATAGCTTATGAAAACATGGATATGGGGGCTACGCCGTTGGTGTAACTGTTAATAATGACACATCGCTAAAAGGCCAAAGTGATAAGGATTGAAACGGTGTAAAAGAAAAAAAAAATGAATATTAACTCAAATGATACTTACCACAACATTTTCTGTCATCTAAACTCAATTTCTCATCTCTGACAAAAAAAAACGAGGATGCAAATCGTGCTATTATGTAAAGTTTATTCCGAGGCTCTGTGTTTATATAACCAGATGACAGTGGTATTATTTGAATACGAGATATATTCTCCCTAGTTGTTGATGTAGTAAAAGTAATAATAGTGCAGATGTAATTTATTACAGTTCATGCAAAGGGAGAATTGAATAGACTGTTTTTTGAAAGTTACTCGCACCTGCCTGCCATTGCAGGGAATGAATTGTTTTCATATTGTACACGTCTTCTAACTCGCGGCCAAAAACAGACGCTTAAAAAAATTTGCATGCTTCTCCACAGTTGATAATGAATAATTTTTTTGTTCATGGTGTTAGGGAAGAAGAAACAAGCTCGGGACTAAAATACACAAAAAACAGTCATTTATTATTGAAGGCCACAGATTGCATTAGCATTGATTGCAAAGTCCGATATGCAGAAGATGCATACTGCCCACAAAAAATCCTGCAGGTATGGGCCTATACACCATAGGATTAATATTTAACTCCACCAGTACAGACAAAAGCAATCGGCAGTCTAATGCATGCATGTACATGACTCACACTCCTAGATTTATAACTCTTATATCTTCCTTACATTCGCTATACCATCAATTCCAAAGCCAAAATAAGAGAGGGAGTTTTTTTTCTGTGTTTTGTTTTGGTTGAACTATGGTCCACACATAATTTTGTACCCATTTTTATTCCTACAGAAATTATTCTTTGTTGGTTATCACCTCTTCTGAATAATTCTTTAGTGTTGATATTTGGCTGTTATTATTTTGTGGGAAAAGTATTGTTAGGTAATAACTGTTGTGAATATTGTTTATTAAAAGTAATAATTTCCTTCGATAAAGATCCTGCTAGGATCAAAACGCGCCAGGCCTTCCTAACTCTAAGCAATATTGTTTGTTGTTTTTTCATGATTCATATTTGTTTTATTAGTATGATTGGTTTTTGTTTTTGCTTTCTAAGCCTTTAATTTTGAAAACAAATGTTAAATTGGTGATAAACAAAAAAGGTTTGTAACATAGCCATCTGTATTTACTTATTGTTTTAGTATCCATGCATTTGCCTGTGTAACTGGTTTTGACTTAATTGGCCAGAAAGAAATTAATTTAATTTCATATCCTGAGTTGAAAAAAAGAAAGAGCACTTTTTGTTATGTCAGGTTCCCATCTCCTCTTCCCTTCTCGCGTTGTCTCGTTCTCGCTTCCACTTGTCCCTCTATCTTCCTTTAAGGTATTAATTTAGTCTCTTTATTGATTCCTTCGTTCATGTCACTGCACTCAAGATTTCCCGAGACTTTGCTTTCTTAATTTCCAAGCCATCCTGACAAGTGCCACCTTCCAAAGAAAAAAACTAAGAAGATAGCGAAGAGCAGATGGACATTCTATAAAGGATGATGGATAAAAATTAACGTGAATCCTGAAACAAAATGAACAATTTAATTTCCTCCGTAAGGTCCTTTTAAGTGGTCTGTTGATGACCCAGCCTCATCACTGTGTCTTCATTTAAGATACTGAGTCAATAACCCAAACGATATGCAAGATTTCCAGTTATGGTTACAGCTGCCTGTTGCAACGCTCACTTAGATCAATACCAGGCTTGACAAGAGGGATCCACACGAAAAAAAAAAAACACCACACACACTTGCATAGTATGCACACACACACAAAAACAAAACAGTAAAAACCCGTATAAATTTGAAAGAGAGGGGGAAAAAAATCCTAAAAGCGAAGGAAAAATCGGTCTCTGCCACATTCAAGCATTTCTTATTGATCCCTCGGAGCGTTTAACGCTAATATGCTGTATAATTGCCCGGACCATTTCGTACTCGCCTGATGCGTATAGTCCTGATGCGTTTTACTCGTTATTTGTGACTATAATTTTTTTTTTACAGCGATTTACTCAAGCCCACGAATCTTTCCCCAAAACAGACACTGACATGTATGCGGGCAGTGACCCCCCCCGAACCCTTCAAGTATGATATAGACATTTTTCTAAATAACCTTTCTCCCCCGCCCGCTCCTCTCTCGATATAGCTCTGTCTTTCCGAAAAGAACCAAGTGTCTAATGAACTCGGGGCGTTTAGAAAACATCGCATGGATGATTTTAGGATGTGTCTGTATCGGACTGTTTGGCGTGTAGGGGGCAAGATTTGTTCGGCTGGTTGGTTCAGTTGCTTGGTAGCACCGATGCTGCGGAGACACTCTCTCCCCCACTCGCTCTCTCTCTGGCCTTAGTCCCTCTAGGCTTATATTCGGAGTCCTAGGAGAGGGCCTTATTATACCAGCTTTTTGGCTCCAATGAGGCAGGGGATATGAACAAACACTGGCTTTGGTGAGGCCCGCGGCGATGCTGACTACATTAAGCCGAACGGACGGTGATCTGCGTTCAGATGGATTGGATATATATACACTACAACGCAGCCGGCACGCAGCCGTGGACTCCCTTTAAAGTTTAATTCCCTTGTCATTGTTTTAAATTCCATTTTAATCTTTTCTGTCATAGTAACGGCTTTGCAGATCAACCAATTCTCCTCTTAAAAAGAAACACGGATTTTTTTTTTTTTTTTTTAAATAGGCCTACATCTAGAGACAACAGCTTACAAACCCATAAATTTACAGTCGTTGTTAAAGTGGTACTAGCCATGACTTTGGCAGATTTCAATAATGAGAAACAGATTTGAAATAACCCATTGAATAGTTCTTTTTTTTCACATTATCCAAATTGAAAGCCCACAACTTGTGAGAAAGTAAGCAATTCACAAATTTAGGCCTATCATTCAAATATTCTTTTGCAGCCCAAATATTAAAAGGCACATCTTTATAAATAATTATAATTTCCATTCCTTATTTGATGATCCATACTCTAGAAACAGAAATCAAATTTTTGTTTGAGCCGAAATTCTATTTTTTGGAACATTATTGTTTTTGTGGAAGAATTGTTCTCAATTAGAGTTGCCATATAGCAATACCATATTGCACATTAGGAGGACGGCACATAAAAAGATAATTCAGCCTTCGTACTGCTGTTCACCATTATAAAAACATCATGTACGGCTACCATGCATGTCATATTGTCCTTGCATGACCAGAAATCATCAACAAAAAATGGTATTATTTTTCTGTTTATATCGATGTTTAGATTCACGAGGTTCTGGTTCAGTGGAGCTTTGCGTCCCGAGATTTATAAATATTTCCCGCTGCAGTTTTGCATGAAAAAAAAACAAACCTTGTGTAGGCCTATAAAGTAATGCCCTAGTCCCATATAATTTAGCTAAACTAGGTTGTTTAAATGTCTTCATAGGAAAAAAAATTACTATCATCGTGTCTACCATTGTTGATTTCATGTTAATGTTGTGGGCTGTAAAAATGTGTTTTCGTGCGTTTTGTACCAGCCTTTTTTTATAAAGCTTGGTCAAATTAATAAAGAAACTGTTATAGGTCTGAAACCAGATTTTACTGCCTACTGGTAGGATTTTACTGGTAGTAGCATTCGAATCGAGGGAATTCATAAAAACACATAGCAGGGCGTGTTGGGATCAAAACTCGTATAGTGTACAGGGTGTCCCCAAAAAACGCAACGCTTGTGTCGAGAACTATTTTATGAAAATTAAACTGTTTATCAATTCAAGATTCAGATATGTGATACAGCTATGTCTTGGACCAAAATTGGACCAAAATTTAGTGAAAAAAAACTAAGACTGGATTACCCAACCTCAAAACCCGATTTTCATCTTTCTTTCATACACATCATGTGTGTATTTATTGACCACTATGCGTGTTATCCTTGCAAATTTGTTTTTAAGGTGTACTCTTTCAATTGGTCATATTTTCGCTAATTTCAGCCCGATTTTGCTTAAATTCTACATGGTGATAGCCAAGACATGGCTGTATCACTTATCTGAATCTTAAAGTGATAAACAGTTTAATTTTAACATAATGGGTCCCGACACAGTGTTGCATTTTTTTCTGGGACACCCTGTATAGTGCGGTTTACAAACATACTGCCAAATCATGTACTTGCCTCCCTATGTTATAACAAATGGCTGATCAATATTCCCCTCCTGCATTATTCAAATTAAGAAGACACATTGGCAAAAGGTATTTCCTTTTATAGTACTAGGCCTCTTTAAGATACCGAACAGGACGCATTCCGAAAAAGACTTTTATTTTGGAGACTCGAAAGCTAAAAGAAATAAAAGTGAGCTTTTCCTCAGTCTAGAGTGCTTAAGAGTCCCGTGCGTGTTTGTGAATATTTCACTTGGGTGTACACAACACTTGCACTACATACATTTACACACAAGCTTCTTTAAAAAGCACTACAGCAAGTAGTGCCCTAGCTGCAAGTTGTAGTACAGGAGTAGTCGTTCTCCTAGCGGCCATGTTTGCCAATTTGATCTTGCCACCTTTTTTTGGCACAGTCACTCTTTTCACAAAGCTGGACTGAGAGTTGGGCTGTGTCCTGAATCTGAGGTCAAGCCTTTGCTCTGTTGACTGACAGACTTTTACTAGGCCAGTGGCTTGAATTCTGGCTTTTGAATGAACTGGACTACACTGTGTTTGTGGTCAGCATTTAATAGGTTGACCCTCTAGGGTTAATCATTGAGTTGTGGGGTAGAAAACCCATTCATTAACTTGCCTCTGAGCCTGGTGCTGTTTGTCCACCAGTTATAATTTCAAACCACATTTGGCTAATGGCATGTAGGCCTGATGATGAAGCCATACAAATCCATTGGTTTACATTAGGCTTAAGACCAGAAGTAATCAGGGAGACATAACTGTATTCATCCAATCAACATTAAAGTCATCTTCATCATAGCTGTTTTTTTTCCAGAGCAAGTACATTATGTTCCCCAGAGTATTATTTGTTCTATGGTCAATTCCTACTATTTCAACAAAATAACCAAAACGACCAAAAGACACCTAAAAATATTTAATAAATTGGTACACATTTTTTATTTACATGTACTTTTGCACAATATGTAAAGTTTACGGAAAGACATCCGGTGGGGGGATAAAAACAACAGTAAACTGACAATCTATGTACTTTGGAAACTTTGACCGTTATGAGAGCGTAGTTCACGTTTACGAGGAAGCTATCATAACCATAGATACGGGGCGGACCACCCAATATGACGCTCGTCATTTCGCTTGTTTGTTACATATCCAAACAAAGGGAAGTATATAAACTCTCTTGTTTTATTTACATCTTCTTGACCAAACTCAGGAAATAAGGTGGAAGTGTAAACTGTCTGAATTAGGATCCTTTTTTCATTTATCATTAGAGACAGTCTTCATCCAGTGATTATTTGTATGTCTATGGTAGGCTAAGGAATTCATTGTGAAATGGGATGATGGGTTTATACATTGGGACTAACATTGGAAAATTTGGCCTCATGGTCAAGATCCATTAGGAGAGGAGAAGCATCTAGGCTCGGTTGCCTCCTTAAAATTCCAGACCTGATATGGGTCACTCAATGGATTCCATGGATGAACTCATCTAGCAACCACGTCTAGCAACCACGTCAAGGCACCATTACTGGTTCCAACATGCGATGGCTGTATTTCACAAAAACACTCAGATTAATCTTAACTTTTGTGATGTCGACATAGCAATAATGATTTGTATTGTGACATCACACTTTGCTTAGCAATTAGGAATCGACTTGCATTTTAAGATTAATCAGGTCTGTATTTAATTAAGCACTTCTACCTTCAACATGCATGCTTATTTGTTGTCATGTGTTGTGTTGTCCCATGTGATCACATGAAATACAGTGCTGCCAAAAATTGGCTACAAAGATTTGTTGATACATGAAGCATATGTAGGCCTACACCATAACACCATAGCCAAACTGTAAATGCGCACTGGATAGAGGTTAGTAGGTAACATATTTTCTGCTAAAGTATGTATGATTTGCAACACAAATTATATGACTACATTTCCTGTGTGTTTGAAAACGGTAACGGGCTGAGAGAAAGTCCATTTTGAGAAATTTCAAGATTTGGTTTTCAAATTGAAATCATCCTCGTATTTTATTGGAGTTAATTATCCATTGAATCATTGCAATATTTAGGCAGAATTCACTCGGGTCTCCATTTTACATCTAAATCTGATTTTGCAATAAAAATCCAAAAGTTTTTATCACAAACAAAAGACCTTAACATTTTCCAGTGCCACATGCACTTAGCTTGTCCAAATAAACATCCCCTACTGGTGTGTTGCCTCCCATCCAAACAACCCTTCATTACAACTGCATTCTTTTTGGGTAAAACTAATAATCCAAGCCCCGACTGTTTAGTTTCTAACTTTGAACTTTTTTTTTTAAAGGTGATCCAGTCCTAATTTGGAAGCCTTGTTTGTACAATTTTCAAGTTGGTCGTTTTTTTTTTGTTTTTTTGGCGGTTTGGGGTGAACTCTTATTTCTGATGGACGTTTTGAGAGAATTTCGGAGGCAAATTCTGATTTCGTTTAGTGTGTGTGTTTGTGTTTGTGTTGCTGTCACGACTTTGCGGAGAGCAGAGAGCTCAGCAAATGCCCCTGATGTAGTTCCACATTCTCACTGTCCTGTGGAAATCTTGAGAAAGAGAAGCAGAAGACCTGAGTTTTGTTTCCTCCTGCCAGGGGTGTGATGGTTTAAGCTCTTTAGCTGTCTAAATAAACCCCCCAGTGATGTTAAAACCTATGTTTACTGACTTTCTAAACTCTTGATGGTCTACGGCATGCAGCGGATGGATACTAGCACTTTTAGAATTCTGACTCACAGAAGAGCCTGTGCCGTCGTCGTCGTGAACAAATTTCCATTATTCCATTCGTCCGTACTTAACCCTATTTTTTTTTCTGATATGTAAGAGCTTTTAACCATAATGAAACCAACTCCCAGAAAACCGTGAATGAATTTTATAGCCAAAACAAACTAAACTAATTCATCAGTTTGAAAGCAAAATGAAATACACAGTCTTGATGGTTTTCGGCATACTAAACTGATACAAATGAATTGTATTTCTCTTCTTCGCTTTGCTTTTGGCAAAAAAAAAATCAGCTTTATCTTGGATAAAACTGTGATAGAATTGAAAGAAATTAACACAAAATGTGTTACTTTTCAAGTGAACAATAATTGTTAAACTATTATCGCATTCTATCAGTTTATTTGATATAAATTTGGAGAGAGATTTTTTAAAATGGAGTTGTGTACAGAAGAAGTAGCAGATAGGCGGAACTGCAAGTCTGCAACTCTCATGTCCGTTAAACCTTTTTTGGCCATTTGCTCAGGATTTCAAAAAAAGAAATTAAAAATACTACTTTGTATTGACGATATTTGATTGAAATTTACTGTTCAGTGACCTCTCTAACCCAGTTTCCTGCTCAGCCAAACGGGCAAAATTCACTGAGAGGTGCCGTTTTGTTCTCAGCCTACTTTACGCATTGGCTGCAGTTCAAGAGGAAAAACCGCAGAAAAACAGAACAATCCCGCACACCACTGTCGTTTGAAAATGATCTGCACACAGTCAATTCACACTGTGTATGTTAGTTCAGGATTCCCATTGTGTTGCTATTTTTTTTTTTCTTCCTTCAAATTCATTTCACCCTGGCTTCTCACAAATATTTCTTTTGATGCTAAATGCAGTTCACGGTTCAGCGAATAGTTGAACGACCGTTTCTCAAAGGATGTTTGTCACCCAATGGCTTCGGATTTTTTTTTTCTTGGTCAGCTTTCCCCCTATTGTGACGGATTCGTAGAGTTGAACCTGAGCGGTGTTAGCGGCTGTCGTTGAACTATTTGGGCACAGAGATTTTTTTCCTAAGCAGTTGGGGGCCCATTGTGAATCTGTAACTTCACAATAGGGCTGCTGGATTTCATAAGATTATAGAGTTACTATACCATGCTAAATGTGGGCTGGCATTGTGCGAGTTGGCACCAAGGATTTAACTTGCGACCTGGATTTATTTCTGTCTGCTAAAGGGTGCAGCCTAGTCGTCCCCGCGGATCACAATAAACCCTAGAGGTTCTATGAATTCAGCAGTTTAATAATCAAATGCTTCCACAGAACGTAAAAAATAATATTACGGGAATAATTAAATATCTTAGTTTTTGCAATTACAGATTGTCTCTTTCACTTTCAAAATTGTGCTGTCTGAGTGCCTGTAACTTATTTTTCAGCCATCTATGAATTTTTTTTCATTCAATTCTTTACATAACATTTCAAAATTGTCCAAATCAGTGTTTCATGCACACAAGTAATTTATAAATGAATCTTATTAATATTATTATAAATGAACAAAGATGATTGACTATTAGGGACACCACCAACGTAGGGCTGGATAGCTCAGTTGGTAGAGCGCATTTACTGTATTCAGGAGGTCGCTGGTTCGAATCCTACTCCAGTGAATTTTTCTTTGTTCACCTTTCAATGATATTATTATTATTAAAATTTAGTCGGCCATCAAAATAAACACTTCCAAAGTACCAACAATACGCAAGTAAATAAACAAACTAACAAACAGAACGGTCCAATCCAAGTCGGCCAGGACTTGCAAAAAGTATCTTTGATATAAGACTGGTTTATAACTGTATCAAAGCTTAGTTTTCATTGAAAAAAAAACACGATACTCATGAAGAACCAGATGTGCTTGTTGATATTGTGTATTGTTACACGATGGCTGTTAAGAGTTTATACATTCACAGCAGTTAATTGTAGTTGATCTAATGCGGAGACTTTGTGTACATCCCATCTCATCCTCCATTGTGCTGCCACATCTCCCATCTTGCTTGCTTGAGATTTGCCATCTATTATTCATTTGAAGGCGCTGTTGAGACCATTGTGTAGGACATCTAAGTCTCATGATGATTTCCAAATAAAAGGCCCTGCTTGAATGGGAACCATTGTGCGATTGTCAGCACAGCATTAATTAATCCGGGCAGTGATCAATGTTGAGGACAATGAGGGAGGGTTTAAGTGGATCATCGTTTTGGCCGTAGACTCGTCCACGGGGAAACTTATTGATTTCCAGCAAATTGCCAGTTTCGACTGTTTGTTTAACAACACACGCTTGAACAACAACTGATCAGGTGGACACAAAAACATCTGGGCAAACTCATTAGGGTGGGGGAGGCGCAGTCCTCGATCGATCCGGTGGAACCGATTGTTAGACCTAAACTGACTTCACACAGTTTGTATGTTTGGTAGCAATGAGTTGCTCATGCACATTAGGTTCAGTTAGTCTGTCCATGGAGGTAGAAATCTACCGCCATGGTCTGTTAAGGGCATTTTTTGGCCTTCGATAAAGATCCTGCTAGGATCCAAACGTGTCAGGCCCTGCTAACGCCAGACATTTTTGGGCTTTTTGTTTCTCCTTTTTCTGCGTGGTAGTTCATGCTGATTTCATTCAGACAATGGGGCCAATTTCATAGAGCTGCTTGAACACCACCATTTGCTGAAGCCCCAAAAACCTTGATAAATAAAATCAGTATGACAGCCAAAACTCCTTGTGAATGTTATGCTCAGCAAACAATGGCCGAATACAAGTCAAAAGCAGTAAACATCACATGAAAATTTGGTTGGCAATCATGTTTGATCAAGGAAGACTTTTCATGCTTAAGCAATTTTTGTGGTTAAGCAGCTCTATGAAATTGGCCCATGGTCATAAACGTGGTTTTGTTTTTGTATCTTGATAAAGTGAACTGAAACAGTAGGTTTTCTTTTTTGGGGGAGTTTCATAATGTCGTATCCATGCGTATTTTGCATCTGTGTCAATTGATGCATTCATTTTCTAGAGATATTTTCAATATATTTGGGCTTAATTCAAACATACCACTACCATACTACCATAGTTGATTTGGTGGTGTGGGTTTTTTTGGGTTATGGGCTTTGTAATTTCTGGTAGAACCAAGATGATGTATGCAGTCTTAGACATGAACTACACCAGTATTGCAATTCCAACGACATGATAAAATACATGGGTTTGGTGTAAGGATAGCTGGTGACATCACTGCCTGCGGACATCACTGACTCAGCGAGAAGATTAAAAACCAACACCATCGAAGACCACCACAGCAGTGCCGAATTGTGTCCAATTGGTCTTGATATCGTTTCCGATCATTTTAATACAACAAATTATCCCCAAACCCCATTGATGTTAAAGGTAGTATCATACTTTGGTAAGAAACCAAAACAGAAATGTTCACAGATTTACGTATAACATACAGGGTATGAAGATGGTGCTGGTAGAAACAAACCATTAACAAACATTTCGCCTGGAATGGTGTATTTACCCAGAAATTAGTAAAACAACGACTGAAAATCTCAAAAATAAAATAGAAAAGACTTAAGAAATACTGTGGCCGTTTTTCACTGTTTACTCAAAAAGTGGGCACCGTATGGGACTGAAATTTTCACAGATGACTGTTACTGTATCTGTCTTGAGATTTTTGCCCATGAATCTGTATTTCTTTGATAAATACCAAAGTATGATATTACCTTTGAAAAAGAAATTCCATCGGCTTGTTCTACATGAATTCTTGATATCATGCCCGGCAATTAATTCCAGTCCTCTGATGCTTGTGTACACCGTAGGCCTATTTTCACGGCAACATTATTTGCCATCGAAATTGATTTATTGGCAAATGAAACATATGGTTCTGTTTGTATGTTCTGCCATTCAGTGTACTGCTGGTGTATACTACAAAAATGTTGTACATACATTTACTATGCGCTGTGATCCAATGTCCAATTTCACCAGTAAACAAAGTGCATGTCAAGTGTAAATTTTGGATGAAGCATAATTTGCTTAATTTACAATTCTGTCTGTGTCCATCTCCGTAATCTTTTAAAAACCCACTCTCCTGCCTTCAAAAAATAAACATAGCCCAGGGCAAAATAAATTCTTGTTTCTTGTTTTATAAACGAAAAGGAAAATTGCTCGGCCATTTAAATTTTGAACGTTTTTTATTTTATAAAAGATAATATGAGAATAATAAATTATAAGAATAAGATAAATGACCTGCGGCCGATTTCACAAAGCACTAAGATTGATCTTAAGTGTGGATCAATCCTAATTGCTAAGCAAAGTGTGATGTCACAATATAAATCACTATTGGCAATACTGACAACTCATCTTAATATTAATCTATTCTTAATGTTTGGTGAAATCTAGCCCAGCTTCAATAATTTAAGGCCTAAAAACAAAGAAACGATGTGTTATAATATTACTAAAAAAACACAAAAACAAAATTTATTTTCCCTCTTCTTACCAGAATCGCTCTTAAGTCCAAGATGGAATACAATATCTGGCTCCAGTTACTTGAAAACATCAAATGGGACACTTACTTCTGTAGACCTCGTAACCTTACTATACCCATATAAGGCTATCAATATTTTAACTATTGGCTGTATATGATAGAAAAACCCAAGCAAAGCTTTCTATTGCATACTTGGCTAGGTTGTTCCATCAGTCCATAGGGACAATGTTTGGATCTAATTTATGGCTTTTCTGACAAGGAGAGAAACAAGCAGCTAGTTCTGTTGGCCACATTGACTTCAAAACCCCCCTCTCCCCCATCTGTTTCTAACAAAATTACTCTGGAGCCAGGCTAGTAGTGTAGTATTTGGAGAAAACCATCAGCCCCCCTCTAGCTGTACACAGTTATCAAGCAATCCTGGCAGACGCATGATCTGCACCAGACTAATCATATTAAAAACAATGTTTAATCTAATGAAGGTGACGAGGTGCTAGTCTCTTTGCATTGCAGCGGGGTATTAATGCGTTAGATGTTGAGCTTGATAATGGCGCGCTGGAAACATTATGTAAATATCAGACGGAATTACCATGTTCGGGATGAATTTAATGTTGACAATTATACGATGCTTTGGAGAATGCGGAAGAGATGACAGTATCCCTGTAGTAGTGGGATGCAAGGACGACATTGTCTGTAGCGGTATCTTCATAAATATGTAGATTATACCATATTAACATGGCTGTGATCAAATAGATAAGCACCTTTCATTTCCTTTGTAGAAACCAGAAAGGGCATGTGTGTGTATTTCACATAATATGTGCAAACTGTGTAAACATATAATGAAATAATCAACTTTAATATTACACATATCTGCTGTGTCCTAAACCAGTGTCTACATAATCACAAATAAAATCGCTTCAACTGTCTTTATTTTGCAAAATAATACAATCCAGACCAAGCGCTCTATGTTGCTGTAAGATATATTCAGAAAGTGCCTGATAAATTTGGCTTTTGTGGCAGATACCACCTACACGATCTTCCGCACTGAAAGTTGATCGAATACAGCCTTAAACGTTACACTTTTGCCAAAAAAAATTCACGACAATAAATGTTATACAGCAAGATAAAAAGTGATAATATTCTCTTTTTCCGTAGCCGGGGGAATTAACACCATTATGAAGATTAAAACAGGAAAGGTCCTCGGAGTTGGTGTTCCTTACTCTAATCCATATGGCCACCCTGCACTTGGGTTATTACACTGCGCTACTTGACATTTTCTATAGTGGCTAAGATTTCCTGCTTGGAGTGGCATCCGTCACACCACGCCGCACCGCACCGCGGTGCACCGCGGCGCAGCGTGCTTACAGATCCGCCTGGCCCCTTCTTCATCCAATTCCTTCCCCGCCTAAACAGACCGGACTATACGTTGCACAAGCAAAAGACCGAGAGATAGGATGGATAGCGAGACGACAGCGAGAGAGAGAAAGAGAGGGTAGTGTGAGTAGGGGAACGGGGCACGGACATATTAGCCAGGGTGAAATTGGATTGGTAGATGACGTGTTTGGAATCGAGGGAGCCATTTAGAAAACCCCCCTGGAGAAATTGCACAGTGTATGAAACTCCAGTTGATTAGTGTGGAGGAAGCGGAGTGTGTCGTGTGTTAATTATCAGGGCAGAGTTTTTGTCGCTTGCCCCTCACCCATGTCATTGTATTAAGTGTGTATCTTATTATTATTATTATTTTTTATCATCATGTTGGGAAAGGAAATGGCACAGTTTCATCGCTCCGAGGTCCTTGTATCTCCTTCTCTGTTTATCATTTCATACACATTGCTGTGCGGAGATCAAAAGGGAAAAAAATATTTCATCCTCTTCTGACTAACTAGAGCAGGCTAGTCGAAACGTTGAGACCTTACGAGGATTGCGAACAAAATAGAAGTGCGAAAGTATGAACGAATATTACATCGTGTTTCCGCAAACCGATCCACATACCAATTGTCAACATGAAAAGGCTCAAATGTTTATGGAAAAAAAATTTTCTCAGGCCTACATGCATATAAAAGAAGCTGAAGGTTGTTCATTAAATGTGTAACAATGGGATTGATGCGCAATTTTCTTGGATGATAATTAGTGTTGTAATGTAGTGACTTGGATCGGTACAAGCTTAATTAAGCGTTGATACTTGATGATGCTGCTCAGTTTGTGACTTCTCACCGAATCATTTAAGACGGTGCAGTGAGAATCGCATCGCTGTATTAAAAAAACTTGTCCCATTATCCATGTGGTTTGCCTGTGGACAGCTTGTATGGTCACGCTCCACCGATCAGGACCAGTCCAAAAGAAAACAGTGTAAACTTAATACTGCTGCACAGCAAAATTAGGAAAGATGATCATTATTGCATGCAGTCGGCGATATGAGCTTCAATTTCATCTCGTTGTGAATTATAAAAAAAAACCAAACCCCGCCCTTTCTGTTTTATAAGAAGAAAAAAACTCAAACGTAGCAAAACAAAAGCAAATTGAGATGGGAAAATTAGACTGAAGTCAGTCGCTCTCTGTCTGTGATGCACATCATACTTTCCTCCTAGATCCGATTGGTTTTTAACCCAGTTACGACGCTATTTTCCGGAACTTTTCTCCCCGACGTAGGCGACGATGCTGTCATGCGGCATCAAATTGTGGCGCTGTTTTTTTTTTTTTTTTTCACGATTGAGTTGGGGGGGAGGGTTTAGCTCACTGGGGCATCTGTTGATGCAGCCAAAAGGATTTCTTCCTCTCTCTGTTCCTCGTAGCTTCATGCCCCCGGAAACAGCCAAGGTCAGTTCGGTCGATGGCAAGACAAAATGCAGCCATCAACAAGCTTTTCTAAAGAGGATTGAGCCCATGTCCGGCAGGAAACTGTGATAGGTCGCTTAAAAGCAAACCAACCTGTTTTATAAACCTTAATCTTCATTTAATATTTGTTACTACAAAGTGGAGTTTTTCTTTTTTTTTTACTAATTGATTTTTTTTAGCATGAGAGCAAATATCTTTATACTTTTGATATAGAGCCATTGAAGGAGTTAGACCCGATAGGACATACGTCATGTGGACTTCACTTGTAATTCCGATTTGTCAGGTGTTTTTTTTTTTTGGTTTCAACACTTCAGATTTATATTTTTATGTTAAATAAAAGATCCACATCCTCTTCTTGAGCCAAAAAGAAACACTCAAATCTGTCAAATTTGATTGATACTTTTGTCTCCTCAATTATATAAATGGAAAAATGATTGAACTTGTGTTCTATATATGCATGTATAACAGCCCGGGCCAATTCTTGCAAATTGCAAGAAAGTATTAACAAACCATTGGATTAAAGACCCTAAAGTACTGCAGGCAAAATTATTTCCAGGGATCGGCCTTTTAATAGCAAAAGTGTACAATTTATGTACAATTATCAAAGGAAAAAGAAAGAAGATAAAAAACAAACCCCCCCCCCCCCTACACTTTCTGCCGAAGTCAGTCCATAAATCAAGAAGTGTAATCGGCTATAGTCTAGATACGAGTCGCCGTTGGCACTGTAACATATTAAAATAAGAGATAACACCACAAAAAAAAAAAAATAAAATTGGAGATAGCATTGTCTGGTTCGTTCCTTAGTTGTTTCTCAGTTGAAGTCCCCAGCCGACACTCTCTTCGGATTCACGCTAATAGGATTGGGGGGAAAGAGACAAAAATCTACGACTGGCCTTGGCTTGGCGGACCGGGGGACAACTGTGAACTGGACTGGGGGGGAGATCCGATCGACTCGGGCAGTGTGTGTGTGTGTGTGTTCGTGGCGCGCCCAGATATATATGAGGAACACGTGTTTAATTGATTTCCTCTCAAAAATAATATTTATTTTGGGAAGGTTTTACCGTTAATCCCATTGAGACAATCCGCAGCTTACAGCAACAGAAGCGGATATCGCCGAAGCCAGTGTGTATTTGGAGCGTGTAATATGTGTATAGGGCCCACACGCTGACAGAGTATATTTTAGTGTTCTTGAGCATCGCACCCAAAGATGCCTTGATAAAAATCTGTAATCTTTTTTGTGTGGGGTATGCCTATTTCCGAACAAATTCATGTTTGGCTTCAATTTGTACAAGTATTATGTGGTCATTTTTGTAATATTTCAGTGTTTAAATGAAAAAGATGCCACAGAAGAAATAAGTCTCTGCAGTATTTGCATGACGGAACTCTCTACTCTTAGATAACGCCCATTTCAAAAAAGTTGAAGCCATCATCAGTGACTTGTGCACAGCAACTACCAATCAGTGTCAGCCTACACCCAATGACATCACTGTTTACAGCCCCCATCCTCCAATCAATGTCCAATATAGCTGTGAGGGGTATTTTATATGCGCATAATTTGCCTGAGGGTGACAGCTGAATGGCTAGGTGCCGTGAATTCCCGGGGTTTGGTTTCGCAGTCATTGGTCAATTGCAATGACTTATTTTCAGGCATTGTGCAAACAAGCTTCAGTCACATCAAGGGTTGTTTTTTCTTTTACTCTCTTTCCTTTCTTGGTTAAAGTAAAGAACCTCCAAATTTTCAGGCTTAAATTTTGAAATATGCTTTAAGGTTGTATTTTCATTTATAATTTTATGAATTCTGCCTACTTAGTATTACTTCTATATAAGTCTACATGTAGGCTATATATACTATAATTGCCACTCATTGTCTTTGAAATTAATACTGTAAATTAAAGGGAATCACAATTCAGCTGAATTTTTGAATTGTTAAAAAGTAATAATTTAATTTGTATATCAATGAAAATACTACTATTAAAAAAAATGCCAAATTTACAAATTATATAAATGGTCATTTTCAAGGTTTTTGGGATATTTTTTATAACGTAAGTTACTTCTTTTTCCATAGTTGCATGCATTTTCAAGGAATACATGTTAGTGTTATACTTCTGATTCCAATGAAATATTTTTAAATTGGAGTCTTTCAAGAATGATTGATCAAGGAATTTATCAAAATCACTTGACAGATAACTTAAAGCCCAAAATTTTCCAAATATATATTTTTTGAAAATGAAATAGGCCCAACATGTATTTTCAAAAAAATTGTTCATTTTACTGTGGAGAAATGATTTTGAATGATGGCGAAAGTGACCTTTTTGGTCAGGCATGGCTGGGATAATTTAAGAGATACCAGTGCCCACAAGACCTAACATTACCAACCCTAGGCTCTAAAACATGGCCACCCATATTCACACCGTGTATAATGAATCAATGCCTTGTCGTGGTAACCCCTCATGTGTTAATGAATCCATTGGTTGATCTCATTATAATGGCCGTGGCTCTGTTGTGTAGCATGCCATATAACCAGCCAAGTTCAAATGTATACAATCTTTTGAGGGGTCAGCATGTCACATATAAACAACGGATAGAGCCAGCCATCCAGGCAAAGATTTCTCATTATATGGACTCCGCCTTTTTTTATAGGTCCATTGCTTTGCTCAACTGTTTTTTTTTCTTTGCAGTCTCAGACTTGGGAGAAAAAAACGAGCAGCATTCTTGGTGCCTCTCTTCTTGCAAGGGATCTGTGTCTTAATGGGGGCCTCTTGCATCCCTATCCAACTATTGGAGGTTTCAAGGGGGCCTGCTATGACCTCAATATTGCCCCCTATCAATCTATCATTGGTCCGCTGGACAAGGATAGACTAGGGTTTTGGCGAGGGGGGGGGGGGAAAGGAGGGGTACCTTCTGTCTCCACCAACCTTAGATGATTAATGGTGGGCAAGTTGTGCTCTGCACTTTTCCACAAAAAAAATGTGCTGGCCATGGTGACTAGAGTTGTTGAGAAACTATTATTGGTGATAAATCATGGTCCAGGAATGATTTTAAAGGGAGATGTTAGCTGGTCGGTGTTGCATGTGGCGTCAGGTGTAAATGTTATGGTCGACCTGATTATTAGTTATACAAGTCAGACAGCATAACTGTTGCAAGTTGCTTGCTTCGGTTCCAGTTGATTTTTTTCCCTGCAGTGCAATTTGCAATGGAAACTGTTGTAGTATAGCAAGAGAGTATAAAACAGTGGTAATCAGCATTCAAGTTACATTGTTTGTCGGAATTCTGTCCTCGCAGATAAATAAATAACGGATATATAGAGCAGAACATGGAAACTTGTGGGTATCAGCATTGTAATTACAATTGCAGAAGACACACACACAACACACACAGGCATTCACTGCTAAATGATTAAAACAAGGCGAGCGAGAAATAGCAATTTCCGCGGTCTTGGGGTCCGAGAGTCCTCTGAGACCCAAGACTGCGTCGCTTCATCCCTCCAAGGACCACTGCCTGGCTTGTTACGACAGCTAGCCCTGGAGGCATGCGTGTTCACTTTTTCGTACGGTGAAGAGTTTGACAGGCTATTTAATAAGCAACGATTTGGGATGTGAACTCAGTTGTTCATCCTACACGCCACCAACCGACCAGTGAATTAACCCAGTACTCGTCCTAGTGTTGTTGTGGAATTGTACTAGCCTCAAATGCCCGAGGAGGTATTTAATAGTGTTCCCCGGGCCTGCAGGATACTTGCAACAAAACAGAATATGTAAATGTTGCAAGGTTTCCTCCGGTTCATCCACTGGAGATCCATCGAAGTCCCTAGAAATCGAGCATCTGGCTTCTTCTTCTTCTCCCAGACCAAAAATATGAGAGGGGGAGAGGTGCTTCTTCTTTACCCCATGGGAGAGGACAGTTTCTTGCGTTGTAAACTGCTGCCTTCCTCGCTTCTCCGCAGAAGCTCCGGGCCTCAGTTGATTTAGCTTATGCTGACTGTCTTGTGGATTCTACTGTGTCCTTGCCAAGCCCCAGCAACTTTGTTATTTCAGTTGTATCCATTAACTGTTTGTCCAAGGATTAGGTGGATCATTAGGGTCCCTTTAGAGACACTGTCATACAGCGAGGCACCAGTGTGGTTTGTGCATATCAATCAGGGGACCTTTGGGAAGGTATAGCTACAGTCTGAAAGGTTTACTTAGTCTGTGAGAGGTGCAAACAGTGTCACTAGACTGGACAAACTCTTGACTTGGAACTATGAGAATCCTCTGGAAATAATGCTCAGAATCAAAACAATTTCAATAACAGGAGGGGAAATGAATAATTTTGAAATCTGGCATCGAGGAACAATACGTTTTTTTAAATGTGGCAATTTTTTTCAAATGTGGGTTAGTTTTGATTTGCCTAAAAATTAGATTTTTCCCTAAAGTTATTTGATTAGTTGTCTGGATGATTAACATTTTGTTACTTTATAATGAATGAAAAATCTGTAGGCCCATAGTCAACTAATGAGGAAAAAAAAATTGGTGGCATATTTCTCTCTAAAAAAATATAATAACTTGTATATTTTAGCCACAAATTCTTTCATAGAATGCCTAGACTTCATGACTTGTTGGTTTTATAGCTATTTTGCTGACCAGGGGCCGATTTCACTAAAGTCATATTTTGCGATCATCGCTATCACAAGTGATATGAGCTCTACTTTGCGATCGATTCTCCGTTTAGGGATGGATTTGGGCTTTAGCGATGATCGCAAAGCGTCAGTGAATTCGGCTCCAGAAATCAAAACAGAGAGAAAATCTTTAAGTTACAGGTTCTGTCAGAAGGAGATCGTTTCTAAGCAGTCTTAAGCCAAAGTATGTTTGAAAAGGTCAGATGTCATGGGAGGATCTAGCGCCTCGATCTGCAACCCTTCCAACGACGACGCCTCGACTCTCCACTCGTCCCAACTTTGGAGCCTGGGTCTTTTACGCTCGGACGAACCCCTCCACCCAAGCATCCCTATCACGGGCAGACACACAAGCTAGCTACCCACACACTGGTCTAGTCTTGTCTGTCCACGACGGCGGCTCCTCCTGTCTCTAACTGTCGTTTGAGGACACAAATTAGACTCGGTAAAGTGTTGTATAACGTTGCTTCCTCCTCCCCTCCAATACATACAACAACACTGATATGGGTGAGTTGCGAGCAGGCTCTCTCGCAATGTTTTAAGAAAGTTAAGAAGGAGGAGTTCCTTCCTGGCAGACATTGTATGCACCCAGGATGCCGCACTGAAGCAATGGGATGAGTGAATTTCATGAGCCAGAACGGCACATGAATGTCAGTTAACCAACATTTTGTCGTCCGAAGATTGAGAAAATTTTTGTAGGGCAGATACATGATGGCTGCTGACCCCGTTTAATACCTCATGTATGATGTGACACATTCAGTTTTAATCCCCTGGAAGTTTGCAATTTACAAATGGGCAAAAAATGTGGCCCATTTAAAATAGTTTAATTTAATGAGGCAACCAACGTTGCCCTTTTTTTACTGAAATCTGTAGCATCCATAACTGAAGTCTTGGATTTGGCACAAAGATACATGGGGGAGCCAGTGTTTTAAACTAAAAGGGCATTTCCATGGTTTGGGGACATTTTTGAAATTAAAGTTACCTCTTTTTTGCATATTGTCATGCTTTTTAAGGAATCATATTTTGGTATATTTTCTGATTCCAATAAAACAAAATTGGAGTCTTTTAGGAATGATTGATCTAGGAATAGGTATTAGAACCGAACTTCCATTACCATGGAATTGCCCAAAAATATTATTAACCGAACGTAGAATCTGAGCTGATCATCTTTGCCAGTCAGAGCTGGAGTCTGAGCCTGAGTCGCCGTTTCTTATAGCCATGCTCTATAGCTGGCAGCAAACAACTGATTTCAAGTCAAGTTGAGGTTTTATTTCATTCATTCATTCTTTTATTCAGTCATGGTACTTACTCCATGGGCTGCACCCTGTTCAGTGTGTCTGGTACTGGTAGTAGCTGACCTATAGCATCAGTACTGTGTGCCTCCTTCTTGCTAATCAACCATAGGAGTTTACAAGCCAAGTTTCTAACAAGAAACAGATGTGGCCGTTGGAGACCCAGGCATTGTTTCTTCAGGTCATGCCAGGGTCATATTGGGCAAAGCTATAAATTGAGTCGGGAGGCATTTTATACATACACTGGTACTGTGGTATGGTAGAGTACCAACCTCAGCAGTAGCCTGGTGATCGTAGGAGCATTGAGGATAGCATAGAAGAAGCACTGAGGCTGGTAGCATTGGTGTTTTGCTGATTTACATATCATTATGTGCTGAAATACGAAAGGATTGCATTTGTTCCAAAGTGATCGAATGACATGATATACATTTTACACAGAGTTGTAATCAAGTCAAATGTTCACAAGTCAAGTCAAGTCGCAAGTCAAATTTTCTCAAGTCAAGTCAAGTCTCGAGTCATTTTGTTTCAAAACAAGTCAAGGCACAAAAATTGGTGTCTCCAGTCGGACTCGAGTCCAAGTCACCGACTCGAGTCAACAACTCTGATTTTACATCATATTTCCACCCTGTTTTCATGTCAACATAATTGATGAGCTGCGTTGATAATTTTCCTTTTTCTATAAAACCGATGCCTCTGTGTTCCTAGCTCTATGCTTTAGCTTGCCGCCCAGATCCCATATCCTTCGGCTGTGGTTGTGTTGTTGTTATTTCATCATGTTGTGTGCTTGTGTTTAGCACGTATTATGTGATCCACATAAGCAGTGTCACATGATTCATGTCGTACGTTCCAATTACTCAACGCCGGGCCCGACTGGTCATGTACTACCGACTGATAACCGGAGTGAAATGTCACCGGGGAGACGTACAGACATACACACTGACGGGGCCACGTCGTCGTCACAGTAAAATGCCCGCCAACCCGGCCTCGTATCGCATTTTATACAAGTGGGGTTGTATATTTC
This sequence comes from Astropecten irregularis, assembly GCA_963971285.1. Classification (NCBI taxonomy): domain Eukaryota; kingdom Metazoa; phylum Echinodermata; class Asteroidea; order Paxillosida; family Astropectinidae; genus Astropecten; species Astropecten irregularis. The sequence continues at coordinate 4,093,349 of OZ020260.1, read as the reverse complement.
CTTCTTTTCCCAGATTAAGGCAGTCTCCTGTCCGCTAATTTCCTCAGCATCATCTTCCTCGGTTGACATCGGTTGTTTTTCACCGCTTTGCCAGTAAACTTTCTCTCTCTTCCTGGGCAATGTAAACAATTCTTCTCTCTCTCCGGAATAGATATGAGTGATAGCCTTGGCGTCAAGACTTGGCTTGGTGTCTTCCGATATCTTGAGAAGTTGAGACAAGTTGCATTAGACCATCTTATTGAATTAAATTTATTCTTTATTCTTTGTAGGTTTTTTTTTTTTAACTCTTCTCTGCTAAACATGGATATCAATGAATATCTATTCAATATGTTCTGGCATGTATCTTTTCCTCTGATCAGCTGATTTCCTCATTTCTCACTTCTGTCTTATAATGTCATTGAAAAGAGAAAAAACTCTGTACAAAGAATGATAAAGATGGGAATTTCCTCGTTTTTTTTTTAGTCCGAGTTGCATGCCTGAATATTCATTATTTATAGTCGTATAAGGGGCAAGCTGCCATCTTTGATTATTGTAATGTCTGATTCACTGGTCATCAGTTTCCTTACAATAATAATTATTGGATTAATTTAGAACAGGAACCCAATGTTGATCGAGACAACTGTTTACTGTAATTATATGCTTGACCTGCAAATTAATTTTACATGCTTGACCATTATGAGGTTATTTGTCCACATAACCCTCAATTTTGTTTCTATTTCATTATAAAAAGAAAACTTAATAGAATCATACAAACCAAATTACCTATAAATTGCATTCTCTTTAAAAAAATATTATCTTAAAAAAAAAAAAAAATCGTCAAGTTTTAATCAGGAATGTAGTACGTTCCTTTAGTTTGATTCATTAGCTAAATTGGTTTGAAGCCGAGCGAATCCCCCCCTCCCTGAAAATTTTGTTGCCATTAATTTCAAGGGCCCGTTTTCCCCAGCTACATAGTAGATACAATCATGTAAGCTTGAATTGCCACTTGCTGAAAAACATTTTGGGAGGTCTACAATCTTAATCTCATCATGCTTGAGATCGCCTTTCTAATTTGTAGCTTGAAAATAAGCATTTAGAACGAGAGCGCTGTTCAATCAAGGTTTTTTTTCAGTCTTTTTTTCTTTCCGCCATCTGAATTCCTTCCATTCATCATGTCTACGGTTATTTATTCATTTCTCATTAAAACAACAAGTAACATAATTGCACATACATGTATGAATTTCCTTGGCTGGATTTTTTCTTAGAATAAGTTATTGAAATGGAACGAAATTCTATTTGTAGTACTGATTTAGGTTCATTTCCTGTATGTTGAATGAATTGAATGAACGAATGACCGAGATCAGATATCAAGCTCTAGATTTGGGAACAGGTCCTTCTGCAACGAACCAACGCTAGTGTCGTGGTTTTCAACGCGGTGTGCTTGGTGAATGGTAAAGAAACATATTGCAAATAATAATAGCATGATAAAATATGTGTACCTTAGCACATTAGGGCCTACCCAGTGCAAGCCTAGCCTCTCCCCTAGCCACGGTCTCCAACCCTCCCTCCCCCTTAACAGTGGGTGATGTTAATCAGCCCGTAACTTATCCGAACCTGCATATAGAACTAAACCACACAAAAAAAAAAAAAACCGGAATACAAGACATATATATATATAGCCTATATACACACAAACAACGGGGCAGATCATATGCAAATTAGTCGCGAGCGGCGGGTTCAAAAAGGCCGTGGAGCCCGCTTAGCAACTGTCACTTGTAATTTTGTCTGATCCTTGTTATTCCATGTAGTCTGGTCACCGACCCATCTTGTTTTGCATGCATTTTTTTTATATCTCGGACTGGTTTATGATTTTTTTTTCTTTTTTGGTACGGCAGCTTGCTGTAGTAGTTGTTGGCAGCACTGTGCTCTGCCTCTTGCCCTAGAAAGCATGTTATGTTGACTATGTGGTGTTGGATGGATGGTAGCACAGGAAATATTGAGTGACTATTCATTGACCACTCGCGCTGATTATAAAATTAAAGATTCTCAAAAGTCAAAAATGTAAACATTGTGCAGCAGTTCTTTTTTTTTAATTTTGTGTGAGAGAAGTCATGTGTAAACCATAATTCTAAACAATATTTCTTAATGTTTTTATATGTGATGATGTTGAATTCCTTTTGTCATAATTTATCATTGTATTACTATTAGAACTAATACATATTATTAAAATAAATGGCACTAATTGTCTGCTTAATTTTGGGGGGAAAATCTGTTTGATTTTCTCAAATTATTGTGAATTATAGTGAATCATGCTCTCTGACATGATGCCCACTTTTTTCCCCTGTCATTTTACGATATTATGATAACGTTATCTGGTACTGAAGTACCAGTATTTCTTAACAAACAAAAGTTACAGAAATACAGATACATTTCAAAAGAAGCATTTCGTACTAGACTAGAGTCTGTTGACAGTTGAATATTGTTAGATATGAGTGCCCATTGATCGTTGACTTATTGATAAAAAAAATGCTTTGATAAAGACTCAACTTGATGCAGCTGGTCAACAGTTTAGAGTACTGTAATAGAATTTACAAAAGAACAGTGTATGGTCATCACAGAAGAAAACACAGGCAGCCTCATGGTAATTGAAACCCTTACTCCATGATGGTATATCAACCAGTAAAAAAAAGAATACACAACAATCAAAATGACTGCTCTTGAATGCTGGCCATGAAATTAAGTAGGTAGAGCCCGAGCCCGCCCTGTACCACGGGTGACCTTCTGCGCAGAAAGGATTTTCATCTAGGCTAAATTGTAGACATTAGGCAAAATTAAGAGAGCAGGAAAATACATGTCTTACTCGCCAGAAATACCACCCACTATATAATGCCACTCGACCCTATTACATCTTTCCCTTTGCTTGTTTTCCATTCAACTGAAATCGTGTATCAATTGACTCCGTGGTTTAATATTTTTTTTATGAGTGCTATCGCTTCTGTTCTCAAAAGATCTCACAAATAGGACAGTGAAAAGGCAAGTCTTATAAATGAAAAAAAAAAACGAAAGAAAAAATCTCGGAGAAGTCAATTCATGTAGTAGCAGCATGACCCCGGGGCTATCTCTGCCCAGCTTGCAACTAGCAATTAGTGGTGTGCATTCTATTCACGTACGGCCAGGGCATGGTATATTGTCATTGTAAAGAGATATTGCGTTGTCTGTTTTGGCTACGGGCTTAAATCGTGAAATCACTCCTTCCTTCGTATATTTGTCCGATTTTTATGTGTGAAATTTTTTTTTTAATGGGCTTCGTTTCTTTCCAAGAAATGGAATCAACTTACCATTTTCATAACTTAACATCCCCTCCCTCAGGTAAAAACAAAATGAACGGCTGGATCATTTCTACGAGTTAGGAGGCCGGATAGGACTTGGAATTTTCCGGAGAAACGGAAAAAGATATCATAGGATATATCCAGTGAAATGGAGATCCTTGTTGACCTAATGTTGTTGCATTATATTATCAATATTGAGACCATCTTCACAAAAATATTGCTTCATCATGCTGTTTATATTATTGTTAGATTGTTTTGATGAAGTCACTGTTCGTTGGACCAACATCAAAAACGGTGTTGTCTATATTTCTTTTACTAGTGGTTAAAAGTGTGCATAAAAAGGAATAACAATAAATGTAGGAATGAGCTATAAAAAAGACCATTCAAGTTTGTATATTTGTAGTAGTAGGCACTCCAGGCAGCCTAGTATGATAGAAGGTATAAAGCAAGCTGTCGACTCCTTTCTTTAACCTTTAACTGGGGGATTTCTTCCTCGTGCTACATCCCAGCGTTAAATGGATTTCTGGACCCCTTTTAAACGATCAGCCCTCAACTGCTGTTGACTTAGTGCGGGTGATTCTGACACTAATACTGTCTTTTTTTTTATATATATCCAACCTTTGTCTGGTTTTATAGGCAATCCAATCTCAACTTAAATGGTTTCAGAAAAACACCCCCCCCTCTTTCAACCAAGGGAGGAGGAAAATGAAGGGAAAAAAATTTAAAATGAAATCAAAAGTTTAAAATATTTTTTGTACTTGGGGGCTAAAGTTTGTAGCCGGAGGGCAGAAAGATATGGGATTGCAGCTTTGGCTTGGATTAAATTTAGACCAGTGTGTCATTATGGTATTGTGTGTGTTTCGCCTGTGGGGGAGCTCATGCAATGTAGCTGGTGCAGTTTGCCACTTTAGATAGGGGGGGGGGACCCCTCAATGACATGGTATTGTGATGGAAATATGCGCAATCGTTAAATGGCGTCAGATATGAAGAGACTCAAGGAAGAGTCGTTTGGCGGGACAGTTTGTTGTTGTATTCACGGTTTTTGGGTAGTTTTTTTTTTTTGCCCTTTCTTCCTCAACAGGGCAGCTTAGCTGTGGAGACTTTAACCATGTGTGACTTGAATATGGTTAATAAATCTGGCTAGATATATTCTGCGTGCACGGATGATGTTTAGTTAGGAACTGCTTGTGTGTAGGATACGGTCTGCCGTTCTTGGGAGGAGAGAATATATCACGAGATTGAAATATTTATTATTTAAAACATTTTTTTATCATATCATACTCTAAAATTTTGTTTGAACCTTTGAACCTTTATTTTGATATTGAGCAATGTCCATTTTCATTATATGATTATATTTTTTTCACAGTTTTTGGCATAATTTTCAGGCATTTCCTTTTTAAAAATTCTTGCCGTGGGTTGACACGAAACGAAGGCGCAAGTTCATAGAGCATACGTATGATCAGAAGGTGTCGGTCGTACACAAGACAGTGAGCAGCAGCATATCTCTGACGTGTCCCCGGCGAAGAATAAGACGAATGAGCTGACAAAACCTCTGTAGTTTGCCTGGGACTTCACACCAGCCGAGGTGTCAAAACCCCTTGGACAACATCACAGTCTGGCCAATTTTTTTTTTTTTACACCAGCTTACAAATGAGTCCTTCATTAAAATGCAATTTCCATTAATAGTTCACAGCACGGTTTAGAAAACGAAAGGGAAAAAAGGGAACTCGGCGAAGCGGAGAGCGAAGTAAAGTAGGGGGAACGGGGGGAGGGGTGCAGGGTGAAAGTATATGCATTATGAATCTTGACATCTGTCATCCCTTCTAAAGAGTCTTTCTTGTGTTTTGTTGTGGTTTTTTTTTGTTTTTGTTTTTTTGGTGTCAGAGGTGGGATATGATTATGCACGGTTGAGGATTCTTTGATTAACATAATGTGGAGGAATCTATGGGGGGTTTATGAAACGGAGGCTCAGGCTCCGGCTCCATTTCGTGAATCCATTTTAAAATAATGGGTTGTCAAAATAGAGGCTTTTGGCTGTGGTTCGGAAGCAGATTATCTGGTTTGAAAAGGAAACTGAGCTTATCAGCTTCGATGCAAAACCCAAATCTACATTTTCAGCTTTTGGACGACAGAGCTGGAGCCCGAGCCTGAGCCCGAGCCTGAGCCCCTCCTATAGTTCATTAAGTTACGCTCTGTCATTGTTGCATTATGCACAATTATCATCTTTCTCTCCTTATTTTTTGTTGGACACCGGTAACTACTACCAATAGTCACTGAGGGATTGTCTAGTTGAGGTGCCATCCCCACTGTCACTGCTCTTAATCAGTTTACTGATGCTGTAGTAGTGTGCATGCCCCATAGCCATCCACAATGTAGTCAGGCATAACCAAACCTGGGAGATTAGCGCTGGCAAGGCCATTTCATTTTCATATCAGCGTCAGGAATCTCTTGAACTTCCCCCCTTTTCTTCAACACTACTACACCCTTCTCATTTACTTTACATGTCGGCCTGTGTGAAGGCCTATACATGTATGTAGTATGTGCCTCCCATGTATGCATGCACAGGACAAGGGGATACAAGCTAGTCACCTACTTTGTGTCACCTCCCCCCCCTCTCTCTCTCACACCATGTCTTCATTTGATTAAAATGTAGTTTAGTATTTTGTCTGGTGATTATTTTCGTTTGAGAGTATCAAGGAGGTAAAGAGCTCTGTTGCTTTTTCACAAAAGGAGACGGGGACGAGAAGAGATCATTGTACGATTTACTCTAGGACCAAGAGCTGTCCATTCCGCCAGGAATTGACGTCTGGAATATGACACCGGACAGAGATACAAAAAAAAAGAGTCTAGGAAACAAACGGGAGATTTGATGACATTGTAGCTTTTGAAAACAGCCCAAGTGAGGCAAGGAACAGTGGACGGCCACTAGAGACTGACATAGCCGAGTCACTAGCACAAAAGCTCACCGGCCCGGGCTGGCTGTCAAACGTGATAGCTTTGAGAATCCGTTTCATGTAGTGCCCAATCGCGCCCCGATCGGGGGATATGTCTAAAGCATGGAATTAATTCTTCCTGTCCTGTTGTGTGCTTGAATAGCTTTTCTTCTTCTGTGTGTGGGGACTCGTATACTTGCACTAGCGAAGGGGATAATCTGCCCAATAGGACAAGCCGCGGACCAGGGGAGCATTACACAAGGTTTTGATGTTTAATAAGATGCACACGAGCCCTCGACATGAGTCCAAGTGAAACTCCTAGGGGGTCCGGCATATCTTAGACTGCCTGTCTCCCAGGAGGAGTTCACATTCGGTCGCATAATTAAAATGAAACTATGTATATAGGCCTACCAGTATATACCACACTCAATTTCTTTCCTTCCGACTCGTAGTCGTACTGAAGGTAAAATTAATTTTATAAAAAGGTGAATTTTTCACAGCTCGATCTCTTTTTCCCTGTGTCACGTTCAAGTTCTCGTTGTCCTAATTCATCTTGGTGTTCACTGTAGCACTATCAACTCATTAGTTGATTGGTCATGATGCACTTGATAAGAAATTGTCCAAATTGAAAACTGATTAGATCTCATTAGCGGTCCATTCCGTGATTAGGTTCGTTCATATATACTTGCATGTCATTAAACCCTCTTTGGTCTTTGTACCTTTACCCCTGATTGGTAATGGTGTAGTAGACCCTAGTGCTAATTTTGTGTCTTGAAAACCGTCTCTCTCATATTTTTTTGTTTTAATTTCAATACTGCTGTTTATTCTATGATGCAGACTTTAAGAATGCTGGTTTCAAGTTCATTAAAGTGCATCAAATTTGAATATATTTCTTGAAACAAATGTTCATAGTTTATTTTTGACATCGTATAAATTGAAAAGTGAATTCATTGCTTTTTGTAAAAATTTCACTGAAAAAATCACAGGGCATTAAATTGGTTCATTCTTATGATAGGATTGCTTGTTTTTAACAATCTTATTATAGGATAGGTTGTTTTTAACAATCTTGATAATGAGAAGCAAACACATAATTGGTAAATGGTTTGTGTTTATAGTAACACAGAGTGTTGTTTGAAGTTCAGCCAGATTTTAAGTATGTTATAGATGTTGCACTTAGGTATATTCTAATAAATGACAGAAGTGCCAAATATTTATGTAGGAAGTTCATTCTCCATTCTTCTATTTTACTGAGCTTTGTATGAGGTCAATCCTATATGCTGACCCCATCTAAATATGGAGGTGAATCTAAAACTGAAAATCCCACGAGATTGCATGTCTACTTTCACTTTTATCTCAGGAAAGATGAGCGCATTGATGTTGGTTCTGCTTTTAAGAATCCCAGCTTACCGGTACCTACCCCCTGCCTACCAGAAAATGTTGATTAGGCTGAAGATAACCAGTTGTTGACGCTCGTCCAACGGAGATTAAAATCAAAATTATTAAGTGCATCAAATTTGAATATATTTCTTGATACAAATGTTCATATTTAATGTCTTTTGACATCATATAAATTGAAAAGTGAATTCATTGCTTTTTGTAAAAATGTCACTTAAAAAATCACAGGGCTTTATTAAAATTGGTTCCTTCTTATTATAGGATTCCTTGTTTTTAACAATCTTGATAATAAGCAAGCAAAAACATACATGTAATTGGTAAATGGGTTGTGTTTATAGTAACACAGACACAGAGTGTTTTTTGAAGTTCAGCCAGATTTTAAGTAGGTTATAGATGTTGCACTTGGTATATTCTAGTAAATGACAGAAGTGCCAAATATTTATGTTGGAAGTTCATTCTCCATTCTTCTATTTTACTGAGCTTTGTATAAGGTCAATCCTATATGCTGACCCCATCTAAATATGGAGGTGAATCTAAAACTGAAAATCCCACGAGATTGCATGTCTACTTTCACTTTTATCTCAGGAAAGATGAGCGCATTGATGTTGGTTCTGCTTTTAAGAATCCCAGCTTACCGGTACCTACCCCCTGCCTACCAGAAAATGTTGATTAGGCTGAAGATAACCAGTTGTTGACGCTCGTCCAACGGAGATTAAAATCAAAATTATATCAATTAGGGCCTATCCCCAACTCAGCTGTTGAAGAGTATTGCACTGGTTGCCATTTATAAGATGAATTAACGTAGCGGTTATTAATAACTAACAACAACATTGTCTTGCGCAGGTATTTTAAATTTTACCCTAGTGGCGTTGCAGCGTAGCGGCATGCCTCCCAATTGGCATAAAATTCCTTTTTTTTCTGGAATTAGTTTCACTTCCACATTTATTGTTATGTTGAAGTGGTGTGATGTAGTTAAATTGTAGGTTATGTAGGTTGTATATTAAATGTAGGTTAAATTGTCTTCCATATGGGGATTATGGACTCGTGCAAATGCATATATAAAGTTGTAAGAAGCCGTGTGAGGTTTCCGAGAGTTTGAAAAGATGTTTCCATGCAATTTTTGTTTGATGGTTTACTTGATTCTTTGAAGTATTTTCATGGAATAGACGTAGGATTTATAAATTAATGGTGAACACTATACAAGTACATGTACCTGTAGATATCATGGATGTTGGTTGAAAACTTGAATGTTGTCATAAACATAGTAAATCAATTTTTTTGTGTAGTCCCTGAATTGCAGCAATTATAAACAAACTTTTCAAGATTTCATGGTGACATTTTGTAAAAAAAAACCAGATAGACTACTGAGTGCAATTGTACAGACATTATATTTGGTTGGTTGCTAACTATAACCATGGCTGTCAATGGTTCCCATTGCAGTTGCACAGAAATATAATGAGACTGTTGATAACCAGCTTGTGACTCTGTTGTGGGAGTTGGTTTTGAGTGTTAGTTGACAGAGTCGAATCGGTGTCGGGTTCACGTGAGCATTAAAATGTGCAAACAGTCTTGGAGTCACCACTTTTTGAGTGATTTCGGCGCTGCCAAGGATTTATCAAATTAATTTGTGTTATTAATCAATTTTCTTTGACGACTTTGCGAGTATGGCATGATTTCTACATGGATTATTATGTTTATCTTGAGTCCATATTTGGTCGAGAAGCCAGCAAGAGCTCATAGACTTTATAACATGCATTTTAGCCCTCCTTCCCATAAAAAGTCCTACAATGAGTTTTGTTCACCAGATCCAGGCAAACAACAAGCCCCAAGGACCTGCGGCTACCTTCAACCTTGGGGTTTTGTTACAACCCTCTTGCCAATCCCCACCACAACTGCCCTAGCATTGATAGCATTCCATATTTCTGTCAGACCATTAGGCAAGGTCCTTGGCTATACTCCACCAACCAACCCCTAACCCCCCTTCTCTCTCACTGCTCAGACAAACCGGTTCCACGGACCAGATCTCTCCCCATGTCTAGCGGAGTGAGTGGAGGGAGATGGAGCCGAAATCTCAGGGACATGGTTTCTATTTCAGCTAAATGGATCTCAACATATTGTTTACATGTGCAGGGTCAGCCCTCTATAACCCCTTTTAAAGGAACTCTACCTTTATTGCTATACTAAAGGAGAAGGCCTATTGTTATTCCCATTTAGTGGGACAGTGATAAAAATACCGACATTCACTGCTTGATTTTATATTGTTAGAGAGGGTTACCATCATTTTTTTCTCTGAAAATCTCTGAAAATTTGGTAACAGTTCCATTTCATGCACATTTTATTTTACATTATGTAGGCCTAGGCCTACATAATTATTACATGTACTTTTCAGAATTACATGTCAGTATAAAGTTAGCACCAGCCATGTTGAGAAAAGGTTTGAAATTCGACTAAAACCAGAAAAGTTACATCATACGTTTGTTTATGCAAAGTGGATTTGACCGAAATGTCAGTTCTTTTATAGGAATTGTTAGATAACGGTGAAATGTAGGCCTATATATCAAAAGATCAAAAATAATGGTGAAAAGATTTTTTTTTTAAATCCTGATTTTCACTGTTTTCTTAAAAAGTCGGCACTGTAACGGACTGGGAATTTCACAGATGACTGTTACTGTATCTTCCTTTATATTTTTGCCCACGAATCCGCAATTCTGTGACAAAAACCAAAGTATGATATTACCTTTACAACTTCACTGATGTAAACTTTGTTTGGCCAGACACTTAATAGCAACGAAACTAGGCACACTCATCTTGTTGTGGTACATGTGTATACTGGCCTCAAGGGCCATTAAAATGAATCTTTATGCCATGCAGAATTCCAGCCATACCTATGGCCATATTCCATGAAGTGGTAGGATTTCTCAATTTGCCTTCAGGGGCCAAGAGAGGTTGGGTTCCCCTTAATGCCAAGAAGAAGGGTGAAAAAAAAAATTGGCATAGAGAATATGTTTTTGTGCAAAGCTGTTGTGTTGTGTGAACAGGCAGCCATTTTGTTTTTTGGTTTGTTTTGACAATGTGACCTGGTCAGAGAGCAAAAGGTCAGTGGATTTGTTTGATGCTTAATTCTGTAGCGTTAGTGATTTTATTCTGGTGCGAGTAGGTATAAAATACAGCAAATAATAGTATTAGGTTGGAATTAAATTAACTTTCTCTTTTTTTTGCAAATGATTTTATCAAATAAGTTCTCCAAGTCCAAAACACTGATAACTTTCATTCTTCTGTAAAGATTAGTGAAGTTAATAGAAAGGAAAGGGTTATTCATCGCGGTAAATACAGATAAGGAAAATGGTGATCGATGTCACGTGATGTCATGTTGCTGGTAGCGACGTTTCGGCTGCTGGAACTGCTTTAGCCTTCATCAGGCAACTGAAGAACTGGAGGCTGGGTGAAACGATAAGTGAACTTGTCTTCAGAAATTGATTTAATTTTCAGTCATGTGTATTGAATTTCTTGGTAATAATAATAGGATCAAATTAATTGGTCAGGATAGCAAATGATGCCCAAATTCAATTTGAATCACTAGCCCCCTATAAGCCGAACAAACATTCTAAATTCAACATAATTTCCCTTCTGAAAGCAACAGTTTCCTGAAGACTTTGAAGTCCATAAACCTTATCTAAACAATTGTAGGAGGTTGGAAGTCCAATTCATTATCCACTCTCCCCTCCATGATTCTATACCCCTTGGATTTACGTCCTAGCTACCCAGCGTTCATGACCTTGGCATTTAATACAAGAGGAGATTATCACTGGTGGACTGTGAAGGATTACAGAGCTGAAACTCCTCGGAAATCGTCTTCTCGGCCGGACTTATGGGAATCCGACATTCAGAAAGGCTTAGGGGTTTTAATTGACTCATCACGGCAACTGCAAGTCCGTCTTTTTTTTTTTAATTTGGAGTGGGAAAAGCAATCAGGACATGCAGATAATGGCAAAGGTGTTAATTTGTGTCATGTGTTTTGGTGACACGAACTGAGCTCCTGCAAAAACATGGGGCAGCTTTTGTAGTGTTGGCCTATAGGCCTTACCTATCATCGCAACTTGAAAATGACACACAGCTTGTATTGTACGAAATTGTGTTAAGCAAAGAATTCGTGTTAATGTGTAGGCCTGATGTATTTTAGCGGCACATCGTTATTCCATGGTGTTTTCGACTAAAGTCAACCATTGAATTTTAAATGGATCCACTTATTTTGAAAATTTACTTTTGAAGCAAACAACTTGTGAGTATTACGTATCATAAAAAATAATGTCTATTTGCAAAGCAGTCAGTTGAAGTTTCTTCGTCACTTTTTACAACTGAGCACGAGAAATGTTCCTTTTTCCTCAAAACTGACCTTTAGAAAGTCAGTCAATGCAGGAAATTAAGTACGCTATTACTGGTAGTAATTGAACAAGAATTACAGTACAACTTTACATATGGATCGGATGGACTTGGTTTAAAGATAAGGCTCAGTTACATTATTTGCCATTTTTCAATGCTTTCTAGATTCCAAAGTTAATACAGGACTGCTTTAAAGTATTACGTGTCCAACTTCTTGGTTTCAAAAGAATGCATTTGGCCAACCCATGAAGTTAACCTGCCTACTCCTATACCGCCTTTGGAGGATGCCATTCTCCTGAACTCATTTGCTGATGGGAAAGGATCAGAGTGGGGGCTCAAGAGTAAACAGCACTCACAGCAGGGACCATTACTGTCCTCAGATGCCCTCTATATACTTGCACATGAGTTTATAGGCTAGTTAATACTTCTTCTTGTAAGGCTCCCCCTTCCCACTCCCGATCCGATCCCCTCCCCTCCCCAACCAATCCAGCAAATTGTAGGCTGCAGCCATCCAGGCCAAGCTCATGAAGAGCTTTGTTGACACAGTTCCAACAGTACACAAATTTGTTTACCTTCCGCTTTGTGGACTTCTACTTTGCTTTACATTTATGGAATTGGAGTGTGGTGGGAGTCCGCAGCAGCAGCAGCGAGCAGCGAGCATACCGTTGGCAGCCGATAAAGAGACCCCAGCCTATCCAGGCGGCACCTTTGTCTGCAACAGAAACATGGGTTAAAAATTGAATGGCTAATGAAGTGAGTGCATGACAGATCGGCACTCTTCAAAGACCAATGCTTTTTTTTTTTTTTTTTTTTTTTTTTTTTGTCGTCTCCCATTTTATCGCCAAAACGATTGAAAAGAAACACAAACAGGGTCGCAGAAAATCAAGAAGCGTAGTCAAAAAGTCGGTCTTCCTATAAATAGAGCGTGCTTTCATTCACCAGATTCTCCTTCAGTGGAGAGGACGAAATATTGGTTTAGGTTTTTTGTTTTGTACTCAAATGTTTTTGAGGCCGAGGCCGCCTTCAATAAGTGCTTTGAAGTAGAGATGGCAAGCAGTTCCTTGTTGAAACAATTAGTAGATAGCTTGAGAGGACCTAAATGTGTCTTCTTTGTGTTGGTTTGTGTATATTGATAAATGGTTTGGCCTCCTTTAAGAGGCTGAGCCAAAAAGGGGGACATCTATTTCAGTTTTAATTTTTGTGGTTTGATGTGAGATGTAGGCCTCGGAGTAACGGGAAAACTCAACCATAAGATGAAAAGGGCAATGAAGGATTTCTCTCCAGTCTTTCATTGAATTTTAAAATGGATTTTTTCTTTTTGATAGATATGTGGTGTCGTGCAGTATTTTGTCAACCTGTATTGCCTTTTCATTTGTTCTTTTATTCCATATTTCTATTAAACGATTGAAAGCGTTTTTAATGTTGTTGTTTTGTTAAATGTTATACTTTAAAATTTGATGGTTATGATCTACGATCTACCTCAACAAAAGAGCAATTTCTTAATTGGAAACGCTTCACTTCAAAATGGCAGAGTGTTTTGGCAAAAGCCCAAATACCTGCGCTGCAATGGAGTGTTGCTCCAACAATAGAAACAATTGTTTAGCATCATTTATGTACATTAAGGAATAATTATAGTGTAATTTAGAACACAATGAACAATCAGTTATTCCATGGAGCTAGGAAGAGATATTCTGTGGCATTTATTTATAGGACCAATTATACAAATTATTGTAATGACCTTTAATAGCCAATCATTTTAAAGACAAATTGGGCTTTTTGTGCAGGCAAATGCTTAACGAATATCGGTTTCCAATTGTATAATTTTGTTGTATTATTTATAGCAGTTGCCTCAGAAGTAGACATAGGGCCGGCCAGCAATATGTATTGTCATGAATATTTGACAATGTTAAATGGTTCTTACTTGATCTGCTTGATATTTGGGAAGTTGCTTTACAGTAAGACTTGTGAAATTGTTTCTGTATTCAAAAGCAGTCTCATCATACATGTACATATTTCATTGCACAGGTAGTGTAATGAAGTTTGTATGAATACATTACAATTTACAAACTATCAAACACTTTGAACATTGAAGAATTTAGTCAACTTTCATGAGTTTTTCAGAAATCAAGTCAATTTCATCAGTTTCTATTTACGTGAACTTTTCAACGAGATTATTTTGTAGCTAGGCCCAATTTCAAGACCAGATGCTCTGGAAGAGTCGCCGCCATTGAAAAGTGATGCAAACAGATTGATAACAATTATAATAATAGAAAAGTAAATGTCAGTGTATCTCTGCGGAGGCATTGGTCAAACATTAACAGATGGCCGTCCGTGCTTCGTCTGCAAATGAACTATAGGAGAAGGTTAATAGGCAAAATGGGGATAAAGTCTTTCTTGGTGTAAGCATACAGTGCATCCATACATGTTTGCTTATGTAATTCTTTCAGCTTCCTTTAAACATATTTACGTACTGACATTTCTGTGCAGTCTTATCTTCAAGTTCGAAATGTAACTTAACCAAGAAATTTCAAAGATTCAAGAAGAAACATGACAGATACATTTGAAAATTCTTTTATGAAGTCAGTGGTGAGCCTTCTGCGTATTAGGATTAAATTTCTTTAAAGTAGACGAAAAAATCAATACTTTATATTTCTCAGCCAGTTCTATTTCAGACAGTCAGTGCCACATATTTTTTTGGTTTTCTTGTTGGGGATCAGTACAGTAGACATGCAACTCTTGATGACTGATATCTGTTTGCTTGCCAGCTCGTTCAAAAAACATTGACCAAGGATGTCCATGTTTTGTTTTGTTCACTAATAATAACCACTTATTCCCTAATATGTGAGTACAATCTACTTGAACAAACTGAAGTACCATCAGGGTAGGAAGCGCACAAACAGAATAGAGCACAAGTCTGTATTTAGGGAGACGAAGAAGAAGAAAAAATGGAAAGAAAAGGGACAAGAAACATAGCCAATCAGGCAGAATGGGTGAGAGATGTAGAAACATTGAGCAAAGGAGTTGAAGAGGGGATTCCTTTACCAAGGTTGGGGGTAATTTTAACATCAGACGGTCGGTCGGTCCTTCGGTCGTTCGGTCGGCACTCACCATGAGCATACTCAATATCTGGATCTCTCTCCTCCTCCTCCCCTCCCGCTCTCATTTGCTCGCTCCACACTTGCCTGGAAATGATTAACAGATCTCCACGAGCTGCAGCATGAGTGGCCTGCCGATTACTTCCAATTACCGCAAAATTGGAATTTCGTGTTGGCTCTACTCACGGCCAGAATTGGAATGGCGTGCAGGCTTTCCTTTGCCAGTATGTGCTAAAGATTTTTCTTGCTGCCCTCTTCTAATTCACTGATTGTTTTTTTTTTTCTGTACTGTACTTTTTTTCCATTTTAGGGATTGTTTAAATTAAACTTTCACTTTTATGTCTCTCTATTTTTTTTCAAAAGCCTTGAAAACAAATTCTTGATAGATTCTCATTCTCATAATCAGCTTTTTGGGGTCAAATTTGTTATTCAGAACCAAAACATATGGTTTTCATCCATTTTTAACGAACATGAAGAGTCATTCTCTAGTTGTTTAATGCTGTATGTCTCTCTTCAAAGGAGTACTGTACCGTAATTGAAATTGTTAACGTATAGAGAGTAATTTCGCACCGTAGGTTCGAAGTACCATTGCTGCATATCTCATTGTCGTGGTATTTGCAATGCTGCCAGCTTTCTCATTCAGACGGTGCTCTGCATTTACAAAGCAGTTTGTACGCATCAGTCAATTTTTCTCGTGGGTACATTTTTTTCCATTTCAATTAGTCCGTTTCACAAATGCGGCCATTTTATGATGAGGTCTTTTTGTAATAATATAAAGGTGTATTTTACAATGAGCACTCTATGGCTGTCAGTTAATGGTTTTGTTGTGTGTTTGAACAAAGGATATCACTCAGAAATTAATTCATTCGTGTCATTCATGAAACTCTAATGAGTTTTGAACTGATAGATTTATAAGGTTACAAAATGCAAATGAAATGTACACTTTTTGTGTAAATGTAATGAAATAATGATAATAGTGCTGTGGCCCATACTAGTGGAAAAGTACTTCTTTATTTTTACAAAAGCTTTAAAACCTTTGTTTTTGTTTTGTTCAGGGGATTTTCTTTTTCTTTTTACACTTGCAGAAAATTTATAAAGAAAACGAATTGAAAGGAAAATTGGGTAAAATGGACAAGTCACCTTTGAAAATATTTTTATGGTTTTAAGTTTATGATGACATGATTTTAGTGGAGTGATTGCTAAATGAAGATTTGGATTTCTGGTCGTTCTCTTGTGGGATTATAACATTAATATGATATTACAGATTAATTGTATAATATTAATCTGTGCTGTAATACTGTGATATGACTTTACCTGAATACCTTTGATAATGTAACGCAGCAACACAATACAACCATAGGTCATGCATAATGCATGTTTCCACTGCTTAATCCGTTGGTAATGCCACAGCCTATATTACCTCATATACAGCCAAAAGAAAAAAAAGGGGGGTCAGATATCGGAGCTGGCAGGGCAGGGCCACGTGTGACGAAAATGGCCCGAGTCTGTAACTTGGGTTACCAAGCCCCGGGAATGCAGGCATATCGAAGGAGGGGTTCAAATGGGTCGTAAGACAAACTAGAATGTCTGAAGGGGGGTTTTTGTTGGGGGGGGGGGGAGAGTAGTGGTTTAGTTGTGTTTCATTTCAATCACAACAAGATCAGGACTACTCATGAGTCATTTGCGAAAAATGTGTTTCATTTTAGTGTTTGTTTATTTTTGGTGGTTTTTGTGTTGGTTTTGTTTTGCTTCATTTGGGGATTTTATGCCGAACTTCAGAACTCATTCTTGACCTTTGCGTCATTTTCGTAAATTTTTTTTTGTATACAGATTTGTCAGGTTTTTTGGTTTGTTGGCTTTTTGTTGTTGCTAATTTGATGTTGAGAGTTTTTCTGATAATGGGCATTGATTATCTATCAGCTTTTGTACCACGTCATTTTCTGCTGTAAGGAACATGCGATGCAGACAGCGTCTAATGTTGTAACGGTAATTCACTTGCTTTTGAGTTGTTGGTGTACTAAACAGGCTTTTAATATCAAACCAATTGAATAAATTAACTGTAAATTCTCAGCTTTTTTCTATTGAAAAGAAAGAGCGCGTGATTATTATGGTGTTCTTTGATCAGATGATTTCAATCGAAAAAAGTGCCTGGCAGACTAATGCCTTGTAATCCAATAGTCCCGTTTCACCCCCAAAGGAAGGTAGAAAAAATGGTAAAATAGAAACCAATCACCATTGCATAAGGAAAATAGCTGCAGAATTGGTTATAATACTCAGCTAATGTGATCAGCAAGAAGGTGAGATACTGGACCTGAAATAGCCGATGAAAGCAAACAACACCTCGTACCGCTCGGGGGAACAGGATCGCCGTAATTTCTTTCAGATCACGACAATGACCGGTTGGCGTGGTCTTTTAAATTAAATCCTCCCTTTCACGTACTAAAGTGAAGCTCCATTCGGGATATTAAACCTGGCCGGTTACCATTTTTGTAATCAGTGGGATGGCTACAAGACTGCAGCAAGCGGTGGAGTGAGTGAGAGCGAGCGAGGGAATAACCCGTTGGGTATTACAGTACACTACTCCGGTCCCACCAACCACTTGCCAGATGGCGCATGCGGACTTTTTGTATATTATTTGCCTCTATCGCAATTTCTCTATGTAATGGTTACCTAGGGCTGAGCTATTACACTGTTAATGGATGATCGGTGGCACTGTAAGGTTTCTGTAGCCAAGAAACGGGGGGAAAAATATGGGAAGACGGGTTGAAAAAAGGCAGAGGGGAGAGAGAAAAACTGTTGGGGGGAAATGGAAGTCACCTGGCGAAGACGTGTTTGCAAACAGCTGCCCAAGTCGGCGTTAAGCCAGGAGCTACACTCCACAACAGCAATCAATATAGCTAGTAGAGATCTTCACTTTTCCCGGCCAACATGCCAAGTCATTTCATTTGTCAAATAATTGCTCTCACTCCATACGCTCATCTCCCTAAATAAATGGAGCCCCACAAGGAGAAAGAGCTCCCCCGTAAGAGTCCGTGGAAAGGACTGAGGCACAGGGGGAGAGAGACAGAAAAAAGCCCGTTGAAAATAGGTCATTTTTTGAAGCGTGAAAAAGATGGAAAAAAAGAAAGAAAGAAGAAAGGAAATGTAGTTGTTTTGTTGCACTGTTGAGTGGTTTTTATGTGATTTTTTTTCTCCCTCTATCCTTGGAAGTTGCTCGGTAGTTTGAGCGAGGTGGAAGCCGAATTAAGCTGTATAGATTGCGAGACGCTCGGTCCGTCTGTACGCTGCATGAACATGAGTACACCTCGCTGGTTTAGTTATTCCCATTGCTACTCGTATGGATTTATTGATCCAATGGCTGGGATAATATTTGTCTTGCTCTTTCCCGGATGAAAGAAGCGGAAAATTAACAGGCAAATCTGTAACTTAAGTCCCACAAGCTCTTTGTTGCTATCTCCGAGGAGGAACGGATCGGGCTGCAGACAGGGGTCGCCCGAATCCATCTGTATCAAATGGGACTCTAAGATATTCCATGCGCGGACGACAAAGAAGTGGCCGTAAGAAAATCCCCGCCATCGGATTGCCGCAGAATGCAATTATACACTTGCTAATCGGGTTTCGTGCATTCTAATGACGTGGCACACACTCCATGCTGTTTGGTGCTTGTATAATTACATTTGTTTTGCCGTTTAAGGGGGGAAAAGCTTTAAAAAGAACCAAAGTGGCAGTTGATCAGCCAAATAGTGTGTATTTCTTTTCTTTTTTTGTATGGTTCATGCATAAGGCTCCGTTTCACTGGGGAGTTTGATCCAGATAAAGAAAGGGCTGGGACTCTTTTTTTAGTCTTTCTATTGCCAGTGTGTCAGAGCAGCAGCATTTCAGATTCATCTCGGAGCAGGGAGGGCTCATGGCCATCACGTTGCCAGTCTGATTGCCGGGAAAATTGGATTTGCCAAGATGTCCTAGGGCCCGCCTAACGAGCTTTGCACCGATTCTGACTTTAGTCTGTCTGCGTGGCTCACTGCAGCTGCTCAGTTTCCTTTGGTGTTATATATTCCATCAATTACGAGGGGTACTCTCCTTGCATGTTGTTGGTGGTGCGGCAGTGTGCGTGTTGGGGGTTGAGTGCGAGTGTGTGTGTGTCTGGATGAATGGAAATAGGCAGCCATGTCCTCGGTCAACCCAAGATGAATAGGGTTGCTGTTAACAACAGGAATTACTAGCACCTACTATACACTGTTCTTGTTGCTAGACAGATTGACACAAAGCACCACCCTCTGGGAATGATCTTGTATTAAAAAAAGACCCGCGACCAAAGGCCAAAACGCAGCACGTATGACTAGTCCACAATAGACTATAAGCGCTTAGCAGTCCTCTGAATTAAGTCAGTCGGGGCACACAATACGAGTCTGTTTATAAATATTATCATCAGTGTTCTCCCTTTCAGTCTTCTGCGCCACCCACTCCCCCCTGTTTTTTCCCAGACTTATCTTCCAGACTCTGCCCTCTAAATCCTCCAAAGATTGTTCTTGCGACATCTATCCTTCCCAACACCTCTGAGATTAATCGGCAACGACAACACAGCCTGGCCGTTGAATTATTCAGCAGATGTGTTCCCCTGGCCCAAACTTATTACATGCATATTTAATAGGTCCTGTAGGAGCGGATGCAAATTGCCCCTCTCTCTCTCCCTCTCTGTTCATTTTATCGGAAGATGAAGTGGCACATTTTGTCAGCGCTGGTGCCCCTGAAATCTTGAGGATGATCAGTGTCAACGTATATCAGAACCACTTTTTATAGCAAATGCATGCTTCTTCCGTTTTCTCGCAGCGATCTCTGTACGAAGATAGGAATAGGATAGGTCATTAGTTGATCACTTGGAGGCGGCTCCGCCATCTTTGCCGTGAACTTCAGTCGGCTGTATTCATTGAGTTTTGACTGCAGAAGAAACAAGTACATGTGGACGGACATTTCACAGGTTGAATGTTGTTAAATGGAAAAATTAAGTCTAAAAGAACTAAGTGCATGTACAAGCAATCATATATAAGGACCTCACATCCCTCATTTCAATCGTCTCCTGATGAGGACTAGAGCAGGCTAGTCGAAACGTTGAGACTTTACAAGAAGTGCGAACGAAATAGAAGTGCAAAAGTACGAACGATTCTTTCATGGTGTATAATGTGTTTATTAGTTTCACTACAGTGCTCCTAATGGCACCCTCAATAGCACTGCGCACTTGCGCTAAAAATAGCACCGAACCTCAGACAAACATTGCAACCGGCCATGCTGCAAACATGTGGTGAGTGGGGGTATGTGTGCACGTGCATGCATGGTGTGATGTCATTAATGCGGAACGCTATTTGACTAATTACAGAAATTTGTGGGTTTTTTGGGTCAGAACGACAACAAAATACTTAAATTTCCAATGTACTAAATTGAACAGATTTAATTTGATTGTGGAATCTCACAAACAACCATTAAACTGCATATTTGAATCAAAGCCATCCAGTCATTACTTTAAATTACCGTATTCTGATTGTTATGTTAGTATTGTTGCCATTGGACTATTACATGGTTTTGAGATGAAACAGTGTTTTCTTTGGTGATCGATATCGGTAAGATGAAACAAAACAAAAATTCCTCAAGTCACGCAGAGGTTGAGAAAATAAAGTAAATGGCAATGGTTTGTTATCATTTCCAGGGAAATCTCTTTTCTAGTTTGATAGCATTTTATTGATCGAGTATGTGTTTTGTGGTGGCTACGGGGAATTTTTTCTCCCCCGCAAACAATCGCTAATGGAAAGCCTCTTATTGAGTTGTTGAAATCATTGCTACATTTTTGTCAGAAATTGACCACTCGCTATTAACCCACATAGCCTTTCTCCATCTAGCAATTTAATGATAACACAAAAATACAAGGGGGGTGAAAAACAGTGTAATTGTGTAAAGGTTTGCTCGGTGCATCCTTGGGCCTTTGGTGATGCGTTAAAGAAAATCAGCTCGCATCAGCGGATGCAGTTATTCACTGTTATGAAACTAAACACTTAAGGATTGATTTGACGCGGAAATCCAATACATGCTACAGTGAAGGGCGTATAGATTTACTTCTCCCGGGCTGAGTATTTGGCGCGAAGCTTTTCATCGGCTGACGAACATTCGCCCACCTGGTTCTCAAGAACTCTTGAGCGCAGGTTCCCCGGCACTGGTTTATAGCAGCCGGGGGTTTCGGGACGACACGATCTCTTCTTCTTCTTCTCTGCTGGTCGGCTTTGCATGTTGTGTGATGGTTAGGACCAGTGAAGAGTGGCTAGTGGAAGTGTCATCACTTGGGCGATTGTTGATGGAATCAAGGATTGGATGAGGCAGATGCAATCATTGGATAGTGTCTCTACGGCATGGTTGGTCCCGTCCCCCGTGGCATCGTGCCAGTAGTAAAGAGGGCTACTCCTTCACCAGCTTGTTTGTTAGTTGGTCCCTTGGTCAACCCCCCCTTTTCCCCCTTCGGTTGTGTCTTATAGATCCGTCAAGTGGCTTAGGGTTCTCTAGTACCTACCATCAAATTAGGAGAGGAAAAAGAAAAGAAAATCGTTTTCAATTCCAAAGCTACCAATAATAACTTAACAACTTCTAAAGTTTAGAATGAATTTTGACATGGTACAGTAGTGCCATCTATTACTCTGCCATAGTTCACCTATTTTAAAGTCAAACAAGATCCATTTGGGCAATTCCATGGTCAGTCGCATTACACTTGTATTTGTCAATTCTATAACTTGGTGGTATAAGTTTTACAAGTATGAGTCTTTCTGTCAAGTTTATGTAATGATTTCAACTTGACACCCAAAGTTTTAAGTAATGCTATTGGAAATGTTGCAGGCTTTGTACAGTGAACGGTCAGTCACATTACGCTTGGAATTGCCCATTTGTCTAGCTAATAATTGCTCTAAATACGGAAACCCAGTGGAAGAAATAAGTCAACTCAATGTAATGGTGACAGGGCATGCATTTAACTGGTTGTTCCCTGCTTCGCTGATAGTGATAGATATTTCCACATGGGATTCTAAAATAGATTAATCGGCTCTGTCAGACTCGGAAACATTTCCTAAGATTCCTGCAGAGACCAGAACTGTCCAGCGTCTCTCATTGGCACTATGTTACACGTAGACTCTACTACACCTACATTGCTTTGGTCGTCCTAAGCCCCATTGGATATGGAATGAAGATGGATAGAAATGCCTGTCCAGTCTGCTTAGCCCGGTTGTCAACCGGCCTGAAATGACACTGATGGAACTGGGCCTCACCACCGGTCCAATCAACCAAGCTCCATTTCCCAAGCTCACCTCTGTTGTGATTCCCTCATCCGCATAGCAACACTAAATACTCCAACAGACACACACCACCAAACTGTGTGCCACGACCAGGACTTGATATAAATAATATCCCAGAGAAATCAACCCCAGTTAGTGAGGAGGAGTTGTTGGCCCATACGGGTCTGGCTGTGCGATCAATCTTCACACAGCTTCCAACTGCTCCCAACCTATTCATCTTTATTTGATCCCTGACACTTTACCTGTCATTTCCAATGAGTGAAAAAGTCCACCTCCAATCCGTCTTTCTCCTCTCCCCGCTGATCTCAATTTGATATTTTTTTACTGTTGCATGGGACAAGACGGGGCTATAGTCCGTATATAACACCACCACAGTCGCTGTCATTTTCATGCAGGATAACTGACTTGTATTAAACCACACGTTGTTGTACTTCGTCGTCTGCCGGATAAACATTCTACATTTTACAACACCCGGTACGCATTTTGGGGTTCTAAATCAAATTCTTTGATTTAGGGTTTTAAATCTGGATTGCATGGGGGTGTTGACACTGTGACTGTACTTGGCTGGGAATTCTGCTTTGTGAACGATGAGTATCTGCATTGAAAACAGAATCATTGACCGACAAGTGTTAGGTCTACCGGTATATATTTATGTACGCCTTAATAAGACTTTCATTGTTTTGTGGTTCCATCTGTTACTATGGATCTAATACAGAATTATTTTATTTTAATCAGGCATGCAGCTTTTCCTCACATCAGCTGATTTCCTTGTTTTTCTCATCACACTCATGCCATTGAAAATAGAAAAACACTGCACAAAGTCTCGTAAAGATTGGAATTTCCTCGTTTTTTTAGGTTAAGTTTGAGTTTCATGCCTTTTTGATATTAAAGGTTATTTGATATCTTACAGTAAGGCTTTTTATTCATTTTACATTAAACCTGTTCTAATCCATTGTGTAAGGCTTTGTCCTAGTTGTGGTTTTTAGTATATAACACACAAGTCAACGGAAATGGCTGCAGACACTGGCTGGTGGCTGCAATAGGTGTGTATGTGTGCTATATTATGCAGCCTCATACCTATATGCAACATAACCTGATTTTCAACTTAAAAATTGATAATCAGTGAAGAAATTAAGAAATTTAATTGGCAAGTCAGCAGATTTTGAATTCAATTGAAAAGCCACAAGAAAATCTCTACCAAATAGAAAATAAAGACATAATTTGCAGACAACAGATTTGTACATGGAATGCTGGCTATTAGAGAATTACAGATTTCTGGAAATGTATTAAAAAAAAAGGAGCATCAATTGTGTGCAGAACATGTGGAAAATGAATTAAGTGTCGTTATCAATTTGGTCAAAATCTCCAGAGGTTGCCCAGATAACAAAACCAGTAGAAAATGCTGAGCCACGACCACATAAGTCGATTTTTTATACTTCCTTATTTTTTGTTAACAAATGCACACACTGTGCTGTCATATTCGGTAGTATCTGTACCTCTAACTTAGTCTTGCAACAGTATCTGTCATGAGTTGGGTCAGTTGTTCAGTCTATTTTAGAATGAAATATGTTAATGCGTAACCTTTATACTCTGCGTAGTATGTCAAAGTTGGGCCAAAAGTACCCACTTCACAGAGCTGGTCTAGTACCTAGATGTGACAGTAACAAGTGTGGATGGGCTTAAGAAATTACAGCGTCTCCTGTGGATGGGTGGGTTGGGTGGGTTGGGTAGACCTAGATAGGGACGTTCTTAGAAAACGCTGTGCATCAAATGTTCACGGGTATGCCCAAGCTCATGTAGGCCTATAACAATATGGGTTTTGATGTCAGAAATGAGATTTTTACAAAATGAGGTAGGTTTGTGGTAACACCATGTAATCTCTTTTGTAAGTGTGTGTGTGGTTCTGAGAAGAACTGATGGTTTTATCTCTTGATGTTACAAACAGTGTGCTCTGTTTGTCTTCAAGAGGGTGACTGAAGATGAACCTTCTAAAGATGAACAGAGTACACTGTGTATAAGCCATTGTTCTTCCATTCCTAGCTCTATGGTTCTTCTCAGAACCACTCACACTTACAGAAGGAATTACATGATGTCACTGCAAACCTACCTTAGTGCTTCCACTATGCATAGCTAGTTTAAGTCTTATTTAGATGTTATATACATTTTACTTCTTTTAATTTTAGATGAAGGAAACAAAATCAGACCACATAATGAAATATTCAGAAGCTTTAACGTGTATTACTATTACTTTTGACAAATTTCAGGTTTTTTTCCTCGGATTTACAGGCACAAAAATCAATCCATTTCATCCCATCACCGTGTTGCTTCTGATAATATGTCGTTTGGCCTTTTTTGATAAAGATCTAGCAAGGTCTGAAACATCAGGCAACCATCTACACAGTTAATTCTTTGGGGTGCACTTGCCAGTTGCCTCATCCGTGGTTCATGCAGGCATTGCCTAGAGGCAAACATGGCTTGTACTAGTCAGCTAGGGTCTGTATTGTCCCCTGTGCCATGGACTGTACATGCAATCTGTTGGCATTAATATGGCAGGGGTGGGAGACACTGAGGCTGGTTGCACTGACAGCTATGGGATTGGCCCCTACTGACAACATGTGACCCATAGTCGATGATAAATAGAACATGGAGGTGTTACTGTTATAGCCAGTCATCTCATTCACTGACAAGGAATGAAGTATGGGCTCATAATGATGGGAACATGTCAAATCATTTGCTCGTAAGGACACCAACATTTTTAGTCCAAAAAACTTCATTCTTTTATGGCTCGAACTTGCAGGAAAGTGCACAGAACATTATTTTATCAAAGTACATTGTTTAATTGTAACATCAGCTGGGCTGGATTTCACCAAACACTAAGATTAATCTGAAGATGGGTTGTCTCGTAGGCCTATCACCATAGTGATTTGTATTGTGACATCACACTTTGCTTAGCAATTTGGATTGTTCTCACACTTAAGATCAGTCTTACTGCTTCGTGAAATCAGTAGTTCAGTTTTTCCCAAAAAAATATTTTTGAGATATTTTGGAATATTTTCAAATATGCTATGGATTTTTAATAGCCATATTCTACTTGAATTTATATTTGAAGTAAATGAAAAGTGAACAAAGAAAAATTGACTGGAGTGGTATTAATTGACTGGATCGGGATTTGAACCTATGTGTGAGCTTGGAATGCCGTACCGGCACTTTACCAACTGAGCCATCCAGCCCTATAGGCTTATTTGCGGTGTCTTAACAATCAGTTATATTTGTTAATTTGGCAAAATGGAAAACAAAAATGAATTTGTATTTAATTTATCATACTGTATGTTACAATAGAATAATATATTAATAACCCCACCCAGTATAGATGGTTCGTTTGTTTGCTCTCCCCGTTATACCTTGTAATAGAGGTGAACTTCAGATTAAGTTAGAGGGATTAGAAAATAAATACCACAGTGTGTCATGTTTCCTGCCCCAAGTTAGCCCCAGTCAAGTTTGAAAATGAACCAGCTGTTGGCTACGGTTGCAGTCTAAGAGGAGTCTATCGTAGTAGGCTTCAGGCAGAATATATAACATGTACTTGCAACATGGACTTGGTTTGCCCTTGTGTAGCCACATGGTATGGCATACTGGGGTGTTTCTCTGAAAAAAGACTGCTGGGGATACTGGACTGCAGAAACTCCGAACAGATGAAAAGACTCCATTTTTGACAGGGTCGCGGGGTCAGTATTGGGTCCATTGCTCAAAGTCAATGGCCCCAAGATACCTCTTGGGTACCGCATGAGGTGACTGGAGGAGGGTTGGTGCTTTTGTCCCTGTGTAGGGTTAGCTGGCTGACTGGTTGACCGCAGTACAGTGGGTCATTACTTTCATTTAAAGGGGCACGCTGGTGCCGTTTTTAGTGGTTTGTGTCAGCCGACATCTTTATGTTTGTCCGGTGAACTGTGCAGCAACAATAATCCGTTGATTATTATCTAGCCTGGGAGATAAAAGTAATTCAAAAAGTCAAAACAATTTGGTACAGTGACAAACTGTTGCTGTTTATTTATTTATTTTTTTCATAAGTGTATTCTTTGACTATTCCAAAAAGAATACATGTAGGCCTACATGCCCAAGTTATCCAGTTTCATGCATTTGATTTGCCCAACTTTGGTTGAAAATTTGTGTACAAGTATTTCTACACTGCCATGTACATGTAGGCCCACTTTACTCGTATACAGTCACCCTCATTCTCTGTGCACTCTCCTAGGCTACTGCGCGTGTAGCACATACATTACGTGTTTGCTACACCTTAGAAAATGTAGACATATTTGAATCTCATTTTCGGCTGCAAATACGTCGGGGGAAGAAGACACTAAATAAATGTGGAGATTGCTGAATACACAGGTTGTGTTTGCCTCTTTTTTCCCCCTTTAATGTCCACATCTTGCTTGTATTCCACTCTCCAAGATCTATTTGCAGACGGGACTGCAGCATTCCCCGTACATCTGTTCAATGAGATAACAATTACTGATTATCTGTCTGTTACGAGGAGAAAAACCATGATCGTTAATACACGGAATGTACTGTATATCAAAAATTGATCAATCATAGAAAAATTACGTGTAATATTTTTTTTTCTGGCCATTTGGCCAATTCCAAGTGTAAGGTTTGACTTCAGAAATTATTTGGAGTCACTGTTGTGTAGTGTTAACCAGTTGAATATCATGGATATTGGATAATCAAATTTATTAATTTAACAAGAAAATATGTAAATTTGTTCCACAAAGAATGCAAAACGAAATTTGTTGAGTGTACATATAATGCACAATGATTTTTGGCTGTGGTGTTTGCATTGTTATTATATGGTTATTTATAAGCCATTGGCTATGACTTGTCAACCACATGGTTAGATACTCAAAGCCACTGAGATTGGCTAGCCACATCCAAACACCATTACGGCTATTAGAGGCCTTTCTCAAAGCTCAACTCCGGCTCAGGCTCTGGCTTCATATCTGTCATCCATTTGCTGAAAATATAGGTTGCGATATTTCATTGAAGCTGAAGCTCTGTTTCCTTTTTCAAACCAGAGAATCTACTTCCGAACCACAGCTTAAAGTCTTTATTTTGATACCCTTTTTTTAGAATGGATTCACAAAATGGAGCCGGAGCCTGAGCCAAGCTTTCAGAAAGGCCCCTGTTCTACACGATTGTCACGTCCCATGTTTTGTGCTTATTTTTGTACTCATGTCGCTTGTCTTTGTTTTTTGTCTCGTACTTACAGTTCTAAGTATTAGAGGAGCACAAGAGGAAGAACCCCCAGATCCCCAACTCATGCGGTTAGACAACATGCTTATAGCAGAGGGCGTGGCAGGGCCAGAGAAGGGAGGCGGATCGGCCGCTGCAGCAGCAGCAGCAGCAGCATCGGGAGGTGGACCTGGCCAACCAGACAATGCCATCGAACACTCTGACTACAGAGCGAAGCTAGCACAGATCCGGCAGATCTACCACACAGAGCTTGAGAAATACGAACAGGTGGGCTAATTAAAAAAAAAAACTGTTGGTGGAGTGGGACCATCATATGGTTTCTTAATTAATTTTTCTCCTGCTGATAAATTCTTCATTAATTTCTGGTACGTGATCACGTGTACATCTTATCGAGCATCCATCTTAAAAGAAATCTTCTTTTAATACGAGTCAATGTTTGGATCTGTACTGCGTCATGTAGCGTGTTTGTTTTATTTTTTTACTTTTATTAATTGAAAATTTAATTGCAAGAAATGAGATGTGTGACAAAAACTACGAATTGATTTGATATTTTGGGTCTTGAGGATCATTTTCATGGATGCGAGTCGGGAATTTTAGTTCAAATGAGCTTCCATGTCAACCGGGCAATTTGCGTTGTATCTTCGCGTGAGAAAGGATACATAATTGAAATAGCTTTGTTGATTGTACGCATAGCTCTTTACTGCACACAAAGCATGGTGCCTGTTTACTGTCCCTGCACCAGTGATATCAGAGAAGTCAGGATTGCAGACTAGTGGTATCAATTCTTGTCACATACCAGTTTTGAATTAAACTCGGGCTCTGTAACATCTACACATGTATGAAAAGTCCCATTCCTTCTTTTTTTTTAATTCTGATTTGAGTAGTGAGGTAAATGGAGACCTAGGGTCAATTTCACCAAACTCATCGTAACTTACTCTCAATTGTAGGACTTACGATGCATTGCAGCCAACGTGGAAGTCGTAGGATAAGATGGGTTATCCTTTATAACTCGAGTTACGATCGATCCTAGGGCTTCGTGAAATCGACCCCTGGTGTATTAGCATAAGATACATGTACACTCACTACTACACAATCAGGCACACATTCATCACATATTAAGATACATTGGATAGAAATTGACATAAAACTCATAATTATTTTTCTGTGTTGAATGAACAAATTATCCATTTATTAGTCATGGGGGACTTACTGAATAATTACTGATTCTTCAGTTCAAAACCTCCAGATACATAAACTGCCAGTCGCTGAAGAAACTGATTTTTTTTACCGTCGTATAATTATATCTATTTGATTGTTTTTACATTTGTGACTGGGAATGGTGCCCTGACTGCCATCGCATACATATGTGCAGTCAGATTAAAACATACAGCCGTCTGATTTTGACAGGCCGTTTGTACCCGAACAGTGTAATTGTTTTTATTGCCATTCTTGGTATGGTTACATGGTTCGGCATCTGTTTATTCGGATCGCACTATAACTTAAACAACATGACTGATATATTATCCAGTTATGGCAGCCATTTTGGTTTTATAATTGTCTGTCATTGCACGCACTGTTAGGAATGTATTGATTATGCTGCGGTGTACATTATAATAATGATGTATGTCTGTATGTATGTTTATTAATTAACTGACAAATCACCATTATATGAAATATATAGGGATGAAATGATATTAATAGGAATTATTTGTGTTTATAGAAAAATAATATTGACTCAATATTATTTAAGTTGGAGTACACTTTCACATTATGATTTGTTTAGCCTTGCGATACACGTTTTTCAACTCAACAGTTTTTCAGTCGAACCTCAACCCACTCATTTGAATGTTTCCTTTAGATGTAACAATTGAATATAAGTTTTTGTATTATTTCACCCGCAGCTTGGCGCACGGCACGTCTTTTGTCAATATTCATGCCTCCCAAAATATTAAAGAAACAATGCGAAAAGTCATTCCAACCATATCCAAATCATGTGTTTTGATGTTGTTTTTTCCTTCCTTTCCCCAAACGGCCCTTCCTTCCAGCAGGCCTGTAACGAATTCACCACACATGTCATGAATCTCCTGAGGGAACAGAGTCGGACGAGACCGATCGCCCCCAAAGAGATCGAGAGAATGGTCAACATCATCCACAGAAAGTTCAACGCAATTCAGGTCCAGCTGAAGCAGAGCACGTGCGAGGCGGTCATGATACTGCGGTCTAGATTTCTGGATGCCAGGCAAGTAGTAACAACTCTCAGTGCATTTTATTGTCTTGCCCTCGGCCCTAACAATTTCCTGACGGGTTTGGCTTCACCGAACGCCGCCACGTTGCAAGAAAGTGGGAAAAACGACTCTTACATTTTATTTTTTGCATGATAAATTGACTCCGTTGGGTAAAAGTAAAACAGTACACCTGCACAATCAAACCTCAGTCATATTTTATTCCTCTTTTTTTTTTTTCCTCCTTCAAATTTGACAGTAGAACTTTTTTTCTCTCGCTTCCTTTCGACTACAAAGTAACAGATGCATTATTGAAGATATTTCATTCCGAGAAGATTCCTGCCATATCTGGACACATGTTTTGAAACGTCTGCTTTTTTCTTTGGTTGTCAGGATATGTCAAAATATTAAAAGTTACTTTCCCTCAGCTTGTCTTTTGCCATGTTTAACATATTTTTTGTTTAATCTTGTTTGATTTGCAGGAGGAAAAGAAGGAATTTTAGCAAACAGGCAACAGAGATCTTAAATGAATATTTCTACTCCCATCTGAGCAACCCTTACCCCAGCGAAGAAGCAAAAGAAGAGTTAGCAAGGAAATGTGCGATAACAGTTGCACAGGTAAGAATGCTACAGCTCTGCTTTAAAGGTAGTATCATACTTTGGTAAGAAACTAAAACAGAAATGTTCACAGATTAACGTATAACTTACTGGGTATGAAGATGGTAGAAAATAACAGTGATGGTAGAAACATACTGTTAAAATTGTTCCACCTGAAATGGTGTATTTATCCAGAAATAAGTAAAACAATGACCGAAAATCTTTTTGATCTTTTAAAAGATCAGAAATAAAAGAGAAAAGACTTAAGAAATACTGTGGTTGTTTTTCACTGTTTTCTCAAAAAGTGGGCACCATATGGAACTGATATTTTCACAGATGAATGTCACTGTATATGTCTTGATATTTATGCCCAGGAATCTGTATTTCTTTGATAAAAACCAAAGTATGATATTACCTTTTAAAACTGTCCTTCAAATCTCCTTTT
The DNA here is from genome assembly GCA_963971285.1 of Astropecten irregularis. Classification (NCBI taxonomy): domain Eukaryota; kingdom Metazoa; phylum Echinodermata; class Asteroidea; order Paxillosida; family Astropectinidae; genus Astropecten; species Astropecten irregularis. Next base: position 4,062,399 of record OZ020260.1, on the reverse strand, counting down.
CAAGATTGAATTGTAGTTTTCTTTCTTCAACTCAAAAAGTTTAACATTTTGCTGGAAGTGGTGACACGTGTCCAATCGCAGAATACCAACACCGATCATATTGCAGCTTGTAGTTGTCTGGATTCCTGAAGGCAATACATTAAGTAAAAGTGTCTCCTTACAAGATGGCAAACTCTAGTCCTCCAGTCCTCTAGCTCTCTAGTCCTCTAGTCCTCCTCTGAGCCTAAAAGCAGTCTGACACACTTCACAATGTCAAAAACTGGAGATAAAAAGCCGAACATGTTTCCTTACAAAGCCTTAAAGGAAACTATTTTTTTCTGTTTCGGATGATTTTTCGTGACTCGAATTCCACTTTGTTTGTCTAGAACTAGGGGGTTATTTTTGGAGGGTAATAACAGTAATGAATGGATGGTCTTCTGTTATGATGTAGTGAATTTCCTGTATAGCACATCAAAAGTGCAAACTGTTTGCCTCTTTCAGAACATCTCAACTCCCCAGGGGCTGGGGGGGTTGGTATGTGGGCATTTGTAAGCATGCTTAGCAGTCTGTACCCTTACAGGTACAAAGTCCCTTGCTTAGGGATGTAAGCATGCTGATTGCTCATTGGCTTTAATAAACCAATGGGATCTTCACTTTGATGCAGTTAGGAGACCACTCATCAGTGACCCTACACTTTTTGCCATAGATTCAGGCCCAATTTCATGGAATCCGTTACGACCCAACTTTGTGCTTACGGGTACTGCTACGCGTGAAATCTATTTCATGGAATCCGTAAGCAAAATTTTCGGTTAGCGAAGAATTTCTAGGGTAACCGTGATTATTTTCTGCTAACACGCTGTCATATGCATTCTGCATAAAAACTTTGTTTACCATTACCAAAACGAAAACTCTCCCGTGAAATACACTAACCATAACCCCAAAAAAAGTATGCTACCGTAAGCGAAGAATTTTTGCTTATGTTAATGGATTCCATGAAATTGGGCCCAGGCCTAGCTATTGGATCGTGATGGTTTCTTCTTCAATCAAGATATAATTTGAGCTTTGTGATTGGTTCTTTCCTCTAAGGAGCTTGACTGCATGGTGTCTGTGGGAGGAGAGACTTTGATTGAGGGCGGTTTTAAGACTGGTTCTAGATCACATGCTCTGTAGGGAGATGAGAGTGTTTTGAAGAGGGATAAGTGTAAAACGCTGTTCTACAGTGTAAGCCGATTACTACAAACCCAAACAGCTAAGATGAAAGCTGTTAGTGCTTAAAGTTTATCCTGTAAAATAATTATACGCCTTTGGTGTTATTGTCTGTACCTACCCATCCAGGTTTCAAATTGGTTCGGTAATAAGAGAATTCGCTACAAGAAGAACATTGGCAAGGCGCAGGAGGAGGCCAATCTCTATGCAGCCAAGAATGCAGCGGCCGCAGTCTCTGTGGCAACATCACAACACGATGGCAACCAGAGCCAACCGCCATCGGCTCCAAGCACGCCCACAGGCAATGGTAGCAATCCTGGTAAGGACCCAAAATGGATGGATAGTCGGGCAGTTGGGAACACTAGGGGCCTTTTCGAGGCTCGGGCTCGGGCTCGGGCTTGGGCTCGGGCTCGGGCTTGGGCTCGGGCTCGGGCTCGGGCTCGGGCTCGGGCTTGGGCTCGGGCTCGGGCTCGGGCTCAGGCTCAGGCTCAGGCTCAAGCTCAGGCTCAGGCTCCGGCTCCGGGTCCGTCATCCATATACTGAAAATATAGGTTGTGGTTTTTCATTTAAGCTGAAGCTCTGTTTTCCTTTTCAAACCAGAGAATCTACTTCCTAACTGCAGCCAAAAGCCTCTATTTTGATACCAGTTATTTTTCAATGGATTCACGCAAATGGAGCCGAAGCCGGAGCCTCCTTTTCTAAAAGGCCCAAGATTAGAATTCTTCCTTCAAACAAAGACGAATTCTGTCCCATTCCACCCAGTGTCATAATGGCCTATAAGTATAATCGAGAGTCATTATGCATGTTGCTATCTCCAAAAAATCACGCCATGCAGCGTGTATCTCAACGATGGTCCCGCATCCCTTTAAGCCCCCCCATTTTAATCAGTTTCAGTGACTAATCTGTGTTGTTTTCCCTGAAAACAGGGTCAGGGGGCTACATGTCATCGCAGAGCCAGATGGTAAGCCAGGAGGGATCGTTCATGAACCTACAGAATGGAGACAGCTACAACATGGCCAACCAAGTAGGAGCGAACGTTCAGTCTCAGGTACACTACTGACACACACACTCGATCGATCGTACGCTGTAAGCTCCTTGAGGGGTCCATTTTTTCTTTCTGTGTCATTTTTTTTTTTTTTTTTGTGGTCATTTAATCTGCGCCATCATCGTTCATGTTTACATTGTCAGTATTGTGTTGTTCCATCATCTTCATTTTGCGTCGTCATCACCATCGACATTATCACCATCATTTCCTGTAGTACGACCATCAGTCTTGCCCGTCAGACCCATTATACCTGTTGTCTTGCATGTTTGGCTCCCGATGAACAGAACATTGCCTCTTTTTGTTTTTGACTTTCATTTCTTGTGTGGACTTGGTAATAACGTTCATGCTGTCGTTTTCATATTTCATTCAATTCAATCTATTCTCTCTCCCCCCCCCCCAAAAAAAACCAATTTAATGAAATCATGAGAGGAAACATTGATTTGCTAAAGATCCTAGCTCGTCCATTTTTGGCGGAAGAAAATCTCAGATGAAATACAGCAAAAGCTTGTGTGAAATGAGTAGTTTGGCAGGGCTGGGTCATTTACTGGGATTATAGCAACTGAATAAATATCGGAGATGATATGTGATGAGTTGGCGACTCAAATGGCAAGAAGAGAAATTAAGAAAATTACCGTATTATTTTTTTTCTCAGTAGTTGCCCAAGTGAAGTTGTTTCAAGATGAATCATGAATGCATATACATTGGCCCGACTTTAAGAAATGAATTTATGTTCGGCATATTTTTCTGCTAAATGGGGTTTGTCATAAATAAGGGACTGCTTACCAGTATATGTCGGACTTGATGTGCCTCATTCCGAGTGAAATAATTGCTATTTGGGGACAATGACAGTTATATCCTGGGTCCAATTTCATAGAGCTGCTTAAGCACCAAAATTTGCTTAAGCACCAAAAACCTTGGTGAATAAAATCAGTATGCCAGCCAAAACTCCTTGTGAATGTTATGCTCAGCAAACAATGGCCGAAAACAATTCAAAAGCAGTAAACATCACATGCAAATTTGGTTGGTAATCCTGTTTGATCAAGGAGGATTTTTCATGCTTAAGCAAATTTTGTGCTGAAGCAGCTCTATGAAATTGGGCCCTGGTGAAAAGATATCAGCATTGACTAGTATTATCATTCTCATATTTTCCAAGTTGTTAGTCATACTCTGGTCATTACTAACACCCTTTTAGAACTATTCATTTTGTGTGTATCTGGGTCCAATTTTATAGCTCTGCTTAACTGCAGAATTTGGCGCTTATGAGTCTCATTTTATGCTTGGTGGGTTAGTGTTGTATTTGTACGCTAGCCAAGTAAGCAAGAAATCCTTGTGAAGTTGTGAAATAGGATCTCATAAGCACAGAATTTCCTGCTTAGCGCCGATTCTAGGCTTATGATAAGCAGAATGAAATTGGGCCCAGTGCTTGCTGAACTACCATATTTAATTGTGTTGCTAATTCATTTGCATGTATTTTGTTGAAAACAAATTTTAAAAACCTAAAAATGTTGAATTTGTGCTTTTTCTATGTCTGTGTAGCATTTGATATTATTTGTATTCAGTACCTTATTGGAAGAACAGAAATTCACAAGGAAATCAATTTTTCTTCCTGACATTTGTCAAAAGCTTAGATATCTCATGATTATCCTTGTACTCTTGTAGCTTTCCATTTTGATCTGACAACATCCCTCCAAGAAATGATTGATGTAGAATTATCTAATTTTTCATACTCAGTTATGATTTAGCTTCTGTGAGCATCATTCATCTTGATCTTGTTATTCTGCAGTATCATGACGTTTGCTATTAAGATATTCCACGACTTTAAATACCAAAATGACGGAAGCAGCATTTCGCTTCATCTTCCATGTCATGGTCTCATGGATTATCCGTACATATACCACCACGCTACTCAAACCTCAAAACTTGCATGTCATTGTCCACGATCATTTTTGCTTCGATTTACTTCATTGTTTGTTTTTCTCTTTTTTTGTGAAGGTCGCTAGCCTGAGGCAGGTCATATCACAGACAGGGGGTTATGGAGGGGACTCGCTACCCCCACACACCCAGCCCCACTCTATGTATGACCCAGGCATGACCCAGTATGCCAGCCAACATGTGTCCGGCCGTGCCAGTGGGGGCGAGGTGGTGGGTGCATCGTGACGGCCATCAGGGGTAGAAAGTCTTCGATGTTGAAAAAAAGAAAGAAAAATGTGCCACCGATCTCGTCATATTGGACCGTGAGAACCAGAATTACTTCACCAAAAAAAAAGAAACCCGCTCCAAAACTAACCCCTGAGATTTGACCGTCCGTGTAGCATGATGTCCGATAAGTCAACTAGGCGCCATGCTTAATAATTTTGTGTAAAGTGTAAAGCAGCAGAAACTTGTGCCATAAATGATTATAAAAACCCAAAGTCCAAAAGGGCTACTCCGCTGTTCTTTAAAAATGTTCCGCGTTTTTCATTTTGACAAGATTTTCTGCAATCTCCTTTTGAACTATAGTGCCAATTTTGTCCGTAAATTCTCGTGCAAACTTCCTTTTTCACGATTCAAAAGAAAGCTTGAGATCACCAAGAACTGAAATGCAGATATGATGAGCCAAGGAAACTTCTTGCACCCAAAGTCCCATCTTGTTTGATTACCGGTAATAGCAGAAGGTTATTAACCTTACACTGAATGTAACTGAAGCAGATTGTTATGAGGGAAAAGTCCATGCAGTGATGTTAATACTGCTTTGACAGTGGTAGTGATTAATTGCACAGGCTAGCTTAGGGGCCAATTTCATAAAACTGTTAAGCACACAAAATTTTCTTCGCACAAAAATGTCTCGCCCAATAAAACAAACCACCGTGGAAAATTCCATTTGATATTCATGGTCAGCAAACAACAGCCAAAGAACAATCACAAGTGATATACAACACGTGGAAATTTGGTCGTTGACTCTGTTTTTATTAAGACAGAAATGACATGCTTAGCAAATTTTTGTGCTTAACAGTTTTATGAAATTGGCCCCTGGTGTGTGGGACTTATTCATCTATACCAGCCCGTACGTAACTCACTGTCTGCATCTTGTAAGTCAGAAAAATGGCGGAAAACATTGCCACTTTAGCCCCTCCGCCATCTTAATTAACATTTGTCACAGCATAAAATGTTTTCACTTAAAAGAGTATTCAAAATGAATTGCAGCTTTATTATGTCTGGATTGATGAGTCTCTTGAGCTTTTGGTAATTACCTTTTGGAAAGAGTCTTAGAGATGTACTCATGATACAAATGAAGTCGGCCAAAAGTAGCATACAGATGCATGGAATGTATCAGTGTGATATACTTGAGTCAATTTGCAGAAATTTCGCCACCTTCCCAGTCACTGAGTTCACTTCTGTGCTGGAGTCGATTTCGGCAAACTCGTCATAACTTTACTATCAATGGTAGGACTTATGATGCATTGCAGCCCTACATAGGATACGATGGGTTATCCTCTGTAACTCGAGTTACGATCGATCGTAGGGCTTCGTGAAATCAACCCAAGGTCTGATAAAGTTCATACAACTTGATGCTGTGAAGCTTTAGAAAAGAAAGAAAGATTATCTTGAACACTTTTGGAGATTCACTCAAAAACAAAAGCGGCAAACAACCTGATCTTCATTTCATTAAAAACATAAACCAAATGCTCCTCATCAATGTCTGTATGTTGTCAAAATGTGTGGCATTCTCAATCTATATCACCCCTCATATGTAGAGTATGTGTATACATATGTGTGTTTTTTAAAAGAACTACTTCACGAAGGGTTAATTTTATTTTATCAGTTTCGCTTTTGGTGAAGTGGTGTATTCATCATCATCAGTAATCAATCTTTAAATAATCATAATCATGTATTCCACCTGTTTTCAGCTTGTTTTTTTTTTTAATTCTTCTTAAATAATGTGCCATTATTTTTTAATTTAAGTGTTGATATTCTTGTTAATATTAAAGACACAAGACAAACTATGGGAAAATGTCATATTGTGCATATTTTAATTATGTAAGCAAAAAACAACAACAAATGATGTGCATTTTGTCATTGCTTTTATATTATTGATGAGCTTTTCAGAATGTTTTGTTTTATTTGTGAAAATATTTAATACGCCGGGTTGAACGCCTGGGAAAACTCTAGTCTACCTTTGTCATTGTGGTAAACAAATACTGAATGTTTTTAATTGGGAAACACTGTTAATTAAGTATCTAATTAATAACCAGTCAATTAATTAGACAGATGTCTCTGTATATATATAAACGTTTTAAACTTAAAAAGCATTATTTCTAAATTGCCTTCCAAATGTGGATCATGAAAGCTTTCATAAAGCTGTTTAAAAAAAAAGAAGAATTTGACTAAAAAGGGATGGCAGGTTTTGGGGATAAATTACAGATTATGGCATTTGTAAACAAACATTTCAAGAGGCCATCTTTCTTTTCACAGGAAAACCCATTTCTCACAAACTGTTAAAGTTTGTGAAATGTTTTCACAAATTTCACGCCAGTTTTAATTGTAGAGAAAGTTGTGAATTTGAATGTTGACTATCATCCACAAAGTTGTTTGAATGAGATGTGATAAAGGTCACTTTGACAGCTATCAAGATGTCCTCTTGTATGGCACAATGTTTGGTGATTCCATGTGCAGGCTTCCCGCCAGCAATTATTCGCATAAATTTAGTCCCAAAGTGCTTCAAAAGATTGATCAAGTCTGCCAATGAATTCTTGTTTTACACGAAGGTGAACAGGATTCAATTGACATCTATTGCGCTAACAAATTCCACTTTCTATAAACAATGTCTTCTCAATTCTGGAGATTTTCCCTTACTTCCCACAAGCCATGTACCAAGCCATTAAATCATGAAACAACCAAGATAAAATCGGTCAATTTTATTCGGAGAGTATGTCATTCAAAGACATTGACATATCATGAACCTATCTCCAGTAACACTACGCAAAAAAATGGGTTATTTATTGTTCTGAGTTAGAAAATTTCTTAGTTTTCTTCTCTCGTTTAAAAAAATAAGAACTGGGTATTTTTTTATGACTGACACACCCTAATTACTTAAATCATGACATTGATTATGCATGCAGGCATGCTGTGATGTTGTATTTGGGATAGGAGAGGGAGGGAGTTACATTCGCAAGGTCCGAGTGTGACATCTTAAAGGTTTCATGTGATTTGTCAATATTGTCCTCAATTGTTTGCAGCATGTTACTATCATTTAGCTCTTCATAACAAGTTGCTCTTAGTATTAATTTAAATACTAAATGCTGCGAATTGTGTCTCTTAGAGTGCCCATCAACATTTTAATCTGTTTTTCTGTCACTTTAACGGTGTCAAAAGTAAAAAACGTTTGACGCTTGTTTGAAAACATTCTTGTTCTTGGAGTAAACAACATATTCTTCACATTTCTGCATTTTCAGGTGAAAAAGATATATTCAAATGATTGTAGGATTGTAATGTTATTAAGCTTTCATATAAGATATCCCCACACAGTTCAGTACTCTGAGGTGATGGAATTTAATTGTCAATTCGTGATTAACGGTCCCCGTAGACAAAACTTTCAGGAATTGCTTTGAAATAGCCAATTTGTGGATTTTGTGTGTGCCTTATCTCATTTGAAATTTAATAACTTTTCAGGATCCTTGCAGAATTAAATACCAATGTATCATTGTTCATGTGTTGTGTCCCTAAAGCATGGTTAAAGCATGTATGTTACATGTCTTGCCAAATTGCAAATGCAGTGGAGGTTTTATAGTCAATCATGATGCCCAATATTGCTAGCATTGTATTCAATGTAATTTTGTAATATCTAACTTTGCTGTCGTCAAGGTGCACAGTTTCAATAGCTAGCTCTTTTTGCAACCTTTTACGTTAATGGTAATTTATTATGCAAATTGTGAAGCCACTTCCTTCATTTGTTGAAATACTGAAATACTTTTTTTATACCAAAAGGTAGATTGCACTCTGATTGGCCGAGTCGAAAATCTGCTTTAAAGAGCACACAGTGGAGGATTGTTGTATTAAAAATCATGAAAATCGAAATCACATATTCAAATAACAAAATAGTCAAATTTTTAAAATCCAAATTTCAAAAGAAACAAAAAATCATGTGTGGGAAAGTTATTGTATGTTAAGCTCACCTTTTTCCCCTGATTGAATAATGCTATTTAAACAATCCAATGAATTAAAGGAAAAAGTTTCGATCGATTTTTAACCCTAGAATATAGACAAATGGAATATTGTGCGATGCTACAGCAGTTGTCTGTGTCATTGCTATGTGTTTGCACATTTGGTTGCTTTCTGTAATGTAAAATATGCTAGTTACTCATCAAATTTGAGATTTCACGGGGTGTATGCCTGGTTTTAAGATCAGTGTAAAGTGTTCATGGGTTATGTTTCAAGTAGCTTTGGATTATCGTAGGACTCTACGTTTGTTTTTTTTCCTGTCATTGTGACGTTATTGTGATGTCATCTGAGATAACCATAGCTACCTTTATTTGTATTTTGCTCATGTACCATTGCAATGTCCCTAACATTAGCTTGACGCAACGATATTTTCATTTTCTTGTCAGTCCTAACTAAATGTGTGTTCCCCATTGCTTGAATTTGATAGTTGCAAATGTTTTCCGCATTATCTTCCTAACTTCAGTAATGTGCTTCTGTCTGCATCGATTCCTATGTCAGAATTTTACTTTGGTATTTCATTTTGAGCTTTTCTTGCATTGGTGAAGTGTCACAAATACCTTGAGCAGCTCTCATGGAAATAAGAACTAAACTAGTATTTCATCAACATTTCATTTCATCTGTTCTTGTTTCTCGTTTTAAAAGTGGTAGTTACTAGTTAAACTTACCAGATATTGTGGTTGTACATCACCAGCATACTTTCTGCAGACTTTCAGTCTATATGGATTTCAAAAGGTATAATTTTATCCAAGTTTGCTGTGTGGACTGTCTAATGAATATTCATGACTTAAGCCCCGAGACACCATGGGCCTTTCTCTCAACTGTTTGACTTGTGCTTTTTTCTTGCCCTATTTCATTGGGGGGGGGGGGGGGTTATACATTTGTAATCACAGCCGTTAGTAAAGGGTGTGTAAAAACACAGCATTTTAGAAAGCTTTTTTTAAAAAAGAAGTTTGCATTATTTTGTTGGGTTTTTTTTTTTAGAAATACATGTGATTTCAAATATTGTGTCAAGTAGGATTGGAATGTATTTATTTCTTACTCTTACTTTTTTTTTTTTAAACGTTGAGAGATATTGACTTGCTTGGAGAAACTCAAACTTTGCTTTACTCGGATTTTTGTTTTTAGAAAAATGGAAAATGCATCTACCAAAGAAGACCGATTGTAAGAATGAGAGCTGCGGCATTTTTCAAACAGCCTGGTCATTTGGTACCCAGGCGTTCTTTTAAATGGACATATTTCTAGGCAATGTGTTCGTGAATTAAAAGATATTCAAGTAATTTTTTTTTTCTTTATTAAACCATGTGTAAAAAAAATAAATTGAAAAAAAAAAAGATTTTTTTTTTGATGGGTGCTATGCACGTGTAATTAACCAGAGTGTAATGTAGAAATTTTAAAAAGGTCATAAGTTCAGTTTAATTAGAAATTTTAAAAAGCAACACAAAAAAGCAAAAAAAAAAAAAGAAGACAAAAACACGTAAAAAACATAAACCTCACTTAATAATGTGATCACTTTTTGTACATTGTACAGTCATTGTAGAACAGTCATTATTGGAGATGAGATACAGAGGGTTCAGAGTGCAAGGGTTAAAGGTCAAGTGTAGGTCATAGGTCATCAAAATTAAAAATAAAATCCAGTGTAAATAGTATTATTAATCATCATTGAGAAAGTTATCCCTTATCCCTTGCACTCTTTATTTGTAGTTTATAGTAGATTTCAGAAAGTGTCGCCTGTATGGTTTAAGCCAAGTGGAAATCACTTCAAGTTACAGCATTCCTAATTCCTGTTGGCCAGATCTGTCAGCCGATTAAGCTGGTTTTTTCCGTTGCCGATCTCAGTTTTGTTTCCTGTTTTGAACTTGTGCGGCTTGTGTCCGAAATGGGCTGGTACCTAAGCGTATAATTGGTTCCTTGTTCATTGGTGGGCCGTTGGTAGCCAGACAAAGATGGCTTTTCATTCTCAGCAACGATCAATGGGAGACTTTTGAGAACCGGTCTTCAAGTCAACAGCGCACGTTCACGCACAACAGCGCACGCACAAAACAACAGGCGCATGCTCACAATTGCATGACGTGCGCTGTTGACTTGAAGACCGGTTCTCAAAAGTCTCCCATTGTCTAAAAAACCACACAGGCAACACTTTCATATTATTTAGTTTAACTGTACATTCAAATGTACTGGTTTTAACAGTATAGCCTAGCATATAAAAGTGAGCTGCGGGGAGGAAAAAAAGAGAGGCAGATGTGGACTTTTAAAACTTGTAGAACAACACCTTGTTTGGTGTTGAGAATTAATACTTGAAAGTGTTAATCAATCAATGTCGGGCTGGGTTTGGCTGTCCCGACTAATTGTAAATCACTGTAATTATTACCGTTGTCTTTGAGGAGACCACCGTACCTACCCTACAAAACAAAGATGGTTTGTAATAAACACATTGGTGGAAATGAGAACTTGATTGCTTTGTGTCTTTATTTCAATGTTCTAGTCTCTTCGGGCCATGTTTTGCCCCCTTGTGTGGAATTATTCTTCTTCTTTTTTTGATAACTTTGTCTTATTATCTTTTAAGATTTTCTTTTTTACAATAATAGTTTGAAAACGAGATAATATGATTCTTGGCCCCTTGTGTGGAATTCTTCTTCTTATTTGTTAACTTTTCCTCATTATCTTTTAAGATTTTCTTTTTCCAATAATAGTTTGAAAACCAGACAATATGATATGGACAAAATACAGAAGAATATCTTGAGGCCACTACTAATTTCCAATTTTTACTATAATTTGGTCAACTATAAAAGTCTTCAATGGTATTGGTATGCCAATCAACTAAAAGCAATTCAATAGAGGGCGCTATATTACTTATTGCTGGGGATCTGGACTTTCTGGTTACTCACAGTAGAGGGGGCTATTTACATTTCATGGTGCCACATGTCGGTGTAACACATGCCTTCTGAATAAACTTCCAATTTCTACTAAGTTTCGAGACAGAAAAACCTCAAAACTTCGCTGTGAAACTGTCCCATTCAGGAGTCCCTCAAGTTTTGCAACAACTAACAGAAAACATGGACAGCACAGTTGATACTCGGTGCTTTTGAGTGCACATGAACATATCATGTGCTGCTGAGGTGGGATTCGAACCCAAGACCTGCTTTCTCATGTGCACATGACCATTTATGTACCACTGGACGGACCACCAAGCTAGCTGGGGTCGGCAGGGTAAGTCAAATTAAATAACAATGAAAAAAAGTATCAGTAGGGAAAGAATTCCATTGACGGCCATGACGGAAACTGGGTTATTTCCTCCAAGAGTTAATTTATTTGATGCAAGTCATAATGAACTTCAGTCTCAGGAGTGAAAACTGGTGTAGCTTATCTAAAAAGTGAGATTTTCAGGGTTTTTTTACCTACAATTATAGGCCTACACTTTGAATGCTGCAGTAGCCATTTTTCTCAAAACGCCCTCTGTCGGTCCCATAGGTTTGTGCACAAGTGATGGCCGTCAGTGGAATTCATTCCATCATATTTTAACTCAAAAATGACTTACCCAGACTTACCTTCCTTCTCAGTCCACATTGCCAGAAGTCTGTTCGAGTATATGCAGCTCATGGTCGACCAAAACCAAATCTGATATTTTACCCATTCATGTGGCTTGAATTACAACCAACTTTCCCCTACAATACTTCAATAAAATCAGCAACATAGACTGTAGGGTAATGGCTTATTACAGCCGGCCCTGTACCTATACTGTATAAAGTTTTCCCCCAAAAATCGTTTTACCATTCAAACATTACTTTCTCCAACTAAGCACCTACAGTTTTGATAGGATTTCATAGAGCCACAATCTCTCATGATGCTACCCACTGCTGACAATCTACTGTACAGACTAGGGGCCAATTTCATAGAGTTGCTTAAGCACCAAAATTTGCTTTTAAGTACCAATATCCTTGAGCAATAAAATCAGTATGCCAGCCACAAATCCTTGTGAATGTTTAATATGCTCAGCAAACAATGGCAGAATACAAGTCAAAAGTAGTAAACATCACGTACATGAAAATTTGGTTGGTAATCCTGTTTGACCAAGGAAGACTTTTCATGCGTAAGCAATTTTGGTGCTTAAGCAGCTCTATGAAACTGGCCCCAGACATCAAGTCTCTGCAACCCTCTAAGCCAATTTTAATCCTAAAATTGTAATTAAACCAGGGCTATTAAAATGGTCCGAGTTGATTGCTTTTTAAAACCTTCATTAAGTTGAATGACTAAACATGTGAATGTATTCTCTGAACTTTGGGAGGGACATTATTTCAAGATAAATGGGAAAGATTACCAGGATGAAACAAATTGTAATCGGACAATAACTCAGAATTTGTTTTAATAACATGGTAACTATTCCATGATTGATTTTCATTTTTTTTTTTTATCTTAAAATCCCAAGTTTGCATCTATATAAATTATATAAATCAATTTGGATAAACATCCAATCAATTGTAATGTTTTTGAATTTAATTCGATCAGAAAGGATGAAGACCGTGGAATAACAAAATCCTCGTTTGTTTCGGAAGACCCATACAACATCACCTTGTAGCCCATCTTCAAGAAACTCTGAAAATCAGATAGGCCTATACATTCTTTTCCAAAAGGTATGTTTTCATTCAGTTACTGAAAAATAGCATGAAAAATAGCATAAACATAAGCTATATAGGAAGTAAACGAAATAAAAACGCATTTTAGAGAAAATTCTAAATGGGATTTTTTGGTTGTTCTAAAATCATGATAAAAAACATTGATAAAAAAACATTAAGCAAAAACAAAACATAAAACCAGAGACAAGAAATTGTGGAAGTGAATTCAACACATTTTTGCTATGACAACAGGAATCTCATTATTGGAACAAAATCTGATGAAAGAAAAAGTCTTTAAAATGTCAACTTTTCTATACAAGTACAATACATACTACATGTATTTCGCTTTAATTTTTCTTATTCAGAACGCACACAAAATTATTCAAGAACAAATTTGAAAAAAATTCAAGCAAAATTTAACAAATTGAGGAATACTTCGGGATTTTTTTTTATACAATGGTTTGGGATAAAAAAACAACAACAAAAATTAGAAAGTCTTTATTTGCAATACAGCCTGATTGGGAAAGAACTTACCTGAACTTATTCCGATGTTCGTCTAATTGGCATGATATCATTTATTCAATAACTATGAGATAATCCAGTATAATTTATATGTTTTTTACGTCACATAATAATGAATTACAGGTCTCTCCCGAGGATTCCCAAGGGCCTTACAAATCCTCATTTAACAGAAAAAGAAAAAAAGAAGAGAGGGCAAGGCTCTCTCTTCTCAGCTCAACAATCATAATTGGAGGATATTGTTTTTATAATCATCAAATAACCACAAGGGAGACTGACTGAATTTAAAGTCACTGAAAAGTGAACAAAAAGAAATTGACAGGAGCGGGATTCAAACCGGCGACCTCCTGAATACCGTACAGGCGCTCTACCAACTGAGCCATCCAGCCCTATCCAGCTGCGTGTATCATTGAAACGATCGCTGGGGTTTGGCGGTGTGTGCGTGGTTTCATGGCTTCTGACTGCCAAACGAACAAAGATAATTGACTATTGGGGTCACCACCAACGTAGGGCTGGATAGCTCAGTTGGTAGAGCGCCTGTACGGTATTCAGGAGGTCGCCGGTTCGAATCCCGCTCCAATTTTTCTTTGTTCACTTTTCAGTGATATAGTTTTTACTCAGAACAGTGTGTTTTAGATGCACTACAGACTACACTCCAATCACGTACAGCAGTTTCAAACATTGCTTCAAAGTTCAGACAAGATACATGTATTTATGTCACATTTACCAGATGTACAATACATACACAAAAGTAAGTGTAATCTTTTAGTAACTCAATACGTATCTTAAAAAAGGAAAGTTTGTCGACATGGACATAAAACACTTATATATTTCAATGTTTCGCAATCATGATAAAATGAGTGTTTCATCATGCACGTATTAATTTAAACTCGTTTTTAAATGTCTTTACCTCAGTATTATTGTAAGTCAATTTGGTGTCTTTTACAATCCACCTGTGGCAGCAAATCAATTTAAATGTAAATAAATCAACTTGTCTAAACATCTCTCTGATGTGAGGTCATTATTACAATCAATAGGATCCCTTCAACTACAGGTGTATATTGGTCTCCCTATGTTTTACATGTACATGTATGATACCTAGGACACGTAGCAAGTGAGAAATGGACACCTATGTTGCCCTTATATCCATAATCAAAAACGTAACTAGATCTACAATTTCTTAACAAATGTAAACACTACGTACTTATCAGTCTAAGATTCTTCAACAATAATGACATTTTGCTTTTGTAATCTTTAAAGTGAAGTTCATTGAATATTCTCTCTAAATTTGTACCAAGTATACATACCAGAATGCTAAATACATCGCCACAACGTCAGTGTTGACAAAAACTCTGCCTTTTTGACAAAGTACACTTGAATGAGCAAGATCAAGTCATTTTATTTGTCCCTCTACTGCCCTCTTTTCATTTCATTTCGATTCTAGTGTTAACAAGAGAGGTGTACAACATGTGTTAAATACATTGAAAGATTAGGAAGGTACTAAGAAGATGTTGATTGGAAAGAACCACATATCTTTAGTCTTAGTCTTCTTCTGCTTCGGAGAGAACTTCCCATTCCTCTATTTCATCCACGTCATGACCTTCCATCCCGTCCATCTCCTCCTCTACCTCGTCATCAGATCCACCAACCTCATCAATGGCAAACATATCCCCCAAGTCAGGCATCTCGAATCCTTCCTCCTCACCTTCTTCCATGTCTACATCTTCCACAATCCACTTGTCTACAGTTTCCTCGTCTGGCACATCACCTGACACTTCTCCAACAAGGTCAATGATGACACCCTCTTCGTCAGAAAGTCCTTCCATCTCGTGGCCACTGTCTTCATCTATGACGATGATGTCATCGCTCATGAATTCATCAATATCAAAATACTCTGACCCTCTGCTCTCATCATCCAGGACGTTCAAAGGGCTACTGGTTCTTGGAGAAATGCTCCTTGTCTTATTTCTTGGAGATTTTGACTTGTCATCTCTTAGATCTTTGGGTTGTGAAGAGGAAGGGGTAGATTTGATAGACTCTGGTTTGGGATTCTGGGCAGAATTGGAAATGGGATCTTTTTCGGTTTTGATCTGAGCAACGGGAATGGGATCTTTGATGCTCACAGTTGCTGTTTGATTTCTTTGGCATGGAGCAGATGTTTTAGTGACTGAAGCTGATGGTTTCTTTTGTACAGGCATTTTAGTCTTCTGGACATTCACTGCAGTGTCCTCTGATTCACTGCTTGAAGCTCCTTTGTGAACAACACTCTTGACAGACGACACTTCAGTGGCATTCTCTGCTGGCTCAACAGGCGGCAATACTTTTGCATCACTATATATCTTCTGTGTCCCATGTGCTCTCTTTGATGTTTCAGTAATGGCTAGCTTCTTCTGATCTCCCTCACTGATCGCTTTCTGTTTATCGGATGAATGTGTGGTCCTTGGCGGACTAGCATGCGTACTGTTTCCAGATGGTTTTCTTTCCGACACCTGCTTCTGCAAACTGACAGATTTCACCTCAGAAGTAACAGATGATGCCTTACCTTGAACATTCATTGATCGAGTAGTCCTTCTTGGGGAAGTAAGAGATGGCATGGCTGTTACTGTCATAGTTGATGCAGCAGGCACAAAACTACTAGGTTTATCCAGAGCTCTTGGAACAGATAAAATGTGTTTCGGTGTTTGATTAGAAGACTCAGTTTCCTTAGGAACAGATTCTTTCAATGGCATTTCATCAGATGAACCTGCTTTTCCTGCCTGTGTCTTAGCTGCCTTGGGAGGATCTTCATTGGAAGTGTCTTTCTTGGGCATATATTCCTTAGGTGTGGCATCCTTAGGCAAGGTCTCCTTGGGTGTGTCTTTATTCAGTTTGGCTTCCTTTTGTTTGGCTTCCTCGGGTGTGGTATCCTTAGAAGTGGCTTTTGCAGGTATGACTTCCCTGTGTGCTGTTTTCTGAGTTGTGTCTACCTGCTGTACGGCTTCTACAGATGTTGCTTTCATTGATGAGTTTTCGTTAGCTTTGACTTCATTAGGTGCCGCTTCCTTAGATGTGGCTTCATTTGGAGTAGCTGCCTTAGGCATAGCCTCCCTAGGTTTGGCGTTCTTAGGGGTGTTTTCTTTAGGAACAGCTTCCTTAGGCAAGGTTGTTTTAAGTGAGGCTTCTTTTGGTGTAGTTTCCTTAGATGTGGCTTTCCTAGGTGCAGCTTCCTTGGGAGCAGCTTCCTTGGGTGTGGCTTCCTTGGGTGTGGCTTCCTTGGGAGCAGCTTCCTTGGGTGCAGCTTCCTTGGGTGCAGCTTCCTTGGGTGCAGCTTCCTTGGGTGCAGCTTCCTTGGGTGTGGCTTCCTTGGGTACGACTTCCTTGGGTGTGGCTTCCTTGGGAGCGGCTTTCTTGGGTTCAACTTCCTTGGGTGCAGCTTCCTTGGGTGCAGCTTTCTTGAGTGCGGCTTCCTTGGGTGCGGCTTCCTTGGGTGCGGCTTCCTTGGGTGTAGCTTCCCTAGGTGTGGATTCCTTAAGTGTGGCTTCCTTGGGTGTTGTTTTCCTAGGTGTACCTTCCTTAGTAGGGGCATCTTTAGGTGAACCTTCACCATGTGGGCCTTCCATCAATTTAGAAGGTGCGTCTTTGGACGAGACATTTATCTTGCATCCAGTATCCATTGGTGTTTCTTCAATTGTATCATTCTGCGAAACCTCCATGGGAACATCTTCAATGGGTTTGGTCTCTTCAGGCACAGCATTCTCTGGTAGGACCTCTTTTGATGAGTTAGTTTCAACTGACACTGGACACTGAGTATCAATGGTGTGTTCCTTGGACGTGGCTGATGTCCCTCTACTATATGCTGACCGCGTCTTCCTGGGAGAAGCTGCCAGAGTCTTCTCTAGTGCATCATCCACTGCTGTGACTCTTTTAGACCTCGTTCGCATGGGCATGACTCTATGTTCCACTTCCTTGGGCTCACATTCTTTGGATATCCCAGCTGTTGATGCTGGAGGCAAGCATTCAGTGGATGGACCTTGTTTGGTTGAATTTCTGTTGGGAGTAGCAATCTTAGGAATGGCTTCTTCTGTCTCCTTGGGTGTGGCATCTGTACACAATGCCATCTTGGGTGTGGCTTTCTGGGTAATGGCAACCTCTGGCGCTGGTTTCATTTCAACAGCTGTGTTATCCTTGGGCAATGCTATGTTGGGCGTGGACGTCTGGCAACTGGCAACGTTTGGTGCAGGCTTTGTTTCAGGTAGTGTGGCACGCACTGGCGATGCTATGGGTTTCAGGGAAGTGGCAACTTTTGGCGTGGGCTTGGGTGTGTCCAAGGGTTTTCCTGTATTCTTTTCACCGGAGGAAAAGGTCTTCACAGCCAAGGTAGATGTGTGGCTTGATGAAGCGCCGTCTGCAGACTCGGGTTTGCCGGAGGAACTACCTTCCGTCCATGAAGACATCACCTTCAAGGAATCACCATCCCTCTTCGTCTTATCTCCTGAGAAAGTGGAAGCATCTCCACTGTCCTGTGTGGTGCCTTGACTAGCTTTTAAGCTGGTCCCGGGAGTCTGATTTCTGGAGGCATAGTATTGCTGTGAGAATACAACACGAATTGTTGACAGGTTATAACATGCCCAATAATACACAAATCTGCAAAATTTGTTGGCTTCTGTAAAGGATTTTATTTGCAGAGTCTGTATGACTCTTAACCTTCTCAGGTTAAGACTTGAAATAAACTCAATACAAGTAATAATCTGCTGCAAAATGCTCATCAACCAAAATAATGATCTGAAACAGATAAAAATACTTGGAGTTAAGAGGGCCAGACGTTTCAATCCTAGCAGGATCTTTCTCTTTACGCGGCCCTTTGAGAAAGATACAGCTAGAATCACAACTTCAGGCCCTACCAACTCCAAGCATTTATAATAAGCTGTTGAAACAGAAAAGGTATAACAATGATTCACGATGGACAAGTAATAAAATCAGCACAATTTCCCAAACCCTCAAACAGATATAGTGTTGCTGTAGAAAAATTAATATTTAGTCTGAAAGCAGTTCAGCATTAAACGTTCAAGGGTTCACTCCTTTCCCTTTTTACAAAATTTTCTTCATCTTCATATGGAACATTCTATACTTCCATTCTATGTTGCCCATATAACAATAATGTCTTTCAGCAAAAATTATTTTGCAGATTTACTCATTCCAAGCAATAATCAAATCCTATTGTGTGAAGACTTTACCCACAATGAGCATGGAAACTGAGTTGCTTTTTAATATTATGCTTTGAACAGGTAGACTTCTTGCAAGATCTTGCAGTATTTAATTATTTCATAGTAATAGTGACGTTTGGGAAAGAAATTTCAGTAAAAATTCAGTTTTTCAGGAAAATTTAAATGCTGAACATCAATCACCACAGAAAGATGGCAATGTCCAACATTGGGTAATGCAGACATTTTCTACTTTTCTTACTGCCCAGCAAGCACATTTAAAAAGAAAAATGTTATTTTGGCAGATATAATTAGTCAAATAAGCATATCCCAACAACAAGAAAAATTTCAATACCAATTTGTGTTTATTTCTTTGTTTGTGGATAGTGTTTTAAATTACAGGACTGAAAGGAAACATGAGTAAAGTTCAGAATATTTTAGCAAAACTGTTAATAGGGTACAGGTTTATGCTCGGTATATAGGCAAGGAAATAATGACTGGCCATGGGTTTAGGTATTTGGAAGAACGGAAGCAGTATACCACATGTATATATGCTTGCTCATGTTCTCAAATGCACAGACTAAGGAGGACACTATTAACCCTAACCCTCTAAACTTACCACACAAGACAAGAGCTGTTTACCATACATTACCAAAGTCTCCACAGTGGGGAACTGGATCATAAACCACACATTACCACCCAAACCACACTGTATGGTGTATTGTGGTATTCACACTTATACCATAGGAAAAACTATATGTGGTAAACTGATATGCATGTGGGTTAGGGTGAAAATATCACCTGTTTGTTTTAGTTGCAAGAGGCAGAGTAGGGCAGAAGTAATACATTTATTAATCACAATGGCTGAGAATGGCGTAACGGTACGCAGTGATTCCCAAGCTGGAGGATGCTATGCAACAGCTTGCTCCAAATCACATGACGCATATACAGTGTATTAAATAAGTCAGACGAATTAAAGATTTGCACATATAATTAACAGGTTGATGTATGAAAAGTTAAATCTGCGACCCGAGAAAAGTGTAAAAAGAGCAAGATTTTTTTTAGGATACTCACGTGAGTCTTGGTGATATGCAGGGGAGTGGCGCAGTGAACGTCCCGTGCAGTCTTTTCGTTGTTGTAGAACTTGGAACACAGCTTGCAGAAGAATCCCGAGATAGGAGTGATGAACTCTGACCCTAACAGACAGGAAACATCAAGGAATGTTAACCAAATTGGCAACAACGTTCCCAAGTGCAGCTAGTTCAGCCAATTAAGGTATGTGTATGTCAATTTGATGCTGATTCCACATGTATGCTGTCACATTCCCTTGATTTATGGTAAATGGTTTGATTTTGTTCACAGGCACTTCGAAACAATGACCAAGGACCTTTTACCGTAACCTTGGAGTCGATTTCACAAAGCTCTACAATCAATCGTAACTCAAGTTACGAAGGATAACCCATCGAATCCTACAAAGGGCTGCAATGCATCATAAGTCCTACGATTGATAGTAAGTTACGATGAGTTTGGTGAAATTGACCTCTGGACTGGGAACGGTCAGTTCTAGCTCGCTTGTCAATCAAATATTCCAAGTGATTTTCTAAAATTTCTCACGTTCTTGCCGTGCCCTAATTACCAAATATTTGGCCACAGCAATGTGTACCTATCAATCAGGGCTTGCAGAATGTGCTTCAGTTTCATTTGAGATACTGCCATGGCCAGGGGTCGATTTCACTAACGCTTTGCGATCATCGTAAAGCCCAAATCCATCGCTAAACGGAAAATTGCTATGCAAAGTAGCGATCTATTTTCTGTTCAGCGATGGATTTTGGCTTTACGATGATCGCAAAGCGTTAGTGAAATCGGCCCCAGGCTTGTTGAAAATGAGAGTAACAACAGTACATACCTATAACATTGGACTTTGGTTGCATGGTTTTCTTCATCTCTGTGTTGGTGTCACTTGGTTTAATCTCGGCACATGGCGTTTGGGCTTTGACACCAGATTTCGGCTTTCTTGAAGCAGCAACTTTCTGTAAGATAAAAGCGACAGAAGGAAGTAAGCTATCGACAAAGCATCCAGATCAGGCCCTGTTGCACTAGTGCATGGAAACTTAAGTGCTGCCTTAACCTGGGTGGCACAAGGGTGGCTACTGGGCCACCCGAGGCTAACTGATGCTGGGGTGGCCCAGAGGCAGACCCACGTCCATCCAGGCATTTTAACCCTAAGTTAATCCTAAGATCCTGCTAGGATCGAAACACGTCAGGCCCTCCTAACTCCAGGTATTTTTATGTATTTCAGTTCATTATTTTGGTTGATTAGCAGTTTGCAGCAATTTATCACTTTTTCTAATCTTTTATTTTATGCAGGTGTGCCGTCAGTTTCGCTTTGCAAGAAGAATTTACATGAAGTATGAAGCAGGCTTTGGTCTGTATCAGAGGTGAGTTTGCACCTGCCATTTTGAAGGGGAGACCCGGAGGTAAAAGCGTCCAATGTGAAATGTTCCATATTCTCACCCCAGGGTCACCCTGGGTTCACCTTGTCTGGTGTGAAAGGGCCCATACTATGACTAGTTTGGTGCACCAGAAATTAAATCTGAATTTCACCATCGTCATTTCAATTCTTACTCAGCTGAATGGAGACACCATGCACCAAAGCTATGGACCGATTGCGCAACCAATGTTTACGTGCCATCATGTGATGTAAAGTGGGTATTTTGTCATCTCATTTGGTGCAGAACAGGAGTGGAAATGAGCAAAGAAGACTATTATATCACCCACATTCTTCCTTGCACGTTTCCACTGCTGCTCTGTGCCAAATGAGATGAAAAAATACCTGCTATAAGTCGTGTGACGGCACGTAAACATTGGTCGTGCAATCAGTCTATTGCACTTTGATACAAACTCTGCTAGTACTGGCATTCCTTTCAAGAATAACACTTTGATGCTGCCAGATGGTGGCCTTTCATACTGACCTTTCTGTGGGCTGGCGTGGTGAGATGCTTGCGATACTGCTGGATCTTCTGGAAGATCAAGTCGCACACATTGCAACGAGGTCGAATCCCTTCAAATTTCTACAAGTCAATGAAACAATGAAAAAGAGCGTAAACAACAAAAGGCAACAATTACAGAGGAACATTTGGCTATACCGAACAACATCCTTGACTCCCAATTTTTGTATACAATACATACCGAATAGGTCTTTATTTCACTATAACAAACAACCACCATAACAGACAATATCTGTGCATCCCGCCATGTTCGTTATAGCGGCGTTCCAATGTTTATGCTTAATGGCTATGAGCAAACTCCACATCATTAGATCTATCACTAACACCATGAAGCAGATTGCTTTTATGACTTAACCAATAAGCAAAAAGTACCGTAATGGAAGCAACTATTAAAAACTTGATGGACAAAGACAGAAACCCACCTTGTGTTCCTGTGATCGTAAATGTTCCTCTAAGCTACAAGAGTATGGACGGAAACATCTAGAACAGACTTCTTTAGCTGGGACAGCTGACGGCGTTGCCTTCAAGGTACATCTGAAGAAAAAATTGGCATATTTTAGAAAACTTTATCTTTTTTTTTGGTAAAAAAAAATGTAATTTCAAACAATTTCTTACGGGACCACAGTGGCAATGAGTTACAATTGATGACAAATGTCTATACAATAGTTTCTTTTTAAAAGATAGAGACAGATGGCACAAATAAACACATACTTTGTGATTTTTTTGACAGCAGATCCAAAAATGGTCCCCTGCAGAGGTGTATCGGCACTCTTAGTGGGCAGACGTTTGAGCTGAGAGATAAGCTTCTTCTTGAGAGCTGCATGCTGTGTCTGTCGCAGCTTGGAGTACAAGATCTTGTGCTTGCGACCTTTGACATGGCTCATGTACAGCTATGAAGGAGAGAGCACGAAGAAGCAATCAGTAAATTACTTTGAACTGGGCCCAATTTCGTGGAATCTGTTACCTGCTATTGTAAGCAAAGACGTTTTGCTTACGATAGCATTCTTTGTTTGCTTATGGTTAGCGTATTTCACAAGAGAGTTGTCTTTCTCATTACGCTAAGCAAGGACTTTCTGCAGAATACACATGACAGCGCGTTAGCCTAGAAATTCTTCGCTAACTGATTAAGCACCGAAAGTATAGCTCACGGATTCCATGAAATAGATTTCTCGCATAGTATTGTCCGTAAGCACAAAAACAGGCCATAATTAACGGATTCCATGAAATTGGGCCCAGGGTTGCTTGAACTCACACCGGAATGACCTTTTCACACAGTAAGGTCTTAACATGGCGTGGACCCATGTGAAACACTTGACCCTTACTAGTTGCACAGGTTGACACAAGTTGAAATAATAAAATTGAGAATGTACACATGCTATGAAATCAAGTCATTAAATACCAGAAATTTTCAAAACAAGTAATTCACTGCTGCAAATTGCTTTTCAGCCAAAATAATGACCTGAAATTTAAAAAATGCTTGAAGTTAGGAGGGCCTGATGCCTTTCGATCCTAGCAGGATCTTTATCGAAAGCCTTAAACCTTCGATAAAGATCCAGCTAGAATCGAAACGCATTTAACCTTTGATAAAGATCCTGCTAGGATCGAAACGCGTCAGGCCCTTCTAACTCCAAGCATTTTTTTAAATTCGAGAAATTTTCAAAATTAGTAATTCATTGAAGGCTTACTCTAATAAACACAAAATATATGCATTGGACTGCATCACAAACCTTCATGGAATGGCAGATGGTGCCACAGAGATAACAAAACCAGTTCACCATCACCTTGTCAGAAACATATTCCTCGATGGACAGGGACCTCAGAAGTCCCATCTTGAAAAAAGAAAGATCATGAAAGAATGTCACTTTGATGATCACAAACTTGCAAATATAGCAAAACCTCAAAAAGGAGGAAACTTGAAAAATTAGGCAACCCAATAAGTTTTCTTTTCCAAAATTAAAGCAGAATGGCGAGAGACCTTTGACTTTATCAGCAGTTACACACAACACTGACACAAACCAGATGGTGATCCACTGATAATTTTTAGATAACTGTTACTCAATCTTATACGTACTCAAAAAAGACTAAGGGAAGCCATTTTTGATTCTATATTTTGTTCTTTATGCGGAACATCTTCAGGACATTGCTGAAGATGTTCTGAATAAAGAACAAAATATAGAATCAATAATGGCTTCCCTTAGTCTTTTTGGAGTATGTATAAAATTGAGTTACCTGTAACAAGCACCTGTTAAACAAAAATATGATGTCAAGTACAACATGACTATTAAATGGAAATTAATGGGATAAAACAGACTTGTTTGATGGGTAAGATGTATGGCACTTTTGGAGCACCATGATTACCTGATGTGAGATGCTATTCCTCTTTACTCCAGCTACAGGTGATACTTTCACGCTCGCAGTAACTTTACTCCCCTCCTCAGTGGTCGGTCTCTCTTCTTCCTGTTTCTGCTGCTTGGGCTCGTCTCCAGCACTATCTGTCAGAGATCTTCCCCGATTGCTTGACCTCCGAGAACGTCCGCCCTTATCTGATGTTACTGTCACTGAATGAGATGTATTTGAAGACGTTGCAGAACTCTGGCTTGCTGATGATTTTGTGAGGCTGTCTGCACTGGACAGCGGAGCACTGGATGAAGCAGGTTGATCATCAGCCTCAGGTCTTGAAGAAGTCTCCGAGGATGCTGAATCTGTTTTTGGAGTCGATACTTCAAGCTTGTTTTTCTCCTGAGATGTAGATGCTTCAGGTCCTCTGTCTATAGGTGCTGTATCATCTTTGCTCTTGCTGTCACTAGTAGATTTCTCTTTTGACTTTGTAGATGTGTCCCTCTTTTCCTTTTCTCTTGTCTCTGATCTTGGTTCAGATCTTCCCATTTTGGTCTTGTCTGATTTCTTTGACCCAGATGAACTATCCCTTTTTTCTTTTGTTTTCGGATGTTTTTTGTCTTCTGTTTTCCCGGAAGAAGAGTTGCTTCTTTCTTTTTTCTCTCGCGTCTTCAGGGCAGTGCTGTCCTTATTTTGATCTTTTTCCGATGTTTTAGAGGAAACGCTTTTCTTTTCCTTTTTAGAATCCAGCTCTTTCCTTGCATCAGATTTCTTCTTTTCCTCCTTATCCTTCTTCCCATCATGCCCTGGTGAACGATCGTCTTTTCGTGAATGATCTTCTTTTCGTGAATGATCGTCTTTTCGTGACTGATCATCTTTTCGTGAATTGCCCGATGGTTTCAAAACTGAGCGCTGCCATCTTCCCTCAACAAAGACCTCACCTAGCTTCACATCCGACTTGGGGCGTTTCCTCTCTGGACTGCGGCTGTTTCTACTCTCAGAGGTGGAGGGCGTGGCCTGCTGATCATGGGATGGGTATCTGCCTTGTCTCTTATCGATGTCCTTCAAGGAGTCCTTCGGGAAATCCCTCTTGGTCTTCTCTAGGCTTCCGCTTCGTGATCTTTTCGGGGATGGTGATTTTTGACCATCCTTCTTTATACCTACGTCATGGTGATGACTCTGAGATCTTTCCATCTCTCGTGATGGACGCTTCCTGGGTGGACTTCTAGTCACTGTACGCCTGTTCCTGTCCTCATCCCTTTTCTTATCTCTGTCTCTTGATTTCTCACGTTCCTTTGGCCATGTTTCACCTTTATCCTTCTCTGAACTTGACGGCTGTTGAATGAAATCAAAACAAATTGTTAAAAAACAAGCAACAAAATTTGACTTCTCCAAAAATAATCCATTTTCTCAAAGCAAGGGTTCCACTAAACAGTTGGGACTTCACACAATATTTGCATTTGTTAAGATAATTTCAACGCTAAAAGTGTTATTTCCTGAAATAGGTAAAATGCAGACCATTGCTTTAAGAATATTTGTGTGGGGATGTCACCAATAGAGAGCAAAGTACAAACCGAAACCAATCAAAATAAATCTGAGAATATTTTTGGACATTGAAAAGAGTTTAGAGCCCCTGACAGTATTACCACTACTTTGCATTAAAGGCTTATTAGTCTAAATGTAATGTAATGTACACGTAAAAATTGCAATGCAGATACTGCACAGAATACATGTACGTGGAATGAAGCACAACTTCTACAACAGGTGTACTCCTAGTCTGTAAACAGGTCAATATCTAATGAGGCAAGAATAAATGCTGATTATTATTAAACATGTCAAAGCCCAACACATTGTTCACCATTCTTACCCCTTTATGACTTGATGTCTTCCTCTGCTTGGCCACTGGTTCACTCGGTTCACCATAAGCGTTAATTTCTTTGCAGAATTCATCCATTTGATCCTGGAGGATCTGTGCCTTCTGCTGCTTCAGCATCTCAACCCTCTGATCAATCGAGGAGATCGTCTTGTCCGTTTCAACCTCGGACAGGAAAGGAATTCCACTTGTAGGCTGTGTGGAAAAGAAACCTGTTGTCATTTGGGTCTCGAGGACAGGAGCGGTAGACTGAAGGGGCCTCTTTCGGCTGGTGTCCTCCCCTCCACGTTTTGTGCTCTGCAGAAATGCATCCACGCTAGCATACCATGTGCTCTTTGTACTACTGGGTTTAGCAGGTTCAGCAACGCCTTTGAGGAAGCTACCGGTAGAGTAATTCGATTGCTGCGGTTTTGGCATTTGTTTTCCACGGAAGTCACTAGCAGTAGCAACCTTTGAAGGTTTTGGAGGCTCTGATATCGGCCTCTTGCTTCCAATGTCATTGCCCATATTTTGTGGTTTGCTCACATGCTGTGAAGATTTCATATCGTCATCAAGAGTGCTGGGCCAAATGGTACTGTCGAACTCCATTACGTTACTCCTTGGTACAGGTGTGGCACTATTCATGGTCTTACTGATCCTGTTGGGACTGCCAATGTAACCATCATCCTTCAGAGACTGGAGGACTTCATTGGATTTTGACGGTTGTGGGTCTGGAATTGGTGGTATTTTCATCGATTCCAAAAGCTTCATGGGCAGTTTTGGTTGTTTTACAGGAGGGCCCGATACATTTGGTGTCATGGTTCCTGTGGGAAGTGGATACTGAACAACAGGTGATTGAGTGCTTTGTAGTAGGTTCTGAACCTGAAGCCCGATGGGGTCCTTTGACGGAATCTGCTGAAGGAGTTGTAGTGATACTGCTGCAGACGGAGGCTGTTGCTGCTGCTGCTGTTGTAAATGGACTGACTGAACACCCGAGTTTAGCTTGGCCTGCCACATTGAACTTCCGCTGTTTGCTGGCTCGGGAGGGTTTATTTTGGTGCTCTGGGGCCTGTTTGACCACTTTTGTGGACGTGATTGGGCAGACTTAATATGCAAATCTAGCAATGATGGAAGGCGTTGCTTTTTCTGCTGCTGATACTTCACTTGATGCTGCTGTGGTGGTGTCACTGTAGATGGCTGTTGAATCTGCTGTGGCGTTTTAGTTAGCTGCTGCAGAAGCGTCAACGGCTGCTTATCTTGTGGCTTCTCCTGTCCCAACTGTGGTTGGTGTAAATGTACTTGCTGCCGTTGCACTGAACTAGTACCGGGCGTTACCGGAGCAGCGTCACTTTTGGCGTAAGTATTGAAAAGTGCAGCTGCAATCATTCGAGCCTGGGCCTGTTGTGCTGGTGATAATGAAGGCTGCTGGAGCAATTTCGGCAGCAGATCGTCATTGTCTACTGTATTCACGGTGCTCGTACTAGGCCTAACATTAGTATTAGTGGTAATGCCGCTATCTACTGTGCGAAATCTGTCAACAATGTTATTAACAACAGTTGCGGGTGCGCCCATCATACGTGCAGCAAAAATTCTCTCCTGAAGCTGTTCCTCTTCAGATTTTGGCTTACTCGTTGTCGTCACACTGTCGCTGGGCCCAGAAGAAGACCCCACGCCGGTCACTGTTGAATTTGAGGATGTTAAACCAACAAGCTGTCCTTGGTCGAGCAGTGTTTGAACATCGGCGATCAGGGCCTCTGTGGTGTCGGCCTGTCCGGAAACTGGGCCGCTTGAACTGGCGCCCACTATTCGCTGCATCTCTCGTAGGGTTTTCTTCCAGCCTTGCGAAGCTCGCACGGCGGCTGTCGAAAAAAGGTCCGCCGACGGCTGTGAAAATTTATCCTGATTTTCCATGTCTCAATCCACCATTACGCAACCATCGTTTAACTGCAAATTGTACTCACTGTATAGCCAAATCCAGTTCTTATTTCTCAGTTTTACGTTGACGCAACATTTTCTTCGGAAAATTAGAAGAAAATTATGGCAAAAGTAGAACGCTTAATCGGTAAGTATTGCACCCCAACGCTTACACGATTTATTGCGTGCGATGACATCAACATGCACTGGGTGCCATGCCAAATAAGATGAGACTGATGTCGACGTTGGGGGCGGGCTTGTGCAATTTTACAAGTGGGCCACACTTTCATTGACTATGGTGCAAACAAATTCAACTTCAAAGTTCACAAAACTTTGACCAGGAGTCTCTCAGTTTTTGGTAAAAAAAAACCTGCAAGTATTAGTTCGATTGCAAATTGGCCTAAGGAAAAAACCCAAATATCCCTTTTTCCCAAACCGACTTGTTTCCCGTTTTCACGAAGCTACCGCTTTTATTAAATTAAAGTGATTGGGCCGGTCTCGATCTCCACAAGAAAATGGATAACCTGTAATAATCAAACAATAATTAATTGAAATGGCCCACAAATACATATTTTAAAACAGACAAAATAATGGGGTTAGGCTTATAGAGCTCGACGCATTGAATTTTGAGCTATAGTAAGTGCGGTGCACCCTTGTTGCATGTATGCACCCCATGCATTAGAGCAGAGGAGGGTTGGTTATCTGAATTTCATTATATATTATTTTTTGCTATGGTTTATTAATTATGCACTTCAGTATAATTATATCATACTGAGCCGACATGTCAGCCTCATTTGCGACACAAGCCGAATATTTAAGACACGACTCATAGCAAAAAAGATGAATAAAGTAAAAAAGAAAAAGAAAAAAAAAAGCATCTTTATCCGAGGCAACGCCTCTCTGTAAGGTCGACTTTTTTTTTTTAAATGAAGATGACACCCATGGAGAAATCTATGCATTATTGCCGAATATCCACCTTGTTAAGACTGGTATATTAATTAACGCAGAACCTAGCTACCCGTACCCATACATAATTCGTAGCTCATTAAAGCATTAAGCAGATTAATTTTGCATAAAATGAATAATTCATAAAAAGCGCGCCTGCCTCCATACGCGCACAGCGCGCGGGCCTGTTTGTTTTATGACGAAACAATGGATTTCCGCGCACGCGATTAATTTGCATAAGTTTCCACGCTGAAAACTTTCACCCATACACAAAGCGGTTGACTAGGAACAAACGTACACAAAACGGCAGACACGTTAAAGTTATCGATCGAGCACCACAGATTTTGTTTCTCTCCGAGAAATTCGAGCAAGACCGATAGTATTAGAAATTCAGATTCAGGAAGAAGAAAAAATGGGTGGATGTAACCAATCAAAAGTTGTGCCGGCTTCAGCTCTTGCCAATGGAATTTCCAGGGGAGCGATCAAAAATAAACCTTTCTCCTTGTGGAAATTCTTCACCAACCGACGCAACATTATACGGGTAAATGACTTTTCGCCAAAAAGTAAAAAAGTAGAAACTTGCCATTTTTATCAACCTTTAAGATTTACCCTCTTTTCAATTTTCTAATACATACATCCACATCCACGTTGGGATATTTCACTTTGATAAGTATGATAACAGTTCATAAATTATTTGAGTTGAGATCGGAACGAGGAATCTGGAATGGTTCATTCACTTTTGTAACAGGTTGCACCTGCACGGGCCGAGGACCAGCACATCACCGTTGTGTCTGAGCGCACCATCTTGGCCATTAACGAGCTGCCAGCTCCCATCCGCCCTCGCTCCCGTCCTGAGGGGAGCCCTTCGCCGACCTTCAGCGAGGAGAGCCTCTCCCGTTACATGTTGACTGAAAGTACGGCAGATGGGGACGAGTTGTTGGAGCTGGAAACTGCCGAGCGCCCACCAACACCAAGTAAATCACGTCATAATTTCAGTGTTAACCCATCTTTATCTTGCACTTTAATTGATGTATGAATTTTCTCAGTAAAACTTGACCTCTTCTGCCCTCTGACTTCATTTCTTTCTCATCCATGTCTTAGATTTCTTCATCGTCGGCACTCCCCTCTTTGCTAAGACGATCAGCAAGAAGAAGCAGCTTCAAGCTCGCCAGGAAAGTCAGGAGATCCTCCGCCAGCTCCGCGACGCCGGCATCGTGGCCCGTCCAGAGACCCGTGCTGGTGGTGTCTCCTACGAGTACTTCGTCAACGAGGAGTTTGGGATGCTGAAGAAGCCACCTGCTCGCCTGCAGAAGCTGAAGAAGGCCAAGAAGCTCAGAGAGGCCCGCGGCGATGCAGAGTTGAGAGAGGAGATGGAGAGCCGCATGAAGATGGCCGAAGAACGCCGCAAGGTGAGGTGGTTTGACACAGAAAACCTCTCTAAAACTGACGCGACATTTATGTTTTGTAAAATGTGGAACCTCGTCGCTATTCAGTGAAAGTGAACGTGGTGTTTCTCTTTGTTGTACTCGACCAGAATGTGATTGACCAAGTTCGCATCAAGCAGACTGAACACCTCGTGGTGGACCTGATGAAGGCCCGAGACATCTCAGCTCAGCTGGAGGAGGAAAAGATACTAGCCACAGTGGAGCGTCTTGAACAGAAAGAGACCATGTCTCAGGTACGTGCGGTCATCTCACAGTAATTTGTGCAGACGACATTTTGTGTAAAAGTAACATCAACAAGTTTTGAACTGTAACGTAAAGGATAACTTTGGCTTACACAAAATAATGAATATTGACGTGGCAATTGATTTTTGTATAATTTTTGCATACTAATTGCAGGTGATCCAGGATCGGGCCGGCATCAACCGAGAGATGCGCACCATGCAGCAGAAACACCACCACACCGAAGTCCGCATGCGTGGTGCCATCAAGAAGATGGTCAAGAGGGATGAGGAATGGGAGCAGGCCAGGAAAGTCATTCAAGTTGCACCGATGGGAGGCGTGGAACCAGACCAGTCTGAGGACGAGGAGATGGCAGGGGCTATCTCCGACTAAAACAACAAATAAAGAAATGGGGGGATCACAAATTATACATCATGTAAATATCAGCTGACGTCACAGGCAAATGACAGGGTAATTATGAATTCTACAGCAAGAACATGGGTTTTTATATCAATATATGTTTACTGAAATAAGTTGGGAGGGGTTGTCACTGACATCATTTTGGAAATGTAGCATTGTAGCACTTCATCCTTACAGTTGTCATTTTGAGGAGGGCTTGATTTTAACAACAAAACTTAGTCCCCGACATGAACCAATTTCACTTCAGTATTAAAAAAACATCGGCTTCCAGCTTTTTGGTTGGAATGTCAAAATCGGAATGTGTCACCGGATAATTTCATATCAGAAGTAGTTAAGGTCTTCCTGCACTAGAAGTCTGAACCATTTTCAGCACCAACACAAACTGTCAACTACCTTGTCAACCCCAACTAATTAGCCAGCCCTTCATTAATTCATTCAGAGTCCCCCTGAGTTCAGTACTCATTATTTTGTATCAATTGGGGGTAGGGATATCTTTCCTTCCGCCTGGCGTCGTTACCCCAGCCTTGGCAGTGATCCTGTGAAGAGGTTCTACCTTGTTTCAGGACTAGAGGCCAAGGCTTGCCAAATTTCCATCCTGTTTCTTCATATTCTGTCTTTCACACTGTTCCTTTCTTTTCTGCTCATTTATTTTTTTCAAGAAGAATTTCTTCAATTCGTTCTCGACAGTATCCTATTCCTTCTCTATATTCATTGCTTGTTTTATTTCCTGCTTGATTCAGATTCAAATGTTTCATTCGTTTCATGTTTGTTTTCCTACTTCTTCTGTGCCGTCATCAGCTCATGTTTGTTTTATGTTTACGAAGTGTTAGCGCTGAGTAAGTGAGTGAGTGTGTGTGAAGGGGTGAGTAGCAGCGGCGTAGCTACGGGGGGGCCTGGGGGGGCACGTGCCCCCCCACAAATTCGGCGTGCCCCCCCAGGTGCCCCCCCACAAAAAATCGTGGGTATAGAAAAAAAAAAAGCGTTATCTGTAGGGTATGATAGCTATAAAGGAAATAAAGACAACTTAACAGCTTTAACTGTTCCAAAATGATATTTTTTACTTTCAGCAAATGTTCCTGAGTTCTTAAAACCCTATACAGTGAAGAAATCTGTGCAACATTTCAGTGTAAAAATGCAATTTTCTTACGCGCTTACGGGAACTTCAAAACAGCCCATCTGCCATTTTGTCTGGTTTGGCTATAGTTAGTCTGGTCCCCAGATTGAATTTCTCCCGCTCAAGAGTGTTGGATTAAAAAGAAATAATGAAGTAATAATATAATGAATAAATTTATCGGAACAATTGCTTCCAAAATAAGGCTCAGATTGCACCAAAGAATATCTAGAACCCCTGAGCTTCCAGGGCCCTTAAGCGGGCCCTGGACCCCGGCCGCAAGTCCTTCGCGCTTATCCATGATTTTCCAGGGAGCGTGGAAATATAATGCACCAATTCAATAGCGACGGATGCGTTTCACGGCGATCAAAGCTAGCTAATTTTGTCTCCCCCCCCCCTTTTTAAGCTCTTTTGGAGTCTTTCTGTTTCCCTTTAATTTTTTTTTTTTTTCTGTTTTTTGTTTTTGTTTTTTGGCTTGAAGAAAAGGCTGCCCCACGCCCGCTGGATCTGCCCCCCCCCCCCCGCATTTCTCATATTTTGCAAATCTCCAGTTTTGAAAAAATTCCGGGTGCCCCCCCACAAAATTCCAAGGCCCCCCCAGTGCCCCCCTGCTGAAAAAATCCTAGCTACGCCGCTGGTGAGTAGGGGAGGGGGTGTTCTCTCTGTAAAATGTCGTTCTTCGTTTGTTCTCCACTCCGTTTCTTTTGTCTCGTGTTATTTGTGTGTTTTGTCTTAGTTTCAGGGAGTTGTGAGTCAGTGTGTGAGTGATTCGGTGAGTGAGTCGGTGATTTGTTTTACTCATAGTCTATACTTTTCTTTCCTTTCCTTTCCTTCTTCCTTCTCATCTGCTTATATTTCTTAGAAGTGTCAACATTGGGAGGGGTAAGTGGGGATTGAGTGATTGAGGGTGTGAGTGTGTGAATGAGTCAGTGGATGAATTAAGTAAATCGTAGTCGTAATTTATCATCCTGTCCTTTTTTCCCCTATTCCTTTTCTTATACAAGCCTTTGTATAATGTTTCAAGCTGAATGAGTGTTGTAAGTGAATGAGTTTGTGAGTGAGTCGGATTGTGAGTGCCAGTTTGTGAGTAAGTAGAGAGTGAGTAGTCGTGGAGTGAGGGGGTGAGTTTGTTGATTGAGTCTGGAATGTGTGAGTATTTGGGGAGTGAGTAAATGAGTTTGTGAGTGAGTCGGGAATGAGTCGGGGGGGGGGGTGCCGGTTTGTGAGTGAGCAACGAGTGAGTAGTCGTGGAGTGAGTGAATGAGTTTGTGAGTTTCTGATGAGTGGGGGTGTGAGTCAATCAGTCACCGAGTTGGTGAATCGGACGGTGTGTGAGTCAAGGGGGGGGGGGGGTATAGTCAGTCAGTGAGAAAGCCCTACTCAAGTTCTTTGTTTATGATTATGTTTGTACTTCTATTCTTACATTGGAAAGCTTATATTTTGTTTCTTCTCTCCTTATAAAGCCTTTCCTTATATTTTTGTATTTCTATTCTATCAAAACAATATATTTTTCTTCTTTTAAAAAAATCTTTCTTTATATTTTTGTACTTCTTTTCCAATCAAAGTTAAAAAAAAATATTTTTGTGTTCCTCGGTTAAAGAAGAAATTGAAAAAGATCCTGCTAGGATCGAAACGCATCAGGCCCTCCTAAAAAATAAGCATTTGATATATTCCTGGTCATTTTGGCTGATAAGCAGTTAGCACCAGTTTATTACTTGTATACAGCTGAAAAATAATATCATTTTTGTATTACTCCTTTTTACTAAATGCAAACCCCGCCCTCCTCACATGACAACTGTATAATCTTG
The DNA here is from genome assembly GCA_963971285.1 of Astropecten irregularis. Lineage (NCBI taxonomy): Eukaryota > Metazoa > Echinodermata > Asteroidea > Paxillosida > Astropectinidae > Astropecten > Astropecten irregularis. Next base: position 4,028,603 of record OZ020260.1, on the reverse strand, counting down.
TAACAAACATAACTGGTAACCATCATTAGTACTATTATATACTTCATATACAGCATTTTCAGCACAAGTCGAATTCACATTATTGTGTCCCCTATGGGGAATGGGAAGATCATTTGCCTGTAGACGATTGTTTTGTAAAAAAAATAAAAAAGAACAAAAAGAACATAAAATAACAAAATGCAAAAAAAAGTTTCAAAATTTATAAAATGTAAAAAAATATATAACATGTAAAATAACAAAAAAAATTAAACTTATAAAATTACAAAAACAAAATTGTTTAAATTAAATTCTTGGGGTGTCAATATCTTAAAGCAAACGAGAATATGGGTTTAAAATAGTCTAATCAGCGGCATCATTATATCAGATTCATTTTATACCAATTGCCAAATTTTCATAGCTCTTTTATGATATGGATTAAGTAGTTTCAAAATTTGTCAAATAATAAGTTATTCCAAAGTTTAATGACCAGGATTGTATGTTTTACATATTTTCCATGATAAAACATTCTTATAAATCTTAAAGGGTGGGATCATCATCAACAAGTTTGAATCAGTTATTAATAAAGAAATCCAATATTGACTGGAAATATAAATCAATTTGGGGGGATCCAATTATATCGCAGCTTACAAAATTTCAAAATGGAACAGGAAAAACTCTTTTGGAAAATTATAAATTCTCTGCACACTACTTTTTGGCCTACTGGTGGTTGATAGCATTTTTATTAAGTATAAATTATCCAAACATATAGCTTGACAGAGTTGTATAATCTCAGCCGGTTTTATTCTAACAAAAAACATCCAAAAAGTTTACAGTCATTATTTCGTATTAATTCCGTTAATACTTGTAAACTTTTTTCAACTTCATTCAAATTTTATCTTATTATTATAATGCCTCATAAATTCTAATTCATTGTATATACACTGTGTTCGTATTAATAGAAGTTATTGTTTGGATTTGAATTCAAAGATTCCATCTTAGAATGTAATAAATATGCTATGAACTACAAACATAATTTGTACTGCTGTGAATTATTGAATCAGGACTAAACTTCTCTTTCATGGTAAGATTTACTGTCCTCAGTGGTACAGGTGCGGTGTGTCTTTGGGCACCAGGGTCTCATAAAGGTTCGGTCTTGTGATTGGTTTGTATGTTGGCGGCAGGCGCGGTTCTACGGGGGGGGGGGGGCTAGGGGGGGCTATAGCCCCCCACAATTTTGTCTAGCCCCCCAAAAAAAATGCAAGTGAAAAAAAAAATCTTGAAAATACTGGATTTTTTCAGTTATTAAGCGCCAATTACATAAAAACGCGTTGTGTGGGCTATAATGTGCATGTTTTTCGACCCCTAATAAGACATAGCAGAAGCGAGTGTTAGAAGAACCCAAAATATTGGGTCTTCTAGCCCCCCCAAAAAATAATGGCTCTTCTAGCCCCCCCAAAATTTTGGCTCTAGAACCGCGCCTGGTTGGCGGGGGGTGATGTGGTCATCATTAAGACCAAGAAGTTACTTTCTGCAAAATACTGTTCTTAGTACATATACCTGCAATAGGCCTACCATGTATTCTCTTCAAGTTATTTTTGATCTTAAAAGATCAAAAGTAATTTTGGTCACTGCTTTTACTCTTTAGGGGGGTGGGGGGGGGGGAGTGGGATTCCCCCTCCGACACCAGGGACTTAAAAAATAAAAGAGTCCAAAAGTCGCATTTTACAGCATTTAAAAAGATATTCAGAAGAATTAAACATGGTATAAATTCACTGCGAAGACAAAAAAAAACAAGAAGGATCATGTAATATTTCTATTTATGTACATGTACCATAAAAAGAACGTGAAGTGGGAACAAGTAAAATTTATTGTCTTTCCACATTCCTATTTTTTTCGTTATTTTGTTGGTATACTGTACTTAGATATTTTGTCGGTATTTAATGACATTCAACCTCGATATATTGGGGGTGGGGGGTATATCCCAACCCCCAGGGATCGGCACCCATGATCATGAGGAGGACGTGCACGGGACCATCCTATTGCTAATGATGTATAAAAAGGGCATTCTCATACGTCCTTTAAAACAGGTACTGTAGGCCTATTGGCTGCATGACCGGAATCACCGGATGACAATCATGCAGTGTTGCTGCCTGATTGAAGCATTTTCTGGTCGTTCAGGAAACAGCCGTCGCGCGCATAGGTTTGTTATTCAACAAAATGGCCGCTGTGAAGTACTAAGAAGAGGTAGATGCTTGTTTTGGATTGAAGTAGCAGCAGACACCGCTTGTGTAGCAGCATCTCATAAATTTTAAATCGAGTTATCAGAACGGTAGGTGCACTGGGAATGAAGTACATGTTAATGAAGTCCCCATGTGCCTGTATATTTTATGTGGCAAGGCTTTCGACTGAACCCAAGTCCAAATTCTTGCCACAGTCTACAGACACGTCACACAGTGTCAGTACCGCACGTAGGCCTATCGTTGGTTACACTTACAGTGTGAAAACAATCCCACCGCAATGTCTGCAATGCGCACAATTTTGGTCTAGGCCTAGGGCCTACTTAACATCGATTGGAAAAAATTCCACTGACGACCATGGCCAAATTGACCTAATTTTTGGATATTTGAGAAGTTCAGAAGGGGGGGAATCTATTTTGAGGGTTTTTAGGTGTGAGAGGGGGCTCCCCGACTAGGGGGAGAGGTTTAAAAAAAGGGGGCAAATAAAAAAAAAAAAATAAATAAAAAAACGCCCTCTTTACACTTCTTTCTTCTCTCCTACCTGTCCCTATATCCCTTCCTCTTCTACATTATTCACTCTTATTTACCTGCTTTTTTTCCTTGCTCTCACTGGGATTCGAACCCGGGCTATGGAAGAAACAACAATATTATTACAAATGCAATGGATAATCTGAGCACGCCACACGAGCGCTTGCTGCCAGAAGAAGGTTAATATGTTCTATTTGAAGTTAAGGTCAAGTAAAATTGGCGGGGGAGTCCCAATATGCAATGGTTAAATCTAGGCTGCGTACCGCAATTCAATTCAGACCTTCCAAAAATGTCTCTAAATTAATGCTATTTCGAAATCCCCACACCTAAACCCTCCCTGAATTTTTCTACCGTTACTACCTCACACTAAACACCCCCACCCGCCCCCGCCCCCGCCAAACAATGGTCCCTCCTGAACATCAATATTCAACAGCTCCAGTGCCCTTTGCCCTCTGTCATGCGCACCACACATAAGTTCACAGATAGAAAATGGCTGCCCCCGCTGTGCACTACTGATCCGAAGTGTGAGTCCAAAATACCCCGTAAAACCCACTTTCCAGATGTGCTACCCAGCTTTCCACTCCTGAGATTGATGTTGGTCCTAACTTGTATCCAGTGAGTTAACTTTTAGAGGATATAACTTTGTTTCCGTCATGGTCGTCAGTGGAATTCTTGCCCATCGATTTTTTTCTTTGTACAGTCCACTCAATCACTCATTGCACATACATAGGCCTATGCTGTTTGAATGGCAAACGTCAAAAGTCAAGTAGGCCTACTAATTTTAATCTTTTGACTTTAGTTAAACTAGGTACAGTTCAGGATTGGCCATGTTCATGATGTTGTTGGTAACATACTCAAACAGAAATGTTCACAGATTTACGTATAACTTTCAGGATATGAAGATGGTGCAGCTGGTAGAAACATACCATTAAAATATTTCCATCTGAAATGCTGTATTTATCCTTGAAATTAGTAAAACAACAACCGAAAACAGTTTTGTAGAATCAAAACCATTCTTGACTTTATAACAAAATATGATTTGTTTTTTGCTATTTTCTCGGGACTCAGATGTCCGATTGAGCTCACATTTTCACAGGTTTATTATTTCATGGACATGTTTGATCACCTTGATATTTTTGCCTATGAATAGTATTTCTTTGACAAAAACCAAAGTATGCTATTACATTTAAATCATTTGATTTTTGTATAATGTACATGTACACCAGTGAAGGGCAAGCCTAATTTGCATAATTCTATCACATCAATGAAATATCATTAATACCAATGAGTGTAGTTAATTATTATTATTAATGATTTGTTGTCGGGGAGCTACATGTATAAATATGCAAATTAGTCTTGCCCTTCACTGACGTGTGTTTGTGTGCTCATGAACAAAATTATGTGCTGGCTCAGGTGGGATTCAAACCCACGACCTGCACATTTTATTCATGTATTGACATTGCAAAATTCTTCAAGATGACATAAAATTCTCTATCTTTAGATACACCTATGCTTCTACATGGAAGATGAAAATTAACTGGTCTAAATGTTTCATCCTGTGCACAACTCATTAGACGAAATCCGAAAACAACATCAGGACTCCAAAGGAGATTTGATTCTCCAAGAAGTTAAACATCGGACACTACATTTATCTTGGAGTCAAATTTTCAAATGACCTTTTAGTAGGCTTGTGCTGCATATTTTTACACCCGTTTCAGACAGGCACGACAGCGTCCGCGCCGAACCAATTGCAAGACAAGATTTGAATTAAGTACCGGTACATAGAAAGTTTGACGTCTGAAACAATTAGGAGCGACCAGGCGCACCCGATGTCGAAAGATCGACGGTCTGGGTCGTTCAGAACGGCGCTAGAGCGACTTAGTTTCAGACGTCGTTCGTTTGTTTGTAGGCGTACTTGGCCTAGTCCAAGTGTATTAAGTTTGCCTGTCTGAAACCAAAATCTGAATTGGGTCATTCTAGGGTCGCTCCTAATGAATCTATTGAGTTCGGCGCGACGCTGGAACACCTGTCTGTAACGGGCATTAGGAATCCATTGAGGGCAACTATGATGTTGTGAAATGCGTCTGTTTGGGGCTGCTGGAACTATCTTCAGGTAAAGATACAGTCGCAGATATTTTTGTTCTTGAAAGAGTTTTCTGCATTGATCTACCATGGACGCTTTTTGTGTCTACTTCATGATTGATATCATGCCTACCGTATGTGACTGAAATTGTCCCCCCATTTCTTTTTCTAGCTCATTGTGTCACCCATCCACATTAGTGTTTGAGTGTCAAGGTGGACGTACCGTACGGGATCCCAAATGAAACGCAAGGCCAACTACTCCCCAGGGGAAATTGGGCTGCTGGTGGCCGGAGTGGAGGCCAACATGGATATCCTCTTCTGTCGATTTGCCGACCAGCTCAGTAAAGACAGGAAAATGCGAGCCTGGTTAAAGATACAGTCTGCAGTCAATGCCCAATCCCCGATCCCTCGCTCCGTTGCGGACCTGAAGAAGAAATGGGACGACCTGAAGTGCCGCACCAAGCAGAAGGCTCTGAGAATCAATCGTAGCCACTCCAGCGGATCGGCTGTGAGAAAGTGTCGAGATTCCCTGAACAGACTGGAGCGTAGTGTCATGTCCATCACCAGGAATGCTTCACATTTGGGCGGTGGAGTGAAACTGCTTGACAAGATAGACGTGGCGATTTATGAGCAAGCTAGTGATGATAATGATACTCAGTGGGAGTATGCTGCTGCTGGGAGTTCTGCGATGAACCGTAGAGCAAGAGAGCCAATGTCATACCGTAGCAGATCTAGCTCCCGTCCGAGATCTAGCTCCCGTCCGAGCTCTAGCTCCCGTCCGAGCTCTAGCTCCCGTCCGAGCTCTAGCTCCCGTCCGAGCTCTAGCTCCCGTCCGAGCTCTAGCCAGCTTACGGTTGCAGAGTTTGAATCTGTAAATCGGGAAGCTGAACCCTCTTACACTGTGGCATATCCATGGCATGATTCAGGCGATTCAATGTCAGGCGAAGATGATGAGGACACTAAGAATCTCATGCTGGAGCATCAAGACAACCAGGCTGGTGTGGCTGTTCAACCCGTCAAGATCAGTAGAGTGTCGAGGATGGAGGAAAGCCTCGAGGCACACACATCTACAGAGAGACCTACGTCCATCTCACCTACGCCGATAAACATCGCCGAAATCAAGACTGATGTTGATGACTTCGACACCATCTTGGAAGAGGGTGACTTTGAAAATGACCACTACGCACATTGGGAATATGCTCGAGAATCACACGTGCTACCCATGAAAGTACGCATTACTTCTCTCATATACACATTACCATCACTCCTTACATTGTGTTATGTTCTTATCAAATAGGAACATGCTATGATTCCTATTCATCATGTTATTACATCCCATAATGCTCAGTCTCTGTGCCATATTGCTTCTCATTTGTACTAATTTAAACTTGTTTGCAGCGGAACATTTTTCTTACTTGTTTGCATTCCTGTTTAGTCCCCTTCCAAAATAGAGATTGTACAAATGGCAAAAAATTCTGAAAATATTTATTTGAGCTACATATACTGTACATACAGTTTGATAAACCAAATGACTGGTAAATGAAGTTTTGGGGTGCTATCATTATTATCATACATGTTTATGTACACGTACTTGTTAGACAGTTAAGTGTGACACAAAGTAACCTTGCAAAATCTTCACATTTGCCAATTTATAGGTGTGCAAATTGTTGGTGAAAAAAAAAAGGGAAACGAAAAACTGTATCCCACTCCAATCCCCTTTTCTTTGTTCACTTTTCAATGACTTAAAATCCAGTCAGTTTCCCTTGTGGTTATTTGATGATTATATTAATTAAAAAGCTTCCATGCACATTTTTGGTTAAAAAAAAAAAGGAAAAGAAAATTGAATGTACATATGTGTACATGTATGTTACAATTTGCTACAAAGAATTTATTACTTAAAAAGGAGAAAAAGTCCTGATGAAAAAACAGAATATTTGTTTGGCGACTGACCTTTTATTGAAATTTCATTGGAAATGACAATGTACAATTCACAACGAGCGTCGTAGCGAACACTGCCAACCTGTAGTTTGATTGTTAACTCTCACATGAGGACAGCATTTCAATTCAAACAGACAGGTTGGAGTCCCTTCATAATAGACAGAAATGCAACGTATAAATTAAAAGCTCCCAAGTTTGGAAAGACCATTTCCAACTATGCACAGTACAAATAGAGAATTGTCTGACAATAGTACTGTGCATTCAAATGCTACACAAAAGGACTGTACAGGCCACAGGCAGACATGTACAAAAGGTACAAAAGTAGACACGCCCCCATCTCAGTCAAGTTCACAGTCAAATACTGTAGCTGGTGACTGTAGTTCACTGTCGTGCTACCAATAGTTGTTGACTGTAGTTACATGTTGTGCTCTTAGTTGTTTAGGATTATTATTACAAGTTGTTGTCTTGTTTGTGTTTGAATACAGAGGATGTTTTCTCCACCTGCTAATCACCTGTTCCATAGCAGTATACACCACGAGGTGCTACGCACGTGGCAAGCGGGCAATGTTCACATCAATCCTTCCAATCTCATCTATCCTATCTTCGTCACGTAAGTCCCATCTTTCAGCTGTCCACTATATAAATGCCGCTATATAAATGCCCTTTTATATTTTTATTAAACAAAAAACAAACTTTAATCAAATTTAATATATTTTCAACAAGTTGATTGAATTATTTCGGTAAATTTCATGAAATATCATTGCAGCCACCCTTTAAATGCAATTCATTCATGCATCACTGGTAACCAACCAGTCTGGGAAAAAGTCAATTTTGCTGGCATTACAATTGAGCGACAATGGTAGTTAGTTGTGAGCTGTATTATGTGTAGTGAATGTAGGCTGCCACATTGAGGGGAGAGTTGCAGATCATAACTTTGGTACCTGGGAAGAATAGTTTTCCTAGACTACCAGTAATTGCTCAGTGATGCATGAAAGGATTGCATTGAAGTTGGGTCAGAACATGCCGGGGGTGAGATATTGAACGCAATAGACTAAAAGTAAAATATAGTACCTGAAAAAGATTTTCTTTCCATAAAGTTGGGTATCTTTTTATGGGGGACACACTGCATAGTTTGACAAATCCAAAACCACTTCATCTGTCTATGTCGATTGCCCCGAGTGCAAGGCTTACAAATAACATTGAAATACAAATGTGACAGTTGGTAGCATAGATGCAAAAGGAGATCAACGAATATCTGAAATATGCAAAGAGGATTGAATCACGGAGATGCAACTTTTCAGTTTTTTATCTGAAATCGGATTTTTATTCCCCCTTCAAATGTTTTGAACTGTACAAATTATTTTCAAGTCTCCTTTGATGATATTTTACTGCCTTGGATTGTGCTGTGTGTCTACATACAGGGCACAAATGTCTACCTAGCTAAAACATTCACAGTCGTTTTCAGAATTTTTTTGGCAATGGCCAGTTGCATCTTTGGAATCAACAGAATGAGCTAAATCTGAAGTAGACTGGTCCGTATCCAGCCTACTCTGTGAGTGGACATATCACAAAGCCCTACGATCGATCGTTACTCGAGTTACGAAGGATAACTCATCGTAACCTATGGGCGTTTACGAAACGGAGGCTTAGGCTTTGTCTCAGGGTAGGGCTCCATCTCGTGAATCCATTCTAAAATAATTTAAAATACAGGCTTTTGGCTGTGGTTCGGAAGTAGATTCTCTGGATTGAATAAGAAAACAGAGCTTCACCTTCAATGAAAAACCACACCTGAGACCGACCTTCCGTTTCGTAAACCCCCTATGCATCATAAGTCCCACGATTGATAGTAAGTTGATGAGTTTGGTGAAATCGACTCCTGCACTCGGACTGTGTTTGATATTATTATTATTTTTTTTTTGTGCAGAGACCATGAGAATGGAATTGAACCCATCGATTCCCTCCCTGGTCAGTCACGATACGGCGCCAATCGTCTGACGGAATTGCTGGAACCACTGGTCAAGAAAGGACTGACTTCTGTCTTGCTGTTTGGTGCACCGTCAACTTTGCCCAAGGTAAATAACTGACTTCTGTACTCCAATTAGCAGGAAGGTCTTGGGCCAATTTCATGGAGCTGTTAAGCACAAAATTAAAAGCATCATTTTAACATCATTCAAAATTCCAATTTTATTTTAGGAATGATTATTTTGTTTCAATTTTTTTTCCTAATAAGCAGGAGAGAGTGCTTGTTAAATTTATGCTTTACTGAACATTTAGGTGTTACTTATTTGTTTTGAAAAACATCACCAATCCCGGTCAACTTATTTTTGACTCGCCCTGTACTGTTGTATCTCTGTCATGATGTGAAATAGGACAGTAGAGGACAGAAAGCAGACCACAAGGATTCTCCGGTCGTCCTAGCCATCAAGAAGATTCGAAGCAGCTTCCCTAGTCTACTAGTATGCTGTGATGTCTGCCTGTGTGCTTACACAGACCATGGCCACTGTGGTATGTACACTCACGTACTTACCCCTCATACCCAAACTCAATTCTTGTATTGTGTTGTTCATGCTTTATTCATGCTGCTGTCTTAAAGATGGTACACACATCCTGGTACCAAGGCACTGTTTCTTGAAGGATGTACAAAGGAAACCCTGTTTTTCATTAACTAAAGAGACCTACAATTGACACAGACTTTTGGAGAACATATAATTTGAAATGGAGAACCATTGTCACTACTAATGGTACACGCAGACGTTTCATCAGTATTTGAATGCTTGTCCATTGCCTAGTATTAAAGCTGAATATATTTTGTATTTTGATTACTTTGACAGGAATACTGAACTCTGATGGGAGTATTGATAATAAAGCCAGTATCTCACGTCTTTCAGAAGTGGCTTTGGCCTATGCAATAGCAGGTAATACCACTCTTTCCAAAGGAAATTTTTGAACCTGTATGTCCCGGTTTGTGCGTGGCTTCATGGCTTCTCAAAACTTTACTGGAGCGGCATTCGAAGCAGTGGCCTCCGGAATGCCGTACCGGCGCTCTTACAAACTGAGCTATCCAGCCCTATGTTGGTGGTGTCCGTAATAGTCAATAATTTTTGTTCATTTGGCAGTCAGAAGCCATGGAACCACTCACATACTGCTATATCCCAAGGATCATTGAAGATATTTTACCAATGTAGCAGTGCTGGTTCGAATCCCGCTCCAGTCAATTTTATTACAACAGTGTTCAGGCTCATTAACCAGTTGATAAATTGGAATGGATTGTTTTGATTGTTTTAGGTTGTCAAGTTGTTGCACCATCTGACATGATGGATGGCCGTATCGGTGCCATCAAGCAAACATTGATCCGTAATAATCTTCAAGGGAAGGTATGTAATATGATGTAGGGAATATTGTTTATAGAAAAATCATTCATTCTTGTATGACAATCAGTAACATTGTCTTCATTTCTGGTATTCTTTAAAGGTTCCTTATTTGGTTTAAAAATAAAGCTTCGCTCTTTATATTTCCAAAGAGCATATTTGTAAAGGGCAAGCTATGTGTTTTGTTTTCCTTCCTTTTTCCTTTTATAATAGTATGTCAGACATGTTTTTTTTGTCAGGGTTCAAAATCTACGCACACTGCATTGGACATGCTAAACATGTTGTGCCTGTCCACATCTCCAATTTACAGTGATTTCTTTTGCTGTGATATATAACAGGTTGCCGTGATGAGCTACAGTGCTAAGTTTGCTTCCAGCTTTTACGGTCCATTCAGGAGTGCTGCAAAATCTGCTCCTACATTTGGAGACAGGAAGTTCTACCAGCTTCCTCCAGGCTCCAAAGGACTAGCCAACAGAGCTGTGGTATGCAGTCAGATATTACTGTTTTGGTGTTTTTATTCCAATTTATTTTGATTGATGCTAGAAGGGCTTGACGTTTCGACCGTAGCAGGATCTTTCTCAAAGGCTAAGGGCCTGTTTGTTTAATGCACTGGATCCCAGATTTTTTGATCCATGTCCTACGCAGGGTACGATAAAATGGGATCTGGATCCTCAGGATTTGTCATAAACAAACAGGCCCTAGGGCTAAGCCTTTGAGAAAGATTCTGCTAGGATTGCCTAGCCCTTCTAACTCCAGGCATTTTATTTTGATAGCCTCAAGGCTGTTAAATGCAGATGGCAGAATTGGGTACACACTATACCCCTTGGTATTAAAGCCTATTCCATAATAGCAATACTTGCTGGATTTTCTCGTTTCCTTCATGCCATTAGCCCATTACACTGTTCAGTTCAAATTGGTTTGGGTGTAAGATTGTAATAAGTTTTCCTGCGTGTCTGTGTTTGTATGATAGGAGAGGGATGTCTCTGAAGGCGCTGATATACTGATCGTCAAACCGGGAATGCCGTACTTAGATGTCATCAAACAGACTAAAGACAAGGTATGAGAATTCCCCACGTCAGCCATCTTTTTGTGCAATTATTCACAAGAGTACAAGTTTCTTTAATAAAGCTTACATTTTTATCATGGATGTCAACGAGAAAATTTCTTTCATACTTCTTGGGCACTGTTCTGGAACATTTCTCAAAGCTCAGCTACAGCTCTGGCTCCAGCTTTGTCTCTGTTATCCATATGCTGAAAATATAGATTCTGGTTTTTCATTGAAGCTGAAGCTCTGTTTTCTTTTCCAAACTAGAGAATCCATGTAGCCAAAAGCCTCTATTTTGAGGCCCGTTATTTTAGAATGGATTCACAAAATGGAGTTGGCCGAGAGCTGGAGATGGAAGGCATGGACAAGGAGCCAGCCAACAAGTCAGTTTGAATTTAGGCCCATTCATAAGTCCTTGCACTATTTGCTTGTATTGATAATCTCTGTCTTTGTTGTTATCGTAGTATCCTGATATTCCAGTGGCTGTGTATCAAGTATCTGGGGAATATGCCATGTTGTATCATGCTAGCGTGGCTGGAGCCTTGGACCTTAAAGCTGCCGTCATGGAATCACTCACTGGAATGAGAAGAGCCGGTAATTATTGATTTACATCGATATTAAACCCTAACCCTCTGCACTTATCATACAAGACGAGAGCTGCTTACCGCACATTACTACAGTCTCCACAGGGGGACTGGATACTAACCCTAAGCCTCTGCACCTACCACACAAGACAAGAACTGCTTACCACACATTACCACAGTCTCCACAGGGGGACTGAATCAAACCATGCATTACCATGAACAACCACACTGTGGTGTATTGTGGTATTCAGGATGGCACACGTACCACAGTTAAAACCATGTGTGGTAAACTGTGGTATGCAGGTTAATCACTTCAGCAAAGATATCTCTGAACTTTAACTCTACAACTCTCCAAACTCATTGTAACTTACTATCAATTGTAGGAGTTAAGATGCATTGTGCAGTCATATGTTTTGTGATGTTATTTTCTCCTATTTTGTTGTTTCTGTTCTATTTTTAGGTGCTGACATCGTCATTACATACTTTGTCCCGCACCTCCTGGACTGGATGCAATCCTAGACAACAAACAACTCCTGAATATTCATGACCTGTGGTCGGGTGATAGAATTATGCAAATTAGGCTTGCCCTTTGACCTCTTGATGACAATCCTCACCCAGTCTGTGTTCTTGTGATGTACGCCAACCAAAGCACAGTTTCATCTCAGTACAGGTAAATCATTGTATGCCTTAAAATTGCAAGAACTACAAAAATGTGTATACGCACTTCATGTGTGTTACTGTTCATTAGTATATAGTTGTGTACATATGGATAAAGCACTAAGGTATATATAAGCCATTTGCGAGTTAAATCTGAATAGTATCTGGCACACAGACTTCTTTCATTGCACATAAACACCCCAATTTGAATTTCCCAGACTAAAGACTGTTGCTGAATCACGTGATTCGGGGCAAGCTTTTGCATAGTGATACCCATCTCTGGAGTGGACTGGTTCCTTTGTGCCATTCTTATCCATTATGAACAGTGCATTGGTGCAAGACGTCTGTTATGTAACTATTAAAGCAAAAGCTTGCCCTGAATCATGTGATATAGCAACAGTGTCTTCAGTCTGGAGAATTCAGGTTTTTGATGTTTACTTACAGTGAAAGAAATCAGTGTAGCAGATATTGTTCAATTTTAACTCGCGAAATGCTCATTGGGTATGATGTCATTGCTTAGTGTGGAGTTGCGATTTGCCGTCCATAATTACCTATTGCATTTCATGTCATTTTGTAAACTTGTAATCCAACAAGTATTGAATTTGTCGTAGAAGATGGCCAATTTATGGAGCTATATAACCAGGCGCTGCCTTGAGTTCCCTGATGTTCGGACAAAAAAGCCTCTTATGAATGGCTTAGAAAAAAGCGTCAACTCAACCATTCATAAAAAAAAAAATTTCACAAAAAGTGATGTTCCTACTGCAAATTTAGACACATAACCATTTTTGCGACTTTTTTTTTCGTACGAAATATGCAGTAAATATTCAGAGTACGTTCTCACGTTCTCTTACACCATACACGTATTCGTTGTACAACACTGTCCGAACATCAGGCTTTCGCTAGAGGACGTATTCTATAAAAAGTTTGAGTGCGGAGCCCTATTGACCTGGTTACCAACCACTAAGCTGCAGGAACCAGTATTAAAACAATAACATGTGTCTGGTTGGTGTTCTGATTGGTCTTCATATGTTGGTATGGTGATACATATCTCCAATATTCCCCAATCCTTGTTCACAAAGCATTGAATAGTAAGTCTCCACGCTACATCTTAAATGCGAATCAATTCTAATTGCTATTGCAAAGTGTGATGTCACAATACAAGTGCTGTGGTTAATACTAACAACTCTTCTTAAGATTAATGGAGGCTCAAGCTTCGTCTCAGGCTCTGGCTCAGGCTCTGGCTCTGGCTCTGGCTCTGGCTCTGGCTCTGGCTCAGGCTCTGGCTCAGGCTCTGGCTCAGGCTCTGGCTCAGGCTATGGCTCCGGCTCCATTTCGTTAATACATTCTAAGATAACGGGTATCAAAATAGAGGCTTTGGGCTGGAGTTCCGAAGTAGATTTTCTTGTTTGAAAAGGAAAACAGAGATTCAGCTTCAATGAAAACCACAACATATATTTTCAGCATATGGATAACAGAGTCAAAGCCTGATGAGCCAGAGCCTCCGTGTCGTAAACCCCCCTTAGTGTTTGGTTTGAAATCCAGCATCACAGGGGCAATAGGGCCATTGTTATGGTGCCACGACTACGTACACGTCTGGAAATCTTAACTTTTTTTACTTTGCAGATAACCAGATAAAATACAAATCACTTCTCAATTTCTATCTAAGTTAATATTTCAGGTTTTCAGGCTTAAAGTATTTCTTTGCTTATCTTCATCTCTTTGCTTGTTTTTTTTTTATAATGCTGCAGCTTGAACATCCAGTAAAGATGGATATAATTATGTCTTGTACAAGTCACTATTAACATTATTTTATCTACCGTACTTGTGCAATTTTGAATACCGGTATGTTGACCGGCTCCAAAAACACAGCTGCTGTTTAACCCATGTATGGTAAGCAACTTGTTGGATGTTGATCTGTAATCTGAAGATATCCTGAGCACAAATATTGTCAGCTTCATTGTTGCCATCATGCACGGCGGAATGTAGAAGGGCATCTTTATCATGTGTGTGAATTTGTTGTGTGTAATCAATTCTTGATAAAAAATTCACAAATCCCAAGTTCAATTCAGAAGGAATAAGATTTTATTACCCACTTTATTTTGATCCATTTCTGTAAAGCGATAAATGCATTATTATTAAAAATTGGCATTAGTGTTATATCACGTAGATCGTTATTTTGCTGAGATGGGGATGGGTCATGTGGCTGCCTGGAGGATGGCCATCAGAAGACCAAAGGAGTACCGGTCGAAGGTAGATGCGGCAACGCACTGCCGCTGCGCATGCTCCCACTGATTGATTTATTCATGTATATAAAATGCGCAACCAGTTTCTTAAAGGTACTATCATACTTTGGTAAAGTTGATAGGACAGCTACGGTTTGTTCATAATTTGATTTGTAAAAGAATAAAAACAAACCTGTGAAATTTTCAGCTCAATTGATCATTGGAACTGTATAAAACAGCAAAAAACCGTTGCAATTGTTACGCAGAATTGTGAGGCAATTGTAAATGTGAGGTTTTGATCTCAAAACTATTTTCAGTATTTTATTTTACTCATTTGGAAAAAAACAGCATTTCAGGCAGAAACATTTTAAACTGTATGTTTGTACCAGGTCCATCTTAAGCTTTGAACATTTCTGTTTTGATTTCCGACCAAAGTATGATAGTACCTTTAACCCTCTATGATCATTGTGATAGGGAGATATATAAAGGTGCTTTAAAATAATTATTAGGGTTAATTCATTGACGAAACCTTGACAAGGAAACAGTACTATTTGCAATTATTATGATCCATGTTTTTTTTTTTTTTCAAGTCTTGCTGGTAGATAAAATGATGAATTAGACCTTCATGGGTGCTGCCATGGCAGGGGGCCACCATAGCAGGGACAGCCACTATTGCTGGCAGGGTCTTACCTATGGGCGGCCAAAAGGGCCAAAATCAAACAAATGTTTAGAAGGACAAACAAATCATCCAAAGATCAATTTTATTCAAACAAAGGACAAATCAACAAAAGAACAAATTCACGAGGAGACAAAATATAAATCAAAGGACAAAAAATAGAAGAAGACAACTTCACAAGAAAGACAAATTTACAAACAGACAAATCCAAAATCAAACAAAGGACAAAATGACAAGAGGACAAATTTACAAACAGACAAAACCAAAATCAAACAAAGAACAAATTTACAAACAGACAAAACCAAAATCAAACAAAGGACAAAATGACAAGAGGACAAATTTACAAACAGACAAATCCAAAATCAAACAAAGGACAAAATGACAAGAGGACAAATTTACAAACAGACAAAACCAAAATCAAACAAAGGACAAAATGACAAGAGGACAAATTTACAAACAGACAAAACCAAAATCAAACAAAGGACAAAACGGCAAAAGGACAAATTTACAAACAGACAAAACCAAAATCAAACGAAGAAAAAAATAACAAGAGGACCGATTTAAAGAAAGCAGTAAAAAAACAAATCACGCGCAAAACCACAAGAGGACGAATGCACACAATTAAGGACGAAGTGAAAATCAGACGACCGCACAGAAGGTCACTCACTCACACAAGACGAACATTTTCACAAACGGACAAAGGTCGTTGCGAAGAGAACTGACCAGCACCGAACGATGGGGGCGGCCCCCATTGACTTATATAATCTATATCTCTGTTTCAATTGTTTTTGGAGGTCCCCTTACAATTTTAGTGGAAGACCTGCTGGAGTGAATTCCCAGGAGTACGATTTGCCTCAGGGCATAGATCTGGTTCCCTGCTGTAGAACATCTGTTACGTAATACCCTAGCTAAAACAAACTGGAGTACAGCCACTGTGTGTTTATTATGTAGGCCTACTGCATTTACTGTACAGTACAAGCACGCATTTAGGGTACTTTCTCTTGGCTTAGTGTGACAACTGCAAAAAACTTTCGGTAAACTCTTGATTTTTGCATGGCCCTGCAATTGAAAACAAAGTTTTTAACAGTCTTATTCTACTACTAATGAAGGGATTGAAGGCACATGAGAAGCAAAAGACGTCTGCTAGTAGTATATATAGGCTGTCCCTGCCGATTTTGCATTTTTTTTCACCCAATACAACTTTGGTGAATCATAATTCAATTTTGTGTGCTTTGCAATAACCGGCTAGGAAACTAAAATTGATGCTTTTGCTTTTTTCACAAAAAGCAAAGTTTAACCCGGGGCAGCAAATCTCGAGGTTAAGAAATTTGTAGTGTTAGAGACAATTTTGTTTTTGCACTATCAAATTCTTCATTGTTCATGCAAATATTGCTCAAGAAACATTCACTCGTGAGCAATATGCCATCATTGCTAAAAAAAAAATTATTTTGCTTGACAGCTAGCTTGATATTGTGGATTTTCAACTTTACAGCTACAGCCTACAAGCATAAACTTCAAGCATACAATTTGAAATCGTTTATAGCCGTTAGAAGGAATATAACCTTTCATGAGGGCGCATAGGCCTATACATTGTGATCGGGAGCAATATACAACACCATGGTGATTTAAATATTGGAACACATTGCACTGTTTGATTTGGAGTCTTTCTTTTTTTCGTATACCTCCACACAATTAATTATTGAAACAAAACAACATGTATAGGCCCTAAACCAATTTAAAAAAAATCGTCCTTCCATTGGATAAGTTATCCTTTTTATAGCTCCATGGTATAACTATATCAAAGGCCTCACCCCACCCCCCAAAAAATACACATATCAACGAGATTTTCTTCATGAAATGGTTAATTGGCACCCCCCCCCAAACAAACAAACAAAAAGATAAAGAAAAAAGGAAAACCTTTCCTTCCTCCATGATGAAATAACCAGCGCCTTCTGCTGGAGACAGACAACATATTATAACTCATCCTATACGGGCTAACTTATACTATAAGACCGCATCCTAGCTTTGTGGTATTTATCAGAATGCAAATTATAGGTACATATTAAGCTCGGACTGGAGTGAATGGGAAGATATAAGCCCAGTCCACTCGTTTCGAAAACGATCCATGGAGACAGAGATAGAGATTAAAGGGACTCTAATGGGGGGTCAATGTGGGCTGCCCCCATCGTTCGGTGCTGGTCAGTTCTCTTCGCAACGACCTTTGTCCGTTTGTGAAAATGTTCGTCCTGTGTGTGAGTGACCTTTTCAGTTTTCCAACGTGTGTGTATTAGCGGTCGTCTGATTTTCACTTCGTCCTTAATTGTGTGCATTCGTCCTCTTGTGGTTTTGCCCGTGATTTGTTTTTTTCAAGTTACTGCTTTCTTTAAATCGACGGTCCTCTTGTTTAATAGATTTTTCTTCGTTTGATTTTGGTTTTGTCTGTTTGTAAATTTGTCCTCTTGTCATTTTGTCCTTTGTTTGATTTTGGATTTGTCTGTTTGTAAATTTGTCCTCTTGTAATTTTGTCCTTTGTTTGATTTTGGTTTAGTCTGTTTGTAAATTTGTTCTTTGTTTGATTTTGGTTTTGTCTGTTTGTAAATTTGTCCTCTTGTCATTTTGTCCTTTGTTTGATTTTGGTTTTGTCTGTTTGTAAATTTGTCCTTTGTTTGATTTTGGTTTTGTCTTTTTGTAAATTTGTCCTCTTGTCATTTTGTCCTTTGTTTGATTTTGGTTTTGTCTGTTTGTAAATTTGTCCTTTGTTTGATTTTGGTTTTGTCTTCTTGTAAATTTGTTGTCTTCTTCTAGTTTTGTCCTTTGATTTACATTTTGTCTTCTCGTGAATTTGTTCTTTTGTTGATTTGTCCTTTGTTTGAATAAAATTGATCTTTGTATGATTTTTTTGTCCTTCTAAACAATTGTTTGATTTTGGCCCTTTTGGCCGCCCATACTTACCATACATATGCATCAATTGGGATGGATCCATTCATGATGCAATTCATCCCAACATATGATCAATGATACAAGGTGAGTCTAAAGAAAGTTGACCGGGATTGGTGATGTTTCTCAAAACAAACAAATGACACTCAAAAGTTCAGTAAAGCATATATTTAACAGGCACCCTCTCCTGCCTATTAAAAAAAAAGAATGAAACAAATCGATCATTCCTAAGAGGAGTTATGTCTATTTTAATGAAGGTACTCATTTTGCAAGCTGTCCATGGAATACTTGACAGAACAAATGTAAAGTAAGCATTTTAGCTGTGTACGTACCCTTTGCTACTTAGATTCATTCAAGCGTAAACATTCTATGGACAGCTTGCAAAATGAGTACCTTTATTAAAATAGACATAAGTCCTCTTAAGAATGATCAATTTGTTTCATTCTTTTTCTAATAAGCAGGAGAGAGTGTTTGTTAAATATATGCTTTAATATACTTTGGAGTTTCATTTGTTTCTCTTAAAAAACATCACCAATCCCGGTCAGTTTTTGACTCGCCCTGTATCTCCATTGTAAATGCACAGAATAGTTTCATACTGCATTGTTTGATCAAACGGAACAGCCTGCAGAAGAGTCATGTATTACATTGACGTGCAGTTTGCAGTATTCAACCTTGAAGCCATCACGAACACATTTCCATTATTTGTCATACCAAAAACTCAAGATAAATGACAATTTGTCTTAGGTACAAAAAGACCCATAAAGACATCACCTTGTAATCATTAAAAATGGATCGTCTACGCTTGACCAAAATGTACAAAAGCAAAATGTTTGTATAAATTGCTTGCATAATTAATTTCTATTGATTTCTCATTTTAGGCCCAGTTTAAAATTTGAGACTCCATTTGAGTTTGCTTAATATGGTTAAGGATGTTTATTTTTCCATTCTAATTGCAAGAGTTAAAACGGTTTATTGAAATTTTTTATCGGAGTGGTGCTGGTGTAGGGAAATTTTTATCTTTTATTAAATGAAAAGCCTTGCGGAACAAATGTTTGTGTAGTTTTCAGTAAATTGATATAGATTTTTGTTTCAGTGTAGTTGTTTAGTATTTTTGTCTTGTCAGAAATGATGTAACTGCGGACTGTCAAGTTTCTCCACACGCACAGGAGAACGTATGTATTTTGCTTGGTGTATAAAGGTTTAAGATCTTCATGAATAAAATACTGTTCCAGTAAAACAAATATGTAACTTGCGTTTCTTTTGTTTTAGGTGGTCATCAATAGACTGATTGCGCGGCCAATGTTTATATGTCATCAAATGACGTATAGCGGTTATTTTGTCATCTCATTTGGTGTAGAACAGCAGTGGAAACGAGCAAAGAAGACCATTAAGGGTATCCCTTGCCGTTTTTGCCATTTTTGGCCCAAAATTGACCTTTTCCAAAAATGCCTCGCAGAGCACAAAGAACCCCATTTCTAGCATAAAAACTGGTTCATTTCTTATCTAAGAAGAGAACTGAATCCATTTTTGGACATTTGATTTTTCATCAAAATTTGAAAAAATGGCAAGGGGTACCCCTTGCTGTTTTTGCTATTTTTGGCCCAAAATTGACCTTTTCCAAAAACGTCTCGCAGAGCAAAAACAACCAATTTATAGCAAAAAAACTGGTTTATTTCTTATCCAAGAAAAGAACTGAATCCATTTTAGGACATTTGATTTTTCATCAAAATTTGAAAAAATGGCAAGGGGTACCCCTTGCCGTTTTTGCTATTTTTGGCCCAAAATTGACCTTTTCCAAAAACGCCTCGCAGAGCTCAAAGAACCCCATTTCTAGCATAAAAACTGGTTTATTTCTTATCCAAGAAAAGAACTGAATCCATTTTAGGACATTTGATTTTTCATCAAAAATTGAAAAAATGGCAAGGGGTACCCCTTGCCGTTTTTGCAATTTTTGGCCCAAAATTGACCTTTTCCAAAAACGCCTCGCAGAGCACAAAGAACCCCATTTCTAGCATAAAAACTGGTTTATTTCTTATCTAAGAAGAGAACTGAATCCATTTTAGGACATTTTAATTCAAAATCAAAAATTGAAAAAATGGCAAGGGGTACCCCTTGCCGTTTTTGCAATTTTTGGCCCAAAATTGACCTTTTCCAAAAACGCCTCGCAGAGCACAAAGAACCCCATTTCTAGCATAAAAACTGGTTTATTTCTTATCTAAGAAGAGAACTGAATCCATTTTAGGACATTTTAATTCAAAATCAAAAATTGAAAAAATGGCAAGGGGTACGTACCCCTTGCCGTTTTTGCAATATTTGGCCCAAAATTGACCTTTTCCAAAAACGCCTCGCAGAGCACAAAGAACCAATTGCTCGTATTCATAAAAACTAGCAGGTGCTTCCAAGTAAATACTTCTAGTAAGTACTTTTTTCTCTAAGTATTTAGCATGAGGTGAAGCTTATACTTGATTACATGTCCATAAAACAAGCATTTGGTACAGAATGCTAGACTTACAAACTTGAAGGTAATGCTTTGTGGTTTTGTGGTTAAGTACCTATTCAATTGCCAGAGGAATACAGATTGCTAGGGGAACTACCGGGGGAACTACCGGGGGAACTTCCGGGGGAACTACCGGGGGCACTACCGGGGGCACTACTTCATACTGGGGGAACTACTACCATACTGGGGGAACTACTACCATACTGGGGGAACTACCGGGGGGCACTACTTCATACTGGGGGAACTACTTCATACTGTGGGAACTCCCCGGGGAACTACCTGGGGGCACTACTCCATACTGGGGGAACTACTGGGGGGCACTACTTCATACTGGGGGAACTACTAGGGGAACTACCGGGGGCACTACTTCATACTGGGGGAACTACTGGGGGAACTACCGGGTGCACTACTTCATACTGGGGAACTACTAGGGGGCACTTCTTCATACTGAGGGAACTACTGGGGGCACTACTTCATACTGGGGGAACTACTAGGGGAACTACCGGGGGCACTACTTCATACTGGGGGAACTACTGGGGGAACTACCGGGGGAACTACCGGGTGCACTACTTCTTACTGGGGAACTACTAGGGGGCACTACTCCATACTGGGGGAACTACCTGGGGGCACTACTCCATACTGGGGAACTACTAGGGGGTACTACTCCATACTGGGGGAACTACTGGGGGGCACTACTTCATACTGGGGGAACTACTAGGGGAACTACCGGGGGCACTACTTCATACTGGGGGAACTACTGGGGGAACTACCGGGTGCACTACTTCATACTGGGGAACTACTAGGGGGCACTTCTTCATACTGAGGGAACTACTGGGGGCACTACTTCATACTGGGGGAACTACTAGGGGAACTACCGGGGGCACTACTTCATACTGGGGGAACTACTGGGGGAACTACCGGGGGAACTACCGGGTGCACTACTTCATACTGGGGAACTACTAGGGGGCACTTCTTCATACTGAGGGAACTACTGGGGGCACTACTTCATACTGGGGGAACTACTAGGGGAACTACCGGGGGCACTACTTCATACTGGGGGAACTACTGGGGGAACTACCGGGGGAACTACCGGGGGCACTACTTCATACTGGGGGAACTACTGGGGGAACTACCGGGTGCACTACTTCATACTGGGGAACTACTAGGGGGCACTTCTTCATACTGAGGGAACTACTGGGGGCACTACTTCATACTGGGGGAACTACTAGGGGAACTACCGGGGGCACTACTTCATACTGGGGGAACTACTGGGGGAACTACCGGGGGAACTACCGGGTGCACTACTTCTTACTGGGGAACTACTAGGGGGCACTACTCCATACTGGGGGAACTACCTGGGGGCACTACTCCATACTGGGGAACTACTAGGGGGCACTACTCCATACTGGGGGAACTACCTGGGGGCACTACTTCATACTGGGGGAACTACTAGGGGAACTACCTGGGGGCACTACTCCATACCGGGGGAACTACTAGGGGAACTACCGGGGGCACTACTTCATACTGGGGGAACTACTGGGGGAACTACCGGGGGCACTACTTCATACTGGGGCAACTACTGGGGGAACTACCGGGGGCACTACTTCATACTGGGGGAACTACTAGGGGGCACTACTCCATACTGGGGAACTACTAGGGGGCACTACTCCATACTGGGGAACTACTAGGGGGCACTACTCCATACTGGGGGAACTACTAGGGGAACTACCGGGGGGCACTACTCCATACTGGGGGAACTACCGGGGGCACTACTCCATACTGGGGAAACTACCGGGGACACTACTTCATACTGGGGGAACTACCGGGGGGCACTACTCCATACTGGGGGAACTACCGGGGGCACTACTTCATACTTGGGGAACTACTGGGGGCACTACTCCATACTGGGGGAACTACCATACTGGGGGAACAGATGAGTCCGAACAGTTAGGGCAGATTTAGCCTTCAGAAAACAGGGGGGTTGGCAAGCAAAAAGTGTCATTTCGATGAAATCAAGTCCTAAACTGAGTCGCAATCTGAAAAAGTTATCGAGGGACGTGTTATGGCTAGAGCACATCAAATTCTTCGTTTACAGAACAGATTTTTTGTTGTTGAGATTTTTCTCCAATTATAGGGCATAAAACATGAAAACATTCAAATCACATGCAGGTATGGCAAAGGGGTACCCCTTGCCGTTTTTGCAATTTTTGCAATTTTTAGCCCATAATTGACCTTTTCCAAAAACGCCTCGCAGAGCACAAAGAACCAATTTCTAGCACAAATAAAAACTGGTTTATTTCTTATCTGTGAAGAGAACTGAATCCATTTCAGGACATTCAAACGGCTGCGGAATCAGAAATAACTTACAAATTTTACATGAATCAAATTGAAATGTGTTTTATTTTCAAAGAGTTTGCCACCATACAGGTTGATTACCAAGTTTTAAAAATCAAATCATTTACAATTCTCATATCAAAGGTACAGTACAGGATTGGTAACATGCCAACATAGAAATGTTCACAGATTTACTTTCAGGGTATGAAGATGGTGCTGGTAGAAACAGTAAATGGTGTATTTATCCAGAAATTAGTCAAACAAAGTCCGAAAACAGTTTTGATCTCGGGGTAAGATCAAAACCATGCTTTATGTTTTATAAGAAAAACTGAGACAGGTTTTCACTATTTTCTCGTGACTCAGATGTCCGAGGTTTATTTATTTTTTTTTTCACATGTTTTTTATTTCATGTACATGCTGGATCAGACAAAGTGTGAGTGCTGTTCTGTGACCTTTACCAATCATGTATTATACCTTTAAGAAGATATCAAGATCCTCCTCCCTGTTTTGTCAATGAGTTTAAGCCCCG
Organism: Astropecten irregularis; assembly: GCA_963971285.1. Lineage (NCBI taxonomy): Eukaryota > Metazoa > Echinodermata > Asteroidea > Paxillosida > Astropectinidae > Astropecten > Astropecten irregularis. The sequence continues at coordinate 4,004,990 of OZ020260.1, read as the reverse complement.
CCCCCATCTTTTCAATCACACATCACCTCTTCTTTAACAGCATGGATTATAATTTCCCACTTGTGTATTCATAAATATAAACAGCCAACAACATGACAAAAAAGACATTCCAATAATAATCATAAATTTATCAGCGAAAAAAAAAAACTGAACACGATTGCCGAGCAACAAACCATGAGCTTTTGCAAAAATCTCGAGATGTAGAATCAGTTTTTAAAATATGTACATTGAAAACCTATGGACATATCATACAGTAAAATGCAATGTACATGATTAGATCCAAAACACATGTATTCACGGTGCTCAATTATAAGAATCTTCTGAGCAAAAATTGATCATATCTTAATAATCAAATGATTGTCATTAGTCTTACAAGCTTAAAATATGGCAAAGATTATTTCTGGGGATGGAATTTGGCAAAAAGACTTGAATACGTTATTATACTTTTCTTTGAAAACAAACAGGAACGGGTATAGAATTATGGTTTTTTTTATAATACAAAGCTGCTTTTACCAAATGCTACCTGTACATGTACACCCAAACTGGTTGAAAAATTCACTTCTGGGAAAATCTAGCAGAGTTAGGACTGTGTAGACGCTATAGCTCAGGATATTTGATACAGTGACCTGCTTTAAATACTCCACATGCAGGTAGTTGTTTAGGAACTGATGTAGGTGTAAAGATTGTAAACTTAACATCTGTAATAAAAGGATAACACCCAGTGAAATATACATTTTCTGTCTTATGACTGTCTTATGACTGTCTTATGACTGTCTTATGACTGTCTTATGACTGTCATATGACTGTCTTATGACTGTCTTATGACTGTCTTATGACTGACTTGTAATTACTTTCTACATTGCCTCAGGGGAAAAACTGATAAAAATGCATAATTCCAGTAACAAAGGATCGGGTTTAAGTTATTACAATTAAAAGCTTAGCTGGAACTTAATCTTTGGATTTAAAATAAGGTGATTATCCTTGATCTTAAAATGTTGAGCATTTTGAGTTATACTTACATGTTCGTAAAATATTAAAAAAGTTATCAATAGGTAGAAGAACCAAACCCTTGACCCCAACCCACCTCCATACCACAGATTACCGTCCAGTTCCCCCTGTGGAGATTGTGGTAATGTGTGGTAAGCAGCTCTTAGGGTTAGGGTTAATGTCCACTCAGTTCATGGTGGGGCAAGTACTGGTTTGGTTTATTACCAGAACCAACTGATGTCTAATAAATATTCATGTCAGGCTAATCTGCATATTCATGAGCACTGGGCGTGTTTGTCGAGGCAACAGCCAATGAGCAATCAACAAGATTTAGGTTAGATACACACATCACATTTACATGTTTCTCTGCAATGCACCAATGAAATACACATTCTTCCTCCAACCAGGGTCCTTTTCCAAACCTCGGCTCCAGTTCTGGCTTCATCTGTCATCCATATACTGAAAATATAGGTTGTGGTTTTTCATTGAATTGAAGCTCTGTGTTCCTTTTCAAACTAGAGAATCTACTTCCAAACCGCAGCCACAAGCCTACTACTGCTCTGGCTCCACAAAATGGAGCCAGAGCCAGAGCCGGAGCCGGAGCCGGAGCCGGAGCCGGAGCCGGAGCCAGAGCCAGAGCCTGAGCTGGAGACTGACGGCACGAACATGGAGCCAGCTAGCACGGGTTTGAGCTGAAATACCCGACTCCTTCACAAACAAGTTAACACTCCAAGTCGGACTGTAATCTAGTCCTAGCCATCCAGACACCATCACAATCAAACTATGTAAATCAGTTGGCTGAACAAGACTTCATGCACTGTAATATGGATCCCGGTAAAAAAAAGAAAATGTACCTGACCTTCGTGTACCTTCTTACAATAGTTCAATGATAAAAGATCAAGATACAAAAAATGTCCAAGTTCAAAGACTGGGAAATGCTAACCAGACAGACAAAGAAGTCAGTTTCTAGATAGAGCTTATTAAAACAGGTCTCCTATACACTTAAACATTGAGGGAAGCTCAATTTGCCGATTTGTCCATACGTAACAATGTTCAGAGGTATAATGCCGAATTTGCAAAATGTCCTTGGTATACATTGGCGTATACATAGGGCCTTTACGCAACCTGGCTTGAGGCCAGGCTTGGTACTTATTTCGCTACCGCCATTAGAGGCCCACAAAACCAAACGAAGGGATTGGGCCACATGACGAAGCCGAAGAAAGGCTCCAGCTTCGCCATGTATCTCAAGCCCTTCATTTCATTTAGAAACACAAAATGGCAGTAGCAAAATAATCCCAAGCCTCGCCTCAAGGCTTATTTCGTAAGGGCCCATAGTGCGTGTACCAATGGCAAGCTAACGTGCACTGAACCTATACTTGGTATAAACTGGCCCATTTTTGGTCCAGACTTGTCTTCAAAACAATCCTTCCTGCACATTGAAAGCACATACTACTGTGACATTTCTGGCCGTTTTGATATTTTTACAGCCCGTGCAATCTGTGCATCCTGAATGCCAACCATACTGCTTCAATAAATCTCATTCCAGTCGGCTAATACGACAACATCATGTCATACCTATTACCTGTACACAACCTCAAATGGTCTGCGCCATAGGCGGCCATCTTTGATGACATTAATGCAGTTGCTTCTAATATACAAACACTCGTCAATGCCTGCATTGAAAGATTCCATCGTGAAAAAAACGTTGCCGCACTCTCTCTCCGCTTGTGTTTCCTCTTAATCTGCTTCGCCGAGATCTAGGAACAAGGGTCTGACGTCCAGCATGGAAGCGAGCTCCAAGACGTGCTTGTGGAGGGTGTTACTCTCTAAGATTTCGTTGCCTCTTAGATCTGGATGGCTCTGTGGATAATAGCTGTCATCCTGTGAAAATTTTTGACAAATACGAAAATTATTATTAACATAATCTCATCAAAAAGTGAACAAACAAAAACTGGGTCGCTGGTTCGAATCCCGCTTCGCTCTACTTTTCTTTGTTCATTTTTCAATGACTGAAAAAATTCAGTCAATTTCCCTTGTGGTTATTTGATGATTATAAAGAAAAACTGGAGCGGAATTTGGACCTGCGACTGCCAGGAATACCATACTGGTGCTCCTACCAACTGAGCTATCCATCCCTATGTTGGCGGTGTCCCAAATCGTCAATTATTTTTATTCGTTGGGTTCGCTGGTTCGAATCCTTTTCGAGTCAATTTCTCTTTTATCACTTTTCAATGACTTAATGAAATGAATTCAGTCAGATTCCCTTGTTTTTATTTTGGAGATTAAACTTCATTTTCTGTTGAGTCACAATATATGAATCCCTTGGGATCGATTTCAAGAAGCCCTCCGATCGATCATAACTAAAGTTACAAAGGATAACCCATCGTATCCCATGACTTCTATGTAGGGCTGCAATGCATCATTAGTCCTAAGATTGAAAGTAAGTTACGATGAGCTTTGGGAAATCGACCCCTGGGCACGTTGGCAAGCAACCTTCCAGAATCTGCCCAAATCGAGCGCTCCTCAGTCTCTTCTTGCACTCTTAAAAATTCCACATATTGAAGCACTTTGTACGGACGAATGACTACGAACTGTACATTAAAATGCCACTCAATCTTAACTTGGATGGAAGCAATCAAACTTAACTAGCCAGACCTACATATGTCATTCTGAGATATACGCTATGAGGCGAATCCCTACAAACCGATCTTCTGGGACCATTTAGAGCCCCTGGATGTCTCAGAGGTATAATGACTATTAAACTACCATCCAGCCGGCAGACATGAACATATCCCAGTCGATAATCGGAATAATCTGACATATGGATGTAATCAGGCAGGACTGTATGACTCTCAAATCGAGGATCTGGGAATTAGACTTCTACTGGATTCCGGCAAAAATTCCTGGGCGAATTGCTCTTTGATCATCTGAGAATTATTAAAGGGCATGTACAACATTGGTAAAGGTGACAGAGCAGCTGCAGGCTGCTCATAATTTGATTTGTCATGGAATAAAAACAAACATTTCAAATTTTCAGCTCAATTGATCATCGGAAAACAGTAGAAAACAGCCAAAAACCATTGAAATTGACACGCCAAATTGTGTGGGAATAGCTGTCTCTTTTTTTTATTTTCAGAGATCAAAATTTTTTTTGGTGTTTGGTTTTACTCTTTTCTGTATAAATACAGCATTTCAGGCAGAAACATTTTTACAGTATGTTTCTACCATTACCATCTTCATAGCCTGTAAGTTACACGTAAATCTGTGAACATTTCTGTTTTGATGTGTTACCGATATTGTACATGACCTTTAAAATGCACATTGGGATGATAATAATACGGCAGACTCTCGATGAAGCATGCATATGGATCGTTGGGCATTACCTTGAAGCCTCTGTGATAACGCAGAGCGGCATAGCAGAATATGAATCGTAGAATCAGCAACCTCAGAAACTCATCACCGTAGAACTGCATGAACACATGGTCTGTAGAGCACAAGATAGGTCTAGCAGATGTCAATAACCAATCATTCTAGTTTACGTCATCGTCATGGTGTAACGTTTAAAAAACATACAGGCTTTTCATACCAAAGATGAGAAAATGAGGCCAATGTACTAGGTAACCGATTGACAAGTAATAAATGTAGATTATGACTTGATTACAGCCAAAGAAAATAATCTTAACATTGTTAAAAATGAGAATTTTTTTTTTAAATGGGAGACTTTTGAGAACCGGTCTTCAAGTCAACAGCGCACGCGCATGCAATTGTGAGCATGCGCGCGTTGTTTTGCGCGTGCCCTGTTGTGCATGCGCGTGCACTTGCGCTGTTGACTTGAAGAACGGTTCTCAAAAATCTCCCATTGGCAAGTAATAAATGTAGATTACGACTCGATAACAGCCAAAGAAAATAATCTTAACTGTGTTAAAAATGAGAACTTTGTTTTTAATTTTTTTGACTAAAAATACCCGGTAAATTTTTCCTTATTTTAACAAAAACACCAATCATCAAGGCCCAATGGATAAAAAAGTAAGACTGCGCAAGTGTCTACATCAGCTTGACAAAGGCAAGTTCACAGCTGAAACGTCGCTATAATTTAGCCACCATCGTGAGCCAATGAACACTTCGCTTTTAACCATTTTTCAATGATGGACAACCTCTTTTCTATTATCTTTGTTTTTGCAAGCAATATTTTGTACAAATATTACAAATAAAACAGGGGCCAATTTTATGGAGTTGCATGCTAAGCACAAAAAATTGCTTAGCACAAAAATGTCCTGCCCAATAAAAAAAACCATGGTTAGTGTGATACACAACACATGGAAATTTGGTTGTTACCGGTAATCCTGTTTTTATTGAGACAGCAATTTCATGGTTAGCAAATTTTTGTGCTAAGCAGGGCCGTGAAATTGGCCGTGAAATTGGCCCCAGTTTGGCTCCACAGAGGAAATCATGAAGTGAGTTTTATGCGATCATATATACTGTAGTTTGAATGTTTCTGGAAGGAGATAATAAAGAAGTTATATGAAGATACACAAAGACACACCCACCTATTGTTTTAGACTTGCCAATAGTCGTAGCTACATCGCCGAGCAGCTTGTTGACCATGGCCTGGCAGTTATCCCACAATGCAATGGGCACGTCGGCAATGTCGCAGATATAGCAGAACGCCACAAGAGGTGAGTGCATGAACATGGTGAATAGGTTGCCCTTCTGCGTGGTCTGGTCATGGATGGTAACAGGGAGGTTCATTGGAGACATGAGGCAGACCACTGGCTGACCAAACAAGTTGGGTAAATTCTACACGAGAGAAAAAACAAACAAAGAACATTCTATAAACGTTGGGTTCACAGAGTTCTGTCTGTGCCAGAGATTGCCAGCTCAGACGTTTGACAAGGTACTCTTCTGGATAAAATATTACCCAAAGTTGAAGGAAAAAGGAAAACAATTTGCTTGTAAACAACTTTTTAACAGAAGACCTGATGTTTCGATCCCATGGCAGGATCTTTCTAGCCTTTGAGAAAGATCCTTCTAGGATCAAAATGTTAGCCCTCGTAACTCCAAGTCTTTGATATATTTCAGGGCATTATTTTTTTTGACTCCGCATTTATCATTATTTTTTGTTGACGAGCAGTTTGCACCAGCTTACTACTTGTATTAACATTTTAACAGAAAAGACTCATTTAAGAAGTCTTTTATTTAACAATACAAGTAAAAAAAATCAAACCAGCCTTTGAGAAAGATCGTTCTAGGATCGAAACGTCAGCCATGGTAACTCCAAGTATTTTATATTTTTCAGGACATTATTTTTGTTGACGAGCAGTTTATAGAAGTTTTTTTTACTTGTATTAACATTTTCACAGAAAAGATTCATTTAAGAAGTCTTTTAAACAATAAAAGTAATAAACAAACACAATGTCTCTTCAATAATATACAAAATCTTGCCTAGTAGAAATTAATTACTATTCCTGGGAGCATTAATAATGTATGTACACCAGTATTAAAACCACTGATCACCATATGCATATATTTGATCTTTATGCAAACATTTCAATACCCCTGCCCTATATTAAACCAATAAGACCCTCAGTTCCTAAACAGAATGCTTGTATTTTTTACTTCATTCAAATTTTATTTACATACTGCTTAAAAATGCAAATAATTTATTATTAACGGACGTCTGCCTTGTCTTATCACATTCTGGATCCGTTGGAATAATGATGACTTGCAAGATAGCCCGAGCGGACACAGTAAAGCCATTTCACGGTTATGACAGCAACTTGTTATTGTACTGCAGGCATTATGACATCTGTTGGTACAGTGTGTGTGTGTACAATCGATCTATCGTCATGAGTTCTAATCATCCTAAGGCTATATCACACATGATTCATACTGTCTTTGGCAATCCAGTTATAGCACATCGTCCTCTGCGCTGCATTATCAATACATGGGTGCAGATAATTCTTGAATCCTGAACTGTCATTCTTTCAACAAATATCACGAGAAAACTCAATTTGTGTGTAGTATTTCAGACATATTCAGACTGATTTCATAGCACTTGCTTAACAAAAAAATGTGTTATTTCTATTTCTACTACTTTAGCACAAGAAAAGACCCACTATAACCCTATCACCCATGTTTATTACAACCAAATGACTGATGTAAGAAAGCAAATTCATTTTGAATGTGCAGTAAGCTTCGTACATGTAAATATGCTTACAGTTATATGTAATTTATAATTATGCTTAAGCAATTTAAGCAAATATGTCTTCCTTTACTTAGCAGGAAACTTTGAGTTAGCAGGAAAATTGGCTTACTAAGCAAATAATCCTTGTTTATCCATGAAATAGGATCTTGTAGGAATAGAATCCAGTAAGCGCCAATTCTAAGCTTACAGTAAGCGGAGTGGAATTTGGGCCCTGTTTGGTACTAAGCAAGCTGCTATGATATTGAAGAGGTTTGCTGCTTACCTTGAATGCATGGCTATTGGGACTGTCAATTACCAGGAAGAGTGGTTTCCGAGTGAATGGAAAGAGATCCCCTGGGTGTATACTGTAGAATGATCAGATAAATGTATGACACATTACTGTAGAATGATCAGATAAATGTAGGACGCATTACTGTAGAATGATCAGATAAATGTAGGACGCATTGCTATAGAATGATCAGATAAATGTAGGACACATAACTGTAGAATGATCAGATAAATGTAGGGCACATTACTGTAGAATGATCAGATAAATGTAGGACACATTACTGTCGAATGATCAGATAAATGTAGGACACATTACTGTAGAATGATCAGATAAATGTAGGACGCATTACTGTAGAATGATCAGATAAATGTAGGACGCATTGCTATAGAATGATCAGATAAATGTAGGACACATAACTGTAGAATGATCAGATAAATGTAGGGCACATTACTGTAGAATGATCAGATAAATGTAGGACACATTACTGTCGAATGATCAGATAAATGTAGGACACACTACTGTAGAATGATCAGATAAATGTAGGACACATTACTGTAGAATGATCATATGTATAAATGTAGGACACATGGGATCAGATAAATGTAGGACACATTGATGTAGAATGATCAGATAAATGTAGGACACACTACTGTAGAATGATCAGATAAATGTAGGACACATTACTGTAGAATGATCATATGTTTAAATGTAGGACACATGGGATCAGATAAATGTAGGACACATTGATGTAGAATGGTCAGATAAATGTAGGACACATTGCTGTAGAATGATCAGATAAATCTAGGACACATTACTGTAGAACATTACTATAGCACTTGATCACATATTAAAGGAGCATATGGTATCCTTAATGGATCATCAGCATCTAAGACGTGCACGTAAAAAGCCACCGACTGATTCGTGAATGATTAGCCTACCAGTGCATTTCCTTCAGCATGTTTGACCTCTTGATGACCTGCTGGTCGTTGCCCTCTCGCTTATTATTAGTAGCCACGCCTCCCGAGTCAAATGCCCCGTCTTCTCCCTTACCAAGCCCCGTCGAGCCATCAGCGGACAGATACAGCAGCAACGCCGCGTTGACTGGAAGCTCCTGCACAAGATGCAAATAGAGGAAAAGGGAATAATGTACTAGACATGAAATAGCGTTTACCATATTGGATCTTACACGAGATTATTGGATTGTAAGATGTTGAACAAGATACACACGTAGCTTACCAAGGGCGATACATACAGCCACAGTGATATAGCATTACAAGGTACATGTACATGTACAAACATGCACTAGCATAGGATAACATGATATGGCATGTTACCTAGGTAAGTATTAATAGAATGTATCAGATGGCTCCTCCAATGATCAATCTGTAATTAGGTTGGTAGAAGCCAGATTTGATGAGCCGATATCAGATTCTGTTAATGGCATAAGAGCTCTTAGGATTGACCCAAATTCAATTGGAGGTATACATGTAGTTACAGAGTGCTGGTATGGCAGCTCCACAATGTTGGGTAATCTGATTAGTCTGTTGCCCCTAGTGATTTGAAAGTCTTCCATTTGTCATGCCAATGTGAACTACGGAGACTAGACACGCAAGGATAGCCCCACTTGGGAGTTTCAAAACATGACAAATACATTAACTGAAGAGAGTGCCTGGTTTTTAGTATGTCAGTAAATGTGAAGTACATGTGCAGACGCCCATTTCAGCTCTCCTCAATGAAAAAACGAGTAAACAAAGACTGGAGAATGAAAACAAAATGCAATGTCTCTATTATGTACATCCTGGGGCAAATTTCAGGGCCCTGCTTAGCACAAAACAATTTGCTAACCATGAAATTTCTTTCTTTAATAAAAACAGGATTAACATCCAAATTTCCACGTGTTGTGTATCACTTGTGATTGTTCTTTGGCTGTTGTTCGCTGACCATGTATATCAAATTGAATTTTTAATGGTGGTTTGTTTGATTGAGCAAGACATTTTGTGCTAAGCAATTTTTTGCACTGTGCTTAACAGCTACATGAAATTGGCTCAGGCCAGTCCTCCCCCTTGGTATCTTTAAAGTAACCAAGGTAACTGGGTCACACCAGCCAATCAACTGTAAGGGTTAGTGGCATTACATCCTGGCTAGTGCCATATATACAGAAGGTGTATTTTTTTTAAGAGAGTAAAACATCCTTATCTTTAATATCTTATCTTCAAATCACTAGGTGGGCCCAGGATAGGGGCATTAAGCATTTCTTCCTGTCAAGGAAAATTGCAAATACCTTAATTCTTTTAAAGGTTATCAAAATTCTATTTAATTAAAGAAGTCAAATCCCACTCCATTCAATTTTTCTTTGGTAAATTTTTCTTTGGTAATTTTTTCTATAGTCAATTTTTCTTTGGTCAATCTTTCTTCAGTAAATTTTTCTTTGGTCAATCTTTCTTTGGTCAATCTTTCTTTGGTTAATCTTTCTTTGGTCAATTCTTCTTTGGTCAATTTTTCTTTGGTCAATTTTCTTTGGTCAATCTTTCTTTGGTCAATTTTTCTTTGGTAAATTTTCTTTGGTCAATTTTTCTTTGGTAAATTTTCTTTGGTCAATCTTTCTTTGGTCAATTTTTCTTTGGTCAATCTTTCTTTGGTCAATCTTTCTTTGGTCAATCTTTCTTTGGTCAATCTTTCTTTGGTCAATCTTTCTTTGGTCAATTTTTCTTTGGTCAATCTTTCTTTGGTCAATTTTTCTTTGGTAAATTTTCTTTGGTCAATCTTTCTTTGGTAAATTTTCTTTGGTCAATCTTTCTTTGGTCAATTTTTCTTTGGTCAATCTTTCTTTGGTCAATCTTTCTTTGGTCAATCTTTCTTTGGTCAATCTTTCTTTGGTCAATTTTTCTTTGGTCAATCTTTCTTTGGTTAATCTTTCTTTGGTTAATCTGTCTTTGGTTAATCTTTCTTTTGTCATTTTTCAATGACTTCAAATTCAGTCGGTTTCCCTTGTGGTTATTTGATGATTATATTGATGAAATAAGATTCGATTTCTCAACCCTTGTAGTAAACATTGTGGATCTATTTGCTAATGTCCATTCGGGAGCAACCTGTTAATTTTCCCCACAAAAAAATGAACAAGTGGAGATTCACTTAGCTGCTGAATGCAAAGAATCTATTTAGCCAGTCTCTTGGGGTGGATTTTTTCAGCCGAGGAGTCCCATTCAACAGTTCAAAGCCCCTGCCCTAGTTCTATCACTAATAAACCTGATGCATAGTCCCGGACAAAAGCGCCGTAGAAATGCACGGAAAATTGAACAGAATTCCCCGGACTAAATTCAACAGGCCAACAACCGCATGTTCTTCTTCGTCAGCCAATCCCTTTATGTGTGCCCCCCGATGATTCCACTCATCTGAGCCGAGCTGACAAGTCATATAGCCATCTTCACACCCCAGAGAGAGCTACTGAAACCCGGCTTCCTTAATTTCATCAAGCTCGACATCGACAAACCAGTCAGTCCCCGTGTGATTCTCGGCGGCTCCCTGCCGCCGGACCAAAAACCGGTGATACAATGCCCAGGGTTTTAACATCCAGAAAATTAGAACACTCTTCCAAACAGAACAAACAAATTTGCAGGAACCAGTAAAACCCTGGAGGGCTATTTCTCCCCCTCTCTCTCTGTCTAACTTCACAAGAGAGGAAAGAAAGGTGAGTGACCAGGAAGAATTTAGTCTGCATTTTCCGCCTGACTGACGGTTTGGGTTATTATTAGTACAACCCGTAGACAAAAAAAAATACATCTTGAGTGATCGACGGAGAATATGGATGCGGGAATCATTAACGGAGCCGAGAGGGATTTACAGCTCGGCACAATTCTAGCGATTTTAAAGGTAGTATCATACTTTGGTAAGACACCAAAACAGAAATGTTCACAGATTTACCTATTACTTACAGGGTATGAAGATAGTGGTAGTAGAAACATACCGTTAAAATCTTTGCCTGAAATGGTGTATTTATCCAGAAATGAGTAAAACAACGGTCGAAAGAGAAAAGACTTAAGAAATACTGTGGCTGCTTTTCACCGTTTTCTCAAAAAGTGGGCAATGTATGGGACTGAAATTTTCACAGATGACTGTTACTGAATCTGTCTTAGTATTTTTGCCCATGAATCTGTATTTCTATGATAAAAACCAAAGTGTGATACTACCTTTAAAGAGTGATTGTACATCAAATTTTGTATTGTGGCTAAATTGCAAAAAAATAAGTGTCATGGGGTTTGTTTGTTTGTTTCACACACAATCCTGCTGATCCAAGGGGCCGATTTCACGAAACACTACGATGGATCTTAAGTGTGAATTCATTTTAATTGCTAAGCAAGGTGTGACGTCACAATACAAATCACTATGGCGATATTGACAACTCATCTTAAGATTAATCTGAGTGCTTTGTGAAATCCATCCCTGGTCCCATTTTAGCGTATCCTGCATGGGACGTGGAAATAAACAGGCCCTCTTTATTTATTGTATGCCTCAGTGATATGACAAAGATATTAATTTGTCAGAATGAGATATTAATATGCCAGTTGCATTTTCCACAAATGAAATTTCGGTCTTGAGTCCTGCACTGAATTGGAAATGATGGGTCATCGAGAATTCATCAGAGATCGGGCCGTCCATGTACAGAGCCTTGTACTGATGAGGATCTCGTAAATAACTCCTCAACGATCAAACGGCATTTTAATGAATTCGCCTGATTGAAAAAAATTACCAAGTGGACTATTTTAAGAACACAAGGCTATGAACATGATGAAAGTATTAGTGTACATGCATGTATGAATACAGTGTGTCGCCAAAAAACACAACACTTTGTGTTGAGAACCATGTTATTAAAATTAAACAGTTTATAAATCACTTCAATATTCAGATATGTGATACAGCCATGTCTTGGCTATCACCATGTAGAATTTGCACAAAATTGGACTGAAATTGAGGGAACAAATTAAACTAAGACTGAATTACCCAACCTCAAATCCCAATTTTCATATTTTTTCTTCATACACATTATGTGTGTATTGACCATTTACTATTAGATATTACTTGTGTTATCCTCATTATCCTGATAATGTAATGCAAATCATATTCTGGAATACTGCAAATTTGTTTTTAAAAAGCACTCTTTCAATTGGTAATATTTTCGCCGATTTCAGTCCAATTTTGCTTAAATTCTACATGGTGATAGCCAATACATGGCTGTAACATATATCTGAATCTTGAAGTGATAAACAATTTAATTTTCATATATTGGTTCTCGAGACACAAAGAGTTGCTTTTTTTGGGACACGCTGTATATGACTGCTAGGAACACAAACTAGTGTGTTTATCGAGTATTTCGGTCGAGATCGTTAATGTACATTGAAGCAGCTGCCTACTAAGTGTGTGCGATTGCATTATATTGACTCTGCTCTGCTACAGAGCAAATGCATCTGTGTATTTAGAATGCGACTGTATACAGACTTCATGCCGACATCGGTACTAGCCGCACTAGTCCATCAAATAAATTGCCCGTACACTCAACTATAGCACACAAACCTCTCAGGGCACTATTCATGTTACCCATCACAAGTTCCATCTTGATGGCAATATACACGGAATGGGGCGATGGATTATAGGCCCTACCATGAATCTTTGTCCCGATGCAATGCTTACCTTGAATCCAGCCGACAAGAATGTGTAGAACTGGCTGAAGGTGGGTTTGTACAGTAAATACTTGTGTGGGTTGTCTCTCTTCAACGGTTTGCTGTTGTTGTCCTACAAAAACACAAAAATTAAATTTCAAGAATCAATCAGTTTAAAGGTAATATCATACTTTGGTTTATATCCAAGAAATACAAATTCGTGGGCGAAAATATCAAATACCAATGAAAGGGGATAACTAAAACAACTCAAGTGAGGGTATCCTTAATGTTTGTTCCAAAAATCGTTTGGACGAACGATCTTTGGAAAAGACATTAAATCTTGATTTGCTTGAAAAACCCAGCATCTGATGAACCAAGATTTCCTGTGGTGACTGTTTGCACTTTTTACGAACTGTTGAGTCATTTTCTGTATCGCAAACTTGATACATTTTCGTTGGAGGTGTTGTAAATCCTATATGCTCCCTTTAAATTCACTCAAATATGACATGGCCTGACTGTAACACCAGCAGTGGCTAGACCTGATTCCGATTGGACCTTTGATTAACAAATACGAGGCTGACAAACTACAAATTACACCATGCATGAATTTCTGATTCAATTTCCTTGATTGTGTGGCCTGTCTGGATTGATGGAACTTGTACGTACGTTGTTGTGATGAGGAGGTGATGTGATGTGTTCACTGGACGTAGGCTCTCTTTCTAACGTCTGTAACATTCTATACATATCCAGGGTCAACTCACTGAATTTGACCTGTGCAGGAAATAAAACCACTGTAATAATTGGGGTACATGATAATATTTAATATACGCGTACATGTAGTCATGCAATGTATTTATTTAAAACTCCTTCCTGCTTGACTCTATATCAATATGCATTTGTGATGAATACAAGTAATAAACTGCTGCAAACTGCTCATCAACCAAAATAATGACATGAAATATATCAAATGATTGGAGTGAGTGGGGCTGACGCGACGTTTCAATTCAAGCAGGATCTTTCTCAAAGGCTTAACAATTTGTAATGCTATACTTCTTGATGACGTATTCAGCCGTTTTAAAATCTTGTCCCATGATGAATGAGGAATCATTGGGGCATATCGATCTACAACTTCCACAGCCCTCATGAACTTCTTGAACCATTGATTGGTGAAGATCTCCCACCAGAACTAAATGCAAGCTTGGCTTATACAAATTGATTATCAATGAAGTCAATGATTAATGACTTTTTTAATTATTATTCTTGATAAAAGAATGATATCGCGAATAAAGTGTATAATATTGGGCATGTTACCTGTTGCTGGCAGTTGCCTACAATCAGTGCCTCTTGTAATGTTAGGTAGATAGGGGAGCCTTTATCCAGTGCTGGCAGTACACCCGGAGCCAGTCTATAAGTCAATGTCACTGCTCGGGAATTGCTGTCCAGGACCGTGATGATGTCATCAGCCTAACAAGGAAAGAATAGATAGATTCAAATGTTTGTTGTTTTTTCTGGGCACATTGTAACAATTGCTTAATACAACCGTATATAAGATCATTCTTGTGAAGAATATGACACACAGCGGCGCATACTCAGGTTCAGGTTTATTTCATACTTTTATAGTGTTATTACATTGAGTACATTTATTACAAGGTATGCTAATAGTATGAGGAGGTCAGACAAGAAGCCCGAGCATGAACGAAGGAAGAGTGAAAAGCCACTCTTTGAAGAGCCATAATATGAAGGACAACTCTTTATCGAGTTGTCTTTCACTCTTTTAGAGTGATGTTTGCATCGTTTTTAGTGATTTTTCACTCTGGCCCAGAGTGAAAACCACCTTAGAAGAGTGAAATATCCACCACTCTTTTTCAAGAGCCATATATGAAGGACAACTCGATTTTGAACGAGTGGTATTCTTCACTCTTTTGAATTTAGAGAGTACTTTTGATCTATTCCATCATTTGAATCAGGTAATTAAGGTTTGTTGGATGTGTGTGTGTGTGCTGGCATTCAATTCATGGATAGTCATGCTAGTTGTGATTTGGAATGAGCTAGACAGGACATGAGCAGAACGAGAAGCCAAAGAGTCTCCTCAGGGCCGATATACTGCAATGAGGATTCATAACAATATCCACCCCTACCTTCCCTCAAGACGCAAATCAATTACAGTTCACTGTCTTGCTCAAGGACACACTATGATGACCCCTTTGGGTGGATGTGACCTAATTTTTCTATTTTATGCCTCGGGATGATGGAAATAAAATAATTAGGACTGAAATCTGCAAATGATATGCAACAAATGTCTCTGAAGCCAAATGTGTGACCCAGAAAGCACTAAATCCAATTACAACGTACACAATTTGTCTTTAAACTTAATTTTCATTGAGCATGCAGTAGGGAATAAGACTGCTCATATAATACTCTGTATAGCATGGAATGCTATAAGTCCCTTAATACTTCAAACACTAAGAAGGTTATTGAGGTAGGGTTAAGAACCAATAAAAATTCTTATACAGGTTGCGTTTATCCTCTCACCCGATCTAGAATGAAAACACCCATAGGCCAAAAGGAAAATTGATACCATATTTTTTTTATTTGCCGTCTTGTAGTCTTAAAGTTATTAATGAATTCAATATTTAGAAGCAGTCAAGCAAAACAAATACTTCAAACGTTCGAGAAGGGAATATGGGGGGGGGGAGGAAATGAGATAACCTGTTTAGTTTAAAT
The DNA here is from genome assembly GCA_963971285.1 of Astropecten irregularis. Classification (NCBI taxonomy): domain Eukaryota; kingdom Metazoa; phylum Echinodermata; class Asteroidea; order Paxillosida; family Astropectinidae; genus Astropecten; species Astropecten irregularis. The sequence continues at coordinate 3,989,152 of OZ020260.1, read as the reverse complement.
TCACCCGTGGCAACGCTATGGAAAAAAAGTATTGCATTGGAGGGAGGGGGAAGGGGGGGGGGGGGTAGAGGGGTCGGAATTTATCTCGGGGGCAAGAAATTTTGATTTGATTGAATTACTGTTTGTCAGCATTTTGCAGCCCGACACTTGAAGCAAATATAATGCACCTGGGAAATGCACACACTGTTTGTGAATAGAATTAAGTATAATGTAACCGACAGATAATGTATTATGTTTCCCGCTAATACAAGGTTTCACAGATTACAAGCTAATGGATGATATAGTTGTTTGTCTATTCAGGCCAATGTCATTAAGCTACTGAGTCTCCAGCTTTTGACAGAGTGTAATTTATGTTGAGTGAGATTTGAAGGTTTTACAAGGTGAATTCACGATTTTATTTAGACTCCAGCAGTCTCCTGATGACGGGCTGAGCACACTGCCCGAAACGTTGGTTTACCGGCTCTTCTCAGAGCCACACTCAGTCACAATAGAGCAGGTGCAGTTGTACAGGGGGCTTGGACCCCCCAAAATTGTGTTTGCCCCCCCCCCCCCCCAAAAAAATGCAATTGAAAACAAATTATGGAAAATGCTGCAATTTTTCAGTTATTACGCGCCAATTACATGACAAACGTGCTTGTGGGCTTTAGGTGCATGTTTTTCTACTCCTAATAAGACATAGCAGAAGCGAGCACTTGTTAGAAGAAGGGTCTAGCTCCCCAAAATATTGGCCCTTTAAGTCCCCCCCAAAAAAAAAAAAAAATTACCCCACATTGTAATTGTCCATATCTCCATATCATCTGTGTGTTTGTTATACAGCTAGTGTGCATAGAGCCCTCAATTCTTTCAGAATTTCTGAAGTATCATCCCATCCACATTGTCAATTTGAAGTGTACTCACAGCCTGGATGCTCCAGAAATCCTTCAACACCCAAATACATCGGTTCTAATATTGAACTTCTTAAACTGGATCAATTAAATGGATGTAGCCACTGTCTTGATAAGTGGAAATGTGTTCCTATTCTGACAGAGAGAGACAAATGTTCCAAGAGAGGGCTCTCTCAGCTGATATTGACACAGGTGCTGCTAACACTATCTCCTTTGCGATCCGTGTTGAAACCAACCCGGATCCACTCCGGTTCAGCCCGGCAAGTTTTTGAACCGGATCAAAGGGACGCATCATTCACACTACGTTTATGGTGAACCGGCTCATACAACACAATCACGGCACAAAATGCAGTTTGGAACCGGGTTGAGACTTTCAACCCTGCTCCCTACCAGGGTTGATTTCGAGCCAGCTAGGCCGTCCTACCCGGGTTGGCTCGGGGTTGAAAATGGTCAAGTGTGAAAAGGGTTGAAAAAAATCTCGGGGTTAGATCCGGTTGCAACCACAAGATTTTGAATAGTGTGAAAAGCCCTTATGAGTCTGTATCCTAAGAACCTCCAGAAAGACTTCATCTGTTCAATTTATTATATTCACAAATAGGGGCCAATTAGGGAGACATATTAGCGTCTGAAAGTGAACATTTGGGAGACATCGGGAATTAGGGAGACATTTCTCCCCCGGGCGCCACTTTTTAGGCGGCACAAACAATGCAAAGGCTAAAAAAAATAAAAATTGGAAATGTTAGAAGAAAGATTCCAATTTCAAATTGTTTGATTTCTTTTTTCATTGGCATCAGAAGTTTTGATGAATTAGGGTTGCAATTTTAACGCTTTCCCCAGGCGCCGTTTTCCCTAGTTACACCACTGCCCCTGTGAATTCTTCAATTGTGCTGTAGTGATTTTGGGGTAGACTATGGGGATTTACGAAACGGAGGCTTAGGCTCAGGCTCCAGCTCTGTCATCCATATGCTGAAAATATAGCTTGTGGATTTTCATTGAAGCTGAAGCTATGTTTTCCATTTCAAACTATTAAAAGAATCTACTTCCGAACCACAGCTGAAAGCCTCTATTTTGATACCCGTTATTTTGGAATGGATTCCTGAAAATGGAGCTGGAGCCGGAGCCGGAGCCTGAGCCTGAGCCTGAGCCTGAGCCTGAGCCTGAGCCTGAGCTGAGCCTGAGCCTGAGCCTGAGCCTGAGCCTGAGCCTGAGCCTGAGCCTGAGCCTGATCCTGAGCCTGAGCCTGAGCCTGAGCCTGAGCCTGAGCCTGAGCCTGAGCCTCCATTTTGTAAATGCCCTATCAGTTCTATAATGATTTCAAACGTGTATTAAAGAATGTCTTCAGTCCATGGCCCATCCTCTTTTACACACTGTATATAACTTAAATAGACAATATTACTTTACAACTGCTTCGAGCAATATTATTAAATTTATTCTCCCATTTTTTCCGCTGAAAACCAACAGAGCACTCGGTGTTTAGTTTGGGGCAAAATATCGATTGCAATTACGTGTACAATGTATGCACTTAGGCCCGAATGAACAATTTACAATCCAAACTAGCTTAGCATCAAGGTACAGCTGAAAGAATTGGGCTCCAGTCTTAAAGGTTGCAGAAATAACCCGAGAGGTAATAAATCCCACACAATCCTCCCCCCGAGGCAATAAGCACTAAATCCTTCAAACCCAGCGTGCATGCATATATGCACACCCACATCCTCCTTTAGCGTTTAAGGAAGGTTGTTGCCACGGGAGATCGAGTAACCACAGAATTGCCACAGTAACCAGAAAGCCTTCTAGATGGTTTCTCTTCCCCCGATCAATGGACCCATTCTGGTTCATGGGAAGGTCATGTTCAGAATCCATTCATGATCGGAAAAAAACAATCCAAACTTTGATATGGATGCAAGTACACGTATGATCGATAAATGACTTTTATGTCTCTACTCTTAAGGTAGAGTGGAATGGGAACCACTTAGGACAAACCTAGGCCCCCTTGTGGGTGAAGAACGTACGTGGATAAAATGACGACTCAAATAATCAACAACAGAATCCCCAGACAAAGTTGAAAAAAAAAAAGCATTTCAAGATAGAATGATATATTTGGCACTTATGAGTTATTGTCATGTACATGTATGTGCATGAATATGCGTACATGTAAAATTAAAACTTAGGCCTATATCTACAATGTGAAGCTCAAGAAATATTTCATATTCCTATTATTTTTGTCCACTTCTTAAAGGCAACATACAGGATTGGTAAAGATGACAGACCAGCTTCAGGCTGTTCATAATTTGATTTGTCATTAAATAAAAATAAAATGGTTACAGCTCATATCATCATCGGAAACTGTAGAAAACAGTGAAAAACACTCACAGTATTTTTAAATCTATTCAAGGGAATTTTGATCTCACCCCGAGATCAAAACTGTTTTCGGTTGTTGTTTTACTCATTTCTGGATAAATACACCATTTCGGGCGGACATATTTCAACAGTATGTTTCTACCAGCATCATCTTCATATCCTGAAAGTTATATGTAAATCTGTGAACATTTCTGTTTGGGTATGTTACCAATCCTGGGGCCAATTTCATAGAGCTGCTTAAGCACAAAAAATTGCGTAAGTATGAAAAGACTTCCTTGATCAAATAGGATTACCAACCAAATTCTCATGTAATGTTTACTGCTTTTGACTTGAATTCGGGCATTGTTTGCTGAGCATAACATTCACAAGGAGTTTTGTCTGATACTGATTTTATTTACCAATGTTTCTGGGGCCAATTTCATAAAACTGTTAAGCACAAAAATTTGCTTAGCACAAAAATGTCTCGCCCAATAAAACAAACCACCATTGAAAATTCCATTCGATATTCATGGTCAGCGAACAACAGCCAAAGAACAATCACAAGTGATACACAACAAGTGAACATTTATTAAGACAGAAATGTCATGCTTAGCAAATTGTTGTGCTTAACAGTTTTATGAAATTGGCCCCTGGTGCTTAAGCAAATTTGGGTGCTTAAGCAGCTCTATGAAATTGGCCCATGTACTGTACATTGCAGAAATCATTGCTTGGCATGCCATATGTAATGACTAGTGACCTTGAGTGTGAGTATTGGCTTAGAGATAAATCCTGGATGACTGATGACACGTACTCAGGGCCTAACGTGCATTACACAATGTTCATATCATACATGTATAATACGCATTGATTAGAAGAGTGCTATTGACCGGCTATGTGTGAATATTACATCACTCAGTATCATTGGAATGACTACAGAATGGACATGATGTTCAAAGACTATACGCAGCATAGGCATGTACATTAAGATATTGACAATTGACAATGTGCATTCTAAATACATGCATCCACCCTTAACATAAAGAGGCTGTTAATGGCATAAGCAATATCCATTACAGCACTTTGATCTTTTTTGTAAAGGCGCTTTATATTATAATTCTAAATTGCATAATAGGGAGACAGGTTAGCATCTCAAAGTTATCATTTGGGAGACACCGGTCAAAGGGAGACATTTTGATGTCTCCCCAAAACATTTTCTACATTTTAAAGAGTAAAGACATATTTTTACTGTACATATTTTGATAGAAGACAAGACAGAGAATGCTTTTAATATGAACATATGTCAATTTCAAGTTCATTGGTTTGGAGGATGTTTAGAAATAGGAGTAAGTAAAGTTTGGTCCCATCCTCCATTATTATCATTATTATCATTATTACTACAGCTCGTTGAACCTTCAAGGAATCTGTACACAATCTCAGCTCTTCGGAGGATTAAAGAAAACATTAGTGGCCAATTTCATAAAGCTGCTTCAGCACAAAATTTGTTTAAGTACGAAAAGTCTTCCTTGATCAAACAGGTTTACCAACCAATTTTTAATGTGATGTTCTTTTGACTTGTATTTGGCCATTGCTTGCTGAACATAACATTTTACAAGGAGTTTTGGCTGGCATTGCGGGATCCACAGAGATTGCCTGTTATAGTGGTTGCATGTTATAGCGATTTAAACAACAATAATGCTTGTATATATTTTGTACACAAAAACATGAGTCAAAGATGATGTTCGGTAAAAATGGCGTTCGTTATGGCGGTGTTCAAGTATATTTTGCACAGTATGCATGACTCTGTCATCAATCTGACTGAATTTCAGGCATATTCAGGGTCAAGACCTCATCAATCAAACTACAAGAGGAAAAGACAAAAATGAATAATCCTAGAGATTCCTGGAAGTTTTTACCTCAGTGAAAGCCTCAATTTCTCCCAGCACCAAAGCCCATTCCATCTGGTCCTCCGAGTCATAATGACCTTTATACTCGTCGACGTTCTTGCTCAGTTCCTGAAAGAAACGACCGAGATAAACTTCAGTCAACAAAATGAGACTTCTAGAAATGCATATGGCGTCTGTGTACCTGTAGTATGTCACTGGACAAATTATGTGTAATTGGCTTTTTGGGGCAGGTCCTGTCCGGTGCTGACAGGTAGGTATAGGCATGTCCCATTTGTACAATTTACTTAATGCAATATATCAGGCCGTCTTCCGCAGATCTTCAAGGATGAGAAAATTATCTTGATGCAGTTGATCAAGAACGTCTTCTTGGGCACAGAAAAACGTGTTGTATGACAAGAAGTCTGCAGACTGTACGGTTCCTCTGTAATCAGTAAATGGCTAAAGCATCTAAGAAGTTAATATATACTAGAGACTAGGGTAACGGTGAATCTAGTCCATGTACAAAGTGGAACATCAATGGGTAGGCCTACCGCTTGTGCAATGCAAAGAATGATACCAACAGATGTTGACTGTGGGGGTCCACGAAAGGAGGCTCAGACTCTGGCTCAGACTCAGGCTTAGGCTGAGGCTGAGGCTGAGGCTGAGGCTGAGGCTGTGGCTGCAGCTCAGGTTCAGGCTCAGGCTTCGGCTCTGTCATCCATATGCTGAAAATATAGGTTGTGGTTTTTTCATTGAAGCTGAAGCTCTGTTTTCCTTTTCAAACCAGAGTATCTACTTCCGAACTGCAGCCCAAAGTCTATTTTTATGGATTTGGAAATGGATTCACAAAATGGAGCCGGAGCTTGAGCCTGGTCCTCTGTTAAGTAAACCCCCTATTGTACAGCTCTACAAGTTGCACCCTGATTGCGGTTTTGGTGTTCGTAGAAATTAGCACTGTTTTTTGTTTGTTTTACATTCATCACCAATGCAATCAGCAACTTTGGAACAAAATTAATCATAATAATAACAATAACATTTATTAGGCACTTAATAAAGTTGATTCTAAATGCATCATTGTCTGTCTACAAATTACTGACCAGAACTTAAACGAATACAGTACATAATTGAAATAACTTCTCTTTTTCATAAATCAATCATATGTACTGGTATAACAATGCAAATGAGATCTAACAAACAAGGAATATAAAAGAAAGTGTACACCTCCTTTGACAAAAGGTGCAACTGCCAACCGAAGGTATAAATCATCCTTGTTTTTTTTGTCTACCGGACTCAATCCACGTTTCAGTGAGTTGTCTTGAAACTGTCTAAATCTGAATCCGGTGCCCAATTTCAAGGAATCCGTTACTGTAAGCAAAAATTTTCACTTTACGATAGCACACTTTTTTTGCTTAGAGTAAGCGTATTTCACAGGAGAGTTTTCTGTCTTGCTACACTAAGCAAGATCTTTCTGCAGAATACACATGGCAGCACATTAGCAGACCAAAAAAATTCAAGGTTAGCCTAGAAATTCTTCACAAACCGAAGAAGCGTCGAAAGTCTCACTTACGGACTCCATGAAATAGATTTTATGCGTAGCAGTGCCCGTAAGCACAGAAAAATATGCCGCAACAGATTCCATCATGGAATTGGGGCCAGGATGTCTAGATTCTGACAAGGCAGAGTCCGAGGCTGAGATTGAACATAGATCTGGGAGTTTGAAGGTACAGCACTTAACGTCTGCACCGTGAGTCTGCTACTCGAGTCGTCCAGCCAGCACTCGCCATTTATCTGGAGCAAGACCTACGAGAGGTAGTCTAGTGGTTTTCCATTACACTCACAGCATCAAAGAGAACACTCACTAACATGTTGCACTGCCAAGTGTTTTCAAAACCTTTCGATATGAATTTCACTTGTATTCCATTTTTTGGGGGTACTAATTATTTTATTCAAAAAAAATGAGCTAGAGGAAGGCTGAGACCCACTGGATGAAGATCGGTGAAATTGAAATAATAAGAACCGCAAATGATAGGAGATTATGGAGATACATGGCCGCCAACGTTCTAGAAGTACAAGGCACTTAAAGAGAGAGATACCCATACATACATATACACAGCAAGTACAAGTCCCTTGCTTTATTACCGTTTTTACACTGTAATTTCACACGGAAAATTAACTTGAACGGATTTCAAACTACTTTTTTAAAATTATTTAAAAAGAAATCATCAAATAACCAGAAGGGAAACTGAGTGGTAAGTGAGTGGTTTCATGGCTTATGACTGCCAAATGAACAAAGATAACTGACTAGTATTAGGGACACCGCCAACATAGGGCTGGATAGCTCAGTTGGTAATCAGCGCCTGTAAGTATTCAGGAGGTCGCAATTTTTCTTTGTTCAACTGAAAAAGAATGATAGAATGACCCATCCGAAAGCTTACTGGCAAGTTTCAGAGCAAGATCAAGAGCTAGCCATTCTTATGATTATGACAGTACGCATATCTAAGATCTAAAGGCCTTTTCACAACCAGGCGACGAATCCCTAAACTAACTCGACCCGAGGCCACTCAACTCTTGTCTCTTCATCCCCATCCCCACCCCCTCACCAAACCAACGAAGCTGTCTTAGGTAAACCAACTCTCGAGGCATGCTTGGGCATGAATGTTTCGCATTTTATACACAATTCACACTAACACATTTTTTGCCATGGGCCATCCCCTGAGATGTTGATAAGTGTGAAGAGGCCTACGCAGGCCAAGAAGGTCCCAGGTTGACATTTTGCACGGACGCAGCGTGCTCTGTAACGAGCACACAATTCCTCCTGACTCTAAGTATTCAAGAGGATATCTGTCTCGTCAAATTAACCTTCAAGATCTGTGCTCAAGGCCGGCATTTAAGGTAAAGGTAATATGATTTGGTTTAGGTTAAAGAAATGCAGATTCATGGGCAAAAATATCAAGGAAGATATAGTAACAGTCTGTGAAAATTTCAGTCCCATATATACGGTGTCCACTTTTTGAGAAAACAGTGAAAAACGCCTATAGACAGTATTTTTTAATTCTTTTCACAGGATTTTTGATCTGCCGAAGATCAAAATTGTTTTTGGTCATTGGTTTTACTCTTTTCTTGAGAAATAAAGCATTTCAGGCAGAAAAATTTTAATGGTATGTTTCTACCATTGACAACTTAATACCCTGCAAGTTATCATGGTTATAGGTAAATTTGTGAAAATGTATTTTTCGGTATGCTACCAAAAGTATTAATTCCAAGATCGGTTGGATGACCATATCATCATGAGTAGGGACGGAAAATCAGTCTCTGTTTACACAAGGTTTCTGGAGAATCTGTGATCTGTCACTTAAAAATGCTACATTTATTATCTTAAATAAATAAACCTTAGAGATGAAATTAATAAGGCTATGTGAACAGGGTTATTCTACTCAGTTACAAGTACCGACACTGGAAAACCTTTCAAAATCAAATAGTTTTGTTTCAAGTGTAAACATTTCTGTATCAAGACATGCCGGTATGAGCTACACTATGAACATTAACTTTGTTCATTGAATGTAGTTCTGATTCAAAAAGGGGTGATATAGGCAAATGAACAAGTACATGTACCTCATGTACAATACATGCAGTATAGACGGTCACGCAGTATGTACTTGTACAGCATACAAATACAGGGTACCGGTATTTATAGTAAAAACATGTACATGCACAGCAGTTTAATGCACATGTGGAGAAACACTTTCAATACTTGTTCACAACTTTTTTCCTGACCCGATCCCAAACATTGGGACAAACTCTTTGGGACTAGAACTTAAGTCACTTTTCTACCCAAAAGGTCCAATGTATTAAACATCGGGAAAAGTAAATGTTGATGTAAGCTGTTTGACGGATGCTTCATCTCGGTCAAGGAAATTTGCAAACGGCACGCATGAGGACCTCTGTCCATCGTCTGGACTGTTACGTTAGTAGCTTCAGCTGCCCCGATGGCAAATTGAAGCATCCCCGGCAGATGGCCACGTGTTAAATTCCATCCCCCTGTCTGTGATGCTGTTTGCAGAGAAAACAATTCACGACCGAAGACGATGCAGCAATTGTCTCTGCAAAAACACCGTCCCGAGAACGAAAGGAAGCCAGAGAAAATGGACAGGAATGTACGGAAGCACGGAAACGCCTCCACCAGCATATGTACCCTTTAAGAGGAACGTGCTTAATAAATACTTCAGAAACGCATCAAAATACCGGTAATTAGTTTCCCCACACTTTGCATCCGTCATAACTAGCCAATTGACAGTCAAAGAGTGTAATTTGAGGAAATATCTATCCACATCCGGAACCAGTCCGAGATGTGACTTGTTTGAGTAATGCACAATTTCAACGACGGTGACAACGAGTCCCCCTGGGTATCATGTTACATAATTTAGCACACCTAGGTCTCCAACCAATGCACACAAATTTCAATATTCAATTTACTAGACCGAATATCTGGTCCGACGCACTCAGTTAATGCACTTTTTATGCAGGAGATTCTTGGTCTACGTGAGAAATATAAATTTTCTATGAATAAATAATGTTACCTTCAATAGGAAAGCACTCAAGTGTATCTAGCTAAGGACCAACGTCTCAGTGCACACAACATCCATATTTAGTATCATAAGTATAGGTAATATGCTGATGAACAGTTTTAATCATGGGCTGGAAATAAGGTTTGGTGAGGGCAAGGCCAATTTTCCATTGCAAGGGGCACTTCCATTGGAAAATCATAATGTCTATGGAAATATTTGAAGAGGCACCAAGGCCAAGAACCAGGGCAATGAAGGCCATGGCCTCCGTTTATTTCCAGGCTTGTGCTGATATGACATGAGTAAAGAAACTATATAAAAAATATGAGCGTAAACGTTTGCAAAAGGAATTAGTCTAGTGTACAAAATATGAAAATCAATCAAGGTATTTGCTTTAATACATTGTACATATAAACCCAACAAAATCATTCATAATTTATAATATTTTGTAACATTTTTCCTACAGAGAGACCTGCCTGCTAAACCCCTTACCTTTCTTAATTCCTTGACATGATCTAGTTTTCTCAGTAGTAGACACACCACGATGAGTCGAGCGTAGTATCGTAACTTCTTCACCATCAGCTCCGGTCTACATGTATGAAAAACACAAATCAACATCCATGAGTACCGGTAAGAATTACAGCCTACAACATACATGTAAAATAAACAAAATACAAGTAGCACTTATGACTAACTATGTGTAGAATAAAAATGCAGGCCTGGAATTAAGTTCTGAAATGGGCAAGGCCACTCTTCCATTGGAAAATCATAATGTCCATGGAAATATTTGAAGGGGCACCAAGGAAATGAAGGCCATGGCCTCCCTGGCCTCCATTTGATTCCAGGCTTAAAAATGTGCATAAGCTTTCGTAGCAACTATAACCAACTACTACTTCATCAGATGCAATGAAGTGACATCATCAGGTAAGGTATATAACAACAGAAGGCCCTTTTCCAAACCTCGGCTCTGGCTCTGTCATCCATATGCTGAAAATATAGGTTGTGGTTTTTCATTGAAGCTGAAGCTCTGTTTTCCTTTTCAAATCGAAGAATCTACTTCAGAACCGCAGCCAAAAGCCCCTATTTTTGATACCCGATATTTTATACCGGATTCACGAAATGGTGCCAGAGCTGGAGCCTGAGCCAGAGCCAGAGCCAGAGCCTGAGCCTGAGCCTGAGCCTGAGCCAGAGCCAGAGCCAGAGCCAGAGCCAGAGCCAGAGCCAGAGCCAGAGCCAGAGCCAGAGCCAGAGCCGAAGCCAGAGCCGGAAAAGGGCCTATACATGTAATACTCATCAAATTAAGTCACTCTTATTGTGCAATTCATATTCATACAAAAAACACTGCAAACTCAATAGCATTTCCTAGCTAGAGTTGTTATACAGCATATCTAGAGAAAAGTGTCCAAAAATTCACTTCAGTTTGTGATAACAATGGCTTGCCCCACAAAATTGCAAGATATTTTGCCGCTATTTTCATTTTTTCCATTCCTGCCTTGTTCCGCATTTCATTTGCCTCATTTTGCTGAAATCAAATATTTTAAGCCACTATTCTAGATACTAGATCTGCCCATGAGTAATACTCTACACCTCCTGACCTCAAACACATCACAAAGGAACAGCTAGATCTATCCTATCCCAGTTTTCAGAACGAATCAAGTCGGGACGACTAATAATAATATCCAATCCCGCTTTTCATCTGTAATTTATTTTTCTTCTAAACAGTAAGCAGCCGGTGGCATGATTATGAAACTTAAGCACAGTAATTCGGTGGTGATGAAACCGACGTATCTTATGTCAGCCGGAGAATCTCGTCAATGGGAAAGACAATCTTGGAGAGGAGTATCGTACTTCCAGGAGAAAATGGGAATGTCCCTGGGCTAGAATGCAAAGAGGCAGTTGGTAAAAAGGCCAAGGGCATAGGAGTAGGCCTAATGGCCAGGGTTGTTTGTTGTGTACATGTATGTGTGATTGAGAATTTGCCACCTACAGATGTAGCTGGATTTCTGTGTCATACAGAAACTTTAACAGAGATAATCAGGGCAAGCTCCTTTTAAAGGTTATTTCAGGTTTTTTGTCAAAGAAATGCTGATTCAAGGGCAAAAATATCAAGAAAGATACAGTAATAGTCGTCTGTGAAATTCCCAGTCCCATACGGTGCACACTTTTTGAGAAAACACTTACGATATTTTCAACTCTATTCACAGGAGTTCTGATCTCCCAGACATGCCCGAGACAAAAATTATTTTTGAGGGGTATTGGTTTCACTCTTTTCTGGATAAATACAGCATTTCAGGCAGACAAATTTCAATAGTATGTTTCTACAATCACCATCTTTATATCCTGTAATAAGTTCTAGGTAAATCTGTGGAGATTTCTGTATTGGTACGCTAACCAAAGTATGATAGTACCTTTAAATGCCCCACAAGACATTGCAGTACCTCTATTACAGATTCCAGAACAAATAAATTGTCTTGCCTTTTTACAAATAACGTTCGTGTCCTTTGCACATGCCAGAGAATGCTATAAACCACCACAGAATAACATCAGGTTTGGATTAATTTATGACTATCTATAAAGAAGAGTAACCCATCCAGTGCAAGCAATCACGAACCATAGCCTTCATACATAAAAATGCATCAAGGATATACTGTACGTATGACTAAAAACAAGTTACGATGCTTACATGGATATATATCGCCACCAAATAAAAGCACTCCACAAGATAAATTTATGGTCCAGTTTGACAACCAAATAATTGGCTTCCACAGTACCTAGGCAATAACTCAGGGCTACATATCCAAGCATGCTCCGAGTCTTACATTAGATGAATACAATGACTGAAAAATCTAGACATTTATGTCTGTTGAAAACTGAACATTTAAAGTTTTGAGTCAATCGGGCATCACATCCTTTGTATAATAATTTAATAAATGTTACAGAAAGTTAGAAATATGCCCAGTTTATGTGCACCAAACTGTGATTCCAATGAAGGGTTTTCACACTATCCAAAATCAACCACGAGATTTTTTTCAACTCTTTTCAAACTTGAAAATTTTCAACCCCGAGCCAATCCGGGTAGGATGGTCTAGAGGATCGAAATCAACCCTGGTAGGGTTGAAAATCTCAACCTAGGTTCCAAACTGCATTTTGCGCCGTGTGCCGCGTGATCTAGCTGTGTTGTATATATGTACGCTTTTCAGTTTAAACCAAAGACAGACCACTTTTAGTACTGTGTCTGAACGCCCCCAAAAGTAGTAGTCTGAGCCTCTGAGGGTTTATTTGAACAACTGACGCCAAAGTATACAGCGAGTAGAGGAATGACTTGTTCATACAAGACAATAATTAGGTTTTAGACTTGGCCTAGTTAGATGACGAGGTGAAGAATTTAACCCAATTCTGGGCTAGGGTGGTGGGTGACATTATACCAGCATCAGGTTGGTACACTGCCCAAGGCATATAAATTGGTAATGTAAAATGAGGATAAGGTGAATGTCCCCTGTGGCAACCATCTGGCATACACACACTGTGTACTGTAATAAACCATGTTTGTACATCACGCTCCATATGGCTGTCTCAACTAAAAGACTTCATATTGGTCAATGTTTATGCACATAAATTTGAACACACACACAAAATTCAGATGCCCATACATTATTTCCACTTCATGTTCACGGTACCTGACAATTATCTACGCGCCAGTGAGTGATGTTATTTCAACATTTACATGCATTAATACGAGACTGCGATTCACTATGTACATTTATGAAAGCATGTGCACTATACACAGCGTACATACATTGTACTACACCCAATGGCATTTGACTTGTGCATGTGTAGGCCTAATGCATGTACATTTATTGTCAAATGTTCCCCGCTCCATCAACCCTGGAGCACTGAATTGTCCATGATGACAAGAAACGTGGCTGGATGTTCGTGGTCTGGAGGTGAGATCAGGGCCCAATTTCATGGAATCCATTACCATAAGAAACAGATCTTTGCTTACGATTGGAGACTTTTTTGCTTACGATTAGCAAATTTCACGGGAGAGTTTTCTTTCTCACTACGCTAAGCAAAGACTTTCTACAGAATGCATATATGACAGCACGTTTATAGCAGAAAAAAAATCAACGTTATCCTAGAAATTCTTTGCTATAAAACAATTGTGCGCCGAAAGTTTGCCTATTTTAATCATCAAATAACCACAAGGGAAACTGACTGAATTTAAAGTCATTGAAAAGTGAACAAAAATAATTGACATGAGCAGGATTAGAACCGGCGACCTCCTAAACACCGTAAAGTTTGCTTAAATGGATTCAATTAAATAGATTTCACGTGTAGCGTAACGGATTCCATGAAATTGGGCCTAGGTGGCTTCATAGGTCTTAAATAGCCAGTGAATCTTACTCTCAAGCACCCAGAAGCCCAGCATATGGCAGGAATGTGCAACAATTAAAACGACACCAATTAAATGCACTTTTTACACCTGAAAATCTCTGAAAATTTGACTATTCCTAATTTATGATGATAGCATTTTCACATGTTGGCATAAAATTTCAATGGACAGACCAATTGCCTACATGTACATGTACACAGCGCGATTAGAATGGTGTAATCAAACACTCTGGGATCTCTCAAGTATACCTGCTAGAGCCGCCTGGTCGCCACATGGGTCAATATTTATGCAATACCATCCTCTGGCTCGGCCTAGGGTGTAGTCATTTTGGAAATTTGAAGAAAGGTACGAATGCATTCAACTTCTGAAATAGTGAATTACTGCATGCTGTCAGCTTAGAAGTAGTAAACTGAAGACGAAGCTGGCCTCTTGACTTGTAATGTGCACTTGTATGCAACTCAATTACTGTCGGGTGGAAGTAAATGAATTAATAGTTTATAGCCAAATACCATGTGAGTAACTGATCATTTGAAAGCCAATATCAAACATGAGGTATTCATCAAAGCTCGGCTCCAGCTCAGGCTCAAGCTCCAGCACTGGCTCCGGATTCAGCTCAAGCTCCGGCTCAGGCTCCAGCTCAAGCTTCGGCTATGGCTCCGGCTCAAGCTTCGGCTCCGGCTCCATTTCGTGAATCCATTCTAAAATCACCGGTAGGCCTATCAAAATAGAGACTTTTCATTGTGGTTCAGAAGTAGATTCTCTGGTTTGAAAAGGAAAACAGAGCTTCAGCTTCAATGAAAAACCACAACCTAAATTTTCAATACAAGTAATAAACTGCTGCAAACTGCTCATCAGCTGAAATAATGAAATTTATAAAATGCTTGGAGTAGTCAGTTAGGAGGACCTGACGCATTTCGATCCAAGCAGGATCCTTCGAAAAAGATCCTGCTAGGATCAAAATGCGTCAGGCCCTCTAAAACAAACCTATATTTTTGACATATGGATGACAGAGACGAAGCCAGAGCCTGAGCCGAAGCCGAGCCTTGAGAAAGGCCCCAGTACACACATCTTCTCATTCAACTACAAGACCTTGTGTCTAGGCAAACAGCTGATCTGCTCAACATTACAGGATGTATATTTCAAATTACTAGACGACAGTTTCCATTACATTGAAGGTCCAATTCGTTTTAAAAGGGATTTGCATGATGGATACACCTGTCCATACCTCCATCTGCAACACAAACAGGAATTTCATGAATCTGAAAGTCAAATTTGACGCCTCTTCAGACAAGCAAAGCCCATTTCACCCGAGCGCTCGTAAAGCAGGTCCTTCACGATCGGCGTCACTTGTCTGTCACCTCGATCGATAGCCATTTTAAAACAAGCTTTCGCAAGACACGGTATTAAGTACCGGTATGTGAAATCAGCACCCCCCAGTCACTCACAAAGAGAATCGTCTCTGAACCTTCTAGTTCTACCTCTCCATCTGGCTGTGACCTGCCTAGCAAAGCCTGAGTCAACCTAAACCGTGTAAGAACAGGAGCTGCTCGCACAAAAAATTTCCTGCACAAGATTGGAGCAGACCCATAACCCCACTGTCCATGTGGAGAGATCCAGACTGTGGAACACATCATTGAGGCTTGTTCGATCTACAAATTACCCCACAGTACTCCCAACCTAGCTGATGTACAGTACTTTGTTGGTAGTCCTCACACGAACAAACAAACAATTTTTTTCACTGACACAACTTCCAGTTGATGGTGGTCATAAGCTTCACGAACACTCTAGAATGAAAACTCCTGCAAATTGCCTTTGAGAAACTTGCTTATCGCAGAAGTTCTTGCAAATTTTGACAAAATTCGTTAAAAATCCCTCATCGATTTTGTCAAAAACCTTTAAGAAACTCAATTTTAAGTCATTAAAAAAAGTGAACAAAGAAAAATTAACCGGAGCAGGATTCGAACCATAGACCTCCGGAATACCGTACCGGCACTCTTACCAACTGGGCTATCCAGTCCTATGTTGGTGGTGTCCCTAAAAGTCAATTATCTTTGTTCGTTTAGCAGTCAGAGACCATGAAACCACGCACACACCGTTGGTTCTTAAGTGGTTCTTTTATTACACACAACATATGTAACCCCAAACCAACCACTCCAAACCAAGTTCCACTCCTTAATAACACGATAGACAAACTTAATGCCCACATACTTCAACAACTCTAGCTCTTTCATCACAGCATTAGTATTCTGAAACACAAATTCCGCAATGGATTGCGAGGGATGCATTTCTCTCTGTAAATCGACAAGCACATTAACAGGCCGAGATCTGTATCGGCTTTGCCTGATACCAAACACATATGCCAATACACTGCCTCTATACCAACACAGAGTCTCGTTTTCATTCCGCACCCTTAATAATCATCTCAGTCCCGAACATCAACGCCTTCTTACCAAATTTGATTTTGTGCATTTACAAACCCAGACACACAGAGAGACCTGGCCAGCACTTTTTAAAAAATCCATAGCCATTAGTGTGAGACTGAGCGAATCTTGTGGCTCAACTCGCTGCCTGAACTGAAGTTCTACATGTAGGTGTAATATTAAAGGAACTAGAACACAGGGAGCCCTCCTGGTGAAACACGAGGAGCCGTCCGTCTCCCTTGCTGGAGCCAGGGCACACGAGATGCGGGCAAATTTGATCGCGTAAACTATTGACTCTCGGAAATAGGATCGCAATGAACTTCTTCTCTTGCCAACTAGACGCAGATTTTCTATTGACATAGACTTTCATGAGGTACTCCTTCAAAATCTCCGAGCAAAAGGAGGAAGACGAAAAAAAAAAAAAGAGAGAGAAAAACAAAACACTCCGACTTTTTGAGAGGTGGGAAAGGGGGTTGAGAGACAATAGCACACTCAAAAGTAATAATTTTTTCGTCAAGAAGGGGTGGCGGATTGGAGAGCTGTGCCAATCAGGAACCGAAACTTGAACCGTTGTCGTCATGTTGACCGTGGGAACATTGATTTGTATATATGTGAACTCCATCCTTCCGTCCGTGGCCCGCCTAGAGGCTGATTGATTTTTCCACCCTTATTCTTTTTAGTTGGTCACACACGCAATGTACAGGTTATTCAGATTTGTAGTTTGTACTGTGTCAGCTGATTAATTGACCTGGTTCTAAGGAAGTGGACAAGATGAAGACAAGTGAAGATGACATCTTGTATGTGAATGACCCCCTGGCCATGCACAGTGTGTCCCCCCAAAAACACTTTGTGTCGAGAACCATTATATCAAAATTTAACTGTTAATCACTTCAAGATTCAGATATGTGATACAGCCATGTCTTGGCTGTTGCCATGTAGAATTTGAGCAAATTTGCACTGAAATTGAGGGGAAAAAACTAAGACTGAGTTACCCAACCTCAAAACCTGATTTTCATCTTTCTTTCATACATATTATGTGTGTATTGACCACTTATTATGGAATACTGCAAATATGTTTTTTTTTAAGAGTACTCTTTCAATTGGTCATATTTTCGCTAATTTCAGCCCAATTTTGCTTATATTCTACATGGTGATAGCCAAGACATGGTTGTATCATATAACTAAATCTTGAAGTAATAAACATTTTTAATTGTAACATAATGGTTCTCGACATAAAGTGTTGCATTTTCTTTTGACATGCTGTACAGATTCTTATAACCATAAGAAAAAGAAAAGAAAATGTAGCCTATTGAGAGAGCAACGTGCAAAAACACCCTCCGTGAAATATGACGCACGTCTGCTTTAAGCGAATGGTCGTATGTGTTATTGATTGCAGCATATTTGACTAATGGTCGACCTCACATCCAATAAACTTTACCTAGTGAATGTAAATATTACTGGAGCACAGTGGAAATGGAAGGCAATATACAAATGTAAAATCAAATACATTTATAAAACATCAATAAAAATATTGGGGCCCAAATGGAAATAAGCCTTGAATTTTTTGGGTTATCACAGAATGAATCAATGGTATCTTGTTACAAGTGTATTTTGCTACTTGTTGGTGATTTCTGAATAAAATATTAATAATGATAATAACAATCCATCATTTGTTGCTTCTTTATAACATGATTAACATCAATTTTTTAGGCCATTTTTTGCGGGCTAGTTGCTTGATATGCACATGAATTAGAATAATGAGCACTCTCTACCAAAATGCCAATATGACTGCTCTTATACTACAGGAAATTGTCAATCATTTGTAAGTACATGTACCAATAGGTTGATCGACATGTAACATTGTAACATTTATTATTCTTTGTCATAAATGTTCAATTACACTGTAAACTTTCTTCTATTAAAGCTAGAAAAGTGTTTCTTTAGGAATATCTGTAAGCAAAACTGCTGCAAATTGCTCATTGTCCAAAATAATTACCTGAAATATTTAAAATGCTTGGACTTAGGAGGGCCTGACGTTTAGATCCTAGCAGGATGTTTCTCAAAAGGAACAAATTTGAATATTTGTAAAAATAGCTTTATAATTTACACTGTACATGTAACACTCTACCCTGACATTAAAAATAGGTAAAGGTTATATTTACCTAAACATGTACATATGACTATTTACTTATGCAGAGTGTCACAAATCAAGCCTCAATCTGACGGAACTGTGTACAGAATAAGCCGATTATTTCTACAAAATGTAAATACACTGTAGCAATATGCCAACACAGAGCTGACTGCACTTAATAAAATACTGTAGAATGCACAGGTGACTCTTTAAACAGCTTGTGAGTCAAGGTTGCAGTAGGAGTTGACTGTGGGTATTTACATCCGTCTCAATTTCACCTACAGTACAGCAGTTTGCCATCCAATATGGAATTACAAGGCTTTCCCACTGAATATGTGCTATTCACAATGTGCACCACCACAAGAGGGCGCTAGACAGGTACCAAGCAATTGAAAACATAAGGAAATGTATTAAGAAAATCAAATCATAGCAGACACATTCCCTCCCATGCTTTAAATTGAATTAAATCTGGGAAATTCAATAGCAGAGTTATCTCACATATTGAGCTTGTTCAACTATTCATTATCAATGTGAGACTTTGGAGCTGGGTCTTCAACTTGATAGCGAAAAGCGTACAACAACGCGCACATGCTCCCAATTGCGCGCGATGCTCAGAGCTAGCAAAAAAAAAGACTTCAGTCTACTGTCACCAATGTTTCAAAAGTCTCCCAAACGTTTCTTGAGCCCCCAAAACATTTTGTCTAGCCCCCTCCCCCCAAAAAACCAAAAACATGCATTTGAAAAAAAATTCTGGAAAATAATGGATATTTCCAGTTATAATGTGCCAATTACATAAAAAAAGCGTGTTGTGTAGGCTATAGATGAATGTTTTTCTACTCCTAATAATATAGCAGAAGCGAGTGTTAGAAGAAAAATAATGGCTCTTCTAGCCCCCCAAAAATATTGACTCTAGAACTGCACCTGTGCCAACCTATCTTATAAGAAATTATGACTACTTCTATTAAAAAAAACAGGAATCACAGAGCAAACTACATGTACATCTGAATACATGTGTATTTCCAGGCCAAAAACTGGAATCTGTCATCAAGATACAGCTTGTAAAAAGTGATAAATTTCTAACAAAAAAGAGGATTGATTCCTCCAAAATAAAAATGTCAGTCTATTCAATTCAATTTTGCAATTTGTAAAAATAACACTAATATCCTGTGTATAGTACATGGACACTATGGACTAGAGGTGGAGCAGGTGGTACAGGACCTGCATGTGAATAATTCACAACTATGGAGTAAATGGCTCCATACATGCAGACACACAGGAAACTGCCTGCCTACAACAGGAGGAGTAGAAGTCACCAAGTGTCATTAACCTGAATATACAAGCTATTGAATAAGCAAGATTGATCTTTTATGTAAAATATAATCCAGGTTGTCTCGGATGTTAGAGATATATAGCATACATGCATTGTTATCCAGCTTGAATAGTACTTATCAATACGCCAGTGGTCTGGATCAGTGCCACATTCTACCCATAGTTGAACCAAGTGAACCGGTGTAACAAGCTGAACCAGGAGCGGATCCAGGATTTTTCCAAAAGGGGGGCGTGGAAAAATTAAAAATGCGGCAATAGCGCTGCGCACTTGCGCTAAAAATAGCACTGAACCTCAGACAAACATTGCAACCGGCCATGCAAACGTGTGGTGAGTGGAAGTATGTGTACGCGTGCATGCATGGTGTGACGTCATTAGTGCGGAACGCTATTCAATAGCGACTGATGCATTTCGGTGTGATCAAAGCTAGCTTATTTTGTCCCCCCCCCCATCTTTTTTCTTCTCTTTTTGAGTCTTTCTCCCTCCCTACATATTGTTTTTCTTCTTTCTTTGTTTTCTCTTTCTTTTCCTTTTCTTTTTCTTTTTTGCTGGAAGAAAGGGGGACGCCCCCCACGCCCCCTGGATCTGTCCCTGTTAACTGCCTAACATGCCTGGCTGTCCGGATGACCTGAGCATGCATGTTGCATGACAAGGGACCAATTTTGTTTGCTGTAAGCCGCACGTGCATGGTGTGACTTATTTTGTTGTGCATGTGCGTAGTGTGATGTATTTTTTAAAATCTTTTTTGCATAATTAGGTTCTCCAGATGCAGTCAGACTGCATGTGTAGCATGCACAAACAGCCTATCCCGTTACACCAGGGGCCAATTTCATGAAACTGATAAGCACACAAAAAATGTGCTTACCACAAAAAAACGTCTTGCCCAATAAAACAAGCCCCCATTAAAAATCCCATTTGATATCCATGGTCAGCTAACAACAGCCAAAGAACAATCACAAGTGATGATGCACAACACATGGAAATTTTGATTTTAATCCTGTTTTTATTAATACAAGTACATGTAATAAACTGCTGCAAACTGCTCATCAGCCAAAATGACCTGAAATATATCAAATGCTTGGAGTTAGGAGGGCCTGATGCGTTTCGATCCTGTTTTTATTAAGATAGAAATTTTATGGTTAGCAAATTTTTGTGCTAAGCAGGGACACGAAATTGCCCCCGGGTTATTATATATTGCCAGTCATAGAGGTAATATAGAGTGCAATATGTCATAAGAGGAGACAGGGAAGGGGTTGCTTGAGCTCATATTGGCAGCATCGCTCCCTGCACCTGTTTCATTGATTACCATCTTTCACCCTCTCATCTTTGACGAGAACGATGGCAGAGGGCATCTTCCTCTGGGGGATTAATCATCCAAAATTCCTTTAATCCCGCTGCACTGGCTCCATCTTGATGAAAACATCTGGCTTTTTAAATCCCCCTAAAAACCTCCGCTGGTAATGATTCCCACAGCATTGCTGTTTATCTTATCGGAATTCAGATATTGACTTGGTTTGAGTCGTCGTCGAGGTGAAGGAAAGCTCCACAGTTGAGTGTTGTGATTATCAGAAATATTGGCATCTGCTTAAAGTGTCAAGAATGAAAGTATTTTTTTGAGTTTTACCCCCTTTTTTTGTTTACTATTTCCTGTATTGACCTAAATAGAGCTGCTTAAGCACAAAATTTGCTTGAACATGAAAAGTCGTCCTTGATCAAACAGGATTACCAACCAAATGTTCATGTGATGTTTACTGCTATAGACTTGTATTTGGCCATTGTTTGCTGAGCATGATACTCACTCAAGGAGTTTAGCCTACATACTGATTGTATTTACCAGGGTTTTTGGCGCTTAAGCAGCTCTATGAAATTGCCCCAGTAGGCACTGGCCGTGAATTTAATAATCATACAATGTTATATTTCAGTCCCCGGGGAATTGTTTTCCAATGCGAGGAAGACTTCTACGAACTCCATGTACACATGAAGTATTTAGGTAGCCTATTCAAACCTGGGTTATACCTCTGGCCTGCAAAATCTAGATGAAAACTGTCCAACTCAATCCTGTTTTCCAAACAAGTTTAACCTCATGGTATTAAAGGAAGGTGCATGTAGGTGCATACGTGTGAATCTTGTGAATATGGGGGCTAGCCATCTCAGCTGAGGCAGGTCGTGTCTGATTGAGAGCTGGGCAAACAGGTTGGACAGTTAAGCTTCTACATCACCCCCAACCCCCAGTCCAAGCAGGATGTACGTGGACAGTAAGAGCCCCACAGCACTCTTGAATGTCAAGTAGGGAATGCGTATCAAGAGATGACCCGTGCATGCTGTGCATGATAGAGATGGCCACAGGGTTTGCATTCAACCTCCAAGCATTCCTCGGGGAACCTCCCTCCTCTCTCCCCCCCCTCCCTTCATCAGATCCATTCTAGTCATTGTAATTCACATCAGGGAAAGAGAATGACAGGAGGCTAAAGGACTCAGAGGGACATATGCTGAATACAAAGAACAGGTGCATTATATCTCAATGCAAAATTGCTGCAATATTCACCTTGCTCTATAGAAATGGGCACATAATGGCTTTCATGCGACTCACCACATAGCTATCTATTCAGGACATTGTGTGAATGTGAATGAGAGTATCCCGTGTCGTTCTATAAAAGATCCAATTTCAGAGAGTTATACAATAGGACTACCCCTTACTTATCATTGTAAGTACAGTGTCACAGTACTGTACGCCAAGAATGTTCCTCCGGGGGCGAAGGATTTATAAGAAACCAGTGCAAAAAAGAAGACAAGTTTAAAATGTCAATATATTGAACAAATTCTGTATGTGACAAAACTGTAACCAAATAACCCACGACATGAGGTTTCTAAGACGCAGCATGCGGGTTCCAATAACAGCAGTTATTTTTATATAAAACATTATCTAATAATCCTCAAATAACCATAAGGGAAACTGACATTGAAAAGTGAACAAAGAAAAAATTGACTGGAGCGGGATTCGAACCAGCGACCTCCTGAATAAAGTACAGGCGCTCTACTAACTGAGCTATCCAGACCTACATGTACATTGGTGGTGTCACTAATAGTCAATTATCTTTGTTCATCTGGCAGTCAGAAGCCATGAAACCACGCACATACCGCTTTATCCCACGGATCATTTAAGATACGCACAGCATTAGCAATACTGCAACCTGAGAAACAGTACACGAGGGATCACTAAAACATTATCTGATTGATAAATCCACAAGCCTGGAAATAAATGGAGGCCATGGCCTTCATTGCCCTGGTTCTTGGCCTTGGTGCCCCTTCAAATGTTTCCATAGACATTATGATTTTCCAATGGAAGTGCCCCTTGCAGAGGAAAATTGGCCTTGCCCTCACCAAACCTTATTTCCAGCCCTGAATCCACGGAGCTAGGAAGAGAACACATTTCAATAGAGACATTTGACTATGCACAGTATCCCATAAATTGGACTTGTTTGGTCGTAATTTAGCTGCCTTCATAACTGGATTCAAGACAAGAAGCCTGGCAGGGAATTGATGCTGGATTCAATATCCAGAACCCTGAAGGGATATATCCAAACCCAGTATGCCAGGGTTATATCATATGCAAGTTGAGTTTGATATATCAAACACACGACACTGTGACAGATAACGCTGAAAACCTTGTGTGATATGCAACGAGGTTCCATTACTTCTAAAGCACTAATTTGTTTTCAAGACTTCTACAAGACTTCAAATAAGAAGAATCAACACACTATAGTATTACACATTCATTGCACTGTACAGTATCTATGTGTCCTTTTTTGAATTCACAACATAGATCTTCAAAATAATTATATTTCACAAAGTTACAAACTTTAAAACTGATAACATGTACATCACGA
Organism: Astropecten irregularis; assembly: GCA_963971285.1. NCBI lineage: Eukaryota > Metazoa > Echinodermata > Asteroidea > Paxillosida > Astropectinidae > Astropecten > Astropecten irregularis. Next base: position 3,965,328 of record OZ020260.1, on the reverse strand, counting down.
ATAGCTATCAGAAAGTGAAAAAGAAGATGTTTTGAAATTTAATTTTTTTTTTTTTTTTTTAAATTTATTTTCAGGTCATTATTTTGATTGACGAGCAGTTTGCAGCAGTTTATTACTGTAAAGAAAGTGCAAAATATTCCATGTAATGGTTCCTTGAACTGTTTGCATCTTTTCACAACATGCTTACATTCATTATTCACTTCAGACCCAATATGTTCCGAAATTGTTGCAATCTTGTTAATTTGAATTGAAACAAACTTTTACCATTTTTTTTTACACAAATTTACTGTCGCGAAATGTCGTCTTTGCATGTTTTTGACAGTGTACAGTAATCAAGGGATGAGTTTTCTCCACTTGGCCTTCGCAGCGGGACTGCGGTGAACATGATTGCCAGACTGAGATGTGCCAACCGGAACTGATCAATACACCATGCACACATTGAGAGCATGATTACCAACTAAACATGCCTACGTTATCTCTCATGCGTAAAGCCCTGTCGTAGTTGGTTACATTTGGGACATCACACGTGTACATGTATGTCGCACCTTAATGCAGCATGCACATTAGACATCATGTGAGGCGGGACGTACATTTCCACATGGACAAACCTTTCAAAAATAAGTCTAATGAGATGTATGATGCTTGAATGAACAGTTAGAACAATTTGAGGTTACATGTATTGCTTGTACAGGTGCAAAGACTTAAAAAAAAACTTTATGTTTTGGTTAAAGAAATGCAGATTCATGGGCAAGAATATCAAGAAAGACACAACATTTATCTGTGAAATTTTCAGTCCAATTCTATGCCCACTTTTCGGGAAGATTATGACTGAACAGTGAAAAACTCTCACGGTATTTTCAAATCTATTTACAGAAGTTTTGATTTCACCCCAAGATCGAAACTATTTTTTAGTATTTGTTTTTCTTAAACTCTTTTCAGGACACAGTATTCCAGGCAGAACAATTTCTAGCGAATGTCCCTTACTTCTCTCTGAGACGGATAAGTAATTCCAAATATGAGTTTTGTGAAAACCTTGTGGAGACCTGTACACCTATAGAAATTCCCTGTGGGGACATATTCAACCTATTGTGCTCGGTCTCCACAAGGCACCGGATATATATGCATTCACTGCATGCAATGCGCGATTCACGTCCAAGAATATTTTAAGCTGAACAAACACGTGTTTGCGGTACTGTACGTGTTCATGTCCATACGCAGGGGCCTAGAATTTTTTCAACAGCTGGATTTAAATGTAAGTCAGTTTCCATTAGTCGCAATGCATCAGTACGTCAATAAATATAGATGTCGTCGAACAGTACATTGTATCTGCTGTGAGATTAAGGCTAACAATCCCCCCCAGAAAATTCAAAATCAAAATTCTGGGGCGAGATTCACAATGCCGTTAAAGGACAAATGCATCAAATTTGGAAGAAAACTCTACAATATCTATATGATCTCCTATAATGAGGACTAGAGCAGGCTAGTCGAAACGTTGAGACCTTACGGGAAGTGCGAAGAAATAAAAGTGCGAAAGTACGAACAAATATTACATGGTGTTTCCACAAACCAATCCACATACCAATTGTCACCATGCAAAGCCTCAAATCTTTCTTAATATATGGTGAAGACATCTTTGTTTTAAAATCTAGAATAAAAATGACCTCTTGATTAAAAAAAAAACAGGCACAAATTGTACACTCCTTAAATCTTGTTTATATTTTCTCAAATCCTATGGCTCAGTAATAAATTACAAATTTATGAATGAATCATGAATAAGGCCATTTTTTGGCATGGCTTTCATTACATATAGGCCTACTCACATACATAGAGCTACGTACTGTGACATGAGACAGATTGTTCAGTACTTGAGGCCCATGTCACAAGAGGCCCCAGACAATTATACATGTACCTGCACCACGCAGGTACACTGCATGTAAAAAGAATACCTCAGTAGCACAATAATTTTTTCCGGTAGCGTCTTAAAAAAGGGGAGAAAAAAAAAATTAATATTGAAAAGGTGAACGTTATTTCATCTTGTTGACTGCCTGAAACCGATAGCCTGTAAAATGCCACGTGTGACACTGTCCTCCGGTGAATTGGATGCTAGGATTTTCAAAAAAAGAAGACAATGGACACCGTTGAATTAAATATAAACGTTCCGATACGACTGCGAGCTGCAGTAAATGATTAATATACGCACAGATTGTAACTCTGCATATTATAGTTTTACATGTATGACATAGACTTAATGTCTTGTGATTGAAGAAAATGGCGCGAGCTACGCCGCGCGCAGAAGGAACACCTGAGCACTAGAAGAAATGGATCTCCAAACTTTTCATCTGGAGAGACATGTCAACATCTCGGCTCATTCAGGAGGAAATTCCCACTCACCGGCTGTCTCCAAATTGGCAGGGAAAGATCTCTGGCTTGGGAATCCATCGTACATTTTAAGAGAGGTCTCGCCGATTAGAGGTCCTCTGCTGTGGTTTGGTTAATGGAAACAGAGAAACACTCTCTTCTTCTCGTCAATGATGAAAGCAAGCCTCAATTTGCATTTGGTTTTGGGAATGTGGACAATTTCACAAGTTTTTTTTTTTTTCACTGTTCTATTCTTGGATTCGTAGGAATTTTGAATCGTTACAAGTAATAAACTGCTGAAAACTGCTCATCATCGGCCAAAATAATGACCTGGAATATATCAAATGCTTGGAGTTAGGAGGTCCTGACGCATTTCGATCCTAGCAGGATCTTTAGGGGAGGCTAAATGACAAGAGGACATGAACATGCAAGTAAAGTAATCTTGAATCATGATGAAGTCTTTGAGTTCATATGCGACTATTTCTCTAGGAAATAATTGATTCTTAAATGTTCCTGCATAATCCCTTTGAAATTTTAAGCTTTTAAACATCCCTTCCATTTCTTTAAGATGATACAAAGCAGAAATCCTAAATAGGTTTATATTATGTTTGAATTGCATTTTTTAACAGCACTGACAATGTTGGAGGAAACATATTGTACACGAAAGACATTATGCAGCCGAAACGTCGCTACATGTATACCTTTCAGCCAACATTGTGAGGCCATCGAACAATAAGCTTTGTTCCGATTTCCACGAGGAACAACCTTTTTTCTAGTAAAAACAAAAAAATATTTCTTCTTTTTTTTTCTCCGGGGGTAAATTGGATAGAATAAAATGTTGCCTTTGTCTTACATTCATTCTTTATTTCACATCCATCCTAAATTATTTTGTAATTCTTCTGATTTAATTATTGGTTTCTTGATATGCTCATTGTAAATTGATATAATTTTTATGTAATTATGTTACCATGATCTTTATCATCCAAAGCGTTGTACATCTGCCTTTATTTCTCTAAATGATGTTGCTTGCATACATGTACATTCTCTTTTTTCTTTCTTCCTTTTTGCTTGGAGTTGGGAGGGCCTGACACACGGCGTTTCGATCCTAGCAGGATCTTTTCTTTTCGATCAGAACCAAGTCATAAGCATTGGTGCTTTCAAGCCTCCATCTTAACATCATCACCAGCACGACCCCATCGAGCAATAAATAATCCTAAATGCCATGTTCACCTCAAGCGGAAAATATCGAAATAATCTTTTGAGTGTGGCCAAAAAAAATCTTGCAAAGGATAATTGCGGCAACGATGAAGTAGAGGAAAAACGTTTTGAAATGAACCGTCACAAATCAAATGAACATTTCATAATCTTCACATCACAGTTACTCTTTGAACTTTAATCAAGGATCAGGTGAAAATGGACGAAGGAAAGGGAGGAGGGGAGGAAATAAGTAGTGAGTGCTGTAAGAAGCCCCAACGATGATGAAGTCGGACGGAACCCTTTTTAAGTATGTACAGAGGATGATGATACGAGCACGCTGATTGATAGAAAATGACCCAGAAACAATACCGTGTATGTCAAGACATACTCCAGTTGACAGCCATGCAAGCAGCCTTCTCATACATACATACATACATGCCTGGTGTATTATTTACCATGGCTATCTGGGTTTCTGGAACAAGAAAGTTTAAACGGCTCCTAATACAAATATCCAGCCCGTCTCAAATTTCTCCCAAACTACACACTTTGTGAAAAGATGCAGGCCTCGTGGTGACTATCTCTTGGGGGTCTTCCGCGCAATTATGAACCATGGGCTAGGAGCTGTACCTATATTTGCAGATGGTGATAAGGCCAATGCGTCTTTTGCTTTTAGGGAAATTTTTTTTTTTTTCAATAAGTATGATGATCGGTCGATATCTAGCTGCCTACTGCAATGTTTTAGAGGACGGTTGATCCAGACGGATTTGTTATTTGTGCTTTACAGTCCGGGGGAGTTTTTCGAAGGAAGATACACCCCGAAGTTGCATTTAAGCTCGTATTTATAGAGTTTCATCATAAGTGCCTGTGGGTAGTACAGTTTTGATATATTTATTAAATGGCTGTAAGACTACACAAACAAATAATAAACCCATGCAATATTAATTTGATAACAGACAGGGTTCTAGCCAGACCAATTTTAGTGGTGGGCTCTAGAAACGAAGTTGAACCCTAGTCCGCTACATGTACAGATATACTGTAGGCCTACGCTAAAAATTGGAAATTATATCGTCTTGTAAACATTCAGAATCAGTGCTTCACATTTCAAAACACAGAAAAGAGTGAACTTTATTCAGGAATGTGATCAAAATTCACGATATTGGCAATACTTTTATTCACTCTGCTGAAATTCGTGCTGGGCGGCAGAGTTTATATCAGACCTATGTTCCGGGCGCAAATTTCCAGTGCCGGGCTGGCCCGCCCAGTGCCGCCCACCGTGGCTAGAACCCTGATAACAGACTGGTTTCACATGATACAGGGGACTGGGAACATCCTCAGAGGCTCAGAGAATTCAAGTTCAACTTGGAGTTTGGTAGCATTTCAAAACAGAAATCTTCACAAATTTACCTATGAATATTATAGGGTATCAAAATGGTGCTGGAAGAAACATACTGTGAAAATTGTTCCGCCTGAAATGCTGAATTTATCCAGAAAAGTGTAAAATCACAGACGAAAAAAAAAAATAGCTTTGATCTCGGAGATGAAAACTCCTGCACAGATTTGAAAATACCGTGAGCTTTTTCACTGTTTTCTCAAAAAATGGGCACCGTATGGGACTGGAAATTTCACAGATGACTGTTACTGTACATCTTCCTTGATATTTGTGCCAATGAATTGGCATTTATTCGACAAAAAGCAAAGTATGATATTACCTTTAATATGTGTGTCCATGTAGTCATTCAGAAAAATTGCCATACTTTTGTAGGAATCACTTCAAATTTGTAATTTATCATTTACAAAAAGGAAACCCTGACCCTGTCATGACTTGGGAAGTTTTCACACACAAAACACTCCAAAATCCATTCCATTATCCAAATCCATTCTTCCATTCTACCTACCGCGATGAAATAACCCTTTCCTTTCTATTAAATCCATTCTTTTCAAAAAATTTTCTCCAACCAGTAAAAGAAGTGAAAGAGTCAGTACTTCAAGATGGATCTAGGATGATGGCAATACATAAATGCCTTCGTGCATCCTGTAAGGTATCTAACAAGGCATTACAGCTATGTAAGCAAGCAGCCTCCTTGAAAGCTCTAGGACTTTTAAAGCAACTACTTGGCTGTCCAAAATACCGGCAGAAGCATTCTTTACTGAATCTATGGAGTCTGGCAGTCAATGCCTGCGATATATAAATTCACACTAACATGACATAGGACATAATGTAAAACTACATTGTGCTTTACACTTACCCTTTTTCACGATTGACTTTGGAATAGTACGCCCTGGAACGAATGGCCGAGTAGAATGAGAAGGCTTCATTCAGGTAGTTGGTTTCACTGGTTCTTAAACTGAAGAAAACAAATCAAGAAAAACAAGAAAACGTTCATGCTTAAATTTTCTCTAAAATACAATGTATGAAACATAAACTCTAAACAGATCCATGCCACAGTTTGCCACATATGGTTTCTCATGTGGTAAGTACAGTGTGGTATCCTGAATACCACAATACACTACAGTCATAACAGTGTGGTAATGTGTGGTAAGCAGCTCTTGTCTTGTGTGGTTGGTGCGGAGGGTAAGGGTTTAAGGCAACCATATTTTACACATACATATTTCTTCCTGTGTTACATGTACTTCATTCCCTCCATTCTTGTATCAGTTCTTTGTCATTTAGCTTGTCTTTTTCTTGTCCTGTTCCTATTCTGTTCCGTCAGACCCTATTAATGGTTACGTTTCATACAAGCCTTAATTGGCTTACTTAAACTGCCTCTGTAAAACAGAGGCTCAGGCTCCAGTTCTGTCATTCATCATATGCTGAAAAAAACAGAATGTTGTTTTTCATTAAAGCTGAAGCTTGTTTTCCTTTTCAAACCAGAGAATCTACTTCCGAACCACAGCCAAAAGCCTCTATTTTGATGCCTGTTACATTAGAATGGATTCACGAAATAGAGCCAGAGCCAGAGCCTGAGCCTGAGCCTGAGCCTGAGCCTGAGCCTGAGCTTCCGTTTTGTAAACCCCATACTCTGTTTTATTACCGGTATGTACCTCATTATCATACATAGTTGATATCAATGCCACTACCTACACAGGTATTATCTACTTATAATCATTTTCCTATGCATCAATGTTATTCTCTACTGTCTTGAGTATGAAATAAACATCCATTTGAATTGAATTGATAAGGACATATAAGAGAGGAAAAAAAAACCAAAATTGTTTGAGAGATAAATACAAATATCATATCATGTCACAGATGTACAGAAGACTATGTTGGCAACATGAGTTAAGAAGTCCATCTCTATGAGCTTATATGTAATGAAGTTTTATCATATCTCAATATAAATATGCACAATGTCAATGACACTGGACCAGGGCCACGCGCAATTGCAACCCAGGGTTGGACCACGTCACGTCACATCTTCCGGGCAAGCCAGATCTTTATCAACACTCAAAGCCTTTCAATGCTTAAAATGTAAAAGGGGGGAAAATTAAAAGAAAAAACAAAAACACAAAGAAAATCAATATTGTCTGGCTTTTTTTTTTTTTTTTTTTGGACGGGGCTTGTTAATTAAGTTCAAGCATGGCGCTATATACACCATTACGCTGGACTTGAGGTCGACAACAGATTCGTTAGCACAGAACAATTGATCAGAAACCATGCTATGTGTGTACGTACAATAGTACGTGTGTGTATTCAGTGGTTGGGCAAACCAACACAGTCTTGTACATACAACATCACAGTCTTGTACATAAGTACATGTAGCATATGCAATTAGGGAGACATTGGATAATGGTATACGCATTTTTGTTTTATCATTGATTTTAATTGCATGTGCATTCAGGTCTCTCGTTTGGAGCTAAACGTACTAATAATATTTGCCTCGCCATTAATATTATATGCCATCAATCTCATAAATTTTGTATTATCCCCGATACACAAATTTATTTAAAGACAAGTCTGATTTTTTACCAATTTGAATAGATTTGGTATAATAATATCAATTATTGAGGTGTTTAAAGGTATAATACATGATTGGTTAAGGTCACAGAACAGCACTCACACTTTGTCTGATCCAACATGTGCATTAAATAATAAACCTGTCAAAATTTAAGCTCAATCGGACATCTGAGTCACGAGAATACAGCGAAAACCCTAATAATTTTTTCTTATAAATAATAAAGAACGGTTTAGATCTTTCTTAATACTAATTTCTGGATAAATATGCCATTTTAGCAGCAAATATGTTAACAGTATGCTTCTACCAGCACCATCTCCATACACTGAAAGTTATACATAAATCCAAAACATTTCTATTTGGGTATGTTACCAATCCTGTACTGTAACTTTAAAGGTCACTTCATAGTTCATACGTTGGTTTTCTGTCAAAGAAATACAGATACATGGGCAAAAATACCAAGAAAGATACAGTAACAGTCACCTGTGAAATTTCCAGTCACATACGGGACACATGAGTTTGATCTCCCTACAGCCTACAGGTTGGTTGAATGAATGATGCTGAATATGAAGGACAAAATGTGAAAAACAAGTATCTTGAGCTTTTTGCTGCAAATTGGCAGGAAAATGCCTACCCTGGCCACCCGTCCCGATGCAATGAGAACTTCAACAACCCTGGCCCAACCTGCTCATTGTACATTCATGTATGTATCTGTGGCAGCAAAAAGGCAGTGATTTAAAATGACTGGAGAACAAGTTGAGAAAGTCACCCACTCTTAACAGTGGAAAGTGGAAACATCATGAATGGTAAAGTAAATGCAATTTACAAGTATAAATAAACTGCAGCAAACTGCTCATCAGCCAAAATAATGGCCTAAAATTAATCAAATGCTTGGAGTTAGGAGGGCCTGACGCATTTCAATCCTAGCAGGATCTTTATCTCCGAAGCCTTCGTTAAAGATCCTGCTAGGATCGAAACGCGTCAGGCACTTCTAACTCCCAGCAAGTAAATGTTTTGTTTGTTTGGCACAATGACAGCTTTTACTTTTACAGTGTAACAGATAACATGTCTGAAACTCTGAATGTACGTAGTAGGTACTATGAATGCATGTCAAACAGCCATTGTAAACGGCATCATTGTCGCCCTATTGTGATAACATGAGAACACTACGTGTACAGACAGTAAATTATTATGTATCATAAAGGTCAGTGTTCTTTTACGTCTCAGTGAATGCAAAAACACATTGCCGACTTAAATATGCACACCTGTGCAGGAGCATGCTAGCGTTGGAATGCATGTATGATGTACAACCTGCATGAACTGCATACATTAAAAGTACAAGTCTGTTTATTATCTTGTCGTCACTCCTTTTGTCTCTGTTCCATTGTCAAGTCTTTTGTTTGTCTTTTGTTTCCCTATTGTTGTTTGCTGTAATGTAATATTAATGTAATACTTATAATTGTCTGGATATATTATCCTAAATGGGACCTTAGGGAGACATTCCCATAGGGTTGTGCACTGAACTTTACTTACCTATTTCTAAACATCCTCCAAACCAATGAACTTGAAAGTGACATGTTTTTGTTGAGAGCATTCTCTATTTTCTATAAAAATTTGGACATTAAAAATGTGTCTATAAAAGGAACCCAAAACATTAGGGAGACACCAAAATGTCTCCTCAATGTTCGGTGTCTCCCTAAGGTCCAATTCATAGCAAACCTTGTCTCCCTAAGGTCCGATCCAGGTGAATATTATAAGATATTATAAGATTTTATAAGCTCATGATGTAACCAAAGATAGTTGTGTTTAGCCTAAAAAGGAAACTTTGTTTTTGTCAAAGAAATGCAGATTCATCGTTAATAGGCACAAATATGAACATAGATACAGTAACAGTCATCTGTGAATTTTCCAGTCCCATATGGTGCCCACTTTTTGAGAAAACAGTGAAAAACGCTCACGGTATTTTCAAATATATAGTTTTTGTCAAACAAATGCAGATTCATCGTTCATGGGCACAAATATGAATATAGATACAGTAATAGTCATATCTGTGAATTTTACAGTCCCATATGGTGCCCACTTTTTGAGAAAATACTCACTGTATTTTCAAATCTATTCACGGGAGTTTTGATCTCCCTAAGTCAGTGTGAGATTGACATGGACAGTATGGTAACACACAAAATCACATGAATACTTGAGGTTAAGTCTATCGGTTCATTATATCAGCAGTAGATAATATCGTCATCATGTCACAATCCTGTACAATGTAGAATAGGCCCGACAACGCCTATATTACAACCAGCAGTAACTATATAACTTATTTAAGACCATTGCAGGTCTTATAGTTCCCTCTATGCATTTATGCAACAGCTAACACTTCATCCCCAGTGACTAAGCAATCCAAAGGACACCATGTCACACCATCAGCAAAGTAAAAGGATATAAAGTCCCTCCTCTTTCAAATGGCATAATTTGTCACCTCGGTTTTTCCCGGGCATGCCTCGGGTTCAGAAGTGTGAAAAAGCAATACGCTCCGGAGCCAGAAGGGGAAAAGCATAAAATATCCTGATTAAATTAAAGGATACTGTATACAGTTGGCTTACTCTACTTGGATTTTATTTGATTTTAAAACTTAAAGGTATAAAACATGTAAATATAATATCAGTATTCATGGATGCATTACTGTTGGCACGATATTCTAAAATTCTGAACCCTTCTGGCATCATACAAAGTTATGTATCGCTTATTATATATCTTTGATTAGATTTCCAATTAGTTGACAGCTCCTGAGTATGCAATGTACATAGTTGTTGTGGAAGATACTGAAAAGATTTTGTGAATCTGATAGTGTGCAATAGCCTAGGGCTCCGTGCTCGTGATGTCACATTCAGATATTCGGACAAACAAGTCGCACGTTGCCCAATTAACTTACACGTAAACGTTGTGAAATGTGTCCGAACATCCGGGTAACAAAGGGCATATTCTATAAATAGCTCGAGCACGGAGCCCAATTACAAAAATTACTTGTCTTGTCATTTGAAAATGCGCTGCTTCTTTAAAAAATCAGCTGATCAACTTTGAAACTACGACTTTCACAGGTTTGAATGTCTTTGGTTCACCCATAACCCTCTGAACCTACCACACAAGACAAGAACTGTTTACCACACATTACCACAGTCTCCATGGGGGAACTGGATCATAAACCACACATAACCACACAAACCACACTGTGGTGTATTGTGGTATTCAGGATTACCACACTTACCACAGGAAAATCCAATGACTGCTAGGTACACTGTGGAAGGGAGATGGTTGGGTTCATACTGCTCTGCCAGTCAAATTGCTACATCATGTACATGTATACGATTTTTGAAGCCTATCCTTAACCCTGTTCAAAAGGCCTACATTTCATTATTTCAGCATATTAGCTATTACTGTATCAAGTACCTCTCAAGCACATTTATGAGTAAAACTTTATACAAGTTAAAATATAACCACAAGTTAAAAGCATGTATGCCACTACAGCAAAAACATCACAGCAAACAAAATTGCATAGATCTACATGTACATGTAATGCCCATGATGCGCAATCAATCATAAATGATCATTAGAAACTGACAACCCAAGGAAGCAGAGTCATGCTGGTAATTAACAGTTGATAAACATAGAACAGGGCAATCAATCTTTATGTAAATGGAACGTGTAATTACTTCACTGATATAGGTTCCCCACTGTGAATCTAGCAGACCTGAATAACATGTAAATCTACATGATTAGTGTGTGTCTCTTTGCTTGATGATACATGGCATACATGTATTATTAGGTATACATGTAATTGTAATATGATTGGTAAAGGTCACAAAACAGCACTCTCACTGTTTTCGGTCTTTGTTTGACTAATGTCTGGGTAAATACATGTACACCATTTCAGCCTAAAACATTGTAACAGATTGTATCTACCAGCACCATCTTCATACCCTGAAAGTTATACACAAATCTGTGAACATTTCTGTTTGGGTATTACCAATCCTGTACTATACCTTTAAGCAGGGCTCAATATCATGGCTCTGCTTACCGGTTTGCCGCTTATGATTCTCATTCTACTGGCTTACTGGGTTAGCATCCAATTTCAAGCAAGAAATCTTTAGTCACGTAAACTACTGTGTATCAATTGTGCATGCCCACAAATGAAAATTCCTTGCTAGTCCATGAAATAGCATCTGGTAAGCACAGAATTACCTGCAATTCTGTAAGCGCCAATTTTATGCTTACAGTAAGCAGGGCCATGAAATTGGGCCCTGGTGGATTGTGATGCTTAATTATTCTAGGGAACTATAAAACCCAACAATGTAGTCTCACAATTGAAAATACTGGTATGCATACAAACATAGAATGATTTCAATGTACACTGATGTATGTTAGGAACTTGGTCGAAATGCACCGACATTACATGTACATATGTAAATTTCGTCAGTTCCAAATATTTATGAGTACACTTTACATGTATTTGACGAACTTGCGGCTGTAATAAAACCCAGATGCATGCATGTATGTAGTACGTACGCTCAGCACATTATAGTACAGCATATTATGCCAATTGATGAATTCTACAAAGTACGACATGAATTTCATACACCCATGAAGAAACATACTGTATACGTGTGTGATGGCGAAAATTTACATCAAGTACCAAGATAATTGGTAACAAATTTATGATTATTTGGAAGAAAATACAAAGAGAGAGGAGAGTAAGGCCATAAAAAAAATTGTTGTATTGGAATAACGGAGGCTTGGAAAATAGGGTAGGGCGGGCGGATTATTATTTTTTTTTAATAAATATTTCCTGTATTAAATGCTTTTTTTCCTGCCATTCGCCGTGAGTGTATATGTTGTGGCTGTCATTTTCAGTCTCCACTCGAAAATCAAAATACGCACTGTTTTGAGGTCAGTGTTTTGAGGTCAGTGAAAAAACGACGCACTTCCGGTTTAATATTGGAAGTTTCGTGTTTACGGAGGAGCACCATCAAATTTGCGATTTTTTTTTTTTTCCCCGATTTTATTTTTAATTATTATTTTATTTTTGTTTTGGTTTAAAATGTTTACGGTCGGGACATATTTTTGGGTCGGGCGGGTTACGCCAATACAACAAAACATTTTTTTTATGGCCTAATGGGCGGGCAAAGAATGCATCTTTCACGACAACTCAGACTCAGTGCAGTCCATGTAAGGACACAGCACTGTAAGCTGAGCCAGAATTTAGTACATACACTGCCATACACTATACATAACGTACATTGTACATGTACATAAGAGCTTGTACTGTTAAAATTTCTGGACTTGAAAAGCTTACAAAGCAGATAAAGAGAACAGCAATCAATAATTTGAGAAGAGTGCAGGTTGTTCCAAAGTAACACAGATTATAAACATGTAATCAGTTACATGAATGCATATATATCTGGTGCCTTGTGGAGACCGAGCACAATAGGTTGAATATGTCTCCACAGGGAAATTATAAAGGTGATCTCCACAAAGTTTTCGTGAACCTGATATTTGGAATTAATTCCTCAAAAAGGAGGAATTCCCAAGGTATACTTATCTCTCGCAAAGAGAAGTATTTTTGTATGTAAGGGACGGTCCCTAGAAATTTCAACCCAGGAAAGTGATTTTGGTTCAAATTGGACTGATTTCAATTCTTCTCTTCGGAACGTGTTCAATTTGAAATAATAAGCATCTGACATCTTTTTTAGTACATAGAGAACAAAGCCATGTCTCCACAAGGACACAAAATGGTAGTTGTGCGTTCAAAACATGCATGAACATATGTGTAAAAAGCATCTATGATTTATAATCATTATATCCCAAAAATATTCAACTGGGAAATTTGTTGGCTAAAACATTGCCACTTATTGTGGTACATAAGCAAAAGATTTAATACAGCTTGCTATGTACATGTATGTAATATACACCAATCCACATTGAAGCCACACAGAACGGACACACCTCCATTAATGTTCAACCTAAATACCTGTACAATGCCAACCACTTATGTATTACGTTTTGACATGTGACATACGATTGATTTATGATAAAAATCAACCGTCAAACTAAGTGGCTTGACAAAAAATAACCACTTTCATTTTCAAAATACTGCCATGACTGTGCACACAGACATTGCAGATAAGTCCATCATGAACACGTCTATACGTGGATGTGCACATGCCAACTCATACATCAAACGTCCTAAACTCCTAATATGATCCTCCACGACTAATCGCAGATTTAATTGCATTCCTCGCAACCACACAGAGCGTCGTGGTGAAATTTCAACCGACAGGGTTTTTATTCAAATCGTGCTCTTGGTGCAAATCTTCAGTTATTAATGGCTAATTTTATTTGCCCTAAAGGCTGCGGTTGCTGGGGGATGCAAGGGTTTAAGCACTTTAACCAAGCGTGTAATTGGCTTCAAATGTACAAATTGTCTGATTAAAGCCGAGGGTGCAGTCGATGTCCTTTTAACTATCTCCCAACTTACAAACATTTTTTTTGCTAATAGAAAAGACTCTTTAGTTTTATTTGATGGTGTTTTGTTTATATCAATGTAAGATATTTATAGATGAACTGCATTTGACATCTTATTTACAGTGCAGGATTGGTAACATACCCCAACATAAAATGTGGTCAGATTTACATATAACTTTCAGGATATGAAGATGGTGCTGGTCGAAACATACGGTTAAAATATTTCCACTTGAAATTATGCACTTATCCAGAAACAAGTAAACAAAGACTGAAAACAGTTTTGATCTCGGGGTAAGATCAAACCATTCTTTATACTTTATATGAAAAATTGAGTTGGATTTTCACTATTTTCTTGTGACTCAGATGTCCGATTGAGCTCAAATTTTTACAGGCTTATCATTTCATGTACATGCCGGATCAGACAAAGTGTCAGTGAGCACTGTTTTGTGACTTTTACCAATCATGTAATATACCTTTAAGTCAGTGGCTAAGCTTCAGGCAGACAAGGATTAAACTCTGTTTGAATTAAAGAAGATTATGTAGAAAGTCTGTTATTTTTTAACAGAGCTAAAGACTAGCGACGACAACAACGAAATGGTTTCAATAACTGACTCACATTCCGTGTACTCTCATCAGGTCACTGTCTTTCCCCATAAAAGTCAACATTCTACAGACACAATTTCAATCAAATATTACCGACGGGGGAAAAAGATGTGATGATATATTAAATATACTCCCGGTCATAAACGGAGGCGAGTTTATTTTGGCCGATGCCATCTTCTGGAAGTGTGCAATCAATTTCTTTTATGTCGTTGAATGTTTATTGAAGATGCGATGTTGGCCGGGATGACATCTTAGTAATGATGTATGTGGTGTGCTGGCGACAGCAGAATACATCCTTTTACATGTACTGTACATACCCTGAGGATAGTGCTAGAGTGATTGGTGGGTGGACAAGTACGATGTGCAATACATCCATGTCTGAGAAACATGACCATGTTGTCTGTACTTTTACTTGTTAAAAGGATTTCAGGGGCCAATTTCATAGAGCTGCTTAAGCACCAACATTTGCTTAAGCACCAAAGCCTTGGTAAATAAAATTTGTATGCCAGCCAAAACTCCCTGTGAATGTTATGCTCAGCAAACAATGGCTGATGAATACATAAGTCAAAAGCAGTAAATGTCACATAAAATTTGGTTAGTAATCCTGTTGGATCAAGGAAGACTTTTCATGCATGCTTAAGCAATCTTTGTACTTATACAGTAAGCAGCTTTAAAGAAAATTGAGCCCAGGGGCCAATTTCACGGCTCTGCTTAGCAAAAAAATGTGCTAACCATGAAATTTCTTATCTACATGTATTTGATATTTATGGTCAGCCAACAACAGCCAAAGAACAACCACAAGTGATACACAACACATGGAAATTTGGTTGTTAATCCTGTTTTTATCAAGACAGAATTTTCATGGTTAGCGAATTTTTGTGCTAAGCAGGGTAGTGAAATTTGGCCCCGAGGTCTAAAGCTGGACAGCTTCAAAAAAGAAAAAGAAGTATAGGGAATGGAAGATTACATGTGTACATAGTAATACTGATATGTTAGGTGCCATTGGTAAGTAGAATTGGATAGGACCAATCTAAGAGTGAAATATACATGTACATCAACCCTGGAATAATACATGTACGCAATTCCCAGACAGCACAGTGTATTGTTACAATGGACCGGCATCTCATCAACGTACAAGCTTGCTGACTGAGGGGAGGACACCGTACACCTGATGGTCACTGGAGTGCACTCTTGGCCAATCTGGGCAATTCTCAAGATCAGAATTAAGGAAGGACACATGCATCAAGCGCTGTATAAATATTCATGTCTCAAAGCAATCTAAGATGGATGCACGAGTAGCAAAGAGCGACGTTGCCAAGATTTTCCTAGAAGACGGCAGAACTCTGAAATCAGGCCACTGTATGTACCGGTCAGCAGCATACGAATGCAACAGAGATCAATGCAGTACAACAGCAGCTGATCTTAACATTACTAAAAAGTCTCCGCAGTCTAGAAAAAAGGGCGTCTTTCATTGACTTGCATCACAATGAACAATCTATACCTTCATCTTACAGATTGATAGCGTTTCCAGGCTAGGCATGCAAAATTCCTTTACGGAAGAAGAATTCTCGATCGGCACACAAGGCCACAGAGCGGTGTCAATCAAATTACAGACAGTTTTCCGCACTGCGCAGCCTATGACCCATAGCCTTGATGATGGGCACATGTAGGACAGGCCTATACCTCCTTGATAGATGGGTATTCAGAGTTCTGACTTATTCGTCGGACTGACAGTTCAATCACGAACCAATTGGCATCGGTACATTGGGGGCAATTCTCACTTCTCAGCACAAAACTGCAGTGCGTAAGTAATGCGTAAATTAAGCATGCATGCTGGACCCATAGGTTATAGGGGAGGCTCGTCGTTTCTTCCCACTTCAATCTGTTGAGTATGTAATAAGGCTGACATGTCTTCGTCTAGTCGGCCTGCATTGATTATCGGCGGCTCTCTCTGTACTAGGGGTCAACGCAGAAGAAGTGACTTGTTATCCCGTACTTGCATGCACACAATTTGATTATGAATGGAAAATTCAGACAATGCTTCAAACCGAATCTTGATTTTTCCTTCACAGAAATTTATGGTACTTACTACTAAAAGGCATCATTGGTAATCAATTGAACAGTGTGCAGTATCACTAGGAACTCATATCACTATACATCAGTACAATGATGGATAAGCCTAATTTGCATATTATCTATCTCCCGAGTCCCGACCAAAATCATTTGATATTCATGACATCAGGACATGTAACCGTAGACGTCGATTTCACCAAACTCATTGTAACTTACAATCAATTGCAGGACTTACTGATGCATTGCAGCCATATGTACAGTATAATACAATGGGTTATCCTTCGCAACTCGAGTTATGATCGATCGTAGGGCTTCGTGAAATCAACCCAAGACACCACATGTAGTTGCATTGTACAGAGTGCATCATACATTGTCTACATGTATTACCACGAAGCATTTAGCACAGTATATTTATTAGGCCCTTTCACACTGTACTACAGCACCTTTTATCTGTGTTTTACACTAGTCCACCCTGTGTACTATTAAATCTCTTCAAAATTTTGACACGGGTCAACCATGCTACTGCGTTCATACTATAACACAAAATACACTTCAAGACGTTCAAATAACCACAATTCTAAACACACGTCAACATTTTCAACACGGTTTGACCGCTCTCCATCCACCTCCTGAGCAGAGCTCATGTCAACATGGGTCGAGTGCTTTACGTGGGTCTATGCCGTGCTAAAATCATGCACTGCGAAAAGGTCAGTCACTTAACACACGTTGACGCTGTGTTGAAATCTTTCAGTGTGAACAGGTCAGACACTTAACAGGGGTCAGACTCGTGCACAACCCAAACATTATTTTAAGTATGAAAGGACCTAATTATCTAAAAACTTAGCTCTCCGTTATCACTGTCAACTTCGAAGTCGCAGTTAGGGGAGACACGAAAAAGATTTTACTCGGCCCGCCGCGGCGCGCCGCGGCGCTTTGCGGCGCAAATTTCAAAGCTGCAATTTTCCCCTCAACCGCGGCGCAGTGCGGCGCCCAGACAAGACTCCAGCTCATTAACTTTGCCTATTGTGCCACCTCCGTTGTTATGTTAATACGTACGAAGAATGCCCCACTTCGCCTCTCACACACGAGGCGGGACGCGGCGCGCCGCATGTGTGTGTGAACTGAGGCGAGACCATGCCTTGGGATTCATGCCATTGTACACACAAATAAAATGCATGAGACGACTTGGAATTTCTGGAGATCTGACAAAGAATTCTTTATTCATGAATTTCTGACGATCGGGAAAAAATCAAAATGAAAACTGATTTCGTGATGTTTAACTAATTCGATTCAAGTGTCCTACCTTCACGTACGAAGTTATAACGATCGAGATTGTTCGCCGATTAATTTTGTTTTTAATCACGGCCGACAAATGACTTTGCTCGATTATGTAATCTAAACTAGTATTCATGTTGTATTCCGTTATAGTAGATTCCTGATATTATTGTCTTCGTACCATTTTCAGGCCTCGGCAATTATTTCGGTTTTCATTTTACAAACGTCGTTCGCCGGTATCGTGGTTCAGAGTAAGACATAGGCTGACTAACCGTACCAACCAATGAGTAGCGTTTCAGTCTATGCAATGCTTCCGTTGATTGGTCAACACCCAAGACAAAGCGCAAGCAATTTTTCCATTGGCTCCCCGATCCCGTGAGTCATCGTGTGCAATTTGGGACTTCCCCGTGAGCACGCAATCTCTACGAGCGCGATGTCGTATTTTAGTCAGCTACCCGGGTTGTTGTTGCGATTATAGTGTTTGGTACAGTAATACTAATGCCGGGAACACGACAGATAAAACTCTGTGGCAAGTGCACACAACGCAGCACGTGCAGTCAAGACTACCAGCGCGGTATGCTTCATACCGCGTGATAAAAACGAAATGAACAACCATTTATCTCATGGTTTAAAAGTAAATCTATCTTATAAGATGAGATAGCTAAATACCAGGGATGAATCTTCATTTCATCGGCGTGAACGGAAACTAATAATACGTACAACACATGCACATCGATCGGTATAGGGGGGAGGGAAATTCCTCCATGGGTATAGTAAGACTACATCGCCAAAAATATCTCGGGCCTCGGGGTGAGTGTTTGTAGACATGAATATCAATCTTCTCTTTTCTCATGGATTCCTAAATATTATGCCTGACAATGACCCAGTTATGTACATTGTAAAACTTTGATACTCGTACATATGACCTTTACTACAATACATGTACTACTAACTTTAGTCAACATCATGCAAACTTTTCAATAAACCGATTTGTAAATAATTTTTTTATTTCATTGCTGTTTTCGGTTTTGCAGATGACAAGCCGAAGTTGACAAGGTAGCACCAGCGGAAGGGAAATGACATGAATCGATATCAATGACTTTTATTTTTTGTGAAGTGAGACGCATCATTACCGTAGTTGGATACATGTATATGCTACGTGGATGACCATCCATCATAGAACAATATGTGAAAAGTATGAACTTTGAAATGGTGTAATTTTTAAGCAGATATGTATTACTGTTAACATTTTTAAAATTTGAAACCAACTTATTCTGGATATCCCCTGGGCTCAGTTGGTACGACCTATTGTATTATCGAGTACCAGTAATTAAGGTATTTTGGAGGTCGCAGATTTGGATCCCGCTTGGTGGTAAAACCCCGTTGGTTTATTTCACGATTTCATAATAATATTAAAAAGCCGTATCCTCTTTCATCCAAGATTTCTCACGTTTGCAGCATTACTCAGTTGCGTGCATCTTAAATGGCCCATTTTCAAAACACTTTCTTTGGTTTGATCGTTGTTGGTCCTGAAACAGCTCGGAGACAAAAAGAATACATTTTACATAGGTATGGTTTTACTGCAGTTTTAATTATTATCAGTGCTGGTGAAAATAAAGCGGTGCCACGGTGATCATTATTTATTTCTTACCTTTTTCCTATTTTTCTTGCTTTCAGTTTTAATTGTGGTCTCGGATGATAAAGATGTTTAAAATAAATTATTATTAATTAATAATACAAAGTAGGCCTAGATGTAAAATAAACACACTTTGGCTACCTGCGTTCGCCGAATTGGTATGCTTCTACTAACACCATCATCTTCACATCATTCATATTTTCTTCATCATTTCGATGGACTGACACGGCTACCCACAAATTTCTTGAAAGTTGTAGGTAAGTATGTGAACATTTCCATTTGGGTATGTTACCAATCCTTTTTACTGTACCTTTAATAAACTCGTAATTATGATGTGTACCTCGACATTTCTCAATGGCAATTGCCGTCGATAAATATCATTTCTGTTTTGTTGTTTTGGCAGTAATTCCATTTTGTAAAGATACGCGGGATGCTAGCAAAATTAGAGGGAAACACAAAATAGGCCATTTAATTTTATCGTCCGATGGACGCTGGAAAAATGCCCAATAACCGGACACGCTGCGATAACAGCTAGCTAGACAGGAAGTGTTATGTAGGTCACATAGATTCATATAACGCTCACACTGATTGGACAAAATAATCGTCGTAAGTTTGCTGCCAACAGTAATTTTCTGATTGGCTGAGATCAGACCACACCAAGCAACCCCATAAATACGTTTGCTTGACCGTCCATATAGCGAATCCACATACCTCAGAGATTGCGTGAATACTTTATCAATGGTTCGTATCCGTACAAATAACATCCAAAGGGGAATTTTCTATACGTGGAAATTTAGCGAATCCTTGCGTGAATTAAGACTCAAACGAGTTTCCTAAACATCTGTGGTTTTTTTTTTCTAATTGGGTACGGAAGATCGTCGCTCAATATTAGTTATTATTGAAGTAGCCTACATTTCTTTTCCAAAGAATGTTTCTAAAAGACTTGTCCTGGGTTATACCTTATAGTTTTTAGCTGCTTTGTAAGTCTGTCGGCGCGCCGCGGCTGGCCGGAGTACTTGCCTATGCATTGAACCGTGTAGGGATTAGTGCAAATTTCACCTTTTGTTATGCAGGAATCTAATCCGCGCGGCGCACTGCGGGATCGGCCTACCGCGGCCCGCCGACCCGCGGCGCAGTGCGGCGGGCCGCGGCGCGCCGAGTAAAATCTTTTTCGTGTCTCCCCTTACATCAAGACAATGTGTAATGTAAGGCCACATCCTAAATCCTACATTTTCTGTATATATGCATATAATACACAAGTCTGTGGCTAAGGCTCCAATCAAAGGCTAGTGGCTGCCATACATGCATGTGTTATTTGCGGCTGTGGCTAGGCATTCATGACACAGCCCAAGAGACAAGATTTCAGGCTGAAGAAATGCTGAACCCAGTGGCCTTTTCACACTATAGTACACCTTAATAATAGAGTTCAAATTTACACGTGGTCCAGTCCGTGCCAATTCCTGAAAATTTCAACATGCCCCAGGTTCATATTAATGCTCAGCATAAAATGCACTTTTTGAGTTCACAAGTCTAAGTTATGACCTATTTATGTTATGGATAAATTACAATGCTTGAGTACTTTTTTAATATGTTGTGAAATTGCGAAATTTAAAGGTAGCATCATATTTGGTTTTTATCAAAGAAATACAGATTCATGGGCAAAAATATCAAGACGGATACAGTAACAGTCATCTGTGAGAATTTCAGTCCCATACGGTGCCCACTTTTTGAGAAAACAGTGACAAACAGCCACGGTATTTCTTAAGTCTTTTCTCTTTTATTTTTGATCTTTTAAAAGATCAAAAAGGTTTTCGGTCATTGTTTGACTAATTTCTGGATAAATACACCATTTCAGGCGGAAACATTTTAACGGTAGGTTTCTACCAGCATCATCTTCATTCACTGAAAGTTATACGTAAATCTGTGAACATTTCTGTTTTGGTCTCTTACCAAAGTATGATACAACCTTTAAACAAACATGTTTTTTCATGCTTCGTTAATTACATCACAAATTTTGTAATCAATAAAACGAAAAAAATGATCGCGCATAATGCATTGCAATGAATATATTCCGTTCCATTTGCACTGTATAATGACACTGCTCTGAGCCTCTGACAATACACTGTGCCACATATGACCATAAATTAGACATACACCTGTAGTCATAAATTATAAATTATCCCTTGTGCACTTGAGTGTACACTGTATATATGTTCAGTACGTGTACATTGAAGATTTAATGTAAGCATGACAATATGTTTGTTTTTGGCAAAAGTATTGCCAGTCATTCCGCTGTATGCAGTGAATGGACTTAAACATAGGAATAAAATGAAATGTATCGTGTACATGTATGTATACCAGCAGAAAAACCACCTAAAACATTATGTGTGATTATGTTTTTGGTATGCTACCAAAGTATGAAAGTACCTTTGAACTGGTAGAACTGTCAGATTCTGCTATTTAAAGTAATAGCGTTCCGCACTAATGACGTCACACCATACATGCACGCGTACACATACCCCCACTCACCACACGTTTGCATGGCCGGTTGCAATGTTTGTCTGAGGTTCAGTGCTATTTTTAGCGCAAGTGCGCAGTGCTATTGCAGAACACAGCATGAACGTTCTTCTTGCTGAGGAGAATGGGGAAAGCGGTGGATACAGAGTTACTACGGTGTACCAGGCACAAGTGTATACCAGGATCAACTTGAGGGTAACCAGGGCAGAATCCCCAGAAGCTGCCGGCATCCTTCATCAAGAGCATTCACTCCTTCTAGAGCTATAGAGCTACCTCCCATTTACTGAGATCCACTCACAGTCTCACACCCTCACTACCTACAAATTCATCCAATCTATCCCATTCAAATTTGTCTTTAGTTTCTGAACAAAAAAAAAGTCTTCCCAAAGCTAGAAATGTGACACTAAACTGCTAACATACCAGAGGCTTCGATAATAAGAATTTATACAAATGCCAGAGTGATACGTGGTTATTTGGGCAGTTCTGGGGATCCAGGAGAGAGAGATCTGTTCCAAAAAAAAAACCAGTCCGCTCGGGAAATTACTCAAGAGTCAGATGATGATGACTCGGGGACCCTGAGTGTAAAATTGCTGAATTCAGCGAGAAATGTGTCAATTAGTAGAGAGGGAGACATCCACTGGAGCGATTTGTGCACTTGCATGTCAGATGCTAGGAGTGTCGTGGATAGGATTACAGCACAGTACTAATTAACAGCTCCCAGGCATTTTCAGGTGATTCAAAGATGTCTGGTACACAAGTTTACTGTCAAGTTACCGAGCAAGCATTGTGAATCAAGTCAATATACAAGACAGGCATGTCTGAGCTGTCACTTTGATTATCAATCACACGTTATTAAGAAATTTGTATAAAATACTTTAAAACCCTCTTATAGAAGGAATCACATATAAGGACCTCACATCCCTCATTTCAATCGTCTCTTGATGAGGACTGGAGCAGGCTAGTCGAAACGTTGAGACCTAATTGCGAGAAGTGCGAACGATATAGAAGTGCGAACGATATATAAGTGTGAAAGTACGATCAATTATTACATGGTGTTTCCGCAAACCGATCCACATACCAATTGTCACCATGCAAAGCCTCAAATCTTTCTAGAAGAAATGATGTCAAGAAATACAAATTATGTTTTATCAAAACTCTTTATCAAAATATGAACATTGAACACACTGTGATAAATTATGTTATTTTGTTGATTTGTAATTTCATTTATCTTTTTGTTATATCTGTTTAGAAAATCCGAACCAATATTGCAAATGTAGGGCCTTATACAAAATGAGGCAATTCAGGCTAGGCTTGGTTTCATATTGCTACTGCCACTTTTGTGTCCTAAATGAAATGAAGGGCTTGATAAACATGGCAAAGGTGGAGCCTTACATGTACATCAGCTCATGTGGCCCTATGTATCCCTTCATTTCATTTTGTGGGCCTAAAATGGCAGAGGCGAAAAAAGTCCCGAGCCAACTAGCCAAGCCCCAAGCCTCGGTTTTTATTACACTTTTGTGTTCACCAAAGATACTAAAGGGCCTTTAAAAGGTATCTTTAATAGTATCTTTGGTATTTATTCGGTGACAAATCAAACAGCGCTCCACACTAATGACGTTACACGAGTGATTTGGCCAGCACGGGCATGTACAAAATCCCCGGATGTCAGACAAACATTGACTCACACACGTAGTGAATACCATGCATGCACACAAGCACACCCACCACACGTTTGCATGGTTGCAATGTCTGTCTGAGATCCGGTGTGACGTCACAGCATTTAGCCTGCTATTTTTAACGCAAATGCGGAACGCTATTACAAACAGTCTGCGGATATTCTGTCACCTTTACCAATCCAGTATTACGCCTTTAATATGTTCTCAGCAACCACCTTCCTGAGTAAAAACCATACCAATAGAGTTTACAAGGCTTCCTTACTCTATACAGTAAACCCATAGAGTAAGGAAGAGAACCTAACCTGTCTACCTCTGGCATAAGTTGCAATGAACTGGCAGCTGATGAGTATCATCCATCATGACTGAGTAGCCACTGACACCCATTTACACTGACAAGCTACATTAACACTGTAGTCTTTGATTACAATGCTGGAGCATATCAGCAACATGGAGGTTAGGCAAATTGCATCTAGAGAGAACGGGTCATGTAATGCCAGTGTGTCTCTTTGTGTCTCCCATACATTTACATGTAAAACTAGGCAGGCCATGTTCAGAATACTGAATGGTTTACAGCAGAATGCATTCATGAGATGAATGCTTCATTTCACATTTTCATTCACAATGCTACATGCTATTTTAGTCTATCGCGTATCGCCACATGTAAATGTACACGTGTACATGCATTTGCTTCATCAGTTGGAATCCATACTCAAAAGCTTGACAGCTCTCATGACAGTTGTTTCAGAATTCAATCAGGTATGGGTCATAACAATTTAACGATTTTAGGTGTTTTTGCCCCATTTTTATAAAAAAAATATGAACAAAGCTCCTATGGGTCATATATCCTTCATCATACTTCAATCCAATGGCTTCAACCCATGCTACAGTACACAGTATCGTGCACATACAGTGTGTATTACTCTAGACAAATCGATTAAAACTTGTTTATTTACTCAACATGTATATGCACATGTATAATGAATTTAAGAAAAATCTAATTTCATTTGGTCCTTCACCAGCACATGAACTTTTACATCATGGTCTGATATTGATATCAAAATTGTAATTTTTCTAGACGTGTGCAGTACATATTTATGCAGTATATACACTGTATGCCATCAACAAATCAACAAGATCCAATAAGCATGTCTGAAGCCAATCAAAAAATTGATATTGTAGACTACATGTTCATGGACATTTGTGTGAGTCAGAGTTTCTGAGTCTTTTTTTTTCCAATTTGGATTCTGGGACCTGATGAAAACATCACTAAAGATGAAAAGTGGTCCCAGGCATAATGCTTGAAGCATGTTACAATAAAAATCTAAAAAGTGAAGCAAAAGAACAGCATAAAAAGAACACGATTCATTCGGTGGTCATGGTGTTGGTAACCCTATCACTATGCCCTACCAGGTAAAATAAAAAACAACCTGACTAGGCGTGCCGTTCACCCACACTTTATGGGCCCGGGCCCCGTAGTTGCCGTCTGAAGTCTAATTTGGAGTTTTGAGTGTCTTAGGTTGCAGCTGAGTTCGAGTCATTGGGTCAAGTCTTGAGCCTGAGTCGTTATAGTCCAAGTCACAAGTCATTCTCCCAGCACATTATTATTACATCAAGCCAAATGTGCACAACAATTCTCTCCCATTTATCAAAGTGCATTTCCTAACTTAATTTAATGGAAGTACAGCCCTGTCAAACAAAACGAAAATGGAAAAAACCCATCAGTTCAGAGTGATCTAAATGGCATGAACTCTTTGGCCTTTAGTTCTGCAAATGGACATATCCAATACCAATAAAAGAAAGCAGACTTAATCTGTCATTCTTCTCACTTAATAATGACAATTCTCCTCAGTATCAAACATATAATGTAATATGTGCTAAACACATATAGAGCTATATTAAAATTACAAGAGCGCTAGCTCCGTGTACAGAGTGATGCCTAGCTGCTGGGCACAGCCATGTTTGTGCACAAACCTATGGAAAACAGAAAATTCTGTACGTCTTTCGTATGTCTATTTGCATATATCTGCGTTTGTGTTCTATTAAGTGCGTTATCAAAGCTCAATGCGCCCAAAATGTGACGCACCTCCGATGCGTGTTTCATTTTGCGTAGTGTGCGCACACGCTCTACAATTCAGTCACGCAATGATTGCATGCGTCATCAAGACGCGCTACTAGACTACGGTAGACTAGAGGGGGTAAGATCAGGCATGACACCGACAAACATGACAATTAAAGCCCTTTGAATTCTTCTCGATATGCCTCATTCACGTCGCAGCCATCTTGTCACATTCCTTGTATACCCAATCATGCCAATTGAAAAGAATAACACCGATTCTAAAAAGAAAATGGTACCTGACTACTTTGAATCCAGCCAAGCCTCGATTTGATTGCACTGCTTTGAATGTAGGATGGGTGCACCGTGAATAAGGTCTATACCTGTACATTAACTGCACTTCCATAAAGATATCATTCCTCAACTTGTACCTAAGTGCACAAAGTGCTTTTACCAAGGGCCTGTTTATTTAACGCACAGGATCCCAGATTTGCAGATCATGAGTCCACCTCCTATATGCAGGGTACGCCAAAATGGGATCCGGATCAGCAGAATCTGTGATCCTGTGCGTTAAACAAACAGGCCCCAAATGTCCTCCTGAAAATCTGCAAGAGACAACGTGCTGCTCTTGATTATCATTCCCTCTAGCTTCATATTCCTAAAATTGACACGGACAGGTTATTTTTGCAAGAAGCACGGTTCAGCTCCCACGCCAAACCTCTTTCTTTACTGTATGTATAATTGTGAAGTGTGACCGCGCACGACCAAGTGACCGTGCTCATTTACTCAAACCTCAGCGAGCACACACTCTTGCCAAGATCTAATTCATTTTACATTCCGCTTGCCGGACGGCCATCCATTAACTTGTAACTACTAAAGTAAATCAAACCAAATCAAATCACACAGGCCCAATGCTTGCATAATACTTCCTTACTCTAGTCTAAATCCAGAAGAAGATGGAGTTATTGTATGTTACAGCTACCCTACAGGCACACTGGCTACATCAACAAGTTATCCATGACGGACTCTACGGAAAAACAAGGGAATAATGCTTGTAGCATGCAGGTATATCTACATACATGGTTCTAGGATCTGTTATTATTTCAAGGGGCCCTTGCAGGTTAGAATGAGTATAGTATCACAACTGGTATAATAAACAGTGACAGTAGTTTCCTGCAGTTAGGCTATCCTAGCGGCTGGTTGAGAGTATAAAAACAAAACCCCATATTTAATCAAAATCAAATAATAATCTTCTACATTCTTCTGCATGTGTGCATTATATCGCATTCAAATGTTTAGTTGCGTATATTGTTCATGAAGTACAAATTCTGTATTTTGTTTGGTGGCAATGTACAGTATTTGTGTACTGCTGAACACGTGATCATGGAGGAGGATGTGCTTCCATGGTCGGAAAGCTTGCTGTTGGTAATAAAAGCAGTTTCAGTGATTCACACAGCGAGTTCTTGGAAATGGCTGCCTGTTCCTCAAGCAATAAAAGAATGTGAACAAACTGACGATCATATAATGCACGTGAGACTGATAAATTGGATGACTAGGCTGCTGATGATGTACATGTACACACAATGCATGACAGCACATTATCCATTCAAATTTTCCCCATCTCAGAAGGAGCAACATAAATGCCTACAGTGTGTGTTCACATACGTAGATCTGGGAAGGAGTTTCTAATGATAGCTTGAACATGTTGGAGCTTGTTAGCTACTTAGGAATAAACTCATAATTAAGAGCCAGCGTCCCATATACTGTACATGTATTGCCTCATAAATCAGTTTCTTTTATACACTGTACACATGAAGTACATTTACGCTGTAAATCAGTCACACATGCAACCACCGAATTATCTCATACTGTACATGACTTGGGGAGTCAGGTTGGCGTAGCGGTTCTTTCCTCGCCTTTCACCTCTGTGGACCGGGTTCAAGTCCGGCTCGGTCCACAAGTGGATTTGGTTTTCAGTCCCTACCTGATTCTGTGTGTTTTACCCAGAATATTACTCTGGGGTTTTCCTCCCACCTCTAAAACTGTATCTTCTTCTCATCGTCTTTCCATAACTTGTTTCATCAGACTTTGGAGCTACAGTGCCTAGGGTGCTTTTGAAGAATCCTTGGTGTCATTACCATCAATAAATAATAATAAAAATAATACTGTTCAAGAAAACTTTGACTGAACGTACATGACTTCAACACAACTGGTATGATGGTTATACTTACTAATAGTGGTAATACAATTGTCCAATTTTTGAGGCAATCTCTCCAATTTGCCAACGCTTCAGCCCGTAATGTGTGTCCAAAGCTTGCCTGTACAAAAAGAAAGAATGAACGAAAGCTTGTTAGACACGTTTATAGAGAGATTTAAAACTTTCACAACCATGACAACACGGGAAATATTCCGGACTGAAGATTCCACCGATCCTGACTTAGAAAAGCAATGAATGATAAACAAAATGGGACTGATATCTCATAATTTTTCAAAGATTTACATAAATGTCAATGATGACTTGTACATACATATATTCACAGTTTTTGATGATACATGCTATCAAACGGCCACTAAAGTAATCTCATGATAACCCTTCATCAAAATTTGTAAATACATTCATCAAAACACAGTACACACAACACACTTCATAATCATAAATATAGTAGAATTCGGCAAAATAAGATTCAAATTGTGACCTTTATCAAAGGAAAATGACAGCAGTGCATACATGTACATGTACACAAAACATACAAAGAGACTATGTATGTACAGGGGTCGATGAAACCCTACGATCGATCATAACTTGAGTTACGAAGGATAACCCATCGTATCCTATGTACATGTGTAGGGTTGCAATGCATCCTTGGCTGTACAACTGATGGTGAGTTATGAGTTTGGTGAAATCGACCCCTGGTTTATTTCCTACACATTATTATTTTCCATGGATGTAGCATGTACAGTATGCACAATCAATGTCCAGTGATGTTCAACACACACGGTTTCAAATGTCCACCATTTCCGTGCTTATGCCTCTAAAGAAGTCAATAAAATCTTGAGTTACACCAGGATTGAAATTTGAGGACCTGTTTTGCACAAATTTACAGAAACGCATGTACACTACATGTCAAGTCATTTTGAAAAAAGGTTGACAATTTGCAGAAGGTTCATCCATGTAAGAATCAACTGGAGAGAAGGTTCTTGAGTCTTAAATTGACTCAGTGTTCCAGCCAGTACACTCCGGCGGTCTTCTCCTGCAGATAGCCAACAGCCATCTGCTTGCAATAGACTCAGGTGCATTGATCAGCCACGCCCTTTCCCCAAAACCTGGGGCCAATGTCATAAAGCTGCTCAAGCACAAAAATTGCTTTTGCAAGAAACTTAGTCTTCCTTGATCAAACAGGATTACCAACCAAATTTGTATGTGATGTTGACTGCTTTTGACTTGTATTCGGCCACTGTTTGCTGAGCATAACAATCACAAGGAGTTTTGGCTGGCATACTGATTTTATTTACCGAAGGTTTTTGGTGCTTAGGCAAATTTTAGTGCTTACCGGTCCTAAGCTAAATTGACCTCTGGAGTACAGTTACCATTCAGGTTTCTGTCATAGTTTCTTCCCATCTTAGACACGTTAGATCTCATTCATCGAGTTCATTTATTTGGGCCTAAGAAAAAGTACATGTAGAGCAACAGCTAAGCTGCCTACACTAATTAAACTACATGTACCTTCTTGTATATTGCCCATATGGACACATCTTTCAACAGACTGATACCTCATGATAATTATCTGACTGATGACAGGTCCCATCAATCGGAGAGTTATAATATGAAGAAAAAGTACTATTCATAAAGCACAGACCAAAATAAAAATCGGCTTAGACTGTTAGAAGTGCACTGTGCACAAGAGAAAAGTTATTCCTGTATTTATGCCACCCAAAAGGTTTTTTTATAAAGTCGTATCCTCTTTGAGTGATCACCCTGTTTCTCAGGTTGTAACATTGTTAGTGCTGCACATACATGTATCTTAAATATGATCCTTGGGATATAGCAGTATGTGAGTGGTTTCATGGCTTCTGACTGCCAAATGAACAAAGATAATTGACTATTAGGGACACTACCAACAGGGATAGCTCAGTTGGTAAGAGCGCTGGTACGGTTTTCCAGAGGTCGCTGGTTCGAATCCTGCTCCAGTCAATTTGTCTTTGTTCACTTTTCAATAATACACAATTTGAATGTAACCTATAAATCAGAATATGTTCGTGCTCACTTATATTTTAACAGGTCGATCGGTCCTCTTGTCATTTAGCCTTTGAGAAAGATACTGCTAGGATCGAAACATCAGGCCCTCCTAACTACATGTATTTAAGCATTTATAAAAGAAACAGGCATTCACATTTCACAGATATGCAAACGGGGTCACGTGTGTAACATGTGTACAGAGTGCATGCGTTGGGATGAATTCTATAAATTTGGCTAAATATTAAATGCATCTAACCCATCAGAAATAATAGAGTATAGCATGTGGTTTCATTCAATAAACAAATTTCTCACATGGTTGATCTACAGCATACTGGTTGAAGCTCTCGCTACGCCTTAAAAATAATAGATTCAGCCGACAAGCGTTGAGGGGACTTATTCCTATTCCCAACTTGGGACTGGAGCTAAGTCCACTGCCCTGCCGATACGCATCGATATGCTGCTACTTATTTAGGGAATTAAGATGTAAATACGGAGCTGAAATGCTCAGGGCAATGCTTCAAATGGAATGAATAAGAAATACGGGATTACTCGCACTGGGTACATGGGGAGAATGCAGACTACTTTTAGGCCTAATCTTTGGCTGAAAAAAATACTTTGTACTACAAATGTATTATAAATGATAGTTCGTATGTTGATCTGCATAGGCCTTATATATACATATATATATATATATATACCCATGGGAAATAATCTGTTTTTTGAAGTTCCACCTTCGTTTAATAAAAGGCAATTTCATAGTTTGGTTTTTGCCAAAGAAATGCAGATTTACGGGCAGAAATATCAAGAAAGATACATGTACAGTCATCTGTGAAATTTCCAGTCCTATACGGTGCCCACTTCTTAAGAAAACAGTGAAAAAACCGTTCACTGTATTTTAAAATCTATTCACAGGAGTTCTGATCTTCCTGAGATCAAAATTGTTTATGATTTATTGGCTTTAGTCTTTTCTTGATGAATACAGCATTTCAGGCAGAAACATTTGAACGATATGTTTCTACTATCACCATCTACCTTGTAAGTTATAGGTAAATCTGTGAAGAGTTCTGTTTCAGTATGCTACCAAAGTAACGATAGTACCTTTAATGAGCAGTCATTTTGTGACATCTAATAGGACTCAAGATGTCTTTGATTATTATGTACACGTATGATCATGGAATTGCCAGGATGCAGCTACAAACATGAAGGCCCCACACAAGACCTCTCCAAAGCTGACGAACCAAATAGATTTTTATCATTATTATCAGCCTCCGCATCAAATCACCTCGCTGACAGGGTCAGCCACGACGACGATGATGCGCGCTCGAAAATTGCATCGACGTGACCGTCTTCTAAACATCCCTTCCCGACTACCTCAAGCCTGCTTCTTGCACATGTCCTCACCCTCTTCCTGTGTCTGAACTCTGAAGACGATGATGACAGTTGGCCAAAAAAAAGTATAGTCAGGGAGATTATAGCAAGCCGTTTTAATCTTGGAGATAGTCTACGGGGCAGTATATACTGCTCACTCACTCAATGTCTGATGAGGTAAAATTGGATTGGTTTCCCTCCAGAGAGGTTAAAAGGATTTAAACAAAGAAAGAAAAAAATGAAAGAATTGTTGGATTCACAGTAGTGCTATCCAAATGTTTAATTCAATGTGGCTTAGGCTTTCAAGGTAATTCCTTAGCCTATCTTGTGCCTGACTTTGACATTCAAGGGGATCAAAGTACAGTAGCTGCTAAATGACTAGGTGTATAAAGCTTTCAGGTTTGTGGCTGGTTTATATTGGCTACATTTGTCTTGAAATGTCGATTTCATGCCCTTTACATGTTCAAGCACTGTATTTCCATCACATAGGCATGACATATACACAAGTGCACACATTCATTCATTCAGTTCTTGGAATTGGTGCCCCCTTCAAGTGTTTCCTATAGACATTAATGATTTTCCAATGGAAGTACCCCTTGCAATGGAAAAGTGGCCTTGCCCCTTTCAGAACCAAATTCAAGGCCTGTTACACATTATAATACATGTTGCATGAACATATTCATTCCACAGGATAATAATTGTAGTATCACACTTGATCATGTTGATGGGAAAGAATTGATAAAAATTGTATTTATAAGAATTGTATACGATTGCCGAGTCTATTACAAATGGAGTTTAAAATACAATAGTGTGTAGACCTAATAAAAGACAAAGTTGTAAAAATGCTTTGAACGAATGACTACTGATTAGCATATTTGAAATTAATAAGTTACAGTTAATGAATACAAAATCGTTAAGAATTCCTGATACCATTGAGAAGAGTTCATAAAATAATACATCTTGGCTGCTCCATGTATGGCTTTTATTTTATGCTACAAAAATTGATTATTTGACTTCCGTAAACTTTGTTTAACTATCATGTTTCATAACCTAAGGATATGTCACTGCACTTCACAAGTTCATATTATTATATACCCCTGGTCGATGACACCCACATACTTTTACTGTACCACAGTCATCTCTACACATGTACATGTACAGGTGTCATTTTACCTCTGGGTGGGGGAGGAGCAATTAGTGAAGTGTCTTGCTCAAAGACAAAAACCTTAAGATCCCTAGATGACCACTTGACCAGGCATCCAGTCATCAAAGGATCTAGTGGATCTAGTGGTACAAACTTAACAACAAGACCTTGAGCTCAATGTACAATGTACAAGCACCAACTAGTCAGTCACAACACATGATGTACTTCTACAGTACACTCCTCTGTCACCAAAGTACTTTACATATAAAATTTGGAAATCTATAATGTGTTAAAATTTCCCGCTATCAAATTCAAAACAGCATTATTTTTTGAGAGTGATTATCATACATGCTTGGAGTTAGGAGGGCCTGACACGTTTCAATCCTAGCAGAATCTTTATCGAAGGCTAAATCCCAAGAGGACAAGAACATGCAAGTAAAGATACTGTACACATTTGGATGTGAGGATCAGAATAAAAGCGGGTGGGTGTTTCTTTGTAACTGTTATTGTTAACAGTGCCTTTGTCATTCTTTTCTGTCTACAAATTTAATAATTAGTTCAAATTTGTCTTTTGTTGAACATTGTCTACGCTGACTGAAAAACAAAATGTAGTCCTACTATACAATGTTATACCTACATGTATGTTATACATAAAGTTTTTCTCATTCAGTGGTTGCTGCACTCCGTAAAGCACATATCAATGTACGGAAGAATGCATACTCGAGAGCTCTTCCTAGCTCCATGCATGTACACGCCTCTTTCATCCTCCTGCAAACACACTTGGACGTCTTGTTTCAAAATAATGATAGTCCAGATAAAGCCTCATCTCCAAGTACAAACCAGAGAGCTCGATCTTCATTGCATTAATTAGCATCTGGAAGGGCTACGGGGCAATACAATTGCCACTTACATCCCAGTGGTCTGAAATTGAGATCTTGGCCTGCTAGGCCGGCTCCAACCCAAGGAAAACAAACCAAGCCTCTAGTTTTGCAAAATAATGAGAGGGTACGGATGGGACTAGATGGATTTCTTCCTTTAGGCTCAGCTGCATTTTGCATAAAAAATACAAGGATCTAGGATCTGAGTTCATGGGAATGTATGTCACATCACACAATGATGAAGGCCATTGTACAGTAAGCTGGGATCTTGGAGCGATCTTGTTGTATTGGCCTTGTGCATGATGGGGAAAGAATGGGGAGGGTAGGAAATATTGGCAGGTGCTTGTTTGGGACATGTATGTAGAATCCATCTTCACTTGGTCATTACGGTGCTCAGTAAGTAGAATACGGGTACTGAGGCAATGAATGGCAATATGAGAAAACAAGAATAATTAATGTTTGCATTCATATCATCAGACAATCTCTGGTTTATGAATCTTGCTTACTACATGTACAACGATCTAAATGTACATGTATGTATACCAGACTATACCATCATAGGCAAATTAATCTTTGTATTAAAATACAAGTAATGAACTGCTGCAAACTGCTAATCAACCAAATTAATGGCCTGAAACATTATAAAATGCTTCCATGGAGTTGGGAGGGCCTGAGTGATACTGATGTTTCAATCCTAGCAGGATCTTTCTCAAAGGCTAATTGAAAAGAAGACAAGAACATGCAAGTAAAGATACATAAATGGATGAAATCAGAACACGATCTGATTCATTCTGATCCTCTCATCCATTTATGTACATCTTTATTTGCATGTTGTTGTCCTGTTTTTCATTTAGCCTTTGAGAAAGATCCTGCTGGGAGCTAAACTTCAGGTCCTCCTACATGCCCTAACTCCAAGCTATGCATTTCAAATGGGAATTTAAATCAGGACGCTCATTGGTATAGTATATAGAGTAACTTGCCTACAAAAAATATAGATGCATACCGTACATGTACGATACGTATTTGGGCCAGAATTGGAAAAAATGCAATTAGAATTGTCCTGAAGTGGCAGCTGTTTCCAATTTAGCCGATTCGGTGCGAGTCGTTTTCTATTTTCTGATTCACTTTAAATTACTGTCCTTGCAAAAGGCTTGCACTTTCAATGCATAGGGGAAAATGAAACTCTGCATAAAAGAACAGTAACATGTATAGTGTATTCTCTCAATCCAAAAGTTAAGTGAGCTTTTTCAAAATAATATATATTTAACTACACCTTGAACAGTATTTTTTATTGTTACATAAATACCGTTCAAGGTGTGGTTAAATGGTTATTATTGATTCTAATATTGATTCTATTATTATTCAACAACCATACTCCTGACCACACTATATTCATTGCATACAGGTGTTCTTTCATGGTTTTGAATCATTTTCTGTAATTGTTTTTCACCGATATTTATTATGAAAAATATAGACATTGCACATATTTTCAGTTCAATGTTAATATTTTCCGCAAGTAATTTTGCATATAAATTTGTGCAATATTTTGTATTTTAATTTTTTTTTTAAATCATGGTTGCATGTAGTAATATCCTTATTAAAAAATCAGCAGCTGTTCCAAAAAAAAAAAAAAATGTCATTAAAGCTGTATGAATATTATACATGTACTGTGTACACACATAGTGTACACTGAAAAGCATCTGAACATAAAACATAAAATCTCAAATGCACGTATATTACACAATGTATCCCCACAGGCATATGTACACACATACATTAGAAAGAAATACAGCATCGCTGCAAACATCGAGAGACAAAATATTTGTCAAAACACCTTAAACTCAGCCTAAAGGAGGAGAAATAAATTTCCCTTGGGCTGTAATGTTATAATTGCAGGTAGGAATTCATGCGCCTCAATTCAGTGCAGCATTTAATCACTAAATCTCCTTAGAACAGCTTAAAAGTACAGGATGACACTAGGAGAGAATAAGGTCTCACCATCCTCAATGGTCTCATGCATTCTTACACAAGCCTCTCTATTAGACTCATGCTAGTTTCAAGTGGACTAATGACGATTATTTCATGATTGACCCATCTTTCAATAATGTAGGCGGGGCCCAACTGTATTTTGCTCAGTTGGTTTTATTGTAGACCAGGGGCTGATTTCATAAAACTTACGACACGTCGCAGAGTTAAGACGCATCCTTTCTCTATGGACTCGTCGCAGCTGCGACGCGTCGCAAATAGAGTTGCGATGCGTCGCAGAGCTTTATGAAATCGGGCCGTGGGCTGGATTTTACAAAACACTATGGGGTTTACGAAACGGAGCTCAGGCTCCAGCTCTGTCATCCATATGCTGAAAATATAGGTTGTGGTTTTTCGTTGAAGCTTAAGCTCCACTTTCCTTTTCAAACCAGAGAATCTACTTCCCAACCACTGCCAAAAGCCTCTATTTAGATACCTGTTATTTCGAAATGGATTGATGAAAATGGAGCCGGAGCCGGAGCCTGAGATGGAGCCTGAGCCTACGTTTCATGAACATCCTAAGATTAATCTCAAGATGTTTTGTCAGTATCACCCCAAACTCAACATGTAGTGATTTGTATTGTGACTTCATAATTTGCTTAGCATCTAGCATCAGTTCACACTTAAGATCAATCTTAGTGCTTTGAGAAATCGGCCTCTCATACAGTTCAAATCACAAAAGAACTGAAATAATAATGAATGTGTACAATGTAGATCTAGCTGCATACACGGAAACAACCAGCCTACCGTACCTTTGAAGTCTTTGAGAAAATGTCTAAGGGGAAGCTGCTGACAGTCTCAAGCTGGCCGTGTCAGTATCGAGTGTTTAGTTTCAATATGATCAAATAGATTGAATGCCGGCAGTCTCCGATGTACGATCAATGACCCACAGATGGAGATGCATCTAGGAAAATTAGATTCTTCCGGCTGATCAGACCGGTTAAGGTATATTTCAAATATATTAATCTAATTCACGTCCATGACATTATTATTGATGAAATGTGTAGACCCGCAGTCTCATGTCCTTCAAAATCCTATGTATTATACTAAGGAGGGATTTAAACAGATTAGGGATGGTCAGGGTTAATAAATATAAATCACTGTACTTTCAGAACCTACTTTATCATCACAATCTTAAGAAACAGTACCTTATAAAATGTCTTTATACAACAAAATGTACATAAACCTCGGCCAAATTTGTTTCACAGTCCAAATAATGTCTACTTCTATATCAAAAAGAAAAACGTAATCATCAAATGACCACATGGGAAACTGACTGAATTTTAAAGTCATTGAAAGGTGAACAAAGAAAAATTGAATGGAGCGGGATTCGAACTGGCGACCCGTTAGAATCCCACTCCAGCAATGTTTTCTTTGTTCACATTTCAAAAAGGAAAATGTTAAGTACTGTGTATGTATATAATGTAAAATCTAATTGTTATCATCAAATAACCACAAGGGAAACTAAAACGGCATTAATTAAAGTCATGGAAAAGCGAACAAAGAAAATTTACTGGAGTGAGATTTGAACCTGCGACCCTCAGAATACTGTTCCGACGCTCTACCAACTGAGGTACATGTATCTAGCCCCATGTTGGCGGAGTTCCTTAATAGCCAAAATCCCCTTAAATAGCGCTAATATCCCATGGATCAAGATGTACACACAACATTTGCAATGCTGCAACCTGAGAAACGGTACATTTGTTCTTTAAAGTAGTTTTCCATGACTTCAATCTAAATGCTAAAATCTAAAAGAAAAAAAAGCAAACCAGTTTTTCATTTTTTTTTTTCAGGGAAGAAATTTGATCTTACACATACCTGTTCTGCTGTTGGAACTTCCACAGTTTTGTGTAGACATCAAATGTACGTCCAAAATATGACTGCCATTGTTTGTGCCCGTACTGCGGGAGATCTCTGAGAACAAGAGTAGAAGAAACATTTAATCAAAATTCAGTTCCTTCAATAATGACTCAGTCTCTCAAAACAAAACCCTGAATACATGTGTATAACATTGTGCACACTGCACAGTGTTCAGAACCATCTTCTGACTCATCACACTACCATGACTGCACACTTGAGCAAAAACAATTTTGATCTTCAGAAGATCAAAAAATCCTATAAGATTTACAGGTAATTTCATACTTTGGTTTTTGTCAAAGAATTACAGATTCTTGGGCAAAAATATCAAGGAAGATACAGCAACAGTCATCTGTGAAAATTTCAGGCCCATTCGGTGCCCACTTTTTGAGAAAACAGTGAAAAATTGCCACAGTATTTCTTAAATCTGTTCTCTTTTAAAAGATCAAAAATAATTTTGGTCACTGGTTTGACTCTTTTCTGGATAAATACAGCATTTCAGGCAGAACAATTTTAACGGTATGTCTCCACCATCGCCATCTTTATACCCTTTAAGTTATCTAGGTAACTCTGTGAAGATTTCTGTTTTCGGTATGCTACCAAAGTATGATACTACCTTTAAGAAATACAGTGAGCCGTGAGCGTTTTTTTCTGTTTTCTAAAAAAAGTGGGATCCGCATGGGACTGGGAATTTTACGGATGACAGTTACTGTGTCTTTCTTAACATTAATTTTTGCCCACGAATCTGTACATATGTATTTCTTTGACAAAAACCAAATTATGAAATTACCTTTAAACCATGTACATGTATGTACACTCAGCATTTGTAAATTATTTACAGTATATGCTAATTCATTGTACATTTCCAATGAGAGCTCTTTGGATTAACATCAATGGTGATATCTACTTAACATTCTGATGGAGCGAAGCAGTCCTTCAAAACCTCACCTGGTGTTTTGTTTTAAATAGAATGTCATCTTGATGGCTTTAAATCTCTGGGCAGCTAATGGGGCCCTAATTATTCCCAATTAACAAATTAGGTATCTGACATAATACTCCCAGTCCAATACCACATTTGTTGATGAGTAATTAGGGCTCGGCTTAATGGATCTAGGTCTGTAAATTATAATTATTAGTGCAAGCGCGATGCTATGCCAGATGGTTAAATAAATGCAACACACTAGTTACCTAATTTGCTCCAGTAGACAATGCTAACATGACAACTAATATGATTTGATGTGTCTTTCTACTTGTACAGTATAGGGACGGTACACATTTGCGGAGGGGCAAAAATGGGAATCAATGTCTTTAAAGGTAGTATCATATTATGGTAGCATACCGAAACAGAAATGTTCGCAGATTTAACTATATAACAAATTTAGGGTATACAGATGGTAATGGTAGAAACATACCGTTAAAATTTTACCGCCTGAAATGCTGTATTTATGCAGCAAAGTGCAAAACCAGTGACATGAGTGACCAAAATTATTTTTGATCTTTTAAAGATCAAAAATAAAAGAGACAAGACTTAAGAAATACTGTGACCGTTTTTCACTGTTTTCTCAAAAAGTGGGCACCGTATGAGACTGAAATTTTCACAGGTGACTGTTACTGTATCTGTCTTGATATTTTCGCCCATGAATCTTTATTTCTTTGACAAAAACCAAAGTATGATATCACCTTTTTGTCACGAAAATGAAGGAAAACAAGAATCCATGGGGCAGACATGCAGACAGGTCTCAAGAGAAGTGAGGGGAGAAGCTGTTGGAATAGTTCACTGTTCTACTTCTTGCCAACACTAGTTAGGGTACACGTTTGGGTGAAAACAAGCAGAAAACAGAGATTTTACGCTTGAATACCCTGACAGAAGGAACCAGGTCAGACAACTGACAAGCCTGTGGCACACTGATGACCAAGTGACCATGAATAGATCTATTCAGAAGGCAAAGGCTGGCTATACAGACCTACATGTACAGTGAGAAAGAGGTTGCACCGTTGCCCATCCTCTTTCTCATATTTTGCTAAAATGATAAAATTAACGTAAACTTTTCTAGACATGTCTGAACATATCCACGGGAAATATAGAGCCTACAACTTAGCTCGAGGTAGGCATGGTAGGTGGGGCACACTCAAGTGGTAGACCCAGTAAATGGGTCGCTGAAATCCATTATAAATATATCAATTTTGGGGGTCGACACTAAAAAAGTAATGACCGTCGACCACTAAAAATCAGAAAGGGAGTTCAGTGCCCTAAAAAAAAATAGAAGGCTCACGGATGAGCCTTCTACAACTAGAAGGTCTAGGCTGCTAGGCCTAGTAGGCCTTTAAAAAATGTATTAAATTTTATTTAAATAAATAATAATGCCGACAATTTCTGTTGACATTTTAACAATCAATGAATTAAATATTTTAAAATCTGTTTGTTAAATTGTATTAATATAGAACACAACTTACGTTTAGAAATTTAAATAACACTCGTCAGGCTACTATAGTATTTTACTATCTAATACTACCCTCAATTACTCCCTGGTTAGTAGTAAAAACAGGATACACACATCAATATTAATACTTAGTCTTTATATAGGAATAATGTACAACAACAACAACGTAAGACACAGTCCCCGGAGAACACAGCAACAGGCACTGCGGGATGACACACACACACAGTACGTGTAACGACGTCTATGGTGTGTTCATTGCAATGCAGAATCTTGCACAACACTCAAAATGAGTTGTCCTAATTTAATACAAGAAAATCTCGTTTTCCTCACCTTAACCCGTTAAAAAGCTGCTTGGATTTCTCCAGCAGATAGCTGAACTCTTGCACCACCTTCCTTTCCTCCTCCGTAGCCGGTTGGCCATCGTTGGTAGGAAAGGACACCGGTTGCTCCACACTATTTTCCAGGGATTGCATGGTTTCTGACAACTACCTCACTCGCTAAATTCCCTAACACACTGTGACTATTACCACACGTACGTTGACTCGACAGGTTGATGTAGCTCAACCTCAGTCTATGCACATTCACACACAATCTCTGTGAGATTTGTTTTGGCTGCACTACGCTGGTTCCCATGCATTTCACATTGCAGCTTTCTACAGATCGGCACGTGTACCAATGAATGAATGTCACACGATTGATTCTAATGAGGGCAGCAGACAAACCAAATGAAACGATTTTTGTCGTCTGCTAGGATTTAATTAGGAAAGTACACTTTATTACCAAATGTTGGGCGGCCAACAGCTAGTTTGGATTATAAAAAAGGAAGAAGATTTTTGGGAATTGCCAAAGACTATTAAACTTGCAAATTAGGCTTGCCCCTCACCGACGTGACTATTCAACTTGTTTGCAAAGACATAACCTCAGTCCTTATTCTACAGCTAGCAGCTGGGGTGCCACATTTGTTCTGCAACTATAGACTCAAGTCCAGTAATCCATGAAAACTCATTACTCTAAGGTCAAAACAACACCTATACCTTGGATATTCATTTGAGTTTTATGACATGCAAAGAGTTCAGGACCGTGTCAATATGTCTTTCTGGTGAATTATTTTCTTCACATGTACCAGTAATATTAGACCTACTCAGTACTCATAATGAAATAGGTATCAGCAAGGTGCTGAAACATGAAAAATCAAACCTACTAATATTATAAACTGTGTATAATATTCTTAAATCCTGATTGTCATACTTAATTTTTGTCTGTGTGTGATAGACCAATGAATACAACAACTTGAAAAATACTCCCCAGATCCACTTTATTAAGACAAATAGAGGGCGCCAAACAGGTTATTTGCAGTACTCCTCAGTAAAAGTTGACTTGCACCTCAAATAGTTTTCCTAGAACATTTTCCTAGAATTTGTTTTGTGATGTAAGCTAGATATCACACAAATAACCCACAAATAACCCATCAACATATGCCTGCTTTGCTTAATATTAATAAGTATGGAAAATTCATTTGATAATGAAAATCAATATGAGTCGCGCCCAGCCTTATGAACAGTCAATTAGAATAAAGCCTGTTTATGATTGTTTATAAAAATTGTCAATATCAGAAATCTAAGTCTTCAATTATTTTTAATAACTTCCCTATTTATTTCCTTTTGTTTTGTTTTCTTTGATTCAGTCCCCTAGATTCTAATGCATCTTTAAGGAATCAGTTTTAATATACGGTACACATATTAATGACTGAGGAGACTGTATCACCATAAAACTGGCGTCACTGCAGAAAAATGGAGACATATTCAGTTGACAGCTTGAATTTCTCATTTTATTAACAAAAATGAGCTTATTGCACAGAAATCTTACAAAGTAAAATTATGATGGGCATTAGAGGTTCAACACAATATGATTGTTATCACAACAAAAAATATGTACATGTATATGTACATTCAGCTGAAAATAATGAAAATAAATGCCTTGTTCGTTTACAAAATTTCAGATTGAAAAATATACTGAAAAGTACTAAATTAAATTTCACACCGAAAATTAGTTTGGCAAGTAACAAACTTTGTGAGATGACAAACAAAAATACTGCTCATCAATGTAAACAACTTTAAGAACTTTTGTAGGCTTTCTGTAACTTGTTGTAACATTGGAAACTTTTCTACATAACTTAACTTATTACTTTGCTTTGAATTAGGAGGGCCTGATGTTTCAATTTTAGCAGGAACTTCTTCGAAGGCTAAAAGGCAAACTCATAACTTTGGAAAATTTGGATTGTAATTTCAATACCTGAAAATAATGGATATTAGATAATATTAAATCAATTCCAAATATGTAGCTTTCTCAAAGATCTTCCGGCATAAATTCATCGTGATAGTCATCTTGTTCCTCCTCTTTTTTACAATCAGCGACAGTTTCCTGCAACTCTGCGAGCCCTCCCTTTTTACGCTGCTTTCTCGGCCGTTTTGCTGGCAATCTGGTTGACACTTTTGACGGTTCGTCCTCTGCGTCCTCATCTTTTTGTGGGTGATCTGAAGGGGGTACCAGACCATTGCTTATTTGGTAATACACAATTGTGGAACCAGACTCTGTAATGGCTAGGATCAGTGAGCTGGGCTTGTCATCTTCTTGGAGGGTTGTATCGGTGTCATTGGAAGGATTAAGAGGTGCCGGGAGGGGTTGGCAGATATGCTCCAGAAACTGCTTCAACCTTTGAAATATAATCAGTGAAAATCAGTTATTTGTAAGAGATAAAAATGATTTTAAATTAAAGCATTTGTTTCATTTTTAAGAAAGTGAAGAAGCAATGGCGATATTTGGAAATCAAAATTGGTTATTTCAGCCTTTCTTGAAGAACAATATAAGTAATATGCTGCTGCAAACTGCTCATCAGCCAAAATAATGACCTAAAATGTATAAAATGCTTGGAGTTAGGAGGGCCTAACTAGCAGGATCTTTATTGAAGGTCCTTCCATTTAGGCTTCGATAAAGATCCTGCTAGAATCGAAAGGCATCTTCTTACTCCAAGCATATCTTGAAGAAGTAAAATTTGTAAAACATTTTTTTTGGTACAAATCTCTAACACAAGTGAAGATCTTATAATGATCTTAAAGGGATTTCCTAACTTCATTTTGAAACTGATTTTGAAATTGTCTTTAAACTGATAAGGAACAAAAAAATATACCTCTTTTGGCTCAGCTGTGTTTCCGGTGAAATGGGCAGCACATATCTCACATGTCCCTTCTTCGTTGGTTTTCCAGTTATGAATGCTAGGCAAAGCTCCTTACAGGGATGAATAGTGATGTTCCACCAGTCCTTAGCTTTAAAAGAGAGTTAAAAAGAATTTATCATCAAAAAT
Organism: Astropecten irregularis; assembly: GCA_963971285.1. Taxonomy (NCBI): domain Eukaryota; kingdom Metazoa; phylum Echinodermata; class Asteroidea; order Paxillosida; family Astropectinidae; genus Astropecten; species Astropecten irregularis. Next base: position 3,922,157 of record OZ020260.1, on the reverse strand, counting down.
TGTTTAGCCTTCGATAAAGACCCTGCTGGGATCAAAACATGTGTACCAGGCCCTCCTTATTCCAAGCATTTTGATTTTAAAAAGTTGCAAAAACTCAGGTTTCACAAATCTCTCGAATAATTATAATTTTTTTTTATACAATAGCATTCTTTTCAATCATTTGAATTAACCTTAGGTCAATAGAGGGCAGCATTTTACTTACACCTACATAAATGCACCACACAAGACAAGAGCTGACCATATGCATGCGCACACACTGTCACAGTCTCCACAGAGGGAATGGACCACTATGTAACCACTTATTACCACCTAAACCACACTGAGTTTGAATGTGGTGTATTATTTGTGGTATTCAGGATATCACACATTTTAACATGTAATTACCTTCACAGAGATTTAAGTACACTATCAACGTGATGAAAAGCTGCTCGTCATTTCCCAAGCACCAAGACTTCATTTCAACATACTGAAATTAAAACAAAATAAAATATTAATCAATCTTGTTTTTGAAAAAACAATGCCCCAGGCCTGGGAAGAATTTAGCCAGTAGTAGCTATCCTCAAGTGCAATCTGCTTTTGAAATGTAAGCCCAGGTTATCAGCCTGGTGTGCAAGGAATTGAATACAAAACAAGTGTAGGTAAAGTGAGCTTTAGTCCACAAGGATTATTTTCAAACATTGGTTCTACAGTAAACTAACTGAGATAAACTGACTGTAACTCTCCTAAATATGTTGACCAGTTGTGATTTGCTCTTCAATATTTGCAAGGTTAAATTTGTGGAAAGAGGGCAGTGCTATGATTTTAGAGGGAAATTATGGGTCTAAAATAGACCAAGTAACTTGGGCGCTGAACTCCCTAACCCCAAAATTAAAAAAAGGGAGTTCAGCGCCCAAGTTACTTGGTCTAGGTCTAAGAATAATCATCCCCACGAAACACATGGCCTGGGGCCGGGTACTCAGTCATTTAACAACATGTTCAGTTCACATATGGCGCAGGCCGCAGCACTTCGTGCAGGTAGCCGGTTGCTTAGATTAACTGCATTTTCCCACACATTTATCAAATTAGGAGAAAACCCACAATAAAACGAATACCTTAGGATGCTCCGACAGCCAATTATAACGATGCACTTTGGGCATGTTATGTTTATTTTCGTTCGATTCATCATGTTCCGTCTTTGGACATTCAACACTGGGCGCCGCCATCTTGCCAATGACGTAAGCGATCGTAGGGCGCATTCACCAATCAGATTGCAGTAAAGCCACTCATTTGCATACAGACGTCAACATTACACCATGTGCCAGAAATAGGTCGTCACTTGTTGCACGGCGATTGTGCAATCGTTGTAATGATTGAAACACATAAAAGCGGCATCGTTTGTGAAGAAATTCATCAGAAGATCAGACCCACACTCCGGTCTCGTGTGGAGTGGCGACTCTGCTGCAAAAACTACAAGAAAGTACAAGTAAACCTTGTGAATTACAGCTGAACATGGTTGCTGGAGCTGGATGTTCAACTTCTATAACGTCACCTGAGGATCAGGAATGGCCTGCACTCGGTACAGTTGTCAGGGACGTCTCGCGCCATCAGGCCCAAGGGAAAGACAAGAGGAGATTCGGACGGGATGAAACGAAGGAAACATCGTCCGACGAAAGGGCAAGATTAAGCCCATGTGAGAAGTCCGAAGGCACATCCAACGACGGTCTGCTGCTCAAAGGCGAACTTGACGAAAAGAAGAAAATGAAAACCTTCCGACCGGCGTGTGACTTGCAAAAGTGCACCGTGGTCGAGTTCTTGCCATCCCAACTAGGTCACCGTTGTTGGGAACTATGTAGACAATGTTCGTCAGAAGAACTCGATACTCCCTTACAGTTAGTCCAGTGGAAGGCGATCGATGCTCATAAATTTCAAACATCAACTGCAGCTGAGGATCTTGATGACAAAATTGAAATCCTAGCAGATGAATGGAGTGCAAGTATTCAGGTACCTGGTGGTAGATGCGAGTCGGGACTTCAAGGTGTTAGGAGGCCCAAGAAGGTGAACAAAGGGGGAGCAACAGGAGCAGGCAGACTGGTCAGAGAGAAGCTGTGTAGATCCAAGAACTTCCTGCGGAATACAGGTGGGAATCCATCACTTAAAGAGGCACATGATGGGAAGCAGGACTTAAGTAGGAGGAGCAGAGCCAGAGAGGACAGGTTATCAGATGCCATCGCTGCCAAGAAAGCAAACATTGAGAGAAGGCTGAGAATTCTTAAGCTAGAGCGGAGGGGAACAACTATCCAGACAAAGAATCAAGAACATCCAAGCAACCAAACTCCAGCAAAGAATGCCAAGTCAGTGAAGTACGAACTGCGAGAAGGTGATGTCTCACACCATGCAAACTCAAAGGAAGAGGCTGAGCTGTTGAAGGCTCTGGCTCTCATGCAGCATCGGGATCTTCTTCCAGAGGACTACGACATGCTACTGAGACTGGATGAGAAGGTTTCCAAGAGGACTGTAGAATCTAAACGTCTGAAGAGTCTCCGCACTCAACTTCTAACAGATGCAGACACGTCCACGGAGAATGTTCCAAACTCTGACTTTGCTGGAGCAAGGTGTGCAATTTGTATGGATTGTTACTGTGCCGATCAGGTTGTCAAGTGGTTACCATGCCAACACGTCTTTCATAGCAACTGTATTGATATGTGGTTAGGCACTGCAGGTTCCGTGTGTCCACTTGATGGGTTGGAAGTCTGACTGTTTAGAAACAATTACAAATTTAGCCAATTTTAGTAATGAAACTCAAAGTTAATGTTCAAGAGTAATAATTTCAACTCAAAACTTTCTGAATAATATTGGAGCTTTCAAAATACTTTTTTTTAAAGGAAAACTGCCGACTCAAAAAAAGTGATCCTCCAAGAGTTTGCAACGCATTGGCCAATCACAATGCTCGGAATCTGTCGGCATTTCCACATGCGAAATGGGTTGACAGATTCCATGCATTGTGATTGGCCGGAACATTGCACACTCTTGGAGGCGAAAGGCGTTCTATGGTAATGAATGTAAAATAACCAAAGGCACATCACGCATTGTCCATTTAGGAATTTTTCATTTTAATCACAATCTTCCCTGATTTCTGGTTCCATATTAAGACGTAACTTTTACATTCACAAAATAAGAGGATAATTAACCACTTCTGACTGAGGCGACATACATAAGACATTAATACAGAAATTGAACGCTGTTTGGAAAATAAGACCAAATTTTGCATTGTTTAGCTATCATTCACATGCGGTGGATTCAACATTGAACAAAACTACTTAATACAAAAATAAATTTGAATCACATTAAAAAATAAACATCACAGAGAGGATAATATATAACAGGGAATAAATACAAGAAATTAAAAAACAAAAATTAAAAACTAAAATAATCATCAAAATAACCACAAGGGAAACTGAGTGAAGTGTAAGTCATTGAAAAGTGAACAAAGAAAAATTGACTGGTGCAGGATTCGAACCACACACCACCGGAGGTCGCTGGTTTGAATACAACTTCGGAGGTCGCTGGTTCGAAGCCATTCAGCCAATTTGTCTTTGTTCACTTTTCAAAGAATTACAATATCAATCAAATTTAGGTGTCCTTTGGTAATTTTATAGGTTTACGACAAGCAGATTTTTCATAAATTGAACAATGGCATTAACCCTTACCCTCCAACGGCGAACCAATATATTGATTATAATTGAAAAGAAATGCCCTAAGTGCCCTAGTAATTAACAATGTTCAAATAATAATAAAATAAAATTTCTTGTTTCAAAGATGACAATTTCTGCACAATGTTTTTGGTTCCTTATTTGGTCCCGAAAAAAAAGAAAAAAATATGTACCACATTTGGCCCAGAGATTAAACCGTGCATAAATTAAAATTATATTATTAAAACAATTAGTTTGAATAGTGTGCTTGTGTAGCTCTTTGCTATCTGCACACACTAACACAAGAACCCAAATGATCTTTTTAATTCTATACCAAAAATGCAAGTATAATCTATAATAATGTCCACATTTAGCCCTTAATACCAAACCTATTTACAATTTTTCAACTTGAATCAACTGGCCAAAACGTACATACACTATAGCTTTGATAATTCTTTTGCCGAGTGAAGTTATGTAATCTACCATCTCCCAACAAGAAATGAAGGCAAGTTTTTTTTATACCAATTCCCGAAGCAGATATACCCTGCCAGTATTAAGACGGTTTTAGACCATGTAATTACCACCTATGATAAGCCTTAAATTACTTAATTCTATGTGAGGGCGACAGACCACAATTAGAGCGACAAATTTGTGTTGCCCTAATATTTTTTCTCGTAAACTAGAAAGAATTTTCTCATCAGAAATGTGTGTTTTTTTTTGTAATCCTCGTAATCTACATCCTTTATCTACAGAACCTTTAATCTACAGAAGTTTGGTTCAGCTGGGTTTCCTGACAAGGGAAAAAACATGGAAATGTCGCCCTAACCTAGCATTAAAAGTTATTATTACTTTTATTAGCATTAACACAAGTTTTACCCTTTGTTCTGATCCTCTCATCCATTGTATCTTTACTTGCATGTTCTTGTCTTCCTGACATTTAGGTCCTGTTTGTTTAACACCAGGATCCCAGATTTGCGGATCCACATACTATTCAGGGAATGCTAAAATGGAATCCGGATCCGCAGGATCTTGTGCGTTTAAAAAAAAAAGGCCCTTAGCCTTTGAGAAAGATCCAGCTAGGATCGAAAAGTCAGGCCTTCCTAACTCCAAGCATATTATTATAATTATTTGCCTGGATTTTCTCAACTACATTTTTTGTAACTGTGGCCTGTTGGCATAGGCAGTTCAAATATTAATGGCAATTTTGTTTTAACATTTTCAAACAATTTCTAGATATCATGATTAGGCCTCCAAAATAATATTACAAGGATATGAATTTCAAAATTATATCTTAAATACATATATTTTATATATTTGTTATATTTTTGAGATACTTTATAGCAGCTCTTTTCAAAATATTGAACTGAACTACAATAAAAAGAAACTTGTTATAATATCTCTATTTGGTGAAATATGTTAATAATGACTATACATAATTTAAAGTAAGTCCACACTGATTCAAATAAAAATAAAACTGACTAAGTTACAAATAAACTAAATTTGAGGATGTCCTAAAAATTAAATAAAATAAAACGCAACTTGTGAAATGGTTAAAAGGGGACACAAACCAAGTTAAAATAATTTTCAACCTCAACATTTCCAAACTGTTTCAAATAAAATCAAGTCAAGTATCCCTATATAAAGATATATCTTTACTATCAGTGTTAACTTTCTCTTGTGACTTGTGACCCTGCTAAAAACAAATAATTGAATAATCCATAATATTCAATATGGGCAATTCCAAATAGTGCAAGTCCAAGAGTTTGCAATGCGTTGGCCAATCACAAAGCTCGGAATTTGCCCACCCAATGCGTATCTGGAAAGGGTAGACAGATTCCGCGCATTGTGATTGGCCAACGCGTTGCAAACTCAAGGAAGCTGTACTATTTGGAATCGCCGGTATTCAACACTATCAAGCCTGTAGGGTTAGTTTTGAGAAAATTTGTTTAGAAATAATTTCTTGCTTGGCATCGCAATAACAGGTATATTCCCCGACAAGAACACACCATGGGCCAATTTCATAGAGCTGCTTAAGCACAAAAATTGCTTGAGCATGAAAAGTCTTCCTTGATCAAACAGGATTACCAACCAAATTTTCATGTGATGTTTACTGCTTTTGACTTGTATTTGGCCATTGTTTGCTGAGCATAACATTCGCAAGGAGCTTGGGCTGTCATACTGGTTTTATTTACCAAGATTTTTGGTGCTTAAGCAATTTTTGGAGCAAGCAGCTCTATGAAATTGGCCCCATATGAGTAGAATAGGATGAAATGCATTGTACACAGCAAAGTACAAATATACAGCAAATTTACTTGCAAATTGCGAATAAATCTGACATTGAACCGACATGAGGCAAGCACAGTCATGAATATAAAACCACTTGCAAAACCCAGTGTTTTTTCCCTGTAACAACTCTAATTCAAGAAAACTACTCACAAGTACTGAACAATCTTGGTACAAGCGGTTACTGTATTATCTAAAGGTTTGATCAATTTTGAAGACAAGTATTGTTCATTTCTCATCCCATACAACAATGCACTTGACATGCAATCCGATGGTCTGGAGTTCGAATCGGTCATTTCACAAAGGTGACTATTATTATTAACAGTGTTTGTACAATGAGAAACCACAAAATCATTTCTCATTTATGTTCTTGTTTTCGTCAGGGAAAAGAAACTATAATGAGGTAATTGGTTTTAAAGCTGTGCAAACTAAGGTGACCAGACGTCCTTGATTTCCGGAAACAGTCCCCGATTTGACAGTGCAGTCCCCGATGAAAAATTGTCCCCGAAAATGTCCCCGAATCGACGAAATGCCCCCAAAAATTCTAATTGTCCTAAAAAAAACCAACTGAACACAAATGCTGTGCTGAAGAAAAACCATTCTTTAGAGAAGTATGCGAAGACAACCGCCTAATCCAGATGGTGCCTACTTGCAAAATGGTGGCATCTATGGAAATCTTGTCCAGTTGACATGAGTGGGTAATGACATTACCCACTCATGTCAACTGGACAAGATGTCCATAGATGCCACCATTTTGCAAGTAGGCACCATCTAGATTCAATTTTTTTTTTCAAAATTATACCCCTCCCCCAGGACACGGATCACTGTCCCCGGATCATCTCAACAAAATATGGTCACCTTTATAGTGAAAACCCAACGGAATACTGAAGATGTATTTGAGCCATGTTAGAATGAGCAAAAGTGCATGAAACTGTGATTTCTTGAATACAATTCAAAATGTCATCATACATAGGCATCGATATTGATAGAATCTATACTACAATCAACTTTGCTGAGTTATTGCAAGTCAGATGCCACCAAACCACAAACACAAAGTAAATTGTATTTGCTCACCAAAAAAATCAAAACAGTTCGTGATTTTAAACAATCTAGCATCTGAAACAATACAGTAAATACATAAAATTCACTACTTCAAAAACACCACGTGGAATAAATATTGCTCTGGGAGTAAAATAATCGTAATTATTATCACATAGTAAAATCATTAGTTTCCAAATGTTCACATATTTATGTTATTAGATTTCTGAGCTTCAAAAAATCATTGCACTTAAATCAATGATGTCTCAATTAAAGACACATACAATGAAGACTACATGAAATATTAGACTCCAAACCTGCCGTTGAGCACAGTCAATTCTGCTTAGAAAAACGCTTAATGGTCGAATAATCAGGGGCCAATTTCATAGACCTGCTTAGCACAAAAAATTGCTAAGCATGACATTTCTGTCTTAATAAAAACAGGATTAACAAACAAATTTCCATGTGCTGTGTATCACTTGCAATTGTTCTTTGGCTGTTGTTCGTCGACCATGAATATCAAATCGAATTTTCAATGGTGGTTTGTTTTATTGGGCAAGCCATTTTTGTGCTAAGCAATTTTTTGTGCTTATGAAATTTTTGTGCTCTATGAAATTGGCCTCAGGGCTCAATTTCATGGCTCTGCTTACCGTAAGCGTAGAATCGGCGCTTAGGAAAGCAGGAAATTCTATGCTTACGAGATCCTATTTCATGGATTAGCAAGGAATTCTCAGTAGTAAGTGTGTGTAGTTCACGTAACAAAGGATTTCTTGCTTGCTCTGCTAGTGTAGACATTCAAGTATTCAATGCTAACCCAGTAAGCGTAGAATGAGAATCATAAGCATGGAATTCTGTGGTAAGCAGAGCCATAGAATTAAGCTCAGATAATTTGGTATCAGTCCTGTCAAGATTTCTCTGAATACATCAATACAAAGTACAGGAATGTGTCCTGCTTTGCAGAAGTGCCCTCTCTTGGTGAAAATGCTACATGTACCAGGTAGTTTGCGATAAACCGTATGCAGCAATGGTACTCAAAAACTCGACAAGAATAATATATATATCCCAGTCATTAGAAAAAAAAAATAAAAAGTAAAAAGTACATTTGTACAAATCATTTCATTAAGATCAAATTCAGCCCAAATTTTAAGGATTTTTTTTTTATTTTAACTTGGGAAGACAGAATCGAGTCCAGTTTTGAGGTTATCCCGAAAATTGGGAAATTTGTACTTAATAACGCATCACCTTTGTTACAGAAATGAAGCTGAGAAGAATAAGAATGTGCTTTGGAATTCCACTCGGAATTTCACATCACGTCAACCTTATTAAGAAATTCTGTCTTAAATTCAACGAACATTCAGCATTCTATGACTGAAATAGTCTGCCTTGAACAGCGTCGGTGCTTTTGTACTTTTGGCATCAAGTTTGAAGAAACCAAGCAAATTGCAAAAATATGACAACAATTGTGGGAGAATGTGATTTTATATGATATTTGATACTAAGGCTTTCATTGGTTGTGTTTTTCTTTGTTTTGAGGTTCATTTTTCCTGGAATCTGATTTGGTACTTGCATGTGTGTCATCTGTGGATGATGATGACGTCACCTTATTGACTTGTTCTTGGTGCAGTTGCTGTGCTGCCTGTTGAGCAGCTTGGTTGCGAGCATTCTGACGCTCCAGCATGTCTCTCTGTATGCGCTGGCGCTCTTGTACCTCCTCAAGGTGCTGCTGTAACTGTTGATGCTTTTGGTTCATCGCCTGCTGTGGTGTTTGATCAGCAGCATCTGCAGCTGCAGTCCTTGGTGTGTTATTCACCTCCTGCTGCTCTGCACCCGTTGTTCCCTGGCTGGTTGCCTCAGTGTTTGTTCCTACATGTCTTCCCTGCTGAGCATTCCCTTGCCTTGGGCTGGCAGTCTCACTAGTGCTCGAGTCTGCCGATGCTTGAGTTGGCTTGAGCCTCTGTATATGCTGTGCATCTTGGTTTGGACCGTTACCAAGCTGCTCACTAGTTCTACTTGTATCTTTCAAATGGCTTGTCTCTGATTCTGGTTGATGAGTGGGTCCTTTTTGAGGGTGGTTAACATCACTGCTAAAGGTCTGAATCTCTTGTAAAAGCTGGTCCAGATTAGCTTGATTATCCCTCTGCCCGGGGTCGTCCCGGGCGTGGAGGGGATTTAACCTATCCAGACTCAATCGTATACTCTCAAACTTGATGAATTCCTCTTGGATTTGTTTGAGCTGTTCCTGTAGATCTTGACTCGGGAGTTGTGCATCTTGTCTTCCAGTGGCTGGGCCGGTGTAAGCGTCAAGACCGTGCTTCAGTGCGGCTTCGGCTCGCTGCTCCTGGTAGACTTTCCCATTTTCTGTGTTCAGATAGTCCCGCATGAGGCTGTCAAAATGATTTTGGAGTTCTTCCGTTCCGAGAGTCGAGAGAAACTTCTTACTCTCTTCCTCGTTGAAGGTTGAACCAGTACTGCCTGAAAGAGTGATCTTTCCTTCCTTGATCAAGGTCTGGATCAGTGCCTCAGCCTCAGCACCGTCGACGAACAGCTTGCTCTTTTGATCCTGATTTTGTTGCTGTTCAGGCTGCTTCTGCTGTTGCTGCTGCTGTTGTTGTTGTTGTTGTTGCTGCTGCTGTTGTTGTTGCTGTTGCTGTTGGATGGTGCTTTCACTTGCAGCCTTAGATTCATCATTCTTTAATTCCTGGAGAGTGCGAGTGATGACTTCAGGCATGTCAGGCAAGCGGATGCTGGCTTGCATCCTAACTTGAGTTCTCTGTTGCTGTTGTTGCTGCTGTTGCTGCTGCTGTTGGTTGGCGTTTTCGCTTGCAGCCTTAGATTCATCATTCTTTAATTCCTGGACGCTGCGAGTGATGACTTCAGGCGAGTGGATGCTGGCTTGCATCTCAACTGGTGTCCTCTGTTGCTGTTGTTGTTTCTGCTGCTGTTGTCGCTGCTGCTGCTGCTGCTGTTGTTGTGCATGTTGCAGCGATTGCAGTAGTTCCTGCTCCTCTTGCAATTGTAGCTGCAGTAGTTGTTGTTGTTCGGGCTGCTCCTCCTGTTGCAACCGCTGTTGCATTTGTTTCACTCGTTCGTTGTGATATTCAAGAGCTTCCTCCACGGACTTAAACTGCCACTTGGGCTGTCCTTCTTGTTGCAGTTGCTGACACTGCTGATTACTCTGCGATCCACTGGTGCCCCGCCCAGCTCCCTTTCCATCGACTGTATAAAGAGCCTTGTTGATCTCCACTATCTGATCATCGACTAGAACTTCTACGTGGACAGGAGCTAGCTTGATTTGATCGGTAGTTTGGACGCTAGGTGAACCGGTGTTCTTGGCTTGTGTTTTGACGGGAGGTGTTGATAGATTGATACCAGCTGATGCAAGGTTCTCCATATATTTCTTGATGTTTTCTGTTTCATGAGAAAAAAATATAACAAGGTTAAAGGTTTTTGTCAAATAAAAACAATGTCACTGTGACAATAATGCTTACAAATTTGATTTGAGGCACAATAGGTAATATCATACTTTGGTTTTTGTCAAAGAAATGTAGTCCCATACAGTGCCCACTTTATGAGAAACCTGTGAAAAATGCTCACAGAATTTTCAAAATCTTTTCACCATTATTTTTGATCTTTAAACTGGTTTTTCTCTTTTCTTTCTGATCTTGACAACTCATCATAAGACTATAAATCTGAGTGTTTTGCAAAATTCTCTTGAGGCCCTCTTGTGACTAAACGTCCAACAATCTTTGCAGGTGTGATGGGGTCTTTCCTTTCCAACATACCTGTTGTCTGTGCCTTGTCGAGGAGGATGACTTGCACTTCTCCCTTGTTCCCCAGCACCATGTCCTTGAGGAAAGCGCCCTCTTTAGAGAAGAGGAAGACCATGGGTATGGTGACATCCGAGCTGCCGTCTCCGGACATTGAGAACATAGCAGACCTTTCACTGCTGGAGTCTAGGGCATTGTCGATGACGATACCACCGATGGCTCCTGCCTTCTCTATCACCTTGCCCTGTTGTACACGACAAGCATATAGAGTATTTAAGACACAGAAATTATAATAAACGAGGATGGGACCTTGGGTAGACTTTCCCATAGGGTCGTGCAGAAACTTTACTTACCTATTTCTAAACATCCTCCAAACCAATGAACTTGAAATTGACATATGTTCATATTGAGAGCATTCTCTGTCTTCTATTAAAATATGGACCAATAAAAATATGTCTTTAAAAGGTAGCTGATACCTTAGAGAGACGTCAAAATGTCTCCCTAATTCCTGATGTCTATCAAATGCTCACTTTTAGACGCTAACATGTCTCCCTAATACCCTATTTGTAATTACTAACCAAAGTATCAAAGGGCTTTCTAAATGTTACGAACCAAGGGTCCAAATCTCCCACCAGAGCCAGCACATGATTTTTTCAAATGCACTCTAAAGCACTGAGTATGCAGTGTAGACATACTATACATCAGTGATGGGCAAGCCTATTTTATTATCTCATATGTCTTCTACAGCAGTAACAATAGCGTTCCGCACTAATGAAGTCACACCAAGCATGCACGCGCACACATACCCCAACTCACCACACGTTTGCATGGCCGGTTGCAATGTTTGTCTGAGGTTCGGTGCTATTTTTAGCGCAACTGCGCAGCGCTATTGGCAGTTGGTGAGATAGCTGACTTGGGGTCAATTTCACCAAACTCATCATAACTTAATATTATCAATCTCAGGACCACATTGCAGCTGTACGTAGGATACGACAGGTTTCACTTCATAACTCAAGTTACGATTGATCGTAGGGCTTCGTGAAATCGACCCCAGTTCAATTTGGCAGTTTGTTTATTTTGTTGTTGTTGTTGTTTATTTATGCTACCTTATCGATGAACATGCAGTCTCCTCTTTGTAAGAGAGCAATCTTTCCTGCCAGTTCTGCTTTGTTCTTAGGCTCGGTACATGCAGTGAAAGGGTCTACCATGACAACCGCACCAGGAACCTGCGAAAAGACAGAAACAAATATCGAAATGAAATAAACGACATTGACATTTCATAAATTTGATTTAAGGCTATGCATGGCGGAAGTGCATAAGATGATTAATTTGCTCATTGAAAAGTGAACAAAGGAAAATTGCCTCGAGTGGGATTCGAACCAGCGTTTGTTTTCTTGACCGGCTTCTTAATGCTTGCCAATAACAGTGCGGAGTACTTGGATTTAGGGGTTGGGAAATATTTACTTATAATAGTTTACTGGAACCATTACCATAAGTCATCGATCCAAACATGGGACAAGACTGACGGTAAAGATAGGGCGTATCCCAATTCTCTGGCTGCGACCACAAATAACACAAGTCTATGGAAACGGCTGCCGTCACTGGCTAGTGGCTGCCAAAGGTGCATGTGTAATTTGCGGCCGCAGGCAGAGATTTGGGACACAGCCATAGAACCTGTTCACACCCGACAGAAGGATTGTTACTCAGATAACCTTACCCCACTATGACCGGTCAGATCCAGACCAAACTGGGCAGGGCCGGCTGTTGCTGTTACACCACTTAGGAATGGTGGAGCCAGAAACTGTACCACCCTGGGCTGGTATTCAACTGGAGAACAGAAACAAAGACAGCAAAGACAAACTATCACTTTCACATCCAAGACATTACCAACAGCTAGCAACACACAATGAGGTCAAGTGGGATTCGAACCCACGACCTCCTGCTTGCTAGTGCAGATGTCATACCACTAGACCACCAAGCTTGCTGGTGAAGAACTGGTTTCAAAATATAGGCTTTTGGGCATGGTTTCGAAGTAGATACTCTGTTTCGAACAAGAAAACAGAGCTTCAACTTCAGGGAAAAACCACAACCTGTATTTTCAGCTTTTAGATGACAGAGCCCAAGCCCAAGCCATACTCTCTGGTGTGTACAGAACACCATGTGCCACCACATAACGACATTAAAGCAAGCCAAGCTGAGCATATAGTGTGAGACTGACTGACCTTCGGCTTGCTGTGTCTTGGACAGCTCAATCATCTCCTGCATGAACAACATACCATCCTCAGCATCTTGGGGTGAGGCTGCCTGTATGTGATAAACATGGTGGACATAAAATAAAGACTGAAAATGATGCTGCCTGATAAAGAATTGACGTTATGCTACACAATCAATCGACCATAAATAACCTTCCATGGTTCACGACACCAAATCTTACTGGTTGTATACTACATTAACTAGTTCCCACCTGAGCAGCAGAGTGCATGAGCTGTACACGGCCATCTTTCATCGTCATCAGGCTGATTCCCATACGCTTCAGTATTTTCATGTGCGCCTCGTTACCAGGAACAAAGTGTGTAGCTCGTAGTCTCGATCTAAAAGGTAAGCATAGCGAGAACTTTGTATGACCTATATGAAAACAGCGACTATGATGATATGTATGTGAAATAAAGTCAACGTGGTGTGATGTGTGATGGCTCAGGCTCCATTTTGTGAACCCATTTTAAAATAATGGGTATCAAAATAGAGGCTTTTGGCTGCAGTTTGGAAGTAGATTCCCTGGTTTGAAAAGGAAAACAGCTTCAGCTTCAATGAAAAACCACAACCTATATATTCAGCGTATGGATGACAGAGCCAGAGCCAGAGCCAGAGCCAGAGCCAGAGCCAGAGCCAGAGCCGGAGCCAGAGCCAGAGCCAGAGCCAGAGCCGGAGCCGGAGCCGGAGCCGGAGCCAGAGCCAGAGCCAGAGCCAGAGCCAGAGCCAGAGCCAGAGCCAGAGCCAGAGCCAGAGCCAGAGCCAGAGCCAGAGCCAGAGCCGGAGCCGGAGCCGGAGCCAGAGCCGGAGCCGGAGCCAAAGCCGGAGCCGGAGCCAGAGCCAGAGCCAGAGCCTGAGCCTGAGCCTGAGCCTGAGCTTGAGCATGAGCCTGAGCCGGAGCCTAAGCCTCCGTTTCATAAAGGCTCACTATAACTACTTACCTTCCTTGGACCATGTTATTGGGGCATTTCTCCTCTCTGGGCTTGAGCTGCAGTGCAGCACGTATGGATTCTGCATAGCCTTGACCATCACTCAGAATGTAGTTATGATTAGGGCAAGCCTGCATCTCAACAGTGGCTACCAGCGGTGTATCATGCTCAACCTAAATTGGCAGAAAAAGAAAGTTACCCGCTTCACCAAATCTCAGAATTATGTACTTGTAGGTTTACTATAAAAGACAAACGAGCAAACTATCGGGTCAATACACCAATCCAGTAGGCCACGCCTACCATAGCAACGTCCAAGCAACAACGCACATGCGCACAACGTGTCATGATCGCCCACACGCACACAAAGCAATGCACACGCTTAACCACCGAAAGCTCAATTCTCCGTTGGACTTTGGTTTTGCAAAAGGCCAAAAATGTACATTTTCTCTCAGCCAGGGCATCGAGAGTCAGGATTACAATGCAATATAAACAACGCTTGACCATGGTTAAGAATAAAACTTGGGTTTGTAAAAGAATTCCCATGTACATAGGAAATAAAAGTAAACTCAACGAAAAGTGTGTAGTAAAGATTACAAAATTCAAAACATTTTGTTGGACAAAATGGCGGCAATTTATCGGACCTTAAATAACGCGTTGTGATTGTTTCTTGATTCTTACATTCTGCTCTGTTGCATTGACAGATGATTCATTTGCAGCGTGTCTGACTCGTGACAGCGTCAGCGGGAGAAGGTGGGCTTCTGTGGTGAAGACGTAATCATCTACGGATATCAGGAGATCTTCAGGCTCGGCAAACAGGAGGTACAAGTACTTGAAGCTCTCGGCCAGGAAGAAGGAATCCATCCTGGAACAAATCAAAGATTGAAGAGAAAGCAAATGTATAATTAAAAATCTAATTCTATCTCAGAATAAAAGGGGAGCCCAAACGAAGAGAGAGCAAGTCTTATTTCAACTTTTAAGACAGGTATTTTGGCTAAAACCCTTCCTCAATCCATCAGAAGAGAATGGGCATCCAAGGTGGTCCCCAATAAACATCTAGTGTCAGATCCTACCCAAGAGGTCCCTGAAACAGACCTCCCAAGGAGACAGTGGTCGACACTCAATAGATTCAGGTCTGGACATGGCTCATGCTTGGCCAGCCTTTATCAATCGGACAGTAGCCCTATAGCCCACTGTGTGCTTGTGGAGCACATCATTGAAGTCTCATGCCCTCTCCAAAGACTGGAAGGAGGACTAGATGCCCTCCATGCAGCAAACCAGGAGGCAACTGCATGGCTGAAGGACTTTGCATTCGCTAAATAATAACAATACTCCACCAATGTCCAACATCGTGCATGTGTGTAATGGGGAAGATAAAAATCATACAGTTTCCGAGAGAAAGAAATCAAGAGAAGAGACCAAACACTGATCACAAAGAAAACAGTCACCGAATGTTTCAAGCAACTTATCCCTAGAGGCCATCCACAGGACCTCAGTCAAATTAAGCCCACAAGCCTGCATCCTTCAAAACCCCAACAATTCAAAGGCTGTGATTTTGGTGGATTTTGATGGTGAGGGCCAAATTGACATGTCATCAATTTGAATATAATAAACACAGTATCTCCTATGGCAGCAATTTCAAAGCACCTCAAGCTGCCATTTTACTACCCATATTTGTTGATTTGGTGTAGCGTACCTGTCTTCGTGTGTGCCAGTGCGTACATCTTTCAGACCAGCAAATCCACAGCTGACTCTAGCATGCATCTGTAGGCTGTCAACAATCGCCTTGCCAGCTTCCAGGTAATAAGGGTCTCCAGTCGCCTGAAAATGCAGTTAAAATCATAAAGAACATGTAAAAGAAACATTTTTGTCCACAGAGCATGTTGCACTTTTCAAGGGTTGATCTAGTGAGACCTACCTGTTTTGAAATGTATCAGATCTCTTTTTGCAACGAAAGGTCCTGCTCAGTTTCAAAACCTCATCTTGAAAGTTACTTTAGGAAGGACACATTTTGTACTGAATAACTGGCAGAATCTAGGCTATGCTCAAGTCATGTTCTGGGTTTTGGAAAGAGCATATTTCTTATAGATCGATTTGTATTTACAGATAACACACAAAGTGGCTGAGGCTTGGTGTTTTGAGCTTACTTTGTAGAGGAAGTAATTACTCTCAGCAAACTCGGGACGAAGTGGATGTTGAGCCCAGTAGACATCAAAATCTGTAGTAAAAGCCTGTAAAATGAGATCAAACCAACAGCCATAAGATGATATTGACTACCGCTATTTTTTTCGGCATATCACAAAATTTTCCAAGCTAAAGCTGCAATTCATGTCCACTGTGCTTTATGCACATAACCAGGGCTGTGATTGTAACAGCATAAACATAATTCTGATAACAAAATTAAAAAAACCTGAAAGTCACGTCTCGATACTTTTGTACAGGAAAAATCCTGAAATCAGGATTTTTCTGACAAATCACACCCCTGACATAACGCTCTTACCTCTGGAAGGAAGTTGTGTCTCTGTATGACTTGATAAAGCATCTCATGCGTCTCTATAGCAGGCTTGATATCACCAAATAATACCTGGTCAATGAGTGAAGCACAAGTAAATTATCATACAGTATGTAGGGGCAGATTGTGGTTACAACTTACTGTGCAATAACCAATAACAAATAGCAGATAAAATAAGGTAGATTTGCGGTAAAACCATGTAATCTCTTCTGTGAGAGTCTGTGGTTCTGAGAAGAACCGATGCTATGGACCCTTCCGGCCTGTCAATCAACTGTGCGCTTTGACCAATTGTAGGACGCCTTTTAATCATGTGACCACATACACGTGGACTGGGCTTAAGACCAAAGCCGGAACGGTCCATTATCGACGAGTCACTCTCCCGAGGACGGATACACCGCATTAATGGCGGGTGGTTTATCGTGCCGTCGGATCGGTCTACAGAAGATTTTACATACCTGTAATCCAGGCCAAAATGCCAGCAGAGCATCCATGAATGACTTGGTCCTTGTAGTAGGCTTGTGCATGTGGACATCTAACAGCATTGGACCATCGCTAATGTACTGCATCACAGCAGTATAGTGCTGCCCATCAAGTATAATACAATAATACTTGTATTAGTTACAAACAACAAAGTAATGAATAACAATGGGACAATACTTGGGAAGGTGATGTTGATACTAAGCCAAGCCTGGAAGCCAGCCTGACTATTAACCTATTGCTTTGTATGTTGTCCATTAGAGGTATGTACATCAATATGCACACCAATGAGGTTTGATTTTCTTGCTCAAACTACAACTACAATAAGCGTAGATTCAACGCTTATGGAAGCAGGAAATTCTGTGCTTACGAGATCCTAACTGGGCTGGAGCCGAGCTTTGAGAAAGGCCCCAGAAAGAGGACTCCAGAAAGTCTACAAGACAAGTTCAGCCACATCCATCACCAAATAGAATGTGTGTACTCAGTTAAATAAAATAACTCATTAGAGTTCCAGTGAAAATTTGCTCCTAACTGCAGGCCTCTTGTTTCAAGTATGAGATCAGTGATCCTGCTGATCTGGATCTCATTTTATCATATCCTGCATGGGACGTGGATCTGCAAGATCACTGATCACGTGGCTGAAACAAACAGGCCCTACATGGAACATGGAGGAAGCCTCCATGCATGGAAATAGTGAAATACGAACGAGGATTATACCGAGGCCAAAGGTAATGAAAACTCTGAAAGATACTTACTGCAGAGAACTTGTCCAAATAGCTATCATCTCCAAGTAGGATATATCCCTTGAGTAGATACTCATAGTAGGAGTCAATGCCAGCACCAACTCCACTATCTGTGTGACCAAACAAAAACACATAAATATACACATTTTACACACAGCAACAAGCTGATGAAAGTGATCAAGAAGTTATAAGTTACAATTTGGAAAGCGCCCTCCCCTATCCGCAACAAATAAAGGCAGTTAAAGCAGCACAATTATGGATAGCAGGACAAAAGTCCAGGGGGAGATTTCACCAATCTCATCGTAACTTACTATCAATCATAGGATTTATGATGCATTACAGCCCAACGTAGAAGTTGTAGGATACGAAGGGTTAGGCCTATCTTTTGTAACTTGAGTTACGATCGATCATAGGGCTTTGTGAAATCGATTCCTTGTGTCGTAACTCGAGTCACGAAGGATAACCCATCGTAGGGGGCCTATCCTACATGTACATAGGGCTGCAATGTATCATAACGATAGATAGTATTAAAGTTACGACGAGTTTGGTGAAATCGACCCCACTTGTTGTATAAATCCAGTTACGAAGGATAACCCATTGTATCCTACATAGGGTTGCAAAGCGTCCTACGATTGATAGTAAGTTATGATGAGTTTAGTGAAATTGACCCCTGGCAAAAATGCAGCTCTGTCAGCAAATGAACAAAGTAACGAGAGAAATGCTCTTTGATTGACAGAGATTCATATATATATATAGAAGATATATAGACTCACCTCTCCTAACCCAGTCCCCATTATGGATATTGATGACCGTACCCACCAGGTTACTGTGACGTTGTCGTTTGGACCACAGCGTCCTCATCACATGCTGCGCTTTCTCCTACAGAGGATAAAAACAGAACATTTTGTTTTTGTTTTGATCTTTAAAAGATAAAAAATAACGGTGAAAAGATTTTTAAAAAAATACTGTGGCTGTTTTTCATTGTTTATTTAAAAAGTGGGCACCGTATGGGATTGTAAATTTCACAGGTGACTGTTACTGTATCTTTATTAATATATTTGCCAATGAATCTGCATTTCTTTGACAAAAAGTATGATATTTAAACACATTAGACCTTGGAAACCGATTGTTTCTAGAATCGCCAGCTGGGTGTGGTTCTTACCTCAAAGACTGGATCTCCTGTCAGTCGACTCAATGCAGCAAATTCTAAGATCATTGTGCCAGCACATGCAGTACAGGTATCCTTCTCCTTACGACCTTTGCCAAGGCCATATTTCAAATTAACCTGCAAAGACAGACACGTTTCAACAGATATTGCCAATGGACAGTTTCCATGTACATCTTACAAAGGAAAGGCTTGTTCATCGTGGTAGTAAACAGATAAGGATAAAGGTAGTCAAAGGCACTAGATGTCTTGTTGCTGTGTCGTGTTGCGATGTCGTGTTGCTGGTAGCGACGTTTCGGCTGCTGGTATTGCTAGCCTTCATCAGGTTTATAGCGACGTTTCGGCTGCTGGTACTGCTAGCCTTCATCAGGTTTATAGCGACGTTTCGGCTGCTGGTATTGCTAGCCTTCATCAGGTTTATAGCGACGTTTCGGCTGCTGGTACTGCTAGCCTTGGTTGCCTGATGAAGGCTAGCAGTACCAGCTGCCGAAACGTCGCTACCAGCAACACGACATCGCGTGACTTTGATCACCTTTTTCCTTATGTACATCTTAAGTGAACCAAATGGGTGAAATCAACTGGGAACACTCCACAGTTATGTCTCATTTGTCTCATGGCACAAGTTTCATTGCTCTTATGTGGAGAAGGAGGGCTTTACTGGCACACTGAAAAAGCTGCCGGTTACGGTAAGGTAAACGGTAAGGGTTTATCACCAGAAAGAGCAGGGCTGGACATAAGGTTTGGTGACGCCAAGGCCAATTTTCCATTGCAAGGGGCACTTCCATTGGGAAAATCATAATGTCTATGGAAACATTTGAAGGGACACCAAAGCCAAGAACCAGGGCAACGAAGGCCATGGCCTCCGTTTATTTTCAGGTTTGAAAGACCTGCCTGACTTACCCTAGGATACGGCATGCCCGTTGAGGTATTGAAGGCTGGAAGTAGTCTGTAGCCAATATCTCTGGCCATGTCTAGTAGCTCATCACGGTACCACTGCATTCCCTTACCCCTATCTCGAAGGTCGACAGCTACCACATGACCTCCCAGCAAACCCCTAGAAAGAAGACAACATTTGCACACGACCTTCAGATGGTTGGAGTACTCAATACGAAAACTAGGTAAAGTGTGAGGAATGCATATTCTAAAGGGTATACAGTTGTATGTCTCCACAAGATTTTCACGAAACTGATATTTGGAATATGAAAATTAGGCTTGCCCTTTATTGACATGGATAAGCACTGTATACTCAGTGCTTGCAGAGTGTACATAAACAAATTCATGGGCTGGCTCAGGTAAGGTTCGAACCTCACCTGAGCCAGCAAAAAGGAGACAGGAAAAAGGAGACAATTAATGAAGAGTTCAGACTCAACACAGACAGCACTTTAAGCTACTCACCCGACAACCCTGATGTTTGTTTCAAAGACAGACACGTCAACATCGTTATCAAATGAGACGTCTCGTATAACGAGCTCGACTGCCTCCTCAAACTTCTCATAAAGACCCAGGACAGCCAAGGTGTCCAGGGTATCGATGAGAGTCAGGGAAAACCTGAAACAAATATACGATAGGTAAGCATAATTTAATAATGATAATAATATATTTTTGCATAGCAGTGTGGTTTTAGTGGTAGGACTAATGTGTGGTGATCCAGTTCCCTATATGGAGACTGAAGTAATTTGTGGTAAACAGCTTGTCTCGTGTGGTAAGTGGAGAGGTTAAGGGTTTATCATCTGTAATTTGAAAATGCACGACTAGAATAATATGAGATTCCTACATGTAACCCCAGTGCATACAGTTCATCTATCAAGCGACATGATCAAATTCGGTCAACTACTGGTCAAGAATTGCTCATCTTGGACATTGACCTGGGGCCAATTTCATAGAGCTGCTTATTAAGCACAAAATTTGCTTATAAGCATGAAAAGTCTTCCTTAAATCAAACAGGATTGCCAACCAAATTTTCTGGTGATGTTTACTGCTTTTGACTTGTATTCGGCCATTGTTTGCTGAGCTTAACATTCACAAGGAGTTTTCAATGGCATACTAATTCTATTGACCAAGATTTTTGGTCCTTAAGGAAATTTTGGTGCTCAAGCAGCTCTGTGAAATAGACCCCTGGTGAATAAGTTGGATGATTCTCAAGACATGCCAGAACTGTTGTAGAACTCACCCTCCTAAGGCATCATCTACATCTCCTCTGCTTGGCTCCACTCCTCGCACTCTTCCCTTGCAACTTAAAGGCATTAACTCATCCGCTGGATAGGCAAATGTCTGTGGAGTTTAAAGGTAAATTCATTCTTCATACTTTTTGTCAAAGAAATGCAGATTCATGGGCAAAAATATCAAGAAAGATACAGTAAGAGTCATATCTGTGGAATTCATAGTCCCATATGGTGCCCACTTTTGAGAAAACAGTGAAAATCACTCACGGTATTTTCAAATCTGTTCACATGCAGGAGTTTTGATCTCCGAGATCAAAACTGATATTTAGTCTTTGACTTAACACTTTTCTGGATAAATACAGCACTTCAGGCAGAAAAATCTTAACGGTATGTTTCTAGTTCTACTATCACCATCTTTATACCCTTTAAGTTATAGGTAAATCTGTGAAGATTTTTGTTTTGGTATGCTGCCAAAGTATGATGTTATTTACGTTTAAGTCAAGATTCAAAGTCATTGCCATCTCATTTCTGGAGAAACGGGTCGACTCAGGTGTGAAAAGGGTTGAAAAAAATTCTCAGGGTACCATTTGGTTCCAAACCTGAGATTTTGGATCTGAGAAAAGTCCTTAAATTTTTAATACTCACCATGTAAGAACCAAATGCATGGTTGAACATTTCAAGGACTTCTTCCCTATAAAGAAACCAAAAAAATAAGAAAAACAGACTTATTTTTAAAGAACATCAACATTAGAGAAAGAATCAAAATTAGCCTAGTATTAATTAATTACTAATTTGTTAAACGAGTCGGAAGCAAGTAAGACTTGAAGCTATGCATGGTGGATGTACTAAAATGAAGGTAAGTTTGCGGTGACACCATGACCATGTAATCTCTTATGTGAGAGTGTGTGGTTCTGAGAAGAACCGGTGGTATTATCTTGACGTTCTGGAAGCAGGTAATTAACGTGTGCCCATTTAAAATAAATGTGGGCCTTGATAGATATTGCATTGTTAATGTTATACATGTACATTATTAAGCCTATGCCGTAACGTGGTAATGTATTGTGATTTGTGTACACGTACTGGTACGGTATACACATCTACCAAAGCAAAGTAGGCCTACCACTACCAGGAAAAGTACAGTGGCAGTGTGTACATTGTACATACGATACGTTACGGAGGAAAAACCTACTTAAGTGCCGACTTGTTCACAGGAACTCCACCGGCCGTGAGGACGAAATCAGAGAACAACGGAATCATCCACAGGAGCTGGCATTGTAGGGCTTTCCCTGGGCCCATCATCACCCCTTTCCCTTAGGAAAATGGATTAAAAAAGGCTAAAAACTGTTCCGGTTTCACACTAAGTCATTGTGACACGTCGACTCCATTGAAAACCCACACTGTGTGTAAAACCATGGAGGCGTACATAATGCATTGACTGATAGTTATCCACCGCTAGAGGGCGGACTAACATTTCTCCATATAGGGCGCATTCGTTTAGCTCCCCCGGGTCGACACCAGTCAACCTCGTCGCCATTCTCTCGCTTGTTTTGTGCAGTAAAACTCGACCATTCACAGAAAGGGCTGACCCGGGGAAGCTAAACGAATGCACCCAGAGTTAAATAAAAAAAACTGCATTATTTTCTCGAAGGGGCCCTTTAACAGGTTATTCCTGTGGTCGTTGGTTCGAATCCCGCTCCAGTCAATTTTTATTTGTTCACTTTTCAACTAATTTCTCCCAGCCTAAAGGTTTCAATTTCTTGTAGATGTACAGCCCCTTTACAATTATAGGGCCGGCTAAATGCCCCCCAAATAAATGCAAACAAATAACAAAACCTAAAAAAAGAAATACAAAAAATCTCTGATTAGGCCTAAAGGTAGTACCATACTTTGGTTTTTATACAGATTCATGGCCAAAAATAATATCAAGACAGATACAGTAACAGTCATCTGTGAAAATTTCAATCCCAAACGGTGTGTTTATTCCACAAAAGATATTCGTTTTTATTTCATCTATAAGTAAGCATAAACTAATGTTTACGTAAATCATTCTGTAAAGTTAACTTAATTAACTTCATTCAATCTGAGTAATACAAAAATATGACCTCTTAATCCAAATATAAAAATATTCTTATATAAATCAATTTGACATTGTCCCTTGGAAAATAAAAAGAAACGACACTTGAAAATTTCGGACCACCTACTTAAATGCCACATCTACAAGAACTAACATCTTATATAGACCACAGTGCATGAAGCTCATGCTAAGTAGTTCTTGTCTAACTGTTCTGATGTATTTCAATCAAGAGTAACGGACTTCTCACTTGACTGGTAAGCCACCAAAACATTTGACTGCTTCTATCTGACCACAAGTCATGTCAAGAAAATTCAGTGAAATGGCAAACGACTTTCAGAACAACATGCAGTCCACCATATTTTCACGACTAACATAATCCATTTTCAATTTAATACAGCAAACAACTAAAGTAGAAAGCAGTTAGTGCCCGTTTTCTGTACTCTGAGTAATATATACAAATTTGTATCATAAAAACATTTGTAAGTAAAGTAATCCGTAGAGTAAACGTACTTACTTTCATTCAATCTGAGTAGTATATTATAAACATCCCTCCTTAAAGGTAGTATCATACTTTGGATTTTATCAAAGAAATACAGATTCATGGCCAAAAATTTCAAGACAGATATATACAGTAGCAGTCATCTGTGAAAATTTCAGTCCCATACGGTGCCCACGTTTTGAGAAAACAGTGAAAAGCGGCCACAGTATTTCTTTTTCTCTTTTATTTTTGATCTTTTAAAAGATCAAAAAGATTTTCGGTCGTTGTTTTACTCATTTCTGGATAACTACACCATTTCAGCCGGAAACATTTTAACAGTATGTTTCTACCACCACCATCTTCATACCCTGTAAGTTATACGTAAATCTGTGAACATTTCTGTTTTGGTCTCTTACCAAAGTATGATACTACCTTTAATCAAAATATTTCAGTAAAAACTATTCTTATATATTCCTCTGAATAGAAAAATATTTCAGTAAAATGCACTGCTAATACCGATGGAAGCTATGGCTAGGTAATATGGCGAAACATCTGTTTTGAATAGATGTTTCCTTCATACAAAAAGTGTACAATTAAAAGCTCTCTCGGGAAGGCTTATGTATAATAGGATAACTAATATTATGTGTATGCATAGGTATAACAAGATTTGCGCCAGTTCCTACTACAGATTCCAAGACTTTCCATGAATCTATAGGTACTGTCAGCCAGTATTATGGTCACCTTTAACACTAAGGTCACTTGGCTGGTTCAGATTTGCTGTCATGCACTCGGACCCTCAGCAGTGTCGGCCTTTTCCCGACTTCGTAACATCTTCTAGAAGACTAGAACAGCCTTCCACTGTAAGGAATATGATGTTTCTTTCTTGTTGTTTGCTGCTGAAATTTGGTAGGCCTATCTAAAAAATTACTGTTCCTCTTCGGGAATTATGATTAAAACAAGTGAACGAAATAAAGTATAACGCGTCATCAGTGCACTGAAAATGTAAACCAAACGACGAAACTACATCATAATGTCACAAAACAAAAGCATATAACATTTTGTTATCTTAAAATGTTCAATTGAATTTTTCCAATGCTACTTTGTTAAACATGTGCAATTAATGGCTAGTGGTATACGTATTATTTACATGGAAAGGCGGCCACGTATATAGTAATTCATGGTTGCGTGTTGAGAAAAAGACAGCGAATTGATCAAACCAGATGACTTGAAGGTATTTATACACAGCTATTTGTTTATAGAGAGTATCAATTCGTTCTACGTCGACAGTCTACATTCGCAGAAATTATAAAAACCGAACAAATTTGTATCATAAAGACATTTGTAAGTAAAGTAATTCGTTTATAGAAAGTATCGATTCTCTCTACGTCGACAGTCTACATTCGCAGAAATTATAAAACTGAATAGCACAGAGGATTAAAGTATTCGAAAAGGTATACAATAATTACAGTCGTGAGGTAGGAAACAGTCATGGAAGTGTCGTACATCGGCAGTCTGGATGGCGAGTCAGCAGTCTCTAGTGAGTGTGGGTGATCTAACGGTACGCTACAGGGTTGTAGACCACACGGCCTGCGACACTGGGCTCTGAATCGTCCGTGTTGGTTCTCTTCAAGGTGGGAAAAAAATGAAAACAAACAATCAATATTATATCATTGTTTGGAAACAAATCAATATTCCACCCAAAGATTTGGCTTTTTTTTTGGGGGGGGGGGTATGGTATGTGAGGTATATTTTAATATTTTATGAAAACGATCTCATCAACGAATAACATAAGATAAAAGGTAGAAAGGTAAACGGACTGTCTTCTTTGGACAGTTTTACAGGCCATGTAAACTTACCATTCGGCCTTCGTTGTACCTCGCCATTTCCTCCATTCCCGTAGCCACGTACGGGCGGACAAATCCTCCTCGACTTGGCAAACCCTGCAAAGCACAAAATGAGAGAAACATGGTGCAATGACACATGCAATTGTTTACACTGAATTGAAATAGGAATTAGATTTGGTGTACCATGACAGGCCTATGCCCAAGTTTACCAATTAAGAAGTTAGGTATACAACTTCTACGGATTGTGATGTGGTTCTGTGGAAGGGAAATTTAGAATCTTACCTGCTGTAGGTACGGTGATTGACTCATGACTCTCATCAAGCGACTCATCCTCATTTCTTCCTCACTGGACTCAGATCCACGGTAAATGTCATCACTGAGCATGCTGGTATTGCCGTAATTATCAAATCTACGTGGCTCTCGAGGAAGACGGTGGATGCTTGTGGGGCGTCTGTTGTAATAGGCAAAGCCCTTCTCATATCGTCGATGCAGTATGAGACAGATGAATAGTACTAATCCCACTACTGCCACCAAGAAGACAACGCTTCCAACAATAATGAGGACTGTGGCGAGTGCTGAAACACCATCTGTAATACAAACACGATATGCCAAATAAGAACGAGCAATACCTGTACATTCCTACCTATAGGGTACATGAGATATAATGACTACCAGTTTACTACAAATATGTACACATATACCGCAAAGAATGAGTAACTAGTTTATTCCAAACGAATACTTCTCTGTCACTGAAGCTGCAATATTACCTATGAATCTATATTCGGGAAGTTATTGAAATTTCTGTAATATTACCTGCAGGGGGTCCTGAGGTGCTTGCCTCAGTTGTCGCAGATGCCGATCTGTCAGTTGTCGTGTCCACTGTCGCTGTCTTAGATGTCGTGGTCATCATTGTCACCGTCTCATCAGTTGCCGTGGCCATTGTCGTTATTGCTGTTTGACACTGGTCGCCAGTAAACGACGCTGGACAGCTGGAAATGACATAACACGACAAAATGTTTTGATTGTTGAAGGTTCTGCTTGTAAATTAGCTTCAAAAAATGTTACCTGGTTGAGAGAGATAATCGATTCTGAACAACTACTACATCAACACAAATCGTACATTGTATTAAAATAGTCCATAAAGGTAGGCTAGCAGTCGGTATCTCTGTCTTGGTACAAAATGGATTTTATAAATAATTTAGTATACAAATATCACTTTTAAATGAAGACATAATACGTACTTGCAAATTAACTGAGATGAGAAATCCGACCTCTGACATACTCCACCATTCTGACACGAGGTCGCCGTACAGTCAGCTGGTAACGCTGTAAAATGAAACATCGTTCACCAAAATGGGTTCATTGGTTCAGAAATCTGCTTCGATCGTGAAGACCATGATTGTGTGACACATATTTAATACAGCAATAATGAGATACCTAAGTAAATTGATCACGAAGTTCATCTAATATCAGGGGCCAATTTCATAGAGCTGCTTAAGCACCAAAATTTGCTTAAGCACCAAAAACCTTGGTGAATGAAATGAGTATGCCAACCCAAACTACTTGTGAATGTTATGCTCAGCAAAAAATGGCCGAATACAAGTCAAAAGCAGTAAACATTACATGAACATTTTGATGGTAATCCTGCTTAATCAAGGAAGACTTTTCATGCCCCTTAAGCAAATGTTTGGTTAAGCAGCTCTATGAAACTGGCCATAATATACATTCCTGAAACCATCTCAACTCCCTGGGGAGCGTACAGCCCCGGCAACCGTAGGGCGCACATAGACCAATCAAGCGCACAAAGCCACCTCTACCCTCACAGGTACCCATTTACACCTGGGTGAAGAGGAGCAATATGTGACAAAGCGTCTTGCCCAAAGACGCAAGCACCACTAGCCCATGGCTGGATTCAAACCCACAATCTGTAGATTGACTACAAGATCTTGAGTTCGACACGCCAGACCACTAGTCTGTATACTAGCTGTTGGAAGTCAATTACAACCATGAACCTACCTGCAACATTGACACTATTAGGAACGAGTTGTATGGGAATACCACCAACACTCAGCTGATTACCACTCGATATAACACTCTGAACAGTATCTGCAGGTGGAGCCGCAGTTTGGAAAAATGCTGCCATCGTCACAACCACACTTCCATTGCGGATGGACAGAAGGTCTACTGTCTGTATGCCACCGGTATCTGAATTAGCACGCAGGCGATTCATAACCTGGACAGGAAAATAAATAAAATACCGACTAGTACGATGAACTCAATGTCTTTAACAGAGCCTTTTCAACTGTCAACATTGTTAGCGTGATGAACAACGTTAGGCCATGGGTCGGAAACTGAAAGGTACTATCATACTTTGGTAGCGATACCGAAACAGACATGTTAACAGATTTACCTAACACTTACAGGGCCAAAGATGCATGGTAGAAACAAACCGTTAAAATTGTTCTGCCTGAAATGCTGTATTTATCCAAAAAAGAGTCAAACCAATGACCAAAAACAATTTCGATCTTTTAAAGATAAAAAAGTTGAAAACATTGAAGAAATACTGTGGGTGTATTTCACTGTTTTCTCAAAAAGTGGGCATCGTACAGGACTGGAAATTTCACAGATGACCAAAGTATGAAAGTAAAAAGACCAAAGTATGATATTACCTTTAACTGTCACGAACCCATAAACATGACAAAGGAATGACTTCAACATACATAGCCAAACTACAAATAAAACAAAGTTTCTCATATATGTAAAATATAATTACCGCTCGTTCAAGTTGTGTGCCAAGAACCTCTGAAGCTTTTGATGTTGGATTTGCATAAGCTGGTATGTACTCAAAGTCATCCGTCGTAAACCCAATCCGAAGTGATGGAAGTTCTAGGAGAACATAAACACAAGTCTTTAATTAGTTTAGATGTTTCGTCAGGCTTAGTAATTTATCCTTATCGTTTTTTCTACTTAAGAAAACCCTGACTCTTTCTGAAATGATCTTTGGATACAATTTGTTTTCCATTTTTTTTAGCCCACATGGATGTATACAAATGTCAAAGAAGGATGGGTTTGCTTTCTTTGTAAAACATTTTCCAGTAAAGCCATTCGTTTACATTTTCCCGAATTAACAGGAAAACGATAATGATGTCATATTTGGTATGTACATCGGATTGCGGAAACACCATGTAAGAATCTTTAGGACTTTCGCACTTCTATTTCGTTCGCACTTCTCGTTAGGTCTCAACGTTTCGACAAGCCTGCTCTAGTCATCATCATGAGATAAAGCAGGCTAGTCGAAACGTTGAGACCTATTAACGAGAAGTGCAAACGAAATAAGTGCGAAAGTACGAACGATTCTTACATGGTGTTTCCGCAAACCGATCCAAATACCAATTGTCACCAAGCCAAGCCTCAAATATTAGGTATAATATATAATCTGGTGTCACGAAATCATTTGAAAGTTTGAAATGCTCAAGATTATACAAAATACTTTGCAGTTCCACGAATGTAAATGAAGACAATAACTTACTGACGCAGGAGCCACTCGTTCCTGTCGTGAAGTTTTGGGCAGCATTGCACTTGCACCCATAGCCTGCATCACTTGAATCCGGCACACAGTACGACCCAGTACCAGGGCACAAAGAGGTATCAGACGACTCGCATGGATTCCCACCTAAAAAGGAAAGAAAATTAAAATAATTACAACTAAAACATGTAACCACAAGGTGTAGAGCAAAAATGTCAGCACATTTCAAAATTGAGAATCAAGAGAGACAGAAAAATCAAGACACACTTAAATCTCGACAGGTGAAATCCATTCAGCTGCTACAGTGGAAGGTCTTGCGAAGACAATTATAAGTAATGCTGTATTTTTCCAATACGTAATATAAATCAACAAATAACTACAAGGTAAACTGACTAATGTTAAGTCATTGAAGAGTGAACAAAGGAAAATTGATTGGAGCAGGATTCGAACCACCGACCTCCGGAATGCCGTACCTGCACTCGTACGAACTGAGCAATCCAGCCCTATGTTGGTGATGTCCCTAAATGCATGGTTAATTATGTGATACAGGGGAATAGTCCATACCTGTGCATGTCGCTCCAGAATAGTCATAAGGACAGATGCATTCGCAGTATTCTGCACTAAATTCCGCTCCATTCGCACATAGCGCAGAAGACAGTGGACATACTAAAAGAAATTAAAGTAGATCAAACAGAAACTTAGAAGAGTACAGTTTACAAGGTTATTCCATATGTAGACATACTTCCTCTTGTCACAATGAAGGCGATTTACCGCAGACGATTCACTGAAGATTAACCCTTGGTTCATTTTGGTTGAGGTATACATAGTTAATGGTTATGGATATCTGTCGTAATATTACATTCAAGAGGAAACGAGACAGAGTTAAAGAAATACAGAGAACGAATAGCACTAAAATAGGAGAAATAACAGTGTATGTACCAACTTGATATGATGATAATATGATAATATCCACATAAAATATAATTTGTCACAATTTTCATATACTGTACCTGTACAGTCTGAGCCGTTCCATCTTTGAGCGCACGCGCACTGGCACATGTTACTCTCCAGGCTACCACCGTTTGCGCATGTCAATGGACATTCTGTAAAACAAAATGACAAAAAAACCCAATATAGAAATATGCTATATGTATAGAGCAATCAGAGTAGGGTAAGGGTGGGTATACCCAATCAGGGGGAGAACCTGATCAGCCGTGATTTACACTGTATAAAAAATGCAAATAGCTACTTTAAATAAAATAAAAACTTTCATGGTAGCTTACCCTATCAGGTATACCCACTTATACCCTAGCTATTTGCGTTTTTTATACAGTGTAAATCGCGGCTGATCGGGTTCTCCCCCTGATCGGGTATACCCACCCTTACCCTAGTAATTAGATGAACCTTAAGATTGCATTGAATTGGTGATTGATGATTGGTGATTGAAACCTACTGCCTTTAAAGCTATAGCACAAAAGGTAGCGTTGTTTGTTTTACTAAAAGAACTTTGTGCACAATAATTATTTTTTATTCAAATAAGATTTTGAGACGATGCGGGTATTCAAATGTGAGTTTCTTGACAGCAGTATGTAGAGGGAATATCAGTACGTATTTTCATAAAACCCCGCGTTGTCTCACTTTCTGACTATTTTATCCTTATGGATAAATAACTAGCAGTTCCATTACAAGCATTTTGGCGCTTTTCTTCGTTGACAATTCAACGTACATTTCATGGGAAGATTTCATTTGAAACTGCTTGATTTCACAATCAAAGCCACTCTCAGCACATAATTTACTGCATTTAACCCGTATACTCTTTTGTTTTCAAGTTCAAGAAATTGGCTCATCCAAAAATAGGGCTATCGTTGACAGTAAAGCATTTAGGGCCTATGTCAGGTTGAAAACAAGATCATGATTGAGCTTATACACTACCCACCTGAGCAGATTGTTCCAGTCCATGATTGCATACAGGAACACTGGCACGTTGCACTGTTCAAAACGCCTTCATTCGCACATGACAATGGACATTCTAGAATGCGTATATGATACAAATTTGAATGCGATTTTGGTTAGCTTCTTTGGTTTTTTAAAATCAAATTGTAAATATCATGTGAATAAGGCTTGCCCTTCACCGACGTGGATAAGCACTGCATACTCAGTACTTGTTGAGTGCACATGAACAAAATCATGAGCTGGCTCGGGTGGGACTCACCCCGCTGACCCCAGCTAGCTCGGTGGCCTATCGGTATGGCATCTGCACTAGTAAGCAGGGGGTCGTGGGTTCGAATCCCACCAGAGCCAGCGCATGATTTATTTCATGTGCACTCAACAAGCACTGAGCATGCAGTGCTCATCCACGTCGGTGAAGGGCAAGCCTAATTTGCGTATTATCTATCTCCAGACCAAAATAATTAATATTCCAAATAGTAATTTGTGCAACAACTTCGCCCATAAAAGATACAGACAGTGCCTGTTTACGAAAAAAAACTTTGAATAAAATAGAGATTAAAATAAGGAGACAAACTTAGCATCGGTATTCAACAATAGCACACAACAACTGTTTTGCACACTCTTTTTCAGGATTAAGCCATTAGGCAATACATTAAAAGCAAAATACCTACCAGAGCAAGTATTTCCAGACCAGTTGTCATTGCACGTACATTGACATGTTTCGCTATTGAGAACTCCGTTTACACACACCAATGGACACTCTAGAAAATCGGAAATTGTAATTACAAATTAAGCATTGTTGGGACAACTGGAAAACTCCTGTATAATTTTTGAAATGAAATAATCTTTCCTCTTGTTAGAATGAATGAAATGACTGTTCATAAGGGCGGTATAATGCATTCGGCTAAAGGAGACTTGGAAGCTAGTCCCCGATTAATCTGTGATGATAATTTCTGTCATCTAATTTACAGTAAGTTGTGATTACACTTTAAACATTATTTGCAAACTAGTATTTCAGTACATTTTGAGAAATCGAAACACTCGTCACTTGTTTCTAAGCAGTACTGTTATCAATGTGTTTCCATACAAGAATGCATTCAAATCAAAGAAACTCGATAAAGAAATGGATTTTGGAAGTAGTAATAGTTATCAATGTCATTGAAAAGTGAACAAAGACAAACTTACTGGAGCGGGATTCGAACCGTCAGTATCAATTCTATACTGGAGATCTACATTTAAAATCGAAATCATATCAAAATCTGAGTTGACAAACCTGAGCATGTATCTCCGCTCCAGTTGTCAACACATGAACACTGACAATCGCTGTTGGTTGCACCATTCATACAGGATATCTGGCACTCTGTAACACATAAGGGACATTCGTGTTCATAACAGAGTGATAAATAAGCAAGTAGTGCAACGAGCAAGGTCGAAAATAGTCCATTAGGGCTGAACACTACCAGCAACAGCAGCAAATAGCATTATATGGGCCTTTTCAAAATGGAGCCTCAGGCTCAGGCTCCGGTTCCGTCCTCCATAATTATACTGAAAATATAGGTTGCGGTTTTTCATTGAAGCTGGATCCCTGTTTTCCTTGCCAAACCAGCAATGTCTGAACCGCAACCAAAAGCCTCTATTTTGGTATACCCATGATTAATTTTTAGAATGAATCCACGAAATTGAACCAGAGCCCGTGTCTGAGCCCAAGCCTCCATTTCGAAAAGGTCCTATGGCAACTGAAACAGCAAAGGCCACCACACAACCAGCTGTGACCGTTAAGACATACTTCAGAAATGACACCAATAAAGTAAGCCTAAACTCGAAATCCCTGATCAATAGTACTAATGACAACTACCAATAATCTAATTAGATCAATGAACACACAAATAATCCAAAATATAATTTGAGAAAGAACGTCAACTCAATTTACTGATGTGAACAGTACCTGAACAGTCATCTCCACCCCAGTTCTGGGTCTGATCACACGTACACTGGCAAGTGGTCTCGTCAAGAATACCGCTATTCAAACAGCTATGCCCACACACTGTAGAAGACAAAAAACAATGCAAAAGACTCAATAACAGAAAGGAAATACTAAATGACCGCAAAAACTGTCTTCGTGAAGAAGTTTAGCTTCACCAAATAAATTCTGAAAGCAATGATGTTAATGGTATACTCTTACCTGAACATTGGCAACTTCGGCTATCAACTGTTTGACTGGCGGGACAAGTTATATTGCATTCTGCAAAAAAACAAATAATAAAATGGTTAATTCTACCAACAGACTAAGTGATAAACGCTTAAAGGTATAATACATGATTGGTAAAGGTCACAGAACAGCACCCACACTGTGTGCATGAAATTCTGTGAAAATCTGAGCTCATTCGGACATCTGAGTCACGAGAAAACAACGAACACCCAACTCAATTTTTCTTATTAAACATAAAGAAGGGTTTTGATCTTACCCTGAGATCAAAACTGTTTTCGGTCTTTTTTGTTTTACTAATCTCTGGGTAAATACGCCATTTCATGCGGAAATATTTTATTTGTATGTTTTTACCAGCACCATTTTGACACCGTGAAAGTTACGCGTAAATCTGTGGCTATTGCTGTTTGGGTATAGACCTTTTTCACGGTGCATCCATCCCCATTCAAAGCAGTGTAATCAAACCGAGGCTTGGATTCGAAATAGTCTGGTACCCGTTTTCTTTTTGTGAATTTGTGTTATCTTTTCCAACGGGTATACAAGGAAGGCGACAAACATGGATGCGCCGTGAAAAAGGCGTATATGTTACCAATCCTGTACTGTTTAAGAATTTGGAAACTTTAACACGTTTGATCCTTCAAATAGTAACTGACAAATCTCTCATTACTTTCCAATTTACCTGTGCACGTTTTTCCACTCCAGTTTGCATCACATGAACACTGGCACATTGGTTCATCCAGTAGTCCATTATTCATACACGTTAGCGAGCAGTCTTTAAAAAAAAGGGACCATAAAAGAAACTTGACAACAAAAATAGTTTAAACATCCATTGTTTTCCCCTAAACATTAATATAACAAATAATGCCATTTTGTAATTTTTGACATTTCTGTTGACAAGTGGATCGGTTTGCGAAAACACCATGCAAGAATCGTTCGCACTTTCGCACTTTTATTTCGTGCGTACTTCTCTTGTAAGGTCTCAACGTTTCGACTAGCCTGCTCTAGTCATCATCAGGAGATGATTTTTAATTAAGAGCTAAACAAATTAATGCAGTTGCTCGCTCCATCGATAGCTTAAAAAGTGCTAGAATGGTAATAATTCTGATCCCCTTGTGGAGCATGCTTACCAGCTCCTGTATTTCACTTTCCTAAATGTCCACTTTTGGTAACTGAGGATATTTTGGGAACATTTTAATCCGCACCATGATAAAATCCAACAAGACTAACCTGAACAGCTAAGTCCACCCCAGTCCTGACTGCACATACACGTACACGCAGCAAGATCAAGTGTGCCTCCATTCATACAAGATAGTGTACATGCTGAAAACAAATCACACCATGAATATCAAGAATGCAGAGCATGCAATGACAGAAGTTATTTACATTTAGTGTAAAAATCATACTAAACGTTTAAGGCGTATACTTAGCACATTATATCAAGTGAAGAGCTTTAATGAGAGACGCAACCAAGAAAGCATGGAAATGGGAACTTAAGGAGGTGGGGTAGGGGATGGATTGGGCACATCTTAAGAAAAGAAATTGATGACATAACGAGGACAGCTCTGCACTGGACTCCAGAAGGAAGGAGAAGGCATGGTCAGCCCAAGAACACCTGGCGACGGACCGTGGAAAGTGAAATGTCTAACCTCAACCAGACCTGGGGATCACTTCAGAGATTGGCCCAAGACAGACAGGAGTGGAGAGCTTTTGTTGCTGCTCTACATGCCAGGAGGCATAATGGGCAGTACGTCAGTACGTAAGGGGAAGTCGATCCTGATTGGTTATGATGGAAATAAGAAAATACTGAACTACTTTAAGAAACATTTCTTCTCACCGGTTTGGCAGTTTTCACCCATGAATCCAGCAGGGCACGTACAGGTGTAGCCACGTGCAGTGTTTAGATTGTCGACACAGGTGGCTCCATTTGTACATTCATTGGGCATCTGACAAGGAGCTTTAAGACAGTATAAAAACAGGGTACGAAGTTAGGATCGACTTCAGAGGGCTTCCTAACTAATTTATGTAGGTTTTTTTTTTTTTTTTTACTATTTGTTTACTATATGTGGATCGGTTCA
Source organism: Astropecten irregularis (assembly GCA_963971285.1). Lineage (NCBI taxonomy): Eukaryota > Metazoa > Echinodermata > Asteroidea > Paxillosida > Astropectinidae > Astropecten > Astropecten irregularis. The sequence continues at coordinate 3,887,013 of OZ020260.1, read as the reverse complement.
TGGAAACACCATGTAAGAATCTGTTGTACTTTCGTACTAAAATTTCGTCGCACTTCTCGTAAGGTCTCAACGTTTCGACTAGACTGCTGTAGTCATCATCATCAGGAGATTAGAGCAGGCTAGTCGAAACGTTGAGACCTTACGAGAAGTGACACGAAATAAAAAGTGCGAAAGTACGAACGATTCTTACATGGTGTTTCCTCAAACCGATCCACTTACCAATATTGCCACCATGCAAAGCCTCAAATTTTTCTAATTTTTATTTTTTACTTCAAGGAAACCACGCCCAAAATTGTTTACTTTACCTATTGTATCACATTCTGACCCACTATATCCTTGGGCGCATGAGCAGATGTACCCAGTGTCTGACGTTGAGTTGACTGCGCATGTGCCACCATTCATACAAGGATTGACATCACAGGGAGCTGAAAGATAGAAATTGAGGAAAACCAGATGAACATGAATAATGTGCATGGATTAATGTATTGGGAGCTGTGGCGAAAACATAACACATTATTGATTGATAGGTAATGGTAGGGCCTATAGCTAAAAATGTTCTCCATAATAACACAAGTTTAAAGGCAGATCTATTACTTTTAAAGAATAGTAATATTAAAAGAAGGTAGGTTTGCGGTGACACCATGTAATCTCTTATGAGAGTCACTCTCCTGAGGACGAACAGAGCACACTGTTCGGAACGTCTAGATAATGCCAACGGTTCTTCTCAGAACCACACACTCTCAAAGAAGAGATTACATGGTGTCACCACAATCCTACCTTCTTTTAGTACTTCAACCGTGCATAGCTTCAAGTCTTAATATTAATATTGACACTAAACCTCAATCATGAAATCATACTTCTCCACAGTGCTCAATTAACTAAATGTAACGTACATCGGTTTGCTAAAACACCATGTAATATAAGTAAGTATCTTCGAACTTCTTATTTCGTCGCACTTCTGGTTCGGTCTCAACGTTTCGGCTAGCCTGCTCTAGTCATCATCAGGAGACTATAGCAGGCTAGACGAAACGTTGAAACCTAACCAGAAGTGCGACGAAATGCGAAAATACGAAAGATTATTACATGGTGTTTCAGCAAGCGATCCACATACCAATTGTCACCATGCACAGCCTCAAATCTTTCTTCTAAATGTAACATTTACCGACTTGGCAGTCCTGACCACTATATCCAGGGGGACAGCTGCACGTGTACCCAAATGACACCGAGTTGTCATCAGCACACTCTCCTTCGTTCATACATGGCATAGAGTCGCACTCTGCATGATAAAGAAAAGTTCACAATAATTATGTTACATGGGCTTATTATAAGAGGACCTGACGCAAAAGAGGTCAGGCGGGCAAAACCTAAATGATGCATTGTTCAATATCAATTACCTGAACGGAAAAGTGAATTAGGTGACCACGAATACTTCCCTTGTGATACGTTAGCGTCTGAAAGTGGGCATTTTGGAGACATCAGGAATTAGGGAGACATTTCAATGTTTAAAGACATATTTTTAATGTCCATATTTTTAAAGAAGACAGAGAATGGTTTCAATATGAACATATGTCAATTTCAAGTTCATTGCTTTGCAGGATGTTTAGAAATAGTTAAGTTTAAGTTTGTGCACGGCTCTATGGGAAAGTCTCCCTATCCATCCTTCGTACTCGACCCTATGGGAAAGTCTCCCTAACTACCCATCCTCGGTTACACTCACTTGGTTCACCGATGATGAATGTCCGTCGTATCAGTCTGTGGTTAGGGGCGAGCTGACCACCAAGACTTCCAGTAAGCTGGCTGAGGAAGGCCTGGATGATGTCAAACTCTGAGTGGGCGCTTACAAAGTTGATGATCAGCGTCAGACGTGCAGTGGAACCATCCAGTGTTAGGCCTGTGATAACAACGTCCCTAAACGTGCCAGACAAGTCTGAACCCCGGAAAGCAGTTTCAATCTAAATGGAAAGAAAAGTTCAAGTAAGTTTTCAGATACACATACTTTTGGTATAAAAGTCCTCTTTTGGCGTTATTTTTCTAAAGGTAATAATAAATTATCATACTTTGGTTTTTGTCAAAAAAATACAGATTCATAGGCAAAAATATCAAGGAAGATAACAGTCATCTGTGAAAATTTCAGTCCCATGCGGTGCCCACTTTTTGAGAAAACAGTGGAAAACGGCTACAGTATTTCTTAAGTCTTTTCTCTTTTATTTTTGATCTTTAAAAGATCAAAAGTAATTTTGGTCACTGGTTTCACTCTTTTCTGGATAAAATACAGCATTTTAGGAAGGACAGTTTTAATGGTATGTTTCTACCATCACCAAGTCATGATAGTACCTTTAAAGTATCTTGATTTGTAGAAAGCAATTCAAGGTTATAAGATTATTCCTAAAACCACAAACTTATTTGCAGTTACATAATGAACACTTCTTCGAATATAATTTTCAAGTCTTATAAGTTTGTCTTTGATTTCCCAATTAAAATCAACGGGAACGTACCGACGTTGCCAGTTCGTTGCGATACGTAATGGATTGAGTTTGAAGATCGAACGTTGCTCCGTCCACAGGTGCTCCACTGATGATATCCAACATGGCTGATGCCTCGTAGGACTCAGCAACTGTAATAAAAGAAATAATTGCATAGCATAATTGTGTATGATTTTTTTGTGACATACTACGCTGGACGTGATATTTAGGAATTTTCATTTACAAATATAATACATGATTGGTAAAGGTCACAGAACAGCACTTACACTTTATATAATCCAACCTGTACATAAAATAACAAACCCAATCGAACATCTGAGTCACGAGGAAGTAGCGAAAACCTGACTCAATTTATAATTTTCTTATAAAACATAAAGAATATTTTTGGATAAGTACACGATTTCAGGTGGACATATTTTAACGGTATGTTTCTACCAGCACCATCTTCATATCCTGAAAGTTATACGTAAATCTTTGAGTATTTTTGTTTGGGTATGTTACCAATCCTGTAAAGTACCCATAATCTATAGATTTTTGTGAATATTATTCACTTCAATCAGAAGCAATGCAGGTTTATAGCAGTCAATGAAATTAAATTTAAATACTTTTTTCCTGAGGGGGTGAAGTATTCGTATCTACCTTGACATTCTGACTCCCCCAGAAAGTATCCCATCATGCAGTTGCACTCGTATGTTCCTGGCAGATTGTTACATGCCGAGTTGGCCATCGTACAGGGAGAACCTTCACATTCATCAACATCTACAGACAGGAAATATACACTCAATGAAATTAGTAACAAAGTTGCACTTTTATCATTTTAGTGTTATGAACATATGGAATTCCAGGCAATAAGTGCACATGCTTAAGGAAGAAATAAGGATAGACTCTATGGTACACTTCAAAGTTCAAATCAATCAATCAGTGGGAGCATGCGACGCGGCAGCGCATTGCTGCAGCTACATTGGAGTGGTAGTGGTACTCTTTCGGTCTCGTGAAAGCCATCCCCCAGGCAGCCACATGGACCCATCCCCCATCTCATCAAAATAACGATCCATCTGATGACGCAACCACGTGTGGAATGCCCTACCGGGCGAGTCCTACCATTAGGTTCTCTCATAGAGAGAATTCGCCTGGCAGGATCGCTCGCAGGGAATCTAGCCACATGACCATACAGTCGCATATCTGGCACTCATGTATCATGCAGGTAATAGGTCTCATCTGAATCTCCCTGAGTAACTCCCCCAGACACATGGTCCGACCAGCGGTACCCAAGGATCCTCCTCAGATCCTCCCCAGTTAATAATGTGTAATAAATCTGTTTCTACAACGTTTACAGTTATCGTGGTCAATGTAGGCATATTAGAAATTGGTTCACTGATCCAACATTATACATCTGAGTTGTCGTGTGCAGTAACATGAAAAGCATTAAGATTTTAAAATACTTAATCATGCTGGAATCATACCAAGGTTATGTAGAGGAAAATATGTTTTACCTTTACATTGTCCCGTGACCAGTGTATATCCAGTGATGCAATCACACGTGTAACCTCCAACAGTGTTGTTACAAGTAGATACTGTAGTGTCACAGTTATGTACGTTCAGCAAGCACTCATCAATATCTGCAGGTAAGGAAATCAATTATAACTTTGAAGGGCCACACCTCATTTCATTTTTTACATGATCAATAAAAGATACAATATAAGAACAAATCCATCAAATGACTTTAAAGCATCTTCACACAGGTCAAATTAAGTCAACAAATGAATGTTATGTTATGCGATAACTTATTTTATCTGCCTAATGCTAACATAGGTTGAGGTTTGAATATAATATTGAACACAACCTTCTGCATGCCTAACATTTATTCATAGTGCCAAGTCAATAAGACGTGTTTTTTTTTCAAATGCTTGGATTTTCCTGAAGGCTAATTACTTGTAAAGAGGTTTTCTTTTTCGATACATTCACTAAAGCATTAAAAACTGAAATGTTTCACATGAACGCGCAGCGATGAAAACGGAAATGAAAAACAAAAATCAAGTATTACTCAGTTTCTCTGTTTTCATGCCTACCAAATCATCTACTTACCATTACATTGTCTACCTACTGTCGCCCCTTGCACAGACATGTATCCCTCATTGCAAGTACATGTATAGCTACCGACCATGTTGGAACAGGTAGCTGTACCAACTGCACAATCATTGTCTCCAGTTGTACATTCATCCACATCTACCAATACAAAAGCACAGTATCACTTATTAACATTGTATAATTTGGACGATTCGAAAAAGTGCGCCACCAAAAGTTTGCAACGCGTTGGCCAGTCACAATTGACGGATTAATAGACAAAAATGCGCACCAGGGGCCATTTCACTGCCCTGCTTAGCACACAAATTTGCTAACCATGAAATGTTTATCTTAATAAAAACAGTAGGCCTATTAACAACCAAATTTCAATGTGTTGTGTATTACTTGTGATTGTTCTTTGGCTGTTGTTCGCTGATCATAAATATCAAAAGGAATGTTTAATGGCGATTTGTTTTATTGAGCAAGACATTTTTTCCAAGCAATTTGTTTGTGCTTAAAAGTTCCATGAACCCCCCTGGAAAATGCGTGTTGCAAACTCTTGGTGGCGCACTCTTTGGAACGCCAGAATTCCCAACAACATAATGGGTGACACATATTCCTAAGAATAATGCCACTGAGATAATTAATCATTGTTTCAGCATTGACTCATTTACCTTGACAGAGTGTGTCATTTTTGGTATATCCTGTGATGCAGTTACACTGGTAACTCCCATCCGAGTCTGTACACGTAGCAAACGATGGACATATATTTGGATTCTCCTGACACTCATCGATGTTCTCGCATGTGAAACCGTCACCGCGGTAGCCATCGTTGCACGTGCACATGTAGCTACCTTGGCTGTCAGCACATGTACTGTTGAGTGCACACGAAGCTACTCCGCTCGAACATTCGTCAATATCTGTTGACAAAACAATAATTATCAAACAAGGCCTTTGCAATAAAACGGTAACATTCTCCAAAATGAACAAATTGAATGAAACAAAGTAGAGAATGTAGAACATGATCAAACCAATGCATGTGATGACTGATCAATATTCTGCAGCGAATACTATTTAAGCCTAGGGGCCTTTCTCAAATCTCGGCTACGGCTCCGCCTCCATCTCGTGAATCAACTTCAAAATTACAGGTTTCAAAATAGAGGCTTTCGGCAGCAGTTACAAACCAGAGAATCTACTTCCTATAACTGTTATAGGAAGTAGATTCTATGGTTTGAAAAGGACAACAGAGCTTCAGCTTCAATTGCAAACCACAACATATATTTTCAGCGTATGCAAAGCAGAGAAAAAGCCGAGCCGGAGCCGAAGCCGAGGTTTGAGAAAGGCCCATATGTTCTACATGTACCTCACATCATCCATATACACTGATCATGATGGTATGAATGACAAACCAAGGTGACACTTCTTACAGACGTAATACCCTACCCAAACAGACAAAATGTATGAACTTCGAACATAACTGCAAAATCGGTCAAGCTTACATCTTCAAGCTTGTTCAATAGGCCTTATTCATGGTGCATCCATTTTGTTACCTTCCTTGTATAGGCCTACCATTCGGAAAAAATAACACAAATTGTAAACTAATTCTAGACTATTTTGAATCCAAGCCTCGGTTTGATTGCACTGCTTCGTGTGCAGGATGGATGCACCGTGAATAAGGCCTATTATGTGATTGAGTAGACTAAGGTATAAACCCTAATCACTGCAATTCGGTGAAGCTACTTGCGTACTTTCACAATAGGTGCCATTCCCTTGATATCCCGTGGAGCAGTTACACTGGTAGGAGCCAACCAGGTTGATGCACTGTGCATTGGAATGGCAACCAGCGAATGATGGATCGTCTACAGGCACTGAACACTCGTCAACATCTATGAAAGTGGTAAATAAATTCAACCGTACGTGAATCTATGAGAGCATGGGTATTTAATGAAATGATCACTCTATTAACGGTATAATACATGATTGGTAAAGGTCACAGAACAAGCACTCACACTATGTGATCAAACATGAAAATATGTACATGAAATTATAAACCTGTGAAAATTTGAGCTCAATGGGACATCTGAGTCACAAGAAAATAGCTCAATTTTTCTTATAAAACATGGAGAATGACTTTGATGTTAATTCGAGGTGACAACTGTTTCGGTCTTTGTTTGACTAATTTCTGGATAAATACACCATTTCAGGTGGAAACATTTTAACGGTATGTTTCTACTAGCACCATTTTCATAACATGAAAGTTATACGTAATTTTATGAACATTTCTGTTTGGTATGTTACCAATCGTGTATACACTTACATGTATGAGTGCCCAAAAGAATCCATTAGATCTCAATGAAAAACAACGTTTCGACCCCGAGCGGATTCATCTTGAGGCGATTAAATGTATTGTAAAGGTTACATTATTATCCAGCTCGTTGCGATTTTACTGAAATCAAAAGTGTATTTACCGAAGCACTGTCGTCCGTTGCCAGTGAATCCCTTCTTGCATTGGCATGTGTAGGAGCCGTTGTTGTTGAGACAGTCAGCATCAACGTGACAACTATTCAATGTGTCGTTTAAACACTCGTTGATATCTATCAACAACAACATTACATTTAAATATTCATTACTTAAGGCACCATTCACAATCATAATCACTATCAGAACATGGCTGACCTAACTTCTACACTTTTTTCAGTGCTACACAAACGTGGTTGTTAAATATGTCTCAAAATACTATCCAATTTTCCTAAAATACGATTCAGTTTCCATTGTGCTCATTTGACAATTAAATTAATTAAAAAGCTGTATCCTCTTTGAGTGATCCCCATGTATCGTTCTCAGGTTGCAGCATTGCTGCGTGTATCGATGAAATGATCCCTGTGTGTGGTTTCATGGCTTTTGACTGCCAAACGATCAAAGATAACTGACTATTTCAGACACCACCAAGGGAGGGCTGGATAGCTCAGTTGGTAGAGCACATGTACGGTATTCAGAAACCATTTCCTATAAATTCAATTCCGAATGAACCAAACCTGTGCAGGATCCGTTTGGAGTATGACTACTGTATCCAGGCAGACAGTCGCATGTGAAGTAAGGCTGGCCATTGACACACAGCTGACTCATCTCATTACAATCATGGGTTCTTAAGGCACACTCATTTATATCTAGAAATGAGAAAGAACCACACTTGAAAAATTAGTCCTACACAGAACTAAACTTGAAACTTAGTGTATCGAAAACTAGGACGATAAGTGAGCGAAGAGCACGGGCAGAATTGATGGATTGCATCTACAAAAAGGTACATTTTCTGAAACTCTTTATCATCAAGGGAATCCATTTTTATCAAGACCAATTTCATAGAGCTGGTTTAAAGTATCAAAATCTGCTTAAGCACCAAAAACCGTGGTAATTAAAATCAGTATGCCAGTCAAAACTCCTTGTGAATGTTATGCTCAGCAAACAATGGCGAAGTACAAGTCAAAAGCAGTATAAACATCACATGAACATTTGGCTGGCAGTCTTGTTTGATCAAGGAAGACTTTTCATGCTTAAGCAAAGTTTGTGCTTAAGCAGCTCTATGAAATTGGCCTCTGAAATCCACAGGGTTTGTACAAGCGATGAAAGTTTAAACATGGAGATCACTGGTGTTTAACGTGACAGATCAAAACTGCCAAACGATGTACAGATATTGGATGGTTTTCCTATTACATTAAAGTGACAATCGTGACAAACCTGAGCAGCTTCGCTGGTCACTGTTTAAAGTGTAGCCATCCGCACAAAGACATTCATAGTCCCCATCGGTGTTCCTACACACGGAATTCGCCCCGCAACTATTTACACCAATGCACTCGTCAATATCTACATCAAACAAAATCGTCAAATCGTACACATTTAAATACAATTATGGGTTAGTTTTTATTTTCATTTCTTACCAATATCACCTTTTGGTTATGAATGTACACAATTTGTGAGTGCCACCCTTTCATCGAAATAGGTAAAGTTATTTACTTCTCAATATTAATGATAGTAATAATAATAATTCTGAAATCCTATCGCGCGCACATCAGTCCACAGTCACTCGTGGCGCACATAATTATTATCCCTAATCATTGGGCCATCATTTACATTCCTGAAACCATCTCAACTTCCTGGGGAGTATACATTCCCGGCTACTTAAAGCGCACAGAGGCTAATCAAACCACATAGTCATCTCTACCCTCGCAGGTACCCATTTACACCTGGGTGGAGAGAAGCAATGTGTGACACGCCAGACCACTAGGCCTCAGCACCACATATGTTGATAACTATTTAACTGTTAATAAGACTACTCACCTTCGCATACGGTGGAATCGTTAATGACCGCGTAACCAGGGAAGCAAAGACATGTATCTATACCGGCATCTCTGAAGCAGTCGCCTCGTGTGCAATTTGTATTCACGCAGATCTCGTTCGCTAAGTAAGGAACATAATGAAAATGGTGATAGACGAAATAAAATGTTAAATAGAAAAATTATGCAAACCTATTAACTAATACAACAATAAGACAATTTCTGGGCAACTAGAATTCACCAAAAACGTTGCAGGTAAACCGATCAAACTAAGGCAAATTGACAGTTTGGGTAAAACGTTTATCGCATACCAAAACGTGTTGGCCAATCAAAATGCGCGAAATCGTCCACCCTTTCCAGATGCGCATTGGGTCGACAAATTCCGCGCATTGTGATTTGTCAACGCGTCGCAAATTCTGGGACGGGCAGTATGGACTGTTCCGGCTTTGCTCTTCAGCCCGCCCATCTTAGCAATGACACTTGTTTTACATACAGCACGTGACCAAGTTTGACCGAGGTAATGGACGACAAAGACTCCAATTGGTCAATTGGAGTCGTTTGACAGGTCGGAAGGGTCCATTGTGAATTGTCAGTATTGTACTTATCCTCAGTTGGCATCATGGTCTGAATGTATAATACATGTTTTACTGGTATCTTTGTTTAATATGTCCCGTGTCTATAATGTTGACCTATAATGTTGTACAGCTAGGTGTCTTACCTACGCAGACGTCCCCTTCGAACCTGAATCCATCGTGACATACACAGCTAAATGACCCAATAGTATTGGTGCATGCTTGCTTACAACCATCTATTCCAAGAGCACATTCATCAATATCTGAGAAGGAACAACAGTAAACGGTTTGGCTTCAGATTTAGGAGACTAGCCTTTTCGATCTTGATAGTTGATAAAATTTGTGACCAAACTGGCTTAAACGATTTTAGTGTGCATATCTCAATGGAACGTGCAATCTAGAATGTACTCGTCATCTTTTTTCCAACTTGGTGCAACTTTTTTCACGACGACATGATAAGGAGTGCATAAACGCAGTTTGACGCACTTGTGATTGTCGTGATAACACAATGAGACGTGCATGACCTGTAAATTATTGAGGCATACCTGAACAATCAACGCCATCTCCCATGTATCCCTTCATGCACGTGCATTGGTATGAACCATCAGTATTGGTACAGTTCCCCTGGGCAGAACAGTCATTGCTACTACCGTCAGCACATTCATCAATATCTGGGATAAAGACAAGATGGTATTTCATTATTTTATTTTCAATATTATGGCAATCATCATGTGACAATATTTCAGATTTCATAAAATTATACCACATCTAATCATAAAACAGACGACAAACGTCAATCCTCTATTCGGTAATTCATCCACACATTTACACAGCTGTAAGCATTTATATTTGAAAGGTGAACAAAGAAAAAATTGACTGAAGCGGGATTCAAACGAACATAGATAATTGACCATCAGGGACACCGGAGGTCGCCGGTTCGAATCCCGCTCCAGCCAAGTTTTCTTTGTTCACCTTTCAATGACTTAAACATTCAGTCAGTTTCCCTTTTGGTTATTTGATGAGCATTTATATTTGGTATGAAATCCTGGGTCGATTTCATTAAGCCCTATAATCGATCGTTACTCAATTTACGAAGGATAACCCATCGTAGGGGGCCTACCCAACGTAGGGCTGCAAAAATTGTACCACAAGTCCTACGATTGATTGTAAGTTACGATAAGGTTGGTGAAATGGACCCCGTCTGCCAAGAAACCTGTGGAAAAGAATAGTCGATTTTGCAGGCCTATATGTTTAGTTTCAAATTCGGTCCCAGTACCACATGTGCGCAGGCATATTGAACGATATCAGCTAGAGGCAATAGGGAATCTCCTATTAGCTTGATGGAGCATGTACTATTCAAACGGCTTGTTTTACCTTCACATGTTACTCTGCCATCGCCGCTGTATCCCGTTTTACAACGGCAGGAGTAGCTGCCCACAGTATTGGAACAAACACCAAGTGTAGAAAGGCATTGTGCCTCGCCCGTAGCACACTCGTCCACATCTAGAGGAAAATTCAATTTGTATTGATCAGCAAAACCTCGACAATTAAGACACAAAACAATAAGACACAAAGAAAATGACAAAGAAACAAAAGACAAAAGATACTATGAAATACAAATAAAAGCCACGAGTTTTGCAAGTTCATTACACGATATGACACAAAATTACCAATACAGTCTTATTCAATGTCTATGTAGGCCTATACTTGTTTTCTGGATATTAGATTTTCATATAATTTCTCCAACAACATTCAAACAGAAAAACAGAAAGCACAATTGACACCCAACATATGATTATATAATAGGTCCTAAAGGTATCATTTTAGTCATTTCTACTCTGAAAACGATGGACCAAAATTTCAATAGAATGATAACAATTTAACACTATAGTTATAATTACAAATGGGGTACTAGAGAGACACGTTAGCTTCTTAAAGTGGACTTTAGGGAGACATCAATGTCTCCCTAAGGTACCAGATACCTTTTAGAGACATATTTTTAGTGTCCATATTTTAATAGAAAACAGAGAATGCTCTCAATATGAACATATGCCAATTTCAAGTTCATTGGTTTGGAGGATGTTTAGAAATAGGTAAGTAAAGTTTGTGCACGACCCTATGGGAAATGTCCCATCCTCGGTTATTATTATAAGTATTTGGTAAAAGTAGCTGCAGATGAAAAACCATGTGTTGACTGTTTAATGAAAAATAATCGCTTACCAACGCATGTGATACCATTGCCGACGTACCCTCCATTACACTGGCACATGAAGCTACCAATCGTGTCCATGCAGGCAGCTTGCATATGGCAGACTGGTTCCGGCCTATCACATTCGTTCTCGTTGGTGCAGGTCGTGCCGTTACCTATCCAGCCAGCCTTACATGCACAGCTAAATGAGCCAATAGTGTTGGTGCATGACGCTTGAGGAATGCAGGAATCAGGGTTTCTCACGCATTCATTGATGTCTGCCAAAAAGAAAAAAAAACCCACACATCGTGAAACAATTTCACAAAAAGTACATGAATGTGATGTAACACAATTTTAACTTGGGTCGATTTCACCAAATTAATCGTAACTTACTATCAATCGTAGGACGTATGATGCATTGCAGCCCTACATAGGACACGATGGGTTATCCTTCGTAACTCGAGTTACGATCGATCGTAGGGCTTCGTGAAATCGACCTCTGGACATGCACTAAGATACAGCTGTCAACTGTTAATATCTGTCAAACCTGCCTATTTTGCTGTTGTTTATTTTTGTTTTATAGGCTTTGTTTTCTTCGTTTGTTCGTATGTTGGTTTGTTGGTTGTGGGTTTCTTGGGGTGTTTGTCTGTTTGTCTATTCCCTTGTTCCTTTGTTCATTGTTCGATTGATGGTTTGCTTATTTACCTTTACAGGTAAAACCGTTGCCTTCGTAACCGTCGTTGCATATGCACCGGAAAGATCCTTTGGTATTCTCACACCTGGCATTGGCGTCGCAGGTGGTGTTTCCACCAGCTACGCATTCATCAATATCTGAAACAATATAATAATACAATTTTTAATAATATAGACATTAATTTTTATTGGGCAACATATCCACCCAGAGGGTGCTCACTGCTCAAGGCGCCTACCATTATTATCCCTGGTCATCGGGCCCCACTAACATTCCTGAAACAATCTCAGCTCCCTGGGGAGTATACAGCCCCGGCTACTTTAAAGCCCATGAATAGGCTAATTAAGCACACAAAGCCATCTCTACCATCACAGGTACCCATTTACACCTGGGTGAAGAGAAGCAATATGTGGCAAAGTCTCTTGCCCAAGGATGCAAGCACCACTAGGCCATGGCTGGATTCGAACCCACAATCAGTAGATTGAACACAATATCTTGAGTCCGACACGCCAGACCCACAACACCCCACAAATAAGCAAACATTTTAAAGTCAGTTAAACAGGGACCTTACACCCAGGCTTATTCTGAAGAATTCTCGATACTGATTGCTGTACCAGATATTGTGCTTTGTCTGTTTCAGTTGACCACACACCTTGACAAGCCGTTCCCTCTCCAGATACGTCCACGAAGCCAGTATTACACGTGCATTCAAAACCGCCCAGGGTGTTTTTACATGTAGCATCGGCAGCACAGTTGTGCGTCTGGAGCTCACACTCATCGTTATCTAGAGGAAATTGAAAGTGAGTGAACTATAAAGTGAGAGTAGGTCAGTACATGTAGGAAGGAAAGACTCTTCTCCATGGTCAGTATAAGCGACTAGATGCGAGAGTGAAACCACGCACCTTCTTCCAGCACACACGTTTTTTAAAATTTATTTTTATTAATTTATTTCTGGTAGTGAAACCAAGGATTCCTCAAAAGCGCCCAGTAGTACTGTACCTCGAAAGCCTGATATGATGAAACATATTATGGAAATATGATGAGAAGAAGATACTCTTTTAGAGGTGGGAGGAAAACCCAAGATAAAAATATTCTGGGTCAAACCTAGAAAATCAGGTAGGGACTGAAAACCCAATCCACTTGTGGACCGAGCCGGACTTGAAACCCGGTCCACAGAGGTGAAAGGCGAGGAAAGAACCGCTACACCAACCTGACTCCCTGGTAAAATATCTAGCGAGTGTGGCTTGATTCCAGTATCATTTTTTACAATGAACACACTGGGCCTTGTTATCAATATCATACCAAAGCACTGCCTTCCATCGATGAACAACGAGTAAGTCGAGTTGCAGCTGCAGTTGTACGTCTGGAGGATGTTTGTGCAGATTTGATCGCAACCTCGTCCACCATTGCTGGCTGGCTCATTTTGGTATAGCTCGCATTCATCAATATCTATATAGCAAAGAATAAAATACATAACCTCTTCTCCATCAGTGATCATCAGTGATATGGTCGACACCATGACTTGTTAATTTCCCCTCACATAAAAGGGCATGTACAACATTGGTAACAAACCAAAACAGAAATGTTCACAGATTTACGTATAACGTTTAGGGTATGAAGATGGTGCTGGTCGAAACATCGTTAAAATAGTTCCGCCTGAAATGATGTATTTATCTAAAAAGAGTAAAACCAAACACCAAAAACATATTTGATCTTGGCAAGATGAAAAAATGTTTCTCTATGTTTAAAAAGAAAATCCGAGTCGGGTTTTCACTAATTTTCTGTCACCTTTACCAACGTTGTAGATTCATTATTTGATTTATCTTCAATTTGTCTAATGTCTAATAATGTCAATGGAAATTTTAAGACTCTCTGAAATGAAGTTTGCTTTCTAAGCCACGGATAATGATTGACTTACCATCACAGACCAGACCGTCGCCCTCGAGTCCATCCGGACACGGTCCACAAGTGCTGTTCAAGGATGGTGGATCTTCGTCAAAGCAGGCTACTCCTATGAAACAAGGGCTGTCTGCACATGCATCATAATTGATCTCACAGAATTCACCAGACCATCCGGGCTGACACTTGCACAGCACGACCTGTGAAGTATAATCAGACATTAGAAACATTTTATACAGAAATTGGTAAAACAAAGACCGAAAACAGTTTTATCTCGGGATAAGATCAAAACCATTCTGCGACCTTTACCAATCATGTATTATACCTTTAAGGGTTTGATGTGCCAAGATTCATTACATTGTAGATTACGGGTGAATTGGTCAGCATTTACCTTTAATGAGTATTATTAGAGTAAACTTTAATGAGTATTATTAGAGTCAACTTTAATGAGTATTAATTAGAGTCACTTTAATGAGTATTATTATAATCACTTTAATGAGTATTATTAGAGTCACTTTAATGAGTATTATTAGAGTCAATTTAATGAGTATTATTAGAGTAAACTTTAATGAGTATTATTAGAGTCACTTTAATGAGTATTATTACAGTCACTTTAATGAGTATTATTAGAGTCAACTTTAATGAGTATTATTAGAGTCAAATTTAATGAGTATTATTAGAGTCACTTTAATGAGTATTATTAGAGTCACTTTAATGAGTATTATTAGCGTCACTTTAATGAGTATTATTAGAGTCACTTAAATGAGTATTATTAGAGTCACTTTAATGAGTATTATTAACGTCACTTTAATGAGTATTATAAGAGTCACTTTAATGAGTTTTATTAGAGTCACTTTAATGAGTATTTAAAAAATATCACACTCACCCCGAAACGGTCTTGTATCAGATCGGTGCCAAGGGCATACTGATCATACAGACACGATCCACCATTCATGCAGTCACACAGCTTCACTATCGGTTCTAATGTGGCATTGGCTTTACCATCTGTCGCCAGAAAACCAACCATGACTTTCGACTTGTCCGCCGGTGTCCACGTAAAGAGACCGCCTGAAAAAAGACAGGTAATCAGAGGATGTTTCCGGTTCATGGCATGTGACTCCTTAAAGGCAAATTTCATACTTTGGTTTTTGTCAAAGAAATGCAGATTTATAGGCAAAAATAATCATGAAAGATACAGTAACAGTCATCTGTCGCATCCCCAGTCCTATACGGTGCCCACTTTTTTCAGAAAACAGTGGAAAACGCCCAAAGTATTTCTAAATCTCTTTTCACCGTCATTTTTGATCTTCCGAAAATCAAAATTGTTTTTGGTCATCGGTTCTACTCTTTTTTGGGATAAATACAGCATTTCAGGCAGAAAAACTTTAACGGTAGGTTTCTACCATCACCATCTTTATACCCTGTAAGTTATAGGTAAATCCGTGGTGATTTCTGTTTCGGTTTGCTACCAAAGTATATGATAGTACCTTAAATGGAAGCTGAAAACTGGGCCTATAACACTTATGGATTGTTAATGTGGTACATCTTTAGTGTGTCTCTCACGTCATTACTGAAACACGGATGTGTACACCCATATACATCGATCCGACGGCATGACAATTGACATACCATCCGCTAGTACTGCAGTGTCCCCCTAATCAGGGGACGTACACCCTGCAGTATGCACTGCGGAGGAGTTGCCGGACAAAAGGCAGGCGGGGACACTGCAGTAATGGCGGGTGTTTCCTACCTCCATGGTGACGCCGTCGGATCGGTGTATAGGAAGCCAAGTGTTGTGCTGTACTAACCTTGGGGTGTGACAGAGCCACCATGAACTCCTTGAAGTAGCTGATAAGTAATGCTATCTCCCTCCGGATCAGTTGCTTCCAACTGATATGTGAATTCCTCTCCTACTTGTACCTCGAATGTTTCCACAAGGGTGATATTTGGCGGGAAATTAGCTGCATGATCGAACAGAAAATGTTTCAAAATTGTATATGTACACATGTAAAGAGATGGCTAGCATGATTTGAAAAAAACTAGCTGGTACACCGTTTGGGAATGTATTCCCAATTTTATACTTTATGCGAGTTTGTGTACAGGATATGAATATGAGCAAATAATCTGAAAACAAGTAATAAACCGCTGCTGCAAACTGCTCATCGGCCAATATAATGACCTGAAATTTATAAGATGCTTAGAGTTAGAAGGGCCTGACGCGTTTTGATCCTTGCAGGATCTTTCTTAAAGATTATGTTACTGAACGCGTCAGGCCCTCTTAACTCCAAGCAATAAGAAGTTACAACAAATAATGACGAAAGAAGCATGCACAAAAACAAAACAAAACCCAATAATGAGTCTTTTTAATTCAATATTGGTTGTGCAATGCGTGTTTGGGGCTCCAATTTTGGTGCAACAAAAATAATAAGTTGATCGGTTTGCGGAAACACCATGCAAGAATCGTTCGTACTTTCGCACTTCTATTTCTTTCGCATTTCTGGTAATGTCTCAACGTTTCGACTAGCCTGCTCTAGTCATCATCAGGAGACTGATGACTAGAGCAGGCTAGTCGAAACGTTGAGACCTTACGAGAAATGTGAACAAAATAGAAGTGCGAAAGTACGAACGATTCTTGCATGGTGTTTCCACAAACCGATCAAAATATCAATAGTCACTATGCAAAGCCAAAGCCTCAAATCTCATTTAAAAATGATAATCTTACTTGCTGCGTCTTGGCTCGCGGTATTCATTTCATTAAGCATGACAGTGGCTTGTCCAATGGTTTCATCGTTGGTGGCCAGCGTATCGAATAGACACATTCTGTTCCCTCCACAAGCAGCTTCAGCTTTTTGTCGTTTGGCTTCGTCAGCATTGGCAAGAAGATCGTCCAAGAAGTTTGGCGTAAAGGTATGTTCATTCATTCCACTCCAGCTCTCATCACCGGTATAGTAGAACAGGGAATCTTCAGCAGTAACGCGCCCTGTATATAGGACAGTTATAAATTATGTTTTAAAATAAAATCGTTAATCCTTCAGATCTCATCATATAACAACAAGAGAAACTGACTGAATTTTGTAAACCATTGAAAAGTGAACAAAGACAAATTGACTGGAGTGGGATTCGAACCAGTGATCTCCTGAATACCGTACAGGCGCTCTACCAACTGGGGTATCCGGCCCTACTTTGGTGGTGTCCCTAATAGTCAATTGTCTTTCTTCGTTTGGCAGTAAGAAGCCATGAAACCACGCACACACCGCCATATCCCAGGGATCTTTTTTTTTATCAATACACGCAGCAATGCTGCAATCTGAGAACGGTACATGTGGGAACACTCAAAGAGGTTACGGCTTTTTTTTATCAATGTATTCATCAAATAACCACAAGGGAAACTGACTGACTGAAAAGTGAACAAAGAAAATTTGACCGGAGTGGGATTCGAACCAGCCATCTCAGGAATACTGTACTGGCACCAACTGAGCTATTCAGCCCTACGATGGTGGTGTCCCAACAATTATCTTTGTTCGTTTGGATTTCAATTACCTTTATTCGTTGATACTCATTTCTTTGTATCAGATCTACAATAAGCAGACTTACATGTTTCACCGAAGGCATAGAAGTCTTTCTCCAACATTTCACCTTCTTTACCAGTGGGTGACTGCAAAATACCGTCGCGTCGTAGAGCATCGTTACTTGGGTCATCATCCCACACTCCTGATCATTATAGGAAAGTCATATTAAAGACGTAATACCTGTTATGAATTGTTTTACGCAAAACGTCATATCATAAGAGCACAGCATTATAATTCATACACTATAACGTATATCAGGTTGGTAACAAGCTGCATTGTGCTTGATTTTTGTGCTTTATGTGCTGAGTTCGGGGTGGCGGTGACAATGACCTCCAACTGAAAGGCCTAGGGGCCAATTTCACAGAGCTGCTTAAGCACCCAAATATACGTAAGCACCAAAAACCTTGGTAAATAAAATCAGTATGCTAGACAAAACTCCTTGTGAATGTTATGCTCAGCAAACAATGGCTGAATACAAGTCAAAAGCAGTCAACATTAGATGCAAATTTGGTTGGTAATCCTGTTTGATCAAGGAAGACTTTTCATGCTCAAGCAATTTTTGTGCTTAGGAAGCTCTATGAAATTGGCCCCTGTTCACAGAAGCTGGTACTGTGGGAGCCAACCCATGGACACCGTGGGAGAGGTTGGCCAAGAACCAGCTACGTGGATGCTCTGAAGAGGGACACTGGTGCAGCTGATACCAGAGAGCTGGCGTCGCTGATGGAGGACAGTGGTGTCTGGAGGAGCCATGTGTTGTCTCGGCTGCGGCCGCCATAAGTCATTGTGCTTTATAAAGGAAATCATGCTTTATAAAGCAAGTTGGAAGTTACACTCGTGCACCTATTTAAAAGAAAATCCTTCATAGTTTGTGTCCTCAAGTTATCATAAATGCTTATAGCTTATGATAGAGAGAGAGAGTCACGGTACGTTCACACTCACCTAACAGCCCTTTGGTTCTATTTCGATATCCTTGCCCAAACTGAACGGTAATGTCCCCGATGCTATTGTTGACACCGACTGTTAGCTGGATGTCAGCACGGAAAACGACTACCACCTTGACGGGATTCTCCTCTCTCCTCACGGTCAAATTACCAACCATCATTTCTGAATGGAAAAACATTAAGACAAATTCGAAATAAGCAAAATAATGATACTGTCTTTTCTACAGTACTAATTCCTTAAATGTATATGATTGGTAAAGGTCATAGAACAGCATCAACACTTTGTCTAATCCAGCAATAAACCTGTGAAAATTTGAGGTAAATCAGACATCTAATCACTAAAAAAAAACCCCGAAAACCAGACTCAACTTTTCTTATAAAACATAAAAAACGGTTTTGATCTTATCCCGAGATCAAAACTGATTTCGGTCTTTGGTTTTACTAATTTCTGGATAAATACGCCATTTCAGGTGGAAATACTAAACGGTATGTTTCTACCATCTTCATAGCCTGAAAGTTATACGTAAATCTGTGAACATTTCTGTTTGGGTATGTTACCAATCCTGTACTGTATCTTTAATATACAAAGAGCTATTTGACTCTCTGGCAATATTGTAACGTGTGAGTCTACCAGTAGATCTACAGAAATGGTCGCACCTTTAAGCTACATTTGAAGAATTTCGAAAACGTAAGTCGTACAACGTGGATCATGGAAAATAAACTGTGGATTTACCTACCCGCTGTTAAAAAAGCATTTAAATTACCATCCACTGGAATGCTATGGCAAGTTGCACCAAGCCATGTTGAGATGAAATATAACCACTGAAAAGCGATTTTTCGATTTTTCTCTTGATACTTAAAAGGAAAAGCTAACCGACATATAACTTAAACAGCAGCTAGGCAGGCTAATTTGTGAGCTCCTGTCTAAACTGTGATTTCAGGTCATTCGGATAGAAAGGTGATATTGACTGTCTTTTGTTATAAATTAATAAAAACAATAGGCCCCTACTAGCCTTGTCTTTTCAATAAATCATTGGACATGCCAAAGGTAAATTCATATTACCATCAGCCGTTGGTGTCACCACATCCCCATTGACTGTTGTTATCAGGTCAGTGGCATCAGTATCTAGTTTGACTTCAACCTATGCGCAATAAGATTCAGATATTCCAAAATGGCTTTGAATATTCCAATATTACATTGTTCAAAAACACAATAGTAAAAGGTGGAGAGGAGGTAAACGAATGAACATGAAGAATTTATATTCAACTCACTTGAAATGTATTCCAGTATTAAAGGGTTCATGCAGTGCTTTTTTCAGTCAGGTTATTTTATTGCTTTCAGACAAAGAATGTACTGACAGATAATGAATGACAAGTCTTATTTTGGTTTCAAACCACCATTTGGTTTTCGTTTCAATGGCTTTGCAAAATGGGAGATTTTCATGCATACTCATGTGGGGAACCAACAGCAAAAATATAATGAAAAACAAACAATGAAGAGGTAAACTTGACCCACAGAAATGGTTTGGCAAAAATATTACACCGCCCGTTGAGTGAAAGGAACATATTCAGCACATAAAACCTATTGAGGAGGAAAAGGTCTGTCAGAAAACCTATAAAACAACCCCAACCTTTTGTGCACACTCAATTGGGTTACTGCTTTCAAATTCCCAGATGATATCACAGTTTTGCTCATGAATATGGAACTTCTAATTAGCATACCAACAAAAAACCCTCAAACAGTGTGAGGAAGTGGGTAAAATCACAAGCCCCATATAACAATTTCTTATTGGCGCGTGTGAAAGTCATACTATTCCTATTGCTGAGACCCTTTAAATAAAAACATGACAAACCTGTCCGTCACCCACATACTCTGCAGCAAATCCAGAATAGAAAGTGGCGTCTGTGAGCTGTCCAGTTTCCTTGTTGACAGCTCGCTGTGTGCGACCTTGCATTTCAAACTCCTTTTGTCCGTTGTCATCTTCTATCAGTGCCAGGGTGTATTCACCCAGACCATTGAAGGTGTACTCCAATCCGTCGAGCGTCTTGACGTGAGGATCTCCCCAGAACCAAACTAAACAAATAAGCAAAATGAGCACATGAGCACATGAGCACGTGAGCACATGAGCACGTGAGCACATGAGCACATGAGCACATGAGCACATGAGCACATGAGCACATGAGCACATGAGCACATGAGTACATGAGCACATGAGCACACGAGCACATGAACACAATACATTATGAACACATGAACACATGAACACATGAGCACATGAACACATGAACTCATGAACACATGAACACATGAACGTATGAACACAATACATTATGAACACGAGCACATGAACTCATGAACACATGAACACAATACATTATGAACACGAGCACATGGACACATGAACACACGAGCACATAAACACATGAACACATGAACACATGAACACATGAACACATGAACACATGAACACATGAACACATGAACACATGAACACATGAACACATGAACACATGAACACATGAACACATGAACACATGAACACATGAACACATGAACACATGAACACATGAACACATGAACACATGAACACATGAACACATGAACACATGAACACATGAACACATGAACACATGAACACATGAACACATGAACACATGAACACATGAACACATGAACACATGAACACATGAACGTATGAATACATGAACGTATGAACACAATACATTATGAACACATGGACACATGAACACATGAATACATGAATACATGAAAACATGAAAACATGAACACATGAACACATGAACACACACAGATGAACACATGAAAAAGTGGACAAACAAATTAAGGAAAATACAACTGAGAATATTGTTGATGGATAAATGAAAAGATGATTAACCAGAGGAAATAAAAAGTATGTGAACGAGTAAAATATAAAAAAGATGCCCCAATCAATGAATATATAGATAACTGAAAAAGGAATTGATTTCGTAAAAATATAAGTGAATAAAGAAAGTGAATAAATAATAAAATGAATAAGGAAACTTCGGTTTAATTTATATTTCAAAATATTTCGGTTGCATCAAATTTGCTAGAATTCAAAGGCCCGAATGATGGTTTATTACTTACTCCAAAACGGTGGAGAATACCTCCGACATCCCATTAGAGGTCTGAATGAAGTGTAGAGATAACACAAATTTTCGGATTCTACACAACAGTGATAGCGCGGACTGATTTCTTCCTCTGTGGGGGAAAAAAAGAACAGTAAATCAAAATGACAAAAAGCGAAAGTATCTTTTGCTTTTCGGAAAGACAATTGAAAGTTAAATACATTCATAACGACATCAAGATTCTCTCTATGGAGACACTTAGGAGAAGTATGAAATCAGATATTATAAGATCGAACGTTTAATGGGCAAATGGGTGATATGCATGTTAGCCATAATAATACGACACTGATATCTAGCCTGCAACTACAAATCAGCACCAGTTTAAAGGTAGTATCATACTTTGGTAAGTAACCAAAAGAGAAATGTTCACAGATTTACCTATAACTTATAATATACAGGATATGAAGATGGTGGTGCTAGAAACATACCGTTACAATTTTTCCGCCTGAAATGCTGTATTTAGTAAAACAACGACCGAAAATCTTTTTGATCTTTTAATAGATCAAAAATAAAAGAGAAAAGACTTAAGAAATACTGTGGCGGTTTTTCAACGTTTTCTTAAAAAGTGGGCATCGTATGGGACTGAAATTTTCACGGATGATTGTTACTGTTATCTGTCTTGGTATTTTTGCCCATGAATCTGTATTTCTTGGCTAAAAACCAAAGTATGAAACTACCTTTAACAAGGGATGTTCCACCAAGGATATGCCACTGTTCATTGCCTTCCGTTATACTGCATTACTGATAATTTCAGATGATCCCTATATGGTCTAGTTACATCATAATTCCTCAAGCTAATGATAACAGTGATGATAGATTTTAAGTCGATCTTTGACATGATGGACCATGCAGTTCATAAAGACATCATCTTCAAAGATGTAAGAACTGATTGATTCCAAGTTCCAAGCTATTCATCCGGCTGGTTCTGAACTTCACTATAGTCATCCAGAAAAAAAAAATTAATATTGGTAATTTAAAGACGATATCTTAAATGAGCATGGAAGAACACAATGTAATAAGGGGTCGATTTCACCAAACTCATCGTATCTTACTATCAATCATAGGACTAGATATGATGCAATGCAGCCCTACGTGGAATACGATAGGTTACCCTTCGTAACTCGAGTAACGATCGATCGTAGGGCTTCGTGAAATCGACCCAAGGTGGCAAAAACCTACCGTACAAAAGGTTTGCCAGGTGAGTCGAGTAAAACAGTGGACTGAGCGGGAACTTCTCCATAACTGTTGCGACCCGAGCACTTTTGACGCCACGAAGGAGATCACACGAAAATAGATTATAACAGCAGAGTGGTCCATGGGAATAGGGAAATTGAAACAGTCGGTAGTAACAAACTGCAACTGTTTGTGGGTATAAAAGAAAAAAAGGGAGTGTTCCCTTCGTTATTCAAAATTTTGTTTGAAAAGATATTTCAAAATATGATACTTATATGATCAATATTATAACATCTTAGAGTCTGATAAGCAGGTTAGTCAAATTATCATTTCATTGGCCCATATAATTTGTACCTACAAATATTTGTTTTAAAGCTCGGTGCCGAAGACCATTATCCTCCTTAAAGTTTCAATGTTCTTGCTATTTTAATGATAAGTGTGGGGACATTGTTTCTGACTGGCACATGGATGAATTCACTGAGTGGGGAAAAGCATTAAAACATAATAATTTAGGAATTAATATAACGTTCTTACACACAAGAAGGGTATCTCAACGCCTTACATTACCATTTTCCCTGGTCATCGGGCCCATTAACATTCCTGAAACAATCTCAGCTCCCTGGGGAGTATACAGCCTCGTGCTACCATAAGGTGCATAGAGGCTAATCAAACCACAAAGCCGTCTCTACCCTTACAGGTACCCATTTACACCTGGGTGAAGAGGAGCAATATGTGATAAAGCGTCTTGCCCAAGGATGCAAGCACCACTAGCCCATGACTGGATTCGAACCCACTATCTGTAGATTGACTACGAGATATTGAGTACTACACGTCAGACCACCATGCAGGCCACAATGTAATAATCAAATATGTAATTATGAAGTAGCAATGTTTTCCTACCAATGAATCCCTGTCTGTCTCTCGGTAGGACGAAGGAGTAATGGATGGGAATGTATCTTCTGTCCAACCGGGCCATGAATAAACTGCACGGGCAAGTGTCACGGTCAAAGAAGTACGCCAAAAAGAAGAAAAAGTCATATCTCTGAGATCGGTGCCAGTTGCGGCAGGACAGGCGTGAATTGACATAGTTGCTTGGGAGCGAGTCTAGTTGATATATCCAGCGTCCAGTTTTGCCACTATTTCCAAGTATGGTTCCAGGACGGAAGGGTCTGCTGCCCAAATAACTGGGCAGGTAGGTATCTTTGCCCCGCCTCCCCGGGCATGAGAAACCTTGGATGACGTTTTTATTTAATATGGATCCAGGGTTCCACTTCATGCCACAAGGATGGTAATTGAAGATGGCGTAACTGTGGAGTGAATTGGTCACCAGTATGAGCTGGAAGCTGTTTGTCGCCTGCATCACGAGAAAACAATACAAACAAGATATCACACAATGATAGACTAAGTTTGGCACAATTATCAAATTAAACTGCTATACCTCGCTGTGCAAGAATCATCAAACAAACACAGGAAACAATTTGGTGTTAAGCACCAAAATTTGCTTAAGTGCCTTTTAGCTTATCAAAAACCTTAGTAACTAAAATCAATATGGCTTCTCAAAACTCGTTGTGGATGTTATGCTTAGCAAACAATGGCCGAATTCAAGTCGAAAGCAGTAAATATCACATGAACATTTGGTTGGTAATCTTATTCGATCATGGAAGACTTTTGGTGCTGAAGTACTTTTAATTTGTGCTTTTAAGCAGCTCTATGAAATTGGGCCCATGGGTATTGTTAAAAAAAAAACTTGGTACAATCAGATACTTTTAGCGGGACAGTGCACATATCACACTTGCAATACTTGGCCTAATGGATATTGTGAATTGGGTGTGGATAAATAAGTAATAACACATTGCAAGTACAGGTTATTGCAACATTTGGATAGGTGTTATCCTCAGATAATTATTTGTGCTTAAGCAGGATAGACAAGAATACAAGAGTCTTAATTGTATAATTCCATATGAGACAAAATCGGTAATACATATTCATATGAACTGAGATTCTAGGGTCGATTTCACGAAGCCCCACGTTCGATCGTTACTCGAGTTACGAAGGATAACCCATCGCATCCCATCAATCCTACGATTGATATTAAGTTACGATGGGTTTCGTGAAATCGACCCCGGAAGTGTTATTGAGGAAACACGTTCGTTTTGTCTATTATTTTCTGAGTTCTGCCTACAAAGAATGATGTCAAGAGAAAAAACGTAGCCTATTTGAGAAGCACAGTAGGCATTTTGGCAATACTTACAAGATTCTTCGACATTGATTGGACATTGCTCCAGGTGATAACGACAGCCCATGTTGCATCGAAGGCTGCTCCTTCAGGCAAAAAACCGCTCAAAGTGCCCAACATGGCCACGTTCGTAAACGTATTATACCTGTCATATACCTGATAAATGCACGTACAAGAGATCGGTGAAAAAGATTTTTTTGAAAGCAACAATACATGATTGGTAAAAGTGACAGAACAGCACTCACACTTGTCTAATCCAGCATGTAGGCCTACATTAAATAACACACCTGTGAAAATTTGAGCTCAATCGGACATCTGAGTCACATACAAATAGCGAAAACCCGACTCATTTTTCTTATAAATCATAAAGAATGGTTTTGATCGTACCCCGATATCAAAACTGTTTTACTAATTTCTGGACAAATATACCATTTCAGAGGAAATATTATAATTGTATGTTTCTATATATCAGCACCATCTGTATACCCGCAAAGTTATAGGCCTATAAACGTCAATCTGTGAACATATTTGTTTGAGTATATTGCCAATCCTGAAAGTTATACGTAAATCTTTGAACATTTCTGTTTGGGTATCCTTTACCCTGCCTTTAATGGCAATAAATTAGTCCTTTGGCAAAAATACTGAATCTATATAAACTCAGTCAGTTTATCATGCAAAAGCTGCCTACCTGCCAATACACGTTCCTTGACGAACTGAAAGTACTGGCCTTGACATCTGCCCAAAAGGGAGCGATCAATGTTTCGTCAATATTGGAATCGAATCTGGATTTTTTCGAACCGCGGAAGGCAAGTCTATTCAGGCTTTTCTTATTGGAGAGAACCACCACGCCATTGTCAGTAAACTACACACAAAATTAAATAAAAGAAAGACAATAGTTAATAGATGAATGCACTGAAAACACAAGTAACGGCTTTGTGTAAAAAAGGTGTTTGACAATAGCAGCATAAATGTGGATTCTCTTTCTTATATCGTGTTCCGATGTTTTCCAGTAAACAGGGGCCAATTTCATAAAACTGTTTAGCACAAAAATGTGCTAAGCATGACATTTCTGTCTTAATAAAAACGTCCACGTGGTGTGTATCACTTGTGATTATTCTTTGGCTGTTGTTCGCCGACCATGAATATCAAATGGAATTTTCAATGGTGGTTTGTTTTATTGGGCGAGACATTTTTGTGCTAAGCAAATTTGTGTGCTTAACAGTTTTATGAAATTGGCCCCAGACGAATCACTGTGCGTGTTTGGGCGTCGGGCTATAGGTTCGGGATGGGACTTGCACTCTGCCACATCTCTGAAGTTATATATAGTAGATCTCCGAGTCACGTGCAGTTAAGTTTGCAGTATTTTATGAAATTACCCGAATCTGTTTACACCGATCCTACGGCACGATATACCATCTGACATTATACTGCGGTGTCCCAGCCCGCCTTTTGTGTGGCAACAAAATAATGCAGTGGCGGATCTAGGGGGGGGGGTTTAGGGGGTTTAAACCCCCCCCCCTTGGGTTCCCAAGGGTTTTTTTCCCCCAAAAAATTCACAAGTCAAATTGATAAATCTCCCTAGCTCCCTACCACAGCGGGGTGTGGGGGGGGGGGGGGTGGGGGGGGGGGGGGGGAGGGGGTCATTGTGGGGGGGGGAGTTGGTGGGGAGGGGGGGTTGACTACACACCTACCCCCACCCGCCCTCGCAGTGCCTGGCTAGAAAAATTCACTCTGGGTAACCCCCCCCCCCCTTACCAAAAAGCTAGATCCGCCACTGTAATGTACGCTTCGTCGCACTCTTTACAGCAGGGCGTATGTCCCCTGATTACACCGAAGGGCCTATTACATGAATCGCAAGTCGGATTCGTGTATATCACTCATTCAAAAGCAAAGAATGATATTCATGTAAACTCAAGGCAATGCAGCAAAATGTCCAATTAAATGGACGTTATTGGACGGTAATGATCACCCTTGCTATGAACTATTTCAGTACAAAAAAAAAAAAATGTTCTTTCTGATTTCGATTATACTTACATACAACTTTTCAAACAGGCCCGTGCAGTAGGGGAAGTAATCAGGTGGAGACAAAATCCGTGATATGATATCATCCTCATGCGGTCGTAGCTATGAAAAGCAAATAAGGCAAAAAGGTCTTCCTTTGAGCATATTATAACAGTAGCTGAAGCGGTCACTTGAAATAGTAGGGAACACTGTTAAAATCCATCACGAATATCCTATTCCACCTACCAAATGGGTGACCAATAATCAGAAACCAAATCATCAAAGTGGATCATGATTGGGTTTAGTCATGTACCATAAACAGGTACTGTTTTGGTATGAATCCACATAGGACGTGAAGTGACTTGGGCCTTTTTTCAAACCTCGGCTCTGGCTCTGGCTTCGGTTCCATTTTCGTGAATCCATTCTAAAATAACGGGTATCAAAAAAGAGGCTTTTGGCTGCGGTTTGCAGGTAGATTCTCTGGTTTGAAAAAAATAAACAGAGCTTCAGCTTTAATAAATGAAAAACCACAACCTATATTTTCAGCAAATGGACGACAGAGCTGGAGCCGGACTCGAAGCCGGAGTTTGGAAAAGGGCCTATAGGCTATTATGAATTCTAAACTATTACTGTTGGTGTCTTGTGCATCAACGTATCAAACCAAACGAAAATGCAAACCAAACGAAATGTAATTGAATTGACTATGAATGACACAAGTCATGCCATTCAAGAAAATTTGTACAAAGAGTTGCTGCGGTAATGTACATAATCCCAAGAAAATCTGACATAATCTACCGTTCCGTAGTCCTCGGACAATAGGCGGTCTCCGTGTTGCTTCCCAAATGCAAGGAAATTGCCCTCTGCATACAAAATGAGACAAAAACAGAACATGAATACAATCGGCAATATTTTCAGAGTTTCTTAAAATCTTGACATTTGATTTCAAATAAGAAGGCAGATACGCTGAGCAAAGAATAAGTTTGAGATTTTAGCCGTCAATTTAATATGCATGAGCAATGGTATGTTTAGTGTAGGTCTTTCTCATCTTTCATTGTTGATTTCGCTTTTCTTTGGTGAAAATACTTTAAAGGTACAGTACAGGATTGGTAATAATTATACACAAACAGAAACGTAAATGTTCATTTCGTATAACTTTCAGGATGTGGAGATGGTGCTGGTACAGAAACATACCGTTAAAATATTTCCGTCTGAAATAAATTTTGTATTTATCAAGAAATTAGTAAAAATGAAGACCGAAACAAGTTGTGATCTCGGGGTAAGATCAAAATCGTTCTTTATGTTTTAAAACAAAAATAGAGTCGGTTTTTCGATATTTTCTCGTGACTCAGATGTCTGATTGAGTCTGATTGAGGTGTGTTATTTTATGTACATTTTGGATAAGACAAAGTCAGTGAGTGCTGTTATGTGACCTTTACTAATCATGTATTATACCTTAAAATGGGGAAAAAAATCTATAACAAAAATGGGTCCTTAATAAACTCGAAGCTAAAGGATACTTTAAATTACCTCTCACAGTAAACTGGAAGCTTGCTGATGTGGAGCAACCGGTTGGAGTTGTTACTGTACAGGTTACGACGTGGAACCCCAATCCGAACTTCCCACCAAAGATGGTCACATCAGTTCCATCTCCGATACACGTGACAGCTTGTCCTTGGGCATATATAGCATACACTCGATTCCATGTAACTTCTATGGACGTCTGGCCTGCGTCTATGCAACGGTCCTCAACGTATGGCAGAACGAGAAACGGAGTTGCTGTGGACCAATACCGCACATTTTGTTTTGATTATTTCGAATAGAACTTAAAACGAGTCGAGTTTCTTGTTAATAAAATGACAAAGACTATAAGTACCGGATTGTCATCCAAAATGACTTTTTGTTTTATACTGAAATTGACAATTTAAACAACATTGGCACTTACAATTGGGAAAGACCTTCATCACCACAACGATATCAAATGAAATGACACGTTTTTGATTTATTATTATTTTTTAAGGAGTATGACCAAAGATACGTTTCTTACTTTGTGTTTGCAAAAGTTAATTATTATAACTGTGGTGGATTCAATAATATAGCAAGCAGTGGGTAAAATATGCATTTTGGGCCTTTACGAAACCTGGCTTAAGGCTAGCCTTGGGGCTTATTTCTCTCCCGCCATTTGAAGCCCACAAAATGTAGCGAAGGGATTGGGCCACATGATGAAGCTGGGGAAAGGCTCCAGCTTCGCCATGTATCTCGATCAAGACCTTCATTTCATTTACGACACAAAATGGCAGTAGAGAAAAACAAATGCCAAGCCTAGCCCCAAGCCCCATTTAGTAAAGGCCCATAGTAAGTCTTACCGAATAGATTGACTTGAAACGATTTTGATGTACTGCAGCCAAATATATTGTTAACTCTGCACGTGATTATCCACGACCCCAGTGATAACAAGCTTCCACGGACACCAACGGCAAACGGAAAACCAAACCAATAGGTGGTGCAAACGATGGAATATGTGAAAGGATCAGTTGTTGTTACTTCATTCCAATTCACATAATCAAAATATGTTCCATGCTGAAGACATCTATTGATAACGCCTGGCACAGTCAGCTCGGGGGACGCTGTAAAACCAAAATATACATAATTTGAAAATAGAAGGTTTGTGGATCGGTTTGTGGAAACACCATGTAAGAATCGTTCGTACTTTCGCACTCCTATTTCGTTCGCACTTCTCGTTAGGTCTCAACGTTTCGACTGGCCTGCTCTAGTCATCATCAGGAGACCACCATGGCCCTAACCCTCAATCAACCCTCATGAACCCTAACCCTCACCCACAGAGCTTTGTCAGTGCAGACGTCACGTTTTTGAAGTAGGCTAGACCCACCATGATCCTTAGGCACGCAAGTATTTCAATTTGCATAAATGATATGTTATATATCGGCTTATTCACACAAAGGAAGACCAGTTTTCGTTTGAAAGTGAACATTAGGACGACCATTGAACCTAAGGAGATACTTTTTGAGGTCACCTTAACTTAGGCTTCGGATACCTTTAAAAGACACGTTTTACTGTCCAAAAGACAGAGAATGCACTCAATATGAACACATGTCAATTTCAAGTAAAGTTTGTGCACGACCCTATGGATATATCTCCCCATAACGGAAATAGTAGTTATTTTGTGTATTGTGTTCAGATTTTTTTCAATATCAAACAAGTTCCACTACGTATAACTTTTCATCAACGACATATAACACTAAACGGCCTATTCCATACAACTTTAAATGAAGGCCTATAAGGCAATTGACATTTGATATAAAATACAGGACTGCAGCTAACTACCACATGTACCCACCTTGAACAAAACTATCCAAATGTCAGATATTTCTTATGAACAAGGTTATCATTTCATTGAAAAATATCAACACCCTAAGAAATCATATGACTTACCTATCACGAAGAACCAAATGCTTCCTGAGCATCCAGCGGAATTGGTAACTGTACACGTCACCACGTGCAATCCAGTTCTAAAGGTAGCGCTGCTGCGAGTGACTGGTGTGGTGGAACTATCCGATTCACAGACGATGCTTTGGCCCACGGCACTGATGGGAGTTAAAACAGACCACGACACTTGAACCTCTGACTGCCCGTCTGGAATACAACGTCTGCTATAAGGCGCATACAGGATAGGTCGAACTGTGGGCAGAAGCAATAAATAATCATCATTGGAATCATCAAACCATCCTCTACAGGCCCAGCAAAATGTATTTAATACGCCGTATGAACGGTTTTAAGTCATAATCGAGGAGGTTTATCGCTTGTCCTAATATAAAAGTTTCAACGATTGAAGTGGGTCTCACAGTCTGAATGCAATGGGATTGAGGCAACAATTGATAGATATAAGAACAAAAGAGCCAAAAGAAAGCCATACAATTATGATAAAAAAAATAAGGATATAAGTAAGGACAGACAACACCCGGGCTATACAATTTGGCACAGACATGACAGACTAAAGGTCTAAATCCACTGGCTATTTACAAATGGTTTGCTATTCTATTCGCAGTATTAGGCACGTGTCACACGGGTCAATATACAGGCAACCAGTTCCAGGCAATCTCCAAGAAGAAATAGTCCTCATCTTTAAATGTTGATTTAACTGCATAGGGGATAACGAGAAACTGACAGAAAAAAAAAACGTTTGTTCTACCAAGACTTTCCTTTTGTATGTGGTGTTCTTGGTTGCCTCCAAGTTGCCTGGTAAAATTGCCTCGTGTGACATGGCCCTTACTTTCCAATTATTCAAATGTTAACATGATAGGATGAAACCGTACGTACCGGCTACGTTGAATTGGAAACTAATCGATGCCATGCAACCAACTGTATTGGTCACATTGCACTGCACCGTGTGCATCCCTGCTTCAAAAAAGTCTCCACTTAGCCCAACAGGTAGTCCTCTTTCAAGATTTGTACACGTGATTGGATGACCGTTGCTGTTTGTAGCGGTGATTGCAGGCCAGCCTACATAAACGGCATTGCTTCCTGACTGAAGACATTGATTCCGAACCGTGGGTATAGTCAGTTGTGGAGACGCTGTTGGCACAAGTTAAACAAAATCAATACGATTACACCAATTACTTTTCCACTGTTATTCACAGAAAATCTAAAGCGCGTTGGTGAAAAGAGCCATATTATCAGAATATCAATTGGCATATAGATTTGAAATCGCAGGAAGGTAAATAAATATTCAGTCAATTAAGGTAAAAATACGTCAATGAAAACAAATACATGACGTAAGTTGGGAAGGTGATATGGTTGTGCATATGTATTCTTTGTTATGGCTATGTAGCTGGCTCAAGATTGCACATGAATGTGTAATTAAAGGCATATTAATAGCAATCATTGTCCATACCTGCTACTTTGAACACAAAACTGGCAAATCATGTCCAACCAGCCAAATTGGTAACCATGCACGTGATGGTACGCGTTCCAGCTACAAATATATCACCCGTTAAAGACACACTCCTTCCACCGATCGAGTCCACACAAGAGATTGGCTAGTTAAAGTTAACAAGAGACACTTCAATGAAATGTTAACGTACGTACCTGTTACAATGACTGAGAAGCTAATTGATGACATACAACCAGCTGCATTGGTAACAGTGCATGTCACGGTGTACACCCCGACTACAAATATGGCTCCATCTAGACCAACACGTAGTCCGGTTTCAAGGACTGTGCACGTGATTGAGCTGCCGTCGCTGTTTGTAGCGGTGATTTCAGTCCAACGTATAAAAATGGATGTTTCTCCTGGCTGAAGACATTGACCCTGAACTGTAGGTACCGTCAATTCTGGTGATGCTGTTGACACAAGTTAAAATACAAAACTCAAGAAAGTGACACCTATTTTTTCGTGCCATTCTCAAAACAGTTTAAACTTTCAATGATATGAGCATTTTACTTGGTAAGTAAACAAATCATGTTAAGTGGCAACTCATGAGTACAGGACATCTTATTCCCACCAGGATTGTCCGATTAAGTTGACTAGAGGTACTTCAATGAAATTTTAACGTACGTACCTGTTACAATGACTGAGAAGCTAATTGATGACATACAACCAGCTGCATTGGTAACAGTGCATGTCACGGTGTACACTCCGACTACAAATATGCCTCCATCTAGACCAACAAGTAGTCCGGTTTCAAGGACTGTGCACGTGATTGAGCTGCCGTCGCTGTTTGTAGCGGTGATTTCAGTCCAGGTTACCAAAATGGATGTTTCCCCTGGCTGAAGACATTGACCCTGAACTGTAGGTACCATCAATTCTGGTGATGCTGTTGGCACAAGTTAAAATACAAAACTCAAGAAAGTGACACCTATTTTTTCGTGCCATTCTCAAAACAGTTTAAGCTTTCAATGATATGAGCATTTTACTTGGTAAGTAAACAAATAATGTGAAGTGGCAACTCATGAGTACAGGATATCTTATTCCCACCAGGATTATCTGATGGCCTTAAGATAAACAAGAGACACTTCAATGAAATTTTAACGTACGTACCTGTTACAATGACTGAGAAGCTAATTGATGACATACAACCAGCTGCATTGGTAACTTTGCATGTCACGGTGTACACTCCGACTACAAATATGCCTCCATCTAGACCAACAACTAATCCGGTTTCAAGGACTGTGCACGTGATTGAGCTGCCGTCGCTGTTTGTAGCGGTGATTTCAGTCCAGGTTACCAAAACGGATGTGTTTCCTGGCTGAAGACATTTGTTCTCAACCGTGGGTAGAGTCAGTTGTGGGGATGCTGTTGGTACAAGTTTCAGTGACACAGGTTGTTTCGTGTTATTTGCAGAAAATCTCAACCGAGAAATTCTTAAAGGTGAATGATATCAATAATATCAGCATAATATTTAATTGGTAAATAGAAATGAACTCTGAAATTATTATTAGGTAAACTGAAGTTTGAAAGCATGACAGTAAATGTTTTCAAACGATAACTCTGAGCTGGGATATAATTATTCAGACTTTGTGATTTGGTAATGTTCGTGCCTTTTAGGCAGTGCCCGAATACATGGGTGACTTAAATATCGCTTGAATCTTTTTAAAATGTTGTGGTGCAAAGTATAACCCTTTCTGAAAGTTGTCCATACCTTCCACGTTAAACACGAAACTGGCAAATCCCGTTCCACCAGCCAAATTAGTAACCATGCATGTAATGTTATGGAATCCGGCTTCAAATACACCTCCCGTTACAGACACGTTGCTTCCCCCGATAGAATCCACACAAGAAATTGTCTGATTGTCAGAATCTGTAGCAGTGACTGCATTCCACATCACCTCAACATCTGACTGACCAACTGGTAGGCATACATCATCAACACTTGGCACTGACAGGATAGGAGGTGCTGTGGAAATCAATACAAACAACATTTACGTGGTCATTATTCACATAAAGTTACAAAGCAGTCATGTTTTCTGATTTATCTTTGAAGATGCCTGTAATGAATCTACGGGGATTAACAACAAAGACAGTGCGTCCAGAAATATGAAAATTTGATAAAAATCACATTTGTATTGACAAATGAAAGCAAATATAGGTATAAACCAGTCATTACAGTGACGTTTTAAAACTCATGTTTAGAGACATGTCATTTCAATTGGAAAGTCACCTGGTGTTGTCCTTATAATTGTTGGTTCAGGCGTGGTGGTTGGTTCGGGTGTGGTGGTTGGTTCAGGACTGGTGGTTGGCTCAGGGGTGGTGGTTGGTTCAGGAGTGGTGGGTGGTTCAAGCGTGGTGGTTGGTTCAGGTGTGGTGGCTGGTTCAGGTGTGGTGGTTGGTTCAGGCGTGGTGGTTTGTTCAGGTGTGGTGGTTGGTTCAGGCGTGGTGGTTGGTTCAGTCGTGGTGGTTTGTTCAGGGATGGTGGTTGGTTCAGGGGTGGTGGTTGGTTCAGGAGTGGTGGTTGGTTCAGGAGTGGTGGTTGGTTCAGGTGTGGTGGTTGGTTCAGGTGTGGTTGTTGGTTCAGGGGTGGTGGTTGGTTCAGGGGTGGTGGTTGGCTCCTGCGTGGTAGTTGGTACAGGGGTGGTTGTTGGTTCAGGGGTGGTAGTTGGTTCAGGCGTGGTGGTTGGTTCAGGTATGGTTGTTGGTTCAGGGGTGGTTGTTGGTTCAGGGGTGGTGGTTGGCTCCTGCGTGGTAGTTGGTTCAGGTGTGGTTGTTGGTTCAGGGGTGGTTGTTGGTTCAGGTGTGGTAGATGGTTCAGGTGTGGTGGTTGGTTCAGGTGTGGTGGTTGGTTCAGGTGTGGTGGTTGGTTCAAGTGTGGTTGTTTGTTCAGGTGTGGTGGTTGGTTCAGGTGTGGTGGTTGGTTCAGGTGTGGTTGTTGGTTCAGGAGTGGTGGTTGGTTCAGGTGTGGTTGTTGTTTCAGGTGTGGTGGTTGGTTCAGGTGTGGTTGTTGGTTTAGGTGTGGTGGTTGGTTCAGGCGTGGTGGTTGGTTCAGGTGTGGTGGCTGGTTCAGGAGTGGTGGTTGGTTCAGACGTGGTGGTTGGTTCAGGCGTGGTGGTTGGTTCAGGTGTGGTGGTTGGTTCAGGAGTGGTGGTTGGTTCAGGTGTGGTGGTTGGTTCAGGTGTGGTGGTTGGTTCAGGTGTGGTGGTTGGTTCAGGTGTGGTGGTTGGTTCAGGTGTGGTGGTTGGTTCAGGTGTGGTGGTTGGTTCAGACGTGGTGGTTGGTTCAGGCGTGGTGGTTGGTTTAGGTGTGGTGGTTGGTTCAGGAGTGGTGGTTGGTTCAGGAGTGGTGGTTGGTTCAGGAGTGGTGGTTGGTTCAGGTGTGGTGGTTGGTTCAGGTGTGGTGGTTGGTTCAGACGTGGTGGTTGGTTCAGGCGTGGTAGTTGGTTCAGACGTGGTGGTTGGTTCAGGTGTGGTGGTTGGTTCAGACGTGGTGGTTGGTTCAGGCGTGGTGGTTGGTTCAGGTGTGGTGGTTGGTTCAGGCGTGGTGGTTGGTTTAGGTGTGGTGGTTGGTTCAGGAGTGGTGGTTGGTTCAGGTGTGGTGGTTGGTTCAGTAGTGGTGGCTGGTTCAGGAGTGGTGGCTGGTTCAGGAGTGGTGGTTGGTTCAGGCGTGGTGGTTGCTTCAGGAGTGGTAGCTGGTTCTGGAGGGGTTGTTGGTTCTGGAGAGGTAGTTGGTTCAGTGGTGGTGGTTGGTTCAGCTAGAATGGTAAAAAAGAAACCCCATAGTAAAATTGGCCAATGCGTTGGAAACTCATAGAGGCGCACTATTGTGAAACGCCCGTATTAGGCTTTAAGATAAAAACAACAACATTTCTTTTTACCAGATACGTCACTAAGTATCAATGGTACCTTGAATGAATATAAAATCCCAAAGGAACAAGCCTAGTCTGAATTCGTCTAGACTGTCTGGTATTTGCTTCACATAACATCCAGGACAGGTTCACAAAATAATACATTAATGTGTTATTGTGCTGATTTCAACATTATATGTTTTATTGTCCAGCGGACTATTAATGCTTGCATTGTGGAAACCAATATGTTTACCCGACATCAGCTAGTGTCTGGCCTTTTTTGTGCTGTGTTGTGCCTTCACATACTTGGAATGATATCGAAAAGCAAGCTGTACTCTAGTTCTCCGAACTTTTAAATCCGGTATGTTTTGTAATTCGGCGGTCTTACTTTCAAAAGCATTTGTCACCGCCAACGGCATGAATAAACGGTTCGGTGATTTACTGATTTGCAAAGAAAGAACTGAAGAGAGAAAAAAGAAACCACTAACAACTCCAAAGCTATAAGGTCCTGTGGTTTATAGGCAATTTGATACGAACCTAGAACAGCAAACACAGGTCCAACTCGTTCTAGCTTTCCATATTTGTAATGCACTGCTGCAACGTATATTTTCCACTTGGTGTTTGTTGTTAGGTCCGAGAGGACAGTCTGGTATTCATTTCCTCCTGTGACCAGTACAGAACCTATAATAAATAAATACATAAAAACATAATATTAATGTTCGTTTAAGGTTTCATGTTTGTTTCCATATTATATTGAACTTTGATAGTATAAAGTATTCCCCCTGTTACAGGGAATCGTTTACTACAGACTACTTTGAATCCAAGCCTCGGTTTGACTGCACCGCTTTCAATGTGGGGTGGATGCACCTTGAATAGTGTTTATGGAACAAACTGGATGGAGCCAAAAAGGCACGGAGGATGGAACAAAATAATGTCAACGTTTACAACGTAAACCATGAATTAGTCCATTTATGAAATATCACGTGACATACAATCCTCCAATCAAATGACAAGGATCTAAGGTGTTATATAATGCGTCTTACAGTAGACTAACCATCTTTAAACTTGTATTCATAGTAAAGAATGGAATTCCTATTCATCTTTTTTATTATTCATAATTTCTTTATTCTTAATCCCATGTGATTTTCTAGACATATTCATGTAGCTTTTTGATTCGTGGTAAATGGTCAAACTGTACCGGACAAGCCCCACACTATACTGCTGTGCTGAGTAACATTTTAAAAGAAAGAATAAGTCACATTTTACCATTCATGCTGGGATCGTCACATCCCTCGAAGGAAACAATGTAGCCAGTGATGTCACAGTTGAAGGGAGACACCTGCCAAGTCACCAGTATTGCTGTTTCACTCAAGGCAGAGGCAGATACATTTTGCACATTGGTATCATTCTTCATAAACCCTATACCAAAAGAAACAAAAACACATAACCAAAATATGCTAAACTCAAACCAGTTTTATTTGTACGTTCATCACGCTGGTCTTAGCGTGAGAAACTGATTCCATCATAATATGTTCAATGTCATTGTCACCTTGAATTGACCTATGGTGGCCTTGTGCTGGATGATTCGGTTAACTTTACCTTTTGGGTAAATCTCACATATGAACCAGTACGTTTGGCTGCACGCGTAGTCCGCCACGTGTCCCATGTCTCTATTATATGTACCACAGTCCATCACGCCGTTGTTAGGCTGGTTGGCTGCCCAGAGAGACTCCTGCCAGGGAGTGGAATCCATGCAGTTCAGCCACTTCCATGTCCCCTCAACAGAAAGGTCTGAATAACCTTGGTGGGGAAAATCAAATCAAACATCGTTTAGGGTAGGTTTACAGAGTATCATGTTGTTGACAACCATGAAGTAGGCAGAAATGTGCACAGATTCATGATAGAAATACTATTAATAATGGGGTAAGACTGAAAGAGTCCTCAAAACAGTACAATTCAATCGTCTTGATCACTGTACGTATTCCATTGTCTAATAGAACAGGATACAGTCAATAATATAAATTTAGAAGACGTTGCCTTTGTCACATATCTGGATAGTTCGTTTAATGATACATAGGGACACTCCGCTCATTTTTGGTGTTCCAGGCAATGTGGTCAAGATACTTGATTGAAATAGTACCACCATCTTAATTACCAATAGGACAATGCAGATACTTCCGAAAACCTCTTCAAAATCTTGCCAAAAATAATAATAATAATAATTTGGGAGGCTAATCATCCTTACTGGCAGCCGGGGTGGTAAATTGCGAAGGATGCGACTTCAACGTGATCGAGTAGCAGGCTTTCATGGGCGCCCTTGGCTGCCAGGCACATCAACTCATATATGATCACGGAGTACAGCCTGAGATCGAAAGTGTTTGACTTTTGTGGAGGGAGGAAAACCGGATCACCTGGAGAAAAACCCTCGTGGCATAGGAGAGAACCAACGCACAACTCTACTCACATATGACCCAAGCCGGGATTGAACCCGGGTCATTTTTGGTGAGAGGTGAGTGCCTAACGCACTTGTCACCTATGCCCCAATCTGATACACGCCCAGTTTACTTGTCACACCATTTATCTTAATATAGATGAGTTAAGCGACATACCTATCCACCAATTCCCACTTGATATTTTGCTGTTAATGTATTCCAATTTGGCCATGTTGCTTAGGATGACCAGATCAGAGTTGGGGTCATCTTGGCAGCATTTTGCCCTCGCATCACTCCATGTGGTATGATTTTCTCCTTCAAACCGGAAGCACTCTCCGTTGTAACCAACCTCGTAAAATGGTGGACAGGGGTCAGGAAGTGCTGTGGAAGTAAATACAAACTGAAATTACGTGCTCGTTAAATACATAAAGTTACAAAGCATTAAAATAATGTCTGATTTGTCAGATCTTACAAAAAGCCGTCATAAACGTTAAGGGAAATAAAATAAGAAATACATAAGTAATAATTACAAAAATAATGCTTCTAACCGCAAACC
Organism: Astropecten irregularis; assembly: GCA_963971285.1. NCBI lineage: Eukaryota > Metazoa > Echinodermata > Asteroidea > Paxillosida > Astropectinidae > Astropecten > Astropecten irregularis. The sequence continues at coordinate 3,847,917 of OZ020260.1, read as the reverse complement.
AATATGATCTCGTGGTTTATAAAGCAATTCACAAGGCAGTTGATGACGTACAACATTTAGAGCTAATGTACAAAACTTCAACCTGCAATGAGGTTGTACCTACAATGTAAACAATTCAATACAAAATAGTGCAACAAACATGAACCATGTTCCCTTTCTAAAATGTATCTTAAATGTAGAAAAAAAACCTTGAGATTGGAAGATTGGTATGTTCTGTTTATGATGAAAATTTGCAGTGACAACAATAAGAAGAATCCGCCTTTTCACACATTCGTCTAAAATGAATTCCGCCTAAGCAGGTCTTCAATCAAAACATACTACAAAGGATTGGTATTCATACCCAAATAAAACGTTTGACTGATTGTCTTAACGAACTAAATTAATACACAACAAATACACAAATAAAGCCAAAACAAACATTCAACATTATAACCTAAAAGTAATTAATATCACAGGGAACTGTAAACATTTTATATGATTAATACCTGTGGTTGTTGGCTCCTGCGTGGTAGTTGGCTCAGGTGTGGCTGTTGGTTCAGGGGTGGTTGTTGGTTCAGGAGTGGTGGTTGGTTCAGGTGTGGTGGTTGGTTCAGGTGTGGTGGTAGGTTCAGGTGTGGTGGTTGGTTCAGGTGTGGTGGTTGGTTCAGGAGTTGTTGTTGGTTTAGGTGTGTTGGTTGGTTCAGGAGTGTAGGTTTGTTCAGGTGTGGTGGTTGGTTCAGGAGTGTTGGTTGGTTCAGGAGTGGAGGTTGGTTCAGGGGTGGTGGTTTGTTCAGGCGTGGTGGTTGGTTCAGGAGTGGTAGTTGTTTCAGGTGTGGTAGTTGGTTCAGGGGTGGTTGTTGGTTCAGGAGTGGTAGTTGGTTCAGGGGTGGTAGTTGGTTCAGGCGTGGTGGTTGGTTCAGGAGTGGTGGTTGGTTCAGGTGTGGTGGTTGGTTCAGGTGTGGTGGTTGGTTCAGGTGTGGTGGTTGGTTCAGGTGTGGTGGTTGGTTCAGGAGTGGTGGTTGGTTCAGGTGTGGTGGTTGGTTCAGGTGTGGTGGTTGGTTCAGGTGTGGTGGTGGGTTCAGGTGTGGTGGTTGGTTCAGGTGTGGTGGTTGGTTCAGGTGTGGTGGTGGGTTCAGGTGTGGTGGTTGGTTCAGGTGTGGTGGTTGGTTCAGGAGTTGTGGTTGGTTCAGGTGTGGTTTTTGGTTCAGGGGTGGTGGTTGGTTCAGGTGTGGTTGTTGGTTCAGGGGTGGTTGTTGGTTCAGGAGTGGTGGTTGGTTCAGGGGTGGTGGTTGGTTCAGGCGTGGTGGTTGGTTCAGGAGTGGTGGTTGGTTCAGGTGTGGTTGTTGGTTCAGGTGTGGTTGTTGGTTCAGGGGTGGTGGTTGGTTCAGGTGTGGATGTTGGTTCAGGTGTGGTTGTTGGTTCAGGAGTGGTGGTTGGTTCAGGGGTGGTGGTTGGTTCAGGTGTGGTGGTTGGTTCAGGTGTGGTGGTTGGTTCAGGTGTGGTGGTGGGTTCAGGTGTGGTGGTTGGTTCAGGTGTGGTGGTTGGTTCAGGTGTGGTGGTGGGTTCAGGTGTGGTGGTTGGTTCAGGTGTGGTGGTTGGTTCAGGAGTTGTGGTTGGTTCAGGTGTGGTTTTTGGTTCAGGGGTGGTTGTTGGTTCAGGAGTGGTGGTTGGTTCAGGGGTGGTGGTTGGTTCAGGCGTGGTGGTTGGTTCAGGAGTGGTAGTTGTTTCAGGTGTGGTTGTTGGTTCAGGGGTGGTTGTTGGTTCAGGAGTGGTGGTTGGTTCAGGGGTGGTAGTTGGTTCAGGCGTGGTGGTTGGTTCAGGAGTGGTGGTTGGTTCAGGTGTGGTGGTTGGTTCAGGTGTGGTTGTTGGTTCAGGGGTGGTGGTTGGTTCAGGAGTGGTGGTTGGTTCAGGTGTGGTTGTTGGTTCAGGTGTGGTGGTTGGTTCAGGTGTGGTGGTTGGTTCAGGAGTGGTTGTTGGTTCAGGTGTGGTGGTTGGTTCAGGAGTGGTGGTTAGTTGAGGTGTGGTGGTTGGTTGAGGTGTGGTGGTTGGTTGAGGTGTGGTGCTGGGTTCAGGTGTGGTGGTTGGTTGAGGTGTGGTGGTTGGTTCAGATGTGGTGGTTGGTTCAGGTGTGGTGGTTGGTTCAGGTGTGGTTGTTGGTTCAGGTGTGGTGGTTGGTTCAGGTGTGGTGGTAGGTTCAGGAGTTGTTGTTGGTTTAGGTGTGGTGGTTGGTTCAGGAGTGGAGGTTTGTTCAGGTGTGGTGGTTGGTTCAGGAGTGGTGGTTGGTTCAGGAGTGGTGGTTGGTTCAGGTGTGGTGGTTGGTTCAGGCGTGGTGGTTGGTTCAGGAGTGGTAGTTGTTTCAGGTGTGGTTGTTGGTTCAGGGGTGGTTGTTGGTTCAGGAGTGGTGGTTGGTTCAGGGGTGGTAGTTGGTTCAGGCGTGGTGGTTGGTTCAGGAGTGGTGGTTGGTTCAGGTGTGGTGGTTGGTTCAGGTGTGGTTGTTGGTTCAGGTGTGGTGGTTGGTTCAGGAGTGGTGGTTGGTTCAGGAGTGGTTGTTGGTTCAGGTGTGGTGGTTGGTTCAGGAGTGGTGGTTGGTTGAGGTGTGGTGGTTGGTTCAGGTGTGGTGGTTGGTTGAGTTGTGGTGCTGGGTTCAGGTGTGGTGGTTGGTTGAGGTGTGGTGGTTGGTTCAGGAGTGGTGGTTGGTTCAGGTGTGGTGGTTGGTTCAGGTGTGGTTGTTGGTTCAGGTGTGGTGGTTGGTTCAGGTGTGGTGGTAGGTTCAGGTGTGGTGGTTGGTTCAGGTGTGGTGGTTGGTTCAGGAGTTGTTGTTGGTTTAGGTGTGGTGGTTGGTTCAGGAGTGGAGGTTTGTTCAGGTGTGGTGGTTGGTTCAGGAGTGGTGGTTGGTTCAGGAGTGGTGGTTGGTTCAGGTGTGGTGGTTGGTTCAGGAGTGGTGGTTGGCTCAGGAGTGATTGTCGGTTCTGGAGTGGTAGTTGGTTCAGGTGTGGTGGTTGGTTCAGGAGTGGTGGTTGGTTCAGGTGTGGTGGTTGGCTCAGGAGTGGTGGTTGGCTCAGGCGTGGTGGTAGGTTCAGGTGTGGTGGTATGTTCCGGAGTGGTGGTTTGTACCGGAGTAGTTGTTGGTTCAGGAGTAGTGGTGGGACCTTGAGAAAACACAAGGGCCCCAAATTAAAACGATTAAATCAATGATTATTGAATATTGTCAAAAAGGGCATTTGAATGGGAATAAATGTCTGAAAAACCCGATGACGAAGAGGACGAAGGCAACAATATTATCTGAATTCAAGCAACGGTTATTCTGTAATGTCCACAAAACTCCAAATCATTTAAACATCTAATATGATAAATTGAAGGGGAAACAGGCAAATATTAACGCTTTTAACTGCAAAAAATATAGCTCTTGTTGTTCGTAACCAATTGAAAAGGCAGTAGTTGAAGTGATATCAGCGTTTAATGAGTTGAAGGTTTTCGTACTGAAATGTACACAAAATCAAACTTCATTGAGGTTGTATAGGAACAAACTTCTCGCCATCTCCGTGAATATCTCATTAAACTACAAAGATCGGGAACAAAAAGTGTTCAAGCTCCATCGAGTTTCGGGCAATATGAATCTTTATTTATGAAAATGTTTTCCATTGACAATCGGTGACAAAGATAATTACGAATGTATTTGCGCTAATCCAAACAAACACACCCACACCCACCCAAACACACACGATCAAGTTGGGGAGGCCGGAAGAAAGCAAGTGTATTTATCCAGGTTTCACAATCCTGCCAATAACCCGCCCAATAGTCCATCTGAGGTACCGTTTGGTTTTATTTTCTGCAGACAGTCCTCGATTCACCTTTTGAGTGTCGTTTTTTGTGGGACCGCTCGGTACCGTAACGCAAGTAAGCACGATAAGCAAGCAAACATGCACAACTCAAGCAACCTACCAACGGACACACAAAAGGAGATTCGTATAACATCAAACGTATTAAAGCTAACAAAGAAAATACAAATAAAATCAAAAACAAACAACCAAGGCAAAACTAAAAATCAAAATCAGAACTCACCCACAGTACAGACACATGCAGAACTTGATTCCATTGATGTTGATTCTGCAATTTTGCATCATTAATAAAACAAAAACTTACTAAAGTAAGTAAAGTAAAGTAAATAAGCAGCACACCGTGTGTTGGGTCGTGTTGGATTAAGTTGGTTTGGGTTGGGATGGGTTGGGTCAGTTGTGTTGTGTTAAATCGTGTCACGTTGTGTTGGTTTGGGTTGTGTTGGGTTGGGTTGGGTTGGGTTGGCAAGGATTGGGTTGGGTGTGGTTCTTTTTGGTTTGGGTTGGGTGTGGGTTTGGTTGGGTAGGGTAGGGTTGGGTGTGGGTAGGTTTGGATTTGGTTAGGTAGGGTTGGGTTGGGTAGGGCTAGGTCGGGTTGGTAGGGCTGGATTGGGTTGGGTAGGATTGAGTTGGGTGTGGGTTGGGTTGTATGTGGGTTTGGTTGGTTTAGGTTGAGTGTGGTTAGGTTCGGGTAGGGTTGGGTCGGGTTGGGTTGGATGCGGTTGGGATGGGTTAGGTAGAGTTAGGCAGGTTTTGGTTGGGTCGGGTTGGGTAGGTTTGAGTTGGGTTGGATGCGGTTAGGATCGGTTGGGTACAGTTGGGGTGGGTGTGGGTTTGGTTGCGTAGGGTTGGGTGTGGGTAGGTTTGGATTTGGATAGGTAGGGTTGGGTTGGGTTTGTTAGGGCTGGGTCGGGTTGGTACTGCTGGGTTGGATTGGGTAGGATTGAGTCGGTTGTGGGTTGGGTTGTGTGGAGGTTTGGTTGGGTTTAGTTGGGTGTGGGTAGGCTCGGGTAGGGTTGGGTCGGGTTGGGTTGGATGTGATTGGGATTGGTTGGGTAGAGTTAGGCAGGTTTTGGTTGGTTCGGTTGGGTTGGATGCGGTTAGGACCGGTTGGTACAGTTGGGTTGGGTGTGGGTTGGGTTGGGTTGTGTTGTGTTGGGTCGTGTTGGGTTGTGTAGGGGTTGTGTATAGTGGTTATGTCGTGTTGGGATGATGTGGGTTTGGTTGAGTAGGATTGGGAGGGTTGGAATACGGGGTTAAAATGAGTTGGAAGCGATTAATATGATGGGTTGGTAGGGTTGGGTAGGTTTGGGTGGGGTTGGGTTGTGTAGGGGTTGTGTAGTGGTTGTGTCGTGTTGGGATGATGTGGGTTTGGATGTGTAGGGTTTGGAGGGTTGGAATACGGGGTTAAAAGGAGTTGGAAGCGGTTATGATGGGTTGGTAGGGTTGGGTAGGTTTGGGTAGGGTTGGGTTGGATGCGGTTAGGATGGGTTGGGTAGAGTTGGGTTGGGCGTGGGTTGGACGCGGTTAGGATGGGTAATTCTCTTGCAGTCGGTCCGATATCGTTCAGTTTTTTTTCTTTTAGTTCAGTTGGTTTTGTTGCGTTCAGTTGGGTTCGGTTTGGCTTGGCTGGGTTGGATTCTTTTCGAATCGATTGGGTTCGTTTCTGTCGTAAAATTTTATGTAGGTGGTGGAACAGTCGTTATCTGATTCATGAATAGAAAATTAAAACTTAACAACACATTATTAGCAAATTTCATATCATGCGACATATGGTAGACACTTTTACTGCTTTTCAAAAAGACAATAACAAATCATGCAATATCGTGAAATACTATGCTTTACTTACGATCGAGTGTGGTTGTTGGCTGAACAGTGGTGGTTGGTTCAGGGGTGGTGGTTGGTTCAGGCGTGGTGGTTGGTTCAGGTGTGGTGGTTGGTTCAGGCGTGGTTGTTAGTTCAGGAGTGGTGGTTGGTTCAGGCGTGGTGGTTGGTTCAGGTGTGGCTGTTGGGTCATCAATAACTAATAATTTACGTCGGAGACCACCGTTTGTTGCAGGCGTCATGCCTGGTTCAGGGGGTGGTAAAATGAAACTTCAGTTACTACCTTTTTTGCTAGTCAAAGAATATCCCCAGCTCAGCAAAGACTATAATAATACAATTCATGTCTACTTCAGATTATTTCGTGATCTTGGATAACAAATTCAAAGCTTCCTATTAGAGAATGTTCCCTTTTGCTTTTTTTACCCGTTTTCTTGTATTAAGCAAAAATGCATTTCAAAGAAGCAATGGATAGAACTTGAAATAATGAGAGGTTACTTTTCTTGAAATAAAGACATTTTCACATCAAAATGGGAATCTAAAAATGAGCTCACGTATATTTTGTTACATTTCCTTAGATCAGCCAATACACGACATTCTGCCATATGTCATAATATTGTTGAGGTGGTATACAGAATGTTTGTTTTCTGAAACAGCAAAGTTATTATTTTTTAAATTCAACTGAAAAGTAAAATTCCAATTCTATATTCTTAACATGAAATAATTGTTATAAGCCTACCTTGTGGGCATACGCAGGTTGTTGTTGCTTGTCCTGTTTATGCAAAAACACCACAAGAAAAAGTAAACAATCAACAAATAACAAAAAAGGAAATGACTGGATTGATTTTGAATTTAAGTCATTTACTAGTGAGTGGTGAGCAAAGAAAAAATTACAGGGGCGGCCACTTGGCTATATCGAGAACTATGTTGGCGGTGTCCCTCATAGTCAATTGTCTTGATGAATTAATCAGAAGCCATGAAACCAAACACTTAGTCAATATAACCATAAAATAATCAAACGGGCAGTCACTTAATTACTAAATCACCATATAACTTCAAAATTGCAGGAACTGTGGTAGTGAAATAATAAACATAAATGGATCATAAGTTCCGAATAGGTGGCATTTCAAACATAATTATCGTCTAAATAGGACTGGTCTACCCTACTGCCCCTACGTACCACAAAGATTTATTCAACAGTCCATAATAAAATAACAAGGTCGATTTGTTACAATTGCACATAAAATGGCACCATGTTTCAACATGTTCAACTTATAATACACTAGAGTAATCACACCAAAACAAAACATTGGCGCGATAACATAAAATAGAAAATAAAACTCCGTTTAGAAAATGTTTTCCACAATCCACATTAAAGCACTGACGTTATAATTGTCACTAGGCACTCTCAAAATGTGATCAATACCTGGGTCGGTTGCTACAGATGCCGATGGTTCTGGTGTGCTCCTTGATTTAGGCGGGATAGTTTGTTCTGCCGTTGTTGATTCAGAGGTTGTGATTGGTTCAGGTGTGGTGGTTGGTTCAGGTGTGGTGGCTGGTTCAGGTGTGGTGGTTGGTTCAGTTGTGGTTGTTAGTTCAGGAGTGGTGGTTTGTTCAGGCGTGGTGGTTGGTTCAGGCGTGGTTGTTAGTTCAGGAGTGGTGGTTTGTTCAGGAGTGGTGGTTGGTTGAGGAGTGGTGGTTGGTTCAGGTGTGGTAGTTGGTTCAGGCGTGGTTGTTGGTTCAGGAGTGGTGGTTGGTTCAGGCGTGGTGGTTGGTTCAGGCGTGGTTGTTAGTTCAGGAGTGGTGGTTTGTTCAGGCGTGGTGGTTGGTTCAGGAGTGGTGGTTGGTTCAGGAGTGGTGGTTGGTTCAGGAGTGGTGGCTGGTTCAGGAGTGGTGGCTGGTTCAGGAGTGGTAGTTGCTTCAGGAGTGGTGGTTGGTTCAGGCGTGGTGGTTGGTTCAGGCGTGGTTGTTAGTTCAGGAGTGGTGGTTTGTTCAGGCGTGGTGGTTGGTTCAGGAGTGGTGGTTGGTTCAGGAGTGGTGGTTGGTTCAGGAGTGGTGGCTGGTTCAGGAGTGGTGGTTGGTTCAGGAGTGGTGGTTGGTTCAGGAGTGGTGGTTGGTTCAGGAGTGGTGGCTGGTTCAGGAGTGGTGGCTGGTTCAGGAGTGGTAGTTGCTTCAGGAGTGGTGGTTGGTTCAGGAGTGGTGGTTAATTCAGGAGTGGTGGCTGGTTCAGGAGTGGTAGTTGGTTCCGGTGTCGAGGTTGGTTTAGCTGGGTGGAAACAGAAAAGCCGAGGTGGTAAAAGTGTCAAATCAAGAGTATATGTATTCCCATCAGGATTACCTGTAGTAATTGAGTAATGGAGTTCAATTAAAACTATATAAGGCACTTACCAGTTACATTGAATTGGAAGCTACTCGATGCTTCGCAACCAGCTGTATTGCTCACATTGCATTGCACCGTGTGTATCCCTGCTTCAAACGTGTCTCCATCTAGACCAACAAGTAGTCCGGTTTCACGGACTGAGCACATGATTGAACTGCCGTCACTGTTTGTAGCGGTTATTTCACTCCAACGCACAAAAATTGATGTTTCTCCTGGCTGAAGACATTGATCCTCAACCATAGGTACAGTTATTTCTGGTGATGCTGTTGGCACAAGTAAAAATACAAAACTCAAGAAAGTGACACCTATTTTTTCGTGCCATTCTCAAAACAGTTTAAGCTTTCAATGATATGAGCATTTCACTTGGTAAGTAAACAAATCATGTGAAGTGGCAACTCATGAGTACAGGACATCTTATTCCAACCAGGATTATCTGATGGCCTTAAGATAAACAAGAGACACTTCAATGAAATTTAAAGTACGTACCTGTTACAATGACTGAGAAGCTAATTGATGACACACAACCAGCTGCATTGGTAACATTACATGTCACGGTGTACACTCCGACTACAAATATGTCTCCATCTACACCAACGATTAGTCCGGTTTCAAGGACTGAGCACATGATTGAACTGCCGTCGCTGTTTGTCGCGGTGATTTCAGTCCAACGTACAAAAATGGATGTTTCTCCTGGCAGAAGACATTGACCCTGAACTGTAGGTACCGTCAATTCTGGTGATGCTGTTGGCACAAGTTAAAATACAAAACTCAAGAAAATTAACATAATTTACTCGGTAAGTAAACAAATCATGTGAAGTGGCAACTCATGAGTACAGGATATCTTATTTCCACCAGGATTGTCCGATAAAGTTAACAAGAGACACTTCAATGAAATTTTAACGTTCGTACCTGTTACAATGACTGAGAAGCTAATTGATGACACACAACCAGCTGCATTGGTAACATTGCATGTCACGGTGTACACTCCTACTACAAATATGCCTCCATCTAGACCAACGATTAGTCCGGTTTCAAGGACTGAGCACATGATTGAACTGCCGTCGCTGTTTGTAGCGGTGATTTCAGTCCAACGTACAAAAATGGATGTTTCTCCTGGCAGAAGACACTGACCCTGAACTGTAGGTACCGTCAATTCTGGTGATGCTGTTGGCACAAGTTAAAATACAAAACTGAAGAAAATTAGAATAATTTATTTGGTAAGTAAACAAATCATGTGAAGTGGCAACTCATGAGTACAGGATATCTTATTCCCACCAGGATTGTCTGATGGCCTTAATATAAACAAGAGACACTTCAATGAAATTTTAAAGTACGTACCTGTTACAATGACTGAGAAGGTAATTGATGACACACAACCAGCTGCATTGGTAACATTGCATGTCACGGTGTACACTCCGACCACAAATGTGCCTCCATCTACACCAACGATAAGTCCGGTTTCAAGGACTGAGCACATGATTGAACTGCCGTCGCTGTTTGTAGCGGTGATTTTAGTCCAACGTACGAAAATGGATGTTTCTCCTGGCTGAAGACATTGACCCTGAACTGTAGGTACCGTTAATTCTGGTGATGCTGTTGGCACAAGTTAAAATACAAACCTCAAGAAAATGAACATAATTTACTTGGTAAGTAAACAAATCATGTGAAGTGGCAACTCATGAGTACAGGACATCTTATTTCAACCAGGATTATCTGATGGCCTTAAGATAAACAAGAGACACTTCAATGAAATTTAAAGTACGTACCTTTTACAATGACTGAGAAGCTAATTGATGACACACAACCAGCTGCATTGGTAACATTACATGTCACGGTGTACACTCCGACTACAAATATGTCTCCATCTACACCAACGATTAGTCCGGTTTCAAGGACTGAGCACATGATTGAACTGCCGTCGCTGTTTGTCGCGGTGATTTCAGTCCAACGTACAAAAATGGATGTTTCTCCTGGCAGAAGACATTGACCCTGAACTGTAGGTACCGTCAATTCTGGTGATGCTGTTGGCACAAGTTAAAATACAAAACTCAAGAAAATTAACATAATTTACTCGGTAAGTAAACAAATCATGTGAAGTGGCAACTCATGAGTACAGGATATCTTATTTCCACCAGGATTGTCCGATAAAGTTAACAAGAGACACTTCAATGAAATTTTAACGTTCGTACCTGTTACAATGACTGAGAAGCTAATTGATGACACACAACCAGCTGCATTGGTAACATTACATGTCACGGTGTACACTCCGACTACAAATATGTCTCCATCTACACCAACGATTAGTCCGGTTTCAAGGACTGAGCACATGATTGAACTGCCGTCGCTGTTTGTCGCGGTGATTTCAGTCCAACGTACAAAAATGGATGTTTCTCCTGGCAGAAGACATTGACCCTGAACTGTAGGTACCGTCAATTCTGGTGATGCTGTTGGCACAAGTTAAAATACAAAACTCAAGAAAATTAACATAATTTACTCGGTAAGTAAACAAATCATGTGAAGTGGCAACTCATGAGTACAGGATATCTTATTTCCACCAGGATTGTCCGATAAAGTTAACAAGAGACACTTCAATGAAATTTTAACGTTCGTACCTGTTACAATGACTGAGAAGCTAATTGATGACACACAACCAGCTGCATTGGTAACATTACATGTCACGGTGTACACTCCGACTACAAATATGTCTCCATCTACACCAACGATTAGTCCGGTTTCAAGGACTGAGCACATGATTGAACTGCCGTCGCTGTTTGTCGCGGTGATTTCAGTCCAACGTACAAAAATGGATGTTTCTCCTGGCAGAAGACATTGACCCTGAACTGTAGGTACCGTCAATTCTGGTGATGCTGTTGGCACAAGTTAAAATACAAACCTCAAGAAAATGAGCATAATTTACTTGGTAAGTAAACAAATCATGTGAAGTGGCGACTCATGAGTACAGGATATCTTATTTCAACCAGGATTGTCCGATGACCTTAAGATAAACAAGAGACACTTCAATGAAATTTTAACGTTCGTACCTGTTACAATGACTGAGAAGCTAATTGATGACACACAACCAGCTGCATTTGTAACATTGCATGTCACCGTGTACACTCCGACTACAAATATGTCTCCATCTACACCAACGATTAGTCCGGTTTCAAGGACTGAGCACATGATTGAACTGCCGTCGCTGTTTGTCGCGGTGATTTCAGTCCAACGTACAAAAATGGATGTTTCTCCTGGCACAAGACATTGACCCTGAACTGTAGGTACCGTCAATTCTGGTGATGCTGTTGGCACAAGTTAAAATACAAAACTCAAGAAAATTAACATAATTTACTCGGTAAGTAAACAAATCATGTGAAGTGGCAACTCATGAGTACAGGATATCTTATTTCCACCAGGATTGTCCGATAAAGTTAACAAGAGACACTTCAATGAAATTTTAACGTTCGTACCTGTTACAATGACTGAGAAGCTAATTGATGACACACAACCAGCTGCATTGGTAACATTACATGTCACGGTGTACACTCCGACTACAAATATGTCTCCATCTACATCAACGATTAGTCCGGTTTCAAGGACTGAGCACATGATTGAACTGCCGTCGCTGTTTGTCGCGGTGATTTCAGTCCAACGTACAAAAATGGATGTTTCTCCTGGCAGAAGACATTGACCCTGAACTGTAGGTACCGTCAATTCTGGTGATGCTGTTGGCACAAGTTAAAATACAAAACTCAAGAAAATTAACATAATTTACTCGGTAAGTAAACAAATCATGTGAAGTGGCAACTCATGAGTACAGGATATCTTATTTCCACCAGGATTGTCCGATAAAGTTAACAAGGGACTCTTCAATGAAATTGTAATGTTCGTACCTGTTACAATGACTGAGAAGCTAATTGATGACACACAACCAGCTGCATTGGTAACATTGCATGTCACGGTGTACACTCCTACTACAAATGTGCCTCCATCTAGACCAACGATTAGTCCGGTTTCAAGGACTGAGCACATGATTGAACTGCCGTCGCTGTTTGTAGCGGTGATTTCAGTCCAACGTACAAAAATGGATGTTTCTCCTGGCAGAAGACACTGACCCTGAACTGTAGGTACCGTCAATTCTGGTGATGCTGTTGGCACAAGTTAAAATACAAAACTCAAAGAAAATTAGAATAATTTATTTGGTAAGTAAACAAATCATGTGAAGTGGCAACTCATGAGTACAGGATATCTTATTCCCACCAGGATTGTCTGATGGCCTTAATATAAACAAGAGACACTTCAATGAAATTTTAAAGTACGTACCTGTTACAATGACTGAGAAGCTAATTGATGACACACAACCAGCTGCATTGGTAACATTGCATGTCACGGTGTACACTCCGACTACAAATGTGCCTCCGTCTACACCAACGACTAGTCCGGTTTCAAGGATTGAGCACATGATTGAACTGCCGTCGCTGTTTGTCGCGGTTATTTCAGTCCAACGTACGAAAATGGATGTTTCTCCTGGCTGAAGACATTGACCCTGAACTGTAGGTACCGTTAATTCTGGTGATGCTGTTGGCACAAGTTAAAATACAAAACTCAAGAAAATTGACATAATTTACTTGGTAAGTAAACAAATCATGTGAAGTGGCAACTCATGAGTACAGGATATCTTATTTCCACCAGGATTGTCCGATAAAGTTAACAAGAGACACTTCAATGAAATGTTAACGTACGTACCTGTTACAATGACTGAGAAGCTAATTGATGACACACAACCAGCTGCATTGGTAACATTACATGTCACGGTGTACACTCCTACTACAAATATGCCTCCATCTAGACCAACGATTAGTCCGGTTTCAAGGACTGTGCACGTGATTGAGCTGCCGTCGCTGTTTGTAGCGGTGATATTAGTCCAACGTACAAAAGTGGATGTTTCTCCTGGCAGAAAACACTGACCCTGAACTGTAGGTACCGTCAATTCTGGTGATGCTGTTTGCACAAGTTAAAATACAAAACTCAAGAAAATTAACATAATTTACTCGGTAAGTAAACAAATCATGTGAAGTGGCAACTCATGAGTACAGGATATCTTATTCCCACCAGGATTGTCTGATAAAGTTAACAAGGGACTCTTCAATGAAATTGTAATGTTCGTACCTGTTACAATGACTGAGAAGCTAATTGATGACACACAACCAGCTGCATTGGTAACATTGCATGTCACGGTGTACACTCCTACTACAAATGTGCCTCCATCTAGACCAACGATTAGTCCGGTTTCAAGGACTGAGCACATGATTGAACTGCCGTCGCTGTTTGTAGCGGTGATTTCAGTCCAACGTACGAAAATTGATGTTTCTCCTGGCAGAAGACATTGACCCTGAACTGTAGGTACCGTCAATTCTGGTGAGCCTACATGATGGTTGATATAAATAATATAAGCATAGGTGAGTAAAACTTAACATGTGAAGTGTCAAGTCATGAAAATAAAATATCTGATTCCCTACAGGTTTTTCCTTAGACAATTACCTACCATAGGAGTTGTTCAATGAAATACTTAAGTACATACCAGTAACATTGAATTGGAAGCTACTCGATGCTTCGCAACCAGCTATATTGGTCACATTGCATTGCACCGTGTGTATCCCTGCTTCAAACGTATCTCCACTTAGCCCAACATGTAGTCCTCTTTCAAGATCTGTACACGTGATTGGACGATCGTCGCTGTTTGTAGCGGTGATTTCAGTCCAGGTTATCAATAAGGTTGTGTTTCCTGGCTGAAGACATTGATTCTGAACCGTGGGTACAGTCAGTTGTGGAGATGCTGTTGGCACAGGACAAAGTAAACAGTAAATTCAGTGACACCAATTTTTTAAGTGTTATTTGCAGAAAAGCTCAACCGTGAAAGTCTTAAAGGTGATTGATATCAATAATATCAGCATTATATTTAACTGGTCATTACGTAATTAGTTTGAAGAGTGCGACTGTAAATGTTTACAAATAACAGTAGACTATAATGAGCTGTGCTATATCAGACTACTGGGAAAGTGATATGGTTATGTTTGTGCCTTTTTGGCAGTGGCCAGCTACGTGGCTGACTTATAAATAGCTTGAATCTTTTAAAACCTTTGTGGTGGAAAGTGATTATAATCGCTTCTTAAAGTTGTTCATACCTTCCACGTTAAACACGAAACTGGCAACTCCCGTCTCACCAGCCAAATTAGTAACCATACATGTAATGTTATGCGATCCGGCTTCAAATACACCTCCCGTTAAAGACACGTTGCTTCCTCCGATAGAATCCACACACGAAATTGTCTGATTGTCAGAATATGTAGCAGTGACTGCATTCCACATCACCTCTACATCTGACTGACCAACTGGTAGGCATACATCGTCAACACTTGGCACCGACAGGATAGGAGGTGCTGTGGAAATCAAGACAAACCTCAAATTACGTGGTCATTATTATTTTACATACAAATACAAAGCATTAATAATGTCTTCCAAAATACCGTAATAAACGCTAGGGGGAATAAAATAGGTAATAAATAAGTAATAGTGAAAAATGCTTCTGACTGATACACGATATGATCTTGTGGGCTTAAGCCCCCATAAACAATTATGTCTAATCCCAAAAAAATACAACTGAAAAAAGATGAATAATACTGGTTCTTTTCGGTTATTACGCTCTGATTACATGAACAACGTGTTATGTAGGTTACAAATGCATGCTTATGACAGAAGCGAATGTTAAAAAAAAGGTCTAGTGTAGCCCAACACGGTAGCTCGTCTAGCCCCCCCCCCCCAAAAAAAAATAAATAAATCATAGCTCTTCTAGCCCCCCCCGCCATAAAAAAAATAGTGGCTCTAGAACAGTGCCTGTTGGAGAGGGATTAACTCTAATCAGTATATATATCACCAAAGAATTTATAACATCAGCATAATGTATGTTACCTAGCTGCATGAAAAACAAGAGACAAGTTCACAATATTGTTCCCCGTAGACTGAAACAATGCGCGTGTGAAAAACTTCTTCTACGAAAAATTATTATTGCGACTTTACCTTGAACTGTCACAGTGAATGTACACATTCCCTTGTTGCCGCTGGCATCGGTTGCATTGAACTGAACAACTGTGTCACCAATTGGAATGGAGGTGCCTGCCATTACATCAGATACAGGAACAATATCTAGCATTGAGTTGTCAGTGACATTGACTGATGCCCAAGTTGCAGTGGCAGTTGATAAGCCAGGATCAGTACCGATTGTAAACGATGCTGGACACATCAAGACTGGATCCTCATCATCTGAAACATGGAGGGGAACAAATTACTAATGAACAAAAGGAACGCAATGCCATTTTGTCATCATTTATGATTAAAATGTGATCTATGGATTGGCTCTTCAATTCCTAACAATATACAAAATAATGAGATTTTCAGAAAACCTACCAATAATTGTGATTTTCAAAATGCATGAGGCATCATTCCCATACAGGTCAGTTGCAGTGTACGTCAGTGAATGTGGTGTTGGTAAACCATTTGTAAGATCGAGCTGCACAGACTGACCAACACTGTATGTCATCCCACCATAATCAATGATTATGTTTGGTGATCCAGAATTGTCTGAGGCTGATGCTGGAGCAGGAAGTGTGACTTGTTTGAAGGCAACATTGGCATCAGTGGCAACATAGTAATTAGATGGACAAACGATGTTGGGACGCTCATTATCTGAAAAGAGAGCAATAGCTGGTTTGTAAGAATAATAATAATAATAATAATAATATAGAACATGGACATTGTACAGTACTATACTTTTCAGTAATTGGGTGCCAATTATATGAAATATGTGTTGCGTAGGTTAATAATGCATGCTTATGACAACAGAAGCGAATGTTAGAAGAAGGGTCTAGTGTGGCCCACCACGGTGGCTCTTCAAGCACCCTCCGCATCCACCCAAATAAAATTCATGGCTCTTCTAGCCCCCAAAAGTATGTCTAGAACCGCGCCCGTTAAAGAGGGGTAAACTCTGATCAGTATAACTATCACCACATAATTCAAAACATAAGCATATCTATGTTACCTAGCTGCAAGAAAACAATTAAGAGACAAGTTCACAATATTATAATATTACATTTCTTAGACTGAGACAATGCGCGTGTGAAAAACTTCTTCTACGAACAATTATTATTGCGACTTTACCTTGAACTGTCACAGTGAATGTACACATTCCCTTGTTGCCGCTGGCATCGGTTGCATTGAACTGAACAATTGTGTCACCAATTGGAATGGAGGTGCCTGCCACTACATCAGATACAGGAACAATATCTAGCATTGAGTTGTCAGTGACATTGACTGATGCCCAAGTTGCAGTGGCAGTTGATAAGCCAGGATCAGTACCGATTGTAAAGGATGCTGGACACATCAAGACTGGATCCTCATCATCTGAAACATGGAGGGCAACAAAATACTATCACCACAGAATTCATAACATCAGCATATGATGTTACCTAGCTGCATGCAAGAAAACAATTAAGAGACAAGTTCACAATTTTATATTATATTCCCGTAGACTGAAACAATGCGCGTGTGAAAAACTTCTTCTACGAAAAATTCTTATTGCAACTTTACCTTGAACTGTCACAGTGAATGTACACATTCCCTTGTTGCCGCTGGCATCGGTTGCATTGAACTGAACAATTGTGTCACCAATTGGTATGGAGGTGCCTGACATTACATCAGATACAGGAACAATATCTAGCATTGAGTTGTCAGTGACATTGACTGATGCCCAAGTTGCATAGGCAGTTGATAAGCCAGGATCAGTACCGATTGTAAAGGATGCTGGACACATCAAGACTGGATCCTCATCATCTGAAACATGGAGGGGAAGAAATTACTATCACCACAGATTTCATAACATCAGCATATGATGTTACCTAGCTGCAAGAAAACAATTAAGAGACAAGTTCACAATATTATACTATATTCCCGTAGACTGAAACAATGCGCGTGTGAAAAACTTCTTCTACGAAAAATTCTTATTGCAACTTTACCTTGAACTGTCACAGTGAATGTACACATTCCCTTGTTGCCGCTGGCATCGGTTGCATTGAACTGAACAACTGTGTCACCAATTGGTATGGAGGTGCCTGACATTACATCAGATACAGGAACAATATCTAGCATTGAGTTGTCAGTGACATTGACTGATGCCCAAGTTGCAGTGGCAGTTGATAAGCCAGGATCAGTACCGATTGTAAAGGATGCTGGACACATCAAGACTGGATCCTCATCATCTGAAACATGGAGGGGAAGAAGTTACTATCACCACAGAATTCATAACATCAGCATATGATGTTACCTAGCTGCAAGAAAACAATTAAGAGACAAGTTCACAATATTATATTATATTCCCGTAGACTGAAACAATGCGCGTGTGAAAAACTTCTTATACGAACAATTCTTATTGCAACTTTACCTTGAACTGTCAAAGTGAATGTACACATTCCCTTGTTGCCGCTGGCATCGGTTGCATTGAACTGAACAACTGTGTCACCAATTGGAATGGAGGTGCCTGCCATTACATCAGATACAGGAACAATATCTAGCATTGAGTTGTCAGTGACATTGACTGATGCCCAAGTTGCAGTGGCAGTTGATAAGCCAGGATCAGTACCGATTGTAAAGGATGCTGGACACATCAAGACTGGATCCTCATCATCTGAAACATGGAGGGGAACAAATAACTATCACCACAGATTTCATAACATCAGCATATGATGTTACCTAGCTGCAAGAAAACAATTAAGACACAAGTTCACAATATTATATTATATTCCCGTAATCTGAAACAATGCGCGTGTGAAAAACTTCTTCTACGAAAAATTATTACTGCAACTTTACCTTGAACTGTCACAGTGAATGTACACATTCCCTTGTTGCCGCTGGCATCGGTTGCATTGAACTGAACAACTGTGTCACCAATTGGAATGGAGGTGCCTGCCATTACATCAGATACAGGAACAATATCTAGCATTGAGTTGTCAGTGACATTGACTGATGCCCAAGTTGCAGTGGCAGTTGATAAGCCAAGATCAGTACCGATTGTAAAGGATGCTGGACACATCAAGACTGGATCCTCATCATCTGAAACATGGAGGGGAACAAATTACTATCACCACAGAATTCATAACATCAGCATATGATGTTACCTAGCTGCAAGAAAACAATTAAGAGACAAGTTCACAATATTATACTATATTCCAGTAGACTGAAACAATGCGCGTGTGAAAAACTTCTTCAACGAAAAATTCTTATTGCAACTTTACCTTGAACTGTCACAGTGAATGTACACATTCCCTTGTTGCCGCTGGCATCGGTTGCGTTGAACTGAACAATTGTGTCACCAATTGGAATGGAGGTGCCTGCCATTACATCAGATACAGGAACAATATCTAGCATTGAGTTGTCAGTGACATTGACTGATGCCCAAGTTGCAGTGGCAGTTGATAAGCCAGGATCAGTACCGATTGTAAATGATGCTGGACACATCAAGACTGGATCCTCATCATCTGAAACATGGAGGAGAACAAAATACTATCACCACAGAATTCATAACATCAGCATATGATGTTACCTAGCTGCAAGAAAACAATTAAGAGACAAGTTCACAATATTATATTATATTCCCGTAGACTGAAACAATGCGCGTGTGAAAAACTTCTTATACGAACAATTCTTATTGCAACTTTACCTTGAACTGTCAAAGTGAATGTACACATTCCCTTGTTGCCGCTGGCATCGGTTGCATTGAACTGAACAACTGTGTCACCAATTGGAATGGAGGTGCCTGCCATTACATCAGATACAGGAACAATATCTAGCATTGAGTTGTCAGTGACATTGACTGATGCCCAAGTTGCAGTGGCAGTTGATAAGCCAGGATCAGTACCGATTGTAAAGGATGCTGGACACATCAAGACTGGATCCTCATCATCTGAAACATGGAGGGGAACAAATAACTATCACCACAGATTTCATAACATCAGCATATGATGTTACCTAGCTGCAAGAAAACAATTAAGACACAAGTTCACAATATTATATTATATTCCCGTAATCTGAAACAATGCGCGTGTGAAAAACTTCTTCTACGAAAAATTATTACTGCAACTTTACCTTGAACTGTCACAGTGAATGTACACATTCCCTTGTTGCCGCTGGCATCGGTTGCATTGAACTGAACAACTGTGTCACCAATTGGAATGGAGGTGCCTGCCATTACATCAGATACAGGAACAATATCTAGCATTGAGTTGTCAGTGACATTGACTGATGCCCAAGTTGCAGTGGCAGTTGATAAGCCAAGATCAGTACCGATTGTAAAGGATGCTGGACACATCAAGACTGGATCCTCATCATCTGAAACATGGAGGGGAACAAATTACTATCACCACAGAATTCATAACATCAGCATATGATGTTACCTAGCTGCAAGAAAACAATTAAGAGACAAGTTCACAATATTATACTATATTCCAGTAGACTGAAACAATGCGCGTGTGAAAAACTTCTTCAACGAAAAATTCTTATTGCAACTTTACCTTGAACTGTCACAGTGAATGTACACATTCCCTTGTTGCCGCTGGCATCGGTTGCGTTGAACTGAACAATTGTGTCACCAATTGGAATGGAGGTGCCTGCCATTACATCAGATACAGGAACAATATCTAGCATTGAGTTGTCAGTGACATTGACTGATGCCCAAGTTGCAGTGGCAGTTGATAAGCCAGGATCAGTACCGATTGTAAATGATGCTGGACACATCAAGACTGGATCCTCATCATCTGAAACATGGAGGAGAACAAAATACTATCACCACAGAATTCATAACATCAGCATATGATGTTACCTAGCTGCAAGAAAACAATTAAGAGACAAGTTCACAATTTTATATTATATTCCCGTAGACTGAAACAATGCGCGTGTGAAAAACTTCTTCTACGAACAATTCTTATTGCAACTTTACCTTGAACTGTCACAGTGAATGTACACATTCCCTTGTTGCCGCTGGCATCGGTTGCATTGAACTGAACAACTGTGTCACCAATTGGAATGGAGGTGCCTGCCATTACATCAGATACAGGAACAATATCTAGCATTGAGTTGTCAGTGACATTGACTGATGCCCAAGTTGCAGTGGCAGTTGATAAGCCAGGATCAGTACCGATTGTAAAGGATGCTGGACACATCAAGACTGGATCCTCATCATCTGAAACATGGAGGGGAACAAATTACTATCACCACAGAATTCATAACATCAGCATATGATGTTACCTAGCTGCAAGAAAACAATTAAGAGACAAGTTCACAATATTATATTATATTCCCGTAGACTGAAACAATGCGCGTGTGAAAAACTTCTTCAACGAAAAATTCTTATTGCAACTTTACCTTGAACTGTCACAGTGAATGTACACATTCCCTTGTTGCCGCTGGCATCGGTTGCATTGAACTGAACAATTGTGTCACCAATTGGAATGGAGGTGCCTGCCATTACATCAGATACAGGAACAATATCTAGCATTGAGTTGTCAGTGACATTGACTGATGCCCAAGTTGCAGTGGCAGTTGATAAACCAGGATCAGTACCGATTGTAAATGATGCTGGACACATCAAGACTGGATCCTCATCATCTGAAACATGGAGGGGAACAAAATACTATCACCACAGAATTCATAACATCAGCATATGATGTTACCTAGCTGCAAGAAAACAATTAAGAGACAAGTTCACAATTTTATATTATATTCCCGTAGACTGAAACAATGCGCGTGTGAAAAACTTCTTCTACGAACAATTCTTATTGCAACTTTACCTTGAACTGTCACAGTGAATGTACACATTCCCTTGTTGCCGCTGGCATCGGTTGCATTGAACTGAACAACTGTGTCACCAATTGGAATGGAGGTGCCTGCCATTACATCAGATACAGGAACAATATCTAGCATTGAGTTGTCAGTGACATTGACTGATGCCCAAGTTGCAGTGGCAGTTGATAAGCCAGGATCAGTACCGATTGTAAAGGATGCTGGACACATCAAGACTGGATCCTCATCATCTGAAACATGGAGGAGAACAAATTACTATCACCACAGAATTCATAACATCAGCATATGATGTTACCTAGCTGCAAGAAAACAATTAAGAGACAAGTTCACAATTTTATATTATATTCCCGTAGACTGAAACAACGCGCGTGTGAAAAACTTCTTCTACGAAAAATTATTAATGCAACTTTACCTTGAACTGTCACAGTGAATGTACACATTCCCTTGTTACCGCTGGCATCGGTTGCATTGAACTGAACAATTGTGTCACCAATTGGTATGGAGGTGCCTGACATTACATCAGATACAGGAACAATATCTAGCATTGAGTTGTCAGTGACATTGACTGATGCCCAAGTTGCTGTGGCAGTTGATAAGCCAGGATCAGTACCGATTGTAAAGGATGCTGGACACATCAAGACTGGATCTTCATCATCTGAAACATGGAGGGGAACAAATTACTATCACCACAGAATTCATAACATCAGCATATGATGTTACCTAGCTGCAAGAAAACAATTAAGAGACAAGTTCACAATATTATATTATATTCCCGTAGACTGAAACAATGCGCGTGTGAAAAACTTCTTCTACGAAAAATTCTTATTGCAACTTTACCTTGAACTGTCACAGTGAATGTACACATTCCCTTGTTGCCGCTGGCATCGGTTGCATTGAACTGAACAACTGTGTCACCAATTGGAATGGAGGTGCCTGCCATTACATCAGATACAGGAACAATATCTAGCATTGAGTTGTCAGTGACATTGACTGATGCCCAAGTTGCAGTGGCAGTTGATAAGCCAAGATCAGTACCGATTGTAAAGGATGCTGGACACATCAAGACTGGATCCTCATCATCTGAAACATGGAGGGGAACAAATTACTATCACCACAGAATTCATAACATCAGCATATGATGTTACCTAGCTGCAAGAAAACAATTAAGAGACAAGTTCACAATATTATACTATATTCCAGTAGACTGAAACAATGCGCGTGTGAAAAACTTCTTCAACGAAAAATTCTTATTGCAACTTTACCTTGAACTGTCACAGTGAATGTACACATTCCCTTGTTGCCGCTGGCATCGGTTGCGTTGAACTGAACAATTGTGTCACCAATTGGAATGGAGGTGCCTGCCATTACATCAGATACAGGAACAATATCTAGCATTGAGTTGTCAGTGACATTGACTGATGCCCAAGTTGCAGTGGCAGTTGATAAGCCAGGATCAGTACCGATTGTAAATGATGCTGGACACATCAAGACTGGATCCTCATCATCTGAAACATGGAGGGGAACAAAATACTATCACCACAGAATTCATAACATCAGCATATGATGTTACCTAGCTGCAAGAAAACAATTAAGAGACAAGTTCACAATTTTATATTATATTCCCGTAGACTGAAACAATGCGCGTGTGAAAAACTTCTTCTACGAACAATTCTTATTGCAACTTTACCTTGAACTGTCACAGTGAATGTACACATTCCCTTGTTGCCGCTGGCATCGGTTGCATTGAACTGAACAACTGTGTCACCAATTGGAATGGAGGTGCCTGCCATTACATCAGATACAGGAACAATATCTTGCATTGAGTTGTCAGTGACATTGACTGATGCCCAAGTTGCAGTGGCAGTTGATAAGCCAGGATCAGTACCAATTGTAAAGGATGCTGGACACATCAAGACTGGATCCTCATCATCTGAAACATGGAGGGGAACAAATTACTATCACCACAGAATTCATAACATCAGCATATGATGTTACCTAGCTGCAAGAAAACAATTAAGAGACAAGTTCACAATATTATACTATATTCCAGTAGACTGAAACAATGCGCGTGTGAAAAACTTCTTCAACGAAAAATTCTTATTGCAACTTTACCTTGAACTGTCACAGTGAATGTACACATTCCCTTGTTGCCGCTGGCATCGGTTGCGTTGAACTGAACAATTGTGTCACCAATTGGAATGGAGGTGCCTGCCATTACATCAGATACAGGAACAATATCTAGCATTGAGTTGTCAGTGACATTGACTGATGCCCAAGTTGCAGTGGCAGTTGATAAGCCAGGATCAGTACCGATTGTAAATGATGCTGGACACATCAAGACTGGATCCTCATCATCTGAAACATGGAGGGGAACAAAATACTATCACCACAGAATTCATAACATCAGCATATGATGTTACCTAGCTGCAAGAAAACAATTAAGAGACAAGTTCACAATTTTATATTATATTCCCGTAGACTGAAACAATGCGCGTGTGAAAAACCTCTTCTACGAACAATTCTTATTGCAACTTTACCTTGAACTGTCACAGTGAATGTACACATTCCCTTGTTGCCGCTGGCATCGGTTGCATTGAACTGAACAACTGTGTCACCAATTGGAATGGAGGTGCCTGCCATTACATCAGATACAGGAACAATATCTTGCATTGAGTTGTCAGTGACATTGACTGATGCCCAAGTTGCAGTGGCAGTTGATAAGCCAGGATCAGTACCGATTGTAAATGATGCTGGACACATCAAGACTGGATCCTCATCATCTGAAACATGGAGGGGAACAAATACTATCACCACAGAATTCATAACATCAGCATATGATGTTACCTAGCTGCAAGAAAACAATTAAGAGACAAGTTCACAATTTTATATTATATTCCCGTAGACTGAAACAATGCGCGTGTGAAAAACTTCTTCTACGAAAAATTCTGATTGCAACTTTACCTTGAACTGTCACAGTGAATGTACACATTCCCTTGTTGCCGCTGGCATCGGTTGCATTGAACTGAACAACTGTGTCACCAATTGGAATGGAGGTGCCTGCCATTACATCAGATACAGGAACAATATCTAGCATTGAGTTGTCAGTGACATTGACTGATGCCCAAGTTGCAGTGGCAGTTGATAAGCCAGGATCAGTACCGATTGTAAAGGATGCTGGACACATCAAGACTGGATCTTCATCATCTGAAACATGGAGGGGAAGAAATTACTATCACCACAGAATTCATAACATCAGCATATGATGTTACCTAGCTGCAAGAAAACAATTAAGAGACAAGTTCACAATATTATATCATATTCCCGTAGACTGAAACAATGCGCGAGTGAAAAACTTCTTCTACGAAAAATTCTTATTGCAACTTTACCTTGAACTGTCACAGTGAATGTACACATTCCCTTGTTGCCGCTGGCATCGGTTGCATTGAACTGAACAACTGTGTCACCAATTGGAATGGAGGTGCCTGCCATTACATCAGATACAGGAACAATATCTAGCATTGAGTTGTCAGTGACATTGACTGATGCCCAAGTTGCAGTGGCAGTTGATAAGCCAGGATCAGTACCGATTGTAAAGGATGCTGGACACATCAAGACTGGATCTTCATCATCTGAAACATGGAGGGGAACAAATTACTATCACCACAGAATTCATAACATCAGCATATGATGTTACCTAGCTGCAAGAAAACAATTAAGAGACAAGTTCACAATTTTATATTATATTCCCGTAGACTGAAACAATGCGCGTGTGAAAAACTTCTCCTACGAACAATTCTTATTGCTACTTTACCTTGAACTGTCACAGTGAATGTACACATTCCCTTGTTGCCGCTGGCATCGGTTGCATTGAACTGAACAACTGTGTCACCAATTGGAATGGAGGTGCCTGCCATTACATCAGATACAGGAACAATATCTAGCATTGAGTTGTCAGTGACATTGACTGATGCCCAAGTTGCTGTGGCAGTTGATAAGCCAGGATCAGTACCGATTGTAAAGGATGCTGGACACATCAAGACTGGATCTTCATCATCTGAAACATGGAGGGGAACAAATTACTATCACCACAGAATTCATAACATCAGCATATGATGTTACCTAGCTACAAGAAAACAATTAAGAGACAAGTTCACAATATAATATTATATTCCCGTAGACTGAAACAATGCGAGTGTGAAAAACTTCTTCTACGAAAAATTCTTATTGCAACTTTACCTTGAACTGTCACAGTGAATGTACACATTCCCTTGTTGCCGCTGGCATCGGTTGCATTGAACTGAACAACTGTGTCACCAATTGCAATGGAGGTGCCTGCCATTACATCAGATACAGGAACAATATCTAGCATTGAGTTGTCAGTGACATTGACTGATGCCCAAGTTGCAGTGGCAGTTGATAAGCCAAGATCAGTACCGATTGTAAAGGATGCTGGACACATCAAGACTGGATCCTCATCATCTGAAACATGGAGGGGAACAAATTACTATCACCACAGAATTCATAACATCAGCATATGATGTTACCTAGCTGCAAGAAAACAATTAAGAGACAAGTTCACAATATTATATTATATTCCCGTAGACTGAAACAATGCGCGTGTGAAAAACTTCTTCAACGAAAAATTCTTATTGCAACTTTACCTTGAACTGTCACAGTGAATGTACACATTCCCTTGTTGCCGCTGGCATCGGTTGCATTGAACTGAACAATTGTGTCACCAATTGGAATGGAGGTGCCTGCCATTACATCAGATACAGGAACAATATCTAGCATTGAGTTGTCAGTGACATTGACTGATGCCCAAGTTGCAGTGGCAGTTGATAAGCCAGGATCAGTACCGATTGTAAATGATGCTGGACACATCAAGACTGGATCCTCATCATCTGAAACATGGAGGGGAACAAAATACTATCACCACAGAATTCATAACATCATCATATGATGTTACCTAGCTGCAAGAAAACAATTAAGAGACAAGTTCACAATTTTATATTATATTCCCGTAGACTGAAACAATGCGCGTGTGAAAAACTTCTTCTACGAAAAAATCTGATTGCAACTTTACCTTGAACTGTCACAGTGAATGTACACATTCCCTTGTTGCCGCTGGCATCGGTTGCATTGAACTGAACAACTGTGTCACCAATTGGAATGGAGGTGCCTGCCATTACATCAGATACAGGAACAATATCTAGCATTGAGTTGTCAGTGACATTGACTGATGCCCAAGTTGCTGTGGCAGTTGATAAGCCAGGATCAGTACCGATTGTAAAGGATGCTGGACACATCAAGACTGGATCTTCATCATCTGAAACATGGAGGGGAACAAATTACTATCACCACAGAATTCATAACATCAGCATATGATGTTACCTAGCTGCAAGAAAACAATTAAGAGACAAGTTCACAATATTATATCATATTCCCGTAGACTGAAACTATGCGCGAGTGAAAAACTTCTTCTACGAAAAATTCTTATTGCAACTTTACCTTGAACTGTCACAGTGAATGTACACATTCCCTTGTTGCCGCTGGCATCGGTTGCATTGAACTGAACAACTGTGTCACCAATTGGAATGGAGGTGCCTGCCATTACATCAGATACAGGAACAATATCTAGCATTGAGTTGTCAGTGACATTGACTGATGCCCAAGTTGCAGTGGCAGTTGATAAGCCAGGATCAGTACCGATTGTAAAGGATGCTGGACACATCAAGACTGGATCTTCATCATCTGAAACATGGAGGGGAAGAAATTACTATCACCACAGAATTCATAACATCAGCATATGATGTTACCTAGCTGCAAGAAAACAATTAAGAGACAAGTTCACAATATTATATTATATTCCCGTAGACTGAAACAATGCGCGTGTGAAAAACTTCTTCTACGAAAAATTATGATTGCAACTTTACCTTGAACTGTCACAGTGAATGTACACATTCCCTTGTTGCCGCTGGCATCGGTTGCATTGAACTGAACAACTGTGTCACCAATTGGAATGGAGGTGCCTGCCATTACATCAGATACAGGAACAATATCTAGCATTGAGTTGTCAGTGACATTGACTGATGCCCAAGTTGCAGTGGCAGTTGATAAGCCAGGATCAGTACCGATTGTAAAGGATGCTGGACACATCAAGACTGGATCCTCATCATCTGAAACATGGAGGGGAAGAAGTTACTAACACCACAGAATTCATAACATCAGCATATGATGTTACCTAGCTGCAAGAAAACAATTAAGAGACAAGTTCACAATTTTATATTATATTCCCTTAGACTGAAACAATGCGCGTGTGAAAAACTTCTTCTACGAAAAATTATTACTGCAACTTTACCTTGAACTGTCACAGTGAATGTACACATTCCCTTGTTGCCGCTGGCATCGGTTGCATTGAACTGAACAATTGTGTCACCAATTGGTATGGAGGTGCCTGACATTACATCAGATACAGGAACAATATCTAGCATTGAGTTGTCAGTGACATTGACTGATGCCCAAGTTGCTGTGGCAGTTGATAAGCCAGGATCAGTACCGATTGTAAAGGATGCTGGACACATCAAGACTGGATCTTCATCATCTGAAACATGGAGGGGAACAAATTACTATCACCACAGAATTCATAACATCAGCATATGATGTTACCTAGCTACAGGAAAACAATTAAGAGACAAGTTCACAATATAATATTATATTCCCGTAGACTGAAACAATGCGCGTGTGAAAAACTTCTTCTACGAAAAATTCTTATTGCAACTTTACCTTGAACTGTCACAGTGAATGTACACATTCCCTTGTTGCCGCTGGCATCGGTTGCATTGAACTGAACAACTGTGTCACCAATTGCAATGGAGGTGCCTGCCATTACATCAGATACAGGAACAATATCTAGCATTGAGTTGTCAGTGACATTGACTGATGCCCAAGTTGCAGTGGCAGTTGATAAGCCAAGATCAGTACCGATTGTAAAGGATGCTGGACACATCAAGACTGGATCCTCATCATCTGAAACATGGAGGGGAACAAATTACTATCACCACAGAATTCATAACATCAGCATATGATGTTACCTAGCTGCAAGAAAACAATTAAGAGACAAGTTCACAATTTTATATTAAATTCCCGTAGACTGAAACAATGCGCGTGTGAAAAACTTCTCCTACGAACAATTCTTATTGCTACTTTACCTTGAACTGTCACAGTGAATGTACACATTCCCTTGTTGCCGCTGGCATCGGTTGCATTGAACTGAACAACTGTGTCACCAATTGGAATGGAGGTGCCTGCCATTACATCAGATACAGGAACAATATCTAGCATTGAGTTGTCAGTGACATTGACTGATGCCCAAGTTGCAGTGGCAGTTGATAAGCCAGGATCAGTACCGATTGTAAATGATGCTGGACACATCAAGACTGGATCCTCATCATCTGAAACATGGAGGGGAACAAAATACTATCACCACAGAATTCATAACATCAGCATATGATGTTACCTAGCTGCAAGAAAACAATTAAGAGACAAGTTCACAATTTTATATTATATTCCCGTAGACTGAAACAATGCGCGTGTGAAAAACTTCTGCTACGAAAAATTCTGATTGCAACTTTACCTTGAACTGTCACAGTGAATGTACACATTCCCTTGTTGCCGCTGGCATCGGTTGCATTGAACTGAACAACTGTGTCACCAATTGGAATGGAGGTGCCTGCCATTACATCAGATACAGGAACAATATCTAGCATTGAGTTGTCAGTGACATTGACTGATGCCCAAGTTGCAGTGGCAGTTGATAAGCCAGGATCAGTACCGATTGTAAAGGATGCTGGACACATCAAGACTGGATCTTCATCATCTGAAACATGGAGGGGAACAAATTACTATCACCACAGAATTCATAACATCAGCATATGATGTTACCTAGCTGCAAGAAAACAATTAAGAGACAAGTTCACAATATTATATCATATTCCCGTAGACTGAAACAATGCGCGAGTGAAAAACTTCTTCTACGAAAAATTCTTATTGCAACTTTACCTTGAACTGTCACAGTGAATGTACACATTCCCTTGTTGCCGCTGGCATCGGTTGCATTGAACTGAACAGCTGTGTCACCAATTGGAATGGAGGTGCCTGCCATTACATCAGATACAGGAACAATATCTAGCATTGAGTTGTCAGTGACATTGACTGATGCCCAAGTTGCAGTGGCAGTTGATAAGCCAGGATCAGTACCGATTGTAAAGGATGCTGGACACATCAAGACTGGATCTTCATCATCTGAAACATGGAGGGGAAGAAATTACTATCACCACAGAATTCATAACATCAGCATATGATGTTACCTAGCTGCAAGAAAACAATTAAGAGACAAGTTCACAATATTATATTATATTCCCGTAGACTGAAACAATGCGCGTGTGAAAAACTTCTTCTACGAAAAATTATGATTGCAACTTTACCTTGAACTGTCACAGTGAATGTACACATTCCCTTGTTGCCGCTGGCATCGGTTGCATTGAACTGAACAACTGTGTCACCAATTGGAATGGAGGTGCCTGCCATTACATCAGATACAGGAACAATATCTAGCATTGAGTTGTCAGTGACATTGACTGATGCCCAAGTTGCAGTGGCAGTTGATAAGCCAGGATCAGTACCGATTGTAAAGGATGCTGGACACATCAAGACTGGATCCTCATCATCTGAAACATGGAGGGGAAGAAGTTACTAACACCACAGAATTCATAACATCAGCATATGATGTTACCTAGCTGCAAGAAAACAATTAAGAGACAAGTTCACAATTTTATATTATATTCCCGTAGACTGAAACAATGCGCGTGTGAAAAACTTCTTCTACGAAAAATTATTACTGCAACTTTACCTTGAACTGTCACAGTGAATGTACACATTCCCTTGTTGCCGCTGGCATCGGTTGCATTGAACTGAACAATTGTGTCACCAATTGGTATGAAGGTGCCTGACATTACATCAGATACAGGAACAATATCTAGCATTGAGTTGTCAGTGACATTGACTGATGCCCAAGTTGCAGTGGCAGTTGATAAGCCAGGATCAGTACCGATTGTAAAGGATGCTGGACACATCAAGACTGGATCTTCATCATCTGAAACATGGAGGGGAAGAAATTACTATCACCACAGAATTCATAACATCAGCATATGATGTTACCTAGCTGGAAGAAAACAATTAAGAGACAAGTTCACAATTTTATACTAT
This sequence comes from Astropecten irregularis, assembly GCA_963971285.1. NCBI lineage: Eukaryota > Metazoa > Echinodermata > Asteroidea > Paxillosida > Astropectinidae > Astropecten > Astropecten irregularis. Next base: position 3,817,734 of record OZ020260.1, on the reverse strand, counting down.
ATTCCCGTAGACTGAAACAATGCGCGTGTGAAAAACTTCTTCTACGAAAAATTCTGATTGCAACTTTACCTTGAACTGTCACAGTGAATGTACACATTCCCTTGTTGCCGCTGGCATCGGTTGCATTGAACTGAACAACTGTGTCACCAATTGGAATGGAGGTGCCTGCCATTACATCAGATACAGGAACAATATCTAGCATTGAGTTGTCAGTGACATTGACTGATGCCCAAGTTGCAGTGGCAGTTGATAAGCCAGGATCAGTACCGATTGTAAAGGATGCTGGACACATCAAGACTGGATCTTCATCATCTGAAACATGGAGGGGAAGAAATTACTATCACCACAGAATTCATAACATCAGCATATGATGTTACCTAGCTGCAAGAAAACAATTAAGAGACAAGTTCACAATATTATATCATATTCCCGTAGACTGAAACAATGCGCGAGTGAAAAACTTCTTCTACGAAAAATTCTTATTGCAACTTTACCTTGAACTGTCACAGTGAATGTACACATTCCCTTGTTGCCGCTGGCATCGGTTGCATTGAACTGAACAACTGTGTCACCAATTGGAATGGAGGTGCCTGCCATTACATCAGATACAGGAACAATATCTAGCATTGAGTTGTCAGTGACATTGACTGATGCCCAAGTTGCAGTGGCAGTTGATAAGCCAGGATCAGTACCGATTGTAAAGGATGCTGGACACATCAAGACTGGATCCTCATCATCTGAAACATGGAGGGGAACAAATTACTATCACCACAGAATTCATAACATCAGCATATGATGTTACCTAGCTGCAAGAAAACAATTAAGAGACAAGTTCACAATTTTATATTATATTCCCGTAGACTGAAACAATGCGCGTGTGAAAAACTTCTTCTACGAAAAATTATTACTGCAACTTTACCTTGAACTGTCACAGTGAATGTACACATTCCCTTGTTGCCGCTGGCATCGGTTGCATTGAACTGAACAATTGTGTCACCAATTGGTATGAAGGTGCCTGACATTACATCAGATACAGGAACAATATCTAGCATTGAGTTGTCAGTGACATTGACTGATGCCCAAGTTGCAGTGGCAGTTGATAAGCCAGGATCAGTACCGATTGTAAAGGATGCTGGACACATCAAGACTGGATCTTCATCATCTGAAACATGGAGGGGAAGAAATTACTATCACCACAGAATTCATAACATCAGCATATGATGTTACCTAGCTGGAAGAAAACAATTAAGAGACAAGTTCACAATTTTATACTATATTCCCGTAGACTGAAACAATGCGCGTGTGAAAAACTTCTTCTACGAAAAATTCTGATTGCAACTTTACCTTGAACTGTCACAGTGAATGTACACATTCCCTTGTTGCCGCTGGCATCGGTTGCATTGAACTGAACAACTGTGTCACCAATTGGAATGGAGGTGCCTGCCATTACATCAGATACAGGAACAATATCTAGCATTGAGTTGTCAGTGACATTGACTGATGCCCAAGTTGCAGTGGCAGTTGATAAGCCAGGATCAGTACCGATTGTAAAGGATGCTGGACACATCAAGACTGGATCTTCATCATCTGAAACATGGAGGGGAACAAATTACTATCACCACAGAATTCATAACATCAGCATATGATGTTACCTAGCTGCAAGAAAATAATTAAGAGACAAGTTCACAATATTATATTATATTCCCGTAGACTGAAACAATGCGCGTGTGAAAAACTTCTTCTACGAAAAATTCTGATTGCAACTTTACCTTGAACTGTCACAGTGAATGTACACATTCCCTTGTTGCCGCTGGCATCGGTTGCATTGAACTGAACAACTGTGTCACCAATTGGAATGGAGGTGCCTGCCATTACATCAGATACAGGAACAATATCTAGCATTGAGTTGTCAGTGACATTGACTGATGCCCAAGTTGCAGTGGCAGTTGATAAGCCAGGATCAGTACCGATTGTAAAGGATGCTGGACACATCAAGACTGGATCTTCATCATCTGAAACATGGAGGGGAAGAAATTACTATCACCACAGAATTCATAACATCAGCATATGATGTTACCTAGCTGGAAGAAAACAATTAAGAGACAAGTTCACAATTTTATACTATATTCCCGTAGACTGAAACAATGCGCGTGTGAAAAACTTCTTCTACGAAAAATTATTACTGCAACTTTACCTTGAACTGTCACAGTGAATGTACACATTCCCTTGTTGCCGCTGGCATCGGTTGCATTGAACTGAACAACTGTGTCACCAATTGGAATGGAGGTGCCTGCCATTACATCAGATACAGGAACAATATCTAGCATTGAGTTGTCAGTGACATTGACTGATGCCCAAGTTGCAGTGGCAGTTGATAAGCCAGGATCAGTACCGATTGTAAAGGATGCTGGACACATCAAGACTGGATCTTCATCATCTGAAACATGGAGGGGAAGAAATTACTATCACCACAGAATTCATAACATCAGCATATGATGTTACCTAGCTGCAAGAAAACAATTAAGAGACAAGTTCACAATACTATATCATATTCCCGTAGACTGAAACAATGCGCGAGTGAAAAACTTCTTCTACGAAAAATTCTTATTGCAACTTTACCTTGAACTGTCACAGTGAATGTACACATTCCCTTGTTGCCGCTGGCATCGGTTGCATTGAACTGAACAACTGTGCCACCAATTGGAATGGAGGTGCCTGCCATTACATCAGATACAGGAACAATATCTAGCATTGAGTTGTCAGTGACATTGACTGATGCCCAAGTTGCAGTGGCAGTTGATAAGCCAGGATCAGTACCGATTGTAAAGGATGCTGGACACATCAAGACTGGATCCTCATCATCTGAAACATGGAGGGGAACAAATTACTATCACCACAGAATTCATAACATCAGCATATGATGTTACCTAGCTGCAAGAAAACAATTAAGAGACAAGTTCACAATATTATATTATATTCCCGTAGACTGAAACAATGCGCGTGTGAAAAACTTCTTCTACGAAAAATTCTGATTGCAACTTTACCTTGAACTGTCACAGTGAATGTACACATTCCCTTGTTGCCGCTGGCATCGGTTGCATTGAACTGAACAACTGTGTCACCAATTGGAATGGAGGTGCCTGCCATTACATCAGATACAGGAACAATATCTAGCATTGAGTTGTCAGTGACATTGACTGATGCCCAAGTTGCAGTGGCAGTTGATAAGCCAGGATCAGTACCGATTGTAAAGGATGCTGGACACATCAAGACTGGATCCTCATCATCTGAAACATGGAGGGGAAGAAGTTACTAACACCACAGAATTCATAACATCAGCATATGATGTTACCTAGCTGCAAGAAAACAATTAAGAGACAAGTTCACAATTTTATATTATATTCCCGTAGACTGAAACAATGCGCGTGTGAAAAACTTCTTCTACGAAAAATTCTTACTGCAACTTTACCTTGAACTGTCACAGTGAATGTACACATTCCCTTGTTGCCGCTGGCATCGGTTGCATTGAACTGAACAATTGTGTCACCAATTGGTATGAAGGTGCCTGACATTACATCAGATACAGGAACAATATCTAGCATTGAGTTGTCAGTGACATTGACTGATGCCCAAGTTGCAGTGGCAGTTGATAAGCCAGGATCAGTACCGATTGTAAAGGATGCTGGACACATCAAGACTGGATCTTCATCATCTGAAACATGGAGGGGAAGAAATTACTATCACCACAGAATTCATAACATCAGCATATGATGTTACCTAGCTGGAAGAAAACAATTAAGAGACAAGTTCACAATTTTATACTATATTCCCGTAGACTGAAACAATGCGCGTGTGAAAAACTTCTTCTACGAAAAATTCTGATTGCAACTTTACCTTGAACTGTCACAGTGAATGTACACATTCCCTTGTTGCCGCTGGCATCGGTTGCATTGAACTGAACAACTGTGTCACCAATTGGAATGGAGGTGCCTGCCATTACATCAGATACAGGAACAATATCTAGCATTGAGTTGTCAGTGACATTGACTGATGCCCAAGTTGCAGTGGCAGTTGATAAGCCAGGATCAGTACCGATTGTAAATGATGCTGGACACATCAAGACTGGATCCTCATCATCTGAAACATGGAGGGGAACAAAATACTATCACCACAGAATTCATAACATCAGCATATGATGTTACCTAGCTGCAAGACAACAATTAAGAGACAAGTTCACAATTTTATATTATATTCCCGTAGACTGAAACAATGCGCGTGTGAAAAACTTCTTCTACGAAAAATTCTTATTGCAACTTTACCTTGAACTGTCACAGTGAATGTACACATTCCCTTGTTGCCGCTGGCATCGGTTGCATTGAACTGAACAATTGTGTCACCAATTGGAATGGAGGTGCCTGCCATTACATCAGATACAGGAACAATATCTAGCATTGAGTTGTCAGTGACATTGACTGATGCCCAAGTTGCAGTGGCAGTTGATAAGCCAGGATCAGTACCGATTGTAAATGATGCTGGACACATCAAGACTGGATCCTCATCATCTGAAACATGGAGGGGAACAAAATACTATCACCACAGAATTCATAACATCAGCATATGATGTTACCTAGCTGCATAACAACAATTAAGAGACAAGTTCACAATTTTATATTATATTCCCGTAGACTGAAACAATGCGCGTGTGAAAAACTTCTTCTACGAAAAATTCTTATTGCAACTTTACCTTGAACTTTCACAGTGAATGTACACATTCCCTTGTTGCCGCTGGCATCGGTTGCATTGAACTGAACAATTGTGTCACCAATTGGAATGGAGGTGCCTGCCATTACATCAGATACAGGAACAATATCTAGCATTGAGTTGTCAGTGACATTGACTGATGCCCAAGTTGCAGTGGCAGTTGATAAGCCAGGATCAGTACCGATTGTAAACGATGCTGGACACATCAAGACTGGATCCTCATCATCTGAAACATGGAGGGCAACAAAATACTATCACCACAGAATTCATAACATCAGCATATGATGTTACCTAGCTGCAAGAAAACAATTAAGAGACAAGTTCACAATTTTATATTATATTCCCGTAGACTGAAACAATGCGCGTGTGAAAAACTTCTTCTACGAAAAATTATTACTGCAACTTTACCTTGAACTGTCACAGTGAATGTACACATTCCCTTGTTGCCGCTGGCATCGGTTGCATTGAACTGAACAACTGTGTCACCAATTAGAATGGAGGTGCCTGCCATTACATCAGATACAGGAACAATATCTAGCATTGAGTTGTCAGTGACATTGACTGATGCCCAAGTTGCAGTGGCAGTTGATAAGCCAGGATCAGTACCGATTGTAAAGGATGCTGGACACATCAAGACTGGATCCTCATCATCTGAAACATGGAGGAGAACAAATTACTATCACCACAGAATTCATAACATCAGCATATGATGTTACCTAGCTGCATAACAACAATTAAGAGACAAGTTCACAATTTTATATTATATTCCCGTAGACTGAAACAATGCGCGTGTGAAAAACTTCTTCTACGAAAAATTCTTATTGCAACTTTACCTTGAACTGTCACAGTGAATGTACACATTCCCTTGTTGCCGCTGGCATCGGTTGCATTGAACTGAACAATTGTGTCACCAATTGGAATGGAGGTGCCTGCCATTACATCAGATACAGGAACAATATCTAGCATTGAGTTGTCAGTGACATTGACTGATGCCCAAGTTGCAGTGGCAGTTGATAAGCCAGGATCAGTACCGATTGTAAACGATGCTGGACACATCAAGACTGGATCCTCATCATCTGAAACATGGAGGGCAACAAAATACTATCACCACAGAATTCATAACATCAGCATATGATGTTACCTAGCTGCAAGAAAACAATTAAGAGACAAGTTCACAATTTTATATTATATTCCCGTAGACTGAAACAATGCGCGTGTGAAAAACTTCTTCTACGAAAAATTATTACTGCAACTTTACCTTGAACTGTCACAGTGAATGTACACATTCCCTTGTTGCCGCTGGCATCGGTTGCATTGAACTGAACAACTGTGTCACCAATTGGAATGGAGGTGCCTGCCATTACATCAGATACAGGAACAATATCTAGCATTGAGTTGTCAGTGACATTGACTGATGCCCAAGTTGCAGTGGCAGTTGATAAGCCAGGATCAGTACCGATTGTAAAGGATGCTGGACACATCAAGACTGGATCCTCATCATCTGAAACATGGAGGAGAACAAATTACTATCACCATAGAATTCATAACATCAGCATATGATGTTACCTAGCTGCAAGAAAACAATTAAGAGACAAGTTCACAATTTTATATCATATTCCCGTAGATTGGAACAATGCGCGTGTGAAAAACTTCTTCTACGAAAAATTCTGATTGCAACTTTACCTTGAACTGTCACAGTGAATGTACACATTCCCTTGTTACCGCTGGCATCGGTTGCATTGAACTGAACAATTGTGTCACCAATTGGTATGGAGGTGCCTGACATTACATCAGATACAGGAACAATATCTAGCATTGAGTTGTCAGTGACATTGACTGATGCCCAAGTTGCAGTGGCAGTTGATAAGCCAGGATCAGTACCGATTGTAAAGGATGCTGGACACATCAAGACTGGATCCTCATCATCTGAAACATGGAGGGCAACAAAATACTATCACCACAGAATTCATAACATCAGCATATGATGTTACCTAGCTGCAAGAAAACAATTAAGAGACAAGTTCACAATTTTATATTATATTCCCGTAGACTGAAACAATGCGCGTGTAAAAAACTTCTTATACGAAAAATTATTACTGCAACTTTACCTTGAACTGTCACAGTGAATGTACACAATCCCTTGTTGCCGCTGGCATCGGTTGCATTGAACTGAACAACTGTGTCACCAATTGGTATGGAGGTGCCTGACATTACATCAGATACAGGAACAATATCTAGCATTGAGTTGTCAGTGACATTGACTGATGCCCAAGTTGCAGTGGCAGTTGATAAGCCAGGATCAGTACCGATTGTAAAGGATGCTGGACACATCAAGACTGGATCCTCATCATCTGAAACATGGAGGGGAACAAATTACTATCACCACAGAATTCATAACATCAGCATATGATGTTACCTAGCTGCAAGAAAACAATTAAGAGACAAGTTCACAATTTTATATTACATTCCCGTAGACTGAAACAATGCGCGTGTGAAAAACTTCTTCTACGAAAAATTCTTATTGCAACTTTACCTTGAACTGTCACAGTGAATGTACACATTCCCTTGTTGCCGCTGGCATCGGTTGCATTGAACTGAACAATTGTGTCACCAATTGGAATGGAGGTGCCTGCCATTACATCAGATACAGGAACAATATCTAGCATTGAGTTGTCAGTGACATTGACTGATGCCCAAGTTGCAGTGGCAGTTGATAAGCCAGGATCAGTACCGATTGTAAACGATGCTGGACACATCAAGACTGGATCCTCCTCATCTGAAACATGGAGGGGAACAAATTACTATTGATCAAAAGGAACATTTTGTCATCATTTATGATTAAAATGTGATCTATGGATTGGCTCTTCAATTTCCAAAATTATACAAATTAATGAGATTTTCAGAAAACCTACCAGTAATTGTGATTTCCAAAATGCAGGAGGCATTATTCCCATACTGGTCAGTTGCAGTGTACGTCAGTGAATGTGTGGTTGGTAAACCATTTGTGAGATCGAGCTGCACAGACTGACCAACACTGTATGTCATCCCAGCATAATCAATGGTTATGTTTGGTGATCCAGAGTTGTCTGAGGATGATGCTGGAGCAGGAAGTGTGACTTGTTTGTAGGCAACATTGGCATCAGTGGCATACGTGCTACTAGATGGACACTCAATGCTGGGAGGCTCATTATCTGAAATGAGAGCAACAGCTGGTTTGTAATGATAATAATATAGTACATGTACATTGCACAGTATTATATGAATATACTCTACTGCGCATTACAAATTTAATATTATCCCTGGTCATCGGGACATTATTTCTATTCCTATATTCCTATATTCCTTCTATTCCTGTATTTCTATACAGCCCCCATGCTACCATAAGGTTCACAGAGGCTTATCAAACTATAAAACCATCTCTACCCTAGCTAACAGATACCTATTTATACCATGGTGAAGTGAAGCAATGTGTGAAAAAGCATCTTGCCCAGGGATACAGGCACCATTAACCCATGGCTGGATTTTAATCTAAAATCTGTACATTAACCACAAGAATCTGTGCCTTCTGTTACAGTGTAAATTTCCTGCTCGAAGCTGTATGTATCAACTGGAAAAATAAACACGGAAATAAATGCTACTTGCAAGAATAGTGGCATCTGTTTGTCTCGAAAGGAAATAGGTTATTTGCGCTCAGTAACTGTTCGCTTTCTGCGATCAGGCCTTTCCTCGGCCTCCCACCGTCTCACTCGTTTCATGTCGCTCCGATCCACGCCCTCCATCACTAACTTCCTCCATTTGTCTCGGTCAGCAGAAGAGGCTACAGTACCCAGTTTGAAGGGTTGATGTCACTGGCCTTCATATGACGCTTTCATACATCTTTAAAGCGAAGGACAGGTCTTTCAACAGCCCTTGTTCCAGAGGCCAGTTCACCGTACAAGATGTCTTGTGATTTAAATCGCTTCCAACTAAACCAATGTCTGAAAAACGGCCGCAATATTTCTTTAGTGTTTTCTCTTTTGTTTTTGATCTTTTAAAAACAAAAGGGTGGGGTCTGTATGCAGTCAACTTAAATCAATATTATCTTAATATCTGCAAAGGCTAATTTAAGACCAAGACTATAATATACGCCGTGCATCCTACTGCCGTGCCGAACTTGAATCAAATGAATGAAGCAATAGCACGGCAGTAGCACGACAGTTGCACTAAACGCCGAGCATAATTGAAAGTGTCGCGTATAGCCTAGGCCTATTACATTCGCCAAGTTTTCTGGAGTAGGCCTAGTTCAGGCATGCCTCACATATTTCCAGTATTCCGGGGATACCTCGCCTCATTATACCTCCAAGTGTTCTATCAAGGCTAAATCTGCAAGTATTGTTGTTGACGGGTAAACACATCTCTGATCTTTTCAAATACGAATTCTGAACAATTAATAAAAGTGTCTTATAATGTGCAGTGGCGCACCCGGGGGACCAAGAGGGTCCATGAAAAAAAAAAAAAAAAAATGGGGGAGAGGGAAAGGGAGAGGAGGAGCAGCTGAGCCTTTCTCAGGAGGCTGAGTCTGACTGACTTTAAAGCTAGTATCATCTTTAGTAAGAGACCGCAGTCGTGGGCTGTGGTGCCGGTTCTGCAGTGGTTGCCTCGTCCGGTGCAGCAGTCGTGGGCTGTGGTGCCGGTTCTGCAGTGGTTGCCTCGTCCGGTGCAGCAGTTGTTTCCTGTGGTGCCGGTGCTGTAGTGGTTGCCTCGTCCGGTGCAGCAGTTGTTTCCTGTGGTGCCACCGGTGCTGCAGTGGTTGCCTCGTCCGGTGCAGCAGTCGTGGGGTGTGGTGTCGGTTCTGCAGTGGTTGCCTCGTCTGGTGCAGCAGTTGTTTCCTGTGGTGCCGGTTCTGCAGTGGTTGCCTCGTCCGGTGCAGCAGTTGTTTCCTGTGGTGCCGGTGCAGCAGTTGTTGCCTGTGGTGCCGGTGCAGCAGTTGTTTCCTGTGGTGCCAGTTCTGCAGTGGTTGCCTCGTCCGGTGCAGCAGTCGTTGGCTGTGGTGCCGGTGCTGCAGTGGTTGCCTCGTCCGGTGCAGCAGTTGTTTCCTGTGGTTCCGGTTCTGCAGTGGTTGCCTCGTCCGGTGCAGCAGTTGTTTCCTGTGGTGCCGGTTCTGCAGTGGTTGCCTCGTCCGGTGCAGCAGTTGTTTCCTGTGGTGCCGGTGCAGCAGTTGTTGCCTGTGGTGCCGGTGCAGCAGTTGTTTCCTGTGGTGCCAGTTCTGCAATGGTTGCCTCGTCTGGTGCAGCAGTTGTTTCCTTTGATGCTGCAGTGGTTGCCCCGTCCGGTGCATCAGTCGTGGGCTGTGGTGCCGGTTCTGCAATGGTTGCCTCGTCTGGTGCAGCAGTTGTTTCCTGTGGTGCTGCAGTGGTTGCCCCGTCCGGTGCAGCAGTCGTGGGCTGTGGTGCCGGTTCTGCAATGGTTGCCTCGTCTGGTGCAGCAGTTGTTTCCTGTGGTGCTGCAGTGGTTGCCCCGTCCGGTGCATCAGTCGTGGGCTGTGGTGCCGGTTCTGCAGTGGTTGCCTCGTCCGGTGCAGCAGTTGTTTCCTGTGGTGCCGGTGCAGCAGTTGTTGCCTGTGGTGCCGGTGTAGCAGTTGTTTCCTGTGGTGCCAGTTCTGCAGTGGTTGCCTCGTCCGGTGCAGCAGTCGTGGGCTGTGGTGCCGGTGCTGCAGTGGTTGCCTCGTCCGGTGCAGCAGTTGTTTCCTGTGGTGCCGGTGCAGCAGTGGTTGCCTCGTCTGGTGCAGCAGTTGTTTCCTGTGGTGCTGCAGTGGTTGTATTTTGGTGTATAGCTTGAGTGTCTGAGAAACTCCCGAGTATTTTTCATTTTTTTTTTTTTAAATTTGACATTTAGCATGGGAGCCTATGGGAAAATGTTTACTGGTGTGCACCCAAACGAAACGCGGGCGCAAGCAGGTAGCTTGAACCGGAGAGGGCGGGCTACCAAAGGATCAGGAGGAGTTAGCAAGCTAACCATGCAGCAATCGTTATACGACATTTTTCAAGTTTATTAATAACAGTTTGAAAATGTTCACAGATAAGGTTTATGACTTTCACAGACAGAAAGCAAAAGACCAACAAATTATTACATGTACTTCCTCAAAAAAGAAAAAGAAAAAAGATAAATGGTCCTATACCGCGTACGTGACAATTAATATTTATTCATTGGTGGCGTTTTCCTAGGGCCAACACAAAGTGCATTCATACTAAATAGAAAAAAAGGTGTAGTCATAGGGTTACCAAATTCCACCAACAGTATTTGCGATTTTAAAAGTTAATTGAATACCCCGCCGAGTCGATGTACTTTTATTGCAGTTAGAAAAAGTCAATGAACTGAAGAAGGAAAAAAATAAAAAATAAACAGCAAAACTAAACAAGATCTATTTAACAAACAACACATACAACAACAAAACACGGCGTTATGGCAACAGTGACGTCAAGACTGTATAGAGGTACAAATAGACCTCGGTGGTGGGACTTACGCCGGCGGCAATGCGCATGTCTTTTCAAAAAAGGCTCAACAAAACAGTTGAATCAAAATGGCATACTATTGCATACTATATATTGGATATCAATGTGCTCTATGTGTTTACGTAGTCCGGAACTTCAAGTTAGTAAAGGCCTATAATATATTCAGGCTGATTTGGTATCATGTCTAAAGATATGCATATACGCTGTTTGATAATGGCAGCGTTACAGTATGGGACTCAGTGGGCAGCGGCAATTGTAGTCAGTGCGATATTAAAATGATGATGCTTCAATTAGCTAAACCGATGAGAACATAGAAGTTTGGATAGAGCAGACAGAAAAAAATCATACTTTTAACTTTTTAAAACGTGATGTACAAGATATAAAATAACGATAGTTGCCAAAAATTACCCATTTTTCTGTCTTTCAAATCTTTCAAAGATTTGAGATGAAAAAAAAATACACAACAACCCCACAATATTCGGTCGGACATGTGCAACATTAAAAAAAACAACTAAATTTCTAAATGTCAGTGGACAAGAAGAAGGGAATGGCCGCAGTTGTTGCTTAATGACCGCCGTGTTTGGAGGCTGTGGCCGTGCGCGACGTTTAGGCCATAAAAAAATTGTTGTATTGGCGTAACGGAGGTTTGGAAAATAGGGTAGGGCGGGCGGATTTTTTATTTTTTTTAATTAAATTTTTCCTGGGGCATTAAATGCTTTTCCCCTGTATATCACAGTATTTGACGTGTCAAATAAAGACAAGAAATGACATAACAACTTTAACCAGTCTGGTTTCCATCTTTTGCTCCTTTGAAGCTTTTAATCTGCATAGAAATTTGCGAATTTTTTTTCCCCGATTTTTATTTATTTATTTATTTATTATTTTTTTGGGGGGTTTAAAATGTTTACGGTCGGGCATATTTTTTAATGGCCTTAGGTAAGATTCGGATCGGTTTATTTGTGTAATAAGCATAAATGTTGCCAACTGCGTGCAGTGGTTTACCTCCTGAAAATATTTTCAGAGACCATACCAAAACCTATTTATGTTCCAGCTGGCAACTTGTTTTTAGCTTCGTTTTGATTACTTTAGAAATATCAACTAAAATGCAGGTGCTTAATTAAAAGTAACTTCATACTTCATGGGCAAAAATATCGAGAAAGATACGGTAACAGTCATCTGTGAAATTTCCAGTCACACGCTGATTAGGCGTAACTGGTAGTGTTATCTTTTTATCAATTAGGTTTTAAATAGAGATAAAATACATTTCTTTTTCAGATGCATAAAGAACGACAACAAGTATGAATGGTATCTTTAATGAATGTAAAATCTAAAAGCAACAAGCCAAGTCCGGATTCGTTCAGACTGTCTGGTATTTCCTTCACGATGTGGAGCTTCATGATTCACGATATCCAGAGTTTTTCGGAACTAGAGATATAGGTGCTATGTGTTGCGGCTGGCCAGATGAAAGGGGCTACCTGTACATTTTGTTGTGGCGCATCCGGGAAGGGTGGGGGGGGGGGGGGGGGGGGTGTTGGAAGCATGATGGGTATAGGCATGTGCAAATCCTATTATGCGTGGATATCTCAACAGTAATGAAAATTCTAAATAACTTCATAGGGCCCTTGGGTTTTTTTGTACGTGTTGGAATTGTGCTTAAAACAAACGTTTACATGGTGTTCTTGAGGTGAAGGATATGCAGGATGGTAAGAATGTGGATAAGATATCCCTCCCCGCCAGAGACCAATAAAAGACAATGACACCATGGACCGTGTGTTGAGTGGCCTGACATAAGAGTAACGTTTATATTTGGGAAAAGTCTGTTGACCTCCGAAGTATTATACAGTATTTAAGATAATTATTATTTTTGTTATCAATGAGGGTCCAAACGTGAAGCATTTGTGGAGGAGTACATGTATGATCCAGCAGGAAGTATACTCCCCTCGCAATGGCGATTGCTTCATTGACATTTAATTATGTATGTCCTCACTCACAAGTGAAGCAAGTATGGGAGCAAGGGAACAACCTCTCGAGAGGAGTATAGGGGGAAGTGTCGTGGCAGTATTGGTATGCCCTTATAGGTACACTCCCCTGAAGAGTGTACCTATAAGGGCAATGTGAACATCAGAATTCTGCACCAGATGCATGCGTATTTACTGTACGTTGTAAATTAATGACCCGAAATTTCCCGATATTTGAGTATCTTTGGCTTTATAAATCAACGTTTTCTCTAAGCATGACACAGGCTGCTAAATTTGGTACGAGATGAACACGTAGGGTAAAATAGCCATGATTCGGACACCTAAGCAATTTTGGATTATTTTGACCTTCTTAATGTTTGTTTCTCTCAACTATTTTCACTTATGAACAACAAAGTGAAGTTATTATATCCAGGTTGATATTTTATGAAAGTTTTTTGTGTCCTTGAAATGAAATTGACTTGAAAAATAACCTTAATTTTAGCCATGATTCGGACACCCTGTCCATGATTCGGACACACATGAAAAAATGCTGAAAAAAACATGCCTTGCAAAATAAAATAATATCTCATCAATGCAGTGGGCAAATTCTTAAGTTGCCACCATTTATTTTCCCCAAAAAAGTGTCATTTGAGTGCTCAGAACTCAAAAAAGAAAATTGGTGCATGGACACATCCAGGACTTATTTTCAGAGTTTTTGAAGGCAATGCCCTGATAAAAACGGGCCATTTCGGCCATATCGTGAAATTGAACTCCATTCCGTCCGTGCGCTCCCGTGCGCACCACTCTAGTGTGTACAAAAGTCATGATCAATGGCGTAGATATTAGACTCCAGCCATTGACGAAATGAACGGCAGTCAATGGAGTGGAGTGTAAATTCGGGAGATGCCGGCATTTCTTCTAAAATGGAACATACACAAGCCACAAAATTATTTTGGCATATTTTTTAGCGACTCTGGGGGCCTGGGTAGCATAAATCAATGGAGTGTCAGAAATCATGGCACATAATTATACCTTGGCTTCTGGACAAGGAAATTTATGCAAGTTCAAATTGGCAACGCAGCTCTCCATAAATTGGACCTTGATGGTATATTGATGAACAGAATATACCAGTTTCATATAAAAAAAAATCCTGTTAAATGTAATTAATTTTCTGTGTTTTTAAATAATGCATTTTCTCACAACCCTATTTTTAACAGGGCTCTTAAGTTAAGGATCACACTTTTTTTAACTTGAGGCTGCACCCCAATTTCCTATCAGAAAATGTGACATTTTATAATAGGAATTGGATCATGTAAAGTATGTGGCACCGTTGTTTAGTCTAATAGGCCCTAGTGCACCTATCGGAAAGAATTCCACTGATGACCATAATTTGTGCACAACTCTATAGAACCAACAGAGGGCGTTTTGAGCAAACTGGCTTTGTACAGTTTGTAGGTAAAAGAACCATGTAAAACTCACTTTTCAGATATTCTACGCAAGTTTTCCACACCTGAAATTGAGGTTTATCATAATTTGTATCCAATAAGTTAACTCTTGGAGGATATAATCCTTTTTCCGTAATGGTGATCAGTGGAATTCTTTCCCATTTGCATTTGCACATTTCCGAGCATCCGAATGCTTCCGAAAACGTTGCTTCCGAAGACCTGCCGAAGATGACGTTCGTTGTGACGTCACAGGTCATTTAAATAAAGTAATAAAATCCACTTTTTGGCTCAGGTATATACTGTTTCGTATGTTTTTCAGCGTTTCCAACCCTCTTGAAACCATTCTAAGGCGTTCCATGCGATACAATGTCAAAATGTTGACTGCAACATACATATCTGGGGCATTTTTGGTCATTACCGGATTTTTTTCTACGAAAGTAATTAAGAGTGTTCCGATAAAGCCCTAGTCGTGTGCAGCGCCACCTACCGGTGGTTCCGGGAACATTGCGTCCAGGACAGGTTCGCATAAAGTAATGCATTAATGCATGTCACTGTGTTGACTTCAACAATACCCCTTTGCGGGGTAAACAAATTCTTCACAAAGTGCAATCTTCTTTTGCAGGTTCATCAGCCTCCCGGACTTTCAAAGGCACAGGCTGTTAGCCACGCCCACCAGGGGGAATGTCACGTGAGTTCAATACCAATCTCAGCCAATCAGATTTCGAGTATTCAAGGACACGGTAACAATCGCATATTTTGTCAATGTGTTGAAGTTAACGATATGGCACGAACCAATCATTTGGACTTAAAGTATCATACTTTGGTAGCATACCACGTACCAATACAGATCCACCTACAACTTGCAGAGTATATTAAAAAGATGGTGATGGTAAAAACATACCGTCAACATTTTCTTCTGCCTGAAATTCTGTAATTAATCCCCAAAATGAGTAAAACCAATTACCAAAAACAATTTTCATCTTTTAAAGATAAATAATTATGGTGAAAAGATTTTTAAAATACTGCTGGCGTTTTCACTGCTTTCTTTTCCAAATACACAATGTAGTGGGCACCGTATGTGACTGAATTTTTCACAGATGACTGTATCTTCCTTGATATTTTCCCCCATGAATCTGCATTTCTTTGGCAAAAACCAAAGTATGATAAAAAAAAAATTATCTGAATGGGACTCGGTATAATTGTTCAGCAGATTATTAATGCTTGCATTGTGGAAACCAAGGTGTTTACGCGAAATCCGGTAGTGCCTGACCATTATTTTGTGCTGTGTTGTGCCTTCACATAATTGGAATGATATTGAAAAGCAAGTTCTCCGAACTTTTCAATCCGGTTTTCTTATTATTATTATTTTTTTTAACTTTCAAAACCGCTTGTCATCGCCAACAGCAGGAATGAACGGCTCGGTGATTTACCGATTTGCAATGAAAGAACTGAGCACGCAGATGAAGGAGGATGTGCATATTTTCACGTATACTCATCATCCGGCACATAAGCCTATACTGTTGGAATTAGGTGTGAGAATCATGACTGTGCCTGAATGTACATTATGCTTCGTGAATGTAATGATTTTTTTTTCTCATTTCATGATTCCCAGCCTTCCAAGTTAAAGAGAACGTTTGCACCTTTTCTCACTTGTATTAATTAGCTGTCACAAAATTCGTTAGGAACGTTACACATAAGACGGAGCAACTTAGACAATATTGTTTCGGTAATGCCGATGGTGGCACAAGAAAATGAATGACTCTAAACAGACGGATCAGACGCAACGCTATCGCAATCATTGGTCTAATCGCTGGTCCCCTCCCCCATGTAATCGGCGGGAAATGGACGGGAACCAACCCAATTTGAGTCGTGCAAAACAAAAACCCCATAGGGGTGCACCCAAGTAAATAGTCCCAAAAATCCGTCCGACGAGCTCATTAATAAAAGCTAAGCACTCAATATATTTTAAGTAAGAGAGTTCTGAGAGCTATACAAATTAGGGATTGAAGAAATATGGCACTGGACCTCCTGCCAGTGGACTCTGGGCTTCGATTTGTGATGCAATAGCACTGCGCACTTGCGCTAAAAATAGCACCGAACATTGCAACGTGGCCATGCAAACGTGTGGTGAGTGGGGGTATGTACATGAATGGTGTGACGTCATTAGTGCGGAACGCTATTGGGTGAGAAAGTGGGTCTATTTCAGCCGCTTTGCAGAGGGATGGTTTTTGAAAATGGTTTCTTTGACTGGAGTGATCCATATACCTTGTTTTAGGGGTGGTCAGCTGAGAATGAGTATATCTCAAAAATGCAATGGTCAACCCACCATCAAATGAAAAGAAAATGAAAGGTGTCATGTTCATCATAAATTTTTCTGTGCAACCTGAACAGCAGTGAGAGTTCTGTATATTTTAAAATGATTTTCGAAACATAAGGATTTATGGGAGTTTATTTAATCGGGTGCAACCCTAGGCTAAGGACATAATTATACTGACGCCATTGCTACCTCAAAGTTATGGTTCAAAACAAAAATGTTATTAAACTGCTTCAAAATCACAAAACTTGGCATGTGCGTTCATGTAATGGAAGCCATACACACCAACAATGATTACTGGGCGTTTCTGGGTTATCATGAATGCGCTTTGTTTGGTCCCTGGAAAAGCCAGGAGACTTGTTCAACCGACGTCGTTTACACTGGTACAGTCTGGTTCGTGGTTATATGAACCTTTGTCAGACCGTCGTCACAGCTATTATTTTTTTCATGTAGTTTGGTTTCCGCTGTATGCGTCCATACGGTTCTCACGCGATTTCTTTCTTATGGATTATTGTGTAGCCTGTTATAGTGACAGATTTGCCTCCTGATCTCAGTTTTTGGCAGCTTTCCCAACTTTTAATTGACTGCGAGTAAACAGGATGCAAGCCAGGTATAGAGGAAAAAAGAATCCTCCATGGTAAAATGTAGGGAGTCTTTTTATTAGCCATCATCCCACTTTCAATAGATTTTGCAAGGGCAGTTCCAGTATCTTCGAAAAAAAAACCCCAAAACTCTTAACCCCAAGTGGCCGCCCAATAGCTGATGCCAGCAATGGAGAGAGTTACTGTACAGTATAGGTCGACTTAACCTTGGATATTCGTGATTAATATGAACCTAAACCTTTCTGAAGGCAGATTAAAAAAAAGAGACATCGGAGATGGTTGGTCTAGGTATAATGTATTATACAGAAAAACAGACAAACTGATTTTAAAGATGAACCTTCCTTTATGCAAATAACTAAACGAAAAGTGAACAAGACATTGTACGTATGTTTGAAAAGCACATCAGGCTTATCCGCAAATGAATTATGAAAATATGCTATTTCGCTGGGTTGATATTTAGTACAAAAACATGTACCATGCAGTTACCTTTCACAATACGTAAAGTAAAAGGAGATAGTTTCAAATTCATGCTAATGAGTAACTAGCCTATATCTGTTGTTTTTGTTTGTTTTTATATACAGTGTTGAATGACTTGCTTGGTACAATCGGTACAATACTAAAATGCACGAGTCTAGTCTAGGCATATAATGGGAAATATTAGCAAAAATGGAAACATCAATATTATTGACTTCATATACCATCTACGGCACCAATTCCGAGTAACTAACACGTTTCATGACGAGTGTATTATGTATTCATTAACAAAATGTGCAATTTTCGAAACATTTTACTGATGAAACCAATGTAAATTTACATATATCTTTCAATGTAGGCCAATAACATTTCAGATAGTGTTTTGTTGGGCTTTTTAGGTGAGCCACAGGATTTCCTATATCACAAAGTCATATTAATGTTCCTTTATAAATCTCTGCCTTTACATAATTTTAATAGCGAAGCAAGATATTTTCAAAAATCTTTTTCCATTACCCTTCAGTCTTCAAGAAAGATAATGAGTTCATGCAGAAAACACATGTTAACTGATTTCTATCTTTATGTCCTTTTTATTCAAAGAATGTTGTCATACATTCTATTTTGGTGAAAATTGTGCCTACATTACCTGTGTCGGTTGTTTGAGCTGTTGCCGATTCTGGCGTGGTAGTTGGCTCAGGCGTGGTAGTTGGTTCAGGTGTGGTGGTTGGTTCAGGCGTAGTGGTTGGTTCAGGAGCGGTGGTTGGTTCAGGAGTGGTTGTTTCTGTCGCGATGATTGGTTCACATGGGGAGGTAAAAAAAAGTTCAGTTACTTTCCTTTTTAAAGGAAATATCATACTTTAGTATTTGTCAAAGAAATGCAGACTCACGGGCAAAAATATCAAGAAAGATATTATGAGACAGTAACAGTCATCTGTGAAATTTTCAGTCCCATTCGGTG
The DNA here is from genome assembly GCA_963971285.1 of Astropecten irregularis. Lineage (NCBI taxonomy): Eukaryota > Metazoa > Echinodermata > Asteroidea > Paxillosida > Astropectinidae > Astropecten > Astropecten irregularis. Next base: position 3,798,734 of record OZ020260.1, on the reverse strand, counting down.
TCGACTTTTTGAGAAAACAGTGAAAAAACTCCCAGGTTTTTTTTTTGTTTTTTTAAAAATCTTTTCACAGGTATTTTTGTTTTTAAAAGATCAAAATTGTTTTTGGTCATTGCTTTTACTCTTCTCTTGACAAATACAGCAATTCAGGCAGAACAATTTTAACGGTATGTTTCTACCATCACCATTCTTTATACCATGTAAGCTATAGGTGAATCTGTGAAGATCTCTGTTTTGGTATACTACCAAAGTACTACCTTTAAGTTGGATAAACCGTTCTCTCTTTTGAATCGATATGGTAAATTTTTCAATGGACTTCGTACAAAGTATTGATTGATTCAAGCTAATTTGTTACATAGGGCGTTTACGAAACGGAGGCGCAGGCTCCGTCTCAGGCTCCATTTCGTGAATCCACTGGTATCAAAACAGAGTCTTTTGGCTGCGGTTCTGAAGTAGATTCTTTGGTTTGAAAAGGAAAACAGAGTTTCAGCTTCAGTGAATAACCACAACCTATATTTTCAGCATATGGATGTCAGAGCTGGAGCCTGAGCCTGAGCCTGAGCCTGAGCCTGAGCCTGAGCCTGAGCCTGAGCCTGAGCCTGAGCCTGAGCCTGAGCCTGAGCCTCCGTTTCGTAAACGCCCTTTGAAGTCGAAAGTTAAGTCTTACACTATAGATCATTAAAGTGTGTAATTGTTTGTGTTGGCCGTATTTCGTCTAAAGTGAGCCGCCATGATGGAGAGAGCCCCGGAGGTAGCAAAAAAAAAAGAAGACAATTCAGAAGGAATCCTCTAGATATGAAGCAGCACTGGCCATCAGCGAATTTATCGGAACACTTGTATTGCGTAACCTATAGGCCTTATTCTGCTTACGGCGAAACATTTAACACTGACATAAACAGATGACATCTATAACTTTAAATCGATTTCGCGAAACTCGACATAGCTTCGCAACATCGAATTTTCACAATTTAATTGTTAGGACAAGGGTGACCATCAGCAGCTGAAGCATGCAGGCGTTTATACATTTATACGTTTGTTCAGAGCAGACGCATCCCTCGGAAAAATGGAAATAAAATACCGCCAAAATGTACCAGAGGAAAAAGTGAAAAGCCAGAGTATTCTCCATTATTAATAGAGCATCTGATGGGAATATTTTGTTCTCTCTCTCTTCAGCCGTCACAATAAGTATTTTTATCTTAAAAAGGAAACAGTTAACCTTCCGTTGACAGCCAAAGCAAACTGACCAATTGTTCCAGTAAATATACGTATTTGTTAAAGGTAAATGTAATTTCATACTTTCATACATACTTTTTTCAAAGAAATGCAGATTCATTGATACAGTAAAAGTCATCTGTGGAATTCACAGTCCCACACGGTGCTGACGTTTTGAGAAAACGGTAAAAAAACGCCCAGGTAATTTTCTTAATCTTTTCACTGTAATTTTGTTTTTATCTTTTAGAGATTATGTTGTTGCTTTTACTAATTCATTGATATACACCCTTTCAGGCGGAAAAATGTTAACGGTATGTTTAGTTCCTACCAGCACCATCTTTATCCTGTAAGTTATAGGTATCTATGGAGATTTGGTGTCCTACCAAAGTATAATACTGCATTTAAACAAGAAACGACACAGGACGCGTTCGTTTCTATCATAATTGATGGGAACTTACGTGCGAGACACGTTCCAAACGAAAGAAGCAGAAAGACGAACACTTGTATGAACGTCTTCGCTTTCCGACGGCGACGCATCTTGCTCTCGATTGTGTTTTAGTTAGTAACACAAAGAACTCAAAAGCATGCACTTAATGAATATAAAATCCCAAAGCAACGAGTCGAGTCTGGATTCAAGTGCAGTCTGTCTGGTATTTTCCTCCACAATGTGGACCTTCACGTCGGGCCGTTAGCCGTGCCCATCTAGGTGAATATCACGTGAGTTCAATGGCAACTTAGAAAATACGATTCACTGTATAAGGACACGTTAACAATGGCATATTGTGTCATTGTGCTGATATATTAACGAAATATGGCACGTAGCCTACGACAAAGTTAACTCTATATTAATTTGTTATACGCTCAATCTTCTTTCGCGGTTTATTTGCCTCGGGGACTTTCAAAGTATTAAAAAAAACAGGCCGTTAGCCGTGCCCATCTGGATGAATGCCACGTGAATTCCATACTCAGCCTATCAGTTTCTGAGTATTCAAGGCCATTTTGTGGCATTGTGCTGATCGCACCACACGTGAAGACTTAAAGGTAGTATCATACTTTGGTAAGACACCAAAACAGAAATGTTCACAGATTTACGTATAACTTTCAGGGTAGGAAGATGGTGCTGGTAGAAACCTACCGTTAAATTGTTTCCGCCTGAAATTAGTAAAACAACGACCGGAAATCTTTTTTGATCTTTTAAAAGATCAAAAATAAAAGAGAAAAGACTTAAGGAAATACTGTGGCCGTGTTTCACGATTTTCTCAAAAAGTGGGCACCGTATGGGACTGAAATTTTCACAGATGACTGTGACTGTATCTTCCTTGATATTTTTGCCCATGAATCTGTACTTCTTTGACAAAAAGTATGATACTACCTTTAAAGGAAAAGAAAATGACATTGACATGATCAAGATTTATGTTTCATTCTTCTGTTTATGCTTCAGCGAAAAACCCTCTCTGGTCAAAAGTGACGAAATTCGAGTGAGAGAGAACAATTTTGTTCCATACCTTTTTCGTACTTAAGACAGGAATTCAGGATTCTTCTTGAACTTATTTCATCGTTTATTGTATTACCTTTTCAATTGATGACGTGAAATAAGCACCTTTAAAAGTGCCCTGCGGCGTGGAACCCGGTAATTGCCCATGATATTATAAAAATGATGTAAACGCGAAATCAGTGCCTGGCCGTTATTAATTATTTTGTGTGCATGCAGTATTGAGCCCTAACATTATTGAAATTATGCTGAAAAGCAAGCTCTATACTCCAGGTATGCGAACTGTATTCAAATCGGTATTTTGTAATTACTCTTTTATTCTTAAAACTAATTGCCACAGCGAACAGCAGGAATAAACGGTTCGGTGATTTACTGATTTACAATGAACGAACAAAGCACTCCGTTTAAGGAAAGCCGTTGTGGAGGCCGATGTAAATACTGATTGGTGTGTTGTAGCAACCTTTGTCAGTCGTTTGTTAAATTTTGAATGAGTAGGTGGTTTTCTGCCTAGAGGTAAAAAAAGAACCAATTGTGGTTACACTTGCTGATTCCAATATACCGTTTCTAAATTAGAGTCTTTTAGGAATGGTTGATCAATTAGGAATAGGTCAATGTCACCTAACAGGTAACGTTTCTGTGGAATTGCCACCATTATTTAAACATGTGCAGGCAATTAACCACCACCTGCATTTTGAAACCTACAGTGATCACAAATGGGCCTGATCAACTGCTCCGAAGAAGCACTGGGCCGGGGTCTGGGGTCGATTTCACCAAACTCATCGTAACTTACTATCTATCGCGGAATCTTTGGGGCATTGCTGCCCCACATAGGATAGGCCCCCTACGACGGGTTATCCTTCGTAACTCGAATTACGATCGATCGTACGGCTTTGTGAACCCTGGTGTCGATTTCACCAATATCATCGTAACTTACTATCAATCGTAGGACTGATGATGCACTGCAGCCCTACGGAGTATTTTGTAGGAAACGATGGGGGTATCCTTAGTTACGATCAAACGTGACGTAGTTACGATCGATCGTAGGGCTTCTTGAAATCGATCCCTGGTCCTTTATGAACTATTGGTGGTGGAATTCCAATGTTCGGAATTTGATAATAAACAATGTCGATTGGTTACAACTACAAAAAACTAAGGCTACAGGTTTCACCATGTTCAAGATATAACATTCTAAATATTCGTACCAAAATGAAACATTAATTTGCGTGATACTTTTAAATGAGTGAACTAAAAAAGTAATAGAAAATAAAGATAAACTTAAAATCAAGTTGTTCCCCTCACCCATACTATACCCTGATGTAATTAATCAGAGAAATAACGTATATTATGTGTTAATTACCTGTGGCAGTTGTTTGAGCTGTTGTAGGTTCAGGGGTGGTGGTTGCTTCACTAGTGTTGGCTGTTCCAGGTGTGGTGTTTGATTAAGTCGTGAGGGTTGGTTCACATGGGATAGTCAAAATAAAGTTCAGTTACTATCCTTTTTAGCTAGTCGGAAAGTATTCATTCACCCCCTCACTCGAATTTACAATTTAAACAGTTACATGTTTACAATTTGCTATCTTTTCTCATAGGTTTGAGTTGTAGGCGTAATACAATTTGGCTTCCAAAAGCAGTAATCCGAATCCAGGCGTTGATCCATTAACCCTTGAATAGCCTCATTGATCTTAGGCCAATATTTAAAAGACGTATCCCTGAAAATATTACCCTGCATCAGAAAAGGGATGCTTCAACTAATCTGCGAAGAACTAATCTTATATGCATTTGACTTCTCCCTCTCACAACAGCAAAACTTTCCTCAAGTTTAACGTGTACTTGTAGGCTGAAGAAAACTAGACATCTGTGTCTCAGTTGTAATACAAGTATGGAGTATGGAGCTTTTCCGTAATTTCAAAAAGAGGCTTTACAACGTTTTTGTGATGTAGGTGATTAGTGTAGTTGTTTTTCTACATGAATTATTTTGTGAGCTCGAAGTGATTTACGAGAAAAGGAAACAATTCATTTTTAAGTCAAAATTTTCGAGTTCAAAACAGGTTGAATCAAGCACTAACACTTTTGAGTAATGAAATGCATCCTGCATCAAACAAAAAGATTCAATGAAAATATGTCCACGTCGAGAGATCAAAAAGTATCTCCGAGGATGCGAAACTCTGGAAGACATGTATAAAAGTGGCCGACGTGTATTTTTTTCTTTTTTGCTTAGCAAAAATTAAGTTTCTAAGATTTCAGGTAACAAATTTCTCACCTGTAACAGCGAATGAAATAATACATTCTGGGACACCAGTGGGTTGCCCTGCATTCGCAGAGCATACTACGTGATGCAAGCCCTGTCCAAACGACCCTCCAGTAGAATTCACATTGTTACCATCCGTGAAATCGATGCAGTTCACGAAGTTGTCCAGTGAAAATCCTCCTGGTCCTGCGGCTGTAACTGCAGACCATGTAACATACACGGATGACTGACCTCCACTAAGAGTCCAGTCACTGACCCCTGGTGGACATTTGATTGTAGACAGATCTGAATGAAAAGAGACATTTGTGGCGTTGTATTATTTATTTATTTTTGACATGAATGTCAAGGGCCGTGGAGAGGTCGTTAGACCCATGTCAGAGCCACTACCCGGATAAAATACAAATGTACACAACAAAAATAAATTAACTGAAACACATGACCGGATAAACTTACATAGAAGACAATATTTAAAAACAAATGAGCTAAAAATGCAGCGATATTTGTAGAAAAACAGATAAAGGTAAATAAGATAAATATTTACAGTCTGTTGAATTAAACTATTGAGCTGACAGCAAAATAACAAATAAATAAGTTAATAGTGTCCAAAATTTAAAAATAGACATAAATAATTATACAGTAAGCTGTTATGAATATAAATTCTAAAATGAGTCGATACAGTGTATTTAAAAAAAAATATTGTCATGTATACTTTCAAATGTTTTGGTAATAATAATCCACTATTGTACTGAATCTTTATGAATAATCATAGACTCATTCGATGAGTACCAAAAACCACATAGTTATCGTAAACTGAGTACGAAAAATAAAGAGACTTATGAGTCAGCGTTAACGTACCGTAGCTGTTACATGATGCACCTGAGATGCCCGGATCACACTCCCCATACCCCTGACAATGATCAAATGGTTGGTCCACACCAGTACAGTCTGTTCCGTACAAGATCTCTGTTGGTAATTTGGGGGGGTAAAACAGGTACTTTTAGAAAAAGACAACCAAAACGTCCCCATGAAGAGGGTAACACAATAGCGCTCCGCACTTGCGCTAAAAATAGCACCGGACCTCAGACAAACATTGCAACCAAGCACACTTGGGAGGGTGTGCGCGTGCATTGTACACTACGTGTGTGATCAATGTTTGTCTGACATCCGGGGATTTTGTGACGTCATTAGTGCGGAGCGCTATTGAGCAATTGAGCAATAACTCACAAGTGACTTAACCACTTAATACATGTCTGGAAATTAATGCTAACATTTTAGTACAATCTTTTATAAAGCCAACAGGTGTAAAATCCACTAGCAGGTGATACAAATCGCCCTCAAAAAGGTAGTAATATTTTTGGTAATAATTGTGGAAGGCTTACTGAATGCTCGAAATTAGTTTGCTTAAATTTCGTTTGTAAATGTGATTAGTAAAGGCCTACAAATAAAGGTCAATGGGGTTCAGTATATAAAGTTAATCGGGATCCTGTTTTCGGGGACGTATAGGAAAAATGCTTATTGTTTATAATGGAGTGCAAATAAAAAAACTAACTTACCCGAACAGTCTCCACCGCCATATCCAAAGGAGCATCTACAATTGGGGACTTGATCTGAAGAACAAATGCAGTTTGTTGGGTTGCCAACACCTAGGCAGGATGATCCGTCATCTGCTGTTTGATACATGAAAATAATAATAATGGGCAAAACAAACTTAATACATCTGTATGTGAGTCCTTAAAATTTAACTCCTTAAAGGTATATAATACATGATTGGTATAAAGGTCACAGAACAGCACTCACACTTTGTCTTATCCAACATGTACATAAAGTAACACACCTGTGACAATTTGAGATCAATCGGACATCTGAGTCACGAGAAAATAACGAGAACCTGACTCAATTTTTCTTATAAAACATAAAGAATGGTTTTGATCTAACCCCGAGATCAAAACTGGTTTCCGTCTTCGTTTTACTTATTTCTGGATGAATACAACATTTCCGGGGGAAATATTTTAACGATATGTTTCTACCAGCACCATCTTCATACCCTGAAAGTTATATGTAAATCTGTGAACATTTCTGTTTGGGTATGTTACGGGGTCGATTTCACGAAGCCCTAAGATCGATCGCAATTCGAGTTACGAAGGATAACCCATCGTAGGGCTGCAATGCATCATACATCCTACGATTGATAGCAAGTTACGATGAGTTTGGTGAAATCGATCCCTGTACTGTACCTCTAAGGGACCATTGCAGATCATAACTCAGACACTTATACCATGGTTGACGTTACAGGGTTGCCAAAGTTCACTGGCATTGCGGCCTATTAATTTGCGATTTTAAAAGTGAATGGAATACCTGGCTGTGATTCTGTCGCAGTTTGAAAATCAAAAATCCATTTGCCTTTCATCGAACAATATTGGAAAAGCTAAGTAAATAAACAACCAAATTAAACAACAACGAATGACAACCACGGGGCAACACTCAACAGTGACCTCACCGTACGTGGGGGAACATTCTTTGAATGTGAACCCGAATACTTCAGTGTACTTGACTGATGCCGACGGTAATGTAGGGCTTTCCAAATAGGCTCAATAAAACATTCTTTCAAATGAAATTATAGGCCCATTGTCGAGGATTTATGTGCTAAATGTATTTACTCAGGCTGATCTGGTATCATAAAAATGCTTAAAGACATGCATATGGTGTTTCATAAAGGCGTAGTGTGTTAATGTACAGGTATATAAGCCTTATTTGCGGGTCAATTAATGATGATGATTCAAGCTGAAAATGAGATCTCTCTGAAATTCATTCTTTATATACTTTGAAAAAAAAAACAGTGTGACGCACAAGGTAGAAAATGACCATAGGTCACAGGAATGACGCAATTTTCCATCATTCACAGATGTGAATTAAGAAAACACAAAATATTCGGTCATAAATGTGCAAAATTCAAAATTGCAATTATTAGATTACAACTAATTTTTAATTAGATGTCAGTGGACAAGAAGAAGGGAATTGCCACAGTTGGTACGTATAATGACCGCCAAGTTGGGAGACTGTGGACGTGCGCAACCTTTAGGTAAGATTTGGATCGGTTTATCAGTTTTCTGAACATAAATAACATGTATTGCCAATAGCATGCAACGGCATATTTTTCTGTTAAGATTTTCGGGACCAGACAAAAGCCTATTCATACGAGTTAAATGCGTCACTATGTAATATAGATATACGCAAAGGAAGCACGGTGCTGCACTGGTGCCGTAGCAGGCAACGGCTATGCAGCTTGAACTTGCTTTCGATTCCGGTTTTCAAGTTTAGTTTTGAAACCCATGTTCTTAAGAGAAGAACAATCTCAAAGCAACAAGCCGAGTCTGGATTCGTAAAGAACTGTTTGGTATTTCCTTCACAAAATGTGGAGCTTCACATCGGTATACACGGCGAGATTTTGATTGGCACTGGCCGACCCGCACCCACTCCCCACCTGAGTAAATCTTGTGAATTCCATTCAACCGAACCGACCTAATTCCAAGTATAACGCCATGCAGGAAAGTGAACAATGGCATATTGTGTCATTGTACTGATATTATATTACGTTATATCGCACGTACCACACGAGTCGAGTGTGGACTTGAGAAAAAAACATGACATTGACGTGACTTGCTCAACTTACGTTTCACTTCTCTATTGCAGCGATTATTGCCTCCAAACTGACGAAAGATAAACAGAGATTGCCTTTTTCGTACTTCAGAATAGAAATTAGGAAAGAAGGAAGGATAAGTGTTTTTCAAGGGGAATGTGCATGTTTTCACGTAGGGCCTAACCCACACATAACCCTACTGTAAAAGGAGCGTAAGAAACATGTGCCTGATCAATAAGCCCTGTCGGAATGTACAGGCATTTTCTTTAGTTCTTATGATTCCCAACCTTCAAAGTTAAGGAGAACTTTTGCACATACATTTGCAGTTGGGCATGTTAAACGCTAGACGGAGCAACTTAGATCATTGTTTCTGTAATGCCTCATTACGGCCAATTGTGGCGCATGAACTTAAAATGGATAACTCTATTTTAACAGACAGTAATTAAGACATAGGCCTCGTCATGCATTCAGTGGTCTAATCACTGGTCCCCCTTATCTAATGGGCGGGAAATGGTATGGGAACCAGCCCCCAAAATCACTGGTCGAGAAAGTTGGGGCCGTGGGAAACCAAAAAACCCTTAAGGGTATTACAGGGACGTCATTCTTCCTCAAAATGGGGTGAAATCATAGAGCTATATTAGAATTAATAAAGCTCTATGGGTGAAATCGACCCCTGGACTGAGTAACCGTTTTCCACACTCGTTTAATAAATTTGACTGCAAGCAAACTTGATGTAAGCTGGGTCTTGCGACTCAGTAAAAATGTACCCATTTGACGAGGCTTTAAAAGTCACGTCAGAAGCTAGTAGGCTGGGATGCACAGCAATTGTTTGTTATAGTAAACAAGGTTCAGCATGTATATTAAAATTTAAGGACAGACTTGCTTTCACTATACTGACAGGTTTCCATTTTTGTTATGTATACGAGTGTAATTTTCACCAAACCACAATGAATTCAACTCTTGGAGCCTCCAGTTCTTCCAAAACCACGCACACTCCAAAAAGAGTATACACGCAGGTGTTTACGGCAACCTGTTTTCTTTTTAGTACTTTCCACCCATACATAGTTTCAAATTTCATACACAGACCTCAACTCTTATTGACGATTTGATGCTTACCAGGTTGAGACCAAAATAATGCGCTATTTTAGAGATCTAGAGAAAAGCCAAAAATGTGTTCGTGTTTCTCGAATATTCTCCTTATAATTTATCACAATATTAAAGTGTCTTTTATCGGAACAACAGGCTATTTGACTAACGTTTAGCGGATAATAAATTGTCTCCAGCACCAGTTTCCTTACCTCATGAGCAAGGGAATGCTATAGATCTGCGGCCAATTTCGTGGATAATATCTAAGTTAAAAAAATGTTTAGCACAAAATGTTTTGTTCAATAAAACAAACTATACCCATTAAAATTTCATTTGATATGCATGGCCAGCGAACAACTGCCAAAGAACGATCACACGTGAACACATGGCAATTTTGTTGTTAATCCTATGTCTCATATCAAGACAGAAATATCACGGTTATAGAAAAATGTTTGTGCTGGGCCGTGAAATTGGCCCCTGGTATTTTATCTAGTCCGAGACCGCAAAGACAACACAGATTGTTTTAAACGCAAGCTTGTTACGGAGTTAAATCAAGCTTCGGTGATGCAGTGATGCTATACAAGTTCTTCATGCAGAAAATAGCATCTGGGAATGTATTTTTTCGTTTTCTTTCAGCCGTCATTATTTTTATTTTTTTGATGACACCGAAAACCATTTCACATCCGTTGACGGCCAAGCAAACTGGCCAGTTCATCCAGTAAATTATCATACACTCAGTACTTATTAGAAATGAATACAACGAAAGCATAAACACAATATCCGCTGCAATGCAAAATGTGTTCGTCTTTATCATATTGATAGAACTTACCCGTGAGACACGTTCCGACCGAAACAAGCAGAAAGACGAACACTTGTACGAACGTCCTCGCTTTCCGACGGCGACGCATCTTGCTCTCGATTTCGTTTTAATTAGTTATACAAAGAGCTTAAAAACATGTGCTTAATTAATGAATATAAAATCCGCAAGCATCAAGTACACTCTGGATTCGTCCAGTCTGTCTGGTATTTCCTTTACAATGTGGAGCTTCACGTCGGCCCCCCGGACTTTCAAAGGCACAGTAGTTAGTAGAAAAAACCTGGAGTGAGTGTCACGTGAGTTCAATACCAGTTCAACAATCGCACATCGCGTTGACATTAACAGTTATGGCACCGTTTGGCACGTACACAAAACGAATGGATTATTTATTACATGAAAATGCATCTCAAAGTCTTGTTTTACGTTTCGTTTTTCTTTTGCACGGATTAGCAACCTGGGAGGTGACGAGAATGTAGGCTAATTATGATTATTGTAATGCTTCTTTTCATACTTTCGACTGGAATTTAGGATTTGAAACAAATCTTATTTAATCCGATCAATTACTTTTTTTTAATCGACGGTGATTTTTAATTCCTTCTAAACATTTCCCTGAATGCAAACTGGGGTCGATATCACGAAGCCCTACGATCGATCGTAACTAGAGTTACGAAGGATAACACGCCGTATCCTATATGTAGGGCTACAATGCAAGTCCTAGAATTGATAGTAGGTTTTGATGAGTTTTGTGAAATCGACCCGTGGTATCATAGAATTAATTAATGCTTGAATTGTGGCATCTACGGTGTTAAAAAGGATAACAGTCCGTAGGCCTAGCCTATTCCAAAGTGCAGTGCCCTAACACATTGAATGTTTATTGAAAGAAGAGCTCTAGCTATTCGATGTCTCTGAACCGTGAAAGCCATTCTTTTGAATGTCATGACTGATCAGTGGTTTGATTTTTGTCATTGCTTGTGGCATTATGATTGACGGCAGGAATAAACTGTTCAGTGATTTTTAAAGAAATTGTATTCGTAAGCTTTAGACCTGAGCACTTTGAGTGGGGGTGTTCGTGGCTTCTTTGGGTACTTTTCCCACATTATAAGCCCATCGTTGAAAATTACAAATGTCTACCATCTATATTTTGAAACCTATATTGATCATGTGCCTGATCAATTATAATACATGTATGCATGTCGCATGGAGTTAAAATAAATATTTCTATTGGACATGCATAAAATGCCTTTTGAGGGTACAGATACAATGTGGGTGATTGTATTTTTGGAGGGGGTGTGAAAGGTTAATTATTTCCAGCCTTCAAAAACCAAGGGAAATAATATACGTTTTTCATGTTTGCGTTTGCAAAATTTCTTGGACTTGTCAAACATTGAGAGCAAATTAGACATTTTGATAAGCCCTCTTTAAGGCCGATGGTGGCGCAGGAAAATGGCCGACTTCATTATGAGGCAGTTCCACACTGTCCATATCTCACTCACGGTACATCCAAGTTAATAGTCCCAAAATCCGTCCGCCGAGCTCATTAATAAAAGTTAAGCACTCAATATAATTTATAAATGAGAGAGTTCTGAGAGCCCTGAAAATGAGGGATTGAAGAAATAGGGCACTGGACCTCCTGTCTGGACTGTGGGCTTTCATTTGTGATGCATTTTGGGTGAGAAAGTGAATTTATTTAAGCCGCTTTGCAGAGGGATGTTAATTTGAAAATGGCTTCTTTGGCTGGAGTGAACCATATACCTTGTTTTAGGGGTGGTCAGCTGAGGATAAGTATATCTCAAAAATTCAATGGTCAACACACCATAAAATGAAAAGAAAATGAAAGGTGACATATTCATCATCCCGTTTATGTGCGACCTGAACACATGTGAGAGTTCTGAGTATTTTCAAATGATTTTTGAAACCATATACCTTGTTTTAGGGGTGGTCAGCTGAGGATAAGTATATCTCAAAAATTCAATGGTCAACACACCATAAAATGAAAAGAAAATGAAAGGTGACATGTTCATCATCCTGTTTCTGTGCGATGACCTGAACATATGTGAGAGTTCTGAGTATTTTCAAATTTTTGAAGAATAAGGAGTTATCGAGTTTTGTCTATGGGAGTTTATTTACTTGGGTGCAACCCTCAGTGGTCCTACCACCACTGGTTCTCACCATCTAACAGGCAGGATATGATGTGGGAACCAACCCCTAAATCACTGATCGAGATCTCACTATCCGTATTAAATAAGGAACTAAACCGTTAAGGAAATAATACTGGCCAACAGTATGTTGGGAAAAACGACAAAATTGTAGGGAACACTTTTTTGCATGGTATTGAAGCCTAGCGTTTCTGGGTTAGCATGAATACGCTTTGTCCGGTTCCTGAAAAAATATAGTATAGCCTTTGCGGGGTGCACTGAGCCAAGTTATTTATTGAAGGATTATATATAGATCCGGCCTGTTCAAATCAAACGTCGTTGCCCTCCTTTCTAGTTTGATTTCTCTATTTCAGCCACAGTGGTCAAAGCGCACTATAAGTTGTAGTCGCCGGTTTGCTTTTTTCCCAGTATGGATCAAGTTTCCTTATACACTTCCTCATATCTGGGGGTTGATCTTGTAGCTGGGTCGTACTATTGTGCACAAAATCATTTTTTAGAATTTATATATATATATATATAAAGTGAAAACCTGGGGGTGGGGGGTTTGCAACCGATAGTTTAAATGACGAGGAAATACTTACAGAAGATGTCGGTCTATTTGTCAGGGATTATTCCAAGACGTTGCATAATTATAAATGCCATTATGATATCACATTTCGCGGAACAACTATAGGATCTATGTCCCCATAGCTGCCAATTTCGATCTAATTGTTCTTAGTATCAAATTTTAGGACATGTTTCTGCTTTCTCAAAAATGTCAGGGCTTTAAAAATCAAAAACCATATGTTGTGTATGATATTTCCAACTGGACTTAGCCTATGCTTATTAAAAGGTTTAAGTGGACGAAAACCCATCCTTTATACCTCAGTTAAAATTTCGAGGAAAGAAAAATCAATGTTGTTAAGAATTGCTTACAGTGATTTGATTTCAATTTCTGAAACTTACAGGAGTCTAATGCACGGTAGTACATGACTGTGCCCCCATATCAACTTATATCTGAGAAATCACAGTGTTTTAAAAAATGCATTTTTGAAGAATGCATTTTCAACTGGCCCCGAAACCTTATAGAATAGGACATGCCTGGGCTGGCTGATACAATAATTATGTACAATATGGTAAGAAGTTAAAAGAACTGTAATGATTTACAAGAGCGGCAACCCGTTGGGCCTACTTAAAGGTAGTCATACTTTGGTTTTAGTCAAAGACATACAGATCTATGGGCAAAAATATCAAGGAAGATACAATAGCAGTCATCCGTGAAAATTTCAGTTCCATACGATGCCCACTTTTTGAGAAAACAGTGAAAAATTGCCACAGTATTTCTTCAGTTTTTTCTCTTTTATTCTTCAGTCGTTGTTTTACTAGTTCTGGATAAATACACAATTTCAGGCGGGAAATGTTTAATAGTATGTTTCTACCACCACCATCTCCATACCCTGTAAGTTATACGTAAATCTGTGAACAGTTTCTGTTTTGGTTTCTTACCAAAGTCTGATACTACCTTTAAGTCAAGCTCTAAAATACAATCCCAAAAATACTTTTTACAACTAGGCATCCCTTCTTCTATAAGAATACCTGAATTTTAAATCCTGGTCAAAAAAGTGAAAAAGAGTAAGCTAACAAACCTTGTGTGGCCAGTTGGCAGTGTAATAATAAGTGCATGGCATGTGATCAGTGGAATTTTGTGAGCTGGTTGTTTTTGGACGATGACTCCCCTCACAATTCCCCTTGAAAAACCCCACAAAACCCTACCAAATTTCCAAATTGTTAGCTTGCTGACAACAAAATGTATATCAAAAGGAACATTATGTGGTTAATTGGTTACAGTCAAGTGTAATTCTCTTCTCTTATATAGGAACGGGTGCTTGGTAATAACTGCCGATTAATGCTGCGAGCACAATATTGCAATTGGTGTTAAAAACGTGCAGAACAAAAATGTCTTTCTTACGTTCTCAGACAGAACAAATTAATTAATTAACTCACCTCATTCAGCCTTCTCATGCTGCTGAACACTGTGAACAGGTTCTCCAAACTCTGTTGCAAATCCGGGTTTTTCATTATGGGATTAGAATGACCATGTAGAGTGAAATTTTAAGAAAACTTTACTCATTTTCTCCAATACCACTCATCGACTTCTGAGCCGATCACATCTTTATCTCCGCAGATAATGAATATAACAGTCTGTGTAAAACCATGCATTAAACTGGTTCGCGTTGCCTCATGTTGTCTCCTGCCGTCCACGTCTCTGGATTGTGACGGGAACCAGTGTAACCATGAATGTGCTCGTTCAGCACACGAGACCACTGGCCAGGGTAATGTCTGACACTCCGATAAGACGAACAAAAGATGAAAGGGATTATTCACAGTTTTCACACCTTACTGTCTGAGGCTAGTGATCTCCTTTAATTGAGCATAGCGGAGAGCAGTATTGTTAATTGTATCGTCTGGTTTGCGAGTACGCGCCAAAATTGTGCATATAGCCGAGAATAATAATATAGGCCTACATTGTAGTAGAGGAAACTTGCCGGCTAATCTGAGCAACTAACTTAATTTTCCCAGATGAACATCGACAAGACAACGTTTTCTTTTAATCGAATTGATGTTTTTAAGATGGGTGGTTTTTCTTTCAAAAGAACGCTTTTAATAGAAAGGCTTTTTCTGTTTAAAGGTAGTATCATACTTTGGTAAGAAACCAAAACAGAAATGTTCACAGACTTACGTATAACTTACAGGGTATGAAGATGGTGGGGTAGAAACATAGGCCTACTATATTAAAATGTTTGAAATCTGAAATGGTGTATTTATCCAGAAATTAATAAAACAACGACCGAAAATCTTTTTGATCTTTTAAATGATAAAAGAGAAAATACTTAAGAAATACTGTGGCCGTTTTTCACTGTTAAAAAAAAAATGGGTACCGTATTGGACTGAAATTTTCACAGATGACTGTTATTGTATATGTTTTGATATTTTTGCCCATGAATCTGTATTTCTTTGGTCAAAACCAAAGTATGATATTACCTTTAAAGGTACTATCATACCATGGAGGTCCTACTTTGGTAGCATACCGAAAAATAATTGTTCACAGGGTATGAAGATGGTGATGGTAGAAACATACCGATAATATTTTCTGCCTGAAATGCTGTGTTTATCCAGAAAAGGGTAGGCCTAAAACCAATTACCAAAAACAATTTTGATTTTAGTTTAAGATCAGAAATAACGGTGCAAAAACTTAAGAAATGTTGTACGGACGTTTTTCACTGTTTTCTCAAAAAGTGGGCACCGTATATATATGCCGGGGACTAATTTCACATATGACTTTTATTGTATCTTTCTTGATATTTTTGCCCATGAATCTGCATTTCTTTGACAAAAAAACCAAACTATGATATTATACCTTTCAAACTGCAGCAGAATTTGGCATCATTCGGGACATTATTTATGGCCAACATTTTCGGCATTTTATTTACCGCAGTATGCCAAGTAGTATTATTGCATTTACTCCATATCAAACATTACATTTGCAATTTCCAGGTTTGCGCAAATTTATCTCGGAATGTAATCAATTTCAATTTTTTTTAAGATCGCGCAGTTTTTACCTAGCGCTACCTTTGCGCAATTTTCAAAACTGCGCAGTTTTAGTCAGGACTACTTTTGCGCAATTTTTAAGTTTGCGCAGTTTTAACCTGGGGCAAATTTTAAGACTGCGCAGTTTTTACCTAGAACTACATTTGCGCATTTTTTAAAATTGCGCAGTTTTAGTCCTAGGACTACTTTCGCGCAATTTCTAAGTTGGCGCAGTTTTAACCTCGCGCAATTTTCAAATTTGCGCAGTTATACCCTGAAAAATACTTCTGCGCAATTTTAAAGTCCGTACTTGACTACGTAAAATAATGTTTCCAGTTTTCAAGTTTGCGCAGTTTTGGCAGTATAGTGACTGCAGCCATTTCCCATTACGGCCGTAGATTTGGGACTCGGCCCTAATCTGCCGCTAGCTTCAGTCAGGTGATAAATACATGATGATCATGTGACATGTCAGATGACTTCAGCTTTGTGGTCATGTACCGTTACCGTACAGCTAGTGTTGTGCGTTATGTCATTGTATTAAAACTGGCGTGAACGTGATAGCATTTAAGTCCCTGTTTTTAAGTCGCTGCAGAGACAAGCAATGAACTATTCTGTTACAGTGATTGACAATACTATGACATGAGGATGTGCAGTTTGCAAGTATTTTAGCCCGATCGTTTATAATCATGCCAAAACTGTCGGTAAAGCAAGTCGCAAAAAGTCTCGAACTTGGCCGAAATACTCACCGTGTGACCGTAGGCTAGACCGTAGACGTAGTTAAATAGAGTTGAGTGAGTTATGCCCTTATTTTATATGCAATACAAAACAACGACAACGTGTGATTTGTTTGAGCCTCATACACGGCTCCACACTGAGGCTGAGTTGCAGTTATTTTGGTGCTACCATTTCTCCAGCTGTGTCTATCTATGCCAACAAACATTGATACAAAATGATGAACATGATGAATGTAAGTACATGTATACAGACTTGTCAGGTAGGCCTAGTTAATTCAGTAGTGATATCATATAAACTCTTGGTCTGACATTTGGAACATGGCCAATACAAAACAATAGGGCTCCGTGCTCGAGCTATTTATAAAATGCGCCCTTTATATGGACAGCTATAGTTACCCGGATGTTCGGACAAATATCACGGGCAATTAATGTGCGACATGTTTATCCGAACATCTGAATGTGATGTCACGAGGGCGGAGCCCTATTCCCAAATTCTGTGGCATACTAGATGTAAGCAAGCATGCCCCCATGGTCAGACCAAGGGTTAAAATCATCGCATCTAGCTGGCATCAAAGTGGATTGCACTTGGTCAACCACCACAGCCGGGCTAATCGAACGGTTGACTCTCTACCATCTTGAATGTGTGGGACGTGTTTTCCCACCTCTGACCTAAACTTGAAAGCAAGTGAGTTATTGATTGGTCTGCCTACTCGCTACACCAGGGGTACATTGTGTTTGTGTGTTTGTTCTGCCTTATGTCCTAGTTGCAGGGATGCGACGACGGTACGTATACACCCTCAACCCCTAATGTAGCACGATTCCGTCCAATAACTGACTTGAATAACTTGTATCCACCGATGTACACAACCATGCATCTTCACTGATCCTTACACTCTGTTTTTAGGCCCTACTATAAAGCAAATTTACAATAATTAGGGAATTATATGCTTCTTGTTTGGCCTAGCCTACATGAGCATTCACATGAATTTTTATTTTCTTTGTAATTGATGTATTTTCAGATGACATTTCATTTTTCGGACAAGATCCCGCACCTGCTGTTTTACCAATGGGAAATCAAGTCCTGGCCAGGTTTGTCGATTTTTTTTCCAAACATACATAAAGTTTTGAGGCTTTGCATGGTGACAATTAGTATGTGGATCGGTTTGCGAAAACACCATGTAAGAATCGTTCATACTTTTCTCACTTCTATTTCGTTCGCACTTCTTGTAAGATTTCAACGTTTCGACTAGCCTGCTCTAGTCGGGGTCTCTTGATGATGACTATAGTCGCAACGTTGAGACCTTACTTGGAGTGTGAACGAAATAGAAGTGCAAAAGTACGAACGATTCTTACATGGTGTTTCCAGAAACAGATCCACATGCATAAAGTTGTCACTTAGTGGGGGCTAAAGGTGTAACCAAAGGCGAGACGGGGACATGTATACATGTTCATATCCCTTATTTGATGTTAGTCTGTGACCCCTGTCCATGGCCTCCTAGTAGCCCCTCTATGGGGCTGCTACATGTATAAGCGCACAAAGGCTAATCAAGCACAAAGCCATCTCTACCCTCACAGGTATCCATTTACTCCTGGGTGACGAGGAGCAATATGTGACTAAGCATCCTGCCCAAGGATGCATGAGATTGGAAGCACCACTAACCCATGTCTGGACTCGAATTGGTATTATTTGTGTGACGTCTAAATTTCAAACCAATCCACAAACTCTGAAGATAAGCTGCAAATTATACAGATAGGTTGAATAATAGTAAGGGGGAAAAGGTTCTTATCAACTTTGGGAGAGAATGCCCTTTAATAGAAATATATCAGGCCTGCTCATTTTGATTTGTCCAACACTCAGATATGATCCTGGCCATAGTTGTGGCTTTTCTGATTGCTGTTGTCCTGGAGCTGTTGAAGGTGCTCTACACAAGGCTTGGGCTCGCCCGTCGCAAGAGCCCCTTGGATGCACTTCAGGAGCCAATGCGACGTCGACCCAGCTCCATCAACACTCACAGCAGCAGCGCACAGCAGACATCGCCTCTTCTGTCTTCCATGAGAATTCCTAGCAGCGTGTCGAAAATCAAAAACAGGAGGTAAGGCAAGAGAAGAACTGCTCCGTGGGCAGTAAAATGCCCTTTTCTAAATATCGGCTTCGGGGCCTGTTTTTTTTCTTCAAATAATAGGCACATTCACAAACACCAAAAAAAGCGTGACTACCGGTATTCAAATAGTCACGCTTATTTGTGTGTGGACACAAATAATATGATTTGGAGCGCGATTCAAATCGCACTGATAGTGCGTCTTTTTGCAACGATTATTTGCTGTGTGAACGGTGCACCAAAAAATAACGTTTTTTTATATCCCATCATGCAAGGCGGGCGCGCGAGTTTAGCACAGGATGCATGCCAACTTCACGCTTCACTACGTACATGTACGTGCAGTTTGATAGAAATCGTACTGGTGCGATGTGGGTTTGGGTCGCCCTTTTTTGCCTGTGTGGACACAACAAAAAGCGTGACTATTCGGGTCTCGATTTAGAGCGCGACCCAAATAGTCACGCTTTTTGGTGTGTGTGAACATGCCTAATGTCACTACCCCAGTGCACTGAGTATTTTTTTTGTTTTATTTATTTGTTTGTTTGTTTGTTTGCTTTCAGATTTAACTTCCATGTGATCGAGTCCCTCCTCCATACCCTTCAAGTTGCCCTTGGTTACATGCTGATGCTCATTGTCATGACCTATAATGCCTACCTCGTCATAACGATCATCTTAGCCCTGACGGTAAGCTATCTCTTCTTAGCGCCCATACGTAGGATGAGGGATCCCCTCAAGGTTCCCGTCCGACACCGGTCACTGGTAACCGACTCCGAGCAGAGATCAATCAGCAGCTCGCAGATTGTTGAGTCGGCAGACACTTCGCACATGTCCTATGGGAGTCTGTACCAGTGACGGATTCCGGAAAGGAATGGAAATGGACACAGTGCTACAGAAAATCAAACTCGTGACTCCAACTCATTATTTGTATCCAATTTTAAGCTGTAGCCGCCATGCAATTCTGACACATCCCTAGTCACGGATTCACGGTGGTAAACAGTCTCATAGTGGCCATCGATTATTGTAATTATAATTAATTAATAAACGGTAATAATATAAATGTTAATTAACATTTACAGCTTGCATGTTTATTTCAGTTGGAAACATTTGTACCCCGCCCCATTGATCATGTTGATAAGCAGAAATGCTATAAATATCTGTAATGCAAGTCTTTGAAAATTGAACAAACAAAATCTGAGTTGAGTGGGATTCGAACCTGCAACCCCGGAATACTGTATTGGTGATCTACCAACTGAGCTATGCAGGCCTATGTTGATGGTTTCCCAAATTTTCCCTTTTCTTTATTTGTGCCAGTCACGCAGTCCGAACACCGGCAATATAGGGCTGTATTGCTCAGTTGGAAAACTGCTGCTGGTACCGGTATTCCTGGGGTCGCAGGTTCGAATCCCCCTCCAGTTTATTTTCTTTCTTCACTTTTCAATGATTACAAATTGATCCAGTCAGTTTCCCTTGTTGTTGTTAGATGATTATTTGTTTTGTTTACTTTTCTTTTACCACCCACATTTTAAAAATAAAAAAGAAATGAAAATTGAATAATTATTCAAATGTATTCAAATTTTGAAAAGCCCCTTACAGTTACCTCAAACATTGATCAGTCTAACTACACAAAACTGTCAACGAGTGAGTTTTGTGGCCTTATGGATGATTTTTCAGTTATACACAATTTTGTCCAGCAGAAGAATATGGCATTGATATTTTATTATTTGAAAGACAAATTACACTTTACAGAAATCAGACTGTTTTCGTTTTTGCATTGTGTGCTGTCATTGATATTGATATACTTTGTTTCTAGATTGGTAAGCCAGTTTATATTTTTGTAAAGACATGTTCTCTAATTTCAATTTTCAGCACTGTACCTGATGAATTTTTTACCTTTAAAGACTTAAATATGTTTGAATGGAGAAATACTTCATCCTGCAATCTTTGTTATGTCCCAAGTCTTGGTTTGGCAAAATTTCCTTAGCATTTTCATACTGAAACTGATAACTCTGCTTTCATTTAGGCTGAACTTGATTTCGACAACTTGGAGGAATATCTTTCTTTTTTAAAGTCCGGTCACAGTGCCACCAGTATTAACCTATGTATGCATGCCTTCTCGGTTGCCAGGACTAGCATTCAGCCTACAGTCTTTGATAGCCCAATGACCAATCAAAGGGGCCTTTAGGTTAGGAAAATGAGGCTTGAGGCTAGGGTTGAGATTTATTTTGCTACCGCCATTTTGTGTCCTAAATGAAATGAAGGGCTTGAGATACATGGCGAAGCTGGAGGCTCTCTTCAGCTTCGTAGTGTGGCCCAATCCCTTCATTTTGACGGTGGGCCTGGGGGGCCTCAATCATGTTCAAGATTTATAGTTGGCAGACTATAACTTGCTACTTCTACCAGTCTCGGCTAGATATGACAGTACATGTTCGTAAAAGCAGCCTTGAGCTGTACATTTGGAAAGAATTTTGGTCAAAATTTGTTAAAATCACAGCAAGACAATTTGCCAATTTTTGCGGAGTCCTGAGGGTTTTATTCCGACACAGGTGATCCATTATATAACTATTTTGTAAAATAATTGTAACTGCTGCAGTCGTGTGAAATTTTGTTGCTGT
Organism: Astropecten irregularis; assembly: GCA_963971285.1. Lineage (NCBI taxonomy): Eukaryota > Metazoa > Echinodermata > Asteroidea > Paxillosida > Astropectinidae > Astropecten > Astropecten irregularis. The sequence continues at coordinate 3,777,080 of OZ020260.1, read as the reverse complement.
AATTTGTTTATTCTTTAATGTTCATTAATAATAACGTTTCTATATGATTCTATATAAAAATCAAAGTACGATTAAAAATATGATCAAAAATTAAGTTAATGCATCCATTATGAATGAATTAAAGAAACAGCATTATATGCATGGTATTGTTTTGTAGATGGCTTTATGCCCTTATAAGCAATAAACACAAAATGTTTACAAGAAAATGTTTAATTGGTCGGAACTAAATTTGTTGGAAGACTGGAGTTTCATTGTGTAATTTGTAAAGAATTATTTTGTTACGGTAAATTAAATTGCATCTAATAAACGAATATCTTCACAAATAAAGTCGCAATGAAAATATTTTGTTCCACTATAACATTACCAGGGTGTGCATGGACTTTTGGTCGCTCTGTATACTAATGTACGTTTCCATGGTCACGATGACGTCAATGTCATGAAAGGGCGGGAAAGGTTGCAGTATCAGTTGAGATTTATATACACAAAAGTTACATCAACTTTCAACAGTTTTTTTCTGAGTTCTATTTCTTTGAATAGGTTGCTAATACAAACCAGTAAACAAACCAAAACTTTTTTTCATTTTTTACTCTTAGCCGCCATCGCAAAGATAGCTCAGTTAAAAAAAATAACAATAAAAAGCAAACTTTCAGCTTTCGATCTTTTTGTTTGTTTGAGTTTCCAGAAAATATAAGACAAATGAACTAAAAAAAAAACCCATACGGAATAGATAAGAGCTTTTATTTAAAGTCTTGGGTAATACTTCGACGGTTTTTTTTATTGTCCGAGGTACCATCATACTTTGGTAGCATACCGAAACAGAAATCTCCACAGATTTACCTAAACGTACAGGGAATAAAATAATAATGGAGCTGGCAGAACTTCATACCGTTATACATGTACAGTGTACTTAAGTTCAGGCCGAAATGCTGTATTTATCCAGAAGAGATGACCAAAAACAATTTTGATCTTCGGAAGATCAAAAATAACGAAGGCAAGATTTGAAACTACTGTTTTCTCAAAAGGTCTAGGCAGTGGGACTGGGAATTTCACGGTTGACTGTCGGTCTGTCACTGTATCTTTCTTGATATTTTTGCCCATGAATCTGCATTTCTTTTACAAAAAGCAAAGTATGAAATAACTTTTACCTCCTTTTATTTCTACCTATAGAATAAACAAATTATGCGATAAACAGACAATAGTAACTCAACGTGACAAAATGAATAAAAGTTGCCAGGAATCAGAAGTCGTTATAATAAGTCGTTTGCCATTTTCTCAATTTAGGGGACTCTACAGATCTCAGTGCACGGTGTCCCCCATGGTCGGGACTGCATCTTAAAGCGGTCTGAATTTCATCTCGGTCCTCTTGAGCGAGTAGTTCTTGCCCTTCCAGCTGACCCACTGGATACCCTGGTCCTCCTGGCCGTCTACGGCGTCTATCTCGTTCTTGTAGACACCGTTCAGATTGGCCCGGTGGCAGTAGTTGAACCACCAGCCGCTGTAAAGCCAGATGGCGCAGTTACCGCCCGAAGCTTGGTCAACGTCATGGTCTCTGGTTGTGAAGCCCATGCCATTGTGGAAGGTCAGGGAATCACCTGGAGAGGTTCAGTCAAATTTATCACACAATGGGGAGATAAATTCATTAGTTTATAACTAATAATGAAACATGCGACTTCAGAACTTGTTTCATTTAATATTCATTTATGAGTCAACAAATTAAAAGGGCTGCACTGACGATTTGGTAAATTTCTGGCAGCGGCACATAGTTTACGTGTCTGATCTGAATGGATGGGAACAAACTTCAGATGCCTGTTATAGGCTACGTAAGTTCCCAAGACTCTGAAAGTCAAACTGCACAACAGGGAACTCACAGAATGCTTTGACATTATTATAATGCTGCAAAGTAAATTACATTTCAAAAAGAAAAAAAAATAACCAGAGCCGAAACTACAATTTTTCCAGAGTTTTCTAATACCAATTGTCCAATTGTTTTCTAACACCTTTCATTATGTCTGACGAAACATGGGCGATTTGCAAATTAGTCACCAAATAGGCCTATGCTGTCTTTGAATTTAGGTTGGATAGTTCTGAGTTTCGAGGGACACTCGGATTTCGACGGAGGGACGACGATTTATGCTCACTAGTGTGGTACAGAGAATGCTGACAGTCATTTTGGAAAATGTCTACTGATTATTCCCAATGTGGTTAACATTTACACCGAGATTAAATGGTCAACACGTCAAAGTGTTGGTCAATGGTTTGGGTGGTAGTTGTAAATATACCGATCAATTCTGACCGCTTGACTGGGGCCAATAAGTTGAAAAAATGTGCAAGTTAACCTGGAAAAATCTTCTTTGATAAAACAGAATTGCTAGCCAAATTTTCACGTGAAGTTGACTGCTTTTGACTTGTATTAGGTCATAGAAAGGACTTTTGGCTGGCATACTGATTTTATTGACCAAAGTTGTTGGTGCTTGATGATCACATTTTGGTGCTTAAGCATCTCTATGAAATTGGCCACTGGGCCGTACCTGGCAAGTGTAGGCCAAACTACAAATATTTCCAGATATATTCAGCCGTCTGGCCGGTCGGTCACGTACATTTCGAGCTTCCATTCTTACCTGCATCCCCGGAGTACTCTCCGATGTTGAGGTTAAACTCATCACCCGTCACGCTGAAGTCCTGGTACTTGGCGTACCTGTAGTTGTAATTCCAGTCCCACATGTCCACACGGAGCTCGAACGCGCCGAGGGTGTGGTCGGTCATGTTCCTCAGGGCGAAGTTACCCAGCCAGAACTCGTCAGATGGCTCGCCAAATCCTTGGGAATATTCGACGGAGTCCCGGTTGAAGTTGACCAGACCGTTTTCTCGCTTTTGGAACACCTTTGGGTATAATTATGTAGGATACATGAAAATGATGATTATTATATTTTCAGACAGCCGCTGAAATCTGTGTTTGTTGCTTTAAGTCTAAGTATAGGGCCTAAGGATGAACTGTTTATAAGGTATTGGTACTGACAAAAACAAAATGATGAAATTTGAAGTAGAGCATGATGTTCAATTAAATAAAAATTAGAATCAGATTTGAATTTAAGCATATTAAATTACCACTTGAAAGTCACTATCTGCACTCATTGAAAATTTGGGGAAACAAGTCAAAAGCAGTAAACATTACATAAAAACGTGGTTGGTAATCCTGTTTGATCATGGTAAACTTTTCATGCTTGGGCAATTTTTTTGCTTAATCAGCTCTATGAGATTGGACCCTAGTGAAAGCCTCACAGAAGTGTCCCAGTCGTGAGTTGTTCTGTTCTCATAACTTTGTTTAAATCATTGAAATATCATGGATGAATTAATGCGCCACTTACAGTCCATCCACCACCTTCCGTGTCCATGTCACAGTAAACCTCCACCGGACTCATTCCCTGGGTGGCTACCGTGTAAACACCGGACAGCGTCTCGCCAGATGCAAGGACCTCGGCACAGTTTTTCGGAAGTTCGGCTATTAGGAAAACAGTGCAATCAATCATCATGTATTTATTTTGTAAAGACAACAATACAAGAACCTAAGAGTAGACAACACAAAGGGACAGGACTTCAATTACACCGTATTATATACGCTTCGTCGATCTCACGAAACGTTTTCAGATGCACACATTTTGTGTAATGATTGTTGGTCTGTCTGTTTCCAAAACACAATTTGTGTAAATCATAAACAATTGTTTCCACCACTTTCCCTCTTGCAGTCAGTTTATGTTTATTGATGAGAACTAAGTGAGATTTCAGCTCTGAGGCCTATAGGTCTTTGCATTTGTGCGGATATACTGCACAATTAGTTATTGTGGAAGACTCCAAAACTATGGAAGACTCCAAACCCACACCTAGGAAACCAGGAACCGAGCACCAGCCGTCAGGGCCGACCTAGGAATTGCTGGAGACGTGACACCAAGGCAGAGTGGAAGAAACAGGAGAGCAGCTGGAAAGAGGCAGTGAAGATCGCCCAGAGTCGGTCAATTGGAGAAGAGTCGTCGATGACCTATGCATGCTCCTCTGGGGGCAAGGGGCCTAAATAAGTAATTAATCCCTGCACATACCTTCTAGTGATCCAGCGCGTCGGAGTTTCATCTCTGTCTTCTTGAGCGAGTAGTTCTTGCCCTTCCAGCTGACCCATTGGATACCCTGGTCCTCCTGACCGTCTACGGCGTCTATCTCGTTCTTGTAGACACCGTTCAGATTGGCCCGGTGACAGTAGTTGAACCACCAGCCGCTGTAAAGCCAGATAGCGCAGTTACCACCTGTTGCTTGGTCAACGTCATGGTCTCTGGTCGTGAAGCCCATGCCATTGTGGAAGGCAAGGGAATCACCTTTAGAGGAATACAACAGCGCCTTAATTATTATGCCAGGGATATTGAGAAAGATTTGAGGCTTAATTGTACATGCTGGATCAGACAAAGTGCGAGTGCGGTCTCTTCTGTGACCTTTACCAATCATGTATTATACCGTTAATGCAGAATTTACCTGCATCTCCACGGTAGCTGTCCTCATTAAACGACATGGTGTAGTCCTCTCCGCTGATTCTGAAGCCACGGTAGGTGGCATGTCTGTAGTTTCCGTTCCAGTCCCACATGTCCACACGCAGGTCCACATTACCAGCCGTGGTCAGTTGCTTAAGTGCATCATTACCAAGCCAAAATTCTCTTTCCTTGTCTCCGAAGCCCTGGGCGTAGTCGCTGGACTCACGGTTAAAATTCTCGACGCCGTCGACACGCCTCTGGAAAACCTATTTTTATGAAGTTATATTTAAAACAAAAAGAAGAAGAGAGTAATAAAAGGTCAAAAGGGGTAAAATATGTGTCAACCATTGTTTGATGAGCAGGTTTCGCAGATTATAATCAGGGTATTTAAAGGTATTATATACTTTGGTATAGCATATCGAAACAAAAATCTTCAAAGATTTACCTATATTTTTATAGTAAAAAGATGGTGATGGTAGAAACATACTGTTAAAAATGTTTAACCTGAAATGCTATATTTATCAAAAAAAGGAGTAAAACCAATTGGCCTAAAACAATTTTGATCTTCGGAAGATCAGAAATGCTGTGAAAACATTTTACAAATAATTATACCGAGGACGTTGTTCACTTTTTTCTAAGACAAATGGCCCCGTGTGGGGCTGGGAATTTTACAAAATGACTGTCAATGTATCTTTCTTTCTATTGTGCCCATGATTCTGCATTTCTTTTACTGAAAAAAAAGTATAAAATTACCTTTAAAGACTTAAATTTCAAACAATGTACATGTATATTATTATACTTACCGTCCAGCCTCCACCAGCGGTGTCCATATCGCAGTACACCTCAATTGGCGTAGTCGACCCAGGGGGAACTATGGTGTAAATCCCACTTGTGAAAGCTCCGGATTTCTTCACAGCACCACAGTCTACACATACAGACAGCGGTATAGTCCGACAAAAAAAATTATTATATTTTAGTAAAGGCCATTGACTTAGGTACTTTGAGTGTTGTATATGATATTGTTACCGTGCTGACTGCGTCTATTGTCTGTACTGTATTGCATTCAAGAGCTACATCGTGTATAACGGCTGTCGCTGCCACTCCCATATGGATACGGTATAATAGGCCTTATTCATGGCGCATCCATTTTGTCACCATCATTGTATTACCCTTCAGAAAAAGATAACACCAATTCTAAAAGGAAAACGGGTACCAGACGATTTTGAACTCCCCGAAGCCTCTGTTTGATTACATTGCTTCGAATGCATGATAGATGAATTATTCATTATTTTGTTAGTGAGCACACAAAAAACCGCCTTCCTAATGGTATGCCTTGACTTTATTCTTGAGGCATCTCCAAAACACCATCCGAAAGAAGATGATAGGAGTCTTAATTTGAGCGACACCTGACGTTGCCTTGGCATTCAGGTTTTCTTCAAGCTCTTTTTATCGTACAAAGTCACTTTCCCTTATTCCAACAAGAACATTAATTTAGAATCTTTGGCCGGCTCGCCAAATCACAACATACATGTAAAGCCTTTATAGGCCTATACGCAGGGCCTACACTGAAAGCCCATTAGATGGACACATTTTCCTGATATAACTGATTATGAACCAACCTGCAAATCCGTTTCTATCTACTCCCTTGGACATGATGATTGGTCTCATTTGACCCACGTGTTTTTCCAGTCTCCTGAGTGCTTTCAACTTTTCAGACTGCTGAGTATACTTGGAAATCTGAAATGTTTATCAAAACAATTACCAAGTTAGATAAGTATCATCAAAGACCATTAATTTCACCCTGATTAACAGCTTCATCAAAGTTGGCACTCTGAAGTGGAACATTGGATTCCAGATACAAAGGTACTGATATTAATATGGTAGGCTAACCAACGGTCGACGAAGCTTCAAGATTCAGAAAAACAACACACAACAAACTCATCGTAGCTTACTATCAATCGTAGGACTTATGATGCATTGCATGCAGCCCTATATGTAGGATAAGATGAGTTATTCTTCGTAACTCGAGTAACGACCGATCGTGTAAGGCTTCGTGAAATCGACCCCTGGGCCGGCGTGTGAGAAAAATCCAATCCATTCGTTTTAGCGATGTACGCAGTGTCCCCTTATGATAATAATGTAATTAAGTAAGTAATGTAAACGCAAGCCAGTCTGGAAACCTTAATTTTCCTCATCCTCAACCTTAAAAATAACTATTTAAGCATATTACAAAGAACAACAATACAGTAGCAAAAATGTGAGCACAAAGCAAGATGGCACAGTAAGAAACTTGTCTCAGTAAATGGGTCAGGATAATGTATTCCCCAAAATGTATACAGTATATTCTTGTTAAACAGGTAGAGGTTCAGCAATCAAGTTGACACAACATGACCAAGCAGGCTTGTGGTGCGAAATTTGGCACGAAATAATGAACAAGCTGAAATGAGTTGCAGAGGCAATGAGAAAGTTTGATTCAAGACATTTCCCCCAAACATTTATCTTCGTCAACAGTACAGTCCAACTCGATAATACAATACCTTGTAGAACACAAGTAGACCTATTTTACCTTTATAGCATCCTCGATCACCGCAAATGATTCCTGTGCCAGTGCATCGTTGTCAATGCAGGCGTGGACATCTACCAATATTTCGATTTCAGCCATGCCTAATTTGGCGACCACCAAAAGGCACAAGGTGACGATGGCAAGCATCTTTCTTCCAAAAGGCTGTCAAAACACTTGATGAAATCCTAAGCAAAACAAAATGAGTATTATTACTATTAAGACTATTTTGTAGTCCCAAGCGATAGAATGAAGGTTTTATGTTCAGGATGTTCAAAGTTTAGCCTAAGACGTATATACTTCGCATATTCTGGTCCGACACAATATCAAATGAAGATCTAGGCCTATATGAGAGAGATGTCACCAGGAAAGCATGGAAGATATACACTAATGAGAATGAGATGGAGGTGGGCATGGATTGGTTACATCTCAAGAAAAGAAGCCGATGACATAACAAGTACAGTTTAACCTCAACCAGACCTGGAGATCACTTCAGATATTAGCCCAAGACAGACATGACAGGGGAGCTTTTAATTGTTGCTGCCCTACATGCCAGGACGGAGGCATAATAGGCAGTATAGTACAAGAATGGAGAAATAAGAAATGTCTTATTTCTCCATGGTATAAGTAAGTTATGTTCATGCTTTTTTTTTTTACTGGACCTCAACTTAAGTTTATGATCTTTTGCTCACCGAGAACAGACATGTTTTGCTGACGATACGAATGGTTTCAAATACGTCTGCTAAGTCCATCAAAGCCAATAAAAATTTATTGTAGAATGAATAGACAAGCGAAGGGCAAAACTCGAGCTTGCGAGTTAACGTCGATGCTGGACAAGTCATTTTACTTAGACTCATCTCAGAAATTTCTTTTGTGTCTAAAAATATATATCAATGAACAAGTTGTTTTTCAGATAAAAATGTTTATATTCATGTGTTGCGCATTGCTGGAGATCGTGAGAGCAAGCCTATAGCGTCACATCATGTTCTAAGTTGTAGCATATCATGGAGTAGATCTTTCCTTCCTCCATGCAATGGAGCAATGGTCCTTGATTGAGGAACGTTTGAGAACGTCTGCCATATAAACTACATGTATAGCTCAATACATCGGTGTTGCTTGGTATGAAATAAAATGTCTCTTACCTGTATGAAGTTGTCGGTTTCCTCGTCACGTCAAATCGCCGGTTCCAACTGCCCTGCTCATTCCGCCCTTGCTCCTTTTATGTCTTCTCGTCCCCACCCCTGGGGGCCATGCACTGACACCTGTCTGTACCTCGCATGACAAGTCGTACCACCACGTGACAAAACCGTGCCAGGCACAGCCAGGCCTCGAACGGCCCAGGGGTTGTATAATTTTTACATATCGCTTTCATCAATTCGACTCGCTCTTGATGAAATCCAAACATTGCTAATGCAAATCTTGTTTGTCCTTCGCGACATGTTGACCTGTCAATCAGGGGACGGGGGAGGGGGGGGGAGTCTTAGTTCAGTCCAGTAAAGGAGACACGCACGTCAGGAGCTTTTGAAACTTAATTTCTTCGAAAAAAGAGAGAAAAATTGTGGGGGGCAATCAGATAATATTTGTCTCCGGGAGGTTGTCAGGAGCGCGGGGTAAAGTTATTCAAGTTCAAGGTTACCTTGATTTGAATTATGAATTATGCTCCCTATGCAGTCGCTCTGCGCTGCAGTGGTCTTAATTGTGTGGAGGAATTATTTAAGGCGTAAGCCTCCCCGATTCACGTCAAACGCAAAACGAAAATCTCGCTGAGACTATTCTGACGTGAGCTCTAACCTTAAAGGTTATGTCACTCCTATGAATACATACAAAATTGATGCACACGAACTTTGACTTTTTTTATATTGCACTACATGTATAGTATCATCCCATCACCCGTAAGTTGATCAGCTTGGAGCTATAAAAACACATGTTAGCTCCACTTCTGGAAGTCGTCATACGTTTTATAACTTTTATACACCATGTAGTTGGTACATATTTCTGTATGTCAAACATCCTCCGTCTCCTTCGTTCCGATGCAGTTGTAAACTTGTTTGGCCTTTCTTCTACTGCTTTATTGCACGGTGTCAGTTTCTACCATTACCATACACGGTGTGAAGATTTCTCATTCGTTATGCTACCAAAGTATGATAGTACCTTTAACTGTTGTTACAGTGTGTGGTAATGTCTCATAGTCATACATGTACCTGAAAATCATGTTCTGAATAAAGAACAAAATATATAAGAAAAGTGGTTTCCATTATTCCGTGTGTATAATGAGTTGTTATCATAAAACCAAGGGCTTGAATAACTACTGTTTTATTTAAGAAAACAGACCATGGGTGTATTTTACTGTCACAATGTAATGATAATCTTATATAGCGCCAAAGATGTTCAAAGGCGCTTTACTTTTAAAAAAGTGATTAAATGGCACAGAAACGAATCATGCAATTCTATCTAATTTCAAATTTCTACAAGTTAATATCCATAATAAGCCCATTCTAGAGCATTGTAGCCTAAGGCAAGATGAATAATGGTTTGGCTTAAAATCACAAATAAAACATCATATGAAAACTTTCTAAGTTTCGTATACGATTTGGATACATGGGAAATGTGCCCATTGAATATGTATTGATAAAATAATCTTTAAAAACGCACTATTCAAATTCGACCTTGGTATTTCAAGCGTGGGTAACATAATTCTGTGTGGATATTATGTGTCAAGAGTATCACTCAAAGTGTCTGTCGGGCTGGTACGTGTAACGATATTAATGATACTGAATGACAGAAGCTTGCAATTACCATCTAGCGGGAAAACACATGTGGCACACTCTCAAATTTATCGTGGGAAAGTCATATTCTTTATACTGTTTAATCCATGTCCTTGGTATGGGGTAATTTTGTTACCTTCGTGTAAATATAGTAGGCCTACTTCAAAGCTTTCGGATTTCTGTTTGAAACTTGGAAGCCATGCAGTAGACGTAATAAATGATACTTTTACGTGATGGTCGGTCACCTGTTCTTTTACTGAGGTAGGCGGTATAAGCGTACACTGCCGCCATCTGCTTTGATGTAAGTGTCCAATGAATATAGGGCAATATTGTATCGATCTGATTCCCAAAACTATTTTCGTTTTCAGGCATAAACTTTTCCAGTTCTTTTTTCTTTAAGCTGTTATTAAAATGAAAAAGCAAAGACGGATACATATGTTTCTCATTTCGCATTCTCAAGTTGACAAAAATTATTGACTTGAAAAAAAAAAAAGACTTGTGACTTTGACTTGACTTGTTTTTGACGCAATCTTTTCTCTTTTATTTTTGATCTTTTAAAAGATCAAAAAGATTTTCGGTCGTTGTTTTACTAATTTCTGGATAAAAACACCATTTCAGGCGGAAACATTTTAACGGTATAGTTTCTACCAGCACCCTCTTTATACCTTGTAAGTTATACGTAAATCTGTGAACATTTCTGTTTTGGTTTCTTACCAAAAACATACAAAGTATGTAAGTATGTAAGTATGTAAGCAAGTATACAAAAAACATAGGAATTATGTTTTGGGCCCCCCTAAAATTAAAAGGACACAAACGAAGGGCTCAGCATAATCACCGGGAAGAAATGCGACGGCAAAAAAATGCAAGGCCCCCCCCCCAAAAAAAAAAAAAAAATGTAACGCCCAAAAAAGAATGCGACAGGAAAAAAATGCGACGGAAAAACATCCAAATAATGCGACGGCCAAAAAAAAACAAAAGAAAATGGGACGCGCTGACGGCACAAATGGAACACCATAGCATGCACTGTGCACCCATTTGTCAAAATCGCGTGTGTTCCCGAACGAACGTCAGGGAACCAGTTCAAAACCAGCGAAATTTATTAAAGATGGCGGCCACCATGGCTTCATCATCAGAGACCAAGTCCAAGACGAAGCAGCCTGTGGTTAATCCTACAGAGAATCGCGATGCTATGGCCGCTGGAATCTTAGATCTACTGAAACCTGCTGTACAAGAAGTAGATGAAAGGGTGCGACTAGTCAGGTAGAAATCAGGTTATTCATTCTCGTCCTTTTACACCCCTGGTGTTGTTGTGGCCCATTTTCCGGACGTGTAACTGTATGGGTGATCATGATGAGATCGTGGACGTGAATGATGAATGGTGATCAATACATGGGCCGGGGTTGGTGTGCTTTAGTACACAAGGATTATTTTCAGACATGGCTTATACAGTGAACTAACTCACCCTAATATGTTGATTGACTGCCTCTAAGACTGAAGTCCGAACTTTTCCTGTAAGACTGAAGACTGAACTTTTCCTACCTCCATGATGTACTGTACAGTACTCAGTAGTCAGTACCATCAGGGTTATCATGGGTTCTAGGGACCTAAATTATGACAGTGTGATATGCTCTGGGATGAGTTGGCTGAAGTTAGCGACCTGTACGTTATACTGACATAATTTACAATGTTGTAGGCCCCTAAAACCCAGAGCGGTATTTAATGCAGTCTCATACCCTTGGACTGTAGTTAAAACAATTTAATTAACAGTGGTCCACTCACTCCACTGACCCTGTTGGCTACCAAGACAAAAGACTGAAGTTAAGTTCAACCCCTGTACATGTGTATCATCAACTTAATTAAATAAATCCCTAACCCCCTTGGGGCATTTTACTGTGACCTGAATCCTCCACAATCCTCCAATGGTCATACTTCAAAAACTGCGTTCATCCTGAATCCTCCATAGTCCTCCAATGATTTCACTTGTACTCAAAATGAGAGGTACCTGAATCCTGAATCCTTCACAATCCTTCATTGCCCTACCTTAAAAATTACGTTTATCCTGAATCCTTGCCACTCCTCCAGTGGTCCTCACTTGGAAAATGACATTATATCCTGAGTCCTCCACAATCCTCCAAAACTACCAGGAGAATTTTTGAGGATTCGGGTGGGTTAGGGTTTTCATTAATACACTAAAAGTGTACAAAGCTTTGGAAATGACTAGAGCTTGTGGTGTTTTTATTGAATGTTGATGCTCTTGTGTTTCATTGCAGAGAAAGTCAGCTTGATCTTAGACAACAAATTGAGGAACTTGATGAAGGTAATAATTGTTATTATTTCCTGCTCTTAGTCTACAAATGTGTGGCATTCCCAGTTTCCTGATTTATTTGGTTAAACAATATGCCAGTATGATAATCTGACTGTCATTTAATAAGAGAAGGGAGATGGCCATTATAACCACAGGGCTGGAAATAAGGTTTGGTGAGGGAAAGGCAAATATTCCATTGCAAGGGGCACTTCCATTGGAAAATCATAGTGTCTATGGAAATATTTGAAGGGGCACCAAGGCTAAGAACCAGGGCAACGAAGGCCATGGCCTTCTTGGCCTCTGTTTATTTCCAGCCCTGTGACCAGAGCATACAGTAGTTGTGTTAAAAGACTTGTGGATGTTTCAGTAATCAGTACAACGTCTACATCTGATTTATGTGAGGTGGTAGAAACTGAAGGAGAATTTTTCACCATTGGAATGGCATGGGTGTGTCGGTGCGGAGTGCCACTCATGAACTTGTACTCAATTTACTTTAATTGAGACATGAATAAATATATAAATAAAATTTGGAGACAAATTTAATTTTCTTCCATTTCTTGGACATTTCAGTGTTAAACGGATCAGGATTTGAGTTGTCTCCCATTGTATGGGGAATAAAAAAACACACTTTGTGATGTATTTCCTTTGTTGGGAGTTAGGAGGGCCTCGCGCGTTTTGATCCTAGCAGGATCTTTATCAACCTGTTTCGACCCTAGCAGGATCTTTAGCCTTCAATAAAGATCCTGCTTCGATCGAAATGCGTCAGACCCTCCTAACTCCAAGCATATTATAGATATCGGGTAATTATTTTGGCCGATGAGCAGTTTGCAGCAGTTTATTACTTGTATTTTCTTTGTACTTGTTACCCTTGGCATTGTTTGGTACAGTCTTAAAGCAGTTGGGTCAAGCCCGAGAGCCTCCTATAGAGCTGGATCCCTACGTGAAGAAGCTGATGAATTCCAAGCGCAAGATAGCGGTCATCAGCAACATCGTGCAAAATGCTCAGGTAAGAGCCGGATGGAGAAAATTAATCCAAGTTCACGCTGACTGACGAGTGACGAGTACAAATTCAAATTAATTATTAAAGGTAATATCATACTTTGGTTTTTATCAAAGAAATACAGATTCATGGGCAAAAAAAATCAAGACAGATACAGTAACAGTCATCTGTGAAAATTTCAGTCCCATACGGTGCCCACTTTTTGAGAAAACAGTGAAAAACAGCCACAGTATTTATTTTCTTTTCTCTTTTATTTTTGATCTTTTAAAAGGTCAAAAAGATTTTCGGTCGTTGTTTTACTAATTTCTGGATAAATGCACCATTTCAGGCGGAAAAATGTTAATGATATGTTTCTACCACCACCATCTTCATACCATGTAAGTTATACGTAAATATGTGAATGCCTCTGTTTTGGTTTCTTACCAAAGTATGATACTACCTTTAAACAAGCAAATGTCTATAGATAGAAATATCATGGAGGTTTGCCATATAGTTCAGAATATTGAAGAATAGTGTAGTTTTCTTAATGTCATGTCAGGGATTGTCAGTCACTTGAAAAATGCACTTTTGAATTCCTGTCAGGGTGCAGGGATAGTTCCTAGCTGCCAAGCTTCTTTTTTTTCAGAAACACAAAAACATGAAACATACATAAATGTTTCAGGTTCTAGAAAGAGTGCATACATATCTTGAAATTAAACACCCCATAATCTGCCTCAAATCCTGCCGGCCCATTGCTGAGGTGTTAGACAGCTTACCTTACAGTGCCAAAGTACATACATGTACACTGTTTGTGTAAACTTGTGCATGTCTACATGTATGTGCCATAGAGGAATGTGTTGGTTGAGTACCGGTATCTACATGTATGCCCCTAGCCAAAAAAAACCCCAAAATGCCAAGGGGGTTAGGTGGTTTAACATCATTTAACCTTCCAACCCTGTATATTGTGTTTCCGCTATGGAGAGCTGTAAAACGCAGCCTCATCTGGTCTTATTGGTCCGATTCCTTGTTTCCGTCTTTCTGTCATGAAAAAAGTGAAACCTTTTCTTCTCTGATCTTTCTCTCAGGATCGGCTTAGCCGACTTCATTTGCATATCGCGAAGACATCGGCCAAACGGAAGTCTCTCGTTGACTTCCCTGGGGGGTCTATTCTGTGACCCCTAACCCCACTTTGGCTTCCCCCGTCCACCCATAACTCACCCCCTCATGTAGGTACATGTTCACGTCAAAACGAACTGTAAAGTGTTGTCCATGCAGTGGTGGTCGTTGTTGTTGCAAGTTTGTGAAGTTGTCTGATGCTGGTTGTTCTAAAGTGTGCAGTGTGCATGACTGTATTAGAAGAATGCATGAAAAATTTACATGTGATATCGCTTGAGAAATGAACCATTCAACCATGCACATTCCTTAGGATATATACATGTACCGGTAATAATAATTACATACTGTACACATAGCACTAAAAATAAACATACAGTTAGGGTAACAGGTCAACTTGGTCTCAGGCCAACTCAGTCCCATTTCAGATCTACTGTTTGGGGGCAAAGGTGGCAAGTACATTAGGCACTCGCCTCTCACCAATGTGGCCCGGGTTCGATCCCGGCTTGGGTCATGTGTGATTAGAGTTGTGCATTGGTTCTCTCATATGCTACAGGGGTTCTTCAGGTTTTCGGGTTTTACTCCCTCTAAAAAATCAAACACGTTAGATATTAGGCTGTGCTCCATGATCATTATGGGTTGATGTGGCTGGCAGCCAAAGGGCGCTTATAAAAGCTGGTAACTTGATCACGTTGTAGCTGCATCATTCACAATTCATCACCTCAGCTGCTAGTAAGGATGATTATCTTCCACATTAATGAAAAGTAAGCAGCCCAAAATTCAGGTTGCAATAAGTAAGTTATGAGCTGTTTTATACCCTTTATAAGTTTTAACATGTACCGGTTTACTTCTGCCAGTCTTCCATTTACCTTCTGTTCTGTCCTCTGCATCTGTTTCATGACATCTGTCCCTTAACCCTAACCCTCCTGCATACCACAGTTTACCACACTTGGCTTTTCTTGTATAATAGTAAGTGTGGTATCCTGAATACTACAATACACCACAGTGAGGTTTGCGTGGTTTATGATCCAGTCCCATTGTGGTAATGTGTGGTAAGCAGCTCTTGTGTGGTAAGCCATTCTTGATTGCATGTAAACATTGGTCACGCAATCGGTGTATTGATGTGCTGTGTTGTGTTGGTCATGCATGTTTGTAAATCTGCATGAGCCGTTATTGCCTCCCATCATGCCCATGTTAATTTTCAGCAATACTCACAGCAAGGAGGCCATTAAATACAGCTCCATGCTCACAGTAATGCAATGCTTACATGGTACATGTACATGTATGAGTGTCGAAGTGAATAGCCACTATACATACTGCCCAGAACACCATCCATGTCAAGTTTATTTTTAAGTTACAGGGGTCCGGGTGTATGTTTTAATTAAAGACATTTAATATTTCTTAGTGACTGTTGAGTCTGACATTACACATGGTACATGTATGTTGCATCTTGAGAGATGAAATTTGTTGAATAATCTGCATAGCCAAATTTAACATGACATTTGAATTAATTATTTTGTCCAGAGTTGTTTGCATTTTTTCAAGTACTGCATGAAAAAGTCGTAGAGTTTTACCCCATGTTTTTCTTTGCAGTGTTTTTGTGGCACTTCATCTCCAGTGTTTTAATATTAATTTGCTTGTATACTGGTATATTCTGGGATTGCTGTGCTGATCAGGGGGCCAATTTCATAAAACTGTTAAGCACAAAAAGTTGCTTAGCACAAAAATGTCTCACCCAATAACTCAAACCACCATTGAAAATTCTATTTGATATTCATGGTCAGCGAACAACAGCCAAAGAACAATCACAAGCAATACACAACACGTGGAAATTTGGTTGTTAACCCTGCTTTTATTAAGACAGAAATGTCATGCTTAGCAAATTCTTGTGCTTAATAGTTTTATGACATTGGCCCCAGGCTTGTGTTAACAGGCCTGGGGTCGATTTCACGAAGCCCTACGATCGATAGTAACTCGAGTTATGAAGGATATCCCATCGTATCCCACATAGGGCTGCAATGCCTTGTAAGTCCTACAATTGATAGAAAGTTACCATGAGTTTGGTGAAATGGACCCCAGGGCATACATACATGTTTCCCAGGATTAAGGCCAAGAGGTCTGGTTGTAATTTTTTTATGTCCGACTTGGTCGATGAGGGCCAATAACTTCATGTCCAAATATTACAAAAACCTGTAAGGTAACATTCCTCATTATTTAAATACAAGTAATAAACTGCTGCAAACTGCTCATCAGCCAAAATGACCTGAAATTATATCAAATGCTTAAAGTTAGGAGGGCCAGGCGCGTCCCGATCCTAGCAGGATCTTTCTCAAAGGAAAAGCCTTTGAGAAAGATCCTGCTAGGATCGAAACGCGTCAGGCCCTCCTAACTTTAAGCGTTTCATATTTAAATACTTCGATCAGTTGACCATGTTTACATGTTCATACATAATTTCATATTTGTTTCTTTGTTTTTATTTGCGTCGCAGGAGAGAGTCCGCAAACTCCAGCAGCGTGTTGGCAAAGAGTCCGGAAAGAAACTGAATCGCATGTACCCTGTGAGCACGGAGGCCGCTGCCACGCTCGCCGCTGCCAGTTCAGGCACGAGTTTACCATCCCCGGAAGCAGACATTTCAAACAGTCCTTCATAAGGCTCTGCTAGTGCTCCAGGTCTCGCCATGTTGTAAACGGGACATGCACATCGGAGCTGGCTTTCAAATATGGTGCGCTGAAGGTAAATGACGACAAAGGACCATCAGTTCACTCGTTTTTGATCTGGATTTTTGCGGACAAAGACGCCTCTGAAGATGCATGTACCGTCAAATGAGGCCACCCACGTCTACACATGTACATGTAGACATAGATGATTCCAATGGTTCACGGCTACATGTGATCTGCCAGACATAGGGAGCTTGTTGATGTACATATTTCACCCAAGCAGTCATATCCTGTACAATGCTTCCAGATAACGTACACCAACTGAATTCAGTTGGTACTTCAATGGTGACACAATGACAGAAGCTGGGGACACAAAAATTACTTTCAGTTTCCCAACTCATTAAATGTCATAGATTTTTGTCAGTGTCACCAACATAAAAAGGACATAATTCAGAAATGTGCATTTTGCTTGTGAAATTGTGACAAATTCATAGTCGATCATTGTTGTGTGAATTGGATTTTATTAAGGCAAATGCCTTCAACATAAAGTTTTCATTCATTGTGACGTATTATGGATAAGCCTTGTAAAATAATCTCCCCTTTGTATCTTAATTCACATGTACATATGTGATCTTAATCGGCTACACCTGTTGCAAATCTTTATTAAAGGCAATATCATACTTTGGTTTTTATCAAAGAAATACAGATTCATGGGCAAAAATATCAAGGAAGATACAGTAACAGTCATCTGTGAAAATGTCAGTCCCAGACGGTACCCACTTTTTGAGAAAATCGTGAAAAACGGCCAAAGTATTTCTTAAGTCTTTTCTCTTTTATTTTTGATCTTTTAAAAGATCAAAAAGATTTTTGGCCGTTGTTTCACTAATTTCTGGATAAATACAGCATTTCAGGCGGAAAAACCTTAACGGTATATTTCTACCACCACCATCTCCATACCCTGTAAGTTATACATAAATCTGTGAACATTTCTGTTTTGGTTTCTTACCAAAGTATGATACTACCTTTAAGTGGCCTTTTTGCTGCATCCAAAATTCTGTCCCATTTTCTGTGGTGTAACTGTTCGCATTGTGATTTATTGGGGACCAACAGGTTATTGCCAACAGGGTCATGTACATGTAGGTAGCTTTTTGGCATGCTCAGTTGGAATATTCATGGATAGATAATATAAGACTTTCTGTGGTTTGAGCGTGTCGTGTTATTCTTGATGCAGGAGGACCCTAGGATTAGGAGAAAGATAGACTTTGAAGAAAAGCAAGTGAAGAAAAAATACTGCTATTTCAAATCCCAACTGTTCAGTTTGTGCACAGAAAAAAAAATATCAGAAAACAGAAATGTTCATAGATTTACGTATAACTTTTCAGGAAAAGAAATTTTCAAAATTACTAGTTTTTAAACAAAATTTGACATTCAGAATTTGCTTCGAATTTTGATTTGAAAAACATATAAAAAGTGCGCCTTTATCATAATATCTGATATTGCCCTTATGGCTAAATTTATAATTAATGATATGATTGCCAATACATTATCACCCCTCCCCCCTCCCTGCCAGTTGGCAAAAATCACGGGCATAAATTTGAATGTTTGCTAATCATTATGTGACTACCTTATGCCCAAAGCTGTGAAACTTTGTCAGCAAAATCCCCATCCCCACCCCACCCCACCTTTAGTAGACAATTAAAAATGTGCTAATGGGTGACCCCCCTATGCATAAAGATAACAATCGTATCAATTATCATGATAGCAGTGCTGGATATATAGTGCACTAGTTGTGTATATACAGTATAAATATTGCAATAAAACAAAAACTGATTTAAAAACTTAATTTAAGGCGTTTTTTCTTTTTAGACATCTACTTCTATCAATATTAAGTAATGGCAGTTAACTTTAAAATATATGTATTTCATTAAACAACCACAAGGGAAACTGACTGAATTTGGAGTCATTGAAAGTGAACAAAGAAAAATTTACTGGAGAGGGATTCTGGATATAATTATGTATTCCTTTAGATCAAAAACTGGTTTTTTCTTTCATTTGTAACATTCTTGGAATCTTGGGATTGGTACATAACATTACAGTCAACTCCCGTTATTACGAGGTCCGTCGGACTTTCACAATTTTGTCGTTATAACCGGAACCTCGTTACAACCGGAGCGCAGTTTTCCCTATTTGTTGCGCTCAAGTTACGTGCTATTTGTACACGTGTTGTAATTGTGTAACGCACGTGGGAAATCATGAAAATACGAACAAAATGCATTGGTTAATTGGTTGACTGGTAATGGGAGACTTTGGAGAACCGGTCTTCAGGTCAACAGCGCACGCGCACTCACGCGCAATACAACGCGCGCATGCTCATAATTCGTGCGCTGTTGATTCAAGACCGACTCTTCAAAAGTCTCCCATTATAATACAGGTGTATGTGTTAGTACATGTACATAAACAGGTGTGATGCCATCCTCCCATCAGTTTTTCAGATTTAAGATAGAAGGTCTGTCCCACTGTAGCCCCTGGAATCTGAAATAGATTCCCTGCAATCTTGATGCATTAATCCTGAGCAAAGACTTCTTTAGAGTCGAGCATTCGGACGACGGCGGACAGCAGCTCGGAGGAATCCATGCGGATCGCCAGTTGGTATCAAGATCTGCAATTAACGGACCACAGGTATGTACACGTAGGGTCTGATAGAGCAGTATTTGGATTTTCTTCACCAAGTGCGTTTATTTTTTAACATGTTCATGACAGATGCCATTCAAAGTGAATGGTAATATCACAACGTTATAGAGACTAGCATTCTTGGCATTCGGCAGAATTCTGCAGCTGCTGTCTTGCTGCTGCTGTATATGCCGATACAAATGCTACTGCAAAAAGTAATAGGTCTAGGCTATTATTGATGTATAATGTACAGCAGCTTTCATTGTTGCTTCTACAAAGTGCTCTTACAGTTACTACAGTTCATGCTGTGACTGCATATTCTGCAGGCTGCTGTAATTCCTTCTGCCATACCTGCTGTTGCAGCTTATGTTCCTGCAGCAATTGAAGTTGCTTCAATATAATGTATGCTGCTGTTAAATGTTAAACTACTGGAACTTCTGCTTCGAGGGCATCATCTACATGTATTACTCTGGCATGTGGTGGTGCAGTGAGTTCCACTGCTCTTCATTCACCTACCTCTTCCGGGTTATTCTCCAGTCCAATTTTCTCGAGATCAGCTGGGACGTAATGGATGTTGGGCATCTCAATCTCAACCTGATCGATCTGAAAAGCAACAGTCATGAGTGTAATAATAATTACAATAAGCCAATCTTAATAAGTGCATTATCACAATCAAAGATGTCTCTAAGTGCTTATTGTACAGGCTTGTATATGTTTTTTGAATCATTCTCATTCATATCCCGTGCATGAGTGCACGATTCAAATATTTTCAGTTGAAGAAATCTTCAAAGCAGCATTGTACCTGAGGCACTTCTTTCATCACCCTCTCTATTGCCATGTACAGAGTCCGTTGCACTGAGGGAGAATACACTCCAGTGTCTGGGGGTCCTGCAAACAAATCCTGGATTGTGTTCTTACAAGTCTCCCTGTTGATGTGAAACAAAATAATTCAACTTATCTTGTTTTTCCTGTTGAAAAGGCCAACGTTAGAGCAAAAAAGGCCTGTCAGAATTACATCAAAACCTCGCACCTTTGGGTAATTTCTTTTTTTACCACAAGTCCGAGCAGCAAGTTGAGTCTTTATGCATTCAAACATCCTGGGGCCCGGGTTTAATTCAACAATTCAAATATGATCCCAAAACAAGATACTATGAGATAGAATTGGGTTTGGAAAGCCAGCCTTACAAAGGCATGAAGTAAAGAAGCCAGATCATTGGAAAGCTCAGCACCAGGAGCTTGCCCCTAACAAAATTCACAAAAGTGAATTGACTACATGTATTTGGAGTACCGCAGGGCTGGATAACTGTAGAGCGCCTGTACGGTATTCTGGAGGTCGCCGGTTCCGAATCCCGCTGGCCAGTCAATATTTCTTGTTTCACTTTTCAATGACTTTAAATTCAGTCAGTTTCCCTTGTGGTTATTTGATGTTTACACATACCCATGTGGAGTGAAATTCATTCCTTTTACTTCTATTTATGATTTATCAGAACATAACAGTCACTTAGAAGCGGGGTGGGGGTTAGTCTTGATCCAAGACTGGCATCGTCGTTTGTCCCGCTCCGATAACACCGATAAAGGGGGCTATAATGCAACGAAGTCGATGGCCTGCAGCCACTGGTACCTGTGTCACCGCTGGTACGCTTGCCATTGTAATCCAATATGCCGATTAATCGGTCACAGCAGGCACAGGTACCAGTGGCAGCAGGCCAGCGAGTAGTCTGGTTCCCGGACCCAAAAAGCGCCCGACTATTGTCTGTCAAAATAGGAGAGTCGTCAGGGAATCTTTGGGCAGGGAACCAGACTAGCCAGCGAGTTCGTTGATTATACCCCCTCTATCGGTGCTGTCGGAGCGGGACAAACGACAAATCGGTCTTGGATCAAGACTATAGGTGGGGGTGGGTGTTCCACTGCATTTTCTTAGGCCCACGTTATGGTCTTACCAAGATTTGTCAAAGTCTACTCCAGCCACGTTGGAATAGGACCACTTTGCCTTGACGGAAGTACACAAGGCGCGGTCGGTTATTTCTTTCTGAGTGGTGTACCTGTTTTTCACAAAGCCAGCAAACCCTGTCTGGGTTGTCTTCAGCATCTCCAAGTCACGTAGCCCCGCCCACACTTGTAGGCGGCCTGAAGATTATTGACAAATACATAAAATTATATATACCTATATGCATACATAAATCAATCCATTAGGCCACGCCCACGATATCAACGTCCAAGCAACAACGCACACGCGCACGCAATCAACGTGTCTTGATCACCCACACACACATCCTGCATTGCACCTCTCTCCGTTGAACTTCAAGGGTTTTGGAAAAGGCCCAAAATTTTACAATTTCAGCCAGGGCACCGCGAGTCAGGAATATAATGAAAATATAAACACATCTTGACTATGGTTAAGAATAAAACTCAGGTTTGTAAAAGAATCGCCTTGTACATAACGGAATTATTGTGAAGTAAAGAATACAACATTGTAGAACATTTAGTCGGACAAAATGGCGGCAATTTGTCGGACCTTAAATAACGCGCTGGGATTGGTCAATTTTTCAAGGGGCGTGGCCAACTGGATCGGTGTATTGACACCAAACTGCCCATTGACCAATTGGTAACCACGAAGGCCGCCTATAGGTCAAACTCGGTCCCATATGCTCGAGGCTGGGGCTTATAAGAGCAAAGCCGGAAAGGTCCAGTCTTCAGCTTGAAACCGGTATAAAAAAAAAAAT